>OX388341.1:101541116-104429450 GCA_947579665.1 Sympetrum striolatum | reverse complement strand
AAATATTCTCTTGGATTTGGAGGGGGGAATTTCCCCCTTCCCCTGGATCCACCACTTCTATACATACATATATTCTTGAAAAGGGTATGAGATTAATCAATAATATTTTAAATATTAATTAATATATCTATAATTTTATTTATTTTACTAATATATAATCAATAATTTTCTCCAATATAAGAATTAAAGAAATTTAAAATATCCAACCTGTAAAATTTCGAACCTCCTTCATCTGCTTGTTGTATGTACTGCATGGATGAGGAAGGAGTTGAAAACAAAGAGCAAAATAAGAAGAAAGAACACAAATGTTATGTTGGTGAACCAATAGATGACTGCCCTGAAATGAAATAATGACAGGTTAGGAAATGTATCAACATGGGGGATCATCTTCTAGTAAGCATTGGATATTGTATAAGACAGAAAAATAAGCAAATGATTAGTGGATATGCAATATTTCTCACCTGTAAGTGTGTGGAGAAGTAAAGAAGAAGAAATCTAGCTCTTGGAATAAGAGAAATGAAATCCTTCACGAAAAAAAATCACCATAGGGATACTCTGGGTAAAAATTGTGCATCACCTGATATGTATGAACCAAATGAGCAAAATGATTAAATACTTAGGTGTCTTATTCCATCATAAAACCAATATTGTTTGTCAAATATTAAAAAATCAAGAAAGAAGTAAATACTATGCTAAGGAAATTTTGTCGGGTAGAAAACCAGGTCAACTCTTTGGTGTAAACAGATGTTTCGGCGACGTCCTCTGTCGCCATCTTCATAACCATGGGAAAAATTCCTTAGCAACATACACCGGAAAAGAATGAAATCCTTCAAGAAGTACTATGTATAAACTTTATATTGTGAACCTTATGAAATAATTGGTAAGCATGTTTCATTTCTTTTGATTATAGACATATGTTCATTTTTTTCACTCTTGTATTCTGTTCTACAATATAGTAAGTTATCAGGAACTAGCATATAAAATTGTATTATACATTGTATTGTATTATTTTAAAGGATGAGAAATAGACTAATAGATCACTTCCTCCATAAAAGCCGCAATAATGAAAATTTCATTAATTAAGGTCTGTTCAGATAATTATACCCTAATAAATCAAAGCTCAGATACAGTGCTTTTTATTCATATAATTGAGATGTATTATGAAAGAAAATGCATAACAATATTGATTCTACAAATATTAATTCTAAGAGCATATCAATTAAATTACATCCAACCATTAAAAAGTTATCTAACCTATGATTACTGACAATAATTACATATCGAAATGCTTCTTTGCTAGCTCACGTTGTATTCTTCCAATAAGGGCAATGGGTATCATATACCATCCTGTATTTAAATAGGATTAACAAAAGTTAATTAATAACAATACCTGTAATCATTACCATTAGCATCTGCATATAAAACACTCCTACCATATTTTAAATTATGATGCAGCAAGAGTTTAATAGCTATTCTACAATTTTTCAAGGTACCAACATAATGTGCAAATTTCCCAATGATTTCAATACTGTAACTTCAATTTTGGAAAAGCAAAACTAGTCTTAACTTATATTTTACAGGATGTTTAAATATTTTAAAATTAATGTAAAATTCTGCAAAATATCTCAAGGACTTTTCGGTCTGTTAAGTATTCCTCCTGAAGGCAGGTTTGTGCCCAACTCCTTCTGACATGACATACTAAAAGCGTGTAGAGAGGAATGAGGTTTACAAGGCAAAATGAGGAGTGAGATTTGCCAAGGATTTAATAACTTTGAATTTCATATTCTCCAGCAAGACTCTTAAACCAAAAGGTATTGTAAACCATTAATCTTATCGGTATTTGAAATTAATAAAGAGTGATTGTATTCTTTCTATATATAAAGTTACTATTAAGTCTGCCAGGGGTAAGAAACTTGAAACTTCAGTATGTAGATTGAATAATTACACAACTAGGAGAATAAGATTATATTCAAAAATAAATTTTTCTCTTAACCAATCTGAGGTATAAGGTTAACTTCACAATACAATTCAGCTATGATTAATTCTTATTTTCTGAAATTATTCAACATCTGAACCATCAAAACACAGCTGGTTGGAAACCAGGATTGTCTCTAAAACAAAACCTAAGTTTCATCAATAGAATTTATATTTCATACATAATACATTTTTCATCACAAAATCTCTTTAACTATACATGGATAATCAAAATAACCACACAAAAAATACAATAAAGAATAAAGATTTACTTTAACAAATAACTACCAGCTTTCTTTCCAACATGTAACATGTGTTATTCATCTTCATAAGCTGCAACCAACAGGATATCACCAAGACTTCTTTATGTATTTGAAAGTTCTTATATATCTAAAAAAGTATTTTATAATTTGGATTAAAGAAATTTTAAAAATATAAATGCAAACTTATGAAACATCTACAAGCAATACAGAATTGTGAGCTAATGAAAATTTATCAAAGTTTTAAAACAACAGGCTGTTATGATCCAGTTAACAAGCTTAGGCATTGAAAGAGTTTAATTTCGTGCAAAAGGAATTTCTGAAAACTTCCCATACTTGCATTTATATAATCTTTAATAAATTATCTTCAAAGTTTTACCACAAAAGATTTTCATTCAAAGGCCATGACAAAATTTCCTAAAATATTATGGAGATTCATACCTTGGAAGATCTCAGGCTGTGAAATTGTCTCTAATTTTTCAAATTAGATAGATTTCAAGAGAGGGTATCAATAAACTAACTCTTGTGAACGTTAAGGAAATAATAGTTTTTCCACATATTCTACTATACTATTTCATGAGAAATACAAGACTACCTCTCGAAAACTAACCAGATTATATATTTTCAGCAACCCAATAAAACTGAAGTAAACTATCAAAGTTTCATCTAATTATGAGAATACACAAATTTTACGTTTATCTACCAGATAGAAATGCTCCAACAGATCACTTGTTTATAGCGCCCTCCTATATGGCAAATGCGAAGATCAGAAATTTAGTTTGCATTGGTAGCTTTATGTCGACTATTAATTTTAGTTGCTCAAATCAAACTATGCGTTAAAGCGATCTAGCGTAAGACTTACCGGTTCTACCATAAAACAGTTATGGAACGCATTATGCTCAAACACATCTACGCACCAAATATGAATATAGTCTCTCATGGGTCATTCTGATGCTGTGCATCTTTAAGCAGCACTCAAATATATATTTCGGTAAATTTCATATTTCTCAATCAATTTTAGATTACACTGTTACATAAAATTGTTTATGCATGCATCTGCTTTCAGCTAATGTTAGCCTGACAAGCTATTTCTGATGTAGGTTGCATAGTGCAAAGTTGAAATTATTGATTCTCCATCACCAGGTCAGATAACCGAAAATGAATTGAAGAATTCCGAAATCTGTTTAAAATATTCATTTGCAATAAAATGCCGAGCATTCCGAAAAAAGAATATCGTTGAAAATATCCGATATGAAGACAATACTGTTACTGTACTATACAATAGTATTACTATTGAATGCACAGCAAATAGATAATGTGATTAGTTAAATTAAAAGTTCTATGGCCTTTATTGTTCACTCACTATTAAACGTTTCCTGGCGAAACACTACAAAACACCAATGCTCTCTCTCCAAGGGGTCTTTCAGTTTATCTTTCAGAACAGCTGGGTGACAGCGGCGTTGCATTTAATCTCCGAGAGGATTTGCCTTTGCTCTAATCCCCGGAAACACTGCATGGACTGCTTCACTGTCCCAAAACTGAAAAATCCAAATAAAACTAATAAAAAAATCCTAATTATTCAACATTTTTAGATGTTCAAATCTCAAGTTTACTAGGAAATTCATGCGGATAAACCGATGGCTTAGGCAGAGAAACCACTGCTGCTTTTGAAACATTTGAAGGAGTTTAAAAGCTAAAACACTTAAGCAAAATCTTAAGTTAAATTAAGAATATACAATAATTAAATAGAAGTGCACGAGTTTCCAAACCACGCAAAGGCGTACCGTGCTCGGATTGTTTCCCCTTTTGAAATGGAGGGGTTTCGCCAGCCAAGTGCAATTGGTACCAGATATTTCGGGGAGATCGCGTCATCAATTGCAATTGGCAAGCCCTATAAAACCATAGTGTAGCTGTGGCATGAAAACCACAGCCACGGAAAAGATAGAAGAGAGACTTTTAGAAGACTAAGTTTAATACTCTAATGGCTAAAAAGCCGGTCTGTAGCTGTGTGTGTAGCTCCTAATTAGTTAATTTTCCCACTCCCCCCAAACATTATTGCAGACCTGTTCTCTAAGCCCGTTGGATGGGCCCGTGTCTAAAGAAACCTACCACCTCACCTGGAAGACGGAGAATCCTTACCTTGAGTTGAGGGTCTCCTCCTGCGGCGGTAGAACTCAGCTTTCCATCGGCGAACAGAACCTCCTCTTGCATTCACTTTCACTAATACACTAGAATGACCATTGTACACAATACACACAACACTACACTTCTCGATCTTCATCGGTAGTCTGGGTCTTCTTCGAACGCTCCGTCGAGGCTGCAATTCTTCGAAGGCTTCTCAACGACGCTCGGTTGTCTTCTGTGCAGAGGAATGCTGGCGAAACACTTCTGCGATACATTCATTTGCACTGTTGAGATTTATGAAACTCGAAAAATTGAATTCGAGAAACTGCCCATCTTAGATTGCGCAGCAAAATTGAATAGGTTAAACTGTCTATCGAAGAATTGGTGGCGGACGGCAGGGAAGAACTGTGGCGACTGTACGACAGACTAATCTCATTCTAAACAGTTGCACCATTGGTGGTAGTCCGCTGATGAGATTCTTTTCTTGGACGTCAATCGCCTTCGCTCGGTCGGGAAAACTGCCTTGTGGAGCCTTCAGCTTTCTCAGTCAACTACCCCTTACTGAGCCAAGCTGCCAGATATGCTGCCCCAATAGCTTTAACCAGACTAACAGCCACCAAACTTTCGATGGAAGATCTCCTTTAGCGATCTCAGGGTTGCGATGTCTAACAAAGGAAGATAACAGGAGTCGCTTCGAGATCCTCTCGAGAAATTCCCAGTCAATAAATAGCTATTCGAAGCGCTGTGGTCTTCGGAGACTTCAACGGTCGGGAATATTCTGTGGTCGAACCTTTCGTGACGGCTGATGGACGGAAAGTGCATAGAGCGGCGAATTTTCAGAGTTTATGTACTATTTGGGAGGGAGGGGAGAGAGGGGTTGGGGAGAAAAAGGTGGGAGGAAGGTTTTCTTCGAGAAACCTCTTCGCAAATTTGTTGGAATGGATATTGGTCGTTTACTCATTTATTTTCTTCTCCCTTTTATATTAAATATTTAATTTTCAACGGATGGCCGCATATAAATCGTCAATATTTCCAGCGAATTTTCGCCACTCTCTCTCCAATACTCCTTTTGACAGCATGATGTCGTGGATACTTTAGAAAATTTTATATCAAACAAATTGACTCCCGGAACATTGCTTCTTTCAAGTAACATTTCCGATCGGTGATCACGTAGGCGAGTGGCATTCCCTTTCATCCCAGAAGTCGAATCATATAATCCAAGTTTCATTCGATTTAAATAAAACGATTTAGTCAAATCCTTATATAGAAACAAAAAAATTGTTCCTCCCATGGCAGCGGAATATTTGATTACTTATCAATGTAATAACAGTGTATAGTTGGAGAGTGGTTGAGTTAGTGGTATAGTTACACTATCTTAATCCTTATATTTCATCAAAAATAGCAGATAACAGCCTAAATTATGCTTATTGGATTGAGAGCCTTAAATTATTTTCTAGATTTTGGTTTTCAAATATCATGTTCCGATTAAATATGTAAGTCATTTTCAAGCACATTGAGAGACATATTTCTGCTAACAATTTTCGTAATCTTTCTTATTTTACGACGAGGCTAATTTTCTGAATTCAAAAATCATTTCTGTCATGTCACATGTTGCGTATTTACTTCATTTGAAATCAGTCTCTGTTTACATCTCATTGCTTTCAGTCCCGCAATTTTCTCGTATTGAGAACATGGCGATTTGAAATCCAGGAATCAAACTGTGTATGTAGCTTCTAGTTGAAAATATAAGTGTGTGCATGAATCGATATTGATAATACACACCCAAGCGATTGAATTAAATGGAGAAACCTCCTACCGGCGGTCATCGAGACGTTTTCAGTCGTCAGAGAAGAAAGTTGTGCATTATGAGCAATCATAACGTTAACTACTTACTCGTGTCACTAACACAGGTTTAGACGAACGACAGCAAATTGCATTCCAAAAATGAGTCTAATTTTAGCTTTCATGTTACTATTGAAAAACTCAGATGAGTGGTCCGCGTGATTGTGATGAAGTGAAGAGTGTGAAGAAATTGTGAACGAGTCCGTGAGGACCGAAAGTTTGGTGAATGCTGATTAGGAGAATATTTTATTCGAGAATAAATCTCTAAAATTTAAGCGAGTATTTTGCATCCAATGGACTACTTTTTCATGAGCAAATTTCATGCGTAAGTAAAAGAACAGCTAACAGAGCAATGCCTCGCCAATGAGCTCATGGACTATTCCTTCTTATCCCCTTTAAATTATTCGAGAAAAGTAGTCTCTTGCCTTTATGACCTCAGTTAAAGACCTTGCAGTACGTGAGCCCACAAGCAGTCCTTCAACCGAACTCTCTCCCCTACGCTACCCCCACTTCACCGAACGATGCAAAATTTGGCCTTTTTCTTAGGCCGGTTACTCTGACTAGTTAAACGGCAAAAAATAGCTCCAATTTTATTATACAATCTTCGTCTCTTATAAAAAGACTTGCTCATTCATACACACTGAGGGGAAAGTTATTGCGAATGAATTATTATTATTAATTATTATTCGCATTCAACGATGAAACATGAGATTTTGGGAGGATTACATTTTCAAATAAAACGTTTCGGACCGTTGAAAAGTTATTAACGAAACGCTTATCAAAATGAAGTTAAATTGATAATAAAATTGACCTACAATTAATAAATGGGGAGTGTTAAGTTTATGACGTATATCCTTCAAAGATAAGCCTTTCGGAACGCCGCGAAATATCCGCGGATAAGATGTTTCAAATTTTGCATTCATTATACGTGATATTTATTTGTGACAAGTGCTCTCCCGTAAATAGGGTTTAATTGGAAAAGCAAAATATTTTTCCGCGCTCGGTGTTTGTTTCGTTCAATACTCTTCATATGAGGCATAACACCAATGTCTACTGATTTCTTATTGTTTTATATTTTATGCTTCTTCTTCGAAGATACTTTATTGTATTATTGGATTTGTTTGTGGATGCATTTACAATTTCAATTCTATGAGCAATCTATTCTTCTTTATTTGAAACATTTCCCTAACTAACAAACGTATGGTTTCGAGTGCCGCTGACGACAATTAAATGTGTATGCATCATAGATAAGAAAATATCGGGGTGCATTGCCCATGTGGACAATTGGAAATGAGGAAAGAAAACTCAAAAATCAAATATGAAAACCTTGCCATCGATTAGTTCACTACCACATTAAAAAGTCGCAATTCTATGGATTTTGAGGCTTTGAGAAATGAGGCTTGCCTTTCGAACAACTGAGACTGAGTCCCAGGAGCGAGTGTAGAATAAAAAAGTAGCAAGGTTTTACCTATCATATGCATAGGGAGGGGGTATAGGATAGAAGTTGGGTATCAATGTGATGGTATGCGGAATGATTCAGATGCACATATTAGTATCGTATAAGTTTAAATAAAGAATTATTTGGGTCGATGGACGTATTAAATTTGTTTTCAGTTGATTCCAGTGGCTCAGCGTTTTCGGAATACGAAATTTTCGGACGGCGACCGACATTCGAGAAAGAATTTAATTCGCGGACCAAAATTCCTCTGTATTACCATAAGTTACTAGGAAGATTGCGTTCCAATTAACATTTCTTTAATCACTGATGAGATAACAAGGTGTTTTGTTTGTAATACGACCAAAGTTTCTTGTACTGTTTTTTTCCGGTAAAATCGAATACAAACATAGTGTTGCTACAGAATGTAAAACATGAGTAGAGTCATCGAAATCTCATATTACTATGGAGCTACATATGTTTAAATTAAAATCGCTTTAATCACCGTTGATGAAACAATAGATATCCTTGAACATTACGCATTATCCAAAAAGAGCCTTTGAGAGTTACGAGAATTTAAAGCAATAACATCATTAATTAAAATCTCCTTCAATTGGACTCTCGATTAGGGATTGTCGTGTTCGGTGGAAGCAGTCCTGGGTTCGATTCTCGATGGAAGCCAACGTGCGATTTTAACTAAGATTTCGAAGCACTTACAGCAAATCTACTTCTAAATTCAACACCCTGACTGCATACGATGAGAATAGGTTGCAGACTATGGAGCTGATGCGATTGTATTTTCGTAATTTTTCGCCATAAACAGATTACTCGTTGAAATGGATGAATATAATGTATTTATTCCTTAAAGGTCGTATTTCAGCTATTATTTTTCGTGGATATATGCTTTACTTTTCCATGTTCCTACAAGAGTGAGGGCTGAACTGGTGGTTACTGGCATTAATTATATCACGCAGAATTTTCATTACAGTAAGTTAATTGAACCGATTTCAAGTGTCAATCTATTTCTAATCGCGCAATCAATTGCTCTCTAGCCGTTTAATCACATCTAACTAAAATAAGATGTAATGAAGTTAAGGCTAGTTAATGACTTTTATACATTCACAAATGTTTATTTTGAAGAAATTAAATACGGAGGATTTACGCTCATTGTCACTACTCCAAATTCCTTGGGATAGTAATTTTATCGTTTGCTAAAGAAAGGCAGTACTTATCATTCGATCTTCTGCATACATTGACACGGCTTGCGAGCTGCCAAATGGAGAGTAGTAGTGGTTGCAAAATCATAGAATTCCCAATTTAAATTTCTGGTTTGGGCACCTTACGCTATTCGCAAAAGTAGGTGAATTATAACAGCAATCCATTGTTGCTAAATCTCGCCAAATCTTTTGATGTCCAGCTTCGAAAATAGAATCTCTTACTACTGCTGATTACTATGGCACAGTGGTGTAGTGGCACATTTTCCAGAGTGGGAACGCTAAATTTATTAGTCGAGTTATAAGGAAAGTCTTATTTATATGATTTCCTAGAATGCCTACAATAGCCATGAGTAAAGAATTAGAATGTATTTGAGCTCGCTGAAGAACGCTGAGTATTTTAAACCAAATTAATATTTAGCAAAAAATAGGCTATTTTTCTGATGTGGAAAACCAGTGTGGCAACGCCATTCCCGCTCCACTACACCACTGCTATGGCCTCTCTATCATAAAAATATCTTCACTACTCAAAAATTTCGCGATCCGCCGGTCTCGTAGGCGAAGCGCAGCCCGAGAACTCTTCAGGGGACATTGTTCGCGCCTCCGCCGAAGGCTCTCCGAAGTTGTCTCCTTGCACTTGCCGTCGTTCTTCCGCCGAACACGTGGGACTTCGCGATCAAATGCGGCTGCCGCGATGCCACTTTCAATGCTTCGCGAAGTGGTGAGCATTAGAAATACCAAAGCAAGCGTCGTCGACATGAGACAACACCTGCAGAAACCCATGCCCATGACCGCTGTACGAAACGCTCGTGCCGCATAATTGCGCAATACCACTCGTAAACAAGTAACCACCCGCTGTGTTTTACGAGGGTGAGGGATTAACCTTATGCAGAAATTTGTACCTGAGAAAACGGATTTGTAATGGGAATGTAGCTTTTAGGCAAGGGAAAAGGAAATGTTTTGGATGGTGTCAAAATGAGGTGAACATAAATAAAAAGCCAAATATGTAAGAAAAAGGATGAGTTACGATACAAATAAGAAAGCCATAAGTTCAGATAAGTTGATTCGAAATTGAAATTCGGCGGTTCTGTGGTCAATTCCATGTAAAACTGTGCATTTTTACCTATCAAAAAGTGAGGCATTTTTTTCGTGGAATTTTTGTCTGTGATACTTTTTTTACCATTTACCCAGTGGACAATGGTCAGATTCTCGATGGGGTCAAGAGAGCTCGTCATTTTAAATTATAAAATGTGCTACATATTACAAGAATGTTTTATTTCCTATCTATATTTATCTTCAGTTGCGTATATATACACTTGCACTTGTTGGATTAGTATTGGAACCTTACTCAAAGAGGTGAGTGAGCGTATCCTTTCAATACTGAGATTATAGGAATAGTATTGCTAAAAGTGGTTCGACAGTTTAGATAATTTCGCACGTGACCTCCCATCGGAAAAATCGAACCCGGGCTCACTTTCACCAAAGCCGAACGCGCTGCCCACATGGCTGTGCGGAAGCCAACGCCGAGATTATTAAGTGAATAATTTGTTATTTGTTTAGGGTAGCAAGAAACTGGCAACGAAATCAATATAAATACGATGAAATATGATCTGTTTATTTTGTTTATGCGATTCATGCAATTTCCTAAACAGGATAAATGGATGAGTGCATTCTGTATGTTATATTTCTGACTAAAATCTAAGAGAACGAATCCTGAATAATTTGATAAGAATTTTAACGCGCTGAGATGAGCAAATTCCTACCCTCAGAGAAGAGAAAAATTGTTGATGTTCGTTATGGAAAATAGTTTTGTTAAAAGTGCTTCGACGGCTTAGATCATTTCGCACAATGGCTCCCACCGCGAATCAAACGCGAGTCCGCTTTTATCAAAGCCGAAAGCGCTGCCTACTTAGTCATCCGGGAGACCGTAAAAGTACTGACACACAAGCTGCGTTTGGGTCAATTACTCTTACATCACGAAATGAGAGACGATACCTCGAGTATGTGCCAAGATATGAAAAATGTAAAACAATCTTGAAAAATTTCTTCTTCATAAGTTTCAATAGTTGCAATTTTATTGAAATTTATTCATTCCTGAAATATCATGGATTATGAAATAGTTGGAGCATTAACATAGTTGATGTTCTAGCTATTTTAGAATGGTATACATTTGTTATTCTGAACTGATTTATGCTTCATCCGTTTCCATTAATTATTGGTTCAATGAGAAATGTATCGCATAAATTTTGGAATTTCCCCTTTTCATTGAATAGCCTCAGAATATTTTTGCTTGTGCCTGCAGATATGTCCAAATTATTTCTATACTTACTCGATGCACCCAGATCTTTTATGTCCACCCATCTTAGCCAATTAATAATATTATCTTAAGATTGGTATTCTCTTTCCTGAATCGGATTCAAGAGTTTCTCAAATGGTAATATCCACTGTAAGAAGTTACTCTTTCAAAAAATGAATCTCGTCTGTTTACTTTTAGAACGAGACATATTAATGAATGGGAAAAGATTCACTCATCTTTTCAGCATAAACTACTTGAGTATCTTTTGTTCCTTAGGAATCAGTAAAATAAAGATATTCAGCTTAAAGTGTAGATACATTTTAATTTTGCATTTCCAATAAGTGTATGGACTAATTCTTATTTCCTTAATTTAATTTCATAATTATTTAAGCATTTAAATTAGGAGATTCTGGAGTATAAAAAGTAATAATTTTACTGTTTGAATAGATTGATTTTTGACTTACTTAGAACGAAAATGCCTTATTTGCTGTGACATTAATTTATAATTGTTACATTAAAATCAATTTACATCTGCATTTCATTTAAAGAATACTTATTATTTTTCAGGGCTCCTTGAGCCTGAGTTTTTTTCAAAAATCTGTCAATGCCTGGCTGAAGTAAAAGAGTATAACATGTAGTAATAAGCTTCATATAAAGTGCGATACACCATATTTTTTTCCATGAAGCTGCAATATAACGATAGATCACAGACACCAGAGGGATTGAGTGAGAATAACTGGCGTAGTAGATATTCCAGTAGTTTCTGAAATTCCAGTTTCTCTGGGGCTTGAAACAATTCTTCAAATAAGACCACTCAAGATATGTTGCAAAAGGCCTCTAATAATGATTCTGCCATGCAATTGAATTCAAATACTTAGCCCTCAATAGCTTTAACCTCAGACAGTAAATTATGAAATTAAAATTTGAGTGTCACTTCTGGGAAAGAAATGGAAAAATGAATTATGTTGCAACATTGAAAGATGAAGCTAAAAACATCTAGTTGCCAAAAAATGTAAACCTTAAAATAGACAATATGTAAACTTGTGCATAAGTAAATATTATGCATTGAAATATCTTTGAAAAAAAGGTTTGAGTTAACAAATACACGACAGAGATATTTTTGTGGTCAGATAAAATGAATTATTTGAGTTGTGAATTCCTGCATCAGCAAAATCATTTTTCATAGATAATAAAAGTAAGTATATTGAAATTAAATATATAAAGTATGGTATGATAAGCTCTGTAATCTGAAAAGATATTGATTGAAAATATAAGTGCATCACCTGTGTGTCTATGCATATACAGTGGAACCTCAGTTCACGAACTTAATCTGTTCCTGGACCCTGGTTATGAACCGATTGGTTGTGAACCGAGACAATTTCTCCCGTTGAAATTAATGTAAATACAATTAATCTGTTCCAGACTCCGAAACTTTGTATTTTTTAAGTCTATTTTTGTTTAGAATGCACATAAATTACATGTAAAATTAGTGATTAAAAAAAATAAAAAATTAAATTTTAATACTTTACGTGAATATTATTTTTTTTTAATTTTTCCTTATTCGTCTTTATGAGCATCATTTTCTGCAATCAGTTAACAGCTTGCGTAAATGGAAGAAGACCTATATGGGATAAAAGAATAAAAGAAAATTCAAAATAAATATAAAATACAGTAATTTGAATTTAAGATAGCTAAATGTTATTATATTGCTATGGAATTTGTCCTGCTTCACTGATAAAGTAATCCGCAAATTACTCACGAACTGTGTTCACTGATCAACCTGTCTGCAACTGGAACGATGCTGTGTTATGTCAGGGTTGCCTATTGAACTGGTCGGCAGCCTTGGTCGTGATCCGAGTTGTTGTATGCCAACCGAGTCAAAATTTGTTTGCCAAAGCTGGTCGTAAACCGAGTTGGTCGTGAACAGAGGCGGTCGTGAACCGAGGTTCCACTGTATATCTAATAAAGTAATTGCATCTTATTGTGAAGAGTTGGTATAACTACAAAGTTGTTTTTTACTACAGTTTGCCTTTAGGATTACCATTATGTTTAAAGTCAATTTGTGATGAAAATGATGATGGGATCATTTCAAATGAAAACATGAAAATAGCAAGTCCTCTTCTAAATTTATTGAAACACACAAATATCAAAACACCAAAGATGATTGTTTCATTGGAACTTGTACATACTTTTATTGCACAAAATGCAAACATTTGAAGTAGTAAAAAGAGTGTTACATTTATGAACATTTGAAGGTCATTCCTTAAAATACCTTGTTACAACAACATTGAAACATGGAATTGTACTTTCTTGACATCACATTAATTTTATGAGGTTTCAGTAGCTTTACAAAAGTCTATGAATGTGATCAAAGACTGATAAGCTAGTTGCAGGGTTAAGAGAGGCAGTTACTTTCAAATATTTAAATATTGCAGTCTTAAATGCCATCTCATGTACTCTGCTAGCCAATATTCATCACATCAAACACTATCTAGGAATTTATTGTTAGCCTTCATGAACAAAATTCTCTTCAGGCAATAGAATTTTTGTACAGATGATTGGTCAGCTATTAAATGGTATGTTAACAAGATGCTTTAACTTACATCAACAAAGAATATTCTTTTATGATAAATATATTTAAGTTTTTAGTCAAACGAGGTATAGCCTTGAAAGTTTTACATAAAATATTGGCAATTAGGCATGCATGGCACATAAATTCACAGTTCTCAGCTGTTATTAACAATAATGTTTCAGACTATACAATGATGAAGCTGATTTTCATTTTGCCATTTACAGATATCTTCTATTAAAAATATATGCTATAAGTCTTTCAGAAAGAATTCTTAACTTGATTGTTAAATATGTAATTATGAAAGTTATAACTTATAAGTTACAGTAATTCTAGAGGTATATGACTGTTATTAATTTATGTTTTATTTTAGAGTGTTCTATCAAGTATGAATTTTGATTTTTACATGAGTCAAAAGATAAGGAAACATAGGTCATTATAATGATATGTCATTATATAGAATGATATATCATAACCTGCTTTGAGGATGGAAATTTTCCATTAAATGTAGCTGAATAGTCATGATGGCTTGATTCACTAGTGCACATGACATTAATTTTTAGTTTAATAAATTTATAATATAAGATATTTGAAGTCCTACAAAAAAGCCAAAATATCAACTCCCAGATAAGTTTTTAAACACTATCAACAAATAAAAATTGAATATAGTTTTCCATTATTACAAAAAATTAAAACAAATGTTGTAGTTCCATGCTCACAGCAAATGCTTGAGGAAATACATTAAATATACTTATGTAATGGAACAGACATCATGACTAATTCAGACTGTGCTTCCTAGTGCCAAAGATATACGCTGAGGTTTTCCATGCAAGGAGGAGTGAAAATTTACTTATTTGATTGTGCAGTATACGTATAAAAGTTTTTCTTCTCGAATACATCGGATGCAGAGTAATTTGAGCCTTTAGGAAATTATATCAATTCAATATAAACTAGGAGCTGAGGATAATTTTTTGTGTTTCAATTGTAAAATTGACTTCTGATTAATTAGATGTTTGATCAAAGGCTGAGGAACCTAAAATATCTAATATCCAACAAATAGTCAAAACATGAAGTAAAACATTATTACATATGTTGTTTTGATTTAAAATCTGAAGGAGAACACAAAGATAAAATTTTGTTACAAATTTGAGGGTTTTTATGATGATGTGTTATCAAAATTGAGTATTAAAAGACTATGAGTACGATGTTGTACACACACTCAAAGTTTCACACTAATTATCAGTCAGATCATCTCAAAAAAATAACTGTCCTACTTAACGTCAATTCCAAGAATTGATACTATGCAATGTTTTACTGCATGTAAAACAAGTTCATGACAGAACCTTATGTGAGCCAGAAATACTCCTAGATGATTTATTCCAAAATTTGCTTCTGAAGTTAATGAATTGCTTTGGAATGCTTACCAGACACAAAATCATATGCCATTCTATTGTACACCCATTAAGACATTATATATTCTGGACAACCTCTGCAAACATCCTAATAATTGTATACATATTTATATAGCTGTCCCGTCTTATAATTCATCAAGAAGTCTTTGTTAAAGATGAACTTTCAACACTATATTTATAGCAAAAAATTTTAATATAATTAATGAATTAGAAGTCTTTCCAAATATTCCTTAAATAAATATATGTGTTGTAAGCATTATGGACTGCTTAAGTGATACTAAAAATGAAATTGATCCAGAATATCAGTTCTTCTGTACTGAATGAATGAGCCAGAACATTAGCACTTTTTCCTTTAAAAAAAGAGTACAACTTCTAAAATTAAGAGCTGGTATTCATGACTTAAACAGTTATAGTTTGAAACATTTTTTATATTTATTATTTTGGGAAATTATGTTTAATAATATCAGTATGCATATTTTAATCTCTGTTTGTTGAAGATGGGCTTTGTTTTACTGCTTGCAGCACCTGCAGCATTTGTCTATTTCAACACAATAGTTTCCCATTAAAAAGATATTTTGTATGTTATGCAAAAAATCCATAGCATGTGAAGGTTCCATCAGTATATTACTTCGAGCAGCTACAGCCAATGAGCAGAATATCAGATCATTTAAGTATAATTGGTTTTAATAAATCTCTTCTTTTGATTTGGATGTATCAGCTTATTATTTTTATGTCAATATATTTTTCCTTCCTTTATTGATTTACGGGCATCAATGACTATTTGACTCTGTCCTTATACTTTTCCTCTTTTATCATTCCTACTCTATCTTACTGCTTCCCTATCTGGTCTTTGTCCTCTGTAACTCATCTTTCCACAATAGACAGAATTAAGAACTTCTTTCTCAGAATTGTACAAGCAAGAGTCCCTTCCTTCCCCTATCCTTAAAAAATTCTATATCATCCCTGGAATCTCTTTCTGTCACTCGAACAAAACATGACTTTCCCTTCTTATATTCAATACTAAACTCTTTCTGACAGTTCTCCATTAACTTCACTGCTCAATTATCTTATTGCAAACAGATCAACTTGTTTGACATCTTTACTTTACTGTACTACTCCTACACTTTCACTTATTAATTGCTTCCTTTTCTTTCCTCTTCCTTCTTTGCTGAACTTAATTCCTCCTTCTGTTGATCTTCATCCCATAAATAAAGGGGCATTTTTAAAATTAGGTTTAACCCACACCACATACTTATAATTGCTTTGTTTGCTTTATATGTTTATTTTTTCATCCCTACTATTTGTTACTGTTTTGCTGATTATGTTGCTACATTTCTTTGCTTCTAATTCTTATATTGCCATTGTTTTGCTGAATGTGTTGTATGAATCAATGAATCAATCAATCAATCAATCAATCAAAAAATAGAGCATTGTTAGTTACTTTGTTAGTTAAATTTTTTCTGTGACACACTGGTTATGAAACAGGAATTATACTGCTAAATTCTGAAAGGAACACAATCTGAATCAACATCCTCTGGTCCTTCATATATTTATGGAAGAAAGTTATAAAGTGTAAAACAGATAGCATTGATCTTCAACAACCAGTGGTTTCTTGGTAATTAAAGTTCCTCCATCCCTTTTCCCTTCCCTAAGAAAGCACATCCCTTAGATATGCTCTCCAGAATTCTAAATGTTTCTTGTAGTATCTTTCCTTGAATCAGCTTCACTTTCAGACACCACTCAAAATTGATGAGTGTTGCACTAATTACCATCTTAATTATCACCTCATTACAAACATATTTTCCCATCAACTTTTTCATAGAGTACAGAATAAATCTTGAATCATGTTTCTTGATAAGATCAATAGTGATAACCAACCTCCCAGTTTCAACGGTTTCTTAATTCTAGCTCTAATTAAGTGAATCCATAATAGTTCTACATTCAGCAATTATCTATTTTTGAGACAATAATTAAACTAGTCTTTGTCTTTCTGCTTTTAGGAAAAATATTTATTATTGGCACTAACTCCCTTACATATTACCTAACTATAAGGTTGCAGGTCTGCATGAGCTGAAGGGAAAAGCAATTTCGTTTCACAAATATTCACTCTACCATTGAGCAATTTTGTTGGCAATTTCCACAGAAACTTCTACTCATTTCAATTAAATGAAAATCGAAGCTATTTAATTTAATTTTTAGCTTCACTGTCTCTCAAAGTAACTTTAAAGTTGAGTCTTGATTCTTGGTATTAACTCATCAATATTTTCTTAGATATGGAAATATAAGTACAAACTATTACAAAAATATTATGTAGTAAATTTCATTTATATCTTAAGTAGAGAGTGTGTTGACTAAATTTTCCATCAAATTAAAAGAAACATTAAAAGATGAATTCCTTGAAGATGGCTGCAGAGATGAAAGGCCACAACATTAAAGTTATTTGCCTCTATAACCCAGTTAAAAAACTAAGAGGAATTTCTCATGCAAGAATATTGTACTAACATTAAAAAATGAATTGATGTAATTAGGTACCACTGATTTGTCTGAAATTCCAATAAAACTGAATAAGAATAAGATGAATATAACATGTACCCAAGTCTACTGCTAAGGACGTAGAAAATAAAACCAATATTTCATTTCATAATTTTTATTATAACTTATTCCATATTTTACAATTGAATTGACAAGGGAATGGCAGCATATCAAATCACATGGTGCTGAAAATGACACACAGGAACTAAAAGAAATTTCATCATTCAATTAATGCTTAGCACGCACCTTTACTTGAAACACAAGTATTTAGAATAGATACAAGCTCCAACTTACCTGGTCCCAAGACATATAGGCTACAGGCAACTGAATTAATTCACTATATATCATTGCTAAAATGTTTAAAAATATGTTTCAACATCTTAAATAATAATATCATGTTATACTATTAGTGTTATAAGAATTCATGAAATAATTTGGCTGAATAAAAATTGGATCAAAAATAAGATAAAGAAATCTTTAATATTTATTTTCCAATTGAGACATTGGATACATTTTGACCTAACACAATACTCTTTGACATAACATAAATTTGAATAGATGAAACATTTTTCAAATTCAACTTTAAATCACAGTGAATGATGCTCAAAGCTTCAAACAAATCATTCTAATTGTATTGCCTTTGTAAAATTAATGCACATTTTTGAACCACTCAACTTCTTATGATAAATATTACAATTTAAAACAACACTGCACATGCATGCATGTATAGTATAACAAATATAATTCATGGGTAAAATGTAATCAGTGCAAATTTACAGAACTTCCTTGCTGCCATTATGTATCCATCATACAGTGCGGCAACTCCAACACGAATTATGAGTCTTGATGTATGAATTGGTAATTCTCCAAAATTAAACACTTTCAGTAAGGGAATGTGGTATTATTTATACAAATTACATAGCTGCCATCATGCTCTTTATGTTACATTTACAAAGTCCACGCCAAATAAAATCAACAGCAGCACATATTACAGTTATCAAATTTTAATCAAGCAAAATGAGTAACCATTGCAGCGACAGATCATACGAATTTTCCTAATATTGGCATTGACAAATTATTATATGTAAACTAACAGTTATGGCATAATCTAAAGTTTCAGGTGTCAAACTTTTATAGCATCAGTAATTCTCTGCTGGCAACAATTTTAATATTAGCCCAGAAAACCCAATATTTCTTTACTAACTCACCATCCCCTTCCCCCTTTCATTTTAATGATAGTTTGGATAACAAAAAGATTTATTGTTGGTTTAATCAATCAGGAAAAATAAATATACTTGATGTTAAGTGAAATGTTTAACAGAATCGAAAATTTTTATCTTCAAGATTTGAATTCAATTAAATTTGACCATTGGGATGATGCAGTTTTAAAGGGAATGAAGACAGAAGACAGGAATGGTATACTTGAATATAAGGTTAAAGAATGCATGAATTGGTCCTGCATTTTAAGAACATCATACAACTGGTAAAATAGAAATTCTAACTTGTTAGTGATGGAGGAAATGTCAATCTAAATAATACAGCCATGACACAAATTTCAAAAATTAACAAATCATTTCAAGTAACACACACATAGATAAAATACATATATAAAACACATAGGATCCAAATAGTTACCCTCACTTCCAACAAAAGGAAATGAGGGGGATGGTTTAACAAATAAAGCAAGGGGAAATTAGGGAGGGATATCAGTTACCTGTACATATTACCTCTACAACCTCTATTCCTGAATACAGGGGCTAGGGAACAATTAGAAACAGTATACCCCTCACAATTTTCCCCCGTTTGTATTCCACTTCTCCTTTACTCTCAATCAATTGCCTCACAACAACTACTCAATTTCCACAAGAATTCATAAAAAGGTGGATAAACCGTTTGACTTCTCACCACTCAGGCACACTTCACTGACTTCCAGTCATTTTCATTTTCCCTCTATTCTCACATTATTATTATGTCTTCCAATCCTTAGTCATAATGCACTTTTATGTTATGTAGTCACAGCCCTGAGGTAAAAAAATGTCAGCTCCAGACTAAACAAGGACCTATTTAAATATTCACACTCTACATATATGTATATATATTTATATATGCATTGCATTTTAAATATTTATATATACACACATATGCCTAGAATTACACATGTTCTGGCACCATCTGGACGGCTAGGCATGGAGAGAGAGATAGAGAAAGGAAAGAGCATATTTAACTTGCACTAAAGGAAAACCAAAGCTCTTCCAAAATTAATTTTGAACTGATAGGAATTTGTGCGCTGCTCCTCCTAGCTTGGAAAACAAAATGGGGATGGTTTTTTGGTATCCCTGACATCAGAGCAGATACGTTGCTTCCGGAACATTTGATTCAGTTTTAGATTCCATCAAAGTCATTTCCTCCTTCTTTGTGCAACAAGAGAGGAAATAAATGAAGAAATAAAAAAACAGCGCAGAATAGCACACACAATGTTTCCAATTATCTTTGTACCTGCTGGATGTTGTGGGTTCTGGGAATTTTTGCAGAAAATAATATCTTATATATTCTCTTCTCCAATAAAATTTACAACAGGCCAGCCTGGTTTACTGCAGTGTAAATGTAATTTAGACAAACTTATTTAGAACACAATTATTTTGTCTAGTAGACAATGAATTTCTATAAAATGTTTGGTATAGGCTTCATCAGTGGATATTGTTCAGGCCAGCCTTTAATCCTTTGAGGTTAACTATATATCCATAACAGAGTCTTTTCAATGTTTATTATTACCTCCTTTCTTAAGTTTTTCAGACATGCTGAAATGAGTAAGGAGCTAAAGCATACCAAAAGAAACACTTCCATAATTATGGGCTACTCCTTTTCTGCTTCTGTTGCTTCTTTACCTCCACGAAGCCTTAAATAATCACCGTTCACATAGTAACTGCTAACATGATTTGGTGTTGATACATAACCATTAGCATTCCCATTAGCGGTTCCATTAGAGATAGGTTTTGATGGTACATCTCCATTTGTAATACATCCATTGACTGCTGATCCATTGAGAACACCATTGGTCTAAAAAAATTAACATAAAAAATGTTAAGATTACAAACTTGAAGGCTCAATGCAAGAAAACAATTGACTTTTAAGTTATCGGCTTCTTTAAATTGAGGATTTGCATCCCCAAAAGCATTAGAATACACTGGGAATACATAATTTGAATACCATAATACAACTAGGAAACATTTAATGCAACTCATATAACAGATATAACTTAGATTTTATAATCTGATTGATGATTCAATAGTATAGATAGAGGCAACCAAAAAGGGCTTGGAGTGATCTGGATTAAATTATTTTGAAATTAATAGATTGACAAAACTGGAAATCTAAACATTTATGATAAAAAACTTGTTAACTTATTGTCACATGACTTTCACTGATAAATAATAAATTTTCAAGATGGAATGAATGACAAATTCTAAAACTCCTAAATCACAAAAATATAAAATGACTCAAGGAGAAAAAAGTAATTATCTAAAAAAAACAATACCTTTTAATTGAAAACTTTCATGGTGTTATGAAATGTAATTGTAGACTTAATAGCTTCTTAATTTAATGAATCCATTAGTTCATACTATTCAATTACATAATTTCATTATTTTACATGTTAAAAAAATCCTAGCTATCTTTCAGAAAATAAATAACAAATAGTTTGGAATTGAATCTGTAGAATTGAATTGAATGAGCTTGATTTATTATTTTTCTTTACGTACAAGAAAGAAAGTTTGAGTTTCTCTTGGGATTATTCAGACAATCTCTATAAGATAAATTGAATTACTTTGACACAGAGAATTATTCTAATAGTTCCTCCTGCAGTAGTCTTATGTTATGATAAAAAGACAGAGGAAGAAGTCATTATTCAATTAATATAAATATATTACCTATATTATAAACCAAATAAGATGTACACAATGCACATACCTGACGCTTCTTGAGTGGTGGAGAGCCTGCCCTTTTTTGTCTGTAAGCCTGCTTGTAGAAGTCGGAAAACAGGAAGAAAAACATAACTGCATGCATTCCAATCCACCAAACAAATGCTCTTGGGTAATTGCAATCAATAAACAGAAGCTGGAAGGCATGCACCATAATAGCAATGAACTGGACCTATATGTATGAAAAGAGCAAATAAAAGCATAAATTAGATAAAATTGTTCTCAGTAAGGTAAATATGATTACCAATAATAATCAATTTTCTTCTGTTTACGAAAAGAAAACCAATATCTTATAGTTAAATTTACAATAAATGCATATTTGGTTTCCTTACATAACTATAACTACTTACTAACACCACCACCTAAATATACCCATTTGGAGAATAAATTCAAAAGAGTTACCTATAGTGTACATCATATTTGTCTGAAAAAATTAATCCTCATTTTAAATGTAAAAAAATCTTTACAGAAATTAATTCAAACCATATTTCAAGATTTTAACACCATAAGGAAGGTATTCCTAATACTTGAAATATAAAGAAAATTAAGTAATAGAGTACTTTTACCATCCTCAAATTCCTAAAGCTGCTAAAACTAGCAAAAAATCATTACTTTAATGCCAAGTTACATATAATTACTTTCA
Source organism: Sympetrum striolatum (assembly GCA_947579665.1). Lineage (NCBI taxonomy): Eukaryota > Metazoa > Arthropoda > Insecta > Odonata > Libellulidae > Sympetrum > Sympetrum striolatum. Next base: position 104,407,172 of record OX388341.1, on the reverse strand, counting down.
TTATCAATTAATTAAATACCAGAATAAAATCGAGTGTCTGTAAAATTGTGATTTTCTCCTTTAAGATTATCAAGAAAATTGTGTGCTTTTATGAGGAATGGTAAACAAGAAAAATTGATTGAAATCAAATGCTATTAATCCACGACTTTAAATAATACTTTTAGATATAATTCTGGGTTTCTCATTTTATTAATAGACAAATTGCATAAATATCTTCCAAATGTATGCTATTTTTAACCATTTGATAAAAAAGCTTAATCTATTACTGTTGCAATATCACTAAAATTAAAAGAGAGCTTAAAAACAAATATTCATCCAAGGATCTTTGATCTTTTCTGCTTTATATCTTATTTTCTTCTCTTAAATACTTCTTCAGAAATAAAATCTACAAAGAAAGATTATCATCAGTCACACCCTAAAATTAAGTGCCTCTTTCTTATGATTGTGATGTTGTTTCTCATTGTAATAAAGGGCTGGGATGATAAAAGAATTACTATTAGTAATATTCACCTATGAGTCACATTCTTCACTTTCATTAACAAAAAATGCATAGTTAAAGATAAATGAATTGGCAACTCTGTGGTAATGTAGTTTTCTGGATGGTATCTGACGGGAATATTTTGACTCTTATCTTAAATTTTGAGAATAATATCAATATTGATGAAAAAATGTTGGAATAGGTCATTTAGGGATATGATTTACCGTTATTCAATTTTTAAAAAGAAACAATTGTAACGGGAAAAATAGTTCACGAAGAAACTAAGAGAATTTCCTTCCTTCTAGTGTTAAGGTTAAGGATTTTGATTTTAAAATGAAATTTGAGAAATCATCAGTAACATTTGACAAAAACATTGAAAATAGATTATTTTCAACATTTTCGTAATTATAATTATTTATCTGAATGAAGCACGGAATTTTTTCAGCACATAAAGAATCCATTGGTCCAGGAAATGAAGTCTTCTGCTTGGGTGACAGGATTCTTCTTGGTCAGGTGTATTCCATCTGAAAAGGGCTTACAGATTCATAAAATCCTGATTATGAGATGTTTCACTGACTCTCTCTTTAAACTAAGTTTTTGGCCTATCAAAGAAGGGTATAAGAGTATGATACACAAATGTTAATTAAAACTGCTCAGGAATGTATACTTCAAGTTCACTTTTTGTATGGCAAATAGAATGGATTTAGAAAATGTTAACTACTATTTTATAATTCAATGAGAAATCTCAGTATTTTAGATATCATGTTAAGGAATTAAATGTGAAAGTAAACATGAAATGAAACTCGAGTAAAGTTTTGGATGAATGGAAGAGTACATTTTCACTTTGATAACAATCATTAGAAGATATTTTAATCTAATCAATTATTTATATTACTTGGGGAACCAATTCATCATTTTAAATGGAATAAATTATAGTGTAAGTAATATTCATGAAACAGAAAACATCTGTATTTGAAATTCAATTGTATTTAGGGTTGAAATGTAAGTAAGGGAAAGTTAGCTTTTTTGTAGATGAAAATTATTACTATGGAACAGTTTTTGAGCAGAATGTTTTTTGAATAATAATTGAAAAAATGAAAATATGATAATATAATTAGGATCAGTTTATTCAGAGCCATATGATATCAAACGATGAACTCTTTGTTAAAGTAGATTAGTAAATGAAACATATATTTGTTCTAGTTTATTGACAGGAATCAATGTAAATGGTTTTATATGAATGGGCGTTGTCAAGTCTGCAATTGTGAGAGGGGGACAGATTCTCTTCCGAGAGAATTTCTTACAGTTTTCCTTCTGAACCACATTCTGATGAAGAATAATAATGGGAACTATCATTCTTCATCTCATTGTATATAAATTCATCTATTGATTTCTTATCAGTTATTAATGGTGGTTAAAAAATAAGACACCATCAAGAAAGATGGAATGCCTTATTTTTTGAGTTTGCAGTAAATTAGAAAAGTAAGGATAAAGTAATTTTAGGAAAATATCAGAAAAATACTCAAGACCAATTTTTTGCAACTGGAATGGAATTTATTAAGTTTTAAACCAGCTTCCTTTTCTAAGACAGCTACTTAAAAAATAAAATTGCAACAGTTGAAACAAACCTATCTCAAAATACACAAAAGAATTCCCATTAAGAAATATTTAAAGTCTAATATACATTTATAATATTTTAACTTATTTGTATAAAATTTAGGCTTGATAAGACAAGTAAGAAAGAGACACGTAGACAATTTAATAAGTTTTCCAAACATTGATCACCAAAGTTAAATTACAGCAGCACAAATTTAGTAGGACTGCAACAACAAATATCTTAGCAAAGTATCTTATAAAATGCATTTAGAAACCCAAAATTTGATCACAAGTAACTCATTTGGAAAACTAATCATCTACTGTGCTCTTTCCTTATCTACATAAAATTTCAATTTCTCATCTTGAAATTGATCTGTTCAAACATATGCAAATTCATCACAATTAAGATATCATAAAATATGAAACACCACTTTAAAACTTAATAAATTCACTTACTGATGCAAACAAAAGAACTCTGTTAGTTTCATGAATGTGGGAGTTAGCATGTATAAATGTATACAGGAACACCAACATATACAGACATACACACATATATACAAATACATACTATACTCGTAATCATAATCACAAATATTTGAAATGTATTTGGATAATTCTTAGTCCCACATTTAACATGAATAAGCAAACTCAATGGGAAAATATCTTCTGTGGTTGAATAAAAATGTAAAAGACCATTTCTGTCACCCTCTTATTACGCCCATTTATGACGGATTAAGTTTTAAATGTCATTTTATGTCAATTATGATGTAATGCATTTTTAACATGAGCAGTATCTTTCATTACTGAACAATCTAGACATCAAGATCCATATTTATTTATCACTATTTTTCAAACATGTTACAGTGAAAAAAATGAAACATCGAACCAAAACCATTTGCTTTAAATTCCTAGATTTAATTTATTTCCAATTGTTATGTAAATGTTATTTACTCACGGTCATACTAAGGCACGCAAACTTAAGATTGAAGTTTAAATCATAAAACATTACCATTTGCAAAGAGGTGAGGTACTTCTTCCACCAGATGTATTTCTGGTACTTGGGTCCCATAGCTGACATCATATAGTAGAAATACATAACTATGTGAACAAAAGTATTCAGAAGCCCAAAGAATGTTGAATGACCACCTAAAAAAATAATATTTTACAGTATGGTAAACAGAGAGCAGCAGAGAAAAATACTAAGGAACCCATGAATTTATGATTATGAAATTCAGAAAGATAGTCGATCTGCCATTTATTTTTAGAGTACATCAAACATAATAAAATCAGATTTTAGCAATTCACAACAAACCTGGGGTAAACTTGACACCAAACCAAACACTCATTGGCATACAGCCATGGTGGATCACATGAAGAGTGCTAACATGCTCATCTTTCTTTCTTAGCACAAAAAATATCTGAAATAATAATTTGAGAAATAAAACAAACTTTTCATTACCCACACAGAGGATGTGTGTCATGAGATAGACAGTAGACATATCTAAGAATAAACAAATAATATCTAAATGGTAATACTTTCGATTTTTTATCGAAATGACATAGAAGGGAATGGTATCATGTTCATTTAATACTTACAGTGTCCATGAACTCTGTGAATTTGGAAAAGTAATACCACCAGCAAGCATGAACCATCTGAAATGCAATTGAATATTGTAATTTTCATAGATTAACTAACAGATAATCTGAATGACTTTTTCATTTTAGAATTATATGAACTATTAGAAACTAATCATTTTTCTTTTTAATTGTTATCAGATTGTTTCATTTTCACAAAAAACTTGACTCAAAGATTCTCTAATGAGATGGATTTTTTATTCATATATGAAATAAACATTCAACAAAGTTAAAAAATGATGAATTTTTAGAATAATTTTGAGACTTTTGCAACTCAAACAATACTAAAATGCAAAATAAGTATAATTTCAAATAAAAAAATAATTTATGTAATCAAATAAAAATAAAATAAATTATGATAAGCAGCAATTTACATTGCTGGATGTCTAATTAGTCTGACACAGTAAGCAGTCATGACTAAGCTTTCAGGTATGTGCTTCACTATCAGGTAGCAATGATAGCTAAAAGTTCCATTGACAATGGGATGCAGGCTACAGCAATAGAAATAGAGAAAGAGAGAGGAAGGAAGGTCTACTCCTTATTTTTCTACACTCACCCTCAAAGTCACGGGGTGGTTAGAATAGTCGACTGGCTGACACCGAAAATTATAGTGGCCAGTTAGCCAACCTGACATGCCTATCTGCAATCAGATCAATGAGTAATAATGCTTAGTCTTGTAGTTATTTTCAGATCTGCCGACTACTACTACAAATGTTTAACATGTGAAGGAGAGATGGGTGCTTTCTCAGCAAGTGAGAGAAAGATAGAGCATGCAAGCCAATCAAAGGTAAACACAGACATGATAAAATATGGAAGCTGAAAAATAAATATTACTGCATGTAACTTTTAAAATAGACTGCTGCAATTTTTCATCCCCTACCTGCTTAACATACACGGAAAGATCATAATCTGGATTTTATCAGAAAACAGAGGGAAAGACTAAAAATGTGAAAACCATGGGTGCTCTTTGACATGATCCAAACTGATAAATCACATTATGCAAGGAACACCTATTGAATGCAAATAATGTAAAATATTAGTTCTGTACCTTTCTCTTGAGTAACATTTTTTATACACAAAATTTGATCCGGATAGTAGTTGGATAAAGAGAAAAAATCTAATTAGATATTAGGAAATAACATTAAAGTAAAAATATATTAATTTACATTTAGCAAGGAAGATGGCATCCAGATTAATATTTTATCCTCAAAGGTGTACTACGGCATGCGAAAGATTTCCTTTCTCAGTAGTTAACTGTTTAATAATCTTCAATACATAAAGCATATATCTACAGAGCATATATGAAGACATATCTACATTTTTAGATATACTGATTACCAAGGAAAGGACCGTTACATAAAAAAACAGCGTATCTACAGCAATAATTTCAAAAATATATTCACTGACTGTTTTTTCATACAAAATATACTCTGGAGAATAGTAGAAATTTTGATGAAAGTAGAAAAAAGGATTTCAGTTCACTGTGAAATGTCACTTGCCGCAGGAGAAAAGTACAACAAAGAGATACCCATAGTTTCCTTACAGTATAATATTTACAAAGCTTGTCAGGTAGCTATGAGAATCAATCTTGAAGAAAGAAAATCTATAAGAACATGCAGATTAGAGTAACAATAATGGGAAAACTTCAAGAAATTTGCAGTTTCAGCCATTAATCAGTCCCAAAATAAATAAAGACGAGAATTACCAGTCATGCAAAACAATGAGAAGCACATACATTCCAGACCCATTTTGTAAAATTTATGAAGTTAAAATAAAATCAAGGATAAATAAAAATAAAATAATCAAATAAAATTTAAATATAAAAAAGGAAATGGCAAGCAATATAATTTCAGACGAGAAAATACCCTCATAAACAACCACTCACCCGAACTGCTGTCTCACCTAGTGAATAGTCAACGGGTTGACAAGTGACCTTATAGCCTAGGAACCAACCACCCATTCCATACTGCAAACAAAGAGGTTGCAAAGGGTCATGGGTAATCGATGGGAAATCCCAGGGAGGAAAATGTTTTGGACATCAAATTACAACAAACCCTCTTGTTAAAACACACACCTATGCAGAGAAAACACCAATTCAAAGCGAATTTTCGCATAACAGGAAAGATTAATATTAAGACAATGCAGAACTCCAAACATGTTCTAGGATGAAGCATTTTTCCTTTTGATTCCATAGTTAGTGGTTAAGAATGAAATATCTGATTATTAAATAGAGGACTATGCATGTTAGTTGTTTAAAATACTGTAATATATTGCATACATATGAGACATTCATACACACAGTGGAATTTAAACATTTTTGGTGATTATAGTAAGAGGAAACATAATTTTTCATAAACAAATCTGTCAACGAATAGACTTGCATAAAAACTATGCTGCACAAAATAAGGTGTACATTTTAATAATGAGATTTTCTTTTTCAAATCATTTGAATCAGTAGTTTGAGGGAGCTTTTAAAGACCATAAATCATTCCCTAAAATCTAGATAATACAGACATTCTTTCCTCAATAAATTGACAAATAAATGCAAAATCTTACCATAATACATAGTAATAAATAAAATTTCAATAAACATTTTACTAATTTATTTATTTGGACATTGACTTCATTATTTTGATTTAATTTTCCTCACTCTCAATATCAGAGTACTGATTCAACTGATTCCATCATATTATAATAAATTGAAAACCCATCACCTTTTGGTATTAAAATATTTTTCTGGTAGCTGCATGAATAAAATTTTTATATGCTTTGAAACCATTAAAGATCAAGATAATACAATTTAAAAATGCATGAAACAATTTGAGCAATAGGAAAAGTTTCTATATTTTATTGGATAGGTAAAAAAACAAAGATTTGACCAAAAATAATTCTGTGTTTTGCATAACAAAAGTTTTCTCAGTCTAACACTGAAACTTCTTGTTTTACAAAATTTTATTGAGTGATAAAAGAAATTTTTCTAGGAATTTAACCCTTGTGATGGTTACAGTAAGTTCTGGTATCATCAATAAAAGTAATTAATTTATGTGCATTAAAAATTAACACAAACTCGAACCCAAATAAATTAAAAAGATAGCAACTCTTCTTGACTAAAAATCATGTTTGAGACTAAATTGAATTCAAGAATGCCTAACAGTCAGGAATCTTAACCCCGGCATTCACCTATCTTAGGAGAAAATTCAAGATATTTATCTCTAAAGCAAGAAACTTAAAACAGCCATGAAAGGCAGCCTGAAAGTCAACAAACAAAATGAGTATATGAAGCAGAATCAGTTAAAGTTTAGTAAAAGTTTTAATACATAACTTAGCAATTCAAAATGGACATTTTTGATGCACATACAAAATTTGCTTTTGCAAAGTTAAGATTTAGGAAAGGAAAACGTTTTCAAGCTAGCCCATAATTTGAAAAATAATTAGTATGTTCCAGTCATAAATTTGAAAGAATGCAAATACCACAAAACCCTTGGAGTGAAATCATGCAATATCCAGCAGTTTCAGCCATTCAAAAATAAAAATAATCAGGTTAAAACATCTCTGCATAAACAACTCTTGAAATGTAGAGATGATAGAGACATAATAATGAAATCGTCCTCTTTCATGATAGATGACCTTCCTCCCTCTATGCTGCATGTTTATTTCCTCTTATTTCCAAATGGTTGTAATTAACTTTATCTATATCTCATCATAGCAAACGTATCTAAAGAAATTCTAAACTACCTAAAATTGTAAAGTTATATCTGATGATCTCAATCTAACATATAGTTTACTAACAATGTTCTTAATGAGGATAAACTGGCAGGATTTGAAGCACTTCTCTATAGCTGTCAAGTATAATCTGTCAAAGTCAAAGTCAAATTTACAAATTCTTTAAGGGATGTAAATTGAGGATTTATAATGAGGGTGATAAAAATGCCAGCTATTCTTTTGGCTCCACCTTAAACTCCATTTTGGTAGCATTTTTACAGAGTAAAGGGCAAAATGCCCACTCACCCGTATAGAAATTGGATTATCAGTATAGTCCACAGGCTGGCATCTAAAACTGTAGTGGCGAAGCCATCCACCCATCAGACACTAATGGGAAGTGCCAAGGAGGTAATTGTTAAAGCATGCAATTAAGTGCATTTTCAGTGCACTATGGACAGGATCTAGCTTAATCATGCTAATAAAATGCAAACTTAACTTTCTTAATAATAACTGTACAAATATTCATGACTCAGTACTGAATTACTAAATAATTTAACCATACAAACAGAAGGGATTGACTGAAAAGGATATTTTCCAGTGATTTCAGTTGCATGCCTACCAGGAAATACTATGAATACTTTTATGAGACAGACAGAGATACTGGGCTGAAGAACTTACCTTATACTCAAAACTGTAATACCTGAATAACATGCAACATTAACTGAATCATGCTCAATAATAATATGACTACCTTTCTGATGAGAAAACGTTGGGCAAAAAGATTTTATACGCTTGGTATAACCTTCTGCAATTTTTATATTTTCTAGCATGCACACATGACGAACATATAAAATAATGCTGGTTTAACTTAATAAAACTGACAAAAACACAAATATTTATGTACATCATTAAAAAACAAGGGAACAAATTCTATTGTTAATAGAAAAACTGAAAAATCCCTTCAGTAAGAAACATTTTAGATGGCTGGAACATTGTATGCTATCACAAAGACCAGCCAGATATTTTAACAGAATATAAATCATGCAATTAAATAATCATATAAACATAAAAAAAGATATTGTACAATTATCTACATTAAATGTTACAGAATTTTCAAGAATCCTTACCCAAAACAATAGTGGCTTCTGTAATACAAATTTTGTGGACAGAGTAAGGGTAGTTAAATTAAAACCGAAATATAAATTACAACAGAGTAGAGTGTCCCAGTTCATTCACAAAATTAATTAATATGGTTAGCTTCATTTTGAATTGAAAATACCCCATGATAAAAACATTCTGTACAGTGTATTACAAAAGTAATAATAAGTTTACCCAACTTTAGTTCACATCTTAGTCCTAAATTAAATGGCTGTCACTGCAAAGTATATAAGTATTTATAATTATAGAAAATAATTTCCTTTCCTAAATCTAAAAAGCAAATTAAGATCAAATGAAAATGAAAATCTGAAGTGGCAAAATAAATAAAACTGAATCACTATCTCAAATTCTGTAGCTACAGCTACACAGCAGGCTATGTTAAACTATGGTATTGACTCACTTTATTAACTGGAAATAAACTACAGAAAACCCTCACCTACTGAGGCAAAAGCAAAAGCAGCAGTTCAGTTTTAGCAAATAAATTTGAAAATTTTCTACTCAATATGAGGACAGTAATATAATAGAATATTTTGAACATCATCTATAAATACTTATTGCTAGAAAAAAATGGAAGAAATAATAACATAGTATCTGGACTCAATGACTTCCTAGAAAAAACTTATAATTAGTAAAATATTTCAAGACATCAACATTTTACCTCATTATTTTATTGCATCACAAAATTTTTGGAATAAACATTTCCTGAATGCACTTATGAAAATATCAGCAAAAATATATCACATCACATAAAAAATAAATCACATATAGTAAAGAAAATTAATGGTAAATGTTATATGGAAATTTATTATTATAGAAAATATTTATGGTTTCTGATTACAAATAGTTATTGCTCATGGATAGAATTACACAAAATGCAAAATTCTTTCACTGAACACATCATTCTTTTGAAATTATATTTTTTCAGATATTAGAAGCATATAATATTTTTCATTTAAGCACACAAGGATTCTTATCGTTTTTCATGTTCCTGTATTTATATATTTGTTTAGTGAAACTTACCTCATAAAAAAGCCACGCAGAGAATATAACCTGGAAGAAATTGTAACCAATGAGGACTCTTCGAAGCTCCAATGGTTTTCGATTGCCCATTATTTTTGGTCCCAACACCTTCACCGTGTACACATATGTCAGGCATATGATGAGTGTAGGAAGAGGGGAACTCATGAGGAACCAATCTCTCACTCTTGGATCTGCATAATAGGATAAAGTACTTAGAATATATACATTACCGTGATAAGAGATTGCTTGAGTTCAATATTAATTTCAAATCACACTTATTAATAAGGATTGCTGATAATATTTCACAAAATAAGCTGTCAGAGAGATTGAAACAACTATATTTATAATCTTAAATTTACTATTTAATATAATATTTTGTTAGATAACGCTTAAAAGCTTAAACTTGAAGCTTAAATGAACTTAATAACGTATGCCGTTAAACTATGATGTACTCTTCTGGAAAGAAATTGATGCATGAAATAGAATGCAAAGTTTCTCTTAGGAGAAAGTGAAAGTTGACAAGGCATTGCTTCCTCATTTACAGGATTTTGGCAAAAAATGGATATGCATCCAATTTACATTTACCTTTAATTATTACTGTCACAATAAATGAAATGCCTATGCAAAAATTGAGTAAAATACTTTAAGTTTACCAAAAATTCACTAGAGAAACCATTTCAAAGATGACAGTGAGCCATCAAATACATTGAAAATCTTAGGCAATTGATATTGATTTTATTAAAAATAGTTAACATGCCCTCTTCCTACTTGCTTTAGATTAATTTGAATAATTATTTCAGAAAAGAGTAATAAATTTTCACATGGATCACCACTTTTGCAAATACTATGCTTGCATTAAGTATCTTAACTGGAGGCTAGATTCATGTAGAAAGTCACTTAAAAATAAGCATCGATAAAGAAAATCAAAATCTGTAAACTTATTAAGAAAGTCTGATCATTAATGGAGAGCTGTAAACCATTTTATTCTCTGAATTGACCACTGTTTCTTAAAGTCTTCCTAAGCAATTGTAAATTACACCGGTCACAAAATATAAATTAAAGGAAAAACATGAAGAATTAATTTCAACTTTTAATTTTATCCAGGAATAAAATGAAACTTAATTTTGTTGAATTGTAAACAGAAAGTTAATGGAAACGATTAACTAAACCTCCATTGTAACACGAGCTTGTTCAAAGATCAACGAATATTTCTCTAGCATTTGGAAAACTTTTAACATCACTAGCTGACTATCTTATTAAGGCGTATTTAAGTAGATAAATTGCTGTTTACGAGCTTTTGGAAAGGGAAGGAGGGGTCGCGTGAGAGGGGGCAGCAGATTGCCATCGATTGGTAGGGTTTTCGCGTGGGCGAGGATGATGATGCTCATTCAGGTCGCAGTGGAGTCAGGGTTCGGAAAGGCGTGGCTCTTTTTGAATCAAAGCTACGCGCCCATGCTCAGCGAGGGATTCGTTATCGCAGACTTCCCAGCATACGCTCACGGGATACTTATTTATCGCAGGCTTACGAAAATACGCATACTACTATCCTAAAATTGTAAAACGACTGTTGGAATGTTATTTATTTACAGATTTATTAACGTCCATCCCGACCACAGCTGGGCATAAAAAATCAGCTCGTAAGAAAGATGAATTGACAAAATAAATCCTAACTCTATTTCGACGATCTAAACGTGTTGATAAAAGTAATTCTCGGGTAAACGTCTTATTTATTCAACCGCCGATGACGTTCCCGCTATTTTATTGGTCTTCTTGTATTATCGCATACCTTTATATCCTTTACAAAGTAGTAAAGTCAATTTAACGTAAAAAGTTATACTATTTAATAAAATACGCTCGGCGTGTTTTAGGAATTTTCACGAGGAAATATATGTTGGATGTGTGTGCATAACGACACAGTTCACAGTTCACGACCATCATTCTTTTTCTGCCATCGTACTGAAGGATACGAATGATTATTAGCGTGCATCCGTATCAAAATACCGATATTTTATAAAAATATATTAATTTATACTTACCTCCATTCTTATCCCAAATATCATTGTATCCGTCCACGAATCTCTTAATAAGGGTGGCCATGACTGATGCTTTCTCTTATCGTTGCTGAATCTGTAAGAAAGAAAAATAGGTAGTTTAAAAACACAGAAAGATGGCAACAATGATGATATGATTAAATGCTAAAAGACATACACACGAGCTAATATTATTCTTTCGAAAGCGAATAATAAAACTAAAAATGGAGAAGACAACTTCCTCGAGGAATTACGGCGTGAGCAAGTAAACAGTAATTTATTTTCTCTTATTATAATATTTCCAAAGCTTTCGAGAAAGCCAATAAACGCATAATAATTGTAGCGTTGCTACCAGTGTAAATATGACATAATTTCAGAAAATTGCCGCGAATTATATTACGCAAAAGGATAGTTAATTACCTCTTTTATGTCAATAAAATAAAACGCTTTCGAGGTTAATAACTGCAAATCGAGTTTAATGACTATAGACCATCATCTCATTTAATCATAGAGCATTCTTATGGTAAACAGATTATCTGGTTCTGAGTTTTGATTATAAGATAATTCTTACGGACGATAAATAGATTTCAATCAACGATTCTGTTAGCGTTGAGGAAGCAAAAACTGAGGAAGCTAGAAGAAGGGAGGACTAGAAAGCATATAAAACTACGACAAGCTACCGAGCCATGATATAACTACACCATAAAAAAGTAAGAGGAAATAGGAAATACTTCGAAATGCATCGCAAAAGTCTCTACGTCCATTGAAATGCTAGAATGTGAGAAAACAAAATAATTCGAGTAGAAAGTCATTACGTAATGTTACAGTGATGAAACATTGCTCAAACGACCGCTAAGAGGAGTTCGACGATTAATATATTCTACAAATGCATCAAATTTACGAGAGAGTACTTATATAATAGGTACGGAGGCACACTTCGAAAATATATATTTCATGAAATATTGAAATTCTCTCGGATACTGATATGGTTCGAAATCGAATTCACGATTAAACCACAAGAGATCCGAGGAAAGCAATATAGCGACCAACAGGGCGTGGAAAGTTCCCGGTATCCTTACGGGTACTTTCACCTCCGATAAGAGGAAGTGCAGCTGCTGTGGAGCCAGAGAACAGAATATAAGCCAAACCGGAACGAATAAATACCTCGTTCAACTTACTCGTTGCTGAAGAATTTTATGGGAACGCTTCAGTGTAATTAATTTTACTTCATCCATAGATGTGAATAGGAAACGAATCAACGAGCTATTGTGCCAAGAGAGCGTGAACTATCAAAGTTGCGATGACAAGGTATTCAAAAGGTTAATTAGGATAATCGTGTAACTGCGAAAAAGAGCTGTAAAATTAAAAACCCATTTACCAATAGATTAACCACGAATATTCAAATATCTTAACGTATATTATAAATAACGTAAATATATTTTGATCGAAGGAAGATTACGGACATCATCTAGCTCTACACTTTAATCACATGCAGTAGTCCTAAAACAAAGTTTAACTTCTTGCAATAGAGCTGTTGGAAAGCGATATCAAAAAGTTGAAACAAGAGCTACACTTCCTACAGTCTTTCCAAGTGTGAAAGGAGTAACCCTGAACTTTGTTCGGCGACAAAGAAAAAGGGTATTATAAAAAGCGGAATTAAACAGCGAATTCTGAAAATGGAGCATTTGCAAGAAGAAACACTGGGAGAATTAAAATTAAATGAAAGGTATGAAAGGAAGACCGTGACTTGGAGGGCGGCAGACTAGGGAATAAAATGCTCACGGCTGTTTCAATAGGAAATACTCAAGGAAATAGGAAATTCCGCTCAAAAAAATTCGGCATCACAAGAAAATTAGGAATTTGAAAATTATACAATAAAAACAATAAAACGTCCCAAGGAAAAACGGGCTTGAAAAAAGTCTGACAGGGTCTGGAATCGAATCCGGGATCTTCCTCTATCCGGGAGGCTGCTTTAACCATCTAGGCTACCTGGCTGGGTAGAGGATGATCCCGGGTTCGATTCCCGGCCCTGTCAAACTTTTTTCAAGCCCGTTTCCTTGGGATTTTTCCAGGGTGCACGCCCTTATGTGCAAACGTACCTTTAACCCTTTCCTTAACAATAAAATAAATAAATGTGGCTACTCTAAGTGTATTTCAAGAAAAAAGATTTTATTCACCGTTCAAAAAATAATTACGGCAATGAAAAGTTTTTGAAGGAAACGTATTTTCGCAGCAAGGCTGCATCGACATGTTTGGAAGCTAAGTCCTCTCTTTTCAAATGTAAGTTACTTGGTAAAAAAATCTGTCATCAAAATAGTAATAGGAAAGATTAGTTACTAAAGAGACAAGGTTAAGCTGGAGATCGGAAGAGTGATAGGGCATGGCATCAGTGTTTGCGACACGAGTCGCCGTTTTGAAAACTCTAAAGCAAGAATTCCGAGTAAAACAACTTTCACTTCATCGACAGAAGATTTTCATTTGCGGAAGAAATGCGAAAGCAGTCGAAACCAACAAAAATAGCTGAGAAAAGGGACGAACGCGCGAAGATTCGGCCGAATGTAAAACACGAGAGAAAAGTGAACGTTTGCGACATCTTTTTACGCGACGGATTGGACGAGTTCTCTCCACAAACGGAGGCTAAAAAAAGTAAACGCTAGTTAGCAAACTCGATTTTGGCAAAGAGTGATTGCTGTCTCTTTTTCAATCTAGGCACTCGTGAAACAAATTAACTTAGGAAAATCCAACCGCCTCGCGGTATTAAGCAATAAACAAACCATTTCATAGGAGAAAGTTTTCACGAGCCAGACAGGGCAGGAGAAAAACGGAAGTAGGCGGCAGCAAACCAGGTAGCTCCGACTCTGCCAACAAAACGATATTCGCTCGCAACGTAAATGGGAGTAAAGATGAATAATTTAAAACAGATCCTGAAGTAATTCGGTTTCTCAAATGCAGTAGCTGTTTCTGCCATAACTACCACTCATTACAATTCTATAATAGGTCGTTAACATTTTAAACAATAGAAATGGTAACTCTGGAGAGCGCCCTTAAATTATTACAACTCAAGAAAAACAGGTTTTCTTGTTAGAAAGTACACTAATATCTACTGAAGTGCTTCAGAGCTGATTATGAAATTTTGAAAGCTTTCTAGATGTATACGAATAAATATTTAAATATTTTTCGCTAAACCTTTTACACCAGTTAAATGGTATTTATTTGAACTACCTACGTATTTACTGCAAGAGCTAATTAAGGGTGAATGTAAGGAAATTACTTTCCACTAAAAGGCATGCACCAAAAAAAAACCCAAGATAAACATAAGTTAAAAATTGCGATATGAGTGGAACTCAAACCAGGACCTCCCACTCTCCTAGCAAGCATTGTAACCGCTCAACTTCCATGCCGCATCAATCCCACTTCTGCGAACGAGGAGACCTGGGTTCGACTCCATGTTATTTTGCTACTTTTGTATGGTAAATTTTAGAACCTTATCCGTAGGAGGACTAGAAATATTGGGCTAAAATAATTAACAAAATCAAGGATGATGGAAGGAAAATCAAATAGACTGAACAGATTAGTAACTATTTTCATTAAACGAAGATGTTTCACAACTTTATCCATAAGGGCGTGAGTTCTTCAAGTATGAAGAGATAAGGGAAACGATAAGAGAAAGCAAATTAAATCGTTGAATATTACCTTCATGACGCTCCGATACCTATATAACTTAATCTTAAATGTTTACTTTAATAATTAAATATCAGTAAAATGGTACGTGTAATGTACAATATTATCTCAAGGATAGAACATGGAGCGTCTTTCTATCAAAGCAATAAAGAAAAAATACTCAACAGTAACGACAGAAAAACGTACTTTTCAGCTCAAACAGCCCGACGTAAGCGCAACAGGCATCAAAGGCAGAAAGGTGGCGACACCGGAAAAATGAAACACGCCACGCGTTCGATAAAGAAACAATTTCGTGCTCGGGTTGGGTGGGGTCGAACGAAAGTGATGCAGAGGAGGGAAAGACGAAGAGAGCGCAACGGAATTTTAAACTAAGAAAGGTGTCGGTGGAATAGTCTTCGGGCAAGGAATATCAATCGACGACCTCAGGTTTCACTTTCTTCGGAGTGCCGTTAATGCTCTCCGCTATAGAACCCGACGGTGCTTGAATGACTGGAATCTTATTGCTCTTTTCCCAGAGGACCGAATGGGTAGTAAATTTAACGATGCTACGGCTCCTTGGAACGCTTTGCACGTTTAATGTCGAAGGTGTGTTATTTTATATCGAAAAAGCCGATTATCAAAAATTACCTACTCGCCGAATTTATACCGATTACAAAAAATTTGATTGATAAACAGGAGAAAGTAGAAGAAAAGAAAAAATGTTTCTCTTGCGAGAAAAACACCCAAAATATCATTCACTCCTACCTCCTTTACAATATAATCAGAAAAGACTTTTCACAGGAATTTGAGACGAATTTTGCGAAAATTGTTTCTGCAGGAATGGATCCGAAAATTTGACATGCAACGTAACAGAGCACTGACTAATTCAAACTGATTTTTGCTCGAACTCAATACGTGCAATCCGATTTCGCTTTCTAACACTGATTTCGTAGCTCGGCTAGATTAAGCGGTGGGAACGAGTGGCAGGACCAGAAATACCGGAGAATGGTTGAAATCATCGGAGAGAAAGTAGACGTCGCCAAATTTAGCCTTTTTCGTACCTTCAATTTTATTCTATGTGAACTTGGAGAGCAGAGGCACCTCTGCGTAACTCAAGAGTCGTGTTTTGCCGCACCCACACCATCCATTCCTTTTCACTTTCCATCGCCCCTTAGCCTCCTCTTTCCTCATCTTCAATTGCACCACCGCTCGAAGGTGCTACAGGCGAACGGGAAGGGCGATACGGACCTCACTCAGCGAAGGAACGTGATTAGATTACACCACTGCACACACTTCTTTATTCGTCGCTGCGGAAGTTATGCGACGATCCAAGATGATTCTCATTTTCCGAACGACCGGTGAATTCATTTATTCTTGTTAAGCAAGGCTCGCCAAGAACTAAAAGACACTTCCTTGATTACGTTAGACCCATTGCCGCAGTAGCCCATAGGCTGAAGAGAGGGGATATTCTTAAAGTCTCAAAGATCCTTGGACTTTAAGGAAAGGGTTGAGGTGACATAAGTGCGTGCACCCAGGAAAATTCTCAAGGAAAATTATTTACTTTATTATTATTACTTTCCTCTATCCTCCCGGATAAAAGAAGATTCCGGGTTCGTTTCCCGGCCCTGTCAGACTTTTTTAAAGTCCGTTTTTCCTTGGGAATCCTTGGACTTTGTTTGTTAAGAACACAATATCGACTCACTTATTCGTTGAATGGCCAAACTACGTTAGTAATTTTTTCTTACGAAGGATATAAAATTGTAATGAAGTAGCATTTTATTTAGGAAATATTCTATAAATTTAATTTTACAAGAATAAAGAGGCCATTTACAAGGATTTTATTCAAGCCAAAAACTACTCAATTATGAAAATTAAAGATTTCGAATTGTTTAAAACCATTTCTCCATCATTGACGATAAATTTACTTAAGAGGTTTGATCAACAGTTTTTCTCGTAGTTCACAGCAAGTGGCAAAAAGAACAATGTATCCTTTTATATACCCGCGCAATAAGTTCAATCTTGTTTCTTAGGGCAGTCAAAATACGAGGAATAGGGGAACACATCCTTCTCAAATGGAGAGACCCTTCAAAATAATAGGCATAATTTTCCAATAACCTATTTACTGTGGAAGTAGACGTAAGGTTACACTCCCTTTGTAAATTAGCATATTCATTCTAAATTAAAATAAAAGGTTTGCAAGTCCCATAGAAAAAACACATCGATAACTGAAAATATGAAGACAAATTGCAAATCTTGAATGTAACGAAAAATTTTAGAGGACCAATGATTCTTTCGAATTGTAGCTAGATTTACCTATAAATCAGAGAACTTCGCGGCATTATTTTGAGGCCTTTCATCCAGTTTTAGATAAAGCTTTAGAATGCCGTCAGCATTTCACGCAGTAATCAATTTGAATGCGAGATATTAACCCTCGAATACTCGCGTCCGGGTCGAATCGACCCATGTGAATTTTAAAATTCCATATCTTTTTATTAGTGCCTTTTTACTTCTTCTTTCTCGTAGTAGCTGAGCTTTAGAATGTTCTGAACCAGTCATGAATTTTTGCCAGGTCGGAAATGGAAGTTTAATTATTTAAACAAATTTTTCTTAGCGGTAGTGCTAGGTAGATGAAAGACCTTTACGTAAAATATTGCATTTTTGACCTTGTTTCCGCCTTAATATTTAGAGATATTAAATAAATTTAATATAATTAACAATTATTATTAATATATTAAATATTATTTTATTTTTAAACAGTTTACTTTTTATACGCAATATTCCAAATTCATCAGCCATATACTCGGAGTCAGGGATATCGAATTTTTACAGAATAATTTTGCTATTTAGTTTGCTTGTCATTTTAATAACCAGGTTAACCATTAATATGACATCATCACTAATGAATTAAAAATTTATTCACTACATTTTGAGACAATTTTCCCCTTTGAAAGATGTCGGGTTGATTCCACCCAACGCGAGTACTGACGTGACAATTTGGGATGCGAGTACTCGAGGGTTAAGAAAAATCATACGCCGATAATGAAATTGATTTCAATTATTTGTAATTATGAACGAATGTTATAAAGAGACCAAATATCTTTGGCGCAAGAGAAGGAAAAATCGCTACCCAATTGGAATAACCACGGTACTAACGATATCTCTGCGGTATTATGATTGAGGTTGGGTGTCTCCCTTGACCTACTTCAAAAATGAAAAGAAACGCTCAACCCCCGCTATACCTTACACAGTGAATCATCAACCCCATGCACGAAATCTTCTACATCTCAAAAGGCCTCAATCTCTCACTGCTTCCGACGAGACGATCTCTTTCGTCCTTCAATATGCGGAAATGATATAAAGAAAATGTATTTTTGGAAAATAAGATGTTTTATCCATGGAATTTGGAAAACTGGTAAACACGAATGTAAAATGGTAGCGAAACTTTCCTTCTAAGAGGTCGACTGTTCTCTATATTAGAAGTTAAAATAACATATATTGATTACATTCTTATTCAGCCGTTAAACTCCACTAAAATATTTATTTTATATTATCGTTTCTAATTAAATTGATCAAACTATATTTTTCAGAAGACCTCTTACATTTTTAACAACTATTCTCTTCTTTTGTATGAACTGCAAAAAAACTAAATATAGAGTAAAAAATTACCCCACAGCTAATGTTAAATTAAATTTTGTTTCCAGCTCATAGTTTCCCAAGCTAAAATTTACCAAAAAATGAAGAAAAATTGAAAATCAACAAGTAGTTTTTTGGCTTCCTGGTTCAAATGGGCAAAAGGAGTGACCGGCTGACATCACATCCAGCACTGATATTTAGGATTTGCCCTTTTTTACGCTTTTGGCAAGTTACTACGACTGATATTAATATTTTCTTTTTCTTACAAGTGAACTTCTAACGCACCGAACTTACCATCTCTCTCCCCGTATTTCTCCCGTCTGATATCCAAACGTATTGTCAAGGGCGAATTCTGCATGGCCGCAGCATGACTTTTGAGAATATAATATGGTAAAACTTGACCCGATAAAATCGACCCTGCTCGCCTTCTCTTCAACGATTGAGGGGAATATAAATCTGTCGAGAAGCATTTTTAGAGAGCCGTCCTTTACCTTGAGAATTTAAGATAAAACTTTCTAGAATACCCACATTGCTGACTATTATTAAACTTCAAAAGCTTTAAAATTCTATACTGGTGCCATTTTTCAAAAGAAGTACGGTAACGAGATCAAACCCTATGAATCAATCACAAATTTAGTAAGGAATACCAATCCTAATTATTATAACAAATGATTGCCGTATCGAGCTTTGTTCACCAAAACTAAGCTCATATCAACAACATTTTAATACTTATAGGAATGCCTCGAAATAACATTTCCAAGGCTTACTTAGAATATACTAATCTGGTCTCGACTTTGAGGGTGTCCTCCATTGTAAAGAACAAAGAATAAAGCAACAATATCTTTACCACAATGTTATTTATATCACAATCATACGGAAACCTATAGTACAATAGAACCATTACTTTGATATGACTTGATGGCTTCTTTAAATTCAAATTAATTAACAAGGAAATATCGAGAAAAAAAGAAAATATTTAATTCTTTAACAATATAAGAATGCGATTCCATAATATATCTCAATTCATATTATATATACGAGTATACGGTACATACATCGCAGATAATCTCACTTTGCCGTATAGTATGTGCAGCATCTGAAAATGTAGCGACACGCTAAGGTTTCTGCGGAACGCTGGAGGCGAAGGTAAGCCTAAGTACAAACAACGAAAATCTCACAAAATAATCAGAGGACCTTTCTGAAATCTATTCACAAAATACAGCGTATGTTTAAAATATAGACATAAAATTGCAACTTCGATCGACTTGATTACTAGCGTCATCAGAAATATATTTAGAGAAATACGAATTCGACTGAGTGGCCAAGCGGATGTCTTAACATCGGCGAAGTTGCACAACGAGCCATTTTATCGAAGGCCAGTTTTCGGTGGAGGAGAGGAAGGAAGACGGGATGAAGTGAAAGTCCAGCTGAGGAAGTGGGTTAGAAGGCGAGAGGGAATCGCGTAAGGTGAGGAAAGTTGGCCTTTGGAGGAAGTGTTTTCGCGATCACAACAAGAGCAAGAAAGGAGTTTTTGTGATTGTGTTGCAGAATGCATCCGAGTAGACAAAAAATGGACGTAGGAAAGTGTAGTTTTCCGCGCCTTGTATCCTTGAGAGTAGGCAACCGGTTATACCTATCGGGAATGCTGGCAGCATAAGCCTCGATATTTCCTGCCTCGAAGGGAGAAAACCGAGGTAAGGAGGCCAATATAAAAGTGACGTAACGATCAGAGGAAGAATTACAGCGGAGTAGGGAAACATTTGTGGATCAGCTAACCACGTGGACAGATATATGAATTTCAATATCTGACACAAAACAACAGAAAACCACAAGAGAGTTCAAATGGCATTCAAGGTGCGATTTCGACCCTCGCCACTGGATTTGTTTCTCCGGATGTGAAAGGTTTTGAAACTTCATACACAATAACTGAACGAAATCTAAAATATTTATGCTTTAATGTGTGAATTCCAAGAAAAAGTGGAATACATTTTCCATACAATTTCGACCGGGCAATTTTTTGGCGAACTACAACTCACATTTTATTTCGCACTCGAGGGAACATTCTTTCGCCGCAACTAAACGGACAAAACAGCGGTTCGTAATTTGAAGAGAGACTTTGCATTTTACTGCGATACAAATGAAACGCTCCCGAAGGAAACCAGAACTTGACTTAATAAAACAGTGTTCCGTAGGGGACGAAATAGGGTTTGAATAGCAAATGTTCGTATTACTAATTAATCTCGTTAAAGGGTCGACTGAATGGAAAAGATGACGTCACTAGAGCGTCTCCGAACGGGGAACTGTGTTGACTGACGGCAGGAGAGGAAGGCGTCTTCCATTTGTGCAACAGATGAGCAAACACCTACGCTTCGGACTCTTCAAGGGAAAAAATAAACTTTGCTCTCCTCAACTCGTACATTTCAAAGGACCACTTCGTCGAAGAATTCTTTTCCTTGTGTTGACTTTCTCGAATTCATTATTAAGTAGGTGTGTGCCGGAGTCCACTCGGTTCTTAATTTCAACGTTCGAAAATCTGCTATTTGATTTGCGGTTGGCTAAGATACAATGCTAGGCATTTCTGAAAGAGGATTTCATCATTGAATGAAACAAGCAAAAGATAAATACATATAATCATAGACTGTCATCACGACAAAATCCAGGAGTCGACAAAAGATTTATTCCTCTAGTAACGAACCATTCGGTGGAACTTTGTAACCAAGTATTTCATGAGAGCATGTAATGCCATTTTTTCAGAATGTACAAAATATTGCAATCCGAGATATACCTTTCTTTGAAAATGTTCAACAAACAAATTATCAATCAAATTTTATACCAACTGAAGAGTCGACCATAAAATGATACTGATATTTATACATGCGAAAGAGTGAATATGCTACGAAAAATGTTAACCTGCTCTTAAAAATGAAAAAATAACATAAATATGAAAAACTAAACAACATACGGGAGAATTTCCATTCAAGAAGAATTTATTGATTTAAAATTGCTTTCAAACACGCTGCGTCATCACCTATCTGTGTAATCCGGCGAAGAAACTTGATACACACGCGAAATTTTTACACGACTTATTATTTAAGAGAGAAATCTCGGCTGGGATTTGAGAGTGAGCAGCATATAGTTTCCAAATTACCGTCATTATATTATTCAACCTGTACAATTTAATGGCCCCTAACGACCTGTGGAGCGAGAAAAAGCCAAGGAGGACAAACAAGAATCTGAAAACGATTACCTCCGCAGACACTGTAATTTTCACCGTGTAGACTCGACCTTCCGAACAAAGCCAATCACAGCAAAGAATTTGAGGAAAACCCCAAACGTATTACTTGGGCCAGGAAATTGTTTAAGTCGGGTTCCTCGGGCCATCGAGCTTATGGGAGTTGTGTAATAACAGGCATACGAAAAAGATACCTGCTACATGTTCGCTGCCTCCTTTCCCTCTAGCTCCCTTTCCACGTGAACCAGTGCTGTATCTGGGACAAGAATCGCTCCGAGGGGATACCGAGAGATTGGGGAGATTTTGTGGAGAAGGGGGGGCGGAGTGAATTACGGTCCGACGAAAGGGATACAGCCTGAGAACGAAGGAACTAATTTCCTCTTTATTATGTGTGACTAGACGTGGAGCACGGAGATATGCTCTCTTCTTCTTCTTCATGAAACTTCGAAGGCGGAGACCTCTGCGCGGGAAAGGTTTACACTCATTTTCAGAACTTGGTTAGCTGGGAATGATGAGTTTGAAAGCTAATGTATATACGACGAATGGCAATAGCCTAGGAACTTAAAGTCAAGATTACCATCCATATATTTTAAATAGCATCCTTTGAAATAATCAAAAACGATAACTATTAATAATATTAGCAAATTAAATACTGTAAAAAATATAGGAAGATATGCGAGAATACTTGGTTTTATCAGATGGACGATAGATCGATAAAAACGAATGACCTTAATAACCCGAGTGGGCAAAAAATAAATTTCATAGTTCCAGTGATGGTATATAGAAGTTTCACAAGCAGTTTCAAGAGTTTCAAAATCTTTGACGATTTTTTAACAGGTTGCTGTCGACTGGGTTATGTGTCTGACCCCAATAAAAATTGGAGAAAAGTTTAGCCTGACAAATGTAATAACATATGGTCTCCAGATGAAATGATTAATTACATTCAAGATACAAGCCGAACGAATGACTATAAAAAAATTATGACTCATTCTCATTCCGTAGGGTTTGCCATATTGTGGAGAGCAGAAAAAAACACAACTATTGCCGTTGATATCTGTTTAAAATAAGAACAAACTCTGGAAAAACTCAATTCAATAAAATCGCCATACACCTTAGGAACCTGGAAAACTCTACGAAGCCTCTGATGAGGAACAATCTATTCGTTCCCGTCCAACCTTTGCCTATCAACCTTCTCTTCCTTAGACTTTCCGACAGCGCCATAAAGAGAGAGCAAAATAAAGGGCGACGCAGCAAGGGTTATACCAACGGAGACTTAAATGACAATCGACGTCAATATTGCTTTTGTAGACAGAGAGGGGTGAAAGGAAGGAAAAGCACTTAAAGATAAGGCCTCGTTATATCACCCCGGGGATTAACGGATGTAAAGAAGACGAGCTTCATAAAAGGGTCGCTAAAGGAGAAAAGCGCGTAAAAGAAAAGTGATAAAGAGTTGAATAAATCATTCCAGAATCGACGGCTGGAGAAGGGACATAAGTTAAAGGCTTGAGAGAGACAAATGGGCAGGAACTAAAAGATGAAAAGAAACAAATCGTTTTAGATTTTAAGAGCAACAAGTTACGAAGATGCGATGACGTACAATTAGGATGAGTGTATGAGGATGAGAAAATGCGTTCATACTCACATTGGCTTTACGGGCAAAGTGAAGTTGAGAACTCCTACGCCGAGTTAATGCCGGACACTTAATAGAGAAAGGCAAGTAAGAGGGGATGAATAGGTAGTTTTCACTCACTTCTTGGACCAATCTAATAAAGCTCTCCACTAAAATCCTATTTGGGAACCTTCAACTAATATCTTTCACAAACAGCTCGATAGCAGCACCTTTACATTGAAATTGGGATTCTAAATTTCGTTAATACTATTTCGTGAAGTTTTTACTCCAAAAGAATTGAATAATGGTGTTTATAAATCCCCATTGTTGACTGAAGATTCGTGAATTGCATTTGCTACTCGTTTTATTCACAGTTGTACACAAAATCGCTCAAGCTATTCGAGAAAACAACAAAATTAGTAAGTATGGAGAACTTAAACCATAAAAAAGATGTAGCTGTGCACTTGTAACCACAGCTTCCCCGGAAAAGCTTATGTCATCGTCCATACTACAAAATTATATAAATTAAAACCTTAAACAGTCGAATTATTACTGCGAATTGCTCAAATCAAAATATAACGACGCGACAATCGAAACTGAGGCGGGTTCAAAGGTTTCGCAATAAAAGAAATCCTTTACGAAAATTTTTTCGGTAGACCTAATGAAATCGACAACAATGTTTACAAAATTGAGAAATTTGTATGAAAAAGCCGTGAGGACCACGAAGGTCAATAGGGTAAGAATCAATAAAAAATCAGAAGTTGTTCTGGTAAAGAGGATTCATAGAGAAGGTGAAGGCACGCTGCGGATGGAACGAGGAATTCCAGAAAGACGAGGGATTGGAGAAAGTGAGGGAGGGCGCGGTCTCGCACTCTGAGAACCCTTTGAGAATGGACCAACGGCAAAACACAACGAATAAGCGGCAGTAATTGAAGGACCCAAGGACGAACAACCGGAGAAAACTGGCGTAAAACAGCCACAGCAGTGGTTTGGGTCGGCGGGAGTGAAATCTCGCACACTTTTCCCTTCACTGCCCACACGACCTTAAAAAATGGAGGCAGCCGCGAAAAGAAAAAGGCGAAAATATGATGAGGCCGTGATATGTTGATACTAACTAGGAAGGAACAAAATATGGAATTCAATCTCGACGTCAGAGGGTGTTAGAGCCCTCATTTACTCTGCGAGTATTTCCGAAAAGAAAAGAAAATTTACAGTGCACTTTCTTATAACAGTTTGAACTGTAGATACGTCCTAAGTCAAAAAGTCTATATTCCAAGCGAAAATTCAGCCAATTATACCTAATAGCGGAGAATAGAGTCATCGAGATCGCAAGGATAAGAATCTTGAATACCTTTTAATAAATTAGTCTTAATGAATCGCTGTTTCGTTACAAAACATCATTAGCGAAAACATAATATTAAATCATGAAAAATCACATTTCCATAAGTAATAGGCATGCTGATGACCACTATCTTTAATACATTATAAAATTTCCAGATATCAGCCTACATAAGTAAAATTTTAATAATTTCTAAGTATTTCATTATGTAGTAGAAATCAATTGTAGCTTCTGATTTGATCATCCTTTTCTTACAAATTAGTTTACTTTTTGAGCTAGTCATGAATACATGATATATAAAATCGAAGAAGAAAATTGCTAACAACTCAGGAAGTTTCTAATTTCATTAAAAAATAACTACAACGATATTTATACATGTATTGCAAAATCGGAACCTTTTATTGTTAAGCCACCTGTTAATAAAGACAATCGATTGCTTAAGGGATATTTTATAAAGTAAGTAGAAGTAAAAATAATAGTAAAATTAAAAAGAAAATGGGATTATAATAAGAGCTAATATTGATGATACTGAATAATTATTCAGGAACCAGAAGAATGTCCTTGAACTGTTTTCTACATTCAGAAATTTGGGAAACTATCGCTTTCTTGAATGAACGTCACATCCTTCGCAGTAATTGGGGACGTCCAAAATATCAGCAGCACGAGATCATTATTTAGGACGCGGCGTGAGAGCGTAAGGCAAAGTTTGACCCAAAAACATCATGGACCACTCCTACGACGAGGTAAAGTGGAGGCAATTGTCACATCCGGACCATTCGACCAATCAGGTCAAGAGCGGACCGAATAAAATGTCCTTACGACTGGAAAATTGAATTATCAAGGTGAAAATAGAGGATGGTTAAATAATAACCACACACTAATCGAGATATAATGTTAAGTTACTGGACGTAATAAATAAGAGTCACAAAATATACCTTTAGCTGTCAAAAATTGTACAATTACAATTAAAATACAAATTACAATTTCTGACAGCTAAAGGTATATTTTGTGATTCTTATTTATTAACATTGCTGTCAGTGGTGTTTTCTTAGCATTACTGGACGTAATAGAAGGAACGGAATTGCAGGTAAAAATATAATGAAATATAAAATAATTTAAATGCTCCGCGATACACTTATATACTAAAGTAGGAAGAATAAGTGCAAATACATCATCCTAAGGTTTACTAAGCATTTACCTGAAAAAAATGTGTTTACAAGAATAAGACATGGACTTAGGCCGATAATATCGCTCGGGAAACATTACCTTGTTTGCGGAATTAAACGCTTTCGAAAACCGCAAACATTGTCAAAAAATAATGCCTTCCGGGAGTCTTACGGAGACGAAAATAAATAATTAACGAGTGCACGGTAAGAGGATGGTGATTATCAGTCACTTCAAGGTCTGTAGGACTTGCAACTACACATGGAGCGCCAAATATGTAAATATAAGCATTTTAACCGAAGCTTTTTATAATATATAGAGAATATAAAGATGTTTTGAACAATTTTATATTGGTTTTAAACCGTGAATAGAAATTCCATTGAGAAAATCCTCAAATTTTTAGCATTTATTCGGTATTGAAAAGAGTTGTTCGCCACAACTATGACAATGGCGAGGCAATCATTGAACATAGGGAGTAGAGGTTTTCGGGATGGAAACCATACGATAACACAAAACACAATAAAAAGCACAATGGAAGCCGTAAATTGGGAATGAATGAGGATCGATTGAATATGGATGGAATGAAATAAAGAAATAATAATACAAGGGTTGTATTGCGAATTTAACCAGAGTAGTAGTCTCTTCGACAGCGGCGAAAGCGGTTGAAAGGAGAAATAGGATCGGGAAGATCAAAGGTCGCCTCGTTGGAGATACACACGTTGCGAAGGGTTTGCAGAGACATCACGATGACGACGCATTCAGAGATTGACGAACTTCGCGAATGAACTCCCAGTGAAAGGGACTGAGAGAGAAGTATGGAAAGAACAAAAAAGGTAGAGACCAAGAAATACTTCCTTTCTTCCTTCCGAGGAAAAGAAGGGACATAGTTTAATTCGTGGAGGAGACGCTTTCAAGGATGGAAAATTGCCGAGATCATTTCAAATTTTTACCTTCACCTTCTTGGGGAGAAACTCTTACATCGAACGAGAGGCAATGCTGAGGTGGTAGAAGAAAGGAATATTCTCCACGACATAGAAGTTAAGACATAGGTAAGAAGGACATCTCACCTCTGAAGCGATAATTGGCATATTTAAAATAATACCCAAAACTGACATCTTAACGCAACAGGAATTGAGGACTATAGCTCCAAAATGAAGCATAAAACGTTCCTACGAAATAGACCACAAAGATGCTTCGATATTGCGTAAATTATAAGAGGACATCGTGTCTAATACAATAAACTTCTCCGAAAATTAAGTCAAAATTTTATACTTTAGAATCCCAAAAACTTCACTGGTCAGAAGCGGGCTATTTCAGCATCAAACTATGTAAAATCAATCCGAGGCTAAAGACAGGTTTTGATACGAGAGTTCCAAACTCTATGGGTTTGGAAAGTCGCATTTGGGTCATTATGGAATGGGCGTACGTACAATCTGCCTCGTCATTCCGCCGATCGCATGCTCCGCCATGTTGGCCGCCGCTCAGAGGCAAAGCAAGATTAGTTTTCGATGCAAATTCCCTTCAGTTACATCTGTCAACTTCATTGAGCGAAGCAGTTCCATTGTCCCGGCGAATGGTAGGGGTCGATAAGGCAGTGATCCCTCGGAGAGGAGAAAAGCGAGCCAACTGGGTCAGCATTGACCTAGCGAGGCGGCGGAAAAGAAGAGACTGTCGAAGACACGGAAAAATGGCGCCCAAATGAACTCGAGTTGATTCATCGTAAGTAAGATGAAACCACCGCATACTTCTTCTGCTCAGTCTTGAGATGTGGCTAATAGGATGTAATGCACAAAACGATCACGAATTAAGTCAAAAAAAGAAATATTACCCCATAGAGGCGTTTAGGATGTGGCAGGCGAAATTCTAATGGATACAAAGTATGTAAAGTCTGAATGGAAAATATTTTAATTAAGATTGTGCATAACAAAATTACCAAAACTGGAGATTTCCGAAAAAATACTAAAAATTTAATTTACCAAAATAAAATTTTCTTTACTTAATTTTCGAAGCAAAAAAACTTATTTAAAATTTTGCAATACATTATTTTCTGTCTATCATTGGGTTGGATAGAAACCACAAGAGCCTTCCTTCAAGACCTTCAAGAGGGCCTGATTTTCAGGAAATGTTATTGACAATATCTCTTGATAGCTGAGTGCCCCAACTGGCATCAATGGTCTAAAGGCTATACAAAAGTTATTTTTACAATACATATTAACAACTTTTGAAAAAGTCATTAAAAATAGTTTTCAATAAGTATATTTCATATGAAACAATCAATTTTCATGATTACTGTGATTCCAAAGTTAATTTTTACATTCAAGGGTTTGAAATCCTAACTGCCACCAGATCATTGATTAATTGTATTAGCGCCTATATTATTATAGGCGCTGATATCCCGCCCAAAGATTAAAATAATCGTAGAGAAAATTAGCTGCTAACCAACTTATCTGCCAGTAAATGTGAAAAATGATTCATTCACGTAATGGAAACATGAGAATCTGCGATCAGGATAATTAATTAATGGATAGGAATGAAGCGACATTTAAGAATAGTAGCTTCAGGGCAAAGATCCTCGGGTGGAATTCGATCCAGGTGAGAAAATCTGATTACTGACGGAAGCTTATTAAATATTTCATCGGTTCAGAACTTTTACACGAAATAAATAAAATTTTACTTCCACAAAATAACGAACGCGATCTCCTTATATAGACATCAACAAAATGTTACAAGTAAGTAATCGGTAAAACACACACAGGTCATTCCTTCCGCAGTCAATAAGAGGAGCTAAAAGGGTAGATTAAGTAGGGATGTTGGCGTTATTACAACACCTGCCATACCACACCGACAGCTCGCAGGATATACGTAAGTCTGAATCTAAAAATAAATGACGAAGAAACACAGTACATTCAAAATACTGAAGTTCATAGGTGTAAAAAATAAGTGGTTAAGTTAAGTTACGATGCGACAGCTTTGACGGAAAATTAGCGTATCTCCTTAACCATACATAAATTGGTGTAAAGCTATTTCATGACCTAGCATAAAAAAATTCCGTTCCTAAAATCCAAACCGTAAAAAAGTACAACTATCTCAAAATGAGAAATAACAATCCAAACAGAATCTAGGCGAATCCAGATTTTCCCTGCCTCCATAAAGACGAAACCTCCAAGCGAAAAATTTAATTCGAAAGCGAAAAGCACCGCAAAAGTAAACAATGGAGGAACTCGGAAGAAAAGCATTTGCTACCCATATAAATCTGCCTAAACATTAAACATATCCAGAATTCAGAAGAAAGGTGACGTGAAATAGGAGAGAGTAGAGAAGTAAATGGCGATAAGAGAATAGAGAACGTGGAGAAGGAATAGAATGGATTTAGCGAAAGGATGAGCGGTCACGCCCCTTATGCTCCCCCACGGAATATAATGGACGTGCGAGGGGAACAGGTGAGAGGGCGTAGGCAAACCCGCTTCGAAGATTAAAACAAACGAAAGTTGGTTCCGGCGAGGAATTTGGGCGCCGAACTCTGATGAAATCCTTGTGTTTTGAAAATCGAATCTGGAAAAGGTAACTGTAGAATATGACAGCAAGAACTAACACCGCTATAAGTCACTCAGACACAGCCTTGCAATGAGACAATTTTCCATTAAGAATTATTTTCATTTAAGTATCAATGAATAAGTATTTGATAAAATCCAGAAAAGGAGAGCAGCGTTACAATAAAAAGGTAGCTGTGATATTCATTCAATATATAAGTATTTACTTAGATTATATGCCGAGTTATGATAGTTATGCGCAGAAAGGAAAGAATAATTTATGCATTAAGTATGTAATTTACGTGCTGATTAATCATTAAAGTTAAAAATATTTCATTACCGCTTTTTTTTAAAAAAAAGGCGTTGCATCAACGCTATTTATTTTGGGATGAGCTAAACCTGAAGAGAAATCCGTGTTATTGGTCCGTGACGAACTTTTACTCGATCGCTAGTTCCGATATAAAAACGAAAATGTTTTGAGGCATCTGGATCGAAACAAAGAAAGGAAATAAAAATGTTGATAAAAGTCAAAGATTTGAAAAAATGTAAATTTCGCATCGATTTCATCTCAAACGAAAGTTAAAATATCATTCTGATAAAGGCAATTTATTATGACCTCTGACTGAGAGGAGATTGTTACGGAATAAAAGCTTTCACGCACCCTTTACGTCGAACTTTCTTCTTCATAGATGACTTAAATTAAACAATGCGGTGAAATCAGACGGTTGGACTTATTAACAATGAATGAGCTTAAAATGAATTTTTCCCTCGAGATGCTAATTTTAAATTAGCTATTAATTCGTTCCCACATCGGAACCAGCTAATAAGAAAAGTAGTACTTCAATACAAAAGAGGTTGATATTTAAAATTAAAGTTTCACTTTACATTCGGAATAGTCTTTTAAACATAATTGAGAGGGAAAAATCTGAAATAGTTTAGAATATCGTGGATTCTTGACCAAAAATTTACAGTTCTAAATAATAAGATATATATGAACAAACATATGAACTCATATTGCTGCGATAAAAAATCATAGATACTATTTTGTCGAAAAAT
The DNA here is from genome assembly GCA_947579665.1 of Sympetrum striolatum. Taxonomy (NCBI): domain Eukaryota; kingdom Metazoa; phylum Arthropoda; class Insecta; order Odonata; family Libellulidae; genus Sympetrum; species Sympetrum striolatum. The sequence goes on along the minus strand of OX388341.1, from coordinate 104,376,330 downwards.
ACGTTACTAAACACACCTTCCTAGAAAAAATAAAGTGAGGTATCGAACAACCGAATGTTATCAATAAATTGAATTTCTGCGAGTGAATTCAATTTTTATCAGGAAAATTGATCTGCTAACAAAATCAAACGAAATCGCACATTCGCTCAGCTAATATTAAAGTTATCTGGAAGTTTGACATCGGGAAAAGATGATATCGGAAATCGAATCACGTCGAAGCAGATGCAGAACCGAGGGAGGCTCTCCTTCCCACGATAAAAGCAGAGGACAAGAATAATTTCCCCGGAGAGAGAAAAAATATACAGCTATGAGGAAGAATGAGATTGATAATGCGAAAACTTACGCAAGCATAGCCGTCAATATTTGACGAGTAACGATGTTTGAGTCCCTATCAAACGGGAATACGTTAAAACTGAGCGAAAGGAAAACAATGAAACTGTCATCTGATATGGGAACGATTTGAGAAGCTTTTCCATTATTCCTGCCTGTAGTATTTCTGCTCCAAGGGCAATAAGTGCCAATTAAAGATCATAACTCATTTATTAATGATGTGGACTGTCCTCTGGAAATAAAACCGAGCTCATACTCTTCCGCATTAAAATGCTATTTACTCTTTCTTAGATATTTATTCTTTCAATAAATCATTGCTAATTAGCTGAAACTCTTCCGTCGGAGTAGACTGATGATTTTTTGCAATAACTAAATCTTCAATCATGAAACGTTGGCAAGCAAATTAACAGCATTCAATTCCAAATACGTGGAAAATTCTTATGGCTAATTAATATGAAGAATCAATGTGGAAGTATTTCAAACAGTAAAAAAGCAAAATATTGTCGGAAATGTAATTCTTGTGTATGATTAATCCGTTTGCTGGCGACAGCAATGAAAGAACAAATAAAGGAAAGGAGACAATGCGTTGCATCGAAAAAAAATGGTAAAAAATAAACTTATGTTTTTTATTAAAATATAAGGAAAGAAATTAGAAAGGGAGCAATTTAAGTGATAGAAAGAATGGGAAATAATGAATAAGTGAGCTGGATATACAATCTTAAGCTATTTTTTTAAATTCATACATTCTGAGAACAAATACAGATTCAGTGACCAAAGCAAAGTTAATTTCTAAGAGCAAAATTTGCGATAAAAATAATTATTAGTGACTACTTATAAGTACATATAAGATATAAAAAACGCAGTAATGCAAACGAGAATTAAAAAAAAAATCTATAGATATATCAAGACTTTAACTTTATCTTATGGTTCTGGATAAATTGCTGAGAAAATAGGTTACAATGCCATTGATGGGGACCTTTCTCTGAAACCTCAGGAAAACCATAATTAATAAAGTTTATGAACGAAAAGTCACTACGTTTCGAGAGCCTCTCGAAAACGAAACGCCTACAGCATACCCGAATGATTCAATTACAGAAAAGTCGTCTCAGGAAAAATTTTCTTTTTAGTTTCTACGTACAGCTACACCACACATTCCAAATGACAGAACTGATTCAGAAAAGCCGTCGAAAACATAGATGGACGGTATTTATACGCGCACCGCTCAATGAAGGAAATCCCTTTAAAAACGGAAGTCGGACATATCTAGCGATTTCTCGTTACCTTTGGAGCAGAACACTTCCGCCTGCCTTATGTTAGTCCATTTGCGGATGGAAGTTGTGTAACCGGCGTGTTTTAGCAAGGAAATTCTCCTTCCGGATCCAAGCCAACAGGTATCCGTCTGGTTGGCCGTCCTTGCCGCAAGAAGGGGAAAATATCGTTCGTAAAACGAACGTCGACCTCGAGATTGGACGCGGAGCGTGAAGCGCGTGCTGAGGGAGTCACGCTACTTCGACGGACAAAAAAGGGAACGCTATTGGATGAAAGGGAGGGCTGTGTAATTGAAAGTGGGCAGCCGCAATGGGAGTAGAGTTAAATGAGATGGACTCGAAAGAGGGAGAATAGCGTGAAAAGTGGGTATTACTTGCGAACGAGGGAAAAAGAGAATGAGTCAGAAGAGAGAGGGGAACTAAGACAGGTGAGGGCGGGTAATAATCAAGGGATGGCCACACTTACGGGGCGAATAAAACAAATGAGAAAATTCAGATATTAGTTAGCATTCAATTGGTTAAATATCACGAACGAAGATTGAATAATAATGTGATACAAAGCCAGGTAAATTATGCTTTTTCGAAGAAGTCTTAATGAAAAAGCTATAAATCAAAATTGTACTTCGTAATAAATTAGGAGATAATTCATAGGCCAAATAGGAAAATGAAATAGTTATCACGAGTGAGATAAAGAGATGGATCGCTTAAAAATTAGCGTTATCGTTGTGACAGTAGCGTCATTCACTGAAAATAATTCATCTGTGATCTATTAAACCTCTGCAAATACGTACGCAACCATGAATGGAAGGGCGATGTATCACGACATTTTATCATGCGACAGGTTTATCAATTCATTAATATGTTTAGCATTAAGAACGTCCGTTCGCTTGAATAATACACTCACATTTACTCGAAGCGTGCCTCGTACACAATGCCATTCGGGTGCTTGCGACTTGGATGAAAATCCATTCGTTTGGAGGGATGACGTCACCCTAAATAATAGGTGCGACGCTCGTTGCGTGCAAGCGCCAATTACGCATGGCGCCCGTGTCGGGAATCCGCACGCGTTTGTTTCCTCGCTTTCTCTCGTTCGGCGAGAGGTGAGATCGAGCGATGGACAAACGAAAGGAAACGTGCTAACTGAAGCGATACTAGCAGCGGATGCGTAACGCTCTTCAAATTATAAAGGGCAGCTCTGTCCATTTTATAGATCGTCTTTCAAATCAAATTAAGAAAAGAATATAGAGAGAAACAAGTAGAAAAGGTTTGGATATTACCATTATATAACGGTATAAATAAAACCACCTTCGTATGAAGTGTATTACGTATGGAGTACAACAGAGAAGTCCATCTTACGTGATAAACGTAATCGTTCACCATGGTGGTAAGAGCGATCGAGCTAAATTTTACATAATTTAAATTCTTTGATATCACCGAAATAGCTAATTAATCACCTGAATGGATTTAAAAGATTAAGTAGATGTTAAATAAAGAAACAAAATAGATTTCACGGAGTTCCAAGAGACCGATTAGAAGAAAGAAGTAGCTCGTTTATGATAGATATATCCCAAATCGTTCGTTACCGTAAAACTAAATGATATTTTTTATTTAATATACGATAAGGTACATATGCGAATAATTTAATTATGATATAATGATAGGCTCTTCCTTTCTGCGAGAGTTTCAATGTCACTATAATATCGAAATACTTGCGGGGTTAGCGGCGCTATCGATAGGTATGGGCGTTTGAGGAACAAAACAACAGTGAATCCAGAATAAAAACGACAGTGCTCTGATTTTTCCGGCGGACCTACTTCGAGAGCTTCCTTCGCGAACATAGTCACGCTCCAAGCGCTGCCCATGTAAAGCGTGTTGCATTATGAAATGCAACGGCATAATTGGAGTCCGCCCCTGAACCATTAACAAGCCGAAACGAGATGAAAAATAAACAAACGTTGCGCTGTGATTTTTAAGCGCCAAAAAAACATAACGGACATCGACAAAAGAGCTTGGCGAAAAGATGATTCGTAGCTTAGTCTTGTAGTACACGACAAGAACGGCAAAGTGAAGACAGATCGAGTTCAACAGCGGCAAAGTGTTATGAGAGAGAACGAGAAAAACTGTTATTCGGTCATGTCGCGCATAATTAAAGAGCTTCATGAATAATGTACATCGCCCAGCGATGATATGCACAATAATTCACCGCTCTTTCGAGTGAAACAACAGGAAGTTCCATTTGATCCGAAATGTATAAGAAAGTGCCTCACATCAGAAGTGCATCGGGAAGAAATGCTTTCGATCCAAAATAGAAATGTAAAAGTTGGGTTCGGAGAGATTCATTGGTAGGATTTTCCCCGCCGAGATTTTTTTTGTGGTGGTTATTGTTCTCGAATTGCTCGTAATAGAGTTATTATGGCACAATGATGGCATTTGAAAAAAAAAACTTCCGAATGACTGAGCAACGACACTACGAACGCTCATTCAAAAGTTGAATAACAGAATAACAAAAACGTGATTACATAAAGCCAGCCTACTGTGGACAAGAATGGGGCCAGCAGGTCAGCACTGACAGAAGATGACCAAAAGCATTTTACATTCTAATGACCTACGCTGCTTCTCTGTAATCGTTTGAAAATGCCTAAATCAATCAGCTGCAGTCTGTTGGGCAGTGGGTGCATATTAATTTACGTTTTATACAAACACGACGAATTCTATGAACTGGTGTATACGGAAGAAAGTCAGTCAAAGCCACGCCTAAAGCCAGCTGATTTGATGATTAAGAATGAAAAATAAGAAAACGCCCTTTTTATCGAATACTTAAATCGAGATTGGATGATTAAATCGATATGTACGATAAATTCAAAGATTCGAGTGTAGGATGGGACTTCTTAGATCCAATTTCCCAAAAAGTTTAAAATTTAGGATAAAAAAGCAAGAGCTCAGAAGAAATGAATACATTCAAAGGGTATTTGTTTAAAATAACGTTATCATTGACTTCTACTAAAAATGTAATTATTTCAACAAATTTCCTCCAAAAAAACTACTAACTTCGAAAATCACCATAGACAGCGGAAATAAAACAAATTTAGTAAATCAATATACGTAACGTTCTTCAAGATTTAGGACAAGAAAGGTAACACTATTTAGCATCGCCAACATATTTTAATCTTCGAGAAAATAAACAGCTATCACACTTTCTCCAATCGAAACCCAACCTAACATATATTCTTTTTCCACATCGCGGCAAATATTTACTTTTTCCGAAGCTTTCGCGGAAAACGAAACGCTTTCATTACTTCCATTTGATGCTCCGAATCCCACATCCGCAACATTCGCTCAATCGATGCTTCGGCGAAAGGTCACCTTATTTACTTTCAAGGCTTCCATTTAAAACCGTGATGATGGATGGACGAAAGGGAAATTACAGAAATAACAAAAGGAAATGACGAGCGAATCTCCCGAGTAGATTGAGCCCTTTAACGAGATCTCGGTCGAGCGAATCAGATCCAAACCACTTTCCCCCGAGGAAAGTACGCAACCAACACTTGATTAAGACCAAACTCAAAATAGATGACGTCAATAAATCTTCGAGCTTTAAGGGAAGAAGGGGAAAGAAAAACCGATGGCTGGATGCTATTATCGGGCGGAGAAGTAAACGCGGTGTGCCATTACTACGAGACAGGGAAACGAAAGCGATGGCTAGAGAGAGGGCTCCCGAGGGAGCGGTGGCCGCGCTGTAGAGCATAGAGAATATGGACCGAGAGCGAGCATAAATAAGAGGAAATGGCAGAGAGTGGGTGAGCTTAGCTGCGGATTAATTATTCAAGCGAAGGGGGAGTGAAGGTGCTCGGGTCGAAGCGAGGTTTCGTCGAACCAAAACGCGCGAAGAGGAACTCGTAATCTAGGAGAAAAATGTATATTCTTTTGCCCCAGTTCTACTCTTCTGCATACTTTTTTTGATGATATTGCAAGGGAACTATTCCGCGTGACTGACTAACTAACTTACGGCTAATTTTCAGCTCTCTAAATTCAGATTTATTTTCTTTGCCGAAATTCGATTTGCAAGCTAAAACGTAGTCACGTATAAGAAACTATACTATACTACAACTAAGTTACGTGTAAGAAGCTGCACATTTGAGATTCGCATTACTCAGTATTTCAAAACATTGAACACGTATGCTATGTACATCCATCCACAGAAATACTTTATTACAATCAGAGATAATATTTACTATTTCTAAGTTATCTAAATAATACGACTGTAGTCATAGCTTCGGGTATAAAGGTCTAGCTGATGCACATATGAACGCATTACACTTTTGTTTAGCAATTAGTAAATTATATTAGAACATTTTTAAAAAGTAATTCACTAAATTAGTTTTTAAATATTTATGAGATAATAATATTTACTTAGATTTCCTAACAAATTTTATGAAGAGAGACTTAAGAGAAAATTGTCATGGGCTCCTCATCACTAGAATAAGTAATCAAAACCTTCCCCTCTTTCTTTTTAGCTTCCAAATAAGTTTATTTTACTTCATATCACCATTAAAAAATTATATACAGTGAAATTTCTTAAATATTTCTGTCGTTCAGAGAGAGAGAAAAAAAACCTAGGATTTTTCTTTCTTTGAGGATCAAGATGGAAGAAAAAGTTAGAGCTGAAAATTGGAAAACGGGAACAAATCCAAAGAAATCAGGCGTTAAACATGAAAAGGGGACTTCCGAAACGGAGGAGTAAACTCGTGATTAGTCATGCTCATTCTATCACGGCAAGAAAATTTTAGCCTTAAAAGAGGCAGTGGTCTACCGAAATATGTTACTTTCAAAACGGAATATTAGGAAAAAAGTAACTTTTAGTGGAAATTAAATAGGAGATGCCATATACAATTACGCGTAAAAAAAGAAGTGGCGATGAATAATATCAGGAGTGATAAGTAAACAAATCCCATTATTATCAAAATAAAAGGATTCTCAAAGTAAAGTTTCTCGTTAGCACATAAGGTGAATGATGAGAACCGAATAAAAAGAGATAAAATAATGAAATCTTCTTGCAAAGGAATGTTGACTTCAGGTCAAGATTACACATCTAATTAAAGTGAGTACAAAGAATTAATTGGAACTAGAGAAAGTAGTATGATTTCTATTCGTGTCAAAACACAAGATCCAGTACGTTCAAGATAACCTACTACCGAATTATTATTCCTGCATATACATTCAGTAGGTCATCGTAAAAAATTTAAGTCTGGATGTTCAGTAGAAGAGATGAAAAGAGCGAAAAGGATAAATGGACAACGATCGAGATAAAAGAGAGGACAAAAATGAATAAGGAAATTCATGTTTTCACGCCTTACTTGGAATCAATTTGAAAAGTTAGAAATTAACTGGAGCTCTCCGTAAAAGTATATTGGATAATTAACGGAGGCGAAAAGACGCGTCATTCATAACTCCAAATGGAAGCTAATTAGGAGAGGATTCTGAGGCAGTTTATCATCTGCAAATCGCCTTATCTTCCAGCAGTTTATCATCTAGCAGTGACCTTCCATATCAGAAAATCAAAAATATAGACTATTCTTTTTAGCGTCACCTAAAAACGGCATAAATGAATTAAGATAAGCTTCGCTGTTAAAGTTAGGAAAAATAGGAACGCCACTCCCAACTAATCCTTCTCAGTAGGTTGCAAAATCACTTTCATGCAGGGTTCACAATGTTAATTTCTTTCGGTCTTTTCTAACATTCGAAGAACCTCCTCGGGGAAGAAATTATGTAGATAAAAGGCCACATCTGAGATAATGCAGCTCCGGGCTAAAACGTTAAGGCTTAGAAAAATATGACAAGTAAATTAAATAAATGCCACGCTCAAAGAGAAAGAGCTGACCTACAAACAATGCCTGTTCCGTAATTGGATATATTTCGGGGGATTGAATCTCGAGATTTAGCAAAAAATCGAGTGATAGAAGGGATACAGCTGCAGTTATGTGTTCGATTTAGCATAAACGTGATCGAAAGAGAGTTCTTATTTTACGAGCCTCATAAAATAGAGATAAGATTGCTTACACAATAAGGAGGCTGCAAATGGGGTAAAAGGTGCAATAAGGAAGAGGTTTCCTGAAACTCTAACAGCTCAAGTGTTCATGCAAAGAGCTCTAAGAATAGTTCAGAATGTAACGATACGGGAAAGATTCAGGTGAGATAAAAGAGGAATGCATACATATCCCAAGCAGATGCAAACCCACAGGGTACGAGAAATTACTTGCATAATGGCCTAAGGGAGGAACTTCAAGAAAATGCGCTTATTGGAAAGAAGGATAATATAACCAATGACAATTACGAAGCAACCCGATTCTCAGTCGCACCGCGCCTTCTTTAAAGACTACCAATCTCAAAAACATTTCTTGCCAAAACACTATGATATATAAGCAGTATCCAGAAATTATAGTTAACAATATAAATTATAAGAGATTTGGAAGTACGCTACACTGATTACTGAACGAAACTAAGATAAAAACAGCATGAATCGTCGCAACGTGATTTGCAGTATATCGATCTCATTAATTTCCCAACTTTTCCCTTCAGTATAAAGGTACGTTGCTAATGTTCTTCCTTCAGCTTTGATCGTATCTGGATAGCTTATGAATCAGCAAAATTGCCTATTGAGAGGACGAGAAATGAAACAAAGATACGGTGCTAAACTAATTAATAATAATAATCTACGTAATTGAAGAATTAGAAGAGAAAACAACTTTATTTCCTTAAACGAAATAATTACTATTAATTTTATTCCAAATTAACAATGCAGAACGCATATTCATTTTACACATTATGACATTCAGAAAATAACTAGACTTGTTTCTAGATCAGGGACATCAGCACATAAGGATATCATTATATAATTGAATATTATTAAGAGACTTAATCCGTTGCTTCACTTCGTATCTCGAAGTGGGCTTTATCAACTGTAGCTAAACTTCCCCGAAATTGCACTTCATTTTGATTGCTTCAAAACTGCCATCCATCGCTGCCAACCAAGAAATAGTTCCCGCCGCAGCCGGCAAGAGGTGAAAAGAAGAGGCTCCGCATTAAAATTTCAAATAATCCGAGTGGAGCTGCCTTTAAAAGCACGCCGCCCATCCGTTAGCGCGGAATTATGACTCGCGAGCAGCACGACAACGAGCAATGCCATGAATAAGGGAACGTAGCGGGGGGCGGGAGGCAAATGGAATTTAGCCACCGCGAATACATCACGCCCGCTAAGCAGTCGCATTTTCCTCTTATTGCGGAAACAATAGGATTATCTCCCGTGTCTTCTACCTTCCTCGGAGCAAATCTATATCACTCACGACTCGCTACCGAGGGAAGTGATCGAGGGCGGTGTCTCCGAAGCACGCGAGGGGTTGGAAGGCGAAGGGCATTCTTGGCACACGAGGACATGAAAGGGACAGTGTCCCTCCGTGGGAGCTCTCTTCCGGCAAGGATCATTCCCTTCACGATCCTCGGGTTGGAAACCGAAATCCGTTACATCATGGATGAGGTTTTATCCGGGAGAGAGAGGGAAATTGACGGAGTCGATGACTAAGGGACGACGCGATATAAATGCAAGAAGAGAAGATTGCGCCACAGAGGAGCTCATTCCAAGCAAAGGTCTTCCTTTGCCAAGAAATATCAAAGGAGTAATTTTCGCGAGAAGTGTTAAATGGAAGTTCCGTTTCTAAAGGTGAAAAATAAATGAAAGAGAAAATATGAGAGTTGATGATGTTCCTTCCATCTCTCAAAACGAGGTTGTCCAAATAGCAATAACGCGTTGATGCGACTTTTGTAACAATTATTCTGACATTTTCTCGCGAAATCCGAGGAAAAGTTGAGGCATTGAATTGGTTCTTTGAAAAAATTTAGAGCAACACTTAAGGATGATCCACAAATCCCTCAAGTTGCAATGCAGCGCAGCAACTTTTAATTGAAACAGTTTTCCTTTCAAATAATGAAAGATAGCGAAAAGAAAGCATATGGCCGCCATCAAACAGAAGATAGAAATCGAACGAAAATCGAACTTCTTACTTAACGAGTGACTATAAACATAACACCATATATTTTTAATTTACTCATGATAACAATTCAACTTTAGCCTCAATTACAAAATCTCGCGATTCTGACATTTAAAAAGCAGTAAGTGCGTAAAACGCTTTAAGCTTAAGGTAACAAAGAAAACATTCCAAGGAGATATATTCAGAGAAAGAAGACTTCAGCTTAAATATCACAGATATCGCGCGAAGACTTATGTAGCATACAATATTCCACAGCTTTCTCGCAGAATATTTAGTTTCGCTGGAGACATTTTCGCAACACTATTCCAGGTAATTAAGAGATAATAAAACTGCCATCGCGGTGCCGGATGAGGATAAGTGAAATATGTCGCCGAAAGGAAAAAAGTAAATGAATTAAATTGCAATTATCTTGACAAGTCAATCTTCGAGGGTAACTTTCCAATTCTATAAACCTGCCTCGATAAAATTTTGCCTAAACAATGAAATGTGAGAAATAGATACAGATTACAAGGTGAACGAGGTGTGACACCTTAAAAAAGTGTGACATCAACGCACGAATCAATGGAGATATATGCTCGAATCCCTTGATTTATAGGCCATATGTCTCCACTCACTTAAAGAACAGTAAATAGAAAATTAACGCGAAAAATCAACAAGCTACTACTACTGACCTACACTCAGTATTAGCTCTTTACCCCACCTTCCACTCGATGTCCATAAAAACATTCTCATTGAGTTCACAGAACAGAATATTCAGGAGATAATCAGTTTGATTATTAAAAGTCAAAATAGTCATATGCGGGACATTAATAATTATAACAACTGTCCTTTCAGTTAAATGAATAAGGAAGATTAAAATAATGGACATAAATATATGATATACAAAGTCAACGAAGTATTGCTACAAGGAGTATTTACTAACTCATTCTCGGTTATAAGCTTGCTACTACCTCGTTATGAAAGTAACTTCGCCCGCAGAATATTTTATGGCAGTTATAGCGATTAAAACTGGCATATACACTATACAAATGAGCTCAATAAAGATCGAAATGATGACGATGCAAGTTAGCAGGATGTGGGTAAATATTATTTGGCAAAGAGAAGTTGAACCTGAAATTTGAGTGACCGATTGAAATCTTCGAAATACGCGGTAACTTAAAATGAACTGCCATGTATATAGGATAGAATAAAAAATTCAGAAATTAAACCTTACGTAATGCTAAACAAAATCTAATCCTTCAATCCTAGATCTTAATGGAATTTCAAATGGAAATAAAAAAAAATAAAAACGCGCCAGGATATAGCATTTACCCTAGGAAAATTTTCACTAGCAAAGATAAAATACGTATAAAGCAAAATGGAAAACTTTCTGAAAGAACACTGTTACTTCTACATGTCCAGATAGAAATACAGAAGCATCTTAAGAAAATAAACATATTTTCGTAGGAACGGACCAATTGCCCATTCGCAAATCCAAATTGTCTCCAATAAATACCTTAAACATATATTACTTTAGATATATACAACCGCAAAATAAGTAGGTATATACTTAAAAAATGCAGAAAAAAGATGAAAAGTTACACAGATTTGGCAACTAAAGATGCCCTATTTTATTCCGAAATCGCATCTTTGCTTTATAAAACAATAAATCTTTAAAATATACGGGCCTTAGATCGAGATCAATATATTAAATACACTTTTTGGCAAAGTAAAATGAAATATATCAAAAACGACAAATTCTTAACGAAAGAACGAGGATATGTAAGAGTAAAGAGGAAACGTAAGAGAAAACCGAGGCAAATGTAGATGTTAATTAACAGTTGGACCATTCGCAAATGAATACGTAACAGTCAATCAAAAAATAAAATTCATTTGGGTTCGTTTCCTCTAGAAAACGAGAGAGTGTTTCTCATTAAAAGAATTTCTAAAATGAGAGAAAGTACGGAGAATGAAAGTAAGGAGATATAATCGCACGAGCTAAATACTTTTGAAATCATCATTTTCACTTTTCGATATTTTCATAATTGGCGATCGAAGTCGTGATACAGACGAAAATCAGTACAGTAAATACAAGAGATTTATAAATTTTTATCCGAAAGAGGCAATTTTTCACGCATCGCAGTTACCGACTGTTTTACGCCTCCAGGAGATTTTGCCAACATTTCGCAAACATTGTCACATGGCATATGTCAACGCAAAATATGCTAAACTCCAAGACGTAGCGATAATTAACATATAAAACGGGGCCGAGAGTCATATGGAGTGATCGGTTGAATAAGTTACAGAACCATTGGGTCTTTGGGACGCACAGCTGACCATTCTGCCAGTATAGCCATTCCTACCCAAAAGGTGCCTCAGTTCCGTTACTCATGCTTTCCCCGCTCTCCTTCCTCCCAACCGAGAACCATCCAATCGTACTTAATTCGTAGAGCCCCACCCACCTGCTAAACGTACTGACACGTGCCTCTATAAGACGATGGAACGGTACTCCATAAAGAATTACGATCAATCTGTCTTGAAATTCCTATACATGTCAAAGCTGCAGCCGATGAATATTTCAGAAGATTTTTCTCAATTCCGAAAGATATCTTTGAATGGAAGATGAACCTGCATATCCGTAAAAATGTTCGCGTGTTATTAATGCATGGATGTACGCATTGACGGAATATGTAAATTGTGGAACTACCATTCAACAACAACGTTCGACTAAAATATCAATGGGGCTGATTAAATTCAAATCTAGTTCTTCAATATAGGTTTATGAGGAAGGCTTAGAAGCATGCAGTCAAGGCAGCCATTGGGGAACGTTTAGAAATTTGCGTCAGCACTAAGTATTTCGTGGGAACCAGGTTCCTCAAATTAAGTGACGACAGCTTCCGGCTAAAACACGGACACGTTTATTACTTTTCCTTCGAGCTCCGCTTTCTAACTAAGATTTTTACATAAACCCTAGATTAGGGTACCGAACATAACACTAAAGCAATTAATTTTAATGGACGATAGCTATTTTGGTAATGAGGATGTTGATACTTAGAATTACCACTGGGATATCAAAACGGACCGCTTTCTCTATAGATAATACGCGTAGAAGAACATTAGGGATTTCAGCAACAGAATTGAATCCACCAAGATATGTATAATTATCGGCATTTTATCGCTCTCAAATAACTGCATTTCCAGATTTTTTTCTTTTGACACTATGCTATCACACATTATGAAGCAATATTTTTTCTGAAGAAAAGCTGAGATGGAAAGCTTTACGATACCGAAAACGCTTAAGCCGAATACGTGATATTTAATCCACAACCATCAATTCGGAATATTACACAGCACCTACGGAAACCGTTTCAGAATTAAAATACAGATTTAACAAGGAGGAAACAAAAACGCTCGCTAATTCGTTCCATTCAATGGAGTTTGGGTACGTTTTTGATCAACCTTTAAACACGTTTTCCAGCTCCAAAAAAAGGGCGTAAAGCGTAATTGCGACGAGAAGTTTAGCAGTAACGCGTCAGTTACCTCAATGAATTTCAGGAAATTAAGAAATGAAGTGGAGACTGGGCGTGCGAATTCCTCATCTAATTATCTGAGGCAATGGGTGTGAGATATCCATGACGTCCGCTCACATCTTCGAGTTGTACCGCTACGCTCCGATATTCTTATTCAACTTAGTTTTAAACGACTTGTGAAGGAAAGATTGAGTAATGAATAAACCTATGTATAAAGACTTCCCACTTCTACAGTTTAGGTGAAGTTAAAGAGACAGCTGCGTAGGTAGCTACTATACAGCTGTTGACTTTAAATATCAAACACGCATCAAAATTATTTTTAAGATAGGATTAATAGGGAGCTTAAGAAATTGGCATAACAATAACTGATGAAGATAACCTTCCTGTGCCCAAGTGATGCACCTAAACAACGCGATGACGTTACGCACCTGTTGGGATTTATCTTTAGCGGAGGTCATGACTTTCACAGTGCCATAAGAAAATCACAGAAGATAAATAAACATAGAGGTAGCATTGACATAGTAAACTCCACTATCATCTCAAAAGCAATATTAGCAAAACTAAGAATGACATGCTTTGTAAACATCAGATTATATTAGGCCGACACATGTCTGGTCAAAAGAATCCGCTTTACTCGCAGGTGGGTGGGAAAGGGGAACTTGGCTAGATGTATCAAGACGAATTTCTCCCAACATGCTTTGCGTGGATCTTGCCCTTTGAAGCTCATCCGGCGTTGTGTAATGACCTCTGAGGCGAAATCCCAACATTAGGAGAAAGTGAGCTGTTTCCCTCCCTTTTCTCAATCCCCCCTCTTTGGCTTTCTCGATACGCCGTCGGTTGGCATGGCTGCCCATGGACAGAGTTATAATACGTAAGCTCTCTTAATTCGAATCGAAATAGCTATTGAGGCAGGAAGAGAAAGACAAGTTGAAAGGGGCTTATTATAGATTTAGTAAATTTGAATCAATACTGAGAAATATAAGCTTAGAGCTGTTTTCTCCAACTAGATCCCTTTATTTAGTCAAGTGATCAAAATAAAAAGTCCACGAGATTCCCCTAGGATTGGAAAAAAAATATTTTTTCCGGCCATCAAAGTCCGCTCTTGTATTCAATCTTCTCTAGCGAATTTATAGCTATCCGTTTCTACAGAAAGTCCTTCTGAATTATTCATGCCTACAAGCAATTTCTTGAACAAAGTTCACTTAAATGCTTTTGCTCACATCTTTTAATCCTGCGTACTACTCGGGGATTTCTCGGGCTTTCGGAATTGTTATATTCATGTCCTCGATGCAAAGTAATATTTAGTGATGTCAGGAAATCGAGGGAGGTTAGGTCTATCAACACATTTTATTGGAAATTTTACTTCGATAACATTTCAAAAGACCAATGTTTTCTCCTGATCTTACTCATCTGTAAAGGAGAGCAAGCGGTGACATTCACAGTTAACCGGGAAACATCTCAAGTGGGAAGGACCGCATTTTCCTTCATCAGAAAAAATTAGACCACGCCCTTTCCTAAATTTTCGTATTCTTACGTAATGCGTGTTACGCAAAGTATGTTTACCATCTGGCCTTACGGATGAATTTTGACACATCACGCAAAAGTGGATAAATGCAAATACCGGGTAGCAGCAGAGGGCTGAGCCGACCCAAAAGGAAATTCCAGCTGATGACATATAACCAAATCATCGCTACGTCAGTAATGATTCAATATCTCCATATTGATGCGACTATACCCCCAACATGACCATGATGCAGGTAACAGGAAAATTTTGGACCTGCGAGGAATCCAGCCAACGACTGCAAGCACCGAATAACTGAACTTGAGTGCAGGCCATTTCACTGCCAATTAACGATGATAATGGATGGACAATAAAGCATTCAACCCATCTCCCCGGAAGTCCGAGATTACGTCAAGCTCAGCTACTTCCTTCATCTGCCACGGGTGAACCACTTGCAATGGAATTCAAGTTCATGGTTCCGCGGCGACAAATGAACCGTGATTGGGATGCGAGTGTTGGTTTGAAGGATCGGCCTAAAGAAGGAGGAAGACAAGCCTGCATTCGACCCGTGCGTTGCAATCACTTTCTCGCCTTGCTCAGTGGCATGGCAGACGATAACATCCGAGGTGAAGATATGAGAACAATATGGTGTATCGCCAAAGGAAGACAATAGGAGTTGGCAATCGATTTAACGTGAGGAGATTTTCGCTGGAATAAACTGTTTCCTATCTTTCACAACTCCATATTTTCAGCCGGTTTCATGAAATAAAGAAGGCATGCATTTGGAAGATCGCAATGTAGGTTACGAAACTAGCGGTACCAGTCCATTGCAATTTGGAGGGTCAATCTACCCGGTCCAGAGCTTGATTGCGCTTCCTCGATACTTTTAAGAAAACTGGTCCGTCGAGTAAATAGAAATGAAGGAAAAGATAAAATGATTTAGAAGAATAGGAAACTACGAATTGAGTATATCGAAAAGAAAAGGGAATAAAAGAACAACCAAAATTGCTTTTCTTAAATGAGGGATATTAAGATTTACTGTACTTACACACCATTGATGATTAGTACCTGACTATATTGTTATCACAAAACATTTTCTATAAGGACGATAAATTCATAAAAACAACAACAGAAGCCATTACGTGCTAATATTTTAAAGAAGGATAAGATTTAATGGTATGTGCATAGAAGAGCGTTGATTATCAATGTGAAAGTGAGAACAAATGGAAATAATTGCTGCCTCGGGGAAATGAATATCAAAACGAAATAAAAAATAACATGTTTACAAAGATAAATTTTTCGATTCATTGCATTCCAAAGGTAGCAAAGAGGAAGCGGCAGATTGCAATAAATAAGACACATAGAGAACATAATGAGTGACCGAGAGATCCTCACACGCGGGAGAGGAAAAAGTGGCGCCAAGGAGAGCGTTTACGTAAGAAGTTGAACGAGGAAATTCGCAAGGAACGTTTAGAGTCGAAATGAGGGAGGAGGAGGGGATGGGGATGAAAGGGAGTGTTGGACAGCAACAGAGAAAACGTGCGCTGTCTTTTGAGCAATCGATATGGCAGAATATGCAGACGAAAAAGATTTCGACTTTCTACTAGTTCACACCCTTGCCTGGATTTAACTCGTCAGATATTCATCAATCAACTTGCAGACGCCGCTCACAACAAGCTAATGAGTTAAAGAAACGACAGGATAGTCCGCCACTTTTAATTACATAGACTTATGAAAGATATACAGACTCTTTAACGACGGATGAATCTTTTGCGAGCGAGAAGTCGATATCTTCTTATAGGAACATAATTAAAGAAATCAAAGGAGGCTACGAAGATAACAAGGCGCTTGAACTGGTTACATTTTCAAAGAATGTGGTTCCTTGAAGCATAAAGTAGAGATTAAAAATAGAACGGCAACTAAGAGTGAATTTTTAATTTTTTACGATGATACAGGAAAAGAGGACAAAACCATGCAAAAGATACGAGATGTCTTTTCCATGCATGAGGAGATAAGTTCAAGTTTTCAATGACAAAGAGGACCATTTATTCACAGACGAAAAGTTTATAGATTGTAAACGAAGGGAAATGGGAAAAGTAAGCTAAAGGCAATAAATTTTCAAAAGTAAAATGTCGGTGGAACAGCAGTCGAAGGAGTTTCTATTTTAAAGGAGGGTAAATAGTATACTTTTCTTACTTAGTGGTACCTAAGTGGTAGATAAGACAAAACTTCCATGGGAAATGCATCAAATCATGTTATAACTTGCCTTGATAAACATTTTCGCTTTGTTCCGAGACATCTATCGGTGCCAGTTCCCAAAACATGCCCCGAATAAGGAGAATTAAGCAATTTCAAAAGCTCCAACATCAGTCGCAATTCAAACGCGGATGTTTAAACAAGCAAAGCCAGAGACTTCCACACACGAAAGTATCATTAGCGAAAGTGGGCCTGGAGAAGATCGACGCTTCCTCCGCTAATAGGCTCCGGAGTTAAAAAAAATAAATCCCGTTTGAACATCATAAGGCCACAAAAATTTCCACCAAAACCCGAAAAACAAAGCTAGGTCGAGGAGATGCCGTCGGCATCCTATAGAAAACTTCTATTCTTTGAAGGACCACGAACACGTCGCAAATAAGCTTTCCGTTAAAAAGTCTACCAAGCATCCTGGAGACCCTCCGTCGAGTCTCCCGTCTGGTATTTTCTTGCGGTTACGAACTCAGGGAATGACACGCAATGGGGAGGGAAGCGGAGGAATTCTCGTCTTTTTCTCTCCCTCCATTTGGCCCATATTCCGTCCATGCAAACAGGTTGGAACTCCCACCCATCGCCCCGCGAATCCTCGGCCTCCAATCGGAAAGAAACCGGTTCCTCTAAAATTTTAAAACAGATCTAGTCCTCCGGTACTGTAGGAGCGGAAGATTGGATCGAGGAAGCGAATGGAAGTAACAAAAACGACAGAGCGTCCACGTATTCTTTTTTTCATAAAGTCAGCGGAATGGTGCGGGTGATGGAAGGGAAAAAGACAGTGCCTCGAAGAAGTGGTACGGGTCACGACCCCGAAGGATGTACCACGAATGCCCTGAGCTGCTCAAAAGTTGAAGGAAATAACATCACCCACGAGGTAGTATAATAGAATTCTACTTCATCGATACTCAAGCTATCGATAGTTATATATATATACATGAATTACTCCGACGGAGTGAGCCTATACAAAGTATGTTTGATTTTAATTATCCTTATAAACAAACGAAAGAATTTATTACTAAGTTGGTCCTAGCGAATAAAGATTTTAAAATTCAGCATCGAGTTAACTTTAAATTTTACTAGTTCGGCTATACCTTGTTTTACTAATTAGAATAAAGAATGTTGTAAATGGTGGTATTATTACAGGTATAGCACATCCATATACAATGAGTAGATTATTCGGAATAAAGGGAATACCGAAATTTCCGTAGAAATTGAATCTACGAATAATAAAGCTGTCTCCACCCATTGATGACGAGCAGCAAGGACGCGGCAGCATTTCTTACCTCAACAACTGAGCACTTCGGCAGGGCTCCAATACTTGGTATCACCGCAGTGGCCTCCTTCGCTCACACGTTTCTGCAACGAGACAAGATGAAAAGGGTGTTAGAAGAATTTTCCAGGGTGAGAAAACAAATATGCTGACCTTTAGTATAAATCGTCAAGAGAGTTGTTCCAGACATTTCATAAGGAATGAAAAGGAATGCTTCTTAATGATATGTACAAAGGAGAAGGAGTACAAAAGACCGTAATTCTCTCATATTAAGGAGGGAAAAATAAGTCATTTACAATTCTAAACAAGGAAGTAAAACGTATTATTATAATTTAAGCAGTTAAGTAACCTTTCTCTCGGTGTTACATAATCTTTTTCGCTAGAGATAAATAATAATAAAAGAAATATAATCGGAAGAAGGCATCTTTGAGGAAAACAGCAAAAAACTGGATAGAGAAAAAAGAAAACTTAACTCCATTAATAAATTTAACTTATTTAAGAAGGTTTTCAATAATGTAATTGTTAAACAAATGCTTGGTGAGGAAGGCGGATACGAATGAAAGGCAGTAGAAATTATTTTTTTGCAGAAAAATAGATTTAATAATTAATAGAAGAAAGAAAGTCGAAATACGAAATCTGATAAGGCTTATTAGCCTTGAAATGAAAGCAAAGTTAAAACTCATTTGCGGGAGATTGAGTATCATTCACCAGAAGGTGAGATGAAATAGAAGCAATTATAATAAATTTAAATTGTGGGCAAAACTGGAAGCTGAAGAAATAGAATAACATAGGTCGAATTAACCTCAAGAGACTGCAAGGATGAGATAACAGGTAAAAATGAAATCAAGGCAAAATGTAATATAATAAATAAATATTACAGCGATGCGGAAGAATGAGGAGACCAATTCCTGAATGTCTGCATGTTGTTATGCATCAGATGATGAACGCGCGAAAGGAGACTCATCATTACGCTACGATTGAGCCAAGTCAATTTTCCGGACGATTTGTGATTACCTGCGAACATGCCCTGCAGACAACGTAATTGGTGACAGCTCCAGATCCAAAGAGTGACTTTGAACAGCATCTCCACTTTAACGGAATATTACCAACTATTATCAAAAGAATAACATTTCTCCGAAACATATTACAAGCATCGAGTAAGTTCCTACATTTATTGAAGCGGAATTCGTTCTTCGACTATAAAAACAACCTCGTACGCTAAACGTATAAAAGGAACGAGTATAAAATAATTCCACTTGTGATGGGAATGCGGTGAATAAAATGATTGGGAATTGCAATGAAAACTGTTTTTACTGCTGCAAGTACTATAATGGCAAGAAAAAGACATAGAATAAGCAGTTGGCAATCCATCTTAATTAATAAAAGGTAAAAATGGTTTATTAAAAACAGGCATTCTTTCAGATCTAAAAACAGAATCAGATTAAAGATATCTGATTAGTATAAATCCGCATATCTATAGATGAATGAAGTAATCCAGTCATTAAAATTACCTGCGGAATTGCTAAAGCTATGCCATCTACCTCATGAAACGCGACAAACATTATGCTATATTAAGGCATTAACATGTAATGGAGCGGAGCCTCGCTGTGTGAAATCTATGATGAGAGAAAACAATGAGAGGTCTGCAAGGATAACGGATGGAAAATAGGTAGGGAAATGTAGAGAATGAGCAATGAAGGCAGAGATAAGTAGATGTAATAGGAATGCGAGCGAGTGTGCTACAGGTGGGGAAGTGGAAAGGGGGGAGCACTAAGGGGAAGGATTAAGCGGAAGAAAAACAAAAGAATGGATCTAACAAAGATGAAAGAAAGGAAACTTGATTGCGAATTTCATCAAGAAATTCGCTCTATCACTCCCTTCACATGAGCAATTAAAGGTAAAATCACGAGTTAATAAGACTTGCGATGAATCGATAAATCCTTGCAAATGAAAGTAAAGTATTTAGAAAGGAAAATCTGTATCAGTTTTATTTTACCCATAAAATTATTCTTTTAGACGTATTTCAATGTACTCAAGTTAGTAGTTACATTTTTCTTTACGAAATTTGCAATAGGCATGATTACGATCTTTAAAATTTTTATTTTAATTCCTGAAGATGGGAAAATTTAACGAATTTTAAATTAGAGATATTTTTCCTTACTAATGGAATCATGGACATTAAAAAAAGGATCTTTTTCCTGATCTTAGGACAGAAAGCACTGATAATTATTAAAATACTACAATATTGTTAACTGCAAAGCCTCAAAAGGGACTTGGAGAGACAAGAACATTAAGACATTTATGTATCAAATATCGCATTGTATACATGCGCTAAATTTTTCGAATTACATTGATCGTTTCTAGGAAGTTCGAGATAAAAATGCTGATATATTTTAGTCCTATCATCAATTTTTTCCTATTCCGATTTTCATTAAGGTAGTTCTTCCATTTAAATTCAAGTAGAAAAAGTAAAAATCACCAAAAATGATAAAATAACTAAGTATAAATAAAGTTCAATCTTAATTTGGCAACCATTACCGCGTAGAATTTGAATGCAACACAAATTTTACCGTAGAAGAAAGATCGAGAAGTTCTATCTTGACAATTAAAACATTATTTACAACTGTGACATAAAATTGTCTCGAACAAGTAATATTAAATACTAATATTGGTAAAATTGAGCAGATAACAGATTATTTTCGTACAGCCTAACAGCTTCATCCTCACAAAAAATGCAATAATCTAGTCTGTGCTTGAGACTTAAGTCGAATGGAAAGAAGTTTAGGCATAATGAGAATGTCGCAACATAAGAGATTCGTTCGTTGAAGTCTCTCCCAACTAGTCATCTTCCTCAGCGACGGTGACATCATCCACCAAGAACAGGAAAGTTGATGGAAAGTTCTGCACATAACTGATACCTCATTGCAGCATGCTTTAAGACCGATCGGCCGTAGAGATCTTTAATATGAACCACCGACCTTCTATTAAAATGTATCAGATAAAAGTTACAACGTGTCGTAAGGAAATCTTTTCCTTCACATCCATATCATATACATTTGCAATTAAATAAATGATAACCTACTATGAGACAATGGGTATAAAACTCATAAAAATAAATGGCATCTGGAGATATAATGCCATAATAAGGCAAAGTCAGAGGAAAAACTCGTAATATTTTGATTTAAAATGAGAAAAGAAAGAGATTGCAAAAGTAAAACAAAAAAAGCGTTTTCTCAACAACGGGAAATAAAACCCAATTGCTAAAATATCACTTCAACATCAAATTTACCGCTTAAAAGATACACGAACATCTTCGGTCATTTGTAGAAAAATAAAAACAAGTATTCTATTTCGTACAACACCTAATATAAATAATCTGAACCACATATTCTATGATACTATCCACTTTTACTTCAAAAATATTTTTGATAGATCATACATCGAAAATTAAAAAGAATTGGTAGGTTAGTACTAAAAAGTATAAAAGAAATTTTTAGTGATAGCAGGATTTTAAGGTTAAAACACCCATTTGCTTTTTAGATGAATCAAATACCAACTACGATAGCACGGATAAAAACTTAATCATCGATATTGATAAAATCCGAACGAAAATAATAAGTTGATGAGGATAATAAACATAATCTAACCTTAAATGATGACAATGCCAAAGACGAAGAATAACATAAAGTCGAATCTAAATTAGAATCTTGAATTTAAGTGGCTTGCAGATTGAATAACAGATCGTTTTACTGATTGGCTTTTGAGAATGATGTCAAGTTGAAAGCTCGAGTTTAGGGCTCCTAAAATTCAAGCAAACCTCAACAAATAAAAACCCCAACATATTTCCCACAATCCTTGGGAAGCGCGGCCTCGCTCTCGCGTACTACAAAATGGGGACAAACGACGACCTTGGTCAGTCCACGATGGAGATTAACCAAAATCCAGACTGCCATCCGCATCTCGAGGGCTCCTTACCAGCAGATTTTTACTCATCAATTCATGATGAGAATAAAACGTACCGGCAAAAGCGTGGGGATAGGAGATTTGAATGGTTTCCATCAAGAGCTTAATTCAATGGAAGCCTATTGGAGACTTCAATGCTCGACTGACCATGCCGAATTATGAAATTTGCACACTGTTTGAAAATATTACACTTTTAGGAAAATAAAATATATATACATCAGTCAAACAAGTGGGGATATGCTAAAGCTATACTGAGGCTATTTTATCACTTCAGATGGTACTTGTACAAGAAGAGCGAGAAGATTCAACGAAGACTACCAAATCGTCAAGAAAACCTTCGAAAAACTTTGTACATACAAAAATGCCATAAAGCCTTATTTGTATAGAAATACTGAAAGATTAATAATAAAAATATTTTAGAAATACTTCAGCGGAAAAGTAAAATGGAAGATTTTGCTCAGATTTGACCAACGTTTGGCGAGAAAGAGGGTACTAACTGACAAAAAACGGTACAAACATCTCTCAAATCGTTACGCAAGTGTTTTCAATTCAAGGACCCGTCCAAGGAGGGGAAGGTAGGACACCATAGGCCAGCCGATATAAAACGAGGAGGCGTTTGTTTTCTCTGTCTTTTAGGGAGGACCGAAAAGGAGGGCAAGATGTCTGTCTGACCGACGGCTGCTTCGGTAGACGCAATGAGGAATGCAAGAATCTCTCATGTGAAGGAAGGTTTTCGCAGCGTGGTTTTTCCCAGAGATCCATTGACATTGGCTGCATGTATTTACAGCGGCGCGGGCTTCTCTAGCCTTTCTCCTCGAGCGTGACCTCGACTACCAACTGAGGAGATTGCGATGCGGGATTCGTCAGAGACTTGCGTTTAAGACGCCTCTCATCTTTTTCCTTTGAAAATTTGCACTTGTTGCGGCATTCAACCGAATTGTAAATTCGCTTGGAATTACCTCATGAACACAGAGGCATGAAACTTTAAAAAGGAAGGAAGCTGGTCAATTAATACATAAAACCACTCATAGTGAATAACGAAAGAAAGAAAACGTCTAAGCTGTAACAAAATGCAAAAGAGAAAAGTCACAGATTCCTCATAAGAGAATTTCAAAACTAAAATCCCGTAAGTAATTAGCATGGCGTTATTTGTCCATATTTAAAAGCATCAAGAATTCTATTGATAAGCGAGAGTGGTTCTACGGCAAAGGAATTCGGGAGGTCAACTACGAAACACTAAAACATTTTCACAAATTTTGTACTAATGAAAATAAAGGAATCTATTCTTTTACGGCATAAAAATAAAAGAACGTAGCAATTTCTTGATTTTCTATGATATTATCCCGGGAATTCGCAACATCTCTTTGAAACAAAGTCGACCTTACACACATACATACATACTTAACCTTACTGCGTGTACTTTGAACGAATTGGTCATAATTGATGCTAAAATTTTAGCACAAGCTGTAAAAATACCAATAAATTTAAAGATCATGTAGGATTAATATTTTTTTAAAATTTTTCATCGAAGTAAACAGTAAACAAAACTCTATTCAATATTAGATAGGTGGAGAAGTTTGAAATATGGTACATTTCCAAAGCGAGAAAAATTTTCATTAGCGTGATTTACAATGCCAAAAGTTACTAGAATTTACAATAAAATATAATTAAATAACTAATCTCTATCACAGAAAATATCACAAATTTAAAAATTAAAATACATCGGAAATGTATCTTTAATTATTTAGCTCTATATACTCGATAATAATGTCCCTAATATTATCATAATTAATAAGATTGATATTTTCGTAATTAGGTAAATATTCACGTTAAAACTAGCGTTAACCTGTTGCTCTACGAAATACATTTTCCACAAGGTCGGCCAACTAAAGAACATGTTGCTTGTTCACACGAGGGAAATTCAAAATGAATGTATTAGAAGTAACTAGTCAGATTTTATAAAACACTTGGTGAGATTTCAGCAGCTTTCCAAGTCGTAACACAAACGAATTCTTTATCAAAATGCATTAAAAAATTAAGCTACAAAAAATCAATCTAATGAAAACTTAAGGAAATTCTCATAAAACTACTAGAACTACCTACATTAGAGGCAGTATAATGCCAAGAGATATTCAAATATTGAAAGTGAATGATCAAAGAGAGAGAAAATTATTGAATTATTATTACATCCTCTGAGATTTTATGAATTCACATCAACAATACGTTACCAATTGACACAATTTTAACGATAACACGACCAAAACCACGAGCCACTTGATTCTTAACTTCAAACACTCAAATAGAAAACATATGAAAAAGTAAACAAAAATTTACAAATATTTGGGTTTTTTGACTTACTCTTGCAGGATAATGAACTGGAGCTTTCCTGGATCGTCGGGTTCTTCCTTCACCACCCAGGATCAATCGAACAGGTAAACTTTGTTCTCCTTCCAAAATTTAGCTATCTCTTCGCCTCCTCACGACCGATTACTAACCCGCTGATTAAGTGACAACTAAATATCCCAGAGACGAGTCCAACTCCGGTCAACAAGTAATAACGACCACTCTCTCCTTCGACGACGACAAAAAGTGTCCGCAACGGAGAAAGAGAGAGAAATTTCTACGACAACTTGTAATTACCGACTCTCCGGAGAACCGACCGCTTCTGGTCCTCGTTTCTAGGCGACGATCTTGCACAGAAAATAAACAAACGTCCTAAAAGCGGGAAGTCTCTCAACTGTCATATAACACACGCAGGCCAGACAGAGTTCCACTTCATCCAATCGTTCACTTTGTCTGGATCGGCACTGAGTAAAATCTCGAAGGAGAAAAACTAAACTATAAGGAAGGTCGGCGTCGGCGAAGGATCAATCCCCGATAATTGCCGAAAGGTTTTGCGGGTCCTCGAGCACACAGCGTCTTTCGAAAGACGGCGCCTTTTTGAACTTAACGAGGAGAGGAGCGAGATCTCGTACGACGCTTCTTTCGCCTCCTCCGGACGGACACCGCCGTCAAGACGCCCAAGAAAGCGAGAAGTTTCGAACCGTTGGATCGAAAGAGAATGTAACTCCGATCCTCCACGCACGTTGCAATGCACCTCCCTTTTAAAAAGAATGCCCCTGCTGCGAGTCCCCGCGAGAAGCGCTGCGAAAAAAATACAATTTTGCCCGAACGCCGACTTAAAGTTGGACCGAAGAAAACGGGAGGCAACCGCCTGCTCGGTTTGAGAGAAGGAGCGCGACTGACTACGGGAAAGCACCACTTCTACCATCTTAGCCTCTTTCCCCTCCGAGGACTGACCCTCCCTCTCCCTACGCCTCCTTCCATCGCGGTCAACTACTCATTTCTCCGGTGTGCCTCTCCCTCTCCGGCCTCTCCCTTGCTTCACAACAAACCTTGCTCAACCCTTTGTGGGGGGAGGCCGATCGGAAAGGGGAACGTGGGAGGAGAATGAATATTCTGGCTTGGAGTATTGGCGATGGACTTCGCCTCTCTCACCTACTGGATGCCTACTACGGCCAAGTGTTACTGGACTTGGCGTGAGGGAATCTTGAAAGTCGCCAGTCGACTGGAGAAGTGCGCCGAGGAAAGACTGCTTTGACGCGGGCGGAAAATAATCACGGGACTCGGTGGAAATATTATCGTTGACATGGAAGGCTTGGGTCGCATCATTGTCACGAATGCAATTTCTAGGGGAAATTGAATGAAAACCGCGAAGAAAGAGTTTTACGGAGGCAGAAACAAAGACTGACATAGGAATCTTAAAATCTGCGTACGTATTAGGATTACTAAGCGGCGGAAATCATCAAAGTTTGAGAGGGTTACTCAAAGAAAGATTATCTTGGTGCGTGAAATACTACTTTGGAAGCAGACAGATTGTTTTGGAAGCTGCATCATTATTAAAGGATGCGTGTCTAATTATTAGCGGAAAAGTAACGACAAAGACTTAACTGACTGCACAAAATTCTGAACTGATAAAAAAGTGGACCAACGGAATTACAAATTTTGGTTGAAAAAAGAATCAGTTTGGAGATTTTTTAAAATTATTATAATCGATGGAAGAGATCTACCGGAAGCAAAACTTTAACGAGTCTAGATTTAATTTAGCTAAATCTAGACTCGTTAATATGTATTAAGAACGTCATAGAAATTCAAGACATAAAATGCTGATAGAATGAACTTTAAATAATGCTTTTCGGGCTCGTTCGTTGATGAGCCTCATATTTTTTTCCCTCCAGAGATACACAGATTCTCATTGCCATCATAATATTGCTAATCTTCTTTCTACAACAAAAATCAGATAAAATCATAAATTTATTCAAACGCTGTCGTTTTTCTCTACGTGTTACATGAAAGGGTGAAAGAATAACGTTTTAAACATGCACATTTTCCCTTATCGGAAGTCGAATCACCGAACGGGGGTAATGGTGTTGTCTAATGGTCGGGGACTTCCCTACTGAATTGCATGTTTACTGGACTAATGCAAGGTTAAGGAATCGCCAGCGTCTCGGAATGAGATTCCAACGAAAATTCATAATAATTACAGTATTTTGTGTAGGCGATGCTGGCACGAAACATAATAAAAACAGGAGGAACATTATAGGCCTCGAGCGGGATTCGAACTTGAATTCGAAAAGCTCGAGGGCAGAAAAGTTTCTTTCTTCCTCAAGGTCAAAAATGATGCTTCGATATCTCCATTTGCGCACTTCCGTGAGTTCTCTGTTTTCTTCGAAGTGTTCGCTGCAAATGAGGATTTACATTATGATTTCGAAAAAAGGCCCGAGAGTAATGCCAACTAATCTCTGTGGCGCTGTTGAAAACAAAGACGACATATTCGACTAGAATTATAAATGCATTTACTGTGATAAAGTAAATGCTATATTTCATCGCAGGCGAAGTATATCAAATTTACTGAATGGAGGAGGGGGCATGACGAATCGAGCTTCTCATCATAAATCTATTCATCTTATTCATCAAGGACGAAACATATGTTTATATCATATTTCATGGAGTAAGTTGGCCTCATTCCGGTAAATATAAAAGCAGCGCAATCGTAATCTGCTGCATTTCAAGCATTGTCATGCTAAAAATCAACCGTATCTCATCAGAGTTTTTCTAGCATGACTGGAGAGATAATCGATGTGTATCAATCTAGAAATTTCTGTTTACTCATTATTTGTGCAATGAATTTCATTTAAAATTATGAACAAAGCAAATTAGAATTATCTTAGAAACGTATCATTTAAGTGTGCTGATACAAAAAGTTAACGTCTTCTTTATCCAGGGAAATGAGAGATGGAGAATGAATTGAGATATTATCCTCTACCTTATGTGGTGAAAACGAAATATTATCTGCCTTGTTTAACACCATTCGGTAAAGTAGCTGTAAAGATATCTCAAAGAAGGGAAATGAATGAGGTAAATAATGTTCGAAATGTGGGAAAACTCATCTGGGTATGGAATCGTCAGAACAGAAATTTCGAGGCTAAAATTATTGAATTGATTCAAGAATGTCTGTCTGCAAGGTCATCATCCTGAATACTGGTTGGACCAATATTTCATTCACTGTAGGCTACCAAAAACTTTGGCGATGGAGGTAGTTCTCCATAAAGCCAGAATATCATTGGCAGGAAAAGTATCCATCCTGAACCAAATAATGAAAAGTATACTCTGATCAAGACTTGGTAGCTGGAACAAATGCTCGAAATCGAATAATATTCGTCTAAAGCGATTAAAATGGTAGGAAATGATTTCATAATCGATAGGCAGAAATGCAGCTGCAAATCAAATTGTGTTACTATAAAATATTTAAATGCCTGCTTCATAGGAGAACACATTGGTAACACTCTTGGTAACACATTTAGTTAATTAAGTTTTTAAATCGTAAAATTTAAATTTAATGATATTCTTAGGAAAAGAAAAATAACAGAAAATGTGGTGATCCTAACTTTGAACTCTTAAGTACACAAACTTCAACAATACAGCTTCCAAGAAACCATGAAATTTTAAGTGATGAAATGACAAAGTCAATACATATTTTTAATATATTCAAAATCAATTTATTGATGGGAAATAACTGATATCTGGAACCCTGATACAAATTGTAATAACTGTTGAATGATCGTAAACGTACCATACTGTGTACAATAATATTTATTTTCTGATCGAAATTTTAAAAATATTTCATCATAAACTTCATCTTTACCCATTTAATCTAAATAGAGACAAACAACAAACGTGTAGTTTGGCGCGGCGCGAAAATAGAGTTAGTGATGCAAGCGTCAGCGTTGGCGGGAGACAAAAGGTTGATATACGTGATAAGAAGATTTCCGTTTGGTCTCCAGAACCGTAAAAGCAATTCCTCGAAGGACGTCTCGCATATTTGATGAACTAGGAAACGGATTCTTATTGTGTTCCTCAATCGATAAAATACCGCTGAAGATTATAACTAATAATGCTGAGGTTCCCTTGTCGTCTCATTCAACGGGCAATTTTTTCTCTTAAGAAATAAATTAAACTCGTTCGTTCGATCAATATTAATTTATCAAATAATCCAGCGAATATTGCGTCTTATACCTGCGTGAAACGTTCGGATAACGTATTCTATATGCAGTACAATATTGTATATCCAATACATAACTAAAAAATCTCTCTTGGAATAGCTCAATTTATGTTTCAAGGCTACATTTGAAATGGAGCTGCTTGCAGAGAGAGAGGGAAGATAAAAAACATGTAAAAAAATCGAAAGACAAAATTACTGGAATCGCTGAAAGGAGAGAAAGAACGGCGCGGCTAGGAATTTCGTTTCTCTTGTTATATGCTTTTGGAGAGGGAAATGATTACGGCTCGTGAATTATTATCAAATAAAGCCATTTTAGAGGCTGAGACACAGCTAAGAACGCAATCATCGTTTCCTAAGTAATATTTTCATGCATTGAAATCAATTCAATATACCAAACGATACAGCTGGAAGGAAAGCTTAACAAGAGAGCAATTTCCTTGTATCAACCGCGACCGATATCTTACTCCCTGCATGTATATAAAATGACTGAAGGTTTCCACGGCTAACGAAGTCAAAATACTACTCATAACTTGATTGACGATTTTTATAAGTTTGCAAGACAAAGTTAAATTGCATTCGGTGAAATTTAATAATAGCACGACTAAGTGATAAAGCAAAAATGAATAATACCAAGTTTTTCAGAGCATCGTAGAACCCATTACTTCTCTTAGAATGAGATAATAGAAGAATACTGCCTCATAAAGGTAAAAGTATACAAGGTGACGGCAACTGCTGCCATTTAGAAACATGAAAACATTCTCTAGAATGTTGCCGCGCTTCACTGAGTTTATGACGACTTCGTTGTGATTTTTTCCTTAAGGTTTTCAAAAAAATAATAAGCTTTCATCATTATGTATTGCTTGAATATTTTTCCGAGTTGTAATAGGAATGCTTTTCATTCAATGAATATTTTGCAATTCCTGTTAACAATCAGAAAAGTTGCTCTATATGTGTTATCGCGGGTTTTTTCGCCCCCCTTCTTCTGTGTTTTCCCGCATCGTGGGTTTTTCTCTAAAGGCCTTCAGCCGAGCAAATTTTCCACACACTCTTCTCTTTCTATCGCTATGAATTTTAATCTCTGCATATAGGCGGATGCCCTCCTCCCTTGTCGAGATATTTGGACTCAGATCGGAATCAAACCGGCGATCACTTCAACGAAAGGTGGGCAGAGCCCGTATGCTAATATCACGATTTTGGAAGGCATCCACGAATGTGGTATTATATATAATTGATGAGTGATAACCACAAATTTTTAACTTTAAAATACGAAAAACTGGGTATTTCCTATTGATGAAACTCAAACATCAGAATAAACAATGAGCTACGTCACCAGAGTAAGATTGTAGAATGATTTAATCTTTAATATTCAGTAGATACAAAATAATTTTAAAATTTCATGTAAAAAATCAGCACACATTAAAAAGGATAGCTTGCATATGTACCTTCAGCATTAACAATTTAAATTTCGGAAACTAGATTTATTGGATATAATATTCCGATAAATTTTATTAGGCTGATGACTAAGGAAGGGTCTTCAGTTGAGGATGGGACGGTTAAAAGATTCGCTTTCTTAGGAATATGCTTGCTTTCTTTTCTAGCAACTTCTTGCTACACAAAGCATTTAATATGATATTCGGTCATACAACCTCAAGTAGCGGGGTAAAAATGAATCAAAAATAGATAATTGAATGGTGATTATTTGAAGATTCTCTACCTGCTCTGAATTTAAATAGCTAATTCTTTACACAGTTTTGAAACATAAAATATCTTAACCTCTCCTATTCCTGCAATACATTTATAATTTCGTATCCGTCGGTGCCAAAATATACTTAACCTCTTCACATTGAGAACAAGAAAATGGAAGATTATTTCGAATTATCAATTTTAAGTTAATGTTTTCTAAAGCTAAAACAAATAAGGTTATAACGCCATCCTAAATTGATTCGTCCTAATGAACAGAACTCAGGAGTCGACATAGTCTTGAAAACAAAAGAGAGACGTCAGGGGCCGCTAATGTTTCCTCGGAAAGACAAACGACAGCCGACGGCTATTCAATGAAATTCAATACACCTTTCGGTCACACCTTAATGACATAATTATTATTTTAAGATCCGCGACGCAATTATGCTCTAAATTTCGTGCAGTCATCAGCTGCGTAGAGGAAGAGGGCAAACATCCACTGGAAGACGAAGTGGACCTTGAAAGGGACGCCAACCGCAAAGAACTCGGGAATCCCCTTTTATTTGCTCGAGAGAGTTCATTACACGCCCCAGTCACGAAGGGTTCGGAGGAGCAGCGGATTTTTAGGGCTGGAAATGGATTTTTTCCTCCGATTCCATCTTAAGGCACCCACAAATCATCGCGGAGGACGAATGAGAAAAACCCCCGACTTGTGCGACGCGCAAAAAATATTAAATTCGAAACGGCTTCAGTGGGGCGACGATACATTTGATCCTTTAGACAAGCGTACGCGGAACAAGGAGTCATAACGAGCTTCGATTGAAGGGCTGATAAGGTTCCGTCTTTTTATTAAGGATAAGCATTTAAATGGTCTGCGTGGCACATCAAAAGATTGCGAGGGCACACTGATGGTGGGAAACTTGCTAACGCTACTTGAGGATCACCTTCAAGTCTATATTGCAAGAAAATCGACATTTCTCCGATTAGCGGTCTGATCATATTTGAGAATTGAGGAGCTTAGAGATTAGTAAGAAAGAGGTACAAGATTAAAGATAACAAATTGGAAGTATCTAGGAAAATACAACTACTCCTTTTGGGAAAAAATAAAAATTGCTCGGTAACTTTAGAGAGAAGGAAAATCTTCTCAATAAATTAAAATATGGAAAAATGAATACTTGATTAGCAATTTACAGAATCAAGAAAACCGAGAAGATAAAATTGTATAATCTGCGAGTGAAAGAAATGGCAGAAAATAAAAATAAGATATATCCCAATGTATTTATTTATTAATTTTATTACAGAGTAATTATTATTACGAGTTATATATTTATTGATCACAAATATTATGAGTGAATCTAATGGATAAAATGGAAGTTTGCAATTGCAGATTTCTTACAGGCCAAGTAGGATAAGAAGGCTTTTACACTGATACATATAAATAGTTTTTTATAATAAGTTACTCATAGACCGTAAGAACACTACGGTACATACATACACATATAATATGTATACAAAAATAATATGCTTACATTAACACAATTGTCAAGGATACTGACGCATCAATATGACCAAAGAAAGGGTTCGCTACTACTGTCAAACATACTCTCAATGTCTTCACCTAGAGAAGCATCATTAGAGGCCGGGTGTCGATAATTAAAATTATATTGTAGAAATTGAATTCTGAAAAGGAGTTCGACACCTATGTTGATTCTCGTAGAACATCATGATGAATATGAAACGCCGGCTGATCTTACATAGGTTATACAAATATAACAAGGAGAAAAATGCGACTATTTCGCATCTTTTCTTTCACTGTAATCTTCATCAGAGCGGGGCAACGTTTTCCTGACGTCGACAGTCGTAAAATACTTTTCTTCCGTAAACACAAAATCAAAGTAAATATAAGCTCATCAAGAAGATGACGGTTGCTTTAAAAGGCATACAGAATGGATGGAAAACGCCTATCACTCTTCTGACGAAACAATAATGGCTATAATTTACATGTCAATGACTTCCTTTAGTTAGAATTATTTAGTTATCGTGATAAAGTAGGAACACTCCTCACACTGTTTCCGAGCAATTACCTGTAAAAAGCTCAATTCAATATTTTATAAACTTCCTTAGACCGTAAGCGGAGAAAGCAGAGAGCTAAGAACAATCAAAAAGGAAAAAGAATTAATTAGGTTTGAGAAAAAAATCCTCTTAACGAAAGCCAATCTTTTAATGACGCGTGATAATCAATCCCCAAAAAAGCCTAAGAGAACAAATACGCAAAGTCATCGCTCACTTAACTGCAGACTGGCAAATGGATCGCAGATCCAGCTGGCAAAGCGTAAAAACTGCAACTAGTTGCGAAATATTGCAAGCATCCCTATAGAAAGATGTAACTTTTCTTCAGATAAACTGACGTTTGCAAAAACTTTAGTTGTTTTCCCAATGGCGACGGCACTCCATTCCTTCGTTTTCTCTCGTCTGCTTCCTTCCTTCGACCCCTCCCTCTTCTTGTATACACCTTTTAAAATTGAAGATGGACGATTGTGTACATGCCGAGAGAGGTTTCAACCTTTCGGTACGAGAATAAGGAAAGGTGAGAGGGGAATAGGACGTCAAGACTCAGAAGGCGGGACGAAGAAGCTTGGATGGAGGACAAAAACATGATGAATGCAAAGAAGGGGTCACGGGCGCCGAGCATCGAACCTGGATGCGTACGTCACAACTGACGGCATCCAATCAGCCGTGAGGCGCTAAAGCAAGGAAAGCGAACGTCGATGGATTGATATTCAGATGCCATTAAAAAAGGCGAGAGGCGAATTCCAAAGCGAACGAAAAGCTTACCTGGGCCAAGTGGCGCGGAACGGCGGGCCAAATAGAAAGTTAAAAATATTTGGACGTTCAAGACCATAAGAGAATACCGAAGACCTTAGGGCAAGGTCGTTTTTTGCTCATAAAAATAAAACTATAATTTTATTTTATCGATGATAGTAGTATATTCGCTCGAGAGTGAGTATTTCTTCACCTTTTGTGACGGGAAACTCTTATCAGATACATTTACTGAAATTAGCTTGTTCGAGTATTTTTCTACACGTATTCACGTAAGTATCATATCCCTCCGCACCTAGATATCCTTCAAAATATTATTTGGCATCTAAGCAATAGGGTGAAATATGGATAATCACCGACTGATTGCAATGAATAATGAAAACACAAGACTATTCAGCAGATATGCGTAAGATAAAAGGAGATGTAACTTAATTATTCGATTATAATTCATCGCTCACACCTATTTGAATAAAAGGAGAAGAAATACCACGAAAGTGATCGATGAAAAGCGATTTGCTTTGATGATATAATCAAAATAAAATATTAAAAATCCGTTGAATTTGACGATGATTTACGAGAGGAGTTTCTTTAAGGTCTAATTGCCACGCCCTGTCAAATTACGATTCGAGTTTAAAAATCTTTCAAGGGTATTCGATATTAAAATTCATTCTATATTATTCGCAATGCCACTGCTATAGTAAGAAGGTTGGCAAGCACTGAAATGCCTTGCTACGTCAATAACTGATGGCGTAGTCGTAGGAGTTGTCTTTGTGTCATAAATCATGGCTTAGTAAAGATGCTAAACCGGAGGTCGCTCAAGTTGATGCTCCAACATCTGGGACGCGAATGGCAACGCATAGCAAAGCTCGTCTTCCACTCCATAAGCAGCCAAAATCGTCTTCACCAACGTGGAAAAATACTTTCGACTGAACTATCGTTTCAAAAATAATGTAAACGAAGCCATGCAGTTCGAGGACATGCCGCAAAATAAGGAAGTTCAATCTTATCTAAAATTTTAAATTTCCAGATTCATAAGGCTAATTTTCAGTATATGAAGCACCGTTCCATAAATGAAGGGCGGCGGAGTCCTTCGGAAGCCTGAACAAGACTAAAGCGTCAGTAGGTAAAAGCAGAAAGTATTTATTTGGTTTTTCATCAAAAAGATTACAATTAAAACGAATATTCCAGTAAAAGCACAATCATGCACACAAGCTTCAATTATTTTAAAAGGTGCTACGTAATTTTTATTCCTTCTGGAATATTTTTACTTGCGTGTTAAATTTCTTATAAACATATAGCCACGTACCAAACAATATGAATAAATGTAAAAGTTAACGATAATGTCGTTATAAATAACAATATTTAACTCGGCTAACCCTCAACTCATGCTATCAGCAAAAATTGATGAATATAAACCTTTATGGACGAATAGTTTAAGAAAAAACACTTATCGTTTAATTTCATCTAGCTGCACACCGATTAAAATAATTTTTGTTCCGAGATAATAACCTAATTGATTGGCCACAAAGAAAATAGTATGAATTTCACCATTGTTACCGAAAGCCAATCAAAATACCCACTGATCTAGACCACCCAGTCTAGTACTAATAGATAACATGCAACGGTAGGAAAGTGATCTGCCTGATAATAATTATCATTAATCCTAAAATCAAAAACGTATAACGTAATCATTTCCGCACGTGAGATCAGGATTGTGTGGCAAAATATAATAAAAGATTCTATTCCAGAATTCTTCCATCCAGTCGATTGGACAGGCAGTGCTACTTATGTATCCATATAATATTTTTCGTTACATTCGAAAGGAAATAGTATTTAACAGAAGAACATTTTTCTAGAAAATAACGGAATTATAATTTCTTTCCCACGGTTAAATTCCTTTTGGTTAGAAAATTCAATTTTGGGTTATTAAAGAGATGAACTGCTAACTTTGAGTATTTAATCTCACGAACTCTTCGTTTTCCGAGATGTTTTCATTAAGTCCTCTGCAAGCATTCGCCACCGCAGTAGACCGTAAACGCACTTAAATCATCGACGAAAATAGTTTCCGTAATTTATTTATATAGAAATACAGCCATAAAAATATAAAATTCCCACATAAGATTATCTCATTTCCTAGATGAAAATAAAGGAAAATTTTGGAATAAGATCAAAGAAATAAAAGCAATATATGACTTAACAACCAATGTTTCACTTTAGCAATGAACTTATATTGAATAATTCCTATCATAATCGGCCGAACTTCATGGAAGGACATTCTGAAGTTAAAGAAAATAAGAACACCGTAAACTTCCACACTATTGGGTTTTATTTACGACCGGTTTCGACACAAAGGCCATCATCAGGTTCTTATTTTCTATAATTTCAGAACTTATTTTACTTTAACAGATGTTTTCCCCTACAAGGCTTGGAAACGAATGTAAATGATGTGCATTTATGTAATAAATATCATTTACAACATTCATCGTAACTTTACGTCATATTGATCGAGCCGCTACATTCTTTTACTTTAAAATTATTTTGACATGAAATGCAGCTAAAAACGTTCTACCAAAATTTCAAACTCTTAATGACAAATTTCCCTTTAAAGAAATCCGGAGCCTTAAAATGTTCCTTGGGCTAAAAATTACTATTCGCCACCAATGAGTGGGAATGCTTTTCCTGAATGCGCAGACTGCAAGCGATCTTCGTTGCATTTCCGTGGAATGACGATGCGTTTCCGGCACTTTCTTCGCGCCCTCGAACGAACGAATCGTACTTCGAGCAATTCCTACACTCGATGCTAGAAAGTGCTTCGATCCGGTTTTAAGGGGGACTCTCGTATCGATTCCCTTTCTTTCGACTCGGATTCGCACTCTCACTATCGCGATAGAAGCGTCCTTAGGAATCGACGGAGAATATCGGCATTACAGGAATAGGACGAGACCAATATAAGGAATAATAAAATAACCAAAACAAGTATAGTGAAATCCAATAGACTTGGAAGATAAGTGACAAGATACAAGGCACTTCTGAAGCAGAGAGAAATACTTTATTTAAAAGACTGTGGTACAAAATATCCATTAAAATATTTTTTTCAAATGCATACGAATATTTATGCAAAATAGATATTTATAGTACTCAAATACCTAATTATTCGAAGTAAACACATTTGATGATACTTAATAATATTCGGTTGCAGATCACCGATAATTAACTAATTCCTTTAATCGGAATCAGAAAATATTGAGCTTTATTGAAAATAACAGCCGTAATGAACTATTGTGATATGCCAATAAGAATCTATTTTGAGAAATACGATGCAAAATGACTGGGAGAGCTATGAATTTAAGATAAAGTAAGAATCTATTCGATCAGTTAGTACGTTCCCTGTTTCATTCAAAATATCTACCTGATTTCAAATTAATAATTGTGATACTTGCCGGCAGGGTAAAGAAAATAACTAGAGTGGAATGTAAAAATTGGATTAACCATACCAATAACTGAGATAAAAAGCTAGTGGAATAATATCGCATGGCTCTTTCTGAGACATTTCAAAGACAAAATAATGAGAAAACAATGTAGTCATCCGCACAATATTATTGTTGAGTAAAGTAAAGTTAAGTAAAGAAGAAAGTGGAGTATAATTGAAAACGTCCTTGAAAACGAAAAATAAACAATTCGGAAGGAGGGGAAATGACCTTGTACACCTAGCCACTGACAAACGGAGGAAGGAAAACATCAAGAGGCTAACACACCCGTGTAAAGTCCACGACTTCCAAAATCATTTATGAAGAATCAAACCGAAAAAATTTTTCAGCTGAAAGAAGTCGAAGAGAAGAGCTAAAAGTTAAGGATTTTCTGGAAACAAAATAACGAAAAATGAATCACTATTT
Organism: Sympetrum striolatum; assembly: GCA_947579665.1. NCBI lineage: Eukaryota > Metazoa > Arthropoda > Insecta > Odonata > Libellulidae > Sympetrum > Sympetrum striolatum. Next base: position 104,339,245 of record OX388341.1, on the reverse strand, counting down.
GAAATTATTAGATTAAGAATATAATGCAAAAAGTAACAATCGTGCAAAGAGTGAATACTGATTTCCTGATGCCGATGGCCTTCAGTTTCATTAAACTCGGATTCTATTCTGGTAGCACGCTAAAGATGTCTGGAATTCAGAGTAAACACGCGAATCCGACGCTTCGGAGAATCTTGGAGTCAACACTCTCGAATACTAAAGCATCATATGCCCGTTGTTTAATTTTTTCCCTCAGAGCCTTTTTCCCATATTTTTGATGGGGTCGGCTGGCGTGTGATGGTGTGGGTGATGACGAAGTTGGTTTTGGCTTAGGTTTTTAACTTTAACGGCCGGATGCCCTTCCTGCCGCCAACCCTCAACGGGAAACTCAGACAAACACACACAACCATTCCCTGATCAGAAAAATCCTGATCAGCCGGGTTTCGAACCCGGGGTTGGAGCGATAGCGCTAACCACTCGGCCACCAAGGCCGATATGCCCGGTTATTGTTTAATAACTTCCTTAAAAGTGCACAGACTTCCACAAAAAGTTAAGCTCCGGAATATAGTCTTTCTTCATGCTAATAAATATTAAGGAACATCCGCGTAGATCGAAAAAGCAGGCTAAAAATGATGAGACTCTTCTGAATTGCGATCTAAATACTTCCCGTTCCAGCTCTTAGTATTGACAAATATATCATAATCTTGAAACATCGATACTGTATCATAAGGATGTTTAAGATAAATATTTGCTAAAAAATAAATTTACCTTTAATTATAACCTTACGGGGCCTCATCATTATGGTATTCTCTACGCTCCATCAGTTACCAATTAGTCATCAAGTCAGTCTTTGTTTTTCTATAACTTACATAAATAAATCTCTTTGAATCCATTAATTAGGTCACACGTCTTAAATATTCTAAACTCAGTTCCAAACTAAAATGAATTTTCCTAAATTCTTATAGTTGATATACCAGATACATTTTATCTCCCAATGGCATATCATGTTTTCGATGCTAACTGCTCGTTAAATCATCAGTTTTAGCATTTACTGTATTTCAATTATAGATTTTCCTTGATAAATGCTGCCATATCTTGCTAAAGACCCTTAATTGTGTACTACAATAAGAAATACCAGTTATTCATTTTTCCGTTTCAATTCCGATTCAGTTCCGTTTACTCCAGTGACGATGACGCATTAGGGAAACAGTATAAACAAAGATAACCTGAAAAAACAGGTTTAAAGGCTTTCACAAGGCGTTACTATAAAAAATTATAAATTGCAAGGAAGTATAACATGTAATGCTTCACGATGTGGGAAAAGATGTGAGACGTGAATACGGATCAGGAAATGGCGCAGTTGGAATTCCATACAACTAGGAGAAGTAATAGAAAAATAAAAGCACAACTTTTACCTGTTACCACGATTTTAATTACACACGACCTAAGTTTCGACGCTTAGCGTTATCAGATTTTATTTCTCTTTTATGGAAAGACCAAGTCAAGGCAGAAACCGCGGATTTTGTTGGAAGAACCTTTCAATTCTCCGACGAAAATAAAAAGAGCTGGAACAAATTAGAGAATCATATGTTCCGACCTATCTAGATGATTTATATAGGCTAATATCGACATAATTTCTATTATAAGTGATTAAAACTTGAACTGATAACATTCTTGACATAAAAAATTAACTAAATTTATTAAAACTGCAGTAATGCGCAATATCTTATTCTGTTTTAACGAGTTGAAGACGAAGAAGTTCGCAACCGCATCCGGAATCTTCACCAAAGAGCCCCATTTACCTGACATTCTATTTTTTATTAATATTTTCCATTAAATGGATGCACACAAAAGCAATGCCAACATCTCCTGCTTACATCAAATCAGGGACTATGTATAGAAATAATAATGTGTCAAAATACAGAATAAAAATAGGTATTCTTTGGAGAGAAATATGTGACGACAATTGTGCGGTGAATAGTAGTTTACAATCAAGACAATATAATATTAAACGATTACGAAATATTTTTAATACTTCAGCAGACATGCAAAATGTTAGTAGAGTAAGCCGATACTGCCACTGTTAGTCTGGTTTGACCCGGTATCTGGACATGGATTTTGCATAAAATTTTACATCAATTTAAGTTTTACATACCTAAGGGAACGAGTAATGGAAGTTCAAGATGTTCGTATCCGTTCCTTTCAAGAAGCATTTACGTTACATCACCAAAAGGAGACTACGACGGGAGGTCTTAGCTTTCTCCTCTTGTGTGCAGGCACCAGCGGCCACACTATAAAAGTAAAACCGATGCAACATCACAAATCGCTCATTCTTAACAGCATATTCTTTATCGCTGACTCCTTCCTGAAGAGCACCATGGCGCCAATCATATCGTCTAGGTGTACTCAATGCAAGGCATTTAAAGTTGATGAAAAGAATACGTAGGATTCAGGAAGAGGTTCAGTCCTTGCAACTCGTAGTTAAAAAGAGAGGGTAGCCTTAGAATAGTTAGTTAGTTAAATAAAGGGATACTTAAAGATACATATATTAGGTAAATGCATTACAAACTTGTTGATTGAAAAATGTTGTTTAATTTGTGGTTTAAAATGTGACAATGTTGAAAAATGTGGTTTAACTATGACAGTCATCTTCACGTCACCTGAAGATGAATGTCATGGTCGAAACCGGTTGTTTCTAAATATTTTTGTGGAAAATATTAAGTACGCTTTTCATCTATCTTTAGATGGCGTTCCACAATATTAAGCCAGAACACCAGAGTTGGTACATATACAATTTGTAAAGCAAATAATATTATGTTGAATGCTGTCTTTATGTGGAATTCCATAACGGAAGAAATGAAAACACCGTTTAATAATGCTTGTTTATTTGTAATAATTATTACAAAGCGTTTTCATTTATTCCAAATAATATTATATTTACCGCTCTACTGCTACAAATACTTTGAGCGGCGTAGTTTAAGAAAGAAACCGAAAATAGTTGCACTTGATAAAATGCTTTCTCATGCGCAAGATACTGATAGACGGACTATAGTTCAAAAGAAATTACGGAAGGATACATAAAGAAGCGGAGAATTTTTACGCATTAAACTTTCACTAACTTAAAGATGGGCTAACCATTCGTAAGTGGAAGGAAATTTTTAGATTTTCGAGCTAAAGTAAATAGAAAAAACATTCCTTCACGAAATGAAAACGGGCACAGCCGCTATTTTTTTGGACGAATTTCTTGTATTTGCCAAAACAGTTTTCGTTGCCAATTACGGAAGCTAAGTCGGTCACGGACAGAAAAGCCGACGATAGCCATACCACGCTCATTACGACGTGGACCATGAATTTGACTTGGAATGAGAATTCTTGCGGACGCTTTGGTACCGAGTTAGTGTTCTATAATATAACCAAGTAAATCGTACGAAATTTTACGCTCCGAGCAAAGATGGGAAGATTGCGCGATAAATTCCGCGCAAAGGGCTTCAAGATTAAAGGACCACAGATACCACGAGATCCGAAGTTATGCACTAAATTTGACATACCTGAATCAATAGATATTTTTCAAAGCCATAGATCTAAACGCCTGAGGAGGGATAATTGTGGGATTTAGCAAAGATGAATCGAACTACGTACATTTATCTGACTTTGAACGGATAAAAACGACTAAATATCTAGTGACGATGTACAGTACATTTAGGATCCCACAGGCATTTTAGAAATTAAACCATACTTTGTACTTGCCTTATTTATTCAGAAGGCAAAATATTGAAATCAATTAAATGAATAAATACGAAATACAAAATTTAACAAGAATACAAAACGAAGAAAATATCGAAATTTATAAATAATAATTACTTAATTATCGGTTGATACGAACTAAAGCTATCAAACTTTTTAACAAATAGCCAGCAACGAATAATATTGCGAATAGATAAAATACACATACATATTTCAAGTCACTTCTTAGTACTAAAATTCAAATTTTTACTTTATTCCACATATAATATTTGGTATGGTAAAGTAATGTTTCCCTAAGTAAAGGCCAAGAATATCGCTTGCAGAGCCTTAAGTAAATCAATTAACAAAGCTTATCAATTAAAATGATAAGCTTTGTTAATTCTGCTCATTTAAAATTCTATTCCTTTCTACTCAGGATATAATTTGAGGGACAATTTTTTACTTTAATTTTTAAATTCAAAATACCTTAAAAGGATCACACATATTTTATCAAGTTGAAAACTGACGATTCTGTACAAAATGTATACGTAAATAATGGTAAAATGTAAATGGAAGACATGCGCTCTTTGGGGGCGGTTCATACTAAAAGCATGAATCGATACCTAAGAGGGTCAAGAGCAAACGGGTGAAGTTGTTAAAAATGTTTTCAATGTCCTGGAAGACCAGTTCATAACAGTAAATGTAATATGTCAGGGTACATTAAGACGATCACCTTGCAGTACCGAGTTCGAAAAAATAGGCACAAAAAACGGAGTATATTAATCAGAAACTATCAATTGCCTCACAATACCTATACTTCGATTTGAAATGACTCAATCTTTTTGAAGTGGTATAGGAAAGCAAAATTATACAAATAATCTACACCCCAGGCTTAGATATACTACATAAGAAATTTATGGAAAAAAATTACAATTATAATCAAACATTTTCTTTCTTTAAGTTGTTTAAACAAACTAGCTTGCCAAACGACCGGATTTCTTAATAAATAGACATTAGGGAGTGAATACCATTAAGTTTTCTTCAGTAGAAGGTACTGAACTAAGGTCAACCGACGAATCTAGTCAAGATTTTCAGTCACTCCTTATCATCGATTAATTACTTTCATATTTATTGACCAATTTCTAGGAATTTCTAATGCTTGATTAGTTAATCGTCAAAAACTATAATAGAACTTTCACATTAAAGTAGATTCGTGAATAGAAATATAAATATAAAAAAATCGATTTTTGAAGGCATTCCTGAGTGTAAATGTATGACAAGGAAAGGAAGGACTAAAATAACTCTTCAAGTATTTCCACGCATATTTTCAGAAAACAACCAGTTTTGGCAAAGTTCATCCGTTATCACGTCAACTGAGGATGGCCGACGATGGAAATACGTAAAGACTTATTTATTCACGTTCTTCCTAATGAATTGGCATTATCAAAAGCCTCTTCAAGTCTCAGCAGTCACAATTTGAAATTACATCTACATCTACATCTACATTAATACCCTACAAGCCGCCTTTCGGCGTGTGGCAGGGGGTGTAAACACCAGTTGAATCTAAATTACTTCCTTATTCGATTGTTGTCACGTATTGTTCGCGGAAAGAATGAATCTCTGAAACGATTCGTCCTAGCATCTATTTCTCTTAACTTACGGTCATTATCGGATCTACCGAAATTAGATTTACAGAAGACGATTAAATTATTATTTTTCAAATAAATATAAGGTTTTCGTTATAGTCATAAAAACTACTCCAGTTACTATTTGAAACCTCGTTGAATTGATAAATAGCTCAAAATTAGTTGTCCCATAATCGTTATTACAAAATCTTTGCCGTTATTCACAACATATTAAAAAATTAATAATATTTTATTTAAGCAGAAAACGATTATTCGGTCTTTAAACCTTCCCTTTGAGCGGTCTGAGGCATTGCAATGATACCATTACAGGAAGAGATGCTCAAGAATCATTGACCGTAGTTAGGCTCCACGTTTTATGCGCTTCCTTTAGATTATTAGCATACGGAATGCCCTATTAAGGCAGCCAAAAAAGCAGAATCATCTAGTAACGGTATTTAAGATATTTTTTCGGAAGAGCGGAATTTTTAATAGTGATGTTCGCTAACGCCGTAATAAATGAAGAGCAGATGCTCTGAAAATGCGGTCATCTTTCCGAACCAAAACACGACAAAATCATTCACTACTTAAAGAGGTCGGACTGAACAGCATGCGGCATTTGGTCTAAAATCAAGTACTACGATAGAGTAATTCAAATTACAGATCCGTAACAAAGAATTCTAAATCAAACACTTAGTTCACAACAGAATACATGGCCACTTTCCTAAGTATGAGAATCTTCATGGTAGTGAATCTTCGAGATTCGGTTCGATATCTCGATTTATTTCGGTTTGAATAGTTAAAATATCGAAGATTTTGAGTAAACCACAAAACTGAACAAGAATATTTATAAGCTTACAAAGACAAGCATTTCACTATTTTGATGTCACTATATAATAAATATGTCTATTTTGTCAACAATGTAAAACGGAAAGAATGTATGTTCATCATTATTTTCCTGTGTTCAAGTATGTACCATTGAATGGAATCATTTTTTTATATTTGAATAGAAATCATCCACTAGGATAGAATAAAAACGAGGATTTCTACGGCCAACAACCATAGATGCTCGCAACTACTCAGAACAGGATGAGGTGGTGATATTTTTCAAAGTGTGTAGCCTTCTTCCGCGTAAATTTAATCATGAAATATCTTTTCTCGATTACTTTCCACCTCAAGTATAGCATGGATATCAATGTCTGCCAACATAACTAAAGCAATCCAGTTTCCAGCAAATCAATCAAATGTTTTTCATTCATTGACATCTTCCATTTCTTTTGCAAAGTCACAAGGAGGAAAGCAGAAAATAATAGAAATGATTGAGAATTACTACAAATAAGAATACGTTATGGAAATTGGATATCAATGTTAATCAAATGCTATCGTTTTCAAGAACAAAAAAGTGAAACAAACACTTTTTTCAGCATTTGGCGCAGAAAGAGAAAAAAATCAGTATTTATGACTTATGCCGCCTTTATTTTTCCAATCTTTTTTCTATCTGCGGAGATGGACGGAATTATGAAATCGCGGATTTATAATAACACATGGATACGGTAAACGAATTCGAAAAATTTTTACCTTCATTATATTCTATGCAAAATTAATTTGATTATTCTTATCTGAATACGTTTTCATAGGATGTTCTCTAGCCCCACACTTGAGGAAGAAATACTCATCAAAATGGATGTCTTCTGATCATACATGCATACATACTTGGAGCAGCAAGGGAGCACGACTTTCAACAGGTGTTTAAACACTATACATTAACCTTTCGTCGTGAAAAAACAGGAGCATAATGGATCAATGATAGCTACGTTCGTAAAAGGAAAATAATATTTAATGAACTAATGGAATCCTATAATCTTTCCCTCAAGCAATCAAATTCGAGTACATCCGTCAGCTCAATTTACATGCCAAGATATATAACGTTAGAGCGGGGATTAATCAGCGATGAAAATTTCGTTTCTTCGAACTGCGGAATCGCTCTAAGCAGCGGATTGCGTAACGCAAGGGAACGAGGAATGAATTTCAAATGTTATCGTCGCACAAACCTCGGATTCATTTCCTGACGAGTCACGGATCGCGATTGGAAAACACAAAGAACGTAATGGAGGTCGCTTCAACGGCAGCACATCTTAAGTAATGAGTTCGGATAAAACCTTGGGCCACTAAAGTCTATCCAACTCCGACCTCTCGGGAAAAGAATAAGTCCTTCCTATGAGAGGAATGACAATTTCTGGAATGCATTATAAAACGGCATTCTGAAATGATTTGATATATCTACATCTAGCAGCGTTATTTATAAAGGATCACGGCCATAAAAATATCTCTGCAAATTTATACTAGGAAAATGTTCGAGATATTCAGAGTAAGATAAGTTACATGTATGTTAGTGGTCAATTAATAGACAGAAATATAACTATATCTATCAGTAATTATGATATATATTACGGTCAAAAGATAGGATTCCGGAAAAGGACGGTTATTCTACTTTTATTAATTCTAACTGTATAAAACTAGGCTGAATATTAAAAAAAAACTATTGCGACTCATATCTGAAATTCGCATTTATTTTCCTACAGAAACTCTGGCGAACAATCTTAAATTTGAGGCAGTGAAGGGATGAATTTCAATTATAAGAAAAGAGAATGTTACCGTAAGTTTCAGCAGCAAAATTCAGTATTCCGGCCAGATGAAGTAACATGATAAATAAAAATAGGAATGATATGGCTACAAGATATTGAACCGAAAAACTTTCCATAGTTGACAGTTTCCACGTTCCATCCATTTACAATTAAATCGAGCAAATGTACAGGCATCTCTATAAATAATTATATATACTAGAGGCTAATTAAAAGATCAAATCAATAAAGCTCAATTAATTAAATAACGGTGTTATCAATAATAGTACACATAAATATCGGTACTCTTACGCAAATAAGGTAAATAATGATTGGTTTCACAATAGATTCGGGAATTTTCCAAAAGAGCTATAACGTAATTAAGGAGCGTATCGGTCCGCTAGCTAGTGTTGTGATCACATAAATGAATTTTACAGTTGCGATCGCTCCGTAAGAGAGAAGAGCGTTGCGTGAAGTAACTTCGCCGCGCATTGTTACACCTAAGCGAGACGTAGGGTCAGAAGAATTAGCAAGTGCAGGACGGCTGCAATAGCAGGAGCGTGACATCAGTGACGAAGGAGCAACTGCCAGCGAAGACGCATACATTAGACGAAGCATCGGCTTTCTCTCATTCCAACTGATGCACCGTGCGCTACTGTTTTATATTAGCCGGTGGTAAAAGTGTACAGCTCGTCATTCGAATCTCCGGGTGCACCGATTAATTAATACAGACATTATTGATAAAAAAATCTCACTGCAGCTTAAAATGCTCTTCAAATCGCACTGAATCACGGACAGCGAATTTGACGACAACACTCCGGTCTTCTGACACTCGAATGCTTTCAATATAATTTTTAGTAATCCGCAAAGACTGCAAGAAGACATTGGAGTACGCGATCGGCAATGGTGGATGAGAAAAACGGAAGAAACAGAGAAATTCAGACTTTAATTAATCTCGTGTGAGCGTAGGTTTCTAATTGTCAACCTGAAGTCTCTCAAGAAAGAAACAAATTATCCAACAACAACTAGGAGGAAAACTCGTGATGCAATTGCACCAAGTGTGCATCAAAGTGAGCAGTTTAACGAGGAGGTAATGGCAGATAATTGAGGGATTTTTACGAAGGAAGAAATCATTATTTGCTTCTACCACTTTTACGACCAGGGAGGCGACAATCATTTCGGGTTTACCGACAAATATTTTCTTCCCGAATAGCAAAAATACGCGAAAACCGGTTTTCGAATACGGGGAATTGATACGTTTGATCGAGTGCCAAAAAGGATTCATGTAAGTACGTGGACAATTACTGAGATTTTCTGGCTCGAGATCCCTTCCGATATTTTTTTGCCGCTGTGAGATCCTTGAGAAAGTGTTATTTCGCGGAAAACTACTTTGCGTCACGTCGTATAATTACAGCAACGGCAAGGTTACGCGAATATGGAATCGCAATAACAAGTTCTTGATTGATCACTGGAAAATTTCTATCGCGAGATATCTTCCTTTATTGAGTTAATAATATTTTATTAAAATACGCGATAGCTGATAACGATCTAATTCACTGCGAAAGTGATATTATATATGAAAATTTCTTCGACTAGGGCCACCTTGATTAAATACATTTTGCAAAACGCACACATGGCTGGTTGCTGGCCTGGGTAATCCCTACCAAGTACCCAAGTAGTTTGCAAATCGCGGACTTTTCTAATACATTGTGACACAGCTGAGAAAAAATATTCCAGTAATATTCAACTTCTCGTTATCGAAATATCTAAAGCAATAAATCATATGCTTGAGATTAGAACATAATATTAATTATGAAATTAAATTCTTTTTTAAGTTTCTCGTGTATCAAATGTAAGTTTTATGTTTAGGTAGAGTCACACATAAGTGCCAAGGCCTAAGTTCGACTAAATAAACATGTTCGTCAAAGAAGAACTAATTATTTTGGAGCTCAAAGGGCAATTAGTTGTTACTTTTGTTGTTTCGTTTCTTTAAGAGAAATATACGCTACTCTGGCCTTCCATCAAATGTTCAATGAGAGTCTTAATAATTTTCATGTCTTGAAATGGTAAAAAAATACAATAGGGGATCTGAATTGTAAGGAAAGTTATTTAATCAGGAGAATCTCGTTCACTGCCAGTCCTACTCAACCAGTATAACCATAAAAGATAAGGTTTTAGCTGCAATATAATCGAGAAATCTTTATAAATATGCACTATTTTATGAACAGAAAATTAAAACAGATTTATGAGATAAGTATCCTTAACAGCATCGAATGAGACCTTTCACTTATATGCTACTTTGGCTACTATCCATTTCAGATTGTGACGAACACAAACGCCTTTAAAATATTAAGGAAAATAGCTTGCAAAATTACATTTAAAAATTAGAAATTAATTACATAAATTTGAAGTGTTATAGCCTTATGTACGTGAAGTTACCGAAGCAATCCAAGTCAACAGGCAATAATTATTTGTGGCACACTCGGAAATAAATAAATCTGTTGCAAAATTTTTCGTAATACCTAGTATTGATAATTTGCACCTTCTTTGATCATAGATAAATATTCACAAACGATAAGAAAGCCAAACACGGAATAACTTAATTTCATTTGATAACATCGTAAATTTTAACATTCGAAAAATTCGACATTCTCAAATGGGATGGAGTGAACAAATCATGGCAATTAATAGATATATTAAGAAGAATTAAGAATCGCAAAAATAAATTATTGAACTATATTGAAAAACCTAAATTAGGAAAAGAACATTTCGTAGCAAGACTTCTATTACTTATATTATACATAATCAGGGGCGCAGCCAGGATTTGCCAATGAGGGAGTCCAAGGCTGACGAGAAAACGAAAATGCCTAACTAACAGGGGCAAGTTTATTCATGCCCGCTTCTTACTACAGATATGTCAAATATTTCATAAACTAAGTAAATTGAAAAATAGAGGAGTTTAACGCTAAGGTAGCTAACTGATTACACTTTCCAAGATAGTACTAGTTTACATGAGCGAACTATTGGTAACTTATCATAAGTTCTGTTTGGATTTCTAGTTTCGATACGTCCAATATCTATTAAAAAGTATTTTTTTCTATGCTGAAGTATTTTGGTGTTGTAGATATAAACTTCCAGAGTCTTTGAGAGTTCTTTCTTCCAAGAGGTTGCATAGCGTGAGAAGGAAAAAAATAATTACGGTTATTTGGCAAGCAATATAAAACGTCTCAATAGATCACCATATTGGCGCACCCATGCTTATTTGAATATCTTAAGTTATTAGACTATATTATCAGCAGCTTTCTTAGGAATGACTTCATCCGTGGCTTTCACCTCCTCTTCTAAAAAACAAAAAAATCATTTATATCAGATACAATTTTTTGGTAGGCTTACAATTAAGCCTGATTTCGTTATTTATGTATTAGCCAATTATTCAATTGAATGCGTCACATACCGTAAAAATTCGGCTGCATTAAAATATACTGAAGACTCTTGATTATAGTTGATATTATAATTGAAATTTCAGAAATCAAGTTACATAACAATGTGGAAAAAATGAAGACGTCAACTTACAATTATTTAGACTAAGTAATAGTTAGGTGGTTAAACCAGCAGAGAGCTGACGCAAACCCAGTCTTACGCACTGAGTGTTCAAAGGAAACAAAAATTTTCCATCTACTGAGATTTTGAAGGGGCATTGCATGACCACGTGGTTAACAGGATAAGTCATGGATTCTATCACCAGAGAAAAAAATGGCTGCATCGAAAAGCAAGCTGGAGAATTTAAGTCACAGTTTTAACAGTTTATCAAATTTATTTCAAGTCATCAAGCCACAGTTCCAATAAATCTGTACGTACCTTACGCGCACAATACCTTTCAGCTGACTGATTTGCTTCCAAAATGGCGTATTATTAATTATATCATCGAAAATTAATTTTTGCTGATATCTTGAATTGCTCTAATACTTTTAAAAATTTCAGCGGTAATCCGGTTATTGAATTATTTTCGTAACTATACAGCAAAATAACTGGTAATCATAAAATAAGGATCAGTATCATTTAACAAAAAACCGCATAGACATTAACTTACGTTTTTCCGATAGAGGCCTCGAGCTATTAGCGGACTGTGAAAAGCATTTTTGGATGTCCATCTGTACCTTATGAAATCTAAACTAAACTCATCTTCGAGCTGTTCACTGAAAATTTCTCAAAAGCACTATTCACGAGCCTAGCTTTGCATTCACACCCTCAAAACAGTCACGTGCAGATCTAACTGAGCGTTTTATCAATCTATTTGTCTCTCAAACGTAATCTTAATCTCTGTTTTCAGGGTGTAAGTTTCGAATTACTTCTCCAATGTTGCTTTGTGTTTTTGCGAGGAGTAAACGAATCAGCAATTTCGATTTTTTCTTATGGGAATCTTATCTTATGGTGTGAGTCATCTAACTATAGGATAGGCTTAAGAAGTGCACGCGTTGAACATTGTGTGCGAAACACTCTTGTCGTAGCATCCCATTGTTATCGATGTCGGCTCTAGGCCTGCTCTGCTACCGAAAAAATCACCTTAGCTGAAATCAGAGCCATATTTACGGGCATGCAAAGCTTTCACTGAAGTTATCAAGCAAATGATTGGGGTTTTGTACTCTTCAACAGAAAAAAGCACAGACCTAGTCATAGGACTTGACTCTTGGGGGGGTTTGAACCCCTAAACCGCCCCTCTCGCTGCGCCACTGTACGTAATCATTAAATTTATCGAACGAGACTTAAGCGATGCCAAAGCTAGTTCTGAAATTTCTTTGTTTCCATAACTTCTAATATTTATGAGAAAACGTCTGGCAGAATTACTTACGCCGACAATAGGCTTCAAAAATGGAGCAACGTACAGGCGCTCATAGGATATAGTCGCGCAATTTCACTTAAATTTTACGAAGGCACGGTTTTTCCCATTTGGTTTTATATATAACACCAAAATCTACCTCACCGTCAAACGTCCCTGGATAAACCGATCTAGACCAAGTAAATAAAACTAATTACAGGAATTCTTTCTCGTGCGAGAGTAAACAAATTCATTAAGCAACCTTAAGGTATTCGTATTTTATAACAACTTTTCCCGTTGAAGAAAAGGAATTTTTGCTTTATCCGTACATACTCTCTCTCACGCACTTTCATCTGAGATTGTTCCATTCCGTAAACACCAAAAAAAATGAAATAGCGAGGATTATAGCGCGACAGCGTGATAAACGGAGTGTAATGTTCTTTTCTAGCATTCGAAGATCTTCTCTTTATTGGAATTGACTTCGTATCTAGCTCGCAGGAGATGTAAGACCTTGGGCAAAATTATTTATTTATTTAAAATCCTAAGAAAACCTAGCGCACGGAAACATTACCCTTTACACGCTTCGAATAATCTGGCGAAGTGCCTGTAGCGAGTATTCCATTGGAAAAATACCAGACTCGAGGGAAAACATGTTCGAAAATTTTCATACCGTGCTAATCAGGTTTCAATAGCTCCTGTTCGACAAAATATTATTCCCAGAAAACACCACTTTTTTGTATTATACTCCAAATCACGATTTTGAAACAGCATTTATGTGATTTTATTTCCGAAGTTCTGCTATAAATTAGAGTAACCAGATTTCAGATCAGTCAAAATGCCAAAAAGGCTCTCACATAATGCCTTTGAAGACAGAAAATTTTTGATTGTCGACATATTTATTTCCGGTTATTTAACACATGTACACATACATACGATGCGCTTAACACCTATTACATACCAAAATCGCTGGCCATTACGTATGAGTTTACATTGGTAAAATATAAAGAGGAAGAATATGACAGCAGCTAAAGTAAAACGTCATCGATATAGACTGCAACGGTATTTTTACTTTTCCTTCAGTGACTGCGGCAAAGCGAGAGGTATTTCCACAAGAAAGCACTTTGGAATGTGAGCTCAACCTTATCTCGGAACAGCGCGAAAATCAATAAAAAAAACGAAAATAGGACTTAAAAGTACTGAAATTAATACATTAAGTGCACATGGCTCTCTATTCAATAGTTATTGCCGAATGCAACCTTCTTGAGCGTAAGCAGATCTCTTTAGGTTGACAACAATCCGACTTAGATTTTATGAAAAAAGATTGAAAATAAGGCTACTAAAACGTAGACCCAAAATGCAACTAATGATAAAATTTGCTACGATGGAGATGCTATCAACAACCCACGGATTGGCTGACGGACGGTAATCAGGTAATCTCATTGAAGTTTTTCTTTTTAATACTTTCTCCTGAATTTGACGCATGGCTAGGATTTCTCATATGAAACCATCAATCTCGTTTTCCAATGAATGATTTCCTTCGGTACTTGCGTTTCTGTGTTCAGAAGAGGTTACTGAATACGTTTCCTGATTTGGGTTCTCATGCATAGGCTTTGAAAATGTATAGATGAAAAGGAATAAGAGAACACATGACTTATACACATGCATAAACAATAACACTTTATCAAGAATGAGGGGATCACAATCCTAATGCGCGATACATATAGAAGGAAGATATTGATAGAATATTTGAGGCTTTCGGCCGCAAAATACACCGTCCTGGACTTGACCCAAATACTCATAGTGCGGACGCTTAGAGATAACTTCTAAACGGCACTACGCGAGCGCGACCTTGAGCTTGGTATGTATGTATTGGTATTAGCGATCAGGTGAATAACAGTGTCGCATTAATAGCGCATAGCGTCATGTATTTGTCGATTAGCGAATTCTTAACGTACAATATAAACGCAATATTGCTCGCACGTTAAGGGGAAAACTATCCATAAACAAGGATAAAAGCAATATTAAACGATGAATTGCAGAAGAAAGCTCTTAAGTCGGCATCATCATGTCAGCGTGAGGTTCTCTGAATTTTGCAACAGAATTTATTCTATAAAATTAATGCTTTTAAAAATTCGATCAGAGAATGAAGGAAATGCTTATTAGAGTGCACAAAACCTAAATTATAAATATAGAAAATTTTAGGATGTGACTAATTTTTCAATCTCATCTACGGATGTAGTTCAATGAAAAGATTTGGAATAATATGTGTCAATTAGAGGCCCGAAAGGCCATCTGAGAAAAAGGAAAAATATAAATGAGGATAGTGAAAGTTTTATTGCAACGACAATTCAAATATAATTTACTAGGAAATTCAACTTTAAAACAATTTGTAAGAAATCTACTGCTAAAGAGGAATGCGGTTATCAAAGGCACATATTTCTCAACCTTGACTTCATCATAACAGCTTTAGCAAGAAGAGTGAACTGCTTGTGCAAGCTCGCATGAAGCTGATCTGAAAAGTTATTTACGATTACCTATGGAGTTGGCGTAGCAAGTTCACCTCATGGGAACATGTCTTACAGCGACGAATGGAGCTCTGGAGCCATTGTGCGAGGACCACCTGGATAGCCTCTCACTTTCTACTTTATAGAGGGAGGGAGAGGTGAGCGCTACCAAAAGCATCGTAAAATCGCCAAAATTAATCAAAATGTTCTGAAAAGCTTTAAATCGCCACGAAAATTTATGTATCTAATTATCAGCCACAATTTATACACACAAATGTATACATAAATAATTTTCCATGTAAACTTCTCAAATTAATACTATCTGTTAATTGAAGTTTGATCACATATCAATCAGAATAACAAAAAAAAAAGATATAGGAATTAGAACATCATCAGGAGCTTTAACTTTGGAACCTAGATAGATAACTTAAAACTCTTTCATTTAAACTTTACGATATCGGGTTATATAATGCGGAACTTATACGGCGTTATTAAGAACAAATTACCCCAAAAGATTAGGGGATTAATGAAACTGAAGAAGGAATGGGCTGGGACATAAAGGATGAATTGATAAACTCTGAAAAAGTTAGGAAATGGATCAATTTAGATTAAAGAGATAATCATAAACGACCAAAGAGAAGGCTGACAAATGGGTCGAAATAACTCGACCCTCCAACTGACGGAGAATATCATACAATTTATCAGGTATAAAAAAGACTTCTATCTAAGACCTTCTGCAGATTTGATAGTTAAACCTGTAAGGATGAGGTTCTTTGATTGTAAACGTACATATAACATAATTTAAATCGTAGAATATTTTTATAATAGTGAAGCATCCATAGCTTTCTCATTCATTGCGTAATAAATGGAAGAAATATCAACGATAATATGTATGAAAACATTGCGCACTTTTCTTAAGCAAGGGACCAAATAAAGAGAAAGTAATTAATTTCAATATGCAAGGTTGCTAACAAGACCTATTAGCATATCTTATTTCACCAATCTCTAAGAACACACACTCTCGCTGGAAGAAAGTAATTTCCTTCTATCACATAGAGAACCACTGCTGCGGATCTATTTACTCCATGAATACCAGAAGGAGGAATCCAAGAGAAACAAAGAATGCAATTCTTAATCGAAGAACTTCCCCTGATTGCCTGATGACTTCCCGCAGCACACAATCGAGGAATGCGCTCGGTAATCCTGATAACGATTCTCAGTGAGGAAAACAGCGATTGAACGTGCGTCAAAGATTCCATTCTCCGCGACCATCAACAAGGTCTCAGCTCATCGGAGACGATGCTGGATGGCGCCAGTTTCAAAACCACCGAACTCTGCAGGTAACTCCAAATGTTGGTAACTCCATCGGAGAATGTGAGTACACGCATGTAGAGGCATTCTTCAAAGGGGCCTCATCTCTGTTGGAAGGAAGCTACAGAGAGAGCGGCGAAAGAGGTTCGGTGGTGAGAACACAGCGAAAGGTAGGGAAAATGGAAGGAGAGAGACACTTTCTCTTTTGCCGACCCTAACTCTCCCCATATCTCCCTCACTTTCACTCTCTTCGCGGCGGCAGAGAGGGGCACCGGGGACCCCTTCCCGACCTCCCCTAAGCCACTTCGGACGGGGGAGCGCCTCTTTTTTCACCAGCTTACGGAATGGAACTTGATAACGTGAAACAGTTTCGCGGATACGCGCAGAGTCTATGGGACCAGTTACGGGAAAATCGGATATAACATATGGGAAAACGAAGGATGAGGAAGATCATCCAACCCTCTCTATTACGGATTGTTCGGCAAACAGGATCTTTCGAACTGAAAAGTTCGTTATTTTTCAAAATTTTCGAATGGATAAAGGATATTGAAATGATTTTACATGTATGGTGGTGCGTCTCATTTAGCCTCCTTAAGAAAAGAAGTTGATTCTATAGAAAACGCTGAAAGCATATGTTAAGAATTGTCCATCCACCACTGACATGGTCCTCACAGACACAGCCAAGACATACAGCAGCTTAAAAAAAGGATTCCCTTTGAGGTAAATAATAAGGACGGGGATAAACGTATTTAGTTTATCTTAAGGTTTTTCCAGGCGCAGAAATCCTATGCAAAGTTTATCCAAAATCCATTGGTCAGGAGATTCACCAGGATGTGAATAAGAATGGTGGAACTGGTTGATTTATTATACGAAACTCACTACTGGGGAAAACAGTAATGGAGAAATTGATATTGACATCCAGAAATTAAATTAATAGAGAGAGAATATAGGTGGGAATTGTGTAAACATTTATGAGAGCTTCTAATACCAAAATAAAATGATATATATGTATATAAAAGGAAAATGTTCATTAAAAATAAAACAACAACTTTCTGACAGTTAATGACCGGTAAATATTTATATCTCTATGATTGTAATCTATTGCTTAATGATATAAGGAAATAGAAACCTCAAAAGAAATTATAAAGAATCAAGGCATGGAAACACTTCTAAAAGCCTCTTCTTCAAAAAACGGTGTCAACCTCAATAGAATGAATTGCACGGAATCTCTCGCTTTTGCTCAACATTTTCCTATGAATCACTTCAAGAGATGACTCCACACCTCCTTCGCATTAAATTAATCCCCTTCACTCTTCTCACTTTCCATACATTTGTGAGACTTCCTTTGGAGTATTTTTGCCTCTCCTAATCCAACCAGTTTCTGCCCCTTAATTTCAACTTCCACCTTCTCTACGATGCTTATTGCTCTCCCACTCGTGAACTTGACGGGCGCACGGATTCAGGATAAAATTTAAAGAAATGATGATATTGGACGTAGCTCTTCAAATAACAGTAAGAACAGTCTAAAGGCATTCATCAAATGCCTTATAACGACACCAAATATTGATAAATCTGCGAGTATAATTGAAAATTAAATACTCTTTTGCTACCTTTTGTTTTGTTGTTGCCAACTTGCTGCCCGTTTTCCTCCAGAATGGCCTTCCACGCATGCTTGAGCCACAAATACAGAAACATGCAAATTTCATAGACGGCATGGAAATGATTTGGTGAAAACAAAGGCGGCGAGCAGTTGCTCTGAAGTGATGATTTATTCACGTAGTTTGCAATTTAAATGCATACCTTTTATTCAGAACCCATCCTCATAAAGAAAATATTACACCTCATATTGAAGATAACAGATTTCGTAGAATACGTTTCTTATATTCAGCCTTTTTTAAACGATATATAGGATAGACATAAGCTACGTGAAGTTTTAGAGGAACCAAGATTAAATAGGGATAATAGTATTCCGTTAGAGGTTATAAACAGCTAACAACAGTGACGACATCTATCACTAGTGGGTTACCTATATTTATCTATGTTCTAAGTAAATGAAGAAGTTATAAAAGTAGTTAACATTAAAAAACTCTTCATTACGAATCAGAAATATTACTTCGGTTTAAAATCGGAAAGTTGGCTATTCTTTTTTATCACTTCTGTCTCATACATTGCATTTCGTATAATAAAAGTAACTGGAAATATTCCGAGATAAATAATCGAGCAAAATGGAACATTACACTGTGCAAATAAAGATAAGGATATGAAAAATGTTTGCATTAAATAAAAACAGAAAATGTACGAAGATACTAGGAGAAATCTAAGTATATATAAAGCCCTTCGTGTAATATATACATGTATACAAATTCCCAGACGTTATCGCTAGTGCTAGAGACTTGAAATTTTGCACGAACGTTCCTTGCCAAAATCGATCGAAGGAAAAATTCCGAAAACCGGAAATTTTTTGCCGGAACCCGCCCAAAAAAAAACAAAATGGCGGTTTTTGGACCTTTTCGAAATTTAGACCTTCGGTTTTCCCTCCGTATCTTTTTAACTTTCTTTCGGATCTTGAATCTGATGGAAATATGCAGCTTGGGGATAGAATACTCTACAAAACGAGCCCAACCGAATCTCTGTACGCTTCTTGGTTTTTCCACCAGATGGCGTTGAATTAATACAAACTACTTATTGATTGTTCATTATGGGCAATTGATTCATCTACAAAATACATTAAACTGCGTCATTCTACGCTTTGTAGCTTTCTCGCCAGAGGTTCTTCCACACGAAAATTGGTGAAAAATTACCCGAAATTTCCGGTTTTCCGACTGTTGCTCATAAACAAATATATCTATTTTTCTCAATTGTGGTTTCCCTGGTAGCTCAAAAAACCATCTAAACCATGATACAGACTTTATGTTCTGACGTTTTGTAGTGTGTTACTTACATGTGTTCTACTTCGGAAGTGCTTTCCCGCTGTCTTTTGAATCTCCCGCGCTGAGCAGGGGAGTTAATTCAACAATTTTGGTTGTGTTCACACAAATTTGTATCAGTATGAAAGATGAATGATTTTTGTAGGTCAGCATTACAGTCTTAATGCCTGGCGGTGTGTCCTTTTTTGTAGAATTGTCAATTAATGTTACTCCTCAGAAATTAAATTAGAGTCCAATTTTATTAGATACGGCGATTTACAGCGGATTCAGGGGATATATATAAATAAATAGCTCTCTTTATATACTGTTATATTATTGAATGTGATAAAAATGAAACGGAAATTTTTTAACCAACACTTAAGGGTCCACATGAGATAAAGCTATCTAGTAATGGATATATACAGCGAATTCATAAGATATGACACAATAAGATTTCCATTTACAGCGGTGTAGTCTCTAAATTAGAAGCACGGTCACATTATAACATTTTGATTCCCTGGACTTATGAAAACTTACTAGAATGCAGCAAAAATAAACGACAACAAAACGGGATGCAATAATGATAAATGACATACGATAATAAACAAATACGTCCGGATTTACCATCTTTACTTTAGGACAGGAGAAGATTGCGATGCTCAAATTAAGGATTTATTTTATTTAATTAAAAAAATTTATTTATATATATATAATATAAAAAATAATGGGATCTAAAAGAATGATTTAAAGAAATGGAAGGAATAAAATGCAAAGCATATGTACGAAAAAGAATTCTGCCATAAAAATGATAAAAAACGATCGAGATTTAGAATTTCAACGGATTTAATGAGGTTGCAGATCATAGAATATGAAATAACGCCTTAGTAAAGACTGAAATTATGATAGAGAGACGTACATTCAGTATTCAGTATGATTAAATGAGAAAAAAAAACACAAAAGAATACGAAAACCGGCCTTAAATAGGAAAATTAAGGCCATTAATATTAAAATGAATAAAAATAAAGCGAAATCAAATTATTCTTTTAAATCATTAAGGCATAAACTGCAGGTAGGCTGTTAGCCTGGTGGCAGTTCATTTCTACTTACATACATTTGTTCAAATTATAAACATAATTTATATCAAATACATCAATGATAATTAAATAATTCCCATGGAATGATTCCATACATATAGTATATTTATCTTACAACTAAGCAATGAAATATGATATTATTTTTAACAATTTTTACTGGATATTTCGGGGTTCATGAATATGAATAATAATGAAAAATATGAATGAAAAATATGAATCAGTATTATTAAAAACTAACAGGGTGACTTGAACCAAACAATATTTATACTGCTGAATTTTGCATAATAGTGAGAAAAACAATACTTTATGATATTATGTAATTGGAACAAACTTTGGAAATGTTCAATATTATTGAAAATACCTTTAGTGTAATCTCTATACAGTATGAATTCTGAGTTTAAGTGCCATTTCCTCGTAAACAGAAAACTGCCTCCTATACTTTCACATACAGTATTGTAATTTTGACTACTTATACAGCAAGTTGGAATAGCATAGCTCAAAAAAGATATTTGAAAATTAAACAAAACTTTTGAGCAAAATTCTCATTGGATTTTCTGTTACTAATATATAATACCGATTGGCCATTTGGAGCGTATATTCTGAGATTGTTTTGAGTAATCAATCCTACACAATGAGGTCTTCGATTAAATCCAAGAGGGGGAACTGATATTACCAATATCTCTCTTCATGGATTTCCAATGATGCCAGGAGAGCAAACGAATGGAAACCATTATTAAAAGAACGAGGACATGAGTCATCTGGTGATGTCTACGACAAAAACAGCACGTAGATGATCTGGCTACAATTTGGGACACAAGCAGAGAAAATGCGATCGCTATTTTCAAGGTTGGTTGACCATTGGCCATAGGAAGAATTGGAAAGGAAAATGGAATTAGTATCAGCTATGACGAAAGAAAATTTAAAAAGTGAAATTAAAAATTTTAAACGAATTACAACAATTTCAATATATTTAATATTACGTTCTAGGTAGAAATCAAACTCTACGATGGCGAAAATGGCTGTATTTATACTTCTATGCCTGAAACAAGTGAAAACCACAACTTACATTTACTTGTTAGACACCGAACGTATGAATCCATAGCTCTAGCGTGTAAATTGCGTATAAATAAAATTACTTTCGATTTGATAAAAACAAAATCCGATGACAACAGTTACTATGACAATTTTAAATAGTAGTCGCCTTAAATTATAAGAATCGGCAGAATCTCATGCATTGGATGTTTCACATCAGATAATGCTCACGCAAACGACGCTAAGTAGAATTATTGTTATTGATACACTTACTCGCTATAAGTTGATACTTGAATTGGATGAATTTAAAAGCAATAACGATCAAATCATAGTCCTCATAGTTCCTAACTCAGCAGATATTCCGTCAGGAAAATTACAACAAGCTTCAAAAAAAATTTCAACTGGAACATTAGAAACAGAATGACTTTTAAATAAAATCACAGACGTTAATCCCGTTTTCCATACCACAAGAAAGGCCAGTAGATGTTTTCTCACTTTGGAATTCCTTTCCTGCAGGGAAGGTATAAAATTATCTTACATTTCTTTTGTAAACTTTCTCTCGGTCCATGGGCGCTAATTTTCTAACTTATGGCATTTTCTATGGCGCACTGCATAAATCTGAAAATACCAACTCAATTAGGAAAGTTCTCTGTCTATTTCGCAAAAAGAAAACAAATTTGGTCACACTTCCTAAGTGGAAATTTTCCTGAGGCTGTTGCAGAAATGTTTACTTCCTGATAAATTCTTCTACATTAACTCAGCGCTTTAAAACTTGGTTAAAGTATATGGGATACGAATGAAATTAGATATAATGAATGAAAGAAAATGTAAGGAGACTTACTACTCATCTAAAAAAATTTAAGGTTGTATAACCAGTCATTATAGGAACGAAATTTTTTTATAGAAATAGCACTCATACAGCCTCACAAATGTAATTGCTAACACAAAAATGTCATTTTCTTTAAATTAATAGTCGAGAAGAATAACGATTAACAAAAAATATCGTAGAAACATTAAGGAAAAAAACGAATTAAAAACCTATTACTACTGTAGCTAAAGAATATGATCAATCGCCATCTCTACTTGAGGTTATAAGATTCGTCCATTATCCGAATTCACTAAAATAATACCAAAGTTACTCAAAAGGGAAAAATATCTACAGAAAATGGATGAATACAAAATATCAAAAGTAAACGAAAGGGATGTAATTTTTATGTTAAAAATAAAGATTTTTCTTAGCAATAAACATTAAAAATCAAGTGCAGCCGAAGAACAATAATATCATTAACTAATTTTCTTGTAAATATTTTTAAGGAAAGTTAAGACCTTCCTTGAGAGCTATAAAGAAAATGCTGAAAATAAAAATAGCTAAAAATTATGATAAAGTATTAAACATCAGCAATTGTGACTAAAAGTTAACGTCAATGCAAACAATTTACTTGGAACTCAAAAGTGAAAACCAAGTACATGTGTCGATGCTGAAATCAATTGAAGAAAAGAAGATTTAGATGATATAAATCACTTTTAAATCCATTAATAAATAACTGAAATAGTTTCAGTAGATCCTCAAGCCGTACTTTCCAACAAACATTGATTTATGGTTTAAATGTGCTCTGGGAAATATCTGAATTGACGACACTTTATTAACTGACATCACCAGAGGAAATTATCTTTAGAATGAAACCCTCAAGCTCGACAACACTTTCCTCACACGTAAAATTTTTTGCATTGTCACTCGAAGCGTTCCTCACTTCCGGAGGCAGACCGCATGAACTGCTACAAGGGCACTAGATCAGATTCCGTGAGTTGAATTAATAAAGCTTTTTCTCACCAGCAAAAAAAGATTGTGTACCTTCGCGAAGTATGGCAATTTTAAGTACTGCAATATATTGGATCGTCGTATTATTAAAAATGGTTGGGACTCGAGAAATAAGGTCGCGAAGAAGAACATGCTGTGTATACACAGTAACTTCGACATTATGAATGAAACTTAAGGATGCAGATTCTCCTCCTCCTCGGAGGTATTCCGTTCCATGCAAGGAATGAGTCCCTTTCTCGTTGCATAATAAGTTGTTCACGAAAAAAATTATAGAAAGCGGTTCGAGAAAATTCAGTGAAATTATGCAACTTTGTGTAACACATTCAATCCGATGTTTATCAAATCGAGTGTAAGGAAGTTAACTTGATCTACTGGCTCCAGTTAGTGAATAAATCGTTTTAAATGTTCTCAAACTAGGAAATACTAGCCACGTATTTGAAGATAATGAGAACCTAAATTCAAAATGATCTGAAATTTGCAATCGATTACTTACAGGAAATAGGAATAACTCCAGTCAAGAAAAATGTCACATTCTTGAGAAAATGAAAGTGAGATAAATCAACAATTCAGATAATAATAGCAAAAATATTATATTCTAACAAAATGTTTATGGACATATTTTATACATGTACAAATAATCTGATGAGCACCTATGAATCCTTTTATAACCTTCGAACAATCACAAACTCAAAAATGTTCTATAATACAATAAAAATAAACTTATTTATTGAATATATTCACATCAATTTTTAATTTTATCCAAAGAGAGGCTTTCGCAGGTGTTTAACATTAGCCCCCAACTACAGTTTTTCTCAATTGCTATGTTAACCCGAAGTAACCTCAAGAAGTATATTTTGACATGATACTAAAGAATTATATAAAAGATTATTGAGACACAGAGCATATAATTTACTTCGATGTTGTCCATACAGGGATAATGTTGAAGTAAATGTTTCAACCATTTAAAATAACAATAGAGGAAACTTATAGAGCTATGCATGTAAAAAATAGCAAATAGCTTACAAAATAGAGAACCTCAATCAAATTTTTTGAGTGGCATGACCTTCCTCGCACTACATGATAACCTTAGTTTCGCCATCCTTCGCTGAAGAAAAGTAGTTCAACAACAAAGAAATTGCTATCAATTACGTGCCTTCTGTATTTCCAAACAATACATTCACCATCAATTTGAAGAAAGGAACCGATTTTACGGTGACGCTTACTTTCGCGCAATATTATGACTCGTTCAGGTCGATAAACTTCCCCATGATAAAATACCCTCATAAATCACACGGAAGGAATGCGAGGCCTCCACGAGGCGGCTAGGAGAACTAGTATTCAATGAGTTTACTTCTTACCCTCCTTGATAATGACCGAAGAGCACGTATATGGGAGTACAGCGGCAAATAAGATCAGAAGGTCATCTGGTCGCATAAGCGTTAGTTTCGCTTGGGGTCGAATCGGCGAGGCGAGGGTCGATGGAAAACTGAACGTACTAATGAGATGCAATCTGCACAGAATCGAAGGCAGAATGATACGTGATCAAGTTCACTAAAATGATACGGAAAGATTGCGAAAACGTGTCACGATGCAAAGGCCAGCAAAACTACTCTAAACACGAGGATCTATTTCCAAAGTCAAAATGAAGATAATGGAAAAGATATAATGCATGATGCAAAATTCCAATTCCTGTAGGGTTGAATTTAAATATCTAATTTATCTTTAACCTTTCTTAGATTCATTGAATGAGTTTATCATATTGAAAGATACAGCAATTCTATGTTTGAGGAAGATAAATATTTGGAATGTACTTTCTATCTGAAGGAATCCAAAACTTCGATTTTTTATGAATTTAATTTAAAAATCCTATAAAAAATATATTCGTCGTAACTGAGCATATTCACTCGCGATAAGTTATATGCATTTACGTGATATAATATGAAAATATTAAGTATTTCTTCATGACACGAACTTAGAAAGATCATGATCATTCATGATCATCCCTGTGATGCTGTATTGATACGGCCATCACTTGATAAATATTTCAAAACTATAAGAATATATCAGAAAATTGTATAAATTAGCTTCTCTATTTGAATTTTATATACTCTAATAATGTAATAAATGTTAAGTTATAACTTCTGACACAATCTACCCTCAAGGTTAGATTTAAGAATTATCATCATAAATCTTCTACTCCGTAAAATCAACGAGGAATTAACTCGATTTTTAAAAGGTTCACTGTGTTTTAGTAAAATTAAAAAATAAGGAGAAATGTTTTCATTAATATGAAGATCAACATGAAATTACATCTTTTCTTCATTTACATTATATTTATGAACTTTTCTATGCTACATATAACATAGAACAAAGAAAAGTTCATAAATTAAGAGTATAATGTAAAGAAAACATACAAAATCAATTGGATAACGATATAGCTTATTAGAATGACTGAACTTGCATTGAACATGTGCCTACAGTCCTATGTTAATGTCGATAATTGTTTCTCGACAACTAGTTGCATTTTATAAGTCATCTTCATTTTTCAAAATCTACAACTATCAGGGGATGCAACAGAGTGAACAGGTGAACAGTTCTAAACGCGCTTTTACATAATCTCACCATGAGATTATTTTTCGTTGAGAGATTTTCCGTTAAATTTATAGGTAACAAGAGGATCTAGAAACGCTAACGGAGAAAATGCCATTAAATACATCATAAAATTGTGATTTCAGACAAAGTTTAAAAATTATAACCCTTGGCCTCTCTATTTAAGAAAGAATTATGGTAAAACTAGGAATATTCATTTAAAATTTGGAAGTTGTTCTCGCCAAACACGAATACTTAAAAGAGTTATTCATGACAAAATATATTATTATTATTTCATAAACTACAAGTAGGCCATGTGGCAGTTTTTCTACATAATCATATACAATATACTAAATACATACATATATATATGACATAAACATTTGTTATTTCTGGATTTTTCGGGGTTCATAGGCCTTCTCGGCTACCGTAGCGGTCCCAGGGTAAAACCCCACCGTACATCACCCTGCCAAGCAATCCCTTACTTCCTCCAGAAATTTTTACATTACTAAAATCCCCTTACATTCTATAATATCCTTATCTACTACAATACATTAAAACATTTCTTTTTAAAAGATTTTGTATTTTTAGGCAAAGGGCAAAATATTAAACGAGTGAATGAACAGAATGCATGCGGAAAGAAGAGAATAGAGAATATTAGAGCGCAAAGCGTTGTTATTTATATGAGAGCGAACGGAGACGGAAATATTTCATTCTTCGAGGAATATTAGTTGGAAACGGTACATAGGAAGTATAAATAGATGAAAATTTATTTATTCACGTATTTTGATAACTATTAAGACGTTAACTCGTGGAAAAGACACCTAACTCAAAGACAAGGTAAAGACTACATAGATATTTCCAATCTGCCTTGGAGCACTTTTGACCTTTCTTTCAACGGGAACATGTCAAAGATCAGGTGTATGAGCCACCTTCACCTAAAAACCTGTCTAACAGGAAGCCTTGGATTGCTACGAATACAACGCCCATTACGCAACTGAGGACCGGCTAGCAAAGAGAGGGGTGGATCAGAATACTATTTCGATGTTTTTAAATATTTAAGCAGTCAAAATGTTTTTAAAAAGATGGAAATCATTGCACAGTTACACATGTAACATACTGCGCTTGAAAGGAAAAACGCGTTCAATTACACAGTTTACCAACATTTATTACGCAAGAAGTTGCAATGTTTGTTTCAGCATTCCCATAATTTGGTAAATATGACATCTGATAGATAAATTCGTACTCTTACCTTTTTTGATAATTCTAAGGATGGCATTGGTTATAATGATTGAGATACATTACTATTATCCAAAGGAACACAACCATGGGACAATTATGTTTGACGATCATAAGGAAATAAGGAAAAGTTACCAACTCTACATTACTTTCCCATGATTATCCGAAATTATTTTCCACGATGTACTCAGCATCCGTAATAAATAACCGTTTGGTAATACATCAATTTAGGATGTAATACGCTGTTTTTGAATAAATGTTTTGAATTATTTCGAAACAGTTTTCATTGACTGAGGTGCAGGATCTTCCACTTGGTGAAATAGGGTCAGCCATTCTGCTGTTAAGCCAGAATTTTGCGAGTTGGTTGATAGGTAGCTTTGCGAAGGTTAACTGTTGAATACGGAAGACACACACAACTCTCTTCCAAAACTGTTATGAGTATATATCACTTATGAGGGAACTGGAATGGTTTAAAGTAGGGACAAAAGCCAGCCTTGATTCCAGGATGTAATGCAATTCTCCTTTGACAGTTCTCATATCTCTGGAAGCACCAATTCCAGGAGAACCACCAATGTTTTCAGCGCGGCGATCATTCCAGTCTGTGTTGGCGGAAGTTGAGGACCTCCCAAAAGGCCGTCGCTATGTCAGTTGCCGTAATCGCCTTGAGGGCTGCCAAAGTAGCCGTCGGTCCACTTTGGGGAAGTTGCGGATGGGACGCGCGCGTGGAATGAGCGCGAGGAGAAAGTTATGTCGCAGCGGCGGCTTCGGTCATCAGGTTAGCTAAGCGAGATGTGGATGCCAAAATAAAGACTCGGCTGAAAAAGTTTCGCCCGGAACATCAAATTTGGATCGGCTGGACAAGACCGATCGTGCGTTACGGGGCACGTACCACCCGTAACGATTTTTGCTCCTTGTGTGATTCTCGTTATGTGAATGCGATTGCAAATGTGCTACGATCGGTCGTAAATACGACGATTAGGATATGCACACGGGAAGGAGATTAGAGATTTCGAAATATTTGAACCGAGGAGTATTAAATGCTATGAACGAGATCATGCGTAAAGTGTGAAGAAATTAAGAACGATGAAAAGCTAAAACTCACACTCATATAATAATAGATTATTTTAAATGTTTTAATTTATACTCTACGATTAAGTTCCTCAGGTATTATAAATAGAAAAACGTTGTATTGCTAATTATAGATACAATTTGATTTCAATCAGAGAATCTACCTGTCGATTTAAAATTAATAACTTTTTTCAAAGTGTGTACGTCCCTCAACTTCGAGCAACGAGTCGCAAAGGCCGTTTTCACTTGAATAACACGGCAATATGCTTATAAGACATCGCACTGAAATCCCATTGATGGTCGACTATTTCTCTGCGATAACTTCATAAATTCGCTCAGTGGCAACATAAACTTCAACAGGGCCCTTCCAAAACATTATCCAACCCTCGATCCCGTAAGTATTACATTAAATACAGTTGTTAAATAACCACGAATTTTTACTTCTACAAGATAAACAAGAGAAAATCATTTATTTGTCTTCAAAGATAGGAAGATAAATAAGAAATTGCATATCAATGATAAGAAAACTGTCTAATTAAAGCAACTCCTACAGCAAAAGGTCACGTAAAGAAATGCATAGAACATCATCGAGGATAGTTTGAAAGAGAGGCAAAAAGATATCTTATGCTTTGCTATTAAGTGACTGGCATCTAAAGGGAGGGAATCACTTAGTTGGAATCCAAGGAAAGTGAATTTTCCTTACCTACGCGCGACAATTAGGCGCCTAAGTAAGGACGATTAAAAACTAAAAGATAAGAAGCAATAAAGGGTTCTACATTCCTAAGCTGACTTTCACATATATATCACGTTCACAAAAACAGAACGGAACTACTACCATAAAATACCTTTTCACATGTTACTCGCACTATCGATTTAAATTTATCAACGACTTAAGAGCAAATGCGCTCACGTCGTCCTTGTTCCACCATGAAATATTTCATTCCAATAATCGCTCTTAGTTTATACAACAGTACAATCAACCCAGTTTATTTACCTTAATCCAAGTTCCTGTTTATTCAATGTATTATGAAACGTAGTAGAAAATACTGTAGATAAATAAACGACCTCGACTCGAAGAATTTTTCACATTTACCATGATTTCTTATGTATAGTATGACAATTGAGAGTAGTGACTATAAGTGGGGACATCTCTCAATGAAAATAGTGTTTTATTTACCGAATAGTGCAACTGCAGCCTTCAGTTTCAGCAAAAGGCAACACTTGTAGAATGTGACGGAATAACTCACCTGCAATGAAAAGAAGAAAACGGTCAAACAGAGAAAAAATCTCTATCGAATTTTGTTACAATCTATACCTAGCGTAATATATTACAATCGATTCTTGATAGTAAAATTATTTCTAGTATAATAATAACCCGCCAAATATTTTTTGACAAAATATTTCAAGAATTCAAATGCAGTAAGCGTTTCCGAAGATTTTAAAGAGGAATGATTAGCTTCTGATTAAATAATTGATTTCGATAGCGCTATGATAATAACATCAAGCGTATTTTTCATATACGAATCACCTTCTTCCTTACTTATAGCTAATAATAGCGAGTAGTGAGAATTTTATTTTTCGAGAGAAATTCCACCTCCATTTTGAGATGAAATAAAACATATTTCTTTTAGTTAATTGACTCAGAGTAAATTTCATAAACACCTTAAGATTTCCATACATTTAATCGGTACAGCTGATTATCAAAGATTTAATGGAAATACGCACTCAATCTTAAGAGACCTCAAGGACTTTCAGTTTAAGGGGATAAACGGTTATATAATATAATCGTTATATAATGTTTGTTCAAATAGTTAATAATATGATAATTTTGTATAATAAACACCGTTGTGTATATATTTATTCATCAGATGTCAGTAAATTTTCGTAAGATACGCACAAACTATTTTTGAAAATAAATTTAACGAACTTTCCGATGACAAAGAACTTTTGAAATTTGAAGAAATAGAAAATATAAAACCTGACTGAGAGATTTTTTTGCGAAACCAGCCTTGTGGATGTACAACGAAGTATCTGTAGTGTGACCTCAGGCAATTTTCATGTTTTGTATTTGGCTTAATATAATTTTATCAATTCTTAAAATAACGTTCTGTTTATATTTCTAGCTTTAGTTTTTCTAATGGTCTATATTATAATAGAATATGAATTAGTAGTAGTGTTGTTGTTATTATTTTTAAAAGTGCTTCGACAGCTTAGGTCACATTAGAATCGAAACCGGGACCGCTTTCACCAAAGGCAAATGCGCTGCCCACATGACTATCCGGGAGCGCGAATATGAATTATTTCATTTTTGATTATTTAGAAGTATCGGATATCTTATTTTTATTAGTTAAAATTAGTTATATTATTTTCCACAGAGGAATTCTTTAAAATATAAATGTTACATGATGTATTCGGTCGCTTAATCGAATAAACTTTCTTCGCTAACAGCGATTGGTCATCAAAATCTACAATTTTTTTATAAGTGTAAGCTGCAAATATAGATGGAATATTTGAAGGAAAAATGAACCGTCATACTCACTACAGGGTTGAGCCTGCAGCACCATGAACTGCGAAGTTTATTTCGAAATGCTAACATAAATATTATACCTCTATAATAAGTGAAATTTATTTAAATGTTCAATTAGCCGTTCTCATCATTAAAAAATAGTCAATCCATAATCATCATAATAAAATATATTCTCTGTCACGGATGGGAAGCAAATCTCTTCATGTCGTAAAATTTGGCACTCCAGTGGCTATCGTTTGCTATCCCCGCCTTGAACAAAGCCTTTCAAGAAAAGATTAATTCATAATTTAGGAAAATAGTATAGAAGATACCAATACGTATATTATCTTATGTCTGTCAGATCAACACATTCCTTTAGGTTCATCTTTAAGTTTGGAAATTCTTAGATGCATAGATATCCACGGTAGAACATTGTAATTTAGGGTCAAAACATACACTATCGTCTAATTGCCGAACTATATCCCTATCTCATTACTATGATGATCAATTTAATGAATACGTATATAAAAATGATTAATAGAATGGATTTGAAATTCCGTAGGAATGCAAATATGAAATCTTCTCTGAATAAAAAGCCTTAGTGAAGATAATAAAATTTCAGAGGTGTTCCACAAGACGAAGACTCGGTTATTTGATCAATTAGCACGTTTCCTCGACTTTGTTTGCCTCATTTTCACGCCGTTGGAGATGGTTTCTCTACTTTTTGCTTCAAAGGAAATCATTAAGAGAAAGAATTTTTCGACTTTGATCAGTTTGAATGAATTTCATTGACTTGAAAACAGTAATCATCAGCTAAAAAGTAAACAAATTTTAGCTCAAATAATACAATTTCTCAAAGTTGCAAACTATTCTGAATTTGAAACCTGAAGATGGGAAATTATAACGATGCAAATTTATTCATTAAGGAATTTTTCTCTGATTGTTCATTATTGTCATGATCTATCTGCAAATCCATTCAAAGAAAAGGACAACGTTGACTTGGCGAATCGCATACTCTACGATCGCTACTGAATAATTTTAGCAGCGTAAAGACACATAGTTACCGAAATTATGTTTTCTGAATGACTTACCAAACTAAGAAAGACGTGAAGACTAACACTAGTCTTCACGTCGATAATCGTATGGCTTAGCAACGATTTTACGAATTAGTGGATCATGTTCATAGGAAAGTATCGGTCAAGCAAAATATATTCGCCTGAAGAAAAACAACCGATGCCTTTTATCTAAGAGAGAACACTTATTTATCAGACAAGATAAGCCCAAATAATACTGATTTCCCATGATGAACTATTAAAATATGGATAGCTAGGAAGGCTGAAAATATATTTTAATCAATAGAGCTAACCATGGTATTTGGCAGCGGCTTAAGGCTATCGCAAGTTTGGTCTATTTTATACATTTCAAGTATTAACATTACTCATTCAAAAAAATATTCATCTAAGTTATTTGAATATCTAATAATTTACTAATAGATACAAATTAATAATTAATATGAATTATTGGTCATTAATAACGCCTTAAAATTTAATTCGGACACAGGCATGCAACGAAAGAAAATGATGGCACAAGTGATGGTTACATTCCCATTTTGAAAATAAAATTCACAAAAAGTAATAAAAAACGTAGATAGAGTTTATTTTATATATATTCAAAACGATTTAGATCGTCTTGAAAAAAGTATATATCTTTAATAGGCGATTGAAATTGCCAACATGCAATTAATATACTACTTTTAAAAGTTTCTTCACTTATGTTAATGAAACGGTAGTGAGCTTTTCCGAGTGCTACATCGTGTCCCGCGAGATAGCAACGAATTGGTGGTTTTGGAGATTAAACCGATGTGAATATATCAGGGAGCTTATTCTTTCGTTTTGATAAAGGCTAAAAATCTGCACTCATTGATGGTATTCTTCTCTTATCGATGTAGTAATTGAGTAATTACTACCAGAACAAAGTATATTCCGAAATTATCCAAGAGCAAATGAAGCAGGTAAAGTTGGAAGTTGAGCAGAAGTATTTTCGAGCGTGAAGGTGAAATTAGTGACCTGACTTGACATAGCTACGTTTAGAAACTTCGTTAAAGGCTGTCTTTCGGGTTCCTAATCGGACACAGCAGTAGCCATGTAAGATTCTCAGCCGTTGATATTCGGAAGTCAATTTATGGCACTTGTTGGTGCAGAATTCCCACGAAGGCCGATGTCATTCAATCAAACAGGTTTAGCTACCGGAGCGTGAGGGTCAGTTTGAGGACGGCAAAAAATCCTTAATTGATAATAGTACCCTGAGATTCAGTTCAGGAAGTGCAAGAAGGCTCCCCTATAGAATTCGTTTTGCGCAAGAGACACGCAAAAGACGCATGCGTACTTGGATGTATTTAGTCAAGTCATTACCCAGCCATGATGTCACGTAGGAATATTGAACGTGAAGTGTCATTAAGAGTAAGTCGGTAACTGACTAGGAATACATCTCATCATAATATTAACATCCACCTGCCTGAGAATAGGATAGAAAATTTAGTCTAAAGAGAAGAAATATTTTTCATGGAGTTTCAAGGTGAAATTAAAACACCATGGGAACATTTTCTGTTATTCCGATATTTATCACCATATAAGTAACTTTTGTGTTACTATTAAGTCCAGATGACACGATAAAAGTATAAAGCAAATGAGATGCAAAAAAAGGCTTAAAATGGAAAAAATCATTACAAAAGGAAATTTTCTTATTTAGATACGAAAATACGTTCACCTTTTAGTTTACAAAGATACAATATTATGAAAAATAAAAAGTTATTAATAAGCACACAGTTACAATGGCTCTAATACGATTGTAGAAAGCCAAGAAGTTTTACAGACCTTTACTGATAGATTCCAACACTACATGACTCTCATTTCTCCCATTCTACAGATACCGTACGTTACTTATGAGACAATATTTAAATCCACTACAGTTTAAATCTCCTGTTCGCGTAGTTAGTGTCATTTTGGAAAATCTCCATCGCTTATATGTGCGTAAAGCACACACACTATCGTCATAAAAGGTTGCAATAGTACTATCTAAGGTGCGTAACCTAACTAACATACTGGTAGAAAGTCTAACATACTAAAATATTGAAATTTTGATGGCCACTTTTCAAAAACACGGTTATATCTTGATGAAACACTTCCATTAAAAACATAGGTAAATTATATTATGCATTCATGATTAATTGTGCTAATCAATAAGTTAATGACAATGCTCGTATGTATGTTATTAACTATGTCAAATTCATCTATGTTGGCGTAGAAACTGAGTTCTGCTTATACTTCATCAGTAATAAATGCAATAATTTAATCTTAAGTAACTTTAATCGGCAGTTCTAAACTAAATAAATTCATTTCACTTCCAATTTATAACTAATTATAACACTTTTGAAGTATCTGAATCATAAAAGTACTTCACAGCACCTAACGGCTGTGATATGATTTACAAAAAAGAAAAAGGCAATGTCACGAGAAATATCTGTTTAAAGGAAACAGACAAATTTATTTAAAATATTTTGAGGATTATTAACCGAAAAAAACACTAAACAAACTTATTTAACTTAATTTCCGCCATATAGTTTGTTTACATCCATGATGCATTGCGGTCAAAGTTACTTTTAAGAGTTAAATACCAATGTAGGCTTAAATATCGATAAAAATACGTTTTTTTAGAGTTTACGTGAAGATTCCAGTCAAGGTCGACTCTAAATATATGTTATAATACAGGACCTAAGTTTAGAAAATCAATTCTGACTTGTATATAATTCCATGCTACGTAATTGACAGTAACAATTACTCATAATTATTATATGATATATTTTTAATTATTTACATTCTCCAAATAATTAAACATATTTACGCCTTACCTTTTCAGTCAGGAGTGAGATATTCAATATTCTGCTACCTCACCATTTGTATTTCAAAACCTCAAATAGAACAAATACCATATTAAGAAAGACGTTCACTTA
Organism: Sympetrum striolatum; assembly: GCA_947579665.1. Lineage (NCBI taxonomy): Eukaryota > Metazoa > Arthropoda > Insecta > Odonata > Libellulidae > Sympetrum > Sympetrum striolatum. The sequence continues at coordinate 104,304,407 of OX388341.1, read as the reverse complement.
CTTAATCAGGTTAATCATTTTCGTCGACCGCGGAAATACGATGTCGTAAATCAATGTGCTTTATAATTTAAGTCAGAATATTACATTAAGAAAGGTCTTCAACTTACCAGGGAGTATACAAAGAATTTCCAGATTTCACGTACGGTAATTTAGTTGGCACGCTTTAATGTAAAATCCGCGGAATCATTTGTAAATAATTACGTTGCTATAAACAATCATGACGTCAACACGGTCCTAAATTCTCGATATGGTTTATTGAGTAAATTCAACAACCGCATTCGTCGTTTATGAGAACGGACTTGTTTATAACCTCAAAAATCTCTCAAATATTTCTTCTATTTTATCAAAAGACTGGCAATTTCTAATCGAAATCGCTATTCCACGACTAAAATAAGAAACTTTATTTAATTTACCTTCTTTTGATGGTATTCCCGACTTTTAATAACGATTCTTTCTTATTTAATTTTTCATAAATAAATAAGCCCTGCAACTGATAAAAGTGAAGTTTACGTGCATTCCTTATGGAACCGTATCATGGACTCCTGGGTTCGAACCTGGGCTTTCTTAGTAAAGGGAATAGTTTTCCTAGGGGTTTCTAACTCGTAGAAACACAATGCAGTTTGTTTCGAATCTCTAAGTCAAACCGTTTCTGAAATAAAGGGGGGACGGACGGACGGACTCTTCGGAAATTATATATAAGGATCCTTCTTCCAATATTTAAATTGCAAGTCGCATGTAAAAGCTGATATATTAGAACTAGGCAAGCAGTTCCTTAGAAAGAAACCCGGAAAACGACAACTGATGAAAGGGAGAGCAAAAATTGGCTGAAGCAGACTGCAGCTGATGCCAAAGGTCATTTTGGTAGCCCTAAGGGAGGTAAAATGTGGAGAGAGGAATGAAGTGAAATGAATTGACGGTAAAGGGGCACAGAAGGTCGAGATGCCTGGCAACGGTACGTAGAGAGAGGGATTAAAAACGGTAATAGATGATTTCAAAATACCAAGTACATTTATTAGAGCGATCCATCTTTGCGCGGAAATCCTCTCGTAGCCAGACGTTTAAAAATCAAAAAGCGACTTATCTATGAATATAAACTTCAGATACTAACGAGGCAGCATGGACACAAACGACTGCACTACTCTGTTGATATTTTACTTATATATGCAAACGTTTTCGATTTCCTTCACAGTGATTTAAGGTCTTAACCCTTAAAAATGTCATCATTCTTAAAGTGAGAATTAATATTGTAATTGCCGCGGATAAAGCTGAGCTACTTAAGGATTACAATGGCCAATATAACTCGGAAGGTTTTCCATTCAATTTCTTGGCTTTGATTCGCAACGCTTTGGATGCCAATGAATCGTCTTATATAACAGAAAGCCAAAGGAAAACATCCTGTCTAACGCTTTCCATTTCCTTTCAACTCTCTCTCTGATATCGAATCCAATAGCGACCTTAAATGTATTTTATGCGAATGGCTGTGAATATTTCAATAAATGCGATAACAGTAGAATATGATAGAGCGATCAAGGTCGCTCTCGTACTACGAAATGAGGCCGCATTTCTTGGACATCAATCATCGTTAGAATCAACACACATGGAAGACAGCACTATCATTCGTAAATAATGACCTCTTGACCATTCATTATTCAAAATTAATTCACCAAAAGTTATACTCTACAAAAGTTGATAAATTAGTATTAGCATTTTATAACATTAACAGAAATTCTGCTGATACTCGTTGGACTAAAAAATTCCAATAAATCACAATATTAAACAATGCATACATAAGACATATAATTCGCTTCGATCAATGTATGTTTTACAAAATAAATCCATTATATAGTAAGAAAACCTGATTTATTAGTATAATAAATTCAGTAAACGAAATCGTCACCTTATTGAGCTAATCATTAGAAAACATATAGTTTTATTTGGTGCCAATGAGTGAAATACAACATTTACAACAGATGAATTAAACATTTTCTGCGATATTCAATAAGGTACGAAGAAATCTTACCTAATGCAAACTAAACACCGGTAAAATTCTAGGAATGTCATACATCACAATTGTTAGAGCTGGTATCGTGTTTTTAAGAGAAGACGAATCCACAAATCTAACAAACTCAGACTTCATGAATGCCGAAGTATTTTAAGTCGTTCCACGATTTCATTGAGGATCGATAAAGGCTGTCTATAACGCATAAGTGGAAAAGAGAGAGAAATATTGACATCGAACGAAAGAAATTTGGAATGAATCCCGAGAGAAAGATATCAACCGTGGAGAATACCAAAGAAGAAATTACGTTGATGTAACGCGGAAGAGAGCAGGAATGGATTGCAATATTTAAGACATGAAGATTGGCAGATCAAGACTGTCCATGCCTGAATGCGTCCACATTTACGGAAAAGGCAAATTTGATTCTTCAAGCGACGATAAGTAAATAATTATTTATAATATTACAAATAATAAACATTGCTACTCTGGTTCATTAATGTCAAAATTAGAAAGAATGCTGAAAGTATACAGAGTGAAAGACCTCCTCTGAAAGTGTTAGAAATCCTTTCAATGTTGACCAAAAGAAGAGAAAAGGACCAACAGAAATTTACAAGTTAATAAACGAAGATGAGAAAACGGGCGTGAAACGATATTTGCCTATTATTTCGGATAGCTTCTAAGTAAGCTTTGTAGCTACTCAAAGTCGATATTTGACCAAACACCCATTTTGTATTTTTATGTCAATGTCGTGTTTAATTTTCTTTCGTGAAATAAATTAAACTTCGGTAAGAAATCCAAGAGGGGTTCAACGTAAGATTTTCTAAAATGAAAACAAAAAGTTACATTCGTTGGCTTTAGTCAAGAAGAATTTCCAATTCCATATCTTTACAGGTTTTGAATAAATGACTTTGGATAATAAAATAATTGATTTGTGTAAACTATAGGAGAAGAAATATTAAAAATTCAAAAGATAAGAAAGAAGAAAAGAAAAGAATACTAAATCAATAATACAAGGATATTTGTCAACGTAATTTCAAGATCAATCATAACAGAGAGTAATTCCACCAGCAAAAGTAAGAGTAATTAGTGAGCTTCATCAATTTAACTCCGAAAAAAATATGAATAAAGGGAGCTCGTATTAAAAGAAATAACATATGTTTTGGATGCTCTTCAATGAAGAAATCAAACGGTATTGTAAAAGAAACATAAATAGTGCCCAAACGCATAACAAGGAATATCAACCTTCATCACAGACGGCGAAGATTTTGAAAGCGAATATAATTTGTTATGAAGACCCCAATTAGCGAAACCGCTGGAGAGGGCTTAATAGCGAAAGCGTACGCGAGATTGCGTCACCGTCGGGGAAAAAATCACATTCGATAAATAACAAGGAGCCGTTCAAGATGGATTCGAGACCCGCAACTATCGAGAAAAGACATGTTTCGGGAAGGAAAAAAAAGCGTGAGCAACGCAAAGAAAATGCGGTGGCAATCCGATTATATAAACGATACACTTAAAAAATTTGAATTCTCGAAAGCGTTAGAAGAAACCGGGACAGTGGCAGAGGGGCACGTGGTGGCATCGAAGGAAATGAGAATCCGTTGCAAAATCGGAGGCGGGGGGCGAAGGTGCGTGTGTGAGTGAGGATTGATCCGAAGAACGCTTTGAAAAGTGCGCCTCTTTCCCGAAGCCGAAATAAAGTGGGACACGTTCTCTAAGCTGAGAGACCGCTTTCTTGCTTCGATTATATATTTTGCACGGTCCTACAAAATTAAGTGGTCCAAGAAACATCGGACAGACTTTCTAATATACGAGCTGTACCGAGCGTTATATAATATTAGCGCGTTCCATCAAATCACATTTTCAGGGAATTGTATAATTCATATATTATGCTGTATGTGACGAATTTAATGTCCATTTGATGCATTTCCTGAATAAGGCATATATTGTCAAAAGCTATCAATATTATAGTAATATATTAATTATAATAATACTCTAAGATCTTCTGGCAATCTCTCGATACCTCTTTCTATACCATAAGAGTCAAAGATTAATGATTTCATGTACAACTAGAGGAACAAGTAACGAATACAATTCTAATAAAATATTTTGCAAAAATTAGTTGATGTAATTTTCAAAGGATACTTCTAGTTTTAGTATCATATTAATAATGGAACCTAAGAAAATGTTTAACATTATTTTAAAAGTGAATAAGAAAATTTTTCTAGTAAGAAATAATAATAGCTTCAGATTATAAATAATATATAGATACAGATTATAATAATATAATAGATTCAGACATGGCGTCATCATGTGTGATAAAATAGGCTATTCATTCTTTTTGTGGGGCGCCTATTGTATTATTTCATGTAACTCTGAAATATTTAAATTTAATTCGAGGAAAAGGATGAAATTGATGGGGGATATTCCAATCTCACTAATATGTTTACCATTTCTTTGGGGAAGAAAATGTTGCGAATAAAATGCCTTCCCTACATATTTTCAGTAACTATGTTTATTCCTTCACCGGAATCGCTTACTGGGAATTTTTGGTGAAGATTGAGGTGCATGGTCCTGACGAGGCTTCTGATTTAGTGCTCGGGAGTGAAATTAAATAATTAGTCGAAACACCCGTTAAAGATTGCGTGTTTTCACGATGAAAACAATTTTAATAACCAAAGCAAAAACCCAACGATATTGTGAGAGGTGATAAACACGAAGGGTCTTAAATTCCTCAGGAAACTATTTTCGGCAAAGTTTGCTTTAACAGAATTTAGAGAAGTGTCAATAGCTCTATTATCACCTTCATACGAAGTGAGAAAGGAGAGGGAATGGGCACATATTGAGTTTATCAACAGCTGCTGGTTTGACTGAAAAAGAAGACCTTAATCAGAATGATTACACATGAAATAGAATAACAGACTGAAAATCGAGGAACCCGGTTATTTCATTTCACGTGAAAACATTTATGGAAAAACAATCATTATTTTCTCTTTCACTATGCACTTACCCGGAAAATTAATTTCCAAGTATTTCGTGTTGTAATTGTATACTTTTGGATTCTATACCGAAATCAATAAAAACCAATATATCATGTCACTGAAGGTAAATGCAATACATCTATGACAGATGAATACCGAGCGTTGAAGTCACCTAAATTACCCGCTAATAACTTAAAAGTGAAGTGAAAAACTTTAAGCTGTAGGCTTACTAGGCAGGTGGAAGCAAATCACATTAGCGTCCAACCAAGCCAAAATTAACGGAAAGAAAATTTTATGAAAGGTAACTATTCAATGAGATATGATTAATAATTAATAAAATTCGCTTGGGAACTTACAGAGTACATATTCTATAAGCTTTTTACATTATACTAGGATAATACAATTTTAATATTTAAACAGACCAGAGCCATGTAACCAGATGGTGCTTCACCTTAATTCGACGGATTTTCAACTTAAACCCAGGGATACCGTACCGCAACCGCACATAGTTGAGAGTACAGTGAAACAAAGAATTAATATAGAAGTGGAACTAGCAGTAGGAATTTTACACGGTAAAACCTAAATCAGGTATTCGCTTCTCCAGTATGAACATCGACATAAAGTTGAGAAGAAAATGAACACGAAAACAGAAAAGCTTAAATGGATGAGTACAAGAACCCAAAAGCTATAATTATAATTTACAAGCACTTGTATAATGTACACTAGACCCTATTTATATTAATAATAACAATTCAAAGTCTTTCATAATGGCGAGATAGAGAATAATAAGTCTCTTCTTACATCCATGACCATCTTAAATTCGAGATATGGATAAGTGGTTAACTTCCTATAATATAAAATCCTCCCTTCCGTTAAATCTTACCATTAGTGACGCTTCTAAAAGAAAGTAGATTCTTCTGTGATATCCCTGAGAATAACAGGGTGTGAGATTTTTCATTTAGATAATTAAGCGATAAATTTGAGAGAAAGTAAAGCGAGATTAAATTGAACAATAAATCAATTAAGGATAAATTCACATAAGAGTAAATTCACCAAATTGAAGATCAAGCATTTTTCACACATTGCGGTTTATAATCTTCACTAAATATGGGAACGCATGATGCTAGTTACTATTCTATTCACATGGCGCTTAGTAATGCTCGCTCAAGGGCGGATTCAAAGGGACAGAAAGCAGTAAACACATCGAACAAAAACCAATCAACATTTAAATGATTTTGCGGACGCTGACTTCTTCGGCACTCATGGGGCAATTATAAAAGATAATTTAATCGATTACTAATAAACAATTTCAGATAAAAAAGTGTAATGGTATGACTGGATATTATTCACCCTATTACTGAGCAGAGAACAGGAAATGTTATAAACAAATAGATTTCCTTGCTTATATTTAATAATTCATGGACATGCCGAAGAGATAAAGAGTGCTTAAAATTACCTCAAATATAATCCCGATACATTCCTAGAAGAAATCTGAAAGGAAAACCATCAAGGGACTGCAGATGCGTGCCTCATACTGTTTCCTGAAAGGTACGCATCAGTATACAAACTATGTATTTCAGTGTTTAAATTCAGATTTAATTTTCAGAGGATTTACGTGTATTTACATACAGCTAAATATAATATTGAGAGTAAGTTTGGACTTATACACCAGTGCGTTATGAAGGAGAGCTTTTCTATGCTTAAAAGTATAGGACGAAGAACACAGAAGCAAGCTGGGATCCACTTCCTAAGGAAGATCAAGAGAGTGTATCGTTCTTTTTCTTTACATAATTTCTTAATTGGGGATATCCACCTCTGTTGCCTTTTAGTCGCCTGTCTACAGAACCTCAATAATGTTTCCGGGTACAGAAGACAAGAGGATTCCGATCTTCGTTATCCCCGTCATAAAAAGCCTACTCTTGAAAGTATCCTCAATGACGCTGATAAGATTGTTTCAATCGTCCATTCCCATGCGACTTCACCGAGGAGTCTCTTTTCGCACACGGCGATTTCGGCTCGCGGGGGCACTCAATGAGCAGACGAGAACTTTCTCTTCTCCACCTACTCACGCTTCCTCTCATCCCCACCACGTCCTCATTTCCCTCGGCCTCTCCTTTTCCTCATTCCTTACTCCTCCCTTTCTTCTCCTCGAACATGTCTTCCTCTCATTCCTTCGCCGAAGCCTTCTTCACTGCAATACACTTTCTTGCGATCACAGACAGACGTCTGCGATAGGATACAGACATACGGAATCCATCTTTTCAGCAACGTACTTCGGTGAGGAAAGGAGAAATACGTGATACACATTTCGATTTCCGGCTGCTCACTCGAGCGATGGGATTTATAATTAGAAGTAATATTATCGAAGAATATAATCTGATTCGATTCTTCCCATGTCTGTATTTATTCTATGGGAGAAGACTAATGAAAGACTTTCCATCTGTTTAGTATTTAATGTACTGGAAAAACTCTGGAAGTCTTCGAGTTAATGTACACTACAAAAATTATTCATTCCCTTTGGATTCACACATTTACTAGTTATTAAATACGCTCGAATTCCACAGTACAAAACCGAATATTTTTTTTAAGGAATAGATGAAATAAAATATATAGGTAATGAGTGCAATCGATGTCAAACTGGTCAAAATAAAGCAGCCGATAAATACCTGCAATTACAAAGATATTGAGGTATATACTTGGGTTCACGATACTTAATCACGAGTTACGATGAACTTGCGTCAACAAAATTTCTGACAATTACAATATGCTTTACCAAAAAACTTACACGATGCACCTTTTACTATATTTCATCTAAAATATGCAGTCAATATAAAATTATGGGCGTATCAAATATCAATACATAATTCTATTGGATTAAAATGATATTATAGCTCTTTTTCGTAAAGACCAATTGAGATAGTTGTTAAATGTTTGTTATTCTTTGATATCAATTTCCATTCTGGTAACTTCAAGCCTGATAAAGTTGCGTGCCTTAATTTAGTTAACGTTCCTGATTTGGAAGATTTATTCTCTAATGAGATTTAAGATAAATGACCACGTTAATCCATGAATTTCCACTACGAACCGGAAAGATGAAGTCAAGGATAGCGGCCAATCAAAATTTAGAAGCAATAATTATTGAATACCCGAGTAACTTGCCGTTTAGTTGTCATTTTAAACATAATTTATCGCCTATTAAAAAAGATTATAATTTAATTGATCTATAAATTTTTCGAAATCTTCTCTTTTTTCGTCAAAAAAACTCTTCCCTATAATGACCTCAAAAATGATAAAGAGTTTCAATTTCAAAGATACTTCTCCTCTTGTAAAACTTCGTACGCTATACCTTCATTTCATAAGAATGAAGAGAGAAGAAAATATCAATTGTAACTAGAGTAAGACCTTCGAAATAAACCTTACTATTGAGAAAGGTATAGGAACGTATAGTACGAAGTACTACAGTTAAACTCTCTGAGCTATACTACAGCTAAACTCTATTTTTTTTGGATATAAGACGTTTCTTCGGAGATGTCTGAAAATGACACATAGGAGCAATCTTAACAGGATACATTTTTGCTACACTGATCCCGACAAAGTTAAAATGATTTTACGTGAGTTGTGCTCCACAGATATTCTCCAGAGTTAAAAATCACTATAACAGTATTGAAAATCACAACGAAGATTAACATTTTATTAACGCAAATGGGACTCGATACCGAAGATTTGATCAATTCAGAAGAAAAATTATTCCATTAAAGAAAAAATCAACCGGGAGCTAGGCAATGAAAGTCACCATTACTTTAAAATGTATCGAATTTACTTCACAGCATAAGCTTACGGATGGAAAATATCTTAGCTAAAAGAAGTTGAAAAAAGTCAACCACATTCGATTCGATGTTGGTCATCAGCAATTGCATGCCACCAGAGTAATAATATATGATGTAAAGAGCTCGAAAAATGCTACGAAGGATACGAATGCAAGTTATCCTGAGATTTTGCTGCATATCTGCATTAACTTCTCGGACGTATTCACTAAAATAAAGTAGGAATTTCTAAACATCACAACAAAATCTGCTTCTACATGTCGTAAGCCTCAAGAAAAGATTTCTCAACATAATAACTTTCCCTATCCGAAATAAAATAATTCATCCTTCAGCGTATTTTGGACTATTTTATTAAAAACAGTGCGACATGACTGACCCATTTGGAACTCTAAAACTGCAACCGGAACAGAAAGCGAAAAGAGATTAAATGTTGTGACTCTCACGAAGCAAGTAAACATTTCCACACGAGGATCACGAAATTTCGCCACGAGCAATGGTTTTATTTTGGGCGCCCATTCGATTCCAAAATGGCTTCTAAGATGTTCTCGGGTCCCCTTTCCACATCCCTCGGTACTTGTCGCACCAATGATTTCTACCGACCGGTCCATGGTAGTCTCGCTTTCACCATACTTGCAGCTGTGAACTACTACTCAGCAAGGAAGACGAATAACTTGAAACAAAGGGTTCTGAACATTAAGCACTGAAAAACTGAGATCGATAAGACATTCCCATACTTTCCAAGAGTTGATAATGCTCTAAGCGAGCATTGGAGCTGATGCTTTGCCCTGAAACGATGAGGTGCCTTCGAGCGAGAGCAGCCAGGTTTTATAGGTTTGCGCTACTTCCCAACCAAAAAAGGTCTCTTTAAAATTTCAACACATATTCGTGATTTTGGCACACATAGAAGTATAATTTTTCAATTGATTTTTTAAATCAAAGATTTATTCGCATCATCCTTGACTTTCGGCTTCTCTTTCCAAGAGGTCTATTTTCCATTTTTTCCGATGCAAAATTTAGCTTACTTATCTTGGGAAAAACAATAGTATGAACATGAGGAAGGGCTTTCACAGTCCCAAACCTAATCTCTCTCAAACCTTATCAGCAATCAAATGTAATTTAGCTGGTGTTCCTACAATACCGCTGATTTTCAATTTTTCTTTTCATGAGAGCACTAAGCCTTTCTAAAATCAGATATTTTTAACTCCTACTGGTTCTAGAAGTTTATATGGAAAGATGTAATTCTTCGATTTCATGAGTTAATATTTTGAGGAAGTGAGTAGTGAAATTAAAAAAATAAAATACTAATCTGTATTCTAGCAATTACTAATCCGCATGTGAATTTAAGCTATAGGTTTAGAGCGTATGAATTCGATTCTTTTCGGCAATATTAAAAGTTTCGTAAGAGAAAATCGATTAGTTACAGCAGATAATAGGATAATTTTTTTGGAAAAAATGTATTACCATTATTCTTAGTATGAATCACTCTTTACAAAAAATACTTGACAGAAAAGTTTAAATATTGACTATAATGAAGGAAATTGTTAACCGAGTCACTTAGAAGTAAAAAATAGTATCGGAAAAGAATAATTGAATTCGATCAATTCTTGCGCTACTAGAAATGCATTTGCACGCTCATCAAGAAACTACGGGATTATTTCCCCAAAGATAATCTGTATTGAAGCAGGCACTCGAATATCGATCGAATGTTGACAGCAGGAATAGAAGTTGCTATTCAACTGATACTGTTTTTTTAAACGAGTTTTCGTAACGCCCCTGATAGTATCAACACGCAGTCACTCCGTTATTAGTGGTACTTACTACGTCATAGCTCTTGCAATACTCTAGGGAGTCCCGCATGATCTGAATACCCTCCATATAGATGTAACTTAAACAAATAAAATTCTTACAGAGCAAAGCAACGCGACAAACAAATTTACCAGTCACGTGGCTCGCCCGCGAAAACTCCGTCGCGAAGGAGACCAACATGACGCATGACGTGTTGTTGGTAACATTTGGATTACTAGGAGGGTAGTTTCACAACTGTAAGTTCCGATAAAAAGAATGCGATATACTTAACGATAAGAAGATAATAACAGATGCCACCCCCCTCCATTTATGCATTCCTTTCCTAGGCTACATCTTCCGAATATCATTAACGACTCAATTAACACGACACGTAGTTCTAATCGACCGCTAAGACGTCAACAAAAATCGTGCCTTTCTCATTTCCGTCGATTTCGCCGAAAAGTGAAACGCTGTCAAAATATCAATTCTCCTTCATTATCGTATCATGATTTTAACATAAAGTCGGAAGCAGTTTTCCTGAGGAGGCATCATTAGATTATTAAGCACTGTAACCAAAAGAGACTCATTTTCAAGCAGAAATTTTCAGTGGTTTCAAGAATATATGTTTGATAGGTATCATAGCATACTTAATTTTCAATAGCGATGCTATATATCTACCATCATCAGGTTTCTTACAGGATCGGTAATCCGGGTCTTCTTGTTTTCTCCGAATACCGGTGCAAGGAGGGGCGGAGGGTCGACAAAGACGGCTATTGACATTTTAAAACTCATTAATTTATATACACTCATGCTCCAATTTTTCTTTCTTTACATGAAGTGCATTGAAATATATGTATAAAATAAAATAATTTCTTGGTAGTATTGTACCGCTTATAGCAGTAGTTCATTTATTAAATTTCATCCTTGATTTTATCTAACCTGAATGAAGAATCTAAAATTTCTTCAAACTTGTGTGATTCTGTTATGGGTAGTTTGTAAAACATCACTGGTAATCCTCACAAGTAAAACAGAAAATAACTCTACCTGTTGACTATGAACATAATGAATTTACCACGGTCTTATCAAATTTGTTTTTATTAAAAAATAAAAATTTTTAAGATTTACTGGATTCTTGATTGTATTCGTAAACTAATGAATTCTGAGTACTGGCATTCTGGGTACTGGCTAATAAAGCAGAAAATAAACGTCCAGAAAGAAGAAGGACGCCTAAAATTTATGAAAGTAAAATAAAGAAGAAATAAATATGAATTTTGTTAATAGTGCTGCCTCAAATCATATAACCTTCGCTGCTTAGTTTCTAGGTTTACAGGAGAAAGCTCCAGAAAAATTTGGAAGCTTCCGGAAGGCAAGACGCAAATGATTCATTCCACATGAACTAAAACAAGCGGATCTCTCTTTTTCTTCTAAATTAGTTTTGCACGAAACCTGAGAGATGATTCCATGGAATAGGTAGATATCTATTACAGTATTAGGTTCTATGTTCTAATAATTTCTGAGATTAAATTCGCTATCCCTATGTAATAACTTATTTAAGGATAAAGAGTTAGAACTGTGTGTAGTCTAGAAGTGGAAATGTTAATATACATAAGCATACAGAACACAAAAATATAGTCGAACAATATTTCATATTAAAATATGTCAAGATATTTAAAAATTCCACTTATTGATCTCGATCATTGATTACTTCGCAGTTTGAATCAGGTTAAGGAATCAGTTTCAGATAATGCAGAATCACTGAGTCTTTTACGTTACTTACTTCGGAATTTTCCGATAAAAACCAAAGCTGGAAACCAGATTGTAACATCTCAGATTGCTCAGAGGGAGAAATTCCTTCAATAACGACCACATTGCATGTGGTGTATAAATAGATTAGAGTAGAATTTCGCGGACAGAAAAGTAATAAATACAGAATATGGAGAAAAATGAAATAAAGAACTAAAGATAAGAGTTAAATGTGGAATCATTAGTCAATCATCGCAACTTGTACTTATTCACTACTGCGAAACATATACTGACCTGCTGAATAGGAATGACTACGGAACTTCCGGAATCACAGAGCAAATGAACTGAAACTTGCGATGAAAAAGAGCAGTGGTGCGAATTTCAGACCAACGGGAGTTGTCTAAAACAGTCACTTTGACCACAGGAATGTTTATCCATTTCCGTTTCAAACGACAAACACGGAAATTCACGATAAATCATTCAGGCGATAACACTATTAGTGATTCGCCATAAAAAGAGCTCTGAAGAAAAAAACAGCAGAATAACAACTTTACTCAAAAGAAGAGTCATAAGAAATTCTGAAAATTATCAATATGCGATACTGCATTATTTGGTGGACATCACGGCGTATGAGGAAAGCATGTACATTTTCAATGATTACAATAGGGAGAGATGCTTTTAAGTACAGTGTGAATGATAAAATCAATGGACATTCACGATAAATCTGCGTGTCTATCTACAAATCTGTCGTGGCAGACTTCACTGGAAAATAGGAAAGATATAATTTTGCGTTAGTCTAATTAATTAGGCTTACGAACTTTTCGAATAGATGAAACAAAACCATAAGGAAAACCCAAATACTATTTCATTACGAGATGGTTCTATTGATCCGTCTTGCAAAATTAATCCATTTGTATTATTTTTTTTTGAGGACAAAAACTTGTGGGAGGAACCTTGCCCTGTAGATGCAACAAGAAATAATCTTAGAAACTACAGTTAGGAAATTTTAAAATTGAGTATTTTTATCTATATTTGAAGTATGAGTACACGTTTAGCTTTTGGGATCTTGCAAATTTTACGATAGGAATAGAGAAATAGAATAAATGCCCTTCCAAAAGAAGAATGTAATTTGTGATCTAAGAATGGTACTTAACTAACGAAATCGTTTATAGCTTACTTTTTTGTTATAACTAAATACGGGTCGAATACGTCTAATTAGCTAGTATTGATTTTTTCTTTTATTAGGCATCTCATATCCATTTTCTCTAGAGCGATATTTAAGATACCAGTAGAACATTCACGATTTACGAGAAATTATTATTTGATCGCAAGGTTCTGAAACTAATACTACAAAAAGGCAGAACCGGATTGCATTTGGATAGTATAAGAAAAATAATAAATAAATATCTTTCAATTACTCTTGACTCATGCGGCTCAGTCCCTAAGTCATCCATAAAGGTTTCAGATAGTTCCCATCTGAAAGTTAATAACTGAATACAATAAGATGAATTTGGCTGTAATAAAACTCAAGATGAGAAAACGCAAAAATCAATCAAAATAATGATTTTAGAAGAATTATCAATATTTTGATAACATTGATAATTTATCTAAAATCAATTCCTGTGGCGAAATATGAGATAAACTGACTGAAAAGCCTCTCACAGTTGATGCGGCCTTTGGAAGGGTTATCAGAGTTTTTGGAAACTGGTGCGATTCCTACTCACTGCCTGCAAAGCATTAAGACTAATTCCGCAAAAACTGATGTTAAAAAGGAAAACTACTAACACAATATCTTTCATAAAATTTGAATTACTTTTCCAGTTACGATGAGGTCGATCTCGAAAGCAATAGGAAATCAATGCAAAATACATCATCGTCTATTCGACGATTAGCCACACTGAATAATAGAAAAGAGCTAAAACGGGAACTGTTATCTTCTATGTTTACTATACGTATGTTGGAGGAAGTAGATTCAATCTAGAATTCATTCTCTTTTTTGGTAATATATAAATTCTTAAACGTCAATCTTCACAAGCAAATGCTTACCCAATATGCTCAAACTGGAAGAAAACAAGGAACGAAAGACGCATCGCCTTGGTATTGGTTTCTCTTCCCATGCATTGAATGACAAATGGATTTTTCCACCTAAGATGTCTACGATATGTTTCATTCCAAGTGGACTACTCTTAAACGTGACATTTCTCATAATACGAATTCAAAGCACTCTGAATTCTATATTTTCTCTAATTCTCTCGGCCTCTGAAGCGATCGCTGGAGTTACTCTGTCGCATCCAATTCAACCCTTTAACCTCCCAGAAATATTAAACAAAAGTTAAGATAATCTTTAAGAGAAAAGAATCCTCTTAAGATAAGGGAATAAAAAAGTCAAGTTTAAGGTTATCAACGAAAAAATCATCCGAACGTGGGATAACCACATGGGTTAGGAATAACGTAGGATAACAGCCGCAGATGTGAGGAGGATGCGAGGGCGGGAAGGCGTGTCGGGACGTGAGATCTTTACGCAAGGCGTTCCAGGCAACGGTCGGAATACGCACGGACGAGTATCGAAAAAAGTGTCGACGGGCTTTTTGTGTCGGACGAGGAACTAACTGGATGCAGTGAAGGAGAGAAGAACAAAGATTTACAGAGGTATGTGAATAAAGCTTATTAAATATTTAAATAGAGAAAAGTCAATATGAGAAATGCATGCATGAACATGGAAACACATTCGTTGCAATCCACGTAAATAGGCTGTGCTCTGCGGATAAGCGTAGAAATGATTAAAATGAATACTATTCATGTTCGCACGATTGTTTTTATCCGACCGGTTCTACCTATATCAGGAGACCAAATACGTGTATTACTTGTTTTTCATAAGCCATCATTGCCAAATTAGAATTACAAATATAATGTACGTGATATTAAAGATCACACTCGAATAAATATGCACATTCACACATATTTTTTTACATAACTAAGTGGTCGGAAAAATCATCCAAGGTTATCGATGAGTTTTAATGAACAGAGTAGACCAAAATTATACACTGAAAAGGAATAAATTAAGATTAAAAAATAGCGATGAATATGGAAATGTGAGCATTCTGTGAGACGTTAACGGAAATTAACGATGACTATAGCCTTACAACAATTGCAAGATGGCAACGCAACAACGTTTCCAGTGAAGCTGCCAATTCCACTCTGGCTCCATCGACTCCTTCAGAGGCAAACATTCATACTTTAATCCAAAACAAAGATTAAATCTAAAAAAGACAAGTTATAAAAAAGCTAACCCTTTTGCCTCATTGCTCACAATTATAACCAAAGTCCGATTAGTAAGCAACAGTTTTAACGTGTGCTTCTAAGTGAAATTCGACTTTTTCAGAAACCATAAACTTATCTCTCTCCACTCTGACAGTCATCAGCCAATTCATAAACTTAAGTAGATACATGGGAACTATTGGAGGAATACTATATCTCAAAGTGCGTTTAACCAGCTTTCGCTTTGATATTTATTGAATATAGTTAAGAGAAAATTCAGAACTAATAATATACTTATTTTTCCTCAGTGTTCATTCCCACATGACAATTCTTTATTGAGGTGTCATCACGGCACATCTAATCTTCCTATCATTTAACGATCCTTCATTTACGTCCTGCCTCAATTATACGTATGTACACACCTGGCCAAAATGAACGCACCACCGGTTATTAGGATCGGATTATTAGGATTATTTAGATGCATCCAAACAGTTTAATCAATCTATAATTTGTAATACTTTCCTTACGTCAATACTTAATTCTAAAGCAATATATTTTTCATTGTTCTTTTTTTACCAACCGATTTATATTTTTAGCCCTTAGTTCTATCATATATATTGCTATGGCTGTAAATACTTTCTAAAGTATTGGTTCAGTCTATTAATTGAGTTTGACTTAAATCGACACAAAATTTATACAAACTGCGATATCACCTCACAAATCAAGGCTATCTTTTCAAAGGACTACAGGAAAGGAAGTTTTTCTTTCCCTTGAGAAATATCCCTGAATTCGCAGGAGGTTACAAATTCTTAGGGTCGACTGACGGAAGGCCGGAGAGAATGTGGCGGAAAACATAGGGTAGTGCTGATCACAAAGACACGGATATCGTACGAAGGAAATAAAGTATATTTTTCTTTGGCTCATAGCATTTATTAGAGTAAAAAGGAGAATCCATTTCACGCTTCCCTAGTCTAAAACATCAATCACGTAAAAGAATCGTTCCACCGAGAGAAGATAAACATTTTGGTAATTGTCCCTGCAAATTTGATGAAAATATGAAATCTGCCGAAAAATATCTTTAAGTACATAAGTTAAATATTATTTTCAGAGATGGAGTACTGATTTATCGATACATTCTAGCCACTTAACCTTATCTCTAATAACTACAATCAACACATAGTGATAATGGCGACCTCAAGTGGTTG
Source organism: Sympetrum striolatum (assembly GCA_947579665.1). Lineage (NCBI taxonomy): Eukaryota > Metazoa > Arthropoda > Insecta > Odonata > Libellulidae > Sympetrum > Sympetrum striolatum. Next base: position 104,287,612 of record OX388341.1, on the reverse strand, counting down.
TTGAGCATATCTTTCGGTAGCAGTCATCTTCGAAGCAATAATCCACTCAAAAATACATTGTGGTGCTACAGTCAGAAGCCAATCACCCAGATTAGATGCATAATTTGAAGCAAATACGAATCAAAAGAACGGTAGACTGTTAGGGCAACCAACACCGAGATCTTAAGTAGACCATCTACAGTTCAAATAAAAAAGATCAATCAATAGATACCAGCACATTCAATCTTCAGCTCGACTTTTCGAAGGAAAAATAAGGAATACTTATACCAGTGAAGATCTATAGCCGAAGTGTGAGCAGAGATTTTAAAACGTTTGTTTCACACTCCGAAAATATCAATTAAACTTCGTAAAACAATTTAACTACGAATTCCATGTTAGCTCGCACTCAAACTAGCAATCAGGTTATAAATATAAAGTAATAATCAGCCTATACATATTAATAAAAACAACGAACGTGATCTCCGAGAAGAACTGAGAAAGCGTTACGAGGAATTAATCACAAAAACGGGTCTGGTCGTTCTTTCAGCTTACTACAAGAGATGCTAATAGGTTGCTGCTACGCACTCTGCCATACACCACAAGCTGCTCGCGGGGTATAGATTTAGATCTAAATTTTAATGTTTCAATTTCAATGATAGTAATACATTAAAAGTATTACTACTTTTAGTGGATAAATGACAGAGAAATGCTAGCGATTATTAAGGTATATGGAAATGGAACCACGAGACTAAAATGATCAAGAAACTCCGAGAAATTTAACTTCATTAAACCACATAACTAAGTAATGGTAAAGTGTAAGAAAAAGCACTAAGATTAGGATCCATATCGCTATGATTTTCAACGTAAAAACTATATAATACTATGGCATTCATTTTATTTTACTCTTTCCCTATACAGTGGAACCACGGTTCACGACCAACTCGGTTTACGACCAGCTTTGGCAACCAAATTTTGACTCGGCGTACAACAACTCGGTTCACGACCAAGGCTGCCGACCAGTTCAGCAGGCAACCCCGACATAACACAGTATCGTTCCTGAGAAACAGCTGCAGACAGGTTGATCAGTGAACACAGTTTGTGAGCAATTTGCAGATTACTTTATCAGTGAAACAGTCTAGCACTGATCGCAGTCAATGACGCTCATAAAGACGAATTAAGGAAAAACAATGAAATGTAAAAAAACTCAGAAAAACGACCGACTCCGAAATTCAATGACAACGCTATGCCGCACTTCAGAAAAATTTTGCAACAAAGAAAAAGACAAACCTGTTTAGATCGATTTCTTGTGCTCAAAACAGACGATAAATCGGGAGAAGAACCGCCTAAAAAAGTTCAGAAAACCACCAAATCAGACCTGTCTGCTGTTTCTGAGGAAGGGAATTTATCTTCACAGCTCTAGCCTCCTCCTCCTCGACCGCCATCCCCACAACGAAGGTAACTTGCGTTAAGTATTTAATTTTTAATAATATTCACGTAAAGTATTAAAATTTAATTTTGAATTTATTTTTGTAACTTATTTTACATGTAATTTACGTGCATTCTAAACAAAAATACACTTAAAAATACAAGGTTCCAGAGTCTGGAACGGATTAATTGTATTTACATTAATTTCAACGGGAGAAATTGTATCGGTTCGCGACCAGGGTCCAGGAACAGAGGTTCCACTGTATTTTATCTCAGTTTGACCAACATCGATTCTCATAAATTTCACTTTCAGAGGATTACTTTCAATCATCCTTTTATTAGACGATTTCGAATTCGATAAACGAAATTTGTTAAGTGTAATATTAGTGAAGCCATCGACTGAAATATGCGTTATATAATCAAATGAATCCATAGAGGCACTTCTGAATCGAAAGACGTTTTTCAAGGTAAAGAAAGGAGTGATTAATTAAATTGGTTACCTTAACACCACATGATTATCAGAGATATTGCGGAACACGTAATAATTTTGGCCCAAAAACGGGTTATTCAGAAAGGAAAGTGGGCCGATCTTGAGAGAAGAGTTTGGGGCTAGAGAGGAAAATGACGCTAAAAATTAGCGCATTCGAGTTTCATTTATGGAATTAAGAAAAAGCTTCATAGAAGGAAAGAAAGTTCCACAAATTCTATTTGAGAAACTAATTCCTTCTGAAAATATTTCAGCATCATTGCGAATGGAAAATAAAAACCACATTCGGAATTAGCTAAAATATTACTTATTTTAGAAACTACTTAAGCACTATTTTAAGGCCGTAAAAGCAGTTGGAAAGTAATAAATACCCTAAATTCACGAGTTATTGAATTACACTTAGCATTAAATGAATGAAAATTTTGACGGGAAATCATTTCACAGTTTAGAATAGTTAATTATTCAAGAGAATGCATGTATAGCTATTTGATAAAAAATAAACCTATTTCATAAATTTAAAAGCTTTGCTCTTCTAAAGCCTACTCTTGCCACCCTTTCTGTGTGCTTCACGCGCCAGTCATAGAGTTTGTAGACCCGTTTTAATGGAAATAAGTTTCTCCCAAAATGTGTGCCAACTTTCCGAATGAAAGATGTTTGTCTTCATAGATTCCAACATATATGGATAAAGGCCAGCGTTGAGTTACGTTCAATATGAGAGGTGATGACAAGTAAGATAGTTTCTCTGGAGAGTTTCCCATTAACCAAGGATATGCGAGAATGACGTTAGAGCTTATTTTTTGTTATCCAACCAAAAGCAATGAAGCACTTAGTAATTGGTAATCTTATTAAATTTTTTAAGTCACCCGCTATTACCGCTTCTTATGAAATCTCAAATCAGTCGAATGCAAGTTCCTTTCGCGTTCTTAGGATAGTCGTTAAGTACCTTAAATGAAAGAAATAACGAATGCAAAGGTTTATGGGATCATTATCATAAAGTACTATCATCAGAACGGCAAATGTAAATAATACGAATGTATGCTGAAGCACAATCGAAAGCTTTGATTAAAACCGTCCTTCGTCGTGCTTTTAGTGAAGTTCCCTGCCATTTAAGTTAATTTTGGTTGAAATGAGGTTATTCCATAGGATATCGGTCACGAACATGGAAATCCATCGGTGAATAAAAAGGATATATATTTTAAGATTATCAATTAAATAAAACAGCGAAACTTAGGCCAATTTACACAAATCTCGATACACTTTTTAAAAACTTTACTTCCTGTATTAACACAAAAATGTTCATAAAATCCCCGGATAAAAGTGAGAGTCTACCATTGTATGGAATTTTGATAGGATTTTTTCCTTTGATGAATGATATGCTGAAAAATAAAATCTTTTAAAAAGTCAGTTGAAGTCAGTCAGTCCTTCCACATGATTGACGGTTCACTTGATGAAAGGTTATTCAAACAAACTCATCGTACTTCAGTGAGTATTTCTCTTAGAATGTTTTACCACAAAACCTGTTCATATGTGCAAAAATGAGTGAGTAAAGAACATTTAAGTAAAGGCTTGGAAAATGCTGCATTATTTCTCTTGCGAAAAATTATAAGCCTTCATTATAAAACAATCAAACATTAAATTATTAGTAATTTATAACAACTAGCTCATTTTTTATAAGTTATCAACAAAACTATTGCTAGATATTTTAGAGGCAAGGTTTCCAGCAATATCTCCCATTAGCTAAAATACAGTCATAGCGTTATCCGCTGCTCACGTATTCTATTAAAGAAACATGAGAAAAATCATGGAAAAAATTGATACTAAGAGATGGGTTTGCGGTATGAAAAAAAGGGTGAGAAAGCGAAAGGGGGAAAGCACAGGCGGAAGTGGCCTTCCAAGAGTAAATGCGTTTGTTACTGAGGTAGAACTTTCAAGGACAAACGGATATGGGTTACCGGTGAAAATGATTCAGGTAGTGTATAGCATAGTACTTTCACAAATGCCCACGCTCAATCAGAACATGGATATATTCCCTACGAAAGCTGCGATAGGCGGATGAATCTAGAATAGCATAAGATTTAATCGAGACTAAAATCTCTCTACCTACAAATAACCCTGATGAATGAGACAGAAGTTTAGGATTTTCAACTCTTCCAGAATTTTGTCTTTCGTAACGTATGTTCACACAGGTCTTCCCCGTTTGGGGGTTGAGCCTCCAGAAATGCGTACAGATTCGTTGAATTGAATTACAAACATTTCCGTTAAGCAAAGAATAGTTAACATACCTTCAAATGGATTTGAAATATTATTTTCACAGTAGTCTAGTTAAAAATGCCACTAACCAGATATTTGTTTCCGGTGTATTAAAATCATTTATTTAACCATATATCTCTATCGTCGGAGAAATCGAAACGGAAGATTGGTATACAGAAGACACAAAGCACCTGATCCAGCGCAGAAGAAATTTAAAGACATCATTAAAAATTAACTATGTCTACGAGATATAATTTGACATAGTTCAGTCATAAAGGAAAATACTGTAACCTGAGAGAGTAGCTACATTTTCCTGAATCAATTTCTCTTCATATAGTCAAACACACATTTAAAATTTCAAACAACAAAGAAAAAAGGCGCTACACGTATATGATGTTGATGATAATAATAAGCATTCTTCAATTCATCTTTTAAGTCTTCTATAAGAAATGTTAGTCAAAAATAAGGTATTAAATTTTTCTAAGATTTTTCGACGCTTTAAGCAATTTGACTGCAAAAAAACGCTATTCGAGTATTTTCTTATGGAAAAAGAACTCTATACGAAGATCAATCATCAGACAAAGGAACATTTTGATTCAAATAAAGAGTTTGAATAATGCTAATAATATTGATTTTCAATAGATATTAACGTAAAATTAGATTGAAATTAAACTTGCTTAACAATTTTGAACTATCAAAAATGGATATTCTTAAATTTAAGGTAACTTTTTATAGGAACGGCTGGGAAAACTTAAATCTGTTTAAGCCAGAAGAAACAATGGCATACGTGATTCTCTGAGGAGTGGGATAAAAATAGCGTCCCAATTCCAGGGAAGACCATACTGGGACGCCCCTTAGTGTTCTAGCAGAACATGTCTGAGGGGCGTCCGAGAAATGATTTTTTTTTTGGATATTACTCAAACGCATGCTCATTGTCCCCGTTTTCCGATTCGTAGGAAACACCCAATTACTTTCTAAATCATCCTTCGAGCGGCTTTAAGGCGGGAGGCACTAGTAAATGGGGAACAAAGATGGGATGGATCGAAAACAATGGGATTTATGCAAGAGGAAAACACGAACGAGAACACCAAAATGTAGGTCTCACACCACATAAACTAAATTAAGGTAGAATATAGACTTGATTTAAGACGCCTAAATTACGTTTCGAATAATATGGGGAAATCCACAAGGAAATTTGAACTGTATACATTTTTCTGGACCATGTTTAAGTGAAATAATAATCAGAAAAGATCTCTGTTTTTCCCGGCGGAGTTGCTGAAGGAATAGTTCTCGGGTCTCCAACCGGGTGCAGGCTTCGGATAAAAGCGACGTTTCGGCCACATCCTTCGTGGCCATCTTCAGGAACGAAGACTTCTTCCTGAACTTCGTTCCTGACGATGGCCACGAAGTATGTGGCCGAAACGTCGCTTTTATCCGAAGCCTGCACCCGGCTGGAGACCCGAGAACTATTCCTTCGAAATAATAATTACTTTGCGAAACTATATATGTTTACAGTAAAACAGTGACGGTAATTTTTCAGTTCGAATGAGCTTAAGAACCATAAATAGCTACTATGAGCACACATTTTAAAGTAAATTATTCTAATTTTCGACCAATAACTTACATTTCCTTAACTCCTATTCTTTTTTAGTTTTAAGGAACAAAATGGGGCTTATATATTTCTCATCTATAACGGAAGAATTCAAATTCTCGGGGAAGATTTACAAATTTATTAATTTATTAAAAAATGCAAAATGCATCCCCTTTAAACACAAACAAACTCATACACATATCTTACCCTAAAGAAATAAATAAATACATGAATTTCTCACATAATTAATACTTAAAAGAGATTACTGGTACTGTCATACGTGGACACCATCAGGGCACGAAACTTTCATTTAAAATTTCTCAAGAATAAATTAAATTTCCGCCATATCATAGCAGTCTTCTTTTTTTTCTTTTGCAAGAACATAGATTATTATATCATCATAGTTTTTCGGTACTCATAGTAAAACTTATTTGGCGTGCAAAGAAAGCATCCGACCAATTTGCTGCGGGTTCAAATTAGCAGTATATCTGTTCATTTCTGTTATTATCTTCGTCTTCGAAATTTCTAGACGTGTTATTGAGAAAATCTCAAAAGAATACTGTAAGCATATATGATATATTTAGACGTGACATATGGATGGATATCTAGTGGTAGGTGCATAGAATACAAAGAATAGAAGCATAGAAATAGAAATAAGTTTATAATATTATATTATTATATTTTTAACCTAAAATAATGCACTGAAGTTCATTAGGGGTCCGAAATGTACTAATGATGCTATCATAATAGAGTCCTATTACTTGAATGGCAGTTGTAGACACAGAAATATTAAATGTGGACAAATATACAAGGGCAAGTTATAGATTTAAGAGCGATATCATACACTTAAATTATCAAATACTCTCAATGGCAAAGAAATGTGAATATGGGAATTTTACAGAAAGTGTTACTCAACTTATTCTTGAAGTTCAGTGCCTAATCAGGAGTATATTCCTCGGATGACGAAATGTTTGCTCAAACACGAATTGCCTCGACCTCACCGTGACGAAGCGTTTCCGATCCTTCTTTATACAGCACATTCTAGGCAAAGTGTCTTTTCACAAAAATGAAATTAGTCACTTTAAAATATTTTTGGAAATAAAATAAATCTTAAACTAATCATCGGAATTCCTACAACTATTGCTTTGCCCTACGATAAACAAAATAATGAACAAAGGTATGTAAATGATAGCCGGAAGAACAACTTTTTGCGCTAACATTGTGAACAAGCACAATTCACTTTAATTACGACATGTATATCTCTGCTTAAGATACGATTTAATCAGCATTCTTTCATACTTCAGCAATAAATAATCGAGATTATTTACCAGTTTTATCATACATACGTAATAATTATAAATAATAAAATGCTTACACTCACTATTATCCATGTATAATTGCATAAACAATTCTCTCCGTTAAATTTATTACATAGTGTAAACTTATGAGAGGGTATTTTTTCTTAAAAAAAGAGTACGCAGCCGCTCATATAGAGTTAACAGCTGATGCAACACGAATGGAGAGAGGCTAATTAGTCGATCAGGTTTGGTGGGTTTGTGAAGGATGTTTTAAACAGGTTTATCCGGCGTAGTGATCGATTCCCATTTTTCATACAAACTGCTAATTCGCAAATAGCATCATCATGCTTGCATTTTTAGATCACATTTTTGTACAAAACGTTTTCAAAGGTTGATTTAAATTGGCTGCAAGGGGTGAACGTACCAACAGATTGATTATATAAGTAACCCCCAGATCAATCTACGAAGTTTCGAGATCGGTAAGTGAAAATCAGTTTTGTATCCGATGAAAACTTCCAATTAATATCAAATGAGAAATTAATTGGGTATTTGGTATCGCACCAACATTTTATTAATAACGTATGAATTGTTAATAGGAGATGAAAAACGATGTTTCACAATGTATGGCGAATACTTAGTCTCTCAGTGTGGATTGACAATTTTGATGCAAGACCAAATCAATAAAAACTATTAATAACATTCATTTGAATTATCACAAACCGGAATGTGCACTTTCCCTGAACGAACAGAACCATCCTTAGTCGAGTTATCTCCAAATAGTGGCGCGTAAAATCGAAATATCACGCTGAATCGTCGCTTCCACTGATATCCATGAAATGAAAAAAAAATACTTCGAGTGGACCATCGGAAAGCAAACAGCAAAGTATCATGCAAAATTTGATTCTTGAATGAATGAATCCTAAACAGCAATAGCAATAGCAATGGATAGGGGAAGAATGTAGAAATTAAAAAAGGGTTCGGTTCATTAAGCCTCGACTTGCGAGAGGCTTTTAACGATATCCGTAGCACTTTCCTTCGAATACAGGATCTATTTCGGAGCTAGAAAAAGGAGATACTGGAGAAGAATTATACGCAAGAAATGCTTCAAACCACAAGGAAGGGACATTTCCTAAGTTTCCGTACGTTGAAAATCAGTTATTAGATATGTTAAGTTTCAGATCGAGAGTTGTTCTACTAGAAAAATTTGTGCTTTAGTTTAATTGTCTTATAACACGTAACGTTAAATTAGTAGCCATAACGAAGAGATAACTCTGACACAAAATGACATAGCTTAAGAATTAATAATAAGATTAAAAAATTAATATATATTTCACCATATACAGCGATTTCTTACCGTAGTATACTCTGGAGCAAAAATATAAATACCTAAAAAAATATGATCTCCAAAATTAACGAGTTACTTTGTACTAAAAATAAGACTTCTTCGTTCTTTACATAAAATTCCTGACAATTAAACCTCCCAGGATGCAGATACATACTAAACAGTCGACCATCGACTATTTTTGATAAAATGAGATTGTTTGGATCATGTAATGTGAAAGGTTCAGCCACAGGACAATATTTTCATTTGCTTATGATTACTAAGAAATTACTTAGATGGAATAAGTTGTTTTCCCATAAATCAAAGAAACGTGAATTCGACCGTGAGGGACAGATGGTTCCGCAAACAAGCATTGCTGCTCTAATCACGTAAAACAGAAACCTTTCCGGGAATGAAACATGTCAACTCAAGTTGATGGTAACGTAACGTAAGATAATAGGCAAGTGCGACCGCTAAAGCGTTAATCAGACCTTTGACATCGCACGGAAACAGTTTACGTCAAACGAAGACAAGACAACTGAAGCGGAAGATTAGAGGGAAGTAATTCGGAGAAAGGTGAATTGCAGAAACGTGTGATGGGGGAGGAATGTGACGTCACTCGATATATATGGAAATTGAAGAGATATGGCGCAAACTTATCTCAGAGGATAAAACGAATGGAAAATTGGAATGGATCATTTCAACTCATCCCTTAGATGACGTTTTTTCCACCGATTCTCATATATATCTTTGCGAGGACGAAGCACATCGAACAAATACATTCACGCTAAATAGAAGGATGTGTTCGTTATTCAAAGGGCGAGCTCTAAACGCACGCGAAATAAATAATTGAGCGTTCCAAATGTGAGTGATTCACCTTCACGAAAAATATTCCTAAACCCTATCGAGGATATTCATTGAATCGTTTAAAGACTGACATAATACATTGTTACACACAGAGAACTCCGATACGCACTCAACTGTTCTATCATAGTTCATAAACATTTTCCATTTAGGGTTATTGTCCACGGATAATGCATTTGAAGAGTAAACGAAATCATTTTTTCGCTAAAATTTTGTTGTCGTACTTCTCGACTTCGATAGCTGTACAAATATTCACTCGAAAATACTGAAGGCATGCCATATGTAGCACTTGTCGTTGAAGTTCGTTGCTTAGGCTTGCATCACCACTGGGTTATTTCATGTACACAAGGTAAGACGGTCACTGAACTCAGCTTCATCTATTCGAGACAAAGAAGGTGCACAAAAACAATGTATACGACTCTGCAGGATCTTCCAAGGAATTCTGAACTAACGTCCTTGGGTTTCTTTGAACTGCTCCAAGACAAAAAATATTGTGCTGAGAAATTTCCCAAGAAAAACTTAGAGGAAAGCGAAGCGGGGCCTTAACATTTATAAAAAAAGGTTCAAAACCTATAACTACAAAATAACTCTCTTAAGCTTTGGCCAAAAGTTTTAAACAAAAAGGCACTGTGCTTCACTCGAATGTACATCGCGCAATCAAAATTTATAAACAATTGAATTTTACTTTCTGAAATACCGGAGCAGACGTGGTGATGTTTATGCCCTTGCCTTCATTAGAGAAAATTAATAGGAAAACTCAAACTAGACTGTTTAGCTATTTTCTATTTACGCGTAGCTAACATTTTCTCTTAAAATCTTAAACGCCTTGGTAGTTATCGAACCACAAAGTTCTAACTAAATTCCACTTTATTTTACACCTTGATAGCTAGTTCCTGCATTAACGTAAGACTTTACACGAAGTCAATATTTTCAATTAAAACACTACCGCTAAGAATCTAAATTTGGAAAAATCCTCTTCTCAGCTATTCTCTGCTCATAGAAATTAATCGGGTGTACAAGCAAATGATGACAGTAAAATATAGTAGTGATCAAACTCCATTTAAGAGTCAAAGGTTATTTCCACCTCAGGTCTACAACTCAGGACCACTTTCACCATTTGCAAAATCGCTATCCACTTGCCTATCCGGAATAGGACTAGTCGTGGAAAGTATACGACAAGGGTTTGAGGAGGAACAATAAAGGCGAAGGTATAGAGGATGATTAAGTATAAGAGGAATGCCCTTCGCTGGAGCTGTGGGAGCGTCGAACGGGAGGGCGAGATATGTAATGGCCGCCCAGGGAAAGACTTTCACTCCAGATGAAAGCATAACGGGAAAATCCTGGTTCTTGCGCAATCAACCAAAGGGACTGGAACTTTGAGAGAAACAAGACACACGCATTGAATCACACAATGGGAAAAGTATGGGCCAATTTTGAAACAGAGAACATCTAACACGTGTAAATTAAAGGTCGAGCTGCATTTCGTTTTCCTGTTTAAATTCAAGCACTAAAGAGGTTTCTTGTACGTTCCAGGAAATTCGAACGATTGATTAATTCTATCCTTAAATATAGGTTAATTCTTTAGGAGAAATTTAATATTTCAAATCCTATCTTCGATAAGACCATTCCTTTCCATTTTCTTGAGGAAAAAGATAATGAAATCCTTTGTTTTTTAAAGAGCTCCGTGGAATGGCGGAATTGGATAGCCCCATTTTGATGAGCAAATAGTATACGCACTTATACCATGGGTTATGGAGCAAAAACAGATATTAAACATAGCGCTGCCATTGTCAAGATTGAACAATAAATTCAGCCAATTATCACCATTAACCTTTCGTTAATAACATAAGCATGTCCTTTTACGATATCATTCTTCATTATTAAGCATGCACCCAATTAACTGCGCCATCTGATAGAGTAGAATATACAACAATCATATAAGTCAGATTTATTGCCACTTTTCTATCACTCGAATATTAGAATTCACTTGAATGTATTTGATCATTAATTTAAAACTTCCTTCATGATATCGAGGGAGAAATTAGGCGACATTTCCTTAGATAACAGATACAACGGTAGAGGACGTCAATGGAAATTCGCAAAAATCTTTCGTAAAATGAAAACTTCATTGTTGATAGAAAAATCGTGTCGCAAATCTTCCCGAGGAAGCTATTTCGTTCTGTGAACACTGAATTGCGTAAAACAGCTGTGATTGGATAATGGAAAGTGGCCGAAAATATGAATGAGAACGAATCGGGATTTCGGAGAAACAAAAGGTCGCGCAGACCTTTGTGTGGCGAAAAGAGGAAAGCGGTGAATTCCCGTCAAAGCCTTTTACAGCATCAATAATCATATTCGCACGACTGGAGGACATTTTTTGGCGATTAGATTCTTCCTTTTCTTCGATGTCACGAATTGCAGATTTTTATTCGATCACAGCCTTTGCAATATAGGAAAAGTTGGCAGCAAGAAAAAAACACCGGATGAATATATTCCAAAACGATTTTACTTAACTTTTACGTAAATATTGAAGATTTTCTTTTGACGACAGAGGGTAACGAAGAGGTGTTTGGATTGAATATAAATTGAACATTTCAGTTTATGGAAATGAGTTCATTTCATGGCTATTTTAATTATATTGTTGACTAAAATGATCGGTTTGCCGTTTAGATCGCTAATTTTACATTTGATGAGGAGGCTATTGATCGAAATCGTAGACGGAATTATTTTGAAACGGAGTCAAGAGAGACTAATCTATTTAAGTTTTCATTTTATCTGAGGGAAAAAGGTCTGATAGAAATAATAATAATGCCGACTTATTTTTTTGGGCGAATTTTAGCCTAGGAAGGCTATTACTTCAATTAACCCCTAATTAATATAATCTTAACAATTATTTACATTTACATTTAAATCTTGCAATCCGCCAGTGGCGCGTGGCAGGGGGTGTAAAACACCGACATCCCTAACTAACCTGAAGAGCTATTAGCTTCTCTAATACTTCGCGGGAGAAATTACCAAAAGTAGCTGTCCTGGCAACTACTTCCCCGTATCGCTTTTTTGTTTTCTCTCGAAGGTCGCGTAAGTATATAACTGGGATAACAATATCACTTATCTCCTCCCCGAAATTGGTAGTGATAAATTTATCAAAAAGCTTTTGTCGATATTCAAGTCTTCTATCACGTAGGATGATGCTAAGATGATAAGCCAAGTTAGCTATAACTTATGAACTTAGAGGTTTTTAATGGACGTATATAATTAAATTGATGTTTTTTCAGAAACTTTTCCGCAAGAAGTTTTTTCTCAAGCAAATAGAACGAAACTTCTTAGCCGACTATATTTTTCATTGCATTTTGCCGAAAATTTTCGGCGTTCACTTATAGTATATATTCACTCCAAGACATTTGTCTCTAATCTTTTTAACAGCAAAACAATTTACATCGGTGGAAAGTAGATGTAACAAGGCAGAGTTTGATACCAAAAACGACCGTTTTTCGTGAATGGTAGACGCAAATACATCGGTTTAAGTAAAGTCGCAGCCATTTCCAAAATTTCTCGAAAGAAGCAAATTTTTATTTTTCCTTCGGACATGATAGTTTATAACCATGATTTAACTGTGCTGTTCTGTTAGATATTATTTTTACCGATTGCTGAAACTATTGTAATTTGATTTTGTTCAACTTTCAATTTTCATGCAAATGTTGCAACAGCGCGGCCGATTCTCCCGTAAGAAATTCATTTGGCCATAAGAATCCCTTGGTGCCATAATGACGTTGGATAGAGTAGAGTTCCATCCGAGGGATTCTATCGTAGCCGAAACACTGCTGTCGAATCTGAAATCTCCCTTGACGAACCTGGCTGCTCTACGTTGAACCATCTCGAGATCGGAAATTAATCCTACTTCGTGAGGATCCCAAACCGCACAGCAATACTCAAATAGAGGTCGAATTAGGGAAAAGTACGCTATTTCTTTTACTCTCGATGAACATACCCTAACAGTTCTACTGGCTAACCATTGCATTCTATTCGCCTTTCCTACTACGCCTCGAATGTGCTCTTTGAAGGAAAAATTACTGCCGAGCGTAATTCCTAGATATTTGTGATGCATCACGAGCTCCAAGGGATTTCCTGAAATTCTGTACGGTACGCAGTTAAGGTATTATTATTATTAATTAATTAAATTATAATTAAAATAATCGGACAAATAGAGTATTTAACAAAAACTGCGGAATAAAGCTAAGCTGGCTGCTATAGTATCCAATAAAATAAAAATTCTTATCAAAGAGCGTATTCAATTATGTTCCACCAAGGTTCTACAGGTTCCCAAACCAATTATTACAAGCCTTGGCGCTGGCATTCATTGAAAATTGCAAATACGAACTCTTTGTGAGAAGAACATTATTGCACTGAGATTCTCCAGAAACAATAAAGATTGATCGCTGACATTACACGAATGTATTTAGCACTGAACTCTATGAAATAATCCTTAAAAACACTCTTGCTCAATTAGAAATTTGAGAGGATGAGATAAGTTAATTAGCTACCAACGGTCGAATGTTATCCTCAGTTAGGATCACATCCAATTATATAGGTAGGAAATTAAATCACGCATGAAAGTAAGCCGCGGAGGGAATCCCAAATTTAGAAAGGCATTACAAAAGAAAATGTAACCTGCCGGTCCGATGACCAAATTTTCTCGGGAGAGCGGCACACCAGCCTCCAACATGATACGATCGTTGGAAAGCGAGTTCCATTTCATCGAAATTAATGGCCGATTTCCACCGCAGCTCTACTTCCTCTGGGCGATCCAACAGCGCCTAGAATTCCTCTTCCTTTCTATTGACACCAGCTTCCCCACACCTGAAGCAATACGAACGTCCTTGCACGTATAATACACATATTATACGTAAATGCGTGCGTATGTTAGCAGTTACGCAATTACTGGAAGCATTCCCAGCTCTGCTGAAAAAAACCGAATGATTAAGAAGCGATAGTTATCCACCTTCAGGAGGAATATTAAAATTACACCTGCTGCCAACGATACATACGTAGCCTTAGGGTAGAAATTTGGAATGTTTTATTTCATAAGAATTCTTAATCGATTTTTAATTTTTGAAAAAAAAAAGATCCTTAAGAAACCACAGGAGCATTATTCATCAAGGATTTAATTTAATTAACATGATAATGTGAAAACACGGTGCTTACGGTAAACCTGTTATTTGTGTTCTAGTTAGGATATAAATCATGTACATACCAAAATTGTATTTATAAATTGACAGAAGTATTGAAGATGAACAAACATGACAGCGCTCATACTATTGTGAAAATCGACATTCTGAAGAACTGAGAAATGTTGAAAGCGTATCTACATACATCTTCGTCCTTCGATTCCGAAAATAAAATAAGTCCACTTAGTTTCCTATCGCTTATTTTGTCTACCTCCCTTGAAATTATCCCTGCAGTGTATCATGTTAGGAAAGATATTCTTATGTACCGAGATTGCAAAATGTGGAGCATAAAGATAGCGTGCTAAGAATTGGTGGTCATCATCAGAAATAGATAAGACAACTGGGAGATAAGAAACTTCTGAACTAATTGCCATCTGTGGCTGTTGGGCACTGAAACACATATGGCTGTGCCGTATCAGACTACAATAATACTATATAAAGTGAAATTTCAAAGTAAATTCACTTAAAATCCCTGTGTTTGACATGAACAAAATTGGGCTTAGAAGGGATTCATATGAAATAAATACTAATTTTTTATAAAAAAATAATCACAATGAAACTATGTACAAGGAATACTATTCTGTTCTGTTCTTTCAGAGGCATAGATTTTAAAAATTACCGCATAAATACATCAAAATAAGCCATTTATGTCAGCTTTTAAATCCTTCATTATTGCAATAAAGAATATAGCTAAAGTGACAACCGCAATAAATATGAAATAACTATAGTAGTACGAGATATATATGAAGCAAAAGGGAACCATTTAAATGGACAAAAACACCCAGGAAGCATCCGATCAAATAATTGCTGAAAAGTAAAATTTCTGAGAATTTCTCCGGTACTTATAATCGTGGAGCTAAAACAATGTGATCGACAGCTTGCGAGGAGCATCGAATGGTTGTGAAGATGAAAGGAGTTCTCCTGTAAAGAGATGCAGCCGCCATGTGAGATAAATCACCGATCCGATCTTTGAATTCCTTTCTCTCTCGCTCCATTACGAGTTATTAAACCTCGAAGGATTATCGCAGGAGCAATTTTCAAGAGCACTCTTTTAATGGATACGAGGAAATAAAATGGCGGATTCGGAGCACGTTCCACGCCATCATTACCGAAGAACACGCGAGGAATTCAGCCGCATTGACGATTCCGCAGCTCTAGACGGAAAAACACTTGAATAGCGAGGTCGGCGAGGGTGCGGCGCACCAAGAAGTGGTTCCTCGAAGGACGAATAGTGTATGATCAACTGCTTCGCTGCAGGACTAACGGGTAAAGCGCATACATGGGTAGCATAAGAAAATCGGAAGAACCTCAGCCAAACTACAGCCATACCTCGACATAGCACCCTCCCATCTAACACCGTCCCAGGATAGCGCCGATCAACACATGGGTAAACAATCCATGAAATGATTTGTCGCAGCTCTCCAAGTTTCTCTCAACATTTTCATTCCCTCATACTCAACCATTCTTCCCAAAATTCCTTTCAAGAGACAACTGTTCCACCTGGATTAACCGATCAATCTCCTTCATATTTTCAACGTTTTTTTCAGACTTCTCTTTCGTTTGCTCGTCGAAGAACTTCCTCATCGGTCATTCAGTCTGTTCATTTTATTTTCAACATGATTTCATTGCAAACGGGTTACCGAAAATAACTTTTAACCTAGATGAAAAGTTTATATACTATATTATAGTAAATATCCATTTCCAAAACAGAAAAAGAAACAAAAAAATTGAAATTGTACTTTAAAAAATCAAATCTCTGTATCGTTCACACCCCGGATTAAACGCTTCTAAAAATAAAAATGCCATAATTCTTTAGTTTCTAAGGAGAAATGATCGATACATACAATTCTTGTTGTTTAATAAAGATAATTATTGATACGCAAGAATGGTGGTGAGAAATCCAGAAAATGGCAGTTGAAATAGCACACAATATTATTAACTACAAGGGTAAGGATTCCATTATCTAAATTACATAAAGAGACATAAGAATCAATGCAATGCAAACGTCATAATTTATGTATGAGTGAAGGTAAATACATTTATGAGTACCTATCTAAAAAGAAAACTCAATCCAAAGCAAAATTATAAATCAAGAATCTGAATTTAATTGATTCTCAGCATGGAAGTATTTGAATGTCATCCATATTTATGATGTATTTGGGAGGATTTATTTTGTTTGCAACAGAAAGTAATGGTTTTGATTTCCAAATGTGTACATTCGTACACAATGATGAAAAAAGTATTAAGTACAAGCATAGTAATTTTTAAAAACTTTTAATCGGAGATGATTATTTGCAACTGCTTTGGTTTTCCATGAAATTTATGATTTTTGAAACGCTTTGAAAGAAAAATTCTTTCACAACGTTAAATTTAGAGAAGTCGAAACACTCGAAAAAAGAAAATGCCGAACACAAAAACAATTTTCTAAGGATTGTGTGATATAAGAGAATATATTCTTCATAATAGTTAATGGAGAGGATATCGAATGTATGCAAAATTTTAATTCATATGTAATACGAGAAATGAGAAATTAAAGCCATGTTAGTGTGTTAAATCAACAGAGAATGAGATGTATCTGATCGCTGCTTCCGTCTTTTTTTGAACCTTATATGTTCGTGAATATTTTTCTTATTTACTACTATTTATTTCATCGCTAGAATATGAAATGAAACAATTTAAACTTTAAACAAATTAAATTTAGCATCTTTAGATATAAAGGACAGTGGAGGAGTAACTAATTGATTGGCGATCATAGATAACAATCTTTGGCAATTACCGTAATGCGTTTTAAGGTATGAAGAATTACAATCATAGACTTAACTAATATATTTTTCATTATACAACTGTGTGATACTATTACACAATGTAGGAGGAATTGAACTTGAACGAAAGGAAATCTAAATGCCTCCCTTACAAAATTTTGGCTCGAATGAATTAGTCACGAGAGAGTAATCTCGATGAAACGATTAAATTACTTAGGATAATGTAATCTCCAATTAACAAGGAAGGAAATACTTTCACTTCAAAAAGAAAGTGACCAGGCAATACTTCGATAAATAAATTCCACATCAATAGTTACGGAGATTATTATCACTTCTTAATTGAATTTAAAATTACGAAATGACCATTTCCTCTTTGAAAGTCCCACTATACAAATAAATAATATTTCGCAATGAATTAATTTAGTTGAATTTTTAAATTGAAGCGGGGATGATAAAAATTAGGGAAGTATTCACAATGGTAAGAACGCAATTGTCAAACTTTATTAATATTACAGTACAACTAACAAACTTTGATAGATTTTCACTAATTAAGCCCAAGCAATAAAGTAACTTTGTCGTAAGAAAGGGAAAAATGGACATGGGTGTTTTAAAATTGGCGATTAAAAACACTACTAAAGCCGTTATGGAGGTGGCATACGCTGTGACCAGTGGGTAGGCAGCGTTAGAGGGTAAAAAATAGAGAACCTAACGACACAATAATTGCTTTTCAACTTCCAGTTACAATTGAAATTCATAACTCAAAGTTACGAAAGATCTATACACAAATACCTTCTGTGAATTCAGAGTGATAATTTTAAGAAAATAAATTACCTATGAAGAATATGGTAATTATAAATGGAAAAGTACAAATTAATTAATACATTTAATACCTAGAGCCTAATACATTTAACACCCAGAGACTTAGGACCATGCAGAGGGTGCAAGAAAAAGCTAAGATGAAATGAAATCATAAGATATAGGCCAGATTGTGAGAGTGACATTTAAAGGGATAGAAAAAGCAAAAGCATTGTAATAATAGTTAAAAAATGGCAAAATATATATACCATTGTATCTATGAAGCTGAACCGATCGAGGCCGGTAAAGAAATTAGAACCAGATCGCAATAAATAAAATTTTAGTTAATTTAGTGCAAGAAATCATTGCACGTTTTTACTTTCATGGGTGTGCATACAAGCACCTGATCAACAGATAAGTCTTGCTCCTTGGCTTTATTTACGTTTCTGCAGCTATAGAGGTCAATCAAAGTTGTAACGCTAATTACTATGACGGGAGAACAAAAAAATTAATCACACGCTTTATAATCCACGCTCGAAGTGATCTTTTGGTCAAAAATGATTCCCTCGAGGAGTATCTTAACTGTTTATCCTTTTCATATACTGATATTTAAATAATGTTTGCAACTGGATTCGATTATAGAGGCTGGAAAAGATGCATCTCATGAATATTGTGGAAAAAGCAGTCTGAAATACAAACTTTAGGAGCAAAAGTGAAGACGAAAATTGATAATTTGATAACCATAGAATGAGTTATCTACAATAACATAAACTTGAATTACGCTATACCAATACAACATTTGGTACATGGCAAGAAAACCTTCGCTGAATATACCTATAAAATATAATTTTACATACTGTTTATCTCAGGTTTAGGTCACTTCGTTACATAAAACAATAAAATATTTAATTCTGGAAATAAAAAATTATTAGTTGTAGACGTAAATTGGTAATAAATGTTTACTAAACTGATAAAAGAGCCTGAATAAAGAGAGTGTTACCGCTTAAACATGAGTTAAAACCCTATATTATTCGCTTCTCTCTTTGGCCGGTCGGTTTTTAAGAAGCTTTCGTTATGGGAGTGTAATCCATAAACTGCATGAGAACTCAATTTAGAGCTATGCAAGGACTTAATTATAGATTATTATATATTATAGATACTTATAATGCAACAGAAAAAAGAGGATAATCTTAATTTCCAGGTTCTCGGATCTAGAAATTGCCAATCGTTAATCGTATCTCTTTCCAGCACTGTAAATTACACTGGTAATGTAAAAAAGGATCAGGCCATATTCACGAAAAGGAGAAAAGTCAAGATACATATTGCGAAATATCAATTTTTCCGCAAGAATAACAGGAAAAAGTATAAGAAATGGAGAAAACTCCTTCATTCTACTCAAGAGCATTCATGCAATTATCAAGCGGTTGGAAGTAAGCATTACGTTAGGTAAAGTCATGGGAAAACATTCCCCTGGAGCCAGGTTTTAATATCATTTAATAAGTCCCCCAGTGACCAAAATCGTATCATTGTGAGCAAAACCGTAAGGAAAGAACTTGAAATCAAGTTCCATTTGGATGATGAGCAGGAAGACGCTCTTTAGACCTCGAGTTTATAAACAATAGAGATGATGATCTGACATGATGGTTATTATGATATAGTTGAGGTTGATCAAAGCCTACGTGGTATACACCAAGGATGAGATGGACTTAATTTCACGGGCTGCGGATCACATTTGAAGGCCGTAAGTTGCCTAGCTATATTAGCAATCATTTCCTTCCTGGTACTTACATTAAAACAAATAAGAGTGAATGCGAGTAAAACGTGACATTAGATCACGTTTTTCTCTCTGAACATTCACGAATCAACATTGTTAACATAATAATCATACAGCTTTACACCATTAAACTGAATTTTCAGTTTTTTTCTTACACATGTAATCAATCATCATTAATATCATACAGCTTGTTTTTAAGCTATTAACTTATGGGTTACGTAAAATATCGTCAAAGAAGTTGATTTACTGGTATTTTCAGAAATTATTATTCAAATATCTTAATTTTGAAAAGAGCGTACAAATAATAAATTCATCCTTAGCCTTCGTAAATACTAGTATTATCCCGAAAATATCGTATACCTTGAATACTATACTTAAGAATTAATTAAATTCTTGCTTCGTACAAGAGTGGCCGAAAAACAACACACTAAAGTATGAGCTTTAAAAAGCATATAGGGAAGATAAGAAAAACTTCGATGGATGATAAATTTCACTCTTAATAATCTACGGTAGCCAAACACGAGATAAACCAAAGCGCTGATACAGGAAGTATGTATCGCCAAAGCAAGCAGAAGAACCATTACTAAAAAACTTTCCGTAATTTCTTAAAGCATATTCAATCTCTGACAGAGTGAAAATTCAATTCATTTATCAAATGAAAAGCAATATGGCGAGTCAATAAGCTCAACAATCACCACACCATCTGCATCTTCCTCATATTAATTATAAATACATAGAATTAGTGTCATTTTTTAAGATGTTTTATTTGATTTGATTGCTTGTAATGAATATGTATTTCTCCCCTGCCTCTTTTGTATAATTTTTATCTATTCTCTGCTTGCCTTTCGTCACTCTTTTTATTCTCCTTCTTCACAAAGTATATTTTTCTGTCCGTAGGTTTCGCAGGTTTTTCACACTCCCCTTCCTGCGAGTGTTTTCCTGCAGTGGAAATTTTTTCCTCAGCTTAGGTTTTTTAAAATCCACATAGTTAGTTTTCTTAGTGTACTTTTGCAAACTATCTCTTTCTTTCTGTTTCTCGTATGATGATGGGTTAGATGTAAGCAGAGACTTCCTAGTCTTAATCTCGCCTGAATAAAGGGTATTTATTATTATTATTATTATAAATTTTACTAATTTTCATTCAGATTCTAACAGGTGAGCCTTCTTAAAAGTAGAGATGACCAAAATTTTGAGACCGCCATTCTGAAAATGGAAAACGGTGAGGTAATTTAAGCAGCAGGTATCAATAAACTTATCATCGAAAGCTCCATCTGTAAATAGAAAGTAAATCTAAGCTCGTGAGGAATGGGAAGAAAAAACTGCAATTTTACTACCATCGTTCTATAAAAAACAAAAACGAGACAAGCCACACGTAGAATTGTGAGGATTTCTAATCTCCAGCATCTAAATTCATTAGGTGGTGATTTACTAAAGAATGCACGTGATTATTCTCGCCTAAGATTCTTAACTCCTCTGTCACAACATGTTTTCTGCATGAAGTACTTTCAAACGGCAAAAAATTAATAACTAAGATTAGGTAGTCGCGTCCCATAAGTATCAAACACCGCTAATTGATAATCTTCAATCGATACTTCCAATTCTTACTAAACTCGTTAACAACGAGTTTCCTATCTCTGCTCTTTTTTTATTTAACAAGTCGTATCCCGATTATCATTCTTGCTTGTCTTCTAGCAATAAAAAAATTAATTCTCAAAGACCTCGAACATAAACTAGTTATCAGACTACATTAAATAGTAGCGACCAGCGTAAATGGTAAATATTGGCTCTCATAGTCTATTCGTGAGGATAAATGTCGAGGGGAATTTTAAAAGAAGATAATTGAATTTATCGATTACACTGTGAAATTGTGGCAATCGACAAAACAAATTATTTGCAAGAATAACAAAAACTTTTGGAGGAAATAGAATCATTTGCCCACTGCTCAAAAAAGTCTCACGATTAAGTGTTTCTTAAAGAAATTAAAACTTACAAGAAAATTGCAGATAATTTTGGGACAGCAAAATTAGTAATGATTGTTAAAGAAATAACACATTACAACGCAATTTCGAAAAATGATAGGTAGAACAGATTTCGAGGCCTTCTCTTTAGTAAGATAAGAAGGCAGGAATAAGAAATCACATTTTATTTATACTAAAACATTAATAGAAGAGGGCGAATCTATATAAAACGCAAAAGCATGCAGGAAGTTAAGTCCATAAAATGAAAGAGCTATAAAAATTGATTTCACATTCGAAAAATGTTTCATTGTTTTGGATTATTTGGGTACAGTGTGTGCTCTAATGAGAAAAAGTATATTATTTTAAATTCACTGAATATGCCATCCATTTCTACGAACAAGCCATTCCTAACCTTCGTATGCCTAGTAATTAACGACTTGACATTCATGGGAAGAATTTTCGTGCGACAAGTTTCCAGAAAAGAGTGAAAAGAATCCTTTGGAACTAAATTCTTGAGCACCCTGATCGCGATTAGAGGCCGGAAACGACTGCAGCAAATGAAATTCGCACGAGAACCGGCAGAAAGCACGTTTTCCCTATTGCGAATTCATCGTGTTTCGAACCTGTCGGTGGAGTTGATGCGCGTAAAGGGCCATAGAAGGTTGGAGTTAACGAGGCATTGGCACCGATAGTGAGCGAGGACTGACGGAAAACCGACGACGGTTCTTTCCGTGCGCAGTTCAGGGTCTATCGAAATAATCACGGCCGTCCGTCACGAACGGAAAACAGTGACATTGCATTCAAATACGCCGATCCAAAAATCCTCCAGACAAATATGCGTTTTTAAGCAATGTTAAAAAAAAGAAGTGGTATAATACGGGAAACTCAAGAAAAAAATTTCCGTTTGTAGGAATAGAGCATGCACATATTACATTTTAAGTATATAATTTAATTCTATTTTATTTACTTCGAAGATTCTCTAGGTCCATCACTCTAGCGCAAGAGGAAGAACATTTGAATTAAGCGAATAAATAATTTTCTCCGAGAACAATTGATTAAAATCGAACAAGGAATAAAACAGTGGATATCGGAGCTTGTCAGCTAAAATATTTCTATCTCTCATACAGTATGTCTGTGAGACATTTAGAATTCTAACACAATCCGAACAGCCTTACGTGTGTGTGACCATGAATTTACAAATTTCATAATTAAGTGCAAAATTAATTCTGGATTTGTAAATATTCATTTGGGTGAGCATCACACTGTGAAAACTTACGAGAAACTTCTTCTAGGAGTAAAAAAAACGGGATCTTAGTCACTTTTTATGATAATTACAAAAATAAATGTATTATAGAAGTAATTACGATCGCAGAAACGAGAACTAAATAAAAATATGTGTATAGATGTGTAAAAAGATTTTTTATTATATAAAAGAAAGTAACGGGGTAATGAAGGTATATACTACGCCCGTCATTGACCTTAATCAATCACCAAAGTCATCAACAATTGTACTGCATTCAATATAGGAGGTAAACATTCAATTTATTACCGATTTGACGACGGGATGATTACGATGTAAAGCAAAACTGAGTGAATTTGCAGTTTAAAACGAAATGGAAACGCAGTACTGAACACCATACTATCAAGCTGAGGATAGCGTTTTTTGCGATGGTGTAGAATAAAAATGAAAGATGAGGTTGCATTGTTATCTGGATGAATTCATCTGGCGGAAAATATCTGGATAAGTTCTTCCTCGAAGGAAACTCCGAAGAGCAGCAATTACGGAGGCACGATAAACAGCTGGACGAATAGAAAATAACAGGAGTAGGACTCCACTTTCACTGTAGCTCACCAGCAATCGGCCGGCCATCTAGTGAGCATACTGGAAACTTGCCAGCGCAGAAAGAGATTTGAATTGGATGGAATGAAGGGCAAAATCAAAATTATTATTTTTATAAAAATATTTTTTTTTCTGAAATTTCTGAAACCTTCACCTTTTAACCTTGTGGTTAAAAAAACCTCGAGAGAGATAGTGCTGAGATACAGTTTAGCAGTCAATCGCACTTGCCCAACGCAAGGAAAAGTTTAATACAATTCGCCAAGGGATATGGCGGGATGGCTTAAAGTCAACGTTGTTGATCGAATAGATAACAAGTCTAATTCTTGAAAAAATACCAATAAGCACGACTACCTTTATCATGATTTTGAAAATAAGGAGAATCGCATCTAAGGCGTGGCTTTAGAGCTATGAACAGAGATTGTGATGCTAAACAAAAGAGACAAGACAGAGGGTCTTACCGATGAAGATTTGATAATAAATGCCTTAATTAATGGCAAGAAAGATTTTGATTACACAATTTTGCACGGTATTCCAGTATTTCAGAACAAACGAATTTCGGCCAACGATCGAATGACATATGCATTTACTAATCCTAATCTTTAGTGAGGGGGATTAATTAAATTCACGACGTGCTCTATATACATTAACAGGTTTTATGCAAAAGTTGCAAAACCCGAATCGCCAAACTCGCTGCAGGAAGAAAGAAACGAAGGCGAACATAGGAAATCCATTAATCGAAAATGGAAATTTTAGCGAAATTCAAACGCGATTACGAGCTATCAATAAAAAAGGAATGACGGTTCGCGTATCTTTCTCACTCAGTCTTTTCGCCATTCTTCTGTTTGCTCAGCTGCTTGAGCGATCGCCAATCGTTGGCGATGTTAGTTAGCAGCGCGCTGTTCCTTAACATTTCAGTGGCAAATCTGTAGAGGGCTTGAGGAAATAGAGGTTCCCATAATTTATTCTACTTTGCTTCAGAGAGACCATAAACCTTCGCGAAAACTCCGCTAGAGCAAAAGGGGCACTATCAAGCATTATCAGTAGGTATAAAGGATATGTAAAATTGCCCTGTATTAAGATGCATAAACCACTAATATTCAACATCATTACGAAATTTAACATTTTAAGTTGTACAAGCAAATAGCTTATGATTTAAATTCGCTAGGATCCGTCATTTACCTTCCATTCAGTTAATCGAATGTTTGATTTTATTTGTATTATTTAATCTGTGAAGCTAGTCACGTCACAATCATGTGCGGACAATTTGATACGGATGGAAAATCTCAACTACACTACTATTTAGAGTTGTACTCTTATTTCCAATAAATATACAAACGGAAATAAAATCTAATAATATATTTTTGTTACGGAATTACCTCCAGAAGCTCTTTACTTGGAAGGACTTTAAACACCATAAAAGACACTCCCAATAAGCATGAAATTTTAATTTAAGCCAGTCAGTGGAAACAGACTGAGGCCCATCATTTAAGTTTTCGGAGATAGTGAAATTAAGGAGACTTCTTTTAGTCGTCGATCCCTTTCTGGCCGTGCGCGCTTAAAAAGACAAACAAAAAGCATCGTGCAGATTGAGCGTCTCAGAAAAAAACTTTTCAGAGGACCTTTGCAAACACTTTCTAAAAAAATCCGATTTTTGGGTCACAATTGGGTCAAGGTTTTGTAAAGGAATGATGACCAACATCTATGGAGTCGGAGAAAGAAGAGTAAAGGAAAGAGTTCGGCGAAGGGAGTTCGTAACATTGCAGAAGAGTAAGAGGATTTTTGCAAGTGGGATGGGAATGAGAAGAGGAAGAGAATAACCGAAAGTCTGCGAGTGAGAAGCAGGTGCTTTTCAAACATATAGTTAACAAAGCAATTGAGAGTCTAAAATGGCATAGCAAGAGATCGATGATTATGACATCTCTTTTCAGTCACAAAACAGTTGTGACCATGGGTCACCTTTTCTCGTCACATCCCGATTCTCCCAGGCATATCGGTATCTAGAAGCGGAAGATCATTAGCTGGCAGCCAATCACAAAACGTGCAGAGAATGTTACACAACTCGAATTCATGAAATACTGGGAGCGATGAGTGATGAACCTCACCGGAGCTGATCGAAGAGCTAACATAGAGATTTCTAAACTAAAGCTTCATCAACCTTCACCTCTTTTAAAACCGAAAATTATAAGACAGAGCAGCAGTATTCGTTCTATAGAAATGTCTTATAGGCGATATTGATTACTGTACATCCCTACAGTGAGTTAGAGTTTTTTTGCGATGTTTTGAATTCAAGTCATGGTGGTGTTGATCCACAAGGAATATCATTTGAAATACGCACATTTCAATTTACGTCATAAGAAAGCTGGAATGATGAATAAAATGATAATCACAAAAAATGTGGTCATATTTAAAACGAGCAATAAGTAGTGGCACCCGCGAGAAGGAGACGGACGTCACGAACAGGATAAATACAACACTTACCTTGAGCACGACGGAAACAAGTTAATGTAGCAATTAGTATTTAATATACTGTCTGAAATATTACAAAATAAAATGCAAAAGAACGTAAAAAGGAGAGGTGCGAAACCGACTGGAATTTTAATTATAATCCCTTTAATTGTATCAGTCTGAAGTAATAGTATTTAGATTCTGTGTAATGTTAAGTTTTTCTTAGAAGTCAAAAACTAGCAGACAGATCTCTTCACGCAACTCGCCATTTATGAAGGCTTGATGAATGAATGAAAGATAGAATAAAATCACCACCATTTTAGATAGGGCTACTTTGGAAAATTATTTTCTGGCTTTTCCACTTAAGCTTTCGAGGGTAAAAACAGATCATTATCACAAATAAAAAAATAGCATTTTATAAATAGTCTATAAAATCATCATGTATTTATAGGAGAGGAAAATGTTCAGAATTCGTAAAGGTAGTTTTTTTACAAAATTGAAATATAGTGAGGAATCGAACATTAATTATCATGATATATCTTCGTGTAGATTATAAAGGTCATTGAAGTAAAATGATACACTATTAGATTCAAAAGAAATAAATTTTCGAAAGCCTCTGAGAAAATAGAATATAAGATAGTACTACTGAAGATGGTTCAATGTAATTATGCGTATACATAGGTAAGCATTTTAACTCACCTTATAGGCACAACATTATATAATATACACAATCCACTGCACAATTCTCTGCACCTTGAGCACTAGTAAATTATGAACATTTTTAAAAACTAAACAATCCCGAGAAATTGGAAGATTCTATTTCGACTTGAAGCGCCCATAAGCAACTTGAAGAGAGAGACGGTAAAACCTGTTGCATACACCCCAAAATGATCCCACTGAAATATAACGCATAAGCTATTACAATGCTTGCTCTATATGGAAAAAGCAATAAAGCAAGATTTGAGTCAAGGCTAAAGATTTTGAGCTCTGCGTTAGGCGTAAATGAGGAGAGAAATAGGTTGTCTACAACTACCTAAGCAACCGAGGCTGAGGCCAAATATGTCAAAACATGTTTCCGGAATAGGGTCAATTGAAGAAATAGAAGGTGCGCCACGGCGCTTTTTGAGGATCTCATACGAAATAGCATAATAAATCCCCGGGTGGATGTAACTGAATCACAAAGCAAAATTAATGTCGTAAGTATGCAAATCAGGGTTGACGATATGAGTTCTACAACACCAAACGAACTATCAGGTCATGATAATAATCGGCTGAGTTCAGATTTACAACAAAAACAGAACCGAAGGACATTCCACTTCAACCGGTCTCAAAGACTGAACCCAACGAGCTTTCATATGGCAAGGGTACGCTACAGTTTGAGGGCTTTCAAAATAATTGTGGTGACTCATTCGCCCTGGAAGGGAAAATTTCACCCAAATTATCGTGGAACTGTCTTAATTCCATTAATTAAAGGTGATCGCATCCGATATTCACCTTCCCTTCAGAAAAATAAAACTTCCAGCCATAGCAAATCTCGATTAGGAAATAGAGAATGTGGTACAAAATTATGTCGCGCCGTTGCGAAATCATAACCAAAGGATTTCATAATATGAAAATACGTGTTCGAACGTTGTGCAACTGAATCAAGGGAATGAAAATAGACGCATAGATTAACCCTTTAATCCTTATTCAACAATTCAGCTATTAATTAGCAAGATTTTTAGTTATCTTTCGGAGGTGATGCAACTGAGAGCCTCTTCTGTACTCTTTTTAACGGACATTGCTTAAACTACGTTGTTTATTTTTCCTTGAAGAATAAAAATCGCAAATCTTCCTTCTGGCGGGGTTTCAAGATCGAGGAATGAAAGAGACGATGACTGGCTAGCAACCCACGAAAGGATCCGCAAAGTCATTTGCACTAAGTCTCGCGAATAAATAGGAGAATATGCGAAAAATGAAGACATGAGAGGCTAACGAAGGCTTCCCTTATCTCATTATACATTCTTTGACGCGAAAGAATGCTCTTTGACAGTGATAAATTGAACTTGAACGTAATGACGGTTACGTTGCAAGGAAAAATTCGGCTCGCAAATAATTAGGAATAAAGAATGACGATTCCAAAAGCTTTGTCGACATTCTCACAGGGATCAATGATAAGAGCGAAATGATAGACAGAATACACCGCCTCGGACGCTGCGAAAGATTGATTATACACCTCTGCGTTCAAACTGCTACATCGTTATTTTAAATTCCGTCCTTGGTTCTTATAAAAATAGCATAATGAGTTTACGTCAGTGCTCAGCGGTTTTCCCAGAGAAACGTTCATAAATATGCCGATAAAGATGGGTCAACTAAAGCATATAGCTATTGATTTAAATTATTCGCATGCATGTCTAGCAACAGTTGAGTTGATTACCTAAGGCAAAGCTGGGGTGAAATGTAGTTACTACACAAAATTATTAAAAAAAGAAAATAATTATGTAATTAATATTTTAGGAACTTAAGGGCTGTGAGCTGAATACATAAATAATATCTTTACTTTGGGCGAAATTGAGACAAATATCCCCTTCCGTTTAACCCATACCATCCCTTAGAGCTTATTTTTATTGATTATAAGATCAAAATCAAGGTTGGTATTTGTAATTTAATAGCTCGCTACAAAGTACTTCTGAAGTTCCTCTTCGATGCAAATACATTCGGAGCTCCAAGAGCCATGGTTTTCAAATAAAGACGGCGAAAAGCGTTCTGGGTAAATCTTAGGTGACGCTCGACGCATGAGTATTTGGTCCAGTAGCTGACAATTAGATGTTACAAGTGTGGTGGAAACGACGAAGCCGCTAAAAAGTTTTTTAAGTGGGATTGTACAATAGGTTATCTTCTTTCCATAAATAAATTAAACAAATTAACGTCTGAATCGTTTTGAAAATTAAATTAATAGTGTTGATAATCTGAATGAACAAGAAAAACGTTTAATGGCGTAAATATACACAAAAGCAGCTGTCAAAATGGAACGGCTCAATCTCTGCCTCTAATTACTAAATTTGAATCATTCTGAACCTTGGGATTGAAAAAGAAGTATTCCATTCTGGCAAATCAAGGCCTCCTTCTTCGGAAACAGTTAGAAAATATACGGTTCAGATTATGAAAACCTTAAGCTATGAACATTTGAACAATTGTCCTCTGAAAATAGGGATTCATGAATTCGAATGCGTGGCTTTCCTACAATTCGTAAAATTCCAGAATTTCAGAAGGAAACAAACATTAATATTCAGTGTATGCTGATATAAAACACGATAACCCAAATTTTTGTTTGACCCAAATAAAATGTCAAGGTGGATCGCTAAATCCATTTAATAGCTTATGGAAGAAGAACAAGAAATGAAAAAGATTATCGCTCGTAAAAAATAACGTCTTCCGGATGGATAAGAGTGACGGAACAGAAAAAAATTCGCGAATGAAAGAAACCGCTCCTGAATGATTCAAATCAGATGAAGACTTTTCTTTAATAATCAAGGGCAGAAGAATCCTTTGAAATCATAACTGATAAGAAGAAATAGAAAGCTGGGATGAATCGAATCGGCCGAATTGAAAAAATACGTAATATTTTTACATATAACTAAAGAGAAAAAGCCATGGAAGATTTCTCACATTCAATACTAAGCTATGGAGCAGGAAAATTGAATGCGAAGATATGTATGTACAATGTATATACATTGTACATTTGATGGAAATTTGCCTAAAGTAGCTTAAAATTTTTAATATTCTTGAGAGTAAAGAAATTACTTTAACGAAATAATTTAATTTATTTCATTATTTAATACATACTTAAATTAAACTGTTTCCATTGAAATGCCTCTAAAACGGCTGTTTTAATTAAAGAAACACGATTTTCAATGTTTTTCTCCCCAAAAACACGATAGGAATCATGACGATTATAACAACCATTTTTTTCGAACCGATCTCATAATTTAGTGGGCCCCACAGTTTTAATTAAAAGCAATGCCACTGCAGTGAAGGTAAATTAGCAATCTACAACTATTTAATTTGGATTTAACGTTTCAAAACATGCATAAATTGTGGTCTTCAGGTAAGATGAAAATCACACCCACCAATATAAGTAAAACTCACAGCGATGTAGCTCGTTCTCCGAAGAAACTGTATGAATACAGCGGGACGACGAATTTCGGACATTACATATGGAAGCAAAATAAACATCCACAACATCATATCCACGTTTCTAGCTAAAGCAGCATTTATATATAATTAATGCTGAAAGGTAATTTAATGAAAGAGTCATAAAATGGATGATACTATAGTAAACATTCCTCGGACATACCTACCTCTTTTAAGAGAACTAGAAGAGAACCTAAGAATCCTGACGAAAGAGAGATTTGGCTATATCCTGGAATGGAATAGCTCACTGAGCGTTGACGTAGAGACGATAAGTTTTCACAAAAGAACAGGAAGAATAAAGCGAATAATGCTCTCATATTCCATCGAGGTGTTTAACATAAATCCGACGAAAAGCCCTACTACGCTTCGTAGCAGAGATTAAGTTGGCTAACAATAAGAGGAAACTACATTATTACGCTTCTTAATTGATTTAATGGTAAAAATAAGAGCGTCATCTGGATGTAGAATTAAGGAAATTCAGATGATATTGTTGGCTTAGTGGAAAATAAATAGATAAGATAATTTACATCGTGTAGAAGATCTGTTGACTCGAAAAAGGGTGAATGAGCTGGAGGAGAAAGTCAGTGTTTCAGATAACAGCTAACTCGTGTTTACTTGAACTCCTACTTTGCTTGGAACCGTTTAAATGTGTAGCGAACACTTCAATCTAACTAATGCGGAAACGTTGCAGCGAGATCTAAAGAAATGAAACTAAAGAAGTACAAATTAAAATCCCCAAATTATTAAGGCCACGAACATCGAGAAACACTCAGCTGACTTTCTTCCACAACTATTCTAAACGCAAGCAAATAAGAGGAAGGTTTGCACGAAGCCCATTAGGGAAACACGGGAACCCACAGATCCAATTAGCGGGAAACGGAAGGGGAATGCTCTTCTAAACCCATTGTTCCGCCCCAGACGGGAATTAAGTAATCAGGTGGCCGATGAAGGGACACGGGCACGAAGACTTTCGAGGGAAAGTGACGAACGATTTGCCCTTCTTCAGATGTGGGCGTGTGCAGCGGCGAGGAGGAAAACATCGGACACCTCCGAAAGGTTGTATTTTACGCAATGTAATTGTCCCCTTTTTGTAATAGGACTATGGGTATTCACTAATTAGACGGTAGTGATCATGCATCCATGGATGCAATTTCATGGACCGATATCACATTTAACATAATTATATCACCCTAGTCGAAGTTTCCGTTGATTACTAACGGGAAAAATAAAAATAGGATTAAAAATCCTTATTAGTAAGAAGTGAATCTAACAATTCACATACTAGTTTAGTGGTACAGGTTACCGAAAACAACATGTTTTCATCTTATCTAAGTTTCCATGATTAGGAACCAAAATCAACCATAGGCGATAAGAATGTATTTTTCTAGAATTTATTTCTTACGGAACGTATCTGGCACTAGTATGATGCTTATGTTTTATATAATTTAACAATAGTAGTAATAATAAAAACTTCTTTAATGGAAACAGGAAGGTCCCAATTACATCCATTTCAATAATTATTACTATTTACAAAGACACAACCATTCCCTAGCCGGGATTCGAACCCAGAACCTTGGTGTTGGAGTGCTAGCACGTTAACCACCTGGCAAAAATAAGTAATAGAACCTGAAAACTATTAATATAAGCATTCAATGCATTTCTTATGGGACAAAATAACTCGTGGGGATAGAACCGGAGCCCAATAGACACATGGAAAGCTGTCAATAACCTGCGGACGTCGAATTTTAAATATGCGCATTTTTGCGAGTTTTGCGAATACTAGTTTTCGAGTTTTAGGTGACAATACACATCCTCATCCAACACTATAATGTATCATAGCTGAAATGTCCATAGGATCCAAACGGGGAAACAAAAATTAATTAATACTATACCAGCGGCAACTTATTAGATTCTCAAAAATACACAGAATTAATTCTCAAGAAAACAATAGATAAGAGATACTAATGAGATTATATTAATAATTATTAATATCATTAATAGCTTCAACGCAACTCTCTCTTTAGAAAGAATAAATTAACAAATAGATAGTCAATTAGTCATGTTCTCAATAAAAATCGTCTCCCTAAACATTTTGTTAATTTGATGGAATATACTAGGATTACCGACATAAGAAAACGTACGTTGTTGCCTTTGATATTAAAAATAAAGCCTCAAAAAGAATATCTATATTTTTAAATTGATTAATTTACTCTAAATCTAGGATACATCCCTCAAGCTAAGATAAGTAGGTCTTGATAGAGCAAGTGTCAGAACAAACCTTAATTTAATACGATAGATACTTTTGATCGACAGAAAAATAACTTAACTAGATATAAATAGTAGCATATTACTATTAGCATGTGCATTAACTTATTGCTATAGTTAAAAATAGGTATGAATTATAAATGAGAGGTAAAAATGTCAGAAGTATGTAAATAAGTAGAGGCTAAGAGTGAATGTGACTTACCGTCTCAATATAGCTTAGCCTATATGCAAGGAGCTTCCAGGTAATGGCTCTTAGAATATATAATGCTTTACCAAGTGCACTAAAGGAGAGTAATACCAATGCTTTTTCAAACAAAATTAACATTTTTTAACAGAAAAAGTTTACTAAAGCGTAGAAGAATTTATAATTGAAAATATAAAGTGATAAAACTCTACATTGCTACTAGATATCATGTATTTTGAATGTGTTGTGTTAATGTAATTCATTATGTATTGACTGTTTATTATTCATTATACCAAAATTATTATTTACATTATGTATTCTATTCATTATGTATTGACTGACAGTGAATATGTTGATTGACTTGTCCTATACATGCCTATGTATTAATAAATATTATTATTATTAATATATTGCTTATTAAGCCGGAGAATACACCTAGCATCAGGTTGTTCAATCGAAGTGTCAGGAAATGACTCAATTATTTACACTCATCCATTATCGATTCATTGGATTTGGTTTCTGTCAAGCTTTGCAAAGCTTCGAGTTTATGAATTATTGTTACCATAGATGTGCTGTACAAAATAATGTGCCGTTAAAAAGATAATTCGTCAATAATTTTTTCAAATAACGCCGATGAAAGATTTAATTTCAAACTTCATTAATTTAGAAATATGTTCTGAATTTACCGCATATCCTAATTATCAAATCGGCCGTGTCTCATCGGGAGAGATTTTTCTTTAAGATCATTGCTAAACTTACTCAAGCACAAAATTTTGACTCGCGAGATTGCTCAATTTGATATCTTTTATGATTTAATTTTGAAGATTCGTGAGAAGTGGTTAGATGACGAATCAAGAATTTTTTATGCAACGAAGTTCTATAACTTAAGAGGAAATACAATCGAGGTTACAAATACAATAACCATGAGACTCACTTTCTCTTTCCGTAACTATAATTCAAACACTTTCTCCTCCTATAAGTGCGTTAAAGTATCCTTTCTAACGATGATGATAAAATAGGTAATACCGGCGCACCTTTCTTTGGAGTCCACTTTTCCAATCGCAAAAACAGTGACAAGGGATTTCCAAAGCATAAAGAAAACAAGTGGATTCAGATAGACTCTTAATTTATACTTTCGAAGAGAGGACATCGGTAAATATACTTTAAGAATGTAACAATGAGAAGAAATGTGATATATGTTTGTTCCATTCTCTTACATGATAGAACATTGAATCATTCCGGATGGCGATGAGAGAGAACAGGGAAGAAAATCTACAATTTAACCCAACAAAATAATTCAATCGAAGAATCATATTTGGGCTGGATACCATCATGAAAGCTGAGAATAAATAAAGGAGTATGCACAGAGAAATGTCATTAAAAATGACAATTTAAACGACTTATATTTACACCCCTTGTCAGACGCCGAAAGCCGGCTTGCAGGGAATCAATATAGATTTAAATGTAAAACATATTTAAAAAAGTTTATCTTTCTATATAACTTATTTAGTTATGTTCTTTCACATTTTTTCGAAGAAATGGCAGACCTAAATTATTTAAGTATGAAAGTCTTCTTAAATTCTCCAGTAATTAACAAAATAACGATAATATTATCTATAGAAGAAGCCTTCACTATGTGGGACTCCATAACAGTTAAAATAAAATCATTAAGTAAAATTCACCTTCAGAAAATATACCTATAATTTCAAAAGAATCACAGAAGTTACTCAAGGAACGTTAACGTAGCTATATCATAGAAAACTACATTCATTTCGATAACATTTTATAGTTACGATTTTACCTTATTTATAATTATTGCATTTACCATTATTTATAGAATTTTAATCTTCAAGAAAAGAACATCAAGAAATTGATTTTTTAAATCAAGGCTTCGTAAAAAGAGACGGGAGCTCTCCGCCTAATGAACACAAAAAATATGTTATAACGAAATAATCATATTTGACTTGCCGCTCTCACTCAGAACTTCCCTCTCTTCATTTCAAAAAAAACGTTTGATGCAAGCAACTAACTTCTACAAATATTTAGGAATCACTCAACTTAGAGGAACATGAAAAAATGGCAACATATATTTCTTAGGAATATAATCAGACTTGAGTTTGATTATAACATCATCAAATTCTTCACTTCAAATCGTCTTTTTTAACCTAACAAAGAGAAAATGTCACATCACGCATAGCACTATGGTTTGTCTGAAACCATTTATCGACCTCTGCTAAATAAGTAAGACACACAAGAGTGAGTCTTGCTCTATTTGAAGAAATTATTTTTTGAGATGCGACATTTTTGCGAGATAGAATAGTATAACACAACTGACAATAAAATACTCGTAGCGCAATGGGTTTTAACATGTGCCTCTAGCGTTGACGCATTACAGCGGCAATACAAAGCCGTAAGATGTCGGATTAAGGCAGAAACGCCCTCTTACCCCTTTGATTTCTTTCGCGGCAGAGCGCCGATCGCTCCGGCGCGATTGTGTGCCGACGAAAGAACGAAGCGTATCGACGCGAAGTTTTACGCAAGAGAATTAATTGAGGAGACAAATGACCTAAAAGTGCGAGAGCACTCTCGCGTGAATTTGAAACTTAAGACCTGTCCAACGCAAGAGTTTCGATTCTGAAGCTGAATTCGCTCCTTTCTTCGTCCGTTAATAGCAGCTGATGAAATCAGCAGTTATATCGAAATAAAGAAATAGACTCCAATACGATAAATTCTGGTAGGAAAAATTGTTATCCGGAGAGAGGGAAAACATTTATAAGTATTGTGAATTTTCTGAAGTTCTTCGGCAGCTTCGTGACTGAATACACAAGATCGAATCTTAAATATTTAAAGTACGTCAATGTTTTTGATTTTAGAGAAGGACCAATCGCAGTTGAGTTGCTATGTGTCTCGCTCCTTATCTTCAGCCTAAAATAACATTGAAGAGGGGAGGAACATTTCCAAAACTCACGGTATGATCGATTATCAATTCTTTTGCGCAAATCGATCCATGCGATACAAACGAAATGGCAGTGAAAGGAATGGTAAAATATAAAAAGAATACACCCTCGTCCTTTTCTCATCGCTCCGATGTCGTTTGCAATCAGAAAATGCCGACATATATCGATTAAAAAAGGAAACGTATTTTTATTCGTTAAACGGGATGTTCGTTGAATCAGAGAGATGTGAGCGGAAAATCAAAAAGAGCTTCAATAATGATAAAGAGCACCGAATGAAAATTCTGCGAATCACGAACGATGTTAACAGAAACTGTGAAATTCATGGTGCAGCACGTTGCTCGTAATAAGGACGGCGTATCAGTGGTTCAATGCCGGTCATTGAACGTGAAAGGTCTTGCATTTGCACATATAAATTTCAAACGTTCTCCCCTGAATGTCAGAGAAAGTTTATACTACAGATTGAAACTAGGACACTTTTCCCCTCCGTACTGTTTTCAGCATTAAATATGACACAGTAAGCAGCGAAAAGGTAGAAATGAAACAGAGTTACAGAGTGACATTTTCAGTAAACAAACACCTAGCATCAAAGCATTCTGGAGTAATAATCTTAATTTGATTTCCCAGGGCATGCATTTCGAATTTATTTTAGTTAATACACTAAGTTTACACAATGTTCCAAGTATTGCTTAAGCAAATCTTCAAGTTTCCTTTAAATCGCTTCTTGCACTTGCACATTAACCGAAGACCAAACTAAAAATCTGATGTGGCCAGCACATGACTTTCTCCATATATATAAGATGTAAATATTTATCTACCGCAGTAATTTCGAACTCTATATTCCATCTGAACTTGGAATATGAGAGATTAATATATAAATATATTTTTATCTTTGAAGCCAAAAACATGAATAATAATGTTTTACGGGACATGATCGATGAAAAACGATGAAATTGGCATTTCACCCATAGAGCCCAGAGCGCCCACAAAGTACATAATCAGCAACTTCCGGTTTATCAGTATTTCATGAATAACTCCTACACAATCAGTGAAACAAAAATATGTTTCAACCAAAAGTTATAGTAAATTTTATTTTCTAAAACTTTTATTCATAATAGTATATACCTAAATATCATATTTATGGAGATATTTCGAAAACCGGAAATGATCTTTGAAGAATACAGCTCGACTTCCGGTAAACCGATTTACTCCAAAAACTAATCAACTCTTAAGTAACTAAATAAAACACTATATATGAAATTTGGTGTTGATATAATGCATCGTTTTTAAGTTATAGCGCCCACAAAGTACATAACGGCTACTTCCGGTTTATCGGTATTTCACGAATAACTCCTAATCAACCGGTGATACAAAAATATGTTAAATAGAAAAGTTATAGTAAAATTCATTATCTAAAACTTTTATAAGTAATACAATGCACGTATATATCATATTTATGGAGATATTTTGAAAACCGGAAATGAGCTATAATGAATGAAGCTCGACTTCCGGTCAACCGATTTACTCCAAAAACTAATCAACTCTGACAGCACACACCACAGCACTATATACGAAGTTTGGTATTAATAAGACCAATAGTTTTTACGATAGAGCGCCCACTAACACACACACACATACAGACACACACACACACACACACACACACACACACACACACACACATACACATACACACAGACATCATTCCGAAAATAGTCAAAACGTGTTCTAGGGACCCCAAAACATGTATTTCCGTTGAAATCTCGAAGTCGAATTTTTTCATGAAAACAATACTTTCTCTATACTTCGTATATGGAGAAAGTAAAAAGAGATCGCTTGCAGATAGTTCCTAACAGCCCTCTTTGCCTGATAAACATGAGTGATATTTCATAATTATGATAAAAAGACATCTATAACCGAACTTAAATCGTGCATGAAAGGAAAAACGGAAATAATAATAAGAATAATGTTGAGTTATCAAATTACGATGATGTATCTCTAAAAATTAAAAATAATAAAGAACCTACGAAACGTAACTTTTCAAATGAAAACACTTTTTGGATAACATAACTCCAAACATATTTTAATCGTACCTACTGATTAATACAGAAGTTAATACAGAGAACGGAACATAATGATTGAAAGTTGCATTTTAAGCTTACTATGAGCCCGGAGGAGGTGAACTTACAAGCATCCTGAAAGCAATAATTTTATCGGTAAAAATATGCTTCGCAATACAAATTATTTCTAAATATGACGAAAATGAAAGAAAACACATGGCCTCTCAGAAAGCGTAAGTGTTATGAAACTCGTGGGTCCAAAAAAATTAAACTTCCGTAAACAGAATCAAAACTGAAGAAATTTTTAGGACAAAACGCATTCGCCATGGAAAGTGATTCCACGCTCCAATTACGGTGGGCAATTCCCTTTAATCCGCGACGGGCAACAAAAGGAGAAAAGCCGACGCGTGTGTGAATGGAATGCATGGGTATTCCCGTGAACGATCCGTCGGAGTGAAAGGACGCCATTTTCCCCGCTGTTATTAATCTTCATTAAACGACTGTTGCTCGCCGTTGGCGAGGAAAAAATATCATAAAGGCAAACGTAATCGAATTTCTCCATTGGGACGACGAAAAACGTACAGCTTTCTTCATTACACTGTTCCTGTAGCAATTTCAATCCCTTCCCGAGTGCATGCAGCGACTCAAAGTTAATTATCCATTCGCTATGGGCATCGGAGGAAAAAATATTACGTAACATTTTGACTAGGATGCTTCCTTGCATGCCTCAAACATTTAGAATCTACGTCTTTCTGCCTACACTGCATTCCAGTTCTCATATCTTGTTGCTTGTAGTGACTTAATACAATAGTGGTATATAATTGTCAGCATTTTTATTTTAAGTATAGATAATTCCTTCGGGCGGTGATAAAATATATGTACATTTAATTTCGCATAGGTTTAGTTAACAACTGTGCTAATTTTAAAGAGAGAACTTAATCGGTACCATCATTTAGCAAACCTCACTATCTATCATGCCGTCACAATCATGAACAACACCGTGAAATGAGTAGATGAAAGATACATTCTTCTCGATCCTCAACCAAAATAAACGTAAAAAGTGATCAATTAATCAGAATATGGCGGCAGGAACTATAGACAGCTATGAAATATTTCACTAATTGGGACATTGAGCAGCATATAGACAGAAATTTCCCCCTGTGGCTCTCTTCAGTAGCATTCTGGCTCACTGTCAGCGAGATAAACAAAGGAAAAGTACCTCACTCATCTTGTGTAATGCGCCTCATCCCTACTCACGAGCTTTTAATGGCAGTGGGGTGGAGGATCCAGCCATTCTCCGAGCTGATGACTTCACAAACAGATCAGCAGACTTAAAAGCGCGATTTTCAAGATTTTGTTTGAAACTGATAGTTGAATAATATGCTACACATAGCTTCGACAAAAGATAAAATGGATTCGTATCGTTTCAACTAAAATCTTACATTAGATCTCCTAACGCGAAAGGAAATAAAAGTTTATCTAAATTTAAATTTCAAAGTCGTCAATTTCAAATTAGCATCATTCTTGGAAATAACAAAGCTATTATTAGACTTCGAAATCTTGATTGCAAATTGATGATTCCAGCGTGAAATGAGCTCCCTAATGTTTGCAGAAATTTAAGCTTTGATAAGGTATCGGTAGGTATAGGAAAGCATTACTCTCAAACACTCTTATATCATAAGATAAGATAGCATTTGGACGAAAAAGACATAATCATGGATAACTTCCCTAAACTGCTTTGACTTCATATATATAATAAAAATGCAGAGAGCGATAATATTTCCGAGGTAATATCCACAGAAATTGAGTTGGTTGACACACATGGACCTTATCATTCAATAAAGACTCAATATCCACGAGCGAAGCTCATACTCATCGTGATCGAATTCACGATAATATGCTCTCCGTGTGCGGAAAAAAATCACGGTGACTTTGGAGTGGCGTTACGTAATATTCGCATCAAGTATCATTACCGGATAATTGTCATGGGGGAACTAAAAGAAGTAAGGATGGGCGAAGCATTAGTAGAGAAGTATCAACTCGAAAGGACGACGAGTAAAAGTGGATTCGCAGAGAAGCGGAACAAAGATGAGCGAAACTATAGCGATGGGGATTACAAGGAAGCGCAAAGGTATGGGGTCGAGGGGGTATTAGAGAATATCCCTACTCCACAGACTCCCCAGAAAAGGACAAACTGAGATGAATGGAGAGCGAGGTAAAGAGCTCCGGAGAAATGGATGAAGAGATCTCCACAATGGCAGTTCTCCTTTTTGAAGATCCTGCCATAAGGAAATCCAAGCAACTTCCCGACTACGCGTCCCACATTTTGGGGGCGAAATAACATGCGCCAGAACTCGGGCGAAGTAAATAAAAGCAGGAACTCGATCCCGAGGATTATTCAGTAACATCTCAACGGATAAAGTTACGAAAGAGAGATGGTATTCCCTTCACCGAAGATTTCCAGGTTCTGTCGAGATACAGCGAGTAAAATCCAACATCCGTGATAAAGACTTATAAAACGAAATTCATAATTGATATGGCGTATTTTTCTGTTAGCCTCTAATAGAAAATGCATTCTATCTTCTATAAAAATTTTCTTCATTTTCATTCGAAAATTGAAGAGCACAGAAACACGAGAGACGAAACGATTATTAACACAAAAGTTCGTCTACGAGCATGTACTTCCATTAAAAATTAATCTTTGGGTGGGATAATAATTAGGAAGAGGACGAGTGAAAATTCGCCTTAAGGTGTGCGCCCAGAAGACACCCAAGGACATGGAAAAAACTCCATGTCCGTCTCTCCTTGAGTTTTTCCTGGGCGCACACCCTAATCTGCAATTTTCACTAGTACTCTTCCTTGTTATATCCTTTGCGGAGGTTCCTCTACAGCACTTTGTTTGGCTGGTGCCTCAATGAGGCCGAGGCAATGGACGATGCCGCACAGTCGGACGAAACCATACCGCCCTTGCCTACAAAGTCCCCACAACGGCATGCTAAATTGTTCTACCTCGGTAGCTTAGTTGGCTAAAGCATTCTCCCGGAAAGAGGAAGATCGGTTCGTTTTTGGTTCGTTTCCCGGCCTTGGTGGACTTTTTTCCATTTCCGTTTCTCCTTGGGATAATAATTGCTTTGAATGAAAGAACGTCTACATACAAAAGCAAATACGAAAATTTTAAACATGAAAATATCAAATGATCGTTTCTGAATCTGAAAATACTAACTAACTAACGAATTAATATACTTAACTAATTACCTCAACTTAAATGATGAAATCGATTTCAGATAGCTATCCCAGTAAATCCTCAACATTCTTGTAATACTACGTACAACT
Source organism: Sympetrum striolatum (assembly GCA_947579665.1). Classification (NCBI taxonomy): domain Eukaryota; kingdom Metazoa; phylum Arthropoda; class Insecta; order Odonata; family Libellulidae; genus Sympetrum; species Sympetrum striolatum. Next base: position 104,246,629 of record OX388341.1, on the reverse strand, counting down.
ACAGGAAAGGGTTTTCCTACATTTCCTAAAATGTTAAAGGGAATTTGTTTATCCCGAAATATTAATTAAATTTTAATAACAAAAAAGTGATAAAAATGTGAAGGTATATAAGGATGGTCTATGACGCTTCATTGACGTCATCGAATAAACATCTAAATGTAGCACTGGGTGGTCCATTAGAGCACCAAAGAAAACTTACCAGCACGATTAATCAAGGTGTGGGAAGATTCAAGGGTAGAGGGGCAATTATTTTTCACGCAATAACCACTGACACTTTTATCATTCGCATTACCTTGACATGCGTCGGAAAAGTCGTCATTACTCTCACAAATCTGCCCAGCTGCCGAGAAACAGTTCGCGACAGGGCTTGCTCCGCCTATACACCTTTCTATCGCATTTGCGGGAAATGAATAGGGGATTTTTATTTCAGGTCATAACAGAGGATAAACCTTATGTGCTAATGACCTAATAGATGGCGAACATTAGATAAAGTTCTGTCAATCAAGCATAGAAGTAATAAGTAGTAATGAAGCATTAATTCAAAGAAGATTGATAGGGATCCTTGAAAACGTATTATTGTAAGTTTAAATATTTTAAGAACTATTCTTTCGCTAAGCTATAAATCTATTAGCTTTCCGTAGTCATTCTTAAGATAAAAAACCTCTTCATAAACATTCAAAATTATAGCTAAAAAGTATTTTAGAGTGAAATATTTGATAAAACCAAGTTCGAAGGAAAACTAAATACCCCGAAGGCTGAAAATTCTTCTTTCTTTTTAATTCAACGGAAAGTTTTTCAATGAAATGATAACTGCCAACGTGTTTTTTCTAAACAAAGATAATACTACGTAAAAGCAGTCAAGTAAACCTTTCAGAATTATAAGACTTGGAGTATAAAATCAACAAATTTTCCGATTTGGAGCAGGAGTATGGATGAAAAGATCACACATATACATGACAAAAATAAATTTTAATTACATATACCTTCTAATAAAAAACTTATATTTCCAACCCTATCGAAATTCCTTTGAAAAAATTCATTTTTAATAACTTTAACTACCCTCAATCTATAATGTGAAAATATTTTATGGTAGCTTTTTACGGTAATCATGCAGTCAGCTGCACATACCCAAAGCGAAAACATTCCCACCGTCTTTAAATCAAAAAGCGATTATACCCACTCCTTTCTGGCCGTTTCTAGTTGTGTATTTTGTATTTGGCTTTATCTTCGTTTCTCGTTTTACATTATGCATAAATCAAGCACTTTAATAAAAATTATTAACGATCTGTAAGGATTCTAATAAACGTCCCCTATGCATGAGCGCCAAGGAAAAGTTTATTTTTCCTATTCAAAAGGAAGCACAAGAACCGATCATTTTCACCCGCTCAGAGAGCAAAAACACTAAATGCGTTGCAGGAAAGTGAAATCAGTGCAGCTCTCGTCGCCGGCGGAAATTTCCGACATTAAAAAGTATCAATGAAAGTAAGGTCGGGGAGGCGCTTCGTGCGTTCAACCTCAGGGAGCGGGAGCTGGTGTGGAAGCGGCTGAAGGCGTGGGCAGAAGTGGGTCGATCGATCTCTTCAGGTGCCGATTCGGACGGACACTCGCACTTTGCGGCTATCGAACGATTCGCGATACTCCCGAAGCTAAGGTTCGTGGGCGAAAGAATGAAGTAACGAAAAAGTGAATCAGATACGACCCACATCGGACCAAGGACAAAGACTCCCACGCGACGAAAATATTGTTTCGAATGTTCCATCTCCGAGTACTTGAAAATAATAGGGATGACATTTACGGTAAAAATGTAAGACGGGAATCGTGTCAAAGTTAAATAAAAGAGGTACTGCATTTATACGTTTTTAAACCGAAGGACTATGATCTTTCGTTTATAGATAAAGTATATGGATGCAAAGATTTAATAAAATTATTCATTTAATACACATTCTAGAGCTAAGCGAGTATCCAGAAATCTAGGGGACGAAAATGGACAATTCTAGTACTCTCCCACTTGAAAGAAGTGTTCTAAAACGAATCCGTTTATTTAATCATTTTTTGATTTTTTTTCCGAACGGATTTTAGAATATTCTTTCCAAAGTTTCTTGTAAGGTAGATCTTTGTCTATCTCAAAGAGAAGCGGAGAATATCGAACACCTTTCGTCGCGATATCAATAAGGCCTCGCCAAATGTTGATCTTGTTCTATCCAAAAGAAATCCTGAGGAGATCCAAACGAACCAGACACCTTTTGGAATTCGAGGTAAGTGGACATCTAAAGAAAATATTCTTATGGGTTTCACCGAAACATAAAAATGAATAAACAGCAAAACTATTTTAGATATAAAAGACTGTCTAATTAATTTTTTTGAAAAATCAAATAATATAGGTAATCATACTACCACTACCGCAATCAGAATTCTTCGCGACCGAACAAAGAGAAGAAACCGTTCAAAAGTAATTACATGGGAAATGCAACAAGAAAGAAATAGCACCAACATTCACTACTATCACGTAAGAAACATTACTAGAATCTATTGACAATCTGCTCTTGAGATTTCGCTGTGGTCATGCACTATCCCAAGACTCAGAAATGATTAAGTATCGTATTAAGGATGTAACCTCCAATATGAAAGGAATATGTATGAAGGATTTCATGAATATCCATTGATTGAAAGGGTTAATACTTTCTTTCTCAACCCTGAAGTTCCATCCGGGTTCATGGCATATCGAATGCAAGACAACTACTCATACTCTAATGCAAGAGAACGAATCAATTCCATGATAACATTTCACGGCATTTAAATTGTGATGAAGCATTTAAGCGATGGCATTTTCTTTATCATTAACGTAACACCATTGCGCGATTAACCCTTTCCAATCGATAAGAAAGGTAATAACGGACGAACGATACTGAAGGTAATATTAAAGGGAGGAGCGGAAATTGAACTGACATTTTAAATTTATCACTATTTCCATTCAAAAACCTTCACGAAATGCCGGAGTAATCGAAATTCTCTCACTTATAATGTGCATTTAGAGGTTAAATGAGATAGAGAGGTAAATTTAGATAAAACGCATGATCTGAAAAACACTTCAGACTCATTTCTTTCAAACTAATGTGAGGGAGGGTTTCAATCAACCTTAAAATTTGATTTTCTTCAAGTAGAAAAAAACCTTCACCTGCACTACTTCATGTATTCTACGATCAAGTTAATTTTCTCGAACACAAAATATAATATCTCGTAATGCAAGAAGTTGGTGAATTTTCAATAAAAATACAACTTATTTCGCTACTCATCATTGAAACTATTAATTATGAGCTTTGCAACTGAAAAATTCCTGATGCTCCTTTATCGAGAATTTTCGATCGCTTCATTAATAGTGACGCAAACGAATATAGCAAACATAGAGGATTGTGGAAAGCGCTAGACAAGTCTGCTTTTGCTGAGTGTTTGAAACTTTCTAATAACGGCTAAACTAAAGCATTCAAAAATTCTTCACGAATGAGAATCAGTCGATAGAAGGACAGCAAACTTTGCCTTCTGCTTTTGGGTTTGGTATCAGCACTTACCGAAATACTACCAGTGAATTTGATTGTAATTATCCCAAATTAAAGTAATCATAAATAAATAGGGAGCTACGGCCGACTATAACGAGCAACTAAGAATGGTGTGAGGCGAGTTAAAACTGGGTAATTATAGCAATGCAACATGATTGTTTTCATTGCCCAGTTATTCATATCAATCACTCGGCCTTAGAGATTTTGATTGATTTCCTAGCATCATTTAGACGCAAATTACAAAAGGAAACGAGGGGGAAAGAGAAAAAATAAATAAATTCAATGGTTGGTGAGCGCCAATTCAAGAAGCGATCAAAGTTGATCGATTAATGAACTTAAATTGCACATTGTACCGTTAAATACATCGATCACATCAAAATCCAAAATTACTGTTCTTTTAATAACTCTACAGATTACAAGTTCGAATCAAAGTGATTCAATTTCGATTACCCCTCCCACAAAATCACAATTTTATTCACTTAAAATGAAAAGATATATTTTTCATCCATAATGAATGAAGCTCAAAAGGTTATTTCAACGAAATACATACATAAATGAGAAGATATTGACAAATTAAATTATATTTTTGAAATGGCGGACACCGGGTTAAAAATATAAAACAGTTAAATTCTCCTGGTACTGAGGAATTTCCTTTGTACCGGATCTGTTTAGATACTTAATGAAAAGCGTATAATTTAAATATGCCCAGTCATTCCTGAGAAATTCTCCTTCGCATAACTTCAACAGTTCATTTCATAGCTTGTAACGCATCACTAAAAATATACATATAATAATAAAAAACATTCACTGCGGTATATTTCGTTAGAACTTAGATCGAGAAAACTCCTCGTTCTCGAGCACGGCATCAATAAAAGCACGAAATAAACACACCATAAATAGAAATGGAATTCGCATTGAATGATCAAGATCCGATTCTGATAAAGGTCAAAGGCTATTTATCGCGGCACTGCTAACGTAATGTAAACGCCGCAATAAAGCGGGGGAATCTCGATTTCCGAGAGAAGAGGCAATAAAAATGAAATCATCAATTAATCCCCGTAAAAAAGATTGGAAGGTTTGAGGTAGAAGACGTAAACCCTAAATCACACGATAAAAATCGAAGTAAAAACTGCGAGGAACGTAAACCACGGAATCAAAGCAATTTATGGAATGGTACCAACTGGCTTTTCATCCCAATTAGTTTGAGGAGGCACTTTTCAGTAATTAGTTAGTCATAAGGTAATGCCATAAAATTTCATCTCCTTCGTTTCCTTACAAGATTAAATTCATTCACATGGCATTCCACGACTTTTCAGTCTCTTTGCAGAGAGAGTCCACTTTTAACGGGGTCTTTCTTAACTCAACTGGTTATTACGCATTCTTAACTTTCCATACCTCGGTGTAGTAGGGCATTCTCGTTTTCAATGAGTGCATATGCAAGCAAAAATGTATAAACCAAGGTAAAAACGGAAATGGCCGTATAAAATTCACTTTTTTCGAATAATTTCCATTTATTCGGAAAATATTTAAGTGCTTGATTCATTTCTATTAGTATATTCTTGGATAAAATAATTAAATTTTGACTTGAAGTTCATCAGAAAATAAAACCATCCCAACTAGGATATAGGTTAGATGGAAGAGGAGTTGTTTTAGTCTCAATCTCGCCCGAATAAAGATGTAATGGACAAAAAGTTCCCATAGAGTAAGATCCCGGGTTCGATCCCCGGCCGCGTCAGACTTTTTTCAAGTCCGTTTTTCCTTGGGATTTTTAATATTATGCACGCGGAGCAAACTTTATAAACAAAGGCTGTCTGCAATGTACTCACGATATTTAAGAGTGCTTCTCAATTAAATAAGACAGGCAACCTATTATTTTCACAAATTAACCCTATACACTTCTTAAAATTAATATATTTAATACTTCATTAGATATTTTAACCAAAAATCTACTAAATTATCCTGATGATGGCCATAATTTAACTTGCTTAGCGAAACTAAAGAACTTACTAAAATGTATCGGTACTAACTAAAAATATTTTGTATAAACTACAATTCTTTATTAATTTTAATCCCCTAATACATTGGCTCACACAAAGAGGACCAGGGTTATAGAAGGTATTACCAAGGGGGAGAACTTGGTAATTTAGAATTCTTATCATTGGTATAATAGGGAATATAAGCCCAAGAATAAGAGGAATCTTAAAAGATTTTCAGCTTCTCCATGTATTGCGTAATAATTCAAGTTAATTCGCGAGATGTTGACACTCAGAAAGGAATGTCCACCCTATAAAATATGTAATGATCTAAAAGTTGCAGGTGAGAGTAATAGAAGGTAAATTAAGCTACCGTATATATAAACCAGAAAGAGAGGAAGGGAATGAAATCATCCTCAAAACGCTGCTTTATCCAGCAGAGTAAAAGGCGAAGCAGCTGAATCTAAGCCCCCTGCGGTGCGTTGGAATTGCTGGGCATTGCGAGGGGAAGATCCCTACAAATCCATGATTCTCAGATACAAATCCCTGAAGGAAATTCCTCAGATTTTGCCCTTATACCTTCAACTCCTTAGGGAATATCCGCTGGAAATATGATTCGTACGATGTAATATAGTACAACTAAGAAGGATAACGGCTTAAATACTATGCGAATCATGAGCACTTAATGGTTGCAATTAAACAAAAAAAACAAAATAAAAGTTAATAACCAAATCAATAGAGCTCATTGTAAAGAGAAAAAACAGGTAAAATAAAGAAATATTACATTTAGAAATATACGAGCAAAATCCAAAATGAATTTGAAAAGATCTTCAATTTCGGAGAAAGTAAATATTTCAGAGGATTCAGTAGATTTATCACTTGCATGGAAGCTGCTAGTATTGAGAGATACTTCAGCAGCACAACGATTAGCTTAATTCTTAACAAACCATTGACATACTCGTTTCTCAAGCATATAGGGAATAAGCCGATGGAACTCAGTGCCATCAGCAAAACATTTCCTAATTCCTGAAATGAATAATTAAACCGAACACGTATTCTATTTTTATACCGCAGATAAATAGAAATCCGACGCCATTACACAAATTCAAATAAAATACTAAATTGTGAAGGCAATTTACTTAAGGATGACGATGCATGATAACTTACAATTTGAAACAGTAGAAAATTTAACAGTTACAGGAAATGGAGATGATGGAGATTCTTCAGCTTACCTAGAAGGAGAATATAAAAATTATATTAATTACATATCAAAAGAAACGAAATAAAAGGAACATTTTAAAATAATTCAGACTAAAATTAATTTACATGAACAGTTTAGTTTCTAAGTAACCGGAAAAGCTTTCTTACAACAAGTGCGTTGCAACTGCAACAACCCAGAAAATGAGAAAATGAAAAAAGAATACTTGTCAAATTTATAAACCATGTTAATGTGTAAGCCTCCAATCTGGGGTAATAATTAGGTAAACACAATAAATGATTAGCTGTTATTACGATTATAATATCATGTTGAGCTCTAAGCTCACCCGACAATTACAGCGAGAAAAGGAATTACCCCGCTATTAATTATTGACACGAATGTAAAATTGTTAGGAGAAGGAAATAAGGCTTAATACACCGTGGAGTTAATGTTACGTTAATACAAGGATAATGACTGAGAAAGAAGATTGTGACGCACTAAGAGCTATTTCTTATTCCTTAATATATATTCCTTAATATATAACTTAGTATTTCCTGCCTAAGAGCTATTTTCTTATGAGTGATTGAGGCAAAGAATGTATTAATTTAAATCACTCATGATCAGCCAGAAGGTGTTTATTGCCAACTTCCATCAATGCCTCCGCATGATGTAGCGTTATTTTAGAATGGAGTTATTGGCTCGTGGAATGCATTTCCTCAAGCATATTTTTGAAACAGCTGTAACATAATATTTTACCAAGAAAGATATGCAACCATACATTGTGAATTCATTCCTTGGGATATATTCCATTAATTAGCTACATACAATGTACGTTACTATACTTACTGTTAGTGAGTTCAAGGAAAAGGATGTTTTCCAAGCACATGAAGTGACTATTTTTGGACTTCGAAGTTGGTATAATATATGTATAACTGTTCTAGCATTCCACAGGGAAACAAATTTATAAGAAATTAGAAAACCTGCCAAGAACAGGTGCGTTTCCACTAGTTATGATAGAGATCTAACATCAAATTTAAGAATCTTCAATTTATTACCACAAATTATTGGTATAAAACGAGTAATTAACGGAAAGCTCTTGCTTTGCTGCTGACATCAAAAGAATACACCATTAGTTTTCGCAATAATATAACGATCAGTTCCGTTCAAGACTTATGAATGCCAATATATATTAGAATAATACTAACATAGTTACTCTTTGCAAAGAAAATATCTGTATCACCTTAACATAATGGCTAATTACGGATGAATCTGTCAATGGTTCCAGTTTCTTCAAACGAACTACACACTTCCGGAACTTGGTCAATAACAAATATTTAGTAAGAAAACGATATGTAGTATGTCTGCTCTCATAACAAAATTGGTGAACAAGATTCAAAACAGTAAGGAACAGAGATTAAATGCAACCTGCGAGTCTAAAAAATCATTCTTAGACAAGGTAAAAACGTACATGAATTCCGAGTTGCAACAAGAAAATCATCCTTTCATTGAAGGCAGAATAAAAACAATTCCTAGAATAACTTTCCAGAGACCTTGGAACGGCAATTAACTTTGAATGCTTCAACGGCAAGTGATTTCAGTGGCTGACGACGAGAGAATCGAGGATTGGCAAGAGAAACACTCGGATCAAAGGTAAAGAGATTTACGCTGTTTAACGCTTGGCTAAGAGCGTTTGATCATGCTTCTCAATCTAAAATCGATGAAGTAATCTTGATACTCTCTAGCGGTAAAGCGAAAGATAAATTATGATTACACTGCATTCTTAATGTTCACAGAAATTCATTTCTAATATTTTACCTTCTTCCTTGCCATTAAAAACATTATACCCCAACTAAACGAATATCAATGTCTGCAGTTTTTCATCTTGAATTACCTCGCAGACAAAGAAATTCAATCGATTCCAAATAACTGTCGTTGAAAATTTGTACCAATGTAAGGAGAAAATATGAAATAAGAATTGATTAATAAACATTTATTACAAAATTATTATGAAGTTCCACCAGATCTCCTTGGAAACCATTAAGGATTGATTATATATATATATATATATATATATAATATGGTTCCGCGTTAGCCGAGGCAGAAAGGAAAGAACCAATGACAATGCCAAAGACGTTTTAAGCTGAGAAATGACGCAACAAACACTTGAAGGGTTTCGTTTCTATCAATTCTAAAATAATTCCAAAAATACACCACTTGAAAATATAATAATCCACGCATGGTAAGCCAAATTGACCGAAATATGTTAGAAGTCTGATCCCAGCGTTTATTATCTTTATTTCTTGAAAATCCATTACGGAACTAAGCACAAAAAGATGAGTGCAGGTGTGCGGAAATAGCAATTCAGTTTAAAGAAATTATACGAAAATTTATCAAGCCATTTTTTTATCTATAATGGAGAAAAGGAACGCGGCTGTATTAATACATTACATTTTCTTTAATGTTGTAAAAATCTCTCTAACCTCAAACAAAAGCAAATACCTCAATCGACTCCACTTCCCAAAACGGTTTTTTGGAGATTTTTTATTCTTAATCTTCTGAGTAAAATTTGTGCTCCTCATTGAAACAATCCACAATAAAATGGAGAATTACTGGTCACTAAAGGATATCACTTTGACGGCGATTATCATTCCGAATGTGTATAGCATTGATCCGTAATGTCATTTCGTGCGTGAGGTTTACTTCTTCGCATGGATGTCCCGAAGCACCGTCAGAGAGCATTAACAGAGTGACAAGATTCCTCCTGATGAAGTGGTTGAAAGGTTCCAAATACTTTTTTCTAATTTCCGATAACCATTAAAGTCAACTCAACTCTTCGTAATACCATATACACGACGGAATCAGATTACATAAATTTAAACTAGGAACGACTAAAAAGCACAAAAGGTATGTTGATTATAAGTCATAGATATTCTAATTTTTGCAAATAAGTTCTTTTTCCGAAAAAGGTGGGAAAAGTATTTGGTCGAACTACATTCACGTTTGTGAAAAAGAAAAGAGAGTTGAACGGAATTGAATGGGGGAAATCCGTAATTTGCAAATTATACAAAGTATACTGTCCTGTTTTCTCATCACGTCCGTGGACCTTAACAGAAGCTCACGAACGATGAGTGACGATGGAGCAGTTTAGTCGTTTAGAATTCGGAACTTGTACACACGATTTAGGAATTCAACGAACAAAAGGGGAAAAACCAAATACTTGAAGGTCATCAGCGAGATGACGCTGCAGATTTATTTCCTAAATGGAAAAAATATTTATCAATAGCAAAAATCTTCCTGTCGATCTCTTGACTCTTTTATATAAGTTTCGAAGAGCTTCATCATTTGAACTCGCTAATCCTTGGCAAAATTAAGTACTGCTGATTTTCCGCTCTCTCTCAAATATAAATAGAGAATTTTATCGTTCCTTTTCAGCAAGTAATATGCCAGAATAATAGTGGAATTCTTCCATATAAGTGGCACAAAAAACAATCTGATTAAAAAAAGCAACTTGGATGGTAATCCCGCGTTAAACGTGTTACTCTGCAAAGGGGAAAAATACATCGTTACGATTGCCGCACCCGGGGAATTCCGTAGAAACCGTAAGACAGGTTAAGTCATTGCGAAAGCGGAAGTTTTTCGATCGGTTATGGAGGTGGAAAAACTGAGCATGCTATAAATCAGAATCCCGACTGCTCATTCAATATTCCTTATGCACAATTTGGCAAAGAAATAATAAGTAGAACGGAAAATTATAAAACAAGCAATGCAATAAAAGAATCTACTGCACTGCAAGATTAATGTCCAATAATTTATACAGCGCAACAAATGAATCATACGTTAAAAAATGTTAGTACTACGTCAAACATTGAACTTGAGAAATTTTTCCACTTGCGTTGAAGATAGAGTTTGCTCAAATGTATTGCTCTAGCATGTAATCGTTAAAAACATACCATTAGGCAAAATATGACTACTAATCATTTACTATCAATCACTAAAATTAGGTAGCGAAGTTAACTAACAATTCCGCATGATATACTTAATATGCTGATACAAAATACCGTATCTGTTAAATGTAGCAAGATGGCAGCTGATGGTATCGCAAACGCTGCAAGAGATATTCGAAAGCAAGGGAGATTTCTAGAGAAAAAAAGTCCTAACTAGTCTTCGAAGTAAAGTTTAGAAGGGAAAAATGAGTAGGCAAAATAAATAAATAATACATGAAAAGAGCAACTATATGTGTTTTACATGAACGGTTTTTGAAAATAACTAACGAATTGGACGCAGTTCCAAGAAATGAAGCATTTAGCATTCCAAATTCATTAAATCGATAAAAAATTCGAGCCAATTATATAGCAAGGGAAATTTTCAGCTTAAAGACGCAATATATGAGGAAAGTGTACAGATTTACCACTCATAAATGTTGATCATTACATTCAATCAACTCAATTTTATATTCCTATAACATTTCCACATATTTCCACGCAAATTCACAATTTGAAGCATTACATCATACTAGCTGCTTTTCATGGCTTGAACATTAACTGAAAAATTGCAGGTAAATAACATAGTAATAGACTACGCAGAAAGAAAATATGACGCCACGTATCTTGGGCTTCCCAACGAGAAATAACGGATGCATGCTAACTAATAAAGGAGAAAAATGTTTATTGATTAAAATATCGTTAACTGTGACGAATAAACAAATACGCAAGAGAATAAAAAAGGAAAATTTTATTTTTCCGAGAAAAATATAATGAGCTATTCCATTCTTTGAGGCGATAGCTGAGAAAATGATCGGAAAAATTTCATTCTGTTCAGCGATTAAAAAACCGGGGAAAAGCGGCTGCTATTGCTGCAAATTTTAATCACCCGAAAGGGTTTAATATAGTTTTTGAAATACACAATCTTTTCTAAATGTTGCTCCATTAGGAAATATAATAGTTCACAATAGTTAATATAATATTTCACAGTATCCTAGTACATCTGAGTACCTTTATCTGTAATCTATATTTTGAATCCTTTCAAAAAAACTATTAATGTATCAAAATTTGATGATAGTTATAATAGGTGTCCATATCAGGAAGTGATTAAGGCAAAATCACCCAACGATGATATTGCGTATTCTTCCCACTACTTTAACACATTTAATATTTTGTTCCATCTCACCGTATTCAGTTAATTTCAAGAGCAAGCAAGCAACTTCACACTAGATGTACATTTTTAGTATTTTCCTTATTTTATTCTAGAGCTCCATGAAGGGGAATTGCGACGTTTACCAGATAAAATAAAATACCTGAGTCATATATCAATTCGAACTAACAAGTTGAATTATAGAAGCGTTTAACAGGTCGGGTATATTAAGAGTACTTCAGTACTTCAAAACCGTTCTCGTTTTCTTTTATGCATTAGATAAAACAAAGATGAAATATAAGGGAATCCTTCGCTACATAATAATTAAATATAGTTAAAATCTAATACATTCAATAATCTAATAAAATAATAATCTAATAAAATTCAATCCAAAAGTATTGCAAATCCGAATTTTACATCACAGCATTTGATACTGAAAGGAAAATAATAAAATTTAAAGTCAGCAGAATAGAAGTACGATGTAAATAAATACGAATATGAATTTTTACGAGTGATATCTAAGAAGTAACTCATGAAGTCTAGCTTAAAACACTCACGTCTTCTACTTCACCAAGCATTAACGAAAATAAGATATCTGTCAGTCAATCAAAAGACTACTTGTTCAATGTAAACGGTACCACTAGTGGAACGTAAAAATCGTACGCTTGGACTCGAAGAGGTAGTTTTTATTTTATTCGTTCTGCTTCTTTTATATTTGCTTCATTGCAAATACATTCTGTTACCAAGAAATTTATTATTAAACCAAAGGCTCCCGGATAGTCATGTGGACAGCGCGTTTGCCTTTGGTGAAAGCGGTCCCGGGTTCGAATCCTGGTGGGAGCCATTGTGCGAAATGACCTAAGCTGTCGAAGCACTTTTAACAATACTACTACTACTATTAAACCAAGCATTTGTGGAATATAACTAAGTCAATTAAGAAAAACAAATGTTTGCGACTTATTGTTAGTGGGACTTGCTGTTTTGAGTACATGAAAAGTGGGACTTAGTGATGGGAAACGCTGAATTAGGTTATTATAACAATTGAAAAAAATCTGCTAAAAGAGAGGCACAAACATAAAATCGAGGAAAATGCAAAACAGCAAATGCGCAGTATGCCATATTCTAAAGATTTTGCACACAACCTCGCAAATTATCGTAGTGCGAGAATACTTCACGCCCATGTAACATTTCAACCTGAGTTGCGTCATGTTTTCACTGAGATAAAACTGGTTAAATATTTCGAAGCGAGAGTAAATATATTAGTTTAAAAATTAATATTGATAATATAAACTCAATTTCGGAGGGGATAATCGATCAAATTACATTGGGGGAAAAAATGAAATTCGATTCACCGTAGGCAAGGTATATTATTAAGAGCCGCGCCTTTGAAGGAGAGAAATGATTTGAATAACAATGCGCCTTTGTGGCTGTGTATCTACACAAGGCGAAGCTGTACGGCAAAAATAGGAGGATCATCATGACGAATCACCTTCCGTCGGAGGTTAGCAAGAAACCGATTGTGGACCGAAAAAGAAAATGCGCTGATCGACTACCCATCGGCTGCATTCAGGTCTCCGATTTTTTAGCACCTATTTCACACAAAAAAACTGCCTACTTTGGAGTTATTAACAACTCGAGACATTCATGTCACGGAACAAAGGATTAGGCTGGAAAAAGCGATTAATCGGTCAATTTATTATCAGGTAATAAATTGCGAAATTTTGGGGTCGTTTATATGGTGGCGTTAAATCTCAACTTAGCAAGAAAACAACTATATCAAACAGAGTCGCAGAAAGACAAAAACAGAGAGCAAGAGTTGACTTTTTAGAGTTCAGCCCCAGCATTGCACGCCATGCTACATAATTATAAGAAAAATCAAAATTGCAAAAATTAAAGATTCGAAAGGGTAGTTATTCGAAAACTAGGAGCTAGAAGTAGAGAAAACCGAGCAATTAAGGAAATAGGTAAGTATTATGTTATTGGCAAATGAACACTGATCCTTCATCTGATACCACATATTATACGATTCCTTTCCATCTTGTTAAATACATTTGTTTCATAACGAATAAGAATCAATGGAAGATTAAGAAAGAAAGATGATATCAGACCACTTGATGAAGTAGCATTAAAAAGACGCAATGGAAGCGTCAATTATATGTGAGAGAGTTATCTGAAATCAAAATAATGTAAACTTTTCAATTTCCCTCTTAAATTATCTCTAAGGATCTCTAAGTCAACACGATATTTTTCTGCGTAAAATAACCTCGCTATTAAATTCCATGTTTTTCAGATTGAAAAATAATACTTAAAGATATTTCTAAATTATAATTATATTAATAAAAGAAACCTTAAAGCGATTTATTTAAAAAATGAGTTAAACTATATCATTTTGTATATACTATATATATACTGAGGGTTAATCTTTAAATCTGCACAGACTTATACAGCGCAGTTTTAAAGTTCTTCCAAATTAAAAGTTCTTTGAGAATAAAACTAATATCCTCCCCAAGTGCATATTATCGGCTCAATATAAGCTTAATCCACAGATTTCCAATAAATGCACGGTGTGATAACTTTAACACTAAATAATCTTTCCTCTTTTCATCATTTTACGCAATGTTTGACGGTTCGACCAAATCCTATATTTCGCCATATCTGCGCATCTGAACATAAGCAACCCTTAGACCAACATAAGGGAGTCACCAACAGAATTACTGAGAATTCCAATAAACACACCCTTTAAAAATAGCACCTAGATGAAAAGTGGAGCTAATTTAAAGAGCAGATACGTATTCTGTGCGTGGAGTATTCGAGTTTCGTAACTCTTAGATTTGCAGTTGCAATTAAGCAGTTAATTCAGAAGATAAGGTAATCCAAAAAGTTGCAGGTTGGTATCCACAAGGATTACATCTCATGATGGATTTCTTAATTGTTTTACTTTCTCATCTATTCAGTATTGGAGTGCATCAATTTAACAAACACTGTACTTGGAGGCGAGGAATATTATCAAAACGTTTCTTTTAGAATCTCTTACAATTAAAATAATATGAATATTAAAATCACAGAATCTTGCTCCGAGGTGGTGCTAAATAAATCGTAAATCTCCAAATAACATTCTGAAAGATACAACGAGTAATCATTATTTTATCAAAATGTAAATGTACTCAAACGCTTAAGTTGTATTAAAAGAGCTACAATGATAATTAAATGCTGACGGCGTTATCATCTTTACCACTAATTTTAAATAAATAGTTATACGTCGTAATGGATCTGATCCAAGCAATCGGCATCGTTTCTACAGACGATAAGCGTAATTTCACCATAAGTATGTGTAATCTGTTATTCACTTCGTAAATTTAAAATACTCCGTCTCTTCTACGACATTTTACTGCCGTTACAACTGCATTAATGAGAGGCTGTGAATAATCTGAGATGTCTCGAAATCAATCATATCGATATATTCTGATGACATTGATAACCCCAAAAATAACAATGTTGATTCCAAATCCATATATTTGTCTATTATTATCTGTCTGTCTGTCTATGTTATCCATATATTTAGTACTTTTTCTAGAGTTTTGAACGAAGTTTAAAAGAAAATGTTTACCAGGCGGCTGAAAAATCTCCATCGCAGAGGAATGGTACCTCTACGCAAATACCTGAATATTGCTCATAATGTTTACTGGGAAAATTATGCAACAAGTAGGAGGAAACCATTAGCGTATAAATCACCGCTGCATCATTAACAAAACCCTTCTTTCTTAAAAAACACTTTATACTAGAAGTTGCGTTGTAGGTAACCGTTGGCATTGAGAATTAAAAACACAAAAGGTCAAATTAAGCTCATTAAGTAATTACAATTAAAATAAACTGCTGTGGGAACGAGGAACCGCGTCATCGCTCAAGATGCGGGGAAAATAGAAAAAAGCCACATTTGGACGCAATGGGTTTTTACAGGAGCACGCAGGGAGGGAATTTAATTACAGAAATTCCTTTTTCAAAATTCATTGGTTTTTCAAGTTTCAAAGAGATAGAATTCTACCAACCACCATCTTATATTTCTTGATCCATTCTTTAACTCCTGCGTCTGTTTAAAACGTAAATAAGGGAATTTAAAGTAGCAGTGAGCCATAGTAAGTAGAGTTACATTGAAAATACAGTGACTCATCTTATATGACTGATAAATTTTAAGTATTTTAATTTTATTTAAATTTTTTATATCTCATGGTTTAAATAGATCTTCCAACAAGGAATAAATAAATTTCCAACAAAAAACTTTCCAAATAAATTCGTCAAAAATTACAGAAAGAATAAAAGATATAGCAGTCAAAGATTTGTAAGACCGGAGGCACAGATTAATCTTCGGCATCTTACAACCCAGATTTTAAAACATCTCAATCAGATAATACAGTAAAATACAAAGTGAAGTAAGAGGATACGCTGCCAGATAACTGTTTATTCACTATCTGTGTAGAAAAGTGGCTGAATAATTCTCCAGTGCATTCTTAGCCACAGCTCTCTATCTTCAAAGGTCATACCTTAAAAACTAGAAATTTTTGGATTCGTTATGTCTCCATCCACATGAGATATACGGCCTCAAAACAGATCTTAGTTCATCATTTGACAAACCTGCACTTGTTCAGGGATATAATATTTTTTGCTTCAAATTCTTGCACTAAACATAGATTTTTTACTATAATAAGAATAAATAAATAAAATAAATAATACATGCAAAAATTAGAAAGACGTTTAAAATGTAACTTAAATTAGCTGTTTGAAAACTCAGGAATTGCTATATACGTAGTGTGGAGTAAGGAATTGGTCTAAATAATGCCTAAGAAAAATTACATATAATATAAACCTACTCGTTCGAAACGCAAAGGTAGTCTGCCGTTACCATTGAACTTAACAGTAGTACGTTCTTTAATTTTCCAACCCAGGTTTTGAAAAAGCAAGCAGATTTAATCCTACCTCGAAAGATAACTAATCTTTTAAAAAGCGATACTTGAATTTATCTGTATAAGAAATTTTTCTCCAACTTTTCGTCGATACCATTACAAACCGTTGAAGATAAGAAAAAGCACATCTTGTAAAATCTCATTGATGCCCTAGAAAGGAAAAAATTACCAGAGCAAATATCCTCATCTTTCTTACGTAACGACTTTATAAGATGGATACTGGAAAGTGAATTATACCGTTCAACTGGAATTAAAGCTTCCCAAATATACGTACACGTATAAAAGAATTATTCCTAATATTTACAGGACAAAACAAGAGTGTTTTTCCCAACATATTCTCAAAACAAATTCTCGAAAAATCTAACATTTGGCTATTGCCTTTCTGTAATAATTCATAAGAAATGATAACTAATTCGATTCTGATGAATGCGAAGGTACACGTTAACAACTAAATTGGTGATTAGGATAAAATAATCAAGAAATAAAATGTCCCCATTTTATATTCTCCAGCAGCTAACAAATGAGCAAGGAAGCCTGAATTTTTAATCTCCAAAAGAATGTAAAAGAGAGAAATGTATCAACTTCACAAAAACTTTAGGATTATGAATGATTCGCAGGTATTTATTTTATTTATAACCCTAATGTTAGGAGAAGACCATGCATTAAGTTCAATCGAACGTATGGTATATGTTGCTGTACTCCTAGAGCACAGCTCCAAAGATTGAGAAAGCGAATCAACAGCGATTATACGGCGATCAACAAAAGATATGCAATAGATTTACAAAGAGAATAATCAAGATCCATTCAGCTGCAAACCAGAAAACTCGAAGCAAAGATTGTGATAAACATTAGCGCCATAACATTCAAAGCGTATAGTGTGTGCTGCCGACCGAATGTCGGCAATTGTGAGAACTACGAATGAGAACTAAGAAATGCTCCACTCAAGCACTTCGCACGAACATAGCAAACAGGGTAAGCATTCGTTGACGTCTTTGCCTTCACTTGCTAAGCAGAAAGCGGAATAAATGTTGAAGAATACTCTTTCACTTCGTTTCCACGTGCAATTTGCGCCGACACTTGAGGCGTGGTTGCCACACTATATTTCGAATGTGATATTATTACAAAAAGAAAATTGCACTAGTTATTGCGGACTCCATCAGGAATCGACCTTTAGCATGAAAGGACGAACTATGATTCGACTTTGAGGAATAATATATTATTGTATTACCTTTCTTGTAAGGACGCAACTAAAAACGTATTCGCCAACAATCAATAACTTACTCTTAGATAATGAGCTTGTTAAACAAGCTTTTATTGCCTACGTGAATTAGGGTATCTTGAGCATGCCAGGGATTATTTTACTGTTGAATGGTTTGAAATAACTGTAAAATCAATGTCAAGAATAATACCTGCCTACAGAAATTTCAAATGAGGTCTGCATGAATTTAAAAACATATACCGTTTCTGCTCCTATAAGGATATGAAATTACCGTGAATGCTAACGTTACAGCGCTACAGAATGATCAGAAAAGAATATACATTTTAAAATGTGATTTTCAGTAATTATCAAATGCTAATATTAACAATAGAATCCCACAACGGCATTTAAATTTATTAATAGTGTTGATAAATGGACATATTTATGAAAGATCTTTCTTATAATCATTTGAAGTTCTTCAGAAGTTGTGTGAGTTCCGGATTTTGATTGAGAAATCATAAAAATGCATCGCGAACACTCATTGTCAGACGCAAAGAGAAGACCCCAAATGTTTCAGCTGTTTTCTGAGTTTAAGAAGGAATCGCTAGATAAGTTAACAACATAGTTTGGGGAGAATCTGTTTTAATTATTCAAAACTAATTGATCGCCATTAATTTTCCTCTAAAAGGAGATTTTAAATATCAATTTCTCCTTGAGTTAAATCAAGTAAAAAATAAAATGAAAAATGATAGCTTTCCAATGACGAAAATTAAGGACATACAAATCGATCCTTAGTAATGTAACCGACAAATGATTAGCGATCAATTCAACTTGGAGTATTAGATACATTTAACTGTTGATACTGAGACATAGGAGTGAAACCTGGTTAAGTATAACTACTACAATATTACTCTATGAAAACAGCAGTGTAAATAATTTATACGAAATTTTCCAAATTTTTACTAAGATTTTAAGGTTGCTTGGTTCGTAAAATTTGTCATAATAGGTATAAACAAATGTGTTACGATAAAAGTTAATTTTTTTCAGTAAGAAAATCCTGCCAAAATTTGGCGAGAATAAGCATAAACTAAGTTTTCTTAAATAATATTCGATACGACGACGTCCATATTCAGTTGGTAAGCAGTTTAGTCAGATGCAGTATAAAATTATGGCCCCTACGAAGGACGCCGTTGACGATAAAAGAAGCAAAACGGATAAAATATTTTCAGGTAATCATATTTGGCGGCTCGATTTTTTTTGGCTAACTCCGATCCAAAAGATGAGAGTTCGGACGTAGAGGCGACAGGAATTGTACGGGAGCTCAAGGACACGAATGGTCTATTCAGGCCTTGAATTTATTTTCGCCTCCTCTGCAGAAGGACTCTCACGCCCCCTTATGGGAATAAACACTCCTGACCAAAATACACAAGGATTTCACAAGATAGAAATATAGGGAAATTAAGCTTTTCCGTCAAAAATCGAACTTCGGCCATTCGAGTTACTCGATTGTTACGTACGGTTTACGAGTTATCGGCGTATCATTGTGGTTTGGGACCCACACGAAGTAGGTTTAGTCTCAGATTAGAGATGGTCCAGCGTAGAACAGCCCGATTCGTCTGCGGGGATTTTAGGTTTGATAGCAGCGTTACGGCAATGATAGAGTCCCTCGGTTGGAATTCACTACAGATGGGAAGATCTGAATATCGTCGGAAACTTTTCGAAAAGTTCATTCGTTCAGAATTTATAGACGAGGTAAGTGAAATGTTAGTGCCAGTAAGGAGCGAACGCGATCTCCGAGAGGCATCGACGAAGCGTTATAGGGAAGTAATCGCAAGGACGGATAATTACTTTTGGTCGTTTTTTCCCCAGGCTATTAGAGATGCTAATAGGGAGGAATGAATTATGGTGGTGTATTACACCCCCTGCCATACGCCTCCGGCGGCTCGCGGGTTATGTATCTTAATCTAAATCTAAAATCATATAACAGATACATAGTGTTGAAGGAAGAAAAAGATAATAAACGCTCGAATCGAAAGGATGCATGAAAATTCTTTGTAGGACTAACGTATAATATTTTTCTATGGACGGAAACAAAGAAACGAGCAATGGTAAGCTAGATCCTTATCCAGAGAGAGAGAGAATTTACAGATATGCTGTCATTGTCTACTAAGTATTCATCCCGAGGCCGGTTGGAACCTCATCCCCTCCAGCATTAGTTAAAATGAGCTAGGGGAGGAGAATGAGGCTTATTAGGCAAGATAAGGAGTGAGGTAGTTTGCCCTTACTTTCTTCGCCAAACCAAAATGTTATAAGCGGGAAATGTCCTCGTATGTAAAGAACAATTACTACGAGTAACACTTTTCCCAGCATTCCACAAGGAGTGTCATCATTCGGCAAACCTCGCACTAGCTTACATGACATCACACCCATGAAGAAGACTGTGACATAAGTAGATGGAATTCTCAGTGCCAAAGGAAATGGGAAAATATTCCATTCATAAGTATATTGTAGCAGGAACATGTTACTTCTAGCACAGAATTGAAAAATTCGTGGATAAAAGAGACCATGGAATAAATCTACAGTTCTACCTGAAACATAACTTACATAATTAAATTGCACGAAGAACTAAAACAATGCGTCGGAAGAGCAAAAACGGGATCTAAGACGGTAATCAAGAAAAAATTAAAAAAGGACTTGGAGGTAATAGACCTGAATAATTTAATATCAATTAACTCCTAGTACGACAAAAGAATTGGTCAAAGATTTGAAGAGCAATTTCGTTGCTTATTATAACGATAAATGCATTTATTATTACGCCACAATATTTCCAGGAATTAAAAGTTAATGTATTTCGAATCTGCAGCTTAAAGAACAAATTTTAAATTTCACGAAGCGACAATTACTTGCATTGCCATTAAATAGCTCACTCTCAGGAAGGACATGGTCTTTGAATATGGACAGGTAGTGATAGCCGCATAAGCCTTGGCTATGAAATACACACTGTACTTAAACATAAATGTTTACAGGGATGAAGCTATGAGATACCTCCATCTTTTCCGCGCCTAAGGAGCGTGCCTCTATACTATCTCTAGGTGAACAGATGACATTTATGTCTCTCTTGAGGCGTCGACAGCATACATTACTGTCTTCACTCCTTTATTTGGACAAACAAATGTGCCCTTGGCGAATCGTCTTTTCTTACCTAAGTCACTGCATTCTTTTGCCGATTTCCACAGACAAGATATCCTTGGTCAAAAAGTAATCCATCAAACGAATATGGCCACACGTTGGAGAAAAATTCTACAGGTGCTCTTGTATTTAAAAGTCTTAGAACGAAGACAATTTTCTAAAAGACAACGTAATCAGTCCCTTAACAATGTTACGTGAAATTCAACACTATCTCTATCGATAGATTGAGAATCGAACCAAAATGTATTTATGAATGTTTCTCGATAATTATTAGCGAAAGTATCGAATCAGTCGAAAAAGAAAAACAGACAAGGAGAAGTATGAATATTTTTCCCGAATTTTAAAAGTATCCTTACAATTATTGCGGAATATAGGAAAAAATGCATTAATTCATATCATGAAAACCATTAATATCATGGACTTCGTCCGTAGATTTTCTTCCATAACATAAGTAAATTTCTACAGAGATGAATTTTGTCAATGATTAATGCAGTAGACAACATTAATATCTGCCTAGACATAATTAGGTTGCACATGAAAGTACATGTAATCCTAGCGTTATAATGATAAACTGAACACACTGTTTAAGCTATTCCAAACAAATTCTACCTTTCTCAACTTCTAGCTGTCAAAATTTGGATTAGCAGAAGAAACTTACAATAGAAATATCTCTTGCAGACGAATTGCTGATTCATTGCTTGATCAAGAATTCTGCTCCACAATAAACACTTTTTAAAATATATAAGAAAATGACAAAAATGTTGTAGATATTTCCCAATCCACAGCATGTTAGTAACATAAATATCTATTCCATAGCTGGTTTACACTTGAACGTCAAGTAATAATCCTTAAGATTTTTATCATAATAATCATACGTGTACACTCTTGTAACGGTGTCATACCTTAGATGGGGATAATATAGCATAACCTCGATAGTAAAATTGTAGTGGTTAATCGTTAAAATATTATCATAGTGGACAAATGGAAGTTACAATTTTAATCCTCGTTTAGAATGCGATGTAATGGGCATATCCCTATTATGTATCCCTAGATAACAGATACATGAAATGCTAAGAATAAAAATTTTCAAGCAGTTTGAACCAAGTATTTGGTTCCTTATAAAAACATCAAAAAGGTCCTCATGGTCCTCGCAACTGTCGGTTATCACCTACAAAAACATGCGCCTATGCTTCTCTGACATATAATATAACGAGTTCATATATTTTGTTCGCATTAAAAAAATTTCAAATTCAGATTAATATGCCGCGCCAGCAATGCCAATCAATGTTTAACTAGGCATTACAAAACAAACATTATTTATTTACTTTCTCAATTAAATAATATCCAATAAAAAATCACTATGAGGGATACAAGGTCAATATATTTAAGGTATAATACGATGATTGGAAAGTTATTTGCGCAGCAGAAGTAAAAGTGATTTAGAATGTTTAAATGCTATAATAACATTCACAGATTAATTTAGATAAAATGCTTTACGCACTTTTAAACAAATTCAGATTTACGAAAAATGTACGAAATTGCGATGTTTCGCGGAATGAAAATTGTACCATAAGCAAGACTAAAAACTAGCAATAAGGAAATCGAATACAATTGAATTTGAGTGGCTTGCGCTGCTTATATATTTCGACGTGGTATGAATATAATTTTCCGATAATATTTACTTAGTCTAGAAGCAATCTTAAATGCATCGTTTCTTCAAAAAGAACGTCGCCATGACTAACTTGGCAGGCACGTCGACACCCTGGGTCTAATCATTCTGCCGACTTCCGAAAAGGAAGTAAAGATTTCTTCGGGGGCTATTTACGCGTGTATCGTGTTTTTATAGGGATCTCGTCCCAACCGCTATATCTCGAAACGACAGCGGATCGATATGGGCGCTGTTGGCGATGCGATTTTTCGCGGTCGAAGTCACGCGAACTACTGCGGAAGAATGCTGCCGTGACGACATCACCGGGCCGATTTCAACTGTTTTCTCACGATAAACTTTTTATCAAGCAATCTTATTCGTATAATGGTCGAGCAGGAGAGACTGCAGTAGTAAAATCAGAAAAAATATACTTGGGGATGAATCGATCGGAAATACAAAAAGCATTCTCATCTCTGAAATCACTCAATCGACCAGAGATAGAGAGAATACCGTTTTAGATACTTTTCAATAAAATAAAGCCCGAGTTGAATCAAATAAATGTAAACCATAACCGTAGAACTGTTCACCATTATAAAATGAAATAAACATAACCTCGAGGTTTCTTCAGTGTATTATTTAGAAAAATATTGACGTCTTCACTAAGGCAATCGTTTTATATCACATACGTTTGTATTTTATTTAGTGATATTTGTACTGGCAGTTCTCAATTTTTTAACGATCCATAGAAGGGAGTACATTAGGAAGGAGTAGTAACATCATTTTATAAAAGTAAATCAATGATCTAGAAAAAGATTGTCATTTAAAATTTGAGGCCTTCAATCAGCCTCATAGAATTAATATCTTTGTAATGAGTATACCCATTAAACATATGCAAACAAATACAAAAGTAAGTAACAATTTTATACCTGAAAAACCAATAAGACTTTCACAATGCTGATTAAGGACCTTATTAAAAACTATTTCCAACAATATCACTAGGTAAAGTAACCTTTGAATAATCGTACCGGTTATTCTCAAATTATGATTCGTTATGGATAAAGTATACAAACAGAGAAGTTGAAGTTTCAATAATACGATTTCTTCAATTCCGAATGGCAGAAAAAATTACAATGCATAAATACTTGATGTATGGAAGATTTCCCACATTTGTAGCTCTTTTTTATTCGTTCCCCGAACAGGAATGAAATCGCCTTAAAAAAAAACGTAATTTAGAAGTAAACTTAGGAAATATTATAGGATAAATAGGTGCAGCGAAAGTACATATCTGGTTTATATACCAAGTTGTAAGACAATATTCCTTTCTTATCAGAATAACACGCAAAGAATCGACCTAAAATCATTACTTAGGAGGATTCTGGAAAACTCTAACTCATCGAACGCAATCAATTGCGCATTCTGAAAAGATCTGATGGATAACAGCAATAGGTTATTTGAAAAACTTTACTTTGTTCAAGTTTGAGATAAAAAGAAAACAAAATGTCTGCGGGTCGTCGAAAAAGTAAATCGAATTTGCAGTGAGACGAGGAGATTCGGGCGACGCGCTGCATGGCAAACAATTGGGGAATCACGGCGAGTCACGGGGTCCAAGTGATTCATGCACGGAAACGGGAGTCAGGTCACGGAAAGTGGGATCGACGCATTCAGAGGAAAAGTCGACGAAAGGGAGGATAAATGGGAAGAAAGAACTGCATCTGTATTCTATTGTCAAACAAGATGTCGGGTGAAAAATAAAAAAGTAGATACTCGATTCACTTCCCACCAGTATTCGAAATAGCTTCTGTCGCATCTCAAAAAGATCAACTCGCCGACCTCATGATGAAATCAGCTCCCTCTCACTTGAACATGTTTATTACTAAAGGTTTTAGATGAAAATATCTATAACATTATCCATAGTAATATTTATTATAATCTAAGATAATAAAACTCACTAACTGTTATGCGACAATTTGAAGTTGCTTCACTGAATTCTTTGCGCGTCCGCCCATACTAGAAGCGGCCCCTGGTTCGAAACGGATCATAAAAATACATAATAAAACAGAATTGATTCACAGCATTTTCCATACTCTTCGTAAGTGTAATCTGCTTCACATATTCAGGTGTTACTTGGTGGAATTTCTCCATTACAACAAACGATGAAAAAATACCAAGTAACTCCAGAAAATAATTACTTATTTAGGCTGAACTACCGGTTTCGTCGCTTTGTGATATCATCAGGTACAGAGTACAAAAAGTAAATAATGGCCAAAAGAAAGGAAAAGGAGAGGAAAGAGGAGAGGGGGAGTAGGAGGATGAAATAAATAATTATTTAGTGGAGTTACTTAGTATATTTTTCCTCGTTTGTCATACGAGTGATCATCAATTGTATCCATAAACGGTCGGATGATATGGCTAAGAGAGAAATAAACCAATGCAAATTACGATGTTTTAAACGAAGCGTGTTATATCTTCTTCAAGGTAACATAAAGCATACGATTCTTCAAGGAAACATAATACATAAGTATTCGGGCGTTACACCATAGATATAGCAAGCATATTTGTTACCTTATATTTAAATGACAGAAGGAAGGTCGAGAATTTTATTGGCAAGACGAGAAGAAAGGCGTACATTAAATTAATGCATTGGTAATAAGATATAATGGGCTTAGATTATCCGAGTTTCCTTTAAATAGAATTAAAATTTCATATTGCTTTGGTAAAGTATTTAAATTTCATGATTTAACTGTGAATGTAAAATAATACTGGAGTTAATAACATTGATATTGAATAATTGATATTTTGTACTTTAAATAATGTCATTTATGTACCTTTGGCTTCCTCTGAAATGTAAATAGAATGAGAAAAACACGGTTTCGGCGTGAGAGTGGATATTTTTATATTTTATTAAATTAAGTTACAAAATCTGACAATTCCATAAATAATGTCTCAACACTCAGTACAACACTTTTACACAACACTAGTACTGAGTGTTAAGATATTATTTGTGGAATTGTCAGATTTTGTAATTTAATTTAATAAATTATGAAAAATTTCCACCAAGTATCGCTGGATATGTCTCATTTTTACTTTCTCCATATACGAAGTATAGAGAAAGTATTGTTTTCATGAAAAAAATCGAATCCGAGATTTCAACGGAAATACACGTTTTGGGGTCCCTAGAACACGTTTTGACCATTTTCGGAATGATGTCTGTGTGTATGTGTGTGTGTGTGTGTGTGTGTGTGAATGTGTGTGTGTGCTAGTGGGCGCTCTAACGTGAAAACTATTGGTGGTATCAATACCAAAATTCATATATAGTACTGCCGTGTGTGCTGTCAGAGTTGATTAGTTTTTGGAGTAAATCCGTTAACCGGAAGTCGAGCTTTATTCATCAAAGCTCATTTTCGGTTTTCAAAATATCTCCATAAATATGATATTTACGTATATTGTATTACTTATAAAAGTTTTAGATAATGTAATTTACTATAACTTTTTATTTAACATATTTTTGTATCACCGGTTGATTAGGAGTTATTCGTGAAATACTGATAAACCGGAAGTAGCTGATTATGTACATTGTGGGCGCTCTATCATGAAATCTGTACGTCGGATCAACACCAAATTTCATACATAGTATTTTGGTTGATGTCGTTAGAGTTGATTAGTTTTTGGAGTAAATCGGTTCCCCGGAAGTCGAGCTTCATTCTTCAAAGCTCATTCCGGTTTTCAAAATATCTCCATAAATATGATATTTAGGTATATACTATTATTTATAAACGTTTTAGAAAATGTAATTTACTATAACTTTTGTACGAAATATATCTTTGTATCACTGATTGTGTAGGAGTTATTTGTGAAATACTGATAAACCGGAAGTTGCTGATTATGTACGTTGTGGGCGCTCTGGGCGCTTGGCCGAACGGCCACTTCATCTTTTTTCATCGAACATGTCCCGAAAAACATTATTTATAATCTTTGTGACGTAAAAGATAACATGAAAGAAATTAATCACTTATCTTCCAAGTTTTGATTGAATATAGAGTTCGAAAATACTGCCGTAGATAAATATTTACATCTTATATATATGGAGAAAGTCATGAGCTGGCCACATCAGATTTTTTTAATATTGATACAGGGACCATGAATTTTGTTACTATAAATCAAAAAAGCAATAGATCTTCAATCACACAATATTAACATGTTTGCTCCGATGATAAAAAGAAAGAATTCAATGTCAATTCTCATTTACATTATGCCGAATATGCTCAAGCTATGGCATCCGACGAAAAGTTACAAAATTGTTATTCAAAGGTAGTTTAATGCGAAATTAGTTACTATTAGTACAAATAAGACACAATATGACTACGTATTATTTGTTTTTATCATAGACAAGTTCCTCCAAAAATTGCCAGATTTTAATTTGTAAAAAAAACTTAGTTCTACGATATGCCAGTATTGACTGATATAAGAATGATTAAAAAAAGATCACAAAGATGGTCAACTCTCTACAATGAAGCATAGACAATGAAGGAGTTCATGCAGCTGCTACTTAACGATCTCATAAAAGGTAACCTCTGAACTGTGGATATTTTAGGCTTTTTACTAAACATGATATTTACTCACAAGCATACGCAGACGTCAGTAATTGAGTTATAACAGCTGTCAATAACGAAATAGGTAATTTTTTTCCAGGATGTTAATGAAAATCATGAAAAATGTTTCACTATAAATGAATCTACGACGGAAATTGAGAAATAGTGATTTATAAAATCGGAATTTTAGGTGGCGGTACAAAATTTAAGTAGGTATGAATTATTTTAAAGACTAAAACAATTTTCCTGAATTGGAGTTGTTCAAGAAAAGAAAGGCAGGCAGAATCTATACAAAGAAAGAGAAAATGGTGGATGTAAGGCAACTAAGGCGGCAAAGGTTTTTGGAAATAAACGACAGAATAGAGGAAAAGAGATTGGAGAAAACCATAGCATAGTAAATGAGCAGAAGAAACAATGACTGGAGGCGTAAATCTCTAAATCCAAGGGATACTTTTCAGAGGCCGTAATTAAGGAACTTTCTGGTTCGATTTTACTCATTTCAATGCTTTCTTGAGGCGCAAAAATAAGGGTTCGGGTTACTAATATTGCGAAATACGTAATCGAAGTTCAAAATCAATACGTCAGATCATTCATTATTTCAATGTTAAAACATTTCGTATTAGTAAAATCATGCATATTTGTGACTCAAACTCGTACTTACACAAATTCTCAGGTAATATAAATTCCAAGAGAATGCTTTTCGAATTTTTAATTCCATTCCTCTGATAAAGGATTAATCGTACGTTTAACTTTCCCATTTTTTTTGCAGCAACGCTTATTAAATACATGTTCTCCACGATTTTTACTGCATAAATCGATATGATTTCCGAATAGTTTAACTTTCCGAGAAAATTCGAAATCCAAAAATATTTCATTTTTTGCAATGAGCACAAGGAAAAACACTAAAATCGGAGAAATTCAATATATAATTATGGTACATGATTAATTTTTAAATCTTAGATCTCGTGAAGATGTTCCGCAATTGAATTGGTGACGATGATCAGATTCTGAAGTCCACTAATACGAAGTAATATCTATAAATGTTATAAGCTTCGAGGCATTTTAATCTGGACTATCAATACTTCCTGATGTTATTCATCAGCCCTATTCTAATGTACTTGGTAACGTAATTCCCATTCAAAGTCTTATTTTACATAATAAATAAATAACTCATGTTGAAATCAAATAATCACATATATTTATATGAGGGAAATGAACATGGAATTTAATGCTGGAAAATAAATCATTCAAGAATTCGAAAGCTTTTCAAAGACTTCTTAACTCAACATTTTTATGAGATTGTTACTGGAGAATGCGATTGCACAACAACGGAACAACCTCTATTTCAGTATTACATCAACACAAACAATTAATGATTTTCAATATTTCCATTTGAAAACAGGAGCGTCATTCTTTTTTTTTCACGGGCTATATTTCATTTGAATTACTGACGTATTCGTTATATTTCCGTTTTTTACAGGAAATTCCATTTTTTTAACCTTCGAAGAATACTGCGTCACACGGTTTCGTTATGCGAACGCAAATTCCATTCCCACGAATAAAGATTGCATTTCCAATTGGAAGTTAGTTGCGTGTGTAATTTGAGGGCGATTAGAATAGAAGATTTATAGATTAGAATAGATTTATGAATAGAAGCGGGGTACCTGCTGCATAAATAATCCACTTCTCGCTAGGGAACGCAAGACGGAAATTATTCGTGATAAATTAAATAGCAAGAATGTAATAATGTGTTTCAATATTCAGGATTGATGCCATGAATCAATTTGTTCGATTTTAATATTAAATATAGCTCCCAGCAGTAATTAACGAAAGAAAATAGTCGCTGATTTCCGACAGTTTTCTTCTCAATTAAAAAAAATATTATTCTTAACTCGGAAATACCACTTCAGGGTCAACGGTTTGTAATGGGCAATATGTTCCAACAGTGAGTTTTTGGAGACGTTTAACCAGATTGAAACACAAAGTTTCTAAAATACTTAAATGCATCCACTGAAATTAATACCATTTCCAATTGAAAAGAATAATTCGAAATTAAAATCCATCAGGTAATTGGAAACAAGTATATTTCCTAGATTTTTAGCGGACCATTAAGGGTAGCTGAGGAACATAGAGGGAAGAGGCACACGCATTCCCTATCGTACTACCATCAAAGTAATAGCTTAAGTTTACGCAGTATGATTTTAATGAATGGTTGAATATTAAGATAATCAATATACCAAAAAATACATATAAGTAATATTTATATACGAGCACTTAGGAAACTAGGCTTCGTCAAGAGAACAGTTGGTAGGTGTAAATTTAGTCCGAAAGCAATGTTAGTTTGAATGTGTTACGTATGCATGTCATGTATGAAAGCCTGCCGAAAAGGGCAGTATTCGTAAATTAAAGAAATTACAACAAAAGTAAATACGTTTTGAAATGAAAAAATATCAGCTAACGTTACTTAGGTGCCTTAGGACTTTGTGTAGGAATCTTTAGAAGACAGAAGATTTAAAAAAAAATGTTAATTTAATTAAAAAATTCAGATACATTACCTTCTCGGAAGACCCATTTTGCGGGTTATCCTTGTTATAATAATAATAATAAATCGTCTTTATTTGGTCGAGATTGAGACTAAAAGTCTCTCCTTCCATCTAACCCATAATGTCATCACCCATGTTATAGGGCGTTCTGACACTGCGAGGAAGATCAGAAAAATATATTCCTAAACAAGTCGCTTCACAAACTCATTTTTCGCGCGAACGATACGCGAAAGTAATCGATTAGGGAAGAAGAGTCATATGGTACATCCACCCCCTGCCACACGCCGACAGACAGCTAGCAGGGTGAATACATAGATTTAAAAAATGTCTTCCTTTCAATTCTATTACTCGTGGAGACGGAGAAAATGATGTAAAAATCAGGCGTACAAGACAGTGACAGTTATCAAGACGATACCGAATTAATCAAATAATGATCCACATCCCCACTCTCACCGCATTGTACTAAATGACAGCCTAGAATGTCAAATTGAAATATTATAATGAAGAATAAATAGAATCGATATTGATTACACGTTCTGGCAAAAACAAAGGATTTCGGCTACTGTTATTCAAGAGATTTGATCATGACAATTAATTTTTCTGTGACTGGATTACCAAGAAAGTGACCTTAAATGGAAAATTACGAGGAATTCCGCAATTCATCCACGCTATAAAAAGGGAGCCATTTCAACAGCTTATTGAAATGAATTTTCCACACAGTCTTTACTTTTCATGCACTCTAAATCGTATTACTTATCCACAGGTTCTACGCAGCGCAGATTGAAAAAGATTACATTCACCGGCTGCGATTGTCAACATTAACATTTTGTAACTGTTTCCTATCCGAAGTATCCATGAGTAATGATTCTCCGGCATGCATAAGAAACGTAAATGATTGCTACGAATGACGAAATGGAAAGAAGAATCGTGCGTAATCCACGCACCAACGCCAAGTAAGACTCAAAATAGATGGGAGATAGAGAATCCATATAGATTTTCCTCTAAGCAAAATCATACTCCCATCAATCTGACACCTTTGGTTAGATATTGGAATGAGATTTGAGTGCTCTCCAAGCAAAGCCAAACCTTGGATCGACGCCTAACCATTTCTTTCCGCCGACGTCGACGCACGGTCTTCTGACAATCTGTGGCGTGCGAGCAGACTAATTAGCCATAATGAAGAAGAAGATTATTGTACTTTTTCCACAGTAAAATTTTATTAAAAACAAATAAAAATAAAAATACACGACTAGTTTCAGCGATTGATCGCCATCATCAAGATCGATCACCATCACTTGATGATGGCGATCAATCGCTGAAACTAGTCGTGTATTTTTATTTTTATTTGTTTTTAATAAACTTTTACTGTGGAAAAAGTACAATAATCTTCTTCTTCATCATGACGTATTTCCACAAGACATCGCCAGCGACTGTGAATTTTATTAGTTAGCCATACTTTTACTCTATTTTTATGCGCTTCTCAAGAGGTACAGTTAAAACAAAAATCTCACCAAAACTGACTGCATCAAGCAGATTAAATAGCATGGTCATCGGAAACTTCAGCGGGAATAATGAGCATTAAACAAATGACATTAAATCACTAATATCATAGAGTAACTATACTAGAGGGCTCGCGTCAATGCATCGAGGTGTTATGCTTTTTTGACGTAGTTCAGAAGCAGCCGTCAGTTAGCGCAGCTCCTCCTGCTTCCATCCGACGCGGGCATTTAAATTAGATCCATGCGCTGCAATCCGGGCTTTTTAAGACAACTTAATGGGGATTCAAGGGTCTATGTTTACATAAGAGCCCTAAAAGCTGCCTTTCGGTGTGTGGCAAGACATCTCTTTCCCTTATCGGTTACTTTTGCGTGTCGTTTGCGGATGGAATTAATTCTTGAATTGATTCGTTCTAGAATCTAATTTCCTGATCTTCCTCGCCGTATAGATAATAACAATAACAAGGGAGTCTCATTATATCCCCTACGTTTTCTGAGAACGTACTTTATGAGAACGTATATAGTAAATGAATCCTTCGTATTATTAAATTCTATCGTATTCGGCCGAACTTCGTGGAAGGACATTCACCTGATGATGGCCTTTTCGCCGAAATCGGTCAGAAATAAAATCCTATAGTGTGGAAGTTTACGGTGTTTTACTTTATAACTTCATCGTATTATTATTATACGGTGTCGTCATGGCGTCGTATCTTCGAAAGTGTTTTTGGTGACGTATCTTAACATATTTTTGGCCGAAGTTGCGAAAACGCGACATTGTTGTTTTAAATATATAAATAAATAATAAATAAGTAATCGCTGAGGAATATTGTTTTTCTAAAGAATTATTTAAGTATGTCTGTTTTCTGTCATCTATATCTCTAATTAAAATAATATCCTTTAAATGTCTTACATTCTTTATTCTGGAATAAAAAGATGTATTTCTCATTTAATTTGAAGGCTGAAATCAACGTTTTCGCAACTTTGGTTGGACAGGGTCCGCAAATGCATTCGGAGCGCATGCTATAAAAGTAACTTAGCTCAGAAAACTATATGCGCAGTATAAAAATGACCCCTATACAATATGATGAATTGTAATAAGGCTGTATTCTAATTACGAAGGTTTTTACTGCATTGATAATGTGATAAAGGGGATTTCTGGGAATTTTTCGATTGATTACGTATCGCCAATACTACTCCTAACTTCTTCTGACCGGAGTGCTTCCCTCTTTGATTCTACCACTATTCATTTTTCTTGTCGCAACCAGCATTAGCGTTGGTGAGCCGTGGTCAATCGTACGACAAAATTATGTACATCGTTTTGTTATCTAGAAGATAACAATTGCCTTACAATGGCGACTCGACCACTCAGCATCCACTCTCGTCAACATTTCACGCTCAAAAGTCTCTGTGACAAAATGACTCATCTGGTTTGGTTCCAATAGGATCAGTTTCATTCAAGATTAGATTAGTGAGAATAAGACCTGAGAGTAAGTGCCTTAGATAGATCAGGGATAAGAGGAGAAATAACAAATGCTGCACGTTTGAGCTATGGATCAACCATGGCTGAAGACAAATGAAAACAAGGCAAAAGCAATAGTCACAAAAACTGGTTTGATAAGAAAATAATTAACAGATACATACTGGAGTACGATTCCTTCACTATCATTTGGAAAAAGAAAGAACTGACGAAGAAAATATTGACGAAAATGTTATTGTGGGAAAAACTTCAACGATGTTCTATGAACGAACGAACTTCCTTGATCAATCGCAGTTCTGGTGTAATGTTTTCGTCCGCTGGCGAAACTGAACATAGGCTACAGTATCTCTGATGCCTACTCATCTCCGTTCACGAAAATCACAAATTACATCACAAAACACACCCAAAGAACATCGGGGTTTTTCTCCGCAGTATTTAATCTGGGGTTACTTCGAAATGCTCTGGCGAAGGGAAAATATGCTAATCCATCAATACATTTATCCCCGGAAACTTTACATTCCACATTACAGGTAAACATATGCCAAAATATCCCGATTCTCGATATGCAAAATTTCGAAAAGTACGTCAGGTAAATTTCCAGAAATCCGCGCAATAACTTATTATGAAAAAATCGTTAGTTTGACGCCTTATAGAATAGAAGTAGCGATACTTAGGATTTGGTAGTTGGAGCCCAGACAGCAAAGGTTGACTAAATGATACTTGCGGATTTGATTAAGAATTTGCAGCCGATATGCAGCTGCAAACCTTATAATGTAATAGTTGCTAGAATCCCGACGTTATGTATACAAATTTCAATAAATGCCCCTTAAAATTGTAAAGAATGCTTGGAAAGTAAGAAGATGATATTTTATTTCAAAAATATAAGTCATCTGTAACTCTCGAGATCTGTGATGTAAGCACGTGTATGGCGTATTTACCTAAATGCGCTTTTAAGTTGATAATTTTCCATAAAAAAAATCATTATTTAACTGTCAGGTACGCCTGTCGGTTTAACGGTCAGCCACTAGAGATATCACCAGAGGTAAAGAAGGGTTGTTGTATGCGCAGCAAAAGAAGTAAAACAGGGAAAGGGAAGCGTAAAAGGAGCCGCACAATATGTACCAAGTGCGAGAAGGCCCTTTATAGTGTATGCATAATTTTTAACAAATTAAACGTAGCTTTTGAAAGAAAAACGCCAGAAGAATGAAACTTTGTGTTTAGGTTAACCAATAATTGCAATAACTAAAATTGGAAAAAATATCGAAGGCTAAAAATGATTTAATAAAATTTTCGTAATCGAAATGTAAAAGTTTATTTTTTAAATCTACATTTTTAATTTAAAACTATATTCCTGAACTATAATTTTGTATCATTAGAAAAGTTACATTTTATTTCGAATTTATAAGTTTAGTGAGAATAAATAAAATATCGGCATCATGGTATAAGGATTAGCTATTATATAATTTTTTATCCAAAAGAGTAAATTTTCATCAAAGATGCCTTGGCATTCTTCGCACACACCATGTAATCGAGGTCTTTTCGAGACCTTAAATCCCAAATGTATCTCTGAGTGGCCGGGCATTTAAATGCCGAGAGTAAGAAAATTATATAGCTCTCCAATTTATTAAATAACTCGAAAGCTATTATTGATGGTCTAATTAAACTACATGTATATTCAAGACAACATCACAATGTCAATATGTACATCTTTTTTATTGTCTATATTATATTTTAACTTTACAGGAACTGACCCACAAATGAAGAATTATATGATTTTTTACCCAGGGAATATGTTTTACGATGTATCGGAAATTTTACTTTATATTATAATTTTATCAAATAATTTTAATACATTTACAAAGGTATTTGTTTGTTTAGTATAGCCCTTGATCTATTTGCTGGCGGAACTTCGAACCGAGGAGACACTCATCTGAATTGAGTGACGATGAGCCAGAGGATGAATTTGAGAGGAGTTTAATCGTTATCTTTGTTTTTTTCTGAGGAAAAGAGCTGACCACTTGTTTCGACCAAAGATGCTAGGGAAACTCAAGAGTGTTTACGTCCAACATAAACGAGTAGGGTGAGGCATTGGGACTGTTTACATTTCAGATGCACAGGAGAGAGATTCATAATGAGATGGGCCTAATTTCGAAAGTGATAATGAATGTATACTACATGTCAAGTGTGATTCATAGCCTTAACCTTGGTTAGAGGGTCATCCTAGGAGCCTGAGAAAAATATCTACCCATTCTTAGCGAAGAAAGTGATAAAAAGCTGATTTGAAACAAAGTGTCTCAAAATCAGTGGTCCTAAAAAGGGACCGCTCGGTCGTTCGTGAAAACATATGTTGGTTCTAGGGCGGGAACATAAAGTCGTTTCTAGTACCTGGTGTTCATGATATGAGGCATTCCTCTGAACTGGATATTGCCATTAGACTATTTTATTTCGGAGCATGGTCTCAACAGTGGGCAAATACGAAGCATTTTTTCCTTTGTGATTTCGCAGCTATATGCAGAATTTATTCAAGCATGACTATGCGAGGTTTCAAAGTACGCATTCAAAAAAAAACACTTTCTTATTTTTGGCCAGCTTTTTTCGATTCCAGCCCACTGTGCGATGAGACGTACTTGTTTTTAACGATGCCTTTTCGTGGCTCAAACGTTTTTCACTAGAATTGGCGATTGTTGCTAATATAGATAAAGAAATGCCATACTTCCGAGAAATTTCTGTTTTTGTTTTCCCGCGATCACGTACTTCCTTGATAATTGACCTTTTGGTGACCAAACTCAGGGACTTCCTCTTTTCCTTGGTCAGCGATGTTTTATCCATTATTTCACTGAAAGGCACACGGGATATCATAACACAGGCCACCTCGCTCAGAGAGTGATTCTGACTGAATGCGCGCAATTTTTTCTCGCTTGGAGACCAATATTTTTCAGCGTGTCCACGCTCGCTAGGGGGAAAAGATCATTGGAGGAGACGCAAATATGTGCAGATGCGGCGTGCATTAAATTTTAAAATGTTGTTAAGGTGTTTTGATACCTTTTACGAAATTTATTTACTTTTTAATACTCGCTCTTACATTTGCATAATGCCAAATGTTTACACATCGAATTAGGCATCGACGACAAAACACGGAAGTAAATATATATAGAATGACGATACCAGCGATAGCATTGCGATCCCTAAGAATGCATGGATGATCATCCACAGGAATTTTACCACAGTGTAAGCACTTCAAAAAACACCACACTTATATTCGATTTTTTCACATTTTCCCATCTAAAATACATGTGCTAAGGGTCCTCCCAACATAGACGGTCTGGGTTCAGCTGCTCCTGTTTACGGCGATCATCATCCCGTTGTATTGAACTCAGTGCGACAAAACCATTTCAAATACTTCGTAAAACCTGGGTTCGTTCACTAGGGACCGGCTTCTCACTTCGTAAAACATGAAATCGAGGTTTAACGTAAAACTGAGGTAATTTTGCTTGTACAAAGATCGGGACCGGCGGAATGGTTCCTAAAACTGCGTCATTACCTAAAATTGAGGTTCGTAAAAACGGGGTTCTACTGTACTATAACCTGTTATTCAGTTTGCATGGATTCATTATCGATCTTCCAGAACATCTACTCAGTACTCGAAATAAAATGAATATTCGTCATTATCATCGTAAATAATTAAAAAAGATTTTTCAACCATCCATGATAAATCGGTGAACAGTTATTAAAAGTCAATTAAAGAAATGTAAGTAGCAAGCAGTTGCAAGATTATAGTGCAGTGGTCGGCAAACTTATTAGTCAATAGAGCCAAATATTAACAATAAAACGGTTACAATTTATTTTGAAAGCCAATTATTTTTAACTTAAACTATGTAGTTAAGTAAATTATTAAAATATAAATAAGAAAACCAGTCATCACGAAAAGCCACACTCAAGGGGCCAAAGAGCCGCATGAGGCTCGCGAGCCGTGGTTGGCCGTCCACTTGTATAGGGGTTCCGCGGAAGCATCGACGCGAATGAATCGGAGAACGGCTAACTTGAGCCGTTCTTGAGCTTTGGGCGGTGTTCTTATCGCTTTAATCTAAACAGAGCTGCGAGAGATAAGCTTCGGCTCGGTGGCCGGGCGAAGAAGAACTACGCTGAGGGCATCTATCGAGGAGGAAAAGAATGAAAAAACTCATATCATTTAGTCCCATAAGGTTAGCCCTCTAGTATAGTTACTCTATGCTAATATGTTCATAAAGTGACTAAAATATTAGAAGCGTTCACGTAAAAACGACTGGTCACTCTTACAATTAATTAATTACAATTATATGTAAGTTCATAGATCACAAATAAAATTCTCAAATCAAGGGAAGAAGCGTAATAATGCGAAATCTGTCTTAGAAGGGCTGTTTTCTAAAAGAATTGTCTAAATTATACGGTCAGTGGAGGTCGTGTCACCTATTACTAGAATCGATAACTACTGAAGAAACAGTCGATAGGAATGCTTAACCACGGACCAATATCCGCAGACATTCTCACAGAAATACTTTAGCATGGTACTGATAGGAAATCAAGCTATTCGATTTTCCATCGATTTATATCTATACATGAATATAGTAAAATTTGGGGAAATGTAAAAAACAAATCTGAAAAATTGACTTCTTTATTGTAAAAGTCTGCCTTGAAACATGACTGCCCACAGCCTGATCGGTTTGAATGCAAAAAACCAATGGATGTCGAACTTCCAATGCAACAAGGCTAAATTATTCTCTAACAATCTCGACCTCAGAAAACCTCCTAAGCGATAGTTAACGAGCTAGGATGGAGATCAACGGAATCGAAAAAGATCTTCTTTGAACTCAGATCGATAAGTTTGATTGAGAGCTCGACTTTTCATATTTTTTCTGGAAATTACGTAACGAGCGAAGGGACATGGCAGAGGGAGATGGAGTGATAGAAGGCGAACGTGCTACCAGCGTGTGGCTGCACCGGCGGAAGAAGTGTCGAGACAGCAACCTTCCATGGTGGACTGCTGAGTGGACGAGAGGGCCTTCCGGAAGTGGGGCGGGGGCCGCTGCAGAGCAGACGAACGTGACCAATAGTCATTTCCCGCGTGAGGATCTTCTTCACGGCATAGTCAGTCTTTCTCGGTCAATACCACCTCAAGCTCTTCTTAGAACAGTGAAGGGCTCAAGGAGAAGAGACTCTTTCTTCCCTAGCGCGGCGCCCAATAGGTTGAGATTATCCTGATATTCTCGAAATCCTTAACTATAGATCAATCAGAACAGGCGGTAATGCAATGTATGCGGTAATGCAATATACACCTCAATTTGATCAACAACTGTATTCAGGTGTTACTTTGATAGATGGTTAGGCTACAAAGAATTTTCTGAAGATAAAATTATTCGGACGAAGTCATTTTTTCCCATTTTCCTTAACCCAGAGGTCGTGTAACAAATAATCCTTTGGCGACTTCAATAGTTCAATAGGAAAATATTTCGAAAATTTCAAAGAATAAAAAGATACGTTAAAAGTTACGTGAAATTTCCGTGACAAAAGGTTAAAGAGATAGAAGATCGACATGAGGAATTGAAGGGATGTTCATAAGAAGTATATTTTGTGGAGATTTGCCCGTTATTTTAGAAATTTAAAATAAATTACAACTTCCTAAACTAAGGGATTCATTTATTTATACTCAAATGTCAAAACATGTCAAAAATACGTAAATCAAAAATATAAGCATAAATGTATCTACGAAGTAATAATCAATAACTGCTCTGTAAAACATAAATGGTTTAACAGATTAACTTAATAAATTGAAAAGAATTTAATCAATGAGATTTGGAGCTCTATAAAGCTAGAGTATAAAATCAAACTTCTGAGCACGTTTTATCGAAACCGTAAACAATAATCACTTGCGGCCATGATTCCCCTTAAAAGGTTATGACATTAATCTCCATCACTCATTGTCAGGAGTGATTTCACTTGAAAATCAAGAGAACTGTTGGTTACTGCGTCGTCGTCGCTGTACATTCGAGGATTATCATTGTCGCTTCCAATCGAAGGAAAACCCTATTTATCACCACACAATGATCACCGAGACAGAGGATATCTATAGAAGCAGTAAAGCTTCAATAACAATTTTCCACTATTTTATTGACAAACGTTATTTTCAGGAAAACGAATCCATGAAATCAATGCATTCATTTGATGGGGATCGACCACAACCAGTTACTGCTGGCTTCACTGCTGACAGCTTTTTAGACCAATTATTTTGTAGAGAAACCTGGCTCTAAAACGGTATTTCACATTAATACGAAAATTTACTTCTCGGAGGTTAATGCTTTTCCAAATCCATAACTTTTCATCGATGAGAAAATCTAGATCATTGAAACGATTCCGAAAAGAGGAGAAGTGTTCGACATTGAAAAAATTATAATTCGGATGTAGTGGGAAGCACTCGGTGGAAACGGGTTCTCAATATCTCGAGATATTTGGGTGCCGCGGCAGACTGTCTGCGACCTCGGCCCCGAATGGCCATCGCGTGCTGTAGCAAAAGAGTGAATTATTCGCCGTTTTCCATCCGTGCACGGTATCAACAGTCTCGCGTGATCGCCGTGCCGTGCGCCTTCCACCGACTGCTCCAACGCCGCAAACGAATGCACTAAACGCACGACCCGATGCGGAATATCTTTTTTTCGGCGTTTCGCAACTAAAGAGGCTGAATTAAACGGGACTTTCTCTCGCGCCAAAAACGAAACCAGAACTTTTCTTTGTGGAAAAATTGGGCGAGCCTCGGGGCCAGTCGCACGTTATCGACTCGCAAAGACGTATGCAGCAACGAAAGTCGTTTTTCACCTCGGATGAGATTTAAAAATTTCGCGCAGAGAAAATGATGAAGTAAATTGAAAAACTGAATACCTAGGTTGCAGAAGGATGGATTACGTCCAAAATTAATACGCTGGGTATTCGAAAAATGAGGCTTATATTAGAAAGGATACGATTTTGAAATTACGCAAGTGATAATGATCCGAAAGGAACAAGCACGACCGCTGCTCTCGGAAATGATGGGAAAAATTCAGTTTTTATGTCACAGTCAAGTGATACAAGAATAAAAAAATATATAAAAAATATGCCGTTTCTATAGTATCTGTGGACTATTAATCTTTAGGCTTCATATATATTCTGGATTTTATGGCACATTTTTTCAACAGAACACATCCTTCAAAAGTAGAAAATTTATGATTTTAAGACTTAAGTAAATTTCTCCACTAGATTCAGAATTTAGTAAGTGCTCCAGAGAAATAATTGACCAAAAACCAAGTAACAAGCCTTAGAAGGCATCATATGAGAGTCACTGGTACCAATTGAAATAAAAATAAATATTAAAATATTTGACAGCTAGGAATTTTTTTATGAACTGAACAGCTAAAAAGAAATTTAAACGTAAAAATAAAAATATCCGACGTGTATATATAAATATAATCATAGGGATATAGAAGATTTATTTTAAATGTTCGCGATGAAAAGGTTCTTTTTACAAACAGATTGCGCGGATTTAACGAGGATCCATAAAATGGAGAAAACGCTGTACGATTCGAATGCATAGGGTAAATCTTCACAGATATTTATCATTTGGAACTTAAGGATTGAATAACTTTTACCACTTCACAATAAAATAAAAAACTTAGGAGACGGGGTCATATTAAGGGACTATCCATGTCACAAGAAAAGGAATAAAAATATGATAAAGTTAATCATCGAACTCGAATGAAGAATTCTTGAATGCAAAATCTTCCCGTTTCCGTGAAATGGTAATCAAAAGATCTAATCAAAGGATTTGTGCTGAGAAATGATTTACTTCGAAACTAATAAACACGCAACAGTTGGGTAATGTTAAACAGAGTGACGATAAGGTAGAACACAGTGGCGATAGATAACGAAAGTGAAGAGTATATTTCAGGTGGATTGCCACTCTCCCGGTTAAACAGGATTCGAACTTCAAAGCCTTGAAATAAGTATGTTGCTAAGTGTCATGGCTAATA
Organism: Sympetrum striolatum; assembly: GCA_947579665.1. Taxonomy (NCBI): domain Eukaryota; kingdom Metazoa; phylum Arthropoda; class Insecta; order Odonata; family Libellulidae; genus Sympetrum; species Sympetrum striolatum. Next base: position 104,205,643 of record OX388341.1, on the reverse strand, counting down.
AACAAGCGCCAATCCGCTTAATGGAGATGAGAAATAACATTTCGGTCAAACAGTTTGGATTAAACAATGAGATTTCGAAACTAAGCGGAGTTTTTGATTCCACTGTGAGAGCATGTCTAAAGCTGAAAATGCATTTTGCCTTGATGATTTAACTATTTACACGCGAACACAATGACTAGAATTAACAAACGTTCTCACGACTTCACACAATACTAACAGAGCTTCCCGCACACCGAAAGGACGCAGCAAGCGGATTTTTCAGAATTACAGAATGCACGCAATGTATGAGTTTTACTTTAACTTTTAAAATTATTGATTAATTTACTAAAATAACTATTGAAGGACAAATGCTTAATAAAAACAGTGGAGATATTTTAAAGTAATCTGTTTGCAATATTCGTAGTCCACCAGTTCTAACGAAAACAGGAAAAAATTCATAGCGTTGATCCATTGGTGCATTATTATTTATGATGCAAATGGTTAAAAATAACTGAAGACACAGTATGATTTAAAGCATTTCAAGAGGTAGAGCGCTTTATTTCCTCGTCTTTTAAACAAAAAAACGTTGAAATTTATGTACACGAAATTCTTCAAACCAAAGTAACCCGGCCATCATAGTGTACAGAGTAAACGACAAAATCAGCTGGCATTTATGAATCTATTTGTAAAAACAATATTGAGACGCAAAGGAATGTTCCACACCCATACGCCATTAGGCAGCTCGCAAATTATCAATGAAAATCTAAACCACGTAATTGAGAGAAAAAATATCACTATACGCTGATGCGGTGGTCGAAAGAAAGGTAACTTTTTTAACATATCTCTCCATTGAACAAAAATAGTTCATTGCGTTCTAACAAAGATTATGCATAAACCCGAATTAAAAAAAACTACGTTTAACTGGATACTGTAAAATTCTACTGCCTAATTACTTCTGATCACGAGGTATCTGCTAAAAGTCAAGATTTAGCCGCAAGGTCGTCGTGGACAGAGAAAAGCGTTATTACTTGAAAAAAAATCCATAATAAATTTAAACGACCCAAACTGAATCAAGGTAGAAATGGATATAAACCAATCGAAATAAAACAAGTATAAAACTCTTAGGTAACATGTAACACCGGTAAAAAGAGAGGTGTAATCAATCAAAGAGGATATCACACATAATCTTTTATTTTAAAATTAGAGATAGAATAATGATTCTTAAGGTCTTAAATTGGAGAATTGAGATATTATGAGGAAATGCTAGAGTGAATCGAAATACAGCGTATATTATTTACACAGGTTCCTCGGTGAGAAAATGCATGCTCATTGCAGTGCGAAATTAATGCATCGAAGATCTTCCTACGTAGATGAAAAATACCCCAACAAGGGTTAGTATAAATTTTATCGATTGGGTACATTAAACGTAAACAAGACGTTAATGATGAAGGATTTCGTCATTAAGGATGCCAGCGAATGAAATTACGTCACGAGAGCAAACAGGCGCTATCAGCGGCTGATAATAGTGATCATAAAGAGACCCGGAAGAGAGGCAGTTACATTCCTACGGAGAGGTACCGATTGTTTTATGACGCAATGTGAGGCAACCTCCACAGAAGAGTGTGTGTAAGCAGACTTTCAATGATATTCAGTGAAGCAACTCGCGAAACAAAAGGACCTTCCACAGTTATAGGATTCTCTTGATAAAAAGATCTGTTGGGTCAGGTTAGTTAATTTGAAAGAATGAACCATGTTAGTAAGCAAGATATTTTCCGATTAAGTAGAATCGATCCTGAAATAAGCATTTTTTCTACTCAAGGAAATTCAAGAATTAGCAGATGATAAGGATACGCTATAACTAAATAGAATTAATTTCGTGGAATGGGTAAACATAGAGCAAATTAATTTGCTGTTTTAAGATGAAGCCCCATAAAATAACCCCTAGAAAAATTAATTCCGTATCACATACCTTCTTTTATAGCATATACAAATGGGCATAGATAATATTTTGAAACAATTAAAGATAGCATAAGCTGTGAAGTCAAAGCTATACTAAACAAGAAAAAACAGTAAACGAATTCCAGTTACAACAGAGATATAATAATCAAATGACTAGACGAAATATTACAATAAATTCGAAAAGAAAACCATAATATACTACGATGTTGACTAAGAGAGCATTCTTTAATAACGTATATTTCTACTATTGAAGTTTAAGTTACGAGAAAATTAACGGAGAAAATTGAAAGAATCCCAACTTATTAACCCAATTCGGTATAATCGGAAAAATCTATTTTATTTCGAAAATAAATTTTTAATTTTGATTGTTAATCTCTCTAATTTTCATGACATTGATGAGTTTTTGCCTCTGAACTGATACAGCAGCTGACTAATTAGCACAATCATACACGAAGGATCATGTAAATAATACTTCCTATTGAAAATAAAATATTCCTTATATTTTCAAAAATTAGGAAAGGGACAAATAGATTAAAATAGGATTAATAAATCGAAGAAAACTTATTTTATGAAGATTTCTTAAATGGAAAAGTAGGATTGAACTTTAAGGTACACGCTCGTTAAGAGGCACGATACTTGGATGCTCATTACCCGATTTCTATGGCTCATTAAGGCCTTAGCCATTCGTTAAGGGATTGCCGTATCGCCTTCAACCTTGTCTCCTCATTGAACATTTTGGGAAATCGTGCCTCAACCGAGAGTTAAGGCGCTTCTCCAGATTCGAAATTTGACATTTACATTGGGACAAAGGGAAGAGCGATCCCATTGTGATTGTTTCTCTCCCTTGAGAGAAAATTGGTCCGTGACTTACGAAGTTGGCGGTTGGATCTTCTTCATTTAAGCACAGATTAAATGTCACTGATCCAGGTTAAAATTATTAAAGTCATACTTTGAATGAATCTTGGATATTAAAATTCATAACTTATTTTCACGAATGCATAATTCTCGTAATTTACATAGAACATGTTTCTTCCATGATTGAAAAAAGGCAGTATGAACAATAAAAGGCACAAGTAATATTTTCGAAAAATTCCAATATAGCGATGATAAACTTTCCCCACGAGAGGAAAAACAATGACCTCGGTATTTAGACCGTGATTAAGGTCGCTCTTTATGATAATAAAGCCAAGGATTATATCGAAAATTTCCATTCACGTGAAAATGAAAAGGTGATCACGTCTAAAGAAACAGGCTCGTAAAAATGAAGGATTTGGTCTCCACTTACCCTGGAGCTTAATTTTATTACAATATGTACCAAGAACTTTTACTCAGAAAAATTATCAAGAAAAACCAAAAGGAAGTGGAAGTAAAAAAATATATGCATAGGTGATTTTAAACTCACATTCGTATAAAGGGAATTCCGTTATGAAAAAAATGAGTTTAAGGTTATGGTGCACGAAAGAACTATTATTATCTCATTAGAAACGTATCACAAAAATCATGTATCGTAATTTTAAGAATATATTACAGCATAGTTTTATATATATATATATATATTTGCATAGACTTTATCCCCTTTCTTATTCATAAGATCGGTTACACGTTAAACCATGAATCGCCTTCTTCATGCATTAATCTACTGTTAAGCATTACTATTAGAAATAATTCTTTTCCCTTAAATTTTCTAAACATCAAAACCTTCTTCCGCTGAAGTTATCGAAGACGATCCATTACCACTCCCCCTTCCATCTATTAATACTTTCGAAGAAATTTTCAAATTTCTTCTCCGGTGGAATCAAAGTTATTATAAACTTCGAATCCGCAATCTACGAAACTGACATTCCGTCCATCATTTCCGTAATTTTAACTATGACCCCGGATTAGCCGCTGAAAATTGAACTGAGTCGATTCAAGTAAATCCTGAATCCTTAATCTTGACGCTCAGTCAAGTATGTGCGCACGGCAGCACATGAGCACATTCCTCACGGCCTAGAGGAACTCCTCCCCGGAGACCCCCGAGAGATAAGGGAAGGCGAATGCTCCTCCGAGAAATGCTTCATTCCTTCGCTCCCTTACACAACAATTGCGAGATGAGGAGCAGAATTTGCTCGCGGCCGGCGTTCTGTCGCATTGCAGACGCCTTCATAGCCAATTCCCTTCGTTCCCATGATAGAACAAAAGAATGGAAATTTGGAGCTGTCATTTTTTTATGACTCAGGTTCACGTTGAAGGCAATAAATTCCAGAAAAATGAGCCCCGAGATATCACGGAAGAAGTCTCCCAATTTTGGTGGGAAAAGAGTTGGCATCGTCAACCATTTCATTCGCCCGAAAGTTGCAAGACGCCTCTATCTATAGTGACTTATTTCGATCTATTTCTGAAGCGAACGACCTCATTGATCTATCACCCGATGAGGTATTGCACAGATATAGAAGCTGTAAAAAGAACAAGTGAATCAGATAATGTTACTTTAAACAAAAGTCATGAGAACAGTCATAAGGAAAATATAGATATCTGTTTGCTTTTTTCTCTAACATGTAAGACTAAAAGTGAGATAAGAAGCAAATATCTCAAATAGAGGAGAATTAAAACTTCACTTAATCAGGCGAGGTGTTGTGGTAATCCATAATGGAAAGAATCTAAGAAAGATTTGTACTTTTCCCGCAAATTTTATTTTTTACAAATAACAGTAACATGACCGGTTTCGACGATTAAACCAGACCAGAAGATGATGATCAATAAAAGAGACTTTTAAGTCTCAATCTCGCCCAAATAAAGACGATTTATTATTATTATTATTATTAATCGTCGAAACCGGCCGTGTTACTGTTATTTGAAAAAATAAATGTGTGGTAAAAGTACAAATCTTTCTTAGATTCTTTCTAGAAGATGAACATTTTAAGGAGTTAAAATGTTGCAGTGAGTATCCATACGCAACATTCTACACAAAAAAATTTGTGTAAAATATAGTTGAATATTACTTATTGCGTTAAAAATAAAGAGTAATAGATTAGTGATAGAATCATCGACAACCATCGAATAAATAAGATACAATTCGGAAAGTAATATTAGGAACGTAATATAATCATAAATTATTTAATTTGAGCAGTAGATCAAATTCTACTTACATAGAAAATTTATCTGATCAAAGGTATTTTATTAAAAAAAGGCATCAATTGGTCCATGATTTCATATATCCATGCTGATATTATAAAATATTCATTCTGCCACTAAAAAAAATCCCTCAAGATTTTATCAAGGCTAACTATTTTTCCAGAAACCGTTTCAAATAATTCGAACATGTTGAAAAGAATTTGAGCGGATCCTTCCAAGAAAAATTGACTGGAATAAAATCATAATTGAATATTTTCATCGTCAAAATACTTTCCTCCCAATGTAAGTATTTGTTTTGTTTAATAACTCCTACCACTTCTTCGATGGATTAAGAACGTTGTAATTATCTCCTTTTCTCATAAATAGAGATTGCTTAGTTTATCTATCTTACAACGAAATGCGTGAATCCCAGTATAGAAACTAAGGAAAACGGTTAAAGGAGACATCGACGCGTCACTCGCACTTCTTTCCAACACTTTCTCTCGCGAGAAGGAGGTTTTGAAACGACGCATCCGAACAGTTAAGCGGAATGCCATCTGTAGACAGCGCAAATAAACTACGAGAGTGATTTATTTCCTCGATATTTGAGCTCTACCTAAAGTGGATCCTTATGATCACAAGGAAGATTCGAAGATGACAGTGAGGAGGAAATATTATTACAACGATTCGATACTTTTTATGAACGTAAACAATTCCGATAGAAAAAGCATCCGAGAGTGAAGATATCATGACATGAAACTGATATGCCCAAGCTCTACTTTGTGGAAGGGAGCCATACGTAATGAAATAAAAACAATTAGTAATTTCTACAGAATGTATTATTTAACAATTTTTATTTAAAAAATCGACATTTTCAGCATTAAGATGTCAATGTATTGTCGATAATAGTCACTTTTTTAATAATACATTCTGTGGAAGTTACTAAGTGTTTTTATTTTATTTAGTATATCATGGTATGACGTCCCAGGTCAAGTTTATAACTTTTAATGAAACTGATAATCCCACAGACCTGCCAAAAATTGCACTTAAAAATTCAACACAAGATAAATACTTAAACTGCAATTTGCTTTAACTTCATGCACTTTAAATCGGTGCATTATGTCCCTTTAATTAGATTAAGGAAAGGGATGCAAAATAATTTCAACAACAAATTCGCAATAGCAAAGATTATCAAAATTATAAGAGTGGAAAAGTTAGCAATGAAATATTTCACTTAAAAATTATCAATGCTGAATGGCTAAATCTTTACCTTTCAAATATTTGCAAGCACCATTCCAAATACTAGAATACGATCAAAAATATCGGATTTGTATTCAAAAGACAATTTAAATTCACTAGAAGGAGATCCTCTGATAATTCATTCGTATAACTTACAGAAACGCAAGCACACTGAAGCACAGTTACTTCTCTATCAAAAAACACCTCAGACAATTAAATAATTTCATTTTAATTTCCAGACGAAGCGATCCGAATAAGAACTTGCAATCAATTTCCGAAATGAGAATTTTTGGAATGCATATTCGGTTGTCAGGGATAAGGAAGTGACATTTATAATTCATATACAAGGAACAAGTCGAGCTACTACACTCAAGGTTTTGGCACCAAGTTGATGGTGAAAACAGATTTTTTTCACCAGCACTTTAAATCGGTAACGGCAAAACACGTTTAAATGTGATTTTTTGTTAGCATTTAATGAGCATGAAGGACATGCCTTTCACTGTATTGGCCTTCGAGTACTTTAAATATTTAATCGAATAAAACAAAAACCGGACCTGAAGTGTCTCTAAAATTTTCTAATCAGGTAAATATCGGAAAAATGAAGAATATACTGATAAATTATACGATTCACGGCTAGATTGATTCGATTTCATTTTTGAAATCACCAAGAACGTAATAACTATAAAAAATTCAGAAGAATATCTTTTATTTTCAATTTAATATAAAATCTCGACAAACCGAATATATTACCTAGGCACAATGAAATAAAGAGGGCAAGTAATTAAAACGAACTTGTATATTTAAAATGTAAAAAGTATATAAACAGAAGGGATACCTAAGGTTGTGTGCATGCAATGAAGCCTATAATCTTATAAATCGAAATTACAGTTAGACATCAACCATCACGACAGCTAATGAACCGATTTATTAGCAAAGCGAATTAAAATTGAACTCTTGAATGATTAAGTCTATATATTTGTCGTATATCTGTCAAATTAGGCCTGGGTTCGATTACCGATTACGTAAGGCTTCTTTTTCTATCATTTCTCAATAAAAGCACGCTTACTATGAATAACTCACGCTGTATTTATGAAGTTGTATTATTTAGGTAAACGAGGCTCCACGGCCTAATCTGCAAAAAGAATTCAGAAACACAAGTAAATAAAACTGTAGATTCTCCAGATTTTTTAACGCAGGAGAATTTCTCGAGAAAAATATTTAATAATTTTTTAAATTCAAATCCTTAAACAACGCCGGGTGGCTCCTTGACTTAAAATGGCAATTTGGTCCGCAATTCCATGTAGAAGCAAATAACTTGTTCTCCATTCACCTCGCACGCACGCGGGTCTGGAAATAAATTCATGGGCAAAATTGCTGCGCTGCAAAGCACCCCGAGCGGAAAAGGGATTGTTAAGGCTGCTCCTAATTGTATTATGGCTTTGCTCGTACTCTCGCGATTCTTTTTTCCCAATTTGCTGCGAGAGAAAAATGTAGAAGATTTATTTTCCAGCTATTTACTCCATGAAATTTAAAATTATTGATGGTACACTATGATGTCATACCAATATTTCTATTGCAAATACTACTACAGTAGAACCCCGGTAATCCGGACGAATTCAGGCACATAGGCGTCCGGATTAGCGGGGTTTCCGGATTAGCGAGGTTTTCAAAAAATAACGTAAAAAACATTTTTCCTCAAAAGTTATATTGTACAGATAATGCATGTATATATTACATAAGGTATTACAACATATAAAGTGAATGAATATTATCAGCGAGCAAAAAAGTCAGTTATTTTCTTTTGCGCGACCGTTCTTATATAAATCAAGTGCGCGGTTTCTAAAACTTCTAAAGAGCATAATTTCATGTGCTTCAAAATTTTGCTCCTCGGCCAACTTTAATGATGTACTGAGTTCCGCCAAAGCCTCAGAATGAGAAATTTTGACGTAGTCTACAGGATTTTCGTCGTCGTCGTCATCATCATCATCTTCTGTCGTTACTGTTCTGATAATTTCGTCATCTGTTTAAGCTTCGTTTCGAGCCAAACTGTCGTCAGCCTCAGCAGCCCACCGGAGAGCTTCAGGGTTAGATATTGGGTTCCAATTTTGTAACTGATTAATGAGTGGCGCAAGCTGAATTTCTTCAGTTTGCACATTTACTAAAACTTCCGAACCAATAAAATTTGGGAGTAAATTTTTCCACGACTTGCTGATCAATAATTTAGACACAGATGCCCAAGAGTTAGCTAGATTGAACGCGACATCTTTTAAAATTACCTTTTTCAGTGCAGTTTCCAAATTTTCATTCTGCACAGGATCATTAAGAATATTTGTAAGAAGCAACTTACGATATCCTAACTTAATGCTTTGAATAACATTCTGATCCATGGGTTGAATCAGCCCAGTCGTGTTAGGGGGTAAAATAATTGCGGAAATCCACCGTCATCAGTGCACAATTCTTCTGCAGAAGGATGGCCAGGACAATTACCAAGCAACAATAAAGCACGTTGTGGTAAATTGACGGATTTCATATGCTGTCGTACTGCTGGAACGAATTCTGTTTTAAACCAATCCAAAAATAATTCTCGTGTGACCCAAGTGTTTTTTTGCCATCGATCTCTATAGCCCATGCATGGTCATCCTCATTGGACGTCTATCAAAAGGAAGGATTGTTTTTTACGCCTCTTCTCTCATAGCTTTTTGATGAAAGTGATGTTTAGAGAAATGATACCCTGCTGCAACTGAAAATTTATTGTCTTTCGAAATTGTTTGATTCTCGCACATATTAAGCATTCCTCTAATGGAAAATGCTGTCTCAGAAAAGTATCACAGCTTAGATGCATTATCACAATAAACGAAATACTTCGCTCTCCATCACATCATTGCAGCCAATGGAGAAATTTTTCAAATAGTCTGTCCACCTCTCGTTTCTTGTTACTATGTAATATGCGTGTTTATATGTTCACATGAAGACGTTGCGGGTTTGCATAACTCCCAATGGACCGTCCGGATTACCGAGGGTTCCGGATTAGCGAGTGTCCGGATTACCGGGGTTCTACTGTATTATCTATACAACTTTATTGCTTTAATCGCCATTTCTTTTCTTCGTTTTAAAAAAAATCATAAATTGAACGTAAAAAAAAATTTAAAGTTTCAATAGAACCTACGTCATATAGGCGATATAACATTAATTTAAACATCAAAAACAACAATAAGACTACTGCCACCCAGTAAAAAATATATATGTTTATTTTTCTAGCAAATGTATACTATTTGCTTGATTCATACAAAATACCTTTGTCATTTTGCAGGAGAGTTGTTCGCAAATCTCAGTGTCAACGAAATTTAATTTGTACTATATTTCATACACGGGATGATAAAAATCTTTAAAATCACATCCCAACAGTATAGGATAAAATAATTTAGAAAAAATTTATTAAAAATTAAAAATTAAATTTACAATACAATCATTCAAAATTAAAAATTCTACGGCCGTTTCTACAAACCAGTTATAGCTGCGATTATTATATCTAATGCTTCTAGTTTATCTAAATCACTACAGCCTAAAATACGTTTACCTACATAAAAATATAAATAGTTCTATGATTTCAAAAACATATGCTTAAACCATGAAGAGGAGTTTTGAAAATATACGATATGTTGAGAGCAAGATCTTCTGAGTCGCAGTGGTCTCCTCATATGGCGCCTGATTATACAGCAAAGATAACATTTTTTGTTACACTATTTTAAACTACCTAGTTTATTAAGCAGATCATGAAATTTGCATCAAACAGTTTTTAATTAGTTTCTTTTTGGCTCACCTTGTCTTTCCAGAACACATAATTCAAATGGAAATTGAGTGAAGATTAACGGGACATTATTTAGATTTAGATACATTTAGATATTTATCTCTATGAATTTTAAAGTAATGTGTTTATGATATCGATTCTTAGCCTCTACTCATAAAAGTATAGCGACATTTTTATTTTATATTTTGCGAAACGAATTTTATAAGTAATACTATAAAGTAAGCATATTCTATGGTACCCATATTCGTACAACTAATTAAAGTGAAGAAAACTAGATTTTTGATGGGACCTTTCTTGAATTTGACGTAAGTATCCTTGGAGATAGATTTAAATATTTTTCCTATATTTATATTACTCTCCCAAAATTAGTTTTAAAACTTCCGCCCTATACCGTTGTACCATACCTTAGGAGGGATTCAACGAGAGAGCAATATGTTTTTTTAAGATAATAAGTATAACAAATATTTCACAAAATGAAATTTATACAACAATTTGTTCGATTTACAGGAACATATTTCCCAAATCAAATTTAAAGTTTTCATCAATTCTAGTGCCAACATCTCATTTTATAACATGACGGCTAAATTTGAAAGTGTTTTGAGCGTGCGGGCAACTGTGGTCATTGATTCTTATATTACAATCTTAATGTTTGAAAAAATAAACTTTCGGCCAAAAAAGTTGACATGAGGAATTTGTTTGCTGCATTTATTATATGCTGTCAAGTCGGTGTTTCTCTATTAACACAATTTACGACGTAATATCCTAACCAACGACGACAATGTTAGGTTTACCAGTTAAAATATAAGATAGTAACTGCGGTATAGTGATAGAATTTTAATTAAAAATTAATGAAATTATCCCCTATATCATGTTCCTCCATGAAATTATCCCCTAGATCATGTTACTCAGCAGTAGTGGCTGTAACAGATAGCAGATTCAAGGTATTGCCATCAAACGAATTTTTTTTCACAGCTTGGTCACTATTAAATCGATACCTAGGCAAGACCTAAGGATGTACCTCTTCTCTCCTTCAGAAAGTGTCTCCTTCAGAGATGTTGATCCTGAAATACATAATAACTAGTCATTGTGATACGGAAATAGCGTCCTAGGGTTCTGAAATACATTCCTCTCGATTCAGATCCATGAATTTTACAATAGAATACCATCTCACATGGCATACGTGCAAGGAAAAGATCTAGCGGCTAGGACAAAGGAACTAAATAATTCGAAACATGGGATACATCTTGGCTTACTCCCAAGCAATGAGTCGAAACATAAAAGTTCCAAAGGACTTCGTTACAAAGGACTTGGTGATACTTTTGGACTGGGAAAAGTAACCACAAGGAAAATCTACAAGCTAACGTATCGCTACTAATTAAAAAAAACTGATGAAAGTTTAATGATCTTTTAAAAATGTGTTACGAAGAGCTGGAGAAGAGTCTTTAAACTTTTAACACGTGTAAGAACAAGCTTTTCGCTTCTGAAACGCATTTCGAGAAACTTAGATTCTCAGAAAATAGCATTGAAGAGAAAGTGGCTAATAAATTATAATTGTATTAAGCAGTTTGAATATAAAATTAAAATCGTAAGTAATTCGATAGTCCTGTCCGCTCAACTCGAGAGAAAGAATTCACAAAAAATTAAGGTATGAACGTTATAAAAAAAGAAACAGGACGGTCATTACTTGATTAAAATTATTCTATTTGACACCATCGAGGGCAGCTGTCAAATTCCTCCAATATCGATGAAATCAAAGGCTTGAATATATTCTGATAGCCAATGACGCAACCGTTCCAAAGACGTCCACATATCAGAGGACAAGTTTCCGCTATCAGTCCCCTACTAAACACAGAGCTCATTCTCATTGATTCCGACAAACAATAACACAATTACACCCGCAAATAGACGAGGAAACCCCTCATAAACTTCCTTACTCTCTTTTATCCCCTCGCACATCGCTGATAGTTCCTCAACGAGATTTGAAAAACAAATACCACGGGTGCAAACACTGCTGCCGAGATGAACGACTTGAAAACAAGCAAAACGGAGGAATATGTTAGCGACAATCGTGCCGACGACATCTCTCTTTTTTCCGCTTCGCTCGAAAGCGATTAAATTGTTTATTCATGCGAACTTCAGTAACAAACCACTCGTCATCCGGTAGCGAATACGAACGTGTGCCACACCTGAATTTTCGAGCCGGAGACCAAACTGGATTGGTGCCAATGGAATCCGAGAGAGGTGAATAGATCGGGGGATAGGCCGGGAAGCGACGCTTACGTCATTCCGTTTGACCTAGTTCCTCCCTGGCCTCCCAACTATATCGCGGTTAGGACAGGAATTTGTCTATTTCTTCTCCATCTTTAAGGATTTTCTATTTGCTACAGAAATTGAAATTATGGAGGAAAGGTTGTGAGTATGCCTTCGTTAAGTATAAAATATTGAGTGTGAGTCAAACAAGGTTGATTCAAGATGATACAGACGGAATGGAAATTAAAATTTCAAGCACAATCGAATCCTAGGATAGAGTAAAATAGAAAATAAAACTTTAAAAGGAGACATTTAAAAACAGAATTATTAGGAAACGCCAAGAAGTGAAGAATTTGGAGTAAGAGGAGATTCTTAAACTATAACCTGCCCAAACAAAGACTTCATCTTTTCAAATGGGTTCATTTTAATAAAAAGTTAAGGAAAAACTACAATTTTTAAGTAAATAAGTTCGAATGGAAACAAACGGATTAATTAAAATCGGATAAAGTGAGTTCTTACTCATATTAAAGAAAACCCCGCTATTCCCAGGAGTTGAATTCGCAAAAAGAATATTTGATGACCGAGAAATAAACCAGCGTTCAAACAGATGCGGTACCCAGTCAATCAACAGCCTATTACACTTAAAAAGATAACAAGTGCCAACGTATGCACTTTGAGCGATCTGTGGGCTTCGGAGCAACGTCCCTATTTGAAATAAGCAGCCCGCACTTCTTTAGAGGTGATTAAATCGTCACTCATAATTTAGACTTCCTTAAATGTCAGCATTTCTGCACTCTATTTCGGACCTTCGCATACGAAATGAGTTATTTTTCACACTTACCATCTAAAACTGAAGCTTTCTAACAAGTGGAAAATTATCAGCTAGTCTAATAAAAGAGAATATGGTAATTACTCCATAACTATTCGCAAATTAAGAGAATAAAGCAAAACAATGGGGAAAGGGAGATTTCTGGCCTTTGGTAGGGGGAGACAGGGGAATATTCCTTCACTCCAAAACAAAATTAGATTTTTTAGTAGAATTTATCCAATTAATTTAATTTGCGCATAAATTCAATAAAAGAAAATTCAATTTGGCTGAATTTTTACAAAAAGAACTTATTCTTTCTTAGTGACGTTAGGCAATTTGAAAATAATTATCTTTGAAGCTCTAGCAGTGTAAAAAAAAACACTTTGGGACTTAATACTATTATTTTTCCAATTCTAACGACATAAAATAAGATGTAAAATTGCCGCTTCTGCTAGGACAATTATTCGTTGCTATTCTTTTCTTACTCTCTCCGTTTGGAATTGTATTCACCACAGGAAAGCAGAAGACATGAATATCAGATTAGCAATCGAAAAAAAAATTGACGGACTGATCAGTAAATGTGTGTACTATGCTTGTAGTATAATGCAAACGACGCATTTTCATACTCTGTAATACATCTATCTACATCTACATTAATACCCTGCAAGCTGCCTTTCGGTGTGTGTGGCAAGGGGTACATCCCGAAATAAAATGCCTCAATTCCTTTGTGTTTGGAATTACTACGAAAAAAGCATAAATGAATTCACTATATTTCCCAAAGTTATACGTCATCTCCTTCCTCCCCAGGTATATATGAATGAAAAGATAAGCTCAACTGCAATGAGATAAACGTTCCTCGAATCACGTCAGAGTGACAGAGGTGACTCAAATCCCTTCTTCGGAAGGAGAGCCAAAATCGTCCTCGAAGACGGAATTAGAAGCCTTGAAGAAGGCTCATGAATCCCAAACGCCTTCGTATCTCCAGGGCTTTCAATATATCTTTCCTGAAGTAAAATTTTATTAAAATGTTCAAGGAAATAAATATGAATGAATATAACTAATGCCATACTATATGCAATGCGGATACAACTATCAAATATGATATAATTGGTTTTTCACTTATCAAGACAAATTTTCAGTGGGACCGCAATTCAAAATGATCTAATCCACGTTTCCACTTTATCGTAAAAGAGAGTAAACATTGATTTGTGGCGACTAAAAAGCATGACCATGCACGATACAAAAAAATCAGAACGGATTTTAGCGATATTTCAATATGTTTAGAAACTTTAACCGAATGTTACCCCTCATCCATTTGATATTATTCTCTTAGTTATTTTAGTTGAATTAGAGAACTTAGCTGGAGGTTCGAATCTTGATTTGAAATTCCTCCATCCTCCTGTAGGCAATTCACCATCATCTTATTATCTTTAGACGAAAAATTTACTTTCGCCTCAAAATCACAATGCCAAGGGTTTTTAGTTAGCTATTACAGTACCCTTTTTAAAGAAATGCCTGCTACTGCTGCAATTCTTCCCCGTATTGTAGCATTAAATTTCAAGAAATGTACTTTACATTGTACACGCCAAAACATTTCCTATTTGACTTAAAATCCTCTCAATAAAAAGGAAGTTCTCTCCTCTCCTTGCTGGAGACAATGTTTGATTTAATCCAATATAATAGTAATAACATCATTCAGCTGCTACGAAATAAGCTATTTTGCGTCTTAAAATCTCCGAAGACACACGGGAATAAAACCCGTTTAAAAGTGTGGAGAAGCCATTAAAGGGGAAGGTAAATAGACCGCAGACGCCTCGGGAATTTCTTCTTGTCTCATTGGAACCCCTTCCCCTCTGAGACCAAATTTGTCGCGGCATTGAATGGAAAGAGATAAGGTGGCCGTTAAAAATAAACACCGCACGTAAAAGCAAACGCCACCTACGTAATCACGCGTGGGACTCGAAAAATAAGAAAAATGGAGAGTGAGGCTAGAGCGCTATTCTCGTGTGTAGCGCCGTTAAGGATGTTGACTCTTGCATCGACGCATCTCTCAAAGACTGTAAAACTAAAGCGGCGACGTCCCCGCGGCAAGATAGAAAAAATGTTTCCGCTGACGGGGATTAAGTTGGAATACAGAGAGATATGGAAAGGCTCGCAAAAAATAAACATACGCGAAAAGGCGAATGAATGTCCTTTTTCTGGTAGACAAAAAGGTAGTAATACAAAGGAAATTTTCCTTATGAGACCAATTACGACGCAAAGTTAGCTCACCTTGGTAATTAACAGCTGCAGCTAACGAAGAGGACGATCACCTGTTAGGGAAGAGAAAAATAATATTAATATCTATGCATAATATACCATGAAATTTATAAAACAAATCATTATAATCATATCACAAAAACTGGTTTATGAATAATATCTTTGGATATTCAATTTTTTTATAATTAAATGTTAAAAGTTGTGACTTCTTTAACCAACAGAACTCAGTATCTCTATATCCCTGCAGAAATATTTCATTCAGTTATAAAGCATTGATTGTACATCCCGACGGAATTCTACAGCAGAGTAAATAGCATTTCAAATTCAATAAGTATGAACTCTGAAGAAAATAGAGTCATCTCAGACAAGGTTAAAAAGTAACGCTACAGCTACTTTACGACCTAATAATACTCTTTCAAAGAAGAGTAGAGTGGAACTCTCGAAGGTATTTTAAGTTTATGATAGACGAGTTTATCTTATTAAGAACTAGCTATCAATATAGTATATACAATGAAACGACGAAACTCTGACAATGTGGTAGGGTTTTGGAGGTATTTCCTTCCGACTAGGGTGAATACCAGGCAGGGATTTTATTCTCCATATTTTATTTGCCCCTCAGATGACTACCACTTGGCCTGCAGCATATTTTTACTAATAAAATATAAACATTAATACATCATGCAGATGTTATCTGTATCGTGAATTTAATTGTGATAGAGATTTTTTATATATATTTGTATTATATATATTTGTCTGATCGTTTGAATGATATCTCAATGTTTATATTATCTTAGTACTCGTCATAAAGACAGCTCAGCATTCCACTGTGTTTCCATCTCTTCTTCGTCATTCTGTTTACGTTCATCTCATGCTTCATTACAGCGCACGCTCGAGTAATTATCATTCCCTTCGATAAGAGATCTTTCTTTAGTTTTAAACACATTTTCTTTAAACATCATTTTCAAATATTCTACACATTATTATCTCGACATCGTCATTCCAAATCGTCTAAATTATTATTTAATTCGATCCTTGGAATAAAACCGCTAAAATTTACCACGGAACGCGTATAGCTAGGATAAATGACTATTTTCCTCAGTATGATTATGTATGATCGCAGATTCAATCACCAGCATTTGTTCTTCATTTATCTTTTACTTGGCAATACAACTGTGTTTTCATTTCTATCTCCATTGTGCGGTATCTATCGCTTCTTCTCATTCTCGACAGCAACGAACCTCTCATACTACTACTTGTATCGTCTCTTTCATTCCACACGTCATTTTTCAAGACGCCATCATAAGCCGCCCTGAACGCATGTTAAGTAGGAAAGACTCGAACACCCGAGATGATTATTAGCGGCAGATTCCTCTCTAATACCCAAAGATACTTTTCTAAGGTGAAGAAAAGTTCAGCTTCCGAATGGAACAGCTACAATTATTTGTGTCTGTAATTTCATAGGAATGAAACAATTTAAATTTCAGTAATTTTGCTCACAATGTGTAAATACATATATGTCACAGTAACAACTTATTTCCTCTCTTTTAAACGGAAAGTTAAGCTGGTTAACAGTGAAAGGCAGTCACACACACACACACACATCTTGGGCTTGAAGTTAACATGTGAGATTGAAAACTAACCATGCTAAACGTAGGGCATAAATGAGATGAGGTAAGTAAAGGATGCGCTCAACGATTCCAGGCACAATGGAGAGCTTCGATGAGAGGATTACATTGAGATATAAAATCGATGAAAACCAAACAAATAGGTTAGCAAATTACTACGTGTGGTGAGCAGACACGCAAGATATGGACAAGTACTATTGCTTGGATTGCACGTGGCGTAAGATTAAAGATACCATACAAACAAATGAAGAAGCAGTCAGAAAAACAATAGTGAGGTGATAGTGGAAATCAAGAAACACGCAAAGTTACCACAACTCGATACATAAACGACAAAATGAATGAGATAATAAGAAAGAAGAGAACGAATATTCAAAATCAGACTCGAAAGAAAGTCTGTTATGAGAGCAAAGAAAAGGAAGAGAATAAATGTAATGAATGACTATCGGGAGAACGATCGAAACTGGTTTGAATGTATGTTAAAATAGAAAAGGATTTGTAGATACAGGCTATTATATTTCTAAATGAAAACCTTAAATTCATCATCTAAAAGAATTGTTGGAGTAAGAGTTCTTTCTAACGGATTTGAGGCAAGCGAGTGATCCGAATGTAAAGATTAAAAATTCAGTTTTTCCACCGCCTTTTTACCATGTCATCTCTACTACTCCGGAAAAGAGATGCAACAATTTCATTCCAGGAATTATGACGCCACATTCTGATGCTCTGAACGCTATCTCATTCAATAAAATTGTTCCACAAATATCCATCATACGGCCCGCGGGCTAGAATGCGGTCTGGTGAAGGTTTTAAACCAATCCGAAAATCTGACCAGCTTTTTCGATTACGATAACTCTTCCACGTAAATAAAATGTGCGTAAACACAATCATTAGCTAAAATTATCATTTCTTTGACTATAACATGATTTCTGTACTAAATATCAGGATAATCTATTAGTTTGCATCATTCGGTAATGTAATGTTCTTAGGAGTACGGAATTCTGGTGGAAACAATACACACATAAATGGTTATGAGAATCAATGAAATATTTAAACGATAAATGGTAGTCTCAATTTAAAGTCTTTTAATTGGTGTGTCGGTTCAATGCATTTTTAACTGTCATCTGACAAAATGGTTGCACAACCATGTTCTACAACTTCCATTAGTTGAGCAATAAAATTTGCCGCGATGATAAAGACAGCGAATGGAAAATTGTAATCCAAGTGTGACCGCGTTACTCGTCCACTCCGTCATATCTAACGCGGAGTCAATTAGCGGGGGACTGATAGGCAGTTTGCGAAACTAACACGCCTCTGCTGAGAACTGTATCTACGGAGAGAGAAGGCTCCCTAATGTGGAGCTCCCATCAAGCGCCGTTTTCATTTCTTTCTTCCAGCGAACTGAAAAGACCGCGACACCGTCCCAATTCCGGCCATTCTGCGCGCGCACCCGCCCTGACCCGCCTTTTCACGATAGGTCACTCAGCCGTATCATTCCCGACCTTTAGAGGAAACAAAAACGTAAGGTAGAAGATGAGAAGAAATGCCAAGAAGATTATTTCTCAGTTGTTCTTTCTAAGGAGATCCGAGGAAAAGTGCTCCGTCGATTAACTCCATTCTCCGCCCTTTCGCTGCTCAACCGAATCTCTCGCAACACGCGTTCACTTTGATTACGTAGTCGTAGGAAAACGGGAGCATAGAAAGTATGTGGAGAAGAAAATGGGATGAGGCTTACAAGAGACGGAAAGGGAGAGGGATTTGGAGGATAAAAATCTGTTAGAGATTGGATGGACCCAGAATTTAAATTACTTACGAACATTGTTCCCCGTACGAAGGAATGTGAAAACATTAGAGACAGTTTTAAATATATATGGGACAAAACTTCAGTTATACTTTAACCCTCTAACTGCTATGCACGTTTTTATAACTAATTATGTGTTGGTGTTTTTGCTTCTAGAATTAGATGTTTATGAGCAAGGCTTTAAAAATGAATATTATTTTACTATTCCATTTGGAAAAAAAATTCTTGTTGACAGAAGCAAAAGAGTGCATCTATTGAAAAATGGATATTTTTTTACGTTAAAATTAATCATAAAACGTATTTGTAATTGGGGAAGCATTCAGCAGTTAAATAGTTAAAAATCCAAAAAGTAAGGATGGAGAAACGAGATAGTTGTCATAATCTAACCTCGGTGGGTAGTAAATTAAAGGAAACTATAAATAATTAATTTTATTTTTAAATCTACAGAGGGACACCCCATTACAACAAAATGAAAAGAGAACGAATAGAACGTTTTCCGATTTGTTAAAATTTTAAATAATAAAGTAATTTCATACTGCTTCTTTAAAGGATAGCTCACATGCAACAAACTCATTCTTATCGCTATTCGTATGTTTCAATTAAAACTATCGTCTAAAATTACGATCATACAGGTAAAGTGTGTTGTAAACCAAATCTGTACTTGAATGCAGGCGTCCTCGGGGGGAAAAGTTGATAATGAGTTAATTGACAATGAATCTCACAACGAATGTAATAGATAGGAAGATGAATGAATGCACTGTCCAATGAATGAGGAAATGAATTAAAACATAGACTCAAATATTAGAACAGAAAAACTGTATTATTTGCGGAAAGGATTCACACAAGTAATAACTCTTTAGCAATATTAATTCGGATCCAAAGTAATATCTCTTAAGCGATATTAATGATGCGTATTCTTTTCGATTGTGAAGTCTAATGTAAATTACCATGAAAATTAGATAATCTATAAATGTAATATAATTAAAAATAGAAGGGATAAAATACAAAGTATGAAAGAACAACGGAATCGCATGGGATGAAAAGCGCTAAAGAAAGAACATAGTTTACCAAACACGTAACATTTGGTGCGGAAGAGTTACAGAGATAAGGTATAACGACGCAAACGAAGATGGAACGGAAATAACCTGAGTACTCCAACACGCAGAAATCAGCGAGAAACATTGGTCAACCAACTCCATTAAGCCACAGACAAATAGCGGAAACCGTCGGTTGAGTTTGGCTACTGGCTGGTTGCAATTGAAATTTACTGCCTCAACTTCCGAGTTATATCCAGCGATGCCGTTCCGCTGATTTATGCTCATGGCAATCGAGATGAGAGTACCCGTTTAAAGCAAATGAACGCCGTCAAAAAAGTTCAACGCTTGACTGGGGCCATAATTCTTTCAAATGAGAAGTTCTATCGCTTGGAATACGTTTTGCTTTAAAACGCGAAACAAGAGCTCTTTCGTCGGACGTCGGCATAAATTAGATAAAGTTAACCGCTCTGAATACAGAGGGAAAGAAAATGGAACAACTTAATAAATGGCACTCTAAATTCATGAAAAATGCGGCTACAAATATCTCTTTACATTCACAGACATCACAAAAGATTAGAGTTAACATCTGTCGAAGGAAACAAAGCGATTAATTCTGGAAGAATTCCAGAAAATAACAAATATCGGATAAATCTATAAAAGGGCAAAGGAAAAAATCGAAATCCTCAGAATTCATGGTAGGATGGGAAATCTAAAAAGCACGGTGCATTAAAAACAACACGAGCTTTTTAATTTAATTTAATAAAAATAAATACGGTAAAATGGAACTTTGGGTCTGGCAGTATGGCAGATGTGTCATTAATTTGGTTCCCGCTATCTGAAGGAAATCAACATGAATCTGTTATAATGCAATACGTATTTAAGACCTTGTTTTTATTAATTAAAGAAGACGAAAATTCAACTGAAGATTTTATGTGCATATTTTGATTTAACTCCTTTAACATTTTGGTATTATTGATGAAAGGATTGGCTCTTATTTCTGAGAGCTGCGGCAGACGTCACTTTTCATTCCTCACACTCATGTTACTTTTATTCACTCAATTCAAGAGTATTTGCTCATTTCAGTATAACCTTTCTATTTCAAGAACGGTTTCTAGGCATTTCCTCACGAAACACTTGCTCGTGGAGGTAAGAGCAGAATACCACTGCTTCGTCGAGTTAAAAAGAATCTTTCCCTCGATCTCAAACACGGAGGAGAATATATTTGGCCGGCGTCAAGCGAATCAGGCGCGACAGATGAAAATCAATCGTTTGGTCGAAGGGGAGAAAAACAAAGGCGATAGAGGTCGCGAACCGGCGGAGTACCACTCACCGGGGAGGGCCTCATCTAAGAGGAAGGCATATTAAATGGCAGCTGACGGAGCGTACACGCAATGGGAGAGTAGGTGAATTAATTCTGATATCGGCTGATTCATTCTCCTTGACGGATAGATAGACCTTGTTACTGAAGGCGGCAGCTAGAATTCTTTTTTTTATGAGTATCTTGCAACAAAGACTGGTAATAAAAGAAGTGACGCTTTCTACTTGATACGTGGGCGTGTTTCAAAGGTCGGCAATAGCGAGGAAAACTTGCAGGAGGAGGAATAAGGGTCGGAGAAAGGAATTCCTTTCGCCCCCTGGAATACGGCACGCGGTGGAGGAATGCACGAGGTGCCGAGGGAGCAGAAGAAGGCTGAGAGATTGCAGTAACAGGTACAAAGCGAGGGGAGGAAGATCAGAGGTCGAGCAATCTCCCCTAGCAAACCCCCTCCTGCCAAAGGGAAATTTCCAAGCTCACTCGCTTACGCCGTAAGCTATATTTTTTTACGTAAAACTTCTTTCCTTCCCTAATTAGTTTCTAAGGCGCGGTAGCTAATTAAACAGATTCCATCGAATAATATCTCATCTTATAATTTCAGTAGAATGAGCTTATTAGATATGACGAAAACGTTGACTAGGTTACCGAAGAGATAATTATATAGAAAAGTTTCAAAGCTACGAGAAATACAAACTTATGACGTTATGATATGCATTGATTGAGCGAAGTAACATCATCGATCGAACGTTGTAACGGAGAACTTTTCTAGCCATAATCTATTTTTTAATTTTTTTTCGGTTATACGAGTAGTCGAATGATCTTAGGTATGGGAAAACAACAGTCTTCATTGACATTTAGGATAAATTTCTTAAATATTTAAGCTAGTTCTTAAAAAAAACAAGTAATTATTACTAAATAACATGAAACACGTGAAAATTAATTATAGATATTGAATATACTGTATTTCAACAAAATTAATAATATGAAATAGTAAAAAATAGCGATTGGCTCACTACTAAATTATACCACAAATCAGTAATAACGTATGGTAACCTAAGGGACCATTTGAATGAAACGTATGCTTTGTACGACATCGCCTACACGCTGACTGTCAAGAATAGCAGAATTCAGTTGCCTTTTCCTTCATGGGTAACCGGATAAGCTTACATTGGGGGAGGAAACAGGGGATTTAATCTCATAGTCTTGAAATTTATCGCATTTCTACTTATGAATGGATCAGCAATTAATTTCCATCCTCTTTGATTATTATCTTTTTATTACGTTTCTCGTTTAAAAAGGAGGAACTGTATTGTCTTAAAAGTATCTCCGGGATACCTCTCTTGCGTCTTGCTGAAGTCGTCAAACTAAAACAGAGTGAAAATAAATATAAGAGAATGGATAATCTCGATTCAAGAAAAAGAGAAATCGCTCCCTTTTCTTATTTTTGATATAAAATGCTTTTGATGATACCGTTTTGAGGAGATAAATAACAATTTTCTTAATGCCCTACAAAATAATAACTCGTAAAATTCCTATTTCTTGAAATTTTCCCGCACGGCAATTAAATCCGGACCATCAGATTAATTCTACCTTCGACATTCACCGGAAACAACATCCGAACGAATTTCATTTACGGGTCTTTTAGCGATAACAAAGTGAACCGCCCCCTCTGGCGCCACTCCCTTTGGTCCTTCCATTCAGCACGCCCTTTACGCTGAGCGTCACACACCACGTGCTATCGATTCCTCGATACTCACCGCTGCAGCCGCCGGAATGCCTTTAGCCCCGATTCCGCATGCCATGTACCGCTCAAGTACCCCACCCCTATGCATCCCATCCAAAGTGCATTTTTTCCAGAGTGAAGATGCCTGAAAGGTCCAGAGGACCTTGAGATTTGTCTCCTCTAAGTTGGGATGGGAAACCGATTACTCATATGGTGGAGAAATTAATTAATTACGAAGAATTGTATGCATAATAAGACTGAAGGAACGACAAATTTATAGCATAGATTCAGTCAATGTGAAAATAAATTTTCAGACATCCTCTGCGAGTACCCCCTGGTTGAAAACGTCAAAATACAAAAATGTGCTTCGATCAGAATCTCTTCCAATTCTATGAATGTTATGTTTTATTTCACTCTCGTTTCAAGAGCATAAAAATGAAAACCTCATGAGGGTACCAATCACTAAGGGGCCAAAGACGTATTTGCACATCCCAACGTTTTTTTTTTTTAATTCTTCCCCATGGCTATAGAATGAGACTTGGGAGGTGTTCATCATTCATTCAAATCCACTCACTTGTTTTTTGTTGTCAATTACACATTTTGATAGAATCTGAAACTATTCTTAAAGACGAATTTCATTAACTATTTCTAAACTGCGATAATATCATAAATCGCTCCAGATTCTTTTCTGGACTTTCCGACAAAATTTCCACACCTCAAATTCTACAATACTATTATAAAACATTGGACTGCGTTTAAGAAAGTAAAACACTATGTTTTCCCTATCCTTATATATCATCCAATAATATATTGCTATAATACCATCTCATAAATCCCTATTGACGAAAGAGGATATGTTTCAGTTATCTCCTATCATTTTCTATTTCCATCTTCGTTACCATCGCTGCCTTTTCTCAGACCGTAAGCTGGCGTAAATCCCAGACCTCCCTGCCGACCCTTGGAATAGGCAAGTCATGTCATCGGACAATTTAGGAACCAAATTGAAAAAGAACCAAAGGAGCCGCGTGCGACTTCTTAAGCGTAACATAAGGGCGTAACTTAAGCGTAACTTAAGAGAACATACCCCGAACAGGGGGTTTTATTTGTGTAGACGAAGGGGTTGCGTTTGATGAGTGGGTGGAATGGATTAAGGACAATCCGCGAACACAGAGCAATTAGAGCGAAGAGAGCGGTCGATGACGAGAGATCGGCGATGGCATCGCACCGAGGCTAAATTTACGCTTCGATCGATCTTCATTACAATCTCTCACGATCATGCTCATTACACGAGGAGTAGTGCGAAAATAAAGGCAATTTAACTTCAGCGGAGATATATCCAGGATCATACTTTATCAAAGGGATAGATTCGTGGCTTCTCAAAGGAGTAATTTATAAACATTATAAGTCGCTTTAATGGCTTTATCAGTACACAAACACGGACAAGGAACGGCAACAGAAGTAGTTGTCGAAGTCTACGAAAAACCAGACAGTATACGAAAGCTCCGGATGTATATGCCGAGATACAAACCGAGATTGAGACAAAGATTTCATAATTAAAGATAAGTGCTTTAGACTCTGATTCTATTCTTCGAAATAAATTCGTGGAAAATAATAATTGACTTAAATAGCGCAAGCGCTCACCGGACCAGAACTAGCTATGCTCCTTTAGGGGATTTCTACTTAAATTCAATGTGGGATTCAAAGATCATGTTCAGGAATCTGCGAACAAGGACAGATGAGTTTCTGCGAGATTTAGCAAAACTGAATCTCGATCGGCCACTGATCTCACAAGAACTGAGCAAACATGAGCAAGATCATGTGAAGTGTATGAGTGAAAGATAGATGAGGAATTCGGAAAGAGGATGGGCTTACATATTAGCATTCACTATCATTTAGTTGAAGGGATTTGGGAAAAAAACATGCTAAAATAACATAAAAGATTATGGAAAAGTATGGTATTACAAATATTAGGTAAGAATGACAATAATATATAATTGAATTATTATAATAAAATGAAATGTCTCCTTTAAATCTCTCCGACAATCAAAGTAAAAGAATGACGATAGGACAACAAAAAGTTAAAGAAATTACCAAATACAGTTTGAATACTTAATTCCACAATCATTTTGCAATGAGAAAAGCACAGTGTCTCCATGACTTGGACAATTAAACATATGATAGTGGAAAGAAAGTTAAACCAGCACAAAAATTTAAATTTCTTTTGAATGAATCGAAAGATTGAGCGTAACGTTAAAAAAAACAATTATTATTAACATCGCCAAATAGTTTGTCATTATGATTCCAATCAGTCGATATTAGCTCTCTTGATATTTTCAATCCGTCAGAAAATCACTACTATAATATACTTGTCCTACTTGTTACCTACAGATAGCAAATCAATAGAAACGGAACATTTCCTAATCACAGATATATATATATATATATCTTATTTCAAGATTGAATGGAGCGTTAATATGTTCAAACTGCAACTGACCTGGTTAAAATGGAATTGTCTCAGAAACATTGCAACTCTAAAACGCTCATAAACTCCGCGTCCGCTCAAACAAAATCAAACCCGCTTTTCTCGTACCTTCCAATCAGCATCGCGTGCTTGTTCAGACAAAAGAGCGTCTCCAACGTCATAGATCCCATTCTAACAGGAGAAATTCAATGGAATCAGGACTTGACGGACGGATTGAAATCCAGACCACCGTTTGTAAAAGGGTGATGAATCGACTAAGGTGCGGCGAATTGTGCAGAGCCCCTTAACGGGAATAGACGTAGCAAATGCAGGCACAAGGGATTTCCCTGATGTGGCGCAAGCCTTAAGAGCGAACTGCGGAGCAAATCTCTCGCGGTGCCTATCAAATGTTTTTTTTAAGACATGGAAATTGCATTTGCGACAAATTGTTCAAAGGATCGACAGATGTATAATTGTTGCAAGTCGATTTAATTAATTGTGCAATTGAATACACAAACGTGGAAATCAAAGCGTCAAGAAATACCATGAAAAAGTGTAACAATGAATGTCGCCAGAAATTAATATGTTGTTGCTTTCTGACCAACAGACTGATTGAGAAAGCATGAAATACATTTTAATTATAAAAGCAGCTGTTAATTAGCATGATGAACAAACCCAGAATCGCTGTAGAAAAATCAGAAAGTCAATTTTCGAAATAAACAAAATGAGCCACAGGTATCATACAACACTAATATTGATGAAAAAACACTAATAAAATCCAGAATAATTGACTAATAAATCCAATAATGAGTTACATATTAAGCAAAATAAGTAAAATGATTAAGATCTTACAAGTACGTTATAGAAAGTAAAGCCTAGTAACAAATATATGAGTTAAAGTTAAAACTTGGTTAAAGAGAATTTTTTACTTTCTCCCTATACTTGTAGTATAGAGAAAGTATTGTACTCGCAAAAAAATTCGACCTCCAGATTTCGACGGAAATAGATGTTTTGGGGCCCAAAGAGCTCGTTTTCGCTATTTTCCCGAACGTGTCTGTCTGTGTGTCTGTCTGCCTGTGGTAAAAAAGTTTGCGGACGCTCTATCTTAAAAAGCAATTATCCGATCATTTTCAAAATTTACATTTAGTATTTTCCTAACTATGCCAAGAGTTGATTAGTTTTGGTGAATATCGCTTAACCGGAAGTTGCGGTTTATCCGGAACAAAATTTCGTTTCTTAAATATCTCTGTAAGAATGCAATGTAGGTATATACAATTATGAACAAAAGTTGTAGATAATGTACTTTACTACAACTCTTGTATGAAACATTTTTCGTAACACTGATTGTTTAGGTGTTATTCTTCAATAAGGGTTAACCGGAAGTTGTTGTTTACCCAGAAATGGAAGTTTTTCATACATATCTCTGTCAGAATGTAATGTAGGTATATACAATTATGTACCAACGTTTTAGATAATGTATTTTACTACAAATGTTGTATGAAACATTTTCCTATAACACTCATTGTTTTGGAGTTATATATTACCGGCATAGGCTTCTGTTTTCAATAAATACGGAGAAAGTCATGTGTTGGCCACTTCAGATTTTTGCTACTCAAAGTGATGGGATGTGCACTTTAGATTAAAAAATGAGGAATTTCGGTACAATTGCAACCAATTAAAATGTATTTAATCAAGCAAATTAATTACAGAAGAGAGCTCACCTTCGGCTTCACTGAGAGTAGCTTGAATTCACAATTAATACAAGCAACGAATACATAATTAATCTCCGTCAAAGAGAAATTAACACAACATATTCCCTAAAAACCAGCAACTGATTCAATCGGGAAATCATTAGTTCATCATTACTGATTACAGATTAAGGGAAAATTATTTTGGGATCTAATTACCTGCAAGAATATCTGCGTTAAAAGAATACCTTTAATTATAAAATATAAAATATAATGTTTATCAAGGAGTTATAACAACAAAGTATGTTATAAATCTCTCTCCTCTTGGTTATAGAATTAACTCAGGTGCTCAGATGTTAACTCAGATGTTTTAGCTTAAGATTCAAAAATATCTCTACATTTTCATTCATAATGAGAAGTTTTTAAATTAATTAATTAATTTTTCATAACGAGAATATTTTAAATTAGTATGTTTTAATTAAATTTTAAATTAGTTGGACTGTTATGAAAGTCCAAAGAGTTAAACAGCACAACGACTTCCATTACATTTCCCAAAAATATTCCAATAGATCATAGGCAGGAATAAACATAAGATGTAAAGTGTGCATAAAAAATAGAGCAAATGGTAATTACTTCACCAGTAATATCTATAATACTTTGTTGCGTTAATTAATTAATCAGAATAAATTTGACAACTACCGTAGTTTTCCACAGATGTTTGCGCCCGAGCCGATACATTCATTTTCTGAATAAATTACTGAAATTGTAGTAAATTTTTTTTGAAGTAGCTTTTAAGAGATCGATTTCATTTTTTGCAGGCACCAACAATTTTCACGAAGTTTTAGAAAAATATCCTCCATATCCATAGTCAAATAGAAAGGAAATTTTTCAATCAAAGGAGAGCAAGAATATATATGAGCATGAATACAGATCTAATTAATTCAGGAGAAGCAAAATAATTGGAAGAACTACTTCATTCCACATATTTTACAGTTCAAGGAATAATCCACATGCGTATGATCTCGGAAGCTTTGGAAGAAACAATCCAAAGCTAGAAGAATCATTTTCTATCACTTATGAGTTAATTAGGGGAAGAAACAATGTTAATATCGCCAAAGTAATTAATAATATCCATTACAAAATATCTGAAAATCTCACCCTACTCCTTCAAGTGTCTTTGGTGCTTGGACTACACTACTATACATAATACGAGTGCGACTACTATACTAGATACGAAAATATACCCTGTTGAAGAGAATTTTAAGCTCTTCGGAAATATTACTTACATCGGAAGAGACGAATTCAATTTGTAAGAAATAAACACTCTAGAGGAATGAATAATTTAGAAATTCCCCAACGTATGGCGATAGTGGACCCTAAGGCTACAAGATTACCTGATAGCAACCTTGTAAATAGATTTCGTCTTGTAGTCGAGATCGCCTATAATGGAGCAAAGAGCAGATTCAAGTCGTTGACACTGTAGTTTCAAATCGCCGGCGAACTTTCGGCTAGCGCCGTCCCTGGCTGCGAAGCGCAACTGGGTGCAGTGCACCCCAATGATTAGGTCCCAGCGTGCTTTGCTTGGCCCCGGGCAGAGAGCGACGACGAATTCCTCGCAGATTCCCGGGCGCAGATAAGGTAGAGAAAAACACGACACTTTTCTCAGAAAGCGTGCGACGAGAATTTGAAGGACGTAAAAGGCCCTAACGAAGGAAGGGAGAGAAAGGAGACGAAAAAATATATCGAGCCCTTCGGGGAAGAAAAATTTAAGGGTAAGGAATTAATTCGGCATGTCGAAGATTCCAAGAAAAATACGTTTTCTTATTGGGATTCTTTTGCTATTTTAATCAAGCCGAGAATTTATAGGAAGGTTTGGAGAAGGTAATTACAGTGCATTTTTTAATCTTTCCGGTATTATTTTAATTTTAGCTTATTATTATTGTAAGACCCTTTATTTGATGAGGTTAGGTTCATGTGGGCCTTTGTAACACCTAACTTTCTATGGATTCGGAATAACTAAAAGATTAATAATCAAAATTGAGTAATGACAAATATGGAATAAAGTATCAAATTTCATTTTCAGATAGGTATAACTCTCTAAACGTTACTGAAGATTAAAAAGAAAAAATGAACAGGGCAAATTTATGGTGAAAGAAGGTAAATATACATTTATGGTTGAAAGGTTAACCTTAGTGATATTCTAATCGCTCCTTACCTACAGAATGGAGCTAATAACTTAAGTTTTTTATGAAACAATTCAAAATTTACTTGCGCAGTTAAGAAAATATACTAAAAAAGAACTTAATGTAGCGAAATTTGGTGGAATTCGATTGTTAAAATATGAAATTAGACTCAAAACAGGCCTGTTGATGACACTACCATGTTAAACCGGTCGCAAGTGTTTTATATAATTTAGTATGGATTTTACACGCATGTTTTGTGTATTTTATCATATTTTAAAGCATATTAAGAGTTAAAGAGAAAAATACACTAATTTTCAAGAAAATATATTACTTGTATTTCGATAAAACAAATAAACATTAGCGTTAACTCCAAAAAGTAACATAACAAAAACAAATCGTCTGCTTGAAAAGAGACACTCAAATTGTGGAAGTTAATTAATTATGTTTCGAGAAGAAGGATTCGCTACATAAGCCGTAAGACGGCGATATTTCAAAGATTCTCGGGAGCTAAAGGCGCCACGGTTTGTCGCGCTATGACATGTGCTTTATCTCCGACACACGGCAATAGCCATGCTCCACGTAACATGGCAACAGTGACGACAATAACAAGCAAACAAGCCCGACCCATATAAGAGCAAATACTGTTCGGGAAATTTACCGACGAAGACTGTCACTTGTCAATCCTATATTGCTGATATCGAGATTTCTTCAAAGGCTATGTGATCAATATTTCGGCGCTGAATCATCCCGTAATTTATGCCTTCGATATCATATGACGGTCTATATAATAAAAAGGAAAGTATCAGTGGCAATTACCCATGAATTTACGTACCTGACGAGATTCTCAAAAGAAAATTCAATAATTAATTGGACCTATGGCAAACTGTCGTGATATGCATGACTGTATGACCTGTATCAGCTAGTTCATCTTAATCACGTGGACGAATTAGTCACGAAAGTGACTCAGAAATCGCCAAATAGATCAGTGAATGCAGCTTTTAAAGGAAGAATGAGAAAAAGTAATGAAAGTGAGAAAAAATTCAATGGAATAGTCAAAAATTACGCTAAGTATTTACTATTTAAAAAACAGATGTGAAAAAGAAAATGCTTACCGACTGACCAATTGCAAGAATCGCAAAATCGTAGTTCACGAAAATTGACAGAATTTGTGAATTTAAAAATTATTTATTTTGTTGGATAACTATATTCTATGCTTTATTAATGAAATAGAACGTTTTTTATTCGTCGCAGATTTGTTACCTTAATTTTGATTGGTGAAAAATAATGAATTTGGGTTTGGTTTTACTTGTCAATTGATATTCCGTCCTTTCCAACTGGACGAATTGGAAGCAGCGGAAACGAGCTGCTTCCACAACACCACCTCCAAGAAAAGGGGGCTACCAATAAGGACAAGCTGGAGTTCACCTAGTAACCATTTATAAGCATAAATGCATACGATAACTATAACAAATTCAGGATAATCTCTACATAAAAGTGACCGGTCTTATCAAAGGCTAATTAGCTGCAAGAAGATGCATAGAGATGCGAGTCCGCACGTGGCCAGTGATGGACATCCAGACAGTGGTACACATTCGTGGGTGTGATTTTCAAGTGGTTCAGTTGAATGTCATCTTGCGAAATTCACTTCCTCGTTAAGCAGACATAGTTTCGCGGCTGCACACTTAGAGCGGAAGCCTCCCTCTTACGAATGGAGATGCCGCTGGTGGACCGCCTCATTACATTCCAAGGTCGCCATTATCATTGCCACGAGGAACGCTAATCACGCACGAAGGCTCAAGACGAGAAGAATGCAAACAAAACTAAAATCAGCTGAACGAGGCAAAGAATATCACGAAACATGCTTACGGAAATTCGTTGGAAATGAAAGTGTAGCCAATTTTTTCAATATGAAGGAACATATTCATGATGTTTGGACGCCAAAAAATATTTTCTTTCGGCATAAGAATCCGTAAGTGTTTTCTACAGTAGTTGTTGCATTAAAAATGGAATATATCCAAAATATCAGCAAAAATTAACTACGGAGAGTTATTTTCTCGTAATTTCAGCAAAGATCGTAATTATGAAACAATGGAATTTTTATATATAACTAGCTGAAGAGCTCGTGTATTCTCCACGGGGAAAATAAATAAAGGATTAAATTTATAAGTCATATTTGTACAGAAGAAATCTTACATCTCTCATATCAGCTTAATTCAATGGGACAGGTTATCGAAAACGAACATCTTAATCTCATTACAGTTCTTATAATTTCAGCCAAAATCTATAATCGAGAGCAAAAATATCTAACTTTATAGATTTTCTTTCTTATCAAACCTTTCTCAAGTTAGCACGACGTTTCTTTTTAATTCAATTTTGCAATAGAAATATAGCCTGGAAAAAAAATAAAAAGACATTTACAGGGATTTTTCATGGGAACGACTTAACACGTTAGGGATCGTACCGGAGAATACGATTGATGAAAAACGTAATTTTTGTCAATTATGCGCGGGATGTCGACTTTTAAATGCCATACAAATAGCGGCTTAATTAACTCTCAAGAAAAGAAGGCATTCAACCTTAAAGAGAGCAATAGATAGTCAATATAAATATTAAAAATGGCTACTAGTCACTCCATAAAAATCTCGTTGATGGTTTATTTCGAAATATATAGATGGAATACTTGATCGTTGGATTTAAATGAAGAAAACTAACACATACAACAACTGAACAAACAATTTTCCACATCCAAAATAAGAATCCTCACTAAGGTAACGACAAAATTGAAAGTTACAGTAATTTCTTATGGGAACGCATTATCTCATCTGGGATCGAACCGGGAACGATAAACTAAAAACAATTAGCCAATTCTCTGCGCAGGGAATACATTTGCGTTAAAAACTCCCACTATCTTACGATTTTTCGCGAATAGGCAAACTCTCGATCTTATTTTTCACCGAAATTAAAATTTTGTTAATCTCTATAGCTCTGCGAAGATTTTTTCGAAAACATGGAAATTCAAAACATTATCTATACCACTTTCGGCTGTCGTAATTAAAACAGAAATGTTTTACCATAGTTACATATCATTTTTGATTGAAGTAAACGCTAAATCTTATTCTCTAGATTAAATTACACTTTTAATTACAAGTCATTGATTAATGCTTGGCCACATCCGTAAAGTTTCTTTTACATTTCACACTTCGCGCGAGCTTTATCAGATTATCTTTATCTCCAGAGGAAATCGTAGAACGTATCTATAACAGAATCAAGAGCCTACTTAGAACATCGAGCGGTGGCTGAAATGATTGAGTAAAAAAGTCAGGATTTAGAAGATAAAGAGGAGATGACGATTAATGCAGGATTAATGACGGTGGAAACTGTTTTTAAATTAGTTAAAATTTAATATCCCTCATGAGAAAAAAAGTTTTATTTTCATTTAATAATTATCAGCTAATTTCTCTCCGCCTCAACCTTTTTCGAGGAGAATAATTAAGAATAATAAGAAAATAATAACCACTATTAAAAAATATTAAGTACTACTTATTACCTTCCAAGTTTGAAACAATTGAGAAAAAAATGATAAGGAATGTATCCCCTTCTTATCCACCGCATATAATAGGTATACAATTATTTTTAAAATAATTTTATGACGAAGTAATACAATTAGCTCACCAGGAACTAAATAACTTCATCAAATACCATCGAAAACATGAACAGTGCTACGTAAACGCAGGAGAGATACACTAATTTGATGAAAACTTTAAAGAGAAAGCACGCGACTCTAAAGAGCGGCTGTAAATGAGTACATCCCTGAGAAAATAATGCATTCGTGGTTCACTCGTCGGAAGAACCACCGGAAAAAATAATGCTCGCGAACAACAAAAGGCACGAGTGAAAAAGGGTGTGGCGGTGAAGGAGTCCCTCACAGTCCCATTTCAACCCCACATTCTTCATCTCCAATTCGAGGCAAATGGGTGGAGTCGGACGAAAGTAAACACGCGACGCCTCCTCACGCAGAAAAAAATGCTCTCAATCGGTCCCTCCGCTAAAGAACCGCTTTCATCACGGTCATGGCCAAAAGGGGTTGCGCAATGAAAAGAAAGGGTGCATGCAGAGGGAGGGTGCGCACGGAAGGGCGGAGGAATGGAAAGGGGTGGAAGAAGACAAGCGATAGCACCGTGCTAATTGATTGATGTCTCCCAATTACGAGGAGCGGCCACCCTTTGAAGTGAAGGAGGGCGAAAAATACGCGAGATTAAGGGTGTCGGCGAGGGGGGCGAAAAGGATATGAGATCGAGGATTGAGTTGAAGGGAGGGGCCATTATAAGGGGAAACGGGATCGATCCCGGAGAGGGAGATTGGGGAAGAGTCGAAATTGGGATTCGTCTGGGAGAGGCGGGAAGGAGAGTCTATTACGGAGGTGACGTGGGAGTCAGAAAAGTGTCTGGAAAGAGGAGGGAAGATAAAGGAAGGGGTGATATTTCCAGACTCTCATTTACTTTAAATTGGATGCCGGAGATGTCCTCAGCACCTCTTCCTGACCCGCCTCTGGAGGAATGCTGCAGCGCCAAAGACATTTCCCTTCTCCTGAAAGTTCTCCCTTAAATACGAGACGAGCGGGGAAATTGATTATCTCTGCCGTCCGAAAAATGTGTCAGTCTTTCGAGAGATCGAAAGACCGCTTCTAGAAACATACATCTTTTATTCGTTGAGGAAGTTGGATATTTATCACCGGAGGAGATAGTAAGCGAAGAGGGGGAGGGCGGGATATTCGGATGAAAAATCTCTCCCCATAACTCCCTCTACAAATGGGCTCAAAGGAAATTTCTAAGATTCGAACGACTTAGATAAGAATTGAGTGCCAAGGAAAATAAGGAGAGATGAGCTATTTCTACACTCAGAGTATTATCGGAGAAAGGTCTAATTGATTGTAAAAACAGATAATATTGTGATCAATTCAAACCGACAAAAATTGATTTTAAATACTTTACGGAAAAAGCTACATTTTGAACTGTGCGTGTTCCAGATATATTCTTTCAGCTCCAAAAGCAAGTTGTAGAATTACAAATTGACAATTCCTTGCAACGTAAAACGAAGTTATGTGGTTTGATTAACTAACTTCGCAAGAATTGGAGATGTCAAAAAACACACACAATCATAAACACATACTTTGTGCCTAAGGTACAGGTACTTTCATTAACTTGCTAAGTAAATAGACAAAAGCAAACAACGTTCAGATTCATTCATTATATAGAATAGTTGCATTAAAAAATAACATATATAACAACAACTTTCATGCAACCGGTTTCGTAACTTAATAAAATAAATGAGAATATTATCATGAACAATGTCAGAAATGAGCATGCCCATACGAGAGAGGAATGATAATCGATCTTTAAACGAAAAATTCAACGAAGACTTTACCTGAGTGATACTCGAACATTCTCCAAATCATCACTGCCCCGGAGGACGTACAACGCACACTATAAAAATCCAAATGCGAACGTAACCGTTGGAGGAAACACAACTCATCCGAATCTGTGGACAGCGGAGACTGGCGCACGTAAGTTTGCGAGGAGCGGTTTAATAAACGTATCGCCGAGGGAGGGAACAAAGGATATTCGGAGGAGAGAAAGCGATAAGAAGCGAGCACTATTAATAAGGAGAGCAGAGTTGAGGCAGTGGGTCATCTTGAACGTGAGTATATAAAGGGCTAAGTCGAGTGGTTTAATAAAAGCACATGAAGAGGGAGGAATGAATGGAGAGAAAGGGATTGAAGTATTATCTAGAGGTATTGGAGAAGAGAAAATCATTGAATAAACTTAAAAAAATCGGGAGGAAGAATGGAAGAGAGAGGTGGAAATTAAGAGAAGGATGATTAGAAAAAACGTAAAGGGAAAAAGAAATTGACTCGTACGAAATAAAGACCCTGAAGAAAATGGAGGATAAGGGTAATCAAAGATAATAGTGAGAGAATGATAAAGCAAAATTATGTTCGAATAATATAAGTATTGTGATAAGGTAGTAATGAATCTAGTATAATATAGGAATGAAGGCGGAAAATTGAACCAATATTTGAAAGCAAAACGAAAAAATGATAGATGGGAACGGGAGGAGGGGAGTATAATTATAGACAAAAATAAAACAATATTGAAAGGACTCGATGAAATATTGGTCACTTGTCAATTCAAAAGTTACTCACAAACACTAGATTAATTTGGGCGAGTCTTAGAAGGAAGACATTTTGAAAGAAATTAGATAAAAATGAGATACAAATTAAAAGATAAATAAAAATATAACAAAAAAGAAGAAAGTAACCAAAGTACTTAACCGAATATCGTAAGAAGAAATGAAATTGGAAGAAGAGCAGTTGAGGATGGGAAACGAAGAAAGAGTGGGGGAGTGAGAAAGGTGAGAGGGTATGAAGTGGCACACTAAGCACGTATTGGATAAGACGCTACGTCACGAGCGAGGAGTCGAAGTAGAAATTGAATAAAGAGAAAAGAAAGGAGGTGAAAGCGGAGCGGGGAAAAGGTACTTCCAGAAGACGAGGAAGAAAGAAGCACGAGCATCTCCCGAAGAAAAGAAAGCCATGAAAGAGCTAGACATAGATGCGAAAGGGAAAACGAAGATGGGATGAGCACGAAGAGATAAATTCGGATTTCGCGTAATAAAAAAGAGGTGCAGTGTAAGCAAGGGGGGACGCGTTGAGAACCATAGAGATAAGGAGGGAAAGCCTGAGATTGCCAAAAAGCAGATTGATCACGGATAAGAGCGCATGGAAATAGCCGAGGTGATATCGATGAAAATGAGATTAAAAAATGTATATTGAATTTGAGGGGATGGAAAGTGAGGGAGAAGGAGCATCGTAAATTCTTACGAGGATTCTAAAAGCATATCCGAACTGGTGATAAAAAGTTTCCAGACTCACTGACAGAAAAGAAGGAAAACATATCCTTTAGCAGAAAATCGGTCCGACTGGAAAGCGACGAGGAAAGAAAGAATAGATTGGGGTGCAGACGAATCGAGGATGCCAACATTTTACAGGATAGTCCAAATAAATAAAAGTAGCTCTTCCAGACTAATCTGGAAATATACTAAATGAAATATTTTAGAATCTACAGTAACCCCTCGATATGCAGATGAGGTCATAAATGAGGGATGACAACGTATATAAGAATATGCAAGTATACCTGTACAATCACGAAACGACTAACAAAAATTAAGAATGAAACAAGTCCCTAAGAAGAAAAGAATTCAATAAAACTAGTAAAACAGCTTTAACCTGCTTTGTTATACCACACATCAGATTGCAATCGGTCTGTTCCATAAATAATAGCATAACCGATCTAAAAAAAAAAAACTAAACCACCAACTGTCTCCTGAAAAAAATTAAAAAACGAATGCTCAAGCAAAATGAATTTGATTTCAAAGAGAAGATGTCGCGAAGAAAAATATGGCCAAGTATATTAATGGAATTGCTTCCTCTTCGTAAGAGAAAGAAGACTGGCAGACCTTTTTGCCTCAATTTCAAAGAAGCGACGATTTAGAAGGTTCGAAAGAGCGAGCGGTGGTGGGCCCTATAAGTGCCCTCTCGAGATAGAGAAAGAAAGTGAGGAGAAAGAAGGGGACACTTGAGGGGAAGAAAAAAGGGAGGTCTCGCGGAGTGATTAGAGGGCGTTGGGGAAGTTTTCGAGTGGTCTCTGGGAAAAGATGAGGGATGGACGTGGGGGGAAGTGGGACGGAGGCGACACCACGGACTGCCAACTATCCCGGGTAGACCGGGAGTTTTTAATATTTGCTGATATACTTCCATCGCAGGAATCACGAATTTTCTCCCCCTCATACACTCCGTAAGTTGATAATCTTATTAATACTTCTGTGAAGATTATTCGAGGCCCGGAATATCAGAGGTAAACCACTACTATGTTGCGGCTGCACCAGCGCAGTTAGACTCATCCAAACGAACATCCGAACTCAGTGGAAATAGAACCCATCTTAATACACACATCAACGTCACAACTATTATGCTTGCGATGTTTCAGATGGTTTATATATTTAACTGGGACGTCTTTCACTTCCTTCAGGTTATTGAATAGGATAAAGGGTCCTTGTATAAAGTTCATCAGTTTCATTTCAAATTACACTCTTCAATAATGTTGTTACGTAATAACTTTTGAACTGATCTCTTAGAGTTCCCCACAGTAGTATCATTTTTCGTAAGGATGACACGTGAGATTAACACTCTATAAGCTGCATATTAAGAAAGTTTTAATTATTGGCAATTGCGGATCTATTTGAAACCCACCAAGGAGGAGAGGTCTATGGAAATACTTTTGCTGCTTTCCTTAAGGTAAACCAATTTAAAGCATTAATCCTCGTGAATTAACGGTTAAAATGTCATATTGTACTGTTAAACAAGTTTTAACAACATAGTAAAAATTTGTTTTATTAAAACTTAGTTTAAGCTCCTCGTCTGAGCAAAATGCTTGTCCAAAAAATCATAAAGAGAGGATCGCTCCCTTTTGAATCTGCCCCTGACTATAGGATAACCGAGAGACGGTAAGTTTGATATACGAAGATAAAAACTGAATACTCCGGGTACGTATGCATGTACTGTAAATCTTGGTTGATGATGTCCATATGGGTTCAAAATAAATGTTTGACAAGATTTCCAATGCAACATTTTCCAACGATAAAGTTTTAAGGAAGAATTAGTTTCCGAGAAACATTCTCTAGATGAAATAAATACAGCAGGTGACCAAACATAGTAGTAAGCAGCTGGTGGACGAGAATTTTACTCATTAACAATTAAAAGAGAAAGGATCCTATGTCTCCGATTTTGTTTTTTAATTGACTGTTGAAGAAAACTTATTTCAAAGATATTTTTAGACTAACTTCTCCGGAAATACGAACAACCGAGAAATCAAAAGAGGAAGCAGAGGTAAGGCAGGGTGAACGGATGGAAGTCCGACAAGTGAACCCTTGAGGTGTTTCTAATATGTTCCCTTTCACGTTCTTCGCTAACGAGGGGGCGGTTCGATGTATTTCCCTGGAGAACCGAATATATGGAATGTCTCGGTCGGTGGGGCGAGGAAAAATTGAATAACTGCAAGCGGAATAGAGGGATCAAAGAGTCTCATTCGCTGAGACGATAATCGATAAACGCAAGCGCGCTCATTCCCCTTCTTCAAACAGACATTCTCACTAAACTTTCTTCCTCACTTTTCACGACAATTAAAACGCGTATAAATAATCAGCGAATCGCATCGCAAATATCGCAAATATATTACGAGGATGCGCTCTACACTTCAAACAACAGTTGGTCAATATTTCGCAGTGGTCACTAGGAAGTGTGTCAAAATGCATCAGACATTCAAGTGATTCATGCTAGTGAATTTACGCTAAATTTAAATTTATCATTAGTATTCTTATCACGAAAAGATTTT
Organism: Sympetrum striolatum; assembly: GCA_947579665.1. Taxonomy (NCBI): domain Eukaryota; kingdom Metazoa; phylum Arthropoda; class Insecta; order Odonata; family Libellulidae; genus Sympetrum; species Sympetrum striolatum. Next base: position 104,166,972 of record OX388341.1, on the reverse strand, counting down.
CTAACTATAAATGCAACTGAGAGGCTGAAAAGTTCAATGGCCCAAAACGAGCAGAGAAGTTATATGCCCATCCTCCGAACTCCGTGTTTGACTTGATGACGCGAGTTCTTTGTATGGACAGCAAAAGAATTCTCACATTCAAATGAGGAAATTTTTTATTCATTCGTTGCCTCAGATAGCAGTTTATGTAAGACTAGTAAATTCAACCAAAATATTTTTAAGGAATAATAAGATAACAAGACGAAAAATGGTAGGACGACTTGTAAACAGATGTTCTCGGTCGGGGAAGAGATACTGCAACTGGATTTAACGTTGATGGATTAAACCTAAAATTCAGCAGATGCTCTTATCATAAACGTCCCGTAGATAAAATAGCCAGAAAAATGTTTAGAAGAAATACAAATATACATGCAATAGCTTATAAAGAAAAACATACATAAGAAACCAGTAAGTCCATTGAACTCAAGCAGCCACGAAGAGTTTGAAGGCTGCATATGCTACTGAAAAAGGAGGATTGGCGGTCCGAATCTTCTGGAGTAACTACTGAAATCTCCAAAAATTATACACTGTTAACAAAATAAATACCAACAGGTGTTACCTGGGAATGAAAATGTTATTTGTTACATAAAAGATATATGAAACATTCGAGACTGTGGCGAAACAATAATAATAAAGTAAATGTCTCTTGAAATATCGGCGTATATACTACAGTAAATTTATGGGCTAGATAAAAGCCATTCGCTTAGCATATTTGTCTCTCAGGTCAAATTAGATACCCCTCTCTAATTAAATGAAAGTCCAACAAACTTACAATTCACATCTTAATTTTAGATCATTTTGATTACTTTTCGACACCATTCTGGCTATTCCTCAAATTAGACTAATTACTTTCGGTTTTTTCAAGCAATCTAATAATTAATTATTGACACATTAGGTTAACTTAGAATATAATTCAATTAATTCATTTTTACTCTTGAATTTTGATAACCTTTTTATTGGATAGGGGATAGTGACCAAGCAAAATTTTCTTCTGCAATTATGCATAGCAAATCCCAACACGCTCAAGGATCCTCATGACTTTTGATTTTCCAGCCTCATCAAGGAGATATGTGGAAGCAAAGGCTTGCTGAGCGTCGAGCAGATCAAACAGCGAACTGATTTCGACGCCTGTTAGGGACTAACAAACATTATGGGAAAACAGTAAATCTTTACTGAAAAACTATCAATCGATCCCCAAAAATTTTCGAAAGATTCCACATGATCGAAATGATATTCGAGAAGATGATTGTGAACTCAGCTGCGAGATGAGGAAAAATCCACCTCCGAGGAGAAATGTTTGCGAAGGGAGCCAAGGACGTGTTCCTACCAGATGAGGTCCGCCTCGCTAAAGGTCATCCTCACATTCCATCGAGCCGGTCTTTTTGCTAACCATGTTCGAGAGCATGGCTTCTACGAATAGTTTAAAAATAAGCATGATCGCGGATCACTGGCGAATGGAAGGACTTGGCAGGGAGAATCACGGTGGCCGCTGCACTATCTCGAAAGATTACGTTCGATGTGGGCGGGGTAATAACCCCACTGGGAGCTGTTCTTCTTCGTTTACCTCAGCCATCGAGCGACGAGCCAATGCGTTGAGGATGAAAAGATCTAATCGATCGATGGAAATTGAACGAATACAACAAGTGAAGTAAATTTTAGAAAATAGTTCACTTTAAGAGAGAAAATGTTGAGGACATCGCCGACTTTTGTAGTAATACCTCGCATTAGATGGATCATACTAGCAAAAGGAACAAAACGTTAGTGAGTAAAGAATTTTACCAACACTAATGTTTCCTGCATTATAATAATAGACAGGTATGCAACTAAAATGGGTATTTTTATGATAAAAATATTCATAAATAGCAGTTCTCCCATTCTTTATTAATCTATATCTCACCAATAAATAACAACAACAATCCATTGAAAATTAGCACTTTTCCATAATTCTAAGGTCGTTGTGCGCAAGATAAAGCGAACCGTTACGGATAAATATACTTTCTATTTCTTTCACGTTTATTCTTTAATCGCCAACACGACGTTAATATTAACTAATCATCTTGGTATTTTTATCATTTCCGTATTAGTTATCATCGCGTTTTAGTTTTATAAGTTGTAATTAATTTTATTATTTTTCTCCAGAGGAGCTAAGAAATAAAGGAAATAGAGAAATAAGAGGAAAATCAGTCCATAGCATTATTATTGTTTTATTTATGACAGTATTAACTTCAGTTATTATTAGAATAATTCTTATTAGAATAATTCTTATTAGAATAATTCCAATACTTAATGTGGAAACTTGTCTTTCACTAATAAGATCCTTTTTTGACTGAAACTAAAAGGTGTAGAAATAAGTGTATCTGACAAGGATTTAATGGGAAAAAGGCACTGAAAAATCGCCGCGAGTCTTAAACTTAGGAGAAAAAACTAATATAAAAAATTAAATGACTTGAAAATCCAGAAATTGAAATCATAACAAAAACTCAATTTAAAAATCCTAGAACAATGGAATTTCAGCTCCACACGTTTGATATCAGAAAGTTTCACCGATTCATGCACCTGATATTCAATGCCCAATCAAAAATTAATTTCTCCGAGGAGATACAAGATAATAACAAATTATGAATTAAAATAATGTGCTCGCACACGCCTACAGTCGGCTTGGTATTTATATAGCTGAAGTAATTCGGTATAAAATACTCGAAGACGTAATCACCATTTCTCTAGAAATATTCAGCAGAAATCAATAAGACAAACCACAGATTCGCGATAACATGGTCTCCACTTCACATATCTTAAACACTTGTACAGCGGTTGGTTGAATGAAGCGTCTTCAATTCGTACAAATGATAGAAGCAATGTAACCACGTCGTTACGATGCAATGCAATAAAGTGTGCTTAGAGGGTTAACGCCAGGAAAGAGGCCTTGTAGAGCACTTAGTGAGTTCCTCACTAAATCTCGTGCAAGGACAAGCCAATGATGAAAATTTTGGCACATGAGCTAAGCAAGGCAGAGGAAAACGCTAGGAGTGAAAAAAGATCAATTCTGCTCATATTTAGAACAGTACAATAACTAATATCTATAAAAAAAGAGTTCACACAATAAAGACGACATTAGGCTCCTGTGTCCTAATTCATTCATTAAGTTCAAAATTATGCAATTAATAATATATCTAGAAATTTAAAAAGTGGAATAAAAGATTAATTGGATCATAAAATTCTTCTTAAAACTTTTGAAACAGTATAAAGGATTTTTTTAACTATTTAAAAATTAGAAAACTCATGTGGTAACAATTAGAAAACCTAGCCGAAGAATTAGTAACTTGATTGAAGATATAGATTAATTCATAATAAAGAGGGTAAAGATACCATATAACGATAGTAACCGATTTGTCGCTGTTATTCACTTCTTTTTATCCTTGAATTTTTACTATGTAAGCCTATAATGCTTTCCTTTCCTCATTCTAACGTACATACACAATTAATTTGAAACATTTCCTCCTCGAGTATAAAATTGATGATACGAATACATTCACTAACTATCGTAGACATTAAGTTCATAGTTTTAAATTGTGTTATTGCGCGGAAAAAATGAAAATTATGATTTTACAGGTCTTATAATTCATGTTTCTTTTCACTCTAGCGGCCATAACCCTTTCATGAGTACATATATTGTGATTTATATATTTCAGATATTAGATTCTTAAGAAAATTTAGAATCATGCATTGACTTTTTATGAACATGGCGGAGTACATAGAAGATTGTAAAAATAAGACGATATCCAAATCTTGATTACAATATAAATTTTTATATTGAAGCCCAAACGAAAAAGGTTTTATAGGTTAATTGAATCCCTAAAATATTTCCTCTGTATAACAACTCTTTCTCTGGGCGATACTTTCAGGTGGACTAATAAAAAATATATAAAGGTCCTCAGTCCGCTTCAGACAAACTTTGAAGGAAAGCTATTACTAGGACGTATTTGTTTTGTTAGTAAGAGTAAAAATAAATCATTCTTAAATAACATCCGAAGTATACGGGCTCTGAAGATAGTTTCTTTCGGCACGCAAAACTTGAAAAATGTATGTTCCCTCTAGCGGGCAAAAACACAAGAAACCCCGTATAAAAACGATAGCATGCGTTAACGTAGATCCAGCGCACATTTAAGGCTATCGATCACTTGGGAAAAAGAGGAAAAAACGTCGTCGTCGATACTGAATTGGCGAATCCCTTCCGACTGCACGCTACGGTACGTTATTGATAATGCCGCCGCATTTCATAGCAACGGGATATTGTGGCAATGTTCCCGACAAATGAAAAGGAGTACCTCTCCCCAAAATGTATTTTCCATCGACATTTCTTCGGCGTCCGTAAAAGCACTGTAGCGGCGCCACCTAAGTACTCCGGGGAGTACTCCGGGGAAGTCAGAAAAGGAGAGTCGTAAAGTGAAGGGGGAGGGAAAAGCAATCAATGCTTCACACACTTTCATGCCGATTAAAAGACATTCTCAGGCATACCCAGGGATGGGGAGAGGATGGAAGCAATACCGTGATAAATTTTGGATCTGAAAAAAATTGTGCTGCTTCAAGAGGCGTTTATAAGCCGTTCGAAGAGACGTTATCGAATTTAAAGACGACGAGTAGAGGGTGTTTTTAAGAATTCAATTGGATATTAATAACAATATAGTAGAAAGATAATTGCAGAGAATTACGATTAATAATACAGAATGGAAAACGATTACTTAAATGAGTCATGGAGTAAGTAAGAAATAGTTTAAACTGATTTAAATCAATGAAAATAACTCTTTCTACCGTAAAAATTCTTTAATATAAGAGAGACTTGCATACATCCAAGTCAGAATGAGCACTTCGAAAATACATGTATGTATGCGTTCAAATTAACCATTGCCGTACAGGATTTGATACTTGCTGGATTAAAAAATGACGAGAGAAAATCTAGGTAATACCCACATAATAAAAAATGGAAAGAATAAATATAATAGAAAGTGCAAGAAGTCCTTTCAGAGAACAAGAAGAAAATTATTTTCTCAGATAAAAAGTTTTATAAGAAGGCATTTAAAGACAGAATTGTTAATACATTTCTAAACTATTCTCCAGCGGTTTTCAATAGTAAAGGAATGAAATATGTTAAAAATCGGAAAAGGAACGAATAAATTTCTGCGAACCGAAAAATGCAAAATATTACGATAAAGAAGGAAGAGTAAAAGGGATGAAAATATCAGAAGATAGAGAGAGGTATGGAAAGAATAGTAAGAGAAAAAAAGACTACGAATGAAAGGATAATGAGAGACAGAATGTGAAAGCTTTATTCCCCCTCTCCTCTAGAACTTTCCGATTTGCAGAGAATAAGAAAATTATATTTCCAATAAGTCAAAACAAAACCTAAAACAAACTGATTATGCATGCACTAGATTACTCCTCCAAATAAAAATACTATTGCCGCTTGGGAAATGTAAGATGAGAACAATCACCGCAAACAATACGACGAGAAACGAAGAGAAAATATTAAAGATATTGAAATAACAAAGCACAAAATATCGAAGTGGATGACTACTGTAATGAGATGGAGAAAAGATCAGGAAGCTATGAAAAAGGGAATTGAAATAGAATACTTGAGTGATGATTGCAAAATAAAGATTCCGTAGTCTAATATCGTTGAGAAAGTTGGCAAAATAAAGAAAATTAAGCAATACAAGAAACATAACAGAACTACTTGAGCGCAGAGAGTTATAAATCGGCAATCCATCTATCGAAGCAGAGATTTTCAACATTGTTTTGCAGAAATCTTTCAGTAATGTTTTAGGAAGCGCCAAGTGGCTTCGTAAAACATGCAGCAGCATGATAACTATTACGCAACAATGAAAAAGTAAATTTATATTGATGAACTTATTTCATCTTTTTGTCCACTAAAATGATCACGAATCACATAAACCAAATAAAGAACTTATTCATGTCGAAGTTACGTTATTTTTATTCCTGATCATTCCTTTCCCGGAGGAGGAGCCTCAAGTAAAACTTTGCGGAAACTTAGTTGGGAACCGCTGATATGAAGGATAAGTCAAGATGCAGCTCCAGGAACTCCTATCTACAACAATAATTTTCAGTTTATAGTAAACGTTTGCTCTGCTCTTCTCTGTAAGTTAACACAAATTTCTCGATCGTCCGACCAAAATTCTGCTACGCATCTCTATAACTAACAAGAATAAAGTATTTGTAATCAACATTAATCAATTTCTCATTTCAATGTTCTAAGACAAAATATAATTCAAAACAATTGTATATCACTCTAAATACTCGCATATATTAAAAAATCACAGTATCGTACAATTTAAAAAATCCTTGATGTGCTAAATAGTCTGTAATAAAATATTATCGATGAAATCGAAAACGATACACTACTCCGACTCAAATATTTTATATTCCAAATAAAAACTCCAACATCATGTGGGATATTATTTATTTTTAATTTCATATTTATTATTTCTCATTCTTGTAAACCATTAGATACAATGACTCTTTCAGAATGAATGTGCGAGAGAAAGTGGTAGAGAATCTTGAAAATAAATAAAGGAGAAAAGAGTTGAATTGTCTGTTTTGAATGAATCGATTCCTCGGAGACGATACGAGCGAAGACAAAAAATAACCCAGATTTGTGTGTAAAAGGGAAATAAAAAATGACAAAATGGAGAGAATAAAAGGAGGAAAGAGGGAAGGGAGAGAATGCTCGTAAATACAAGTTTCATCTTCGGAAATACGTCCAAACCGTTTGATCGAATCCTTGATATGCATGTCCGGGGAAAGTGGAATCCCACCGCAGCCACATCTCGTCCGCTCCTTCACAAGCAGAAAATAGAACCGAAAATGTACGAAAATCACTCCGAGTATTTTGTAAAAGGAATAGAAAAACAACCTCGGCCATTATTTCTCAAACGTCCCTTTGTAAAACGAGATACCACAGAGTAACGTAGGTTGTCGTCTTTCCTTGATGAAGACGGAGTATTGATTTCAAGCATGGAGATGGGAAATCACAAGGCTACGAATAAAATGGATCTTCAAAAATTTAGAATTAACGAAAAACCTTTTTAGAAGATAAAAATTTCACTATTTTCTCCAGGATGTTCGAAAATGAGAGCTCCAGAGTGAAATAAATTTCTTAATGGATAAACAATCCTTCAGAGAAATTTTCTACGAATTTTAAAATCCTTCAGCTCTGTAGTTTACGGGCTGAACTTAATAAGAATGGTTTTTGTTGCCTTCTGGGAAATACCCTTTCGATAGCTCGATTTATCATATTCCTTTATACGTAGTAAGTATTCCTCATCTTATGCTAATAAATTCACGTTCGACGATGAATTTCGTTTCGCATTTATATCGTAATGATATGCTACAACCAAAAAGCAATATAAACGTTAATGAAGAAATTATGACATCAGCGTGTATTAAAACATGCACTCAAATTTCGATTACAAGTATCTACACCGACAATACCCGTCACAATCATCGCAACCTCAAGAAATTCTTCAGAGAGCGATGGATATCAATGAAAGTATTTTCCAAGATTGCTTCCTTCATAAACACGTCAATAAACGTGACGTCAGAGTTCCTCAACCCTTTTATCCCATTAGGGTCGAAGTAGTTCAAGGTCCCGAGCAAGTGTGACAGGATAACCGAATGGCAATTGTCTCAATCGATCGAAAACATACTCCAAAAAATCAGTAACTCGCAACCATGAGGAATGGAAGAGCACGACAGTGTGAGGGAGTAGGAAGCCTCGAGAATCTTAGCGTCATGTCTTTCAGCCTCATCCTTAGGTCGTCATCGCAACCCATCAGACCTCTGTAGGATCAGGTTTGGTACAGGTTTACATAATGGTTATTGGTCATATATCGTGCCAGTTGTCATATCGGTAGAAATACCGAGGCACTTATTTGCATTCACGTTAATTTGGGGACAGATGCACTAGTTACCGGAGAGGTATACAACTTTTTCTAACTTTTCCTCTCAAGAGTAAATCTATACGCCAATATAATGTTGTTACTAAAACATGCACCATTAGATCCTTGTAAAGTATCATGCATATTTCAAAAAGATTGTTCTTTCGCGAGTACTTTGAGCTATTCCGCTGATTGTTTATCTCATGAATAAAACTTAAGAGGTTGAGTTGTGACTATAACATGGCGATGGGATAAGTTAACACAAGACACATGTGGCAGGTTTACGCGCTTCTTTAATCTGCCTGAGCTTGCGTATACCGTCCCCTAAACCTCAATTAACAGTTTCTTAAACCAATAGAAGTAAATATATTGCTTCGAGAGTGATGAAGAAGGCGGTTACAGGCAAATTCTTTGAAAGATAAATTGTTCGAATGATCGATTCTCTGAAAATGATGCCACGGTAAAAATGCCAGAGAGCAGTCGAATTTGTATAGAATCCTTACTTTACAAATTTTGGAATTGCAATTTTGACAGATTCTGCTACACTTAGATTTTTAGTAGCATCTTCCAATCCCTTTTAAATATAATATCCAAGGACTAACCATTTTCTCGAAAAATCTTTTTCTGAAATCATTTCTTTTGATAACTCCTTCCGTCTAAGATATGATGACGTTCATTCAATTATACCAATATCATCTTAACTTGTAATTCTTTCAAATAATTAATCGTATTTAATAGATCAAGCAACGCTGGCAAAAATTTTGCATATAGAACAGATGGCATTACGGTAGAGTAGGATGGATCCTTAGAACCGGGGCCAAACCGATGATTTATTCCTGGAAACCGAAACAAGTTCTTGTAAAATTCATTTTCAATCTTTTAAGAAACACCTTTTGTACTATTTGTAAAAACCTCATTACTCTTCATTCGGTCAGCTTTACACGATTTACCTAATCACCTACAAATCAAATAAAAAGATATCAAACAATGTTCTCAAAAATTTGGTTGACACGCGAAAAATATTTTGCTTCAGAGATTTGGCCGGTTTTGGCACGCAATCCGAAAAAGGTTGTCAAACCTTACCCTGGAGTAATAACATACTAATATGGAATTATAAAATTCCTTTCTTCTTTTGAGATCGACAAGGCCTCATACATTTTAAAAGGACATCGAGCACGCAGACTGGATGAGGAAATTTTACTGTAATCTCGTAGACGTAAGTAAATGTTAGCCACGAGCCACTAGCTCTCTTCAAATTCCGTGCTTTTCAATTTAGTCGAAGAGGAGCGCTGGATCTCGAAATCATTCGCAGGTGAACGACCTGCTTCTATCCCCGAACGGAGGATTTTGAGGCATACCGTTTGCTAATTGGGAATTTTTTCGGGATGGTTTCTTGGAGGTTGATGCCTTCGCGGTGTCTGGCTTCGTGCTCTGATGCACTTAGCGGCTTCCCCAGAATTACGGACACCGTTACGCTATATTTACACGGGTTCCACGAGAAATAATAAGATATGATGATTTAAAATCGTGTAAAGTCGTACCTCAAGAATAAGTTTCTTATGGCCGCGAACGTAAGTCGTTTTCCCGCATCCATATTAGCGACGAAAATGCTCACATTCTGCCTCCTTGCATGAAATCACTTCGTGCAAATGGAGCGTTTCCTCGTTTATAACATGAATAAGAGCGTTGAAAACTAAAAGCAAGGTGTTCTTTCGTGGAATGGAGAAGTCGAGCTTCTAAGTGTAGGAAGTATCATGTTAAATAAAGTCAATGTCAATGTTATATAAAATTTTGACTAGTACATACTGTATGCATTATTTTGATACTGTTTTTTTATAATATTCTTTTATTTTTCCTGATAATGTACGTTTTCCTTGTTTTTCTATTTTGTTTTTTATGTTACTTTGTATATTGCTATCTCTGTTTAAATGTTAACTGATTCTTATTTATGTATCGCATGTAAGTACTTATTGGTAGTGTATTTATTTATTTTTGAATGTTTTTCTCTTCTCTTATCTTTTAGCTATTACTATCGGTAGGTTTGCGCAGGTTTTTCACACCCCCCTTGCTTGCGGGTGTTTTCCTGCAGTGGATTTTTTTTCCTAAGAATCTCTTAGGTTTCTCACATCCACAATTCTTCTAATTTTTTCTTCTTCTTATTTCATAATTAATGACGATGGGTTAGATGGAAGAAGAGACTTTTAAGTCTCAATCTCGCCCAAATAAAGACGATTTATTATTATTATTATTATTATTATTACATAACAAAAAATGGTTCAGGGGGAATAATCGTCGGTCCAACATAAAAGCACAAGTAACTAATTGATACTGATTAAAATTAGAACATGCTACAGTGGGTAAGGGAAGGATGTCAATTATGGGGTTGTTTCGAATCGGATAGGATGGGAGTGATGGTCACAATAAAATTTTCCAGAGCAAAAATTATATGGAATGGATTCGAAGGTTTTCCTTTAGGTTTGCAGAATAACATTATGTTAAATATTGGTAGTAGTAAAGTGAGACAAAGAACCCAAATCCTCTTAAAATATACAGTAAGTTTACCGAAATTAGAAACAATTCAAGATTTTGCGTACAGTTTGGAATAATTTCCTGATTTTCTCTGTCAATACACAATTTAATAATTTAAAAAAACAGGAGTAATATTGCTGAATAATATGACGAATAAAAAGTGAAATTTGCAGTTTCAGCTCAGATTTAATTGTAATCAAACTTTATCTGAAAACAGGCACCAAGAGTCTTGTAGAAAAGATAAACGGACGGACGCGAAACAAACGATCACTTTCAATTCATTAATAAGATCAATATTCATAATTGAATTGAAAAATTCCACAGATTTTCGAAAAATATTAGTGTGGACGTTTTGCTAATATACTTTTCGGGGAGGAAAGGATCTTGGTTTCCCATATTAGTCCAAATAGATGAGGGTGGGATTACATTACCAAACCTTGCGCCGAAATGACAAATCCGTTATTTCAAGGAGCGGAAAAATTTTCACCGATCCACGCTCGCTTGTAAATAAATGGAAACGAAATGAAGAAAAAGCGAAAGATTAGAGCATAATAGATTCTCAACGGAAGTAGAAAAACGGTTCCCTGTTCTTTTATTCGATTAAAACGATCCGGATGCAATAAGAGGAATCTGAGTGCCAACGGGTCTCTCAACTGTATTACATAGAACCACGCCATTTTAGAAATAGGCACTTGGAAAGCTTCCTGGATACCGAAATTAGGGAGGTGACCGTCCCTCTACACTCAGATGTCACAAAAACTGCTCAACTGAAAAACAGCGGGACTCTCACGGAATTTTGAAATTCCGAGATGATTTGGCAAAAAAGTTAGGGACGTTTTACGATTAAACAAAGTGTGCATGCTAGTAAAGTACTATGAAAAGTCTCATTTCCAGAGAAGAGCTTTTATGCTTAATAAATGTTTTTGGTAAGCTTATGATTTTACTCAATCACTGCTTATATTCACATGAATTTTTCTGAAACTTTATGATTTTACACTTTTCTAAGGAAATGATGTCACTGCAAAATGGACGATAACTTTGGCATCTAAATTGTCACGTTCTAGTACAAAGAAAATGTTAAGTCTGACTGATTCTGTGACCCAGAGGTAAACAGTAAATATATTTATAAACATAAAAGTGCAACATGCGAATGACAAGTCTGGGATACAGATTCCGTAGAAGTAAGTTACTTGACGTCTAAAATTGGTTTGAAAATTAAGCCAATCCAATTGTTTCATAAATTTTAAATATTTCAAATAACCATCCCAAGCGATATTTCGATCGTCAAATTTGCAATATTAAAAACCATCGATTATCAAACACCAACCGATGAACACTTAGTAAATAATACAAATTTGAAATTATTTCCGTGGAGAGGACCGGCGTCGATAGTTTCAACCAAGACACGTAAGAATTGAACTGCTGAAACATGTCAATTTTAACTTTCAGCATGGAACGATCAAGCGAAGGATACTCAATGAAAAACTGTTGATAAATTGCCTGCTTTCTCTGGGCTATACTTCTGAAAGAAGATTAAAGAAATAAAAACCGATTTCAGCATTTTGAAACAGGTGTTTCATAATTCCGAGTACTATGACGGAACTGAAACGGACACCAGAGCTGTCAAAATGCATGAATCTGAAGTTCATCCTGATTAACAACATAAAATGGCAGAATTGTAGGTTATATTGTAAATTTCATTACTTTTGCAAAACTTACAATCTTCAATTCGATGCAGCACACTACTTTGATGAAATACTTTTTCTGAGCGAAATGTCGAAAGCGAAATTGAAATGTAGTATACAAATCAAGCCTTTGAAACGGTATTCCGATTATGAGCGACTTACAGGAAACGAATGTAGACTATAGAGAAAGCAGCCGCGAAGGACTTATTCCAACTGATGCGTCAAATATTTTTTATTCATCTCGAAGAATGTTTAACGTATCTGGACACCAATACAATTTACTTCTCAGAATCGTTCACTGCGACCACAACAAAAGGAACGTGTTTTTTCAATGGAGGCCGAACCGGATTGGTTTTTCAAAAGCCCCAACCGCATCTTTCCCTTCGAAGCTGACGTCTAAGAATTCCTATAATAGTTCCGAACATATTTCGCCGATGAACCGGGAAATCCCAAGACCGAGTCTCCCTCGAGAAGAAAGAACATTACTTTCTGCGAGGAAAGACAATCCAATTTTTGGATGGAATGAGGAGAAAAAGATTTGAAAGGATAAATAAATGTAGCGTGCGAATATTCTTCCTTCACCAACGACTGATTTCCAAATGAGCTTTTTAAAAGTGTTCGTAAACAATCGCTGTAGCAAAGATCAACATTTGAGATTTACGAAAGTTCTAGTACGATTACGCTGATTTTTATGCCGTTGTTAAGCAACCGTTCATGCATAAAATCCTTAATCTTTTATGATAAATAACCTAGTAGTTGGTACATACATCCTCAAAACTAAACATAATTACATAAAAGTTTTAAATTTTATATATTTTAAGAACTAATTTTGAACTTTTTGCGATATCACTTCCTAAAAACTTACCTTGTAACCATTCCGTTTCCACCACCAGATTTCTTGTCTATAGAATGTTAGAATTATAGAATATCATATAAAAAGATTAATGCTCAATGAATATTCCCTAAAATTGAGAGCTAAAATATCTTCCAAGCGAGTTCATAAAGTGGAAGTTAATGTACGAAATAATATAAGAACGAATGCACCTTTCTAATATTCTCAAATAATATCGAGAAATTAAACTTCCAGATCTGGAAATAACAAAAACATTTTCCGACTGTATTTTACTTTTGTATCCGACAATGAATTCATGAGAAGAGAATACCAATAAAAATTCATCGAAATACAACCAGTGAAAAATGTTCTCAAAAGCAACAAGAATGAGTAAATTATATCACTTGAAAATTCAAGGGGTATTTTCACTTTAACGGAGAATTAATCCGCAATTAGTAAACACAATTGGATACAGGTGTGTTCAAAGTTACACGTCAAATTATAGACTGGAAGATTCGTAAGTAATACTGCATGAAAACTAATTAAAAATTCGTTCCGTGTGTAGATAGTATGTACTTAAGATCAATAAATGAAAATACAAGGGTATTTCTTCACTGTTAAATCAGTTAAAGGGTGTACACATATTTTTAAAGGAACTTCTTAGTTTCGGAAAGTTATACTCATAATGTTGGTTTTATTCTGCCGGGAGAAAAACGCTATAAAGAATTTTCTAGTTGGATTATTCAGCACTTTGTGGTCGGTTACTGAACTAAAAACAATAAGAAAGAGGAGACACAGAACAGAATAACCGCACTGATATTCTTGCACGGATATATAACAAATTAGCTATTTCTCTAAAAACTGATGAAATCTTCTACAGTTAACTTCCATTGAAAGGATAATTCAAATTAAATGAAATCAAATACGGACAATCATCACACATATTTACAATAAACAAGCTTATCCGGATATTCTTTTTTTCCAAAAAACGGCAAATAAGCATAAATGCTCATCATTGGAAAAATCAGAAGATGATTACACTAGATGGATCCTTAATAGAGCGTTAAGCAATAGAATAGGACCTTTCAAATTAATATAATGTATATACTACAGAGTATACAATTTGTTCACATTGAACTAGCAAATAATATACATTTTAAGACAGTCGCGAACAACTGACATTTTCTACGGAGCATCTCAATTAGGAAAGGAACCTCACATTTTGAACTCACACGAAATGATCCTTAGTAGTTCCTCAGATATACTTACCAGAAATCTCATTCTACAAGTACTACTTAACTATTAAACATTTAGTACAATGAGAGGCTTGATGAGATTTTACAATAACAAAAATATATCTAAGCTACGTCTTAAAAACAACTCACAAACAGCTAATCACTCGTGAGTTCAAACATCGAAAAGATTTATACATGAAAAAATATTTTTTTTAAATCACATTAGCTTTGTTTTAAAAAGTAACCGCTTTTAGGTAACAACGAACTGATTCTTCCCTCTGCAGGAAGTTATTTATGAAGAACTGAACATTGAAATTGGTGCCCCAAAATAAAGGTAAATGAAGTCCTGTATGTATTTCTTCAATAGATTTTAGGGCATTCATTGGATAAAGTAAGTGTGTATGGTATGAGAAATTAGGGAACGTTTACTCACTGTCAGAAATATTTAGAGTAAAATAATTTTTCACGAGCGAAAAAAGGCCTTCTTAAATTATCCGCAGCCTCTGACGGAATATAGTCTACATGCCTAATATGGAGGTCTGTCAGAGTTTTTGCAGACTCACCCTTCTCATAAAACCCCTCCCAAATGCTGACAATACGCTACATTACTCTAACTCTGGGCTATCAAGAGCTACAACATAAAACGACCAGAGAAAGAGGTATAAAATAGATTGTATCGGTGGAATCATGAGAAAGGATCCCCTCTTTGGACAGCCAAGACACCAATGGCGAACAGGGCGTGGTGCTGGTGGGTGAGGTGCTGGTGAGATTTTTTGAGAGCATTAAGGAAAAAATAAGAGTCGATGGATAACACAGGATGCTCTCAATTTTCTAAAACAGGATTTCCACTCAAGTCGACGTCTGAATGTGTATCCGCGCATCTAGTGAGCACCACGCAAACTCGTACATCCTGCCCGTGCACCAAGAGACGCTCGGCAGCGTTGATTTCGAAATCCACGTAAGAAATGGAAGAACAGACGAAAGATATAGAGTAAAATGCCTTCGACATTTCGTACCACAAGAATACAACGATAGATTCCCCTCGCACACCCGATTTCTTCATCTATGCATTCATTCCTTGAGCATCGATTGCAATTAACCTACAGAGTATTTTCCCCGGATAAGCGAAAAAATATTAGTTCCAACAGCACGAAGAAATAGCGGTATGGATAAGTAAAACATTCAAAATGTAAAATTGACAATTTTCCCTCGTACTGACAACCCACTATCCTCTACAGACAATTTCCCTCTAAAAATATTAGGGGTGGATTCTTAATAAGAGATGGTTGATGGCATTCAAACAAGCTGAATTAATTCATTGGCATTCAGGTTCCCCGGAATCTCAATTTCAGAGGGTACAAAATGTAAAAAAATAACTTGCTTTAAGGTGACTCAATATTCCTAATACGGAGGAAATCTTGGAGTATCTTGATGTAAAGTCCTTAATTGGAGGTTTATTTGCACAAATGGCTATCATATAGCTGTCAACTCAGCACTCTAACTATCGGGCGAAGTAATGTTGTAATCAATCGGCACACCCAACGACAGAGAGATAAAAGGGATTGCAAAAGTAATGTTCTAGGAATCGATTTCACTAAGTCACATTGACGTAACAGAAAAATATCAGCCGCCTTTCTGAGCGATTAACCATAAAACTAGCATAAAGCACGAGGAGTAATGGAGAGAATGGTATGGGAATTATTTCCTTAACATTTTCAGAAGTAATTTAGGAGATTAAGATTTGTCTTTGTTCCAGGAAGTTGATTTTTAGCTATTTATTGAAGGATACGAAGGATTTCAGTAATAAAGGAATGGTGGGAAAGTTTAAGATGGCGGGATGAGTGCGGAGGCGGGAGAATTGGTAAGGAAAGATTCTTGATGTTAGATAGCCCGGATTTTAAACTGCCTAATATAGACGGAATTGCAATCACATTTTAACTAATATTTTTCAGATTTAGGTTTATCATCTATTTCGTCTTTATTATTGACATAAACGTAAGGAGATTGGCACTGTCGTGAAGGGAGGGCTTGAACAAATCTTTCTAGAGAGGATTACAAAAACTGAGGGAACAATTATCTATAAAATTGAAACTGAATGATTTAGGTTGTTTGTCAAGTTAAATGCTGAATACTGGAATATTCTGTTGATTGCTAACTTTATCGATTTTTTTAGAGTAAATTGTCCTTTAATATAGATTGAAACTCATAATTTTCCGCGATGTATTTGATAATGGAAAGTTCGTTGTTCGGATTCAAACAGAGGAACAGAAATGATGCTGAAGGACGTGGAATGAGGAATGTTTTACATGATGGTGGTTCGAGGAATGGTATTATCTGATTTGTACAAGAGGGTTTGCAGAGAACAGAAAAGGATAGTTTTCATGAAAACGTCGAAGTGTGAGAAAATTAAGAGAGAGATTGCTTTTCATTTCGTTGATGAATTTTATGGCAAACAATTGTTTCTTAGAATCTCAACGAAATAATTCCTTTAACCCTACTCTTTTTACTCCTCTTCACTCTTCCAAAGAACTCTCTCCAATATAACTCCATCCAATACACTCCGGAAGGCTAAAACTCCCTAAGCATTATCCCCTAACCCTCCGATTAGATCCTCCCTCAACCCTTCTTCCCAAAAATCCTCCACTTCCCACACTCCACATTTTTTCCCATATATAAGTCATTTTGAGTATAACTTTCTTACCTGATGATGGCCGTTTTGTGCAGAAACGAGTCTTTTAAAATATATATAACGGAAATATGCAAAGTGTTATCTTTATTCTTACATTTTGTGATCATTTAAAAATTTGAGAAGAATAAGTTTTTGGCTGTAACCGAAAGTTAGAATGCGATTTTATTCAAACTTTTTATTGTTATGTAATAATACCGATCTTAAAAAAGTAGTTACTACTAGTGGTACTACTTATGATATTTTTTGAACGCGTCATTCGAGGAAATCGATTCACAAATACATATACCAATAATAATTTGTAAACCAGCACTTAATAAACTCGGTTTCGTCAAGGGAATGGTCGGTAGGAGCGAAAATAAAAATTTGCGAGTTATGTTACTTTGCGTAAGTTGTGTGGGATCTTGCTGAAAAGTGCTGTGTTCCTAAGTACAGCAAAAATCTATACGATTCGTATAGAATTGCTACGAAAATCAGAGAGCGGCATTCAGGCGCTGCAGGTTGGGAATCTTCAGAAGATGTAAACCAAGACTTGCTTGCCCTTATAAATTTACAAAAATTACGTTTTCAGATGATGTGACCGATATTATACGTTCAGAGTTGGATTAGAGAAATAGATTCTGAAACGAGTTGTTTCAAAAACTCATTTATTCCACCAAAGATACGCGAAAGTAATCTGCCTGCCACTGGCCGAATGGCAGCTAGAAGGGAAAATACGTTTAGTATATTAAATTTTAAAAAATTGATGAACCCTAATCATTGATGTGCATGAGAATTACATGAACCGATCCCCTCATAATTTTCGGAGATGTTGCGTCTGAAAATTATTTATAATTGGTGGGGAAAGAGAGATAAAATGCCTGTTATATTGTGACGGTCTTATCATAAAGAAAATCAAGCAGAGGCCAATATGTTGGTACGTGATGCCCAGATTGGTCTTCGGCCGGAATTTGGACAAATTATTCGATTACCGTAATGGCCCTGGATGGGTGGCATACCTAATGGGACACCATATCTGGATAATCTAATCTCTGGATGTTTAATTCATCAAAAACCCTTCTTCTTCTATAAATGGAAATTCTGTTTACAACTATGTAGTACAGATGAATTTTTTTGCAAATTAATATCTTAACTTTGTCCAGAGATACGCTTTTCCATGATGACCACAGGGAAAATTAAACTGATCCAATAATAAAGGAATTCCATCATGCAATATAATTTATTGTACATATCAAGAATACTTGAAAAATTAAATTAAAAACATGTATTTCTGATTTATTGTACACCGATTCTTAACCCAATAAATAATTCTGGGCACTGGGAAATCTCCGGGAAATGAATGAAAAATTCATTGAAGAATTTCTTGTTTTATTATGTCTTTCGGTCCGCAACCATAAGGACTCTAAGCCACTCGTGTAGCCGCATAAGTTTTCAAAATGACTGAGACCACGCAGATTTTAATGCACCTTAGATTTGAAAAATGTAACTCGAAGTGATATTCAGTGTAGGAAATTTAAAATTAACTTTTTAAAATTATAATGAATACCAGAAATTGGCTAGACCACCATTAAATAGTAAATAGTTAAAACGTTTAACCACCAATTTCAAAATATCTCATACTACTTTCGTGACAGTACTTTTAATTCGAGAGAAGGTAAACAACCGCAAGAGGGTAAATATGATGTCATTGTATACTTGTGTAGCCGCAACCCAAAAATTTGGAGGTACTTACACCAATGTTCTTCCTTATTATTTTTAATATGTTGAGGCAGGATACGTAGATGGAGGGAACAAGGGTTACGGGGAAACAGGAGAGAAAGACAGTTTCAAAGAATGATTTAATATTACATGCTCGTACGATGAAGCAAATTATTCTTTCCTTCGTTTTTATTAAATCGCTGAGTATAAAAGCTTACTAATTGCACACTTATTTTTGTACAATAACAGAAGATTTTATAGAGAATCGTATGCCTTGAATTTCTCTTAAAAGAATAAATGGAGCAATCTTCATAGACCACCACCATGATCACTGATGAATCATGAGAAATTAAACGACCGAACTTTACCTCGCAGACTCATACCATTAACAATTCATCTAAATAGAATTATTATCGATTCATCGTTGTTATACATATCACCAATCGACTTAATATTAATATTTTTACCTCCAATCATTGATTTGTACAAGAATTACGCAAACTTTTAAACTTATCAATTTTCATTGAATGATTTTACTACTTCAAATTTTCGTAGAATGTAATAAAATATACGAGTAAATTCCTCTTGCTAATTTTACCAAACCATACATGAAAGAAAATGTTTGTTTCATGAGTAACAGATCTTGGTGATCCGCTGGTAAGTGCTTATTCTCCCTGCATATCAAAAATCGCAGGCTCAAATTCGGAAAAAAGTTGCGATTTTAAATCGTTAACACAGTTGATTGATGTTTTTCTTGTTTAACTGAGAAGCGATACCAAAGTTAAATTCTCTTCAAATTAATTTCGAAGAAATCAATCCCTTCCATTCGATATCCAAATCACTGATACTCGTCAGCCGATAAAAATCGAAAATGCCATTTTAGCTCATGGGAAAGGGACGTTCGGATATCGGAGAGACGCAACTTTTCGGCAGCTACTTTTTTACGAGAAAATTATTCCAGATAAGCTTGCAGTTCGCAAGGAATATTTTACTTCCATAAGATAGTACTTGATTCCTAAGCCTCAAGGCTGATTTATGAGGGTGGTTACGTCAGCTGCGAACTACTTGATAGAATAAAACCTGTCGAGCAAGAACCAAAGATATGGAATTATAATCTTCATGGTAGAGTTCTACATTCTCATATAGAAGGGAAATAACTTTGTGTACTATACCAATCTTTCAACGCAAAGTAAAAAGTGACACACGATTTTTTTCCTGATTTTTCGTCTAACATCATTTTACTGCTTAGCCTACGTGCTTACAAACACAAGCAAAACGTAAATAATGTATTCCTAGTTCTCTTTCCTGGAAAGAATAAAGCAGTATAATTCTTCAAGATTACATCGATTGGATATTAAATCAGAACTAAGATTTAATGTCCAAACGTTTAGAAAAATATAGGATGTAAAATTAATACAGCAGCGAAGAGACTTAAATTTGATACATTAGTATAGTATAGTAGTTTATTCATCCATTGGTTACAGAGTAACATAGACCTCGTCATAAAAGAGTAAAAAAAAAAAAAAACATGCTAATATAAAATTACAGTATTTGAAATGAAATAAACATAGCATATACAAAGAAAAAGTTTATAAGTCATTATTTTATATATTAAATTCATTAAGGTTGTAAAATATATTGGAAACAAGATATAATTTTAGTGATTTTTTAAAGAGATTTGTTGATGGCAGGTTTTTTATAGAAAATGGTAAAGAGTTGTAGTTTTTGGCACAGCTGAGGTAGGGGCCATGGCTGAATAGAGTTGTGTTGTGATGGACATAATGAATATCGTTATGTTTCCGTAAGTTATGATTGTGTATATGTGAGTTGAGATCAAATAAATGCAGATTTTCTTTGACAAATAAGCATGATTCAAAAATAAAAAGTGAACAAAGGGTAAGTATTTTGTTATCTAGGAATATTTGCCTACAGGATGATCTCCTGGGGAGTTTAAAAATAGCTCTTAATGCTCTCTTTTGGACAGTAAAGAGTCGTGTCATATGGGGGGAGCTTCCCCAGAATATTATGCCATATTTTAACCTTGAATAAATGTAGGCGTAGTATATTGTAAGTAAGGTTTTGATTGAGACTCTATCTTGAAGGGTGCGGATGAGGAAAATTGCTGAATTTACTTTGCTTATTATAGTTTGAATGTGGACTGACCAATCTAAAGTGTCAGTTATGTTTAATCCTAGAAATTTTGCATGATTGGTTTGCATTATATTGCTGTTGTTAATCATGATAGATATTGGAGGAGTTAGATGTAATTGGTAGGGATGAAAGTGCATGAGGGCTGTTTTATCTAGGTTTAGTAAGAGTAAGTTATTGTTCGTCCAATCAAGAATTTCATTGGCAGCTTTTTCAGCTTTGGTTTTAAGGTCAGTTAATGTCTTAGAAGTCACAAGTTGTGAGATATCATCAGCAAAAAGAGTTTCAAACCCTATAGTTGTGTGGTTGGGTAAGTCATTGATGAAAAGTATGAACAATAAAGGACCCAATACAGATCCCTGAGCAACTCCACAATTCAGATCTTTGAGGGATGAGGTTTGGTGCAATTTTAAAGAATTGACTTCATATGGGATGCTCACTTGTTGAGTCCTATTGGAAATGAAAGAGTTTATCCAGTGGTAGGCAGAACCACGAATGCCCAAGGATTCCAATTTATTTAAAAGGGTGGAGTGATTTACCATATCGAATGCTTTAGATAGATCGTAGAAAATACCTAATGACTTGTCTTTCTTGTCAAGTGAGTGATAAACTTTAGAGATAAAATCAAATATTGCAGTGGAGGTGGATTTTTTCTTCAAAAATCCATGCTGAGATAAAGCAATTAGGTTGTGATGATCAAGGTAAGCTAATAATCTAGATAACATGACATTTTCAAATATTTTTGAAAAAACAGAAAGTAGAGATATGGGGCGATAGTTTTTAATTTGCTCTCTATCACCTTTTTTTAGTAAGGGGAAAACAATAGAGTGTTTTAATTTTTGAGGAAAAGTACCCTGAGCAAGGGATTCATTAAGTAGATGTAGAAGAGGATCTGCAATATAGTTTAGGCAATTGATTAGAAGAGACCCAGGAATATCGTCATATCCAGATGTGGTCTTCTTACCTATTTTCTTCACTATGTTACATAGTTCTTTATGATCAACAGGATTCAAGAAAATTGTGTTGGGATGTATGTAAGGTTCATAAGTGGGGATGAAATTGGTGTTGTTTGGTTTGGATATGTTGCAGAAATGCTCATTGAATTTATTGGCTATTTCAGTAGGATCAGAGATGATGGTGTCCTCAAAGTTTAGTTGAAAATTGGGTGTTGAGTAGGAGAATTTATTAGAGGAATTTTTTATAATATTCCAGGATGTTTTAGATAAGTTGGAGGAATTCTCTAATAGTTGGTCATTATGCATTTTTTTTGTGTTCTTAATCAATTGCTTATATTTTTTCATTGCTGAATTGTATTCATTTTTTAATACTTCATTATTGGTTTGCTTAAATTCAATATGAAGCTCTTTTAGTTTTAAGCTGATACTTTTCAGCTCAGGAGTCATCCATCTTAACTTTGATTTAATTTTTCTTTTTTTGAGACATTAAGAAAGGATTGCTGTGTCACAAAGATAAATTACATTTTTAAGAAAACAAATTCATTGATAAATGGAAGAAAAAACTTCCACTAAAAGCTCGAGAACCACAACCACGATTTTCAAACTTTAAAGATAGTTGTCTAGCCTGGGCACATAATAGACAATTTTTTATCTACCCAATCGTCCCCGGTTCGACCCTGGATGGGGTAAAGCGTTCCCATAAAAAATACATGTTAAGTTCATTTTATAGATTGGTTTTATTTTCGGCTTTATATTTTTTGTAATTCATTTTTGCAAATTTAAATGTACACAGAATAGTATCACGAAAGCGAGACAAACACCAAAAGAAGGGAAAATGAAATAAGAATACTGTTTTTATTAAGGATTATTGTTTACTATTCGAAATTGAGAGAATTTTTATGAAGTAAATGAAAGTTTAGTAATTATTTTTTACTGTAAACAGCCCGTCCCCTTGACGATCAACGGGATTTTTCATACCTTTTCCCAGAATAAATTGGAATTTAGGCTCCTTTAGATATGATGGCAAGACCTTTTGGTGGACTTTGATGAGGAATCAAATTTCTGAGATTTTTATCAAAATCTCTGGGCCATACATGACAATGTAAAAAAGTCCATCTATCTTCCTGAAGTTTCCGGTAGACTGTTAAATACTTATTTTCTACCGAGCCGTGAAATAATGATATTTTCTGTGCAGGAACGAGATAACAGGTCCGAAATTTCGGGACATCCTTTGCAAAAATTAGGATGCGAAGAAAATTTCGTTGCGTTTTATTAGCGCAAGGGTGTGTATTCTTTTTTGAAATCTTTCATTTGTCAACTTAATGTCTTTATACTCTCAGTTTCAATCCCTCAGTTATACATTCCAAAAATAACTACCCACGTGATTCAAAATAATTAAGTGATCGAATGCCCTTATGTTTCCATGTTTCACTTTTTATATTGATTATCCACTTTTCCGGAGTTCCTTATCTGAATTTTTTTGAAAGATCAGAAGGTTGCAATTAGTACGGTATCAATCGATCTTTATTTCCCCGTTTGGATCCTATGGTCATTTCGGCTATTCTAAGCCATAATATCCAATGTGGGTGTGTAAGTTCGTTTACACTGGAGAATTAGAAGAGACACAACTCGCAAACTTACGCATTATTAAAAGTCGAAGCTCTGCAGATATTTCACTTCATTAATTCATTGGTCTGAGATTATATCCCTCACGAGTTCAATTCTCCCCGAAAGAGGTGTATGTTAAGTTGATTTTCATCGTTCCCGGGTTCTATTATTTTAGTCAAATTAAACAAAAGGGAAACATCATAATTGTTTGTGAAGAGTTTCTCAAGTAGGAAATTCTAAAAAGATTAATTTTCTTACCGCCAAATATGGATTTTGGCCACAAATTATGAGAAACTTGGTAAGTCTAAAAATGTTAGTTCGATAGATGCAGAGGTGAATGAGAATCTGAATAAAAGAAATATACCTATCTACAATAATATAAGGATCGATACCTCCTATTAAAATAGTATTATTTATTTAGGGAAGTGCCCAATTAAATAGGGAAAAAAAACTGCAATGGCTTCGTCAGCATTCAAAACATTTGTAAATAAACCATTATAATGTTTATTAGTTCCCTCCGAAATACAGCACTCCGGAATCCCGGGCTGAAATGAAAGAAATACCCTACGGCCTTCGCCCTTACCCTCAGCAACTCTTGTCTGTCTCTATATCCAAGGCACGAAATATGAAATAAACTTGGTTATCACAGACTCGCATCAACAGCAACAGCAGTCGAGACAGGACCAATGCATAAAGAGACAAGATGAACCGCTTGTTCCAGTGCCATAAATGGACATTAAAAAGAAAAATGAGTAAAACGTATGTGTGGATAAGGGAAAATATTTAAGCATTCCAAGCTAGCTATGAGATGGATTTACTCATTGATTCAAGTAAGGCAAATAAAGAATTATATATTGCAGGGACGGATCCAGGGGGTGGTCCTGGGGGTCCAGACCCCCCCCGAAATATCACTTGTGCCTATTTTTCGAAAATGAAACTCAAATAACGCAAATAAAAACACAATTTAATAAGCAATCACTAGCGAAAAAATCGAGTTTGTCTAACACAATTCTAACGTCACGTTTTGTGAAAGCCGAAATATCTTCTATTTTTAAATTTTTCGATCGGACCCCCCCCCCAAAATTTTTTTCTAGATCCGTACCTGATACATTGAAATGATTACAATGTTAGTTATTTTATAAAATTTTATAAACAATTTTGGTAAAATATTATGCAGCAAAAATCATGACGCACAACAAACTAATTGTCATTTCTCCGAATCGATTGCAAAATTCGTGGAATTTTTCCTTTTACACAAGAGAAAACTCAGATAAAAAAAACTGTGGGCAACAAATCTAATGAAATGCGTGCTGAATGTGACAAAGGAACAGTAAAAACAATGATGAGCAGAAATACTACTTTTGATTGCAAAAAAGCCGTGCTTCGGAATGTTATCTTATGAAAACGTACCTTAAGAGGAAATGAGGCAAAAATTAACTTCTCTTATCATTAATTTCTTCAACGCGATAAAAATATTCAAAATTATTTACGACAAATTTGATGGACTACCAGATCATCTAAAGTAAAATTCTGGAAAAATGTGCTAAGGGAGGCTCCCAGATAGCCATGGGAACTGCGCGTTCGGCTTCGGTGAACGCGGTCCCGGATTCGATTCTCGGTGGGAGCACATGTGCGAAATTGTCTGAATGTCGAGGAACTTTTAAAATAATACAGTAATACTACAGAATAGAACCGGCGGATGTTATTAAGACAGCAGGAAGTCTAATCTTCTTGTATAGAGGCTCAATTTAAAAGTTTACATGTTAGTAGTTTTCTTGAATTTTGCATTAAAAAGGATTTGAAATAAATTGTTCGTAGAGTCCACCTAAATTCAACAGGGGAGCAAAATTTCTTCGTGAGTTTCTTTAATCAAATTCTCTAAAAAGAGATAGCTAAACAGAGTAAGGAGGGTAGTTAATTTTGGGAAAATGAGAGTGATTAGGAGCTTTTACTAGGTAAATGAATATTTCTTTAAATATAAAGAAATTTACCTACCTTGAAATCAAGCATCAATCACCGAAATTTTAGCACAAGAGAACAAATCACCGGTTTTGTTTTTATTTTTTCTGAAGCGTAAATATTTTCAGCCTTGAGGGTGATGTTTTCCAGTTCAGTAAACAGTTAATGATATAAATCCATCTAGTCCGGCGCGCTCACTTCACAACTCTCACTCTCAGTTGCACCTTACGAATTTATAGCAGCGTTCACTTTAACAACACATAGCCTAAATCTTGCCGATTATGGTCCCTTCTGTTCTAAAAATCGATGACAAAAGGATAAAGAACGTGAAATTTCAAGACCGAATACCAAAGATTTCTCTATAAATATCAGTCATTTGCATGATAAACTATTATGCATCCAAAAGTCTTAGTAAAACGATGTATAAATAATTAAGTACGTTATAACATCGATTCTCCACTATCAAAATGAAAATAATTTTCACGAGTGATTGGATCCTAAATTTATAAATGCAACACCTTTGATTTTCTCAGGAATTTTACTGACCTACTAATTTAAAAAATATTTTTTCTGCGCAACTGAATAGGTCGAATAAAATTAATTCTGCTATTATAAAACGATACGCACCGACTGCTCTACTCTTAGGCGCTACTTAAACATTCGGCACTTTCACTATTTTCACTTCTAAAATGAATTATCTCAGGAAAAATAATGGGGCTATCAGTTCACGACTAAGTATTACCAGCCTTCAACACTTCTAATTCACAAAACGGTAACCAGTTCAACGCCCACTATTTCGCCGGTCATCAGCCAAGTTAGCCCACTAAACCCGCCCTCACCTTGGGACCAACTACCGGATATCAGGTCGAAGAGAACGACTTCCGTTTCCGACGGTCGTTTTCGGAAATATCTTCAGTACCTGTGAAAAAAGCTTAAGGAGCGAAAGCTTCATATGGGAACAAGTCCTGCCATCTAACGGAAAAGGTTAGAATGTGACTTAGTATGATACGTATGCTATCTTACCATTGTAAAGCTTGTCCATTAACTTGAAAATGTGGATTAATATATTGTCTAATCTCATAGCTGCTAATTCAAGATTGTAATAATAGTTTATGGTAAATTGAAACTAGAAATTTACCTTGCTTATTTACTATATGTGAGGAATAGCTTAACTTTAAGTTGACTAAAACTTATCGTAAGTTCATGCGAGATTATTTACGTCTCAGCTTGCTAAGATCTGCCTTTCCTTAAATTGTGAATCAAGAGCATATCTCTCTTACATTATCGAATGCATACATGTATCGGTATTTTTATGTATGAGTCAGCTGCTATAGCATGTTTAATATTTATTTACCCTAGTTTTTACCGATACCGATCTAATTTTGGAGAATTGGAATCATCTACTTCTATTTTGTCACGTTAATTTACGGTCATATAAAATTATCTATGATTCTCTCACTCTCTGAAAATTAGACTACCATCATCACGTTTACTTTTAATTTAAATTAAATTAAATTAGCATAAATACAATCTTCTTCCAACGACCCGAATATATTTTCTAGGTTATTCCGGAATTATAGAAGGATTTTGGGTTGGTTAACATATAAGATTAATGTATTTATTGTTTACTAAAATTGTGAACCACCAATTATGGTCATTAAATAAGTGAATAAACATTATGTCAAATGAATTAAAATCTTATTCCTTCGTCAATTAATATGATTCCAAAGCAATCTTCAAATTTAAACTAATTATGTGACATTTAGATTCTGTTGAATACCAATTCATTTACAAGATTATCTGTGCCTCTTTTGTTCTCAACTGTCATGTATCTACCAATCTTTAAAAAGGAGAGGTTTTAAAAAACTTCAATAAAAGTCTTTTCTTTCTTGATTTACTGAAGTCCAATTAAATACATGATAGATAAGGAAAACTCCAGTTTCATTTGGAAAGAAGAAAAGATATGAATCAATTCACATAGCTTTATATCAATTATACCCTCTTGAGTATAATTGTTGTAAATGAATCATATCAAATTAATACTAATTAAATCTATACATTGCTAAGATAAATTGTACCTATACAAATTTCCGTAATGAATCGTGTCAAGATAGAAGGATTAGGTATTATTTATTAAATGCAATTTATTATTTTGTTGTAAGCCTGAACTGCAGAGAACAACATTTAATATTAATCCTTAAAAATGTATTAACAAAACATTTTCTTTTCTAGCATTGCTATATCTAAGTTCTACATGTATTTAGAGGCAAATTTTGTGTGAATCTGAAATACTTTGTAGAATATCTGTCAGAAATCTTCCCAGTTAGGAGCTTAGGAACTTCAAAGTCTGCCATAAACATTCTTGTTTCTCTGCTTTTGTATTATATTTATAAATTGCTACATCATTCATTTCATCTCCAGGGCTAGAGAGGAAATTTATATTATTATGTTGCTAATGTGATGAAATGTATAAATAAGTTATAATATGATGGTAACATATGCAGTGCTTCAAGTTTATTTTGTTTTGGCTTATAGATCTTCATCTTCAAAATTCCGTTTGCATGGAATCAGTTTTTTATATATGACCAGTTTGCTTCAACTTACTAGGAAACTAAGTTTTTATGAATGATTTTAAATATGGAAAAAACTGGATCTAATATGCTGCAGATTAGTGATGACATTTAAACTCTGTAATATCCTTTTCCAACCACTAGTTCTGACTAGTAATTAGAAGCGCTGAGTTATTTGTAACTTAATAAAATGTAACTTAAGTAAATGAAAATTTTAATTCTCCTTATGATGCTGATATTTTTCATCAGCTTATAATGGCATATCCGCTTCTCTCAACCTAGTTTTCTGAATTGCTATTTCTGCTTCTCTCTTTGCCACCCTCTCCTTAACGTACAAACTATCTCCCAAAGCCTCATGTAATCGCCTCCAAAAGTGTTGATCTGCAGATTTACCCTGATAATCAACATTTTCTGTTAAATAGGTTTCTGCTTCAAGTTCATTTTTTGAGAATCCACTGTTTCTTGGCCATTCCAGATATGTCCTTGTTTCCATAAGGAATCTAAGATGTCGAGGTAGCCTCTTTCTATCAAGCCTATCCAAT
Organism: Sympetrum striolatum; assembly: GCA_947579665.1. Lineage (NCBI taxonomy): Eukaryota > Metazoa > Arthropoda > Insecta > Odonata > Libellulidae > Sympetrum > Sympetrum striolatum. The sequence goes on along the minus strand of OX388341.1, from coordinate 104,138,533 downwards.
TCTATCAGTATTAAGAAGTTACGACTATCGTTGAACAACTTATGGTTGGCCATCTCCATTTCCCAGCGACACCACTGTAACAAGAGTAAGAAAATATTGTTATTATAATTAAATCATGGATAGGTTGTATGCCTGCATTTCACAACTATGCAGGATGTATTTTATTTTCTCATTCTTAAACCAAATATTTTCATACCATGCCCATTTTCTTTTGGTTATTTGATGGCTTTTCTCATGTGGCTAGGAAATTGAACCTTCCAGATATTTAAATGTATCGCAAAGATAAATTTCAATCTAATAATAATGATTTTAATTGCAAGAAAAGTTAAAATATTTTTAGCCTGAATGAAAATTAAATTCTGTTAATAATTCTCTTTTACTACAAGAAATTTAAGATTTAATATTATAAAAATGATATATAAAACAGTATTACCTGACTTTCTACAAAATTTTCTGATAGAATCAGTAGGGTCTTTCTACTCTTGTCAATAGAGTCGACAATATTTTGTGTAATTATCCCTCCCAGAGAGAAATTGCGATCATGTAAGCATAATTGATACTTTTGGTCACACTCCTCTAGTGCTGGCTGAAGAACTCTTAATACCCATTGTCTGTCACGCCCACTGTAAAATGGTGATAATCATTTTCAGAAACAAAGACTAGAATGTTAGATCTAGAGTGACTGAGATTTTCCAGAATTTAATTGACCCTATACTTTCCTGAAGATTCAGAATTGTCATAGTTAATTTTCTAAAGTATGTATAAAGTTAATTCAGAGTTGTGAAATTATAAGATTTGTAAATGAAATCCATTCCTTATATCTCAGTATTTCATCCAGTTTCAGTAAAATCAACCTTTTAATTGAGGTAATAGATCAAAAGGGAGATTAAGCTTACCTATAGGAAACAAATGCATCATATATGCACTCGCTATGAGGTTTTCCTTCTCCTTTAGCTGCTCTACTACGAACCCTTATCATATGAATAATGTATGAAGCCTCAAATCTGCATATGTAAAAGATTCGACGAAGTAGATAAACCAAGAGAGTAATTCCCGACATTAAAGAACCAACCCATAATACATAATCAGGTCCTCTGCAAGGATCGATGTAGTTCAAAGCGTTAAGAATTGGTGTTTGACTGAAATGTAAAAAACAAATTAGGGAGTTATTATGATATACTTGTGATTAGAAAAAAAAATGTTTTGTCTTGAATTATTCCATGTTTCCTAATGTTCTTAGATACCTTAATTTACTCCTACCAGAATTCTTCTGTCTTAAGCCATTTTTTGGTTAATATCATTTTACTGGGTAAGATTGACTTAAGAATTCTTCTTTCTTATGAAGACATTTTTTACCTTTTATTAACAAAATTATTAATTTCTGGTAATTTATATCTTTTCTATGTTGTTTTGTCAAAAATATGTTCATAATTATGTGATTTACTGCTATAAAGCTATTCACTTAACCCTTAAACTGCGGGAAACGTTTAAAAATGTTTTCCTGTCAGAATGCGAGAACTGCGGGAAAAACGTTTTTAAACGTTTGACCTGCTCTTCCTTGCCCATGCTTGGCTTTCCTCAATTTTATGGTGGTGCCTGTGAATGAGACGCACCCTCACAAAATCGTTTGCATTGTCCTAAATGTGGAAAACCCTTCGCCGGGGTTTTCCGGCCTCTGCGTAATTCCAAGATTTGTAGTGCACTCGTAATTTCATATTTTCCTCACTTGTTAAAAATCAATGTATCTACTAACTGTTTGGTATCAAATTAATCAGCTAAAAGCAAGGGAAAAAAATAAGACAATTAAATCATTGGCAATTGCTTCCACGTTAGAGGAACAACCAAAAGTCTTGAACTATAACCGCTGACCGCGGGCATCGGAAAAAGGTCTACCCGGATTATGGGGGTTTTCTGCCTGCTGCAATTAGTCTGACCCACCAGGAGAAGGGACCGTTTCTCTAACTTGCCTCCTGCACACGACTGTCACGAAAGAAAAATACACCCGCATCTTAAGGGTTAAATTCTTTATTCATAAGACATTACTTCTGATGGGTTCATATCAGGGGTGGATCCAGGTGTAAATTTTGGGGGGGAACTTCCAGGAAGGGCCATAGCGAGTGTTGGGGAACTTTAGCTTCAGTCCTTTGAGGGAGAAGAGGAGTAGACAAAGTAGAACTTTGAGTGCAAAGCAGTCGCCGATTTCAAACATTGTCAGTTTCTTCCTTACAACTAGGCGTTACAATGTTGTCTCACGGTCGGCATCGCCACTGCATGCGACTGAATGGTGGCTACGGCTGCGTCCAGTGGAATGTCTGATTTGTGCCCGCTACTTGTGTGAACTCCTCCATTTGAAACAATGTTCAGCTATGAGTGGCGCGACTTGGAAGCAGCACAGAGTGGCCTCGTGTAAAGGGCCAAGAGCATGCGGCATGGTCACTCCCACAACTGTCACTCGTCATCTTTAGACGACGCTCGGTTTACAAGTATTAATTTATTGGCCTCGGAAAATATATATTTTCTTGGATTTGGGGGGAAATTTCCCCCTCCCCCCCCCTGGATCCGCCACCATGGTTGGATGGATGGATGCTTCGTATGTACTGAAATTTCCTTCCTAGTCTTTATCTCCTTAATCCTTAATAGTTTACCACCCTTCATCTCAAGGATAGCCAATTCACAGCTCAGATAGTTTATTCTCTTGAATGTGGCCCCTGCCATAAACTGTTTGTTATCAGTACAGGATGATAATTTTGGTTTCAATTATTTTATTTTAGAACAACATTGCTTGAGCAATGAAGATCAGAGATATTCTAAAATTGGTTAGAAGTATGAATATTTTCTCTTTCTTTTTCATTTGTTTCAAATGAAACTCAATGAATTCTTCCTTTTTTATTATATTTCCTTAACTTGATTATGAAAAATGAACTTTTCATAATCTTATGAGAATCAATTGTAAAAAATGCACTTATATGAAGCAACAAGTATTGAAGGGCTACTTTTTCTTATCTTGTTTTAAAATATATTAATTTGTTTGAATTAAGTATAAATGTATTTAGTATTTTCGATTAATCCTGAAGAGCTGAAATTGCTTTGTGAGGAATTCTTATTATGGCTACTATTACCATTAGATTACTTTGATGCATGTATCTTCTATTTTGTTGCTTCTATCCTGTGATCAGTTACTTTATTTTAAAATCCCTCTCCTCTCAATATTTGTTTCACTAGTTCCCATTTCTTTTGCCTTTACTTAAATATTTCAATCAAAGCCCATTTTCCTTTAGTCATCTCAAATCCAATAACTAAAGTTTCATTCAAGATATTGGCCTGAAACCAACCATAAATGAAAATTTCTACATTTATCTAAATTTGACCTGCAACAAGTTCTTTGTCGTGCAAGAAATTAAAAAGTTTTAGGCAACACACAAATTGGGTTGTATGAAAGAATGTCTCTGAGGTTTTGCACCACTTAGAGAATATTTTTGCTGGTTTGGTTTCTTTAAACTAAATAGCATGTAATCTGTTTTTGTGGTAATGATAAAAAGAGCAACTTAGGGAAGAAATAATTTCATATTTGATTGGTAGAGATTATTAGCAGTTTTAAAAACTATTACTGGTGAAAATTCAGGATAAATGTTCTTAACCTTTAAGTGAATATAATATACACAAGAAATATGCATATCGGTAAATATTAACTCTTACTTATTGAGAATATGTATAATATATAACATTACACCAAAATAAAGCTTTAAGATGAAGAAGCGAAGAATACTACTGGACGTAACAGTACATCTGAGAGCTTTGAGGGGTTTTTATGTCTAATAATGTTATGTTATTAGATATGATAGATATATTGTAAAGCTCTATATGTTATTATGCTTTGTAACTTTATAGAGACTTAGAAATATTTCTGTGTATATCAATTTATTTTTAGTGAAACATATATTTATCTTGTTTAATACTTTCAATTTATATGAATTTTAAATAATATAGTATTAGTGCACTTTGTGAAACTGGTTTCAATATTGTGGAATGTTATTTTTGTTTTTATTTTTAAAAATAGGTTTTTCTTTCCTTTTAACCCACCAGTCACCTATTCTATTTGTAGTCAAACTAAATCCAACTTATCCTTACTCTGATCACCTATGGGCTTGGATATCTAAACTATATTTATTCCCTGAGCCTATTCTTGTGCAACTATAAATTGGTTGCTTATTAGCTCCTTAACCAATGCAATTTTCCTCACTGCCACATGCCAAAAAGTGGCTCATAAGGTATATATTTACATGTATGAGATGAATGTAAAAAGAGCTCTATATTTTGAAAGATTTAGAGTACCATTCATATGGCTTTATATTCTCAAAGGAAAGAAAACAGTTATATTTCTGATACTTTAGGAGTGAGATATTCCATTCTTTTCACCAGTTTCATCAATTCAAACAATATTTTCCCTTAGCCCATCTTCCCTGCTTCTTTTCATGAGTAAATTAAATTGTGATTAAATTAGGCAAAATTGATTACTCAAAAAGTTTAAATACAAATAAACTATTATCTTGGGACAGATATAACCCCTTCAATGCTACATTCCATCCCAATTTTAAGTGTCTCCTAAGTGAAGGATCATATGGAAATTGAACTCCTCTGCCTTTATTTATCCAAGAGATGGTTGTTTGCAAATGTAATTATTGAATGTTATCAACTTTGAAACTCTTGCTTCTATACCCCTCAAAGCATCCATGGCAGTAGAAAATGCAAAACATACTAGCATCTAAAGGTATACATGGTAGTGCAAGGGTTAAATGTCAATTGCCTAGAAAAAGCAGAGCCCTGACCATTATGTGTCGTAGGGGCAGGCAGAAAAACCCCAACGCATGGTGGCTGCTTGTCTGAAGCTAGCCCTGCATACCTACCCCTAGCCTAAGCAACCTCTTAATTGAGGTAGAGTTGCTATCTGGACTACCTATTGACCTTTCTGGAATGAGTGACTACCAAGAAGAAATTTCCAGTGAGTTTTGGTCTGTATGTGACAGGGCCATGCTCTGGCTCTATAACAAAGATTTACTGTAAGGTTAATTCATGAAAGGGTAACATTGCTTCTAAGTATTGAATTACATTACATTCCAAATTCTTTTATGCAGTCATAGAAGTATCCTTTTTCTATATCTAGTATCATAAAATTATACTTCTACCTGCATCTTATTAGTTTTTACTTTCTCCCTATACGTAGTATAGAGAAAGTATTGTATTCGCAAAAAAATTCGATCTCCAGATTTCGACGGAAATAGATGTTTTGGGGCCCATAGAGCATGTTTAAGCTATTTTCCCGAACATGTCTGTCTGTGTGTCTGTCTGTCTGTCTGTGGTTAAAAAGTTTGTGTGCGCTCTATCTTAAAAAGTAATTATCCGATCATTTTCAAAATTCATATTTAGTATTTCCCTAATAATACCAAGAATTGATTAGTTTTTGGAGAATATCGCTTAACCGGAAGTTACGGTTTATCCGGAACAAATTTTTGTTTCTTAAATATCACTGTAAGAATGCAATATAGGTATATACAATTACATACAAAAGTTATAGATAATGTACTTTACTACAACTTTTGTATAAAATTTTTTTTCGTAACACTGATTGTTTAGGAGTTATTCTTCAATAATGGTTAACCGGAAGTTGTTGTTTACCCAGAAAAGGAAGTTTTTCATACATATCTCTGTCAGAATGCAATATAGGTATATACATTTAAACACAAAAATTGTAGGTTATGTATTTTACTACAACTTTTGTATAAAACATTTTTTCGTAACACTGATTGTTTAGGAGTTATTCTCCAATAATGGTTAACCGGAAGTTGCCCATACAAAAAAATCTGTGCTGCGACTGTACTAAAGCTGCACTGTAACTGTGCTAAGGGACTGTACTGTGACTGTACTTAGACTGCACTTAAATTGAAACACCACAGTGCAGTTATAGCAGAGTCACAGTGCAGTTGCCATAGCACAGTCACAGTGGAGTTGGCACAGCACAATCACAGTACAGTTGGCACAGCACAATCACAGTACAGTTGGCACGGCGCAGTCACAGTGCAGCCACAGCACAATTTTTACTATAATGCTCTTTCCTTGAATCAATAATTAGCAGCCTAGAATTACTCTTAATAACTGGAATAACTCTTATTGGCAAAAGTATTGTTAGATTAACTATACCTACATCATTTTTATTAACTGAAATTGAAAAGTTTTTGAAGGACAGGAAAATGAATATTGCAATTTCTATGTAAACATACTATTTATTGAATAGTAGCAAAGTACAATGAATTAATATTTAATTTTATTTGTTAATTTTCTTATGATGCCTAAATTTGGTGTGGCGTAAGAAATCCTTCACATAATTTTCCAAGTCTTTTGAAGAGATACCTTCCCACTTGGAATGCCGAACAGCATCTATAAGAAGAGAACAAATCCGATTACATGCTATTGACTGCATCTACATAAAAATTACCATTTAATTAGTCTTTATGCTAGGAATAAGACAAGCTAGAATGAAGTAATTTAAATAATATAGATGGTATAACTCATTGTGAAGAACAAATGAAGTGCTGTGACAATGGGAAACAGAATGCCAATTCTTCTATGCAGAGTAACTATAGTTGATACATATAAATTACGTTTATATATAAGTACGTTTACGAGTTTTACTCACCAAAATTGCGATCTCAGAGGCACGATGCCGAAGAATGGAGAAGTCCAGCCACGTAAAAAAACTCATATCCACACTGAACCGCACCGATCTACACCATACGCACGTTGAACCGTTGAATCTCTTTGTATATTCGATCGTGAAAATGGCTGCGCACTGCGCACCCCCCACGCATGTCTCCCCGCGAAATTTGAACTCGAATTTTGAGCAGTGGAAAGAATCTCCGTTTGGAATAGAAAGCCCGGAAAGCATTCCGATGGGATATCCGCCTCCGCTACACGATTTCAATATCAATTTGCAAATATAAACAATTTTATAATTTATTTTTAGAATTTAAAATTCGAAATTAAATTCCGCATGAAGGCTTCTTACGCCGGATGGAGTTTAGTGAACATATTCAATATTCATTCCAGAAGACATAGATAATTTGACTAATATTATTATCATATTTAAAATAATATGGCCTAATATAATGGAATCGGACCCATTATAATTGGCAGCATTGCTACCTTTGTAAGGGAACAAATCAAATAATTGGAATGTTAGATGATCTCAAACGTGCTTAGAAACACATTTCCTTTGGTATTTTCTAACTCGCCATTCCGGAATCGATTATTGAAATATTAAGTCCAGAAACTGGCTTAGTGTTTCAAAAAACACTTTCCGTAGAAAGGTGTTCAATCTCTTCAGACGACCACGAAACGCGTTTAGAAAGTATATTTTCCTATGGTTTTTCACCCTTCAACATTATTGCAACTTTCTGTGGTTACTGGGTTAATATCCATGTAATATCTATACAATATTAAATGTGGACATAATGCTTTTTGGATATTGGTAAACCTTTATGGATATTGTATAGATATTACTTGCTACTAGGGCAGTTCCAGTCATGTTACCCAGCCCTGTCACAGTGCAGTTTGAGGCACAGTACAGTTCCAGTCATGTTACCCAGCCCTGCCACAGTGCAGTTTGAGCCACAGTACAGTTCCAGTCATGTTACCCAGCCCTGTCACAGTGCAGTTTGAGCCACAGTACAGTTCCAGTCATGTTACCCAGCCCTGTCACAGTGCAGTTTGAGCTCTAGCACAGTTCCAGCACAGTGATTCAGCACTGTTACAGTACAGTTCTCCTCCAAGTCCAGCTGCCATAGTACAGTCTAGCACAGAAAATTGCACTGTGACTGTGCTAAACATCGAGTTTAGTCCAGTTACAGTGCACATTTAGTACAGCCACAGTACAGATTCTTTGTATGGGTGTTGTTAATCCAGAAATGGAAGTTTTTCATACATATCTCTGTCAAAATGCAATGTAGGTATATACAATTATGTACCAAAGTTGTAGATAATGTTTTTTACTACAACTTTTGTATGAAACATTTTTTCGTAACACTGATTTTTTAGGAGTTATTCTTCAATAATGGTTCACCGGAAGTCGTTGTTTACCCAGAAAAGGAAGTTTTTCATACATATCTCTGTCAGAATGCAATATAGGTATATACATTTACACACAAAAATTGTAGATAATGTTTCTTACTACAACTTTTGTATGAAACATTTTTTCGTAACACTGATTTTTTAGGAGTTATTCTTCGATAATGGTTAACCGGAAGTTGTTGTTTACCCAGAAAAGGAAGTTTTTCATACATATATCTATCAGAATGCAATTTAGGTATATACAATTATGTACCAAAGTTGAAGATAATGTTTTTTACTACAAAGCTTGTATGAAACATTTTCCTGTAACACTCATTGTTTTAGAGTTATTTATATATTACCGGCATAGGCTTATGTTTTCCATAAATACGGAGAAAGTCATGTGTTGGCCACATCAGATTTTTTTTATTTAGTACCATTACATAATACCTTCCAATTCATGTATCGGCAGGGGGCATTATTTTTCCTTGTATGCTAAAAATGTTTGAATATTACATATCTAATTCTTTTGTGGCTACTAAAATATCAAAGAAAAATGTTTATAAGTAGAGCATACTCACTTTTCAACAGCAGCTGCAGGATGGTTACAGAGGAAAACCTCTGGGTCAGAGGTGAGTTTATTGGTTGTATTTAGCCACAATTTGAAATCTGGCATATCACAGGAGCTGCAGTCAAATATGTTGTTTTGAAGATTTATTTTATTTACATGGGACAGCCGATCGCAAACATCTTTTGATAGAGCTGAAATTAAATTTGATGATAAATCCAATTCTATGACCCATTGATTTTTCCATGATGCAGGAAGTTCATCTAAATTTCTCAGTGCATTATCAGAAAGGTGAATCTTTCTAACTCGGCTTTCCTCTGCTAGCTGAAAAAATTAGATTTTTTTAGATTAATTAATGCAGTAAAGCTAGGTAGATATTTCACCAGTTTTTGCAAAACAGACCATGCTTGAAAAGCATTCACTTCATAAGAAGATCCAAAATGATCCAGTTGCATTTGATTTTCAAAAATTCATTGGTATGTATTAATAAGTACAAAATCACCACAATCAAAGGTGGTATGCACTGTTGTTATCAATCAGAATGTGAGGTTGAGCAAAAGTGATATTAAACTTTCACTTGTTATTCCCAAATATTTTAATTATATCTGATTAATACTATACATGTTCTGAATTATTGTTGCCACTTAAGAGGATGATAAACGATTCTTTGACTCACATCACGAAATGCAGACTGCTATGATTTCTCTGATTCATGTGAAATGTTCTTTTTTCATAATGATAATGATTTTCATCTTGGTAAAGTTAGTTGCTTTCCATGCTTTTATGATTTTCATCTATAATTCTTAAACTAATTAGGTTTTCAAGCAATTGATCTTCAAAATGTCATTTTCTTAAAATCCGTTCTCTTACATAAACCTTATCTTATAGGCTATTATGTATCAGTTATGACTTTCTATTGGTTTGGTTTGAAACACCTTACATGCAAGCAATAAAAACCTGAGTAATATTTTTCTCTTTATTATTAGTTTAGAGCAAGTAATACTTGATAACTTGAAATAAAATTTGGTGACAGTAGATAATGCCTAAAGGAAAATATATTAATTATATCAAAAATGTTACTAACCAGCTCAGCCACAGTGCTCATACTAGTTTTTGATAGATTCAGTGTCTGCATCCCTTTAACTGGCCACTCAGGATGTTTGTAAAATTGAAGCCTCAGACCTTCAATTAATTTGTTGTGTGAAAGATCCAGGTACTCTAGATTCATAAGTTTAAAAAATAATGTAGGCTCTAGAGTATAAAAGATATTTGAAGACAAATCAAGCCATTTCAAAGCTCTTAAATAGTCAAAAGCTCCTTTTTTGATAGACACTATTTTGCATTTGGATGCATCCAATTTTTCTAAGTAAATCCATTTAGGTAAGGTATTTTGATCAAAAATTCTTGTTGGAAAACCAGATATATTTAGGAACCTCATATTGGTCATGTTGTCTCCAAATTGAGTCAGATATTTCGCTCCATCCACGTAATCAAATTCATTCCCGCCAATATCAAGAATGTAAAGGCCATTCTGTCTTTCAATAAAAGATGGTAACTTTCTCAGATGAGAATCTGAAAATTTGACAACCTTAAGTATTCCATTTCTTCCAATAACCTCTGAAAATGCAAGAAGAAGGAAATAATAACTAGATTGGCTATTCAAATGTAGATTTGTTTATGGATAATACAGAAGAAACAAATTCTAATAAGTTTATTTCTATTGAGTTTTAATAGATAGCATTTTTAGGAATATAGATACTATTGTGTAATATGGGAAACTAAATACGCATTAATTAGCTTCATCTAATACTATAATAAAGGAAGGCTGCTAATGATTTAAATATTGAATGAAATAAATCACCAAAAACTATCAAATAACATAATGGCTATTGCGATGAGCACATTTTACTGCCATATAGTATTATAAAGTTGAATAAAATATTGCAATTCCTTACCAACCTCTGGGCTATGAACAACACTTCCGTTGGGAGCAAAATGTGTGCATTACTGTAGCATTTACATTATTTGATGGTTGTTGGTGATTCGATTTATTCAATCATTTAATTCTGATAAACTAATGAATTGTCACAAATAATATAGTTAAAACAATTCAGACCAGCTAAAAATATTAATTTCATTACCTAATTTATGTAATTACTTTTGAAGTATTCATATCTATACATAATTTAAGTTAAATTCTGAAATACTTATTCGCTAAAATATTTGCTACTTTATTAAAATAAAAAAAAATTATGTTGTATATGCATGAAGAATTTCCCCAAAAATATTATTTTCTATATGTTGAAAAACTTATGCAGAAAGCAATAAGAAAACCATCTACAGCCTCCTTTGGTTTCATAACTATTTCAAGCATATCTTCAACAGAGAAGAGTGAATTTCGTTGAATTTCATTTAGAAAAATTATACTTATCATCTGCTTGAATTTCCCATGTTAATTTATAAACACTGTTTTCAGAAATAAAGTTCATATATCTGAATCGAGGATGGATCAAAGGGTAAAGGTTTTCCTATAGACAGAAATAATGATTATGCAGTACTTTTTATCATAGAAACATTTACATGTTTGCTACATTTGAAGATAATTCAACCTAAATAATTTCTATTGAAAATATATAGGGTAAATTAAGATTGTTTAGTATCATTGAAGATTGGGATTGTGATCACTCTTGATTTTCAAATCCTTAAATAGAGAGAGCTATTCACATTATTTTAGGAGATTATAAAGATAATAAATAACATCTACATCCTTATCATAAAAAAATCACTACCCTTTTCATTGCAGAACTGTTAAGGTGGAAATTTTCTAGGTTCTTAAATTATTTAAGTTTCATCACCTGAAGCAGTATTGCTCAGACTATGATCCACACCAGGTTCATGACCTTCAGCTAAGTTTAATTTACCTTGCAATGGTATTTGAACATAATTGTGATAAGCATGATCATTGTCTATCTATAGTACAAGCCATCTTTTGGTGTGTGTCAGTGGGTGCAAGCACCGTGATTCTATTTTCAGAATAGATTGCTTTCATGGATCATTCTTGGAAAAAATAAGTTCTTGAAAGTATTTGCTCTAGCATATATTTCCCTGATCATTGATTGTTTAGGAAATTTATGGGTAGTACAAAGCCCCATAATTCCACTAAATATACCTACCCTTTTCAATGAGAATGCAATACACCCAGCCACATGTAATCTGCATTTTGGCCCACAAAAAAGTGTATGTAACATACATCATAGATCCCAGAGTATAGAGAAAAATTTTGCAAAATTGCATTCTTAATAAAATTTAAAAAAACAATAATAATTATTAAGTCAACTTCCTACCTGTCTCATACTCTCCAAAATTATTCCCTGATAGATCAATAATTTCTACATTTTGAAGCAACCCAGGAAAATAACTTTCATTTAAACTTCTCCATCTGTTGTTTGGAAGCCGCAACTCTGTCAAGTTATCTCCTGGCAAGTGTTGTAGTAACACTCTTCCTCTTCTTGTTGTTTCTCTGAACAAGGAGTTAATGGTCTCACCGGATGATGCAGAGATTCTTGAGTAGCCAAAACCAAAAATTGAATAGTCAAATAGACCTCTATGGATATCATCTTCATTTTCAGGTTGTGATGCATTGGAGGTGAAGATTATGCGGTGTATGCATGAAGAATTTCTGAAAAAATATAATTACAATTTATTCAGGAAGCAGAGATAAAACCCATTTACAGCCTTCTTTTATTTCATAATGATTAATGTTTGAGAAGTTTTTGAGGGTATTTTTGATTCTACATTGCATAAATAGTAACTCACTTTTTTGAGTTTTGTCAAGGTTTAAAATAAATCTCTGAAACTTAAAATTTGAATTCAATGAACATCTCTGAGGCTAATAACGATTGCAAACTTGTAATTGAAACAGGCAGTGTGCATTAGACTTGGTGATAGTAGAAAGGAATGGATCAAAATAGGAAGAGGGAGTGTGATAAGGCCTCTATTCAGCCCTCTTTTAACCTATTCAACATATATCAAAGGAAATGGCCAACATGTGATGGAGAGATGACAGGAGTGTATCAATTTTAGGAAGGAGAATAGTATGAATCATATTTATCAATGAATGATTCCATTTGTAAAGGATGAATGAGCACTGAGACACATCAATGAGGCGATGAACCAGTACAGCCAAGTGATAAAGCAATTGAAAATTATTTGGATTGGAGGAACAGTAGCAAAAGAGTGGAACAGGTGGCAAGTTATAAATATCTGGAAACAAAGATGTCAGAAACCTAGAGAATTACATGGGCAGAATGGATGAGGAGAGTGGGAGAGAATAGATGTTTACTAGACGCAATAGGTAGGAGAAAGAAGAACTAGCTTGGACATGCGCTGAGATGGTATGTTGAAGGTGCTGATGGAAGTGGTGGAGGACATAAGGAAAAGAGGAAGGCGAAGATGACAGATGTTTATTTTAGGATGAACAGGGGTGATGGAGAGAAGAGCAAACAGAGAAGGAGATGGAAACTTGCTGATCAGGACAGATTACTAATCATGATGATCCTAGATGAATGGAATCACTCAATTTCATTCATATTTGAGCTGCATTTATACCATCACTGCTACAATAAAAAATGAAAGAAAAGTAAATGAATGTATGCACTTCCATAAATAAAGATTAATTGTAGAGGTTAGAAAGGGGATGAAAGGAAATAAGAGATGTGAAAGAGAGGACACCTTCTGCTAATTTTTAGTATGTCGAAAACATATCTACAATCCAATTTACCATACATAACTATGGTAAATTGGATTAGTAAATTTTCAAAAATCAAAATATAATATCTATTCATGCATGATCATAGGCAGGGACGGATCCAGGGGGGTGGTCCTGGGGGTCCGGACCACCCCCGAAATATCACTTCTGCCTATTTTTCGAAAATGAAACTCAAAAAACGCAAATAAACAAACAATTTAATAAGCAATCACTAGCGAAAATATTCGAATTTGTCTAACACAATTCTAACGTCACGTTTTGTGAAAGCCGAAATGTTTTTTATTTTTAAATTTTTTGATCGGACCCCCCCCGAAATTTTTCTCTAGATCCGTTCCTGATCATAGGTAATAAATGAATCAAATAATAAATTGTCAAAATAAATAATTCATTATTTGAATATCTTTCTGAAACAAAGAGTTCATTTTCGTCTTTATAATGTACTGATTTCTCATAAATCGAGAGAAACTTAAACAGCAGAAATGTCCCATTGCAAATTTCCTTGCATCAACAGTGTCGGCTTTTCTCTAACTCTCACAGACATGTGCTACAGCCGCAAGCGGGCGGTCGGTGAGGTATCTAGGCAAATAAGAACCCGTACTATAAGTAACTATACCATATGGTGGCTATAGGCCTATTTCACTGATTTCAATTATTTGTAAAATAATGAAGCATGTTAAAGCAAGCTCAATTATGCGTTTTCTTGCTGAAAGGTGAGCAATCAGTCAAAGCTAGCAAGGGTTCTGTGAAGGGATGTCTTGTGAGACAAAGTTAGCTCTTGTTATGAATAACGTACCGTAAATTAGGGTTACTTGGACCCACTTTTTAAAGATTTTTCTGGTATTTCCTTTGAAAAACAGTATAAAAATATAATATAAATATAAAAATACAATATAAAATACCTTTTTATATTATATGTAAGAGTTATGCTTTCTATTTATGACCGCTATTTTTTATACTTTATATTTTATGACAGTAAAAAAAATTGTTTTCTCATATAAATGCATTATAAACTAGTGTTGTGGTCAAGTAAGACATAGGATCTTGAAATAATAGCAATTTATGCATTGAAGCAATATTTTATCATGAATATTTGGTACTACATAAAAATTATAAAACGTTAATCAATTGTACTACTATGACAAAACTTTTGAAAATATTTCCATTGTAGACATATTTTCATTGTAACAATATTTATCTATATTATTCTTTACAAAAAAAATCCTTTGTATGTACAGCTAACAGCATAAAAAAGTTACCACCTAAGACGCAACCAGCATAACTCGAGAAGGGCGAGTCTTTCAGATTCTCTGTTTTGAGCGCGCTTTTCGTCTTCCTTTTTATGCCTGGCACGTTTTGAAGGCTTTTGTGATGATATATATTTTACAAATACTCGCTAAAAGTCATTGCTTTTGCTGCGGTAGAAGCAGTATTGTATTATGAAAGAATTAAATTCGTCATTCGTTAAATCGGCTCGAATCTCAAGCGTAATTTGCTCTTCTTAAAATATTGGACATGAATTACTGTGGCTGCTCATATTTCTTCCTAACATAATATTTTACATCAATGCAGATTTAGAATGAAATTGGTTATTTCAGTTAATGTTCCACATGCCCGCAGGATGATCGTTTTCGTGAAGATTATACTTAATTATGATACGATAATTAAGAGAATATGAACTACTGTAAATTAGGTCAACTGAAGTAGGAAAAATTATAAAAAACGTATATCATAAATATAATAATGGTGTTGCAGATTTATGAAAGATAGTTAAGTAAGAAATACATTTAAATTAACTATCCGCGAGTCTCCGTAAGGCTTATTGCAGAGAATGTGATACACTCAACTATCTAAATAATTTACAAATAACGATCGTTGAGAATAGGGATCACGTCGTCGCGTATTTCGTCATGTAAATGGCTACAGCTACAATAGGCACAGCTAAGGAATATCTCTAATAATTATTGTCTTTACAGAGTCATATTCTTATAAGATACCCAGCGGAGGGCTCCGATCATTTTGGACTCACTGCTATCTAACCTGTAGTCTATTAACAAACCGCTTAATATTTTACGCGCGAAAATTTCTTTTGGATAATGAAATTAGAAGGACTAGTCATGCAGAGTCGAGCAAAGAGCTAACAGAATTGAATTATATGCTTGTAATTATTTAATTCATTTATTTAAACCTTCTCCGTCAAAAATTTTAAAATACTAAAACGATTGAGAGTTTCAACATTGGGAAAATGTATGAGCCAACAACTTAAGGCTGTTACAACTCCACTCTTAATATTTGCACCTAAAAGCTCATGCATGAAAAATACATTTAAATCTATTGCTACGGATCTCTGTGGCAAGTCCTCCTTTTGGTGCTACGTCTGCTTTTAATGTGTTTGTCTACATAACGGTTAATCGGTACCAAGCATATCTTCCTTCTCGAGAAAACAAAGGGAGCTTCTGCGTGGGGTCGAGAGAAAGGGTCTTCAATGGAGCGGTCGCAGGTTACTGATCAAGGGATCAGAGAAGAGCCCACAAACGCTGTGGACGGTCTACCAGACCCATGTCTCGGAACGTCTCTGCTTTCAGGAGTAGAATTAAACATATATTAACCATAGAAAGATCACTCCCGTAGAAATTTAAGCTTCGGAACATTCTAATTCCAAAATTACGTTCTCAATATTTACATTAATCTTTTCAGGCTTTTTTCGCTATTTCTTCTAACCAACGATTTTCATAAACCTTCGGGATATCCTTACAAATCAATCAACAACAAAACGGGAAAATTTAAGAAATAGCTATTTGCGTAAACTGACGTTCCTTTGGTTCTTTTTAATTACTATCATTGAATGTATAGTGTTTTCAATTATTTTATCCCATTAAATGATAGATACAGTTATTAGTTTCGTAGATTTTAAGAACCTTTAAAATGAATATAAAAAAACCACCTAAAGCAAGTGAATGCATTTTTACTCTCAGTGTTGATGATAGCCAAAACGTTCAACTCATCTTGATTCACTTATAAAATTTGCTAGTCGATCTCACCTCATTTATAAAATACAAAATAAGGATGTCATTTAAATACGTATTTAAACACAATTATAATCGTCATTACTGTAACACACATGCAATAACTTGCTCATAAATGTCGAGTACTAATAAGTAATACCCCTAGCTAAGTCTTAAATTTGGTTAGAGGTCGATTAACCCATTGTCATGCAAAAGTGACAATTCTACGGATTGCGCTCTTATCATTTTTCATAACTGATAAAATAAAAGATGGTCTTCCTAAATTACTGAGAACTTCGAAATAAATTCTAATACACTTCGGAGTTGATTGGTGGATCAGTAAATAGCTAAAAATACGAGAGGAGTAACTTTTGAGAAATAATATTTCGAGAATTTTACCAAAAGGACGTCTACCGCTGGCCATTTACTACAGTATTTACTGGAAGCCATTACTTTGAAACGATAAGGAATCCATGGATCCAATTTTTAGGACAGTGGTTTCATCAAGTGATTTATGATTATTTTCATTCAATCCACATCAGATAAACAGTGAGATCTCGTAAGTTATAGGCTGAAGAGCACACAAAATATCAAATCTGATGCTCTGCAGTCCCACTTTATGCGAGATTTAATTCTTCGAGTCATTCTTCTAATTGCGAGCTAAAAATTATACATATATCAGACTTATTATTTTAGATAACATCAAAATGAATCAAGCAAATTGCAACTCAAATCCTCTTCTCCCAACGAGAAAGTTTTTCCTTTCCATTCCCCTTTGGCAACGAAAGGAAATCTTACCCTTCTCCCCCACCTATTTCGTTTTGTCCTGTTTAACAGTTTTCCAGGAATTCTACCCTTTCAACTGCAGGTCACACTTTTGTTCCCTCTTATTCTTTCTTCTTTTTCCAGGCACACGCCATATGGAGGATCGCGTATTTATGTAAATATTGAAGATGGTGCTAGTAAGCGTCGAAGCTAATTGTGTAAATTTTCTACGGTGTTGTTATAAGGATAATTTAATTTTACAAAGTCATGGAATACACAGTCTATAGGAGTCATGAGAGTAACGGGATACAGTAATCTAGAAAAAAATTTCCTTATGTAAATCAATCGGATGAGCTTTAACTTTGAGGAACTTCATAGGTAACTAAACATAAGGAAATAAACAACTTCGTCAAAGTTACACGACTTTTTGTGTGGAAGTTGTGGAACTTTTATTTCCTTGTGTTTATACCTTAGTTATTTTTCTTGATAATAGAACGCTTTTCAATTGGGAAAGTTAAACGAAAGGTTTGTAAAAGCAATCAAATTATAGTAATCCACCGAATTATGCACATATCTTATATATAAAAATTGCGCCTGCGTGTGTCTGTGGCCGCAAAACTCGAAAACCCCTCGGTCGATTGCCTTAAATTTTTTACAGAAAATTGCATTAAAATATATTTACGAAATATGAAATACGAAAGTGTTTCTATTGTAAAAAATGGTGACACTTCGTCCTTGCTTCGATCCCAGACGAGTCAAAGCATTTCCGTAAGAAATGCACGTAAAGTTCATTTTTATCGCAGCAGGCTTTATTTATTTTGCAAAATTAAATTAAAAACAATGGTCACATGACATTGATGCAAGAACCAATAGCAAAGAAAATGAATAAAAAACCTTATTCTGGTCGTGTATTATTGTTTTCAAATTGAATTTTCGAGATTTTACAGGAAATACACGAAAATTTTTGTAAATTTTGTTAGTATAAACAACCGGTCCCCCTGACGAAAAATGCCATAGTTGAGTCCAAGATCCAGCCTTGTGGCCTATTTGAAATTAAGAAGAAGAGAAAAGTTGCTGGTTTTGTTTACATTGATGAGCATAATCAATCGTTGAAAGTGATTAAAATGATCAATTTTCGAAAAACGAAATGTGAGTTAATTTGATGCTGAATTTTGTATTCAGTTAAATTCATTTGTATTGTTTTGGAAATTATTTAATAATCTGTTATCGAAAAGCAAAGTGAGAGTTACTTTGATTGCTGCATTTAATTCAATTAATTTCTTTAGTTATTTTCCAGTTGATCGTCGTCAAATACAACAGTACGCGTTAACACATCAAATGTTGTGGCAGATAATGGATACTAATAAATGATATTTATATATATAACGAAAATTCTCCATCCAAACGCGAGAGCAGAGCAAGCGTAACGGACTATGTACTTTCTTTTCTCTCCCTCTCTTCTCGAGAGAAAGGCTCGCCGGCACGAAATTTGGACTTAGTTTTTCTTGGTGGGTCAGGGGTGGTAACTTTTTATTGCTGTTAGCTGTACCTAATAAAGATTTGCAGGGCCAAGTGTCTTTAAACAACCGATTTGATTGAAGGGACGGAAAATAAACCCCGTTTCAGAATTTCGGAGGGTTAATTTTTGATTTTATGTCACACCATTTATAATGGAGAGTGTCTTTTTCTTGAGGCCATTTCCATCCTTTTTGAGTGCGTTCCATACACTCGATGACAGCCCCACTTTCGTTTACACTGGTCACGATTCCTGGATATTCGTTCTTCTCCCATTCCACGATCACAAAGTTTCCTTCTTTCAAAGTTCCTTTAAGGTCCTGCCCTTGTGAATTAGTCTCTTGATTTCCTTGCTCAGTGACTTTGCAGTTTGCCTTAGCTTTATTGCATCTATTAGCTGAAGGCAAGTTAAGCTCCCTCAGGTCACTAGATACATCTTCGCTGTTGAAAAAACTGAACTCACTCTCCCCTGAAGATCGGAGACTTAAAACATCATCAGCATCTTCTGATGATGATTCAATGTCGACTTTCTTTTATATTTTTCTCGTATTAATCTTTTGTTTCTTGCATTTAAGATTCCCCTTTACTGCATTATTCTTTTTTGATTTCTGGGACATGATCTCTTCTGGTTTATCAACGTCAGCGGCGCAAATGGATTTTCCAGCAGGGACTTGAAGTTTTCTTTTTATTGGAGGCTGACTCTTCACAAATTCATGGCGCTTGCTTTCAAGATGAGCAATGAAGGAATCTGAAACTAAATCAAGGTTAAAATTTCTCTCCCCCTTTGGAAGACAATTTTACAGTTCTTGTCGGTCCAGGGGACATATTCCGTTTTTTTTAACCCTGCCTTTAAATTGCTAGCAACAGTCGGTTCTAGTTCCTGTAGCACTGTTTTCAACAGGAGTGGAAACTGGTCTTTTGGCAGTGCTGGCACCTTTTTGCCTGTATCAAATTCTTTCCATTTCGATAGAACGTCCCTCCATTTTGATTTGAGCGGTCTAAAGTAGGCCACATCGAGTGGCTGTGTTAGGTGGCTTGAGTTTGGGGGCAAACACACAAATTGTATGTCGTTGTCTTGACACAATTTCAGAACATTAACACTGAGATGGGAGGTTAAGTTATCTCCAATTATGAGTTTCTTGCCTTCTTGTTTCTTGAATATGGGCAGCGAATGAGATGTAAACCAATCCTCGAATATTCCTAGGTCAATGCGATTTCCTCTTGTTCCGTAAAAACTTTGGGATGACCAGGATTGTTAGACTTGGCACTTTGTAATCTTCGTTTTATGGTTGATCTGCTGATTTTATAAAACACTTCTGCTTCCCGTTGTGATAATTCTCCAGATCTAATGAAGTTTAAGCATGCTTCCAACTGATCATCAGAAAAATCCTTGTACTTGTGGCTCCCTGGTAATCTTTTATATTTTGACGGCATATTTTTGTTCAAACCTACAAAAACATACAATAATTAGTATAAGATGTATTTTGTACTTCAAAAAACTAACAGTAAAACTCACTAAAGTTTGAAACAGGGCTTATAGTGTATATAAATGCAGAAAAAAAGCATTCAAGGGTTACTTGGACCCAAGCCAGCAGTGGGCTCAAGTAACCCTCGTTTTAGGCAACCAGCACACCATTACACATATTGTAAAAAATCTTTTAAAATTTCATGTACAGTTAAAAACTTACATCAAAATTAGATAAAATATAGCTGTAGAAATAAAAATATGCACGTACTTGTTCCTAAAGTGGGATTGCCTGGTCATAAAACATGAAAGTTTGAGGACACCAAATACAGTCAACGTGGCAGGACATCGGCATAACATTCACTGAACTCTAGCGGCGGCCCATAAAACTATGTACAATGTGTCAGGCCTGCTAAGTGTTACTACCTAGCAGGGAAACGAAGATCTATGTCGATAACTTCACTACAATCATCATCAGGAACGCCTAAATTTTGTTATCGTTTTGGGCTCAAGTAACCCTTTAGGGTCCAAGTAGCCCTAATTTACGGTATCTCAGGAAGCAGCGGTGTTAGATCAGACGCAGTTTTTCTACATTCTAGTAAATCCGTTCTCGAAGAGTCCCATAAAATGCTAATTCAAATGCTGAGCGCCAACGCGATCAATGGAAAATTTATTGGACGATTAAAATCTTTCTAGAAAACAGATCTCAGCATGGCCGGATTAAGGGGGGGGGGCAGTGGCCCCGGGCCTCCACCACTTGGGGGCCCCCACCAGCAGTGATAAAAGTTTCTGTTGAAAACAATTTTTTTTGTACCTTGGATCAAAAAACTAGCTTTCAATGATTAAGCACATCATAGTAAATCTGAATTCGAAAAAATAGACAAAAACTTCTCGATGAATTGTTTAATGATCAAGTTATGTTCTGTGTATTGTTTGTATCGTCAATTTTTGTACCTCATCGAGTTTATAAACATAACAATTTTGTTCACATTCTCGTGACAGTTATCATGGATAAGAGTAATTGGTGAGGTAGTTTGTTTTTTGGTATTTTATTGCACATTTGTCAAGAAAATCTTGACAATTTTTGTGATGAAGTCCAGTGTTGGGATTTCTAGTATTTTCCATTGTACAATTTAGGTTAGGTACGAGGGAAAAGGGATTTTTTTGTGTAGCAGTAGATTAGTATTGCGGAATAATTTATTTTATGACGATTTGTTTTAAGTTGTGTTTATTTTGTAAGGGAAAAAGTGGAAATAATTTTGTGCCATGATTTTCTGGTTAAAAGGATTTTGTTCGAATACAGATAGCCATGATATTTATTTTGCCTTGTTTTTGTAATTCATGAGCGTAGATAGAAATGATTGGGGAATGATTTTCGTTTATCCTTTGTCTGGGATATATGTTTACATAATGCGCATATTATTTTATTATATATGTATATGACTTTCGAGTAAATTTTAATGACATATGCTTTATAATTATTCGCACTTAGGTTGAAAAATAGTGCAGGGGGGACATCAAGTGGGACTGTTTCAAAACAAAGAGCTGAGCTTGATGATAAAAATAAGATTTAGATTGACGAAATTCAAAGCTGTTTCCTTGAATGATAAGATTTGAACGAGGGAAAAATACGAAAAATAAAAGTGACATCGATATTTCCGAGAGATAAATTTAATGGTTACTTAGCTTAGTGTTAGAGCACTCGCCCGAAAAAATCTTAAAAATCGCCACAATGCATTTTAAAGGGCCGATTTTTGCCCCGACCTAGTATCGAACCATGGACAATATTCGAAGATGTCTTTTTGATTTTCGTTGGATATGCCCGGCTTCTAGCGATCCCTTGAATTTTAACTCTCTACTTTTCCAGGAAGTGCCTCAAAAATTTTTTCGACAATCCCCACCATGTATTCTTATGGAGAAAATCGCGACTTTGGGGCCTTCTGGAATCGAACCTATGACATCGAGGTTCAAAATCTCATTTTTTCTGGTGGTTTCACGTAATGGCCAATATGTCGTAAAAATTTCATGTCAACGACGCTTGTGGTTTAGCCTGTGAATTGGTATCCTCTCTATCTATCTATCCATCTATACGAGTAAAATGTAGCTTGCATACTGCAAGCAGATCAACAAAACTAATTTCATATCGGCATCATAGTGGGATGGACCTCAAAAGAAAAAAAAAGATTATATTCGAGAAAATTCGAGAAAAAAGAAAAGAAAATATTCTTAAAATTCGCTTCAATGTAATCGTCTGGCATTAAACCCGGGTCTTTGAGGTCATACTTACAATGCAGCAAAACAGAA
Source organism: Sympetrum striolatum (assembly GCA_947579665.1). Taxonomy (NCBI): domain Eukaryota; kingdom Metazoa; phylum Arthropoda; class Insecta; order Odonata; family Libellulidae; genus Sympetrum; species Sympetrum striolatum. The sequence goes on along the minus strand of OX388341.1, from coordinate 104,116,046 downwards.
TATCACTATCTCTAACTATGTGTGTAAAATCAAGCAGAAATATTGGGTGCAACTGCCTCAAAAGACATCCTACTTTTCACATATATTCCTTATGTGAGAAATTGTAATGTGCTCTGGCATCGAACCAAGGAGCAGCATGGTCTTATCTAAATTTTTTTCTTAAGCCGAGTCTCAATATATATATTCTATCTAAGCAAGAACCTTCTATTATTTCGATAAGTGAATCTAAATAAAAAATTAAAACTACCTCAATGTATACTAAATGGGGGGTATATTTACCACCTGGGTTCGAACCCGGGTCATCCTGGCAAACATACTACGCAGCACAACAGAAGAACACCCTCTGTAACTATGAGTAAAAATTTAAACAAAAATATTGGCCGACACTGCCTCAAACGACGTCCTTATTTTCCCTTATAGGTATTCCTTATGAGAGAAATATTATTATGCTCTGGCATCGAACCCAGGAATAGTTCGGTCTTATCTAAATTTTTTTCTGAAAACAATTCTTACGATACATCTTCTAGCACAGCACGTACTTCCTATCATTTCGATAAATGCATCAAAAAACATTATGAATAGTTAACTCAATGTATTTTAAATGTGGGATATATTTACCGCCTGGCTTCGAACCCGGGTCTTTCTGGTAATACCTTCTATGCAGCAGAACAGAAGATCACTTCCCCTAACTATGTGTGAAAATTCAAGAAGAAATATTGGGTGTAACAGCTTCAAACGATGTCCTACTTTTCCCTTATATTCCTTATGAGAGATATTTTAATGCGCTCTGGTATCGAACCCAGGAGTAGTACGGTCTTAACTAAATTCTTTTCTAAAACCGATTCTTACCGTACATCTTCTTGCCAAGCACGAACTTCTTAATATTCCGATAAGTGTATGAAAAAAATAATGAAAAACTACCTCAATGTATTTTAAACGGTGGATTTTTGCATCGTCCTAGCATCGAACCCAGCAAATTTTTCGTGTAAGTCAATACTGTTTCCGATAGATCATGACCATATATAAAGGCTCCTAGAGTTTCGATTTTCTACCTATCGGGGAAGTATTTTTTAAAAATTCCGGAAAATCTAAGCAATGCATTTAAATGGAAAAAATCGGGACTTTGGGGCCCTCTGGAATCGAACCCACGAAACTGAGGTTCAAAATCTCATTTTTTTGTGGGAATTTCACGTTAGGGCCAATATGTCGTAAAAATTTCAAGTCAATGACGCTTGTGGTTTAGGCTGTGAATTAGTATCCTCTCTATCTATCTATCTATCTATATGAATGAATCCGGAGAAGCATCTATATATAACAGATACATGAATGAATCCGGAGAAGCATCTATATATAATAGATATACGAGTAAAATGTAGCTTGCATACTGCAAGCAAATCAACAACAACAATTTCATATCGGCATCATATCGGGACGGTAGGGGAGACTGGGTACGGTTGAAACATTTTAGCGTTTATCGTCCATTGCATCGGGATTAGTTAAGCGAGTGATGAAGGGAATATATTAAATTAAAGACCATATATCTGTTTTCTAATGGGCAATGTTATTTGAGATCACTGTATTGTATTTTATGTGTAAAATTAAATTAAAAAAAAGTGTAATTTGTTTCAACCGTCCCCATGCCAGGGTCGGTTGAAACAGTGCCTGGGGTCAATTGAAACACGCAAATAATACTAAATATAATAAATGAACACGTTTTTTTCATCGTCTAATAACATTTTACGACTCGTAATGGCACATTTGAACATAACAAATATTTTTTTATTATTATTCAAGTCTTCCACGATACTTATAATCCAACATTATTTTCAATCAGCCTTCAAAGATTTATATTAAATACAACTTAAAATAATAAATCAGATGTTGGTGACGATTATTTTTTTTGTAATTTTTGTATACTACTTGCTATTATATTTCTCAGAATTCAACATCATTAATTGTTAACTAGATTTTAGCACTCCAGCTAACAAAACACTTTGAGTAAAACTTCAAAACATTATTTCTAAAAACATCTACATTTTGATGCATAGATAAACGAATGACGAAACCAAACTTCAATACTTTTTGTTTAAGAGAATAAAATTCAACAGCTTTAATTAAAACTTTAGCACTTCAGCTATAAAATAAGGTAAGAAAAAACTAAAGACGTATTATTTCTATAAAAATCAACATTTTAAACAAAAATACTTAAGTGGTTACGAGATCATTCGGAATCACAATTGTGACAAACATATCTAAGACTTTCTTCTGTGCACTCTTTATGCACCCATATTTTAGTGCATTGTATCCATTTTTCCCTCGGTCTGCTTTCTGAATATGCTGACATACAAACAAAGCAGTAGCACTCCTCTCCTTCTGATGATGATAATGAATCATGTTGCATGTTAGTTTTTTCCTGTTTTTAGCATTTCTTTGAGTCTTTTCTACATCTAATCTTTTCTTAACTTGCTTAGCTTTGATTCGTTTCAATCTATTTTCATGTTCTCTTCTTATTTCTTCTTTTTCAGGTGTATCTGTGTAGATTGTAGATTTCCTGGTTTTTCGCCCCCTGTTTGTTAAGTACCTTGGAGGAGCTTTTGGTAGTAGTCGTACTGCTTCCGGCGATAACATAAGTGGTGTATATCGGTTACATCATCTGAGAATGTAATTTCTCTAAACTTATTTAATAAATTTATCCTTTGAAATTGTCTTCTATCTTCAAATGATTCCCATCCCACGTCCTGTAACATCTGAGTGACACTCGCTGTTTTATCGTAGCAATTCTTAACAAATCGTATCGCCTTTCGTTGTACTTTTTCTAAATCCCGAATATGACATTTTTCGGCGGGGTCCCATACACTACATGCATACTCAAGGTGAGGCCTAACTAACGCTAAGTAACATCGCTCGCGAACTTTTTCTTCGTTCCTACCGACTATTCTTTTAACGAAACCTAGTTTCTTAAGTGCTTTTCCACATATGTTTCGGATGTGGGCACTCCATGATAAATTATTCGTGAGAGTTACTCCAAGATACTTTACCGATTCTACTGTCATTAGGTTTACTCCTCGGAGGCTATAAGAATAATCATTTATTATATATTTTCTTTTAAAGAAGTTAACTAACGAACACTTTTCTACATTAAGCTCTAATTGCCAGTCATCGCACCAGTTTATAATTCTATCTAAGTCGTTCGAAAGGGTTAATCTATCCTCTGAACTAACTATTTCCCTAAAATCTGGTTATGTGCCACCAAACACATCAAAGGTACCACACCAAGATCAAAAAACCAGACACCAAATCCACAATTGCATGCGTCATGAGACAAGACAAGCACCGTTAGCACGCAGACATTTAGGAGAGAGATGAGGGAAATTTGCATTCTTTTAATAGGGGGAATTTTATATCTTCATATGCTTGTTTATACTTTGATAAGTCGGCCTGACCTCTCGTAGTTTTCCTTTGGCGTACCCTTGGCATTTAAGAAACATGAAAATTAAATAAATAAACTGTTTCAACCGTACCCACAAAAAATGTTTCAACTGTCCCCAACCCCCTTCTAGGTATAAAACGGTTCACAGTAAGAATGATAACAAATTTGAATTAAAACTAATCATACAGCCATATTCTACAAACTTTAATTAAAACGATACAAAACTCTCAATATTCTAACTTTAATAAAACCATAATAATTGCAAAAATTTTCGAACAAAAAATACTTACTTTTCCATCAAAAAACATAATGAGGCCTTCTATACATAAACACAGCGCACGAAGAGCGACGGAACACTAAAATTAGTGTTTCGACTTGTCGCCTGCTTCGCTCTCCCTTTGTACCTCTCACCTCATCATGCTCGGTATCGAGATATACGCTTTCTTTCAACCGTACCCTGTTTCAACCGTACCCAGTCTCCCCTACTCAAAAGAAAATAAAAAGTATTGGAATTTATCTTAAAATTCGCTGCAATTTCATCGTCTGGCATCGAACTCGGGTCTTACTGGTGATCCTAATATGCAGCACAACAGAAGATCGCAATCTCTAACTAACAATAAGTGTGAAAATTCAAGCAGAAATATTGGCTGCAACTGCCTCAAACGACGTCCTACTTTTCACGAATGTAAATGGCTCTCTGGATTCGAACCAAGGACGATCTTGGATAGCTTCATTACAGAGTTAAAATTATAAATGAAGTAAAACAGAAAGCCACTCTTTTTGGCCGAAAATATGGCAAAATTCAATCAGAAGGCATTACGAAGCATCTTACGAAGCATTCTAGCTTCAACGAAACAATAGCGGGCCGCGCCGTGTAATTAATTTCGTTTATCTTATGTTAATAATGAACTTGAATATTTCGTATTTGCATATAAAATAAATTCGCTATTTTCTTAGAAACTTTCTCGCTGGAAGTTTTCCTTAGAGCGAATAAGACGAAAAATAGCTGGCGACTACTTTCTTCACTGCATTTTACCAAAAATTCTCGACCTCCTCATTAATTTCTATTAAATATTTACCTCGGAAACGTTTTTCCGCAAAATTAAAAACACGAACGTGAAGAGAATAAATCGAAGCAGAATTTGTAGTAAAAAATTCCATAATTCTTCAATTAGAGAACTGAAGGTACTCGTTCAAACGGAAGCAGAAAAAAATCAAGAATTTCTCTGAAATGTTACATTTTTGTTTTTTCTGTGATGATGGTAGTACCCAACCCTAAAAAAATCGTACTGCCATGTCCAGCATCATGCTCCCACTCCATACTGACAAAGTTTTAAACGATTTTGACAAACTTCGTATTTTCGTGCTTATGTTGCAACATAGCAAATTTTTACCATAAGATTTGATTCGGGAGGCGGGGCTCCACCTTTATTCATTTTGGCTCCTACGAAAAGAGAGAGAGAAAAAATGCGATTGTCGCTCTCTCTCTAACCCGCAAACATTCAGTGAACGGACTATAGTCTGTTTATTTTTAGGGCTATAATGAACGATGTATCTTACGTACCCAAAAAAGGAGAAAGCGTGATTTAATTGCCAACAATGAACACCCGAAAGAGCATAGACGCTTCCGCGGGATGTAAGAAAAATTAGAAATAGTAGCAATTCATAATGTGACAAAGGGAGGTATTAATACATTCGATATAATGTGTGGAACGTACAGCACATAAAGAAACGCAAGGATATGAGGCAAGGACTGTTGGCCATTAGAGGTCTGCATGGGCCGAAAATTTCAAACCAAGCCCGGCCCGGCCCGTCCTTTGTTGAGCCCGAGCCCGGCCCGGCCCGAACGTAGGAAAAAATTTTCGAACCCGAGCCCGGCCCGAACGTAGAAACAGTACATTTATTTCACTTCTTCAGCAATGCCAAAATACATAGAAACTAGATTAAATGAAAATTAATAAATAATTTCGTATTTTTTGTCATAGAAGTTTTAATTTATTTTGTAAGTGATTGTACTGAATAAATGATAAAAATAAAATAAATAATGTTAGCAAGTAAATGATAATTTGTTCTGAAAAAAGGACAGTAATTTCATGTCATGATGGTCTTCAGCGAAAAAATTTGCCAAACATATGTCCAGGGGCCTTTTACGAAAAAACATATCATTTGATAAGTATCTACATCGCAGTAATTTACATTGTATGATAAGGCTGGTGGTCGCACAAAGGCTCCGTCGTATGCTAATTACATAATAAACACTTATCTGAATAAGTAAATGGCTAGTAGAAGCGTTTCGGTTAATAGATTCTATATTTCTACTCATGAAATAAAATTCCAATATTAGAAGTATACGTTGCTATAAATAAGGTTAGGTTGCTAGTGACACTTTAAAATATTGTTCTCCCATATATCGGGTTGATCTGCACAATCTAATCTAACGGTGAAAACCTTAACTATTGATTCAAAAATCACTGTGGCTATCCATGAGAATTCTTTTGTTTACAACCTCAAACTTTCCCGGAATATTTCGTTTATTTCATTGCTGTTCTTGCAATTCAAATAAAAAGCAATATTCCACGACTGAAATATAAGTATTCATTCAATCTTTCTGGTACTTGTCGCGACTTCGTACGACTTCTTTTACTAATTTAATTCTGCAAAATAAACAAACCCAGCAAGCGATAAAAAATAGATTTACGTGCAAACCTTATAGAAAATTATTCATGGGCCCAGGCCCGGCCCGAGCCCGATAGACTGCCTGCTTACCCTGCCCGAACCCGGCCCGAGCCCGAAAGACGTCCTGCTTACCCGGCCCGAGCCCGGCCCATGGGCCGGGCCGGGCTTGGGCCCACGGGCCTAGGCCCGGCTCGTGCAGACCTCTATTGGCCATTGACGCAAGGCCATTGACTGCTTTTTTCAATTTGTTCAGCGCTGCTGGAATAAATTCATTCAACATAAATAATGACGTAAATAAGAAAATGCCACAAATAAGTCAAAATTCCTATGTGAAGTTACCAGGTAATTTAAAACGAAATTAAGCGAGTAATGTCGTTAAAACAGGCCATCACACGAAATATTGTAACGGGGTGTCGAGAACAACCCGCGCGAGCAACCAACGAACGAATAACGGAGAGTTAATGGAAGTTTGCGAATTTCCACCCATGATTTAGTTGGATCAATTTGGCTAGTTTGGCTATTTACCTAATGTCGACCAGTTGGTAAGACTTAATCATTAATGGTATGAAACAGTGATAGAAGTAGCCTTTACCTTTCAAATATACTTTGTATATTAAATTGCATCATTATCAAATCTTTTTATGCTCACACAATCAAATTAATACCTGCATTTATAAGGTGGAAAATGTAGTGACTTTTCATGTATTTCGATTATTGACAAGCCTCTGAAAAACTGCATTAATACTACAAATATAAAATTGTATGTTTCTATGAAAAAGTAGATTTATGAAACATATTCGTCTTTTTTTGATTTCGAAAAGTGCTTAAAGGAAAATATTTACTCACGCTTTCCGATTCTTCCAGCAATCACGATCAATTTCCATCCTCCCGAAGAAAGGTCTTTGCTGAATATCTGTTTTGGACATGAACATTTGAGTGTTGGCTACGACGCTGAACACACTAGAAGGCATCGTCATGCTGATTCGCCTTTCTTCACCTATTTTCATTAACTTGTCGAAGTTCACCGAAATGACCTGCAAACAAAAATCTCCAGATTCCGTTGCATCATGAAGGCCTAACTTGAGTCGATAGTCCATAAATATCGTTAGATTCTTTCTTTCGTCATCATCTTCGTCAGTGTCGTCTCGCACAGTATTACCATCTTCATCCAACGGTGCTTCCACCGCGAAGCGCACTGTGCAGAAGACGGATTGTTGCCCATCTTTCTCATCCACAAGACAGTCATTCGGAGGAATGCTGCGTACAATGCGTTCGCTCTCGTATGGACTGCATTTCCTTCCCAAGGGTTGTGTGGGTGCCGAAAAGCCAGAGTTTAGGAGAATCGTCGAGGCGAGCAACAGCTCGCAAAGAGAGACCATCTCTCAAGCGAAGTTTACGAGAGAATAGAGAGGAAATGAGTGTGAATCTCCGCCGACTGTTTTTTCCTCCTCAGCCCATCTGAGCGCTCAGCTTAGATTACTTCCTATGCCTCTTTTTCCTATTTGTTGATAATTGGGTTGATTCTCTCTTTGACTCAGCGTCTGCCGTGGGTCACGTGGTCTTCGATCTGATTATCAGGCGATATGAAATTCTTAGATTTTAACGATGTCCAACGATAGATCCGACTATAGATTCGATGATAGATTTGGAATATTTAAGATGTCCGTCTGTTATCCGACTGTAATCCGGTGATATCCGGCTAATCACAACTTCAACCTTGTTTTCACCGATACGAATAACAGACTACAAATCCTGCGCGTGTGCAGTATCGCTCTGAGCTGCAATAGGACAGTTTTGGCCAGCATCCTTGGGTGATCCACATATTGTATTACTTCTCCAGACTGTACGACACAACTTTGTATTCACTTTGTAATTAATTTCGCCCGTTAGGGATATATAAAAATAAAAACCTATACTACTTTTCTATGTTGACTACACCTAAACATATAGTGGAGACAATTTAAAAATTTTCTAGTAAATACCGAAAAAACGGTACTTAAACTTGTGAATATCGATATTACAAAATTGTGCTTTTGGCTCAAATACCGGTATTCGGTATCCCGGTATACCAGATTGCAATCCCTACTTACATACACTTAGTAAAGCAGTGTGGCGGTAGCGCTATTCTTTGATAGTAACCAGGCAGTTGCGGGAGATACCGATAGATCAAAACCAGTTAGTATTTCGAGAAAAACTAAAAGAGAATTATAGAAGAGAACTTAACTATGTGAATAGATAAATGCACATGGATACCCGCTCATATGGTACGATTCAATACAATTCTCCCTAGAGATTCATAACAGCTAAAACCTACCACAATATCTATTTAGCGATGGAAGGTCTAAATGAAGTGAAGGGATCTGATAATTCAGAAAATTGTGTGGGATTCCTGGAAAAGATAGTTTATGAAATGTTGTATCGAACGGTAAGATGGAAGAGGAATGCAGAGGCAAAATATCTCCCACATCTTGCCACTTTCCCTCTCCAAAGCTTCTGGCGGCTAATGGTGTTGAAGTTTCATCTAGTCTTCGTCATCTATCTCTTTAAATGCAGTGCTAAGACAAAAGTTGGATTGTATAAAAGTGAAGGTGAGTTAGTTATATAAGAGTGTTACGTGATGAATTTTCGCACGCATGAACCTGACTAGAGATTCACGTGACACAATTTTCGCTCTTGAAGGAGAGACTTTAAGATGTGAGGTGCAATGATCAGCTTGAAATCCCAGCAGACAATTTTTCTGTAAAAAACAGTAATGTTTTCACCTATTGCACTTGCAACTCAAAAGAATAATTCACATGAATCGAATTTTGGCAAGTTGACGTAATATCTAATTAAATTTTCAATATAATTCGCACGTGTGTAGTAGTTAAAATTTACTTTCGATTTAATACATCCAAACTTTTTCTCTATTAAAAATCGCCCAACCTTGATAGCATTAAAGACCGCAGTGGATTGTGCGTACATGGCAGATATGACGGTGACCTCAAGGAAAAATTCCTCCGCCCATACGTTTAAATTTAATCTCCGTTTCTCAATATGGATATTTTCAGTATGGAAAACGTTCTTTCCGTTAGTTAATATATAACTTTATATGGTGCTGAAATCCTATAAGTTTTTATTTCAAGATTCTTTTTAAAATCCATTTATAATGGAATGTTTTATATATGCACGGAATGTATTTTCCCGGTTTCATTACTTTTTTCACTTGAGGTGTACTAGACAATGCAATCAAACCAAAATCGTCCGGCAGAGTAAAATTATAGAAATTAAGTTATTTCCTTATGGTAGATTTTATTTTTATTTGATGTTTTTAAATACATAATTTAAAAAATATAGATATAAGATTATCTAAACGTGTGGACTGGATGAGTCGAAACCATGATCGTTTCAAAATAAAAAAATTGCTGTAGTTAGTAAAACTTTATCTTTTTCATTTCTTCCTTGTTTTTAACTGTCAAGTATTATAGAAGAAAATATTTCTTTATGATACATGACTTTTCACATGAGTAGTCAGTTATGGAACACTACAATGAGGAGGTAATACTAGGTCGTAATATAATAAATTAGTTCATTCTTTTCGTTAGTTTGTTTGCCTCGAAATTACTATTGCTTCCTACTTTTTCGGTGTCCATATTTGACGAGTTGAACTTGGTAATGTATTCCGAAGAATTATTTTCCTTTTTATCGAATATCTATCTTTGTAAATAAATGATATTAAATTCTCTTCATTTTTAGAAACCCATTTCAGTGAACCGTGCAGATTTTATCACTACTCCTATCCTTGAAACACATGATTTGAAGTGTACGGCTTGACCTGGGCTGAAATACTTAGCTCGAGTGCAAGCAGATCAACTACTCTGCTATCTCAACCTCCATCATGATATCAACTGCATCTTGCGGCCAAAAGTTTAACAAGACCCCGCAGAAGATATTTGTCACCCGACTCGGGTCATTAAAAGTCTACTTCTTGAAAGTAGTCTGTATTCTACAACGATTCTTTAATATCTCAAACCGGCCGTAGAATTCTTCTGGTAAATTTCATTTCCAATGGTATTTCCGCTTATTTGCAGCGTCACAGGAAACAAACAATAACTCATTCCTTGAATACGATAACAAAAACTAACGGCTATATTTTGACTTTGTGCGTAACACCGCCCTTCCGTTTATTAATTTAAATGGGGATGTGGTTTAAAATGCAGCGAACACAAAACCAATCATTTCCAGTCTCTAAGATTTTCCAGGAATTTTTAATTATAATTTCTGATTGTGTTTACTAAAAACTGAGGAAATTATTATATTCATTCGTAGAATTTCACTATATCTGCACAGTCTTTCTCTCAAAGGCTTGTTTGAACCTCATCCCCTTCTTCATTAGCTCAAAAAACTTTGGAGAGGGAGTTAAAGCGACGATTGAAAATGAGGTGTGAGTTTTCCCTTGCTTTCCTCACCAAGCCAGAATGCTATAAGCGAAACATCGGAGGTGAATCAGAATGACTCTAATACCAACACTTTTCGTAGCATTCTATAAGTTGAAGCCTTACTACAAATAATAATTCAGAAATATTCATAGGTCAGTAGCTTTCACATCACAGACATAACAACAGCAACTGATTGTGAGGTGTAAGTAAATAAATTTGTTTTCATCCTGCACCAAAAGATGAATGAAAATATTTCATTCATCACAATATGATGAAGGACCAATGTAGCAAAATTGCAGCAATGGAAGTAGCAAGAGAGAAATGGAAAATTGCAAATGGCAAACAGCACGAGTGAATAAAGAATTTAACAGGAGAAAATTGCTGGCAATAAAATTCAGTTAAATTAAGCTCATAAAAACCCACATAGCAAGTGTCCTTAGATAATTCTAGTTTGCTGTTTTCAGGAATAATTCATTTCTTTCCGTATTTTCTAATTATTTCGAATCATGCTAATTTGTGAAATTTTCCTAAATTGCCATGTTTTCCTGGACTTGGTTAAGGATGATCAATCGACCCCTTCCGGCCAAAACTTTTTTTTCTAGAACACAGGCCGACGAATTTTAACTTTTTTCGGTACAATGAATAGTAATAGTTCTCAAGCGATTTATGATCTCTGATTCTGGAAATGAGCACAGAAAAGTCCCACCACATAAGTTATTTTATTAATGTAACTTTTATTTTTTCTTTTCCGCAATTCTACACGTATTTGCCAAAATCGCAAAAATAATTTTTTTCGGTAACATGGATCCGGTAAAAGCTGATTCTAATAAAGTTTGGGTCGCTGATAAAGGATATGAACTCGAAAAAATTCAAACACGTAAGGAATTTTTTGTTAAGGTGACTTATACCTTTTTTCATCTGTAATTCTGCATGTGCTTGCCTACAACGCAATTATCACGTTGGAGTATTTTTACTTTCTCCATATACGAAGTATAGAGAAAGTATTGTTTTCATGAATAAAATCGACTCCGAGATTTCAACGGAAATACATGTTTTGGGGTCCCTAGAACACGTTTTGACCATTTTCGGAACGATGCACAATGGTCCGAAATCGAAAAAAGCCGGACAAAAGTCCAAAATTGCTTTTTTTGAGATACAGAATTGAAACTCTGCATATATACAGCTAAATGATTGCCGATAATGGAACGGTAAGTCATTTTCCATAAATCGTATGCGTTACTTAGATACGGAGGGTCAAACATGACTAAATTGTGGTGGGTCCAAATTCAGCTAGCTCATTTGGTTCATTCAAAAAAATAATCAGAAACTGATCATTGTATGTGCTAGAAGCATAACGTTTGGCAGCTACTTTTTAATTTTAAACTTATTAATACTAAGCCTGCTATATATATTAACAATTTTCACTTGCATTATATTACAGATATACATTCACATATTCAGAATTCATTGGAATATCTTTCAGCAGCAATCACTGTTACTATTAACCAACAGACTTATCCTTACCTAACTTAACTTACTATTGACAACCAAAGGAAAGTTTTTGACAATGATTCACTAGGAAAAAATCCAATCTTTTTTGTGATATTGTTAAATTTCCATAAGTACGCTCATGGTGTTGATAAAACCAGCTAATTGTAGCAATTTTTTGCTGGATAGAATATATTTTTCTCAATTACTTGTGTTAATAGAATGCAAAAAGGTACTTGCAAACAAACCACCTTGATATCTTATTTAAAAGAATAGCTGGTATACAATACATATTACTCCCTTACTGAATACCTATCAACTAAAAATAGGCACTAGACATAATCTCTTTAATTTTCTAATTGTAAATAAAATTGACTTTGAAACAAAATTGATAGATGATTGTATGATAGATTCTGAATTAAAATTTTATTTATATAATCTAAAATGTAGATTGAATCAGCAACTTCGGCCTTGACTTGGTGGTATCGCTCCATAACAAAAGAGTGAAGAAGAACTAATGTTTACAAATACCACAAGATCATACTTGGTATTTGTTAAAGTTAGTTTTCTTCACCCTTTTATTCTGTAATAAAGATTATTAGTTAAATGTATGCATGTGTGTGTATTGTAATGTTCCTTCTGGCTTGGGGGCTGGGCTCATCCTTGACTGCTCCCCTATCTCTTCCAATCCTCCACCATCCGCACCTTAGCACTCTCCAGTTCTGACCCCTGTCTCCTTAACGACCCCACAAATCCCAAAACAAAATAAAGGTCAGGTCAGTGCTGGATGGTGCCGTCCCTGGCAGGACTGTCACAGAATGTATGTGTGTGTGAATATTCCATAAATATCATCATCATCAGCAATTTTCAATCCTACATCAGGTGTTGGCCTCCCCAAGTATTTTTAATTTTCTCTGCCCTGAGCTTCTCGTTGTCACCTAACACCTAAGTACTTGATGATATCTCCATTCTACATATCCTTAGGTCTTCCTCTCGGTCTCTTAAAATCTCTTGGTATACAGTAGAGAACTGTAGATGCTACCCAATGGGTTCCCATCTCCAGCTATAAACATTTAGTTAATTGTGCATTTTGTAAGGGAAGACTCATCACCACGCAAACGATACAAATTAGGCAGAAAAGGGATTCAGGAAATATTTTAGCCTTTTTGCTTGATTTTTTTGATCATGTTTATGGGTAAGTTCAATGATGATTTATACCTCTCATAGAAACTATACATAACATTTCGATAATATTTCCTTTTTTGTATTAATAGTGTGTTCTTACTTCATATTACATTTATGAAATGAGAAAAAATACTCTAACATGATAAAAAATGGTATAGGTAAACACATGTGGAATTATGGTTGAGATGAAAGGTAAAAGCCACCATAACAAAAAATTCCTAAGTTTTTGTACTTTTTCGAGTTCAAATTTTAAATATGCATCCAAAAATTATTTTAAAACAGTTATTACCATCCATGTTATAAAAAAAAATATTTTTCAAATATAGGCAAATTAGTATACAGTTACGGATAGGAAAATAGTAATAGTTACAATAACTAAAAACCTTACTTGGAGGGACTTTTTGAGTTCATATCCATAATAAGGATGCAAATCCACCCAAATCCACAAAATAAGTGTCTGAAGGTGAACACACAGTGAATCAGTCTTGCAGAAAGATCAATGTCGGAAGCTGTAAAACAGTTATGAGTCAGCTTATAATCACTCATAGAAGAAACACAGCAGAAAGACTAGAGGATATATTTGACTTACATGAACACAAGACCAATTGTGTGATGAAGGGATTGCAGATTGAAGGTGTATAAAATTTATCTATGATTTTTCACTACATACAACTTTAAATGAATTTATTGTCTAGATACCATATATTTTGAGTGAGGCTCATAACTCAAGCAAATGTTGAACAATTGACTTAAAAATTTAACTGTATATTCAATACTATATTATGTACTGAACCACCTGGGATTTTTTCAATATATTGCATTGTTCTTTTATTATAAGTACTGTTCTGTTGATTTTTTATTTTATTTTGACTATTTTCATATTTATTGCTTCGAAAAAATTATTTTTATAGTGTATTCCTTAAATAATAAATACCTTTATTTAGAGTTTTGATTTACTGAATAAATACATAGAATATGCTTATTTTCTTTGAGAGAAAACATTTTAATGTAACATTCCTGAAAAATAATATAGCAATATGCAATAGTTAGGAATAAATATATTCAGGACAAAATTATTAAGTAAAGGCTTTTAAATTTCAAAGATCCTATATCTACTTTCAATTTGTACAACTCAATTACCATACATTATCACATAAGCATATTTATAATCAATGATGGGAAAAAATACTGAAAAGATGTAATTGGGCTCATTTACAATTACACTGTTGAATTTGTAACTAATTACAATTACAAATTACTCTTTGAAAAAGTAATCAGTAGGTTTACAGTTACAATTACTTTTTATTTTGCTCCTGTAAATGATGCAATTACAGTCAATATTTCCTCAAACAGGTAGTACTAACATGCAAAGCAACATTTTAATTATTATTTAATTCTACAGCGTTAAAGCCGGGGGTACTCAACCCAAGGACATTTCAGAAAGCAAAGCAGGCACCACATAATGTTTTCATCCAGGTTGATATTTAGGGCATCCCTTGGCAATATTATTATTTTACTAGTTAACCATAGGCCATTAAAAAAATACAATGCTACTAGGTAAATAAGACCGAGAAAATTAGAACTTATAGAATTTCATCACAACCTGAGAAAGTCTTTATTTCCGAAGAAGATTTGATAATGGGGAATACATCTGGTATGAAAGTTTTTGCTGGATGTGCATCACTTAATTCTGAAAAGCAGCATTTAGTCATTGATTAAGGGAAATTTGAGATCCTGATGAGCCGAGCTGAATCTTCACATTTACACTTTAAACAAAATACATCATAGAAAGGCAACTTGTTAATCTGGACGGAGACAATAAGAGGGATAAAGTTTAAACACTCCATCACCCTTGATGTCTACGAAAGCCAAGACAAAACCAACCAAGTTTCTGACCCTTCCCCACTGACCCTCCTCTCTATCCCCGCTAGTGCTATCCCTCTTGGGTATAGGGAGGGTGGAGCATAGTGAGAAAGGGTGCACAGTGAGACAAATTAAAATTTTGCGCATTCTGAGGCTTGTTGAAAATTAACACCATCTAGGATTACTTTCCCTAACTTCATCTAGCTTCCATGCAGTTTCTGTGGACGCAAGTGTTCAACGTTGGATTATTTTAGCAAAAATCGATTTTTGGGTACGTTGAGTAACTTTAATATACTTTCTTTCAAGTGTTTAAATATTTTATTATGAATTATATATAAGGATATAAAATTATGGGTTAAAATTATAGAGTTTTAGATTGACGATCATGTAACCAACGCCATGATAAATGTTTAAAAATTTATAATCTTATGCCTGCTTTTTGAAATTGACCTGTTGGGGCACAGTGAGACAAATTATTTATAAATTACCTTTGAAACTAATTGATTTTTACTGCATGATAGTAAGCCTATGCACTTAATATACAATATAAATAACTTTGGCTGTAAAAATATTATCATTCATTCAGTTAAAGTTCATATTTTTATGAATTAGGAACTAAGATTTTTCGAAGAAGTGTTAATGACCTCTTATTATGTTTTTATTCTTAGGTGACAATGAGGAATCGAGTTAGAAAGACAGATATTGGGACATTCTCGGAGGACTCGATGTGTATGGCTGTAGACCTTGTTTTAATGGATGGGTTGATAGTAAGGGCTGCAGCAGAAAGGAGTAATCTTAAACATCAGACGTTTTTTCGGTGGGTATTTTCAATATAATGTAATATGGGAGTCACAAATCTATACCTATAGTCCTTTCTAGAGTAGGTCAACTAGTTTTCCTCTGAACTTTGAAATTGATTTAATCTGTCATTCTGAATATTGTTTTTGTAGATATGTAAAGAAAAGAAGAATGAACCCTGATGCTGTAATGAGGCTGACTCCCAATTATCAATCAAGATTGGTATTTACTGCCAAGCAGGAAAATTTACTAAAAGACTACATTGTGCGTTGCTCTTTAATGTGCTATGGGAAATCAACAAGAGTCTTGCGGGAGTTATGTCATAGTTATGTCAGTATAAGGCGTCCAGAAGATTGCTCATTGTCAAGGTTGGCTTCCTTCAATAAGGCTAATGTCAAAAAAGTTTTTGATAACCTCAATGATGTATATAGTAGAACTCGTGCATTTTCTGATGGTAGTAAGGTTTGGAACCTTGATGAAACTGGTACCTCCACTGTTCAAAGGCCAAGTAAAGTCATTGCTCAAAAAGGAGTCAAACAAGTAAACCAAGCTACCAGTGGAGAAAGGGGCTCAATGGTAACAACGGTTTGCTTCATCAATGCTACTGGCAATGCATTGCCTCCAATTCTTGTGTTTCCTAGGGTAAATTTCAAAAATCACATGTTGATTGATTCTCCATCTGGATCTCTGGGTTTATCTAACCCTTCTGGTTGGATAACCTCAGAGCTATTTCCAGAGGTTATGAAACACTTTGTCAAATTTACAAGTGCCTCAATGAATAATCCACAGCTGCTAATTTTAGACAGTCATGTGTCACATTTGTCAATCGAATCTTTAAATGTAGCCAAGGAAAATGGTGTAACTGTTTTGACAATTCCACCACAAAGTTGCAACATGTTGCAGCCTTTAGATGTTAGTGTATTTTATCCCTTTAAAGAATTTTATAATGAAGCAATAAGGTCTTGGTTAATTGCTCATCCAGGTAGGCCCTTCTCAATATATGATGTAAGTGCATGTGTGGGTATTGCCCATCAAAGAGCCCTTACACCAACAAATATTATTAATGGGTTTAGAAAGACTGGAATATATCTGTTTGATAGGAATATTTTCACTTACATTGATTTCATGGGTTAGTCAGGTTACTGGTTGTCCTGACCCAAGTCAACCCAGTAGTGAAGGCCCCCTTGATGAGAATCTATTCCCCATCCTGGAGCCAGAAGTTCAGTCAACAGCAGCAGTTCAAACACAGAAGCTTGATAATTTGCCAAGTTCATCCAACTTTTTAAGTCCTGAACAGTTTCGTGGATATCAAAAAGCAGGGCCCAGGAAGAAGAATGGCACGAAAAGATGTAAAATGAAAAGTGTCATAGCCACAGACACTCAAGTAAAAAATATTTTAGCATTGAAGAAAACAGGAGGAAGTGTTACAAAGCAGAATAAAAGAAAGATTGTGAAAAAACTGTTTATAGAGAATGAATAAGGTAGTAAGGAAGTGATTCTGGAAACGAATGATTGTGGAGCATCACATAAGATCCATCATGGAAAACCATTGGGAGTGAATTCAGTAAGAAAAGGAGAGTATGTTTTAGTAGAGTTCAGTGATAAAAAAATATTTCATTTTGTGGGTTAAATGGCGCAATCTGTGAAAAAGGGCAGGGACCTTGAGATAACTTTCTTTGAGGAAAGCCACAAAATACCAGGTTTTTTTTCTACCCTCTAACTGAGGATATTTCTTTTGTGTCTAAGGATGATATTAAAATTGTTTTACCACCACCTATAACTAGAACAGGTACTAAACGTTTAATCTCTTTCTTGTCCTTTGATGTTGACCTTTCTAACCTGGATATTCGTTAAAATGCCTATTAAAAGATAACTAAATTGTACATTATTGTTTGTTAATGTTTAATAAATCAATTTTTATTAAATTTATGATCTTATTATTACGTGTAACTGTGCCATATTCATCCTTTTGCTAGTCTCAATGTACCCCAGTGCTTGCCTCACTGTGCCCCCACAGGCGGGGCAGAGTGAGACAATATTATTATTTTTAAAAAGTTTCATAGCTCACTCAAAAGTTATTTTTATACTAAAATTTGATCAAAATGAACAAAGATATTCCTAATAAATTTTGCTGGCTTATTAAGCTTTGGATTTGTACAATACCTTCTAAGTTATTAAAGATAATTCAATTTTTTTCTCACTGTGCCCCACCCTCCCCATATACCAGCTCACTGTATTTGTATTGCCAAACTTATATTGTATAACCCACACAATGCAGCAACATTGTAGGATTTACATTTTTACCCATATTCAGGTATTGTCTGAACCTTCTCAGTTTTTTGGAAGCATGCAACTCCTCTCCTGGGTGGGGAGTAACTGGTCACTTCTGTGAAATAGGAAACCAAAACTCGACTCAGCAAGCCATGTCCAGTGATATTTGGCAAGCATTGCCTATTGGCTATTTTTAGGAATCTTCATAGGCTTCATTTACAGATGGGATGCAGAAACTTTTACTGCATATCCCGCACAATGTAGATACATTGTTGTGTTACATTTTTACCCGTATTCACGTATCGCCTGGCCCTTCTCTGGTTCTCAGGAGCGACTCCGCTCATAGTTGGGCAGTCACCCCTCCTCTCCATCGCCCCTTCCATCCCAAGAGAAGAGAAATTTGGCTTCAAGGTGAACAATGTAGTTAGAACTGCCTCTCGATGCGTTCAGCGCATGAGGAATTCAAATTTCTACTTTTGATTACTCAAATGTAATGATTACTTGCACGAGATTTGAAGTAAATTACCAATAAAAATTACTATTTTTAAAATGTATGGATTACAAGTAAAAATTACCAAAAATGTAATCATTACAAGTAATTATATCACTTTTACTTTGTCACATCACATCACTGCATATAATGACCTAACTGTTCATTTTTCAAGGACAGAAGGGTAAGAGTTTAAGGATAAGGTACATAGTACTGTTTCTCTCGATTGTTTATTACACATCCAAATGTATATTTTTGAGACAAATGTTGTCAGGCATATTATATGATTAAAAATCAGACTTTAAATTATTCAATTTGGGTAAAAATCAGAAAGATATTGAAATGATAATTCTTGTTTACAATTAAAACAAATCATATTCATGAGAACATGCATTGTATTATTAAAAATTTACAGAATGTAAGTAGAATGGACCCAAGTATCATGAAAAAATAAAATAAAAAAATCTCACAACAACTTCAGTAATCTTTTACAAAAGGTTCATATCCCAATTGTATTTCAGTAGGATTAATTCCATCTTTTTTAATATTCTCCTGATAATCTTTAAAAGTAGGATCGTTGACCAGGTATATATATTATATTTCTGTATATATTTCAAATGGGTATAATGGAGTCTTATTTTAGGACCTTTCTGGTATAATATCAATTTCAAAATTTGAAATAAATAAGTTTTATTTCTACCAGAGCCTTATATGTATTCATATCTTCCAAAATTTCCTGGGTTCGACACCAGGCAGCTCTATTATTTGAAACATATGGCAGGAATTTCAAATTATTGATGATTCATTTTCGAAAATATTTTAAGCTACATGCTGGTAGGATAGGAAACTCATAATCACAGAGATCCCAGAAATCGCGCTCTTCTATATTTATAAATTTGTCACCATATGTGCGTGAGATCGATGCCAGGTGGGTGAAAAGTTCTCCTATTTATAAAACATTGCGGCAATATTTAAGAGTTTTTTGAGCCCCTTTCCCAATAATATGCAAACGTAAAAAAACAACGGTATCCATATATGTACGATAGCTTAAGGATTATTTTCCGCAAAAGATTAAGATGCTAGAACTGTTTCTTTCAGCTGCCATGTCAACATCTCGCCACTTCTTAGCTATTACACAAGTTTCTATCGTTGGTATCACTCAGGCTCGGGGTACACAAATAGAAATGCGTTACGAAACAGATACACAAATGAATTACAAATATATTGTAGAAATAATTGTAATATAGCGTAGTAATATCAAATCACGACACTGGTCAAACAACTTCCTAACGAAAAGTCTTATCATAAATATTATATTAACAAAAAACCATGATATGCTATTGATCCTCATTTGTAAAAAGAAAACATCGAAATATACATGAATTAAAAAAATAAAATACATGAGAAGAAAAGAATATAATTTGCGAATAATAAAAATGCACCAAATTCATTTTAAAGATATGAAAATGGTTTACTAGTGCAACTCTTTTATAATGAAAATGTGTCATTACTTAAATGTGGTAATAAAAAAACCCTAAATATTCCTCATCATCATCTGACATAAACATTAATGCTTCGACAGCTAGTGTGTCATCATATGGATCATCTACCAATCTGGATGAAATTGCAATGTTCTTGTTGAATTCAATAAGTAGTACCATCACAATCACCACCATCTTTATTATCCTGCAACAGTGCATCATCTCCAATGCCATCCATTGAATTAGAGATCACACGCTTCTAAAATGATTTGATGACATTTATTGTTTTAACAGATTCCCGTGCGTTTAATACAAAGTTGTTCAAAATGTCATGTGAAGTAGCACATATATTTCCAGTTTTCGTGTATTTCTTATGAATCTCAGCCATCCCATTTATCCACTATTGACGGATGTTACGTTTGAAAGGCTTATTCAGGGATACATCTACTGGCTCGAGAATAGATGTATATGTACCGGCCCCTCTCCCTTCACACCCTCTCCCTTCCCACCCTCTCCCTTCCCACCCTCTCCCTTCCCACCCTTTCCCTACCCACCCTCTCCCTCCCCCCTCTCCCTCCCCCCTCTCCCTTCCCACCCTCTCCCTTCCCACCCTCTCCCTCCCCCCTCTCCCTTCCCACTCTCTCCCTCCCCCCTATCCCTTCCCAACCTCTCCCTCCCCCCTCTCCCTTCCCTCCCTTTCCCTTCCCACCCTCTCCCTTCCCACCCTTTCCCTACCCACCCTCTCCCTTCCCACCCTCTCCCTTCCCACCCTCTCCCTCCCCCCTCTCCCTTCCCACTCTCTCCCTCCCCCCTATCCCTTCCCAACCTCTCCCTCCCCCCTCTCCCTTCCCTCCCTCTCCCTTCCCACCCTCTCCCTTCCCAACCTTTCCCTACCCACCCTCTCCCTCCCCCCTCTCCCTTCCCACCCTATCCCTCCCAACCTCTCCCTTCCCACCCTATCCCTTCCCACCCTATCCCTACCCACCCTCTCCCTCCCCCCTCTCCCTCCCCCCTCTCCCTTCCCACCCTCTCCCTTCCAACCCTCTCCCTCCCCCCACTCCCTTCCCACTCTCTCCCTCCCCCCTATCCCTTCCCAACCTCTCCCTCCCCCCTCTCCCTTCCCTCCCTTTCCCTTCCCTCCCTTTCCCTTCCCACCCTCTCCCTTCCCACCCTTTCCCTACCCACCCTCTCCCTCCCCCCCTCTCCCTTCCCACCCTCTCCCTTCCCAACCTCTCCCTCCCCCCTCTCCCTCCCCCCTCTCCCTTCCCTCCCTTTCCCTTCCCTCCCTTTCCCTTCCCACCCTCTCCCTTCCCACCCTTTCCCTACCCACCCTCTCCCTCCCCCCCTCTCCCTTCCCACCCTCTCCCTTCCCACCCTCTCCCTCCCCCCTCTCCATTCTCACCCTCTCCCTTCCGACCCTCACCCTTTCCACCCTATCCCTACCCAACCTCTCCTTTCCCAACCACCCCCTCCCCACCGTCTCCCTTCCCACTCTCTCCCTGCCACCCACTCTATTTCCCCCCTCTCACTTTCCCACCTCTCCCTTCCCTCCCTATACCCTACACTCTCCTTTCCCACCGACTACCTTTCCACCCTCTCCCTTCCCACCTTCTCCCTTCCCACCTTCTCCCTTCCCACCCACTCCCTTCCTATCCTTTTTCCCGTCCCTTGCTTCCCACCCTTTACCCATCCTCTATTTTTTCATGCTAAACACCACCTTGGCCTTGCCAACCTTTACCCCACCCTATCTCTGCCTACCATCTTTAAAAATTTAAGTTTCCTATCTACTACCTTCCCTCCATCTCCCCAATAATAATAAGAATAGAAAAAGTTCTTTATTCAAGTAGGGATTGATAAAATTCTCTTCTATCATCGAACCATTACGGACCTCAAAGAGACATGATGAAAATTAAGTATTACAATGGAAAGTTACAGGATATATACATTCTACATAGCTTTGCTTTACATACATAATTAAAAAATTGTATATTTCTCCTGCAGTAGATGTTTTGATTCAAGGGCAAAAAGTAATTATTTTTACAGTCTTATTATTAATATTTATGGTCAAGGTAAACTATACAAGTTCCGGCCATACATTTTTATGTGATACATAATTGAAATTATGATTTGGCCCGGAAGACAATGATTGTATTTCACTATTCGTGCATCTTCTGTGGTCGTATGATGCTTTCCATATCACCCAGGCTGCAAACTAGTGATATGCCCAACGTATGTGTCCTGCATACATTTTGTATTCACGGAAAAAGAAGTCCAGGCATAGCAATGCTTAAAAGGAAAAGGATATTAATTAAAGATAAACAATCTTTTCGAAATAAAGGGACAAGATTTGACACACTGTATACTTGAAAACAATATACGTATACGGTTAGTGATTTAAGGAAATATTTACATGTCAAAAAATAAAAATATCAACAAAAATAACTTTCAAACATTCCATTATGTTTTTCTACTAAATTATCAGGAATATCTATGATATAAGTAATTCATATTTACGAAGTGTCGATTCCTAAATTCGTAAGTTCAGTATGTAGTACAGCAAGCATCTTCTCCGAAACATCCCCGTATTTGCTGGAAGCATCATCTAAAAAAAATTACATACATAATATAATATGAAGGTATGACTAATAAATGAAAACAAAACGCTTATAATCTTTAAGAATAAAATTAATTGCGAAATAATTGATAAGCAGCATTATACCTATATTCTCTAAGTGGTCCAGGAAGCATCTTCTCCGAAACATATCCGTACTTCCTCGAAGCTTTATCTGAAATAATACATATATGCAACGAATGATGAAGGAATGGACTAATAAATGTAATACAAAATGCCTATAATTTATGATAATAAAACTGATAACAAAATAATTAATTACCAGTCTTATCTTAGATATAAGTCATTCATATTTACCAAATGCCGGTCCAAAAGTCCTATGTTCTCTATGTGGTCAAGGAAGCATCTTCCCCGAAACATCTCTGTATTTCCTCGAATCATCATCTGAAATAACATACATATGAAATGAATGATGAAGGATAGGACTGATAAATAATAAACAAAATGTATATAATCTATGGAACTAAAAGTACTTACGAACTTATTAATCAGCATTTTCTGTTATTTAAGTCATTAATACTTACGAAATGCCGGGTCCAGAAGTCCTATGTGCTCTACGTGGTACAGGAAGCATCTTTTCGAAACAAACACGTATTTCCTCTAAGCTTCATCTGAAATAATACACTTATGCATTGAATGATGATGGAATTGACTAATATATGTTATACAAAATGGTTATAAAATATGATAATAAAATTAATTACTAACTAATTAATCATCATCATTATTAATGATATAAATCATTCATATTTACGATCTCTTCGATTCCAGAAATCCTATGTTCTCCAAAGGGTCCAGGAAGCATCTTCACCGATACATGTCCGTATTTCCTCGAAGAAACATCTGAAATAATACATATATACAATCAATGATGAAGGAAAAGACTTATACATGACAAAGAATGCCAATAATCTCTGAGACAAAAATGAATTACGAACTAATCAAATTACAGCATAATCTATGATAAATGTCATACATATTTACGATATGCCGGTTCCATAGGTGCTATGTTCTATAAGTTGTCCAGGAAGCATCTTCTCTTATACATTTCCGTTTTTCCTCGAAGCATCATCTGAAATATTGCACATATGCAATGAATGATGAAGGTAAGCACTAATAAATAATTAACAAAATGCCTAAAATCTATGAGGTTAAAATTAATTACATTCTATACGATATGTCATTCATACTTACAAAATGCTGGATCCAGATGTCTTATGTTCCCAAAGTGGTCCAGGGATGCATCTTCTCTGAGACATTTCAGTATTTGCAGGAAGCATCATCTAAAAAAATACACATACATAACGAAATATGAAGGTATGACTAATAAATGGTAACATAACTCTTATAATTCATGAGAATAAAATTAATTACGAAATAATTAATTAAGGTCATTATCTATGAAATAAGTCATTCATATTACGAAATGCCGGTCCCAGGAGTCCTATCTACTCTAAGTGGTCCAGTAAGCACTTTCTCCGAAACTTCTCCGTATTTCCTCGAAGCATCATTTGAAATAATGCACATATGCAATAAATGATGGAGATAAGTATTAATTAAAGATAAAGAAAAAGGCCTTTAATCTATGAAAACAATATTTTTCAAAAACTGATTAATTATCAGCATTATCTGTGATATTTGTCATTCATATTTACGAAATGCCGGTTACAGAAGTCCTATGATATCTAAGTTGCCCAGGTAGCATTTTTTCCGAAACATCTACGTATTTCCTAGAAGCATCATCTGAAATAGTACATATATGCAATGAATGCTGTTGGGAAGGACCAACAAATGATAAAATAAATGCCTATTATCTATGATACTAAAATTAATTAAAAACTAATTAATTATCGGCATTATCTACGATATAAGTCATTCATATTTTCGAATAGTTAGTTCCAGGAGTGGTTAAGATCTAATAATAGCCCATCAAGCATGTTCTCCAAATCAACTTGGTTTATGCTAGGAGCATCTTCTGAAATATATATATATATATAAATGAATATGAAGGTACGACTAATAAATGATAAACAAAATGACTATAATCTATGCAACTTAAATTAATTAGGAAATGATTAAGTATCAGCATTATCTATGGTATAAGTCATTCATATTTTCGAAATGCCGGTTCCAGGTTTCGTAAGTACTCTTTGTGTTCCATGAAGCATCTTCTCCGAATCTATTCCGTTTTTCTTGAAAGCATCAACTGAAATCATACACTAATAATATAATGAAGGACAAACGTATAACTAATAGAAGATAACTAAATCTTTCATTTTACATGTGTATGTTTTCAGTTGATATTTCCAGTAAATACCGAGATGTTTCGGGGTACATGCTTCCTGGAACACTTAGAGAACTTACTAATCCTGAAACTGGCAATTTGTAATTATGAATGACTTTTATTGAAGGTAATGCTAATAATTAATTAGTTCTTATTTATTTTTAGTCTCGTAGATTATAGTCATTTATTTATAATTTGTTATTCATACCTTCATCTTTAATGATATATGTGATAGTGATACCGAAGCAAATAAAGAGAGACGAAATTGAAATCGAAAAGAAAATCAAGATCCAAAACTTTATTTTCTTCTGCTACTCAATTGGATGGTAACAGCGAACATCCACTGTCTCTTAGATTACACTCCGGATGATGAATGCATTGCATTCAAATACGTATTGAGGGCTCTTAAGATGTGTGGTGTCCTGTCTTGTCTACAATCTACAATATTATCTACAATTACAACATATCTCTAGCATCATCAAACGGAAAGTAGAATTGATCGACCAAAATTAAAGATAAAAGAACTAAATATATAATTTTTTAATGCCTTCTCGATTTCGTATGACTGTAGTAATACTTTAATTTAGTAATTTATTTTCAAAAATAAAGCCTTTAAAAAGACGAACTGGTTATGTAAATTTTTTATTCTACCCGACATTGATCTATGAGCTCATCGATATCTTATCAATTATAAAACCCTTCATTAGCTAATAAAGTGAAATTAAAGATCAATAATACGCCCTATTTAGTTCCGCTACAGACCAGTGGGACAGTAACGCAAACAAACTAAAGTAAAAATATATACGTTTTTAGACACTGTGTACGAAAACAAGACCTTGAACTTGTGGAAAGAGTCGATGGTAGAAATTGCTGGAACAGTTGGCCTCCGATTTAAAAAAACGTAGCAAGGGAAGTTATTTGAGGATACGAAGACCTTGAGGAGAGGAAATGTTTCTGTAGTTAAAATGTTTGAGTTATGGTAAGAAAAAATGAGAAATTGAAAGTAAGCTAATCTGAAAAATGGAAGAATTTTAAGATGATACTAGAATTGAAACCGAAAGAATGAAAGGGAATTCACATCGATCTAATGACATCCACTTTTACTATGACGACATTGTTTCCGCGATTTAAAAAGTTAAGTACGCAATTCTAAAAACATATGGAGTGTCTATTGAAGTAATCTGTAGTATAAAATGATCAATTAATTTTGAATTTAAACTTAATAATTTGAAATTTCATATAAAAGATAATCCTAATTCTATCAAAGATCAAATGGAAAATGCGTGCATTAAAATTAAAATTAAATTTCTCGTTTAATGCTTTGTCGAATTCGTATGAGCTCGCGATGATGATAATTTATTTTCGAAAAATAAAATAAAACCTTTAGTGTTTATGAATTTTTGGTGTGGATATTATGGGAAAGTGTCGCCTTTAATAAGATAGAAACACTTATTATTATGTAAATAAAACCATCTGATATCTAATAACTATCTATCGATACTATGTTTTTACAGGAGAGACGTGAAATAATCCTTTCAGAATGAAAAACTTACAGTAATATTTTGGAACCTGTTTGTATATATTCGTCACATAAATCAAAAAACGTAACAGAATAAATCGAAATGCAATTCAGATTTCTGATTTTAATAGCTGCATTTCGAAATAAATTGCGAAATTAATTAGTGGTAAATAGATTGCAGAAAAAATATATATTAGAAAACAACGAAGATCTATGCCATATGAAAGGGTTGAATAATACGTCAGACGGATGATACCCAAAATATAATATTAACTTGAAATACTAGGTCCCGTTCAAGTTGTCGTAATCGTCAAGATTACGACGGGCTATACGAGGACGGTCGGAGGAGGCGATGGAAGCATGGGTATGGCACGGGTCGGTGAGGGAAAGAGCGCCATATCCACTACGGGACGATTTATTGCGGCGCCTAGAGGCGGACGCTAGGAGTTGCTCCTTAGGGCCGCTGCACAGACGCGTGCACTGTTTCCAAGCATTGCTCTAGAAGCTTCCACGTCACAATCCTTTGACCGGACTCAGTATATAAGCCCGTGGATTTTTAGGGAAAAGGAGACGTCGGTAGAGTAATGGTCTCCCTACAGTGTCTCCCTACAGACTTCGGCAAGTGAGAGCGACCCCCGGCTGACCGAGTCTGCCTAAAGACTTCGGCCGGGATTCCTAGCATCTAAACTCACCATGGCTGACCGAGTCTGCCCAAAGACTTCGGCCGGGATTTCCCGCATCCAGTCCAACCCCGTAAGGGCTTCCTCCGTTCCCCAACAGATCGAGTCACCCAAAATCGTAAGAAAAATAAACTAATTATTCTCATCCAAAAGTATATTATTATTTAAATTCCTAAAGTCGACCCACCGCTACGACAAAGTAATCTTTCAAATCTCGAAAACTTATGTTATTTATTGAACATTCTAATGTCTTATATCGAACTTTATAACTTCAAATATCTATATACTGCTTTATATTATTAAAAAAATCCTCTCACATTAAAGATGCTTAATGATTTCTGAAACAAACCGGACGCTTTTCTTTTTTTCAGTAAACCGTTCGGACCTTATCTCAAATATTAAGAAAACAACATTTAATTAGATTACTTAAATAAATTATTAAGACCAACATTATTTTATTAAGAAAAAGCTTTTGGAATATTTGTACTGCGTCAATAAAATATTTTACACTCGGACTGTATAAAATTCTAAAGTAACGAAAGAAACGGCAAAAATTCTAGTTAGGCAGAAAATATTACTATAAAAGAACTCACCTGAATCTGGAAACCGGAAGATATTATTTTTATTATCCTTCGTTTTTGGCATTTTCGGTATCACAGAATCCAGAATAATCATCCTAAAGTGAGTGGAAATTATTTCCTCGAGACTTGAAAAAAGAAAAAAATCACAAATTAATTTTGAAATGAATTAATTATATCCATAAAATTAGCATAAATTATATCAAACAGATTTTAGTACCAATCAATCTAATTAGTATTTCTTATGAGACGTAGTTAAACGAGGTTAAGTACCACATCGAAGATGATTCGCAAATATTGCTTCGGGATTCAATTCGATTATTCATCAACCTCAAAAACAGAAATGACTTAACTGAAACATATGCAATAAAATTACTAACGTTGCTTATATCAATCAATTTAAAAATTTGAATTTGAATTCAATAATAATATTCAAATAAACCGCTAGTTCAATTGTAAATGAGCAAAGCAGAATTCTTAAAACGATGAAGGATCGTAAATTCAAATCCAAATTCTTTTTTAGAACGACCATAAAAGGGATAATTGAAAGTATCTACTCAAATAATAAAATCATCATTGATCATTCCCGGAATTCAATCCTGTAATTCCATTTAACACAATAAATTGTGATAGCAAACACCTTATACTAACGTTAATTTAAAATGTAAAGATAGCTAACAGATTGCAATTCGTGATTCGAGGTAAGAATTAAAATATATATGTGAAAAGATAATTAGTTTTACCTACTTATACAATTTAGCATGCCAGAAAGAGGTGAATATAATATTATATGGAGTTTTTAAGAAAGATGTTATATAAAATACGTCTATAAGGGTAATAAAAAAGTTAAATTTAAAAAATAACACTCGTTGATATGTCATCGGTTGATAATATCCAGGTAATCTCGAAGTAATTTCCAAAAATATTACTCATTTTACTCCAAAACCAAGTAAGATTTATAATTAATTAAAAAAACAACCATTCTGACGACGATTTTCCGAGAAAATTAATTGTGATATAGTATAAACTCTCATGAAAGGTAAGCATCGATGAAATAATCTTCTCAGTGGAAGTAATACAATTTTTAGGAAACCACGACCTTGAGGTGATGCCTTTTTTCCTGTTCTGATTTCATAGTATTCACTTTACAGAAAAAAATAGAAAATGAAAGTAAGGTATTCTAAATAACTGATTCAAAATTGAAGGTGATTCTGTAGTTAAGAAAAGAACGAATGAGAGGGAAATCAAATCGACCTAACGAGGCTCCCGGATAGTCATGTGGACAGCGCGTTTGCCTTTGGTGAAAGCGGTCCCGGGTTCGAATCCCGGTGGGAGCCAATGTGCGAAATGACCTAAGCTGTCGAAGCACTTTTAACAATACTACTACTACTACTACTCGACCTAACGAAATCCCTTTTCAGAACGACTGCAAGTTTTCCGCTTTGAAACAGCTAACGCGAAGCCCAAAGAATGTAGAGTCATCCATTGCAGACTACAGACACTGCAAACATCCACAAATCATCTTGAATATAAAAAATCAAAATCAGAATATAAATACATAATTTAAATGGCAATCCTAATTATTTTGTTAGAGCAATATTAACTGCCCGTTAAAAATATAAAAAAATATGTTAGGCTGGAGGTATTTAACATCAAAAAGAATAAATGTCGCAAAATATCATAGTAAAATAGCTAACCTGTATCTTATATCCAAAATACATCATTTGATGATCCTAATTTGAACGCACTTTCGGTATCACATCCAAAAGAATCATCCATATGCGAGAGAGCTCACTTCCTCAAACATGAAAAAGGGAAAATTTAATAAAATGTATCAATAATTATTTAAGGTTTTAATGAAATAATAATTAATTTTTTCCATAAAATATTGCACGATTCATCCGCAAGTGCTATCTGACGCTAGTACCAATCGCTCAGAGTAGGATTTCCAATACGAACTCGTTAGACGAGTTTGGATTCCAAATCGAAGATTTTAAGAGATGACTTTAATTGTCAGAGATAATCAGCAGTTAACTATTATTCATACGATGAGATTCCAAATCGAAGATGTTAAGGAACTATCTTTTAGGCATTCAGTAAATTAATTAATCCAACCTCAAACCCGAAGATATCTTAACTAATGTACACAAATAAAATACTAGTAATAGTTTGCTCATTTAATTCATATTTAAATTTTGAATTTGGATCCAATAAAAATATTAAAGGGACACGGGAATTTAATAATTTGTGAATAAAGCAAATATCTTAAAAGAATAAATAATGGAAAATTCAAATCCAAATTCTTTTCAGAACGTGCGTTAGATGAATATTTGGTGGAATTAAAAAATGTTATTAATGATTACCCCAGAAATTCTGTTAAAGACAAAGTACTGTGCTAAGAAACGTTTTAGAATTACGTGAATTTGAGTTTTAAAGATTCCAAACAGATATCCATTCATGATTCAAGGGTGAGCATAAAAAGATATATGAGAGTTGGTATCAAGGTTCTAATACTCCAAATTTAAATTCAAAGTCTATTTGAATCAAATGTCAAAAGGAAAGTTTACAGAAAGAAACTACAGCTACCAAACATTCATGTGTTAAAGTGCATATTGGCAGCATCCGACAAGAAATTTTTATGGGGAATTCAGAATATTTTCAAATAAATAATTGAATGACTATTACAATGTATTAAATGTAGTCTACTTTGTCAAATAATTAAGTCAAACTTAAAAAAAATCGTCATATGAAATTTAATTGAGAAACTGAAATACTTATTTACAACAAATCATATCTTGTAATGATGCTTTAGCTCATTAGACTACTATCAAAGATGCCTCTTATCTAATGTATAAATAATAAATGTAGTGATTTCGATGATAAAGAGGCAGCGATACATTTTTAGCAATGGGACTGGGAGGAAAGGACTGGTAGTGCTCACGAATTGGTCTCGAAACCAGGAGATGCTAATGAGGTGCTCCCCTGTAATGAAAGAGATGAGATTATGAATATGATAGCTTTACATAAAGATTTTCTAACGTTACATCAAGTATTTTCCTTTTAGGCCAATTTCAATAGACAGCGTTTATATCTTCAACAATAGGTACAATCCATATTCATGATCCTATGTCAATATATACTATTATAAATTTGGACATTCAACTTAATATCAACACGGCTAGATAAAGACCAACTCCTTGCAACCCTAATTAAATGTTACAAAAAGTACATAAATCATTTAATATCCGAAGTAACTGTTGACCATAATGAGACCAGCAGTAAACAACTTTGCAATCATATGTTGATAGGCGTTAATGATAATTGTATCTGAGGAAAATCAGATTGGGATTGATGTAACGTGTGTTCTTAACAAAAATTGTAAGAAAAAGGGAATTAACTGAATGGAACATATGGTGGCAGTGCTAGCCTACACCAATTATCAATAGCTTATCCTTCCGGTAAAATTAAAGATCATTATTCCGTTGTTTGTTATTCCGTTGTTGAAGTATTATTAATTCAATGTTAAAAACGAACCTTCGCAGCAACAAAGTTGATAAGGTTTGTCCATGTAAGAGATTAATTACAAGATAAAAATGGAATGCATCACACATATAAAATTAGAATTTCTTAGGAAATAAATGCAATACAGAAACAGGAAGTATTCATATAAGAGCGGCGATTAGTCAAATGTAAATAAAAGACTACCTCAAACCGTAAAAACTGACTCTAGCATTTGAAGATCGTCTGAACTCCATATGGTATCAAACGGATATATCTATTAAACATTGCTTTTAGATTCTGAGAACAAATATATCGAGTAAAAATGGAAAGGGCACCAAAATAACAATCATCCTTGAAGATATCTCTTGGTATGCACGAAAATACCTTTCACTTTTTCTTACAGAGATTAAAAGTAAGACTGGTCTACGAAAGTGCATTTTCGTGACACAGAAAGTGATGCACAAATGCTAAGGAACGAAAACGCAACTGATTCGACCATAACTTTGGAATCGTTAGGTCATATAGCTTTGGTAAATAGTATTCAAGAAGAATATAATTAGAATGTCTTATATACTTTTCATGTAAATATTACAAAATTTAAGAGATGAAACAGACAGGCGCAAATACTATTTATCGAATTGATAGTAAAATACGGCATTAACATAGTACCTTTGGGCAGGATTAGTGCAAATTAAAATAAGAAATGCAAGCAAAACCGAAATTCCAACCGAAAAAAATTTGTATCGGTATAGGTATTGATATACATTGAAAATATAATTTGGCAGGATTTGGGAGTGGCCTCCAAGTGCATGTCAAGTACGAATGTATCTTTAGGTGCCCGGGCATTGGCAGTCATTTGGGTTTCAGGTGGGCTTCATTTATTAATACCAAAAACGTAATAGTGAATACTAGATAATAAATCTAGCGGTACTACTCAAGGAAACATTTTAATTCTATTTTCACCGTATCATTCTTCTAAGCATTCTAATAGTAATAGGGTAGCAAAAGTAGAATCGAGTTTATATTTAAGAATAACTTCTGCATAGAATTAGCAGTATTACATTATTGTAAAACTAGTAGCTGAGTGCCAATTGGTTAGACGGGTCTGAAACGCTAAGTATCTTTATCGAACATTATAGTCACCTATGCATTCTTAATTTCCTGACTAAATAACGGTACAGTTTTCATGTCCCTTAATTTACAATAATATTTAAGAAGATAAGCGAAGAAAAAGGTATGTCATGTAAAAATATATTTAATACCCAGGTATCAAGCAATACCTATGACTCGTACCAGTGGAAAATCGATTTATGAATAGTTACTACTCGTTGTTATCGTCTAAATGGCAATGTGTTGAAAAACTGAGATAGTATTACAACGGAGATAAAAATAATAATAATTTCTGTAATGGAAACAGAAAGACACCAATTACATCCATTTTGATAATTATTATTATTTACGAAGCTAAAAAACCACTCCCTAGCCAGAAAAATCCGACTAGCCGGGAGTCGAACCCGGGACCTTGGAGTTGGAGAGCTAGCACGCTAACCACTCAATGATAATATAAATAACGAGAATCATATAATAATATGACTTTTGCTTACCTAATTTAGAGATCCGGTCTTCCACTGCTGTCGTGTATTATCGGTGACGAATCCTTTCGCTGTCATTTTCTGTCGAAACGGGTATGGCTTATACAGGAGTCGATTATGGCAATCCGAGAAAATTCACTTTCCCCAAATCTGAAAAATTAAAACGTCCAACTAATTAAATAGGTTCAATTAGGCAAAAATTAGTGTATGAAGTGGGAAGGACGACACTTTGACCTTCAGAAGTCGAGGATAAAAAATTCAAGGAATTCGGTACGCGATTTCGGGTCTAAGGAAATCATTAGCATCTCAGCCAACTTTCTGGCCATAACAATGCATTCAGAGCAGAGAATAGGGAAAGCGAAATATCAATATGCATGTAAACAACTTTCACCAGTTCATGGTAATTTACAGTTAATTAGAGGGCGAAAGTGCATCAGACGAGACGTAATACCATAACTTTTACAGAAAAGAAAGTCCAACACTGTGAAGTCTAAGAGCTCTGATTAATAATGTCGAAGAACACTTGAATTTATGAATGAACGTTAGTCTAAATTGGCATCTGTTTTAAAACTAAAATTGGTATCATAGCAGAGACGATTCAATGATAAAACAACTGCATTGAATCAATTAAATTCAGTAAATGTACATCAAATTATCTTACTAAAGTGAAAAAAAAATATTTAATTCTCATAGTATGTATGAGACATATGATTACGCCAACATTTGTAATCCAAAAATATTTATTCAGCAAGTGATCCTAAAAAGCATAATACTGTAATATTGAAAAGTAGATTTTCATCCTTATCTAAATCATATCTACAACGGTTTTAGATCCACATCATGCGTGAAATTTGATTATTATTACGATTCATAGAGAAGTGAAAGCTTTCTTTTTAAAGAAAGAAAATTTTGCTTTATTGTTGGACACAAATCCCGTAATAAAGTAATGGAAAATTTACCGAAACCCTATCCTACAAAAATATTCAATTCGAATACGATAATGCCTACAAATAAAATTTCTGCTTACCTAATTTCAGAGATCCAGTCTTCCGCAACCCTCGGGTATCATCGGTGACAAATCCTTCCACACCCATTCTAGCGAAAGGGAAATTACTTATGTGGCAGCCCACTATAGAAATCAGAGAAAATTCAATTGCTCTAAAATCTGAAAAAAAATTAAAAACGACATATTAATAAAAATAAATTCAATTAGGAAAACGTTTCGGCCTAGCCATAGGCAGACATGAACTTGTATTGATAACTTTCGAAACCGCTGCAACCGTTACCCACAATGCCTCATGACATCCAGTTTGAAAAAAAACAAACGACTAACTAAAAAAGAATGGGTGAAACTTTATTCTTGTGACAGATAACTAAAGAAGAAAGCATTAATTTAATTTCTGATATAGATTATGAATATAAAATTCGAGCTAAGACTGAAAGCTTAATTATACTTACGGTTGCCTTCGATGAAAGCGGTCCCGCGTTCGATTCCCGGTTCGGTTCCCGCCTTAGCGTGAAATGACCTAAGATTTCGAAGCACTTTTAACAATGCTTACTATCATTACTTATTAACACCCAAAAACCAGGACTAAATGTTAAGCAAATGAACAAACAATATAAATTATGCATGCATCTGTTTTAAAGGAAAATGAAACTTAATTAGACCGAACATAAGCGATAAATCTCATGCACTAACACTATTCAAGGATTGCAGTTAAAGGAAATTAAATTTTTAGCACTAACAGCTAAAATCAATATATCGTGCAACATGTTTAAGCGTTTAACCAACAATTAAAAGACTTACAACCGCCAATTTCGTTTGCGAATCCTTGTCTCGACCCTCTATCTCCCGTTTGCCGGGCGAATGCTCTTCATGGACATGGTAAGTAACCACTGGGAGTACCGCGTTTGAGTCCTGGCAAAATCGGACTTGTTTCTCCTCTAAGATAAAGCACCCAAGATATGATTTTCTTAGTAATTATAAAAGCTCAAGTAGAATTATCTTCGATTCCTTTTCGTAAAATCATTCTCGAAATTAAGGAAAATATGTACGTACTTGAAATTAATGACAACTAAAACGAATGACATTCGCAAAATAAGCTCCGGCTAAATCGCAAAGAAGTGAGCTATTTTAGACGTTGACTCTTACCGTTATTTAACATAACCGAGATTTTACATAAATTACATGGACTAATAATGCGCATCGAGAACAATTTAATACAAGGAATTTTAATAATTATTCCTTAAAAATGATCGCAAGAAAAATTAGTTTAAGATATTTCATGAAACTTAGCTTTACAGGAAATCATGGGTCGCGACGAACAACATCTTGACCAAGATCATGTTAACACAAGGAGGTAAATTCAAATCAGTAACGGTTATTTTTAAAGACTTACCAAGTGACTGCTCCGGAAGAAATCTCGGCGACGACTGAGGACTTAACCGTCTTTTAAGGTTTAAGCAAGGTTGATCATCTCTGATTGGTCGATTTTGAGTTCAACATCCTTTGCAACGCCCCCAAGTCTATTAATTTTAATTTTCCTAAATCATAATTGTAATTAAATATGCATTAATTTATGTGATATATTATATTTATAGAAAAAACATATTAAGAATATAAATTTTCCTTTGAAGTAATATTTTTTTAACTAAATGAATTGGATGTTCGGTTTAAACAATGTCGCTGTTCTCTGATTGGTTGATTTTAAAATCTATGTCCGTCGCACCGTTTCCAAGTCTATTAATTTTAATTTTCGTTCGTTTACCATAATTATATATGCATACACTTAGATTATCTATATTTATCGAAGTAAATATTTCTTTAGAGCATTAAATTTTGCTTTAAAGTGACATATTTTCCACCAAATGAATTAGATGATGGTACCAAGCCATTGCTCGCAATAACGGAAAAGTAATAGAATAAAAAATATTTCGTATTAAAAATGTATTTTTCTCTAAATAGGATAGCGTCTTTAAGGATATCAAATCTTGGTAATCGTATTTCGTATTATTAAATCCAAATTATCACAATTCGTAACCTCTCATCTTTCATCAGCAAAAGCATGCGATTAGCGCATTGCCCTATCTCACACGTTTTCGTTGTTATTACACATTATAATTTATGAAAACTATTATTGCTTTAAAAATTAAATTCTCCCAGAATTCGATGATATCGATGTCTTAGAAAAATATTAATCACATTCTTTCTTTGGTATATATATTTATTACGGTTCCTTTCTAGCATGAACTTAACTCCATCGAAACTTCTGGAAGTTATCTGAAATGTAACAAGGTTTATTATGGATCTTACTAATGCCCTAGGTTGAAAACGTAACTATACCAAAAGCGTACATTACATTCACATAGAATACATTTCACTCGATTGGTTTTAAATTATAATTTGGATAAATGGTTTCTAATTATTGCCTTGTGCTATAGCCATGAAATTTAAGCAGACACGAACTCAAAAGAATGTATAACATTCTATAATGCGAAATTTCAATATCTCATGACAAGAAATGCTTTTCACACGGGTCTGACTCTAAATTATCTTACCTCTTGATATTTTCCTCTTGAAATGCTTCTTTCACTGTGCAATCATTCATTCAAAATGTAGATTACCTCCATACTCTACATTTCTTCCCACCTTATGAATATCCTCCTCATTGTCGTTGCTTTTACCTTTAAGTGCCACAAATATTAATATTTAAAACCACTGCTGCACATGTAAGTCACACGTAAAACTTATATTGATGTAATATTTTGCATAATGCACTAACGAAGGTAATCACAAAATGGATGGCCTCCTTCATACACCACAAGAAACTTCTGCTTCGAATATTTGTCAGCTGAGCTCACCCCTCCGATGTTTTAAGAACCCATTGTATATCCACAAGAATTCGCCACAAGGAATTTTAGAGTTAGATAACGACTCCATAATGAAAATATGACGAGAGCAAACAGTCACCTGACTTTCGTCATAGCTCTTGGAACGCCTTTACGTCGTTCAATTTTCGGAAGAAGACGATCGTAAGTTCCCAAAAGCGCGCATAAATGCCAAAGCCTCGTGGTCACCTTTAGGTCGTATGTGAAGTAGTGTTTTATAGACTGGTGATTTTTAAGTGCTAAAATGTTTTACGGGTGAAGATTACCTGTAGTGACTGTGAACGAGATCAAGTTTACTTCTGGATTACTTTTCTACTCTACTTTTCAGTGAGAATGTCACAAGTGCAACGCAAGGGTTCAATAATCAAGTTAAAAGCTTTGTGTCGACGAAACAGCTGAAACGCAGCTCTAATCCTAGGATAGAATTGAAAAGGTATGTAATTCCTCAAATGTGATGAACTAATCGTCAAGGAATCGAAGCCTCAGAATGGATTCATGCTGGATTTAAAGGTAATGTTAATCTTCGAAAACGTTCCGAAGAATGTAACGAATAAGAGATATGAATATCTGTATGACGTGTTTCATTGCTGTAAAATTTAATCTGAGACTATCGATTTTATTCCATAGGTTTACAAAGAGATATCATATAGCCATAACTTATCTTTTTCCACTGATTTTGTATGTGATAGATTCAAGAGTGTTAAACATCACTGAGTGTGGTACTTTTTTAAAGAATCAAGCAATTTCATTCACGAAAATATTCCAGAAATAGTTCACAATGATTAAGTAACGTAATATTTCTGTATCGTAATAAGTGTAGCATTTGAATAATATTCTTTGGTCTACTAAAACCACGATATCATTCCATTATTTTAGATTTCAAAAGGCATTTTTCTCAGATCTATGGGTTCAAGCTTTGCAAGTAACTGTTCAAGTCTTCTTTTCACAATGGAGGTCTTCATCTAACGTTTAAATTCCTCGCAACGAATGTTTGTGGATATACAATGAGTGTTTACGACATGGGCCTGATAAGCTCAGCTGACAAATATTCGAAGGGGAGTTACTTTAGAATGCAATGAAGGCCGTCCACCGCGTAATTTACTTCAAAATCCCGAATTGTAAATTAGGGAGAAATAATTAATCAGAGGAAGTTTTGGCAAAGTATAATAAGTTTAGAGAATTGCGACATAAATATGTGTAGTAGGACGATGAACCAAACACATTCTTTTCTTAAAGTAAGATAGGGGGGTAAGACTTGTGATAATTGGGATATCATATTACGTAATATGTTTCCTCAGAATTAAATTGTTTTAAGAAGCTACCCAAAACAAAGAAAAATATATCGAAAGCAAATAAACAGCTCGAAGGAAAAAATTTATATTCCTAATTTTTTGTTCGATAATTATCATATGTGTAAATTAATGCCTGTAAAATTAAAATTAGAATCTGCTAATATAAATATACAGGGGCGGGGCGACGAATATAAAATAAAAAAACGGCAAATCAGAAGCCATGATAATATTGCGAGCAATGGCATTGTGGCAGAATAAAATTCATTATACTAAAAAATATAACTTTAAAGGAAACTTATATAGTATTAAAACTTTTTAATTTGAAATATATTTTATCTCACATACGTTAATGTATATTTAATTATAATTAAATTATGCGAAAATAAAAATTAATAGACTTGGGTGCGGGGCGTCGGACGTACAATTCGAAATCGACCAATCAGAGAAGAGCAACATTGTTTAAACCTAATAAGACGGTTAAGTCCTCAGTCGTCGACGAGATTTCTTCATTAACAGTTGCTTGGTAAGTTTTTAAAATAACCGTGACTGATTTGAATTTACTTTAGTATGTTAACATGGTCTTGGTCAAGATGTTGGTCGTCACCACCATGATTTCCTGTAAAGCTAAGTTTCATAAAATATAAGATATGTTATGACTAATATTTTTTATAACTAATTTTTCTTGCGATAATTTTTAAGGAATAATTATTAGAATTCCCCGTATTAAATTGTTCTCGATGTGCATTATTAGTCCATTTAATTCAAGTAAAATCTCGATTATGTTACATAACGGTAGGAGCCGACGTCTTACATCGCGTATTTCTTTGCGAATGGGTGCTTTATCTTAGAGGAGAAACAAGTCCGACTTTGCCAGGACTCAAACGCGGTACTCCCATTGGTTACTTACCATGTCCATGAAGAGCATTCGCCCGGCAAACGGGAGATAGAGGGTCGAGACAAGGATTCGCAAACGAAATTGGCGGTTGAAAGTCTTTTAATTGTTGGTTAAACGCTTAAACGTGTTGCACGATATATTGATTATAGCTGTTAGTGCTAGAAATTTATTTTCCGTTAACTGCAATCCTTGAATAGTGTTAGTGCATGAGATTTATCGCTTATGTTCGGTCTAATTAAGTTTCATTTTCCTTTAAAACAGATGCATGCATGATTTCTATAGAGAATGGGTTTCTGAAATTACTCTCAGGAAAATGTATGCGATTTAATGAAGTACCTTTTAGTTGAAGTTATGTATAACGGTTGTACTTTAGTTAAATTCTTTATTATACTGGAATTCTAATTTGTATACTCTTTTGTTTTGCTTCGTTAATGGTTTTTAACGATAGGTTTCTATAATTTTGAAGTGAGATATAAATCTTTCAGTTAGTTTTCGATACATTACTTTTTCTTTATATCGGAGGCATGCCAATATTTATTGTTGGTTCATTCGCTTAACATTTAGTCCCTCGTTTCTGGTATTAATAAGTAATGATAACTAAGTTTTTGTACTTATGATCAAATTAAATAACCATCATCAAATTCAGCAAATTGAATTAATGCTTTTCAATTTTGTTATCCATCACCAGAGTACAATCTCTCCCGTTTTCTTCTAGTTAGTGTTTTGTTTTTTTTTTCAAACCGGGTATCATAGGGCATTGTGGGTAACGGGTGCAGCGGTTTCGAAGTGACGGAATGGAACGGAAAGTTACAGAGAAAATTTCATGCCTGGACATGATTGTACAGAAAAATGTTATCGTAATTGAACTTTGAAACAATTTCATTAATTTGACGTTTAAATTATTTTCAGAATTTGGGAAAGTGAATTTTCTCAGATTTCCAGAATGGTCTCCATTATGAGTCATACCCTTTTCGAAGGATAAGGACAGTGAGAGGATTCCTCGCTCATGATACCGGAGTTAAGATTTCTAAATTAGGTAAGCAAAAGTTATATGCATTGCCCCCATTGAATTCTGTATGAATTATACCCTTAAAATATAGAATTTCAAAGTAAATATTTCATTTTCTATGTTCTAAATGAAGTAGATATTTTATAACCTTCTCCAAAAAGCTCGAATATCTACAATACTAGTGTTCGTATAATAATATTAAATAACAAACCCTAATATCGGTACTCTTGTCCAGGCAGAGAATGGGTTTCTGAAATTACTCATAGGAAACTGCATGGAAGCATGCGATTTAATGAAGTATCTTCTACTTTAATTAATATATATTTAGGTTGTACTGTATTTTAATACATTGT
Organism: Sympetrum striolatum; assembly: GCA_947579665.1. Lineage (NCBI taxonomy): Eukaryota > Metazoa > Arthropoda > Insecta > Odonata > Libellulidae > Sympetrum > Sympetrum striolatum. Next base: position 104,075,723 of record OX388341.1, on the reverse strand, counting down.
GATACTGCAATTCTTATTCGACTACTGTTTGGCTTTGCCTCGTGTATTTAATTAGAATGTAAGACTTCTATTATTTTAAGCAAAGATATTAATATTTCATTAGAAGTTCCATTACTTTATAACGAGAGTTGTTTTAGGCAGTAAAGAAATAATTTTCTTCTTTAAAAAAGGAAGTTATTACTTCCCTATGGATCAAAATAGCAATGCAAATATCACTTCAGCATGATGTGACTCTGGAAACCTTGTTGATGTTATTAAGATAAAGATGATAATCTGATTTGCCTTATTACAGTTAACGCGATTTGGAATTGCATGCTGAATCAATATTTTTGGATAAAAAATGTTTGCATAATCATGTACCTCATACATATTATATTGAAAATTAAATGATTATCTTTTTATTGACTTATCTTGAGTAAGATAACTAGATAAAGCTTCAATGAGTATTTTTGATTAAATGCTTTATTGTTTTATCATTAAATCATATCCGTTATAATACCATTTAAGCCTTTAAACAGAGGACAATTTAGACTTTAATGTTCATCCGTAAATTCACATATTCTTCGGCTTTATTAACAGGAGATAAAAACTTCACAATGTTGGACTATTTTACCAATAATCTTTAGCATATTTTGCTACGTGATTGAAAGATAAACTTCCGCCCTCAAATTTACTGTGAATTTACGTGAGCAGGTGAATGTTGTTTACATTCATATTGATACTTTGCTTTCCCTATCCTCTGCTCTAAGTGCATTATCATAGCCAAAAAGTCAGCTGAAATTTTACTAAAGATTTTCTCAGACCCAATCCAAATTCCTTTATGCCTTTAGCCTCCATGGTTGAAGGCCAAAGTATCCTATTTCCTACTTTATTCAAAATGTTTGCCTAATTCAACGAATTTTGCTAGTTTGACGTTTTAATATTTTACAGCTTTTTGGGAAATATTTTTTCAGAAGATGAATAATTACAAATTAAATTAAAACAAAAAGACAGAGCAGAGTGTGGGGAAAAAATCTTTGCAACTGAAGGTTGCTAAAGAAAAACCCAGGATGATTCTACAGGAATATGAATTTCATTTTTCAGGGTGAATTTCCAGGGGACAATCAGCTTTTAGGTCTCTTTTTTCCTAAGCTCAAAGTCCTCCTTGGATCTCCTCAATACACATTTGCAGAATTTAGCTATATTTTGGTCCTCGTTATCCTGACCATATTTAGTTGGAATGAATAAGGAAACTTTACACTTCAATTTTCAATTGTATGCATTATCTTATCTAGAATTCGACGACTGACTCGTTTAATAGTAATTAATCGTAACACAATCCTCTGGTGTATCCTCAGCTTGTGTGTATCACTTTCTGAATCAAAAATGACGGCAAAGCTAAGTGGTCACATGAATGACGTCGAGTGAATAAGCACCTAAGCAATTTCTTTTAATACATTCTACTCTTTGTTATGTGTTTAATGTCTAGATTATAATTGTTCATCAAAGTTCAATTGTTGCGTCAATTAGTGATAATTTTTATGAATTGGGATTATGCTATTTTTCGTATACCCTTGTTCGTTGTGACAGAAATGTGGAAGAGAGAAAAGCATATGCCATTGGTCACTTATATAAGTTAAAATTGAATAGCTTATTGTTTCCTCGTGCGTAAGGAAATTAGAAGCGATATTAATCTTTAAATGCATATTGATACATATTTTCTATTTTAGAAACAACTCCATTGACTTGCCATAGCTTAATTCTGTATATAGTATAAAAGAGTTTAACATTTGCTCGAGAAATATCGTTCTGGAGTACTTCTAACTTCAACTGCAAGATCCAACCCTCCCTGTCTACTATTTAAATCAGTTTCGTCCATTGCCTGCTAGCCTGGCCGTAATACTTCTTTATCATAAGGTTGCAGTTTCTATTGTAGGTCTTCTGTATACATCCACTGCCAAAAGTGAATGTTATTTACATACAACATCAAAACAATTTACATACAAATGATGAGATTTGACGAAGGTCAAATTCTTTGCTTTCACTACCAATACTCTCCCTTTTTCCCAGATAGGAGACCTTGGCGTAACCGAATACTTCCCTTAAACCCAATGCGATTTCTTCAAAGACCTTCAATTCTTTCCTTTCTCTTTGCGAAGCAGCTTCCCGCATTCTCCTTACATTTTAACGTATATCAGGAATTTCATTCACAAAATCATCTGTTATTATATTTTGAATTAGGATAAAGGAGAAACTTTATGGATAATTATATTACTGGTAAATTAATTATTCTTTCGTGTAATCATGACATCTGGCTTAAGAATAAAACACGCTGAATACTTCAGTGATCGCCATTTTTTACGTTTGAATCAATAAAGAGACAATGCTCTTCATGCTCCGTCATGAATGAAGGATTTAGGTTAATAGAAATAAAGTTTAGGGGCAAGATGAAGTTCCCGGGCGATCAGTAGGATTCGGTAAGACATTCTGATAGAAGCTGATGAATAAGACTGAATTTAAATAATATTAAATCCATCGTATATTATATTGATAATGCATTATATATGAACTTATGGACTTTTATTTGTCGATATCTTTCTATTTTTTTGTATCGTGTTTATCTGTCATCAAAATGTAGCCTTTGAGTCCAAAGGGACTTTCCCCATTGATCAGTATTCGGATCCGGAAGGACATTCTTCTGATGCGATCTTGGAAACTGATGAGTATAACACCGATTTACATTGATATAAAGTTCATCATGTATTTTACCTATATATTTATATATATAAACTTAAGCCTACGGCCAGTGATTAATCGATTTATTTTAATTTACTTATTGCGTCTCTATCAAACATCAAACAAACCTTCGAGACAATAGCGAGATTCCCCAGCGATCAAGACGTTAGGGAAGGACTCGTTGCCCCCGCCGGGGTCTTCTCTCGTTGCCCCCGCCGGGGTCCTACAGCGTTGCCCCCGCCAGGGTCTTCACTCGTTGCCCCCGACGGGGTCCTCCCTCGTTGCCCCCGCCGGGGTCTTCTCTCGTTGCCCCCGCCGGGTTCCTCCCACGTTGGCCCCGCCGGGGTCTTCCATCGTTGCCCCCACCGGGGTCCTCCCTCGTTGCCCCCGCCGGGGTCATGCCTCGTTGCCCCTCCGGGGTCCTCCCGCGTTGCCCCCGCCGGGGCCTTCCCTCGTTCACCTTGCCGGGGTCCTCTAGCGTTACCCTCGCTGGGGTTCTACCGCGTTGCCGTCGCTGGGGTCCTCCCTCGTTGCCCTAGCTGGGGTCCTCCCGCGTTGCCCCCGCCGAGGTCATCACTCGTTGCCCCCGCCGGGGTCCTCCCTCGTTGCCCCCGCCAGGGTCTTCTCTCGTTGCCCCCGCCGGGGTCTTCCCTCGTTGCCCCCGCCAGGGTCCTCCTACGTTGGCCCCGCCAGGGTCTTCCATCGTTGCCCCCGCCAGGGTCTTCCATCGTTGCCCCCACCGGGGTCTTCCATCGTTGCCCCAACCGGGGTCCTCCCTCGTTGCCCCCGCCAGGGTCTTCCCTCGTTCCCCCTCCGGGGTCCTCCCGCGTTGCCCCCAACGGGGCTTTCCCTCGTTCACCTTGCCGGGGTCCTCTAGCGTTACCCTCGCTGGGGTTCTACCGCGTTGCCGTCGCTGGGGTCCTCCCTCGTTGCCCTAGCTGGGGTCCTCCCGCGTTGCCCCCGCCGGGGTCATCAATCGTTGCACCCACCGGGGTGTCCTCCCGCGTTGTCCCCGCCGGGGTATTCACTCGTTGCCCCCGCCGGGGTCCTCTCTCGTTGGCCCCGCCGGGGTCTTCCCTCGTTGCCCCCGCCGGGGTCCTCCCTCGTTGCCCCCGCCGGGGTTCTCCCTCACTGCCCCCGCCGGGGTCCGCAAGCGTTGCCGTCGCTGGGGTCCTTCCTCTTTGCCCTAGCTTTGGTCTTCCCTCGTTACCCTCACCGGGGTCATCACTCGTTGCCCCCGCCGAGGTCATCACTCGTTGCCCCCGCCGGGGTCCTCCCTCGTTGCCCCCGCCAGGGTCTTCTCTCGTTGCCCCCGCCGGGGTCTTCCCTCGTTGCCCCCGCCGGGGTCCTCCCTCGTTGCCCCCGCCGAGGTCATCACTCGTTGCCCCCGCCGAGGTCATCACTCGTTGCCCCCGCCGGGGTCCTCCCTCGTTGCCCCCGCCAGGGTCTTCTCTCGTTGCCCCCGCCGGGGTCTTCCCTCGTTGCCCCCGCCGGGGTCCTCCCTCGTTGCCCCCGCCGGGGTTCTCCCTCACTGCCCCCGCCGGGGTCCGCAAGCGTTGCCGTCGCTGGGGTCCTTCCTCTTTGCCCTAGCTTTGGTCTTCCCTCGTTACCCTCACCGGGGTCATCACTCGTTGCCCCAGCCGGGGTCTTCACTCGATGCCCCTCGCCGGGGTCCTCCCTCGTTGCCCCAGCCGGGGTCCTCCCTCGTTGCCCCCGCCGAGGTCATCACTCGTTGCCCCCGCCGAGGTCATCACTCGTTGCCCCCGCCGGGGTCCTCCCTCGTTGCCCCCGCCAGGGTCTTCTCTCGTTGCCCCCGCCGGGGTCCTCCCTCGTTGCCCCCGCCGGGGTTCTCCCTCACTGCCCCCGCCGGGGTCTTCCCTCGTTGCCCCCGCCGGGATTCTCCCTCGTTGCCCCGCCGGGGTGTTCCCGCGTTGCCCCCGCCGGGGTGTTCCCTCGTTGCCCCCGTCGGGGTCTTCCCTCGTTGCCCCCGCCGGGGTCCTCCCTCGTAGCCCCCGCCGGGGTGTTCCCGCGTTGCCCCCGCCGGGGTCCTCCCTCGCTGCCCTCAACGGGGTACTTCCTCGCTGCCCTAGCTGGAGTCCTCCCTCGTTGTTCCCGCCGGGGTCTTCCCTCGCTGCCACCGCCTGGGTCTTCCTTCGTTGCCCCCGCCGGGGTACTCCCTCGTTGCCCTAGCTGTGGTCCTCCCTCGTTGCCCACGCCGGAGTCCTCCCGCGTTGCCCCCGCCGGGGTCCTCCTCTTTAGACCATTCGCAGTATTCAGGACGTTGTATCCGGGTTGTCCTTTCTCATCTCTTCTGATTGATGTTCCTTGCCCTTTATTGCACCAGTAAAACATGAAAGAGAAATGAGATTATTTTTAAATGCGTGTTTAAGAAACGGAAATGTCAAAGTTTTTAGGCATCATGAATAAATACGTTTTAACTTTTATCTCAAAGAAGACATTTGTTTTGAGAAATAAATTATTATTACGGAGTAGTCCATAATCTCTCTAGTACACGAATGTGACCTCTACAAATGAAAGGAAGGTATTTTTCGTAAATAAGGTTTAGAATTTAAATTTAAATTATACTGAAAATTAATAAATATAACGCGATAAAGTAATCGATCCGACACTGGAGTAAAATATACTATGCTTTTGATTTATAGTTTTGAAAATTAAAAGGTGAATTTTGAATGAAGTAATAATCGATAAAGAATTTTAATATTTCTTTACCGCAAATAGCGATCTAGTTACTCCAAATCCCAACCAATTCTTAGAGAAATTACAAAATTATCCCAAATTGTTCGTAAATGGTACCTAATTACTTTCCGACCATAATACTCCCACAAGGAAGTCATTCAATGTGAAGGGAAAATGGATGTCATTGTACGTGTATAATGAAAATCAATTTAGTATTACGGTGATAAAGGAAATCTCATCTTTGTGTCATACCAATTAATTAACTTAATTTAATGCTGATCGATAAAAACGGAAAAGAAAATAAACTCTACAAGATATTCAGCTTTAAAAGTCTTACATCTACTAAGGTTTGTTTATTCCATAATGTATTAAATGCAATAACATTTATTTTAATAATAATTCATTAAAATTTTATATTTAAAATAGAAGATCTTTACTTTAAACTGTATGTTCTCATTGGCATGTTCCTTCTTTTCTATCCACATTTAAACGCACACCAAACTACGGTAAACGGAGCTGAAGAGGGTGTATTTTCGAATTAATGTAAACAATTAATTGGGTAAAATGGAAATTCGACTTAACTTAGCAACGAACGTATCAGAGAATTCAAAAATATGGCCTTGGCTCTGATAATATTGAATTCTTTGGCAGCGTATAGTTTCAAGTACACAGGGGATGCTCGTTTCTATTGAAAGAGAACATAGTGGACTGAATGATGTGATAATGCATACAATTGTGAACCAAAAGAATTAGTTTTACATTTTATCGTAACTTATTATGGTATACTCGCAGGGAAACAAAATAATTGAATGTTTGCGTAGGCTTAGCGAGATAATTAAGATTCTTAGCTGTTCGGAATTCTTGCCAGACAAATAAGGATTTGAAATATAAGGTGTCTTGATAATACAATATATTTTTATAAATGCATAATATTGTTTTATTAAAGTAATTGAAAATTTGGAAAATAAATAATTTTTGCACCTGCACCAGTGAGCCTCTGCCGAGTGGTTTTTGTCATTGAACTTCAACATTTATTTATAAGTGCCAATATAAATCTTTTCGTTAAAATATTTTACCTTTTGAATAAAAAACAGGATGAAGAAAACTGTATATCAATCGCCTTCATTAAAAGTAAAGACTGCGAATGGTCTTTATTGATCTGAATTGACATTTCTAGCTAACATTTAATGCTAATTGCATAAATGTATTCATTCTTAACTCTGAATTTCCAACCTAACATTTCTGGTTTTACTTTTATGCGATTTGAGTAGATGTCTGCCTTTTTAACTGTTAATTTCGCAAAAAGCCACCGCCCACTGATCCTTTTTTTTCCATACTTTATTAAAATACAATATATTTATACACAATTCACTAGTTAAATCTGAGCAACATGCATGTGGTAATCAGCAAAGACGGTAGCATTGACAGCTAAGATGGCAATACGTTTGAGCATTTGTGATATAAATAAGGTTAATGGCAATGTTTGGCTGCAGATCTTTATGAGTTGTAGGATAGAATCAAGTTACGGAATAGAACATTATGTGACAGCTCTTCCCGATATCCTCAATACTTTGGTGCATATGTTTAAATTCACGAGGAGGTGGTTTGTATGATTATCAGGATATTTTAATCCCAGCGCAAAAAATCGTATAAATGGGATTTATAAAAAATCATGCAAATGAGATTTGTAATTCAAATTTAGAGATTTCTTAGCTAATGCTTTGCATAATATACGATAATTGTATTCTGATGAAATCATGAATTAAGAAAACGAATATGCCTGTGAGTGACATCACGCAGGTAGAATCTATAAGAATGAAGAAATAATTGAACTTGAAAATACACACCAACAATTACGGCTCTGAGAGATAGCTTCGCCGGTCTTATTTAAGCTTCAATATTAGTTCATCGCTACTTCCCTTTTCGAATTCCGATGTTGCAATTGATTAAAGGAAAAAGGTTTCATCTAATACAAATCAAGTGTAATACTAATTTAATTCAACACGATGCGCTAAAAAACATATAAACCGTGGAAAATAATTTAAATAGAATTCAGGTGAAAGAATCGATTTTTTTAACTCATTCGAAATTTAAGAAATTAAATTACTTATGGATGTCAAACAAAAGAATCGATATTTAATTGAGTTTCCGTAATAGCACCGTATTTCTGAAACTGTATTTTCCCTATTTTCCGTCTTCTAAGATCATAGGTTAATCACACCATACTGCAGTCATTAGAAATCAGTGTTTAAGGCGCCAATGAATTTAAAGTTGTTTAATTAGCTTAAGGTAATTTAAAGCTAGGTTTAAATACTCCTTACGCGCAACTAACGTCCTCATACTTCAAAAGCATAAATGAATCTGACGTAGACTACCTATAAAAATACAAGTACAATGTTACTTGCAAATTCCAAGCATATCTAAAACAAATTATACATTAAAAAGTAGTTGCCGAAAGGTTTCGCCTCCTAGTTCCGAAAATCTTTATCCCAAAATACCTTAATCCTGACAGTAATACATCCTTAGAATCGAACCCGGGTTCGCTTTTGAATAAGTGAAATGCATATAATCACGGAATTATGTCTTTAATCATTATACCAGGTAATAATGCTTTATCTCTGTGGGAAATTCAAAAATTTCTCCAGTTAATCAGAAAATATTCTTTGCAGTATATTTTGGTTGGCCGGTGTCGAACCAAGGATCATTTTGGGCGATGAGTTTCCACGAACTGTAGCGCAATCGCAAAATCAAACTATTCATAGAATTTCAGGTCGATATGCACTCGAGGTTTTGCAGAAAAATCATTCTGAATATATATATTGGTTGATTATGAAAGGAAATGTAGCTTTCATTTCAATACTATACAATAATATTGAGGTTTCGCTTGAATATTAAAATATATCAATTCAAATATTTCAAATACAATACAATAACATGCTTCTTAAAATGAATGCGTATGGGAGCTTCCGTGCAAATGTTAGTTGTAAAAGGAGAGAATGTATTTTAAGTATATAAATTAGCTATTCATTAGCTAGGCAAATTCAAATGAATGCATAATTTAGGTACCAAAGGGTTGTGACTTGAGATCTCATAAGTTATGAATTGTTAGAAAAATCAAGTAATTGGAACGGAAGAGCATATCAGTAGTATTACAAAACGTTATAACGTTTAGATATGACATAGTTACTTTCAAATAAACCGAATCATATTTAGGGGTGTATAGTGTTCATCTCCTTTTCAAATGAAACACCATGGGTTTTGGAATTATCATGTGGACAGCGCGTTTGCTTTTGGTGAAAGCGGTCTCCTGGATTCGATTCCCGGTGGGAGCCCGGTAAGGTCTGAAATGACCTTAGCTGTCGAAGCACTTTTGAAAATACTACTACTTCTAGGAAACATAGTTTTAATGAGAAAAGAACCCCGATTCACTACATTCCACGCAACACCTACCATAAAAGGTATGACTAGTTGAAACCGAACTAAATTATTGAGAAAATGACTATATGAAATTAATTCGAGGTTACGAATTTAGTCCTTAAAAAATTCTATTCTTCGAGAAAACTCATGAATTCTTCTTTAATCTAATCTATGTCCACCAACTGCTAAAGCACAAAACTCGTTTTCACTATATATCGTACGGAATTCCGTAAGGTTAACCTCTGGCATGCATTTTAGTTGCTAAGGGAGTGAACATTCAAGGAACCATTTTATAATGATATACAATGATGCATTTACTGATATCAAATTAATGAAAATATATGCTAATATATCACTTTGAATGCCTTGGTTGTTCCAAAGTAAATAAAAGATCACCTTGAATTTGAAAACCGAGGCAAAAGCAATGGAGGCCGCTTTAGGGTCCCCATTTACTACTGCCCCATTTAGGGCACAAAGAAAAATGTCTCGAATATTTTGAGAGCAATTTTACAGAGGAATCAATCGAAGGAGAAACCCAAAAAAAGAATTAGCTACTTCGTAGTCCCAAGCTGTGAATGTAAACACTTTTTTCCATGCCTACACAGATTAAGATTAAAGAGCGAAAGTGCGTGTTAGTGGAACACGCATAAAAGCACCGAAGTAAATGAGTAAAGAACGAAAGTAAAACTAAACTTTAATAGAAGTTTGTTATTATGAAAGTCTTACAACTTTAAAAGTACTGAGTGAGGTTTTGAGATATCGAAATCAGAAAGGAGTTAACGGTGCAAAAGAAAGTGCATCTTTGTGACTCGCCAAAGAATATGCTAGTATGTGTGGAAGAAAACGGGAATTGATTCTACAAGCAGTTCAGTATAATTAAAATTTACAACTTGGGTATGTAATATTCCAGAACGGAATCCCCTGAAATAATTTCGTAATTTAGATATCTAAATATTCAAATTGTAAAATAATATTCAAATACAGATGGCTGGCCAAGTTAAAATTATGTAAGTTTTTGGCTATCTCAAGTATTATACACACTTTGATATGTTTATTTTATATTTTAATGTTATTGTATGTTATATAATTGAAATATATTGAAATATGGAGATGATTCTTGATGAAGTATATCAGTGCATGTTTCGATATAGGAGTAATAATTAATGTCATCTCGATTGCGGAGACGCATTAAAAAAACCCGACATTATACAAACGTATAATGTCATTGGTGTCTACTTTAATATCCGCATAAATTCAATCCCAGTAACGGAAGAGAAGGTGGTATGATGAAGTTCAATGGACCATTATAAAGTAAAGAATTGATCAACGCGCAAAAACTGAGCAGAGACGAGAAGAAATGGCCTTGGCTCCAATACTAATGCATAATGCTCGAAATCTATTCAATGACTCTAACGATAATTTTTTTTTGTAATAATATGTGATACGCACGGTAGGAACCAGGGCTGCGAATAGTTCTATTGAATGCGTTTGTCGTTTACAACATGATATGATGAAGCATTCACTAAATATGCTATCAGCACATACAAAGAAGCATTACGTTCTAATTTTCCCTTTAAGTGTAAATAGGTGTTCGGTAAAACGCCTCGAACTTTGGATAAAGCAGTATGGGGGCTGAAGGCCGCCTCGGACCCTGACAACACTTCCTTTGACACCTATTGTTTATCCCTCTCTTTTGCTAAACGTTACTCGTCCTCACTTATGTTAAATTAAATAAAAGTTAAATGGCCTCTGCATGAGTACTTCCAATGCTAGAACAAGTACATAGTTCTTGAATACGTAATGTAGATTACATCGCAGAGATCAATGCTAAGCAAAGAACTAATCTGCTAACTTTACAAATAATTCAGTAAGTTGATAAAAATAGACAGTACCAGAGCTAATCCTCAAGAAAGGATTGCAATAAGCGATAAGAGTGAAAATAAGTATGGAAATAAGGAGCAAGGATAGGAAATTACTTAGCACGTGAAGTGGTGTGACTGAAACCCTATGATAAACAGGGGTGAAAAATAGCGACATGAATCGAAGGCATGTATCCCACTTTCCGGGCAGGTATTCTAACCACTAAACTACCATGCCGCAATGTGAGTATGGAATGTTGTATGCCATGTTATTAAATCGAGAGGCTATGACGCTCCTTGAAAATAGCAATTCACGACGAATACTTAAGGCACTTTTAAATTTAGAGACCAAAGTTTTTTCACTTGAGATCTCAGAAGTTATAAATGGCAGGATAAATTGAAGTAATTGGAACGGATTTGTGTATAAATACTATTACAAATCGTCTTCACCTTGCCAAATGGCATATTTATCAAAAATAAACTAAACTGTATTTAGTGATAAATGCTATTCATCCCCTTCTAAAAAAAAACATTTACTTAAGGCATTTTTAAATATTTCTTTCGTACAAACGAAGAAAGTTACTAGCAAATAGCCTGTTTAATTTGGCATTCATCCATTTCAATATATCATTCTTTCCTAATGGAGTTTTAATTTTGAAGAATGATATGTTGATTCTCAAATAAACACTCACGTGGTGAAAGCATCCTAATTCTTAAAATATCCGGAAAATATGTACCAATAAGAACTACTTTCGGTAATTCATTACTTTATTAACAAAGTATCCGAAAGCAATTGTATAATATAAAGGTATGTTATGAAGTATGATATGATAAAATAACAATTAACAAATTAGTAATTTTTGATCTTCTCGTCAAAAGTAAACAGCTAATAATCATGGCTAACTTATATTCGAAAAGAAAAAAAATGCGTCCAAATCACCCATACAAAATTAATGGAATTAGTATCAAAGTAGTAGATTTAGTTAAATATCTCGGGATCAACATTACTAATAACTTAAATTGGAGCACGCATATTCGAAAAATCTGCGGCAAAGCAAGTAAAAGGCTTGGCTTTGTAAAGCGTATTGTCGGTAAATGCGACGAAAAGGTGAGAGAGCGATGTTATTTTACCTTGGTCAGACCCCTTCTGGAATATGCGGCAAGTATATGGGATCCGGCGGATGAAACGTGTACCCGCGAACTCGAGAAAGTGCAGCGTAAAGCGGTTCGTTTTGTTAAGAAATGCTACGATAAAAAAGCAAGCGTTACAAAAATGCTCTCAGACGTAGGTTGGGAATCCTTGAAAGAAAGGAGATTGGAAGCTAGGCTGCGATTGCTTAATAAATTCAGGGAAACTACATTTTCCAAAGATACAATCGGTATCATGCAACCCCCCTGCTACGTCGGTCGATCCGATAATGACCGTAAGTTAAGAGAAATAGATGCTAGGACGAATCGTTTCAGAGATTCATTCTTTCCGCGAACAATACGTGATAATAACCGAATAAGGAAGTAGATTAGATTCAACTGGTGTTTACACCCCCTGCCACACGCCGAAAGGCGGCTTGTAGGGTATTAATGTAGATGTAGATGTAGATGTAGATATTTATTAATAATACAAACTATATTTATGTATGATTACCTCTATTTTCCAAAATAATAAAGGAGATTAGAATTAAAAGAGGTTTGGGATGTTTAATTCTATCTTCTAGTATGTACGGCCTGGTACATCCCTTGAAACCAACAATAAACGACGGATACCAATGGGCTTTCTCCGTATGTTAATTGAAATTAATAAGAACGGGTTACCAATAATTTTGTTCAGTTTTTAATGGGATCGATTTTAAGATAAGGATTATTCTTAATTCAGTGTGAAATATATATATTGCCACTAAATTCCATTTTGAAACCTTCCCTATTCATTTAAGTAAGAAAAAATTATAAGAATAAAATTAATGATTAACTAATAAATCTCTGTGAGTCACTTCATTAAAAAGTGGTCGTTTTTTTAACTTTCCTAACAGTAAATTCTAAGTTCATGTATACAACTCCAGCCCCTCCTAAAAGTCATCTAAATTCATAAAATCTCCGGAGTCTGATATGTTGTGAAAATTAATTACAAATGATTGAAGAGATGTGAACTTTTTCACATTTTTTATCAATAAGACTTGACAAGCGGATTTGACGTAAAGTTGACATCGTCAGGTCTGAACTCTAAGGCCACTCAATACCGATTTTCAAGTTTAAATAATAATAACCATATGGAGAATTACTTTTCTCTTCGATTAGTTGTCATGTAATTCCTTTAAATACACGCTATTCTTCTCACACATTGGGAAAGTACGAGATAATTTTAGCCTAGTCTTCATTGATTTGGATAACGAAATGACAATTATTTCGAAATATCATTCCCTAACGAATAAAAACAAGAAAGAAAATTGAATAAAAGATAATATACTGCTCACTTGTTCAGTAGATCCGGTCGGACGTTGTCTCCCTCTGGTGGCGGTTGCTTCCATTCGAGTTTGAAATGGATGACGCATCGTACATCATGACGTCATCGATACGAGGTGAGATTTTCTTTCATGAAATCAGGAAAAATCGGAATTAAAAATGAATACATAATCAGCTAATTTCAATAACATGCAGACTGTTATGCCTGGCTATGTGGTAGCATGAACTTGTACTATAATTCTCAAATTAGGATTTCTGTTATGTAAAACCACTATTCTCATTGATCCCACACACTTAATTTCTACGGGATGGTAGTAATTCAAGTAGTTAAATTTCAACTACCCAGACAAGTAATTCGGAAAGCCATCATTCTATGTTCTTAAAGTAGAATAACGGCGTACTATTTTGAGGTTCAAAAAGAAACAGTTCATATTAATAATATTTTATGCAGTATTGCAGAAGGATGGATTCTTATAGAATTTATAAGAAATAAAAATGAACATGGATCCGATATCAGACTAAACTGCACGAAATGCAGATGGCACGAAAACTAGAAGTTGATACTACGCAACGATGGCAGGTAAGGAATCTGCGATATCAGACAGCAAAAGGAATTTAAAAAAGTGTTTAGGAATGCAGAGTAGCACTGCGTACCGGCAATTCTTAACCCAGGGTTTCCGTTAATTTAAAGATCGATTTCCAATGAGTCCCCAAATTGATATATCTGTTAATATAAACTCTTATAACTAAAGAGGGAAACAGGGAATCAAGATTAAATCGTTAACATAAACACGTAACAAAGGATTTCGAAATTGGTACTCGAAGCCAAATTCCTAACTTTCCCAAGGACGTATAGAGCAACCGGAGGGAAGAAAAAATTCCAAGTCCCACTTACATCAGACGGTTCTTCTCCGTTACTTATAATATAATTATGCATGAGAGGCGAATTGTTTCAGCGATTAAATTTAATTTTCTTAGATTTACGATTGCCAATCACCTACTCAACACAAAAAAGTACTTTAAAAATACGTTGATTGATAAATACATTCGCAACATATTTTGAATATACGTTTTATGCGAATACACTATGAATACAAGCAAAGATGTTAAAGATTTCATCGATGACCGAGGGCAAACAACACAATGACGCGAACGTCATGCACGAATATTGAACAGTGAAAACTTTTTAAATATTGGATATGTATTATCTCGCCAAAGCAATCACTTCTTTTAAACAAGAATATGTGATAAATTCGATTACACCACTTACCGGACAATGAAAGCCCTTAGTTCAGATCATGGGACATCTTGATATGAAAACTGCAATCCTAACGGCTTTTTTTAAACTAAATATTTACAGGAAGTTCACTCGCAGAAATCTTGACAGGAACTGGAGATGTAACCGTTTGGATAAGCTTTGAACAGAAATGCAGTCATCTGATTGGTCCAACCCCAATTTCCTGTGGACGGCCCTGCCCACTTCTTTTGTTAAACATAATCATAATTAATAATTTATTGAAGTTCCATTTTATGAACTACCATCTTAATCGAAATTTAAAAGTATTTGGATTTTTAATTTTTCTTAAAATTATTTGTTTATACTTGACGTTAATTTGACCATTTCCTCGTGATGTTGTAAAATATTGACATTCTAATTGTTTGTTTTTTAGAAACAAAAATGTTTTGTGATAACTACTTAAAGAATTTAAAGCTCCATATAAATATTACAATATAACATTTATTACATTTCAATAATATACTTTACCTTAAGTATCGCAATTAATAACTCATCAACGATAACAAATGAATGAGAGCATCGACTAACTTAGATCAAATTATTATATTTCTGAGTAAGGGCATTAAAATTTATGAAGAAATTCAGTTTCGATCATCGAGAAATACAATTCAATTCAATTCAATTTAAACGATTCCGGAGAATAGAAATCAATGCCCCCGTAAAACATTCTGTATCACGTTGTCCCTTTTGTGCCTCACGTCACAATATATTTTCTGCAAGGAAATAAATTACAGGTCACCTTTACAGTATATCGATTGAAATGATTTATAATATTGTTACCTATACAAGAACCCTTAAATAAGAACCACTGATAAACTTTCTATACCCAAAGCATTTATGAAACATAAACTACTTACTTTTTAGTCATTCTTCCCTGGTATGAATACATCTTTGAAGAATATGACATTTCGAAATATAAATTGCAGATCAAGTAGAAAATGTCATTCATATTCATGGCCTTTTCTCGTTGAAGATTCTTTTAGCACTGATTTGATAGCACTGCTGTCATTTTGACACTCCGCATATTCCTATTTACGGAAATCACAAAATAAATAACTGAGTTTTAACTGATGAGAAGTAATTCCACAGAAGCCGCTAATTCAGTAAGAATTCACAAGATAAGAGACTCTGTGCTCACAGTTCCACTTATATTTCCGAATAGAACATCTACAAGAAAACGTAGCAGGTACTTTTTGGAGGTCATGATGACAGCCATTGTGAGAAACGAAACGAATATCATCAGTGCGACCTCGCATTACTCATAGGTACTCAAAAGGTACTTACGTAATTCAGATTTTTCTAGACGATCGAAAATTGCCAAAAGCGCGGCAAGAAGCCGAGTAAACGCCTCGTGGTTATAATGAAATGGTGTTTGAGACGAAGATCTGATTTTAAGTGTTTTAAAATGTGTAATAAGTATCTTCCGATATGGAGTGAGTATGTTAAGTGT
Source organism: Sympetrum striolatum (assembly GCA_947579665.1). Classification (NCBI taxonomy): domain Eukaryota; kingdom Metazoa; phylum Arthropoda; class Insecta; order Odonata; family Libellulidae; genus Sympetrum; species Sympetrum striolatum. Next base: position 104,059,834 of record OX388341.1, on the reverse strand, counting down.
GCTAAAGATCGTGATTTCTGTGGTATATATTCTAATGTGCGTGTGTAAGCCATTGTACGTAATAATCCACTTGAGGAAAGTTCAATGTTTAACATAAGTTGAAATTTATCTCTTTATTCAGTGCTTCTGAGGTGAATGTGAAAAAGGTGTGCTTTATGCTTTCTCCAGGAAGTGTTTTAGAACCCTAATATTCTTCAAAGTTGAATTCACAGCCACAGCATGATTTGAAGTAAGTACAGCATGTCTAAGGAACTTTTTAGCTCTTTTTCGGCCTTTGCAGGGTAAAAATATCATATAGGTCTAATTGATGAGCTAAATGTAGAGGAATGTATATCATTTAATATAATTTCATTAATTTTTGAGTCTTTTATGGTCACCAATCTGCAATAATAATTTATTTAAGTAAAGGCTTCTGTCAGGAATGTATTTACCATAATCGCTAATTGTTAGTTCAAGATAGGAGAGAATTGTGAGGAATCAATAGCTACGTACAAATATCGATTTAATGATTGAAATTCATGTCTTAAGTTTGTAGAGTTAATATTAATCACGAACTCTTAAACTACATGTTTTCTATGAATATAGTTGCATAAATTAATACCTGAACATTAAGGAGTGTGGCAGGGAGCACTGTTTTCTTTTAATATGCCTTGCTATTTAAAAAGGTTTAACACCTTTGAACTCGGTATGTCGATACACTCTGTCCCTCATTTTTTAATTTTCCTAACAACAGTTTTGAATAATTTGGGAAAAGGAAATTTAAGTAAAGACTACCACATTAGAATCTGAGTTATAACTACATTTCTTACGTTTCATCTCCTCTAAGAAGGTTTGCAATCATCGTGGTGATTTCTGTTTTCGGAGTTGCATATCTAAGAATTCCTTCTTCTTCCTTGTGCTTTTCCCTGTATTATTATGTAAAATAGTATATATTTTTAATTCCACATAATATGTTTAAATATTGTAGGTAACTTGATTTAATATTGTTTTGTTAGCCCAAGAAATGTCTTTATTTCTTTCTTCACCTTTCTCATTTTTCTAACTCTATCTTTGTAAACAATTAATTCTATGAATTCTTTTACACGGCCATAATTTCAAGCACTCTTGCTTATTTGAATCAATTTTCTTCAACTTCCAAGATTCATGATAATACATTATCATAAAATAGATCTAGTTTATCCTATTCTTGGCTTTATTTCTTCGGAGCAGTTGATGGTTTGTCTGTCTGTTAGTTGGTCTCAAGATACTTACACCTCTGTATTCCTTGCACTTCTGTTTTATGAAACATAAATTTTTCATTTGGCTGAGGTTTCTTTGAAATGACCACCAATTTAGACTATTTTTCAAAGGTAAGCACTGCCCATTTCCTGATTACTTTTAATATCTTGTCTCTGTTTATAATCTCCATGCGTTTGGACTCTACCGTCTGCATATCTTATGTAGTTAACAGATGTTCCATTTTTTCTTATACAAATAACGTCGTTGCTGTTGCTTCTTGAATGAAATCTTTAACGTGTTTTGTAGCAGCAAACATCATATGCAGATGAGACAAAAATAAATCATGATAAATAGAGTCCGATGAAAAAAATAATTATCATTCTGTTGAAAGGTGTTATTGTTATGATTTTTATTTGGCATAATATTATCTCTGTATAAAACAATAAGCTGAACCGATTACCTATACTCCTTCTATTGTTTATCAATCGAAATCTTATGAACCATGGTAAAAAGAAAAGGATGCTTGATAATAATTTTACAAGATTAAAATATTTTCAGAAGTTTTAAAAAACTAATGAGCCTATTTTGAAAATATTAAAATTTAATACCTTGACATGTCTGTAGAACGTACTTGGAATTACTGCTTTGGTGTAACCACCACATAAATTCCAAAATATAGAAATAAAATAATTGAAGAATAATTAATATTAAAAAAATGAAATTTGTTTAAAAAATAATAGATCCTAAAATTCTACCAATCAGATCGCAGCACTGTGTTTGTTACTTATTCTGAAGATGGGAATCTCTGTCGCTGTCATATTTTCGTTAAGTGAGGGGTAAAACTAAAGATTAGATTAGACCTGTTTTTTTGTTTTCGAAATTCGCCGCTAAGTGGCAACACCTGTGTTACTTATATTTTACGAAATGAATCCTACCTACCCAACTCAACCCAAGGGCACCGCACATATTATGCGATTAAAAGCAGAGATTCGAAAGGAATGAAAAGAACCCTACCTGCCCTACCACAACCCATCGGAACCGCGCATATTTCGCGATTAGTAGCGGAGATTGAACGCGCGAGTTCTGTAGAAATACATTGTTGGTTGTTGACAAAAGTGCTGCCACCTAGCGGCATATTTCAAAAACAAAAAAAAAAAAACAGGTATCTAAACTTTAGTTTAGTTGGTTGTTATAACAATTGCTTTCAAAGAAACCGTTAAATTTTGAATTTTGGGCCTTTCGGTTGCCAAGATGCTGCTACCTTTCAGGACTTCCAATACATGGTAAGTTATTTAGACTCCTTAAGTCTAATTTCTCTCTTTAATATTTATAATTCCTGCAGTGCGCTGATATTTCTAATACTATGTATGTTCTTTTCGCGCATAATTAGTGAATATAGTTGGTGTCTCTAATGTATCTGAATAATCTTCGGTCATACCTTATTTAAAATGAATCATACTAACTCTCATACTGCACCGAATAAGAATCGTGTTTAAATTACTTCAATAATCTCATTCGATTTAGTAATAATTATATTTAATGAGATCTTCTCGTCTTCAGATAGTGCAGATTTTCGTTAACTTATCGAACAGAATGCAATCGCAAGATGCACAACCAATGTGCAAATCATAGTTTACTTGCTTAATTTCGGAGACGGATGCGAGGCAGAAGAAAAGTGTGAGGTTCGTGGGACTCGAATTCTTCCCAAATACCGTCACTTTGTCTATTCTTTTTTCCTTTTGGGAGGGATCGAGGTTGGCGTTCATTCTTCGTGAAGTAACGGTAAATACAAAATTTATCTAATCGAGTTTAAATTGATTTCCAATTATACTATTGTTATTTGATGTTGGTATTTGGTAGACATTTCAAAGCGTAGAAAAAAATACTAACTACCTACTTAGAAATAACGGAGACCGGCGGTTGAAAGTAATTCGTATGAAAGAATTATGGCTAAGTTTTATATTTCTATGTTTAAACATATATATTTATAATTAAAATTGATTAATGAATTGAAAGAATTTTAACTGACAATGTCGCGTAACGGATTTTTTCAAGTTCTCTTATCAATGCGATTAGCTTTTCTTTCACTTTATTAAGAATTAAGTTTGTTGTATTCATGTTGGTTCGCCTTAAATTCTGGCTGAATTTGTTACACATTAATAAGTATCGACAAGTACGTTTTCTGCGAATAGTAAGTATTGTCTCCCACTATTAAACTACAGTTTATACTTCAGACTTAGGATTCATTCTTTCTCCAATATTTATCTTCGCCACTTGAAATCAAAATCTATAATGATTCTATAATCAGTATTTTGTATATTTTCGACGAGATATCTGAAAGCTTTGTATTAACTTCTTAGGTGGATTCAAATTAAAAGAATTTCAATTTGAAATTTACCGTTGAAAGTTATAGATAAAATTGATCCATCGAAATACAATAGAAATTGGAGATCGTGTCTAACATTATTAATTTTGAATATGGATACGAGGCAAAAAGCATATGCGACGGGGGTCTAACTCTGTTAATGAATCGTAAAGTAACAGTTAATCCAACTATCCGATTTGAAGCTGAAAGAACCAACCCTCCTTGTCTACTATTTAAATCAGTTTCGTTCTCGTCCATTGCCTGCTAGCCTGGCCGTAATACTTCTAGGTCATAAACTAGCAGTTTCCCTTGTACGTCTCCTGTATACATCCACAAACAAAGGTGAACGGTATTTACATACAACAACAAAACAATTTACATACAAATGATGAGATTTGACGAAGGTCAAATTCTTTGCTTTCACTACCAATACTCTTACTTTTCACCCAGATGAGAGACCTTGGCGTAACCGAATACTTCCCTTAAACCCAATGCGATTTCTTCAAAGACCTTCAATTCTTTCTTCTCTCTTTGCGAAGTAGCTTTCAGCATTCTCCTTACATATTAACGTAAGTCAGGAATTTAAATCACAGTATCATCTCTAATTATATTTTGATGTAGGATTAACGATAAAAAACATTATGGGTAATTATTCGTACGTGTAATCATGAGAATAGAATAGAATAGAATAGAATTTTTTATTAATACGAAACACTTGCATCATAAACAGAACACAGAAAGGCACTGTTTGCAGGTTGGTACCTCGTCAGTACAATACAATTAATTTTTGTTTTTTTTTTACAAATATAAAATTTTACATTTCATAGTACAGCTCCCAGCAAAAAAATCGAACGGCGTAGCCTTAGCTGCATAAGATTGAGGGGCGCTGAAATACAGGGCTTGGCAACACCGTACGGCCAAGAGATAAGGTTGGCTCTTATCTGAGGTCCCAGGGAATGCTATACCAGCGATTTCTGGAACGTTTTCGTTTAATAGTAAGGTATTGTATTTTGAAAAGTGCACTGTCTGTGAGTTGGAAACAGATTCCTCTCTATTAGTTACGAGGAGACCCAACACTTTCCACCTTCACATCATTTCCGGATCCCTAGAGTATTGACGACTACAAAATTGTAATAATAATAACATTTATTGCTAAATTGAAGTATAAATTACGTTAAATTGGTCAGAATATATACAAGTTATAAAGGTTCATTTAGTTGGAAACGCTCATTTTTAAAATGTCGTTCGTCACAGTTAAAAGATTACATCATATTCAAAAATGCATGAGGATTTTGAATTTGCTCAAATCATATTTCACAGTGCACCGTAAGGACCGAGACAGCCGAATAGGAGGCGGAGTATTTATCGCTGTGAGAAATAGTTTAATAATTCAGTTAGAAAACCTTAAAAGCCGGGCGAACAGTAAGATGATTTGGTGCCCAGTGTCAAATAGACAATGTAAGAAAACTTATTTCTGCTCTTTCTATCGCCCTTCCGACGGCGGCGACAATGAGACTATTTATTCGTTACGAGGAGACCCAACATTTTCCACCTTCAGATAATTTTCGGCTCCCTTGAATATTGACGATTACAACACATTTATATCATAACATTTTTATTCTTAAATTGAATTATATGTTACATTAAATTAGTAAGAATATAAACAAGTTATTAAGATTCATTATGTAGGAAACTATCAATTTAAATGTCGTTCGTCGCAGTTAAAAGACTACGTCATATTTAAAAACGCACGAGGATTGCGAATCTGCTCAAACCATATTTCCATAAATAAGATAATGTTGTAAAATATTTACTCTATGAATATCTGAAGAAAATCACAATCAAGCAAGGCATATCTTTACCTCAAAGTTCATAATTCTCGCTTTTATGTTGAGTAGTTTTTTATGAGTGATTCCACAGCGGAGGTCATTTTGCACGTAGTATCCCACTGGGAATCAAACCCGGGATCGCTTTCATCCAATTCAAACGCGCTGCCCAAATGCTTATCCGGAGCCTCTTTCCATTGTTGTATTAAAAACCCTGGAGTGCTCCGTTCTTACTGGACCTATTATTACCATTGAAATCATGTCGGACACCACTTAATCGTTTTGGCATGCACTAAACTGCCCAGGCTGTAGAGCGTATGATCTATTTTAGGTAAATGGGATATTATCAGGTTAGAACTTAGACAGATTACGGCATCCCAGGTAGATTTAGTGAGCGAGATTACGCAGACAAAAATGTGAGAGAAAAAATAAAATTCAAAGAGAATAGCCGTAGCGAGACGTTACAGCTAGGTAGTTATAATGTTCACAACTCGAATTCTCTCCGCCATCTTAAGAGCGAAAGTTACGAAGAAATAAAGTTAGTCGTAGTGAACTGATGAAGTACTCTAAATAAGCAATCGGTATCTTTGATTTCATTAGAAAGACATGCGCCGGCATAATATTAGGAAACGAAAGTTGGCTTGGCGAAGTAATAGCGACCAGTGAGATTTTTCCTCCCTCTTTCACAGCGTATCGTAAGGATAGAGACGGAAGAATAGTGAGATGATCTGATGCTCAGTGTCCGGTAGACACGGTAAGAAAGAGTTCTTCCTTCTATCGCCCTCCCGATGGCGGCGACGAATCCATAGAAGATCTCTACGAGACACTTAGAAAATTCCGAGAGAGTAAACCATACGCAACCTTATTAGTAGAAGGGGATTGTAATCTACCAGGCATAAATTGGACAAAAATTTCCACCAGTATCAATAATTGAGATAGATATTAATCGCAGAAACTGATCTATTAATTATCAGAGTTCGTACTCGAACGGGAAATTTTGTCGAAACTCGATTTTTTCCTCAAAAAAGGTAATATTTTTTATATCCTTGCCACCAGCCATCCACACCTAGTGAACAGTATTGTGGCAGATAAAGTTATATCCGACCACAAAATAATAACAGCGGTTCTCAAGATAGATGCTTTCCGAGTTTTGAAGTCCCCTCGTATTTTATATACAGGTCAAATTCCGTTACAACGAATATCGTTACAACGAAATTTTCGTTATAACGAAAATCTTTGATCATCTTGGTTGGCTCGCCATTAAATATGGGTAATTGAAATCTCGTTTCAACGAAATGACAACTTTCGTTACAACGAACATTTTTCATCTCAGCTAAAGAGCTTTACCCTCGAAAATATTGTCTACCCTTCACCCCTCGACCAGACAGCATGAGTCATTTGGGTTTTCTAAGGAATACCGTAGTATGAGTCATCCATCTCAGGTAATTTTGCCCTAATTTACTGGGAAAACTGTCAGCCCTTTACCAGCTCTTCAGTTGTGAAGTGAAAAGTGCCATGGATGTCTCAAAGAAAAGGAGACAGTTCAGTTTAGAGCTGAAAATGGAAATTTTCGAAGCTGTTGACAGCGGGAGGAAGAAAGAGGAAATTGCTTCCAGTTTCGGGATTTCTCCATCTACGCTTTCAACGTTTTTGAAGGACAGGGATAAAATCGAGGGAAGTTTTCGCAAAGCCAACTGAAACCCAAAACGAAAGCGTATACGGACTGCTGCGTGTGAGGACTTGGAGGAAGCCTTATTCCGGTGGTTTTGTGAGGCAAGGGCTAAAAACCTTCCCGTTAGCTGACCGCTACTCCAGGAGAAGTATGGCCACCACTCTCGGACACAAGGACTTTGCTGCCAGCTGGGGGTGGCTCATAAGGTTCCGGGACGGATTTCGAATTTCATGCAAGGCCATCTGCGGAGAAGAATCCTCGGTCCCACTAGAAAATGTAAACGAATGGAGAGCGGGAGAAATACAAAAAATTATTCTTAATTATGACCGTAAGAACATTAATAATGCTGACGAAACGGGCATTTTGTATCAGCTCCTGCCTCACAGGACATTGGCACAGAGGTGAGCAGTGCAGCAGAGGAAAAAAATCGAAGCTAAGACTGACAGCTCTTCTTTGCTGCAACTCAACGGGAACCGAAAAGCTTCGTCCGCTCATTATAGGAAAATTTAAAAGTCCAAGATGTTTTAAAGGGTGCTCGTTTCTTCCCTGCAAGTACGAAGTAAATAAGAAAGCCTGGATGACTAGAGACATTTTCTCAAAATGGCTAACGGAGTTGGATAAGAAATGGTGAGGAAAAACAAAAAGATTCTCCTTTTAATAGATAACAGCGCAGCCCACAACACGGCTCCCAATTTGAAAAATGTGAGGGTTGAATTCTTTCCCCCTAACTGTAAGGCCGTCTTGCAGCCCTTGGACCTAGGAATAATTCGGTCTTTGAAAGCAAATTACCGGAAAGAGATGCTGAAAACAATCTTGCTTCATATGACCTGTGACCAAGTTGCAAAATTTACAGTTAAGGATGCAGTAGAGATGCTAGCTAGCTCTTGGGCATCAATTTCAACTCGCAATGATAAAGCGGGAGTCTAAGTGCAATGCATCCCTTCGACTTCGCAAGTTCATCTACTTTCAACTTTAACATCTGAAGACGTTGAAAACCATTTGGCTTTCACGGCTTCTCAACTTCTCTCCTTTACGCCTTCTCCTCTCTTCGGACATCGTAATCACACAAAGTTAAAAAGCGAATCACAAAATAAGAAATGCCACGGCGCAGTACGACTGGTTGAAACAGCTCAACACTTCTGTATTCGTAGAGATGCGGGGAAATACTAAATTCTAAACGCTATCAGTTCAGAACTTTACTTTCTGTTTCCTTTAGCGTCATAATTTCCCCAGATGTTTTATGACTTGACCTACGCGTCATGGGGGTTGTAAATGCCCTGTATGCAGGTGTTTTATTTAACGTTGTAACTGAGGTTCGTGACATTACCCCAATTTGCGGATTTTTTTCCTGAAATCGGGGGAAAACTAAAACTACGCATAGAATTTTTAAGTTTGTTAATTTTAATATAAAGTATTATTTTACCGTCGCAGTGTCTCTGTTCATTCGATGCAGCTCGAAATGCTATGGTAAGAACAACGTCGTTTATTCAGACGCAACAAAAATATATATTTCTCAAACCTTAGGGAAAAAATTTCCAAGCTTAATCCCAAACACGTTCATATTTGCTAAGATCACAATCTCAACCACAACCAATTGACCCTCAGCGAATCCCAAAGATGCCCTGAGGGAAAAAAACACTTCAATGGAGATAACTTGAACAGAGGCTAATTCTCTGACATGAACGACCATCTTCTGGAATTGTCTCTACGAAAGGAAAATTGAGGAACAATAGGATATAACAACATGTTCCTTCAAAATAGTTGTCGTTCGACGAGAACTGCATTTGTTTTTGACGTTCAAATTAAGCTTGAAGGAGAACGTAACAGGCTCTAACGTTTAACAGCAAGAAGTAATCTTTAAAACAATTGAAATAATACTTGCGGTGTTAAAGTGAAAACTTAAAATATCCTCAATCTATTTAAAAATCTGAATTTATCAAATGTTTAACTTCCTCACTTCAGAAATAATAACCCTTCACTAAGACCTACGTTCGCTGAATCCCACGAAAATTTTAGTTGGAAAAATAATGATCCAGTAAAAAGAATAGTTTGTGGCAAAAAAGGTATTCGTGATGCATGTAAGTGCAATTTTTACCAAAATTTAAAAAGATTATGAGATCCTTTCGATACTTTGCGATTCGCTTCTACAATACGCTCATCGTAGCCAGCGTAATCATGGGTAAGACAGCGGTTATTTTAACTAATAGGAAAAAAAATTTCCACCATGTATTCATCCTTTATATTTACACCATAAATGATTTTATTATCTACCGATTTGTAAATTTTTGTAAATGGCAACTTTGAGTGCCACTCCGCTAAGTCCGCTGATAATGGAAGCATACCACCTCGCTCATCTGACCTATCTCATTCCTCGTCTAGCTCACTCAGCAAACCCCGCTGGCAATGGAAGGCAAATACCATTTTTCTTTGAAACTCTTTCTTAGTGGAAGGCCAGGACTATATTATTCCGTTACTTAAGCTATTTCTCGCTCATTTCCCTTTTGCAGTGGAAGGCGGGCATAACACCAGGAAAATTCTCACTTCCAGAGTGACTTCTCTGCGCTCTAGTTGATCGTGTGCGTGTGTTAGAAAGGAAAATCATCCATAACGTCACGCGGAGTAATACGTACGAAAACGTCGGTCGTGAATACGCCGCCTACGGTCGCGGATAGACGACTAGCTATTTATACGATCCTTACATTTTATGCTAGCGATCATACTAATAGTTTTTACTCTTTTCAGGTATTTGTTGAGTTTGCGACATAATAATTAGATTCAATATAAACTGAATCTTACACGTGCGTAAGGAAGTAGTATTTGAAATGCCGCAACTAACACCCAGGCGTCGCAACCAAGTGGCAGGATTGCTTGCCGCTAATATAGGAGTTTGTGAAATAGCGCGGAAGTTTAATGTCTCCCACTCCACGATTTCAAACTTGAGGAAAAAATGGGAGGAATCACATTGCGTCGATCGAAAGGTGGGGTCTGGAAGGCCCAGGGTTACTATCGAGGATCAAGATCAGCATATTATTGACTATGTTCGACAAAATCCTTTTTCTACTGCGCCGGAGACGAGGAGCGCAATTGGACTTCCCATAAGTTCAGACACTGTGCGGCGAAGGCTCCGATTAAGTGGACTAGAAGCTAGGCGCGCAGCGATCAAAGAGATTTTAATCCCCGCTCATAAACGTGCCAGGTTAGAATTCGCTCAAAAATATGTGAACGAGGGTGCGGATTTCTGGAAGAAGGTCATTTTCAGTGACGAGAAAACGTTCTCGTCATGTTTTAATGGGCCGGTCACTGTTTACCGTCCACGTAATTCACGTTTCAACCCTATGTATGTAAAGGAAAGGAGGAGAAGTGGAAGATTTTCGGTCCATATTTGGGGATGGATGTGTGCTGAAGGTCCAGGAGCCATTTGGAAAATAGATGGAAATTTAGATGGAAAGCAATATGTCCACATATTAAAGAATGTAATGCTTCCATCACTTAAGATTCTCTTTCCAGATGAATTCATTTTCCAACAGGTAAACCTGTTCTTCTAACTTATTTGCATTTCTGCAATATCGTGCTTTTTAATTTATTCTCGTAATGATAACTTTAAACGAGTATGCAGTTTAGCATCAACCTAAATACAGGGAGAACATTTTTCCATGATGAAATGATTAAAATTACGATTTCATTCATATGAGGTTTATGTAATTTCCCTAAGTAAGGCAGTTATCAAATGTTGCTAATAATTTATAGGATAACTCCCGGGTACATACGTGCAAGGAGGCAAGAAGTTGGTTTGTGCAAGAAGGTATTAACCAAATCAGCTGGCCAGCGAGGAGTCCAGACCTCAATCCGATTGAAAATATATGGGGTATAATGGTGAAAAATCTGAAGAACAAGGATCTCCCATCAAATCCTGCCAACTTTCTGCAGGATATCGAGGACGCATGGGATGATATTGGGGTACCTGTATGCTTTCGTGTCATACAATCAATGCCGGAACGTCTTCGGCTTGTAATAAGTAACGGCGGAGGGTGGATTAATTACTAATAACGTGGCGGTAACTATCAAGATAAAATAGCAGGAAACATTTTATTGCATTATCATTGATCGTTGTTGTTTTGCTAAATTGTGAAATTCTTATTCTTGCAGATTAGTATTCGGGCAATGAGAGTGCTTCCTGTTAATCACTGACTTCCCGTACCGTTCTTTCTCGAGTTGGCTCCTGGATAGTCATTTAGACAGCGCGTTAGCCGTTGGTCCCTGGTTCGATTCCTGGTTGGAGCCAAAGAACGGAACGGAAAAATAATAAAATCTGTTGAAGCACTCTTAATAACAGTACTACGTTCTTTTGGTGCTTCTTCATATCCTATTCCCAATAATCCTTTTCCTTTTTTACCTTATCTCGATGATTATCAGCGTCACATTTATGAAATGGATGATTTCGCTATTTCGCTGAGGGATACCAATATCCTAAAAAGTATTCTACTCTAATCTTTTTCACATGTTACACATTTCCAATAAAACTTCCATCTTCCTAAATCTACAAGCAGCTTTTAATTAAATTGACCACTAATAAGTCTTAAATGATACTTTCTTCGAAATTTGTGCGTACCGGTATCTTTCTAAAGTAAGTAACCCTACATAAATAGGAAAAATATGGATAAAAAGGACGGAAGTAACTCCTTATCGTTTTTGCTGTGAGATGGACAGTGGACAAAAGTATCATTCGCTATAACCCAACTCTCGTTATATGCCTAACTTGTTATAACAGACTTTTACTGTATCTAATAGCAAATGGCACCTGATCTAAACGAAATAAGCATCGGAAAAATGGGAGAGTGTTTGAGAAGGGAGTTTAAGTGTTTAAAAGGATTCATCTACATGGCTGGGACTCTGAGAAAAAAAGGAAAAACATATGTATTTTTAAATTAATGTTTCCGAGATACATTTATCAAACTGCCCAGATGGTCTCAATGAGGCCACTTGAACATACCATATACTTATTTTGTAGAGATATTATCCAGTCTTCTGAAGAAAGGTCTTCTTCTCATTTCAACTACAATTCTGTGTAGAATTACAACTTTGCTAGAAAACTCTGACATTACTCCTTCCGTTGTAAGCTAAGGAAATATGATTGGTTCTAATGGTTTAAATTAACTTAAATCAAATCAAAACAAGAACGAGTTTGTATGAAAAAAGATCGAAGACGAACAGAAATTATTGCGGAGGACTAGTTACCATCTTGGATATTTATTATAATGATAGGGCGGATGGATATAACGTCCGGCGTTATTCTTCTGGTCTAAGGCATATAGAGGCTTTATTTGAGTGTGATGTTATAAATTATACATACATTCTCATTAAGGAAGAGTTTTTCTCTGCAGATATGTGTTTTCTGTATTTATATGGTATGTATATTATTAATTGTATCAACTTAAAGTTTAATAATTTTATTATGAAGAAATCCCGAATTTTTCACCCCTGATCATTTTTAAAACTGCTAATCACTCTCTAATTTGATATATTTGTTGCACAAAAAGAACGTAGTATTAAGACAATTTTACATTTTTACTGAAATATGTCCGTATTTTGATTTTAAGCTTGAAAAAGTTATGGCGATGTTTTCTATCCTTTTCATCAGTAATTCGATGAAACGGCCGCTGCGCCTCGCGACGGACGAAAATCAAGAAAGGATATTCGTAAAAATAATTACGGTTAGCATTAGATTTTTGCGATGTTTCCCTTCTCAGAAATTTTAATTTCTAATTTTTGAAAAATTAAAAAAGGAAGTAGTAATTAGCGACAAGACAGTAAGTCCAGCTATGCGTTTCCTAAGAAAGCCCTCTTATAAACATTTGCATTACATCCAAGATACGAAAATAACAGGTCTTTGCATCCGTGAGGTATCGAAGAGGATATAAGCAATCTTGTTTTAAATCCCCCCTGCCATACGCCATTGGCGGCTCGCGGGGTGAAGATTTAAATCTAAAGAGATTCCCAAAGGCCGATGGCCAAACTCTGCGTCTTCTTTTGCCAGATTTGCTTACGTCACTTATTAGGCTTCCATTTGAAAATTACAATAACGCTATCAATTATCTGGGTGTCCTCTTGCATTTTTGCATCGCCCATATTTCTGAGCGTCGTGGTTGGAGGTAGGGAAGGAGGTTAAAGGTGGAAAGGGGGCCCATTCTCAATGCCGCCGGTAACGCCACTGAAGTTTCTCCATATGCATTCAAAAAAGCTGTGGATATACTCCCCTCCCTTAAGATTTCTCGTGATTTATGAATATATCGTAGCTGAGTAATTTCTGAATTCGAAGATAGAGGGTACAGCTAGACAAAAAGTGAAATTTGATTTCGCTATTGCATCTTATAGCCAAGTAGCAGCCTTTGCGGAAACCTTGTTGACTGCGCGTGATTGCAACATTATCGCTGTGAGAAGGCATTAAGCAATTGCATTTTATGTGCACAAGAATCATACAAAACATAAATGTTAACGACATCGGTCGGTAATAACCCAGCTTTGACTTATGCTCTTTTCCCGGTACGTACTGGAGTGATGTGCGCTTTTCTCCACAAGACTGGAACCAAACGTTCATCTAAAGATTTACTAAAGAAAACGGAGAAGAGGAAGGCAAGCTCATCTAAAAGCGTAGATATAACGATGGCAGTTATGCCTTTTGGTCGAAGAGATTTCTTATTATCTTCTTACTATCACGATAGTATCGCGATACGTCGACGCTCTTTGTATTTTCTGTTATTGCGTGGAAAAGACTTCATATAAGAATTTAACGCTCTTTTTTTCCTTTGGAGGGAACGTAGTTCTGGTTTTACCTATCGCAGCAGTTGACGATCTCGAACATTTTTCGTCGGAACAAATTTAGAGATACTTACTCGAAGAATACGGAGATTTTCAGACCAACTGTTATATAATGAATTGTTGCAAATTAAACGGATAAGATTTTCACTTTTACTTTTAACAAACACCTTCAATGAGGGGAAGTTGGCTTTCTTAAAGATACATAAGGTACGGGAGGGGTTCAATACTCAGAGAGCATCTATCTTGAGCACTGCGGTTATTATTGTATGATCGGATATACCTTCATCACATCAATACTGTTCACTATGTGAGAGTGGCTAATGGCAAGGAGATCTAGATTATTACCTTTTTTGTGAGGAGTTACTCGAGCCCTTTCTGTCTTTACCTGTTCGAGCGCGAAGACAGAAAATAAATATATTAGATTCAGCAATAACGTTCTATCTCGACTATTGATATTTCAGGAAATTTTTGTCCAATTTATCTGGTAGATTAGTATTTCCTCCTACCGATACGGTTCCGCTGAGTTTACTCTCCTGGAATATTCCCTCAGAGAACATCTGTGGAACTGTCGCCGCCGTCGGAAGGGCGATAGAAAGAGCAGAAATAAGTTTTCTTACATTGTCTATTTGACACTGGGCACCAAATCATCTTACTGTTCGCCCGGCTTTTAAGGTTTTCTAACTGAATTATTAAACTATTTCTCACAGCGATAAATACTCCGCCTCCTATTCGGCTGTCTCGGTCCTTACGGTGCACTGTGAAATATGATTTGAGCAAATTCAAAATCCTCATGCATTTTTGAATATGATGTAATCTTTTAACTGTGACGAACGACATTTTAAAAATGAGCGTTTCCAACTAAATGAACCTTTATAACTTGTATATATTCTGACCAATTTAACGTAATTTATACTTCAATTTAGCAATAAATGTTATTATTATTACAATTTTGTAGTCGTCAATACTCTAGGGATCCGGAAATGATGTGAAGGTGGAAAGTGTTGGGTCTCCTCGTAACTAATAGAGAGGAATCTGTTTCCAACTCACAGACAGTGCACTTTTCAAAATACAATACCTTACTATTAAACGAAAACGTTCCAGAAATCGCTGGTATAGCATTCCCTGGGACCTCAGATAAGAGCCAACCTTATCTCTTGGCCGTACGGTGTTGCCAAGCCCTGTATTTCAGCGCCCCTCAATCTTATGCAGCTAAGGCTACGCCGTTCGATTTTTTTGCTGGGAGCTGTACATAATATGCATAGTCCATTACCTTATACATTAACAGAACAATTATTATTTATACATACATTGCATCATATTACATTATACATTTACATCGTATTACATATTTACTATAACATCTTCAAAGAACTCTCTTGTAGAATAATAACATTTATTAATCAAGAACTTTTTAAATGTTTTTAGGAATTTTAAATGATCTGTAGACAGTTTTTGTCTCATATCAATCGTTAATTTGTTGTATATCCTCCTACCCATATATTGTGGACTATTTTCAAATAATTTTAATTTGTGTTTCGGATCTCTTTCGGACATCTGGCTTAAAAATAAAATACGCTCAAAACTTCAGTGATCGCCAATGTTTACGTTTGAATAGATAAAGAGACAATGCTCTTCATGCTCCGTCATGAATGAAGGATTTAGATTAATGGAAATAAAGTTTAAGGCCAAGATGAAGTTCTTTGGTTATCAGTAGGACTCGGAAAGACATTCTTCTGATTGAAGCTGATGAGTGTAACACTGAATTTAAATACAATTAAATCCATCGTATATTATATTGATAATGTATTATATACGAGCTTATGGTCTTTAATAGTCGATATCTTTCTATTTTTTGTATCGTGTTTATTTGTCATCAAAATGTAACCTTTGAGTCCAAAGCGTCTTTCTCCATTGATCAGTATTCGGATCCGGAAGGACATTCTTCGGATGCGATCTTGGAAACTGATGGGTATAACACCGAATTACATTGATATAAAGTTCATCATGTATTTTACTAATATATTTATATATATATAAACTTGAGCCTACGGCCAGTGATTAATCGATTTATTTTAATTTATTATTGCGTCTCTATCAAACATCAAACAAACCTTCGAGACAATAGCGAGATTCCCCAGCGATCAAGACGTTAGGGAAGGACATTCTTTTGATGTGATCATGAAATCTGATGTGTATAAACCTAGAATAAATTTTTATTAACTTCCGCGTGTATTTTATTGATATTTGGATAAACATAATTTAGCCTATATATTTTTTCTAATCGATTTCTTACAATTTTTCTAGTATCGTGATTATATTATATCATATTCAACCCTTCGAGTCCAAGAAGATTACCCGCAGTGATGACGATGATCCAGAAGGACATTCTTTTGAGGCTATTTTGGAAACTGATGAGTATTAGCCGTGAATAACTTTATATTGAGTTCCTCATATCATTCTAATTTCTATTACCACGTAAAACAATATTTATTGCCTGACTAATCTTTCGTTTAAAATTTATATTAATGTGGTAAGCTGCATTTTATTGAAAAATGTTCGTAAGATTAATTAAAAACTAAACATAAGTATACTGTTCCTCGGCAAAAGAAATAAAAATATCTTGCAATGTAGCCTATTGGAATCGGAAACTTTTTCTCTATTGATTAAACTTAATGATTTTTTTAATATAGAATTTACAAATCGCGTAATCACTTGACTGGAAAAACACATATATAGTAGAAGAAACGACTAATATACAAAACAAAAATTTACAATAGACAAGTTTCCATGGAAATTGCAGAGAATATTTTTATGATAATACGATAAATGTTCATTTATATTCTTGGAATACTTTGAGATATATTTTTCTTAGATTTTGTCTTTCATTAATATATTCCTACATAATTAAAGGGAGAATCATTCATCACCAAACCTAACAGGACGAATAAAGATAAAAAAGAAAGAGCAAACCGATTGAAAGCTAAAATTGCAACGGACAAGGAAATTCTGTACTTATATTGTTGAAAAAAATTATTTCCTCTCCAATAATGGTAAATGATATCTGATATTGTTCATATTTCCTGGAATTATATTATTCCTACATTTTGTCTTTCAATAATGCATTCGTCAATTGCACTTAAGGAAGAGTCATTCATTTACACTCATAAAAGTATGAAAAAAGAAAAGGAATATGGAGCAGGAATGGGGAGAGCGAAAATACCAATGGACATGTAAATAATTTAGATGAAATTAAAAAAACCTCTCCAAACATGAAAGGACGGATATGGAGTAAGAAGATGCAGCAAAGAGAGGGGGAGCAAGCAATCCAATGGACACGTAATCATTGTACTAGTATTGTTAATTATAAATCGTACTTCCTCATAAACGGTAAGTAATAATATAATTTTTTATATTCACTTACAATTATATTATTCGAAGATTTTACTTCCATTAATAAAAACTTCTTTTTTCGTATATGAAGTTTCATTCGTCTCCACACATGAAAGGACACGGATGGACACGGATGGAAGGGACATCTGGATGAAGAATACATGAAAGGACGAATATGGAGTAAGAAGAGGCAGCAAAGAGAGGGGAGCCAGCAATGCAATGGACACGTGAATATTACACTACTATTGTTAATTATACATAGTATTTACAACAAAACGGTTATTGAAATTACACAGTTCTGCATTTTCTTAAAATTATACATTTCTCGTTCATTAATACATTCTTCTTTTTCAGAGTAGCAGTAGATTCAGTCGTCTCCACAGAAGTAAGGACTTATCTTGTTGAAGGGGAAGTGTCCAAGTGAGGGAGAGCCAACAATTCAATAGACACGTGATTATTAAACTCGTACTGTTTATTTTACACAGTATTAACTCAAAAACAGTTATTCAACCTTGAGAATTCTGCATTTTCTTGGAATTATATTTTTGCTACATTATTAGGTTTATTAATACATTCTACTTTTTCAGTAGGTGTAGCTTTTTGTCGTCTTCACAGAAGTAAGTAAAAATCTTGATGAAGATAAAGTGTCCAAGCGAGGAGTTGCCAGCAATCCAATAAACACGTAATTATTGTACTCGTATTGTTCATGTTACATAGTATTACCTCTAAAACAGTTATTCAAGTTTGACAATTCTGCATTTTCTTGGAATAGTATTTTTGCTACATTTTTTCGTTTATTAATACATTCTTCTTTTTCATAGTAGGTTTAGTTTCAGCCGTCTCCAAAGATGTATGGGAAAATATGGATGAATAAGAAGGGTCCAATCGAGGGAGAGCCAACAATCCAATAGACACGTGATTATTTTACTCTTATTGTTAATTTTACACCTTCAGAACATCAAAGAGTTTAATAGATACTTTACTACATTCAGATATTTTTAATATTAATTAATTAAAAAAAATCAATTCAATATCCTGTGAGTGGTTTAAAGCTTTCAATAAAGTTAATTATAATTTTTAAAAGTCATTTCGACAATTATTAAAATGATTCATGAAAACTCCATATTTTATGGGTTATAGAAATAGTGCATCTCATCAGGTAAACTCTGATACTTGTAATCGGAATTTGTTCATTATTTTCCTTTGAAATATTAAATATTTACGAAGTATTTACATAATAATATTTACGAAGTATGTAAATAATACTATTTAAATAATAATAATTTGAAATCGAAGGTTCAACTGACAAGTTACGGGACTGCTGTGTTTGTTACAGAATTAAAAATAAGAAAAAATATTTTAAATGGATGAAATATAATATTTTTATACAAGTTAAAGATTAATGAATGCTACGAATTCGTACATGAAATTTTGTTAGAAGGAATGTAGCCGTTTTCCTGTTTAGTATTGCAGAAATATTTTTAGCGATGTTAGTATAGAAACAAGCAAATCTCGTTGATAGTGTCAAAACTAATGTCCAAGAATTACCGAATATTAACAATTTTTTTTACATCTTTGGATATAACTGAAGAAGGAATTTAACAGAACAATTAAAAAATAATATTATTTAATCAGCTGTGGAATGCTACGCACTGTAATAATGTATAGCGAAGCAGCCAAGAATCGGTCAGAGAGATGATTGATTTTTAGTCTCCTTCATATCTATCGCATTTTATTCTATTGTCATTGAAATGAAAACTCACAGTAAAGGAAGAAATTATTTCACGTCTCTGGCTAGATAGAAAAAAGGAAATTCTACCCGAATCATCATCTTCGAAATGGAATCCGTCCTGTTTCGGAAGATATGGCTAAAAGTAGAGAACACCGATTCTAATGAAATAATATACTGTGACGGTTTTTCTTTATTGACACAAAAAAAACAAAGAATCTACTACAAAGGCAGTGACGGTGCTTCGCGATGCTTGCTGACCACGGGGTCTTCCCCTTTTTCGGCGATGTCTTCTGTGACTTCAGGTTCCCCGCTGGCTTGCCCTCTCCCTCTGCGCTCCGCAAGTCCTTTTTCTCTTTGTGCTTTCCTTCTATCAGCAAGTGGTAGTCCACTTTCTTCACGATTACCTCCTCTGGGGTGAAGTTTCTTTCGGTCACCTCGCTTATTATTGAGTCCTATGTGACCAGAGTGCCACAACACGCCACTTCATCAAAACAAAAACAAATGCATAACTCAATAGAAAAACTCGTACAATACAGGTGATAAAAAAATAAATAACCAAATATAATAATAGCCTTCATGCTATTTCGTCACAATACCCATCATAAAAATTTTATTTCCACGCTAAATGATGAAGATTTGAGCATTTTTATAACCACTTATGTACTATTACAGGAACTTTCTTGAGAAAAGTACCTGATTTTGGCGATCAAAAATCGTTTACCTACTTTCAATGATTTTCATTCAGTTAATATTCGTTGAATGACTTTCCCATTTGAGTATGAGCTAGCGGAAGATGTTTATAATATAAAAATATAAAAATGTTTTTATAGTTGAATTTGCGCACTCAATGTGCAATACTGTGAACTTCTGCTAACATAGAAACGAAAAATTCGTATGAAAGTGAAGTTATACTGTTGTGACCGCAAGGATAACAAGTATACAAATTTGCAGTATTAAGTTACTAAAACGTATCAGTATCAACATTATGGATTGGCTAATATACACCATGATCGCAACTTACGAAATCGAAAATTAAGTGAGTTTCAGTCATTGAAAATTGGACCACCGATTTTAAATCTTCAAAATAGGATACTTCTCTAAAGTAAACTACAGTATTTGTCCAGGAACGGCAAGTAAAACATTAAGGTTTACATGCATGAACGTGTAAAGGATTACTCTACCATGCGCATTTAATTTCATTGCTCTTGTTGGACTAAACCCGAACCTATATAGCTATAACTTACCAAATTCGATTGATTCAACTGATTTAAAGGCACTCGGAGTCTAGTGAAATTTCGTGTACCTACAATTTCTATATCGCTAAGTTTGAATTCAGCACGGCTTTTATCGATATAATATTCATCTTACTTCTTCTAATTGAAGGGAAGCGAAATTGGGGGACTAACCTCCCTGTTATGTCGTGTTCCTTAAATTTTCCTTGTTTTTCTTGTTTCAATTTTTTCAATCTTGTTTCAATTTTTCATTTTTTTGTGCATTGTAAATTTTATCACAGTGTTCTCAAGTGACTCGGTAAACCCCTTACCTCGACGCCCCCTCCCTCGAAGCCCCCTCCCTCGACGCCCCCTCCCTCGACGCGCCCTCCCTCGACGCCCCCTCCCTCGACGACCCCTCCCTCGACGACCCCTCCCACGACGACCCCTCCCTCGACGACCCCTCCCACGACGCCCAAGCTCCGTCGTCCTCTACCGCAACACCCCTGCTACCGACCCCCTCTGCACCAACGCTATTCCTCCAGCTATCCCCCCCGGACTCATTTTCTCCCCGAACGACCTCTCCTTGCTCAGTCCCGCGACTTCACTTTTATTTATTATGGCCTGGGAGGGTGAGGGCTACTGCCCCCCTCTACCTTGCCCCAGAGATCCCACTTTTGTTTACATATATTTTACAAGCAGAAGTACAATATACATGCCTTAATGATTACACACATAACAGTGAGATTAAAATATAATCTAGAACATTTTAAAATTGTTAAAAATCATATGGATTGCAGTATTAGAAAAATTATACAATGTACCCAATATCCATTGATCAATAAAAATTTATTTTTTGAGATTGAATTAACACTGAATAGATCGGTAAAAATCAAACTTAAATCAATATTTGTTAACCCTGCATCACCACTATTCATTTCGGAAATTAAAAATTGAATAAGGTTGAAATATTAAAAATACGTAAAGGTTCACTTCATTGTTCAATAGATGGTTCACTAAATAATTAAGAATAAAAATACACCACCATCAGTCACATGAAGGATTAACGATTAAAAAAGGTAAAATAGCATAAATAGATAACGGCTCACTTAATTGTTCAAAATTTGGTTCACTAAATAGTTTAGAATAAAAGTTTATCATTGGGATGTGTACTTCACGGATTAACTTCACTTCACTTCAAAAGTCACGGATTACATTTCACAAGGAAGTCCTTGTTTTACTATTTCACTGCTAAAATTGATCTCGATGATATCCATCGACGCAGCCTCACAACGCCGTCCCCCGACGCCATCCTTCGAGAAAAATAATTAGTGTGATATTAGCAGAAAACAAAACGTAGTCAATGACAGATAATAGCGTTTATTCAAGTTCTTAAATCCTGGATTGCATGAGCGGAGTCTCCGCAAAGCACAACAGTTTGTTATAAAGAAATATTATTAATACATTCAAAAAGTAAAATCTGGTTGCGTCTTAAATTAGAGAATCCCAATGTTAGGCTATGATATTTCTAGTAATGCATCTGAGATTTAATAAATAAGATTCTTTACAGGATTCTTTACTTTCAATAATGGTACTTGTATTTAACCAGATTTAGGAAGATCATTATGTAAAATCTAACTAAATAAATAATAAGCGTATTTTAGCAAAACAAATTAGATCTTCAGGTATATCCAGTGGATGATAATGATGTAAAAATACATAACTAACAGATTTTCATTATGTATGAATTCTTTAAAATTGATTTGTTTTTCTAATATTTCGCGAAAACAAAGTTAAGGAGCATTGGTTTAGTTTTGTTCGTTGAGTAGTCAGCGTTATATAAATTAACAATGTTAAGAAAAATACAAGTAACTTCTCTTCAATAAAGAAACATAAGAATTTTGGAGGCGGAGCCTTAGCCATAAGACTCTGAGAGTAGAAAGTAATTGATGATTTATCTCTTAAACTGATTTTCTTGTAAGAAGAAAAAAAGAATTACGGAACTAGCACTCTAAAAAAGCTGAACTGACGATTGATTGTCAACGCGAAATCCATAACCAACCCAAACATCTTGCGATAACCCACATACACCGATTATGCTAGACCCTACTTTTTCTCGCATCATCATTCCCGCAGACATTCCTTCTTAAACTCTCTCATACACAGGCTCCTACAAATCCCTCTTTCCCCCTAAAACTTTCAAAAAGAACTCAATACTGTAAAATACAGAGCTGAAATAAATAATTACAACCCCAACCTCATCAATAATATACTCAATAGGAAACTCAAAAAGCTTGCTGCCCAAAAGATTGCCCAATCCCTCACCCCCCTCGAAAAAGAAGCCACCTCATGGCGGAAAATTCCCTTCTTTCGGACCCATTTCCTACGCCATTACTACCCTTTTCCGAAATCGTATAAGACCCACATTTCACAACCCCTTAACAATAAGAAACCTTCTCCCCAGCCCCAAAGACCACTGGGATCCTGCGACCACCAGCGGCGTCTACCTTCTCTCCTGCGACAACTGCGATTCCAAATACGTTGGTCAAAGCGGCCGCGACCTGGCCATCAGGGCCGCGGAACACCGAGCTTGCCTCCGCCGGAAACAATACCCCCCCGCCTCTGCTTTCGCCCGTCACCTCCTGGAATCGGGACATAAAAGCAACTTTGCCCCCGCACTCCTTCAACAGAAGAAAAAAGGACGTCGTTTGGACATCCTAAAGACAATCGAAATTGTGAATTTTTCCGCGGAAAATGGTTTCCTCACCAATGAACACACCTTTCCCCATACCTCACCTCTCACCTCCCTTCCCAAAAAGATATTAGCACAACCTCTCCTTCCCTTTCCCCTCCAACCCTTCAGGACTTTTATGAAACCTTCCAAAGATTTCTGTACCAGAAGATGCTAATCCGGTAGCGAAACCGGTCGTCAGTAAAATAACCGTGGAAAATTTAAATTGTTTTTCTTCATTATCTAAATGTCCTTCCACAAAGTAACGCCTGAGCATCTAGATTTCATTAAATGATTCCATTTAAATGGCCAAAATCTCTCAGAAACATAAATGCTCTAAATCAACAATAGCGTTGTTCAGTTAAGGATACGATTTTTTTAATCAATAAATGTTATAATATTTTCATTTGTTACACTAAGATTCCAAAATCATCTAATGGAAAGAAAAATTAAACGACCAAAAAAGGAGTCAGAACTAAATTTCTCATCTTTTTATGACATTTCAATTTCGTATGACCTTCAAAATTGGTAATGTGTTTTCAAAAAATACCCATTACTTCATAATAGTTCATGAATATCTTATGGAATAGTGTCGCCATTACTGTGATAGAAAAGCAAATCATGATGCAAATAAATAACACACGTTTCTACTTAAATCGTTTGATATTAATTTCTTTTTACATCAAGGAATCAATTTTAATAACAGTTTACGATGCTTTCATTCGAATGTTGGTCTCTCAAACAGTTGCTGCGGCACATTTTCTTTCCAGAATATATTTACAGCAAATAAATTACTGTTTACGGAGAACAATGAAATTTAATCGAGTCTTTTATGACGAATTGAAAATTGTGGAATACCTCATGCGTTATTAAATTTAAAATAGTACTGCCGTTTCAGCCTGAAACTGAGGCATTATCAAAAGATAATACTGATAGAAGTTGGAAGTGAATCAATTGTGACGAATATCCGATAACATTAGAGACCTTTAACGAATGAAAAAATCGCAAAATGGGGAAATTGTTCGAAAATGAAGCACTATCGATCGTACTTAAATAGGAATTATAATGAAATTAGATTCAATTTGTACTCATCGTATTATGTGTTCCTTCCATGGACCGATTAACTCTCCTCAGGATCTCTGCATTTCTTCTCTTGCTCTTCCAAGATGGAGAAAGGTTCCGAGCGTGTTTCTGAAGAATAAATAAAAACAGTTAATAAACTATTATTTCGAAAGAAAAACATTATGTTAATCCAAAAATACGCACTATCTGTCATACTTGAATTGGAATAGTAATGACATTAGATTCAAATTATACTCATTGTATTTTGTATTCCATCCCTGGACCGAATATCTCTCCTCAGCATCTCTGCGCTCCTACTCTGCTCTTCCATGATGAAGAAATGACGCGGGCATGAATAACTAGAATAAATAAAAAATATTAATTCGAAATCAAATTCATTATTTTATCCAAAACTACTCATTACCTAGCATACTTAAACAGGACTTATAATAATATTAGGTTAAAATTATACTCATTGTATTCTACCCTCCATCCATAGACCAAATATCCCTCCGCACCATCGCTGCTCTCCTTTTCTGTTTCCCCATGATAAAGAAATGGTTTCTTAACATGTCAGACCACTCAGGAAAACCGGAAAAATAATATAAATGATCACGCGAGTAACATTAGCCTTTATACACCAACCAGATCTCACGCAATCGTTTTCTTATAAATCTCAAATACCTCACTTATTTATTTAATATTCCAAAAATACCGTTTAAAAAGAACTTAACTGTATGGGGCTTCGGAAGGACGTCGCTTGATAATCCTTTTGGTTGAACCGCCTTTCGCACCAGAGACACCAAGAGGAATATTCCAAGAGTGAGAGTATTTACCTCATTGGAAATTGAGAAAATAGAGAAGCAAAAATCAATTAAGTATTCACATAAAACATTCTACAATACAAGTATAAGAGCGGGCAGATATTTTAGCGATTGCTCAAATTAGAATTGCATATTTTACCTCGCAGGACAAGGTCTGATACCAAATCGAAGATGTTTACGAACAATCGCTTCGGAATTCAAAATAATTAATTCGTGTATCTCAAAAAGAGAGATTAGTTAGCCGAGATGTAAATAATAAAAACACTACATTTTGCTCATTCAATATTAATTTGGAATCTCAATTACAATCAAATAAAAATTTATACCAAAACGGAAATTTGTTAGTAAATAAAAAAGCGAGAGGCTTAAAACGATAACTATTCGTCAATTCAAATATTTTCTGGACTTCCGTCACAAGAACAGTAGAAGGTATTTACTGAAGCAATTAGAATATATTGTTTGTGTTCATTTTCGATATTCAATTCAAGAAATTCAATTTAAGACAAGAAGCTGTGAATACTATTATCTTAGTATCCAGCAGATCACCAGTAATTATTACTGATATTCATCTTAGGTTGCACCAAAGAGATTATATTCGAAGACTTCCAATGGATTTTAAAATTAGGTCCTCCAACCTGACTTCCGAATAATTGAGACTCAAAAACTAGAATGATAATTGACTATTTCCGCACAAATGAATATCTACTCATATTAAGTCCGCCTATGATATATTTGTAAAAAATTCATCATTCAACGGAAGTCAAAATACTTTTTTTTCTATTTTCAGGCGCGCACCGTGATTGAAATAAGCTTCAATGAAGGTTATCTCTTTTGTTTGAAAAGAAAACAACAGCTATGGAAGGCCTACCTTTCTTCAAGGAATTTCGGAAGGGCTGCGATAGATAGCGAAGGGTTCGGAATCCACATCAGCTGACCTCCCAATGACGTCAGGACTTCCCACGATTCACATTAGTTCAGCTTATGTTCCTGCTGTGAGGGCTTCACGAATGTGGAATAAAAGGGAAACAACTTCCAAGAAGTTCATTACTTAACGTGTAAAATATCCGTTTACGTTAGCTCAAACAATGCATCTGCAGTGATACTATTACATGGAGTAAGTTGTTTTGTAGAATAACGCTATTCAAGTTATATATAAATCAACCAATACAGTGAGAACTCGGTGCTTCGAGGGGTGCATTATCTCTCAACCATAATTTTTGGCTTGTGTGAATAACGCGTATAAAGTGAGCTGCTGTAACATCCAAACTGCAGTTAGTAATGCAAAAGTGATCCTTAATGGTTTACCAGTGAGTGAATCAGTGAAATGTGAACGAGTGGTTCCTCGTTGGGGGTCATTGGTACCTGCTGGTTTTGCTGGATAACTGGATACTTCCCCCGATAATAAACTGGATTATTCCAATGGCACGTTAGTAAATCTATCCCCGAAATATTCGTATCTATCGCTAATTAGACCCATTGAGTAGAAAAGGTAGTATTACTTAAAATGTTGTACCAGGTGTAGAAGTATGAAATCGGAATTTCCCTATAGATGGTGCTCGCTATCAGTTAAAAGACCGTAAGACCGCTTCTGCAGAGTCATCTTCTCCCTCTGACAGATGACAAAGTTTGTCAACACGCAATAACAAAATTTTAATATATTTTACTATATCCTCAAACATGTCGAGTTTTGTGCACACGAACTATTACTTGCAGTCAGTATTGGTTTTCTGCTATCATTTAAAGAAAACTGCTGCAAAATCACATAGAATGCTTGTCGAAGCATAGGTGAACATGCTTTTGGCAAAACTCAGTGCTTCGAGTTGTTTAAAAAATTTAAAATTGGTGATTTAGACGTGAGAAGGAAGGAAGGAAACTCAAAGGAAGAATTGTTTTTTGGCGTGGCATTCATAACCTACCGGAGAGGTGGGAAAAATGTATAAAATCCAATGGAGATTATTTTGAATTAAATTTTTTTTTATAATTTTCAAATAACAGACGTGTAATTTTTACTAAAAATTCCGGTTTCATAATTCTACACCTGGTAAATTCCGCTACTTGAGAATATCTTAAACATATTGGATTCCAGGAAGAAAGATCAGCTGATTAAGTCATTTCAACGTAGTCATTTTCCCGTGATTTAAGAGAGCAATAGATTTAGGATATTGAGTCATAATGCTTGCATCCCCCGCCACATGCCAAAAGCCAGCCTTCAGGGATCTTACATAGACCTCTCAAAAATTTCCGACCAGTTTTCATTCATTAAAATCTCCAATTATAGCGTATTTACATTGCATTAGATATACTTTAAACATAAATAAGCAATCAGTTTTACTTTTGAAATAATGAACTAGTTTCAGATTGAAAAGGCACTAATATTTTACATATTCAAACACGCGGGGTACTACTTTATAATTAATTCATCATAAATAATAGATGACGTCTCTGTTTTTTCCAAAAATGCTGATTTTATCGATGTTAATAAATTCCAGAAAGATAAAAGGCCGGAGCAACTGTTGTAAAAACCTACATTCAATCGAGTGCAAGGTAAAAGTTAATAAAAATTGCTTCGTAAATATAATAGAAAATCATGTTCAAACAATCAATGTAAGAAATTATAGAATTAAGGAGTAAAATTGTAAAATCAAAATTAGTAAAATTTTCAAACTGTAAACATTCGTTAATTTCACTCCTTTCATGAATATAGGAACCTTTTGATTACATAATGGTTTAAGTTTATATCGCAGTAAAGGAGATACTTTCCCGTAAGATATGTATATACAGTTCGTTATTGTTAAGGGTTTATTTAATTTTGAATATATATATTACTAATTTTAAAAAAGTAATGCGTAATCAAGAAAGAGTTTCAAGATGAGGAATTTAATTCAAACTTTCTTAGGTCTTGTTATTTAACTACTCGTATGAATTGCTGGAATTTTGGTGTAGTTGCAATATTTTATGATCAGAAAAAAAATCGTACTCTTAATGACCAACATAGTTATAAATTCAGAGCAATTGTATTTCTTTTTGTCATTGTTGAAAAACAGGACATTTCTTAAAGACCGACACATAATAATCAATATGAGTATTTTCACTCGAACCGTTTTTAACCTACATTGAACATAGAGAACCCAAAAATTTGTTTTTACTATTAAATAAGTAATTTAATTTTTTTTATTTAAAATCAATAATATGTTCGGCATGAAATTTCTACACCCTATATCTGAAATTGCATTGACCATTACATAAAATCCCTGTGTTTCAATTAACATTTCCTCTTTATTTATGAATTCTTGAAGGACATAAAGAAAGAGGTGAAATTATTTCAACTTTCTTAGTTCCTTTAAAGAAGCTATAAGGCCACCTTAAACTTTGTAAAGAAGGGCAGAACAATTTAGTTCTATCGGAATCACATATTCTCGCATTTTTTTGTATAAAGTGTCCGAGAAAACAAAGGAAAGGGAAAGCAAAAGAGCAAACAGTTCTTGAAAGATTATCGTATGAATGTAAATACCTTTCATTTCTTCTTACAGTCATATCTGAAAGCGCGAGAAAGGGAAAGTTCATGTTTGTGAGAAAAAAAGTAATGCGCTACTGCTAATTGATATGGAGCAAAAAAATAATTAATACATATGTTCGGGATTGCGAAGACTTACAGCTATTCTTCAAGAGCAATATTTTACAGATGAACATTATATGATACATAAGTATTCGTAAAAGATATTATATGAGTATGTATCAACACGGTTCCGTAAATTATGCATTCCTTTCGAATATTAATTTTTACATCAAAAGGTGTGAATGTATTTAAGGAGTTATTAATATTGAATTTGATTTAAATCTCTTTCCACCAAAACAAAGTTCCTTCGCTAATTTAAAAAAAATACGGCAAATACCAAGCAGACTTAGAAACTTTGACAAAAAGGTGAACCTTAGAGAAATCTCATCGAAATCTTTGTAAAAATACATTATCGTTCGTCAACTTACCGATAATTTCCGATGCCAGCTTGTTTAGCCAAGTGGCAAAGTATTCGAGCGGTATATCATTGCCTTTTCAATTTTTGTACGTACATTATACTGCCACATATAATAGAGAAGAGGTACTTGACTGTACACTGTCGTTTGTTTAATTTTTTTGACGTTAATATCATTAATTTTAATCTACAACACCGATCCTACATATCATTAGGAGCAGGTAATTTTTTTATTAATAATTTGAAGATAGTTCTTCTAGAATACAGTAAATATATAAGATTCTTCATAATATACTAACTCTTGCATAATTAGATACATGGAAACCAGAAACTGCTGAAATACATCAAAGAGAAGAAATTTGTCAAATAATAAAAGGTAAATATAATAAAGTTCAGCTTACTTGAGATGGTGATCCGGTTGAACGTTACCCCGCGCCCCTATGGTGGCAACTCTTTTCATGGCAGGAGACTCAAGAGGCCGAAGCTTGATCAAAATGAGTTGAAATCAGCTTTCTCAAAACCTAAAAAATAGAAATATATGTTTCATAATATAAAAAATGTAAATTAAGTTGTGATGACCAATTATTCTTAAACAAGATCTATTCTTTAAGGGCATCCGTAGGAATGAGCCGGTAACACTAAAATTAATTTCTGTTATTTTAAAACCGCCAAATAAATAATCAAATCAGCTTGGAAATATTAATAAAATAAGAAAACAAATAAAGTACTAGATTCATGATGCTTTCAGAAATAAAATTCCTGAAACAGATATAATAATTGAAAGAGGAACGAATTCAATTTTCTTTAATTAGGTAACAGCGATGACTTCCAGGTATATGACGTATAAATCTTCCTAACATATTAATAAATATTTCATACATATTTAGTGCATTAGATAGAACAAAATTGGAATAATATAAAATGCAATCAAATATATAAAAATGTAAAAGGCATGCTTCTTATTTAAAAGGAAGCTGAAGTAATATTAGATTGTGACTATATCGATTGCAGTAGCAATTGTTTACAGTTTAAAAAATAATATGAAATAGAAATATCAGTCAGATAAAGTAATAATGAATTACAAAATTCCATCAAGTACTTCAGCATACAATTTATACCAATATTTAAAGCAAAGAGCAATTGCAAATACCTACTTCGGTTAAAAATCAGACAAGGACTGTTGATATGAATACGGTTCGTGCTAAATGTTTACATCCGTCGACAAGAAATACGAGGGTAATGTTGGCATTTATTTAAAATAATTAAAGAAACCTCTTTCTTGAGTTTGCCTGGTACTGGACTTTCCTCCGGTAGTCCAGATTTAGCAACCGCCTAGCAATGGAAAGATCCGAGCTTGAGTCTCGGTTAAGACGTTATTTTTTTCTTCCTTTAGTTTACTAAAACAAATTTTACAAGGCACATCTTCCCATTAATCATTAACGCTTCAATAAAATTCTTTGTGCCGTTTTAAAGTTTTACTTGGTATGAACCAGGACCCCAGGCATGACGGGTAATTTCCAAATGAGATTTCCATTATTTTGAAGTTTCTATAATCCTTACAACATCTTTAATGACATTTGGTTAAAATTCACAGAATTCGAGCTCAAGGATTGTTAAAGGAATTAAATGCCGTTTTTGAGTTAAATAATCAAAAGCAATTATTCAGATTTCGGTGATAAGATAAGGGCGAACTCTTTCAAGCTAAACAGAAAAAATTCACTTATCGAAACCTGTAAAAGCCAAATTAAAAAAGAAGATAACACAAAAGGAAACAAAAACGAAATTTCTTTTGAAAAGAATGAAAACTGAATTAAATATCAAAATCATGTTGATGCATAGCTGAACATTCATCTCCGTTCCGTCAATTTTCAAACAAAGATGACCGTTACACTAACAGTTATGGGATGTCCGCTAATTCTCAGCAATAAACTAACAGGAAAAAATTGCAAATTAAAGACGTCAGTGATAGGTGAGATCTATGGATTAATACGCAAACGTGTGACGCAAACCTAAGTGTCTTTATCTCAGGGCTGGTATTTTTGCCAGTAGGATAGAGGAATGCACGGCCAATTACGAGGCCTGGTTTTGAATTCCGGTTGGTCAGAATTCCCCTCCCACGTTTCTTTCAGTAACATTAAACACTTCAGGTACGATTCTGGTAATCTGATCACATTTAGCAGTGATCTACAAGGTCACGAGAAACCTTGAGCTGCCATTTTATATTCATTGCAAAAGATGACACTATTTCTACGGATTGATATTCCTGAAATTCCCGCTCAAAAACTAATAAGACTGAATTTGGAAACTATTTTCAAGTAGTATAAGTAAGCAATGGACTAAGCTACAACTTATGCATGGGAGATCCATGTTCGAAACAAGATTACGTCAGACCCTTTCTCCTACTTTGCATTCTCAAAAATTAAGCACCTTGTGCCTTTGATGATGTAAGCTTAGTTGGAATTTCCTTGAATTACTTGAATAAATTATATCATGAAACTTAGTAAACATTAGTTTATGAAATCTGATGTTTTCTATTCGAACTAGATACACTGGGGAAATTTCATGCGAACGTAAAAAGAGAATAAAATGAAGATTGTTACTAATATAAAATATTCCAGAAATTAATTCAGATTTACAAACAATCTAACGTTAGGCGATAATATAACGCTATGATAGTGGTTGAAGAATCGGTTTAAAGCTCTCAAAATGAAATATTTTCATAAAAACAACGGTTAATGTAAATTAAATTAAGGTATTTTACGCAACTTACCAAATGAAGGATACCATAGGACTCGATCAAGGACGTCTTAGACCCTATTCCTTTTCTTCCTTCACGAAATTCAAACTTTAACGGTTTTTTTAAACAAAGTGACATAGCGACAACACTAGACGACAGGTAGACAGCAATTGAGAAAAGAGCCCTCTGGGTAATCTGTCATCAGAATTGGTTTCACGTGATTGGTCGGATCCAAATTCATCGTCGATGCCCCCCACAGTCAGTTAATAATTATTTAAAAAAATAAAATAATGAAATTGGAGTGAATTATTGTGGATTTTTATCTTAACTGAATTATAAAATTATTTGGAGCGTTAATTTTTCTTCAATATCATTTTATATACATTGATTAAATTTTGCCTTATCACGGTAGGGAGCACACGAAATAACGGATACGGAATGAAAGCAATTTCACGATTTCCTTTATTACGTTTCAGTTTTTTTAAATAATTATATAAATATATTCAAAGAGCATAAGATCAATGCATATTATTGACCCTATTCATAGAATATCGTTTCCCTAAAGTATCGGCGAAAAAGAATTATTATACGATAAGCTCACGAGTCATTTATTTATATATATACTATGTTGGTATTAGTGATAATACTAAATCAAAATAATGAATATTTCTC
Organism: Sympetrum striolatum; assembly: GCA_947579665.1. NCBI lineage: Eukaryota > Metazoa > Arthropoda > Insecta > Odonata > Libellulidae > Sympetrum > Sympetrum striolatum. The sequence continues at coordinate 104,027,607 of OX388341.1, read as the reverse complement.
ATTTTCAATAAATCCCGGTGATATCAATGATTAAGTATAAAAACAACTAAGATAACATAATCTATGGATTTTGTTAGTTTCAAAAAAACAATTGAATGGTTTGAAGTGTTCGAATATGCTTTTATTAATTTACCATAAAATTGTAGCTAAATGTATACCATAATGGAAGACCAAATTTGGAAGTAAACATATTCACCCATGTCTTCATCACCTTGATTTTAACGCTAATAAATATATAAAGTATACATACGTCAAGTTGGCTGTATCTGTGAGAACAATGAAAGTTGATTCTGACACCGAATGTTCTTTACCACATGATCAGGAATGCCTTTTCGATGCATCAGCAAATCGACATTCATACATTTGTAGTTTATATACATACATACGGTTTTTGCCTCTCCAATTTCTTTCTTCTTGCATCCGGATTTACAAGACGTTCCCTTGTATTTTGTTGACTATGGCCTTTCACGTCATTTACTGTAATAATTTACACCATCGTTACAGACAAAACCTTCAAGAGATGAATTTCATTTTATTCACTTATACACTATGTTACCTCATGCACACTTTACTTCACGAACTTCAGAAATCCTAAATCTAAAGATTCCGTATTCACTCCGATAAAAGTTATTCTCCAATCATTGCAAGGTTTCAAACCCATCTTATCCGTCTGAAGTCTTCAAGAAGAAGAGAAAGAAACATTTACGCCTGAATATGTCACAAGAAAACGGGGCAGGCACATTTAGAAGCAGATAATGACCGCCATTAGAGAACGGTAACGAAAATTGTAAGTCACCTGATGATACTCACTGTTCGTGAAACGTCATTTACGTAATTCAAACTTTTTAAGACGAACGAAAATTCCTAAAACTGCGGTAGGAGGCCCTGTAATCGCCTCGTGATTGCTGTAAGGCCATGTGAGGAATGGCGATGAAAAATTAAGTGATTTTCAAGTTCCTATATGTTTTGGTATCAAGGTGGAGTGATTTCGTAAAAAGTGATCAAGATCGTGCATCCCTCAGCTTTACTGTGAGTGTGAGTGATTTGTGAGATTCCACTTATGAAATACTTTAATTGAAAACGCATATCGACAGTTGAATCTCAGCTCTGCATTCAGTCTTTTCCTTATATTCGTGTAGAAATGTGTATCAGTGATGATGAAGTCTTAAACATGAAGCACGAAACAAGGTATCAGTGTGAATTAATTTTAATGTTCTGATTCCAGGTGATCTTTTAATCTTCGCTGACATATCATTATCTGAGAGTGATGCAATTTTAAAGTAAGTACAACATCTTTGGTGTTTGAGCTAGATATTGAAAATTGTACCAGTGCATGTCATTTAACTCACCCTTTTGATCTCTTGTGTATATCATTGGAAGCAATAGTATAAATTACTCAAATCATGGAAGAGTAAAAGTAAGCACAGTTAAATCAGTAGTATATCTACTAAAATGTAATCTGTGATAGATAAATTCTAGTTAGAGGTTATTGGAAAAAGAACTACAAACGATACAGATTCATGGTTAATTTTGTAGTAGTTATTAACTATTTAAAAATCCACGGTAAGGAAACTTTTACTAGACCACTAATTTTAAAATTAGTGGTCTAGTAAAAGTTTCCTCACCATGGAGTTTTTAAGAACTTATAGGCCTGAACGTCCATGGTCGTGCAAATCTGTGATGAATACAATTCAATTCCATGGGTAAACCTGTTTTTTTCGATTATTAAAGTTCGCCTTGCTGTCAAAGGTAGTTTCATTTAAACATTTTGTCATTATTTACTGGGGATCGTTTGGAATAAATCTTTTAATAGTATAACAGGCATAAATGCATATGAAATCCATCGAGTGAAACATATACTCTTCCTCTTACTCAGTTGATAGGGAATATTAGTAAGAGCTTAACAAATGTATTCCAAATCACCATTATGTGTTTCTTTGCAGTTAGAATCCGGAAATTCCAAAGATGGAAAGTAACGTTTTTAGTTGTTTTTTTTGTCGATAAGAAAGCGTGTCGATATTCTAAGAATAAGCTCTTATATATTGTGATATTTTCATGATCTTGAAATACATGTAAGAGTTATCCAACAAATTCATAAAAGTTGCAATGCAAATCGTAACATAGTTTTCGTTCCGTATAACCTTTATTCCGTGAAAACACTAACGATATAGGGCCAAATTAAAGTTAGTAATAAAATATTACATTTAAGATAAATTAACGTTCAGAATAAGAAAAAATCTGGATTAAAATAATATTTTATATTAACTCATCCCAATTTAATTAATTTAATAATTAATTGATTTTTAACTGATTGTGGGCGTGGTCATTGACGACGAATTCGAAATTATAATGTATTTTTAAAAAGACATTTAAGAAAAATTATAGCTTCAAACAAGTTTAAAGCCGGATTAAATGATAATTTATAATATATAATGCCAATATAATCATTATAATTATTTAAATAATTGCTAACTGATTATGTGCGTGGTCATCCTCGAGTAATTTGGATCCGACCAATCAGGTGAAGGCAACTCTGATCATAGATTACCCAGATGGCAATCTTCTCAGTTCCTGCGCAGACCTCGTCTAGTGTTGTTGTTAAGTCACTGTTTAAAAAAAACCGTTAGAGTTTGAATTTTGCATTGTGAAGAACAGTAATACGATTAACGACGGCAGTGGCCCACATCCTCCCTGAATTGGTAAGTTGTTTAAGATAATTAATGCATATATGTTTCTTGAGATGTATATTTTGGCAATAATTAACTTTCCGAGTTATGAGCCGATGTTTTATAAGTTACTGTAACGTAGTTATTGTGCATCATCCCCGAGTTTTGTAAAATCTCAATTAATTTCGGGAATTGATTAAATAAGAAACACTATTCCTTGTTATTTTATCCGTTCGTATAAAATTTCCTCAATGTATTTTGCAAAGATAATTGAATCTGGAATGGTCAGATATCAAAAGTTTTACAAGTTTCGTGATTGACTTTCCTGAACGAATCCAGGGAAATTGCAATTATGTCATCGAAGACAAAGGGCGTTAAGTTTATTATCTTACGGAATGGAACAGAGGAGAACAAAATTGGCGTTCCCGCGATTCAAAACCGGTTCTCCAACGTTCCAGGTGTTTGTCCCGTCCTCACGGCGAGTGAGAGATTGGGGTTTGAATACCGGCCTCGTTATTTAGTTCTTCGTTCATTGATTATCTAAACTACTCCAAACATTTCCCAAAGAATCTCTTGTAAGATTATGGGAGACTTTAGTAGATATATCGATGCGTAGAAATAGCGAAAGTCCTGTATTAAGATATACGGAAATTGAGACTTAGAAATTTCTCGTAGTATGGTACATTTAATCACATTATTCTTTCCGTATCCTCTCGTGTATTTTTAATGTGTATGCAATTTCTTCGACTGCCCGATATTTCAGATAATCGAAGTGCCACCATTGCGTAATATTAGTGTGTAGGATCGTTACATAAGTTTGGGTTCTCGTGTCCCTAAGATCTTCACACATTCTTGTTCACTTTAATCAGTATCCTGCTTAATTATATCGCTTTTGAACTTGCTTAATGATCTCTAAAATAGAATTAAGTGTTGATAAGTTTTTATTTGTCTTATGCACGAATATAATGACGTTATATTATATCCTAAGATGAAAGTAATATTTTCTGAAATATTTATCATTATCTCGGGAGTTATATTTCATGGGCTTATTTAAAAATAATATTTGGAACGATTCGACCAAAGATTTTAAATTTTAGGGCCAACGGATGTAGTTGTGTTTCAAATAACGGTCATCCTCATTTGAAAGAAACCGTTTAAAGTTTATGCCTGCTCCTGTTAGTAAATGAATCCAATGAAATTTCATCAAAGCTTAAATGATTAATATAAGACGTACCTAATACTAATTTTCGGATATAAAAATTTAAGGATCGGAAAATTGAAATAGTTTGGATTTGAATCCGAACTTCTAAATTGGTAGGCTGCTGTTCTATATGAAATGCGTAACCTATATTATGGTTTCCATTTCAGTTTCAAGTAATTTTAAGCTCATTACTTCAATTTATTTTTTTCATTTATGGGTTTTTTGAGACAATTCTCAAAACGGAAATTCTCGTTTGAATTTAAATGGAATTAGTCAACTGAATTTTTTCGTAACGTGACCTGCTTACGTGGACTATGTTATTAGAATACTTAAGCCTATTTAAGAATCAATAATAAATTTTGGTGTGTGATATTTCAGAATCCAATATTTATGTAATATTTTCTGCATTTTCTTTACTTTGCGTCCGACCTATATTCAGTTCACTATTATTTTTTTACATAATCATGCTTTCTTCTGCTTAATATGAATTCGATAAGAATTTACCTTATTTTTTTTTCAAATTAATAAGTTAATTTGCATTAATAAAGTTACATACTTATCTTTGTCTAAGAACTAAGTCAGCATTATCCTATCTCGCAAAGTTAAATCAATACTTTCAGTAATTTTTAACTCGGCACTGGAAATTATTTCTTTGGTAATTTTTTTTATTACTTCAGCTATTTTTGCCTACAATTCTTACAAATCCTTGAAAATAGTTTACCGGAATTTTTGTTTTCACATGACTGATATCCTCATTTTAAATTAACAGTAAAAGTTCAAGCCTGACCATGTCCACAGAATAAAGTATTAACCTGCAATCATACAATTAAAATAATTTAATTTGGTATTTCTTTCTTTCTAGGAAAATGAATTTCCTTTCATTTTGATAAGGCTCGGGCGTCGGCCATGAAAGGCATCGAAGAGGCGCTGTGCAACGTTCGACCGGATCTCAACTTTGGTAAGCTGAAACTAATTATTTGCTTTCATAATATATAGCTCATATCTCACGTGTATTGTTTTTATTGAAAGTCTCTGCTTTTCGTGTTTCTAATTACGCTAGCCTTGGTGTGAATTAGCTAACCAATAACATAGAAGATCATTGTTGAAGTCATTGATTACCTGCATCAAGTAATAGATATTATGTATAGATAGCGCAGCAAGATTAATCCCACAATCCACTTAAATCAAAAGAAATTAATATCGCATCGCACTATTAATTCTCGAGACTGTTTTTGTGTGTTAAGTAAAATATCAGCCCCTCCATTATGCATCAAGTATCAGTTTGCACGTTTCATAGATCACACCAATTCTGTATTAACAGTATTTTCCTTAGTCTTTCCTTGTTCTGTGTAGAACATTATGTGGATTAACTCTGGTATATATCGAGAACCGAATACATGCATTGTAAGACGGTTCTTTGATTTTTAATTTCTCATAGATAGAATATTGGAACAAGCATCGGTCTTGCTGTATATTTCAGATGCATATCCTTTAGAACTCAATTTCATAACTAAAACTTATTTTAATACTTTCTCAAAGCCAATAAATATTATCAACCAATGTGGTAAGACGTAACAATTCTATTCTTGTTAAATACATTTTATTTTCCTTCATTTACCAATTTACTTTATCTTTGATGCATCGTTCGTCACAAACATGCACCTTCCTTTGTACTAGTCTAACGATGGGCGAGCTGTAGCAAAATATATTTACTTTTATTTTGTAACGTACGTTTGCAAATATCTAATGAGATTTTCGCAAGGCCAGCTGTTATTTATCTTCTTTATTTCCGTTAGCATATGCAAATATTTCAGTCTGACTCGATATGGAATTACAATGACATTCAATTTTTTCATCACTGTTTCTATGTCTAAGTAGTGCTTTCCTTACCTCAGTTCGTCATATAAGGACTTATAATGAATTCATTTCAAATCAAATTTCCTTATTCCTAAATACAAAAACCCTTTCCACACTATCGGTTCTACCATTTTGCCATAGATAAACTTGCGCTTCCTGAATTTACGAATTTAAGCTGCCCGAAAACAAATGACTGTCAAAAGTACAACAAAAGAAGCGGGTCTTTAAGCATTCGGCTATGCTTTTGAAGTTCATCGTCTTTAATGTAACGTTTTGGAGCAACTTATATATGGTACCTGTTGTAAGCAAATCAATAAGTTTTACAGATGTCTTTGATGCAAATTTTCTTTAGAGAGGCTACAAACTTATCATATGCTTTTAAGTCTACAACCGTTTTTAATGTGTTTTATTGTAAAGATGATAGTAATTGAATTTCAAGTTTTAGCCGATACTGACAAATAAGATAGTGTTCAGTTACTTGGTTTTACATTGCAGTTTCTAGCTAACGAGAGCCCGTTGTTGATCAGTATCTTATTATCAACATATATAAAAAATATTGCCATTGAATTAATCATTTTTATCAAATTCACTTCGTTATTCTTAGAAAAAACTTACAATTGTTATGAAATTGGGAATCATGTTGTCATTTTTTTTTGGATCGAGTTGGTGGGTTTTATGGTTGAGAGGCATGGGAATGTTTTATGCAACGAGGAAAAGTTTGACGCCGTATTAATTATTTTTATTGATAACAATAACGTTCACTAATGATGTTTAAAATTACAATTCATTGTTAGAATCCACTGCTTGGGCCGTGACTTCGTGGTAAGTCGCCATTAGGAACAAATGAAAAGATTAACTTTTACACACCACAGATAATTTTATTCAGGAACGACCATGGTTACGACTCATGGAGTCACCTGAAGATGACTCCATGAGTCGAAACCATGGTCGTTCCTGAATAAAATTATCTGTGGTGTGTAAAAGTTAATCTTTTCATTTGTTCCTACAATTCATTGCTTGACTGCATTTTACTTATGAGTCATTGGCTTGCATCTCCAGGTTTAAGTATTTGAGATGTCATCCAACGTAAATTCTAGAATAAATTGGTAAAATATGGACTTCTAATTTAACCAATCACTGAGCTGTGATTGATACAGTTCTGTAAGACTTAATTATTCCGGATATCTTTTTGGATTGGTATTGTTTTCCTTCCATCTCTACTAGCTTTTGTACAGCAGCATTGAATACATCGAAGCCCTCGGTTGGGAATCTCTTAAGAACAGAAGAACTGAGTATAGTAAAAAATAATTCGAGAAGTTGATGTACACGACAAAATACCCGACATCGTAATTCCAGCTCTCAACAAACGCGATTTCAGCTTCCAGACCGTAAAAAGATCCAGGAAATGATGGACTATGTTTTTCACTGGATAGTATAAGGTGCACTAAAAAATATTTTGGTAGTTTGGTGTCTCAGCGGGGTATTAATGGAAAGGTATATACACATTCCCTTTTCTACGTTATTCTCAACTTCGGTGAGAAAAATTGAAATTGGTTTATACACGAAAAACGAGATTTCTGGAAGGCCAAGGACTGTTTGGTTCTCCCTTTCTATTGCTATCTCTCCTTAAAAATGTGAGTAATGCTCCAGAAGGACATCTGTTAGACTCCGTTTGGGGCTCAAACGACCTTCAAATCTTTCAATTGTATATTTCGGTAAGGAGTGAAAACTGCTTACGTATATACGATAATAATTCTAGAACTCCCTTTGCTGTTTTGCTTTCCCTTTCATTTGTATTCTCGAAAACATTAATCTAAAAAAATGCGAGTTATTCTCCGCAGGTATACGCGTAAAATCCGGTTAGGGATCTCGAACTACCTTCCATTTTTCTGCCTATGATTTTGAGGTTCAAGGACGTGGTTGATTTACCTTGAATAGAATTAGTGACTTAAATGATTTTACACCCTTTTTTTCGTCCCGTCCATAATTACAAGAAGTAGCAATATTGTTTAGATTATAAAATTATAATTATTTCTTAAGATTTACACTAGATTAAATGAATTGCCTGGTCCCATAGAATGATTTTACATATAAAAGATTTTCAGCCTATCTTCCTACAATGCTTTCGCTTACTTATTACACTAGCCCTGGAGCATAATTCTGTTGTAAGATCTGATTTATCTTGCAACTCATAAAGTATAATATGAATTTTGCATAATAATACAAGGTTGTTGGTTATATGAAGAGGATGAAGTAGTTGTAGAATGGATCGGGGGAATCCAATCCAACCTTGAGAGGATGGAAGTATAAGTTACCATGCATAGTATTTGATGCTATTCATGTAATATTTTTATCATGCTATCTACAAATTGTTTTTAAGGTAGGTAATGGTAATGAGATATAATACCCATAATATATATTCCATTCACAGATATAGTCATCGTGATTCAGGCACCGTGTTAGATCCGATGTTCAGCCGATGCTCCTAAAATGGCAGAGCATACGAAAAAGAACAATGCAGTTTATTCTACGGACCAAAGCCGAAACAAAAGATAAAGTATTCATATCATTCTAAATTTCTTTTACCACGTAAAACAATATTTATGACCTGACTAATCTTTCGTTTAAATTTTTATTTATGTGGTACGCTGTATTGTATTGAAAATTCCTCTGCGAAGGAAAGAAAAATATCGTGCAATGTAGCCTATTGGAATCGGAAACTTTTTCTCTATTTATTAAACGAAATTGACTTTTCAATATAGAATATACAAATGCCGTAATCACTTGACTGGAAAAACACAGATGTAGTAGAAGAAACGACCAATATACAAAACAAAAATTTACAATAGACAGGTTTCCATGGAAATTGCAGATAATATTCTTATGATAATACGATAAATGTTCATTCATATTCATGGAATATTCTGAGATATATTTTTCCTAGATTTTGCCTTTCATTAATTTATTCCTACATAATTAAATGAAAAATCATTCATCACGGAACCTAACAGGACGAAAAAAGATAAAAAAGAAAGAGCAAACCGATTAAAAGCTATATTTACAACAAACAAGGAAACATTCAAATTGTAATGTTAAAAAAAAATATTTCCTCTACAATAACAGTAAATGATAATTGATATAGGTCATATTTCCTGGAATTATATTTTTCCAACATTTTGTCTTTCAATAATACATTCGTCTATTGCATTTAAGGAAGAGTCATTCATTTACACTCATAAAAGTATGAATAAAGAAAAGGAATATGGAGCCGGAACGGAGAGAGCGAAAATACCAATGGAGATGTAAATAATTTAGATGAAATTTTAAAAAAACCTCTCCAAACATGAAAGGACGAATATGGAGTAAGAAGATGCAGCAAAGAGAGGGGGAAAAAGCGATCAAATGGATCAATGTACTAGTATTGTTAATTATGCATAGTATTTCAAACCAAACGGTCATTGAACTTAGACACATCTGCATTTTCTTGAAATGGTATTTTTTATTCATTTTTCGTATATTAATATATTCTTCCTTATCAGAATAGCAGTAGACTCTGTCGACACAATAGAAGTAAGGGATTGACAGGATGCAGTAGAAGTGTTTAACGCAGGGACAGCGGCGAATCAAGTGAAAACATGATTATTGTACTTGCATTCTTAATATAACATAGTATTAACTCATAAACAGCCATTCAACTTTGACAAATCGGATTTTCTTGGAATTACATTTTTGCCACATATTTTCCTTTATAAATACATATTTCTATTTCAGGGTAGGAGTAGTAACAGTCGGCTCCACAGAAGTAAGGTCTTCACTGGATGTAGTATAAGCGACCAACGGAGGGAGAGCCGCAAATCAAGTGAACACGTGATTATCGTATTCGTAATCTTAAATTAACACAATATTAACTATGACACAGTATTCAAACTTAGACAATTCTATAATATCTTGGGATTATATTATTTCTACTTATTTTCGTGCATTAATACATTTTACTGTTTCAGGGTAGGATTAGTAACAGTCGTCTCCACAGAAGTAAGGGCTTCGCTGGATGTAGTAGAAGCGACCAACGGATGGAATGCCGCCAATCAAGTGAATACGTGATTAACGTGCTCGCATTCTTAATTCATCATAGGTTTAACTCAAAATAAGTTATTCAACTTTGACAATTCAGCATTTACATGGGATTACAATCTTTCTACCTCTTTTCGTGTTTTGATTTATTTTTCTGTTTCAGGGTAGGAGTAGTAACAGTCGTCATCTCATAAGTGAGGTCTTCACTGGATGTAGTATAAGCGACCAACGGAGGGAGAGCCGCCAATCAAGTAAACTCGTGATTATTGTGCTCGCATTATTAATTTATCTACATCTACATCTACATTAATACCCTACAAGCCGCCTTTCGACGTGTGGCAGGGGGTTTAAACACCAGTTGAATCTAAATTACTTCCTTATTCGATTATTGTCACGTATTGTTCGCGGAAAGAATGAATCTCTAAAACGATTCGTCCTAGCATCTATTTCTCTTAACTTAGGCCTTCTGTCCACGAGGCGTCACAGAAGCGTAGAGGAATAGACGCGACATCGCTAGCTATACGGCTGTTAGCAGCAGACAATGTAATTAAATGATCATCCATACACGACGCTGCAGCGTAGCGCTTCCGTCCAAGCACGCTTTCGTCATGTAGCCAGGCGACCAACAGTGTCGGTAGCGAGGCGTACTTTGCTTATTGGAGTGAAGCTTGAAAGATTGCGGAAGCATCTCATCTTGTTCAGACAGACGAGAAATATGCTTGTCTATACAATCATACAATGCCAGAATACTCCAGCAAAGAAATAACAGAAAAAGCTTGGAATGAGGTGGCAAAAGCAATGAAATGGTAAGGCAAGTAACATTTAATTTTTATCCAATATTTTAACTACAATCATTCCATTGCCTTGGGTTCATCAGTATCCATATTGTCACAAACGTAGTTCCATTGCCATGGTAAAGCAACATGTGCTTTAGTTCTTCAATACGCTTCGTGTACAGAAAACGGGCGTAATCGTCACGTCGCGACAAGCTACGCTACGCGTACGCATCTATGACTCGAAGCCTCGTGGACGGAGGGCCTTACGGTCATTATCGGATCGACCGACGTAGCAGGGGGGTTGCATGATACCGATTGTATCTTTGGAAAATGCAGTTTCCCTGAATTTATTAAGCAATCGCAGCCTAGCTTCCAATCTCCTTTCTTTCAAGGATTCCCAACGTACGTCTGAGAGCATTTTTGTAACGCTTGCTTTTTTATCGTAGCATTTCTTAACAAAACGAACCGCTATACGCTGCACTTTCTCGAGTTCGCGAGTATACGTTTCATCCGCTGGATCCCATATACTTGCCGCATATTCCAGAAGGGGTCTGACCAAGGCAAAATAACATCGCTCTCTCACCTTTTCGTCACATTTACCGGCAATACGCTTTACAAAGCCAAGCCTTTTACTTGCTTTGCCGCAGATTTTTCGAATATGCGTGCTCCAATTTAAGTTATTAGTAATATTGATCCCGAGATATTTAACTGAATCTACTACTTTGATACTAATTCCATTGATTTTGTATGGGTGATTTGGACGCATTTTTTTCTTTTCGAAGCAATTAACTACGGAGCATTTACTTACGTTAATATCTAATTCCCATGTTTCGTACCACCTTTGGATAAGGACTAAATCGTTTGAGAGATATGTCCGGTCTTCCTCGTTTGTTATTTCCCTATATATAACCGAGTCATCCGCAAATATCCTCACATTACTAACTATCTCGTCACTCAAGTCATTGATATAAATAAGGAAAAGAAGAGGTCCAATTACACTGCCTTGAGGTACGCCAGAGGTGACTTTGACTCTATTTGAGCTAACGCCATCCAGTACAACTTGTTGTTCCCTCTCGTAGAGAAAATCCTTAACCCAGTCAACTACTTCCTTGTTAATGCCCGCTCGTTTTAGTTTGTAAATTAGTTTGTAGTGGGGGACTCTATCGAATGCTTTTTTGAAATCTAGGAAAATAGTGTCCACTTGCTTTTTACTTTCGGCAGACTTTAAGATATCGTGTACAAATAGAGAAAGTTGGGTTTCACATGATCGGGACTTACGAAAACCATGCTGGTTTGCGTCGAGGAATTCTTTTCTTTCTAAAAATCCCATGAGTGAGCTTACGACGATATGTTCCATTACCTTTCCGGACAGCGAAGTGAATGATATGGGTCTATAATTTCCTGGGTCCTCCTTTAATCCGCTTTTGTAAACAGGAGTAATATTAGCTAATTTCCAATCGGATGGGACCCTACCTTCATTTATCGATTTACAAAATATAATTTTGAGATAAGGGGCGACGCTTTCTGCCAGTTCTTTAAGCACTCTTGCTGGAATGCCTTTTCCCTGGCGACTAATTTGGCTTAATTTTGCGTAATATTTTAACTATACCGTCTGTCGTAAAAGTTATATTTGGCATGGAATCCAGTATATTAACCTTAGGGAGGATCTCTATGTTACAAACTGATATGAATACGCTTTGGTAAAATTCGTTTAGAATATTCGCTTTCCTCCTAATTTATGAAAGTATTAACTCAAAATAAGTTATTCAACTTTTACGATTCTACATTTTCAGAGGATTATATTAGATCTACCTATTTTCGTGTTTTAATACATTTTTCTATTTCAGGGTAGGAGTAGTAGTAGTATTGTTAAAAGTGCTTCGACAGCTTAGGTCATTTCGCACATTGGCTCCCACCGGGATTCGAACCCGGGACCGCTTTCACCAAAGGCAAACGCGCTGTCCACATGACTATCCGGGAGCCTTTTCAGGGTAGGAGTAGTAACAGTCGACTCCACAGAAGTAAGGACTTCACTGGATGTAGTAGAAGCTACTTACGGAGGGAGAGCCGCCAATCAAGTGAACACGTGATTATTGTGCTAGAATTCTTAATTTATCATAGTATTAACTCAAAATAAGTTATTCAACGGCTACAATTCTGCATTTACATGGGATTACATTATTTCTACCTCTTTTCGAGTTTTGATACATTTTTCTGTTTCAGGGTAGGGTTAAAAACAGTCGTCTCCAAAGAAGTGAGTTCTTCACTGGATGTAGTAGAACCTACTTGCGGACGGAGAGTCGCCAATCAAGTGAACAAGTGATTATTGTGCTCGCATTCTTATTTTATCATAGTATTAACTAAAAATAAGTTATTCAACTTTGACAAATCGGCATTTACATGGGATTACATTATTTCTACCTTTATTGGTGTTTTAATACATTTCTCTGTTTCAGGGTAGGAGTAGTAACAGTCGTCTCCAAAGAAGTAAGGTCTTCATTGGATGTAGTAGAAGCTACTTATGGAGGGAGTGCCGCTAATAAAGAGAACACGTGATTATTTTCCTTGCATTCTTAATTTATCATAGCATTAACTCAAATAAGTTATTCTACTTTGCAATTCTGCATTTACATGGGATTTCATTATGTCTATCTCTTCTCTTGTTTTAATACATTTTCTGTTTCTTGGTAGGAGTAGTAACAGTCGTCTCCACAGAAGTGAGGTCTTCACTGGTAGTAGTAGAAGCTACTTACCAAGGGAGAGCCGCCAATCAAGAGAACACGTGATTATTGTGCTCGCATTCTTAATTTATCATAGCAATAACTCAAAATAAGTTATTCAACTTTGACAATTCTGCATTTACATGGGATTGCATTATTTCTACCTCTTTTTGTGTTTTAATACATTTTTCAGTATCAGGGTAGGAGTAGTAACAGTCGTCTCCGCAGAAGTAAGGTCTTCACTGGATGTAGTAGAAGCTACTTACGGAGGGAGAGCCGCTAATAAAGAGAACAAGCGATCATTGTCCTCGCATTCTTAATTTATCATAGTATTTACTAGAAATAAGTTATTCAATTTAGACAATTCTGCATTTACATGGGATTGCATTATTTCTACCTCTTTTCGTGTTTTAATACATTTTTCAGTATCAGGGTAGGAGTAATAACAGTCGTCTCCGCAGAAGTAAGGTCTTCACTGGATGTAGTAGAAGCTACTTACGAAGGGAGAGCCACCAATCAAGTGAAGACGTAATTATTGTGATTGCATTCTTAATTTTTCATAGTATTAACCCAAAATAAGTTATTCAACTTTGACAATTCAGCATTTAAATGGGATTACAATCTTTCTACCCCTTTTCGTGTTTTGATTTATTTTTCTGTTTCAGGGTAGGAGTAGTAACAGTCGTCTCCGCAGAAGTAAGGTCTTCACTGGATGTAGTAGAAGCTACTTACGAAGGGAGAGCCGCCAATCAAGTGAACACGTAATTATTATGATTGCATTCTTAATTTTTCATAGTATTAACTCAAATTAAGTTATTCAACTATGGCAATTATGCATTTCCATGGGATTTCATTATTTCTACCTCTTCTCTTGTTTTAATACATTTTCTGTTTCTCGGTAGGAGTAGTAACAGTCGTCTCCACAGAAGTGAGGACTTCACTGGATGTAGTAGAAGCTACTTACTGAGGGAGAGCCGCCAATCAAGTGAACTCGTGATCATTGTCTTGCATTCTTATTTTATCATAGTATTAACTCAAAATATGTTATTCAACTTTGATAATTCCATATCTACATGTGATTACATTATTTCAACCTCTTTTCGTGTTTTAATATAATTTTCTGTTTCAGGGTAGGAGTAGTAACAGTCGTCTCCACAGAAGTGAGGTCTTCACATGATGTAGTAGACGCTACTTACGGAGGGAGAGCCACCAATCAAGTTAATAGGTGATTATTATGCTCGCATTCTTAATTTAGCATCGTATTTATTCAAAATAAGTTATTCAACGGCTACAATTCTGCATTTACATAGGATTACATTATTTCTACCTCTTTTCGTGTTTTAATACATTTTTCTGTTTCAGGGTAGGAGTAGTTACAGTCGTCTCCACAGAATTAAGGTCTTCACTGGATGTAGTAGAAGCTACTTACGGTGGCAGAGCCGCCAATCAAGTTAACACGTGATTATTGTGCTTGCATTCTTAATTTATAATAGCATTAACTCAAATTAAGTTATTCAACTATGAAAATTATGCATTTACATAGGATTACATTATTTCTACCTCTTTTTTTGCTTTCATACATTTTTCTGTTTCAGGGTAGGAGTAGTAACAGTCGTCTCCACAGAAGTAAGGTCTTCACTGGATGTAGTAGAAGCTACTTAAGGATGGAGAGCCGCCAATCAAGTGATCAGGTGATTATATTGCTCGCATACTTAATTTATCATAGTATTAATCAAAATAAGTTATTTAACTTTGACAATTCTGCATTTTCTTGTGATTTTATTATTTCTACCTATATTCGTGTTTTAATATTTTTTTTTCTTTTTCAGGGTAGGAGAAGTTACAGCCGTCTCCACAGAAATAAGGTCTTTACTGTATGTAGTAGAAGCGACCAACGGAGGGAGAGCCGCCAATCAAGTGAACACATGATTATTGTACTTGCATTTTTAATTTGTCATAGTATTAACTCAAAATAAGTTATTTAAATTTGACAATATTGCATTTTCTCCGAATAATATATTTTCAGCATATTTTCGTTTATTTATACATTTTCAGTTTCAGCGTAGGAGTAGTTGTAGTCCTCTCCACTGAAGTAAGGTCTTCACTGGATGCAGTAAAAGTTCCAACGCAGGGAGAGCCGCCAATCAAGTGAACACGTGATTATTGTACTCGTATTCTTAATTTAACATAGAATTAAGTTTGAACAGTACAAATCTCCCTTTTGTAGGCCCCCTTTCTTACAACATTCCTAACTTTCTCACTACCTACAATGTCAAGCCCGCATTTTACACCACTCACAACTTAGGTAAAATTCTTCTCAATAATAGAGATACTTTCAACCAGAAACGATGAAGTGGCATTTAAAAATTACACTGCAACGATTGTTGTGCAATTAACTTAGGTCAGACGTCCCGCAATTTACAATTAGGAACCAAAGAACTCTTCAATTTATACGGTAACAATACACAGGCATTACATTTGGCAGAACATCTTTTAGATAACAATCACACTTCAGATTTCTCCTCTACTCTATTACATTGTGAACACAAAGGACGCAAACTAAATTCTCTCGAACAAATAGAAATAATACACCATTTAAAAACAAGTATACACTCACTCACATCCATCTTTTCCCTAATTATTCTCCCCTGCTTTCCCTTGTTAACCTGCTTTCCATTGTTAACCTTCTTTCCCGTCCTCCTCCCCTATAACGAATCTGATTGGTGGCTGGTTTTTTTACCTTGTGTGTATATATATATGTGTACTCCTGTATTACTCATTGCTTGATAATGGACTAACGTCCAAAACCGGTCGCTGTACTAAAAAATTGTGGAAAAAAAGTGGAATTTTTCAAAGTAATTTCCACCCATTTAACAGTAACAGTTATTCATCTTTGTTAATTCAGCATTTTCATGGAATTATATTTTTGCTACATTGTTTCGTTTATTAATACATTACTCTTTTCTAGGGTAGGAGTAGATTCAGTCGTCTCCACGGAAGTAAGGACTTAACTGGATGATGAAGAAGTGTCCAAGTGAGAGAGAGCCAACAGTCCAATAGACACGTGATTATTGTACTCATATAGTGAATTTTAGATATTATTAACTCAAAAAGAGTTATTCAACTTCTTCAATTATGAATTTTGTTGGAAATATATTTTAGCTACATTTTTTCGTTTATTAATACATTCCTCTTTCCCAGGTAGGAGTAGATTCAGTCGTACCCACAGAAGTAAGGGCTTAACTGGATGAAGAAGAAGTGTCCAAGCCAGGGAGAGCCAACAGTCCAATAAACGAGTTGATAAATAATCACCATGCATTCATAGAACTATCACTAGCTATATTTCTTCTCGTGTGTATTGTAGGTCCAGGCGTTTTTCTAACTTTATTTTTGCTTCACGCCTACTAGGTAAGTGTTCTCCAATCTTTAGCAGTTCCTATTGGAATCCATCAGCTGACATAAGCGTTCCTGGAGAGTCATCATCGCCTACTGTGGTTGTATTTTTTTCTTCCATTGTCTTCACCGCCGCCGTCATCAGTGGAGGAGGCAATTTTGCCTCCTTTTGTTGATTTTTTTTACTCGGGCTGTAGAATTGCTGGTTTTGTCTGAGTCTTCAGACTCACTGTAAATGTTTGGAGGAATAAAGTCTTCGTCATTGTCAAGGAGATTGTACCGAGGAGTCAATACGACTCCATCGGTAGTTCTAGTGTTAGAGATCTGGTCTGACGGTTGGCAGCCCTGATTCATAAAGTGCTTCCTGCAATGAATTAAAATTGTTCAAGAAAGGTAACTGAATGTAAATTTGATATTTACGTTTGATATTTATCTGAGAAAATAATTGTAAGTACATTTTATAATGATAAAAACTTATAAGTTGGTAACCCTGATGAAAGTGGTTTTATGCATTTGTAAATATTTTAAAACGATTTTGCGTGGACGAAAACCCCAGGCTGGAATTTTTTACATCTTGGAAGAGCGGAGTAAGAACACAGAAATACGGAGGAGAGATATTCAGTCCAGGGATGGAACATAAAATACAGTAAGTGCAAAAGGAATAAAACGTTTTTGAGTATAATCAGTAGTGCATATAATCAGATTAACATAGATACAGAGGAGAGAAATGCGGTCCACGGATGGAATTCAAAATACAATGAGTATAATTTGAATCTAATGTTATTACTATTCATGTTCAAGTATGATAGATAGTACCTTCTTTTTAATTAACGTAGTATTTTTGTTTTGGAGATAATGTTTTATTTATTATTTTTAAATTTATCCTTCAGACATACGCTCGGAACGTTTCTCAATCATGGAAGGGCGAGAGTAGGAATGCAGAGATGCTGTGGAGAGTAATTGGTTCGATGGAAGGAACACAGAATACGATGAGTACAGATTGAATCTAATGTTATTACTACTCCGATTCTATAATATAAATCTAATATTTTTGCTATTCCTATTAAATTATGCTACAAAGTGCGCATTTTTGGATTAACCTGGTGTTAATTGTTTTTTGAATTCCTATTCCATTTCCTTTTTTATATATTCTATTCATATATGGTCGCATTATTTCTCCATCATGGAAGAGCAGTTTAGGAGCGCAGAGATACTGAGGATGGATATTCGGTCCAGGGATGGAATTCAAAATACAATGAGTAAATTTGATTCTAATGGTTATACTACTGAAATCCAAGTATGATAGTTAGCGCGTTCTTTTAATTAACACAGATTTTATGTTTATGAAATAATGTTTTTATAAATTTTTTTTATTTGTTCTTCTGAAATACGCACGGAACTTTTCTACTACATGGAACGGCGAGAGTAGGGATGCAGAGATGCTGTGGAGAGTAATTCGGTCCATGGAAGGAACACAGAATACGATAAGTACATTTTTAATCGAGTGTCATTAGAATTGCTATTTATGTATGATCAATAATGTGTATGTTTTTCATTCGTTAAAGTTCTCTAATCTCAGCCGATTTTCGTCACAATTGATTTACTTTCAATTTATCTTTCTTCTGCAGTTTTGAGACAATGCCTAAGTTTCAACGGCACTACTATGTTACATTCCTTAACGCATGGAGTACTACATAATTTTGCATTCATTCTAAAAGTTTCGAGTACTAATCAGTGTTCACCGTAAATACTGGTGCAATCAATGTAAATACATTCTGGAAGAAAAAACCGGAGCAACTGTTTCAGAGACCAATACTTAATTTAACGTATCGTAAATGGTAATTAAAAATGCTTAATAAACGTAAAATGAAATTAATATCAAAAAATTAAGGTAGAAACGTGTGCTATTTATTTGCATAATGGCTTGCTATTCTATAACAATGAAAGCCGACACTTTTCCCTAAGATAAGCATCTAGTCATTGTAAAGGCTTTATTTTATATTTTGAAACTATATTACCAAGTATGTAAGGCCAATGGATATTGAAGGTGCATAAAAAGATGAGATTTTTTATATTATATATTACATACAGATATTTTTTTTATAATATATTATGTACAGATATTAATTTTCTCGAAGGACGGCGTAGGGGACATAGTTGTGTTGCTACGGCGGGGGACAGCATCATGACCAATTTAAGATTGGGAGGCTCCCGGATAGTTATGTGGACAGCACGTTTGCCTTTGGTGAAAGTGGTCCCGGGTTCGATTCCCGGTGGGAGCCAATGTGCGAAATGACCTAAGCTGTCGAAGCACTTTTAACAATACTACTACTACTACTTAAGATTGGGAAGAATAAAATATAAACTTCCTTGTGAAATAAAATCCGTGACTTTTGAAGTGAACTGAAGTGTCCCACTACAGTGCACATTCCATTCATATAATTGCATTCTATGCTATTTAATGAACAATCAATTGAACAATACAGTGAATCTTTATCTATGTATACTATTTGAAGCTTTTTAACTTTTAATCTTCAATATGATGATGCAAGGTAAAAATTATTTTTGAAGGTTTACGTTTTGTGTATCTATTAGGTGTTTATTAAATCTTTAGAGATTAAATTTGTTTAGTGATCTATGCATATCTTTATAATTAACACATTAGATGAATAAAAAGTGAAATGTTATTTTTTCCGAGCCAAAATATATATTCAATCATGTATAGCTTAAAAATAGTAAGGCCAGAACTTTTATAGTTTCCTATTACATGAAATGTATATAGAATACAAATATAAAAATGACCAAGCACCCTGAACCTAAATAACTATTGCAGAATGTATAGATTTCTAAGGATATGTAAGGCAGGATGATGTATAATTTATATATTCTGTAACTTTTCATTGTATTGCTGTTACTATTCTTCTGAATAAAGCTCATGGGGAAGAGGGAGAGAAGGTAGAGGACGGAGGAGGTTGATCAAGAGAGGGATAGAAAGAATTGAGAGGTATGTGAGAGGTGGGAGGGAAGGGGGAGGGTAACAAAAAAATTGGCGTGGGAAATAAGAAGGTGGGATGGGAGAGGGTGGGAAGGGAGAGTATGGCAAGGGAGAGGATAGGAAGGTAGAGGATAGGAATTTAGAGGGTGGGTAGGTAGAGGGAGGGTAGGTATAGGGTGCGCAGGGAGACAGTGGGTAGGGAGAGGATGGGTACGGAGAGGGTGGGTAGGGAGAGGGTGGGTAGGGAGAGGGTGTGTAGGGAGAGGGTGGGTTATGAGAAGTTGGGTAGGGAGAGGAGGGAAGGGAGAGGGTGGGAAGGGAGGTGGTAAGGTATATAGAATGTGCCCCCGCCAGGGTCCTCCCTAGTTGCCCTCGCTGGGGTCCTCCCGTGTTGCCCCGGCCAAGGTCCTCCCTAGTTGCCCTCGCTGGGGTCCTACCGCGTCGCCCCCGCCGGGGTCCTCCGGCGTTGCCCCCGCCGGGGTCCTCCCGCGTTGCCCTCGCTGGGGTCCTCCCGCGTTGCCCCCGCCGGGGTCCTCCCTCGTTACCCACGCCGGGGTCCTCCCTCGTTACCCACGCCGGGGTCCTCCCTCATTACCCACGCCGGGGTTCTCCGTCGTTGCCCCCGCGGGAGTCCTCCCTCGTTGCACTCGCTGGGGTCCTACCGAGTTGCCCCCGCCGGAATCCTCCCTCGTTGAACTCGCTGGGGTCCTCCAGCGTTGCCCCAATCGGGGTCCTGCCTCAATGCCCTAGCTGGGTTCCTCCCGCGTGGCCCCCGCCGGGGTCCTCCCTCGTTGCCCCTGCCGGGGTCTTCTATCGTTTCCCCCGCCGGGGCCATCCATCGTTGCCCCCGTCGGGGCACTCCCGCGTTACCCTCGCTGGTGTCCTCCCGCGTTGCCCCCACCGGGGTCGTCCCTCGATGCCCTCGCTGGGGTCCTCCCACCTTGCCCCCACCGGGGTCCTCCCTCGTTGCCCTCGCTGGGCTCCTCCCTCGTTGCCCTAGAAAGGGTCCTCCCGTGTTGACCCCGCCGGGGTTCTACCGCGTTGCCCTCGCTAGGCTCCTGCCTCGTTGACCTAGAAGGGGTTCTCCCACGTTGCCCCCGACGGGGTTCTCCCGCGTTGTCCCCGCCGGGGTCTTCCCGCGTTGCCCCCGCCGGGGTACTCCCGCGATGTCCCCGCCGGGGTCCTCCCGCGTTGCCCCCGCCGGGGTACTCCCGCGTTGCCCTCGCTGGGGTCCTCCCACGTTGCCCCCGCCGGGGTCCTACCGCCTTGCCCCAGCCGGGGTTCTCCTGCGTTGCCCCCGCCGGGGTCCTCTCTCGTTGCCCTCGCTGGGGTATTCCCGCGATGCTACCGCCGTGGTCCTCCCGCGTCGCCCCCGCCGGGGTCCTCCCTCGTTGCCCTCGCTGGGCTCCTGCCTCGTTGACCTAGAAGGGGTTCTCCCACGTTGCCCCCGACGGGGTTCTCCCGCGTTGTCCCCGCCGGGGTCCTCCCGCGTTGCCCCCGCCGGGGTACTCCCGCGTTGTCCCCGCCGGGGTCCTCCCGCGTTGCCCCCGCCGGGGTACTCCCGCGTTGTCCCCGCCGGGGTCCTCCCGCGTTGCCCCCGCCGGGGTCCTCTCTCGTTGCCCTCGCTGGGGTATTCCCGCGATGCTACCGCCGTGGTCCTCCCGCGTTGCCCCCGCCGGGGTACTCCCGCGTTGTCCCCGCCGGGTTTCTCCTGCGTTGCCCCCGCCGGGGTCCTCTCTCGTTGCCCTCGCTGGGGTATTCCCGCGATGCTACCGCCGTGGTCCTCCCGCGTCGCCCCCGCCGGGGTCCTCCCTCGTTGCCCTCGCTAGGCTCCTGCCTCGTTGACCTAGAAGGGGTTCTCCCACGTTGCCCCCGACGGGGTTCTCCCGCGTTGTCCCCGCCGGGGTCCTCCCGCGTTGCCCCCGCCGGGGTACTCCCGCGTTGTCCCCGCCGGGGTCCTCCCGCGTTGCCCCCGCCGGGGTACTCCCGCGTTGCCCTCGCTGGGGTCCTCCCACGTTGCCCCCGCCGGGGTCCTACCGCCTTGCCCCAGCTGGGGTTCTCCTGCGTTGCCCCCGCCGGGGTCCTCTCTCGTTGCCCTCGCTGGGGTATTCCCGCGATGCTACCGCCGTGGTCCTCCCGCGTCGCCCCCGCCGGGGTCCTCCCTCGTTGCCCTCGCTGGGCTCCTGCCTCGTTGCCCTAGAAGGGGTTCTCCCGCGTTGCCCTCGCCGGGGTCCTCCCTCGTTGCCCTCGCTGGGCTCCTGCCTCGTTGCCCTAGAAGGGGTTCTTCCGCGTTGCCCTCGCTGGGGTCTTCCCACGTTGCCCCCGCCGGGGTCCTCCCTCGTTTCCCTCGCTGGGCTCCTGTCTCGTTGCCCTAGAAGGGGTTCTCCCGCGTTGCCCTTGCTGGGGTCCTCCTGCGTTGCACCCGCCAGGGTCCTTCCGTGTTGAGCCCGCCGGGGTTCTCCCGCGTTGCCCCCGCCGGGGTCCTCCCGCGATGCTACCGCCGGGGTTCTCCTCTTTAGACCATTCGCTGCATTCAGGACTTTGTATCCAGACGTTCTCACCTGGGTTGTCCTTCCTCATCTCTTCTGATAGATGTGCCTTGCCATGGTGCACCAGTAAAACATGAAAGAGAAATGGGTTTATTTTTAAATGCGTATTTAAGAAGCGGAAATGTAAAAGTATTTAGACATCATGAATTACAACTTTTTAACTTTTATCACAAAGAAGACATTTGTTTTGAGAAATAAACTATTATTAGGAAGTAATCCTTTATCTCCCTAGTACACGAATTTTATCCTCTAAAATGAAAGAAAGTTATTTTTCGCAAATGAGGTTTAGAATTGAAATTTAAATTATACTGAAAATTAATAAATATACCGTGATAAAGTAATCGATCCGACTCTGGAGTAAAATATACTAAGCTTTCGATTCATAGTTTTGAAAATTGAAAGGTGAATTTTGAATGAAGTAATAATCGATAAAGAATTTTAATATTTCTTCACCGCAAATCACGTTCGAATTTCTCCAAATCCCAACCAATTCTTAGAAAAATTACAAAATTATCCCGGATTGTTCGTAAATGGTACCGAATTACTTTACGACCATAATACACCCACAATGAAGTCATTCGATATGAAGTGGAAAATGGATGTGATTATACTTGTATAATGAAAATCAATTTAGTATTAAGGCGATAAAGGAAATCTCATCTTTGTTTCATACCAATTAATTAACTAAATTTAATGCTGATCGTTAAAAACGGAAAAGAAAATAAACTGTATAATTTATCAGCTTTAAAAGTCTTACATCTACTAAGGTTTGTTTATTCCATAATGTATTAAATGCAATAACATTTATTTTAATAATAATTCATTAAAATTTTATATTTAAAACAGAAGATCTTTACTTTAAACTGTATGTTCTCATTGGCATGTTCCTGCTTTTCTATCCACATTGAAACACACACCAAACTACGATAAACGGAGCTAAAGAGGATGCATTTTCGAATTAATGTAAACAATTAATTACGTAAAATGGAATTTCGTGAACCATTGCAGCCAAGAAAATTGACTTAACTTAGCAACGAACATATCAGAGAATTAAAAAATATGGCCTTGGCTCTGATAATATTGAATTCTTTGGCAGCGTATAGTTTCAAGTCACAGGGGTAGTATTTTTATACTATCTCCCTCTAGCGCCCAAAAGTGAAGCCAGGGGTAAAGTGGCAGATTGCGCATTTAGCCATGCTGGGTAGCACTTTTCGTATCTCCCTATACCAATTCATTGTTTTTTCGTGATTTTGCGGCTTTGATACAGAGTTATCAAGGTTTGATCGAGTAAGTCGAACGTTTTGGAACACAAAATGTAGTTTGAGCAATGCCTAACACAAAGCAATTTTGTTATTTTCGCGTTTATAAAGGTTTTATAGGTAAATAAGCAGGGGCCTGTTTCTGCCTGCAGCATGGTCAATTGCTGCGCATCAGAACAGCTGCCCCCACAAAATGTTCCGAACTAGAATCTATGCATATTCCTTAATTTTATTATTTCATTCATTATCTGAACTCCATGAAGCAGAACGAACGTCAGTATTAATCCACGGCGTTTCAATGAACATTTCATTGTGCTCTCGGCTGCACCTGTAGGTCTTGCATGGTATATAAGTTCTCGTATTCGTCATTTTGACAACTTTTACTTCATTAAGCCCCAATTATGAATTAGAACAAACATTTGCATAAGCGGAAAAATCTCTAATTACCCTGATAAGCTATTATAATGTATTATAGAGTAGCTTTATTTCATTGCGGTAAACGACTATTAAGGAATTTTATGCCGTACTTGGTATTGATCAATTAAAAACTATGACGAATTAATGCATTATAATATATGTAAAATTAACATTATAATAATCAACGAGGTTTTGATAGAGTTTGCGGGAGATAGGCAGACGATTCGTTCTCTGTATTTCTCTAGCAGACGACACCGGCATCCGAGAAGTTTACATTGCAGGCATGTTTTATTTTCCATAATAAAAGGAATCAAGAGGACTTAGAGAAAAAAATCGAAGATAATCGTTAAGTGAAAGGTTCATTTAAACTATCTGAGTCCATTTCATAGGATAGACAAGCTCCTGAGTCCCGTATGAGAGGAAAATAAAACCCCAAAAATACATGTAGTTAACGGGGAGCTGGAGAAAAGTGCTACCCAGTGCTCTGCGGGTTGCGTTATTTTTGGCTTCACTTTTCTCCCGGTAGACTCTCCCTGTGGTTTCAAGTACACAGGGGATGCTCGTTTCTATTGAAAGAGAACATAGTGGACTAAATGATATGATAATGCAAACAATTGTGAACCAAAAGGATTAGTTTTACATTTTATCGTAACTTTATCTTATTATGGTATACTCACAGGGAAACAAAATTATTGAATGTTTGCGTAGGCTTAGCGAGATAGTTAAGATTCTTAGCTGTTCGGAATTCTTGCCAGACAAATAAGGATTTGAAATATAAGGTGTCTTGATAATACTATATATTTTTATAAATGCATAATGTTGTTTTATTAAAGTAATTGAAAATTTGGAAAATAAATAATTTTTACACCTGCACCAGTGAGCCTCTGCCGAGTGGTTTGCGTCATTGAACTTCAACATTTATTTATAAGTGCCTATATAAATCTATCCGTTAAAATATTTTACTTTTTTAATAAAAAACAGGATGAAGAAAACTGTATATCAATCGCCTTCATTGAAAGGAAAGACTGCGAATGGTCTGTATTGATCTGAATTGACATTTCTAGTTAACAATTAATGCTAATTGCATAAATGTATTCATTCTTAACTCTGAATTTCCAACCTATCATTTCTGGTTTTACTTTTTTTGCGATTTGAGTAGATGTGTGCCTTTTTAACTGTTAATTTCGCAAAAAGCCACCGCCCACTGATCCTTTTTTTTTCCTTACTTTATTAAAATACAATGTATTTATACACAATTCACTAGTAAGATCTGAGCAACATGCATGTGTTAATCAGCAAAGACGGTAGCATTGACAGCTCAGATGGCAATACGTTTAAGCTTAACAATTATGGCTCTGAGAGATAGCTTCGCCGGACTTGTTTAAGTTTCAATATGAGTTCTTCGCTACTTCCCTTTTCAAATTCCGATGTTGCAATTGAGTAAAGGAAAAAGGTTTCATCGAATATAAATCAAGTATAACACTAATTTAATTCAACACGATGCGCTAAAAAAACACATAAACGGTGGATAATAATTTAAATACATTTCAGGTGCACGAATCGATTTTTTTTAACTCATTCGAAATTTAAGGAATCAAATAACTTATGGATGATAAACAAATGAATCGATATTTAATTGAGTTTCCATAATAGCTCCGTATTTTTGAAACTGTATTTTCTCTATTTTCCGTCTTCGAAGATCATAGGTTAATCACACCATATTGCAGTCATTAGAAATCAATGTTTAAGGCGCCAAGTTGCTAGTAACAATGAATTTAAAGTAGTTTAATTAGTTGAGAGTAATTAAATCCTAAGTTTAAATACTCCTTACGCGCAACTAACGTCCTCATACTTCGAAAGCATAAATGAATCCGACGTAGACTACCGATAAAAATACTAGTACAATGTTACTTGCAAATTCCAAGCATATCTAAAACAAATTATACATTAAAAAGTAGTTGCCGAAAGGTTTCGCCTCCTAGTTCCGAAAATCTTAATCCCAAAATACCTTAATCCTGACAGTAATACATCCTTAGAATCGAACCCGGGTTCGCTTTTGAATAAGTGAAATGCATATAATCACGGAATTATCTCTTTAATCATTATACCAGGTAATAATGCTTTATCTTTTTAGGAAGTTCAAAATTTCTCCAGTTAATCAGAACATATTCTTTGCAGTAGATTTTCATAGGCCGGTGTCGAACCAAGGATCATTTTGGCGATGGGTTTCCACGAACTGTAGCGCAATCGCAAAATCAAACTATTCATAGATTTCAGGTCGATATGCACTCGAGATTTTGCAGAAAAATCATTCTGAATATATATTGGTTGATTATGAAAGGAAATGTAGCTTTCATTTCAATACTATACAATAATATTGAGGTATCGCTTGAATATTAAAATATATCAATTCCAATATTTCAAATACAATACAATAACATGCTACTTAAAATGAATGCGTATGGGAGCTTCCGTGCAAATGTTAGTTGTAAACGAAGAGAATGTATTTTAAGTATTTAAATTAGCTATTCACTAGCTAGGCAAATTCAAATGAATGCATAATTTAGGTACCAAAGGGTTGTGACTTGAGATCTCATAAGTTATGAATTGTTAGAGAAATCAAGTAATTGGAACGGAAGAGCATATCAGTAGTATTACAAAACGTTATCACGTTCACATATGACATAGTAACTTTCAAATAAACCGAATCGTATTTAGGGGTGTATAGTGTTCATCTCCTTTTCAAATGAAACACCATGGGTTTTGGAATTATCATGTGGACAGCGCGTTTGCCTTTGGTGAAAGCGGTCTCCTGGATTCGATTCCCGGTGGGAGCCAATTTCTGAAATGACCGAAGCTGTCGAAGCACTTTTGAAAATACTACTACTACTAGGAAACATAGTTTTAATGAGAAAAAAAACCGATTCACTACATTCCACGCTACACCTACCATAAAAGGGATGACTAGTTGAAACCGAACTAAGTTATTGAACAATGACTATGTGAAATTAATTCGAGGTTACGAATTTAGACCTTAAAAAAGTCTATTCTTCGAGAAAACTCATGAATTCTTCTTTAATCAAATCTATGTCCACCAAATGCTAAAGCGCAAAACTCGTTTTCACTATATATCGTACGGAAGCTTTGGCATGCATTTTAGTTGCTAAGGGAGTGAAAATTCAAGGAACCATTTTATAATTATATGCAACTAGCAGTTGCCTACTGCCTGCTCCGCAGTCAGGTTAGTTCCCTTACGTTTGATGGGGCAGCATCGAAAGGTATTCGAAAATTAAAAAATTTAAATTTTTGCACGCCTGTGAGTGCAGGCCGTCCGCCTCCAGCGCACTAAAACTCGTTGCGGGAGATTGAATTTAGACTCAGATTTTGCTTAAAGTGTTACATCCCTTTTTTTAGGACAGACAGACGGACACGATTCTGTCTTAATATATATAAAGGATGATGCATTTACTGATATCAAATTAATGCAAATATGTGCTAATATATCACTTTGAATGCCTTGGTTGTTCCAAAGTAGATAAAAGATCACCTTGAATTTGAAAACCGAGGCAAAAGCAATGAAGGCCGCTTTAGGGTCCCCTTTTACTACTGCCCTATTTAGGGTCCAAAGGAAAATGTCTCGAATATTTTGAGAGCAATTTTACAGAGGAATCAGACGAAAGTGAGACCCAAAACAAGAATTAGCTACTTCGTAGTCCCATTCTGCGTATGTAAACACTTTCCTTTCTTGCCTACACTGATTAAGATTAAAGAGGGAAAGCGAAAGTGCGTGTTAGTGGAACACGCATAAAAGCACCGAAGTAAATGAGTAAAGAACGAAAGTAAAACTAAACTTTAATAGAAGTTTGTAATTATGAAAGTCTTACAACTTTAAAGGTACTTAGTGAGGTTTTGAGATATCGAAATCAGAAAGGAGTTAAAGGTGTAAAAGAAAGTGCATCTTTGTGACTCACCAAAGAATATGCTAGTATGTAAGAAAGGAAACGAGAATTGATTCTACAAGCAGTTCAGAATAATTAAAATTTACAACTTGGGATTGTAATATTCCAGAACGGAATCCCATGAAAAAAATTTAAAGCCAAGTTAAAATTATGTAAATTTTTGGCTATATACATAGATAGTGTGATATGTTTATTTTATATTTTAAAGGTATTTGTATGTTATATAATTGAAATATATTGAAATATGGAGATGATTCTTGATGAAGTATATCAGTGCATGTTTCGATATAGGAGTAATAATTAATGTCATCTTATAAATAAATTTAATTTAATTTAATAAATAATGTCTTTGGTGTCTACTTTATTATCCACATAAATTCAAACCGAGTAACGGAAGAGAAGGTGGTATGATGAAGTTCAATGGACCATTACAAAGTAAAAAAATGATCAACGCCCAAAAACTGAGCAGAGACGAGAAGAAATGGCCTTGGCTCCAATACTAATGCATAATGCTCGAAATCTATTAAATGACTCTAACGATAAGACATAATTTTATTTTGTAATAATATGTGATACGCAGGGTAGGAACCAGGGGTGGGAATAGTTCAATTGAATGCGATTGTCGTTTACAACATGATATGATGAAGCATACACTAACTATGCTATCACACTACTGAGCTGTTATAGTGCACATACAAAGAAGCATTACGTTCGATTTTTCATTTAGGTGTTTGGTAAAACGCCTCGAACTTCGGATAGAGCAGTATGGGGGCTGAAGGCCGCCTAGGACCCTGACAACACTTCCTTCGATACCTATTGTTTATCCCTATCTTTTGCTAAACGTTACTCTTTCTCAATTATATTAAATTAAATAAAATTTAAATGGCCTCTGCATGAGTACTTCCAATGCTAGAACAAGTACATAGTTCTTGAATACGTAAAATAGATTATATCGCAGAGATCAATGATAAGCAAAGAACTAATCTGCTAACTTTACAAATAATGCAGTACGTTGATAAAAATAGATAGTACCAGAGCTAATCCTCAAGAAAGGATTGCAATAAGCGATAAGAGTGAAAATAAGTATGGAAATAAGGAGCAAGGATAGGAAATTACTTAGCACGTGAAGTGGTGTGACTGAAACCCTATGATAAACAGAGGTGAAAAAGTGCGACATGAATCGAAGGCAGGTCTCCCACTTTCCGGGCAGGTATTCTAACCACTAAACTACCATGCCGCAATGTGAGTATGGAATGTTGTATGCCATGTTTTTAAATCGAGACGCTGTACGTTCCTTGAAAATAGCAATTCACGACGATTACTTAAGGCACTTTTTAATTTAGATACCAAAGTTTTGTCACTTGAGATCTCATAAGTTATAAATGGCAGGAGAAATTGAAGTAATTAGAACGGATTTATGTATCAGTACTATTACAAATCGTCTTCACCTTGCCAAATGGCATATTTTATCAAAAATAAACTAAATTGTATTTAGTGATAAATATTATTAATCCCCTTCTCAAAAGGAACATTTACTTAAGGCATTTGGGCTCCCGGATAGTCATGTGGACAGCGCGTTTGCCTTTGGTGAAAGCGGTCCCGGGTTCGAATCCCGGTGGGAGCCAATGTGCGAAATGACCTAAGCTGTCGAAGCACTTTTAGCAATACTACTACTATACTACTACTTAAGGCATTTTTAAATATTTCCTTCCTACAAACGAAGAAAGTTACTAGTGAATAGCCTGTTTAATTTGGCTTTAATCCATTTCAATATATCATTCTTTCCTAATGGAGTTTTAATTTTGAAGAATGATATGTTGATTCTCAAATAAACACTCACGTGGTGAAAGCATCCTAATTCTTAAAATATCCGGAAAATATGTACCAATAAGAACTACTTTCGGTAATTCATTACTTCATTAACAAAATGTCCGAAAGTAATTGTATAATATAAAGGTATGTTATGAAGTATGATATGATAAAACATCAATTAACAAATTAGAAATTTTTGATCTTCTCGTCAATAGTAAACAGCTAATAATCACGGCTAACTTATAATGGCTAAATTAATAATACAAACTATATTTATGTATGATTACCTCCATTTTCCAAAATAATAAAGGAGATTAGAATTAAAAGAGGTTTGGGATGTTAAATTCTATCTTCTAGTATGTGCGGCCTGGTACATCCCTTGAAACCAACAATAAACGACGGGTACCAATGGGCTTTCTCCGTATATTAATTGAACTTAATTAGAACGGGTTACCTAGAATTTTGTTCAGTTTTTAATGGGATCGATTTTAAGATATGGATTATTCTTAATTGAGTTTGATTTATTTTGACACTAAATTCCATTTTGGAACCTTCCCTATTCATTTAAGTAAGAAAATATTATAAGAATTAAATTAATTATTAACTAATAAATCTCTGTGAGTCACTTCATTAAAAAGTGGTCGTTTCTTTCACTTTCCTAACAGTAAATTCTAAGTTCATGTATACAACTCCAGCCCCTCCTAAAAGTCATCTAAATTCATAAAATCTCCGGAGTCTGATATGCTGTGAAAATTAATTGC
Organism: Sympetrum striolatum; assembly: GCA_947579665.1. Classification (NCBI taxonomy): domain Eukaryota; kingdom Metazoa; phylum Arthropoda; class Insecta; order Odonata; family Libellulidae; genus Sympetrum; species Sympetrum striolatum. The sequence goes on along the minus strand of OX388341.1, from coordinate 103,997,168 downwards.
AAATGATTGAAGAGATGTGAACTTTTTCACATTTTTTTATCATAGACTTGACAAGCGGATTTAACGTAAAGTTGAGATCGTCAGGTCTGAACCCTATGGCCGCTCAATACCGAAACCGATTTACAAGTTTAAATAATAATAACGTTATGGAGAATTACTTTTCTCTTCGATTAGTTGTCATGTAATTCTTTTAAATAGACACTATTCTACTCACACATGGGAACGTACGAGATAATTTTAGCCTAGTCTTCATTGACTTGATAACGAAATGACAATTATTTCGAAATATCATTCCCTAACGAATAAAAACAAGAAAGAAAATTGAATAAAAGATAATATACTGCTCACTTGTTTAGTAGATCCGGTCGGAGGTTGTCTCCCTCTGGTGGCGGTTGCTTCCATTCGAATTTGAAATGGATGACGCATCGTACATCATGACGTCATCGATACGAGGTGAGATTTTCTTTCATGAAATCAGGAAAAAACGGAATTAAAAATGAATACATAATCAGCTAATTTTAATAACATGCAGACTGTTATGCCTGGCTATTTGGTAGCATGAACTTGTACTATAATTCTCAAATTAGGATTTCTGTTATGTAAAACCACTATTCTCATTGATTCCACACACTTAATTCCTACGGGATGGTAGTAATTTAAGTAATTAAACATCAATTACCAAGACAAGTAATTCGGAAAGCCATCATTCTATGTTCTTAAAGTAGAATAACGGCGTACTATTTTGAGGTTCAAAAAGAAACAGTTCATATTAATAATATTTTATGCAGTATTGAAGAAGGATGGATTCTTATAGAATTTAAGTCCCACTTACATCAGACGGTTCTTCTCCGTTACTTATTATATAATTATGCATGAGAGGCGAATTGTTTCAGCGATTAATTTTAATTTCCTTAGATTTACGATTGCCATTCACCTACTCAACTCAAAAACATACTTTAAAAATACGTTTATTGATAAATACATTCGCAAAATATTTTGAAAATACGTTTTATGCGAATAGACTATGAATACAAGCAAAGATGTTAAAAATTTGATCGATGACCGAGGGCAAACAACACGATGATGCGAACGTCATGCACGAATATTGAACAGTGAAAACTTTTAAAATATTTTATATGTATTATCTCGCGCAAGCAATCACTCCTTTTAAACAAGAATATATGATTAATTCGATTACACCACTTACCGGACAATGAAAGTCCTTGGTTCAGATCATGGAAATCTTGATATGAAAACTGCAATCCTAACGGCTTTTTTAAAAACTAAATTGATACAAGAAGTTCACTCGCAGAAATCTCGACAGGAACTGGAGAAATAACCGTTTGGATAAGCTTTGAACAGAAATGCAGTCATCTGATTGGTCCAATCCAAATTTCCTGTCGACGGCCCTGCCCCCTTCTTTTGTTAAACGTAATCATTATTAATAATTTATAGACGTTCAATTTTATGAACTACCTACTTAATCGAAATTTAAAAGTATTTGGATTTTTAATTTTTCTTAAAATTATTTGTTTATACTTGACGTTAATTTGACCATTTCCTCGTGATGTTGTAAAATATTGTCATTCTAATCTTTTGATTTTTAGAAACAAAAATTGGTTTGTGATAACTACTTAAAGACGTTAAAGCTCCATATAAATATTACAAATATAACATTTATTACATTTCAATAATATACTTTACCTTAAGTATCGCAATTAATAACTCATCAACAATAACAAATGAGTGAGAGCATCGGCTAACTTAGATCGGATTATTATATTTCTGAGTAAGGGCTTTAAAATTTATGAAGAAATAAAGTTTCGATCATCGAGAAATACAATTCATTTAAACGATTCCGGAGAATAGAAATCAATGCCCCCGTAAAACATTCTGTATCACGTTGTCGCACTTGTGCCTCACGTCACAATATATTTTCTGCAAGGAAATAAATTACACGTCACCTTTACAGTATATCGATTGAAATGATTTACAATATTGTCACCTATACAAGAACCCTTAACTAAGATAAATAAGAACCACTGATAAACTTTCTTTACCCAAAGCATTTATCAAACATAAACTACTTACTTTTTAGTCATTCTTCCCTGGTATGAATACATCTTTGAAGAATAGGACATTTCGATAAATTAATTGCAGATTCAGCAGAAAATGTCATTCATATTCATGGCCTTTTCTCGTGAACGATTCTTTTAGCACTGATCTGATAGCACTGCTGTCATTTTGACACTCCGCATATTCCCATTTACGGAAATCACAAAATAAATAACTGAGTTTTAACTGAAGACAAGTAATTCCACAGAAGCCGCTAACTCAGTAAGAATTCACAAGATAAGAGACTCTGTGTTCACTGTTCCACTTCGAGAAATTTAGGGGCAAAACTATTCGTCAGAGGCCTTGAATATGAATAGAATATCTACAAGAAAACGTAGCAGGTACTTTTTGGAGGTCATGATGGCAGCCATTGTGAGAAACAAAACGAATAACAGCAGTGCGACCTCGCATTACTCATAACTACTCAAAAGCTACTTACGTAATTCAGATTTTTCTAGACGATCGAAAATTGCCAAAAGCGCGGTAAGAAGCCGAGTAAACGCCTCGTGAAACGCCTTATAATGAAATGGTGTTTGAGACGAAGATCTGATTTTAAGTGTTTTAAAATGTGTAATAAGTATCTTCCGATATGGAGTGAGTATGTTAAGTGTGTTCAAGATCGTGATTTCTGTGGTATATCGTCTAATGTGCGCGTGTAAGCCATTATACGTAATAATCCACTTGAGGAAAGTTCAATGTTTAACATAAGTTGAAATTTATCTCTTCATTCAGTGGTTCTGAGGTGAATGTGAAAAAGGTGTGCTTTATGCTTTCTCCAGGAAGTGTTTTAGAACCCTAATATTCTTCAAAGTTGAACTCACAGCCACAGCATGATTTGAAGTAAGTACAGCAAGTCTAAGGAACTTGTTAGCTCTTTTTCGGCCTTTGCAGGGTAAAAATATCATATAGGTCTAATTGATGAGCTAATTGTAGAGGAATGTATATCATTTAATATAATTTCATAAATGTTTTGAGACTTTTATGGACACCAATCTGCAATAATGACTTTTTTAATCGAAGGCTTCTGTCAGGAATATATTTACCATAATCGCTAATTGCAATGGAACAGTTCAAGAAAGGAGTGAATTGTAAAGAATCAATAGCTACGTACAAATATCGATTTAATGATTAAAAGTTTATGTCTTAAGTTTGAAGAGTCAGAATTACAATCACGAACTCTTAAACTACAAGTTTTCTATGAATATAGTTCAATAGATTAATGCGTGAACATTAAGGAGTGGGACGAGGAGCACTGTTTTCTTTTAATATGCCTTGCTATTTAAAAAGGTTTAATACCTTTGAACTCGGTATGTCGATACACTTCCTCCCTCATTTTTTAATTTTCCTAACAACAGTTTTGAGTAATTTAGTAAAAGGAAATTTAAGTAAAGACTACCACATTAGAATCTGAGTTATAACTACTTCTTCCTTACGTCTCATCTCCTCTAAGAAGGTCTCAATCGTCATGGTGATTTCTGTTTTCGGAGTTGCATATCTAAGATAGATCTATGAACTTGAATATAGGCCAATAATTCCTATTGTCTATTTAAGTATTCCTTCTTCTTCCTTGTGCTTTTCCCTCTATTATTATGTAAAATAGTATATATTTATAATTCCACATAATATGTTTAATTTATTGCAGGTACCTTTATTTAATATTGTTTTGTTAGCCCATGAAATATCTTTATTTCTTTCTTCACCTTTCTCATTTTTCTAACTCTATCTTTGTAAACAATTGATTCTATGAAATCTTTTACGCGGCCATAATTTCAAGGACTCTTGCTTATTTGAATCAATTTTCTTCAACTTCCAAGATTCATGATAATACATTATCATAAAAAAGATCTAGTTTATCCTATTCTTGGCTTTATTTCTTCGGAGCAGTTGATGGTTTGTCTGTCTGGTTGTTGGTCTCAAGATACTTACACCTCTGTATTCTTTGCACTTCTGTTTAATGAAACATAAATTTTTCATCTTGCTGAGGTTTCTTTGATATGACCACCATTTGGACTATTTTTCAAAGGTAAGCACTGCCCATTTCCTGATTACTTTAATATCTCTTCTCTGTAGATAATCTCCATGCGTTTGGACTGTACCGTCTGCATATCTTATGTAGTTAACAGATTTTCCATTTCTTCTTATAAAAATAATGTCGTTGCTGTTGCTTCTTGAATGATATCTTCTAAATATTAATTGAACAGAAATAGTTTATGCACCCATGACGGACTCCTTCCATGTATCCTCTTCGACTACCTAATCCCCGATATTTGTTATTATTTGTACTACCGGGATAATGCTTAGATTCACAATATATTCAGAATGATGCATTTTTGGTTGAGTCATTCTAAAGACAAATGTGTAATCAGATGAAAAACATTCAGAAATTTCATTTCACTTTAACGTGTTTTGTAGCAGTAAAATATCATATGCAGATGAGACAAAAATAAATCGTGATAAATATAGTCCGAAGAAAAAAATAATTATAATTCTGTTGAAAGGTTAATATGAGAGGTGGTATTGTTATGATTTTTATTTGGCATAATATTATCTCTGTATAAAACAATAAGTTGAACCGATTACCTATACTCCTTCTATTGTTTATCAATCGAAATCTTATGAACCATGATAAATAGAAATGGATGCTTGATAATAATTTTACAAGATTGAAATATTTTCAGAAGTTTTAAAAAACTAATGAACCTATTTTTAAAATAATAAAATTTAATACTTTGACATGTCTGTAGTACGTACTTGGAATTACTGCTTTTGGTGTAACCACCACATAAATCCCAAAATATAGAAATAAAATAATTGAAGAATAATTAATATTAAAAAAATGAAATTTTTTAAAAAAATAATAGATCCTAAAATTTAATTTTGATAAATGAATAAGAAATAAAAATTTATTAAATGAATTTGGGGGCGTTGCCTACGATGAAAAAACCAAATTCTACCAATCAGATCGCAGCACTGTGTTCGTTACTTATTCTGAAGATGGGAAGCTCAGTCGCTGTCATATTTTCGTTAAGTGAGGGGTAAAACTAAAGTTTAGATACCTGTTTTTTGTTTTCGAAATTCGCCGCTAAGTGGCAGCACCTGTGTTACTTATATTTTACAACGATAGTGTATAGATAGACGGCGCATGACGTCACTCCGGCGTGACAAACATAAGCATCCCGAGTGTGACGTGACTGGGGTCAATTTTATGGCGGCGTTTGAAATCTCGCCGTACGTAGTTTGCTTTCAGCGAGATGAGACGTTATTTCTAATGAAAATAACTAACTGTAAACTGTCAGTATCTGCAGAGAAAACATGGCCAGGCACAAACAAAACATAGTTATGGTACGTACTGCTTTTCTACCGGAGAATACTTAATTCGAAGTTGCGTGATAACTTATGAACGCCTCGCCGCGAGTAACGCACTACCAACGAACCAACCAACCAACTGGTAGTATTCACTCCCAGAAAAAAGGTAAGTCGCACTACTGCCGACAATGAACATGGAATAAGAATTTATAAATTACGTCACAGCTCTTAAAAAATTAGTCATAATCTAAGGAGCGGATAGTGTGAGGAAATGTTCTCAACGGCCGAATAAGAAAAGCGTCTCGCTTATATCGACATTGCAACCTGTGTACCGCTTATTATTTACCTTTAACTTAAGTAAGTGACTATTGTGACTTTTCATGTATCCAATGGAAAGTCTCAATTTTGCAACATAACAGGAAATAAAATATTTGAGGCCTTTTCAGGAAAATATGGTGATCAACTCCTATTGAGTTTTCATTAGGTTGAAGTTGTATTAGGGTAAGGTAACCTCTACAAATCTATTAAAATCTATATTATATAATAAATCTGTAGAGGGGGTCGTGTCTGTACATTTATCCGATTTAAAAAAAAATTGTGTTGCTGGATAGTAGGGATGTTCCAGAGTCCGAAACACCTTTTAGAAATTTTCATGTCTGTTACAGCATCACTCAAAAACTTTTCAACCGATTTTGATGAAATTTGTCATGATGGTCATTTGTCATTCGACTACCAACATACGCTACCTTTTATCCACCTAGCTGTCTCCAGTTCGTCCCCAGTCGGGGTCAAAAATCTATTTCACGCTATAACTCTAAATATGTTCGAAATTTCAAAATTCGTACAATATTGAAAGTGGGAGACCTGGGTTCGAGTCCCAGTCATGTCACAATTTTTCACTCCTTGTTCAATCTTCGATATTTTTAAATTCAAGTTTGTTAGCATAAGTGCGTCTGCAGCAACCAAGCTTTGTTTATAGCAACACCAATGTTTATTGATTCTTTATGTGAAATTAATGTTTGTCGTCGTATTAAATGAATTTTCATTTCTCATTGAAAGTAATTACATCTTAGCTTGGTAAGTTGATAACTTTTTCATTCTTATTTTCCGATCTAATTACTAATCGTTGCATTTACCGTCCCGCCGTGCATTTAATCGTTAACGCTAAAGTATATATCAATCAGTATCGTTGAAATATCCCTGAATTCAGTGATTGCTTCCTTTGAAGTGTAAAGAATTGGATTTAAAGCAGCAAGGAATCACAATCCTTTTATACCTGACTGGAAAGGTAAACGAATTTTGTGCTTTTAGATATAGAATTGGAAATTAAACCAAGAAATGTTTTAGTGGATTATCTACAAACAAGATAATTTCTTGTGTGCTCTGCTGTTGACCAAGAGGTTGTCGGCAGTGATGAAAAGTTCCAGTTGTCTTTAGATAGATAATCTCATTTATAACATTAATATGTTTAAGTTACAATTTATGTCAACTGCACCACTGACATCACTTTTGGTAAATAAATTTGGTAAAAAATTAAGGAGCACTGTAGTATTCATTTAAACCTTCCAATTATATTATCCTGTATGCTTAATCAACTGTTTACATTGTTTTATTGTAGATTTTATAGATTTGTAGAGGTCAACTAACCTTATATAACTTCAACCTAATGAGAACTCAATAGGAGTTGATCACCAGTTTTTCCAGAAAAGACCTCAAATATTTCTTTTCCTGTTATGTTGCAACATTGTGACTTTCCATTGGATACATGGAAGGCACAATAATCACTTATGGAAGTTAACCCTTAAAGGACCAAGGGTGGGCTAAAAAATGTCCACCACTTTTCTTTTCAATATTTTAAGAAATTAATCGTGTTATACAGTCTTATAACTTCTTACATTGTCAAATATAGGTTGTTAAAGATAACTTTATGTTGATGCATTTTGTACGTTTTTTTCAGCAATGTATGAGAGTGGAAATAGGCGGTGGACACAAAATGACCCTCCCTTGGTCCAACCTGCGACATATTTTTGAACCAAATGGAACGGTGATTTACAAACTTATTTTCCGAATTAGAGCTTTAAAGCAGGTACCATAGAATGGAAGCTTTATCATATGATGAGTTTTTTTTAATAAAAATTTCATTACTTTTATGGCAGTAGTACAATTTTTAGTAAGAAATATTATTGTAAGAAGATTTAAAAAATCCAAGAAGGCAATTGCTGAAGATGTATTATTTTTTTATTATTTTATCGAAAAAAACTAAAGTGGGCAATTTTTGACCCTCCCTTGTTCCGCGGAGTAACCAAAAAAAAGTCGGACCTTTAAGGGTTAAAGGTAAATAATAAGCGGTGCACAGGTTGCAATGTCGATATAAGCGAGATACCTTTCTTATTCGGCCGTTAAGAACATTTCCCCACACTATCCGCTCCTTAGATTATGACTTATTTTTTATGAGCTGCGACGTAATTTATAAATTCTTATTCAATGTTCATACCGGCCGGCAGTGGTGGGACCTACTTTTTTCTGGAAGTGAATTCTACCAGTTCGTAAATTATATTATTTGTGGTAGAAATCGGTTGTTTTTAGTGCGTTACTCGCAGCGAGGCGTTCATACGTTATCACACAACTTCGAATTAAGTATTCTCCGAAAAGCAGTACGTACCATAACTATGTTTTGTTTATGCCTGGCCATGTATTCTCTGCAGATACTGACAGTTTATAGTTAGTTAATTTCATTAGAAATAACGTCTCATCTCGCTGAAAGCAAACTACGCACGGCGAGATTTCAAACGCCGCCATTAAATTGACCCCAGTCACATGACACTCGGGATGCTTATGTTTGTCACGCGCTCGCCCGTAAGGGGAAGGCGCAAAGCGCCATCTACATATTACTGATCTAGGATATTTTACGAAAGGAATCCTACCTACCCTATTCAGCCCAAGGGCACCGCGCATATTTCGCGATTAAAAGCAGAGATTCGAAAGAAACGAAAAGAACCCTACCTGCCCTACCACAACCCATCGGAACCGCGCATATTTTGCGATTAGTAGCGGAGATTGAGCGCGCGAGTTCTGTAGAAATACATTGTTGGTTGTTGACAAAAGTGCTGCCACCTAGCGGCAAATTTCAAAAACAAAAAAAAACGTATCTAAACTTTAGTTTAGTTGGTTGTCATAACAATTGCTTTCAAGAAAACCGTTAAATTTTGAATTTTGGGCCTTTCGGTTGACAAGATGCTGCTACCTTTCAGGACTTCCAATACGTGGTAAGTTATTTAGACTCCTTAAGTCTAATTTCTCTCTTTAATATTTATAATTCCTGCACTGCGCTGATATTTCTAATACTATGTATGTTCTTTTCGCGCATAATTAGTGAATATAGTTGGTGTCTCTAATGTATCTGAATAATCTTCGGTCATACCTTATTTAAAATGAATCATACTAACTCTCATACTGCACCGATTAAGAATCGTGCTTAAATTACTTCAATAATCTCATTCGATTTAGTAATAATTATATTTAATGAGATCTTCTCGTCTTCAGATAGTGCAGATTTTCGTTAACTTATCGAACAGAATGCAATCGCAAGATGCACAATCAATGTGCAAATCATAGTTTACTTGCTGAATTTCGGAGACGGATGCGAGGCAGAAGAAAAGTGTGAGGGTCGTGGAACTCGAATTCTTCCCAAATACCGGCACTTTGTCTATCCTTTTTTCCATTTGGGAGGGATCGAGGTTGGCGTTCATTCTTTGTAAAGTAACGGTAAATACAAAATTTATCTAATCAAGTTTAATTGATTTCCAATTATACTATTGTTATTTGATGTTGGTATTTGGTAGACATTTCAAAGCGTAGAAAAAAATACCTACCTACTTAGGTAATAACTACCTACTTAGAAATAACGGAGACCGGCGGTTGAAAGTAATTAGTATGAAAGAATTATGACCAAGTTTTATATTTCTATGTTTAAACATATGTATTTATAATTAAAATTGATTAATGAATTGAAAGAATTTTAACTGACAATGTCGCGTAACGGATTTTTTCAAGTTCTTTTATCAATGCAATTAGCTTTTCTTTCAATTTATTAAGAATGAAGTTTGTTGTATTCATGTTGGTTCGCCTTAAAATCTGGCTGAATTTATAAAACATTAATAAGTATCGACAAGTACGTTTTCTGCGAATAGTAAGTATTGTCTCCCACTATTAAACTACAGTTTATACTTCAGACTTAGGATTCATTCTTTCTCCAATATTTATCTTCACCACTTGAAATCAAAATCTATAATTTTGCTATAATCAGTATTTCGTATATTTTCGACGAGATATCTGAAAGCTTTGTATTAACTTCTTAGGTGGATTCAAATTAACAGAATTTCAATTTGAAAATTACCGTTGAAAGTTATAGATAAAATTGATCCATCGAAATACAATAGAAAATTGAATAATCTATTTGCAGATCGTGTCTAACATTATTAATTTTGAATGTGGATATGAGGCAAAAAGAATATGCGACGGGGGTCTAACTCTGTTAATGAATCGTAAATTAACAGTTAATCCAACTAACTGATTTGAAGCTGAAAGACCCAACCCTCCCTGTCTACTATTTAAATCAGTTTCGTTCTCGTCCATTGCCTGCTAGCCTGGCCGTAATACTTCTAGGTCATAAACTAGCAGTTTCCCTTGTTCGTCTCCTGTATACATCCACAACCAAAAGTGAACGGTATTTACATACAACAACAAAACAATTTACATACAAATGATGAGATTTGACGAAGGTCAAATTCTTTGCTTTCACTACCAATACTCTCCCTTTTCACCCAGATGAGAGACCTTGGCGTAACCGAATACTTACCTTAAACCCATGCGATTTCTTCAGGGACCTTCAATTCTTTCTTCTCTCTTTGCGAAGTAGCTTCCAGCATTCTTCTTACATATTAACGTAAGTTAGGAATTTAAATCACAGTATCATCTCTAATTATATTTTGATGTAGGATTAACGATAAAAAACATTATGGGTAATTATTCGTACGTGTAATCATGACATCTGGCTTAAAAATAAAACACGCTCAAAACTTCAGTGATCGCCAATTTTTACGTTTGAATCGGTAAAGAGACAATGCTCTTCATGCTCCGTCATGAATGAAGGATTTAGGTTAATGGAAATAAAGTTTAAGGCCAAGATGAAGTTCTTTGGTTATCAGTAGGACTCGGAAAGACATTCTTCTGATTGAAGCTGATGAGTGTAACACTGAATTTAAATACAATTAAATCCATCGTATATTATATTGATAATGTATTATATATCAGCTTATGGTCTTTATTAGTCGATATCTTTCTATTTTTTGTATCGTGTTTATTTGTCATCAAAATGTAACCTTTGATTCCAAAGCGTCTTTCTCCTTTGATCAGTATTCGGATCCGGAAGGACGTTTATCTGATGCGATCTTGGAAACTGATGCGTATAACACCGATTTACATTGATATAAAGTTCATCATGTATTTTACTAATATATTTATATATATAAACTTGAGCCTACGGCCAGTGATTAATCGATTTATTTTAATTTACTTATTGCGTCTCTATCAAACATCAAACAAACCTTCGAGACAATAGCGAGATTCCCCAGCGATCAAGACGTTAGGGAAGGACATTCTTTTGATGTGATCATGAAAACTGATGTGTATAAACCTAGAATAAATTTTTATTAACTTCCACGTGTATTTTATTGATATTTGGATAAACATAATTTAGCCTATATATTTTTTCTAATCGATTTCTTACAATTTTTCTAGTATCGTGATTATATGATATCATATTCAACCCTTCGAGTCCAAGAAGATTACCCGCAGTGATGACGATGATCCAGAAGGACATTCTTTTGAGGCTATTTTGGAAACTGATGAGTATTAGCCGTGAATAACTTTATATTGAGTTCCTCATATCATTCTAAATTTCTATTACCACGTAAAAGAATATTTGTTACCTGACTAATCTTTCGTTTAAAATTTATATTAATGTGGTACGCTGCATTTTATTGAAAAATGTTCCTAGGATTAATTAAAAACTAAACATAAGTATACTGTTCCTCAGCAAAAGAAAGAAAAATATCTTGCAATGTAGCCTATTGGAATCGGAACCTTTTTCTCTATTTATTAAACGAAATGATTTTTTCAATATAGAATTTACAAACTCGTAATCACTTGACTGGAAAAACGCAGATGTAGTAGAAGAAACGACCAATATACAAAACAAAAATTTACAATAGACAAGTTTCCATGGAAATTGCAGGGAATATTTTTATGATAATACGATAAATGTTCATTCATATTCTTAGAATACTTTGAGATATATTTTTCTTAGATTATGTCTTTCATTAATATATTCCTACATAATTAAATGGAGAATCATTCATCACCAAACCTTACTGGACGAATAAAGATAAGAAAGAAAGAGCAAACCGATTGAAAGCTAAAATTGCAACGGACAAGGTAATTCTGTACTTGTATTGTTGAAAAAAAATTATTTCCTCTCCAATAATGGTAAATGATATCTGATATTGTTCATATTTCCTGGAATATATTATTCCTACATTTTGTCTTTCAATAATACATTCGTAGATTGCACTAAAGGAAGAGTCATTAATCTACACTCATCTACATCTACATCCTCATCTACATCTACATTAATACCCTACAAGCCGCCTTTGGGCGAGTGGCAGGGGGTGTAAACACCAGTCGAATCTAAATTACTTCCTTATTCGGTTATTGTCACGTATTGTTCGCGGAAAGAATGAATCTCTAAAACGATTCGTCCTAGCATCTATTACTCTTAACTTACGGTCATTATCGGATCGACCGAGGTAGCAGGGGGGTTGCATGATACCGATTGTATCTTCGGAAAATGTAGTTTCCCTGAATTTATTAAGCAATCGCAGCCTAGCTTCCGATCTTCTTTCTTTCAAGGATTCCCAACCTACGTCTGAGAGCATTTTTGTAACGCTTGCTTTTTATCGTAGCATTTCTTAACAAAACGAACCGCTTTACGATGCACTTTCTCGAGTTAATATTCTTATATATAAATCCTATATTTATTCTATTGTCATTGAAATGTGAAATCTCAGTCAAGGAAGAAATTATTTCACGTCTCTGGGTAGATAGAAAAAAGCAATTCTACACGAATCATCATCCTCAGGTTGTAGCTCTTCCCCTACATCACTCTTGCCCATGGAAAAAGTGGAATCCATCCTGTTCCGGAAGATATGGCTAAAAGTAGAGAACTCCAATTCTCATGAAATAATATACTGTGACGGTTTTTCTTTATTGATATAAAAAAACAAAGAACTAAACAGGCAGTGACGGTGCTTCGTGATGCTTGCTGACCACGCGGTCTTCCCCTTTTTCGGCGATGTCTTCTGTGGCCTCAGATTCCCCGCTGGCTCGCCCTCTCCCTCTGCGCTCCGCATGTCCTTTTCCTCCTTGTGCCTTCCTTCTATCAGCAAGTGGTAGTCCACCTTCTTCACGATTACCTCCTCTGGGGTGAAGTGCTGAACGACGATAGCGACTTGGAATCCCCGCTTAACGACGTGGAATCCACCCCAACGATGTGGAAAATTTTCTTTTTCTCCTCGATCGTTGACACTTGGCAAAGTAGTAGCCTATATTCAAAATATTCGCTTTATAGGCAGTAACGCTTGTATAGGGATAGGTTACAGGGGAATAGTTACAACACAGTAGTCACATTTAACGCAGGCATCGGGTTATTTTGCTAGGGGAAGGGTTAGGTTTAGATAATGCGCAGCATTGAGGTAAGGGTAGAAGAATGGACGGAGGGGAGGATGTCCACTCTCCGGCGATTCTATTACATCTCATTATTTCTTTTTCTTTCGGTCACCTGGCTTATATTTGAGTCCGATGTGACCAGAGTGCCACCATACGCCACTTCATCAAAACAAAAACAATGGATAACTCAATAGAAAAACTCGTACAATACAGGTAATAGAAAAAAATAAAACAACCAAATATAATAATAGCCTTCATGCTATTTCGTCACAATACAAATGATAAAAAGTTTATTTCCACGCTAAATGATGAGGATTTCAGCATTTTTATAACCGTTTATGTACGATTACAGTAACTTTCTTGAGAAAAGTACCTGATTTTGGCGATCAAAAATCGTTTCCCTACTTTCAATGATTTTCATTCAGTTAATATTCGTTGAATGACTTTCCCATTTGAGAATGAGCTAGCGGAAGATGTTTATAATATAAAAATACAAAAAAGGTTTTTATATTGTTGAATTTGCGCACACAATGTACAATACTGTAAACCTCTGCTAACATAGAAACGAAAAATTAGTATGAAACTGAAGTTATACTGTTGTGACCGCAAGGATAACAAGTATACCAATTTGCAGTATTAAGTTACTAAAACGTATCAGTATCAACATTATGGATTGGCTAATATATACCCTGATCGCAACTTACGAAATCGAAAATTAAGTGAGTTTCAGTCATTGAAAATTGGACCACCGATTTTTAATCTTCAAAATAGGATACTTCTCTAAAGTAAACTACAGTATTTAGTATTTGTCCAGGAACGGCAAGTAAAACATTAAGGTTCACATGCATGAACGTGCAAAAGGATTGCTCTACCATGCGCATTTTATTTCATTGATATTGTTGGACTACACCCGAAGCTATAACTTGCCAAATTCTATTGATTCAACTGATTTAAAGGCACTCGGAGTCTAGTGAAATTTCGTGTACCTACTATTTCTATATCGCTAAGTTTGAATTCAGCACGACTTTTATCGATATAATATTCATCTTACTTCTTCTAATTGAAGGGAAGCTAAATTGGGGGACTAACCTCCCTGTTATGTCGTGTTCCATAAATTTTCCTTGTTTTTCTTGTTTCAAATTTTCATTTTGTTTGTGCATTGTAAATTTTATCACAGTGTTCGCAAGTGACTCGGTAAACCCCCTCCCTCGACGCCCCCTCCCTCGACGCCCCCTCCCTTGATGCCCCCTCCTTCGACGCCCCCTCCCTCGACGACCCCTCCCTCGACGCCCCCACCCTAGATGCCCCCTCCCTCGACGCCCCCTCCCTCGACGACCCCTCCCACGACGCCCACGCTTCGTCGTCCTCTACCGCACCACCACTGCTACCGACCTCCTCTGCACCAACGCTATTCCTCCAGCTATCCTCCCCGACCCGTTTTCACCCCGAACGACCTCTCCTTGCTCAGTCCTGCGACTCCACTTTTATTTATTATGGCCTGGGACAGGTGAGGGCTGCTGGACCCCTCTACCTTGCCCCAGAGATCCCACTTTTGTTTACAAATATTTTACAAGCAGAAGTACAAAATACATACTGTAATAATTACACACATAACAGTAACATTGAAAAATAATCTAGAACATTTCAAAATTGTTAAAAATCAGATGGATTGGAGTATTAGAGAAATTATACAATACGAGTAAAATGTAGCTTGCATACTGCAAGCAGATCGACAACACAAATTTCATATCGGCATCATATCGGGACGTTCCTGAAAAGGAAAAAAAAGGACTGAAAATATTCTTAAAATTTGCTTCAATTTAATCGTCTGGCATCGAACCCGGGTCTTACTGGTGAACTTACTATGCTGCACAATAAAATATCACCATCTCTAACTATGTGTGAAAATTCAACCAAAAATATTGGCTACAACTGCCTCAAACTACGTTCTACTTTTCAATAATGTAAATGGCTCTCTGGATTCGAACCAAGGACGATCTAGGAAATTTAAAACATGTTTTTGAAATCTATCTATGTTCTCTATCTATATACCTAATTTCATGTTTTAACATTATTGGGAAAGGGGTTTAATTTAATTCTTAAAAATCGGCTAATTTACTGATTGTAGAGACGCCTGGTGTCGAACGCAGGAAATATTGGTAGCTGTGATTGCACAGTATGACTTATTAGGACTTCATCTTTTTTCATACAAAGTTTGAAGTCGATATCATGCCGGGAAGTACCAAAAACCTTTTTCTGTAATCTCCATAAGAAATGCATTGACGAATGTAAATGGCTCTCTGGGATCGAACCAAGGACCGACAGCGAATATGTAAAATTTGATTATGAAATAAATCTATGATATCCAACCCCATGCCGAATTTCAAGTTTCCATGCCATCGGGAAGTGGTCCAAAAAAAATCTTAAAAATCGCCACAATGCATCTTAAACGGCCGATTTTTGCCCCTACCTAGCATCGAACCATGGATATTTTCCGTAAAACTCATTTATGTTTTCGATAGATCATGACCATATATAAAGGCTCCTTGAGTTTCGATTCTCTAACTATACGGGAAGTATTTTTTAAAAATTCCCGAAAATCAAAGCAATAATCCCATTTAAATGGGAAAAATCGGGACTTTGGGGCCCTCTGGAATCGAACCCATGACACTGAGGATCAAAGTCGCTTTTTTCCTGGGAGTTTCACGTTATGGCCCATATGTCATAAAAATTTCAGCTCAATGACGTTTGTAGTTTAGGCTGTGAATCAGTATCCTATCTATCTATATATCTATATAGGTATACGAGTAAAATGTAGCTTGCATACTGCAAGCAGATCGACAACAATAATTTCATGTCGGCATCATATCGGGACGGCACTCAAAAGAAAAAAAATGGTATTGAAAGTATTCTTAAAATTCGCTGCAATTTAATCGTCTGGCATCGAACCCGGGTCTTCCTGGTAAGCTTACTATGCAGCACAACAGACAATCACCATCTCTTACTATGTGTGAAAATTCAAGTAGAAATATTGGCTACAACTGCCTCAAACGACGTTCTACTTTTCAGGAATGTAAATGGCTCTCTTGATTCGAACCAAGGACGATCTTGGAAATCTAAAACATGTTCATGAAAGTTATTTATGATCTCTATCTATTTGCCGAATTTCAAGTTTCTATATTATTGGGATAGGGCTCAAAATAATTATTAAAAATCGGATCAACTACTTATATAAGAGACGCCTGGTGTCGAACCCAGGAAATATATATTTACGCTTTGAATGCACAGTATGATTTTAAAGGACTTGATCTTATTTTGTGCAGAGTTTGAAATCGATATCATGCCGGGAAGTACCTAAAATTTGTCTCCGTTATCTCCATAAGAAATGCATTGAGGAATGTAAATGGCCCTCTGGGATCGAACCAAGGACCATCAGCGAATACAAAAAATTTGATTATGAAATAAATTTATGATTTCCAACCTCATGCCGAATTTCAAGTATCCATGCCATCGGGAAAGGGTCCAAAAAAATCATAAAAATCGCCACAATGCATTTTAAACGGCCGATTTTTGCCTCGACCTAGCATCGAACTTAGGATATTTTCCGTTAAACTCATTTATGATTTCGATAGATCATTACCATATATATAGGCTCCTTGAGTTTTATTTCTCAACCCATCCGGAAAGTATTTTTTTTAAATTCCCGAAAATCACGGCAATGCAATTAAACGGGAAAAATCGGGACTTTGGGGCCCTCTGGAATCGAACCTATGACACTGAGGATCAAAGTCGCTTTTTTCTGGGGGTTTCACGTTATGGCCAATACGTGGTAAAGATTTCGAGTCAATAACGCCAGTAGTTTAGCCTGTGAATTAGTATCCTATCTGGGTATCTGGGTATATCATGAATGAATCCGGAGAAGCATCTATATATAATAGATATATGAATGAATCCGGAGAAGCATCTATATATAATAGATACCCAATATCCATTGATCAATAAAAATTTATGTTTTGAGATTGAATTAACACTGAATAGATCGGTAAAAATCAAACTTCAATCAATATTTGTTAACCCTGCATCACTACTATTCAATTCGGAAATTAAAAATTGAATAGGGTTGAAATTTTAAAAATACATAAAGGTTCACTTAATTGTTCAATAGATGGTTCACTAAATAATTGAGAATAAAAATACACCACCATGAGTCACATGAAGGGTTAACGATTAAAAAAGGTAAAATAGCATAAATAGATAACGGCTCACTTAATTGTTCAAAAGTTGGTTCACTGAATAGTTTAGAATAAAAGTTTATCATTGGGATGTGTACTTCACAGATTAATTTCACTTCACTTCAAAAGTCACGGATTTCATTTCACAAGGAAGTCCTTATTTTACTATTTCCCTGCTAAAGTTGATCTCGATGATATCCATCGACGCAGCCTCACAACGCCGTCCCCCGACGCCATCCTTCGAGAAAAATAATAAGTGTGATATTAGCAGAAAACAAAACTTAGTCAATGACACAGAATAGCGTTTATTGCAGTTCCTAAATCCTGTATCACATGAGCGGAGTCTCCGCAAAGCACAACAGTTTATTATAAAGAAATATTATTAATATATTCAAAAAGTAAAATCTGGGTGCGTCATAAATTAGAGAATCCCAATGTTTGTCTATGATATTTCTAGTAATGCATCTGAGAATATATAAATAAGATTCTTTACAGGATATTGAGTATCGTCCGACAATCGCCGGCAGAAGACAAAGGATTCAGTTTTTTTTTCGTTTTCCCTTCAAAATGGACATAAGAAAGTTTTGCGGTGAGTATTTTGCAAATAGGCCCAAGCAGTGGCGCAGCGAGGGGGGGAAGTTTAGGGGTTCGAACCCCCCCCCCCCAAGAAGTCCTATGACTAGCTTTGCATGCCAGTAGCTAAGTTGTTGTTTTCGGTAGCAGAGCAGGCCTAAAGCCGACATCGATATCAATGGGACGCTACGAGTGTTTCGCACACAATGTTCAACGAATGCACTTCTTAACCATATCCTTTTGTTAGATGACTCACACCATAAGATAAGATTCCCATGAGAAGAATTCGAATGTGCTGATTCGTTTACTCCTCGCAAAAACACAAGGGAACATTCGAGAAGTAATTCGAAACTTACACCCTGAAAACAGAGATTAAGATTACGTTTGAGGGACAAACAGGTTGATAAAACGCTCAGTTAGATCTTCTGCATGTGACTGTTTTGAGGGTGTGAATGCAAAGCTAGGCTCTTGAATAGTACTTTTGAGAAATTCACAGGGAACAGTTCGAAGGAGAGTTTAGTTTGGATTTCATAAGGTACAGATGGACATCCGAAAATATTTTTCACAGTCTGCTAATAGCTCGAGGCCTCTATCGGGAAAACGTAAGTTTATGTCTATGTTGTTTTTTGTAAAATGACCATTATTAGTTGCATAAATTTGGATTGTATTATTTTAGGGCTGTTATCGGAGGGCACATCTCAAGATGAGTTACCGGCAATTGCAAAGTTACCTGTTCCTTTATTAAGCATTCTGGACGATTAAAAGTCTGTACAGTAGGCTCTTCATTACTCGGGATGATATAAAATATACCGATCCATATTTTATAATTACCCGTAAATTTGCTGTAAAGTTACGAAAATAATTCAATAACCGGGTTTCCCTAGAAATTTGTAAAAGTATTGAAGCAATACAAGATATCAGTAAAAATTAATTTTCGATGATATTATTAATAATATACCATTTTGGAAGCAAATCAGTCAGCTGAAAGGTATTGTGCGCGTAAGTTACGCACAGATTTATCGTAACTGTGACTTGATGACTTGAATAAATTTGAGAAACTTTTAAAACTGTGACTTAAATTCTTCAGCTTCCTTTTCGATGCAGTCAAGTTTTTCTCTTGCGATAGAATCCCACGAATCTCATATCTGGTTATGCAATGCCCATTCAAAATTTCAATTCGTGGAAAATTTTTGTTTCCTTTGAACACTCAGTGCGTAAGACTGGGTTTTGTATCATCTCTCTGCTGGTTAAACCACCTATCACTTAGTCTAAATACTTGTAAGTTGACGTCTTCATTTTTTTCCACCTTGGTATATAACTTGATTTCTGCAAATTTTATTATAATATCAACTATAATCCAGAGTCTACAGAATATTTTAATGCAGCCGAATTTGTACTCTCCGGTATGTGACGCATTCAATTGAATACTTGGCTAATACATAAATAAGGAAATCAGGCTTAAATGTGAGCCTACCAGAAAATTTCATCTGATATAAATGATTTTTTGTTTCTTAGAAGAGGAGGTAATTTTAAAAGCAACGGATGAAGTAATTCCTAAGATGTTCAAATAAGGATGGGTGCACCAATGTGGTGATATATTCAAAAACAAAAGTTCCAAATTTCCTCAAGAGATGGCATTAGTGGCGAAGTTTATAAACCAAAATTCCAATTTTCCTCAAGAGATGGCATTAGTGGTGAAGTTTATAAACCAAAGTTCCAATTTTCCTCAAGAGATGGCATTAGTGGCGAAGATTATAAACCAAAGTTCCAATTTTCCTCAAGAGATGGCATTAGTGGCGAAATTTGTAAATAAAAGTTCTAATTTTCCTCGTAAGTTTTAAAATATAGCGTTAATGTAAAAGTTTAATCTAAAAAGTTCGATCAGTAAATAGACCTTTGCCATTTTCGATTTATTCATGGGAATCGAATCTTTTTCGAGACGTTTACTTCTAAAATATATCAATAATTAATACAATATCAATAAACAATATGACAATTAATTGATAAAAGTAAATAATTTAATACAAATAACTTTTTTATTAAAAAAATGAAACGTGATATGAAAAATGATATTTACATCAAATTGTATCATAATCCACCCTTTATACATGAGTAATTTTTTCCAGCAATGCGCAATTTTTTTGATGATCATTTTTACATTTAATGTATCGGCTTTATAAACCGGAATTGGTGTATAAAAAAGAACACACCGACATCCCTCATTCCTGTTATCGTCTCTGATGCTCCGACTAAGTCATACGCCATTGCCAGACAAGAAGCAATTATTAATATATTAGAATTATTATATCTCCTCTTTCTATCAAGGGAATCTTTATATCTTTTTTCTCTATTGTCAAATCTCAAATAAAGTCAAATTGTCACGATCTCCGTGTTTTTTCCATACCGAGATCGATAGCCATAATAGAATTGACATTCGATACATTAAAGGTACTATACACTTCTATATACTATACACTTCGACACTAATGCCATCTCTTGAGGAAAATTGGAACTTTTGTTTATAAACTTCGACACTAATGCCATCTCTTGAGGAAAATTGGAACTTTTGTTTTTACTATCTTCGCCGCTTATAAGGAAAAGTACTGATAAAATGTAATTGGGCTCAATTATAATTAATCTGTCAAATTTGTAATCAGTTTCAATTACAAATCAGATTTCAGAAATTCGTCAGAAGCTGGGGAAACTTTCCCTCTTTTCACAATATTTAAAAGTATAACTTCTTCATCGCTTTTCTTTCTTGCAGTAAAGTATTTGTTTTATTGTCATAACCTGCAGTTATTTTACCTTCATTATGTACCCTCAATCAGGCAGCCACACAAGGGTAGTATTGCTATCTCTAGCGCCCAAAAGGGAAGCCAAAAAAAAGGGCAGATTGCGCTTTTAGCCATGCTGGGTTGCACTTTTCGTATCTCCCTATACCAATACATTGTTTTTTCGTGATTTTGCGGATTTGATACAGATTTATCAAGGTTTGATCGAGTAAGTCGAACGTTTTGGAACACAAAATGAATTTTAGCAATGTGTAACACGAAGCAATTTTGTTATTTTCGCATTTCTAAAGGTTTTATAGGTAAATAAGCAGTGGCTTGTTTCTGCCTGCAGCATGGTCAATTGCTGTGCATCAGAACAGCTGCCACCACAAAATGTATCGAAACTAGAATCTATGCATCTTCCTTAATTTTATTATTTCATTCATTGTCTGAACTCTATGAAGCAGAACGAACGTCAGTATTAATCCACGGCGTTTTAATGAACATTTCATTGTGCTCTCGGCTGCCCCAGCAGGTCTTGCATGGTATACAAGTTCTCGTATTCGTCATTTTGACAACTTTTACTGCATTAAGTCCCAATTATGAATTAGTACAAAAATTTGCACAAGCGGAAAATCTCTAATTACCCTGATAAGCTATTATAATGTACTATAGAGTAGCTTTATTTCATTGCGGTAAACGACTATTAAGGAATTTTATGCTATACTTGGTATTGGTCAATTAAAAACTAAGACGGACTAATGCATTAGAATATACATAAAATTGACATTAGAATTAATCAACGAGGTTTTAATAGAGTTTGCGGGAGGTTGGCAGATGATTCGTTTTCTATATCGCTCTAGCAAACGACACCGGTATCCGAGAAGTTTACATTGCAGGCATGCTTTATTTTCTATGATAAAAGGAATTAAGAGGACTTTGAGAAAAAAATCGAACATGATCGTTAAGCAAAAGGTTCATTTAAACTATCTGAGTCCATGTCATAGGATAGACAAGCTCCTGAGTCCCATATGAGATTAAAATAAAACCCCAAATATACATATAGTTAAAGGGGAGCCGGAAAAAAGTTCAACCCAGTGCTCTGCGGGTTGCGTTATTTTAGGCTTTTTTTTTTTCTGACGATAGACTCCCCCTGTGGGCAGCTTGCCCCCCCTAGCCCAGTGCTGGCGACGCCCTTGTTCCAGAACAATAGCTTTGGATCAGAATCGAGTTACTGCAGGGTTTTTTAATTAATAAAAATTTTTTTGCTCTTTCCAACATCTGAAAACTAAGTTCGAACGATGATACACACGCTCAAATAATTCACGCAATGATACGTCTTCCACTCAGAGCTTGAAGCGGAACACTGAATTTGATGAATTCCAACACGTGAATACATGGTGTCAAGAAAAAACTATGAACACTATTTTCTGTTCAGCAACATGAAACTTAGCGGTCACTAGTGAACCACATGGGGCCAATTTTCAAAATTTTCTACACTTTATCATAGATTGCTTTTACAAAGCTATTAACTCATTTGAATTTTTTCATGAAGACAAACTTCTACAAAGTTACGCCTGAAAATGTTGATTTTATACAATGTATCAGTCTTGCAAACATATAAACACTTGTGTTTTTTATAGAATCATTTTAAAAACTAGAGAAATACATTCTTTACAAGCTATTAGGTCTGGTCAACTGCAAAATTTACTAATCAGGATAGTAAATCTATCGGATAAACCACGAAGAACGCCATCTCAAAATTGACGAAAAAACGTTTTTTCACGTTTTTGTCAAGGCGAATGAAAAAAACGTTTTTTTCAAACGTTTTAAATGTTTCATTTTTTTCAAGGTTCCCATCTCTTCTTACGGGCTTCCTTGAGAAAACAGGGGTGTTGGGTGGGATGTAAATGTCGACTGATTTAGCTGTTTTTTCCCAATTTTCTACTCGGTTACGTGCTTCCTTGAGCAAAAAGGGGTGTTGGGTGGGATGTAAATGTTGAATTATTTACCTCTTTTTCCCCAAATTCAAACTAATTGAGCAAAAAGAGTTGTTTTCAGGGAAAAAGTCTTTTTTTCGGCATAATTCGCTTTGAGTAATTAAAAAGATAGTCACCCTCTCGTCCGGTTTGTAAGCTATAGTTGGTTTGCAAGCTAAACAGGTTCCCAAGGTCTATCGAGCTTATTAATAATTTTTATTTCAATTATTTCATTTATTTCTTTATCAATTAATATTAAAGATAAACAACTGGCTAAACGCCGATGGGTTGAGTTGGGTGTTCGAGGTTCCCTTTATGATATGATCTTTCATAATAAAAAGTTATGATTTTTCTTAAAAATCCTTGGAAACCGAATGAGCTTGCAAACCAACTATAGCTTGCAAACCGCACGAGAGGGTTACTATCTTTTTCTTAACAAAAAGCAACATTTGTGACAAAAACACTGCTTTTCCTTATAAAGACCTTGGAAGCCTATTGTCTTTCATTGTTATACCAATAAAATCGACCGAATATAGAAAAGTTATTAAGTGCCATTTCGTTCTTAAATTCGTAATCGTTAATTACGCATTTACTTCATAATAGCTTCATTATTGGATGATTTCATTGTTTTCTGCATTTTATTTGATCAAAAATGCATATAAAATCAATTTACCATTACTCGAAGAGTTCCTCGTCGAAATGGTCGACAATTCCTGCGTTAGTTGCTATTACAACGTTTTCGCCGCGGCTCAGACGTTCACCTCTCCCGAGGATGCACTGACATTCCTTGAGGCGCACGGCTGCTTGATCCGGAAAGATGGACATATTTGCTCTAGATGTGGTTCTCCACTTCCTTTTTACGAGGTTAGGCACCTATTTTTCAATTATTTTTATAAATTTAAATTTTGCTTTTCT
This sequence comes from Sympetrum striolatum, assembly GCA_947579665.1. Taxonomy (NCBI): domain Eukaryota; kingdom Metazoa; phylum Arthropoda; class Insecta; order Odonata; family Libellulidae; genus Sympetrum; species Sympetrum striolatum. The sequence continues at coordinate 103,973,492 of OX388341.1, read as the reverse complement.
TTCTTTTTTAAATCAATGTTATCGAATTATTATAGGTATGTTTTATATTTACATATCCATCTTTAATTCGTTCTCGTGAGTTACGCTACTACTTCATAATAGTTTCATAAATGGATGATTTCTTGGTTTTCCGCATTTTATGTAATCGATAATACATGAAATTCCTCGGAATATCATCGACAAATACGTGTGAATGTCATGTTTACGCGATTCGAAATGAGTTACTTTTTCGCAGTTTCCGAGATGTGAAACTGGGCGTGTGCTGCTCCACCTGGCGTCAGAACGCCATAACTAACGGTTTCAAAACGGTCTCCGGACGCCAATACTGCACCTCCGTCATTGCAACGTCGTTATCGCGGTAATTATGGCACGTACCCATTACTTTTATGTATGTAAATAAGCCGCCATCTTTGATACATGTTCCACAAAAATTTAATCGAAAAAGGGCTATTTCTAAAATGCTATATTAAAAAATAAAAAACCCCTCGCCGTCCGAAATTTTACCGCATTTTTTAGCTATATTTCATCATATCAGGTCATTTTTCGGACAATATCCGAGTTTTTTACCTTCCCACCCAGCACCCCTATTTACTCCATGCGCCCGTATGACACTATGACTGTTGCCAATAGGGAATTTTAGGCTATTTCCGAGAGGTGAAACTCGTCGCTCACCGCTACATCTGGCGTCAAAACGCCATAACTAACAATTCAAACATGGTCTCCGGAGCCTCCGGAGGCCACTCGGTTGAGTTTCGGAAGGTGTGTCCCCATTAGTTCCGAGTTAGTTCCGAGTCTAACCATGTACGTGGCAGCAGCGTTAGTTTACTTACGTGCTGCGACTTTTCGGCGCGACTTCGTAAGACGATTTAATTATAGGAATCCCGCCCACCCAACCCACAACCCATTGGTGTTCAACCAAAGTTATCTTTAAGTGCCAAGTAAAAAGCAATGCCCCTAACGCTGCTGCCACCTAACTCGGAACTAATGGGGACACACCTTCCGAAACTCAGCCGAGAGATCTAATTTTGGAGAATTGGAATCATCTATTTCTATTTTGTCACGTTAATTTACGGTCATATAAAATTATCCATGATTCTCTCTCTCTCTGAAAATTAGACTACCATCATCACGTTTCCTTTTAATTAAAAAAGATACTTATTCTTGATTCCAATAATTAGCATTAATAAAATCTTCTTCCAACGACCCGAATATATTTTCTAGGTTATTCCGGAATCATAGAAGGATTTTGGGTTGGTTAACATAAAAGATTAATGTTTTTATTGTTTACTAAAATTGTCAACCACCAATTATAGTCATTAAATAAGTGAATAAACATCTATGTCAAATGAATTAAAATCTTATTCCTTCGTCAATTAATATGATTCCAAAGCAATCTTCAAAGTTAAAATAATTATGTGACACATAGATTCTGTTGAATACCAATTCATTTACAAGATTATCTGTGCCTCTTTTGTTCTCAACTGTCATGTATCTATCAATCTTTAATAAGGAGAAGTTTTTAAAATCTTCAATAAAAGTCTTTTCTTTCTTGATTTACTGAAGTCCAATTTAATACATGTTAGATAAGGAAAACTCCAGTTTCATTTGGAAGGAAGAAAAGATATGAATAAATTCACATAGCTTTATATCAATTATACCCTCTTGAGTTTAATTGTTGTAAATGAATCAAATCAAATTAATACTAATTAAATCTATACATTGCTGAGATAAATTGTACCAATACAAATTTCTGTAATGAATTGTGTCAAGATAAAAGGATTAGGTATTAATTATTAAATGCAATTTATTATTTTGTTGTAAGCCTGAACTGCAGAGAACAACATTTAATATTAATCCTTAAAAATGTATTAACAAAACATTTTCTTTTCTAGGATTGCTATATCTAAGTTCTAAATGTATTTAGAGGCAAATTTTATGTGAATCTGAAAGACTTTGTAGAATATCTGTCAGAAATCTTCCCAGTTATGAGCTTAGGAACTTCAGAGTCTGCCATAAACATTCTTGTTTCTCTGATTTTGTATTATATTTATAAATTGCTGCATCATTCATTTCATCTCCAGGGCTAGAGAGGAAATTTATATTATTATGTTGCTAATGTGATGAAATGTATAAATAAGTTATAATATGATGGTAACATATGCAGTGCTTCAAGATTATTTTGTTTTGGTTTATGGATCTTCATCTTCAAAATTCAGTTTGCATGGAATCAGTTTTTTTATACATGATCATACCAGTTTGCTTCAACTTACTAGGAAACTAAATTTTTATGAATGATTTTTAAATATGGAAAAAACTGGATCTAATATGCTGGAGATAAGTGATGACATTTAAACTCTGTAATATCCTTTTCCAACCACTAGCTCTGACAAGTAATTAGAAGCGCTGAGTTATTTGTAACATAGTACATGAAAATTTTAATTCTCCTTATGATGCTGATATTTTTCATCAGCTGATAATGGCATATCCGCTTCTCTCAACCTAGTTTTCTGAATTGCTATTTCTGCTTCTCTCTTTGCCTTCCTCTCCTTAACGTACAAACTATCTCCCAAAGCCTCATGTAATCGCCTCCAAAAGTCTTGCTCTGCAGATTTACCCTGATATTCAACATTTTCTGTTAAAGACGTTTCTGCTTCCAGTTCATTTTTTGAGAATCCACTGTTTTCTGGCCATTCCAGATATGTCCTTGTTTCCATAAGGAATCTAAGATGTCGAGGTAGCATCTTTCTATCAAGTCTATCCAATTCTATCAATATTAAGAAGTTACGACTATCGTTGAACAACTTATGGTTGGCCATCTCCATTTCCCAGCGACACCACTGTAATAAGAGTAAGAAAATAATGTTATTATAATCAAATCATGGATAAGTTGTATGCCTGCATTTCACAACTATGCAGGATGTATTTTATTTTCTCATTCTTAAACCAAATATTTTCATACCATGCCCATTTTCTTTTGGTTATTTGATGGCTTTTCTCATGTGGCTAGGAAATTGAACCTTCCAGATATTTAAATGTATCGCAAAGATAAATTTCAATCTAATAATAATGATTTTAATTGCAAGAAAAGTTAAAATATTTTTAGCCTGAATGAAAATTAAATTCTGTTAATAATTCTCTTTTACTACAAGAAATTTAAGATTTAATATTATAAAAATGATATATAAAACATTATTACCTGACTTTCTACAAAATTTTCTGATAGAATCAGTAGGGTCTTTCTACTCTTGTCAATAGAGTCAACAATATTTTGCGTAATTATCCCTCCCAGAGAGAAATTGCGATCATGTAAACATAATTGATACTTTTGGTCACACTCCTCTAGTGCTGGCTGAAGAACTCTTAATACCCATTGTCTGTCACGCCCACTGTAAAATGGTGATAATCATTTTCAGAAACAAAGACTAGAATGTTAGACCTAGAGTGACTGAGATTTTCCAGAATTTAATTGACCCTATAATTTCCTGAAGATTCAGAATTGTCATAATTCATTTTCAAAAGTATGTATAAAGTTAATTCAGAGTTGTGAAATTATAAGATTTGTAAATGAAATCCATTCCTTATATCTCAGTATTTTATCCAGTTTCAGTAAAATCAACCTTTTAATTGAGGTAATAGCTCAAAAGGGAGATTAAGCTTACCTATAGGAAACAAAGGCATCATATATGCACTCACTATGAGGTTTTCCTTCTCCTTTTGCTGCTCTACTACGAACCCTTATCATATGAATAACGTATGAAGCCTCAAATCTGTATATGTAAAAGATTCCACCAAGTAGAGAAACCAAGAGAGCAATTCCAGACATTGAAGAACCAACCCATAATCCATAATCAGGTCCTCTGCAAGGATCGATGTAGTTCAAAGCGTTAAGAACTGATGTTTGGCTGAAATGTAAAAAACAAATTATGGAGTTATTATGATATACTTGTGATTAGAAAAAAAATGTTTTGTCTTGAATTATTCCATGTTTCCTAATGTTCTTAGATACCTTCATTTACTCCTACCAGAATTCTTCTGTCTTAAGCCATTTTTTGGTTAATATCATTTTACTGGGTAAGATTGACTTAAGAATTCTTCTTTCTTATGAAGACATTTTTTACCTTTTATTAAAAAAATTATTAATTTCTGGTAATTTATATCTTTTCCATGTTGTTTTGTCAAAAATATTTTCATAATCATGTGATTTACAGCTATAAAGCTATTCACTTAAATTCTTTATTCATAAGACATTACTTCTGATGGGTTCATATCAGGGGTGGATCCAGGTGTAAATTTTGAGGGGGAACTTCTGGGAAGGGCCATGGCAAGTGGGGGGGGAACTTAAGCTTCAGTCTTTCGAGGGAGAAGAGGAGTAGACAAAGTAGAACTTTGAGTGCAAAGCAGTCGCCCATTTCAAACATTGTCAGTTTCTTCCTTACAACTAGGCGTTACAATGTTGTCTCACGGTCGGCATCGCCACCCCATGCAACTGAATGGTGGCTACGGCTGCGTCCAGTGGAATGTCTGATTTTGTGCCCACTACTTGTGTGAACTCCTCCATTTGAAACAATGTTCAGCTATGAGTGGCGCGACTTGGAAGCAGCGCAGAGTGGCCTCGTGTAAACGGCCAAGAGCATGCGGCATGGTCACTCCGACAACTGTCACTTGTCATCTATAGACGACGCTCGGTTTATAAGTATTAAATTATTGGCCTCGGAAAATATATATTTTCTTGGATTTGGGGGGAAATTTCCCCCTCCCCCCCCCCCCTGGATCCGCCACCATAGTTGGATGGATGGATGCTTCATATGTACTGAAATTTCCTTCCTAGTCTTTATCTCCTTAATCCTCAATAGTTTACCACCCTTCATCTCAAGGATAGCCAATTCACAGCTCAGATAGTTTATTCTCTTGAATGTGGCCCCTGCCATAAACTGTTTATTATCAGTGCAGGATGATAATTTTGGTTTCAATTATTTTATTTTAGAACAACATTGCTTGAGCAATGAAGATCAGAGATATTCTAAAATTAGTTAGAAGTATGAATATTTTCTCTTTCTTTTTCATATGTTTCAAATGAAACTCAATGGATTCTTCCTTTTTTATTATATTTCCTTAACTTGATTATGAAAAATAAACTTTTCATAATCTTATGAAAACCAATTGTAAAAAATGCACTAATATGAAGCAACAAGTATTGAAGGGCTACTTTTTCTTATCTTGTCGTAAAATACATTAATTTGTTTGAATTAAGTTTAAATGTATTTAGTATTTTGGATTAATCCTGAAGAGCTGAAATTACTTTGTGAGGAATTCTTATTATGGCTACTATTACCATTAGATTACTTAGTTGCATGTATCTTCTATTTTGTTGCTTCTATCCTGTGATCAGTTACTTTATTTCAAAATCCCTCTCCTCTCAATATTTGTTTCACTAGTTCCCATTTCTTTTGCCTTTACTTAAATATTTCAATCAAAGCCCATTTTCCTTTAGCCATCTCAAAACCAATAACTGAAGATTCATTCAAGTTATTGGCCTGAAACCAACCATAAATGAAAATTTCTACATTTATCTAAATTTGACCTGCCACAAGTTCTTTGTCGTGCAAGAAATAAAAAGTTTTAGGCAACACACAAATTGGGTTGTATGAAAGAATGTCTCTGAGGTTTTGCACCACTTAGACAATATTTTTGCTGGTTTGGTTTCTTTAAACTAAATAGCATGTAATTTGTTTTTGTGGTAATTATAAAAACAGCAACTTAGGGAAGAAAGAATTTCATATTGGATTGGTAGAGAGTATCAGCAGTTTTAAAAACTATTACAGGTGAAAATTCGGGATAAATGTTCTTAACATTTAAGTTGATATAATATACACAACAAGTATGCATATCAGTAAATATTAACTCTTACTTATTGAGAACTGGTATTGAGAACTGTTACTGTTCCCCTGGACTCTGGCAAAATTACCACCAGATCTAGTCGCGGTATTACTAAACCCAAGTCATTATGACTTTATGATGACGCGACCTGTAATACCTCTGAAACCAAGCTAACTAAATCCCCTAAATTTAACTTGGTAAATATATTGTTTACGAATATTCAGTCACTTAGGAACAAAACTGATATTCTGGAGGTTCTCCTATCTGACCTACAAATAAATGTATTAATTCTTGCCGAACATTGGCTAACGAACTGTGAATTAGTGGAATGTGCTATAAGTGGCCATAAACTGATATCTTATTTTTGTAGATCCGTCAATAGAGGCGGAGGAGTTGCAATTTACTCCAATCTTAATATCAGTGTAACCAATCTTGAATACTCTATGTGCAGGGAAAAGGATTTTGAATGTGCTATTTCTATTTTTAAATCTAATGTAGTTAAATTTGCTATGACTGGTGTTTATAGATCTCCTAGTGCCTGTACAAATACCTTTATCAAATCTTTAAATGATGTTCTTCACTTGATCAATCATCATTCATTTATAATATTTTACTCTTTGGTGACTTTAATATTGATATTCAGAGAACCACATCTGCAAAAGTTGAACTTATAAATCTGCTGAATTCCTTTGATTTAAGGATCATAAATTCATTACCTACCAGAGTATCTTCCCAGTCTTCAACCCTGATTGATTTATGTATCACAAACTTTCCTTGTAATAATATTTCTTGTGCCAACGTTTTGCATGAATTCTCTGATCATCAAGCCCTCTATACTAAATTACACCTGCCTTGTTCTTTGGATAGTAGGCAAAATTTTATGCTTATACGCTTATTTTATCCCCATTCAAATAGTGTCTTCCTTAACACTCTTTCACAGGAAAACTGGTCTAATGTTTTTTCCAAGACTAATACTGAAGATAAATTCAAGTGCTTCTTTGATTCTTTTCTCTGCCATTTCAATCATGCCTTTCCTGTCAAAAGAATTCATCTTAACTCGCCTACTAAGAAATTGAAATTCCCAAATGAACTCATTTTAAAAGGTCAATACATACGTAATCTGCATTATGTTGTCAAACATGTTGATAGTTCTATTCGTGACTTCTACAAAACAGAACTTAAAAGCTACAAGCTTGAAATTCAAACTTTCATTCGTGCATCGAATGATAATTATATTTCATCATCTAATAATAGAGTAAAAGCTGCCTGGAACATCATCAAAAATCTCTCCAAGGCCAAAACTGCTGAGCAGTTTCCTCAACTTTCAGGATACCTTGTCCTCCAACTCCTTGGACATTGCTAACAATTTTAATCATCAATTCTGCCTATCTTTTCCTAGGCCAAACTTACAGGCTTCCCAACCAATATCTGTGCCTCACTCAATATTTTTACTTCCATCAGTCTCTAATGAAATCTTAAAGGTTATTCTTTCTTTCAAAAACAGTTGGTCATCAGGTTCTGATGAGATACCTATGCCCATCATCAAGCAGGCTGCATCTTTGATTGCTTCCCCAATATCTAGCATTTTTAACTCTTCCATATGTGAAGGCCACTTCCCATCTATCTTAAAACTTGCTCATGTTACTCCTGTCCATAAAAAAGGATCATACACAGATTCTTGTAACTATCAACCCATCTCAATTCTATCTGCTTTCTCCAAAATCCTGGGAAAACTCTTATATTCTCGCCTGCTGAAATATTTAAATCGTTTTCACCTACTTCACCAATCTCAACATGGCTTTAGAAATAACTGTTCTACCACCACTGCTACCTATCAACTTATCAGATTATCTCTTCTTTAAATAATAAGGAATTTGTCCTGGGGACCTTCTTTGACCTTAGCAAAGCTTTTGATACCATAAACCATGAAATTCTTTTCATAAAGCTGAACAACTTAGGAATTAATGGTGTCGCACTAAAATGGATGATGATGATGATGTCATTTCTGGATGTCTACTGGACATAACAGTACATCTGAGAGCTTTGAGGGGTTTTTATGTCTAATAATGTTATGTTATTAGATATGATAGATATATTGTAAAGCTCTATATTTTATTATGCTTTTTAACTTTATAGAGACTTAGAAATATTTCAGTATATATCAATTTATTTTTAGTGAAATGTATATTTATCTTGTTTAATACTTTCAATTTATATGAATTTTAAATAATATAGTATTAGTGCACTTTGTGAAACTGGTTTCAATATTGTGGAATGTTATAATATTTTTGTTTTTATTTTTAAAAAAAGGGTTTTTCTTTCCTTTTAACCCACCAGTCACTTATTCTATTTGAAGTCAAACTAAATCCAACTTATCCTTACTCTGATCACCTATGGGCTTGGATATCTAAACTATATTTATTCCCTGAGCCTATTCTTGTGCAACTATAAATTGGTTGTTTATTAGCTCCTTAACCAATGCAATTTTCCTCACTGCCACATGCCAAAAAGTGGCTCATAAGGTATATATTTACATGTATAAGATGAATGTAAAAAGAGCTCTATATTTTGAAAGATTTAGAGTATCATTCATATGGCTTTATATTCTCAAAGGAAAGAAAACAGTAATATTTCTGAAACTTTAGGAGTGAGATATTCCATTCTTTTCACCAGTTTCATCAATTGAAACAATATTTTCCCTTAGCCCATCTTCCCTGCTTCTTTTCATGAGTAAATTAAATTGTGATTAAATTAGGCAATATTGATTACTCAAAAAGTGTAAATACAAATAAACTATTATCTTGGGACAGATATAACCCCTTCTATACTACATTCCATCCCAATTTTAAGTGTCTCCTAAGTGAAGGATCATATGGAAATTGAACTCCTCTGCCTTTATTTATCCAAGAGATGGTTGTTTGCAAATGTAATTGTTGAATGATATCAATTTTGAAACTCTTGCTCCTATACCCCTCAAAGCATCCATGGCAGTAGAAAATGCAAAACATACTAGCATCTAAAGGTATACATGGTAGGGCAAGGGTTAAATGTCAATTGCCTAGAAAAAGCAGAGCCCTGACCATTATGTGTCGTAGGGGCAGGCAGAAAACCCCCTACACATGGTGGCTGCTTGTCTGAAGCTAGCCCTGCATACCTACCCCTAGCCTAAGCAACCTCTTCATTGAGGTAGAGTTGCTATCTGGACTACCTATTGACCTTTCTGGAATGAGTGACTACCAAGAAGACATTTCCAGTGAGTTTTGGTCTGTATGTGACAGGACCATGCTCTGGCTCTATAACAAAGATTTACTGTAAGGTTAATTCAGGAAAGGGTAACATTGCTTCTAAGTATTGAATTACATTACATTCCAAATTCTTTTATGCAGTCATAGAAGTATCCTTTTTCTATATCTAGTATCATAAAATTATACTTCTACCTGCATCTTATTAATTATTTTCATTTAGTACCATAACATAATACCTACCAATTCATGTATCGGCAGGGGGCATTATTTTTCCTTGTATGCTAAAAATGTTTGAATATTACATATCTAATTCTTTTGTGGCTACTAAAATATCAAAGAAAAATGTTTATAAGTAGAGCATACTCACTTTTCAAGAGCAGCTGCAGGATGGTTACAGAGGAAAACCTCTGGGTCAGAGGTGAGTTGTTTGGTTGAATTTAGCCACATTTTGAAATCTGGCATATCACAGGAGCTGCAGTCAAATATGTTGTTTTGAAGATTTATTTTATTTACATGGGACAGCCGATCGCAAACATCTTTTGATAGAGCTGAAATTAAATTTGATGATAAATCCAGTTCTAAGACCCATTGCTTCTTCCATGATCCAGGAAGTTCATCTAAATCTCTCAGTACGTTATCAGAAAGGTCAATCTTTCTAACTCGGCTTTCCTCTGCTAGCTGAAAAAATTAGATTTTTTTAGATTAATTTATGCAGTAAAGCTAGGTAGATATTTCACCAGTTTTTGCAAAACAGACCATGCTTGAAAAGCATTCACTTCATAAGAAGATCCAAAATGTTCCAGTTGCATTTGATTTTCAAAAATTCATTGGTATGTATTAATAAGTACAAAATCACCACAATCAAAGGTGGTATGCATTGTTGTTATCAATCAGAATGTGAGGTTGAGCAAAAGTGATATTAAACTTTCACTTCTTATTCCCAAATATTTCAATTATCTCTGATTAATAGTATGCATGTTCTGAATTATTGTTGCCACTTAAGAGGATGATAAAGGATTCTTTGACTCACATCACGAAATGCAGACTGCTATGATTTCTCTGATTCATGTGAAATGTTCTTTTTTCATAATGATAATGATTTTCATCTTGGTAAAGTTAGTAGTTTTCCATGCTTTTATGATTTTCATCTATAATTCTTAAACTAATTAGGTTTTGAAGCAATTGATCTTCAAAATGTCATTTTCTTAAAATCTGTTCTCTTACATAAACCTTATCTTATAGGCTATTATGTATCAGTTATGACTTTCTTTTGGTTTGGTTTGAAACACCTTACATGCAAGCAATAAAAACCTGAGTAATATTTTTCTCTTTATTATTAGTTTAGAGCAAGTAATACTTGATAACTTGAAATAAAATTTGGTGACAGTAGATAATGCCTAAAGGAGAATATATTAATTATATCAAACATGTTACTAACCAGCTCAGCCACAGTGCTCATACTAGTTTTTGATAGATTCAGTGTCTGCATCCCTTTAACTGGCCACTCAGGATGTTTGTAAAATTGAAGCCCCAGACCTTCAATTAATTTGTTGTGTGAAAGATCCAGGTACTCTAGATTCTTAAGTTTAGAAAATAATGTAGGCTCTAGAGTATAAAAGATATTTGAAGACAAATCAAGCCATTTCAAAGCTATTAAATTGTCAAAAGCTCCTTTTTTGATAGACACTATTTTGCATTTGGATGCATCCAATTTTTCTAAGTAAATCCATTTAGGTAAGGTATTTTGATCAAAAATTCTTGTTGGAAAACCAGATATATTTAGGAACCTCATATTGGTCATGTTGTCTCCAAATTGAGTCAGATATTTCGCTCCATCCACGTAATCAAATTCATTCCCACCAATATCAAGAATGTAAAGGCCATTCTGTTTTTCAATAAAAGATGGTAACTTTCTCAGATGAGAATCTGAAAAGTTGACAACCTTAAGTATTCCATTTCTTCCAATAACCTCTGAAAATGCAAGAAGAAGGAAATTATCAACTAGATTGGCTATTCAAATGTAGGTTTGTTTATGGATAATACAGAAGAAACAAATTCTAATAAGTTTATTTCTATTGAGTTTTAATAGATAGCATTTTTAGGAATATAGATACTATTGTGTAATATGGGAAACTAAATACGCATTAATTAGCTTCATCTAATACTATAATAAAGGAAGGCTGCTAATGATTGAAATATTGAATGAAATAAATCACCAAGAACCATCAAATAACATAATGGCTATTGCGATGAGCATATTTTGCTCCCATATAGTATTATAAAGTTGAATAAAATATTGCAATTCCTTACCGACCTCTGGGGTATGAACAACACTGCCATTGGGAGCAAAATGTGTGCATCACTGTAGCATTTACATTATTTGATGGTTGTTGGTGATTTGATTTATTCAATCATTTAATTCTGATAAACTAATGAACTGTCACAAACAATATATTTAAAACAATTTAGACCAGCTATAAATATTAATGTAATTACTTTTGAAGTATTTATATCTATACATAATTTAAGTTAAATTCTGAAATACTTATTTGCTAAAATATTTGCTACTTTATTTAAACAAAAATTTCAAGATTATGTTGTATATGCATGAAGAATTTCTCCAAAAATATTGTTTCCTATATGTTGAAAAACTTATGCAGAAAGCAATAAGAAAACCATCTACAGCCTCCTTTGGTTTCATAACTATTTCAAGCATATCTTCAACAGAGAAGAGTGAATGTTGTTGAATTTCATGTAGAAAAATAACATTTATCATCTGCTTGAATTTCCCATGTTAATTTATAAACACTATTTTCAGAAATAAAGTTCATATTTCTGAATCCAAGATGGATCAAAGATAAAAGGTTTTCCTATGGACAGAAATAATGATTATGCAGTACTTTTTATCATAGAAACATTTACATGCTTGCTACATTTGAAGATAATTCAACCTAAATATTTTCAATTGAAAATATATTGGGTGAATTAAGATTGTGTAGTATCATCAAAGATTGGGATTGTGCTCACTCTTGATTTTCAGATCCTTAAATAGAGAGAGCTATTCACATTATTTTAGGAGATTATAAAGATAATAAATAACATCTGCATCCTTATCATAAAAAAATCACTACCCTTTTCATTGCAGAACTGTTAAGGTGGAAATTTTCTAGGTTCTTAAATTATTTAAGTTTCATCACCTGAAGCAGTATTGCTCAGACTATGATCCACACCAGGTTCATGACCTTCAGCTAAGTTTACTTTACCTTGCAATGGTATTTGAACATAATTGTGATAAGCATGATTATTGTCTATCTATAGTACAAGCCATCTTTTGGTGTGTGGCAGTGGGTGCAAGCACCGTGATTCTATTTTCAGAATAGATTGCTTTCATGGATCGTTCTTGGAAAAAATTAGTTCTTGAAAGTAATTGCTCTAGCATATATTTCCCTGATCATTGATTGTTTAGGAAATTTATGGGTAGAACAAAGCCCCATAATTCCACTAAATATACTTACCATTTTCAATAAGAATGCAATACACCCACCCACATGTAATATGCATTTTGGCCCACAAAAAAGTGTATGTAACATGCATTACAGATCCAGAGTATAGAGAAAAATTTTGCAAAATTGCATTCTTAATAAAATTTAAAAAACATTAATAATTATTAAGTCAACTTCCTACCTGTCTCATACTCTCCAAAATTATTCCCTGATAGATCAATAATTTCTACATTTGGAAGCAACCCAGGAAGATAACTTTCATTTAAACTTCTCCATCTGTTGTTTGGAAGCCTCAACTCTGTCAAGTTATCTCCTGGCAAGTGTTGTAGTAACACTCTTCCTCTTCTTGTTGTTTCTCTGAACAAGGAGTTAATGGTCTCACCGGATGATGCAGAGATTCTTGAGTAGCCAAAACCAAAAATTGAATAGTCAAATAGACCTCTGTGGATATCATCTTCATCTCCAGGTTGTGACGAATTGGTGGTGAAGATTATGCGTTGTATGCATGAAGAATTTCTGAAAAAATATAATTTCAATTTATGCAGGAAGCAGTGAGAAAACCATTTACAGCCTTCTTTTGTTTCATAATGATTAATGTTTGAGAAGTTTTTGGGGGTATTTTTGATTCTACATTGCAAATTGCAATTGTAATTCTAAAGCAATTGAAAATTATTTGGATTGGAGGAACAGTAGCAAAAGAGTGGAACAGGTGGCAAGTTATAAATATCTGGAAACAAAGATGACAAAAACCTAGAGAAACGAAAAAGGAATTGAAATATGAATAGCAATGTATAGGATTGAATTAATGGGGAAGCAAAATATCACTTGTAGCAAAATGGAAGTCTCAGAAAAAGATTTGCGTTCTAAGTGGAATGCATTTATTATATGGCTACGAAACTTGGATTATGTTGAATAGAGACTGAAAAAGATTTTGAGGCATTGGAATATGTATGTATGTGTGTAAATGAGAATTGCATGATGATGAATATGGTGAGAATTACATGGGCAGAATGGATGAGGAGAGTGGGAGAGAATAGATATTTACTAGATGCAATAGGGAGGAGAGAGAAGAACTACCTTGGACATGCGCTGAGATGGTATGTTGAAGGTGCTGATGGAAGTGGTGGAGGACATAAGGAAAAGAGGAAGGTGAAGATGACAGATGATTATTTTAGGATGAACAGGGGTGATGGAGAGAAGAGCAAACAGAGAAGGAGATGGAAACTTGCTGATCAGGACAGATTCCTAATCATGATGATCCTAGATGAATGGGATCACTCAAATTCATTCATATTTGAGCCGCATTTATATCATCACTGCTACAATCAAAAATGAAAGAAAAGTTAATGAATGCATGCACTTTCATAAATGAAGATTAATGGTAGAGGTAAGAAATGGGATGAAAGGAAATAAGAGATGTGAAAGAGAAGACAACTTCTGCCAATTTTTAGTATGTCGACAACGTATCTACAATCCAATTTACCATACATAACTATGGTAAATTGGATCAGTAAATTTTCAAAAATCAAAATATAATATCTATTCACGCATGATCATAGGTAATAAATGAATCAAATAATAAATGATCAAAAAATATAATTCATTATTTGAATATCTTTCTGAAACAAAGAGCTCATTTTCGTTTTTTCAATGTACTGATTTCTCATAAATCGAGATAAACAGCAGAAATGTCCCATTGCAAATTTCTTGCATCAACACTGTCGGCTTTTCTCTCCCTCTCACAGACATGTGATACAGCCGCAAGCGGGCGGTCGGTGAGGTATCTAGGCAAATAAGAATCTGTTCTATAAGTAACTATACTATATGGTGGCTATAGGCCTATTTCACTGATTTCGATTATTTGTAAAATAATGAAGCATGTTAAAGCAAGCTCAATTATGCGCTTTCTTGCTGAAAGGTGAGCAATCAGTCAAAGCTAGCAAGGGTTCTGTGAAGGGATGTCTTGTGAGACAAAGTTAGCTCTTGTTATGAATAACGTATCTCAGAAAGCAGGGGTGTTAGATCAGATGCAGTTTTTCTATATTTTAGTAAATCCGTTCTCGAAGAGTCCCACAAAATGCTAATTCAAATGCTGAGCGCCAACGCGATCGATGAAAAATCGATTGGACGAATAAAATCTTTCTAGGAAACAGATCTCAGCGAGGAAAAGGGTATAGGGTAAATTGCACATTAGGGCGTGCACCCAGAAATTTCCCGGCCCAGTCAAACTTTTTTCAAGTCCGTTTTTCCATGAGATCTCAGCGAGTTTAGTTTGACGGAATTTATATAAGAAGTGTACCTTGTACACGAAATGAATACAGAATGTATGAAATTGATGAAAAACTAAACTTTTCGGAAAATAAACTATGTGAAAAGTAGAGCGATGTCTCGACTAGGGATGCTCTACACCTCTGGTTTTACACTTCTTACTTATTGTTCTCCTATATGGGCCATAACTTCTGAACCGAATCTCTCCTCTCTCAATTGTATCTTACATTTCTTTTTAAAAATAGCTTATCGAGTACCGTCTTGCAGAAATGTTATACACTCATTTTCTAAATCATTGTAATCTTTATTCCATCAAAGCTTTGCATACTTACTCCGACATTGCTTCCCTATAAAATGTTATCAACAACAAGGTTGATTCCCCATTCTTACTCTCTTTCTTCGGGTTCCATCGAGAACAACTCGCCTGCCTGGTACCTTCCCCTTGAATATTCCACGTTTGTCAATAATAAAACGGTCATAAAACTTCCAAGTACCTTCAATTTTCTGCCGAAAAGGATTAAAATATCTTTGCACATAAAGGCATGTACCCGGGGAAAATCCTAAGGGAAAACGCGTTTGAAAAAAATCTGTCCGAGCCGGGAACGGCTAACAACCATAACCACCATGGCAACGCTGCATTGCCAGGAGGGTTGGGTTGGGCTGGGTTGGGTGGGTTGGGTTGGGCTGGGCTGGGTTGGGCAGGGCTGGGTTGGGTTGGTATGTAAAATGGATATAAATAGTAAACTATTAAAGGGATATGAATATCTTCCGCATTCAAATGCATGAAATCCTCGCCTCTGGATCTCCTTGTGAAATGCAACGTTGTCATAACTCACCGGGTAATTTCTATAGAAATCATAAAAAACCTTAATTTTCATCGTAGAGCGTAGATTAAAATATGCATGTACTAGTAGGGTGGTCCTTATTTCCGAAAGTTTGAAATTCTTTCGGGACGCCCCCTAAAGTTGTTCCATTTGGTTAGAAAATAAATCGCGTAAAATATTATTTAAATCGGATTACGGAAAGACGTGCCGCATCGCACTTAAAGTTTATAATTTTCAACAATTTTGGCCTTTTTCGAACATCACAGGAGATAACGGAGTCTTCCCATATTTCAACTGTTTTGATTTTTTTATCAATGTATTTTTAGACATTATCCGTGATTTTCGTAAAATATTAATTAAATCTGCGCAGTAGTTTTCGTTATTTTAGCCCAAATAGAGAGCGCACCGTACAAGTGGCGCCGTGCACTAGGCGCCTCCGCTCGAATCAGAGAATCTCGCCGCCTTGTATTCTGTCTAGTTTTTATAGCTCTAATCAATTTTTAGCATAGTTTTTCAGCATAGCGTAGGTTAAAGACCTAGTTATGCGTTATATACTTTAAAATTTTGAAATTAACTATAACTAAAAGGATGAAAATTATTTTATTCCGGTATAGATATTTAAAGCTAGTTTTTGGTCTTCTTAGGTTTTGTAAATGAATTGAGGCCGTTTAATGATAAAAAATGCAATACATATTTTTATTAATGCATAATCCTAAAATTCTTGGGCCAGCGTTGTTCTATCGCAGTCTGGGAGTTTCCGTCTGTATTCACGCACGACTTTTAGCGCAAATTATTTTTGTGTTTCATTTTTCGTTAGTTTTTCGTTGAACTCCTCCATCAACTTAAGCCCTCTCTCTGCACAGTCGTTGACGACTTTCAATTCTTTCACTATCTCAAATCCTTGTTAGTATATTTTGTCATCTAGCCACAGTTGTGGATCCTTGGACAAAACTTACATAGAAATATTAAATCTTTTAAAAAATGACTTAGATTCGCAACAAATGAAACTTTCAAGTCCTTTTTCTATGCATTGGCGTATGTTCCACTGAAGATCTTTTTGTGGAATAATATGAAAATTCGCTAAAGCTTGTTTCCAGAGCTTAAACCATTAGTAGTTTTGTATTCACCGATACCTTCTCATCGAAGAATGCTGAGGCCGCATTTTCTGGCGAAAGGTACCACAAATGATTGCAGAATTTGTTCATTGTGGCCACAAAAACAACATTGCTTTTTCTACTGCATTCATATAAATTTTGTAAAAACATCATATCTCTTCTAGGAGCCTCCCTGGCATTTGGCGCGGTAATCCAGCCCTCCACGTACAGGCTCAGTACAAATATGCAGACATCGCGTATTACACGTACTTCTTCAGTAGATAAGGCAAACTCATGACGAAAAAGAAATATCTTTAAGGAATACAGTGCTTATGACATCCACCTAGCATGATGCACCGCACTGGGGACGCGAAATGATATCCCTCGTGGAGGTACTCCTCTCATAAAAATAACGGTTAACTGAAGGAGCTCTCGATAGTCTTCTCTGGGATGACTATCTTGTAGATGCTGAAGCGCAAAATCTAAATTTGTTCCCGCTGTGTTCTGAAAGGACTTTCCAAATTTTTCGTCGAAAAATTTCCCTAAAATTATCTTATAAATATGGTGCCGGCATAGTAAAAATAAAATGTCTTTTTCAAATCTTTGCTCTAATAAGAGACAAGCGCCATTCATTTTTCCTGTGTTTGATGCAGTAGTATCGCAACAGAATGCTTGAAACTTATCAGTTAGGCCCCATTTTTCCAGCACCTGGTGCACAGCAATTGCTTGAGCTCTACCACTCCCAGATGGTATACTGGGAACCCCAGGAAGATGTTCAGCTCCTCTACAGGTTGCGATAACTGTGAGTCTATCGACAACTTCTTTGTTTACACTTTGCCTTAAATTATGGTCGAGTCCAAGCATACATCCTGGTCATCCTTTTTCTCGTTGATTTAGAAGAAACTGCTTATTTCTTCGAGGGAGATCATTTCCAAAGCGTCTGCATGCGCAATGTCAAAAAGATCGTCAAATAATTCAAGGAACTTAGTTTCCTTTTTCTTTTGCGATTCATTCCATCTACTTGAAGATTTCTGCAATATTCTCCACTCCTGATAAAGTGACTCTAGCTTCTCAATACTGCGTAGAAGTTTTCTTGTAGGTATTCGTGCTTTTTCCCAGAAAACTTCCACTTCCTTTACTTCCTAGTACGTAAATCTAAGTTTACTCTTCGCATATTATAAAAAAGCACTTTTAGCACTTGGCCATTCGATGGCAACTTAGAGCCAACAATTTGATTCGTGTAGTATCCAATCAGGTAAATTCGGTCAGTAGTTCAGGTTTCCATTTCAGTAATCACTTCTGTGCTTCTGTACTTACCGAAAGGCAGTATTTTAATGCTGCTCGCTCAGTGAAATCACAGCACAATCTGGTTCGCCGGTGGAGTCTGAGAAGCAAGGGTTTAGGTAATTTAAGGCAGCACTCTTTTGTATTTTTCTGTCACACATAATGTATCAGAATTGATCTGCAAAGTAGAATTCTAGCTTTGTCTTTTACAATCACAGATGAATGAATCAATCAATCTCTGAATATACAATGAGGAGTTGCTAAAGCTGGCATCTTTCAGAGAGGAATACCCCTGGTAATATTCCATTCCCAGTGGCGCAGCCAGGATTTGCCAATGGGGTGGGTTCAAGGAAAAATGCCTACCTTTCAGGGGCTAGTATATTCATGCTCGTTACTTGCCACAAATATGTCAATTCTTTAAAAAACTATATACATTGAACAATAGAGGAGTTTTACACTTAGGTAGCCAACTGATTACACTTTCCAAGATAGTAGTTTACATAAGCGATAGAAAACTTATCATAAGTGTTGTTTGGATTTCTAGTTTGGATACGTCCAATATCTATTAAAAAGTCATTTTTTTCCTGTGCTGAACTTTTTTAGTGTTGTAGATATAAACTTCCTTAGTCTTTGAGAGTTCTTTCTTCCAAAAGGTTGCCAAGCGTGAGAAGGAAAAAAAATTTGTTACGATTATTTGGCATCTGTATCATCAGCGGAATTTGGAATTTTATTGAAATGTCATCTGCCAATAAAACGCCATCAATGTATAAAAGTAATTATATGAAGTATATAAATTCAACTTATCGCATAAGGTTTACATAAGAACCAAAAAATCATTTATATTAGATGAAATTTTCTGGTAGGCTTACAATTAAGCCGGACTTTGTTATTTATGTATTAGCTAAGTATTCAACTGAACACCGAACATTAAAAATTCGGCTGCATTGCAAAATACAGTACACTCTTCATTATAGTTGATATTATAGTTGAATTTGCAGAATTAAAGTTACATACCAAGGTGAAAATAATGAAAACGAAAAGTTACAATTATTTAGACTAAGTAATAGGTGGTTTAACCAGCAGAGAGCTGATGCAAACCCAGTCGTACGCACTGAGTGTTCAAAAAAAACATGAATTGATGGCTGCATCGAAAAGGAAGCTGAAGAATTTGTCACAGTTTTAATAGTATATCAAATTTATTTTAAGTCATCAAGTCACAGTTCCGATAAATATGTGCGTAACTTACGCGCACAATAACTTTCAGCTGACTGATTTGGTTCCAAAATAGTGTAGTATTAATAATATCATCGCAAATTAATTTTATCATTTTAGCATTTGAGCATTTTATCAATCTGTTTGTCTCTCAAACGTAATCTTAATATCTGTTTTCAGGGTGTAAGTTTCGAGTTACTTCTCGAATGTTCCTTTGTGTTTTTGCGAGGAGTAAACAAATCAGCACTTTCGATTATTTCTCATGGGAATCATATCTTATGGTGTGAGTCATCTAACTAAAGGATTGGCATAAGAAGTGCACGCGTTGTACATCGTGTGCGAAACACTCGTATCTTAGCGTCCCATTGATATAGATGTCGGATCGCTACCGAAAACATCACCTTAGCTGAAATCGGAGCCGTATTTACGGGCATGCAAAGCTTTCGCTTAGTTCCGCTAGAAGTTATCAAGCAAATGATTGGGGTTTTGTACTCTTCAGTTTGTACCAATCGGCTCTCTAAATAAATCTTTCATTCCTTGTAATTTCCTTTGCCGAATTTGCCTCTGACGCGGATATAAAAGTCGCCGTCTGTAGGAAACGGGATGCTTTCTTTCCCCGAAGGAATTAATAAGTAAAAAGACATTATGAAGGACTTTTATTTATTCCTTGTTATGCTTGCTTGATAGCGATTCTTTTCAGCAGAAAATCTGCAATAGGTGGGCAGAAAGATTTTCACTCGTAATTTGGTTATAGTTTATTAGAAATTTTGACAAAGGTTGTTAACTAAATAAACAAACGATGAAAACCACGGAAATAAAAATAAACTTGGACTTTCCTTTCGAGGCGACGATTTTAACTTTTTCTATAATCCTCAATCTTTATCTCCAACGTCCTTTTCCAACGTGGTCCCTTGCCATTACCCTCTCCTCTTCTATTGCTTTAAAATATGGACGTGCCGAATGACAGTGAATGAAGACGAAATTAGCAAGTAATTTTGAAAATTAAAGTTATTTGAACCGAAAATTCCAAAGAGAATTGATATTTCATCAACACCGGAGAAGCAACCGGGACAGTTTATGGCTAGCCCGGTTCTTGTGAGTGAAAGTATCCCTACCCCGGTTTCACGACCATTTTATGACCGACCGGACGAGCGAAACCGGTGAATGTGTTCCCAGCCTAATCTTAATAAAGGGTAAGCGTGCCATTCATACAGTAGCAGGAATTATACCTCAGTTTTAAAGAGAAAGTTGTATGTTATTTTTCTGCGCTCTTTATTTTGTGAAGACTTTCAATAGGAGGACCCGATGTCCTCCTGATGTAGATGTAGATGTTTCTTCCGACTGAGAACTTGACTGTGGTTGAATTAATAAAATATTACAATGTCCTTATAAAAATTTGAACGGCCTATATTAAAATGTACGCAAGCGTTTGCGTAGCGGATATCAATGTTCGCCAAATTTCGAGAAAATCCCGGAAGTCGGAAAATTAATAAACCATCAACAAATATAGTTCATCGGCTACAACGTCGTCAGTAAGGGTTTCTAGAATTATTGGAACTTCTTTTTCTTAAAAATAATGAGGAATCTTTCCGATTTTCCGAGGATTTGTGCTTTCTTCCCTCACTCTTACAATAGCTGAGCAGGCATTCACGGGCTAAACGGCGGAACTTAGGCGCGCGGCAAAAACGACAAATTGTAAATTTAATAAATCAGTCTGTAATCAAGATAATGTCTTCATTTCTTCACCAAAAATATATTTATACTTTTCTTAAAATTTCTTACGCAGCATGTATGGAGGTATTTCTTACGGGACGAGATTTAGCGGGCGACCGCTTTTAGGAATGCATAATTCGAAAATTTCGATTCAAATGATCTTATTCGTGTCATAGAAACATTAAAACGAGATAATATATACTGTTACGGGAAGTAATGCATGAAAAATTTACTGTATAAATTTTATGACGAATGTATGAACGCCTCGTTCACAACAGCGTGATAAAGATAAAATCGGAAAATGGTCTCTCCACGCGGAAATACAAGAAAATAATTTTTATAAATTCTATTTTAAAACATATGGATAAATAAAGTGCAGTATTCGAAGTATCGTTAATTTTTACAATAGGAATGATTTTTTTAATCAACAAATTAAGCTTTTGCTGCATTTGGCAACACCGAGCCATGCGCCTTACGAGGAAATACACGGGAAAGGAAGCTCCATAAGCCCCTGTACTTTCAACTAAATGTGGAGAGCTCTATAGTCTTAAGACGTAAGCCTTAATCATTAAAGGAATGAAACAGTGATAGAAGTAGCCTTTACCTTTCAGGTATACTTTGTATATTAAATTGCATCATTATCAACTCTTTTTATGCTCACACAATCAAATTAATACCCGCATTTAAAATGTGGAAAATGTAGTGACTTCTCATGTATTTCGATTATTGACAAGGCTATGAAAAACTGCATTAATACTGCAAATAGAAAATTGTATGTTTCCATGAAAAGGTAGATTTATGAAACATATTCGTCTTTTTTTGATTTCGAAAAGTGCTTAAAGGAAAATATTTACTCACGCTTTCCGATTCTTCCAGCAATCACGATCAATTTCCATCCTCCCGAAGAAAGGTTTTGGCTCAATAACTGTTTTGGACATGAACATTTGAGTGTTGGCTACGACGCTGAACACACTAGAAGGCATCGTCATGCTGATTCGCCTTTCTTCACCTATTTTCATTAACTTGTCGAAGTTCACCGAAAGGACCTGCAAACAAAAATCTCCATATCCCGTTGCATCATGAAGGCCAAACTTGAGTCGATAGTCCATAAATATCGTTAGATTCTTTCTTTCGTCATCATCTTCGTCAGTGTCGTCTCGCACAGTATTACCATCTTCATCCAACGGTGCTTCCACCGCGAAGCGCACTGTGCAGAAGACGAATTGTTTCCCATCTTTCTCATCCACAAGACAGTCATTCGGAGGAATGCTGCGTACAATGCGTTCGCTCTCGTATGGACTGCATTTCCTTCCCAAGGGTAGTGTGGGTGCCGAAAAGCCAGAGTTTAGGAGAATCGTCGAGGCGAGCAACAGCTCGCAAAGAGAGACCATCTCTCAAGCGAAGTTTACGAGAGAATAGAGAGGAAATGAGCGTGAATTTCCGCCGACTGTTATTTCCTCCTCAGCTTAGATTACTTCCTTAATATGCCTCTTTTTCCAATTTGTTTATGAGATAAGGTAAGGTGCAGGAAATATAATATGAGGATGCCTTTCAACTTATTTATTATGGTGGAAAGAAAGTATTATTTCTCTACAAACATTCTCCATTGGTTCTTCAGTGTTTTATTAGCCTAACTCATTTTTTGCAGATTATCATGCACTTATCAAATATCACTTATATTCACTTAGTAAAGCAGTGTGGCGGTAGCGCCCTTCTTTGATAGGAACCAGGCAGTGGCGCAGCCAGGATTTGCCAATGGAAGGGGTCCAAGGAAACGAAAAATGCCTAACTTACAGGGACTAGTATATTCATGCTCGTTACTTATTACAAATATGTCAATTCTTTCAAAAACTAAATACATTGAAAAATAGTGGAATTTAACACTTAGTTAGCCAACTGATTACGCTTTCCAAGATAGTATTTTACATAAGCGAACTATTGGAAACTTATTATAAGAGTTGTTTGGATACGTCCAATATCTATTAAAAAGTCATTTTTTTTCTATGAAGTTTTTTAGTGTTGTAGATATAAACTTCCCGAGTCTTTGAGCGTTCTTTCTTCCAAGAGGTTGCCAAGTGTGAGAAGAAAAAAAATTAGTTACGATTATTTGGCAAGCGACATAAAACGTAATATCCACTCATTAGATCCCCACATTGGCGCGCCCATTCTTATTTGAATATCTTTCGTTATTAGACTGTATCATCAGCAGGTTTCTTAGGAGTGACTTCATCCCTTGTTTTTAAAATTAACTTCTCTTCTAAGAACCAAAAATCATTTATATCAGATGAAATATTCTGGTAGGCTTACAATTAAGCCTTATTTCGTTATTTATGTATTATGCAAGTATTATAGTTAGTATAGTTATAGTTATTATTATTATTGAATTTCCAGAATTAAAGTTACACTCCAAGGTGAAAAAAATGAAGTCGTCAACATACAATTAGTTAGACCAATTAGTAGTTAGGTTGTTTAACCAGCAGAGAGCTGACGCAAACACAGTCTTACGCATTGTGTTCAAAGAAAACAAAATTTTTTCATGAATTGAAATTTTGAGGTGGAGACTTATCCTCTAAACCACGTGGTTGAGAGGATAAGTCATGAGGTTCGTTGGATTCTATTACCAGAGAAAAAATTGGTGGAAGGAGGAAAAAGGAAGCTGGAGAATTTAAGCTACAGTTTTAAAAGTTCATCAAATTTATTTCAAGCCACCAAGTCACTATTCCGATAAATCTGTGTATACTTTACGCGCACAATACCTTTCAGCTGACTGATTCGCTTCCAAAATAGTATATTATTAATAAAATCATCGAAAATTATTTTTAGTGACATCTTGTATCCAATACTTCTTCGAATTTCTACTTAAATTCGGTTATCGAATTATTTTCGTAAATACACAGCACAATAACAGGTAATCATAAAATAAGGATCAGTACATTTTCAATCAGCCCGAGTAATGAAGAGTCTACTGTGTAGACTTTTAATCGTCCAGAATGCTTAATAAAGGAACCAGTGCCTTTGGAATTGTCGCTAAACTCATCCACAGGTGTGCCCTCCGATAACAGCCCTAAAAGAGGCAATCCTAATTTATGCATCTAATAATGGTCATTTAAGAAAAAACCAAATAGCCATTAACTTACGTTTTTCCGATAGAGGCCTTGAGCTATTCGCGGATTGTGAAAAAATAATTTTCGGATGTCCCTCTGTACCTTATGAAATCCAAACTAAACTCTCCTTTGAACTTTTTACTGTGAATTTCTCAAAAGCACTACTGACGAGCCTAACATTCACACCCTAAAAACAGTCACATGCAGAAGATCTAACTGAGCGTTTTATCAATCTGTTTGTCTCTCAAACGTAATCTTAATCTCTGTTTTCAGGGTGTAAGTTTCGAATTACTTCTCGAATGTTCCCTTGTATTTTTGCGAGGAGTAAACGAATCAGCACTTTCGAATTTTTCTCATGGGAATCTTATCTTATGATGTGAGTCATCTAACTAAAGGATAGGCTCAAGAAGTGCTCGCGTTGAACATTTAATGCAAAAAACTCGTATCTTGGTGTCCCATAGACATCGATGTCGGCTCAAGGCCTGCTCTGCTACCGAAAACATAACCTTAGCTGAAACCAGAGCCTTTCGCTGATATCTAATTCAATTTTCAATATAATTTGCGCGTGTGTAGTATTTATAATTTACTTCCGATTTAATACATCCAAACTTCTTTCTCTATTAAAAATCGCCCAACCTTGATAGCATTAAAGAACACAGTGGATTGTGCGTATAAGTTAAGTACGGTGACCTCAAGGAAAACTTCCTCCGCACATACGTTTAAATTTAATTTCCGTTTCTCATTATGGATATTCGCAGTGTGGGAAACGTTCTTTCCGTTACTATTGCGGCAATATATGACTTTATATTTTAGTGAAATCCTATAGGTTTCTATTTCAAGATTCTTTTTAAAATCCATTTATAATGGAATGTTTTATAAATGCACGGAATGTATTTTCCCGGTTTCATTACTTTTTCACTTCAGGTGTACTTCTTTGTAAATAAATGGTATTAAATTCTCTTCATTTTTAGAAACCCATTTCAGTGAACCGTGCAGATTTTATCACTACTCCTATCCTTGAAACACATGATTTGAAGCGTACGGCTTGACCTGGGCTGAAATACTTAGCTCTAGTCTAAGCAGATCAATTACTCTGCTATCTCAACCTCCATCATGATGTCAACTGCATCTTGCGGCCAAAAGTTGAACAAGACCCCGCAGAAGATATTTGTCACCCGACTCGGGTCATTAAAAGTCCACTTCTTGAAGGTAGAGTGTATTCAAAACGATTCTTTAATATCTCAAACCGGCCGTAGAATTCGTCTGGTAAATTTCATTTCCAATGGTATTTCCGCTTATTTGCAGCGTCACAGGAAACAAACAATAACTCATTCCTTCCATTTCCATACGATAACAAAAACTAACGGCTATCTTTTGACTTTGTGCGTAACACCGCCCTTCCGTTTATTAATTTAAATGGGGATGTGGTTTAAAATGCAGCGAACACAAAACCAATCATTTCCAGTCTCTAAGATTTTCCAGGAATTTTAAATTCTAATTTCTGATTGTGTTTACTAAAAACTGAGGATATTATTATATTCATTCGTAGAATTTCACTATATCTGCACAGTCTTTCTCTCGAATGCTGGTTTGAACCTCATCCCCTTCTTCATTAGCTCAAAAAACCTTGGAGAGGGAGTTAAAGCGACGATTGAAAATGAGGTGTGAGTTTTCCCTTGCTTTCCTCACCAAACCAGAATGCTATAAGCGAAACATCGGAAGTGAAGCAGAATGGCTCTAATACCAACACTTTTCGTAGCATTCTATAAGTTGAAGCCTTACTACATATAAATATTCAGAATCATTCATAGGTCAGTAGCTTTCACATCACAGACGTAAACAACAGCATACTGATTGTGAGGTGTAAGTAAATGAATTTGTTTTCATCCTGCATCAAAAGATAAATGAAAAATATTCCATTCATCACAATATAATGTACGGCCAATGTTGCAAAATTTCAGCAATGGAATTAGCAAGAGAGAAATGGAAAATTGCAAATGGCAAACAGCGCGAGTGAGAAGAGGATTTAAAAGGAGAAAATTGCTGGCAAAAAAAACAGTTAAGTTCATAAAAACCCACATAGCAAGTGTCCTTAGATAAAATTAATTCTAGTTTGCTGTTTTCAGTAATAAGTCATTTCTTTCCGTATTTTCTAATTCTTTCTAATCATGCTACTTGGTGAAATTTTTCTAAATTGCCATATTTTCCTGGACGTGGTTAAAGATGATCAATCGACCCCTTCCGGCCGAAAATTCTATTTCTAGAACACAGGCCGACGAATTTTAACTTTTTTCGGTACAATGAATAGTAATAGCTGTTCTCAAGTAATTTATGATCTCTGATTCTGGAAATGAGTACAGAAAAGTCCCACCACATAAGTTATTTTATTAATGTAACTTTTAATTTTTTCTTTTCCGCAATACTACACGTATTTGCCAAAATCGCAAAAATGATTTATAGCCATGTTGAACGCATTATCTCTAAGAAATAAATGAATGTTTTCCCTCTTAATTCTCCATGAATCTAGTGTTTCAACTAAAAACTCTGATATATTTTCACTCGAATGATAAACAGGACTGAATGGAACAACTTCCAAAAACAAGTTTTTCTTAACAAATTCTTTCGTGATGAAATGCTCCGTCAATGATAAATAATCATCACCAGAATTCGATGACCAGAAGTCCGTGGTGCAGGCGACTATTTCAGCCTCCTCCAACTCGTGCTTGACAAAGTCGCATGCTTTGTTGTATAAAATTACGCACGTACATTGCAAAGTTTACAAGATGCCTTATTGGGGTCATCATGTTTTACTACGAAATACTTCCACACGTCCGACATTTTGATTACCACGTGCGATATATGTGACCTCGGGTGAATTTTTGCGCCTTTGTTGCGTTTTCAAAATACAGCGCCAACTAGTGGATTATTTTGCAAACAATATACATTAGTAAGTGCGGTGAAGCGGGAAAAGCAAAATATTCAAATGGGAAATAAACAGCAATTTGTTGAAAAAGTTATACAAGTGAAAAAATTATCGGATTTTGATGCTCCGATACCGATATGCCGATAACCGAATATCGGCCAGTATTTATATCGGAATTAATTATCGGCTCACCCCGACCTGTAACAATGTGCAAATTATTAGGTAAAAGTTGTATCGAAACCTTCCGCAAAATGCGTTCTGAAATTTCCTTGCATTTGTTAAGGAAGAACATTTAGCGTGTCCTGGCGTCGAACCAAGGATCTCCAATAGATGTTTTCCGCATTTTTTATGGAATCCATCCATTTCCATTAAGAATGAATGACAATTTCGGACAAGTACTCAATATATTTGGTGCAATAGCTAATAAGAAAGCAATAGGAAAGTAAATTCAAAACGAGTTCAAAAACATTGCTGAATTTAAATATTTTTCTCTATAAAGTTAAAATTACCTAAAAAGTGTATCATGATTCATATAAATGGGACATATGCTCCAGGCAAGTTTATCTTCATTATCATTTTTAAGGAATTGATCTATATTACATATTGGATACATGAGAAAAACCATATTAACACCCATCTTTGTTCACCAACCAGAATAACCCACATACATACACCGAGAAGTAAGGGTTATATTTTTATTAATATCCGTTCCGAAATTCCCAGGCGTTTGTTAAAGAAGAACATTTAGTTGGTTTAAGTGCTCTGGCGAACCAAAGATCTATGTAGATACAATACGCTTTGTTTATGGAATATTATTGTACATACCATTTGAGTGCCAACCGATACGTTTCTATCTTGCTGGGTGAAACTTCAAATAGAATTATTAATATTGCTTCGATGCATTTTGAATGGGAAATGTCTGTATCCGGAGTCGAATGTTCGGAGATGTCTTTGCAGCTTACGGTAGAAAAGCACCTCTACTAACCACATAATTTCAAGCCTGTATCTTTCCAAGATGTATTTTTTCATTACAAAAATGCAATGGATTCTTTTGGGAAAATTCGTCATTTTAAAGCCTCATTTACTAGGCAAGCAAGCAAGACAAAAAATTAATAAAGGACTCATAATCAACGCAGATTCTGTGAAATAAGATTTTAGGAAATAATGTGAAAGTTGGTTGGCTGCATTTAATGCATCATAATTATAAATGATCATTCAATCCATAACATTTATCGATAATATCAACCACAACCGAGTAAAATTATATTACATTTTGCTGCATATCAGAGATTCGGATGAAGCGATAATGTTACACACAAGGTCATTGTTTAGAGATCATTAAAATGTTATTTCCAGAAAAGTCTCCAAAAGTTTATGGGTTAATTAGGAATGTGGGGTTAGGGTTTCCAGTCATACTATTACTCCTCAATTCAATTTTTATTTTAAATATTGGATTATATTGATGATTATAACATAAATTTTCGAAAAATGTTAATCTTATTTATAACAATTATTTATTAAATTCCACAGCTGATAATTCTTTAATTGAGTTTTTTTAGGTCCAATAAATTCGAAAATTTCAAAAAGATGAATTCATGGTGGATAAGGAGGGGTTAATATTGGAGTTGCAATACTTATTAAAATAAGATTCCTATTAAGATTTGCTTGCTTTTTATTGATTCATCGGCTAAAACTAATTTAAAAGCAATGAGCTGCAATTAAAGCCTGCGAAATCATTATGACATCACGACTGCTATATATTATCCGTGATAATGATAAATATGATGATAAAATTCCCCTTTTCGGTTTGTTAACTGCTTTGATTACATCTTTTCTCCAACTGGTTTGATGGTGAGCTCATGAATCTGAAAAATAATAACTAGATCTGTTAGAAATTATCGAATACTAAAACAAACTGAAATAATAGAAAGATGCAGAATTAAAACATGTTTTACCTGCACGTGCGGTGGAACTCCGAGTACATAAATTACAGCATCTGCAATATCCTCTTCATTCAAGAATGGGTTTTCTTTGAAAACTGTTGAAGCTCTTCCATCATGAGCAGCTTCAAATATTTTTGTTTTCACCAATCCAGGGCTAACGCTCTTCCGTCGAAAACGTAATTAAATAATTTTTCATTAGTCAAACGTTTCTTTAATATTTGTATTAGTCGTAAAATTTAAATAAGTAATAGCTACAATATTTACGATGTTCTAAATATCATAGAGGTATATAGAAATTATAAATGTCAGCATTCTTAGGAGGATTCTTAATTTCCTTTTGATTCGTGATCAACGTGGTGATTTTTTTGTAATAATGGGTGTAATTTACAATTTACTCTTGACAATGAAGAGGAATTTTTGAAAAATAAATGCACATTTTTGAAAAACATTTTAGTATAGAAAAAATACTGATTTTGAAATTACTTAATTACAATTCCCAATTTTAATTCCCTTCGGAGAGCAACACTGATATAATTGAAATTCTTATTCTGATTCCGTACCGGCATTTACAAATGGGTGCAAGAGCTGACAAGCCTCAGCGTATTTTCCATTGATATTAATTTGATATTAAAAAGATTCTAAAACTCATTTTTAGTTCAATTGGAAATCAAAAATAAAATTTTGCTAATGACTACTCATCTATTTTGATACAATAGCTAATGACTAAAATTTTAATTTCACAATAACATTTTTCAAAGCGTTCATTGCTCTCGAATTAAATATTTTTAAATCACTAATACTTCCTTTAAAAAAATATTGATGTAGGGTAAAAATTGGAAACTTCATGATTGATTTATAATATTTTCCATAAAATAGGTTTTTCAATTTAAAAAATGTGTAAGTTAATGGGCACGATTTTTTTCACAATCCCAAAAAGAATTTTAAGAAGAGTCGATTCATATTTAAAAATATAGAGTATTGTCTCCTTATTGCAATAGTTGGTAATCTCGTGGTACCGTCCAGGCAATTCCATGAAAACTAAAACAATTTCAATTGCCTTATCTTATAATCGCATAAATCACCTCCCACGATTTCTGAGAAAATGTGTAGTGTATTCTTTTGCGTCTTAAAAAATCTTATTTATTGAGAATGATTAAAAATGTTAATCACCCTTCAATATGTTGCGTAAAGACATAAATTGACTATGGGATGCATTATCTTATATATATGTAAATGTCGCCGGTGATTTGGTCCTGGGGGAATTCGTACGCGGGGAATTGATCTCCCGACAGATTGGTATTCTGGGAATTGATCCCCCGCGATGATGTTTTACTACTGTTATTCAGTCTTATGTTAATCTACACGTCCTTATTATTGGTTAATGTTATAAATAAAGTAACCGGGGGGATTCGGTTGTGTTGGGTTGGGTGGGGTTGGGTTTGGTTGGTAGTACAACATCAGCTCGGGGGATCAATTCCCCGCGTACGAATTCCCCCCGGACCAATTCACCGGGCGTCCTATGTAAATGCAAGAGCTATCAATATGGCAAAATTTGAGCTAATACAACCACTAGAAATTGCGTAAGGGATGTTAGAAAACTTACCACGAACTAACCCTATTAATCAGGTTAAGACATTGCTTCAGCAAAAGGACTGCTCAGCAGTCTGACTGTCCTTATTATTTGAGAATAAGATAAAATTATACAAAATATATACATATAAAATCAATGTTCAACTTACAGAGACTCTAATTTTTGAATTCTTTGCCACAAGCTCTCTCCGGAGGCCTTCCGTAAGAACTGTAACCGCATGTTTGGAGCTAATGTATGGGATATTGCCGGCCCCCGGAGTTGGATGGATGCTATGCCCTGAAATACTGAGATTTTTTTTTATTACTCTTGAGAAAGGAAAATTAGATATAAAATTACATCACTTAGCATACGATAGATATATCTCATACTGTAGAGAGACATTCATAGGAATGTACATTACTGTTGTGATTCATTCAACTTGCCAGAATCACTATCACTTATAAAATCTATTGTTTCAGGCAGTACTTAGTGAAAGGACATTATAAGGTAATGAAACAATAACACAGTAAACTTCCACACTATTGAATTTATTTTCCACCGGTTTCGGCGCAAAGGACATCTCAGGATGAAGATCCAAAGGCCATCTTCAGGTGTGGAAGTTTACTGTATTATTTTTCCATAACCTCACTATCACTTTGTAAGTATTCGATAGTCAATTCAACTTCGGCAAAACTTGCCTCCGAAATATTTAATTCAGTGGTTATCTGTGAAAAGCAACATATCATAGGCAGTTTTAAATTACATTTTACGAGTTTTCAGGATGTTATGCTATCTCATTTATCTGTATCGTTTGATATTTACTATAATTCAGAGGATAGATAGTAAACAAGGATTTTTATACTATTCTGGAAATTTTAGCATTACCATAAGGAAGGAGTACATATTTATGTAAATATCTTATTTTATGGTCCTAATGTCATCTGAATGGTGAATCAAGAATTTTTCTATTAACTTCAACACTTATATTGCCAATTTTACTATAACTGTTAACAATTGCATTGAATTTACTACTGTAATTAAATTAATTTTGGATGCCTATTGTTTTCGTTAGCACACTTTTATTCTACTGTTTGCCTGAAACACCACTCATATGAATTAAGTCTCTTATAAGATTTAGAGCGAAACAAACCTGTTGATGTGGATTATGTGGCCATCAGCCACTCCAGTGTCCCTCATCAGTTGCAAAGCCTCGCCAGTGCAAATGGAAAGGCCAATGACATTAACGTCATACAACTTCCGTAAAGCTTCTGCATCAATAGGCTCTGAAAGTATATACATATATTGCTGTTGCAAAAAAATAAAGATTCCCTGATGAACGCCAATCACGTAATTCATCTTTATGATAACATTAGTATGAATCATCTTTTTAAGATAGAAAGAAGAAGTAAACTTTTCCACAATTTAATTTATTTCTAAGCAACTGGTTTCGGCAACATAGCCATCTTCAGGTTCAGATTCTGTCCTCCCCTCCCATTCCTCCATTACGAGTAACACTTCCTCCCACCTTCCCCTCCTATCCCTTCTAATTGGTACATTGGTTACTTTTTGTACTCATGTCTTTCCGTTTCTGCTTTTGATTTTTAGTGTGTTCTATGAACCTGAAGTTGGCTATGTAGCCGAAACCGGTTGTCCTGAAATAAATATAATCGTGAAAAAGTATACATTTTCTTTCTTTTACGAATTTCCACAACATCACTGCCGACTCCGTAGATTTAATCTTTTTAAGATTGTATTTCCTATTGCGCAAACGAAAAGATTTTACTTCTTCAAGTTGTGCTGAAACACTGGTTAAGATGTTGACAGTTAATTCTGATAAATTAATCTCACCGATTAATCAAACTAATCAGTCTAAGTAATTAATCTAACCAATTAATCTTAATTACATCAATTTTGTGATTGAATATTACTCTTTTATATGTCTACTATCCTACTTAACAAACTTTGTGGTTGGATTCCTCAGTGCATTAGTAATCAGTAAATTCTTTCAGAAACATATTTCCTTTTTCTGAAAACGAGTAATGGGAGCACCGGGAATTGAACCTAGGACCGCTTTCATGGAAAGTTTACCGTGGGCGGACGCGCTATGATTTGATTATCCGGGGACTTCGGCACCCAATGAGTGGAGAAATTTTTACTTAAGAATTTGCAACTTAATTTCCGGTGCTCGATTCTGTATGATATACACTTAATACTTGAATAGTGGTAAAATTATGCTAACTGTCGTTTATGCCAATGCCCGATGCTTGAACTTGAATGTAGAAGTATCTGATGTTGACTTACTGTTAGATGAAAAGATATCCTGATTAACTGTATTTTGTAGTTAAAAGAATTAATTACATATTCAAAGATCGTAAATTCATTCCGTTTCTAACACCAAGAGCTGGAGATTATACTGGCAACTGATTTTGAGCAATTCCATGTCATTTTCCGGAGGGAAAACTCGAATCAGGGATTCGTATTGGGCCAAATTCATAATTTATAATCAATATCAAATTTAATGAAAATTAGTATGCTGTATAATAAATACCGTCCAAATTCAATACAGATGAATAGGGAAGATGAGGGACCGAGAATAATCTAGAATGTACTAGAGGGGCCGATGTATACCCTTTCCACGTTTTGTTACCTCCCTTATAACTACCAACAAAAGTGACGTCTCTTTAGCCAGTAAATGTATTTTCTCTTTCTTATTCCAATTGTACTTCGTTGATGAAACAATTACTGGTTATAGCTGTTAGCAGAGAGAATCTCCTAATCTTTCTACAAATAATCAGCTGTTCTATCTTCGAAGCCTTAATACTTCACGCGTTTATCGTACTAATTGAAATAAAACAGGGAACTATTGCAGTCTCATTACTGCCATTAATAAAGACTTTATCTAATCTGAAAATCTTGTTCTACTTCCGTAAGCGTATATCCAATATAAATAATTCGACCACAAAGGAAAACAACAGACGAAGGCGATTATCGGTGCTGTTTATTTTATCTGTCAATTTGTTTTATGAATGAGAGAATGGGTGTGATTTCCTAATCCGGATTTTTGACGTGAACATTAAATAACCCAGTATTTTAGAGAAGAGTTGAGAGGAAGCAAAGATAAATAACTCGAGTTTCATACGTGGTGGAGGTATTTAAAAGTAATAAAGACATAGAAATAAGGAGACGTTGCAAATTGGGCTGTAATCGAAAAAAAGCTGGCCAAAAATACAATAAAAGTTTTTTTGAGTGCGGAATTTCAAAATTCACATGGTTAATAAATTTTGCATACAACTATGCGAGTGATTTGCATTGATTCCTGCGCGTTACGGTTTTTCAGGGGGTTAATGTTGACCAAATTTTGGGAAAACTCCTGGTCCTACTGTTAGATTTTTCGCGAAATTCATCAAATTCAAACCGACAAAAAACCATTGGAGTGATTTCGTCAGTTAACACACAACACCATTATACGAGAATAAATCTGTACTCTGTCCTTCATAAAACTAAACTTCAATGATCACAGTGGAGTATTTGCGTACTTCATGAAACAAAATGAAATTGTTTTAGACAACATTTTTAGGTAATTTTCCCGGGAAAATTACCCATTTTTACTTAAAGCGATGGAAAATGGTAGAAATAAACGTTGATCGACGAGGAGATATTCATACCATGTTATTTTCAAAGTTTTTTGAAGAGTAATTTGGAATAAGATCTTGCCCAATTTGCCCCAATAAACAAATATTTTGTGAACATTTTGCTTAATTATTTCCACCATAATGCTGTTGCACCAAGTAACGGCTTCTACGATTATAAGACAGTGAACTAGGAAAATAACAGAATTTAAACTACTCTTTATGTGAGATTTTAACGACTTATTTCGGAAGCTATTAAATTGAAATATATAAGTCAATGTATAATTGAGAGTAATTATAAAGCTCACCTTGAAAGACCGATAACTTTATTATTTTTAGAAGGGACTCAGCAAGTATATGTATACAAATTTAACGGTTTAATTAAATATAAACAATCTACTTGTGAACTTTTAAAATAAACTCATACTTAGCTTTTCTGTGCTTTAATTCTTGAATTTATTACCTTTATAAAATATATATTAATATATTTCCTTTACCTTACTGCATCTTTAAATTTTAAATGAGGTTACGTGAATTCACCGCCTCAACAGTCGAGGAAGGAGGTGAAGGAGGAAGCCGCGCACAATACATATATACAATTATATCTGATTGCACAGCTGATTAAATTCAATACTCTTGATACTGCGCTGGATGAGGAAGCAATTGAAATGAAGCAACGAGCGTAGGATTTCATAATCCCATTGCAAAAGAATAGAAACGCAGCTAAATGAAATTAGCAGAGAAAATTAGCACGATTCATGAAGAGAAAACTAACATGGCGCTCCATTTTAGCCCCAACCTCACCTAAAAAGAAAATGAATTATTTATTTATACTATACCATTCGTCTTTTAGTACCGGATGGAGGAGAATGTATCTGTCCTTAACTATTATCTCCGTCTTTGAATGCTTAAGGTGTGAATGATACCGAGCAACGGTATTTATTCTGGTCACCCTAAATTAATTGCTACGATGCATTTTTTTCATAGGGAAACGACACTAGTCTTTGGCCTGATGAGTATAAGATATTTCTATATCTACGTCGAGATCTGGGTAGATTATCATAACACATTAAAGATTTGAAATGAACTGATATAGAAGAATGAATACTAACCGCTAACATACTGGTCAATTAAAATCCCAGCGTTGTTGACAAGTACATGGATAGTCTTCAAATTCTCTCTGACCCATTTAAATGCTGCCTTGATTTCACTTTCTTTGGAAACGTCTGCTTTGAGAGCGAACATCTTCCCTTTCTCTTTGGACAGCTGATTTGCTATTTCCTTTAGAAAAAGAGAAATACAATCGTTAGAAATAGATGACAGTCAAAATATAATCAATTGAATCAGCAGTAAGAGCGTGGAACTCCATTACGTTGAGGAGGAAAGAATAACTTCGTCTTAATAACCGCGCGTGTACATGAATTCACGCTTCAAGCCTGAAGATGACTAGACCGTAGTCGAAATCGGTCGTTCTATGAAACTATTTCGTGGAACTCACCATATATGTCAGTCAATTATCACCCTGTAATTAACAATCGTACCATTCGGGTAGCGAGTTTACTGAATAAGATAAAGGCCATAGCAATTATGTATGATTAAGACTGCTTTTACCAAATACCATAGAATACGCCTTCTCTACGATAATACTCAGTAGATAGTGGTTTAATACATTGATCTTAGAATAATTTTAATTAATAAAAAAATGAGATCTTCATTCAGTATATCCGTGAATTTAAGAAAAATATACAAATGTAATGAAAAATTGCTAAAATAGCCAATCAAGAGAGTAATGGACTTTTGTCCTTAGGTTTAAAAGACAAAGGGAAATTTTAATATGTAATTTATAAGGAATTAATTGAAACTAAGAATTATGAATCGAAAATATGTTACAGTTACAGTATTTTGTGAGATCAGCTAAAGCAGTAACAATGAAATAACAAGTGAGAAATTAAATTGCATTAGACGGGGGATTCTCTGAATTAATATCTACCTATATCTGCATTATAACTAAGATTTTCGATTTTTAATGCCCACAAATTTTAAATCAAGAATTTCCTTTATCCGTCATATTTTCTCTAATAGTTCTAGATTATTGAAAAAATCTATTTGAAATGCTTGATATAAGGTTTGTATCTTAAAAGTAGCCTTAAAAGTTGGTAGTTATAGGTTATATAAGGTCGACAGATTTCACGATCAAAGGATTCCTTACCAGGAGAGAACCGTGATTACAAATAAAGTTAAGGAAAGTGATGCACACACACTGATAAGCGGCTAGTAGGATTCACATACATTTATATCGTTGAGCTGAGGAGCTTAATGAAGAACTTATAAATTGAATCAAATTAATATAAAATCGATAATCAATTCGCTTCCAATCTGAGCGAGTATTTAAAATGACTTCTAAACTTACTCTATTAGGGTATTTGGTATGGGGACTGTATAAGTAGTTGCTTCTAAAACGCATTTCTTTCCGAATAGATTTAATACAGCAGAATGTGATGCAGCTTGAGGATATACAAATAGAACGTGTACCCACTTGGACTTTATCGACCCTCCTGGCCAATCCGACAACCACCATTCCATGGCGCACCAAAGCCTTGGCAATCGCCTCGCCGATACCAACGCTGGCTCCCGTCACCACAGCTATCTTTCCTGCCCAGCGCTCCATCCTCTCTCTGAAGGCACTTGCCGGTTCAACGAGATAACTGCGACGTCAAAGAGGGGTTAAATACGGGAGGGGGAATTGAGGGAGTTGAGGATGGTCTCTGAGCAATCTTTGACCATGTTTACTCTCGTACCGAAAACAACGTGGCATCTCTTTACTCATCCTCCATGACAAATAGCAATTTCGATGACATAATAATCAGGGTCGGCGAAGGCAAGTCTAAGGACCCTTTTCAGACAGGCGCCTTTCTTGGGGGCGACGACATTTTTCTTTCGATAGAAATTTCTTCGCTTACTACAATTTCAGTGATTTTAATTTTAAATATCTTCAACCGAACGAAGAGCGGCCTCTGTCAATGTAGTCCAAGATTTAAATAAGTGTTCTGAGGAACGTAATGAAAATTGAAAGAAAGATGTAAAAACAGTAGAAATGCCGCAAGAAACTAAGTTACCTAAAATAGAAGATGAGACGGTTAATCGTAGCTAAGCAGGGTTTTTACTGTTATTTTTTTTCAGGTAGAAATTTCTAGGGTCGCCATCCTAATCCAGACCCTTACGTCCTCAGGAGCGCCCGGCCGTCACAGCATGGGGGACCATAAAAAAACTGACCCCGTGGAATACGATTTAAAAAGTTATAAACATTTCAAATGAGAACAAATTTATTATCTTCGTCGCCTCACTCATCCTAAAAGATATACAAGCGTTTTTTAATCGACGTTCTACGATGAAAATTAAGATTTTTCGTGATTTTGCAAGAAATTACCTGTTTACACACGGGTTTACACGGGGGGTCAGATAGGCGGATAGGGTGTTTTAAATATCTCAACGGGGGTTTGGTTGGGCTGTGGGGAGGATTTCTAGATTTCTAGATTTTTTTAGAAATCCCTCCCCCTACCCCAGCCCAACGGCAACGTGCCGTAGTCCAAGCGAAGATGAAGGTCAGATTTAAACAAGTGTTCCGAGGAACGAAATAGAAATTAAAAGAAAGATGTTAAAATTCCCAAAAGCCGTAAGAAACTAAGGTACCTTAAATAGAAGATGAGACTTTCAAGTCTCAGTTTCATCCAAAAGATAGACTTTATCTATTTTCCTTCGGATTTGGAGAGTTTATTCTGTGCTTTACAGTACTCTAACAGCCGAGTCTCTTCTTTCCTTCCGTTCCAGTACAAAATGAACATTTATCGTAGTGATTGGAGATATTTATTTTTAGGGTTTAATTTAAAAGTGGAGATTAATCTATTCAGCCATTAATATTTCCTTTAGAAAATTAGTCATCAAAATTACCTTAAATAATGAACAAAAATGTCTCCATTAGAATGATGACAATGTGCGTATGAATTTATTTTGAAAATTATCATTCCATTCCGTTTATGATAATGATATTGTGTAAAAAAACATCATTATAATTCAAGAATCGAAAAACAGATGCATAATATTGGAATAAATATATAATTTCGAAGGAACGTATGCTTAATCATATTATTCTGTTACATTGGATTTTTTAGTAAGGATCCGATAGTTTCACCAGGCAGTTAGATTAACAATATAGCATAAAAGTTAAATATTGGTGGTTATAACATTCCATTTTTGCTTTTTAGTAATATGATAAATCTCAGTTAACAGTAGTTTTCTGGGGAATTTCACAGGTACCAAGATATAAGAGGGTCCCTGACGTTTTCTCGGCTTCAGACCTAGTAAACGTACAAACCGCAATAGCTGAGGGACAGCCAAAAAGGGTGACCGCGTGGTATGGAATTTAAAAAGTTACGGACTATTCAAATGATCAATAATTATTGTTTGTTATCTTCAACTTTATAGTTATCCAATGCGAAGGAAGTGTCTTTTGATTGACACATTTCGACGAAAATTAGGTTTTATCTATTTTTATTAGAATTATGCCGGTAACAGTCAGAAGGCCTATTAGGCAGGGTTGGGATTTAGGGGGTAGGGTTTGATAAAATATGAATTTTAAATTGTGTACCACACTTTCAGTTGGCGTGTCAATGCCAACCACACCCCACCCAACCCTGCCAATGGACCTTCAGCGTATATATAGTTCATAACTCAGCAGCGTGGCTATGTTGTCGTAGCGCTGTGCACAGTGCTGTGCCCAGATACACAACCGCTCATCCGACCATCTGTAGCTCCATCAATGTGTCACCGGCATAATTCTAATACACGCTTAATTTCGATCGTAGAAAGTTAATCAAAAAATGCCAATACCATTTACTGTATGAGTGATATGACAGATTGTTGATCATCTGAGTAATTTATGTTTTTTTTTCATTATACCACGGGGCAACTTGGGATGGTTGTCACCCTGCTCTGAGGCCTGAAGACGAGCGAGGGTCTGGGATTAAGATGCTTACGAGGAGCAACCCTCCACAAAATTAGCTACCTGAGAAGTGCCCAAGAAAAACATAACAAATATTTCTTAAATAAACTCTCAATGAGATATAGAAGACTTCATCGGCAATAATCCGATTACTTATACATTTTAGTTAACTTATCGATTTTTTCGTTTATGAAATATTTTGTACAATATTTATATGGCTATTGGTTGTATGCACGTATGGGGCAAAACCGTCACTTTTCAGATAAGAAATATATTTTTTTACATTTTCTACAATACTTCTACATCTTCTACAATTGCTGAGGGACAGCCAAAACGGGTGACCGCGTGGTATAGAATTTAAAAAGTCACGGACTATTCAAATGATCAACAATTTGTTATCTTCAACTTTATAGTTATCCAATGAGAAGGAAGTGTCTTTTGATTGACATTTTTCGACGAAAATTAGGTTTTATCTATTTTTATTAGAACTATGCCGGTGACAGCCAGAAGGCCTATTAGGCGGGGTTGGGTTTTAGGTAGTGATGGGAAAAAAACGTTTATTTTCATAAAAAAAGTTTTTATTTCTTAAAAAAACGTTTTTTTACATTTTATTCCCATATTAGGATTGAAATTAGACATTTATATGTATATTACTCATTGACAATATAAACTGATTTATTATCTGTTCCAAGTAATAGTTATTCAACAAAAAATTTAAATTTATGACGTAAGTTTATTACAAAATTATGCACAATGATGCGCTAAAAATCACATTTGAATACTCGATGATCTCAGACACGTAAATCTTTCTTACTTGTCATATTAAAGAGCCAATAAAGGAACCAAATGGATTAAGCATATAATAGTTATGATAAGTATAATAATTAGTATTAGATATGAAATTATTTCAGCCACCTTTAACTGGTTCTGAATTTTAAAGGAAAATATTCAATTGGATATAAATGCTGAGGAATCCTCCAGTTTACGCACGGTAAGGTTGGAGTTATATATATATATATATATATATATATAAATATATATAAATAATAAATAAATTATTTATAATATTAATACGACTTACCTCGAATAGCAGAAACATCTTCGAAAAATGGTTATATCTTTTCAGTATATCGATAGTGGTTTTTTTATCTAATAGTATAGGGGATTAATTTAGGCTTGAAAACAGTAAAATTAAAACAAACAGCAGCAACATTTTTGTTTGTCATTCCAATCTAATTATGATGACACATGTTTTGTTTTGACAATTCCGTTTCGTATCTTAGAATGCTTGAAATAAATGAGTAAAAAAGTTCGTAGGTAATTATAAATAAGAAGGATATATTTTTACATCATTTTTTTAATCATGGACAATATAATCTTAATTACAGCCATACTTGTATTATTTGTAGTTAAACTATAGTCTGTATTAGTTGTAGCTAAATTATAGTCTGTAGGGCACAACTCTAAAGATGCATAACACTCGATACAAAAGCAAAAGAACCAAAGTGGCCATATGTTTTGGATTGGATTAGTCTGTAACTGTGTCTTCAAATTCCTCCACAACGCCATCTATATCTGATTCCTCGCTGGAAATGAGTGAAGAAATGTACTCATCTACACCCGCAAGTGTAACAACTTCCTCTCCATCCAGTTTTCGAGAGATTATGACTTGAAATTTTAGCTCTTTCGGTTTACAGTAATTTCAAGTTATGCTTGATTAAAATAGGTTTCAAAGCTCTTTCCTTCCTTAGTCCTGCGGTTTCTTCTTAGGTTGTGAATATTTCCGTGCTTGCTAAAACTTCTTTCCGTCGCCGAGGATGTGGGCGGATGCGAAAAATCTTTACGGCAACTCAATAGACTTTTGTTTTGGAGCATATTTCCTTCCAAATAATTACAGGTTAAAGTTTTTTTAGATACTGAAATGACGTATGGTGTCTTCCACTTACCATCGTCAGCCACATTGTTTGCCATCTCGGAATGAATTTCAGCTGTATTCTCTTCACTGAAGGTGGGATCTGATTAGGCGAGAATATCAACAAATTTAAAAACATCAGAAATTTTTGATGGTTCCAAGCTCGAACCTTTTCTTGAAGGATCAAAAAAATTAGCTGGCAAATGGGCCTTCGTCATGGCCAAATCTCTTCTCTTTTTAATTCAATTTATTATTTTACAACTTCGACCATCAGTAATTTCAGTTGTGATCATACAAAAATGTTTTACTCTTTCAAAGGGATCTAGGAAAATGCAGCAGACTTTGCTAAGCTGTTGCTCATCATTTTCGATGTCGATTATGTAAGCTTTAAATGGTTTCAGAACGTCTTGCAGATTATTTAAAAAAATCCAAAAGTTAAGTTTCGGACAGTACACGTTTTTTTGTGTCGTGACGAAGCCTCAGGGATGGATTCTTAGGATTCGCATCAATCGCTATCTGTTGCAGCACACTTTTGTTAGTAATTAATGATTCCAGAGCAATAGCTGTGGATCAGAATCGAGTTAATGCAGGTTTTTTTAAAAAGATAAAAATTTTTTTGCTCTTTTGAACATCTGAAAGCTAGATTCGAACGATTACACACACGCCCAAATAATCCATGCAAAGATACGTCTTCCACTCAGAGCTTGAAGCGGAGCACTGAATTTGATGAATTCCAACACGTGAATACGTGGTATCAAAAAACAACTATATACACTTTATTCTGTTATGCAACATGAAACTTAGCGGTCATTAGAGATCCACGTGGGGCCAATTTTCGAAATTTTATACACTTTATCATAGATTGCTTTTACAAAGCTAATAACTCATTTTCATTTTATCATGAAGACAAAATTCCACAAAGTTACGACTGTAACAGTTGGACCTTCTAGCTCAGCAGCGTGGCTATGTTTTCGTAGCGCTGTCTATGCCCAGATGCACAACCGCTCATCCGACCATCTGTAGCTCCAGCAATGTTTAACCGTCAAAATTCTAATAAACGCTTAATTTCTATCGTAAAACGTCAATCAAAATACGCCAGTGCCTCTTACTGAATGAGTGATATGACAAATTATGGATCATCTGAGCATTTT
This sequence comes from Sympetrum striolatum, assembly GCA_947579665.1. Lineage (NCBI taxonomy): Eukaryota > Metazoa > Arthropoda > Insecta > Odonata > Libellulidae > Sympetrum > Sympetrum striolatum. Next base: position 103,931,241 of record OX388341.1, on the reverse strand, counting down.
ATATTTTTTTTAAATTTATACCACGGGGCAACTTGGGATGGTTGCCACCCTGCTCTGAGGCCTGAAGACGAGCGAGGGCCAGGGATTAAGATGCTTAAAAGGGAGCAACCCTACCCAAATCTAGCTATCTGAGAAATTCCCCAAAAAACATAACAAATATTTCTTAAATAAACTCTCAATGAGATATAGACGACTTCATCGGTAATAATCCGATTACTTATACCTTTTAGTTAACTTATCGATTTTTTCGTTTAAGAAAGATTTTAAAAATGAAATATTTTGTACAATATTTATATGGCTGTTGGTTCTATGTACGCATGGGACAAAACCGTCACTTTTCAGATTTAAAAAAATATTTTTTTACATTTCCCACGCAAAAAATACCCTATCCCTCCCAAGAGGTTCTCTCTCAGGACGAACACACACACCGTAGATGACCACCCCCGCCCCACACGCCCTCCGCAGACGCCCTCCTCATCGGACGAAAGCACTCCCAAGGCCCTGTCTCTACCCGGACAAGCTCCCCTTCCGCAGACGCCCTATCCCTCCCCTGATACCCTATCCCTCCCCCTTCCCGGAGGCCCTCTCTCTATAAACACCCTCCCGCACACCGGATAGCCTCATCTTCCCAAGACCTCTTCTGCCTCAGCGAACGCTCTCCCTCTCCCCAGTTCCCCTACCAAAGAACGGCCATTCACCCCGGATGTCCTCTTCTTCCCCGAACACCCTCCCCCTCTCCAGATGCCGTCTCCCTACGCAGGCGATTCCCCTCCTCAGAGGCGACCCCCCTCCTCAGAGGCGCCCCTCCCAAGACGGCTTACCCCTCCCCACATGCCCCCCTTAGACGCTTCCACCTGCGGACGTCAAACCTCCCCAGAGGCCCTCTCCCTCGACGGACGTCTTCTCCCTATCCAAACGCCCTCTCCTTCTTCACACGGTATCCCTAAAGAAAACGCCTACACGGAACCCCAACCCTCCGTGGACTGAGAGGCCCTACCCGTCCTCGGACGCCCTACTCTCCCCAGACGACTTCCCAAGACACCCTCTCAAGAAAAACTCCCATGAGCCCTTTCCCTCCCTTGACGATCCTACCTCCCCGGAAGTACTCCTTACTAGCAAGCCTCCCACGGATATTCCCTTACCGGAAGACGTACCCCCAATCTTCCCAGGATGGCCTCTCATTCCCTGTACTCTATGCGCGCCCTCCCTAAAAGCCCTTCTCCTCTCCGGGTGAACTCCAGCGACGCCGCCTCCCTTGAACATCGTGTCCACTCGACGCTGTCTCTGCGTAAGCCCACCTTCCCGGCACCCTCCCCCAACGCCGTCTCCCTGGACAACACCCCCCTACTAATTCCCACGACTTTACTTTTATTTATTTACGCTGGGGACAGGTGAGGACTATTCCACACCTCTTACTTTCCCCAGATACCACTCCTATTTTACAGATATTTTACATGCATATGTACAAAATAAATACATACGTAATTAAATACTTAAATAATTACATTACATAACAGTGATATAAATAGATAAAATAGCATATTTTAAAATGGTTAAAAATCAGATAGATGAGATTAGAAAAATTTAAACTATAGAATATTCATAAATAGATATTATCTCTAAAGAGGTAATGAACACAGCATCTATAGATAAGATGATTAACATTCAGTAAATACTTGTAAAACGTGCACCTACACGAGTCACAATAAACATTAAAGGTAAAAAAGATTCCATTAGTATAAAATATATAATAGATTCAACGCATTGTTCTATTGATGATCCAATAAGAAGTTACTGAATTGGAATGTTCACTTCACGGATTAATTTCACATCTTAAGTCACGGAATTTATTTGCCAAGGAAGTGATCATTTGATGCTTACCCTATTAATTAATTTTATTGTATTATTATTAATATTAAAATATCCATTTTATCCACTTTAACTGATTTTCGAAAAATATTAGTTATTCTTATTTATAACAATTATTTATAAAATTCCACAGCAAATAATTCTTTGATTGAGTTTTTTATGTCTAATAAATTCGAAAATTTCAAAAAGATGAATTCATGGTGGATAAGGAGGGATTAATATTGGAGTTGCAATACTTATTAAAATAAGATTCCTATTAAGATTTGCTTGCTTTTTATTGATTCGTCAGCAAAAACCAATTTAAAAGCAATGAGCTGCAATTAAAGCCTGCGGAAGCATTATGGCATCACCACTGCTATATATTATCCGTGATAGTGATAAATATGATGAAAAAATTCCCCTTGTTGGTTTGTTAACTGCTTTGATTACATCTTTTCTCCAACTGGTTTGATGGTGAGCTCATGAATCTGAAAAACAATAACTAGATCTGTTAGAAATTATCGAATGCTAAAACAATCAGAAATAAAAGGAAGATGCAGAATTAACATATGTTTTACCTGCACGTGCGGTGGAGCTCCGAGTACGTAAATTACAGCATCTGCAATATCCTCTTGATTCAAGAATGGGTTTTCTTTGAAAACTGTTGAAGCTCTTCCATCATGAGCAGCTTCAAATATTTTTGTTTTCACCAATCCAGGGCTAACGCTCTTCCGTCGAAAACGTAATTAAATCATTTTTCATTAGTCAAACGTTTCTTTAATATTTGTATTAGTCGCAAAATTTAAATAAGTAATAGCTACAATATTTACGATGTTCTAAATATCATAGTGGTATATAGAAATTATAAATGTCAGCATTCTTAGGAGGATTCTTAATTACCTTTTGATTTGAGATCAACGTGGTGATTTTTTTGTAATAATAGTTGGAATTTACAATTCACTCTTGACAATGATGAGGAATTTTCGAAAAATAAATGCTAATTAAAAAGAAAGCATTTTAGTATAGAATAAATTCTGATTTTAAAATTATTTAATTACAGTTTTCAATTATAATTCCCCTCTGAGAGCAACACAGATATAATTGAAATTCTTATTCTGATTCCGTACATCATTTATAATTACAATTAATTAATTACATTATTAATATTATCGTACGGCATTTACAAATGGGTGCAAGAGCTGACAAGCCTCAGCGTATTTCCATTGGTATTAACTTTATATTAAAAAGAATCTGAAAACATTTTTAAGTTTAAATGGAACTCAAAAAAAATGTTTACTAATAACTACTCCTCCATTGAGATATAATAAATAATGACTAAAATTTTAAATTCACAATAATATTTTTCAATGCGTGCATTGCTCTCGAATTAAATATTTTTAAATCACTAATACTTAAAAAATATTGATGTAGGGTAAACATTGGAAACTTCGTAAATTAATTTATAATATTTTCCATAAAATATGTTTTTCAATTTAAAAATTGTTTAAGTTGATGGGACGAGATTTTGTTTTACTGTCCCAAAAAGCATATTCAGAAGAGCAGATTCATAATTAAAAATATAGAGTATTGTCTCTTTATTGCAATAGTTGGTAATCTCGTGATACCGTCCAGGCAATTCCATGAAAACTAAAACTATTTCAATTGTCATATCTTATAATCGGATAAATCAACTCCCACGATTTCTGAGAAAATGCGTAGTGTATTCTTTTGCGTCTTAAAACATCTTATTTATTGATAATGATTAAAAATGTTAATCACCCTTCAATATGTTGCGTGAAGACATAAATTGACTATAGGATGCATTATCTTATATCTATGCAAATGCAAGAGCTATCTCTATGGCAAAATTTGAGCTAATACAACCACTAGAAATTGCGTAAGGGATGTTAGAAAATTTACCGCGAACTAACCCTATTAATCAAGTTAAAACAATGCTTCAGCAAAAGTACTGCTCATCAGTCTGGCTGTCCTTATTATTTGAGATAAAATTATACAAAAGATTTATATATGTATAAAATCAATGTTCAACTTACAGAGACTCTAATTTTCGAATTCTTTGCCACAAGCTCTCTCCGGAGGCCTTCCGTAAGAACTGTAACCGCATGTTTGGAGCTAATGTATGGGATATTGCCGGCCCCTGGAATGGGATGGAAGCTATGTCCTAAAATACTGAGATTTTTTTTTATTACTCTTGAGAAAGGAAAATTAGATATAACAATACATCACTTAGCATACGATAGATATATCTCATACCGTGGAGAAACGTTCATAGTAATGTACACTCCAGGCCAAAATTAACGCAGCACCTCCCTAGCGATCCTAACGGCCGGTGGTGCGTTAATTAACGTTAATTTGCCAGTAGTGTACATTACTTTTGTGATTCATTTAACTTGCCGGAATTACTATCACTTATAAAATCTATCTTGTCAGGCCGTACTACCGTGAAAGGACATTATAAGATTATGAAAAAATAACACAGTAAACTTCCACACTGTTGAATTTATTCTCGACCGGTTTCGGCGCTAAGGACATCTCAGGATGAAGATCCAAAGGCCATCTTCAGGTTTGGAAGTTTACTGTATTATTTTTCCATTGCCTCACTATCACTTTGTAAGTATTCGTTTCATATATACTTATATATATATATAATATATAATTCAGAGGATAGATAGAAAGCAAGGATTTTTATAGTATTGGAAATTCTAGCGTTAACATAAGGAAGGAGTACATATTTATGTAAATATCTTATTTATGCTCCTAATGTCATCTGAATGGTGAATCAAGAAATTTTCTATTACCTTCAACACTTATATTGCCAAATTTACTATAACTGATAACAATTGCATTGAAATTACTAATGTAATTACATTATTTTTGTATGCCTATTGTTTTCGTTAGCATACTTTTATTCTGCTGTTACTGTTATGCTATGAAATATAACGCATTTGGAAGATATATATGATAAGTTTCCTTCCAAAATACGGACTAAAGAAAATATGTGGAACTTATTTCATAAGAAAATTTTCTTAAAATTTCAGAAATGAATTTTGTTTGCTTGAAACACTACCCATATGAATTAAGTCTCCTATAAGATTTAGAGCGAAACTAACCTGTTGATGTGGATTATGTGGCCATCAGCCACTCCAGTGTCCCTCATCAGTTGCAAAGCCTCGCCAGTGCAAATGGAAAGGCCAATGACATTAACGTCGTACAACTTCCGTAAAGCTTCTGCATCAATAGGTTCTGAAAGTATATACATATATTGCTGTTACAAAAAAATTAAGATTTTCTGATGAATGCCAATCACGTAATTCATCTTTATGATAACATTAGTATGAATCATCTTTTTAAGATAGAAAGAAGAAGTAAACTTTTCCACAATTCAATTTATTTCTAAGCAACTGGTTTCGGCAACATAGCCATCTTCAGGTTCAGATTCTGTCCTCCCCTCCCATTCTTCCATTACGAGTAACACTTCCTCCCCCTTCCTCCCACCTTCCCCTCCTATCCCTTCCAATTGGTACATTGGTTACTTTTTGTACTCATGTCTTTCCGTTTCTGCTTTTGATGCTTTAGTGTGTTCTATGAACCTGAAGATTGCTATGTAGCCGAAACCGTTTGTCCTGAAATAAATATAATCGTGAAAAAGTATACATCTTCTTTCTTTTACGAACATCCACAGCATCACTGCCGACTCCGTAGATTTAATCTTTTTTAAGATTATATATCCTTTTGCGCAAACCAAAAGATTTTACTTCTTCAAGCTGATCTGATTGATGATTGATATGAAAATTGATTAAAATGTTGACAGTTAATTGTGATAAATTAATCTAACCAATTAATCTAACTAATCAATCTAAGTAATTCATTTTAAATAAATTAATTCTGAGATTGTATATCAATCTTTTATACGTCTACTATCCTACATAACGAACTTTGTTGTTTGACTTCTCAGTGCATTAGTAATTAGTAGTTTCCTTCAGAAACATTATTCCTTTTTCTAAAAACGTGTAACGGAATCACCGGGAATTGAACCTAGAACCACTTTCATGGAAAGTTTACCGTGGGCGGACGCAGTACTATTTGGCTATCCGGGGACTTGGGCACCCAATGATTGGAGAAATGTTGGTTAATGGAAGATATCCGGGGGTTTTACCATTACATTTTTTCAGGTAGAAATTTGGAGGGTCTCCGTCCTAATCCGGACCCTTAGCTCGCCTTCGCGGCTACTGAGTGCCCGGCCTTCCCATCAGGAGGGACCCTAAAAAAACCGACCGCGTGGAATATGATTTAAAAAGTTATAAACAATCAAATAAGCAACAATTTATTATCTTCGTCGTCTCACTCGTCCAAAGAGATATACAAGCGTCTTTTGATTGACGCTCTACGATGAAAATTAAGAATTTTCGTGATTTTGCTGGTTCATGATTTTTCCCACTTGATTTGGTTTGCTGTTTTATTATCAATAGCTGAGGTACCTGTTGAACCTCAACGGGGGTTGGGTTGGGTTGGGGGGAAGGATTTCTAGATTTTTGCTAGAAATCCCTCCCCCAACCCAACCCATCCCCGGGGCAACGTTGCCAAGTGTCAACGGGTCATTTCTAGCAAAATCACGAAAAATCTTAATTTTCATCGATTTCAACGATTTTTTACCACGAAAGAACCGTGATTACTTATGAGGTTAAGAAAAGTGATGCACACACTACCACACATTGATAAGCGGCTAGTAGGATTCTTCTTCTTCCCTTTTTACTTTCTCCATATACGAAGTATAGAGAAAGTATTGTTTTCATGAAAAAATTCAACTTTGAGATTTCAACGGAAATACACGTTTTGGGGTCCCTAGAACACGTTTTGACCATTTTCGGAATGATGTCTGTGTGTATGTGTGTGTGTGTGTGTGTGTGTGTGTGTGTGTGTGTCTGTATGTGTGTGTGTGCTAGTGGGCGCTCTAACGTGAAAACTATTAGTCGTATCAAAACCAAACTTCATATATAGTACTGTTTTGTGTGCTGTCAGAGTTGATTAGTTTTTGGAGTAAATTGGTTGACCGAAAGTCGAGCTTTCTTCATCAAAGCTCATTTCCGGTTTTCAAAATATCTCCATAAATATGATGGATAGGTATATTGTGTACCTTATAAAAGTTTTAGATAATATGATATACTATAATTTTTGTATTTAACATATTTTTTTATCATCGGTTGATTAGAAGTTATTCGTGAATTACTGATAAACCGGAAGAAGATGATTATGTACTTTGTGGGCGATCTAACATGAAAATTAATTGTCGGATCAACACCAAATTTCATATATAGTATTTTGGTTGGTGTGTTTAGAGTTGATTAGTTTTTGGAGCAAATCAGTACAACGGAAGTCGAGCTTCATTCTTCAAAGCTCATTTCCGGTTTTCAAAATATCTCAATAAATATGATATTTAGGTATATACTATTAATTATAATAGTTTTAGAAAATAAATTTTGCTATAACTTTTGTTTGAAATATATTTTTTTAAAACTGATTTTTTAGGAGATATTCATGAAATACTGATAAACCGGAAGTTGCCGATTTTGTACTTCATGAGCGCTCTGGGCGCTGTGGGCGAATAGCCAATTCATCGTTTTTCATCGAGCATGTCCCGAAAAACATTATTTATAATGTTTGTGACGTAAAAGATAATATGATATGAATTAATCACTCATCTTCAAAGTTTAGATGGAATACAGAGTTCGAAAATACTTTCGTAGATAAATATTTACATCTTATATATATGGAGAAAGTCATGTGCTGGCCACATCAGATTTTTTCCTTTCAGCGTCGGGGAGGCTGCCTCAGCCCATCATCTTTTCTTCTCCACCCATTCCCTCCATTCCGTCCGATTTCTCATCATTCTCCTCATCTCATTCGGTTTTTTGCCCCTCTGGTTTCCCATCCTCTCAATTCCATCTTCCCAGGTTATTCTCGGTCTACCCCTTCCCTTTTTTGCCTGAACTTTGACTTCCAGCACTTGTTTCACTTTCTTGTTGTCATCCATTCTGAAAGCATGTCGGTACCATTTTATTTGCTTTTCTTCAATCACTTTTCCAAGCGGCCTTTGTTTCACTTTTTCTCTTATTCTTTCATTTCGAATTTTATCTCTTCTGGTTTTGTTTATAGTTTCCCTCAGAAATTTCATCTCGCAAGTCTGGATCCTTTTTGAGTGCTTATCCTGCCAGGGTATACTTTCTATTCCATATAATAGGGTGGGGAATAATATCGACTGATACAGTTGCATTTTCGTTTTATTGGATATATCTTTCTTTCCTAATATAGTTTTATTAAATTGATAGTATATGGCATTTGCCTTTCGTCTTCTATGTAAAATCTCATCATCATATCTTCCATCACACGAGAAAATTGTTCCTAGATATTCAAATGTCTCTACTTGTTCTAATGTCTCATTTTTATACTTAATAGATATATTCTGATTTCCATCTTTTGAAACACACATAACCTTACTTTTGCTTATGTTTATCCTCATTTTCTTCCTAGCGAGTTCATCTCCCCATTCTGTTACGCTGTTATGCAAGTTTTCCTCGCTATCTGAGATTAAGACTATATCGTCAGAGTATATTAATACCTGTATATATATATATCGGCTTTAATTTACAAAATCCAATTTTAGTTTTTATTGTTTTTTCTTTGCAGGTTTTTATTATTTCATCCATAAAATGTATAAATATGAGTGGACTTAGGCTATTACCTTGTTTTATACCCTTCTCCAACCAGAATTCCCCAGATATATTTCCCTCAATTCTAACTATTCCCTTTGCTCCGGTATACAGACTTTGGATTACTTTGATGAATTTATCGGGTACCTTTTTCTTATGCAGGGCTTCCCAAAGGTACTTTCGCGGTACTGTATCAAATGCTGCATGTAGAAATGCAAGGTAAAACTTTTTGTTTTTCTCAATTGTTTTTCCTATTAGCGTTCTTACGGTAAAAATGTGGTCTTGAGTTTGTCTTCCAAGTCTAAAACCTGCTTGTTCCTCTTCAAGTTTACTTTCTATGATTTTTCTAAGTTTTTAACCAGTATTCTAGTATATAATTTGTAAATAACCGAAGAGAGGCATATTGGCCGATAGTTTTTGCATTCTTTGTTACCTTTTTCAAAAACTGGTACTATAATATCAACAAATTATAAAGCTCACCTTGAAAGACCAATAACTTTATTATTTCTAGAAGGGACTTAGCAAGTATATGTATAAACATTTAACGGTTTAATTAAATATACGCTATCTACTTGTGAACTTGAAAATAAACTCATACATAGTGTTTCTGAGCTTGAATTCTTTAATTTATACCTTTAGAACATAAATATCTTTCCTTTACCTTACTGCATATTTAAATTTTAAATGAGGTTTCATGAATTCACCGACTCAACAGTCAAGGAAGGAGGTGAAGGAGGAAGCCAAGCACAATACATACAACTATATCTGATGGTACAGCTGATTAAATTCAATACTCATGATACTGCGCTGGATGAGGAAGCAATTGAAATGAAGCAACGAGCGTAGGATTTCATAATCCCATTGGAAAAGAATAGAAACGTAGCTAAATGAAATTAGCAGAAAAAATTATAACGCTTCATGAAGAGAAAACTAACATGGCGCTCCATTTTAGCCCCAACCTCACCTAAATAGAAAATGAATTACATATTTATTTACATTATATCATTCGTTATTTGGTACCGGATGGAGGAGAATGTATTTGTACATTACTATTATCTCAGTCTTTTTATGCTTAAGGTGTGAATGATACCGAGCAACGGTATTTATTCTGGTCACCCTAAATTAATTGCTACGATGCATTTTATTCATAGGGAAACGACACTAGTCTTTGGCCTGATGAGTATAAGATATTTCTATATCTACGTCGAGATCTGGGTAGATTATCATAACACATTAAAGATTTGAAATGAACTGATATAGAAGAATGGATACTTACCACTAACATACTGGTCAATTAAAATCCCAGCGTTGTTGACAAGAACATGGATAGTCTTCAAGTTCTCTCTGACCCATTTAAATGCTGCCTTGATTTCACTTTCTTTTGAAACGTCTGCTTTGAGAGCGAACATCTTCCCTTTCTCATTGGACAGCTGATTTGCTATTTCCTTTAGAAAAAGAGAAATACAATCGTTAGAAATAGATGACAGTCAAAATATAATCAATTGAATCAGCTGTAAGAGCGTGGAACTCCGTAACGTTGAGGGGGAAAAAATAACTTCGTCTTAGTAACCGCACGAGTAGATGAATTCACGCTTCAAGCCTGAAGATGACTAGACCGTAGTCGAAATCGGTCGTCCTATGAAACTATTTCTTGGAACTCACCATATATGTCAGTCAATTATCACCCTGTAATTAACAATCGTACCATTCGGGTAGCGAGTTAACTATAACTGAATTAGATAGGGCCCAAGGCAATTAAGTATGACTGCTTTAACCTAATACATTAGAATACGCCAGCTCTACGATAATACTCAGTAGATAGTGGTTTAATACATTGATCTTACAATGATTTTAATAAATAAAAAAATGAGATCTTCATTCAGTATATCCGTGAATTTAAGAAAAATCTACAAATGTTATGAAAAATTGCTAAAATAGCCAATCAAGAGAGTAATGGACTTTTGTCCTTAGGTTAAAAAGACAAAGGGAAATTTTAATATGTAATGTATAAGGAATTAATTGAAACTAAGAATTATGAATCGAAAATATGTTACAGTTACAGTATTTTGTGAGATCAGCTAAAACAGTAACAATGAAATAACAAGAAAGACATTTATTTACATAAGACGGGGGATATGCTGAAGAGCTTAATGAGGAACTTATAAATTTAATCAAATTAATATAAAATCGATAATCAATTCGCTTCCAATCTGAGCGAGTATTTAAAATGACTTCTAAACTTACTCTATTTGGGTATTTGGTATGGGGACTGTATAAGTAGTTGCATCTAAAACTCATTTCTTTCCGAATAGATTTAATACAGCAGAATGTGATGCAGCTTGAGGATATACAAATAGAACGTGTACCCACTTGGACTTTATCGACCCTCCTGGCCAATCCGACAACCACCATTCCATGGCGCACCAAAGCCTTGGCAATCGCCTCGCCGATACCAACGCTGGCTCCCGTCACCACAGCTATCTTTCCTGCCCAGCGCTCCATCCTCTCTCTGAAGGCACTTGCCGGTTCAACGAGATAACTGCGACGTCAAAGAGGGGTTTAATACGGGAGGGGGAATTGAGGGAGTTGAGGATGGTGTTCCGAAGAACGTAATAAAAATTAAAAGAAAGATGTCAAAACACAGTAAAATTTTCCAAAAGCCGCAAGAAACTAAGGTACCTTAAATAGAAGATGAGACTTCTAAGATTCAATTTCAATATAAATCAGAAAAATTACCTTATGTAATGAACCAAAAATGAAATGAATGAAAATAATGAAAAAAAAAATTTATTTTTAGGGTTTAATTCACAAGTGGAGATTAATCTATTCAGCCATCAATATATTTCCTTTAGAAAATTAGTCATCAAAATTACCTTAAATAATGAACAAAAATGACTTAATTAGAATAATGACAATGTGCATATGAATTTATTTTTGAAATTATCATTCCATTCCGTTTACGATAATGATATTTTGTAAAAAAAACATCATTATAATTCAAGAATCGAAAAACAGATGCATAATATTGGAATAAATATAAAATTTTGAAAGAACGTATGCTTTTCCACGTAATCATGTTATTCTGTTACATCGGATTTTTTAGTAAGGATCCGATAGTTTCACCAGGCAGTTAGCTTAACAATATAGCATAAAAGTTAAATATTGGTGGTTATAACATTCCATTTTTGCTTTTTAGTAATATGATATATCTCAGTTAACAGTAGTTTTCTGGGGAATTTCACAGGTACCAAGATATAAGAGGGTCCCTGACGCTTTCTCGGCTTCAGACCTAGTAAACGTACAAACCGCAATAGCTGAGGGACAGCCAAAACGGGTGACCGCGGGGTATGGAATTTAAAAAGTTACGGACTATTCAAATGATCAACAATTTGTTATCTTCAACTCTATATTTATCCAATGAGAAGAAAGTGTGTTTTGATTGACATTTTTCGACGAAAATTAGGTATTATCTATTTTTATTAGAATTATGCCGGTGACAGCCAGAAGTTCTATTAGGCAGGGTTGGGTTTTGGGGGGTAGGGTTTGATAAAATATGAATTTGAAATTGAGTAACACACTGTCAGTTAACATGTCAATGCCAACCACACCCCTCCCAACCCGGCCAATGACCTTCTAGCTCAGCAGCGTGGCTATGTTGTCGTAGCGCTGTCTATGCCCAGATGCACAACCGCTCATCCGACCATCTGTAGCTCCATCAATGTGTCACCGGCATAATTCTAATACACGCTTAATTTCGATCGTAGAAAGTTAATCAAAAAAACGCCAATACCATTTACTGGAGAGGCTCCCGGATAGTCATGTGGACAGCGCGTTTGCCTTTGGTGAAAGCGGTCCCGGGTTCGATTCCCGGTGGGAGCCAATGTGCGAAATGACCTAAGCTGTCGAAGCACTTTTAACAATACTACTACTACCATTTACTGGATGAGTGATATGACAGATTGTTAATCATCTGAGTATTTTATATTTTTTTTTCATTATACCACGAGGCAACTTGGGATGGTTGTCACCCTGCTCTGAGGCCTGAAGACGAGCGAGGGTCTGGGATTAAGATGCTTACGAGGAGCAACCCTCCCCAAAATTAGCTACCTGAGAAGTGCCCCAGAAAAACATAACAAATATTCCTTAAATAAACTCTCAATGAGATATAGAAGACTTCATCGGCAATAATCCGATTACTTATACATTTTAGTTAACTTATCGATTCTTTCGTTTAAGAAAGATTTTAAAAATGAAATATTTTGTACAATATTTATATGGCTATTGGTTGTATGCACGTATGGGGCAAAACCGTCACTTTTCAGATAAAAAATATATTTTTTTACATTTTCTACGCCAAAAATGCCATATCCCTCCCAAGAGGTTCACTCCCAGAACGACCTCACACACCATAGATGACCACCCTCGCCCCACACGCCCTCCGCAGACCCCCTCCTTCCTCGGACGCAAGCACTCCCAAGGTCCTGTCCCTCCCCGGACAAGCTCCCCTTCCGCAGATGCCCTATCCCTCCCCAGATACCATCTCCCACCCCCTTCACGTACGCCCTCTCACTATAAAAAACCCTCCCGCTAACCGGATAGCTCCTTCTTCCCAAGACCTCTTCTGCCTACGCGAACGCCCTCCGTCACCCCAGTTCCCATACCAAAGAACGGCCATTCACCCCGGATGTCCTCTTCTTCCCCGAACACCCTCCCCCTCTCTAGATGCAGTCTCCCTACGCAGGCGACCCCCCTCCTCAGATGCGACCCCCCTCCTCAGAGGCGCCCCTCCCAAGACGGCTTACCCCTCCCCACATGCCCCCCTTAGACGCTTCCACCTGCGGACGTCAAACCTCCCCAGAGGCCCTCTCCCTCGACGGACGTCTTCTCTCTAACCAAAAGCCCTCTCTCTCTCTTCACACGGTATCCCTAAAAAATACCCCAACACGGAAGCCCACCCCTCCCTGGACTGAGAGGCCCTACCCGTCCTCGGACGGCCTACTCTCCCCAGACGACTTCCCAAGACGCCCTCCCAAGAAAAACTCCCAGAAGCCCTTTCCCTCCCTTGACTATCCTACCTCCCTGGAAGTACTCCTTACTAGCAAGCCTCCCACGGCACTACCCCCTTACCGGAAGACGTACCCCCAATCTTCCCAGGATGGCCTCTCATTCCCTGTACTCTATGCGCGCCCTCCCTAAAAGCCCTTCTCCTCTCCGGGTGAACTCCGACGACGCCGCCTCTCTTGGACAACGTGTCCACTCGACGCTGTCTCTGCGTAAGCCCACCTTCCCGGCACCCTTCTCTCCAACGCCGTCTCCCTGGACAACATCCTCCTACTAACTTCCACGACTTTACTTTTATTTATTAACGCTGGGGACAGGTGAGGACTTTTCCACCCCTCTTACTTTTCCCGGATAACGCTCTTTTTTACAGATATTTTACAAGTATATTTACAAATAAATGCATACGTAATTTAATTCTAAAATAATTACATTACATAACAGTGATATAAATAGATAAAATAGTATATTTTAAAATTTTTAAAAATCAGATAGATGAGATTATAAAAATTTAAACTATAGAATATTCATAAATAGATAAATAAATATTATCTCTAAAGATGTAATGAACACTGAATTCATAGATAAGATGATAAACATTCAATAAATACTTGTTAAACGTGCACTACCACGGGTCACAATAAACATTAATAGTAAAAAAGGTTCCATTAGTATAAAAAATATAATAAATTCTACGCTTTGTTGTATTGATGATCCAATAATAAGTTACTCAATTGAAATATGAACTTCACGGCTTCACTTCACTACATAAACCACGGATTTTATTTGCCAAGGAAGTGTTCATTTGATGCTTTCCCGGCATCTCAGCGCCATCCACCAAAGAAAGTCACCGGAGGCCGTCCACCGTTGCCGCCCCCGACACCGTCCTTGGAAGAAAATAATAAATGTATTATACTCCTAAAACAAAAATTAGTCAATGACGCACACATTTTCGTCAATTAAAGTATTTACATCCTGTATCGCATAAACGGAGTCTCATTTAAGCACCACAGAATGTTATAACGGAATATTATTAATATATAACGGTTATTTTATACTCAAAAAGTAAAATCTTGGGGCGTGTTTAATTGGAGAATCATCATGTTTCCCTATTTTATTTCTACTACTACATTGTATTTTATAAATAAGAATCTTTAATAAATATTCTCAGTAATGGTACATACATACATGCATTAAAAAATTGAGGAATACCATATGCCGAATTTAATATCAGATTCAATTAAAGAAATGATACGCGTGTTTTAGCGAAAGAAATTAGGTATAACAGGGGAAGGTACTAATGTAAAAATACATGAATAGATAACAAACGCAGCTACCCATAATGTAATAATTCTTTATAATTAACCTGTTTCCCAAAATTTCGCGAAAACAGAGTTAAGGAGCCTTGGTTTAATTTTGTTCGTTGGGTAGTCCGCAATCTATAATTAAGAATGCGACTAAAATTATATGTAACTTTATTCAAGAAAGCGAAGTGAAAATCTTAGAGGGACAACCTTTGCAATAAGGTAAATAAGACTTACAATTCGAAAGTAGAGAATATTGATGACGAATCTCTTAAGTTGCATGTTATTGTTGGTAAAGAATGATTCGATCTTTAGCATTTACCAAGTATGTTTCGTAAGTTTTGGGAAAATTCGAGTATCATATGTAATTTACTCTGATTGCAATGACAAAAAAATTAGATCGTAAAAATGAGTAATTGTTTAATGCAGATGACATCCTATTAATATATCTACGAATACCTAAAGGTTGGGAATTTCAATGATGGATGGTTATCATTATCGCAGAGATCCTATCCTAAATCGCATTAAAAGTCATATATAGGATCGAAATCTCCTTCATCGTTTCTGTTCATTAACATTTTTAATTAAATTTAATAAATAAATGAAAAGGTTATGCCCACAAATGTAAAATGCCAAAGACTCCAAAGCTCCGATAACCGAAAGAAATTCGATCCATGTTAAGCGAATAGTCATTATGGAGATTGATAAGAAACAAGTATAAACATCCTAACTCAATATTTCTCTGCATTCATATATATCCGATTCACTAAAAATACTTCAGTTTAGCATGCTTCGAAAAGTGGGATTAAAGACTAATAAGACGCCTTTGTTTTACTACAGTCTCGTGAAAGAGGAACGCAAACAAACAAATGTGAAGACATTTACAATAACGGAGATTGTTCCGGAAAATAAGGCCTTGAACTTGTGAAAGACCCTATGGTGAAAATAGCACGGACCAGTGGCTGACACTGTTGAAAATATCTTAAGAATTAAATTCATTGAAACACAGGAAGAATCGACCTTGAAGTGGCTCTTGAACTTGATGTACGTGAACTCTACTAACAGAAAAGGAGAAAATGGAAGTAAGCCAAGTAAATATAAAAAAAACGAAAGGAATGAAAAGAAAAGGCATTGAACTAATGCCATCCGCTTTCACCACGCCGACATTGTCCACGGGTTTGTGAAATCTAAGTACTCAACGCTCAAAGAATAATAAGTCGTTCATCCATGTCTACTATTTATCTATCGTATTAATCAGGTATCTTAACATAGATAAGAAATAAACGTAAAGTTGACTTCTCCTCGGTCGCAGATCTTTTTTCTCTCTTTAACTTTATTGAAGAATGTAATGTGAGGAGAAAGGAATATAATAGAACTTTTAAATATATTCTTAATTTTATCATCGGAAGTAGTACTTTCATTGAAATAACGAAACTTGCACTATGAATGAAGCTGAACTGACGATTGATTATCAACTTCAAATCCATAACCAACCAAACGCTAATAACCCAGCGAAGTTTTCTTTATACCCGACATTTTTGTTATATAACACTAAAAGTATATCAAAAGTTTTAATAGGAACATTAAACAAACTCTTGCCAATACGAGGATGGTTGCCGAGCAGTGATTTTTATCGTGATCATAAGTTTGAGGCAGCGATTAATTCATCCTGACTGAAAATACTAAATCTTAAAAAAATTACCACTCTTCGCTTCGTGTATTGTTAAAGCAATATAACGCTGTCAAAATAGCCTAAATTATCTTATAAAAGCGTAAATGTACTTAATTAACAATAACGTTGGTCAGCAAGGTTACAAATTTCTTTGAAAACATGAAATCTTATAATATTATCGATAGCTACAACAAAATTCTAGAAAAATCGAACGTAAGGTAAAATTCAACCACCGAAAAAAGAGTTCAAAATTGAATTTCTAATTTTATATTGCGTATGACCTATCAACCATGGTGGTTTATTTAAAGATAGCCTTTAAAATACTAACTTTTCATGAATATCTTTTGGAAAATCCTCGCCATTACTGTGATAGAAAGGCAAACCGCTATGCACATAAAAGTATCCTATATTCCTGACAGGAGGGACATTAACCCTTTCCGGTGCACATTTTGAAAAGTGAAAAAGAATTTATTTTTTCTTCTGAATGAACTTTGAAAGTGTAATATATATGTCGAAAATTTGTAATACGTTCAAACGTAACCTAACAATTTATCTAACATGATTTAATCTAACATTATTCTAAACTTAATCAATTTGTGATAGGTGAAAAAAAATGTTTAAAAAACTTTTTTCTAAGCTACTGCTTAAAACCTTAATCATACAATTTTGAATGCTATTGAAAGAGTTTTAAAGTTTTATATGCGAATATATTCCACTTACTGCCTGTGTTGCAACTACTCAACACCACCACTGATACACCGGGACGATAACTCGCGAATATGAGTGCAGTAATCTTCATCTACTGCTGAAGATTATAATTGATAATATAAGTCTCAATTGAATGAACTATATACTACAGTCAATGAGCCAAATGGAGTTCGTGGGCGATTTGAATTAATGATAGAATTGTGAAAAAAGTGATTGTTAGTCTGAATCTGAGACATTATTTCAAATATTAAACTGATATATATTTAAATTAAATCAATTGTGACAGACATCCGCTAACATTGGAGACCATTATGTATGGAAAATTCGAATAAAGGGGAAATTGGTTCCAAAAAATACGCACTGTCAATCATACATCAGTAGGAATCATAATAATATTAGATTCTATCTGTACTCATTGCATTCTGTGCTTCATCCATGGACTGGGTAACTCTCCTCAGCATCTCTGCGCCCCTACTCCTGCTCTTCCACGAAGGAGAAAGGTTCCAAACATATTTCTGAAGAATATATAAAATAACCAGTAAATAAAATATTTATTCGAAAACAAAAACACTATGTCAATTAAAAAATACGCACTTTGTATCATAGTTGAATGCGAATAGTAATAATATTAAATTTAAATTAAACTCATTGTTTTCTGTGATCCATTCATGGTCCAAATATCTTTCTGCTACATCTCTGCACTCCTACTCTTCTTCTCCATGAATCATGCGAGCTTTATTTCAAGGAATAAATAAAGAAAAACAGTAAATAAAATATTATTTAAGAAACAAAAGAATAACAATATAACTCAAAAACATGCACTACCGATCATATTTAAAAGGAGTAGCATAAACATTAGATTCCATTTGTACTCATTGTATTCTGTGTTCCATCCATGGGCTGAACATCTTTTCGGCAGAATCTCTGCGATCATACTCTTCTGTGATGGAGAAATGTTGCGAGCTTGATTCTAAAGAAAAATAAATAAACAGTTAATAAAATAGTAATTCGAAAACAAAAAAAAAACAGTACGTCAATCCGAAAATACGCACTATCTATTATACCTAAATAGTAGTAGTAATAGCATTTGATTCAAATTATACTCATTGTATTCTATGTTCCATCCAAGGATCGGATAACTCTCCTAAGAATCTCTGCGCCCCTAATCCTGCTCTTCCGCGATGAGGGAGGGAAGGTTCCGAGCATACTTCTGAAGAATAAATAAAATAAGAAGTAACTAAAATATTATTTCCATAACAAAAACACTCTGTTATGAATAGTAATAACATTTTATTCAAATTATACTCATTGTATTCTGAGTTCCATCCATGTGCCAAATATCATTCCTCAGCATCTCTGCGCTCCTTCGCAACCCATGTTTGATGGAGAAATGGTTTCTTGGCATTTCAGACCGTTGAGGAATACCGGAAAAAAGGTAGGAGCACCGTTCATTGAAGTACCACGTTCCATTGAAGAGTTGTCTTTTAATATCCAATATCTGGATTAGTTATTTGATTATGAGAAAATGTCATTTTAAACGATCTCAACTGTATGGGGCATCTGGAAGACCTCGCTTGATAATCCCTTGTTGAACGTCTTTTCGGTTTCACAGCGGAGACACGGAGAAGAAACATCCTAAAGCGAGAGAATGCAATTCCTCGGAACTTGAGAAAAGATAGCAGCACAAATTAATTATGTATTTACAGATAATATAGTACGTTGCAAGTATAACAGCGAGCAATCATTTTCTATTTGACGTCGTAAGACAAGGTCATTTACTAACAAATCGAAGATGTTTGGGAACCATCGCTTCGAGATTTAATACAATCAATTCGTTAATTCTCAAAAACAGAGTCATATTGAGTTGAATATATTTAATAAATCACTACAGCCTGCTCAATTATCTCAATTTAAATTGAATAAATATATTCAAGGGAAATAAACATTTATTAGTAAATGAATAAGCAAAATGCTTAAAGTGATAACTTTTCGTCAATTCAAATTCGAATAATTATAGGACCTTCGTTACAACTTAAGAAGACAGGATTTACTGAAGTAATTAGAATATATTATTAATGATCATTTCCAATATTCAACTACAGTAATTTGGTTGAAGACTAAATGGTGTGATTGCGATCATCTAAGGCTGACGATAATTTTACTGAAATACTGAAATTATCAAGAATATCTACCCATTATTCAAGAATTACATTTATGGCGATTTTGAATCGTATTATGAAACAAGGACAGGAAGATTAAAATCTTCCTTTTAAGGGATTTGTGATAAAATAACGACGGACAGTAATATCAAATTTTAAATTTAAATAAAAATACAGTTGATTCGATGTCAATAGAAATGGGGAAATGGTAGAAATAACTGATCTCTAAAAAATTGGGAAATAATTGCTTGAGGAATACAGTCCAGCTGTAATGTATTTGTTTATATTTAAAATCGATTCTAAAAATTATGACACTCAGTACAATTTATGGTGAGAAAAACCTCGACCCTAAAGACTAGAATGGATTCATGATAACTAAGGACAAATGGAATCTGAATTTTAGAAGTTCTTTTAACTGTAATTCAAGGTTAAAGAAAAAGAAAGATAACGTCGACGCAAGAAATAGCTGACTAAACTGTCAATGTCATAACTACAAACTTCATAACCATAACTTCATCTGCTACCTCGTAAAATATGTTAATGACAAGGATCGAAATGATGTATCAAAACTCAAAACAAATCTCTACAACTTAATCTAGGGTAATTCATGATGATGCACATACGTACTTACCAAATAAATGAGATCCCATGCAAAGTTCACCAAATACTTGGTCAGGAAATATCCTCTAATTTATTCAATGTTTACTTCTCGAATAAAATTAATCAAACCATAATTAAGCTAAACTTAGAAATTCTTTCGATTACGCTCGGTTTCGAAACTATTGTACGTACCTCTACAATTCAAAATTTAACGGTTTTCTTGGAAATAAGTCAAGCAGCAACTCTTCACTGGGTGACGTCTCCGAAGTAACTGAAGTTTAAATCTTTAAAATAAACGTTGAACCAAATACAGCGCTGTGATTGGTCGACGATTCGACTATCAGTTACCCCACGTTTACCCTTTAGTGTTTATAGTTTTCATAAATTATATTCACCACTGAAATAAGATTTAATTAAACACAAATTGAAAACAATTCAATTTAAATTTTAAAATTATTGGAATATTGATAATATTTTTAAACTCCTTCATTATAATCCGCGTAGATTTATCGTCTCTCTCGGGTTACGTTATGACTCTTAGTTAAAAAAAACTTCTGCCAAATATATCATTTTGCAAATTTTTTTGTGAAAAAACTCAAATAAAAATAAATTACATATTTTATGCAAGTATTGCTTTATATTATGTGAAGGTTTGGCAATAATGAAATGGGAGAAAGTGATTATCGATCTGCGAATGTAAATCGGAACATTTTTTTAATATAACTAAAGCAATGATGTAATTATATGGTAAAAACCTAAAAAATCATCGAGCTGGCGAGATATATTTATTTTATACCAACAATAACTCATATAACATTTCCTTTTTAATTGTGGAACATCTCTCCAAAGTAATGAAATGAGTACACACTAATATGATTTTTTGAACCTAGCAATAAAGATATCCTTTCCAAGATAATCATTTAATTGTATATAACTTACCTATAAGCTATCAGGAATTTGATCGTATTAAGACCTGTTCCGTTGTGAAATTAACGTATGATATATTCAGCATTTAGCAAATAAAAATGGATTAATAGTCAGCAAGATGTCATAATAATTTTTTTTGAAATTGTCGTTAAGTTTAAATAAATATTTCAGCTATCACTGAAATTTTCATTAGTATTTAATATTCTGAATGTAGATTTCTCGGGGCTTGCTCCCACGTTTAAATCTATCGACAATGTCATCTATACTCGAATAAAATCCAACTTCTCAACAACTTACGTTTCTTCCTTTTGTAATTTGAATTCGAAATATCACGTCCAGATTTGCTCGTTCTAATTACTATCCTTTCGAATTCTTTATTTCCAATGACCTTTATCACTTTTTGGATCCATGAAGCACAGACAATTGATTATGCGCTGTTAACACTGACACACATTATACGAGAAAATAAATCGCCTTATTTAATAAATACCTCAAATGTCTACGCATTTTGTTCCACTAACAATACTATTTTCATTCTGAAGGAAAATGTGGAAGGCACCTTCATAACTCCAGCACATGTATTTCAGACTGACTTGCGAATAGCGGGATGACGAAGAGTACCTTTTCGTTAGTCAGAAATTTCTTTACCTCAAGTCCTCTAAATCGTGCCAAAATCCATGGGAATGGTCTCCATAACCTTCAAGAGTTATTTTGGCATGTGTGAACTTAAAAAGTCGATTATTAGTTATCGGAGTGAAAAATGTAACTAGAGATTGCTCAGGATAGGATTTTCCATGAATAGCAACACGTATGCAGGTGGCTTAGATCTGTTTTTTAAATGTCAATGTTTATTGGTGAGGAAGTAGTTTATACGCTTTGGAAACTCAGCATTGCTACCAGTGCCATTTTTAAAATGTGTGAGGAAGTATTTCAGTGCTGCGCAGTGCTTATAGTTAAGTAGTGTTTTCGAATATAATAGTGCTAAATAAATAGAGAGGACACGTTTATTCCTTCAGCCGAAACCATAATCTATCTTGCAGGAGTTGCTAATGTATGTAACATAGCAACAATATGGACGAACTTCGAGTTGGAGGTTAATGTATGCGGGATTTTGTTGTATGATTGATGACAACTTACACTACCACATTACAAGAATATACGGGTAAGTTCAAAGAGAAGATTAACGTGTGGTATAATTTTCTTTGCGATTGACGAAAAATTAGTTATTTACTATATTCCACTCGTAATCACTGCAAAATGTTTAAGGTAATGGGGTGATTTTGTTTACCAAGCGAATCCTACAATTAATTTATCAATATTTGCCTCATCTTGGAAACTATACTTAAGTTTAATGGTATATGAGTGTAGTGACATAAAGTAGTAAGATGTGGAAAGAGGTTGTTAGCTTTCTTTACTGAGCCTGAGTGTGATTAGAGGAAATTTTACTCGTAATTGTAGAACTATGACCTTGGTTATCTATTTTGATGTGAAGCATAAATAACACTGTGAAGGTTTGGATTCCTTATTATTTTTGTTGGAAATGACATGTCTGCGATAACGTGTTATTTTCATTCACTTATCTCCTTGACTTTGGGGGAGGAAGTACTTCACTTCAATTAAAATATTAATAAAGATTATTCTCAGGTTCATAACAACACATTATTGTATACTCGTGTCATTATATCAGAGAGATGTTACACATTTAAAAAGGAAATTTTATTTGAGTTATTATTGGTATATAATTAATATTGCTCGCAAACTAGATGAATTTTTACGTTTTATCATAATTACATCCTTGCTTTAGGTAGATTTTAAACGTTTGTGTGCCGATTTAAATACGCAAGACGATACTCACTTTCTCCCGTTTTATTATAACTAAACATTAACATAATATAACATTATATATGTATAAAATATTTAATTTATTTTTATGAGAGACTTTTCACAAAAAATGTTTGCAAAACGATATAAACGAACGATATAACGTAACGTGGTGAAGAAAGAAAATATACGCGGGTTATAATCAAAGAGTATCAAATTGAAATCCTTTTTCCACTAATTTTAAAATTTAAATTGAATTGTTTTGCGCTTAATTAGATTTTAATTTGATGGTGATTATATTATAGAGAAGAGTATATTTGATTGTTAATTTATGATAACTATTAATGATGGATGGAAATAGGGCGATCGATAAAAATTTTAATCGCTAACCAATCATAGCTCAGTATTGGGTTCAAAGGTTATTTTAAAGGTTTGAACTTCAGTTGCTTCGGAGATGTCACTCAGTGCGGAGATGCTGCATGTCTTTTGTCACACCGGTAACTTTTGAATTGTAGAAGCATGATAATTTCGAAACCGAGCATCTGCGAATAAATTTCAAAGTTAAACTAAATTATTGTTTCATTAATTTTGCTCGAGCAATATGTATATTCATTAAATCAGGGGACATTTCAAGATTTTCATGGACTTAGTCAGAAATCTTATTTATTTAGGAAGTAGGTGCATCATCATGAATTACCCTAGATTTGGTTCTAAAGATTATTTTTTTGTTTAGAGTACAAAATATATTATTATGATTGTTATGATAAACATTTTATGAGTTAGCAGTTGAATTGTTTGTAAACAGTAATGTAAAACCGACGCCAGAAATAGCTGAAAGTTTAGTCAGCTATTTCTCGCGTCGATGTTATCTTTATTTTTCTTTAACCTTGAATTAAAGTTGAGCTAACTTTTATAATTCAGATTTCATTTGTCCTATGTTTGCGTGAATCCATCCTGCAGCCTTTTGGGTCGATTTTGTAAAATCAAATACCATACAACGGCACTATATTCCTCAAGCAATTATTTCCCAATATTTTAGAGGTCGGTTATTCAAAATGGCTACTGAAATCAAATCAACTGGATTCTTATATGAATTTAAAATTTGATTTTACCGTCCATCATACTTTTTCATCCATCCCTTAAAAAGAGGTCAATCAATCTACATATTCTTCTTTCATAATACGATTCAAAATAGCCGTAGATGTAATTCTTGAATAATTGGTAGTTATACATTTGTGACGAATTAGTGTATTATTATCCTCATTTTCCAGTCATAGTTAATAGGAAGTCGGTTTGGAGGAATTCATCTTAACACTAGGAGGACGGCAGTTTCGGCCTACCTAGAAGGACGGGAGGTGGTCATTTGACCACCTACTTTTAAAATTCGAAATTAAATACTTTTATGATTTTCAAATACTTGAATTAGTGTATTATTATCATAACTTCTAAGTTATGATAATAATACTTCATATTATACATAACTTCTAAGTTTGACCATTACACAAATGTTGATAAGGTGTTTTACCTCGTATTTAGTTTAAATTTTAATTAATTAAACAAAATGTTGACCGATGTCCTAAATCTGCAGAATTTCATATTCTAGAATATTTTATCTATTCATACTGGACCAATGAAACTCATATTTTCGGAGTAAGTGGAAAAAAGTCCGAATTGTTGATAAAAGTCAGTCACGTCACGCCAAGATTGTTGTGCCATCTGACGGAAACCATATAAAACCACTCGTTCGTGCCTCGGAATAAACCTTCATCAAATACGATGGCGGAAGAATTTTTCGAATTTCGTCGTGAAAATTTCCAATCTGTGGTTTTCGTCAATGCCAAATCGTTCTATGACATTTAAAAATTCATAAAAAAAATTTTAGCAGGGTTGCCAACATATTAGTTTAATCATTATAAAATGTTCTTCCAATGTTTTTCTCAGGTAAATCTCAAACTGATATCTCAAGTTTACATTCAATCACCTTTCTTGAACAATTAGAATTAATGTCAAGGGTACTAACTTTATAAATCAGGGCTACCAACCGTAAGAACGGATCTCTAAACAGGGAGTTATGCGTTCGCAGAATAAATAACTAAAGGGATATTTTGAGCACAGATGTGTTTCATGTGATTTGTCGAAACTCTTGGGGATTCCGAATAAGTTTATAAACTATAAAGAAGCAGGGTTACTAAAATTTTCGGTTGTAAAGTGAAGGCAGCGATCAGACCTTCATGGAAAACCTAGCAATTAATCATTCATTTATTGAGAATGGCCTTTTCTTACTCATATCTCAGTCTGGGCTTATCCACACTGGTGCTAGTTTTATTACGTTGATTTTTATTTTAGACTTACCTTAATACTCACATCATTCTTGAAATGTTATTTCCTTCCATCATTCGCTAGTTTACAATAAATCCAACTCATTATACTAACACTTCATCATCTTCACAATGTAAGGTTTGAAATCATAATAAAGCTTCGCTATTGTTCTTACAAATTAATATTTATTCCTTATTAAGTAATGGATTAACATTTTTACATATTTTTTACCGCAGATTCTGCACATTGCCACTTTTACAGAGCATATTCCACTGTATATTTTCCTACATTTTAGGCACAAATTACTGGATTTGTTATAACATCCAGGTGAGATCTGACACTTTCTTCTTTTCTGCGGTCCTATTGGCGCACTTGCTTCCCCTGATCTAATTCCCGAAATTGCAAAGGAACATGAGGGAGGTGGCTCTATTATTATTATTATTATTAGGGGTCTTTATTAGGCGAGATTGAGGATTGAGAATAAAAAGTCTCCTCTTCCATCTAACCTGTAAAGTAAAGCTCTATCTATAATGAGGTTCCAATAATTTCTATTACAAGTCTTTGAATTTACTCCTTCCGGCTGAGTTTACGCCCAGTGGTTTCTTTGAATAGAACCCAGCTATTTATTGAGGCCAGGTCCAATATGTTAAAAAATACATGCACTGGCCATCTCCTTGCAGTCAAATGAGTTACATATTTCCGGCACATGGTATCCATTATATCTACTCCTACTTTGTTGTAGTCGTAAAACAAAACTGTATCCGGTTTCTTTTTCTGAGTCAGAAATCATCACGTCCTGATGCATTGTACTGATTAAAAGCAAAATTTTATATTTTTTGCTTGGTAATTTGTCAAGCTATGGCATAGTCTATTTTTATAAACTCTAGTTGAGTATATTTCATCGCTATGATGAACCGAAAGAGGTAATTCTCTTCTATTTTTTCTTATTGCTCCAACCAATGAGATTTTGTTTTTTTTAGTTTTTCGGCGAGGCTGATTGAAAGGAAGTAATTGACATTGACAGGGCCATAAAGGGTCGACTGAAAACCTACTGGGTGGTGAATGAAGCGCATAAAGACCTTATATCATTTCTAAATTATACTTCCGATCTTTTAATTCCGAGGATAAGGGATGAGCTAAGTAATTCTGCCCTTAAAATTAATATTGTGGTTAAGGCAAACTTTGAGAGGGGTGAGGAGACGATAGAACGAGCATTCAAAACGAGAAACGTTAGGGTTTTGCTAGCCGATGACGTTGGGGAAATGTTAGAAAGTTTATTTGGAAAATTACTTAAGGAAAAATCCGAGATGCAGGTGAAGGGATCAGGGTGGGCGTTGAGTACAATCTTGGGTTTAGAGCTCCGAATTAATCGTTACACTCCGTTACGCGGATCAACTTTTATTGAGTTACCACCCAAGATCGCAAGCAGAAAATCTGTTGTAAATGTTAGGAATGACGATCAGTTTTGTTTTAAATACGCGGTTTGGGGAAAGAACATACATAAAGACCCTCAACGAGTCCACAAAGATAATACGGATGAATTCGACAATGGGTACGATTGAGATTGTATTGAATACACAGTCAAACTCTCCGATATTCCTAAATTCGAGCGAACAAATAAAATTTCTATTAACGTTATCGGGCTAGACGAAAAAAACTATGTCTATCCAATAAAAATTGTAAATACCGATTCTACCGAAACTTTGAGAGTCTAATCCATCTTCAGATAACAAAAATGCCGTAGAATTTACATTTGCAAAGGATGCTTCATGCATTATCATGACGAAAAAAATTAGAGACGCATACAGCAAACTGTAATAGTAAAAAACCCGCGAGAATTGAGCTAACTATCGAGGGGGATTAGATATTAAAATTTACCAAACTCGGGCATTCATTTCCAGTTCCGTATGTAATATATGCAGACTTTGAATGTATTCTCCAAGGTATCAGCACTTGTGAATCTTTACCTAACGCATCCTACACGCACGCTATTCAGAAACACGAACCATTCAGCTTTTGCTATGTTCTCATAACGCCCAATCGATGTGAGACACAACAGCTTTACCGAGGTCCCAATACCGCACGGGTCGTTATGCAGAAAATGAAAGAGGAAGCAGAGAGAGTATTCAAGTTGTATAAAAACGTTGTGCCAATGGAATCGCTTAACCCGGAAGAAGAGGCATATTTAAGAATGCGTTGTCTTGTCATATTTGTGGTAAAGAGTTGAAGTCAGATGCCGTTAGAGATCACGATCAATTGACAAGTAAGTATCGAGAGCCCGCACATTCTTTTTTGCAACCTGCAGTACAAAATGCCAAATTTTCTACCTGTGTTTATTCATAATCTTTCATCGTATGATGGTCATTTCTTGGTTCGGGAGTTAGACTGATGATAAAAAAATTAATGTGATTCCGAACACCGAGGAAAAGTATATTTCATTCGCAAAGTCAATCGAAAATAATTTCACCATTAGATTTCTCGACACAAGTCGCTTCATGCCTGCGTCATTAGCTTCACTGGTAACAAATTTAAAACCATTTAAATATACTATTACTAATCGTATGTCATAGTCGAAAACTGCTACACTGGAAGTTTCATAAAAAAATCGAAAAATTATTTATGCGCTATATTTTGACTTTTTTCGAAAGGAATGAAATTAATTTTCATTATTTTCCTACGGCATGTGAAACATAGAGTGACTTCGTTATTAAAAATCAATATAATAAACCCTATTTACATACTCCAAAAGATTGAAACTGTTCGGTTACTTATAAATAGAAAAAATATCAAAGTTAATGCAATATTGGTACATAAATGTTTAAACATTTTTTTAATTATTATAAATAGAAAAAGATATTTGGTTAAAAAAGTTAACGTTTATTTTTTAACCCGCCTTCCTAGGTAAAGTAGACTTTTACTTAATATAGTATAAGTATGATACTGAATTATATCTCAACTTATGGTAATGTTACAGTTTACTTAGGGATATTTTTATTTTTTAGTTAAAAAAAGTTCACATTTTTCTGGAGATGCAGCATTAATGTCAACGTTTAATAACGAAAGTACCAATTTTCCTCGAGAGATGGCATTAGTGGCGAAGATAGTAAAAACAAAAGTTCCAATTTTCCTCAAGAGATGGGACTAGTGGCGAAGTTTATAAACAAAAGTTTCAATTTCCCTCAAGAGATGGCATTAGTGCCGAAGTTTATAAACAGAAGTTCAAATTTCCCTCAATAGATGGCATTAGTGGCAAAGTTTATAACCAAAAGTTCCTATTTCCCTCAAGAGAATTAACAGGAATTAATTATTTCTATCGGTGAATAAATTTATCTATAAGAGACCGAGATCCATCATCTTTGCACTTGCGTGAATTTTTAAAAATGAGTTAAATAATTCGGAAGAACTGTTCACAAATTATCAATATAAAATGAGCGTACTATTTCTAGTAATTCAGAATTTTTTCTCGTTTTTCATAACCTTGCTGATTGAAAAAATGCAAAATTACTTTCAAGTATTCTAAAATTAATACCAATAAGTCAGCGTACTCTTGTGAAAAAGCAAAAAATATTTTAAACAGAGTAGATAAATTGACAATATTTTGTGAATCTAAGTGCAGTGCAGTGTGAAGAGCAGTGCACCTAATGGCGATTCAAAAACAAAGCAAAACCTTGCTCTATCAATGATCAAGTCTATTGTTAATGAGGAACTATTAGAAAATTTTCCTTCATTAGAATTCATCATGGAACAAAGTCATTTGATGACTCTGAATCGTATGACATACTCTCCTGAGACTATGATATTTTCTTCCCTTTTGTTCAACATGAGTCCTTGTGGATATAGGTTTTGGAGGGCTTCAGGATTATTGGTTTTGCCAAATGAGTCAACAATCAGAAGAGTTACCTCATCACAGTCTCTTAGTCCAGCAATTGAGCAAAGTGGAAGCAACTTTCTTTTTTACAGAAAACAGAAATTTAAATATCTGAAACCTAATGGCATTACTGTGTCCTTGGTTGTTGATGAAATCCATCTGAAACCATACTTTGACTAAAGGGGGTAGCATAGTTGGCTGTGCCTTTGATAGCCAACAGGCTGCAACAAGTGCATACGTTTTCATGATTAACAGTGTATTCTCTAAGTTTAATGATGTAGTTCATATTGTTCCAACCAAATCCATGAAAGCAGAACCAATTCATGAATTTTTTATCAAAATTGTTTTAGGACTTGAAGATATTGGCTTTAAAGTAATATTCATTATAACAGACAATAATGCAATTAATAGGAAGGCTGTTTCTTTACTAATAACACCAACAAAGTTATCAGTTGTTTATTCCCATCCAGGCGATTCAACAAGACCTTTGTTTTTTTTGTTTGATTCCATCCATATATGGAAATGTGCGAGGAATAACTGGTTAGCACAGAAGGATGCAGATAAGAAGCATGTTTTGCCCTTATTTTCCTTTTGAAAATTGTGATAACCAGGCAGAAGGGCAGAAGTTAACAGCTTCTTTTAATGTCCTCAGAAAACTTCACAACTTAGAGTCAAATCAGTTACTCAAATACTCTTATAAATTAACAATGAAGGCATTATGCTCATCATATTTTGAGAAACAAAATGTTAAATTAGTTCTGCAGGTTTTTAATGAATATGTTGTACAAGGGTTGTTGTCTCTTGGTAAAGAGAAAAATCTACCATTTTCTGAGGATTCTGCAAATTATATTAAAGTTATACATTATTGGTGGTCAATAACGAATGTTAAAACTCCTTTCAAAGGGGCAAGGTTGAACAATATTTATAAGCAACCATTAAGTAATGACGTAAATGACCAGAAGATGATTTTCTTGAATAAATTTTTTGAATGGCTGGATGAATGGGAAGGAATGGAACACCCTGGAGTAAAATTGAGTAAAGAAACCCATTGTGCAATTAAACATACTACATATGATATGATTGAACTGACAAGATATAGCACAGATGAGCCCAAAATGGCATATGTCTTGCCTGGTAAATTCCAGACTGACTGCCTTGAATCAAGGTTTGGGAAATAGAGACAACTCTCAGGTTCCCACTACAGTATTTCAGTCCGGCAAGTCATTGAAAGTGAGCAAAAGCTTAGACTAATGAATATGCTGGAGATGACTCTCCCATTTCAGAGTAACACAAGTACACTGAAGAATTTCACAGAGGATTGGGAAGCTGTAGCTGATGAGCATGACCTTCAGTTACTCAGGTTTAAAATTGAAGTCCCAGAGGTTGATATTTGTAAATGTACTGAATATCTTCCTGTGGTTACATATTTAGCTGGATACTGTTGTTATACTGTAAACAGAAAGATGAAGTGTGATTTTTGTAAATACATTTTGGTAGATGCTGAAAATGAGTTTAAGAGTTTGCCTGAAAATAACTACAGCAAAGAAGGTGGTGGCTTATTGTACTCAAATTGCACGGTAATCAATGCTGTCATGTTCAATTATATTGTGGTGGACAAGTTATTGAGGGAGCCCAATTTTGTGAGTGCAACTAAATAGCGTAAAATAGCTGTAGAATTGACAATGAAGGCTCTGATAGATGAAGATGTATATTTCATAAATGGGTGCTGTGGAGGGGAGCATCCTTCAGAGAAGCTATTAAAAATGTTAATTTAAGCTTCCTCCAATACACTGTTGAATAATTTTTGTTCCATAAACCTTATCATAGTTTGTAATTGCTGAATTGTAAATTTATAAAAATGAACTTGAAGACTATGTTTTTATTTCCTTTCTTCAAAATTCCCTGAGGTAATGGCTTGAACATTCAGGTAAGTTCAGGAATTTTAGCATGCATAAAGAAAGCTTTCTTCATCCAGAAATCATTCTTTATCCTTAAATCATCCTTGGTGAAATTTACCTTGCCATTTATCGGGAAGTGGCGAGGTTTTGAAGAATGTTCTTTTCCTTTCTACATGGCGAATAATTAAAACAATCCCAGATCTGTTTTCAAAAATAGTCCTTAATGAACAGTTATGTTGTGAAATTACAAGGCTGGAATAGTACACCGAAAGGTAATACCCGCTTACGGGTCGCGTTGAGAAAAGCTGAACGGTTCACACTACGACGATAGCACTACTTTTAGTGACGTCACGCAACAGCCATCGGGCCTAGGTGGCTATGGTCTGACCCACCAATACCCAACTCACGAAAAAGTTAAATTAGGCCAAAGGTAGGAGTGAATTAACGATAATCGCTTGCCTCATAAAATCAAAATTGACCCTTGCGTAACGTTGTCAGACTAGTATGGAGACCGATTGTGGCAAGGATAATGGCATATAAGTCTCTAATGAACGTTTTCGTTTACGCGTATCTTATGACAGCAAAACTAGACTTTGAAAGTGAATTTTGTGGTAAATTAAAGCAGGTTAAAAAATTTTTGCTAAATATGTATAGATTTCTACGAGAATTTCACTGGAGACTGTAAACCTTGAGCATTACTGAAAATTTTTAGCCAAGATATTTATCGAATCCTGTGGAAATGGCAACTTTTTATTTGAGAGGTGCAATTTTTGCCGAAAAATTTTCATTTATTTATTTATAATGAATAAGAAGCCGATTTTGTTGTTTTACAGGTAGATCGTAAAATCTAGAGTGACTGCAGTCACTCTAGATTGATAGAGTGATAGATAGATACACTCATGAGTATATTTTGGCACAGAGGTTTCTTAATCTATTCAATGATCCATCATAAATACCCCTCACCATGACTGAATGGTTAACGATTATTCGATATAAAGTGCAAAATTGTTACTCTAAAACAATATCTGTCAGGGATGTACGCAAATTCTTCTGTGCACGGCAATCCTCCGTTCTTGAGGAAACGTCATTTGAATATTCGGAGGGAAGGACCGAGTGCTAAAGTGAAAATTACACTCGGCAGATGGCATTGCTGTTAGCAATCAGGTGTGTTGTGATGTGTTGGTTGTCGTCGATGTAATGTGAGATTGTGTTCGCAGGGTTCGTAGTCAGATCTATTTTGTGAATTATTTAATTACAGTAAGGGTCTGAAAAACAGCCTCAAGATGATGTGGAATCCAGATAAAAAGCATACTGATCTGGAAAGGTAAATTTATATCATAACTTGAATTATCTTGTGAAATTGAGGTTCTTGTCATCTTATCAATCTGTTATTACAGATGGATATGTATATACCCAGCATATATAAACAGTAAGAAGACTAGAGCTGAGGGACGAAGAATACCGAAAGATAAGGTACATGAATTAGATTAATTAGTTTAATAAAAACATTTTCGATAGTTTAGTGTTTAAATAGTTTTCAGTTTACAGGCGGTAGAAAACCCTACTCATCAAGAAATTCGTGATGTTTTGGCAGCAGCCGGAATGAAAGTAGGTGTCGAAAATAAATTATATAGCAGAGAAAGCAGTAAAGAGATGTTATACCGTGGTCGCATCAGAGTGCAGTTAAAAAATGACGATGGTGCACCCACGAATCCTGATTTTCCCACAAGTAAGAATATATTTTTTTTCTAATTAGGGTAATCATATTTATTTTGTATCATTCATATATGTATTTATTCTATAATTCGGTCTTAATCTCAGTGCTGTTCGATTTTCATGCTACATTTTCAACACAAGCCAGCTTATTTTATTACTGCCCTCTCCAAAATACCAGAAATTTACAGTATTAGTAATATGTTTATAACTGTTGTGTAAGAAACACCTAAACGTGTTGGAGAACATCAAAGTCCGTTTCGTAGTTGCTATGGACAATTATTGCTTATGTCATGTCAATTTTTTGTTTTCAGTCTTTAATAAGCCACTTGTTTGGTATCGAAATGTCACTGGTAAGATGCTATAACCGCATCAATGGATTGGATCGTGTCTTATCATAATTAAACACATATCGCCATATGTGCTTAACGACAAGTGTGTCAGATATTTCATTATTACGCCTCCTTGTTTTTCTTGCTGAGAAACATTTACTTAAAATCAAGGCAATTTCCATAGAACCTCTGATTTATTTCCTCGTGTATGACGGCCTTGAGAGTATCACAAACTAACAATTATAAGATTTCAATGTAGGTAAACGTAACAACTGTATTCATTTTCTCCGGAGTGGGAAGTTTCTTTAATCTATGAGCAAATTTTCCCCTACCTTTGGGAAGTGAATCCTATATTGATATTACTGATGTGATCACAAATCAGCTTCTCTTATATTAAGTTTTCTTCTACTCGTTGTAAGACCTATTTGTTTTATTTATGCATTTTTTTGTTTCTTAAGCTCTTTTATTTTACCAACTTGAAATTAAGCAATCAATGATCGTTTTAATTCTTGCATTTGTTTTATTTTTATTTCTAATATATGTGAAACATTTTTATGAGTTAAAATTCTGTCATTGTTAGCCTAGTTTTAAGTCATTAGGATTTAAAACAAAGAGAACCTACTCAAATTCTAAAACCTTTTATTCTAGTAATCCTTATAATAAAGGTTTTAGCTAAAGTTGAATATAAGTTTTTCATGCTCTGAATGAATATTCTTTTAACTTTTCTGCAAATCATCTTTATCCTTGTAGTAATGGAGATTTACAGCCAATTAGTTTTTATCCATTCTAGTTGTCTACTTTATTGACACTGCCAGGCAAGAGTAAATTAGTGGACAACCTAAGAGTAAAAAAATCGACAGACATTAGGAAAAGGAGGTCAATCATCAAATTTTCACTTTCTATTTAAATATGTTTAAGGAATTTCTGTAATAAGTTTTACACAAATTTGCATGAACTTTAAAGTTGCATTTGATGATAAGAACAATGGAAAATAGCCATTTTGAAGTCAAATTATTTTTTTTTTAATGTGAGATTTTTTGCTTTAGTGTAATGGTAAAGCATCAATGTGGCAGTTAGAAGAAAATAGTTTAAACATTTTCATCTATATAACTCTTAAGGGATATTTATGATCTTTCAACTTGACTCTTATTTCGAAACGTTTATCCTCAGATTGGTTGGTAATAACAACATTTAATTTCCAGGGGAATCTGTCATGTTATACCTGGGAAAAACGATACCCAAACTGAAGATTAGGTCTCAGAAACAAGGTGGAAGTGATCAAAGTCAGTCTCAGCAGCAACAGAGTGGCGGTGGTGGTGGTCGAAAAAAAGGAAAAGGGGGCAGAAAATAAAAGTGTTGAAGTTTTCAGCTGTATTCTTTTTTATATAAAATTTTTATTCTGTTTGACTCGATTATGTATGATTTTAATAAATCACTAACCCTCGTTGAAATATATAGGAAAGACATCTAATTCTCCAATGAAATTTCATCCCTGTGAAAAAGGGAATAGAATTTCAAGATACCTTAACCCTTTTAGAGCTTCAATTGGAAGGTTCTATTTAATATTTAAGAAATTGCAGTTGATATGACTTCTTTCTCAAAGTTTTTATGTGTAAAATGATACATCGTAGCATTTACTTCCTTTTAATTCAAAGGGTATTCTTATTATTTGCAATCAATTGTTATCCTTGAGTGATTTTGGCTAGAAATTTCACTCAATCTTATGGTAGCAAAATTCCAGAAATTATTGACTCGAACATTTATTTCTTATCTTTAAGTTACTTTTTATTACAGAAAAGTATATACACAGATTATTATATAATATTTCGTTTTTGAGAAAAAGCAGACATTGTTAGGATTCAGAATATTATCTGTCATGCTTTCATAGAAACTTTCTGCTTTGTTGATGGAAGCAGTGTAAACCTTTAAAAACCATGCCTTTTTTGTTTTCTCTTGGGTTAAAAAGTCTCTCTTTTAGTTTCTTCTGAACCAAACTTACTTCAGAAAATTGTAGGATATAATTATTGTTGTGACTTCAGATATTTTACAAATAACCTCAGCACCAATAATCATAAAAACTTGCAATGATTAGATCCACTCATCTAGCATACATTTGGAATGGCTTTCTTTCATTTCTCACCATATTATGGTGGTTTAATTTTCACAATCATTTTAGAGAAGAAAGAATTTTCAATTTTTATGAATCGTTGTTACCACTAACGTGGATTCATCAAGTATGAAAGATTCTTGGTTCAACTGTGGGTGCACCACATCCAAAGTTAAGTAAGTTACCATAGCTAATTCACAAAAATAATTACGTTCATATTTCCAAAGTAAGTAGATGCTGCATTTTTGTGATGGGTGTACTAAACAATGGCAATTCACAGAGATGAAAGGATTATAACATAGATAAAAATTCTGATTAAAATTAATTTAAATGCCATTAATAAGGATCCCTATAGATTAAAGCCACTGCTACATAACATACTAACAGCTGCTGTTCTACTGAAATTCTTACTATTAGAGATGACATGCTGGGAGAGAGAGTTTATAGAAGCTTATATTCACATAGAGGCTTGAGGAACGGTGAAAAATGGAGAGCTTATGGTGAAAATGTGGGACAAAGCTTGTTGGTTTCATTTAATATTGTTATGCCTTCTTGGTGGCTAATGAAGTATTCTTATTGAAATTCTAAGGCTTCGTAAAATTTTACAATAAATTACGGTGATAATTAACTTGCTCTAGGCCTATGATACTGAAGCAAAATGAATATTTTTTCAAAACGAGACACCTTATAACCATTATTTCTGAAATTTAGAAAGGATGCAATAGAGTTATATTTAATTTAACCTGGTTTTGGTATAACCTATAATACTGGATATAGTAGGGGTTACCTACCGATTTAAAAGCAGGATCACAGCAACATCAAGGAATCTGGAATTAACCAGTCATTCCTGGGTATTAAAACCTATAGCCTTCTTTGGGTCTATGCGGCAACTCCGTTTCCAGCGCTGTTTCATAAGTGAACATTATCATACAAAATGATTGATTGAAGCACCTGACAATCAAATCTGAATGAATAAGAGACATTTCTCCTTAAGGGTTCGTTTAATGGCTGATAGTTGCATAACCGAAAACGTCGCAAAATTAAATAAAGATTTCTTGGGTAATCATCAATAACAATGTATGACATTCACAACACCCACTGAAAACGCAAAGCTTGAGCAGTTGGAAATCAAAGAATTGTGTTATGTAGACGTCGGAATTTATTGCATAATAAATTCGGTACAGGATGGCTGGTACACTGTTAGATAGGCAAAGTCCGTAAACTACAATCTGTGTTTAGAATACACAAAGGGAGCTTTAAATACTATCTGAATAACCAAGAATGGCCATTGAGCTTGAATCTTGTTGTATCCATTGGCTACTATGAAGATTGTTGTCTAAAACTTTGGAGCAGGGCTCTTGATGTTTGAATAGTCTCGAATTGGAGAGTAAAACTGGAAAAAAATTCAATTTTCGTAATAAGTTATATTTGCTTTTGACTGATACAATTCAGTTCGTATTCGGCACTCTCCGTTACCTTGTACTGCTTATTCTCGTATTCATTCCATGGTTCAGGATTGGATTTTCTAAACCATGAGACATCAGGGTTCCTTGTAGCTAATCTAATTGTGTAAAATAACGCGAAGCAACATCCTGCTCCAACGCAAGCATATAAAGGAATCAACTGCAAAAAGATTGAGCAATTCAGCATTAATAACAAAAAACATATTACGATCGAACTTACGAATTAAAATTCTTACAGATGGATGCGCTTTTATGCTCTGCATACTCATGCCCTTCATTCTTGAAAAGTTTGATCAAATGTTACAAAAATCGAAACGCAGTTTCAGAACTGCAGGCTATGAACATCCACCAACAGCGACGAAATGAAATAGAAGAAATACAGTAGCGCCCGTAGCGCCTCTATCACACTATATGGAACTACACATTTCATATCGAATAAATGTATCACTGACCCTACAAAGAAGGGTACAATAGGTTTTCTTGAAATCAGAGACAAAAAAATTGCTCTAATCTTGCAAAAACCTTCTCTTCCTTGGTGAAACCTAAAAATTTAGTATATTTAACTTTTTTAAGGAATTCGACCATTTTGTTTAGCGATCTTTCGATTCAAAGTGACCTAATTATGATGACCAAAGCTCGATATTAACTAATAGTCTCGTATCAAAAATTAATACTTAAAACCCAACTTTTTTGCTTTGTCTGTTTTCTAAGGTGCAAACTTATATTGCGAAATTTTAGAGTTCAAACCATTTTAGGAATTTCGTTTTGGTCTACTTAAATTAATAAGTGATAAAATAATTTAACAATGCTTATTTGCATATCCATCACTGGTCTTTAATATTTTATCGATGTTCAATATAGAGACCAAATGTTCTAAACTCGTATATTGGGTAGATTTGTTAACACCCCTTAACTGAAGGTCAAACAAAAAACCAATAGTTGCAATATGGAACGTTTCATATACCAACGAAAGTTCTGGAAACTACTGCAGGGTTAATTGAATAGTGGAATACAACAGTTATGAATATTTATTACAATATAAGTGAACTGCTGAAATTATTTCATGAATAACAACATTAAGAGAAAATAACTTATGGCCGGTTCCTAAAAATTCCAACTTAACCTCTCCACTGCGAAGAGGTTAAAAGTTACCCGTCGGTTAAAATTAGCTTCATTAATCAATCTTGCACTAAAACAGAAAAGGTAAAGGTGTCGCTAGATTGAAGATATGGTAGTCTTTGCTGGAAAAGCACATTTTAAAAGATTCTTCTTACCTTAACATTCGGCAAACATTTTCGGGATATGTACTGCACCGTTAGATGCTCTATGCCAACCGACGTCTCTGAAATAATCTGAAGTTTCTCGCCGAATTATTTCGGGTTTATCATTATCTTATCGGCCAAGAACTCAACAAAATAAAATATATGATAGGTTCACTATTCGAGAAAAAAAAATGGTCTTACAAAACGAAATCGTTATCAACCCGATAATCGCTATCGATATTGACTTAAAGATAGAATCTAAATTTCTAATTTTCTCTTGAGGACGGGTACCGATCGCGAATTTTCGCTTAAGGGAGAGGAGAGGGAGCTTTCCAACGTAATCAATTTACTGCTTTTAGATGTATCTATTCTGCAGGTGTCTGAAGGAAATTATTCAAATCAAATTTTGAATTGATGGAAAAGATCAGTCTCCTCTATGCATTGCCGTTTCCTCTTTTAACTCAATGTAAGCTCTGAGACATTTTCATTCAGTAATTACTATCATAGAGTAACCCATTTCTAAAGGGTAGTATCATGGAACAATAATCTTTGTTCCATGGTAGTATGTCTTCCCTTGGACCACATCTTCTGATTTCAATGTTTAGATGAGCATTTGACCTTTCTAATTTCTTATATTTATTTATAACACCACACTGTGCCTCTGCAGTTTACAGTGTTCTCTTTTTATAGTAGTCAGTCAGATCATTTATTCTTTACTACATTCAGTGGAGAAACAAATTTATTCTGCTTTTTCCCAGATCATCATTATATCATACGAGGATGAAAATATATCAAAATAAATTGCTCTGAGAAATAGAGTGGTAGATAGTTCATGATTAGTTAGGGATAAAATATCCCGATGATAACAAATCTGGTCTTACAAATTTCGAATAGATTTAAGCTGGCATGAGCTTTGTAGCTCTGTTTTGGGCAATTCCGAGCTTGTTAGAAGAGATAAATGCAGCCTTATTAAGTCATCATAGTCTGAATAATTTATCTTTATCATAGCAATGAGTTAAACATTCAAAAAGGACAAGAATAAATTGAGAAAGCATGCCACCAAACTAGCATTTTCCCAGTCATGCATTTTAAGTGAAACTATCAAAAACAGTTCTAAGGTCAAAATTATTAGGTTGGGGCTTCCTTGCCTATACTGGTCTTGATCAGGAGTATCGAGCGTATTTTATTGTTCCTTTCAGTCTGAGATAAATTGTTATTTTCAAAATATTCATAAATTGGTATTATGAAGTTTACCTTGATTGAAGAAATGAGGGAGTTGGTAGACTGGAAAGGATTAACAAGACCAATGTCCTATTTTCTGTCAGCAAGATGCCTGCTGGCTACTCTTCCTCAACTTTCCTGCCACTTCCACTTTCCCTAGCATCTTCAAAAGTGGGTGCATCCTCATTCTACAAGTACCATACATAAAGTAGGGATTTTCCTATCTCGTGGTTCTCCATACTCCCTAGGCTTTTAAGTACCAATATCTTTCCCCCACTTATAAATATATAATGTAATAAAATATTGGGTTTGCCATTCATTTACAAGTGTAGCTGAGATGCAATGACAATATAGAATACCCAGGATATGTTATAAACATCATTAATTTTGGAGTACTTTAATAGTAGAATATATATATATATAATAACATTCAATTCCTTGTACCTTCAAGGATTACAGAAAACTTCTTCAATAATGTGTTATTTTTCTTCTCTAGTAGTCTATTTATCATTTCTTATCGTGAACATGTTTGTTGTTAGAAATTGGGACCTGAGGGTATTAATTGCTTCGACCTACAACGGAGCCTGTATGACCAGTTGAGAAGGATGTAATGTATATGGTCATTGATATGAATAAGCTGATTTATTTATATCATCCCTAAGCTTTCTTCTTGCATGCATTATGACAAAAATACATCAATATGGTTCCTTCGTATGATGATGATAGATTTTTTTTCCAACTAGAGCTGTACTACATTATGTGGTGTTAAAGTAGCACATTTAAGTCCTTATATTTAATTATGAATGATTTCTCAGCCTCATACATCAATTGGTTTTCCTATTGTTGAACCTATTGAATAAATGCAATGGTACACTATATTCTACATAGCACAATGTTATAAAATAACAAATTTAAATTTAAAAAATATATTGAATATAAATTTTATTGAAAATAAAAATGTTAGTCCATTCAGTCATTGGCAATATTCCAATTAATCTGGTAAAATGTCAAGTTTTCACACAAAAAATGTAGAAATTTATTAATAAAAAATAAGTAATAATAACATTGGAATTTACCCATATTTCATCAAGGCACCTTCTAGAAATGTGGCAAGTAACAGAAATAATGACAAAAATGTACTGATGTAATGTAACAAGTATACTTATTAATTCATTATACCATAATCCTGTTATTGCTTTGAGAGTTGAGGAATGTATTTAGCAACATTTATTCAATTCTTTTGTGACTGTCTCACGCATATCTTCCATAACTTGTTTGGGGTCTTTTGATTTGATAACGGCTGTCCCAGAAACAATCATGTTTGCTCCAGCCTAAAAATGAAATTTTAGTTGACACAGTATTCTATAAAACCATTTTTTGAACTAAGCTTACAAATTATAATCCAAGTACTTACTTCAGCACAAGAATGAATTGTTTCAAGGCCTACTCCACCATCAACCTCTATATCCAACTCTGGGTAATTAGCTCTGAGCCACTTCACTTTGGGCATCATATCTGACATAAAAGACTGACCACCAAATCCTGGTTCAACAGTCATTATTAAAATCATATCAGCAAGATCTATGTACTTTTCCACCACATCAACAGGAGTCTTTGGCTTTATCCCAAGACCAACCTAAATTTGGAATAGATTTGCTGTATAATAACAGCACAGCTGACTTTGGTAAGCTTAAAAATCAGATATCACCTCACCTTCATACCAGCCTCTCTAATTTTTCGACATACAAGAGGAACATTTTCTGTGGCCTCAAAATGGAATGTGTACTGATCAACCTGAGCATCAGCCATTGGAGTAATCCACTACAAAAAAATGAACAAACTGACATATTATTTCAGTTTGATAAATAAAATCATTAGTTCTGAAAGGGCAAAAAGTAACTTGGCATGCAGAATGAGGAATGTCAATGAGGAGCTAAAGATAAGAGAAAAAAGCGTATGATAGCAACCACATGCATAGATATTATTGAAAAAAGGGGACATTTCATCTACTTAGCATATAGCTGAATGAGCATGGAAATACACAAATTATAAAATTCCGACTACTTCAGTGACTTCATGGACCAAGCAATATTGTTCATTGTAACATAAATTACTGGAGTATTGAAAAATGATACAAGAAAGACTATCTCTAATAACTGCATAAAAATATTTTTCATCTCTTAGTTGGTAGCTTATTGTAATGGTTAAGTTTGTTTTACAAAAATAAACTTGGGTTTAACTCTTTCATTAAAATAAATTTACAAGTATGTAAAGGTTTCTTAGCCATCTATGTTTCCTAATTAAACTTAATCAGTATTTTGTGGATGTGAGTAAAAATTACAAGAAAACTCATAAGCTATAAAGGTCATCTATGAGCGTAAAATATATAACCTTGGAACAGGTAAATGCAGGATGTGCATAATGACCTACAATGTAATGTCTGTCTGTAATGATACAGCATCAGGTTCTGCTTTTTACAATTATAAACCGATATTCAACGAATAGTTTTCAACGCACTGAAATAGAAATAGCTGATAAGACACACACTTGTTTATAAGCTACGAAAAAAAATTTGCTAAGTGCTTTGGTACATTATGTAATAAATACAATGCTTTCCAAAAAGTACTATTAAGTGGGCGATCTTTATAATAATGAATAGGTTGGCAAATATAACACCAAAGAAAAGTTGTAGTAGAAATTAATA
Source organism: Sympetrum striolatum (assembly GCA_947579665.1). NCBI lineage: Eukaryota > Metazoa > Arthropoda > Insecta > Odonata > Libellulidae > Sympetrum > Sympetrum striolatum. Next base: position 103,889,529 of record OX388341.1, on the reverse strand, counting down.
TATCAATCAAACCTTCGTGATCTTGAATGGGGCATCAACATTTCTGTTGAGAATATACATTAATTTTGCGTTGACTTTGGTTTTCATGTCGCAACGTTGCCATTAGTATGAATGCTCTAGTTACTTGCAAAATATATCCTTGTCCCTCGAAGCATGGGCATGCAGAGGTTAAAATATTGGCAATTAACTAACAATTATCAAGATCAAAATAAATAAGCACAATATCCAAATAAATATAAAGGCTGAGTAATATAAGCAAAAATACTTCCAACACCGATGACAACTTGTGGTTCGGGGACAAAAACATTGTTGTCAAGAAATATAATAAATAATAATGAAACTAATCATTCAAAAATACTACTCAGCCTCCTCTTACTCTTATATATACTCTTGTATCGAAAATTAAAAATTTGCAACACTTCTTCCGTTTACTGTATCTCTTGCTCATCTCTCATACTCTTAAATACTCACCTGTTCGGGATTGGCTACCATCATATGGGTTTCGAAAAATACTTTCGGTATTTTTGCTCTTAAGCATTTAACCACTGGATGCCCAAAAGTCATATTAGGAACAAAGTGACCGTCCATTACATCTAGATGAAGATAATCAGCTCCACAGGCAAGCAATCTTTCCGATTCATCGTATAATTTAGAAAGATCGGCATTCAGAATAGAAGGCCCTATTTTGCAGGCTAATTGTTTAGAACCCATTTTCTATTTTAAGGATTCAAAGATGTTTTCAAATTTACAAATGAGCAATATATGAATATTATATTCCTGAATACAGGATACTTTTTTAAGATTCAACCGAATAATCAGGAAAATTTAGCAGAACAATAACAAATGCCGTTCTTATCAGCAAGTACAATCATTGATCCTCGTAACGTGCAGATTTGCAATAACATGAAACAGATGGGAACTCAATCTTGTTTCATGATGTCTTACACCTTTCAGAACATCATACCAAACTTTATAGACTACAACCGGCTATAACAACACATTCACGGTTCACGCTAAGTGCAGGGACCACCAATAACAGCGACACCATAAAACACCGCATGAAGCACACGCGACTTGGTTGGCTATTTTTAGTGTTGCCAACTCTAAGATGTTAAGTTGCTAATTACCATCTTTGCGATTACTCTGGAAGATAAATTAGCCAGATTTTGTCATTATTCACATATAAATAAGTTATTTTTCGCTTTTTTGATTTAACCCTAAGTCTCCAAAAAATGTTCTTCATGTCTAATTACCAAGCAAATAATAGTTACATATTCCCATAAGACCGGTTGGAAATGTCAAAATAAGGAAAAGTAATACTAATGTTTAGTTGTATCCTCATTTCAAGAACATTTCCCGGTTACTTAATGCTGTTTCATTTAATATATTTGAAATTAGAGTAAAATAGTTAGAATTATATTAAACTTTTAAGAGATGCCTTGCCTTTGATGATCTTGGCTGATAAAGGATCATTAGAATTCATCTCTAAAATTATTACCAGTTTGAAAACTTATCGCAATTAAAACATTGATTAAAATAAGGGTAATATTTCGACAAGTATGATACACGATTCCATTAGACATAATTTCTTAAATCCTTCTAATATTTTGAAAACTTTCTCACTTGAATGAAACACATAGTTGATTTATATATTTTCATATGTAAAGGAAATTTTCAAAATTTTGGTATGATGCTGAGAATAGCCTTCATTATTTTCAATTTTGCCTGAATGATCGATTATCTAATAGAGTACTGCAGTTAGAAAATTAAAATAAAGCGTGAAAGATGGGCTCATTTAAAACTTAGCGCAAATTAATGAGGATTGTGAGGCACCAATAGGAAATGCGAATGTTCGCCTCGCCTATCGATATCAGTCGATATGCCACTCAATCGACTCAATCTATCGTAAAGTCAGCAGATAAAGCAGATAACTTCATGTGTTTGAGTTAGCTTAAGTTTAAAGACGTGTAACTTTTATGCCGGCTTGGAGTAGTTAAAATATTCATGAAGATGCTTCGGCGAGCGTTTTTAGGAGCATGTTTATCTTTGCTTTTTCTGGTAACCATTCCTTAAATTGGCGATATTCTGCATGATTTCGTAGATCTTATTAAATGTCCTGAAAATATAATTTTATTCAATTTTGCGAATTTTTTTTATTTGTTGCAGGTCATAATACATCCGGCTGACACAGTACAAAACAAAACGTTTTCGCAAAAACCAGCGGCTGAGGAAATATCCGATGTGAAAGAATTCAAGAAAATTTTAAGAACAAAGAATAATGTTCTTGTATGCTTTGTAAATTCAATGAGACAGAACGCACAGATATTGCGAGTTTTTAGAGAAGTAGGAGAAACGATTAAGGGACAAGGGACCATGGTCATAGTTGATTGCTCTGGGTAATTTGTATGTCAATCGGTGTAAGTATAAACTATGATTTTCTGCTAACAATGCTTCCATTTCAGTGACGGGAAAAAAATCTGTAAAAACTCAAAAGTGAAACCCAAGAATTATGTTTTGAAACATTACAAGGATGGAGATTTTCACAAAGATTATGATAGACGTGAAACCGTCCAATCCATGACGAATTTCATGCGGGATCCCTCCGGTGACATGCCATGGGAAGAAGAAAGTACGACAGACATAGTTCACTTTCAAGATTCAGAAGTGAGTTTAGATTAAATTTTTAGATTTATCAGAATGTGTTAGTGTAAGAAATCGTGGTAAAAAATTGCCGAAATCGTAATAGCTTTGGATCCGTGAGCAGGACAATTTTTATCTTTCTTACTTGGTATCTAGTCTTCTAAATTTACGAAGGCAATCCATGATTATTTATTTTATTCATCAAATCAAATTTAAGGCAATGGCTAAATTTCTGAAGAAAGAACAGAAACCGGTAATGGTGATGTTCTACGCACCTTGGTGTGGATTTTGCAAGCAATTGAAACCAGAATATGCTGCAGCCGCAAAGGAGCTAAAGGGACATTCAATACTTGCCGCAATTGATGTTAACCGACCAGAAAATGCCTTGGTGCGGCAGCAATACAATATCACAGGATTTCCCACTCTGCTTTATTTCGAGTAAGGACCAAAAAAGATAGTTTTAATTTAGAAAAATAATATTAAGTTGATATTTCATTGTTGTGATATTTAGATTACTGTACTCATCTTCCTTAGAGGTTCATTATTAACTGAATAAAGAGGTCGTTTTAATGGGTAAATAAACTGCCTACAATTTTTGTAGAATTTTATTTATGAAAATTTTAATTGTAATCGTAATTTGAAATCCAAATATTTTTTCATGTAATGAAAGCAACATGGAAATATAATGGAATGTTTTCAATTTAATATATTTCTCTGTTGATTTTCAAATCGTTCTTGTGGTCTTGATATATTGAAAAAATATGAAGTAAAATGATCTTGCTTCCAGATATTCCAAGCTGCTATACAATTATGAAGGAAATAACAAAAAGGATGCTATTATAGAATTTATGAAAAACCCTAAGATGCCAGCTGTGAAACCAAAAGAGCCTGAATGGTCAGATACAAAAAATGATGTTGTTCATCTGAATGATGATAATTTTCAGGAAATTTTGAAAGTGAGTTCATATTTTGGTATTCTTATGCTCTTGAGTTTTATTTTATTTATCATCATAACATCTAGTAATTCCTAATTTCAAAGTTATGATGGAAGAAACCTCTTTAACTTACTCAATTCTTAAAATAATTATAATCAATTTAATTACATCTTAGCATAGTGAGTATGTTTGTTTCGAAAAGAAGTTACATTTTATTATGTATATCATTGTATTCTCCTATCATTAGCAGAATATAATTGAAAACTTGGCCAAGAAACCATTTGCATGATAATCTTGTGAGCATCAATTTTGCCTCTTAAATCATTAATGCATAGCAATCTAAGGATACATAATATAAGGATGATGAGGATTCTCCATCATTATTCCAGGTTCATTTTATAATAAAAAAGACACTATATTGAAGTTGCATGTTGCTTTGCTTTGATGATGATTTGATTTTTGTTATCTCTTGTTTGTTAAGATAAAGATATAGCATTATACAAAGAACTAGATTTTCAGCTACATTTTAATTGTAATCCCATTTTATCAAAATTATTTCATAAAGCAAAGCAAATATTTCATAAGCAGATTTCTCTTATTTGTAATAATTATCCAATTCTGTCATTTTAATCTTTATGCATATTTCATGTTCTTTATGTATGCGACTAGCTTATTGCTCTTTTCAGGAGGAGAACTCTGCTCTTGTAATGTTTTATGCTCCGTGGTGTGGCCATTGCAAGAAAATGAAACCTGAGTATGAGAAAGCTGCAGCTCTAATGAAAGAGAACGGGGTATACTATTTGGAAATTTTTTATTAAAATTTTTGGGTTATGTTTAATTTTTGATCATCATTTTATATGAAAGAAAAATATCTAATCAAGTAGGCATAATAGTAAAGACATGTACGTATTTCAGAAAGGAATTCTCATGAAATTCATTTGAAGTTGGTAATTTGAAGATTTAAGAGGGACTCGTGTGTACGTTTTGTAGATTTTGAAAAGGCTTTTGATCCTTTTTGTAGATTTTGAAAAGGATTTGAAGTATTTATGTATGTAGATTCTAAAATTAAAATTAATTAAATTTGAATGCCAAAAATTCACCTCAAATATTTTATATTACTAAATGTTAAAAGTATTCTCCTTTATAAATTTGTAAGTTTTGATTTTATTTCCTTAGAATTCCTTAAAGATATCTCTAGTAAGAGTTAGAATTTATAGATATTAGTGGTTACATTTAATTTGGTTGTGGTCAGTAAGAATTAATTGAATGAAACTGCAGCATTCCCTATAAAATCAATTATGCCTGGCTTTACAGAGTTGAGAATAAAATTAACTATCTCCCTAAATGTATTTAAAAATGACTGCTTACAGTGCAGATTGGCCATAATATTTATAATAATAATATAGTTCATCTTAATGAAGGAAATTTTGAACTGCTTCCAAGAGGGAAGAAGCATATCTTATTCATATTTTGTGCATCATTTGAATAATTTAAAAAGACCTGATGATGCCGAAACTGGTTGTTTCTAAAAATGCATTTGTGAAAAAGAGTATTTGTAATTTTATATTTCCCTTCTTACAATATTCTTCATTGGATACTGATTGTATAATTTTATATAACATGATGTTTAGGATTTTGTCTCAAAATTCTTGTCGTCTTAAAGCTTTTGCTTTTCAGTAGAATTTCAGGGATTTATTTTATATTTCACAGATTCCTGGCATATTAGCTGCTGTGGATGCAACTAAGAGTGCAGAACTTGCACGTAAATTTGATGTTAGAGGTTATCCCACAGTAAAGTACTTCCAGAATGGTGAGCTGTCTTTTGATGCTGGAACTGTGCGTTCATCGGACGCTCTTGTGGAATTCATGCGTGATCCTAAGGAACCACCTCCTCCTCCCCCACCTGAGAAACCATGGAGTGAGGAACCAATTGGAGATGGAAATAATGTAGTTCATCTAAAGGAAGATAATTTTAAACAATTTCTCAGGAAGAAGAAGCATGTATTAGTCATGTTTTATGCACCATGTGAGTTATGAAAATCTCCTCACTCTGATAAATAGTACATTACATTTATTGTCTTTTTATGTTCATCCTAAGCATTTATTGTCAAAGTATCTTTAACTCATTTCCTTCTTTAATACTAATTAGGATTCTTCTCAAACTATTTCTTCTTAATTCTATCTCTGACATTTTGCTTTGTGCTTATAAATACAATTGAAGAGATATGAATTTTATAATATATATATATATATATCATCATCAGCCATTTTCAATCTAACGTCGGATGTAGGCCTCCCCAAGTACTTTCAAATTTTCTCTGTCCTGAGCTTCACGTTACACCTAAGTACTTGATGATGTCTCTATTCCACCTGTCCATAGGTCGTCTTCTTGGTCTCTTCATATCTCTTGGTATCTAGTTGAGAACTACAGATGTCCAACAGTTGTCATTTCTTCTCGCAACATGGCCCACCTTCATTTTAGTGATCTTACCTTATCTATGATGTCTTTAACTCCAGTCATCATTCTCACCCAAGTGTTGTGTTTCCTTTCTCCTCTTGTGATTCCCAGCATACAGCGCTCCATGCTCGTTTTCGTTGTCTGAAGTCTCTGGGTTATTGCAGCATTTAAAACCCAATTTTCACTAGCATAGGTCAGGACAGGTAAAATGCATTGGTTGAACACATTCCTCTTCAAAACCATTGTTATTCTTGACTGAATGTGTGAGTTCCTACCAAATATGCTCCAGCCAAGTTTCATTCTTCTGTTTATTTCATTAATCCTGTTTTTCTCTCTTGTTGTTACAAGTTTTCCCAAGTATGTGTGGTTCCGAGCAAACATCCAGAGGTTTTTCTTGAAGTTTGACTGGTTCTTGCACTGTAAAAGCACATTACCTTTGTTTTTGTTAGGATTATCCTGAGTCCTATCTTCTGTCCCGCTGTGTTTAGCTCTTCAAGTCATGAAGTTAGATCTTCTGCGTTTGCTGCGAAGAGAACTATATCATCTGGAAAACGGAGGTGTCTGATGTTCTGATACTGAAGGGTTTTAAAAACTTCTTCTAAAATGGCTGTGAACAAGATGGGAGATAGACCGTCACCTTGTCGAACTCCCTTCTCAATCTTGAATTCATCGATCTCTTCATGCAGCACTACAGAAGCTGTGGCATTCTCATAGATATTGTGCAAGATACAGATGTACTCATAATCCATCCCTTGATTCTTCAGAGCTTTCAGAGTTGAGTAGGTACTTACCGAGTTGAAGGCCTGTTCGTAATCCATAAAGCAGAGGACAAGTAGCATCTCATAGTGGTACTCATTCGTTCTGTTAATAATTTCCTGTAGTGTGTGGATGTGACCATAGTGCTGAAGCCTTTCCAAAATCCTGCTTGTTCTCTGGGCTGGGCTGAAGACAGGGTCATTTTAAGAAGTTCAGCTATTATCCTCACGAATGTCTTATAGACAACTGGAAGGAGGCTAATTGGGCGATAGTCCTTCAAATCTTCTTTGCTTCCTTTCTTGTGCAGAGAGACAATCCTTGTGTGGTTGCATTCCTTGTTTTAGACAATTACTGAATAATTGTGCTAAAACATTAGCAATGTCTGTTCTACCAGCTTTCAGATACTTCGCCAACACCCCATCTGTTCCTCCTACTTTCCCCTAATAGGGTATAGATAGTTACTTACTATTAAAATTTCTCATATCTTCCTTGATTGCTACTCTGGTGGCTTTGCAAAGCTCAATATACTCGATGTTATCTCTTGGAGTGCCTGAATTCTTCAGTTACTTCTGTCATTTCATCATTTGCCGGGTTCTATCACTAAACTTCTTATCCTTAGAATTTCTTGACATGCTTGCTACTTCGTCTGCTGTTTTCTTCACGAAATCAATAACTTTTGTATCGAGTTTTTCCTCCTGAAGTGCTGAGAATCTATTTCTTAGTTCCAGCTGAAAAACTTCTTGTTATCCTATAGTTTACTTATATTTATCTCATCCTTGCTGCAAGAAACCAACTTGTTTCGTTCCATTCGGGGGTTAATATTAATTCTGCATGTAACAATTCAGTGGTCACTTCCAGTGTTGAAGTTTTTCAAAACTTCACAGTTTGTTACAGTGTAGTGTCTGTTACCAATATCTAGTCTATTTCATTTTTTGTTTCATTGGGACCTCTCCACATCCATTTCCTTATAGGATTTTTTTTGTATTTCTTTTATACATTTTGGTGCATTCTGCAAACTCTACTATGGATGAAATAAAAGAACACTTTTTCATTTGTGTAAAGAAATATATTCCGCAGAAGATATTTCTTTACACGTCAGGTTTCAACTTTTAAAAGTCATCTTCTGGTACAGTAAAAGGTGAACGCGAGTATCTATTATATATAGATGCTTCTCTGGATTCATTCATATATATACCCATATAGATAGGTAGGATACTAATTCACAGGCTAAACCACAAGCGTCATTGACTTGAAATTTTTATGGCGTATTGGCCATAACATGTAACCGCCAGAAAAATTGACTTTTTGAACCTCAGTGTCATGGGTTCTATTCCAGAGGGCCCCAAAGTCTCAATTTTTTTCATTTAAATGCATTGCTTTGATTTTCCGGAATTTTTAAAAAATACTTCCCAGATAGGTAGAGAATCGAAACTCAAGGAGCCTTTATATATGGTCATTATCTATCCAAAACATAAAAGGTTTTCACGGAAAATATCCTGGGTTCGATGTTAGGACGATGCACATATCTGCCCTTTAAAATACATGGGAGTGGTTTTTCATTATTTTTTTGATGCTTTTATCGAAATGATAGGAAGTTCGTGCTTGGCTAGAAGATGTATGGTAAGAATTGGTTTAAGAAAAAAATTTTCATAAGACCGTAGTATTCCTGGGTTCGATGCCAGAGCACAATAACTTTTCTCTCATAAGGAATATAAGGGAAAAGTAGGACATCGTTGGAGGCAGTTGCAACCAATATTTCTGCTTGAATTTGAATACCTCGTTGGAGATGGTGATTTTCTGTTGTGCTGCATAGAAAGTATTGCCAGAAAGACCCGGGTTTGATGCCAGGTGGTAAATATATCCCCCATACATAATACATTGGGGTAACATTTCGTAATTTTTTTTATGCATTTATCGATATGATAGGAAGTTCTTGGTTACATAGAAGATGTATATTAAGACTTGCTTTATGAAGAAAAATAGATAAGACCTTGCTATTTCTGGGTTCGATGCCAGGGCACATTACAAATTCTCACATAAGGAATATATGGGAAAAGTAGGACTTATTTTGAGGAAGTTGCAGCCAATGTTTCTGCATGAGTTTTCACACATAGTTAGAGACGGTAATCCTTTGTTGTTCTGCATAGTAATTATTACTAGGAAGACCCCGGTTCGATGCCGGACGGAGAAATTGCATCGAATTTTATGAATATTTTCAATACTTTTTCAACTTTTGATGACCCTATCGATATGATGTCGACTTGAAATTTTTGTTATCAACATGCTTGCAGAATGCAAGCAACGTTTTACTCGTATAAACTAAGGTTAGAAGAGGGGGGGAGTTGGAAGAGAGCCAACAACCGACAAACAGGGTGAGGTGGCCATAAATTGATGTATGTTAATTAAGTGGTAATTACATCTTTTGTATGGATTATTTCCAGCTCATTACTTTTTTCACATGTATCATATATAATAGGTCAATTGGTGAAAGAAACTGCCTGATGAAGAAATATTACTCAGGTTTCCGTCTGTGTTGTTGGTCGGTTTTGGCTACTGTCTTTGAAGCAATATTAATGTAATGAGAATAATGGGTCCAATCTTGCTTAGAACTACCAGATGTTTTGGAAAACTGGGTTTGAGTCTCAACACCATCGGACATTTAATCTTTTTTCTTTCTCTTAAGAAGGATATTTCTCTGAACATTTTGCCTATTTTATTCATGATATTTTGAAAGAATTTTGAAACATTTTTTCCATTTGTCATATTTCTAACATAAGGGTGTGGTCATTGCAAGAAGGCAAAGCCAGAATTTAAGGTGGCTGCTGAGAAATTCAAAGATGATTCCAAAATCGAACTTGCTGCTGTGGATTGTACTGCTGAAGCTGCCGTATGCTCTGCTGCCAATGTATCTGGATATCCCACAATAATATACTATCAATATTATAACAAGGAAAATCCAGTTCCTTATTCAGGAGATCGAACAGTAAGTGTGATTGTTTATTCTAATTACTATCATTTTGAATTAATTGCAGTTAATGCAAGACAAATTTCCTCTGGTTGTTATAATATAAGAAGTCAATAAAATCGTCTTCATTTTAGAGAATATATATGAGGAGAGAAAATGGTTATGATTCAATATTCTTAAGAAGACAATTTTGAGCATATAGATGAGAAAGGCTCTTGGTGACAAACTCAGCTCATCTTTTATTTGCAAATATACTCTGATTTCATTCTTTCAAGAAAGTTCTGGATTCAGCAATTAGTTGTGTTGTATAAAAATCGAAAGTTTGGAGGTTGTACATACCCTGTTTACTTGAATTTAACGTGCAATTGAATGTAACGCGCACCTTAAGGCATGAGGCCACACCATTCGGACTACTGTGTACATGTAAAAGAAACATAGTTAGTCATCCATGCCGAACCTACTATCTTGTATGGGAAATTTATTGAAATGAACTAGATAATGTTTGAATGATATAGAAACATTATTTCACTTCATTTTCGCACAGTAAACAAGGAAAAAAACACTATATTAATTATTCGCTACACTCGTTGTCACTGTCAGAGGTGGTCTTTGCGCTGTAGTCAGAATCACTTTCGTTGCAGGCGACATAGTTCAAACTTATTTTTACTTCCATCAAGTTTATTGGAGATGAAACATTTCAAAAAGCTTTTGCAACTATTGATACTGGAATAATTTTCCATACATTGGAAACCCATTGCATGACAACATGAGAGTAAGCTTGCTTTATTTTTCCAGATGAATTCAGTTCCCTTTCTGGGTCCGAGAGCCACAATGAATATTGCTCTTGTACTTTTGATTAGAAGAATTTGTAGATGTTGCCATCCAATGGCTGCAAAGCTGACATCATTCCTGCTGGAATTACAACTAATTCACTGACAAGGCAACATTTTTTTTCACATCAACAGTCATGTGACTGCAAAAAGCATTCTAACGAATAATTGAAGGCAAATTTAATAGGGGTACTGGGTGACGAGTCCACACGGTTGACAAACAGTCAACCATTAAATCTTCGCTTATCCACCCCTTCTCATGGCTTTGCTTGACAATCAGGAAGAGTCCCTTTTTGAAATTTCTCTTTGGGCTTGTTTTCCATTTGAAGATCAGGAATGGTGGCAAATTTTGCCCGTTTAATTTTACATTTACGTTTAAACCCTGTAATCCACCAGTGGGGCATGGCAGGAAGTGTAAAACAACGTTGGCTGTAATTGAGAGCATTGTCACTTGTTCGTTTCTCAAGCGTTTGGCCCATCCACGACGCCCTGAACTCTTGCCGCAGAATCTTCAGTCCTTCAGCAACTTCCCTTGCTTTCTGGGTAATGATGTTGACAGGTACAGGTGGCGCTGGTGCATTCTTTCTCTTTTCTATCAGAAACTCTAGCACTTAAGTGTCGATTTCTGGGTGCTTCCCTTTCTTAGGCCCCCTAAATTTCCTCCTGGACAATTTACAAGCAAAAACCGCTGCCTCTCGTTGATACCTGAACAGATGTTGGTTCTGTACACCAAATGTACTTGCAGCATGTCTCTTCCCTTCTTTCTCAGCGTGAAGGATTACTGTTCACTCTAGGACTTCTGTCTTGTTTTTGTTTCCATCACTACATTCAGGCAAATACGTCCAGCACAGGAAAGAGACTACTGACTTTTCATTGTCCGGAAATTTAATTGGTTCTTATTAAGTAAGAATTCTTTAGATTTTAAATTGAAAGGGAATTGGTAATTAGTCAATCAGTAATTAGTTAACCTGCTCAGGTAAGTGCACACATTAACCAATTACTGATATTGATTACAGATATATCGATTAACCAACATTTATGTGCACACATTATATAAATCAATAATATTAATCATTATACAATATCATCGATATTACTTAATGCACACATTAACCAATTTAAAATCGGCCAATTAAAAAATTGTAAGGCTAGCAGATTCCCTCTCAGTTAAAGTATCTGCTGACTGTATAGTATGGAGTATTATGGATGCTGTAACAGGCATAAATTACATATCGCATGGGTAAAACATTTGACAAGTCACATGAAATCAGGGTGAGAGGAGGATCCGACCGGCCGTACGTTGTGGGATGAGTAAACACTAGTATTATGCCCAAATCTAGTGTGCTATCAATTCTAATGTGTACCCTGGTTTTCAAGCTGAAAAAAGACCCAAAAGGGCACACGTTATATTCAAGTAAATACAGCATATTTGTGTGTTTTTGGATGATTTGAATTTTATGAAAATCAGTCAAGTGAGAGACACTTTTTTCTTTGCTTCAGTCTAGAGACTTCATAAGGTTTATGGAAGATCGTCGCAGGAAGTCTTCTGATGAGAGCTACGCAGAGAAAACTGAAAATGTGCTTCAGCTTTCAAAGAACTCATTTCAGAGCAATTTGATTTCACATGATTTTACTCTTGTGCAGTTTGTTATGCCAGGCAAGTAAATAATAAGTTAGTTCCTTCCTCAGTAGTTATTAAATATAACTTAGACAAAATGTTTTTAAATATTAATTTAATTAATACAATTTACATAATTAAACAACAGGTTGCCAGGAATGCCAAACTTTTGCTCCTGAATTTGAAGAAGCATCACGCCTGGTAGCAGCAGGTTCTTTTTCTGCAAAAGTTGCCTTAGCTACAGTAAACTGCCAAATTGAGAAAGGTTTATGTGAGCAACATCACATCAATGCTTTTCCTACCATAAGACTATTCAAGGGAGCGAATTTTGTGAAGGATTTCAAGGGTGATAAAACATCCAAAGTAATTGTTCAGTTTTTGAAGAAACTGACATCAGAAAAGAGAGATGAACTGTAAATTGAAATTTTTATTGATGCATCTTAGGGAGGGTCTCACCTTGTTTTGTGAGATAGAAGACTGTTTTTCAACGGTAAGTCTGTGGTTAAAAAATGAGCTCAAGAACAATTTACCTTGATCTTTCAACTGCAATACTTTCCTATGTGTGGGTATGTTATACGGGAATATTACTAGTTTAAGAGTTCCTGCTTAGCACAAGGAGTATTAAAAGAAAACATTGATAGTGATTTTTAAACCTTTTATACTGGTATGAGTTTAAAATTACTGGAACTGTCAAGATAAATTATTTTTGTACAATTTTTGAGGGAGTATAACAGTGAAGTTTCCAGCAATTTTTAACTTAAATTTTTTATAAAATGTCATTAATATTGCAATTTACGTTACAGTAGACATACCAAGACGTTGTTAAGTGTTCATATATATCATGTGTGATTTGTTTTTTGATATTTACCCTTCAGGGAGTGTGTATCACCATCACTACAAGCAGTAAATTTTTATCCATGGTTAGGGCAATTGCTCATTATTTTGTTAATTCAATCATTAATATCATCTCAAATAATATATGGTAAGTCATCTGTTTGATTATCACATTTTTATAATTATATCTTTATAAAATATAAATTATGGCATATTTTTGCCTGGTCTGCACTGCTCGGCCAGGTTTTGCTTTGCACTAAGTACATGCATGTAAACAGCTGGGAATCACCGTTTGAAATGGACTATTTTTCACATGCATAAGGTATGAAGGGTAATTATATCTTGAATTTTAGTCAAAAGTCTATATGAAGCAAATGTACTTATATTTTTAACTGTTAATGCCATAGTTAAAAAGCTTTGAATCATATTTGAAATATTTTTATTTACTTTATGTTTGGTTCAGGTGGCTAATTAATTGCATCTACAAAAATTGCTCTCTGTACTGGTTTGGCATCTTAATCAACCTGTATATATCAGTAGCTTTCTTGAACTTGGTTAATATATTTTTTTCTGCGGGGAAAGATGATGAAAAGTGATGAATGTGACTCACTGGGGTGTTTTTGCTGTTCTTAAATGAGACAATTGTCAAATCAGTACTTTGTACTCGTCAAAACATTTTCATTTCTATTTCCTTAATTCCATCGAAGTTAGAAAAATAGTGTTGAAGGTTCAATGTTTAATAAGTTATGTCTTAGATAGTTTTACAGTAGATGTTAACTCTATCAAATGTTGAAAAATATTTTGTAAATAGCAAAATGAAACCAGAGGATCCCAATTTTGACTTCTGAAGTGAAATGTATGATATTTTTTCTTTCTCAGTTGGATTTGGGGTCCTTACTATTCTAATAATGGAATAGAATCCATTCTTATAGGAAATATCATGATTTTATTTCTATAAAGTGCAAGAGAGAAACAGGTTTTCATAATGTTCTTTAAAAAAACAGGATTAAAAAATTGAATTATATTCTTAGCACACTAAATATCTTCAAATTAATCCTTGTTTTCAAGATCGATGTTGAAAAAAACCTTGTAGATTTTACATTTTAAGAGTTTGTGAAAAACTATTGAAAATTACAGCTGTTTTGTGTTGTGCATCACTGTCTATCGCCATTATATGAAATACATTTTTTGAAATATTTTTGTCATAGATAATTGCGATATGACTTAATCTTGTTTATAGAAAAGATACATAAATTATAATCTTTGTGTGGATAATTTAACTGAAATGTACTGTCCTACTTAACTGTGAAATCATTCCAAGATAAATGCTGTGAGCAATAATTTTCATATTTTCCTGACATTTCATTCGATTAAGTTGCATAAATAAATCGTTTTCAAGAATACCTATTCTGAATTTATTTTGCTAAAAATTATCATAATTGATTTATTTAGGTAAAAACATTAATGATTTGATTTCCTAACTATTTAACCTTCTTTCCACTCAAGTTGAACACATTTCAGAGTGAGCATATTTTTTATATATTTGTCTGGATAAACATATGTATGTAGATGTGTAAGTCAACCACTATGAACTTGTGTTGGTGTATGAAGAAGATCTTGGCCATTCCCCTTTTCTGATGCAATTTACCTCTTTTGATTGAGGTATAGAGAGATGGTATAATGTTAATATAAATACTATCTCTGAATATACCTAGTAAAAATCTCACCCTAATAAAGTCCTTTTATTATTTTTATTATTTTCTCTTTGTAAAGAAATCTGTTAAAAATTTTGTCGGAATATTTTCCCAGAAGATCATTAAATAGTTTCACGATAACTGTTGTTCCATGTTTCCTGTATAACAGTACATAAGTTAAATATTTTGTAAGATATAGGAGGAAGAATAGAAGAATACTCCAATTTGTGTTTACTGATATATTAAATTAACCATTTTAATAATGACTAGTTTTCACTGTGGACAATTTACTTATGTTACTTTATTACTCTAGTTTAATCTGTCATGTTCAAAAATTTTCATTACTTGTCACTTTTACTTTATTTCATGATTTGATGAATTCTTTTTCAGCAAAGAGTAGGAAAAAATCCTAATTCCCTTTATTTTAATTAAATGAATAAGTAGGAAGAAAGAGTTATATCTTGTTATCACTTTCAGCATGGATGCTGAAGTCAATTAAGGTGTAGCTTTCATTTAAGTTTATTCTTTGAATTTTCAGGTGCTTTCGTAGTTTACAATTTATTTGCTGGTATTTTTTTCACCTTTGCCCCATCATCTTGCCATTGACCATGGGATAAATGGAAGAAAAAGTTTCAAGTCATTGGAACTCTAACCCAGGTCGTCTTCTTCCTAGGAGAATGCTCTAAGCCAATTAATCTGTTGTCACCACGTTTTTTTGGGATGCCTTTTTGGCAAAGTACTCACTCACCACTTACACACACTGACGTGGTGGTGATGGATCACCACTATCAACCTAGGTAGAGGCTGTGGTAATATGACATAAATAGCAGAAACATTACTCAAACTTATTGTGGGCTCAACACTTTACTGGAGGAATTATACTTCAAATAAGTCAATTAATTATTTTTATATAATGATATCAGTGTAAAAGGTATGTGTAAAGACAAGAAAAT
The DNA here is from genome assembly GCA_947579665.1 of Sympetrum striolatum. Lineage (NCBI taxonomy): Eukaryota > Metazoa > Arthropoda > Insecta > Odonata > Libellulidae > Sympetrum > Sympetrum striolatum. The sequence goes on along the minus strand of OX388341.1, from coordinate 103,873,846 downwards.
AATGATAAATTACTTTGATGTATGATCCCGATTACCAAGTTCCACCAAGTTAAGGCTTCTTTGATTGAATTTACTTTGATGTAGTTCACTTTTTCAGACAAAAATTTTTCCCTAGCATCATTAAATGAGACATTAATCAGCATTCTCAAAATGATTTTCAAATGCTTATCAGTGTCTATTGTCTTCATTTTGTGTTAATCACTGCTTTATTTTCTTCATTCTTAACTTTACATTTTGCAATTAAATAAAATTTTTACACCCATTACTGGGCTGCAGTGACCCAAACGAACCAAAGTAGGCTGCATGAGATCTACAGACCGTATCTATTGGAGGCCTTCTTTAGGCAAACATCTTTTGTAATAATGCAATGCTTTTGGATGTCCCACATATCACTTTGGTCAAGGAAAGTATAAAAGGTTATAATTGAAGGATTCCAGGAGTGCTGTAATCAATTATGTGCTAGAGATATGGATGAAGAATACCCCCATAGTATCTCAAATTGTCATCAGAGGTGACTTAGCCGGTGGGAAGGGCAAGACAGAGAGGACTCATAACTGCTAGTGAAGTGTTTAAACATTCGATCTGTGAGAGTTGATGCCAGCTGACAAACGATCCATTCACGTGTTATCCGTGCAAGGAGACCCAAAACAGGGTGAAGTCTGGTGTGTGAGTTATTGATATTAAGCACCACTTCAGCTCTTGATTCTTTGTAAATTGGCGTCTAGAAGGTAGAGTCATACTCGGGGTATCGAACCATGATATTTTTTGTTCCGCTTCTCTCAGAAACCAAGATTCCAGTTCGGTTCTGTTTTCACTATGGCAAGTCTTAGTGAACCGGTTCTAACATTTATTTTTCCCTCTAACCTTAAAAATTTTAGAAGATTAATAGATAACGATGGTTTAAAGTGGAATGAATCATGCATTTACTAAAAAAGTGTGAGTTTAAGAATAAATACATAAAAATGATTATTTTGAATGTAATTTTTAGGTCGAGATCTATTTATTTAGGAGAGAGCTAATACTATACTTGGATTGTTCATGACCAATTTCCCATTCAGAGGACTCCCCGCATTGAAAGTGTAGAACCATGGAAGGTTCTGAGCGAGCTACTTAGTAATTATGGTATGCTGCGGCATTCTTTGAGATTTACCTAAGGAAAACTTATGCTGCGATTACCAAGTTTCGTTGTCGTTTTTTCTACTTCTTTCTTCAGTGTCATTAACAAACTTTCTATCTTCTTTGTATTATCGTCGTCCAAGCGATCTATAGCGGTGTTTAAGACCAGATGTTGACGGTGATCTTTCATATAAACCTTGAGTATTGGAAGGAGTGAAATTTATATTGGTTTCGGTTCTGGTTCACCATGTTTCGTTATTTTCTGTTTAGGCTCAGCTCCGCTCCAACCGAAAAATTTTGAACACGGCTGTTAAGGAATTAGAGGTTTAGAATCTCCAATAGCCGTCTTTGTCGGCGTTCCTCGTCTCATTCACCGGTATTCCGAGAAAGAAAGGACGGACACCTCACCTTAAGAGCACGTATTTCCAATGCGATGCATTCATCGTCAGGAGTATCTATATATATATATCTATATTTTAGTGTCTATTCACTCCTGACGATGAATGGCATCGCATCAGAAATACGGGCTCTTAAAAAGTGCTTCGTCCTTTCTTGTTTTCTCGGAATACAGGTGAATGAGACGTGGAACGCCGTGGAAGACGGCTAATGGAGATTTTAAGCCTCTTAACGAAAATATCGTTTTTTATTCGGTTCTGGTTTTCGGTTCCGGCTCGATGCCCTCGTCATACTGTTATCACCCTGGTTAATCGGTTTCTGGTGGCTGAAGAACGTTTTTCCCTTCGAGTTTACGTCCGAAATACTCGAGTTCTCCAGGCATCTCTGAATCTTTTGTATGATACGATAAACATGAATAAATTTGTACCCACATTCACATTTTTTTTTGCACCGTCGTAATTTAATCTATAAGTATAATTTGATTGGAGCGAAATATTTACTGAAACTTGTAATATATTACTGAGAAAGATATCATTACTTACGACGCCCAGCAGAAAAATTCTCCCGTGAAAGCATATAAAATAGAGCATTTATTTATATATATCGGCATTGCGAGTTTTGTATATTTTTTATCATCAGCTTGAGTTCCTAAGACCCGCTTTTACCTTGGGATAAGAAACATTAATTTTGCTCCATACCACGGACTTGTGGTGCAAGATTGCGTACCTCACCGTTCTCACACGAAAGCACCTCTCATTAATCATGTTGGAAGGTGTGACAAATTTATCGATCCTTTATTGCTTTGTTGATTCCATGACGAAAATCAGAGTGAAAGCTTTTACTGCCTAACAAACATATTCTTGAATTCAGTTATGACGAGATACCGCTTGCAATTTAAGCGCAGTGCGCATTGTTTCACTTTTAGCTCTGCGAGATCCGCAAGGAAGCTCTGAATGGAGTCAAGGTTTTCATAAGGAAGGCAGAAAAAGTCAGATTTATAATTTTTAGGAGAGATTATATTCATGAAGTCTTCGTTCTAAAAAAATAATTTCGTCGATCATTACATCTGGAGTGCTTTTATAGCTAATTTTAAGAAATGCTAAAGAATAATCACCCATTTCATTTAATAAAATGACCCCTGATTTCCATACGTAAATTTTCCGTAAAAATCACGTGATTTCTAGCTACAAAAATTAAAATATTGTATGGGCTTTTCTGATTGCTGAGCTTGAATAAATTCTTCCTTTTAATGAATGGTCGATATTTAGATAGCACAAACGGTTGGAATTTTTCCTAAAATAAGACACCATCGATTTGAGAAGATGCTATACCTATTTGATTCGTGGATTTGTTGTGCATTGAATATATTGGTTGGGGTCAAAACACGCTTATCCTTAATCGTAGGTGTTCACACCCCTCATTTCGAGCCGAAAAATTGGATTTACGAAAACAGACGCAGATGGATAGCAATGCGTGAGTAAGTACACTTAACTGATTTCTAAGATGTAGAGAAGAGCTTCAATGCTGAGTCACTTTACGCTTCGTACAATATTTCACTGTTGATATGATCTTCGAAATTCCGCTTAGTAAAGATAAATTAAGTAGCTGAGAGCAATAAGGAAGACATGTCATCATGATATACTGATTTTCTTGAGTTTTGGCGTATCCATGAGCTCATGACGGTTCTTTCATTCAATGCTGCAGTTGTGGCACTACAAAGATGGAACAGTGAAATAAAGAAACCGTTACGTTAGCATCATTTATCTGTGAAAAGAGTACTTCTGGAGAGAAAGTGCAAATATTAAAATGAAAATATATTTTGCGATAAGTAAAAAACTGTTTTAACTATACATTTGCTATTAATCCCATTTCTACCTCAGAAAAATTTCGAAGTACAATAATCTATTTTAATATATGGAATATAATTAACATTCTTGTGGATAAACTATATTTATAATTCAATATTTTGTGAATGCTCATCGCTGTGAAGCGACTGATTTTTTATGGTATGGACTTCCATGTATTTAATAAAAAACGAGTATTTTTCCTCTAACGATTCTCAATCGGGGCCTCGACTAGGTGTTTGCGCCGCAATTCTCTGTTAATCTTAAACTGATAAGGAAAAGGGTTGAGGTATATTTCCTGGGCATGCCCCCCTGGGAAAAAAACAAGGAAAAACGGACTTGAGAAAAGTGATGGGGCCGGGAACCGAAACCGCTATCTTCCTATATCCAGGCGGCTGCTTTAACCAGCTATGCTATCCGGCCAGTACATTTTAACATGGCTCCTCCCGACCTTTTTTTCAAGTCCGTTTTTCCTTGTGATCTGACCCTTATTAATATATAAATGGATATAACATGGGAAATTATGGATTTCGTCATGTTATAAGTTCTTGCAAAATATCAAATAACTTAAGTTTTGTAAACAGATCTAATCTACTTGAAAATTACTTTACATTTGTTTCATACAAACTAATCCTTGGAATAAAATTATTGTTAAATTAAGATTTCATAAGCATATTCCAGAAATATGGTATGATCGCTCTTCATCTCTAAATTAGTCTAAATAAACTAATGTATCGTAATGTATTCATATTATGAATATTTTATTGCTCTGATTTATCTTTCCGAAGTTATATACATCCTATTCGATTGCTTGGCTGTATTAAAGATGTGATCTGTACTAATGCATTTTTTAAGCATTGGATGTGGTTTTTAGGGTAGTATTTCTTTTTCGATACGTCTCGAATGGCATTTCGGATTCCGATACATCGGAAAACGATCAAATCAAGGATGGTAACGGTCGAGACATGACCTCGCGTTACAATTTCAACAAGGCGGCGCTTCACCTAAGCCATTACTTCATTTCCCGCACCTCTCTCTCACGCCAGTGTAGAAAAAATGTAGAATGAACAGAAAAAGACGGAAAATGTATTCGAGATCGTATCGATCAGGTCGGGAGGTGAACGAGAAGTGCGCTTATAGCCGGATGAGATAAAAAAACAGATGAGGAGCGACTGCCGGTGTCAAGGCGGGAAAAAGAACGATTTTTGGAGGTCGAGCGAAGGTGCCGGTGCTTGTCGGGAGATAAATTTTCATCCTCTTCCCCTTTTCTGAGGGGTTTATGGACCTCGACGTGAGAGAAGAGCAGCGCCTCTCTGTTTGACATCAGACTCCATCTCGACAGCAGCTGTGGCGGCGGTAGCTGCTCTCTACGACTAGGACCTCAAGAAGACCAGAAGCAGAAGACATGAAGGGAGACGTCACCCTCCCCTCCTCCTTCCTCACTCTCTCTCCATCCCTCCTCTTTTCCTACGCTCCTCCTTACCTCCCTCCAAAACCAAAAGTTTTGCCCCCCGCGGCTACTTTCGATGAGGCCATCGCTCTTACTGGTAAGCCGTTCGACAGGAACGGGGAGAAAAATTTATCATCAACTTAACCTCCATATATCCCATGGATTCGTAATTCGTATCGGAGTGCTAGGGTTCGTGACGGTTCCCGGTGTGACGTCAGCGGAAGAAAGTTTCAAAAAAGGCGATGGGATATAAATTGTAAGAAAGTGTCCGATATGTGTCATTTGGGAATCGCCGGAAGATATGCTGGTATCAATTGGATATCACGGTGGGAAAAAGGAGCTTTAAACCAGTATCGAAACGGATACCACATCGGAAAGGAATTAAGGTTCGATAATCTCCATTGGTTATAAAAGTCAACTTTGATGTAAAAAATTTCCATCTGAACTCACTCGATCAAGAACGCTTCCCGTGAAATTTGAGGCATTTTTCTAATAGAGTTATTTACTGAAATATTTTAATAGAGGGAAATCCTCTTATTGGATCATAATCCGTCAAATACAGGACAACAGAAAAATGGGGTAACTTTTTGAAAAATAAATCAAAGAAGATATAACTTTGTGGAACTTCATCCTAGTAAATGGGTGGGAATAACTGAACAAAAATTCCACTTGTTTAAATGTTTTTAATATCGCGACCGGTTTCGGACGTTATTCCATTATCAAGCATAGGAGTTATTCAAGAGTACACATATATAGATGTACAAAAGTTACAAGAAACATTGCCGATAAATACAAGAAAACCAGATTTTATTTTTTAATCTTAACATTTGTGGTAATTTCAGCAAAATAAGCAAATATTACCGAATATGGTTCTAAGAGAGGCGGTAAATGAATTTCTGTTTCATGTGCTACCAACTAAAATATAATACGATAGCTTTTTACATATATTGACGGAAAAATCTTATACGTGGCAGAAATAACATCGCATTTAGAATAAAATTATTTGCTAAAAATCAATATTATATCATTCAACTACCATTTCTTAACATCTCAGTAAGTCTACTATTTTTATGAATGATACATTATTGTAAATGTACGATAATATACTCGTACATATACATTATTTTTCCTTGACGATATAAATTTTTCACCGTGTATTGCTTATCTAATAGGTTATTCTTGTTTTGTAAGATATTTAATTTTACGTTATATGGAATTTTTTCAACCCTTACTACTATATATGAAAATCAGATGCGTTTTACTTCTGTAATGGGGTAAAATGTCTACATCTCGAAAAGTTCGAACTAGATATTTTTCACTTCCCCACATTTCTATCCATGGCGCAGGAATTAAATAGAAAGGAGCTAATTGGCATTGATACAACTTCAACAATTTCGAAAGTAAGGATTTTCAGAGAAACAGAGAATACGGGATCGAGGATATCATCTGAAAATAGAAACCTTTGAAGTCACTTTCCCATTCCACTCTCCTTTGTTGCAAGGTTCTTCTCTAGAGTATCTCCTTCCGATTCTTTCGATGCAATCTCAACGGGAACCCATCGATCTCATTCTTATTTTTTTCCTTCTCTTTCCGATATACGCTTTCAAACCTGCTACTCTTCGGTCATGTCTTTTCCACACAAAGCCCTTCAATCGTTAAAAAAAGAGGCAGTGAGGATATGGATTTTTAGAATCCGAGAGAAGTTTTTTCAAGCTTTATTATCGAAAAGAATTACTTCCCTTCGACTCTCAAAAGAAAGGAAAGTTTAAAGGGAAATCTGATACATACTTGTCTTGACGCACCTTTATAGGAAGTTTTAATCGCATTTCCTGCTTTATTTTAGGTACATCTGTATCGTCTTTTTCCCTGCGTTTGAAATTATGACATATTTCTGTAAAAATCAGAGAAAATAATATCCGTAAAATTAACTTTGAAATGTGATGCTCAAAATCTTTGGAATATTTGGATTGGGCTCTGTATGCTATGGAATTTATTCATATTTATTATAATTGCGTGATGCATTTTATCTCGTGATCTGTTTTCACTTTTTATGAATAAAAGCCTAGAGTAAAATAAATCGAGCAAACTACAATGAAGAGTGTTGAACATCATTATGCAAGATTTTATGCTTCAGTGTATCAAATGAAGAAGGATAAGAATGTTCTGGAGTAGATTTAATAGCAAGTTTCAGGTGATTATTACAGGATACAAATATTAATAAATGCGTTTGTTTATAATATTAATATTTTGGTTTGTTAACTAAATGATTTCGAGTGAATAACTTTCAATAATGAAGCTTTTTTCACAAAAGTATGAATATAAAGATATTTTTCTATTTTATAACATGGTAATTCTTGAATTAGTCATATCGGAAAATTCAAAAGATAAACAGCTGAGAAATCTGGGAAAGCCTCGGAAAATCAATAAAATCACCGAATGAATTCATCGTTCCTCAAGTGAAAGGGGAGATAAAAGCCTCAACAGGAGGCTTTCATTCATTCTGCGACAGTGAAAAAGGATTTTAAACTGTCAGGGTATTTAGTGTTCAAAATAGATTACAGAGAACCAAATGACATAGATTTATATATCTTTATACACTTAGTTAATCAGTTTTTTCAAATGATAGAAGTGAGTTTCATCGATCAAAAATTACACTTCGCTCAATACCTCCTAAAAACAGATAAAGGTCAGATAAAATGTTTGCCTCCTCTCATACATTTGCTGTTACGATTATCAGGGTAGAATTTCTGAATGAAATCTAGTTGGAGACGGAGTATCTCAGTTCGATACTTAAGATAACATTCCAAACGATTGTTTTTATGAAAAGTATGATCTGGTAAGAAGAAAAGCTGTATGCTGCAAGAAAGAAATCACTTTATCCTTTTTTCTGATGCTCATTAAGGACTTATCAACTGATGTGAAATGATATTAAAGTTACTAAAATGTAGAAGTGCAATCAAGTAGAATATATTTTACTTTATTTCTCAGTCAGAAGAAGTAGCCTCTTAAAATTTCATTTTAGTAAGTGTATTGCTTTCCATTAACTCGAGAAATTGCTTCCCGAAACTTTGAATTGAGATATCGTTATTCGAGTGAAGGAGTTTCTCAATGAATTCTCAATTTTCGCCTCGTTTACCCGCGTATGCGATAATTTATGAGAGTAGATAGTGTTCTTCAGATGACTAGATTACAAGAGCGTATATCAAGATAGAGTCACGGTACAAAGCAAAGTATTTCAAGGATTTCTCTTCCTCTTTGGCGGGAAGTATCTCTAAAATGGGTTAAATTACTGAACTAGAGTTCTCAAGATCATCACATGCTGTGAATTAATTCTGATGCATCGAAGAAAAGAACGATTCCTATATTAACCTGTTATGAACATTACATCCCTCACTTTTAATAACCGAGTTGTGCTATTACTCCTAGGATTTTTTTCATTCACTATGAATTACTTTTGATAACATTACTAAATTTCAAAATATAATGAATTATACTCATAATACTGCCCAAAAACTCGATGACATATCTTACAGAGAAATTATCTATAACCAATATGCTTATTATTTTAGAAAAAATAAATCATTATGGGTGAAAAGAAAATTAAACCTAAGTTTTGAGAGCAAGGTAACGTAACGGTATACGTACATACATCCACATCATCTTGCATTGGATTCTCCGGAATTCGCTACTTACTAATTCATATAGCTTCTGAAATATTTCACGATGATTTGTCAACTACCTGGCCTCCTCCAGGAATCTGAGGACCTCTTTCTTCAAAGCAATTTTGGGGTACCACTAAACAATAATTTAGCTCTACATTAATTAGTTCCATATTCATCAACGAAATTATTGCTCCAAAAAGAGGTTTAAGAGAGAAATGAAAAAAATTACAGAGGACGGTTTGTGTTCACATCTTTCATTCTGGAGGGGTTGGTAATTGGTGGGCGAGAGCGCTGTCAATCAGTGGGGAATCCGATGCGAGTGTTTGGTACATTTCTTCCAAAACCATGATTAACTCCAAGGATTCTCTCCAAATCATTTGATCCAGTTTCTTTTTAACCACTGGTTAGCTTCAGGTAAGTAGCACGCTCTCGCATAGTAATATTTATTCATGCATTATTCGAAAATCCACGGAAATTTTCAGGTCTGAATGCAAGGATTATATTGGCCTAGGAATGCATACGGAATTAAAGAACTAAACTTTAAGATGCCCATTTTCGTTTTTTGGCAATCGATTTCACGGACGCCTTATCTCACTCTGATTTATTAGTCCTTTTTTTGTCTTTTTTAGGTCAGGGCACGAGTTGCCAATGGAGGGTTGTCATAGCCTCTGGCCTGTGTGTGCTGAGTGCCATTTGCGAGACGGTGGGCGTGGCTTATTTTCTGCCCTATGCCCGCTGCGACTTGGCCCTCACAGTAGCAGAAAAAACGCTCCTTGGGGGAGCAGCTTCAGCTGGTGAGTTCTCTTTTGGACTCAAAGAAAACAATGTCCATTCTGCAATGTCGCTTTCTTCATTTCTGAGATCGCTTCAATGCATATGAGTACGATTCTGAGTACTAATGAACCCTGCAATCATACCTAGTTCTGTTTTTCCTGAACAATTCTTCCGCGAAATATATCAATCACCAAGAGGGTCATCGAAGAGAGTTAAAATAATACTCCTGTGGAATCAAATGCTATTTCAATGAAATGATAACATTTTGCTTCACCTCAAAATTTTGAACTAGATTATGAAATCTTGTAGCGAAAATCTCCCTTCAATTAAACTCGAAATGCTGTCGCCAGTAACAGGGATGATTGTGTTCTTATCAGCTAAGGGAAATTAACAATTTTTTTTCATTTTTTATACATTCATACATATTTTCTTGACCATGCTTAGGAAGGGAAGCAATTTCAATTCAATTTCGAGTCGACGTAAACTTACTTTTTTCATGAAAGAGGGCGCTAAGAATTATCGAATATCTTCGCGAGAGAGAATTTAAAAATGGTTATCTTTAGATGAATAAATGAAATTATGCTTAATTAATTGAAAGTTATTTTCTAATATATTTTACTCATTCTAATGGAAAAAACTGTTCTCATGTAGATTTCTAGGATCATAACAATTATTATTTTGGCACCAACATTAATTGGATATAAATGAGCAACGGTACTTAACCCTTATGAAGCTCTCATCTAGGTAGATTATCCTTGCTTGAACAACCAAAAAAATATTCTTTGGTATTTACCCATACTTAATCTAATGAAAGATCACGTGATCGTGGTTCTTGACAAATTCCCGGTTTCACGACAGATCACCGTTTTCACTGTGATCAAAGGTTTACATATCAATTTTTATGATTCCCTGGGTGATTATTTATACTAGTTTCTTACAATCCTATCTAAATTTCTAGGAATGACGTTGGGCTCCTTCTCTTGGGGAGTTTTGGCTGATTCTTGGGGAAGAAAACCCGTTCTCCTAACATCTCTCTTCCTTGTAGTAATCATGGGAACTCTATCCAGTTTAGCACCTCATCTTTACGTTCTTCTCGTCTTCCGCCTGCTGAGCGGTATCTGGTAAGTTGGGCTAATAAAGATAGGATACCTTCCTGACCTACCTAAGAATAAAAATATCGATCTCACTTAAGCTCTTACGTTTTCAGTAAGTGAAAACAACCAAGAAAAAATTAAAGGTATACGAAAGAGTAGTTCGTCATTCAATTACCTTCGGAATGATACACACATCGAAAATTATAAAATAATTAGAAAGCGTTCATTAAGTCGAAGGCGATATTTTTACGGAACTATACATTTTTAAACATCATACTATTCGATTAAAAATACTTGCTACCGTATCTTGGAGACACTTTGAATCCTCCGGAATAACGTAATTTCTGCCTTAAACATTGTCCTATTTGAAGATTCTAATTATATTTATGGAAACTAACACCGTAATATTTATTTCATCTTTCGTAAGACAAATGCTCTATCTGTAATACATTTTATAAAATTGTTCCCTTCAAATATCCATATCAAATAAAAATATTGCCAAAGGGGTATATATTTGGTCTCTACTCGAACAACTTCGATAATTGGTGATGCAACCCAAAAGAATACTTGCTAAGAAAGAATATGGGACCAAGGAAATAACGTTGTTGTTTCATTTATATACTTTTCATTAAATATTCCGTTTTTTCTTCTTTCCGAAGCGCCGCTGGAACAGCAGCTGTGGCCTACGCTTTTGTAGGAGAATATCACGGAGAAGCCTCCAGGTCAAAAGCTGTTTGCTGTTCTGGGCTTTTTGTGGCCGTTTCAGTTATTATAATGCCTGGTAATCACTAATAATATTTTTCATACGTATATATTTCAGATTTATCAATACTCACTTATTTTTTTGACTTCATAAATAAGAAATAGCATATTTACTTTATCTAAGTTACGCGACTTTGTGAACATACGCACAAATAAGGGCTATTTTTGTTTGAATTGTAAAATTAAAATTTAAAAAAAGATAATGAAAGGTAGTTGTAAGTCATACAATATTTAGAAACTCAAAATCAAATTAAAAAATCATAATTCATGATATTTTCCTCTTTTCAAGACTATTACTTCATTATGATAGATTAAAAATAATCTTATAATTATATGAAGAGAAATAAGATTTTAGGAGAAAATCCTCGACGTCTTATATTTAAGTTGAATACCGTGACATAAATTCAGCGCAAACCTCCTGTCATTAGTTTAATAACCATTAATCAGGAATTTTTTTCTGGCCAATCTGATCCTTTTATAGCCATCCTTGCAATTAAAAATACACGTAAACATTTAATGTAACATTTGTAACTGAAATAGAATTCAATGATCAGTATTAAGTTGATATGATTTTTTTTGCAGCCGCTGCATGGATAGTACTCCCTATACCAATTAATCCAGAACTTCCGTGGGGAGGAAACTTTGCTACCTGGAGAATATATGTTATCTTAGAGTCATTACCATCTCTCATCACTGGTTTATTTATACTCACTCTGGATGAAACTCCCAGATTCCAACTATCAAAAGGACGGGAGGAGGAAGCGATCATAACTTTGTCAAAATTGTACTCGCATAACACTGGGATTCCGATGCACGAATATCCGGTGAGAGCTCGCTATTTTTATTCGAAAACAGGTCGATTATGATTGGTATCATCAATCATAAGTATTTAAAAAGGCTATCTTCTTTCCACCAAATATTTACATTCTTCAAATTTTCTATATCTATGCGCTCTCAAAGAAATTCACTTTTAAGCATTTCATAGAATGTAAGCTATGAAAGTTTGACGTACAACTTAAAGCTTAATATTACTTTGTGAGGAAGCAGATCCTACTCAACTATTAGCTGAAATATTTAAATGTTGACTGTCTTCGCTATAAAACTCACTTTCAGGTGAAGGCCTTAAAAACAGATGGAGTGACAAGACCAGCAACCAGGGTACGGAAAGGTCTTTGCTCCGGTTTGCTGTCCGTTTGGGATCAAATAGTTCCTCTACTGAAGCCCCCTCACCTGCCTGTGCTGATACTTTGCTGTTTCCTACAAGCGGCATGCTTCATGTGGTAAGTTTCCTTTCAAATGGCTGTAAACATCGCAATGTGTCACTTTTTACAGTTAAATAGCTCGTACCTAAACATTTTACCTGACGCCTAGTCGAATTGTTTTGGAACGCCCTCATAGTTCTGCTTTGCGTAGTAAAAGCCATCAGTTCCGCTCTGGGCGGGGACATCTCTTCCGGCGGGGCATCTCACCCGGAATTACCTTATAACTCTATTTGCTATTATGTACAAATATGAAGTTCCCTTTCGTTAAAATTTTGATTTTACTTCTAAAGGATTATTTAAATGTTTTAAGAAGCTCTCTTTCCACTTTAATATGAATTCTCTTTTCTCAATAATTGAAACAAAGTAATTTTGGTATAATTTATACGTTCTATTTTAGCTCTGAAGAACATAGCATTAATTGAAATTTTAAAATAACGTACTATTTGACGCTGATATCAAGTTGTCAGGAAATATTAGTTTACTTTTTTCACCATTTATTTATTTTTCCTAATCCTCAGAATACAACAAGGACTTGAAATAACTTTCTAAGATTAAGTTCTTCCTTTCTTTAAATACACACGGAGAGTCAATGGTAAGCTTTCTTTGAATATTCAGGGTATTTTCTCTCAAAATGATTCCTTTCTTCGGCCGAATCACTACGAGTGATAAGTAGACTGCAACTGATTCACATTGCAGCTAAAGGACTATTGCATGGTTAACTTCCCACATTTATCTTCATGAAGTCGATTGGGGCTTCTCAGTTTCTCGCGCCATCTCCTAACTTTCCTCTTATCTCTTACTCGCTTTATCGTCTTAACAACTCTCACGACCGCACAATCACAAACACTGAGGAAAACAAGAGAACTGCCTACTTCGGAAAACTTTAAGGAAAAATAGTCGACCAGTATTGGTTTGGCAGAGTGTATTCACTGCACAATGAATCAGATAACAAACTAATCGGAGGAGCACGGAATACCCAAGAGTTATTGCTAGATTTTCTTCCTTCGTCGATCGTGTCCTTTGTGATAAAGAAAATTTCGTTTAGATCTTTTTATAATATTATAATATTTCTAGGAAAATAATACATTTTGCAATGTATATCTATTGTGGAACCTTGTTTATCGCGGTAAATCAGTTACAGACTCGATTGCAATCGGTTAATTTCCGTAAAAAAATTGAATTTTTAATTCGAATATTTTCATATTTAAAGCATAGAAAACCTGTTTACAACCTAAATACTTTTTTTTACATTATTATAGCCTCTTGACATGAAATAACACCCTTTACTTACCATTACACTCGTATTACCCATTATATTAGACTAAATAAGAGAAAATAGATATGTTAGACGTTACAAATGTCATAACTTTTTGAAGAATGTACATTTTTATTTGTACTCAGTATTTGAAAAACCGCGATAGAGTGAAGCCGCGGAAGCCGAAGCGAAGTGGTGAGGGACGGCTGTATATATACGTATATAAGTATGCGTGATCATATATTCTTACTTATTCTTTATACATAATTATATATGTTCTCACATGCTCATTGACTAATTCGAGAATACATTTTGCATATTATTAAGGAGAAGTTACCAACCTCACATTTCAATCTTGTACAAGTTTATGGTAAATGGAAACAACATTTTCAGTGAGGAAGTTGCAATTGGATAGGTTACAGAAGAATCATAATAGAAAATATTAGGTAATTATGTTTTTTTAATTTTTCTCATAACATTTGATGTTAGTCTGTCTAATTGCAAATAAATTTGTTAGAGATTTTATATTTTGCTAGAAAAAGGTCAGGATAGAAAATGTTTATCTTCTCTATTATCCAATTTAAAAACCATAAGATGTATACATGTAATTTTTAATTCCACAGTAATTTATTCTGACTACGCCTCCGTGGAAGTATTTTCATGTAAAATTCCATGTAAATGTGATTTTTTGGTATTTTTGAAACAATGTTTTATCATAACTGTAGATTGGAATTTTTTTCAAACGAGCATATATAGCTCATTTTTTCACAGATGTCTCCTTAAATAAGATTTTATTGCAAACCCTGAAACCACCTCTTTTGTTTTCTTACCAATTGCCCGAAGTCCTAGGAAATTCACATCCATCATCTTGATTCACAGACGCGCATAAATTAGTGTAGTTGGTTAGAATATATCGATGTAAAATTACAGATAAAATGGAATAGATGTAATACACTGAAGTCTTTGATGAAAAATTAACGCGTTACGAAGAAAAAGTAATAGTAGTTGAAATATTTCTACAATCTTTCGCAAATTGAGAATAATTGTTTATCTTTTTTCTAAAGTACCTATAATCCCTATTTTTAAGTATGGATTCCATTCATATCGCTTTGTTAGAAAGTTATTTATTCATTCACAAATTTCCATGTCATTATAATAGAAAATGGGAAGGTTTTATCAATTTTGTCTCTTTGTAAGAAAAATTAGGTAACTTTCCCTTCTCTTTTTTTGTAGCTGTTTCTTTCGAAGTTTTGAGCTCGCCTCGGAAGTTTCCTCGATTTCATTCTCAAAACTTTTCTCCTTCCTTCTTTGAAAAGATAATTCCGCAAGAAATTCAAATTCATACTTTAGACGATAAGTTACAATATAAAATTAAAATGAAGTTACCATTCTTTTTCAACTTGAATGCTCTTATCGCTGGGATTGCTCTAATGCGTGTGGAAAGTTATAAATTCTCTATAAATAAATCTTCTTCTATAAATACAGTCATACATTGTCTATCGCAATTGTATTTGTAATGATGGTCGATTGCACGGTGTCATATTCTCTGTTTCCGACTTTCCAGCCTAATATATAAATTATTTCACCTTTACGGATGGAATCCAGAATTGCGAGACCTCAATTAGTTTCACTCACAGTTGAATTTTAACTCTACAGTGCCAACGGCCTCTTAATCTGGCTTCCTGATATCTTCGGCCGCACTGCCTCTTCTGAGCTCTCTGACGCACCCATTTGTGAGGCTCTCGAGTTATCTCCGCTCCCAGATCTTCTTCACCAAGATGACGAGAGCCAAGGCTGTGATTCCTCCTCTGTGGACACGATCGCTTTCTTCAATGCACTGGTCATCGGTGGAACGGTGGGGATAGCATACATCATAGTGGCTTTTCTCTCTGGCCACGTTAATAAGAGAATTTTGTTTGGTGAGTTAACAATTTTTACAAGTGAAATTTACAAATAATACAATTTTTATGTTCTCAAGTAGGTAAATGCGCACAAGAAAATTATTGGGACTTCTGCGTCGAAAACGATTCTTTTTTTAACAATACTCGTTTTTCCAATTTCAACAATATGATTTTTATTGAAAGAATAAATGATAATGTGAAAAAACTAGTCTGTTACCGGAAAAAAAACTAGTTTATAATTAATATCCTTTTATTTCAGGAGACAGAGTACTCCACCCAAAAATGAGCTGTTAGGTCCTTTTTATGTGGTATTAATTAGATATCATACCATATGAAATGTGTAGTAAACAAGCAATAATTAATTTGAATTTATTTTCGAGTTTTGACTTTTAATCAGTATCTTTAGCAGTTATAAATGGAGTTAAACGAAAAGTCTTCCGTAAAAATGATAATTTTCTATTTCATTTGCGTAACTGCTAGTATATTCTCGTCTAAATGTTTATTAAAGAAATATATTTGAAATTTCTATGGAAGAATTGATTTTTCTTTGGAAAATAATAAAAGATTCCTGTTTTTCGTTTAAGCGATAACCTATATTCGCATAAATTGGTTAGTAATAATCGATGTTTTTGCAATTCTTACTACATCACGCTAAACTTTTCATTTCTAAACATTATTTCTAAATTTTCAATCCATATGTTTTATTATAAGTTGTAGTGAGATTGAAAATCATGCTTCTATATCATTATGTAAATTTAACATAAATATCGTACGTCCTAAGAATTGAAATTCCGTCGTAGGAATTCTCATCTTTCCTGATAGGATGAATTAAGGGAAAAATTCGAGAAAGTGTTTCGTAATGACATTAAGGGAGTGAGAGGGGTTTAGGGTCCCCTCCATATGGCCTCTCATAATTCATTTTCTGCTCGTTTCTGGTGTAATTTCCGGCCGAACTGTAGTTCGGTGTTGGCGAAGTGACATCTGCTGAAATACTGCTGCGGCATATGGTACTCAAAGAAGCAAAGGAATAAATACATTTTTTGAGTTGTTTTAAAGTTTATTGACATAATAACAAATGTTTGCGAGTTTACTACGTATAGGTTAACTTGTATCTACGCTAATAGAGTTTTTATTTTGAACTAACTGAGTGCCCGTTGAATCTCAACGGAAAAATCAATGGAATTTAAAACGACGGAAATAATGAAATTTACATACGAAAAAATTATGTATGAAAAAGAGGCACAATTTAATATAGGATTAAATACGAACCATACACAACCAATACTTCTTTCGAGGGACATTCTATAGTGTATTTAACTGAAAATGTCAAGTAAATGAACGAAAAAGACTTCAAAAGTGAAATATCTTGTCAGATGACATTGTACGAAAATGATGCTTAATCGACTAAATTCTTATTCAGTTTATCCAATTTTCCTTACCTAGCTATACTATATATAATTTACGGCAATAAAAAGAATATAGGTATATTTTATTGTTTTTGATACTTATCTAGAGTCCGTACAATGATAAACTACTTTGATTTTTAAGGATAAATAAACTCTGCAACATACGAAAGACATATTGAAGCGTATTTATAATGAAAAAATTTGATCAGCATGCATAGAACCGAAGCTTAAAAATATATGGCAGTAGCCCATAACCTGAGAGAGGAATTTCATATTTTATTGCCTAACAAACTTATTAACGCAGCGGCGATCGTTTAACATGAACATTTAAACAACATATTTATGAAATAACAAAATACCTATGAGTATGATGATCACCATCAAGAAAAGATAAAGGCGGATAATACCTATACTTAAACACACCAATAGATCTATTGAAACATTTCTTGGTTTAATTTCCAATTCTATATCTAAAAGTACAAAATTCGTTTACCTATCCAGTCAGGTATAAAAGGCTTGTGATTCCTTACTGCTCTAAATCCCATTCTTAACACTTCAAAGGAAGCAATCACTGAATTCAGGGATATTTCAACGATCTCAATTGAGTCATGCTTCAGCGTTAACGGCTAAATGCACGGCGGGACGCAAAAAGAAATGATTAATTATTTAGGTAGGAAAATAAGAATAAAAAATTTATCAACATTCCAAGTTAAATGGATATAATCACTCGATATGAGGAAAGAAAATTCATTAAACACAACGATAAACTTTAATTTCAGTTAAAGAACCATAAAAATTGGTGTTGCCATATACAAAGCCTAGTTGCTGCGGACGCGCAAATACTAACGAACTTGTATACAAAAATAGCTTGGTCGTCAAGGGTTGTTTACAATCTCAGATTTCCACAAAATTTTCCTATTTTACTTCCAAATTCTCGCAAATTCGAAGTGAAAGCAATATTCAACGACCAAAATTAGAATTTTCATTCCATTTCCTTTCCTTTGGTGGTAGTCTTAGGTTCGAATGACCGTTCTTTCTAATTTAATTTTGCCAAAGAAAAGTACCCTACAGGCGATAAAATTTTGCTACCCATATAATTCTTATGAAAACTCTTTGATCGTCTGGAGTCGAACCGAGTACAGTTCGGTTAATAAAAAGCAGCCTATTATCTGCGTAGGGGATACTTTTAATATTGTACGAATTTTGAAGTTTTGGAAATGTTTAGCTTGGAAGTTTCCATTATCATAATAGTCGGGTAGATTGTATATATAATTCTTAAGATACGTGAGCGTTCTATTAATTCATTTCATTTTGGAATTGCCAAAATAGTAACACCTGAATATCAGAAAATTCGTGGCTTACTCCTAAAATAGCGGCAACCAACGAAGACCCATAGACCCCTGTAATGCTGCAACTCTTAATACATTTTTGAATTGTTTCAGTCGATGTTCCAGGCGTCGATGGATTCCTATGCGGTGCTTTCCCTAATATTTAATCCTAATGTTTGATTTCTTTGATTAAAATTAATACATTTATGAGAAAATAAGAATATCAAGATATAGTTATATTATCGATTAACTAATATTAAGTGAATGACTTTAATAACATTTATTATGGATTAGAGTTCATGATTTGTTAAGCAAGAAAGTTTTATGGAAAATATCACGCAAGTCCTTTCTATTGAAAACGTAACATATTTAATACTACATAGTAAATATCGGATGATGAAATCATTCTTTATAGTGAATAATATCAGTCATCTCAGAGATGAGTTATAACATAAAATGTTACGACGGTTAAAAAAATTATGAGACATAACAAACCATTATATAGGATGGGTTCACCTTTGGAGGAAACCGAAAGTATTATTAATTAGATAATAGAGTTGAATTATAAATAATGTTTTATGTGAAAATATCGGCGTTATTGAGATCAATATCCTCAGGGAAAAAATTTCAGTTCTAACACTGTAGCCAAATGGAGAGCAAAATGGAATGTTTCCTCAGGAGTCTTACATTTCAGTCTTTGAAAAAGTTTAAGTGGTTTCCAAAACTTTGTATATTGGTTCTGACGCACAAAACAAAAGATTTCGAGGAAATTCCCAGAATTGTTTCCGGAGTTTCGAAGAAATTTGGTCATCGGGGAGATTATGGAATCTGGAAATGGTTGAGAATTCCCAAGATAACTGGGATCAACGACGCATTTATAAAATGCTTTTACAAATATTATTTTGTACATCTTGGCCCTAATACAAAACTTTTGAAAATATACTATTTTAAGTGTTTTTTGTGAATTCTTACTTACATTTGCTTACGACAACGTTGAGAGGACGTAAGTTTTCAATCAATAAAAAAATACAAACATTCTAAATTGGATAACGTTTGATATTTGTAAGTTTGATGAATGTCGTCTAAATTAAACATCTTATCACAATTATTTTAAGAAAATAAATTAGGATAAAAACTATTAACTAAAAATTTTAATGAAAAGGTAGGTTTCTTGACAAAGTCTCGAGTGATAAAGATGAAGTTGTAATCTTGCCTAATTTTAAATCGAAATCCAATTCTTGGTCGTTTACTTTTAACCGTTGCACTGTCGTTATTTTATGTCTGAATGTAACAGCGACGGAATAACTTCGCGGATCAAGAGTGAGCTCGCCTTTTCGTTGCTATTCATCAACAGTTTCTGAAACCACAGGAAGCAACGTCCTTTCGGTTTGGAGTGAAATATATATCACTTGCATAACGTGATCTGGGCACTTTGTTTCGGAGGGTATTTACTTATTAGGAGAATAGAAAGGAGGGATTGCGGCGCCCGTCCTATTCCTTCGTACAAATATCCACTTCTTCGCCGCCATCTATTTCCATTTTCGCGTCTCTTTCACACTCAGAAGTTTGCTCCAAATCCTTTCACTTCATTCCGTGCAAACATTATAATAGTTTTCCCAGCTTCTCCTGCTACCTTTGTCCTTCCGCTCAGCAACAGTTCACTCTCGTTTTTCGTTTGTTACCGCTTTAATCATTTGACGGGTGAAATAACGTTTCAAGTCAATCAAAGGCAAAGGATCATCAGACTTAAGTGTTCTTTGTAAATCCATACAGTGATTCTGAAGCTATTCACCGAGCAAAATCTTACATTCAAGAACCCTATGTATTAGTGATTTGTTTTGGTTTCTTTTGAATTAGCAGCTGCCAATCTCGTAATTAACAGCTAGGTATTTGCTGTTACTGCATTTAGCAACCTTTTTCATATTGCTAACCTTACAAGCTGGAATTCGTGGATTAACGACTCAAAAGATAACAAATTTGATAACTTTATGATTTTTATATTGTTACGATTGATGATTAATAATTTTGATTTATCTTTTGTTTCATGAAGAGTGTAAAATATCAGTTAGTTATTAATTTCAGTGAAGAATATATTTCCTCTTCTTCGTGTTCTCCATTATTTTAATCATGCAATTGGCAGCAATGGGCACAATTTCCCATAAAACGTAAGAATATGATAAACACTAAATAACTCATAATTTATTAACATAAATAATATGTCTAATTGTTGACTAGGGCAAACCTATTACGAGGATCCATTGATTTGTTTTACGATATATAAGAAAATATAAAATCTGAATTCTTCTTTTATAATTCCTTCAGCTATAAGATCCTGAACTGTGCTAACCGTCAAAACTTTTCAATTGATTACGCATGTGATATTCTAAACCAATAACCATACATTATCTTTAGCTTTGTTTCATACTATTTTCATTTTCAGCGGCTTTCATGTATATTATAACAAAGTGGTACAATAAGAATTGTTGAAGATGAAAGATTTAACGTTAAAAGAAGCTGTTTATGATTATATTACTTGATTTGTGTACTTGTTTCCACGAAACCATCAAATGGCATAGTGTTTAGTACTTATTTTTTTTACTTAAGTGATTTTAGGTACCGGTGTAAAATTTTTAAATTTGTTTTCGGCATATCTTGATTCCGAATCAGGCATACCAATCTGATTGTAGAATTTTAGATGTATTGATATCTTACAATATGGCTAGGTGATTTCGCCATAAAATTTTTGCAATGAACTAATTATTCGCTAATATCTATTCTCGAACTTGTATTTTGAAGGGTGCACCATGCTGTTTGCTTCAGCAATGGGATTTGGGACAGCTCCTTCTTCACCCTCATCAGTGACTTTGGCTATCACTTCCTTATTCCACGCTTTTTCTGGTGTCTCCATCACCCTTTTAGGCGGCATCGTCACCGATCTGTTTCCAACGCATTTGCGGTGAGTAAACTTTTATCTCTCTTTTTTCCATCCTACATAATGAGAGCTAAGTGAAACTTTATTCCGAGTGGAGCGTGGGATATCCTCGACACGAAAGGCAGATTAGAGTTTTAAAAGCTCCAAAAAGGACAAGTTTGCAAGCAAACAAATAGTGTGGAAATTCCAACCAGAGGGGGTTAGGGTCTTCCGTGGCTGCTCTTCGCAAGAGGTTGCTATTCCCTATACGTATTTTAGCAACTACTATCTTGCAGGAAATGAAAAGAAATTTCTTCTTTTAAAGGCAAAAGACGGAGAAGGAGAGAGGATATTGAAAATCTGTATTTTTCTTCGATAAGAAGGAAGTCCATTTCCTTTGCTATCAAATTAATAAAACTCTGCCAAATGATAGGTGTCCTTTAACGTCCTTCGTAGTTTACGAGGGACAACTTATTGTACAACATTAACGCTATAAATCGTGTCTTATAATCGTGTATAATGTTCTTTTATGTTGTACTTGTCTTCTCTTTTTAGAAAAGATTTTTTATATGATTAAATTACTCTACCCATATGACGGTATGTTTTTATCATTGTAACGTTCGATGTAAGTACAATCTTATGAATTATGTGAAATTTATCAAACAGGATCGATTGTATGTTGAAATAAGGAAAAATATCGTGAGCAAATGTCCAAAATGAATTAGTTTACCCAAAGAAAACATAGCTGTTGAAAGGTTTTCAATTTTGAATCTATCTTTTTCAAGATTGGCTTCTCTTAACATACTTATCACGTTAATTACCTCTCATTACAATGATCCATCAATCGTTCGGTAGGTATAATCACGGAGCTAATCGACTTCTCTTTATCAGTCCTTCTTTACAAGTCATTTTCTTGCGAGGGCCAAAAGATCAAAATGATAGCTGAATATCACCTTGTTTTTATTTTTTCCTTCAATAGTCATGCGAGGTGATCAATTAAAATGAAAGATATACGGTCTTTCATCTCATCTATATTTACATATTTTATCTTTCCTTCCTTCGAGGAGAGTTTCGATGTAATTATACTTCCTTATTTCGATTTTTGAGGAAGTTCGACATTAAACATTAAAATTAATTTTATGAAAACTACTTTCCTTCTAATTAATATCAATCGTATAAAGTTGTTGGTGAGATATTTAGGTTACTCTTTAAATACTGGCTATTCATACCAGTTAAGGTTATTTTTGTTTCAATTGGAGAAGAAAATTACTTGCAGATTACCTTCACGTATGTGATTTCTGCGTAATTTTACATAATATTCTAAAGAATCGAATTTTATGTAGAACAAACATAAATGAGCGATATTTAGGATTCAAAGTACGAATGAGAGACTTTCCATACCGATTTGTGAGCAAAACTGTTATAGTTTTAGATTTTTATAGAATAATTTAGTTCACCTGAGTTTGTTTTAAATAAATCAATATTATAAATATAAGTTATTATATAGCTATGTAAATATAAGTAAGAGATAAATTTCAATGTTAACGAAGTCATAAAATAGTAGACAGAAGGTGATGGTTATGTAATAATAATGAATAAATACACTAATAACATCAAAACTAGACAGTATTGCTTATACGCATTTAACTCATTACGAGAGCAGTTCTTTGGTGACGGTTACGATTTAAAAATTTTAATTATTTACGTGGTTATTTATTTTACTGTAAATTTCAGCATAAAACAAATTAAAAACTTCCTTTAATATTATTCATTGAAGGACCATGCGGGGAATTAAAGTGACATAAATCAACCAGAATTTCATTCTTAGGTGGTTCGAAGGGGTTGTAATGTGACTGAATGTGGAGAGAGTTAATTTCTAGCAGCTTAACGTAGGATCAATAATGTTCGCGCAACCCTTTTTTCTGAATCCTGACCTCTGGTGAATTTCGCCATTCGTCTGTGTAATTTCGGTGAGGCGCCACCTTTTCATGCGAATCCCCGCCAAATGAACGCAAATGCATCGATTCTTGTTTTTGCCGTTGTGATTCCCGCCATCCCATGAGACGCTATTTTGTCCCACAACAAATGCAATCGGGAGCACGGTATCATTTGACGGATTTTTATGTTAGGACAAAATCAACGTACGAAATTGTTTAATTTCGTAAAATTTTATGATTTGTATGACTACTTACGTTGTATACATTGGACTGCAAATGTTATTGAATTATTTTACATTATTGTATGAAAACATTAGGGAACCTCTTTTATGAATATTTTTGGTATTTCAATGTTTTGGAAATGATTGTTCCTATGAGCCACAAGGCAAAGTTTTCCGTCATCTTTCTCTGCCAAATAATTCCTCAAAGCTAGAAATTTATCGAACTAATGGGATTCATTAAATATTTTACAAAAATCTTTGATCGTGTGTAGTAAAATACAACCAATGGTGGTTAATGAAGCCCTTCTCAATCTCAAATCTCTTGCATGCTAGGATAACACTGTTTTCTTCTGATAATTATGTTGTATTTATTTTTAAGGAAATTTTCAATGATTAAATTGTTATATTACGTACATAGTAGCTGAAAAAGTTAACTTATAGTTAACTAACTATGGTTTGCTTAAAACGATATGTGTATCGATTTTTGCGGTAATGTCTCCGGTGGGCTGTGGCAAGGTATGCATTTTGAGAGAATTACATTTATTTTGATCAATGCAATCCAATAGATAAAAATGGAGGGGAAATGATAGCTAAAAATTATTCAGGTTTTAGGAAGAGTATAATAATTGTATTACAACCTTTCATTTAATTTTTCTATCAATATTATCCACATGATGACTGAAGTCTAAGATGATTTGACAATGGCTTGACGATCTTTATTTTCTTCACGAATGTTTGAAATCGGCAAAAATAAATGTCCGATTTATTGGTGAGATAGAGCGTCAACGGCCACAAGTCGCAATCTGTTGCGCATTACACGTTTAGAAGAAGGAAAATCCCTGCTTACGTAAGAGCTCTCTGAAGAATCAATGACGAGGCTCAAGAATCATTCCGCAGGTCAAACGTCCCTTTGATCGCACCAAAAATAGCATTTCACGCTTTGTTTGAGGATTCAACTGTTCCTGGCATGTCCTTCCACTTCTATTATTATTTCCAGAACATTATTAGCAATACGTTACAATATTATTTCCACAGAACCTGAAATTCCTTGCAATATGGAACGGATCCAGCGATAACGAAGTTTTATGCTATCTTCACTGCCATAATAAAATGAATCACAACATGACTCTAATGCAAATTTTTCGATAGGCTTCATTATTTTGCCATTGCATTTCATCCTAATTCCTTTGGAAAGAAAATTCACAGGCGGGCGTCAACCCGACTGAAAAGGGTAGATAAGAATTTCGCGAATATTTTGCTCATAAATACAGGCATTGTAGCTGTATAACGAGTGGCATGGAGTGCATTGTTGAATGCCCAGATGTACCCACAAATACTCATGTCTGCATTCGATAAAAAAACAAACCTCGTGTGATATTTCTCTCTGTACATCTCAAGGATTCCAAATATCGATTACGAAGCCTCGAAATGCCATCGCAGTTTTATTGAACAGAGTGTTTATTGATTGCTGCCCTATATATTTGGTTTTCATTCATTTTCTATTTATCGCGGTCTCCTTGTCTCATTTCCGGAGCCATGATTGCGTTTCAGAGACAAACCGAATGGTCCTCCGTAAATACCCTTTTCGAAATTTCCGCTTCCAAAGCGATGCATTTCTTCCCAATTGCCCATCCATTTCGCATTTGGCGCAATCTCGAGCCTCGGTCGCCTAATCCGTGTTTGAGTGTGCTGAATGACGGGGAGGGTATCTACACGATTACCTCCAGAGAGACCAAGCGTACATTCGTGAAATCTTATCTAGGAAACCTTTTGGAGGAATGAGCAAATTTTAAATCGAAATCGATTCAACAAGCTTTTGAAATTTTTGATATTAGGATAGAGTTTTATCGAAATCGCTCTTTATGTACTCCGTGGATCGTTGGGTTGCTTTCCGCTGCTCATATTTCCTTTGATTTCATTTCTTTCATCGCTGTCGCACCTTTCTGTTTAAGACGATCGATTTACCCACAAAAATGGCTCAAATTAATTTTCCTTAGAACTCCCGCAACCGCAAACCGCTCAGTTTCGATTCCTTCTCAGTGTATGCTTATAACTTTGATAGTATTAATGTTTCGGTGCAAAGAGACAGGAGTTGGAAAGCTTTGCATACTTACGTGTTTTCACCGCACCGTTTGAGTCTCAGAGTCTCGGAACTTATTTTTTTACTTCCTAACTAAGTAATGGTTACTTATGATAACTTACGAGGTAAATATTATATAATGTACTTAGCTTTAACTTTGCATCTCTTTAGTGAATTTTCATCGTCTATTCTACGTTTTATAACACATGCTCCGTCGTTACATTACTTGCTATGTTATGTTACTTGCTATTAACTCTGATTAATTTATTTTCTTACGTAAATTATATCATGATAACAAGGGTTCTTTTAATAGAAACGGAACAAGAAAAGACCACTAGGAAAGATAAGTTAAATTAAGATCCACGATACTCAATTTCATTTCCTCCATCGATTTTCTTTAAAAATCTCTCAATTATATTTGACCTCAAAGTAATCGTTTTATAATTTTTATTTTTACGCCGCATGTTTTAGTGCTGATTTTGAATTACTCTCTTAAAAATTATCGAATAAAAGAAACCGGTTTGACATGAGCTACAGAAAAATATATAGGAATAGAAATTGTCATATCTCAAATATTATCTCAGTGATCACCGTCTTTATGATTCTGGAAGGTGTGTCTAGACACTTCTGCTATAAGGAATCTTTTAATAAAATAAATTGCTACAATAATTTTTCGTGGCAGTTGAATAAATCTTATTTTTTTATCTTCCATAATATTAGAAGTCTTAAACATATTTCACGATGATTATGGGATCCTTTGGAAGATCTCTCCGGTAAATCGATCAAAAACAGGAAATTAGCGAATGTACATACGTATGTACCTTCGTTTAGTTGGAAATATTAATTATTTTTCAGCTAATCTACTTATTTTATAATCTAAATAGACATATCAATAGCTAGCAAATTATATAACTCGATTAGTGCCGATAGAATGAAAAATATTAGGCACTCAATAACGGTAAAACTATATTTTAACATTATTTCTTATAAAAGGAAAGGAAAGAGTACTATTTTAAGCATTATCATGAAAACCTATTTTTACTTATTTAGCTAAACATTCATAAAAAATTAAGTTCGTAGCTAATTAAGTTCCAAGTACTTTAGAACATTAGAACATTAGAACATTACTTTAGAACATTCTATGTAGCACATATATTTTTTTAAGTCATCAAATGTCCAGAAAGACATATTTTAAAATTTTTTAATCCCATAATACCAAATAACATACATGTAAGTGATAAAGAGCCAGAAAGAGTATTTACCCAAAGAGCTTATTATAAATTTTAGAGGTTAATAAGAAGAATCAAGTTATTATTTTTTAATGATTTAGACACTACATAATGGCAAACCATGAATTGCAAATATATTTGGTAATTTTTCGTTCTATAGGATAATTTTAGGCTTCTATTTCCTTGTTTCTACGTAATTTCTGTGTCCTTAATGCCAAAAATACGAGAAGCCTTACTTACAACCGTTAAAAATAAATTAATTATAGATTTTATCAACTAAGGATTTTACAAGAACGCGAAATGTAAGCTTACCATTTTCGGCCCATATTTTTAATTAAGGTCTTTATATGCATCCAGCTTCATGTTAAATTATTTCACGAAATACGAAGCCATTCTTTCATTTCCAAATAGTGGGAGACTAAATACTGAGAGAAACTGGAAGCGGAGAGTTTTCACTAATAAAAACTTTCAGAACTTATCCAATTAATGAATGCGTGCGTTCACAATTTTTATTTTTTTACCCTCAAGTGCTGCCTCCATGAGTTTATCGCTGACTTTTGGGCGCTTTGGAATGGTTGGGGGAGGTTCGGTCATCGGAACCCTACTGGAAAACAGCTGCGAGTCGGCGTTCCATACGACGGGCGCGGTGGCCCTTGGTAAGGATCAATAAGGGGTTTTAGCTTGCGTCGCGCCACCTAATTTATTCAATCATTTTCTGCCTCACTCTCGCGGAAAAGGCTTACACCGGGGACATGCTGTCGATTCTCGCTCATTTCCTACGCTGACTTGAATGGCTGCACGCGAAATTGCGGTCCCTCTCGAGACGGAATTGATAAGTGAATGCGAAGTTCGCCGTAAACATTGTCAATATGTGATAAGGAGGGATTATCGGATCCTCATTCATTACTCAGTTGCCCGATTTCCTAATCCACTTTGAAATGAACTTTTGTCCCTTGCCATGAAACCTCTATTCTCTTTTCAAAGTTTAACTTTACCGTGGCTTCCGAAATTATATTTATTTTATTTTTATTCCAAACAGAATAATTCATTAAATATCATGGTAAAATTGAATTTTCTTGAAAGGTTAAAATACATCAGCAAATTAATATATTAAATTAATTAATAAAAACTTAAGGAAATTTCTGTAAATATGATAAAATATCGATTTATCATCAAATTTAATCTGTAAAGGAGATATGTTTTCGATTTTCATTGACATTTTCCTCCGCAGCGGTCGCTCTACTGAGTCTTCTAATTCCAAAAGGATGCAGACAAGAGACTTCGTTGAGATGAGGAGACCAGCGTGTTGCTTGAATAAAAAACTGCGATGGATGAATGGAAGAAGGAACACAGCCAAAGTTGCAGCAGAGCGGAAATTTTTTGAGCGAACATCGCTAAAAATCCCACAGCGAAATCGTACAACGCTGAGATGCTGTCAGGTTTCAGCTGAAAGTTCTTTCGTCTACGTACTTTTATATAGGAAGCGCAATCTTCCATATTTCACAAACGTCAGAAGATATTGTAACAATTTCCCCCATTTTCTCGTTAGTATTTTTGGTTAAGCGGTTTGTGGTTTTGAATGTGACAATAATTGGAATTTTTCCCATAATTTCTCAGTGAAATATATTTAAGGCAATCCAAAACTTAAGGAAAATTAAATTTCAAATTGTTTTGAATTGGAGTTGAAAATTTAGACTGATGTTGATTTTAAATGCATTATTTAAATTAAACTCACAAGTATAAAATATCTACGTGTATCTCATGCTTTTTAGTGACTATGATTTTAAATTTGAAAAGAATTTCTTTGAATTATCCGAGATTGATGTTTCAACTCAATCTTCTCAATGGATGCACTGCGTAACCAATATTGAATTTGCCCAATAAAGCCTCGCCAAAGCAATATCTACGTTTGCTTTGAACACAAGAGACGTGTTCTGCAAAGCAATGTGTGCTTACTCTCACATTTACAAATCTGCTCCACATTTCCTCCTTGTTAAATACCATTTGCTACCTATTTCTAAAACCTTTTCCGATTTTCCAATCCGAAAACACGATACTAAAAAATCTAAGTTAAGTTAATAGTATATTATAACTCTTTAAAAAGCCAAGTGATAAATTTTATTTATAAGGAATGGCGAATGTTATCCCAATTTTAATACCAAACTTCTACCTACTTAAACTCAATCGATTTTTCTCTAAATGTCAGCCGAGGGGAGAACTTACCATAAGGGCGTGCTCTTGAGTTTGGAGCTCAGAAAATTAGAGATGGTGATAAAAACGCTTGGAAATATGTGACTTGTAGCTATTCACTTGCTTTGTCACGTTTTCTTCCTCAATTTCGATAAAAAGCTATATCGATGAGGTAGAAAAACTTTACCTCTAACACTGTATTCCGAAAGAAAGCTGAATGTAGGCAAAATATGTGTGTGGAATTAGTAAAAATAGGATTTCTTTTTTATTGTGGCCATAAATTAAGACGAATCTCTCAAAAATGCCTTCTAAGACAGAGCAAAACTTTAAATTTTTTACTTCTGGCTTTTCGTTGCCCATTACAATTGATTCCTCCAACAAATATTAATATCCCTTATTTTGTATAAAATTATAAACTATTTTTGGTCACCAAATGTGAATTTTTATTTTATTTTTATGATTCAATGTATTTTTGCCATAATTTATATTGAGAAACAAAAATGAGGTAATAACATTACACAGATAATGGAGGATGGCGAATTCATCCCAAAGTTTTCTCGTCCTGGCTAATCGTGCAACAAATATTAGTTTCATGTAGAAGAATTCATCCTGAATTAATTTTAGGAAACCTTTCTGATTTATTTTTAATTTTTGATTTATTCCTTCCACTAGAAAACCATAAAATTCGAATCGTATTATATTAAAGTATTGTTTATTAAAGTTTAACTTCACTGAAAAGGTGAATAAAAACAATCAAAATTGAGAAAACGTTTTTTTACGAAAATAAACGTTTTAAAGGAAGTAAAATTCATATAAATTAACTTTGAAAATGGTTTATTGATACATTCGGCTCTTCGTCGTTTATATTATTAAAAATATTTATTTTTATGGGAGAATGTTAAGACGATGGTTTTAAAATAAAGATATTTTTCTTTATATATTGTTTGCTTTTCGTTTTAATCTAAACAAAAGACGGTCAAAATGATAATAATCCACTCTTTAATCCCATCCAATTGTGCAGCAATAAAAAACCACCGTTTATCATATAAGTAATTTTCAGAAATATCTGAATCATTAAGAAGGGATTAACGGGTCTCGGTAAAGAGCGCTTTATTCCACCTAGCGAAATAGGATAAAATCTTATCTCAGGTTATAATAAAAATATTCTCGACGACCCTTCTCTTGGGGACTTGCCTATCGTTTTATACAATCTATCCCAAGTCTGTGGCCTTGTGGCTCGTCGATAAGAGTCCTAGCGGTTGAAATTAATGCAACCGCGGTCGGAAATATGAGTTCCGAAATAAGATTTAAATAATTCGCGTATATTTCATATTTTATACGTAGGGGCGAATAAATCATTCTTCGCGGCTGTGAGAATAAATGTTCCACGGAAATATGCGTAGTAAGTGAAATTCAGAAATGTAATTATCCTTGCTACAACTTGGATCCTCTCTCATCCTCTCCGTTTAAATTTTTCGCTCTGGATTTAGCTGACGCTTCCGCTTCTCGTGATAGCAGTGGAAATAATCCCCTCGGTTCGGCGCAATAAATTCGGATAAAGCCATCGAAGATGAGGATTTCCCGTCTTCCAGTATAATACGTGACTATAAATGAAATCTCATGGCGTGCCACTTCGATAGGTCCGACCTCTCCCTGCTTTACAGACAAAAATGGAAAGTATTGTTCGCATATCCAACAGTAGGTCATGTCCAAGAGTCTCACATTTAAGTCGTTTTTAATTACCACCGTTTCTGGCTACGAAAAAATGAGTTAACGTGCATCTTCCCGCCACATGTATTTCTAAAAATACCCCCCTTTAAAGACCTCGAGAGGACGGGCTCAACCTAGAAGCAAATTTAAACTATTTCATCTCTTTTCAAGGTTTCCACATCCAGTGTAACATGCGAAGTTTTCTATTGCAATTAACGAAATAGTTTCCCGCGGTTTTTAAGGCATGTTAATTTTCTCTTTCATTCCGAATTTTCATGGTACATGTCGCTATTACCTTCCCAGAACAGTGGTTAAAGCTCACGTTAAAGCAGTCCTTCATGCATATTTATACATATTTAATTTTCTACGAGACATTTTCTCCCGTAGCCTTCGCTGTTCTGCTCCATTTCTGATATAGTGGCAATTAGTTTCATCTACAGAAGAAGGTCCGGTAAAACATGAACCCATGTTGCATCATTTATGAAATTCATATGTGTGAAGAAGTAATTTTAAATCCTTCATTCGATTCCCTTTTCTATTTTGGATATATCTTTTCCATGGCCTTTTGGCATCAGTTCGTATGTACGAGGTCAAATGTGCCGGAGCTGTTTCCATGCTATGGAACTATTCTTACCTCATATAAGTCTAGAATGAGAGAATATTACGGAGTAAAACTATATTTATTAGGATATTGAAGAAACATGAAAGGAAGCCAAAGCGGGCAACTCTTGTAATGATTTTGACATATTCTAGGAACAGAAGGCAATAAAAGAGGAAAATATTTATTTTTGCGCTTCTGAAATAGAAAGGTATTTTTTTAATCGATACGAGGTAGACAATTATGAATTGTTTCAAATGGTACAAGAAAAGAAGACGGAAAATTACTTTTTTGAAGCCTTTCCGTGATATTTGAGAATATGTTGAGGACTAAGAAGACAACGAATCGGATGATGGAAATATTACACCCGAGAGGCATGTGATCCAGTATTTGTATTAGCAACGGGAATTTAATTTTTAGGGAAATTTGGTACATTGCGTTGCTTTCATAGGGATCATCATGTAAATTACTTATCGTCATCCCGCGATTGAAATTCGTCAACCACATTCATATTCTCTGCGTAATAGAATGGCGAAGATAACACTAAGTAATGAAAGAATAATACACACTAAATTTAAAGATAGAATAGTTTTTAAACCTGTCACTTTCTCACTAATCATTTTCCTTCAATCAACTAGTCTGCAATTTCGAAATCGGTATATTTCACTTTAGTGTTTGCCATATTTAATCGTTCAGTTTAGCCAACCAGCGTGCGTTTTCAGTTTGTATTCTTTGAAGCACTTGGTATATATAGAAAAAGTTCAATATTTAATCAACGAATAATCCCCCATGTTGTATATTTAATTTTCCGATAATTTAATATTTTTCACTGTTATGGTGACATTGTATTGATATTGATATTCCTGCTTATGAGGAATAGTCCTTTACTATAAATTGTTTTTATGCTATTTTCGCAGAAGTAAACTTTTACGGACATTAGTTATCAAATTTTTATCGAAAAAACTGCTAGTCTCACGTTACTTCCCTAAAAAGTACTATGAAATTGCTTGTTTAGCTCAGTAATCTCACGTTAAATCATCGCGTGATCAAATTATTCTGCTTCGAGACGTTGCCATTTTCGATTCTTTACTTCCGCTTCCGGGTCGATCAGCACGCTATTTATTGCTACCAGAACCAAGTTTAAATTTCCTGAAGTATTTTCTCGTATTTTTTCCCTATCAGTTGAATAATATATGCGTCATTCCAATTTAGCAGCTTTATGTTAAGGAAAACTGACTTTACGGGAAACGTATTTCCTTATTGAAAATAGTAGTATTAGAATAAAT
The DNA here is from genome assembly GCA_947579665.1 of Sympetrum striolatum. Lineage (NCBI taxonomy): Eukaryota > Metazoa > Arthropoda > Insecta > Odonata > Libellulidae > Sympetrum > Sympetrum striolatum. Next base: position 103,841,434 of record OX388341.1, on the reverse strand, counting down.
TTATCTTTTTGTCATTCACATTTACTTTAAGAAATTCTACCAAAGCTTCCGAAAATTTTAGTCTCAGAAATGTGCGTATGCATTTAATTCAGTGAGATTTGGTTGTAGGGAGATACTTCCTAAGGATTATGCCTTGCCAAATTCTTCCGCAATCATTTCTTTGAACGTCAATGAATGAATAAGTCAAAATTTTCATTCAGATTTTTTAATTTACAATCAAAAATCATACAAACTTAAATTCACAAAAGCTACAAAAAATTTAAATAAAAGAATAAATTTGAGCATCGCCCATTCACAAGTATATTGCTTTGACATTCACCAAAACGTGTCTCAAAGTTCATGAAGGTCAATCAGCTTACTTTTTCTTCATTTTTTGCTATTTGAAAAATATTTATCACAAAATCGGTACGGACTATAGCTACGAACGCATGTTTTCATGCAAAAATATTTGAGCAAGTTACAGAAATTATTACAGATATATATATTTATATTTTTGTATAGTTTTGAAAATTAAATATCGCAACAATCTTGTATAAATGACATTTTCGAACAAAAAAGTTTCGAGCACTTCTATCTCGTATCGAGTTTTCATCACAGTTCAACCGTTCACCCGTAAAAAAAGCTTTCCACCATTCTCATTTACACGGTCATAACCCATACAGTGGACATGTGGCAGAAAGCCATCCACTTTCTCAAGTCAATACAATACATAAGAAGACACCAGCGACTCCTTTTTATTGCCATAACCGATACATCGAGGCGGGGCACCACCATCGACCGTTCCTCCATCGTCAGTAATCCGCACCATGGTAATCGTTTCCAGAGAATATGCACCAACCGCGCTGCGAAGCAGCGACGACCCCCAAACAGATCTCCGGCCTCTGCAAACCTCTCCATCTCCGAGGAACCTTTTTCCGATTCATCGCTTTCTTGTGTTTGGCCCCGTAATTTATTTTATGATTCTCCATCTCGCTGATATGCTTTCTGCAGATTCGCTGTTTTTATAACGTTTGCGGACCGCCGAAGTCGCCCGAGGGTTAACGTTATCCGGAGGCTTTCAGACCCCCGGAGCGTCCACCCCGATGCGCGGTCGCGATGGGCTTCGGCCCGCGCTTCATCTGAAACCTGCGCCGCTATTTACCCGCTACCGATGCGGGTTGGCACCTTTGTCAGGAACAAACGGCGGCACTGGACAGGCCTCCCTCGCCTCCGCCCAGCGAGCCGCCACCCTCTTCACCAGCGCTTCTCGGAACCGGTGGGCCGTGCGGTCCACGACGGATGCCGCTGTTCGGATGCAGTCGTCCCCGCCGAACTCGCACACCCTGTAGTGGTGGAGGAGCGCGGCTTCGGATGGCACGTGCACTGCACCCACGCTGCCGCCTCCGCTACCGATGCCCATCCCTCCACCTCCGGAGGTGAACTCCCACACGAAGTGGTTACCGGCCTCGACTACGCGCTCCGGACGGCAGATGTACTTTGATCGCTGCTTGTGCGGGTGCGCTCTCGCCCTCCGTCGGGTCTTCTTCTGCGTGAGGAGACCAGGCAAAACTTCATCCGCTATGGACCGAGAGGCGGCGACAGATCCGGGAGGTCGGGTGGTGCGACCACTCTGAGTCTGCAAAAATGTTCAGAGGTTCTGTAGTTTTGAACAATTGAGTGAACATTAAACGATTTGGGGAAAAGTTCAGAAAACTGCCCAGCATAAAAGAAAAAAGCCATTCAACTTTGCGGGAATGTTTTGGGAGAACGGGCACCCATAAAAAGTTAAAACAAACTAATACTGCATAGGACTTTAACTAATTAGAGATAAAGATGAAGACTTCAGAAAATAAGTTCTTTACTATCCTTTATCTGTAATCCCAAATATCTTCATAAGTAACTAAACTAAAATAAGATAAAGAGTACTGAAATTTGTGCTGCAAATTAAAATTGATAGAACGGTTAAAAAAATTAAAAATGTGTAAATTAATTATCATTATTCCTCAAATGAAATTTGTTAATCACATTCACATCCGCTATGTGTAATATAACAGCGGAGATAATACTAAGTAGCATAAGATTAATACTCAATAAATATATGAAAGATTAGTTTTAATATCTCACTTTCTCAGTAATCCCATTAAGATATTTAAATAGCGCTGAAATTGCTTCGTGAGCGAATTACTTAATCCCCCTTTTATTCTTATGAGATGAAAATTACTTTTCACTTCAGACTCGTCTCTCTATCTTTCATCAAAATTAGTTGTTAAACAGCTTTGTTTGCCACTTTAAACTTGTGCCAGAAATCCTTATTTTTTTAAATGGGATGTCTCTAAAATGGTGTGGGTAAATACTTATAACTTGGAGAGATTCTGATAACTGTGAAGTATGGAAAGCATTCGAAAAAAATTCTTTTTCCGTCGATTCTGTATTTGCAATATTTTGTGAGGATCGTTCCTATTCTTCCCAAATTAAGTACTGCAGTATGAAAGTCTTCATATCGGAGGCCGCAGTCTCCAAGACGTCCGATTAAAACTGGCCTCTTGAATTAATGAGATCATTTTTCGTGCTGAGTTCTATTTTTGAGCCTTTGCTTTAAGGAGAGGAATTAATGGCTTCATCCATTCAAGATATTCCTCGAATGATCCTCTGGCTTTTCTTCTCTGACGCAGATTTTTGAGATATTAAACTTTAAACCATATTTTAAAGGTATACTGTTAGAAAATTACTGGAACCGCAGAGTAAGTACAGCGGTGATTTTAAATGTTTAAAAGTTGAAAAGTTATTTACAGCAGTTTAGTGATGCCAAAAAAGTTGATTAACATGCTCAAGAATTTTGAAACATAATCGTAAGCAATGCACAGAAAGAGTTCAATGTATTCCTCATTGGTAGGATTGTGGCCGGTTTTACGGGGTCAACCGTTTTATGATCTTTTGTACTACACATAGGTTATCTAAAAAGGAGAGGTTTGCAGGAAATCAAAGTAATATACAGGTATATCATATTTCTTAGAGCAATGAAATAGGAGGGCTACATTAATTACTATGAGGTACATGTGTATCTTTGCAATTTAAAACCAACAAGTTCGCAAGTCACGATAAAGTCTTTCCCTGGTCAGATATCAGATATTTCCTGACTTGTAGTTAGGGGATATCTATTTTTTCTTTCTCTATTAATTTTGACAAAACTGAAAGAACTTGATAGTAAAATTAATTGCCCTCTATGCACCTAGACCATTTTGTCCTCATTATATAATGAGGTAATGAAAAATAAACCCAAAGCACCAGAAACAAAGTGAGATTTTTCATTAATTTTCTTCTAAATCAAGAAGTCTTAAGCTTTATAGAGTTGTATTACCGAGGGGATTGAATGGGTTAATCGGTTTAACTACCGAAGCTTTCACATAAAAATTTCAGTTTTTTTTCAGCCTGTCGGGTACAAAAATCAGAAAAGTATATAACACATAAAAATAAAATAATTCTTTTTGACGGAGAGTTCCACGTGAGTGAGGGTGGAGCGAGAGAGAATTGGATGTGACAGAGAGCGCTGAAAACTTCTTTAAAGAAATATAATGAACCTGAGTAGAACAGTGCTACCGAAGAAACCCTGGAACAATTAATGTGACGTGGAATAGGAAGGAAATGAAGTGACAGCCGTGATGAAGTAGGAAGTCAAGTGGCAACCCGGAAAAGAAGATGATGGCCTAATTCCCAGCTTACTAAAATGAACCAACGAGAGAAAGTTTTCTCTGCTCTTCATCACGTTTGAAAGACATTTAATTTTTTGGAAGAAGAGTCAAGAAATTAAGGTTTGTTCAAAATTTCTCTTCTTGCGTTTGTTACCTGAGCCATTTCTTCGTCGTCGGCCCACTGAAGATAAAAGAAGGCATTCTGGAAGGAAAAAGCTCCTGCCGCCGGAGCACGGGCAGTTAAGGAAGCTAGAAGGTCCGCCAAGGAGCTGTCGGTGTCATTCTGCCAAGGAACTCCAGACGGTCTACGAGTGGTCGAGCTTTGCTGCTGATCTTTGTTTTGCTGGAATCTTCGCGGTACTGTAAAATTTATGTACATGATCATCCTGACATGCATGGATAGTGCGAAATTTGTAAATAAATGAAGGTACTGAAGCTTACAATGTGTTGGGTCCATCAACAATTTATATATCCATTGATAATCTATGATAACTATTGACAATATCTCTATATGTTGCTATCTACTGTTTTATATGTTATTAATTATAAAATATCCTTTGAATTAGTTTATAAGTTAATGTAAAATAGTTTATCTGTCGAATTTCAAAATGATTAATACAACCTACTTAGCTGGTCTTTAGAGGTTCAAGCGAAGGGATTGTTTACATTGGAAACAGAATTGAACAGGAAAACGGGACACTATGATAGAAACAACGAGCACGTTTATAATATTATATCCGATTATATAATACATTTTTATTTACGCTCTGTCTTTCAAAAAGTGCTGAAATTATAGTAAATGGCTGTTTAGCTCCATCCGGAGAAATAAAAAATATTATCAATGACTTTATCTCATTTGGAAGGTAAATTGGAATCTTATCGATTGATCAATATTTTTCAATGCAAAATTTTAAGCAGAAACCCCTTTTAAATATGTAGAATATCTTCACTTCTAGCTGGATACCGCAAACTTAAACGCCATTAAACTCCAAATATGCGATTAAAAAAAAAACAATTTCTATTTGATTCATGTCGAATCCATTAGCATCTGGAAGTTTAACCAACTACAAATTATTTATATCTGCTCTTTTGAAAGTTTCAATGATGAGTATGAGATACTTACCAATAAACTCATCGAGGTCAATGAGAGCTAAAAACCGGAATCGATGCATAGATCGGTATAAACAATCATTAAGGGCAGCAAACAGTCCCTCTGTTCTTATCTCTCGCTGTGACGCCATGTCTAGGCTCCATGGAAGGAGTGTCACCATTCCTTTGTTAGCGTAATGATTTAGCAAGCATCCAACTGCAGGCCCTACGGTGTGGTTATACATGGTGAAGTGCTCGAATCCCAGCAAAGAATGGAATTCTATGAACTCTATCATATGCAATGCCTGTTATGAAGAAATAAGGAAACTTATTAGAAATATTTTCTTTAGGCATTATTTTAAAATCATCTTTTTTATCCTCTCACATAAGAATTTTCCGTTAATTGAAACTAATTTATTTTTCTGATGAACGAAAATGCTTTGATACCAATAAAAGAAGTGACTCATTATGTGGAATTAATTTCACTCCTTTAATTCAGATAAATTTGTTAAGATGAAGTTTATTTAAAATAATCGAGCATAATTATTTTCGCTTCCATCTTCTGCGCACGCTTTCTTTAAACCGTTATTTCCTCATTAAATATTAATTTCTTTAAATTTATATCAAGATAAATACTGCATCAAGCGAGTAATGAAACCTGTTGTGTGCAATAAATATTCTTTGAAATCGGAAACTTATCTGATTTTTTTATTTTAAAATATAAATTTGATTATGAGATGACTATAGACATGGAGATTCATATGAATTATCTCAAGTTTATATAAATATGTTAACGATCATTTAAAAGAGAGGATTTCGAGCTAACGAATATTACTATGCTATAAATAACAAATAATAGTGATTAATGAGATTTAATAAACTTGAAAGGAATAAATATTTTGCTTTTTCAATAAAAAATAAAAATACATTTAAAGAATGAAAACGACCAGGTTTCGAGGAATAATCGTCATGGGTGAATTTTTTAAAAATTTTGTGGAAAAAGTACAACTTCTATTCATTTTTACGTGATGGATTTCCACAAGATGTTGCTTAATACTGTGAATTATATCACTAAGCTAATCTTACACCTTTATGAAATTTACGAGCAAGAAGACATGTAAGCACCGGTTTACGCGAAGGTTAATCGATGGAGAAAAACCTCTGCACCACTTACTCTACAAATACTTCGCGATAACTAATTAACTAATTTGACTTTAAAAGGAAAATATGAAAATATAGTCATTTATTCCGGCCTTTTGGAAAATGCATAGATGAAAATGATATTTTACTGTTTACTTCATACATGAAATATTGGTTGCAAGAAAATCAAAGATATCACTTATGAAACGCATCTCAAGATGTCTTGAATATTTTGCAATGTTAAGCGACGGTCGACTTTGTCAAATGAGCAAAAATATTAGTATTCATTGCTCAAGAAACCCAAGTAAATTTTTTATTGTGAAAATGCAGTAGAAGCGGAAATTGGTTTTTCTCACCCTGCCATTCTCGTCGATACCGTGGGTGAATAAAAATTACGAAATTAATGTAATCAGGTTTGTTCTCTATTCATAAAGTACTCATAAAATATTATTATCTTAGGGGAAACTTATAATCAACTCATACAATTGAAATATAAATAATTAGTTGCAACATTTGAGACTCAGATCTATTGATGGTGTTTGGTTATATGTATAGTATACATACCAAAAAGATGTGAAAATAAAATTCTCACAAGAGTATAATACGAGTAAAAAAATCAATGTTTCAAAATATTTAGGATTGCGCAGGAAGGTTTAAGTCATCGTAATCGGTATATTTGTAAAGTAACACGGGCGATCTAGCCTGATTGGTAGGAAAGATTTTTGGAGTTGCTAATTTACCTCCTAGCACTTGAAACGCATGTTCTGAAATATATTAAATCTTAAAATTTATTAATTTAAAACCTCTTCACTACAAATGTTTCTCATTCTTCTCATATATGCAAGATTTTAATCAAAATGGAGATATTCCAAAAGCATACCTCTAGTCTCATCCTGATCCAGTCATATCAAATAGTCATACACAGATAGGCTGGTGCTCCATTTTCATCGCTCATTCAACTACTTTTTCGAAAGCAAGGTGGCCTATCTTCCCTCTAGCTTCTTTCCTCCCTGCACTCTGGATATTGTCCCGAAGTAGAGCGTGTTCAGGAGAGAGTTAATCTCGGAAATTCACCAGGAAATCAGCGCATCTGGAAATGCAACCCGTCGCTTTCATTTCGCTCGCTTGTCTGTGAAATTGCAACTTCTGCACGGAATGGCATCTGTTTTCCCGCATTCGCTCATATGAAAGGGTAAAACGGGTCGCAGCAAATTCAAAGACATTTAGATCGTTTTGCAAACACTCGCGACAGTACTTTAGGGGACTCGGGACGCAGTACTTTTCGAGTATGAAAAGATTTCTCGAAATAGCGTTGTATGTTGACGTTCTATTATGTATTCATTTTAAGGAATCTGAAGTTCTTGGTAGAGTTCTCTCGCGTACACGGATTTCAATTCCGAAGTGAAAAATTGCTCCTTCGAATATAGCGATGTACTTCGAAGATACTCTTTAAATAATAATTTTCTGTCACAATTTTGTAATTATATACATAAGCTGAGGGATTTTTATCGAAGATATAAAAGATAAATCTAGCGAAAGAGGGTCAAAGGTTCCTTAATGAGTTCCGAGCAAGTAAAATGACGGCTTGCTCTCTCTCTCTCTCTCTCTTAACGGGGACAAGGAGAAGGGAAAATATTTTCACTCTCATGAGCCGGATGATTTTCTGTGCCTTGGAGGATTCTTTCCGCGTACTGCTCAAAAGAATTTTAAGTTGTGAACCTAAACAGAGGTTCGAGACCTTTTTCCGGTCCGACGCCTCCTTTCTACCGAGCAAAATAACTCCCACCCTTTTCATATATTGAGCCGTACAATAGGAATAAGAAAGGCCGTCCTTCAACTCTTATTCACCCATAGAAACCTAAATTAACGGCTTGAAATAATGAAAGGACGTTGCCCAATGCAAATGCTATCTATTAAATCGTTCTGCCAATCCTTACGTTCACACTTTAGGGGAAGGCGTTTTAAAAAGCAGGGTTTTACATTGCGCGATGCTAAATTTTATTCATTCCAACGACAGTTTCCTGAACGTTTATTAAAGAAGACGAATAATTGCAACGACTCATTCGTTAAAGTGTTTCAGATAATCAGTTAATATTTGTGTTAAGTTAACATATGAATTCATGAAGGCATGTGGATACAATTTTTTCTTCAATATTGATTATAGGTTATCCTAAAACTTACGAACAAGTATTAGAATAACATCTAAGCAGAAATAAGGCACTGTGTAAGGGACGAAAATAAATTTACAAATATATGAGCACTTAAAATTTACATGTATTCTAGGGATGATTGATACCAGCTTAAAATTTTTAACGAGAAACCTTTGTTGATTTATAATTATTATATATATTTATATCTGATACATAAACTCTAAAATCCTATAGGATAATTCTCTATAAAAGGATTGGATTCAGTTAAATTTGCAAACTGATAACTGACTTTAATAAATCCTTTGCTAATAACGAAGAACATTTTACTGTGCATTCTCTTGTGGTTTCTTAGATTATGCGATTACGTAAGGTAGTCCGAAATTCTAGCTAGCAAGATAGTTATATCTCTTACGAGTAAAATGCTGCTTTCATACTGCAAGCAAATGGTTTATTTTGAGTAAGAATAAATTTATCATCACCAAGAAAAAAAATCATTTATATATCCTATGATCGGCTTCTTTACTGCAACATACACATGCAGAGTGTCAACTTTCTGTCTTCACGGTAAAGACTCCGAAAGAATTATGAAAATTCAACCAATATGTTTTAAATGGGAGATATGTTTACCGTCCGGCATCGAACCCGGGTCTCCCTGGTAATACCCACTATGCAGCACAACAAAAGTTCACCATCTCTAACTATGTATGAAAACTCAAGCAGAAATATTGGCTGCAACTGCCTCAAACGACGTCCTACTTTTCCCTTATATTCTTTATGTGAGAAATATTAATGTGCTCTGGCATCGAACCCAGGAACAGCATGGTCTTATCTAATTTTTTTTCTTAAACCGAGCTTTAATATACATCTCCTATATAAGTAAGAACTTCCTGTCATTTCGATAAGTGCATCAAACAAAATAATGAAAACTACCCCAATGTATTTTAAATGGGAGATATATTTACCGCCCGGCATCGAACTCGGGTCTTCCTGGTGATACTTTTTATACAGCACGATAGAAGATCACCATCTCTAACTATATGTCAAATTCAAGCAGAAATATTGGCTGCAACTGCCTCAAACGACGTCCTACTTTTCACATATTTTCCTTATGTGAAAAATGTTAATGTGCTCTGGCATCGAACCCAGCAACAGTATGGTCCTATCTAAATTTTTCTTAAACCGATTCTTAATATACATCTTTTAGCAGAGCATGAACTTCCTATCATTTCGATAAGTGCATAAAAAATGAAAAACAACCCCAATGCACTTTGAATGAGAGATTTTTGTCCTAGCATCAAACCCAGGACATTTTTTGTAAAAGTCGTTTTTGTTTTTAATAGATCATGACCATATCTGTAAGCTCGTAGAGTTTCGATTCTCTACCTATCCGGTAAGTATTTTTTAGAAATTCTCGAAAATCAAAGCAATGCATTTAAATGGAAAAAATCGGGATTTTGGGGCCTTCTGGGAATGAACCCATGGTTAGAATGATTGATTTCTCACTTTTCCCTGGGTTTCACGTTAGGGCCTATACGCTGTAAAAAATTCAAGTTAATGACGCTTGTGGTTTCGCCTGTGAATTTGTATCCTATCTATATACCTATATACATGAATGAATCCGGAAAAGGAATTATATATGTATAACAGATAGCGAAATATCTATATGAGTGTAGGAGGAGAATTTGCATTGAGGAATCAACATTATTTAGCGACGAGGAGATTTTTATAAATGTAATAAGGAGAGCAGAATATTCTAGGATGTATATTAATCATACTTATTCATTATCCGATTTAATCATGGATCCTTATTTACGGCAAAGTTGAAAGAGATTTAGTTAGCGGTGTAGGGAAACATCGGTTGACTTTCAACAACAATTATGTAAGCCAGGGTTCCCCAGCCCACATATATTCTGTGCGGCCCTAGTCTCTGAGAAACCAGTGTCCCATGGCCTCTTATGTATATGTTTCTGATCATTAAAACATGTTTTATTCGTATCATAGCTGATACGTATATATGTAATCACAAGAATAATCGTTGAAATCATGCCTAGAAGGATATTCTGCAATCATGAATTATTGCATAAAAGTAGTAGAATTTTTAGGATTCAAAGGGAAAGACATTTGTCGTATACTTTTTTCGAGGTGATATTGCAACTGAAGTAAATCAAGAAACTGATTGTGTTCTGGTGGGAATTCAGGGTATGTATAACTTTCAAATTAATTGATAAAAATTGGATGGCCTTTCTGAACAAATGGTGTCTACACGGTGAGCGGAGAAATTAACACTAGGCACACCCTGGTGCTTTGACAGGTAAGCTTTTTGTGTCACAGGTAGGTTTTATATACGGGTTTCTTTGCGATGTAATGGAAAGGGCCTTCGTAAGTTTTGGCGTCTAATTATCTGAGGCTCTACCCTGTTAGAACACCTCTGATCTATCAAAAATCTAACTCACAGTTGACGTAAATTAGTCCTCACTACAAATTCTTCCTTCATGGACTCCGTGAATGTTTAAATAAATATTCTAAATCGTTAAAGGTCTTCGAACTTAAGGCAGGGATCTCATTTTTTTAAGCGTACAATATTTAGGGAATAAGAAACTTGCACGCAAATGTGCTGTCAAAGCATATCGTGAGAAAGTTGAATTAACAATTATGTTATTTCGATGTTGTACTCAATAAGTAAATATCGAATAAAACCCGCGATGAACTAACAGAACCTTTGTGCATTTACTTTGGAGCTTAGATGATAGAAGTAGTGTTATTATAAAAAGAGCGTCGATACCTTACGTCATTTCAACCCCGTAACCGCTTTCACTAAAGGCGAATGCGCAAGCTTAAGCTGGCCCAAGCTATCTGGAAGCCCGCTTAAAAAGCATAAATATAACAAGGATATCTCCGCTTTGTATGCTGGTAACCTGGGTTTTTGACCTCTGGGTTTCTTTTTCAGAGAAAATAATTTCGATAAAGTTGCTTGAAAAGTTCGATGGTCGAGTAGCATAGACACCATAGAATACTACGTAGTATTTACTATAGAACACAAGATATAAAAGAGCATTAGGGATCGGGAAAAGGATTCTTAATTCATCTTTGAAATGTACTTATTCAAAAGTGCTTGAACAACAAAGCAATGCAATTTCGTTTCCGAGAGTTTTAGCGGAATACAGCAATTTCTGAGAATATCTCGTTCGACTTCAAGAATTTCAGAATTCTACTCACCTGGTTGTAACTGAAGTGAAGAGGTTTAATGCAAACGCCCCATCTCTCCCCGAATCGCGGGTCGACCTTCGCTTCCGCCAGTTGGTGTGCTTCCGTGTTCCTCACTTGCAGCCTGTGTGCAGGGATCGTCCTCCGCGACCGACTCACCACCGACACCCACAGAGGCCACGGAGGAGGACCCGGAGGCGCCGTCGGAGGAGGGGACGTCGCTTTGCTTCGAGCCGAGAACACCGATTTCCTGGTCTGCTCCAGCGGACGGTGACCGGGGCCGGGAGTCGAAGTCCCGGTCGCCGGGGTCGCGCCGCTGAGCAGTGCTCTTAGCGGACATATGACGAAACAAGCGCTGTACTTGAGGTTCCAGTTCTCCCGTATGACCTTAACGCGAGCCAGGACGGTTGCGACGAAGCGTGTGTCCTTCGCCTCGGACGAGTTGGAGGAGGAATTTGCAGATGGAGTGTAGTTGGCTGGAGGAGTGGAGGAGAGCCAGAGGCGACACCAAACCCTTTCCGGGCTTCTGGTTCTGGTGGCACCGATGATGCGAACCATGCGCTCGCCGCCGCGGGAGTCGTAATACGCGGAGTAGACGTAAAATTTAAACCTGAAATTGAGTAAGTAAGCAACTAACTAGCAGTTGAGGATGGAATATGTAGTTTAATCTTAATCCAAGGGCATTTAACCATATGGATCGAAATAAATTTTATTACAGTCATTCGTCAAAGCCAAGAACTTGTTTAACTTCATTTGCAATGTAAAAAACTACTTGTTTGCGTTTATCATATTTAACACCAAAATATATATCCCGCCTAGGATGTATCTATATAAGCATTATATTAATATTAGTTTTTGTCTAGAATTTTTAATCTTAAAACGGATGTTATATCTAGTTGATGTGATCTAGGAATAAAATGGCGTTGCTGCTGATGGTTATAATATTAATACAATTTCACACCGAAAACCATCAATGACTATTCATTGTCGTATACTTATTCATTGATGGTTTTCGGTGTGAAATTGTATTAGTTTTCAAGGATCATAAAGAATACTTGTAATGATCATAAAGAATACCTTCGAGTCAAGAAATCAAGCCAAAAATTTCCCACAATGAAGGTACTCTTTCGATTGAACCTTACAGCTGTTATTAGCGACATTTTTTAAGTCTGTTTGAGAGTCTTGATTAAACATTATTCGCCGCATATTTTGATGAGTATAACAACAAACTTATACCTATAATCAGATATTTTAGAAAAAGTTCAAATTTTACAGCAGTTGAGAATCATTGCGTAGAGAAAGAGAATGAGATTGATAACGAAACGAATAAATATAAACTAAATTGCTATTTATTAATCCATGCTAAGTTTTCCTGTATCTTTGATCTTCGTCGAATTTGGGCGTTACTTTCTATCAAAAAATATTCATCTCATAATTTATTACATAATATTTTACATGTAGTAATTGACCTTAGATAGGTAATTGCTGGCTTTGGCTTAAATAAATTCAAATTCTTGGAGGGAGGATTATCTAAAATGTCTTTAAGGTAATATCCTTAATATTGAGTGTAAGAATTTCAAAAGTGTCAATTCACAAAAGATACGGATAAATGTAAGTTTCGACTTACCCTTTGATAATTTCAAAATATAAGATAAGATATGAGATACTCTGTAAGGTCGAATGCAACTACAACAACTTGGGAATCCAGTTCATTCCTCTCGAGCGCAAATGGTACGAAGTAAAAGTGATTTGAACCTGTTCTGATAAAATCAATACCAACTGATATGATAGATGAGTAAAGTACAATGTGGGCGGCAATATTTATTTATGATGATAAAATAGGTCTCCATAATCTCAGAAAAACGCTAGATCTGATATTCGCATCTTTCTCTTCCCAGAGAAGTTATCCCTAACTAATTAAGAGAACGATTGAACACATACTGTTCATTTACGATAATTGCCTCCAGAGTTTCAAAGTCACTATATTGTTAAATTTAAACCGAACAGTTCTACGACGAGGCAGTAAGAAATAAACTAGTTGAAGTAGTCGGAGTAGGGGAAATCAGGATGATAGTAAATTATTTTATTTCATTTTCCATGGTTTGAGAGGAAATTGACTACAAAACGACTCCTGGAATGATTACGACCAGCTGGTCAGCAACTTTTCCGAATCATTGGATCGCAAGTTCTAACTTTAGACGAACTTGTTGACCACTTCGTAGCATCTGCTCCCTCATCTTATCTAGTTCGAGTCTTGTTAACTCGGAAGACTGTCTCTTCCACCGCAGCTTAATGAGGCAAGTCTTAGAGTTGAAATCGAATTCGGAATTCCATTTCCGAGTCACACCTGTCCTAAGCGCTGAGAACTCTCCTTCCTATTTCAGTATGGTGTGAAGATAGAAAGTGAACGTGTTATCTCTAAATGTCTGCAAAGTAAAGCCTTTAAATGTTTCTCGTCTCTTGAGCAAACGCTCGCTCACATCGGGGCTTGGACTGAAACCCTCGTTTCAAGCTTTGCTCTTGCGTGACTGGAATCGCTCTTTCCGTCCGTACATATCGGTTCGTGTCATTAAATCAGCCTGACGTTATTTATAGCAGTTCCCAAATGCGATGCAGTGAACACACAGGGATTGTTAGTTGTCAAACTCTAATTGATTTATTTTGATGGGAAACAATCTAAATATAGTTCCGTTGAGAGTATAGCTCGCAATGGGCGTAATAGCACCTAAAATTGCGTATATAGCGTCTAAGGCTAAATATTTTTGTTTGGAATTGTCGATTCGATTACAGATCAATTTATTTATAAATAAAATCAAGAAAATTGCCATTTAATAAGTAAATAAAATTATCTATTCAGAATATTGGGGAGATTACGTCTCATTAATTATATGCTCCTAAAATTTTAGTGGTTAAATTTTATTTAACACTTTTTCATAAATGAAATTTCAGAATACATTGCCTTCGTTTACATTTAAAACAGAGCATATTAGCTTACGATGATTTGTACGGATGACTGTGAAGATTATGCAGAGTTAAGAATATCCTATTTATTTGACGTTTAATCTAAAATTAACAATTACGTTTACCCCAAATAACTAATTAATGGTGAATAACCCAACTGAAAATTCAACCTCAAAAAGTTTTAGACACGCAAAGGAGTCCCCATTGTTTAAAAGATAATTCTTCATTAATTTTTTTTTCAAAAAATATTTTGACGATAAGGAAATGATTTTGGTATGAAGTTGTGAAAAATTATGATTAAAATTACTTCTTGGGTATAAAAAGTGTTTTAGAAAATAAGTAAAGTAAGTAAAATCATTTTTAAAAGAAATCGAAAGCTTTCCGTTGTCACGAGCGGTAAATTTTCGTTTTTAAGTATTACTTATCAGATGTTTTCACCATCATTTACAGTTCTAGTCTAATTGGAAAACAGCTATGAATTGAGAAAGTGAATTTTTGAAAAATAATTTTCTGAAATATCCTCAAAAGAAAGCGATCGGAGAATAGGTATGCAATGGTCACATGTGGATTAGTGTTTATATACGTGTATGACTATGAGAAGTCCACCGATAAATCTCGATAGATAAATTGGGTGCTTTGCCTCTTTGGTCTAATGACTTTAGGATATTTTCTTAGCAGCTATTTGAAGAACATTTTTAGAGATGCTGGCGTATAATGCGAATCAAAATAATATTGTTTCACAGTGATTTCAGCCATGCTTTATTACTTTTTTGGTGAATATCTTTAGTTGATGGTATTCAATGCTTGTTTCGGGTACATGCAAAATATCTTTAGATACAACCTCGTAAATTCTCCATCGAATATATAAGAATTTTACTGATCTCAAATATGCAATATTTGGTACAAGATTTCTAACTATTTCTGAAGCTTAAAAATGTTCTGAGAAAAATATATATGCATAATATATTATGCGATTTGGATGTATTTTCAATGATCTTAATAGATTTGCAGCATTTATTTATCCAATAACTAAACATATATGTATGTTATCTACAAATTTAGATGAAAATATACCCATTTCATAGTTTCCCTTACCATGTCTGAGAAAGTATTATTATGAAATAAGACATGAAAATAATTACGTGTATGAATGTGGTATATTATGTATCGAATAAGTACATACTCGTACATGTATATTTTAAGAACTCTAGTTTCTCCTGAAACTACCCGATCAAGATTGATCAAGTGCAAATTCAATGCTTCCCATGGAATACTACAGTGATAATGTTTGTCAAATCATTTTTTTTTCGCTTGAAAGATTAATTTACATTCAATCGATTCATTTATATAAGAGAAATTGTTCGTTTTTGTAGAATAACGTCGGATGATTTCAGCCAAAATGTTAAATACCGTAGCATTTTAGATTTATCAATCGTTCATCAAACTTTTTATCCCAGACTTATAATTCAATAAGAATATCTTGAAGGAATTTCAACTTGAAATATCTATGGTTATTCGGAGTAATTAGTATTTTAGGAGTGGTTCTCGTAAATTTATAGCTCCTTTCTTACGTTAACAATCATTTCTGTTTTGTCATTTTTACTCATCGAATCGCATCACGCATGATAAATAATGTCTTTCATCAAATTGTCAAATATTGAAATAAAAATCTATTTTTAAAGGTAAACATGAACTCAAATTTTGCCAGCTATACTCCTTAATTCTCTTCGGACCGGAATAATCTTGGAGTTAATTTCAGCAGTTCCTTCGACTAGAAATTGCTGATTCAAAATGAATTTATATATTGGACAACATATTGCCAATAGGTTTCTACCTCTCAGGTAACTAGAACACCAAGTACTTGAATGTACGAGTATTACTTGCCTCGTCCCTTTCACTGGCTGCCATTCCGCATCCTTGACCGGCGGCAGCTTTCCTTCCGCCGTGAGAACTGCTTCCTCCTCCGTGCCAAGCACCACCGGAGCATTAGCAGTGTCCACATCTTCCGTGTCTCCCCCTCGTGGAAACACCCGGAAGCCGTATTTCCTCTTGGATGCGTCTCCTCCCGCATCTCCGGAAGCTTTGGAGTGCGAACCTCCTCCCTTCCCGGTGACCGATCCTCCTGCCCGGAAGCCTCGGTAGATGAAGTAGTCCTCCGCTGCTGGACCGATAATAACATCCTCTTCACCTCCCTCTATCTCGTAGTCCGGTGCATCGAGACCCACTCCTCGTCTTCGACCCCAGCTGCCACGGCCCCTCGCCCCCGATCCCACTCCCCTCCCTCTGCCTCCTGGGCCATTGCCCGCCTCTCCGTCGATGAAGAGGATCTCGGTGAGTACTATGAGGCCGAAGACGCCAAAGAATAGAAGGACTAGAAAGAAGGAGAGTGAGGCCCTTTCCCTCACCCTCGCCGCAGACGAGTTCTTCCAGGAGGCCGAAGACCCTCCCAGGAGCTTCTTCTTGGCCCTGGCCGCCACGCGGCCTACAGGCATTGCTCCGCCACCACCACGCTCACCTTTTAGGAGAAAAGAAAAGGAATTAATTTAACTGGAAACACAGGGTACATTTGAGGGCACAGTAAGCTGTACAAAGATTGCTCATCACAAATTCTTCACATCGCTAGCTTTTCTTTTAATTACATTCCTAATGTGCGATATCAGACCCCAGGATAACCCGAGTTTCCGCCTTTGGAGAAAGCAGTTCCGGCGCCGGTTGCCCATTGGGGTCTTAATGTTTACCCAGAATTGGAAAAAGTTGAAGAGTAATATGAATTATTACGTGGCGGATTCACTGTGATTTATAACTGGTCATGAGGCAGCATGTTGCATGACCGTGTGAGTCGATCCACATATTTACAAATACTTGTAAATCTAAGTCATCCATATGACCTGATACACCTCGTATTAATACGTTTTTATGATACAATACCTTGCCATGGAAAATACCTTCCTGATTGAAGTCTTTAATTTTGTTATAATTTGTAATGCTGACGAAACTAGTCGAATAATAAACCTGCTGCGGAAATTACAAAGTATTCTTTCTTTCAACAGGTATAATGAGTTCTACAAAGTTACGCTTTATTAGAAGTTTAAAATCTTCAAAAGCTGTCTTCGTCGGCGTTCCTCGTTTTACTTCCCAGTAAAGGAATGCAGCACATTTATGATACCCATTCTTTTATGTCTTCTTCAACTACCGTAAAGTAAGACAAGGAACGCCGACAAAGATGGCTTTTGGAAATTTTAAACCTCTAATTCATTAACAGCCGTGTTACAAAATTTATTTCTTTACAAAGTTACGCTTTACCATATTAGTTTTAGTTACCTATTTCCTTTACCGTCTCAAAATTCCCTTTAATCCCGTGATTTCCTCTTTCGACTTGGAAATTTTTAAAGAATTTTCAGGAGAGATTTCGATTTTTCTTCCATGATGAATGTAGGATTGTATTTTGTGAAGTTTAGTCCTATAATTCTCTTTATATACTATTATTGCTATCATATTTTAATTTCTTAACAAAATAAATATATTTGACCCAGGATTATGCTTTTCCGCACCAAGGAGCTTCTTTAAGGTCGGAGACTTCGGGTAAAACACTGAAAGGTGGCTATCCAACCAGTATACTCGCTGAAGTTGCGATGGTGTAAACAAAAGTATTAAGACTTTATGATTTAATATTGATTTTATCATTAAGACTATGCATCCTCTTCTAGTTCAGTATACGGTTCCCAATTTATGAATAAGTCTATCGTATTGTGACCTCTTAGCCATATTGTTCACAATGTCAACTTGCAAGGAATCTTCTTCAATGTAAGATATTACTGGGGATAGATTCAGTTCCCGCTGTAAAGCAGAAGTTTTGTGCCTTGAATGGGTCTTCGAAAAACATTAATATGCGGGCAAGGAACAGTCGATCCGTACGGCTTCCCACCGTATGAGCATATGAATGAGATACAAATCGGAAGCATCGGGCTAAGAAGATTTTCATTCACACGATGATACTTATTTCAGCGCAACAAGTTGATACTATAGTATCCATTGCATCTGTAAGTAACGACGATCTTAGCGATCCAAGTATACGTTCTACGCGTGGATTTCTTTGTAGAGAGACTTGGCCCACTTAAAGGGAATTAATCAGTACTTGATGGATGCAGCAGAGTCTATCACAGAATTCTTACCAACTCTTTTGTGCCTTCACTATGGTTAAATTATCACGATAATGTTAATCAGCCTTTCGTACCTTCGTACGCTCTTCATGCGTTTGTTTTCAAAATTTATTCTTGATTTGGCTCCAAATTCTTCGAAACAATTCTTAAGTATATTCACGTATATGCGAATGATGTGAGAGATACGAGTTCAAAGGGATTATTTTAACGAAAAATCTATCTTAATCCACAACTTGCTTAGCTTTAAATAAAAAGCGTTCTTTTGATTTCCTTTTATGACAAGACAATCCCGTATATACTAATGATTTAATATTTCTTAGTAATTTGACAACTTTTCTCCGAACTAGAAGATGACCTAATTGCATTGGACGTTTCTAATTGCTGTAATACTGCTAAGATATTTCACCTCTATTATGAAAACGAAGAGTAATAAAGTGACGAAAGATGATCTCCAAATTGCCTACCTAACTTAGACCTCAAATAATAAGCACCATAAAAACTTACGTTCTGAATACCGGAATATTTTAAGTAAAGCAATCAACCTGCTTCGGGTGGATATAAAGAAAATTTCAATTTTTCATTAAGAGGAATCCTAGAGACGAAATTGCAAAGAGTGCATTTAAGGGTAATGACGAAAGAAACAGATGTATTCATTATTTAAAACATATTATTGTTGGGGTGAAATTATAACGAAATATTTCTTTCAAGATAGTTAGGGATTGTCTCCTTATTTAGGCCTCTACGATCCAACTTGCTGCAAGGGCTAACTTTAACTCATTTAGACTTCCGCGCAAAATATTTATCTCAACGACAAAATTTTGATTCGCTAATAATACGTTACATAATATTACCGTACATTACTGGATTTCAAACTGCAAACTGCTTCTGCAATACTCTTAAATCAACCAACCTGAGAATTGTGCGTATAAGCGATTTCCTTTCAACTGGAAATCGGATAGTAATAAAATTTGCAAAAGAAATTGATTGATAAAAACTTCCTTTCATAAAAAAGTAGGTTAGCATTTCGGGTCTAAATTGGCAGGAAAAGGAAACCACAGATTTACCAAGATATTCTTCTCATGGATAAAACGCTCACTAATTTTATCGTCAAATTTCTGCATCTCCTCTAAAAAGATCCTTCCTTTCTTTAGATAGCATCATTCACATCCATCGTAGTTTGAGTGGTGGTGTGGCCTCGTGCGATATCCTTGAGTGGTATATCGCTATAAAGTGACTTTTCTATCGACGATTGTTCATCAGAAGATAAATCTGATCAACCAGAAGTTGACGTAGACGAGGAGAAAATGTCTGAGGATATGATAAAAGATATTATAAATTCTTTTGATGTTTAACACATGATCGCAACATTTATTAAGCTGATAGTTTTTTTATTTAACTCCTATTTTAGAGTTATACTTTTTATGATTTATGACTCGCAGTTAAAGATTAATAGAGAGTAATAGAGATAGAATGTAGCACCGAACTCGCGAATGAAAATCATTTATTTCATACTATCGACGAATTTTAAAATTATCTGAGTCATTTTCTTTCCGTCGTTACGGCTTGCATAATTTATTTCAGTTTGGAAGGTGGTTTTTCGGAAATCCTCAACATATGTTCACGTCGTTTCTCCAATAATTCTGGCTTGGTGTTTTTAGGTCGAATTGTAATATTCCTCTTCGATTCTGGTATATATAGTGCCGTTATCCAATTCAATTTTCGGTTTTCGGCAATTCATAGATTTTGGAGGATGTCTCTTTGACTAAAAGAAGATAACAGCACCGTTGGTGAAACGTCTCCCGCAAAACATATGGTTTTGATTACCGGTAAACTACCGTCGCCATCTTGGACTCCAAATTTTATTTTCGTACTCGATTATATTAATTATTTACGAATCTTTCCACAAATATTTAATAAATTTAACGCTTTTCCGTGCTATTCAAACTAACGAGGCACCCATCTACTCTCTTTGAGCAGTATATACATATTTCATAATCTATGATTGTAAATATTGCTCTTTATCGGACCGACAATTTTCAAATAGTCTCTAATGCGATAAAGAGAATCATCCCTAATATTATTGATATTGAAATATAACTATTTAATATACATATATATACATAATATTATTTTAGCATGGAGCAACTATGAAGTTTTATTTTACTTTACTTTTTTCGAGTACTTTATCTCATCAAATCTCTCGAGCACAATTTAATTTCCTGTTTCTCTACTTGTTTCCGCTCTCACCAATGTTAAGTAAATTCGATTATAGCTGAAGTGAAATTTATCTTGCTCTGTTACCACTAAACACTAACGAACCCTGTATTATCTGTGCCGTAATTTCTTATCTTTCGCGATTTTAACTTCCGAGGAAGTAACCGACGAGGCTTGGCTGCAATTAAAATTCAATCAAACTGAGCTGTTTTTCGTTCAGTTTCCTATTCTACAATCCTGCAATCACAACGATTTTTCAATAAGGCCGAGGCAATGCACATAATCCCTCTATCTATGTAGAAAAAATTGCGGATAGAGCTCAGCTTCCAGCAAGCTTCTCTACGTTCGGGAAACTTCCTTTATATCCGAAAAACAGATATTACCTCTCACTACGTTGAATCCTGAATTCAGGTTTTATATGCTGTCCCAATGGATTCCCATAATATTAATTTGTCACCGTAGTGCCGTTATTTTCTTTCTGCATAAACCTTTGCCTGTTTAATTTCTTTTTATGTGAAAATGTCAAGGATGGAAACTCTTCGTTGGATTTTTGATTTCTGGCCTTGTTTTCCATTCCAGCTTTTCTGATCATATTTTTCCTTCAACTTCTTGAAATGTCTTCTCACCTTAACTATTACATTCATACACGCCTCTACTTATACCCATTTATTAAGTTGAACACTCATCTGTTGTATAGAGGCGAACTCATAACGATCTCGAATGAAAAACAAATAGTTATTACGAGTATTCGAAGGTTTATTTATAATACATAATTACACGATCGAAAACGGAATAAATATATCTATATCTGCTGAAAATATATCCATTTCCTGGCAAACCAATGGTGACTGAACATTAAAAGAAACGAGCGTATGGGCTCACTCATTTAAATATCTTCCACTTACGGCTGACAAGCCACATTAAATGCTGCATAATTAAAGTGGTTAAGTCGCTAAAGCCAAGAAAAAGAACGTTTTGCGAAAATAATGGCAGATCCATTTCTCTCGCAGATTAAATCTGTCCATTATCACCGTAAGAAAATATGTAAAGAGGGAACTCATGCAAAAAAGGCCTGGAACATAGAGTTCCACATTAATGCATTTTTATTCAGAATCCGCAGCCTTGGAGGACGCAGATGACAATGCCCACTCACAACGGAGAAAGCGTTCGATTTTTTTATTTCTCGACCGCGCTGCAAATAGCTGAAAAAATCTCCCTCTAGCCTTGAGTTTCCTCCTCTGTAGAAACGGATGTGTTGTATCATAAGATGGGCAGTCTCTTCCTCTAATCCCAGTCGCACAATATAGGAGAGTAATTCTTTCAGAAAAAGTTTCGATAAGGACACCGTATTTTTCTCTACTGGCTCTTGCTTGTTGGTGACTCGAGGCAGATTCAAAGCAGACATCAAGGAAAATAAAACAGGGATCGCTGCTTTGGAGGAGGAGTTTGCCCGTTGTAGTCTATGCAGTGAAATGGAAAAGGGATGAGAGCGTAGACAGATCAAAGCGGTGGTGACGGATTGGAATCGCGGGCGGGGGAAAAACTCCTGCAGAGAAGTTCTTTTCTTCCATTACGCGGGAATTAAAATATTTTGACGCAGGGCCAAAACGTCTGAGGTACAGGGAGAGAAATGCACAAGGTCGATATGACCGATCATTCCACGGCCGCCGGAGAATCATTTAACCTGGTGAAAACAAAGTAAAGGTAAATAGAATTACTTACAAAACTTATTAAGAAAATTTTTAAGATACATGGGATCATCTTTGCGGTTTGAAGATAGCGAATATAACGGGGTTTCGTGATTTAAGCACAGAAGGGCTAAATTGAAAGATCGCCGCGCATAAAATTTGTCTATAATGCAACTATTTGATCTATAAATCTCAGTATATTTATATATTTTTCTAAAACAGTACATCTCAACCAGTTTGCCGCGGTACATTTGCTTTTCGTTAGTAAGCTTTTATCGTTCCATATTATATTAAAAATAATTATTTCCTTCCAATTTTATATCACATATTCCTTTTCCGAAATATTTTATAATTCAGCATGAATTATTTGTAAAAATATAAAAAATCATTCTACGCAGTATTTTATTTATAAATATGAATTCTAATTGAAATCAATTATCATATATTTCTACGAATATCAAATTAAATTATTTTTATATTCATATCAAGATTAAAATAATGAAATTTTCAGATATAATCATAACAATAGCTGGTAATTTATCATAACTAGTGCTTTTCCCACACCAATACCTCACCAGACGCTAATTTGTAATATGAACAAAAGATAAAAATATTTTAAAACATTAATATCCTTAGTTTCACAGTAAAAATTAGTTTTTTATGAACATTTTAAAACATCGGTCTTACCAATCGAATTAGAAGTAATAATAAAAGTAAGTCGAAAACACTTGTTTCATTGAGAATACGTGGAAGTAAAATTGCAACTTGGATCAATTTCCTTTTATTCTTGTATCGTATTGCCGATCTAAACGGAATTCCGTAGGTAGTCTCAAATTCAATATTGCTTCAACCTAATGAAAGTAAATGGGCAGAAATAGAGATGACACTCACTTCTATTGCTTCGATTTAGTTATTACGGTTTATACGTTATATTAAAATTAATTAGAATTTTTTTATTTTGTCTGATATGTACACAACCACTTCCTATAGATAAGGAATCTCTTCCATCGCAACAAGTTTCCTTTCTCATCCGTATTTCTGTTTCTTCAGTGACCCCTCCTAGTAGCATTGGTTAAAAGTTCTTCGATAGCTTATTCGCACATGGGCTCTTACCGAGAATCGAACCCATAATCTGCTTCGCAATGCTGAACACGCTGCCCAATTGGTTATGCTAAAGCCCAATGACCATTAATTTTATTATTTTAGATAGATAAATTATGAAAAAATTGAACTGTCTCGTCAAAATTGATTTCCTAAATTAACTTCGAGCGTTAAGTTAAAAAAAAAAATATTGCGAAATACAATCAAAATAGTCAGTGGAGTTTTAAGAATGGTGTAGAGACTTGTCCATTTCAGTAAAACTTCACAAAAATTCTTGTAAATATTTTCTTGCTAAGGGTGCGTATCATTGGTCCTTATGAACAAAAGCTAAAGAAAATTTCATCCCTTTTAGTAAACCTTGTTTCATCTCGCTCTAACTTCTTCGCTTGTCGCATCCATATCACCCACATTATCTTCAACCTTTTCTTTTTGTCATTTGCGATTCCGATGATAGAAAAAATACATGATTCGATAACTAACAAAATACTTTGAACAGGAAATGCGTAATACGCCTGAAATTTATCGATTGATAAATTTAGATGCTCATTCTCAGGGATAGTAAAGAAGTTCTCTACAATATTCATTCTTAGGGCAGAAATTACGTTCCATTAAGAATTCACTAGCGATTCAAGCAAAAACCATGCAAATGTTTATTGCAACAACAATTACTTTATCTATCGGTTATCATCATGATTGTCAACATTTATAGCAGCGTCTTAAAGGCGTCCTCTTTCTTCCGTAGTGATTGGTTGTAATGAAAATAAACAGACTTTTGGGTGATGTCTCGTAATCTGCTCTAATACGGATCACATTTTCATTCCAGCGATCGGTATTAGCAAGCAACTTAGGGCCACTTAGCAGAAGGATCACATAGCTAAGAAAAACCTCAGAATTATCTCTTTCGGTAAAGGAATGTGGAAGGATGGCATCTGATTACCTGCGGCAAAAGCTGCTTTTGCCTGTCGCCAATTTCGCTGCATCTGCGTTCTTACTCCATCGCACCCCAAATGACATTCCCGTCTAGGGAAGAGATACTGCTGGACGCTTTTTTACAGCCTTTCACTGTTGAAATAAAAAACCACATGTCAACAAACGCAGTTGGTGATTGTTTCCAGATGATGATGATTCTACGCGTAAAACAGCATTGCCATTTTATCGCGAAGTTGATTTGGTTGCCTAGTTCCATACAGATTGCCTGGCTCGCATATCGATTTAAATTCTTCATTGTTTTGCAGCTTGCCAATTTTCGCATGCTGTGAAAGAAGTCCGGTGTGCCAGAAAATTGCCGCAAGGTTGACATCTTTTCATCATGCGTCAGCTGAAATTTTATAATCGTAAGATAAATAAGACAGGAATCAATTTTGTACGAGGAAACTAGATCCTTAAAAATAATATTATAAATTACTAAATCAGGATCTTTTTTCCTTTAGAAATATCGACTCTAGTCTTATTTCTCTTGCCACGGAGACCAGAAAGTTACCCTTGATTCCGTTGAGTATATTCTTATTGTAATCGTAATTTCTAGGAAGGAATTTATCATGAATACGATTTGTCAAAACTCTCTCCAATGATTGCAAAATTTTGATTACAAACTGAGCTGAACCTGGCAACCAAAATGTAATTCACTCCTAATATTTAATATGAGGTTTGAAGCTCAACCAAAATGTAATTCCCTCCTAATATTTAATATGAGGTGTGCTGCTCAAAGGATGTAAAAGATTTATGTACAAAATATTACACTATACTTTTCAGCATCGTTTTATTGTACGCTCATGGAAAAGAATTGGCATGAGAGTTTAAGATGTACGGAAATGACACTTGGTGAGAGAGGAAATAAATCTCTAAGTTTATAAAAGAGAAATTATAGTTTCTACATCATAGTAACTAAGAAAATGAATGTATAAGCCAGATAAAATAATAAAAACAGAGGATACTACTGTATTTTGCCATAAATTTATCTTTTTTGAAATCCATCATCACATGAAATCCTATTAAATGCTGCCTTCTGATCTTTTTTAATATCTGAATTCAATTTTGAAAAAATATATCAAGAATCCTCAGAACATATGGATTTTCTAGCGGAGAGTCATATAATTGAAGATGCAGATAAACACTGACGAGGTTCTTAAGGCATGAAACGAGGCAATTATGCATGAAAAAGGCATGAGGCATTTATCATTCTTTTAAAAGACATAACCATAACAATATGAGCGAGAAGAGAAAACTGAAAATTATTCCGCGGATCGATATGATTTTAAGGTTTTAGTTCTAAAGTAGTATGTTGATTTTCATAAACTCTTCAAAGAAAATGTCAACTCCATCCTTATATCTATGTTACATTTTCCTTTGCGCAGATTTATTCAATCAAAAAAATTCCAAGAAGAAAATAAATGAATTTTACGTTTACTTTACAAGTACCGTAAAACTTCAACTTAATTTAAACACGAATGGAATTAAATCTATGCTCGGAAATTATACGAAGTTACGGAGTCCATTCATAGTTAAATTCCAGTTCTGCGACAGTAGAAATACGTCGACTTCCGTAAAGTATAAACATGGCGTTACTGTCAAATAATAATTCACAAAAAGAATTTCCACCGGTCATTTCCACTTTAGTGCTACCTTAACGTGATATCAAAGAGCAGACTATTTTAATAATGAAACAAAAAGAAGAGCGTTTCGTTACATACCATTTGCAAAGGTACGATAGAGACACGAAAATAACAGAAAACTTCTGTAAATTTAGTTGAAAAAATTCAGAGAACATCGTTTAATGCGATATCAAGAATCTATGAATCTAGATTTTTATTTGTAGCTACATGCAACAAGATGACTCCCGTACCGACGGAAGAAGATTACTTGAATTCCCTCTTGGTAGTTTCTAATCCTTCGTTAAAGGTCGTAAAAAAGCCAGATGCCCTTCAACTTATCCTCATTTATTTTTTGCATTCTCTCGAGTAAACGCAACGAAAATAGCCATCCCACATCTCCTATCGCTTTTACATACTTCCGCTGTTGTCATGCGCGAAGTCCAAGTACTCTCGGCCCGCCGTCGCACGTTTTAACAAGTGTGAGATAAAATTTACGGGACTGGTGCAGGGAAAAATCAGAATGGGGAAAAGATATGCGCCGGAAAATATAACATGAACCGAAAACCACCACTGATCGATAATAAGTACTCATTTTAAACGCACCGAGGTAAGTTACAATCACAGTAACAGTCTCCGAAACTTAGTATTCTTAAAATGCCCCAGACTACTTATACGCCTCGAAAAGGGACTGCTTCATCACAGGTGGTTGAACACTGCTCTGCGAAGGGAAACAATTAACTTCGACCTGGAATGACTGCCATTCATGAATGAGAAAATAATTGCAATAACCGTCGGACGGAGAAAGAAGTTGACTCAAAATCGAGGATTATCGTGATTTTTCAGATGTACTTTTATAATTTATCAGCGATAAGCTTAATGGCTTAATGTACCCTCAAACTGTTTGCTATCAGCTTAGAGTATAGCTAAGCGTACAGATAAGAATTTCCTATTCTTTTGGCAACCAAATTGTAATCTGTTTTCATTCAGTTAACTTTGCTCTATTTCCAGACCGCCATACTTCTTTAGGAATTGCTGTGTTCTACAAAAGAATGAATGCGAAGAGACACATTTTCTCAGGGCACGAGGGTTACGTGACTTCGATCCGTGACGTCATCAGTCAGACAAGTATTTTCAAGCCCATGTCAAATCAATACCCGAGTAATAATGCAATCAAGAGCATGCAGTGAATAAATAGGTAAGTATTTTCTTTTAGGCTATAAAAAATCGGTAGGAGTGGACGGAAAGACTTCTAGTAATGAGAACAGGCTCGATTAGTTTTGTGAAGTTGGCTTGTGATGAGGTCCTTGCTTTAATCAAAGGAAATCGACGTGAAAAGAATAGTTAGGCACGTTTACAGAGACGGACAACGGGTAAATTATAGCCGCTTCATAACACGCTATCAAATCAGCATATATTTACCCTGGATCCACCGGAGCAATACTTTTTATAGCATAGCCATCGATCAATATTTACAAACATATTGCCATGCGACTGAAACGAAAACAGAGAAACATTCTTCGGAGACCGTTGGACTTATGACGATAAGATGTAGGAATTATGAGGAGGTATGAAAACACGAGTTAATGCAGTTCATGACACACGGCGATATTTAATTAATTGGACACGACCGAAATAACTGTATAAATATTTATTCAGCCAAGGAACTCTGAGAGAGGCGCCTCGAAATTTAAGAATTTTCGCGTGGTCAAACCCTTTCCACAGGGTGTGTCAGCTTCTCTGAGCGCGTGCTCACTTGATGGTGAAAAAAACGCAAGGATCGCAGAAAAGAAACTCCCAAAACACGAGGTGTTCATGTCGCGGTTCAGAATAGCAAGAATCTAAGCCCACCTCATCTAGAAGCAGCGTCCGTAGTTGGACGTCGCGGCGTGCCCTTCAACTCGGAAGGCGATTCAACTGCAACTTCTCGTATTCTTGCCGAGGTTGAAGGAACTCCAGAGGCTCCGCACGTACTCTCAGCCTCCCTCCCTTAGCGCCTCCGAGGAACCCTGGGGCGGGTGCGGTCAGGCGCGGATGTTTCGTTGCGCCGGGCGATCTGTGGCGTTGGAGGCTGTGGAGGGAGGGCGATAAAAGGGTGCGCATGCTCCGGGAGGTTATGAGCTATCGACCGTCGTGGGCCATGGAGTGGTTGGCTATGCCACCGATATCTTGAAATATTTCCATCGATAAGTCCGATCATAACTGTGGGATGTTATCACTTCAGAGTTTCTACACTTTTTTAACGCAAGGGAAGATAACAGAGTGAGGACCGCATTTAACGGAGCAATATTTTGTAGGGGCATTCTAGTGTTGGCTGCCCCTTCCTCGTTATTGATCCCGTCTGGCTTCGGCACGAAGGCGGAGGGTAAATGCTAGCAATTTAGCATCGATTTGGATGCTGAACGCCCTTCTTACCGATGACACTTTTTCAGTATCTTTTTCGGGATGTAATTCATAGATTAATTGGCAATACAAACTGAAATGTTGGGCAATTTTTGATCTTTTAATATCAGAGAGAATATACAATTACTAATGTAATACTTCGTTATATTGCATTGATATTATGTTAAAAAATCCTGTATTCCTGTAGTTAGATTCAAAATAAATAATCTATTTTAATTTTAATGAAGCTATTATATTTATCCATTGCTAGAGTTTTCCTTTACCAGGCGGGAATCTATATAGTATTTAACATTAAATACATTGCTCAAACTTATGAATGACATCACTATAAGCTTAAACTTCTTTCTTTGAAACAAAAATTTAGTTTCATTAGTTTTATCTCATCTATCTATTTAATCATATTCGACTGATTTTTTTATCCAGCTAATACTATCTTTTCGTGAAGGGAATATTTTGATTTCACATAAAAAACTTTTTCATGCTCGTTTATATCAAAAAATGGATTAACTCGAACTGGAAAATAATTTCTTTATAGGTGCCTGAAATATTCTATCGAAGAGCTAAAGCGAGTTATAACATTACTGTTATAATAACGATATCATTAATTAATTTAACAAATTTAATTTTATGGTTTAGAAGCTCTTTTTACGACTGTGATTATAATATAAAAATATATAATAATATTTATTGGGGTGAGTAAATAATAATGAAAGTCTGTGAATACTTGTTCTCTTAAAGAATTCATTTTCGATCACAAATTTTATTCTTTCATGTCATTTCCAGTAAAATATTCTTATCAGGTGTTCAAATATAATGTTTACTTAATTTTTTCTCAATATTTGCCAAAAATACGTCTCCTGTTGGGGAGGTTATGTTATCTTCTCTCTTTTTGTCATACCGCACAACAAGTGGTTCATGTGGAAATCTTTTTTAAGCATTATTACTCAGTATTCTAAATCTTGAGAACATATTTACTGAATAAAAGAGGGCCTATTCAATTTACGACGAAAACATTTTGTCTGTTCCTGTCAAGTTCTTTTCGCGTTTACACAATCACTACTTTAAGGGCAATTCAAGGTAATTTTGTTATGATCGTATCCTTCTCATAATAATGGAAAATTTTGTGTCAAAGTATTTAAAAGAGAGTTTTCACTTGAAAAGATTAATGGTCTATCTCATCTCTGATTCAGCATGTTGAATTAAAGACCAAGATAATGACACTGTCATTTAGGTATAGTTTTAGTTCACTTTATCAGGCTAAATGACCTTACAGTGATTCAGTTGTCCAGTAAAATTCAAAATTGATATTATGAATTTTTTCATAATGGATAATATCATACTATTATGTCCTTTTTCCTTTCGTTTGCTTTTCTATCATTAGTTAATGATTTGTTGTAGGAAACTAAAGCTAAAGGTTTGTACAGGAGTCCAAATGTCCCTCCAAATTTGTCCGCACAGATTTTTACATTGGAAATTTGCACCCATTGATAAAGTAATCTCAACTTAGCATTACCACATTCTGCCACGATTTGAAATTATGTTTTCTTCAACTAAAATGTTCATAGGTAATCTGAATAACTTTATGACCTGCTTAATTTTTAATTATGTAATTAGATGTACGACTTACATGAGCGCGCTTGTTACCCTAAGCAATCCTTGTAAAGCTCATCACGCGAAGATATGAGATACTTATAAGGAACAGGGGTTGCCTCATTTAATAAAGGAAGCCATGTTGGTCTACATTGTTGAAAATTTTCAGATGAGGGTCCTTCACAAAATTAAGTTGAACAATCTTGTTTTAGTCCACTGATATTCAGCCTGTGCTCCGCAAACACAGCATCTCTTAAAAACACCAGAATCATTTCAAAACGTATTTTCACATGAGGCTGAGTTCACCCCAGGCATAAAGTGTTTTCTGCTCAAAGTGACATTATTATTGTATTTAATCAAATAATTACATCATAAAAATAATCAGGAAGAATATATGCTACACTTTTCGGCGCATTTTCCGGTAATTCACCCGTACCTCATTCGCCTCATCTTTATTCTGAAAAGATATTTAACTTATCAGACATAAATTGATCCTAAGGGGATTGCTCATAATAATTTATTGGACATATAATAATTGATGAAATGGCGAGTTGAGAACTAAAGGTCGTGATTTTTCTGAGTGGAATGCGAGTTAGTTTTCAAATAGAAAATTTCAGTCTTAAACTTAACTATGGAATAGTGGGGCAAATCGACCTGCTAAGCATTAAACTATCAAGAAAAGCCATTATTGTATGTTTCTTTATATAATTCATTTATTCTGTGTCCTTAAACATTAACGAAGTAATTTCCTCAGTATAAAGTACATAATACGTGTGGTTATATAAAAAAATTCCCAAAGGCTGCAAAATGTCGGTTTTGCTCCATGGGTGTCGTAAAACCAGCCAAATAAATACCGTACAAAAAATGCAATCCTGACAATTTTTTAACTAAGAAAGGATACTATTTTGATGAATCATGATTACTAACTTATAAAATTAACCCTTACGTCGTTCTATAGTATCAATGTATAGTTAATGAGAATTAATAAATTTACAAAAATCGGCTATGAAAGATTCTTGCGTTAAATTTTCTTGCTCGTAAAAAGTATTGAGGGTACTCATGAAAGACCCGTCCAGAGGCTGGAGACGGTGAGTGGTATGAGGTGAAGAAACATACAACTATAAAATTTTTGTCACGAGATAGCTAAACGGTCGGTTTCTGCCCCATGTAGCTAGTCGGTTTAGCCCATTGGTACATTTCCGAACAATAATGGCGATTTTAGGTAATCAGCAACAGATTTGGTATTCAATGTTACACTAAAGTAAACTACTAAAACCAGTGAATTCAGCAGTTTATTTACCAATGGGGAATCTTCAGACCCGTAGAACGCAGAATTCAGTCTTCTCAACGTCTAAGTTAGTACAGAATCTCTTCTTTCAAAAAAAAAAAAAACCGGAAAATATCGTAACTATGCGCCTGACGGGAAAGGAAACTAGCTCCGCATGCATGTTATGACCGTCGCTCAACTATTTAGCGTAAATTCAGCATGACAGCAACATCATCGCAAAAATTCTAAAGGGATCGGTTTGACCCGCAAGGTCAGTTTTGCCCCCTCCCCCCTCTGTACTTCCTTATGGATGAAGACATTTGGTTTTTCTTCAATCTTAAGCCTAGGTAATGTTATAGTCATTACTATAAAAATTTTACTGTAATTACACCTTCTATTATCACCACTAATGGTAACCAATGGTTAATACTAATATAGGCATGTTCAGGGTCTCTTCACATATCTTGGTATCCAGTTGAGAACTGCAGGTGTCCAACGGTTGTCGTTTCTTCTCGCAACATGGCCAGCCCACCTCTATTTTAGTGATCTTACCTTATATATGATGTCTGTAACTTCAGTCATATTTCTCATGAAAGTGGCTCTTCTTGTGATTCCCAGCATACAGCGCTCCATGCTCCTTTGTTTTGTCTGAAGTCGCTGGGTTATTGCAGCATTTAACACCCAAGTTTCACTACCATTGGTCAGGACAGGTAAAATGCAATGGTTGAAGACCTTCCTCTTCAAAGCCATTGGCATTCTTGACTTCAGAATGTGCGAGTTCCTACCAAATGCACTTCAGCCAAGTTTCATTCTTTTGATTACTTCATTAATCCCGTTTTTCTCTCCTGTTGTTACAAGTTGTCTCAAGTACGTCTATTCCAAGCAAACATCCAGAGGTTTTTCTTGAAGTTTGACTGTTTCTTGCACTACAAAATAATTATACATTACCTTTGTTTTTGTTAGGTTTATCCTGAGTCCTATCTTCTGTCCCCCTGTGTTTAGTTCTTCAAATCATGAAGTTAGATCTTCTGTATTGGCTGCAAAGAAAACTATATCTTCTGTAAAACAGAGGTGACTGATTTACTCCCCATTTACTCTTAAGACCTTCTCTTCCCAATCAAGGATTTTAAAAACTTCTTCTAAAACGGCTGTGAAAAAGATGGGAGATAGACCGTCACCTTGTTGAACTCCCTTCTCAATCTTGAATTCATCGATCTCTTCATGCAGCATTACAGAAGCTGTGGCATTCTCATAGATACTGTATAAGAGACGGATATACTCAGAATCTATCCCTTGATTCTTCAGAACTTTCAGAGTGGAGGAGGAACTAACCAAGTGGAAGGCCTGTTTGTAATCCACAAAACAGAGGACAAGTGGCATCTCATAGTGGCACCCATTCGTTCTGTTAATAATTTCCTGTAGTGTGTAGATGTGACCATAGTGCTGAAGCCTTTCCAAAATCCTGCTTGTTCTCTGGGCTGAGCTGAAGACAGGGTCATTTTAAGAAGTTCAGCTATTATCCTCATGAATGTCATAGAGACAACTGGAAGGAGGCTAATCAGGCGATAATCCTTCAAATCTTCTTTGCTTCCTTTCTTGTGCAGAGGGACAATCCTTGTGTGGTTCCATTCCTTGTTTTAGACAATTACTGAATAATTGTGCTAAAACATTAGCAATGTCTGTTCTACCAGCTTTCAGATACTTCGCCAACACCCCATCTGTTCCTCCTGCTTTCCCCATTTTTCATCTGCTCAATAGCCGCCATTACCTCTTCTGGGGGAATTGAGAGGAGATTTGGTGAGCTTTGGCTTTCCTCTTGGTTTTCCTCTTTAGCATTTCCCATCTTCTTGATTTAAATTCACTTGGTGTCAAACCCAGAATCTGTAAGTAAGATGTGAGTACATACTCGTATAACAACCTGGCAGAGATAGAACTTATTTAATCCAAAGTTTTTAGTAGATATCATACCAGGTAGATCCATAATTAAGTTTCTCATTTACCTACTTTGAAATGCAAGAATGAATGTAAATGGCGATCTGGCATCGAACCCAGGATCATTAGGAAAATGGTAAAATGCGTATATGAAATGTATTTATGATCTCTATTCACATGCCGAGTTTCACGTTTCCATGTTATAGAGATGTGATTTAAAAAATTCTTAATACTCGCTGCTATGTATTTCAAACGGGAGGTTTGCACTCACCTGACGTCGAACTTATGGACATCTGGTGACATTTGTATGATGATTAATATAGAAGAGTGCCTCCTCTGGGATATCTGTGATTCTGATTACTCTATCCTACTGGGAAGTCCCTTAAATATTTTTAGAAATTTTGTGGAATGTAGCCAAAATGGCCGAACTGCCTGGTGTTGAACCCAGGGCCTATTGGAAGATGTGAATACATATAAAGCCCTGGTAGAAATAAAACTTATGTAATACAAATTTTGAAGTTGATATCATACCGGGAGAGATCTAAAATAGGACTCCGCTATCCCCATTTGAAATGCATAGAGGAATGTAAATGGCTCTCTGGAATCGTACTAAGGACCATCAGGTAAATGTGAAGCAGGGTATATAAAATGAATTAATGATCTCTATTCACATGCTAGGTTTTAAGTCTCCATGTTAGCAGAAAGGGATTTTTTTAAATCTTAAAAATCATCGCAATGCATTTTAAATAGGAGAATATTTGCCCTAACCCAGCTTCGAACCAAGGATAATCATTGAAGATATCTTTATGGTTTATGTTGGATATGCACAGCTTCCAGCAACACCTCGAATTTTAACTCTCTGATTTTCTGGTAAGTGCCTCAAAATATTTTTCGAAAATCACTGCAATGCATCCTTATGGAAAAAATCAAGACTTAGGGGCCTTCTGGCATCAAACCCATGACACTGAGGTTCAAAGTCGCTTTTTTTCTGGTGGTTACATGCTTTGGCCAATACGTAGTAAGAATTTCATGTCAGTGACACTTGTGAAACATGGTTAGAACTTTGATCCCCCATATATATATAATATATCCAGAGAAACGTCTGCATATAATAGATATATATTTCTAGCTTTTCTTTGTTCACAAACATCAGGAAACTATTCAATGTAATTGAAGCAGAAGGCAACAGCTATCTTCTCTGTGAAATTAGATGCAATTTCAACTTTGTTTCATATGCTAGGCTTAGAGTGAACCAAACTTTCTGTAGTAAATTTTTCTATGACATTTTTGATCGTTTTCCTTTCGATTATGAAAATTTCTATCAACTGAAACAAACTTCAAGCAACTGAAAAGACTGCTTCAGAGAGATATACTTATATGAGAGCAGCAAATATTTCACTAAAATTAAACATCTTCAGCTTTTTAAATACAAATTTAATGCTCACTTTATACATTAGTATAAAAGTATACAAAACTTTTATTGATTTCAACAGAATACTGAAGTAAATGTAAACATTCATACATTTTTGGTTTGTTTAACCAATATAGGAACAAACTTCATTTTATCCCATTGTAAACCTTCAAAACAAATTTTAGTTAATTCTTTTAGAATACAAAAATATCACAAAAAACTTTGAATTCACAAATGAAGGTTTAATTTCTTGAAAAGTACGACTTGAAAATGATTGATTTGCTGTAATCTTGCAAAAAATATGTATAATCTCAAAGTTTCCGGAATGAAAGATTTCAAAACATGGAATGGAAAAATTATTTAAAGGTCTTCTT
This sequence comes from Sympetrum striolatum, assembly GCA_947579665.1. Lineage (NCBI taxonomy): Eukaryota > Metazoa > Arthropoda > Insecta > Odonata > Libellulidae > Sympetrum > Sympetrum striolatum. The sequence goes on along the minus strand of OX388341.1, from coordinate 103,806,494 downwards.
TCAGTGGATTATCCTCTCCTTTCTTATTTCCTTTACTGTATTTTTTCTTCTTCAATCTTTTTTCCAATTCCTTTGGATCTTCTTTGAGACAACTGTCATCATCATTTTTTAAAGCTCGCTCAGAGCATAAGTATTTAGAAAGAGGAATTTCTTGGTGATGGAAATACCAATCCTCTATGTCACCCTCATTTTCTTCAAGAAGTGTTTCACACTAGAAGAAGAATGATTTTTGATCAGGTTTGATGGAATAAAACAAAACAGAAACATAGTTTTCAGAAGGAAAACGGTTAAAGGTAACCTTTAATATAATGAATAACATTCTGGGAAACTAGGTGGAAAATCATTTTATAAAAGTCATCACTAACAAAATTTGTACAAATTCCACAATACATTGTATTAGAATATAATATTTGTATTGTGGAATTGGTGTTGCATGTATTGGTCATTTGGAAAATTCCAAAGGAGAAATTTGAAAGACATGACCAGGACCCAGAAAGGAGAGCTCCTAATTGTTGGTTGGTTGCTCTGACCATTAAGCTATCTTGCGGAAACATTCACATTCTAGACTACAAAGTTTCCCAAATGGCACATAGGAATGTTTTAACAAGGCAGCTTAATGCTTCAAGTAACTGAATAGTAATTGAATGATCTGGGTTCAAGTCCTAATTCTGTCAGATTATTTCAGAAACGTTTCTCTTTCCGTATCATATTTTCCTTTGCTTCCACTAATTAAACCTGAACAAACCCATGGGAATTTTTTATTGAGAGGAAATTATTTTCTAAAGAGCTATGATTTGAAAAGAAAATATTATTTGGAAAAAAGGAAAAGGCTTATTAAGGAGTTGGTGGTGAGACCAAGATTAGGAAGTTGCCAGAAATACTTTAACAAGGAATGTTTGATGGTTGATAAGAAGAAGGAAATGACAATTAGTATCAAGATGTAATGTCTATCGAAAACATATGAACAGAGCCAACCTGGCAATTCAGATTAGCAAAGCAACCATGATTATGAGATGCTCTAAATATTTTCTATTTTTAAGATTAGATATTTGAGGGACTTTATTTTATTTATTTATTCAATTCTCACAGACAGCATGAAAATGCCAATTTAAAGTGAAATAAAATATAGAGAAAGAGAAAACATACATAAAAGGTAGATTTTATATTTATATGGATCTTGTGTGTGGTAAGCTCAGGTTCAAAAATTTCTCTTTACATAGGGAGAAAGGATCAATAGAAGGTGGAATTGAGTTCATCAGAGAAGGAAGACGAAAGAAAAGGGAGTGCTTGATAAGCAAAAGTCTAGGAGTAGTATAGTGAAGTAATGATGTCAAACGGGTAGATCTGTTTGGAACACGATAATTTATAAGTGAAGTTAAGGGAGGACAGTCAGAAAGGGAGTTCAGCAGTGAATGTAAGAAGGATAAATCATGTTTTGTTCTAGTGATAGAAAGAGATTCCAGATTCCAAGGATAGTGAAGATAAGATAGAATTTTTAGAGGCTTGACAGAAGGAAGGAACTCAGGCTTTTACAATTCTGAGAAAGAAGTTAGTAATTCTGTCTAATGAGGAAAGATGAGTTGGAAAGGTCATGGACCAGATGGGCGAGCAGTAAGATACAGTAGGAATGATGAACGAGGAAAAGTATAAGTGAAGAGCCAGAGGGTCTTTGATATCCGTGAAACAATAAAGGAGGCCTTAGAGAGACATTGCACGATTTTTTATTTTTGTAATTTGTTCTGAATATGTTAATTTATTGTCAGTTATTACACCCAAATCCTTTAGTTGCATTACTCTTGGAAGAATGACTTCATTTAACTTACAATTATATTCAAACAGTTTTTTAACCTTATAGACATAAAATGGCATTTATTAATAATTAAATTTCATTTCCAGTCACCACACCACTTGGTTATTTTATTTAGCGTTGTTTGAAATTGTTCACAATAACCTTGGCAACTCTGGTAAAGAGTTTGCAATCATCTGCATATAATAGTATATTCTCCTCCGCAGGGGGTTTTGAGACTAGATCATCAACGAAGAGGTTGAATAGGTATGGACTTATGGAACTACCCTGTGGTACCCCAAAGGGGACAGTAACCCTGTTGGATTTAGTGTCTGGAAATTTGGCACATCGAGTTCGACTGGTTAAGAAGCTTGATAGCAGCTGTTAGAATTTTCCATGTATATTATAACAATGATTATGATTATATGATAAAGATGATAACAATGATGATTGTTGTCATTGTTAGATCTCTGGGGTACTTGAGATGCCAAAGCCACCCTAGTGTAAGAGAAAGATTTACCCTGTACCCTTCAATAGGGTAGAAGATTTCAGAAAGCATAAGATGTCATGCCCTGACATATAGAAATAAGAGAACATTCACAATATAAATCAGGAAAATAAAAGAAAGTTAAAAGCCTTAATAGAATTTAAAAATTGTCAAAGTTTAACAAAATATACTCATTTTATTGATAAAACTTATCAATTTCCAATTCTGACCAAATAAGAACAGTTATTTAAACAACATGTAAAATTGCAATAAATCAGAATCAGAGGAGAAAAGAAAAACAATGCAGCATTCTATCACAAACCTGACTTTGGATGATCATATTTAAGTGAAATTAAAGAAAAACTCTAAGGGGAATTGGATTCTGGAAAATAAAAATATGTATTAGCCTAAGATTTAAAAAATAAATTCCTAAGTCTTAAGGTCTAAGAACATAAAGGGCAGACTTCAATTTTACACTGCTTAGCTACTTTACAACACCAAGGTGACATTTACTGATACTGAATTTCAGATAGAAACATATGAGAGAAAAATATAGCAGCAGTATACAGCAAATCCATTCAATGAATCTTATAAATAACAAACAGTTGTAAGTTAAGAATTCATGGCAAATATAATCCATATTTTGAAATATTCCAATACTTTAATTATATCCTTATGAGTCTCCCAGAAGCTTGTTGCACTAAACAACCAAGTTTATGATGTACTCATTTGTTACTAACAGAAATACGACTACAATAAAATAAACACATTTAATTAGAATTACACATTCTAATATCCGGAACTATACATACAAGAATTCATTACTCTTACTTGAGTCTTTAAGTTGGTGATTTCCACAGAAGGTTTATCCCAAAGCTCGATTGGAATTCCAAGTTCCACCTTAACCCCTTTGTCTCTGTAATAGAAAAATTAATATAAAATTGAGCTGAATAATATGGACGTAGAATTTGAAAGTTTTAACTGAAGATAAGTGGGTAGGTAACATATCTCGACATGATCAAAAGCCGAAAATACTCACACTAAGCCATGTAGAGTCTTGAAGGTTTGGCTCATTCCTTTAGCAAATCTAGAACTATCTTGTCTTTCCTTGTGGATATTATATTCCAGAATTCTTTCGCAAACACCATCAAGAGATTCCAGGAGCCGAAGCTCTCTAAAGCAAAGAGAAAATGTGACAATATAACATTGCTAACAATATAAATTGTGGCTTGAAATGATACTTACGATTTCTCGTATTTAGTTTTTTTCTTTTGATTGGAGTCTAAAGAATAGCCGATTTCCAAAACGTCGTGAGATTTTCCTGTTTCTTGTAATCGAGACTCTAGTTCAACAGCAACTACTTTACAAACTGAAATGAAAATCAGTCAGAAAGTTTCCATTATTTTCTCTTGCCGATGCAGCGATAAGGCTAATTCATAAGTTGATGGATTAAATAAATTCTGGGCTATGAACATCATTATTTTATCCATACAAAATTATAACGATCATAACTGCACAAAATCTTGTTCTTACCTTCGCACTTGTTAGCATATTTGACTCCTTCTCCCTCCTCAGGACCAGAAATGCACTCTGATATGAATAGTATTGAGATTATTAACGCGAGCAACATCATGTTCATATTCACTTGAGGAAAAATAAACATTCTTATAATTGGATTAAGTTGGCGTAGACTCTAACCGATGACGATTCCTCTCAGGAAAACCTAAACACTATGGAATAAGAGATCCATGCCGACGAATTAATAAAAGCTATGTGAATCGAATATATCCTGGAATTTCACATGCTTCTTATCATCCCGCTCACTTTAGCGACTTACAAGGAAAACATACTAAATTTCGATCATCATTTACCACATCCGTGTTGAGCATACCAACAGTTGATAAAAACCTCTAAAATATGGTGATAAGAGAACTACAAGTAACAAGTAAAGATAAAAAGAATTATGAAAGGTTAAGTAAATTAATGTGATGTTAATGAAGCCTTAAATCTTCATTTTGCTCCACATCCTAGATCATCTTAACATAGTTACACGCAATACAATTGAAATAAATTATTATTTTCCTATTACCGCTATATTGGTATGATTGGTATACTTTGAAGAGGACCATTATAGTTCTTCTTTTGATTAAGTTATTCTGTTGTTCTAGGAGCAATATGAGAAATTTGAGCGCAGGTCAATGCGAACGATTGATAATGATGTGTTGACAGGTATAGGTGGAGTAACATATATGCGTGCTTAATAAACTGATATGTAAGAAATAATCCTAGTTGTTTTATACATAGTATATTCTAAATTTTCTCTTTTTTAAATGTACAGGTCGATTTTGCGCTAAGTTTGACCGATAAGTGTACTTACAGCCTTTGGTTGTAACACTGTTGTTATTTTCTGCTGAAGTATATGAAGAATGGTGTTGGAAATTTTCTTCATAATTTGGACGTTAAACTTGTTCTCAAGACAAGTAAGCCATTCGTGATGTAAAAGTTTGACATGAATATTAGAATGTTTCTTCGACGTCCCAGCGCAGTGTCAATATCTCTAATAACGTTGAGTTTACTTGCATGTCTTTTATTTCTTAATCAAATGAAAGGAGTGTATGAAGCAAATCAAAAGTTCAAGAGGCTTCAGGATTATAAATTATACGTGAGTTTGATCATACTTCTTTGAAGTATAGATGCTTGTTTGACAGCAAATTTTATTACGTTAAGTATTTGTTTTCAGATGAATGATATTATTCAGTATGTAAACAATGTGGAAAATATGACTAATAGATCATCTGAGTATTATCAGACGCTTAACAGACTTTTACCACCCATGGTAAGAAAAACTGACAAACCATAGCTTTTGGATCTACGGATGTCAGTTGTGCATGCAGCTGGATATATTGAGCAAAAATACCGATACTTTTGACCTGTGAAATAATTTTTTAGATAAGTAATTTACACCATCCAAAACTGTCTGTTCCAATGGATGAATGTAGCAATAACTGCATTTTTTTATAACCCAATGGATTTTTTTAGCAGTTTCGTGATTATGAGGAGACTTCCGTTCAGGTTGGGTAGCTTATATTTTATAAAATTCATTCAGGTTGTATAACTTATATTTTATAAATTGTTAATAATATGTCTTTAAGAGTTTAGAATTATATATCTAGACATATTAATTACTGAGTTAGTCTCCATCATTTCAAGCTTTGAATTATATTTATAGTTTGATTTGAAAAGGCTAATAATCCCTAACGTACTGACTCAACTGGCTGTAAAGATTCCTTATTTTATATATATTTAGCGTAAACTTCTCACATATGTCATCACTAATTTTTATTTTTGAACATTATTTGATTGGTTTGATTTTTATTAGAATTTAGGTTTTAGTAGCCTGACTTTAGATTTGCAGTATTCATGAAACATTGGATAATGATCCTGGTAAAGAAAAATAACTCTCAGAGTGATAGGCATTCAAATCAAAATTTGATATGAATAATCAGGAAAAGTAATTATATATATTTGGAAAATCGCAATTCCATTTATATGCCAATCAATAGTTACATCTGAATTATTATGGAGTACTTACCAGAAGTAATAGGTGAAAAACTTCAATTTTAATCTTTCCAAGTAGTAATGTAATGGTGTCTTGCCAACTGAAGCATTTCAAGAAACTTCTACCAACTTTCCTGTGCAGTCGATCTGAGTTTTTAACTCAAGCATATCAAAAATTGTGCATACAATATTGTTTGCAGAAGTATGAAGCTTAAGGTCCTTGTCTTTTATTGAATTGGGCTCGTGGATTGCCAAGTGAGTAGCACGGTTGTATTTAGTGAAAGTTGCCCCTGGTTTGATTCTCAGTGGGAGCCCATGTGTGAAATGACCTTAGAAGTATTTTTAACTATATTACTTCTACTACTGTTATTGAATTTGATACTAATGTACTTGAGCTCAGCCAATCCTATGTGTTTCAGTATTATGATATTTTTTCTAAAAATTTTGCATTTTGAACCTTGTTGGGGTGTTACGGATTTTAATAATGCTGTGAGGTATGTTTTGAATACTTAAATTTGTGTACTTAAATTTTTTCATTGCCTTCCTCTGTTTCTTGATTGGTTTCCTATCACTATTTGTTGTTTCATTTTGTTCACATATTATATGTATTGTTAATGTATTGTTATTGCATTAAACTTACTTTTGGGAAGTTTACTTGAAGGAAATATATTTTTAATAATCTAAAACCTGATCAATTTCGTGTGAAAGCATTTACAATTGTAAAAGTTATGACTAATTAATTAATAAAGAAATTTAATTAACGTAGTGATCCTTTTTTATGTTAAAGATGCATGTTCTGATGTTTATTGCGTAAGTGATGATATTTAATCTTGAATGCCATATTTGATTTTAAATATATTAAATATGATTGCTTTGTGGCATATTTTATGATAGAACGTTATTTATTCATATCAAATCTTATATTTTAAAGCCAAGAGACATTAATAAATACCTGTTCAGCAGAAATCATATCAATAGAGAGTTTTATTTTTCTTTGTGGTTATTTTGTGATCCAAGGCTTAAGATATTGTGATTAAATATATATTCATACATAATTAATTAAAATTAGTTTGAACTGTTCAGTAAAAATATGCTATGTACGAAAATCCTCTTTATTGATGCAAGTCTGCAATTCTATATCTGAATGGGATCACAGCCAGAACCAGTTTTATTAGATAGCTTAAATATTGATGGTAATTACTCAAATATAATATGCATCATTCCTGCATTATTAGTTATTCCAAAGTGCAGATGCATCTTAGATTAGTGATCTAAAATGCATTATTAAAAAGTAGGTATTTCACCTATTATTAATTATTTTAAATATATTTTACTTTAAATATTGTTTAATGCTTTGATTGTTTCCCTATGCCAGTCAATACTGTCTTTGTAACCATTTGTTAAAGCTGCATATGTTGGGACATCTATGGCAACAAATAGCATACTCTATTGTACGAGGAGTGTCCAAAAAGTAAGTTTCCTTATTTTACTGCTAATATTAATTCTGCATTTAGCAATTCTGTGGTCACTTCCAGTGTTGAAGTTATTCAAAACTTTACAGACTGTTACAGTGTAGAGTCTGTTTACCAATATGTAGTCTATTTCATTTTTTGTTCCTTTGGGACCTCTCCATTTCCTTATAGGATTTTTCTTAAAGTATGTATTTGTTTTATACTTAATGGTGCATTCTGCAAATTTAACTAAGCAATGACCTTGCTCATTCCTCTAGCTCAGTCCGTATTGTCCTGCAACAGTGTCATCAGCTTCCCGCTGACCTACATGAGCGTTGAAATCTCCCATAATGACTTTATAGTAGTGGGCCTCCTTGTCATGTTTAGTGCTGAGAGTTTGCTAGAAGTTTTCAATTTCCTCTTCATTGCTTGCCACTGTTGGTGTGTAGACATGGATGACCTATACCGAGTAACACTCATTGATCTTTAGTGTGAATTCTATCTGATACACCTTCGATTTTTACCACATTATCCCTCCATCTCTTGTGGATCAAGAATCCTATGCCTCCATTTCTTCCATCCTTGGTGTCCCTGTAAAAGAATAAATGTCCTTCCTTCAGTGTAAGTAGCTCTTCTGATTTTCTTCTGACTTTGCTGAGACGGATGGCATCCCATTTGATCTTCTCTGCTTCATTCCAGCTATTGTTCTTCATTCTTCAAGCTGTGACAGTTGTAGGTTGTAAATTGCAGGGTAGTAATTCTTTTCTTTATGATGGACCTCTTTAATGCCACCACCTCCCAGACATCCAAATGGGTGGTGCTTTTACGTCAGGATAAATTTCCATTAAAGAAGCTCATCATGATAATTGCACTTGTATTTGGGGGGTTACGACATAATTCACCAGGCTGTCCTACTGCTGGTCAGTGAATGCCTCTTTCATTATTTAGCCGAAAATATTGTTGAAGCCTTCTTAGCATGGTTGAACCTGGGCTAAACATTGCCTCCAACCTCCGTTAACACTCCTCCGCCCCGATGAAGCAATGAACTGCGGCAGATATGAGGAGGGGATATATAGGTATATCTGGAGAAACGTCTATATATAATAGAAGATATTCTAGTAAATAGTTGCTAATACCCCTTAATAAGAATATTATTAAGAGGTACTACCCTGAGTTATGGCTGTATATGACATATTTATTTTTTTTCAAGTATGCCATTGACTTTCGTATACATAATTTTAAAATTTGAGATTCATCAAAGCTATATTCTTTGTGCTCTTTAACTTCCATGATGCATCTGAAAATGGGAAATAACTTCAAGCAATTTCTATTTCAGTACATTACAAATTTGAGGAGATTGTATGCGAGTATATCATTTTCTTAAAATTCAATAATAATACAGTTCTTCAAGAAAGGCTGGCAGCAATGAGAGAACTTAACAATTCTAAATAAAGTACACATAGTTAATGAATATATAAATAATCAAGACTTTAATAAATCATTAGAACAAATACTAATGAGATACAAGATATGAGAACAGTGAAGGAAAATAATGATAATGATTGGAATAAGAGAATTATAATTATCATAATTTAGTCCAACAGTTACTTGGTCCATCCGCAATTCCTTCCATCTGTGATTGGTGATTTGACTGTAGAATAAGGAAGAAAATTTAGATTGAAATTAATTTTAGCATGCAGAAAATGGTGAATTTTTTGGATTATTGTGCTAATTTTACAAAAATGGACCTAAATCAAATCAATTGGTAGCTTTTCCTATCAGGAGGTTAGCACACATGCGTGTCCACTCTTCTCTTCTACTTGCTTTCCTTTTCATCTCCTCATAATTCCTAATTTCACTCCAATTCCTTAAATTGTCCAACCATTCCATCCTTGGTCTTCCTCTCTTTCTCTTCTTCACTGTCCATCCTTCCAGTGCTGTCACGATTCTCTCCCCTGATGATCCCCTTAGCACATGTCCCATGTATTTTTATTTTCTTGTTTTCACCTCATTCAATAAGCTATACCTGCTTCCTATTCTTCTCAAAACTTCTTCATTTGTTATATTGTCTGACCACTTAATTTTCAGCAGTCTTCTGGCAAACCATATGTCTTGTGCATTTATTCTCTTTTCCATGCTTTTTAAGATTGTTCATGTCTCACACCCATACAGAAAAACCGGCCAAACATAACACCTCAACATTTTAAGATTTAATTTCCTGTTGATCTCTCCTCTCATTAGATCCTTGTATTTCCAAAAATTTTTGTTTGATGTTCCAATTCTTGATTTGATTTCATTACTGCAGTAGCCATCGTCGGATAATAAACTTCCTAGGTATCTAAACTGTTGGACTTGTTTTATTGGTTTGTCATTAATTTTTATATTGCAGTCACTGTTGCTCTTTTTACTAGCCACCATCATTACTTTTGTTTGATTGGTATTAATGTTCAATCCAAATTTTGTTCTCACCTCATAAACTCTTTACATTGCTTACTGTAACTCCTCAAGTCTCAATCTCGCCCAAATAAAGACAATTTATTATTATTATTATTATTATTTTTGAAGCTGTCGCGATTACTACATCATCTGCATATCTTATATTGTTGAAATTCGTTCCTCCTATACATATACCCTTAATCTCTTCTAATGCTTCCCCTACAGCTCACTGTGCAGATTAAATAGTAATGGTGACATCATACACCCCCATCTTACTCTACATTTTATTTCAAACCATTCTTTCAGTCCTGACTTTATTCTGAAAGCAGCTTCCTAGTTACTAATACAGTAATTGAATTATTTTTAGGCAGTTGTTATCTATTCCAATTTTATGTAACATTTGTATCATAACTTTCTGGTTAACTTTGTCAAATGCCTTTTCGAAATCTATAAAACCTAAATAGGTCTTTTTATCATCTTTTTGATTCTTTTCCAAAATTAGCCTTAACTCTATTATAGCATCCCAACATGTGTTCCTTTCTTTTCTCCAAAACCATACTGATCATCTGATATTTTATCTTTGATTTGCTTCTTAATTCTCTTTAGAATTATCATTAATAATATTTTACATGCATGTGAAACCAAACTAATGGTTCTATATTTTGCATACACTATTGCATTTTTTCTTTAGGAATAGGAATCTTAACTATTCTTCTGGAAAAAAAACATCCATATTGAAGAATCTTTTACTAACTATGGATTTTGTTAGAATTAATAATTAACACAAAGTTATGCCTGATTCCATGTCGTTTATTCTTCTGAAGTCATCTGGTTAAATTCCTGTGTCGAATATATCATTTAAAAGTGTTAAGGTTCTTATTGAATCTTTATCCATGTATTTAAAAATTTCAATAGGAATGTTATCAATTCCTGCTGCTTTTATTTTATTTATCGCAAATATTGTTTCTTCTTATAGTATGTTTAGTGAATTTTCAATGTGGTTATTTCCTTCTTTTCATATATATCTTCTTCATTCTCTGTTGCTACTTCACATTCTACATACAATTCTTTTCCATACTCTTTCCGTCTTTCTTGTATTTCCTCCTCTCTCACTAATATTTTCCCATTTTTGTCTTTTATTCCTTTTGATATGACTCTTCCTGTCCTACTAATTTCTTTAATTAATTGATGTAATTTAATAGTTTCATGTTTCTTATCTAGTTCTTCAATTTCTTTACATTTTTAGTATGCCATTTTTCCTTATCTAATCTACACTTATTTCTTATTAATTTCTTCAAGTTTCTATATTTCTCAGTATTTCTTCCCTTTGAAATTCTTTTTTCTATCATTCGTAGTGTGGATTGTGTAATCTATGGTTTCTTTCCCTCATTCTTACATTTTCCTAGTTCTTCATCCATTGCCTTTGTGATGGCCCCTTTCATTTTGTTCCATTTAACATTTGGGTCTCTACCTAGTCTTGCATTGGTATGTAACATTCTTTCTGTAATTTTCTCTTTTAATGATTTAACAGTCCCATCCTCTTTCAATTTGTTTAGATTCCAAGTTTTGTTTTGATTGAGTTTTTTGTAACATTTCTTCATATTAATATTTATTCTGCATACTACTGGCTTATAGTCTGACTCACAATCTGCTTCTGGCATGGCTTTGCTGTTTTCAATACTGTTTTTATATCTATTTTCAATCATTATATAATCAATTTGTTGGCCCTTAACTCACACTTAAATCCAGAGATTTTAATTTTGATGGTTAATATGGATATTCCAGCCCATGATGTAACATGATCAACACACAAGTTGCAAAGGCGTTCCTGCAGCTGCACATAGCACTGACGTACTCGTCTTTGAGGGAGGTTGCCAACAAAATCCTGTATAATTACGGTACTGACTGTGGCATCCGCGTGTTGAAAACATTCTATCACTTTCCATACAGATGGATGGCAGTGACTGACGAGGCTATGGAATTTATCGTTCCACCCCTCGCACATGTATTTGGTCCTGGGATTGTTCCTCATTGTGGTGTCATGCACATTCCATAGGTTGGGGTAAAACATTGGAGGAATGCAAAATTCTCAAAGTTAGCTGGGCATCTCTTAACACAGGACCTTGTGGCTGTATCATCCGATTGGAGCCACTAACATACATACTATAGAAGTATGTAAGCAAAACTTTTTTTACTTTTTTAGTCTTACTTTGCCCTAGGCCAATCTGATCTTTTGCTGCTATCCTTTTGGCATAGCTTTTATTATTAGGATTTTGAATGTATTTTGACTTTTGCCATCTGTTTTGATTTCTTAATTGATTTACTTGACATTTTCTTGCATTTCTTATAATGGTTAATCAGAAGGACATTTCCAGAATGTTTTGATTCCTTATATAAAAGTCTCTTTATTTACTGGATGTAGTAATACTAGGTTTAAAACAATTTATTTGAAAAGATTCGTTTTACTTTTATTTTGGCCGCCAAGATACAATAATTGAAGAATGATCAGGAGCCACTGTTTTGAGTTATGCCATACCCTCAGCAACATCCTCAAGAGGCAAAAAAGATAAGGCGTCCATCATCCCACAGAACTAATGAAACTCAGCATTTTCATTGTATGTCCTAGCCAAACCAAGATCTTGGATCTTTTGCCAAGTGGACTGCATAAGGTGATAAAAACAACCTTTGGTTTCCACATCTTGGCCAAAACCTGCTACAATAGCTCTTAGGTTAGAGTTAGATTGATCTAAGGAATGTGAAATATTGTTTATTATGTCTGTTCAAGAAGTCACTATGGGATGTTCTTTTAGAAATATATGATGGTTATTTGGCGTGAGTTGTTGGCTTCAATATGATTAGAAAGGCATTTATTAGCAGCAATTCAAATATTTTAGAGAAATTTGATATCATTAGTTTTAAGCAGTAATTTTTTAGTACATCGGTTGGCTCACTTTTGTGTGAAGGTTTTTCAACAGCATAATTGAGCTTTTATTGGAGAAACCTCACTTTGAAATTTCTGATTAACAAATGTAGACAGTGTATCACTTTAGTAATCTTCAACATCTTTGATTTAGTAGTGATGAGATTCCATCCCATCCACATGATCTTCTATTATTTAGTCTGGAAATAAAATATGAGACTCGGCTTTTGTCTCAGGATATAATAAACTCTCATGCTGCCGCATGCTGCTCATGAGTTACCTCTTTGCCAATGTTTGTAAGCTAGTTGCTGAAACACCCCATTGATATTTTTGAATAATCTATTTTAATTCCATTGTATTTTGACTTTTACTATCTGTTTTGATTTTTTAATTGATTTACTTGACATTTTCTTGCATTCTTATAATGGTTAATCAGAAGGACATTTCTAGAATGTTTTGATTCCTTATATAAAAGTATCTTTATTTACTGGATGTAGTTATACTAGGTTTAAAACAATTTATTCGAAAAGATTTGTTTTACTTTTATTTTGGCCACAAAGAAATACAATAATTGAAGATGTTCAATAATTTCCTGATGAAATATATTTATAATTTTCATTTAAGACATTTAATATTGTCAAGTGGCCATTCTTCATTCATTACTAGGTCAATAGACTTCAACCTATTCTCTAGGCTTAAATTATGTTACAGAATATTACTTCTCTTATTTACATTGTGTTGATGCAGATATCATTGGAAGTTACATGAATATATGCTCAGATTGTGCTAGATACACAAGGAAAGGATCCTTTTTTCCATATGACATATTAGTTGATATATTGTCAATGCATATTTTTGTTTAGCAGTTACGCTTGTTGGTTCATTGAAATTTATAATGTAACCATGGGACTCAGCTAAGTAAAAGAACTTCCTTGAGATAGGTTTATAGACTTGATATTTTCAGCTAGCCTTTTCTTACAGTTCAAATTCAGTAGATACATTAATATTACAGCCATAGGCAATTAATATATTCTTTTATTTGCTCTCTCTTCATAATTTCCTGAACAGCAACTCAAGGTTTGACAAAAATAAATATACATGTTGATAGTATTGAGTTCTATAAACACAAATTATCATAGTATTTACATTTAAAAATTCTACTTACAAACCCTCAAAGACATTTTCCATATTTATGGACCTAAAATCATCACATTTTGATATCCAATGGCTCAATTTCTTTCAATAACACAATCTGTCTCTTGAAGGGCTTTCCCTAGAACAATTGTCACCAACTTTGTAATTCATTGCTCTACAAGAATGTTTATTCGATCTGTGGTGACCCAGAGTTCATTTAGACAATAACTGAAGGGTTTATATTTTCTACATCATTCAATATATTTTATATTCAGTAATGCTCTATTGAAAAGATTAATTAAAGTTTTGAAAACTTTTGAATTTTCAAACAGATCTATGAAAACTCATTACTTCAATATTTGCAATCATTTACATTTACACCTGCATAAAAAACACTCACGCCATGAGTATGTCTCATACAAAATTTTTAATAGTAATTTCTGGCAAGATATTTAAGTCTATTCTACAATTTGTTTGGTACCAAAAATAATGTGAAAATTTCCTTATAATTCCATTTCTGTCACTTTAGTTAAGGACAGTTTTGCTATTTCAAAATAAGAGGTAACAATATATTTAAACATTTTTAAATAACTGGATGATTTTGTAAACTAATCTCAAGGGCTTTTCAACATTGAATTGCAGATCTTTCTGGAAGATTCTAACCAAAAGGTTTTGTAAAAAATGATTTTTATCCATGGGTGTATATGGTATCAAAAAAGAGCAAATAGGTAGTATTTCCTTCTATTCGTAAATTTGCAACAAAATCTGCTGTCTGCATGAACTTGAAACATATGTATGATAATTGAATAATTATATAATTAGGAGAATAGGATTCAATCCATATATAAATGAATAGATTAATCTGAGGCATACAGTTAACTTCTCAATTTAATTCAGCTAGGATTAATTCTTAGCTTATGAAAATATTTCATAAAATATATATCTTCATTACACAAAATCTCATTAATGATACATGCATGATTAAAGCAATCACATAAAAGACACTATAATAAAGAAAAAATATTACTTTAAAAGAAAATGGCTAAGCTTTCTTCTCAACTGGTACAAAATGCATCTTCATAATCTGCAGCAGAGTATTACCAAGGTATCCTTGAATGAATGCATTTGAAGCTTCCTATAAACCTGGAAAATATTCAAAAAATTTGAGCGACATAGCATGAAATAAAGTTTGAAAAATATAAATGCAAACCTTTTTTGAAACTTCTACAAGTAATGCAAAGTTGTGGGCTACTGATAATTTACAAAAGATTTAAAAATAGAGGCTGTTATGATCCAGTAACAAGCTAAGATATTGCAGTTGTTTTCAGGACATTCCAGCATCAGAACAATTTGGTACAATTATTATGGAGATTAATATATTATGAGCTCTGAGGCTGTGAAATCTTTTATTTCTATTATGAAATATTAAAACTCCTATACCGTTCAAGAGATATCCCTGTAAAGCTAATGTAATAAACGCTAAGGTCAAAATAGTTTTTTCACAGATTGTACACTTTATTATTTCATAGGGAATATAAGACAACAGGTCAGAATATATATTTTCTGCAATCCGTCGAAATTTTAGTGAACTCTTGTCACGTTTGTATCGAATTCGGAATAGAGACTTAAATTTTACGTTAACTAAGAGGCAGCTAAGCAAATGACCACTTATTCCTAGAGCCTCCTAAGAAATGCTGGCGACATTGCTACTGCGCGGATCTCATCAGTCGCATATACGGCATTTACGTCACGAAAAATAACGACGACAATCAGTTTTATAAAAATCAAACACCAAAGTTCCATTCAAGATATAGTCCAGAAACAAACGGCAATTGGATTTCAACATTCTCTTTACTTCATTGCGACAAGTACCCCTTTAAAAAAATATCTCGGATGAAAAATTTCATTCAATTTCCACTCGCATCATTGTTATTACTAGAATAGCAGAACTATCTTTACTGTTGATAAAGTAATTTTTATTCGAAAATCAGGAAGAGTATTCTCATTCGTAGCTTTAAAACAGCAACGCTAGAAATATTAATAATCTCTTCCCTCTAAGACCCATGCTAATGATTTTCAATCTTAAGGTATCTCCCAAAATAAATTTTTCAATAAATTTTAGGTTGTACACTAGTATGCAAAATTGTAGTATTCGTACGCATGCATCAGCTAGCTGCTCGGGTTAGCCTGACATGCAATTTCCGAAGTAGATAGCCACTGAAAATTTTAGATTAATGATTCACAATCACAGAGTCGTGATGAGCCGGAAAGGACTTAAATTTCAGAAAAATTAATTTAATATTTTTATTTGCAATAGAAGTGAAAACAGAGCATTCCGTAAATTAGACAACCCTTTAAAAAAGTCTGATATGAATACCATCGAGTATTACCATTAAAGGAACGATAGGATTGACCGAAGAATTAAAAGTTATTTAGCCTTAATAGTTCACTCACTCTGCATTTTTCATGGCGAATTTCTCCAAAATTTCAATCCTCGCTCTTAGGGAAGTCAATTTGTAGATTTTCTTGGAGTACAGCAAGAAGATAGCGACGATGAAAGATTTCTCTGCGAGGTTTGCCTTCACTCTTGAATACCCCGGAAGCACTGCTTGGAACTGTTCAACTGGAGTAAAAGAAAAACCAAATTATTCTCTCTCTACTACATGTTCAAATCTCTGAAATGTTTGAAAATGCATGGAGGTTAACTCCATCTCTTAGGCAGAGGAACTGCCGCTTTAGAAAGTCTTATTAGGAAATCAGAATTAGTTTTAATGTTTATCTCACAATCAGCTATAAATCTTACAGCAAATTAATTTTCAATGATTAATCTTTATAAATAGAAATATTTTGCACAGGTTTCCAAATCACGCAAAGGCGTACTGTGCTCGATTCGTTTCCCTTTTTTAGAATGGAAGGGTTCGCCTGCCAACAGCAACTGGTACCAAATATTTCGGGGACGAACGCGACATCAGTTGCTATTAACAAGCCCTATTAAAACCATAGTGTGACTGCGGCATGAAAACCACAGCCACGGAAAAGATATAAGAGAGACTGTCAGAAGACTAATAAAGTTTAATTCTCTATTGGCTAAAGAGCCGGTATGTAAAAGTGTGTGTAGTGCCTACTACCTTAATTTCTCCCTCCAATCACTCACATATCGCCCATCGAGTAGGCTTTACTTCACTCAAGTTCCCCTTTTCCCCCCAAACAATGCAGACCTGTTCTTTAATGCCCGTCGGATGGGCCCATTTCTAGAGAAACCTGCCGCCTGAGCTGAAAGACGACGAATCCTTACCTTTAGCTGAGGGATTCCTCCTGCGGCGGTAGAGCTCTGCTTTCCATCGGCGTACTGAACCTCCTCTTGCAGTCACTTTCACTAATTCACTAGAATGACCATATCACACAACACACACAACACTAATTCCCGATATTCTGCACCGGACCGCTGCGTCAAGCGCTCCGCCAAGGTTGCATTTCTCCAAGCGCTTCTCTCAACGTCGCTAGGTTGTCTTCTCTGCCATGGAATTCTGTGGCCATCGTGCTGTAATCTGCATCGCTGAACCGTAGATTTCTCGAAAAAAAAAATTAAGTCGAGAAGCTATCCGTCGTAGAACGCGTAGTTTCAACTGCTGCAGATCCGTCCTTTTCGGAAGAAGATAGAGGAACTCAAAGCGGCCTTCGGGGATCAACTGCGGCTAATTATTGAACTCTGGAATCTCCTCTCAGTTGTAGCCGTTTCACCAGTGGTAGTGGAATGGAAGTCTGCATTTCTTGAACGTCAAAGGGAGCTCCTCCGCCCGGTTGTTAAGGAAACTGCCCAAGTACCTTCTGGAGCCATGAAGGTACATTAAACTAAAGACTCCAGCTGCCAGATATGCTGCCCCAATAGCTTCAACCAGACGAACTGCCTGCCTCCTCCCTCCGGCCGATATATTTTTCGGTGGATGAGATCTTATACAGCGACTGCAGCTTTGCACAATAACGACTAGCAATGGAAGATTGTAGCAGTCGGAGAAGTTCTCGATAGCTTCGATGAGACTTCAGGCGAGAAACTGCCATTCGTTGAAAGAACTTCGGAGATTTCAACGGTCGGGAACATTTCGTCGATCGAAGCTGTCGAGGCAGGCGCTGGACAAGGAATGGTACGAATGGCGGATTTTCAGGGAATTTATTCTAGTAGTTGGGAAGGAGGGGTAATAGGAGGAGGAAGGGGTAAGGGAAGAAAAAGTTGAAGAAGGTTTTCGCGTAACGAATCCCCTTCGCGAAGTTCTTCAAATGGATATTGGTAGTTCATTTCATTTCTTTTTTCTCTTTTATTTAAATGTCACTATCGACACTTGGTGATAATGATATAATCGGATTTTCTTCTCGCCACCGGGCGATTGGCCGCAACTGAAGCATTGCTATACCCAACTATTTGACGGCAACCGCTACGAATACGAATAAACGGATTCCAATCACGAATATTCCTGTTGACCACATGGTCTCTTTTTTTCTTCGGAAGACAATAATGTGATAAATTTCGACTTCCGGAACATGACTGCGTCCAATCTCATGCTAATGCTTCGTTCTCTTAACATTTCCTATTCCGTAAGCGAGTGGCAACGGCATTTTCTTTCATAACACAAGTTAAATGTTACAACCTATTATTAATGTCTTAGATCAAAACCGTTATTAAGATAGTGAGGCAAGTTATTTTCGTATTTCAAGGAGTAATAATTCCATGATTCGGAAATTTTAACTTGAAAAAATTCGACCGATTAGTCAAAGGTAAATTTCGGATGAAAGAGTTTCGCGAAATTTTCTGGAATTTGCGAACTACACCGTTTGATTAACAGGCAACAGCATAAGTCAGAGAAGATATTAACGATACCACTATTCTGATTGGGTAATCATGGCGTGTGTGGAGACTGCAGTTGCATCGGAATCCCCTGAAATTTTTCTCTTGAGTTTAGTGTTTAACTACTTTATTTGAAGATAGAAGAACTGATTGCTTTCTTTGTTGCTGTATGAGAGTCAGAGGAATCCAACAACTAATTTAATAGGTTATTGGCCTTGTAAAACACTTCGGATTATAATTTTCATTTTCTACGATGACCATGCATTTTCCTAATACGCCTTACTGACGCTTAGTTTTCATCCCACAGGAATTCTCTCCCTCTCGAGACCGAATAACTCTAAACAGAAGACTTATAAAAGGAACAATATCTTATTGTAACCGAGAAATTTGTTTTAAAATAATTTGCCCTCCGATGAGGTCCTCTACTACCTTCCGGAATCTTTTTCAACTCTGTGATTTTTAACAGACTCCTGATCTTTTTCGTTTCTCCCAACAAAATCGAAATTGAGTAGATACGTCAACTTACGCGTTTCAGACGTGGTTTTTGGGCGTGTAAAATGCCTCCGTTTTTTTACAGCTTTAAGACGCAGAATGTGGCTCCTCTCCAAGCAGCGGAATATTAGATTTCTTATTACAGAAAGCGATAAAACTGTGTTTTCCTAATCCTTATATTTCGTCAAAAGACCTCTGATAATATTCACCATCATACTTGCTAGATTGAGAGGCCTATTTTAATAAATGCTCTTCGACGAGAAGGGAAAATGATTTTTGTTTTCAAGGATATAATCATTTTAATGTGTCATGCATTTAATGTTTACTTGCACTTTGAGAAACGTATAAGTATTAACAATCTGAATAGTCATTTTTAATTCCAAGAGTTGGCTAGTTTTTAAAATTCAAAAATTACTTCTATACCAAATTCCTTATCAACACAGATTTAGAGGAGCGACAGTAAATCGCATTGCAGCAATGAAATTCATTTCATGTGTGGATGTTTCTAATGGAAAACTTCGTCGTAGTGTTTCGTGGGATTGAAAATTGCGAATGTAATGGTCCGTGAGGTGAAACAATAGCGACTGATGTTCAAGTGTATAAAAGGTTCGAGAATAATCCCTTAAAACTAACGTGGATGTCTTATGTCCAATGGAGCACTTTTACTCCGTCAAATTAGGCTCGCAATGCCGCACCGATGAACACCTGGTCGTATCTCCATTCTTCGAGAGGAGTGCCTTTAACGACCTCTGCTTCTGCAATATGTCAGACCACAAGCAGTCCTTCCACCGAATTCTTTCCCTTGCGTTGCCATCGCTTCACCGAGCGAAAAAGGTGCATTACTATTGGATTCAGTTGTGGATTAATATTCCAGAGTTCCATTCATTATTTGAAACAATTGCCCAGCTAACAAACGTATGGTTTAGTGTGCCGCTAACTCCAATAATGCGTGTGCAGGGTTAGAGAAGGTCGGTTTCCCTTGCTCTGCGATCCGGTACCAGTTCCGATTGCGCTTGGCTGTCCGGGAGAGCAGCTAATATTCTTTCAAAGAGAGCATTTACGTTGATTTTTTTTTCAATTCTTTCTGGAATATTTTGAAGGGACGTATAAATCCATATATCCAAGCATCATCTCAAATGGCAATTCCTTCTCTGGTCCATTTTACTTACGCTTCAATTAAACCATTTAAGGTCGATCCTTTGAAGCCTTCGAAAGCCTCTTTAGAATAATTATTGATTTATATTTTATTTCGCTCGTCTCCAGCTCAACACCTATACGATTTTTATGTTTAGGTTTATTGTGTTTTTTATGGAAGCATTCGTATTTCGTGTAATTGGCTTTGTGGCCGCCTTCGTATTTAGAAATTGGTCGCTAAAATGTTCACCTGAATTGGTGAATTTTACGCCATTCACAGAAATTTTTGAATCATTTTAGTTGTCTTTTACTTGATAGTCTTTTACTACTATTTTTGCGCTATTCTTTTCAATCGACGAGGTTGAGCAGGAGTCGGTCGCTGGTTGCATATCGTTCGCTTGCAAATATCTGCGGAAGGTATCATCGAGCGTATGTTTATCATCGCACTCACTAACACCGTGACTGAATATTTGGTTAGATTAATCCCTTGAATCGGCAGCTTGCTGTTTCATCCAATTCCGTAATTTGGAAAGTCTTATTTCGGCATCATTTGGGGCATGGTTGTGTGGAAGACCAATCTCCGGATTTTCTACCTGTGAGTCTTTTTTTATCAGTTTGTATGCTGCCACGACCGTGATCGCTGGCCCATTTGGGCACTTCCACCAGATCTTGGTTCCGTGAGTGATCTGTTTCGTGTATATAAACCCATTGTAGCACACTTTTGATCCACGTTTATTACTTTCGATGACTTTTTTGACCCAATTTTGATCTCTAAAAAACTTAACTTGTGTAAGAAGTTCTTCTACAGAAATAATTCATAGCCTCAAAAGGTTATTTTCTATATTAACAATTCATATTTTTTGTTGAGAAAAGTATTACAAATTCATTATCTTTTCTTTCAGTAAACACCATGCGATACCTATCCAAGTAGACAGAAAAATCCACCAATATGGTATTCTTACAAATTTAGTTCATGATATAACTATTCATGAAATTCTCACCTTTCATTGAATCTACCGCAAAAACCTTTTTCGGCACTAGTGGTTGGTGTTAGTATATCTCAAAACAAAAAGTTTTTTTTCAGGACGACTGCTTAAAACCCTTAAATATTCGAACAATCAATTCTTCAACTGTTTAATATCTCGAAAATAGACCATTCTAATGAATCTGAGGTGATCCAAAATTTATGTTAAAGGTAATGATTCAGAGTTTAATGGTTTACAATCTATCAATTCTATACAAAAAATTGATATGCTGAAGCGTGACTTCGTGGAATGGAATAGACATTTCAATAAATGAAAAAACTTTGTATCTTCCACGGAGATTTATTTAAACATGACCTGTTTCCGGTCGTGTTTAAATAAATCTCTGTGGAAGATACCAAGTTTTTTCATTTTTTGAAATGTAATTCTATACAGTTAAACTATAAACCTCCTTGAAGGTTGCGTTGGGTGTCGGCATTGCATATGGCACTTTTACCATTGTATTATTTTCTATGCTATTTATGGGACTCTGGGCCTGATTTTCCATTAGGCTAAATAGGCTTCAGCCTAGAGCCTCAAGATCAAGAGGGGCAAATCATCTTCATTCAAATTGTTAGCAAAATTAAAATTACCCTATTCTAAAAACAGTGAACACTAAAACACTGAACTGAAAATAAGGAGACATATTGATGTATATCACGGTAATGATGTATTTTATTATCTCTCATGTAATTTACAATCTTAAAAATGGGAGGTGAAAGGGCCTCATAAGTGGAATAGCCTAGGGCCTCCTTTCATCTAAATCCGGCCCTGATGGGACTACTTTCATGTTTAAGAAGACAGCTAATGTAATTAGTACCAATGAATTCCAGGGAGCTATGTTACGAATCTCCATTCATCATATTTTCTGTGAGATTCTCCGTCATAGAAATTCATTTGGTTGAAATAAAGTTAATCGAGTGGATATCGGGTGCAGGAATGGAAATATTGCCCTTAAGTCTTTCAGTGATTAATAAGAAACAATATAACAGAAGGAAATGAAAATAAAATCAAAGAATAGCAAATAGCGGTTATTCCCTACCAAACAATTTAAAATCTAAAGTTACAGCACTAACAGCACAAAATACAAACATCAATTTTGGAGGCAAAAGATGCAAAGGGATAAATTATGTGTATGTAAAGTTACAAGATTCACTCCACAAGAAAATATTAGGAATATGTTGTAATGTACTTATTTTATCAAATGCAATACACTCTACATCTTGTTTCATGCCAACTGATGTGGTGATAATAATAACTACAATTTATTTCTGTTTTTATCTAATTTACCATTCATGTGGCTGGTTTAAAACAATTTTGGGAAGAAGCCAGTATTAAATACAAAAACCTTTTAGGATACTAAAAAGTAAGATGGCTCTTACACTTGCTCTAGAGTTTATTTTACAATTAATTAAGCCTCTGTTTGCATATAATTTAAGTTAAGAGAAGTGTCCTCAAATCCTAGAATCGTTCTTCAATAATGAAGTATCTGGAATATAGTAATGCGTTTTGCCTCATTTCAGGCATCTGTTTTCCACTCAATTCAAAAGATTGAAAGGGAGCAGATTTCAGCTACAAAAGCAAGTCTTATTTTAACCGATTTTTTCTACTATATAAATCTAAGTTTGAGTAAAAATTTCCTCCTTTAACTATAAAAAGAAAATTATGAGAGGTAGTGAAGGGTTAATCAAAAAATTCGTAAAAGAAGCCCTGAATTTAATTAAATCTGTTTTTAATACAATGAAGAATGGAATGGCAAACATTACTGGAAGTTGGTAGCTTTTTGACTTCGTCCAAGATGCATTGGAAAGATATTAAATCTTGAGTTCAGTTTTTATCCACAGAAAAACCAGACTTTTAAATAGACAAAAATTATCTATTTTAAGAAATTAGGAAACTGAATATATATTTAAATTCTGAAAAATTGGTGGAAAATTGAAAATGTTAATGTTGATTAAAGATGAGTGGAAATATTCAACCATTTCAAAACTGCACAAATACCATTTAAAATTTACTTCTTCTAGTGCAATTTACATTGTGCTGTCCTGGCACTAATGTACCACTTGAAAGGGTATTTTCAATAACTAATGATTTTTGAACAATTGAAAAATCAAGAATGAATCTTGATACTCTTGCTGTGGAAATTGTTGTGGAATTCAATATGAAAAGTAGTTCTTTTATGGATATTTTTAATATTTTCTTAGAAAATGACACATTAACCAAGAATATTCATTCAATCAAAAATTATCCTAAAGAATCCTCATCAATGAGTATGCTCATGCATGGCCATAACAAGGAAAACTCAAATGACAGTATGAAATAGTTATTATAATTTATTTTTATTTGTCCTGTACAAACAGAATGATCTAGAACAGGGTTTCCCAAACTTTTTCTGCAATGGAACACTTCGCAAACCTGGAAAGTTTAATGGAACACTAAGCTTATTTTTAGGTTAGGTAATTCTACTTGTAAAATTTACAAAATCATTTAATTACAACAAATTATTTATGTGGTAATTATTTTAAATATAAAACAATAATATTGTAATAAAAACGTAAAATATGAATCAATAAAGCATTTAATGACATTTATTCTCCAATTCTCCGTTGACACTCCAAATTGTTGCGGAACACCTATTCAGGTTCAGCGGAATACCGGTGTTTCGCGGAACATAGTTTGGGAAACCCTGATCTAGAGAATACTTTAGGGGGTAATTGCTCACTCTATCTTTACTTGAACGGGCGTAGAAGGTTTTTAGATGTACACATTCTTTCAAATTACTTAACATCATTTTAAAGCTATCAAATCATAAAATTATACACTCATGTGAAAAAGTAGCTATTTACAAATTTTGTTGGGATTGTTCATAATCAAGCAACTCATTCTATAACCTTAAGGTGCCTGGTGAAAAACGTAGAGATAAGGTTATCATCCTAAATGTATCTTCTTTGGATCTGCATGTGATTCAAATATTGTAATGAATATACACTTTAACCCTTAGGCTGTGGGAAACATACTTTATGTTTGCGTAGGAAAGCAGTGGGAAAACATACTTATATGTTTGAGCTGCTCTTCCTTTCCCATTTTCATTCTTTAACCTTTTATGTTCCTCTCATTATCAGTAATACGACCCATGACACTCAGTGTCATGGGTTCAAAATCACCTTTTTCTTGGGTGTTCCACGTCAGGGCCTGTACGCTGTAAAAATTTCAAATCAATGATGCTTGTGGTTTAGCCTGTGAATTAGTATCCTATCTGGGTATCTATATATATGAATGAATCCGGAGAAGGAATTATATTCAATAGATATATATTTACATTGAATATATTGTATATGAAAAAATAACATATCTGCAAAATTTTTGGTATCAAAATAATCAGCGAGTATTGTTTTCCCAGCAAGACAAGGAAATTAAAAGTGGTCTTCTAATTTGTTGAAAGTTCCTTATGAAATTCACAAATCATTGATAATCAATACTTCACTAGAGAAATAACCAAACCTTCCCAACAACAACCACAGACTATACCATAAGAAAAAGGCCTACCCAGATTATTACTAGGGTTAACTACTTTGCCTGAGCCTCCAATAGGAAATGCCCTTCTTATATTTTTCCCACACAAATGTCATGGAAAAATATGCCTTCTGCAAGCAAGGGTCAAACTATCTGGGATGGCTAAGAAGTTGTTTAGTTGTCAGAAAGTATACCATATGTGCTACAAGTATTCAGCTACAATAAAGTTTTAAGTAACATTCATTTTATTCCATATTCTATCTCTGCCACGGAAATGTGTACATTGTACAATGTTTTGAGGTGCTTCTATCATGTCCATATCTATGACCTGTATACACTGCATGTGGGTTCAATGCTTAGATTATAAATAAGACAAGATATTTAGGTGAGAAAGAAATATTTAATGTACCAATCAAATTACAACAATTAAATTATAATGCAGATATTTACAAAAGTTTTAGAATCCAAGTAAAGAAAGATTTTCAACCCTTTTACAAAATATTATAAGTTTCACAAATTGGTATGAGAAATGAAGAAGCCTTAAACAGCACTAGATTGTGAAAATTCACTTTATTTGGTCCATGTTTCCTTATACACAACTATCAATGTTATTTTTGTGTTGGAACAAAGTAAATTAACTGAACAAGTGAGCGTGCAGAGTCCTTGACTACACAGTGCTGGGGCACGCTATAGTCTTCCACTTTTTCTGCCCTTGCTTGTTTTGCAACCAGGCCTATCCGATATACAACAGGGGAGATATGCACAGATGTGCAGAGAGACTGGCAGTGGGTGGGCAGTCGCTGGGGCTAGAGCTCAGCAGGCTGCACAGGGCACTTCACAAGCACTAATCAACACCAAAACGAGAGGGAGATACTCTCAATCCTCAAAACCTTTGTTGAAGTTTCAGTTCAACAACACCATGAGAATGAGTTTAAATCTGATGGCTGTTGAAATGTTAAACAAATGAGGAACATAATGGCGATCATGCTTAAGGCTTGTTCCAAGCTTCTTCATTTGTTATTTTGGCCTAATTATGTACACAATGAGAGTGGCTTTAGTGCCAGATTTACTTAATTTTAATCATAAAGTGTACATTTTGAAGTAGTGAAGACAATGACTGCCAGCTATAAGCAATGGTGAACACTCTTTGTTTCCATCTTTTTTTAGAATATTAAATTTGAAGTTCAAAGCTCCTAAATTTCCATTTCCTGCATGCTATGACTTGTTTGTACATCCAAAGGGAGAACCCATCAAAACATGATTATGACACATTTATTATTCAAACTGCCATTAATAACAGGTCATGCTAGTTTTGGTTCAAATGGCATAAAGTACACACTCCTGTTCAGTAATCCCAACAAATTAAATCCAAATGGCACTATTGAACTATAAAAGCCAACACATCAGCCTTTTCTCACCATCAAAATGACAATATTTCCAATAGAAGCAACAGTAGAATTCTAAAACTATGCCAGAGACACTGCTTGCAGTCAGGCTTGTAAATTTGTACTAATTGAAGATTAAAGGTACTAAAAGCATTGTTGGCATTAGTGAAAACAATATTCATCCTTACCTCACAAGCCATATCTTTTCTTAAGTATCAGATATTTGGATTACTGAACTCAGTGCATTCTGTTGATACAGTCAACAATTTTAGGGCTTGCTCCTGGTTCCAAATTAGAACAAGATGTTACTTAATAACAAGGCAAAAAGTCTTTTTCTACATTATATCAGAATATCTGGCAACAGTAGGGTTTTTCTTCCATAATTTTACCTAGTTTTTGCACAGGTACTCTCTGCTGGACCTTCTCAAAAAATGAAGCATTTCAGCTCTTAAAAAATAAAAACACACAAAACAATCCACTCATTCATTTTCTTCCATGCAGACTCTACTAAGTATAATGACAACACTTCCAAACTCTCATAAGCACAGCATGAGGACAGCACACTTGGACAATATTACTTGCAATCAGAGACTGTTAAAATTGAAAGGGAATAAAAAGCAAACTTGGAATGTAAAAACACTTAAGGAGCTAAGCAAGGTCCGTAATTGAGGCTATTTAAGTGATTCATAGGAGAATCTTCCAGTTCATGAATTTCATAGCTCCAAAGAGCTGCTTTGGAGGCTATTAACAAGGAGTGCCAAATGAAAAATTGAAGCAAAATTCTCCTACTTGGCATCTCCCTGAAATGCTTCAAATTTTGGCCTCCAATTCAAATTTTATAGGCTCAACTACACAGCAGCAAGATTACAGGCAACTCTTCTCACAAAATAAATATCTTAGTAAGCTACTCAGTTTTAACTAGCTTCATATAATATATATTTTTATAACCTATAATTATTTATGTATTTAAAAATTTACAGTCTTGCTGGACCATTCTGCAAGTTGATGTGAATTATTTTGGATATGCTGCTTAAAATAGATGACTATCAGAATTGTAGAAACTTGCAAACTTGAAACAAATTAGGGCAATGAAAGGATGCCGTAGAAAATAATGTTAAAAAATTACTAAATTAAATGTTAGCTATGCACAATCATTGAAAATATTGAGAGGAAGGAGAGAGAAGAGGGAAATGAAGTTGTCATGCATAATTGACCCTAATTATAATTTTTTTACAAGTAGCATAGAGAGCTGAGTTTAAATCATTTACACAAGGCTTGGGTCATGTAATTTCATGTCAAGAGTATCCCATTTTTCCTTCATCTCTTCAATCCCTCCCCTTCCTTTCCTAGAAATTCAGCAACCATATCCAATAGCTGAAGAAATACATCAACGTGGTACGAGGTTGGTGGGACCTAAATACTGAATGATGAAAAAAATATGTACCTGATAAAATGAAAGAGTTGAGTGAATTTTGCAAAAATAATAATCAATATTTATATTATTATCATTTTTGTTCCTTGGAGCAGTTTCTTTCTCAGTTCCACCTTGTAAGGCTAAAGACACCTCCTCACAAAGAAATCTCACAGCATGGAAATATCACTCAGTGCATGAATTTTGATAGAGAAACCCTCTGAACTGGGTCACTGAAACAAATACCATCATGGTTAGATGTTTTGTAACTTTAAGAAAGAAATAATAAAGAGCCATGACATGTATTGCTTCTAATATTAAGACCCTGCAGCTAAAAGAGTCAGTAAATAAGTAACCATTCACTTTGTGATTTGACATAGCTAATTTTAGCTTTTCACCTGCTATGAACAATAATAGATCTGATTAGAAAATTGCCCTTCGGTCTATAATATTTAGATATTTCCTTCCACTTTAATGTAATTGGTTATTTGACATGATTTTCTTAAAGTAGCAGGAAAAGAAATGTGTACAATGACAGATGAATTAATATTATAACTGGACCAAGAAATTTATTGCTAGGAGGGACAGACACAAGTTCAATGGTTTTAATGGAACACATTGGGGTGCTAAACTTAGCCTGAGAAAATTTTTCAAGTTTGACTACCACAGACCACAATATTGCAATTGAAAAAAAATTCTGTAACATCTTTCAAATCTTTTTTTTTCAGCAAGATGGGTTTCAGAAAATCCCTGTGATTGAACAGCCATGGTAGCATTTCTCCTTCTCCCTACTCAGACACACTATGATGATTCCATGTAGATGAACAACATAAGATAAGAGAAGATGAAATTTTAATGGCAATGGTTGTTAATAAATGTGAACCTCATTGAGAAATGAGGAAAAAGGATAATCGTTAAAAACAGGAGACCATTAGAATAAATGGTAAATGACCTCAGCCACAAGATCAGGAGAAGGGAATGCACTTATGGCATTAACTCAAAACCCACTGCTAAACATGATGAATCCATTCAGCCACACGTTTTTACAGCAGAAACATTACGGTGAGGAGGCTGAAAAGCTGAGCGAGTAGAACAAATGGAGTGGCTGCTTGGGAAGAAGGCATGGAACTACCCGTCACAATTACATCGCTTTCTTTTAGGAGCGCTGAGTCAATGACATGGATCACTCCATTGGTACATTCAACATCCGGGCGGAAAACATGTATCCGCTCTCCTTGCCATTCCAAGAAATAACCTGTAGGGGAGATTCAGATGATATGCTATAATGTAAAACACCAGAATGAAAAACTTCTGAATAATCATACTAAAGTCAATACACCTAATAAAGAAATTATTTGGGGAATTTATAGTTAATTATTAAATGGAAATATAATATTAATAACTGCAAAATAGAAAAGTTGTCCCCAATGATTATCATTTACTAGATTTGAAGTAAAATTGATTAATAATGGTATCCTTATCATTAATGATGGATCCATTACAATTATCACTAACAACATGCTATCTGTGAGGTCATAAGGTATGTTAATGAATCTTCAATTTCATTTGTTAAATAGTTTTGATATTATTGGAAATAGAGTTTATCATTAACAATGAAAACATTTTTAACATATTTCCAGAATTCATAAGCCAAAAAAGAAATATAAAGCCTAACACTATTATTAAATTGTTACATAACTGCTGGTACTTGAAAAAATTCATGATGCTACCTGTATGTAATCCTAAATATTCTTTTTCATCACTAAAATATGCCTGTGCTACATTGACTCTTCAAGTATTAATTGAATACATCATTCATAATTTTTAAACATTTTTAAATCCCCTTCATTATAGGCTTAGTTCCATCTTTGCCAAAACAGATTAGGCAAATGAATAGTAAATAAGATTTCAAGGAAAGGGATAAAGTTTCTTTGCACATAAGGAAAAATCCCAACTAAGATTTCAGTTAGTAATAGCTTTTGATCATACATGAAATAAAATATAAGAGAATAAATTACGCGTATCACATTCAATGGTATAACTAATTATAATGGAATCATTGTTTTTGCTAACTGTGAGTTTGATACAATTCATTCATGGAAAATAGTAAGCTATACTTATTTGAAGACATGTTTCAAAATTTTGTCAAATTCAGAATTATACTCCATAATATTAAAATATACAATATTAATAATATTGGGAAATAAGAGCTGTATTTAATGAAATCAAAGATTTGAACATGAAATTATTTATAAAGTAAATTCAATTACAGTTAACAATACTAAAATATATTCTCTAAATCCTATCTATAACCATAAAGTAAGAACTATTTATATTATAAATGTTTGAAAATGCATATTATTTCTATCATGTCATTTGCCAAATTTCTTAACAGCAAAAAATACATTTTCAGTACAAAATTTAACTATTGTAGTTATCCTATATACTCATATAATTATGAAAAAATAATTGTCAAAGTTATAGTTAAGGAAGTAAATGTCAGCATCACATCAAAATTGATAGGTAGCACCCTTGTCATAAGACAAAGCATGCAAACATAGAACATTATTTCATGCATTAAGACTTAAGACATGCATTTTCAAAATCATTTTACCAAATATTAATTCCATCATGTCAAAATAAAAATAAATTAGAAGACCACGAATAAACAATTTGACATAGCTACATAAAGGATCTTTTGCACCAGAAAGATTTTATCTTTCTTTCAGCTTTAAGAACTGTGAGCAAAATTAAGTACGATTCAAAAATCACAAAGGGCACATAAGAAATGCATCTGGGGCAAAGGAGTCAAGCAATGATTGGTTAATGTGATCCTTTATTCTACAAATAGCTAAATAAAAACATTTCAATCAAGGGGATATTTGTAAAATCAATGAATTTATAAAAAGACAAGCAAACTAAAATATTTTTAAAAATTCCATTTTATCTTTCTATCTATGCAAGTGGAAAGCTTCAGAAGCTGTTATTTTTCAAATAAGGGTGAGATACACTGACCACTCTTCATACTACAGAACTTTCTACTACACCAGGTGGTATGAGTAGTGCCTGAAACTGCATTGAAGTAAACATACTTACCCGAGCCATTTGTCTCAGCACCATCTGTCACAATAAACAGAAAGTGGATTTGAATTTCTCAATAATAGTTGTAGAGATTTGATGTAAAATCCTTTTCTCCTGGTCAATAGTGATTTCTCTTTTCTCAAACAATAATTCAAGTGCAGATTATGATTTTAGGAAGCATGCATAGAAGTAACTTATCAATCTACCATGAATTTGTGAATCCTAACACCTATTAAATGACATTTTCAATTTTATAACAACATATTTGGCTGGTAATATAACGCGGACTTGTATTTGTGGGCCTAAGTTAATAATGACTTAATCACAATCATGCATATTTTTTTAGGTTTTTGAGGCAGAAAAAATGCTATCTTCAAATTTTAGGATAAAATTTTCATTCACATTTGATAAATTTCACTCCAATTTACGGTTGTGAAATTTAGTCTCTTTCTTATGAAATCTAAAACTAACAAAGAAGCTGTCTTAAAATGCTGAGTAATATATATTATGAATAAATGTATTTATGACAAATCAGATATTAATTATTAATATGTAAATAAAATATATCAAAGATCTAGAAAATCATCATGTTAAGAAGGTTCTTTGCAGTTTACCATAGGAATGACAACTGATGCTATACTTTTAGGAAGAATAATTGGACTCTTGGACATGAATGAAGGTAACTTTTTAACTAAAATTAATGACAGAAATTTCTAACAATAAAATCATATAGGGTTGCTCTTAATGAAAACAATAATCTATAATAGGTCTGTAACAAAAAGTGATGTTATAATTACATCATGAGCTTTGGACTATCAAATACTATGTTCTATGCAACAAGCAAAATGCATGGCCCAATGCATTTCTTAAACTGCCATTTGTGGTACATTTACTTTCTCATAAATTCTACCTTCCATACTTACAATTGTAATTCAAGAAGAAAGAAAAACTGCACCGGACTTACAAAGTATTAACACAAAAAGTAAAATGGAATTCAGATAAAACATTGATTAATGAAAAACGACAACAAGATATTGATAATAATTTATCATTTGGTCTACTCACTTTTGTGGATTTCTTTTACTTGAATTTTTAAAACATCCCTCACAGTTGGGAGGACAGCAGTGGTATTGGCTATCTCCTTTAGATCTGCCATTTTGTAAGCATAGTTTACTACCAGATGCCTCTCCAGGATTTGCTTGACCTAAATAATGGACATATGCAAATAAGGTTTTTAAAGGATAGAGGTAATTATAATTCTAAAATGTAGTCATGTTTGCAATTCCTCTATTACATGTTGGTTCCAAGAAATATTTAGCAAAGAAGGGTGACATTTCAACCACAAAATATCTGATTCATATACATTAGAAAGATTCTGCCAAAAAGGCTCTAAATAAGACGAAATGCATTTACCAAAATTTCAGATCCTGGTTGTGATTTTAAAAGTAAATAAACTTATAACTGAATTCACTCAAATGAGTAAAGTTTCAACAATTAAGTTTTTTGTTATCAAAAGATAATTTGTTTATAGACCCCCTTAGTGATACTGAAATAATCAAACCAGTTCTATTCCTTAAGTAAGTGCATTTTCACAATTTTTTTCCCTACACCAAAATGGGAGTAACTTTTATGCTAAAAAGTGTAAACACAAAAGCATTCTTATCTTTTCCTAGTTTTCCCTTGACATGCAGTCATTCCATTGTACTTCTTCCAGTTTGTATGATCATGATTATTAGCACAACAAAGAAACATATTTCTCAGATCCAAAAGATTATGTGGAAATTGTTGACAATTTCCTGCTAATAAATTTTAACTCTTATTATTTTAAATATTTTATTCTGGGAAAATAAAATGATACTCATTATACTAGGCTAAGGTATAAAAAGATTTCAACCAAATATAATTATTTGCAGCTGCCTCACTTATTGCCATTGTTCATAAATTCCGAAAACAGGATATCTTCATTTATTTTGGTATTAACAAGTTTCGTAATGAAACTTGTTAATACCTGTTAGGTATTAACTTGTTTATTCTGTCTTTTAGAGTAACCCTTATAACAAACAAATTTGAATCTTATTGATGGCTTCAATACCTAAATGTATTATTAATAAAAAAATGATTGCTTGATAGCTATGAGAGCTAATTTTTTGCTTTATGCTGGAGCTTTCTAGTATGTATGTGGTACTATTCAAATCCACACTAAGGTCATTTTAAGAAAATGTTTGATTATAGAAAAATAATGGCTGATTTATGCTGCAAATAAGTTATCATTCAAGCAAAATGAAAAAATGTTCAAACTTCTCACATGATAGCCAAATTCCTTCATGAAGAGTTTCTTGTGAGCTGATGGTGAGTGGATTTCTGCCTTTTCCCAAGCACTATCTCGAGGTACAAAGTAAGTGAATCTCTTGTTAGTATCATTCAACTGTTCATTGAAGCGCTCCTGCTGGCCTAAGTGGAATGTTTTACTGAAAAAAATAATATTTTTTTATCAACTTGCGATGGTTCAGATCTCATTTATGGAACTACAAGTTTTACTTACTTCAACATTGGATCAGTAGCTAATTTTTCATAAACAGTTGTATATGGCACTCCAAGCACTCTATCAATAATATGAACTAATCCATTTGTAGCTGCAACATTTGGTTGAATTACAGTAGCATTGACCCCACCTCCTTCAACAGTTAGAGTTTGATTGTTTCCACGAGTAATCACATTGAAGTATAAATGCTTTCTTTCTGCAGCAGTCTCAACCTGAAACAACTAAATGCATGAACTCATATAACTCTGAACTGGTTTACGTAGATATTGTCTTGATCTTAAGTTATAGGTAGGGTAAATGATTGTTCCTACATTCTATTAGCACATATAAGAGATTTTAGTGACATGAATTCATACATTAAAGCCTTTCATTTTTATTTATTAATAATAAAATTTCTTAAGCTACCTTAAATAATGAAAATAAACATCAAATAAACCTACCATATTTTTTGCAGTATAAGATGCACTTTTTCTTCCTCAAAACTGGGGGGGAAGATGGTGCGTCTTATACAATGGATTGACAGTTTTTGTTAGAATAAAAACACTACAGCCTTATTTTTGTTACTTTCACTGTTTACTGACTTTACTGACTGTTAATGAGAGTAAAGATAGTTCTTACTATGTTACATGGTTGACATAAAATTGTTCTTAAACTGCTGTTAACTTTATACAGTTGATATAAAATATTTTACCACAGTCTTTGGTTCAGAATCTTTTTTTCTAGATTTTCCTCCTTTAAAATTGGGTGCGTTCTAAATTCCGGAGCATCTTATACGGCAAAAAATACGGTAGTCTAAGTCCAAGTGATTTAATGGAGTAGGAAACCTGAGCATCTTACATAGAAATATTATTGATAATTAATAATTATTAGAGAACATTCTTGTTTATTTAATCCTCATAAATAAATTATATTTAACAGTTCAAGTATTATATTAATATACTTTACAAGTTTATAGCCATGAAGAATCATTAAAATTTTTTTTCATACGATAGTCAAATGGTACTAATGAGATATTCTCTATGAAAATTATTCAATAAGTGTTTTGAATAAATTCTATTTTCAATTTTATAGAGTTTAGTTTGAAAAAAATAAACAGTTTCTCTCTCACATGACAATCATTTCATGCTTAACAAATAAATTATATAAATATATTGTTTTGTTTCTAACTGGTCCTTAATTAGTTAATTATCATAGTGTTTGAAGAAGAATGCCATAATGGTACATTAAATAAACACATCCCTGCTAGTAGTGACTCCATATACAACTATTCCATGCCAATTCATCCTAATAAAGGAAGCTTTTCAACTAAGAACAAGCTCATTGTTCTCTGTCAGAGAGCTAACACAACAAACAGATTTGACCAAGAAGCAAAATTTACATAGTCCATTCAAAGCTTTACATACTAAATTAAAATTATTTCTAACTCTGTAGGATAGCATTTTAATGTATTGCAATTTTAGTGCTCCCTTCCAACGCTATGTTGGCTCAGACAAAGCAAATTACTATTTTGAAATACCTATTCTTTGGTATTAAGCCATTTCTTGATTTCAGGTAAAGTACTAGAATGTGTTAGTTATGATTGCTAAATATAAGATAGTTAAATAATATGTATTAAAATTAATTATCTGAAATTAAGCTGCATTTGAAATGAATTTTTCAATCACGTTATATTTAATACCTCATATTTTTAAATAAAGTGCTACATTTCTTCTACAAACTTTGTCTAGAAGCAGACAAAATAATTTTAGTTCAAAAGGATTGATGAAAAAGAGATTGTTTTTATTTCATTAATAGCATTATAGACAAGGCTCACCTGATTCACATTGTTTTCGATGATCTTCTCCATGGACAGGCGCTCCTTAACCAAATGCAAATTCAAAATTTCCTTCATTTTTTCTTTGTTATGCAAAATATTTTCCAAATTTGAATTATTCCATGCGCTATTAGATGGAGCAAATAGAGTCAACGATTTCATCTTGACAATGTCCTTCATAAAGTCATTTCCATAGTTAGATATCACATCATAGAATCTGTTTAATGGTCCATCCTTTTTCTCCTGAAAATAATGGGTGGAAATAATTGCACATCTACTGCAGCTTGGTATCAGGCTCTATGAATATAGCTAAAATATACTAATATTGGAAGAAAATAATGATTAAAAATGAGTAATGTATAATCTAAAATTAAAGTAAGGAAATACCTAGGCAGCAAAAGTTATGTCAACTGTTGCTTAGTGAAAAATCATTAAAATATCATAATTGAAAATGTTTTTGTTTGAGGTATAAATCTTCCTAGGTTGTAAAAAAATAATGGATGGACAAGGCTTATAGATGGAAGTGACATTTCTCTATGCTACAGAGAATTAAAATGAATCAGTTTACAAAGGAATCACAAATTGCAAATTTTCTTCTTGTGTTTACACTTATTGATATTCCATTAATTAATAAGCTTAGACAACTTCCCCACAATATTTATCAGTATTCTAATACAAATAACTATTTAACTTTATGTGTAGAAACAGTGTTAATGAGTTAAAAATGACTGCTTTAGGTAACTGACCTGTAAAAGATACTTAAGAATTTAAAAATAAAAATTATGATGATGACAATGTTGAGTGAAATGAGTTAAAACAGTATTAGTCAGTTGTTAAGATTGTAAAGACATTAGTAACTATCCCTTCCCAATGACCCACCACCAAAAAGCATAAGAATTTCTCATATTTAATATTTACATGAAATAAACCTAAAAAACTAATTTTAACTAGACTTTTCATGTCATGGTCATTCCTTCCTTGAAAATAGTTTCACTTTGAAAAATTTTATCCTCTTTCTTCTTTTAGGGGTGAGAGATTTGTCATTCAATGAGATATTTCTTTACTATACTTAAATTAACTAGAAACAGATACTGAATTATCAATTGAATTTAAGCAGTAATTCACTTTTTATTTATCATTGTAAGATACAGAATGTATTTTGAATGAGGTATGCAAAATAGACTTTTTAACTTCTAATCTTAAGTAAACAGTCAAAATAATAGATAACAGAATTAATTTCCTCACCTAATCTAAAAATATCTTTGGAGAGTAAAACTCAGTTAAATGCTGTAGTAGAGTATATCCAGTAAAAATTTTGTGATATGTAATTTACATCAATGTTAGAATACTATCAACAGCATAACAATGCTGCCTTGGTGTCTAAAATGTAATTAAATCAAGGAATGCTCTAGAGAGAACTACAAAGAGAACACAAATTAGTAAAACTAATTGTGGAGCTTTAATTTTCCTTGAGTACAACATAAAAATTTGAATTTGTAAATGTTACATTTCAAAGAGATTGTTATAAGGTAACATTTTTCCAGCCTATAATTGCGGCTAGTAATGATATTGAACTAGAGACAGTTCTTTGAATTCTACTAGATTTTATGTCAACATGGGGCCAGAAATCCTAACACAATTATTCTTCTCTTTCTCACTCCTTCCTTCAGTTAGTGAGCTTCAGCTGAGTCAATGTTAACTCATGTATTTGCCCAAAGAACAACAATAGTTTTCCTAATAAAAGAAAAATGGTGATTTCTAAAGCAATACACAAATGCATACTCCAGTTTTCGTTGAAAGAAAAAAACATTTTCAACTATACAGCAAGAATTTGAAAGGAATGGAGGCCAAGAAGTGGACTGGTCTAAAAGGGTAGGGATTTCTGGACCCCTTTTGAACAGAAATAAATTTATCTCAGTACTTACAATAAGCTATTCAGACCATGCAGATGACATGTTGAACATGACATGCAAAGCAAAGAAGGAAAAATACATTAATTACATTTAATCCATTTAGAAAGATTGGAAAAGTTCCTTCCTCATTTTGAAGTGAAAATTTATTTCATTTTCGTCATGTTTAAAATACAGAATATAGAATAATTTGTTGAGTCAAGACTGAATAGCAAAACACAGTAGTGATTTTTTCACACAGGAAATTAGTTGAAATTACCTTCTCTTCAAGATCATAGAAATAAATGCAAAGTTATGATAACAATGAGATTTTATATATAATTGTGGTAAATTTTTTTAAATATGACCAGTAATCCTTAAATAATTACAAAATGCTTTCCAAAAATTACCATGCCAAGCTAACTACAAGAAATGTTACCTGACCAAAGCTTCATGCATAACTCCTCCACAAATATAAAAGCAACATGCAAAATTAATACAAACAGAAGCGTTCTATCTATATTAGTCCAGAAATCCCTTGTATTTGTTTACCTGTTGCTGCTCTTTCTCATGTTTTAGGATTGAATATGAAAAAATTAATCATTTAGAGTACAAAACCATTGTTTTCTTTTGGCAAAACTGATCACTGCAAGTGTAAATGGGGAAGCTCACTATCATTTATATTTGTGCTGAGAAAAAAATTGAAGTGCTTGAAATATTTAAATATTAAAGTGTCACATTATACAAAATATCAATGACAATCATATCCTTACAAGTAGTGACAATATTTGTCAGTATTGAATTTACTTGTACTCCCAAATCAACTAAAACAATCTACATAGAATTTATGATGATTCTAATTTTTCTGAAACACTTTATTTTTCCTATTTTAAAGAAGAGTACAAAGTTACAGCCATGTTCGCCATTCCTAAGTACAGCAAAATAAAACAATCTAAGAAAAATCTGATTATTCTAGCTCAAGCAGTACAGGACTTATTCATAGCAAGCCTCATGAGCAATATGCATATGCAGCCTAAGGATTACATTAACTTTAAACAAGTATTGAAGTTCATAAACAAAAGAAAATATTATTTACAGCATATATGATGACCAAACAATTCAAATTATTACAGAATGTTTTAAATGTAATAAATTTTAGCAGGTAAAAATTTCATTTCCAAATCATAAAAGAAGCTTTAAAATTTGGTGTTGGGTCCTGAAATGATATTGAGGATAAAATACCTCAGAAGTCAGCTACATCAAAGGAACTACATTTTACATGAACTATTAATGGCTGTCTTTCATAAATCACCTAAGTGTAAACCTACTACAGCCTTGGAACCCTAAGCAAGACAACAGGAAGTTACTGAAAATTACAAACAATACTTTTACCTGGAATGACTTCAGTAGAACATGGAAGTCCAAAAGAAAAGCATGCAACATTTTATTCATGTATTGCTTCATAATGATACTGATTATATTGAATATGTCAAATAATTTGTAGGAGAATTTGTTAATGTATAGATTTATATGAAAAACAATGAATATGAGGGAAATATATATTATTAAAAGGTGTAAAAATAGAAAAAGGTAACAACAGCATTTGTGAATGAAATCTTGTTAATGAATTACAAATGTTAAAGATAATGTATTAATTCAATTTGTTTTAATTGACCTAAAATGTAAACAATATCTGTCAAAGAATATGTTACCAATTTATTGAAACTACTATGATCCATTGCTGTTGTTTAAGTATTATATTTTTTAACAACTTGGAACATCATAGTAATGAAGATAATAATAGGACTACACAAAAATAGAATTAGCTTAAATTTCAGTCATTATTAACTATCTTCAAAATTAATCAATGACAGAATACAAAAAAATTCTAGACCATCAACACTAGGAGGCTGTTGTGAGGGGTCAGTCACTCATAAAGTTTAAAGAGTGTAAAGCTGATTACTTTTTTTTGGATAAAAGTTAGAGGAATTGAAGATATTTTAAAGTATATTTACTTACCTTGAGAAATTCCACAATTGTCGAGTCAACTACCATTAGAGGACGTTGTATTAGATGAACAACACCATTTTTGACTGGAATGTTAGCCTTGAAAATAACAGCCAAGACGACACCAGTTGGATGAGTTCCATCTCCTTCCATGGTGTTACTCTTGACGTAAAGCTTAGCTACAGAGTAAAATTAAATTGATCTAAATATATATAATAAAGTAACAATGATTTCTAATGAAGTGTAACATATCATTTTCTATGATTAAGAGGAGTAATTTTAATTATGGGAAATTTTACTTTTTAAATTTATGCTTACTTTGACGCCCATCATCCTGCAAGGTGAATGATACAGTGACATGCAGCATGTCTCCAAATGCCAAAGTCTCATATGGGTGGTCCTTTTTGACAGCTCGAGTGAAGAGAACATGATTAGGTATTACATGCCCATCAATCACCTTTGCATCTATCTTCGCTGGTGCAGGTGGATGCTATAGATAGAAGAATGAATTCTCAATCAATATATTTTGAAATTGTAATTATTGTAAATAATATTTTCATATAGGTAGTAATATTGTAGAAATATAAGACTGACTTAAGACAGTAATATGACTTTGAACAGCTGTGCTCCAGAGCATAGCTAAAGGAGAGTAAATAGTTAAGTATTATATAATAAATACTTAAGTAATTACTCTACTCTCTGAGGTGTTAAGAGAGTATTCTTACAAATGAAATATGCAACAGAACTGAGGAGAGAGGAATACAAATTAATCTTTTAGCTTTACCATTTTATTTTTATAACTCTCTCATCATGTAGAGCAACTACCAAGTTGAGTACGAAGCTGTGAATTTCACTATAGAACATTTTACAGCTAATAAAAATGATAAAATTCTGGGTAAAGTAGTATTTGATGCATCCATCAAAAATACTGAGCTCAGTATGAATAAAATGATGATTAAAAAAGTTGGTGCAAATACTTTAGTGTTATATTACAGTGTCTAACATAGAGATTGCTGAAATTATAAGCTAAAATAGAAGGAGTCATCAACAATCCAAATTAATTAGAGCAAAGTCTCTATAGCTTAACCTTACCTTGAATCCATCATCAACTGGAATGAAAAAAGTATAACGGCCTTCTGCTTTGAAGATATTATCCTTATTATTTAGGTTAACCCTCTGTCTGAAGGATCTATAAGGGAAACAAATCAGTTTTAAAAATGAGTATTTTAAAATTCCAAATTTTGTTAATGTAAAAATCTATTTACATGAGACAAACAAGGATATTTATATATTTATTAAGGATTCAGCTCTTAGCAAAGTATGCTACTGAGAAGTGAGTTACTTTGATACAAATAATACTGATGTAATAATAATAAATGAATACTAGCCAATTTATTAATTCATAATTCAATATTTAATTCAATATTGATTCATTAGAGAAAATCTGATAACGATATGAAAAAAGACATTTTCTAATATCATAGCATTGTACATCAAGATGTGATTCTTAGATTGGTCACAATTAAAACTCCATCCTATTCTTCTCTCTCCTGAATATCTTAGTTAAAGTTCCCCTGAATACTCCATACATTTTTTCCAGTGACTGATGATTTATATTTATGGAAGGTTAAGATTACCATCAGTCTTTACCTAGCTCGGTGATTATCCAGTCTCAAACTTTCAGACTGATTGAGGAATTGAAAAGCATCTGGATTGTAAACAGGAGGGTTGGAATCATTGGCCATTACAGGCTCCAGCAGCTCATCTATGACATGTAATACCTTTAAAAAAATAACATTGTATAAAAAGAAACCAATTGCAATGTTAATGTCACTATTCAAAGAAGGATAGTAATGTAATTAATTATAAGAATTTATAGTATAATAATGAGAAATGATGCCATTTATGTTACAATTTTTAAGTTAGCATAAGCAATGTTAATCATTACTACATAATTCAAAATGATAAAGAATAAATATTCGATCCCCATGCGTAGGAGCAACTAATATATTTTAACAATCATAGAATTTATTTTATATTATCAAATTAGGAAGTTTATTTCTTCGCAGAATGTCTAAACAACTAATGATATTCAGGGTGTTAAAAAAATTACATGTTATCTTATGTAATATGTGGATTTAGGAATTCATATTAAAAAAACGTATAAAATAGTAATAATAAAAGCACCTCAAGGGTAAAAAACCTTAATTTCCATGTAAATTAATCTTACTTCCTTGTTCCTAAATAATTTAATGGAAATAATATGAAACTTATTGCTGAGAATGCTGTTCTAGCAAAATTATATGAGTAGGATCACACCATTGCAATAAAAAACATACATATAATGCAACATACCTGTGTTTTGCGTAACTCATTCGTAGCTTGGTAATTAGAGCGATCTCTAATTATTTTTGCATTATTGACAAAAATATCCTCAGTTCCATCATTCCATTGCCTTGTTATCCACAGAGGAGGATTACCTTCTAGCTGAGTTGTTACTGATGAACCGAGTTGGTCCAATGTTTGGGCCAAGTTGGCTGGAATGAAGGAAACAAATTTGTGAAAAATATCAGTATATGTGTCTTAGGATATAAAAATATTATTTCTGGCAGCTAAAGAATATCCAACATTATTGCTTATAACTTTATACTTGCACGAAAAAATCAGATTATGTTTGCACCGAAATGGATTGTAATTCAAAAACTAAAAACCTTAATATCAGAATTCATCATCAAGGTAAATTTTTATTTGGTATCTGTATATATTTTATTAAAAACTAAATATCCTTCAAATAAAAATTCAAATATTTCAATAAAAATGCAGATTATTGGTCCAATTGGTTCAGGTACCTTTTACCCTCTATTCTATTCCATTTCTTTTATTTTTTTTGATAACTAAATAAACCAAACAGCTTCCTTTTAATATTTCAAGATACCTAGCATTAAAATTATGATGTTCTTCATAATTGAAGGTCATTATTAATGCATGGGATCTTTTTCTAATCTCTAGAATATAATTTAGGGCTTCACTTCAGACTAATTCAATTAAATTGGAATTTGGCTATTTTCGTTAGAAATTCTGTTATGACTCTACATTCCTAATTCAAAATTTATTATTTTCCATCAAAATAAATGCAACTTTTATTAATGTAAATGGGAGTAACTGTAATGCTTCTTAACCTTTTCAATTTGCAATTGTTTTTACGATTTACCTTTCACTTGTTCAATTATCTCTAATTATTTTGCTTTCACAAATGATGGAAATGAAGTTTAACTTAGCACAGGGAAGTATGTTACTTAACCTAAGGTTATACAAGAAGTGAAAAACGTTGAAATAACAGGGACTCAAACCCAGGTCTCCCACTTTCTGGGCAGTTTTTCTAACCAACTAAACTACTATGTTTATATCTTCCTCATTTTTATAAACAGGAGCTTTTATGTCCAAGGAAGTGGTGCTCCACTTAGTGGCACCAACCACACTTCCAGAGTTCCTCACTGAGGCAACCAACTCCCATTTGCATAAGTAAGGAAGACATAGCACAGTAGTTAGTTGACACCTGCCTGAAAAGTGGGATACCTGGGTTTGAATCACAGTTATTTCATTATTTTTCACTTCTTGTATAATCTTTTATTAGCAATTGCTTAAACTTTTGAATTCTGAGAAGAGAAATTAATACGATGTCCAATATTTAGGTAGCATTAATTAATATGCATAGAAAAATGCTTTATAACTAACCAACTCCACAAAAAAGGAAAAACTTACAA
The DNA here is from genome assembly GCA_947579665.1 of Sympetrum striolatum. Taxonomy (NCBI): domain Eukaryota; kingdom Metazoa; phylum Arthropoda; class Insecta; order Odonata; family Libellulidae; genus Sympetrum; species Sympetrum striolatum. The sequence continues at coordinate 103,763,829 of OX388341.1, read as the reverse complement.
TTATATACAAATACACAGACAAATATACAATTACCATCATTGCAAACCGGTCTTCAGGGATGGTATTTATAACATATTACTGATTGTATTGGTGAATGCTTTAGTGAGTAGGGCAAAAGGGTCTCTGTTGGCTTTGAAAAGCATCACAAACTTTTACCACCACTTAATAAATTTTGAGCAAATTTACTGAGCTATTGAATCACTCTTAACTAAAAACAAAATAAGGTTGAAAATGAAAAGTAGTTATATGCAAAAGTGTCTTCTATCCAATTATGTGAAAGGAGAACTGCAGGAGAAAGGGTGAAAAAGGGTGGTTTATTTGCCATTGGAGGGAATTTGTTATATCAGTTAGGATCTAAGCACATTGATCAGTTGCTTCAGCATTAGGCTTAGGAGTAACTTGCTTAAAGCAGTGGTCACCAATCGTTAGTAAATCATGGACCACTAATCTCACAATTTTGAATCCTGAGGGCCACTAGCATGATTTTTCTTTATTTATCATCATTTATTATTTTGATGAATTAAAATATCTACAAATGTGTACTGAACATTGAAAAGACCGTTTTCAGTCAGCAGACTTTAACCCTTAGACATTCAAGGTACTGATATATAGGCTTACCCTCTTCTCCTGGAGTGTCTAAGGGTTAAGGTGGATAAAGTTACTGCAGAAGAAAATGATATTCAGTAGCATGTTCAAATTCTTTAAATTATCTAACAAATCAGGCATTGCAATGATGATTTCCATTGTAATAACCAGATAAGGTTGAGAAAGACAAAGAAGATGGTGATTCAGTGTTTGCTGCTATTTTTCTCCATATTATGTTTTGCGCCATTGTTAAGAAATAAATGGAATATTACTGAATTGGTAGAGGAAATATTACATAAGAAACTTTGGTTGGTTGGTTTTTCATAGCTCAAGTCTCTAAGAGCTTCATTAGTTAAAGTCATCACGTACATGGGCTCCTATTGGAAATCAAACCCGGGACCGCTTTCACGAGAACCAAAAGCTTTGTTCACATGGACAATAGAAACCTTTCCATTTCAGATAGTCAACAGAAACGAAATTAATTAGCAGTCTAAATTTTGAGTTCGTTTATATTTTATCCTTCGAAATATTTGGTGCAATTAAAATTTAAAAATAAATCAAGACAGAAGAAAATAATAATAGTCAAAGAATAAACTTACACATATGGTACAGAACTATCGAACTGTCAACTGGATCTGAATAATTTTCGAACGCTGCATTTGTTGGCGCGAACACGGTCACTTGCGTCATCGTGAGCGTAGAATTCGCAAAGAGGTTCTTCTGTAGCAGCGCGTAAAACTGAAAAAGAAAACAGAGTCATGAGATTAACAGATAAATATCACTAGAGGCTAAGTAACATGGTATGATTATCGATATAGATCATTACCCAACCAGTCAAACTAATACTAATTATCCCCAACAAGAGAAAAATTTAGGGTGTCTGAAAATATATGTAATGTAGGTGAAAGAAAATGGTTTACGATAATTTTTAGTTGATTACACAGGATTTGAGAAAAAGTGAACAGAAGTAATGGAAATCACAGAGCCAAAGAACCTTGGTAGGCGTATTATGTTTCTACACCAAATTTACCGAAGAAAACTAGCACAGTGCAACTAGAAAGCAGCATAAATTTCCCCGAAATCAGCGAGAGAAACAGCAATATATATATTTTTATACGAGTAACAATGTATTACTTTCTTATGTCGACGCCTCTTAAAATGACTCTAGTTTCTTTGATAGCATCCACTTTTTTGTGAGTTATTTTGCAAATTACTTTTTCCATCTTCCATGAGAGAGATTTGGCGAGTACAGAATCAGAAACTATGACAAGCCTCTAGACTGTAATCGGCGGAAGCGTTACGGACTGGAGTAGGGTAGAAGCGTATAAGGTATGCTAATTTTCAAAATCTTGCCACTGACGGAGCAGTGTACTCGGAGCTGTAAACTGGGGTAGTTCTATTTATTTTAGGTTGGTTCAAACTAATCATACAAATATTCTTGCTGCGCGAGATTTTAGTTAATTATATAGAAACATCAGTTACCCACCAAACCGAAACAACTTATAGTAGGAGTCCTCATTTTGAGGAGTTGCAATGAGTAAAATCATAAGGAATCAAACATGCATACTGTTTGATTATTTCATATGCTTCATTCTGCGAATAGTTTACCTAAAACGGCATAGTCATCAAATGAGCTAAATAAATTAAATTATACCGGAATTTAGGAAAGGCCAACTTCAAGGTTGCGACCCTACTTTTCTTGAAAGTCAACATGAGGATATTGGAGATTTTCAAGTTTTGGGTTTCATTTAGACCACGGCCTTTCACAACGGTTGAAGTGGTGGATCCCTAAAGGTGGATCACGATTTGCAAGGGATTCGTATAATGCATAGGGATCGAATTATGGTCGATGGACCAAAACTCTCAATTTTAGATTGTGATATTGTTGGGTTGGATGCAAAGATGTATTAGTTTAATTTATATTTATGTAAATTTTTTATATTGATTCAAAAACTATATTAATGCTATTATTAATTATGTATTATCACACGAATAATAGAAAAAAGTGTAAGTTATTTATTTTAAGAATAATACAAAATAAAATGGGCTTATACATACATACATACGTATATTAATATTGAAAAATTATTCAATTTCTGATATTCATCCATAAAAAAATTTCTGAAAAATAATAAAAGCGTTTTTATTTCCGAACAAATTACTCTCTTAATGAACCTTTAATGGTACTAATAAAGTGAACTTAACGCGTGATTGTACAATAATGATAGATAAGTTCTCTGAAAAAATACTTTCTTTTTATAATCTATTGGTACGTGACAGCTTTTTTAAAGAATTATGGAAAGTTTTTAAAAGGAGATTCAGTAAATCCAAAGTGACGATAGAGCAAAATTGTCAATTGTAACTTTGCTATAAATTCCTAGGATAATCAAGCAGTCTATTTTAACTTTTACGTTCTTTAAAAAAATATCATACGTGCTTCTGCAGCAAAATCTGCTTCTGACGTGCAAAATCAGAGCGATGACCTTGACCAGATAATCTTTCTAGGGGTCGCTTCAATTCATCTTCTTTAAACCGAATTTAATTTCGGTTTAACGTCAAATGTTTGCGACAAACATGTACCGCAGACTTCCGACCGCCACCAAAACAAATTATACTAGCAATTCGCCGATTTGGTTTTGAAAAATTAATTCCTCGTCCTTCAGTCTTTTTGCCGACTTAAATATTACGCCGAGACCCTAACGTTTCCGGCGACCCAAATATTCAGTAAACTGCGACAGAATTTTAAGCTCGTTGTAAGCAAAACATGTTATCCCTCGATAATTGGGGGCAATTTTTATTTTACTGTGGTTGGTCATACATCAATTAGTGATGGGAATTTTGGGAAAAGGTTCACGATAATGTGTTGGGATGATTTTACATCAACTCTCCGATGCTAAAATAGTGGTTCCCGGATCCCTAACCCCGGCATGACCTCTCCTTTCACCCATATTGCAGATCGATGCAGAAGGTTGCTTCTACGGCCATGCCCTAGTTTTGCAGGGCGCCACAATATCGATCTACCACATGAGAGGGAGAGAGTGAAATAGGAAGGCCCGCATCCCTGAGTGGGAGCAGCGTGACGCAATCCTCTATCATACCATCCCTCCATGGATAGCACAACACCCAATGCCGTGCCTTATTTTCCCAAGCGCAGACCCTTTTCCTAACCTCTAGACAGATTAGCCATCGAGGAATGAAGAGAAACAAATAATTTGTCTCTCCTCCGATGAAGTAAGTTACATTTGTGGGCTATAGTCAACATGCATTGCTAACCGACTATTTTTGACAGATTTCCCACTTGGAAGAAAAAATGGAATAAAACTAATAATTGGAGATTTGATAGATTCTGGCGATGCTCAAAATTTGTGGTCAGGGAGAAAATGTCAGAGGCCGGTCGATTTATAGATGAAATACGTTATAAAGAGTAATGAACGAGAGTTACAAAATGTTCGTTTCCTCATCTTACCTATTCTAACTTGAGAGCTAACACAGAACACCACAGAATTGAAAGTCATTGCCAGCAGCAAGGAATGCTCGACGTAGCTAATTAGTCGAAAGCGAAAAACGATTACATAACCACAAAACAACATATAGTCACTCCAGAAAATTCTCAAAAATAATTCAGTAACATTTAAATTACCACAAATTGTTTTCAAATGAAATATAATTACAAAAAATAAGATACCTAGAAATAATATAGATTTAGTGACTTGCGCAGAATGCTGTGTGAAGCGTAAATCGAAGAAATTATCATAATCATGACTTCCCAAGGAAAAACGGACTTGAAGAAAGTCTGGCAGGGCCGGGAATCGAACCCGGAATCTTCCTCTATCCGGGTAGGGGATAGAGGAAGATCCTGGGTTCGATTCCCGGCCCTGTCAGACTTTTTTCAAGTCCGTTTTTCCTTGGGAATTTTCCTGGGTGCTCGCCCTTATGTGCAAAGTCACCTCAACCCATTCTTTACATAAATAATCATGACTTGAATTTAATGAATGAAATATAAACAGAAAAAGAGTAAGAAAAAAGATAATAATTGAAAACAATTCAAAATCAACCTTTAAGTAGAGACACAGCACTAACAACCAGAGTCCTCGGCGAGGGGAATTCATTAGATATCACCAAAATAAAAAAATAAGAAAAGAGAAAAAATAGATCAAACCAGACATGAAGCATCCTCGACAGAGTTTTTCTGATATTAACCCTAAATTTTGGTGAATAAGCATGCAATGATGCAGCAATTTTCCTAAATTTGACGATTTCTTTGGGTCCACGATCCTTTAAAATCAGGAACAGTGGAAGGCACTCTATCTCTCGACAGGAAAGAAAATTATCCTTCTCAAACAAAAGTTTGTATTTAACAGGTATTTGGGGAAGCTAATCAAAGTTTCTTGCGATACATTTGGAAAACTTCGGAGTGGTCCCTAAGGGTCTAAAAGCTTTCGTATCTCCCCTCTCTTATCTGAGGACCGATTAGCGCGCCTAATTTTCAAACCACGCTTTCGATCGCTAGTCTTCGACCGCTCTCAGAGAGGGACCGAAGGCCCCTGCTCGGCTTCCGAGAGTCGACCCGACGACCTTTTGCCCCCAAAAAATAGGGTCAATACTGCAACGGCGGCGCGTCAGAATAGCGTTGTTAAGAGCAGTTGCTGCTCAGCCGAGAGTTTCGATTCTCGACTTACCCGAAATATGATTGGTGTCCAGCAGGACGGGTATCAGATTATCATGCATTCAAATATGTTGAATTTTCAAGGAGTTCGCGACTCAATCCATCCAGAAAAGTAGCTGAAAATTCACTGGACTAAAAAGGTTCAGATGAGGCCAAGAATTTAAAGTGCTTAAGTATCCTCAAATAATGAGCAATTTGAATAAATGAAAAAGTCGAAGACGTCAAAGGACGCCTAGTCTTTAGTCCAAATGATGGGTACAGCGATTTTGAGAATATCCCATAAACTAATACGTCGCAGATCCAAATGATGAATTATTATCTGTTGATTTCTCGGAAGTAAAACTTATAGCTCACAGAGGGGAAAACTCCATGAAAAATCTATCGGAAATAACAACGCGTAACTGACAATCTTAAGATGTAAATAGCAGAGTGAATACAGCACATTAAAACTGGCCATATTATCACGGCAGAACAAATTTGCTCTATTTTTGGTTAGTTGCGTAAATAAAGCTGCAAAGAAGCTTAATGGTGAGCATCCGCCCGGCAAGTACAATACCCGGATTCAAACTCTGGTTACGTAATACTAATTCACATCCGTACTCAAAGCCGTAGTTGAACTGATTTCGACCGAACGATCCTCATTTTTTATGCAAGCGACGCTTCCTTTGCTTTCTTCGTGTATCTCGATATTGAATTGGGAAGTTTCGCAAGGACACCTAGAGTAATTATGACGAATCATAAATTATAATCGTTTAAGAATCGAAAAGGTGAATTTCTCTTCTAGAATATTTAAAAAAATATTACGATGATAATAAGGGTGATTTAAAAGTAAATCTGTGCACGTTCAGGAATTTTCACACAAATACATTTCGAAAAAGCGAATAAGGTAGGTAAGGAGGTCTTTATACATCGGAAGAACTCATGTGTCATTCGAACCTATTAATTAGGATGACATAAGAAGACATCATTCCGCACCAGATTGGAATATAGCATAAAGCAAAATAATTTCAAATCGAAATTGCACTAATAACAGCGATTTTAAATCGAAGTGAACATCGGTAGATTATTATTGTCAATATTATGTTCAATCTGGTCGAGATAACTACAATATTGAAAGTAAGACATTGAAGAGTAAGAATCGCCTCAAATTAATTGGAGATATAAAATTGTCCGAGTTTTAGATTATGCTGATGAAGCTATTCAGAGTTTTCTTCGAAGTTTTACTGCATGTGTTAGTCCAACTTTAAAATCTCGGTTTTTATTTGTAATTATGTAATCTAAAATTAACTTTTTTCCCTTAACAAACAAATGTTTTCTCTTAAAATATGCCTAGATTTTAAAAACGCATACTAATCAATCGAATAGCTTAAAAATCAACCATGATTGAAGGCTTTCAAAAATATATGACGTTGAAAAATAACGACTTCAATGAAAGAATAAGCGTGGAGTGCAAATGTTATGTTATCGTTAAACGGAAATTAAAATCGTGTCATAAAACAAAATTATTGAAGTATGGAATGAGAATACTTGAATTCACTGTATGAAGCTAATTTAGGGAACGAACGCCTTCTTGTTATAGAAGTCCTAGTGGTATTACCATTCTCCGACGCAGCTATTCCCTATAGTAAGTGGGCATTTTCTGGCAGCCCATAATTTATTTCGCTCTTTTTTTACATGGCCTCCTTATACCCTAATTTGGCAAAATTATTTCCATTTCTTCCGATATGGCAGTACTCTTTACAGAACGTTGTTTTCTGGAGGACAAGCAACGAATACGCGTAAATTCAAATACTGAGTCGCCAATGGGCAGACTAGATGCAGCAGTCGTTATGCCCTCACCACGGAAAGCACGCTGAAGCGTGACCGCGTTGGGGGAGGTTAAGCTCGGGTCACCACGCGGATGGATTGATGGAAGGGGGTGCAGGTAGGTGGGGGTGTTTGCCGCGGCTTATCTAGGTGGACAGAATAATGGTAACCCCAGCAGGGAGGAAATGATGAGAGGGTGAGGGTAAACAGGAGAAGTCGTTGGGAACGTGGAAGCGTTCTTTGGAACAACTCGCAGACTGCTTCCGGTCGCCGTCCGCCCCCCTGCTCCCACATTATATATTTCGGGCTCTTGCGATCGACTCCGAAAACTACAGCTTTTTACAGAAGGTACTATCGGATGAGAAAGAGAAAAGGATAAGAGTCAAAAAGGTCTTGTCGATTAATCCCGTTCGATACGTCACCCTCTTTTGGCGAATTGTGTCCGGAAGAGCACTGTGATCGCAGTATCCGCACCTCTTTCTCGGCTTTTGACCCTTTTTACGACCTCGTAAAGAACTTTGTGAGGGCTATTTATCGTTCAGCAGTCCTTTTTGATAAACGCAATATCTTTAGTTTATCTTTAAGAATAAAATTAATGGGAATAGTGAAAATTCAACATAGTTTCAAATAAATTTTAGGAAACATTCCAAAGAAAAAATCTACCACTTTAGAAACAGTTAAATATCTACCTTCGATATTGGATCAAATTTCCATAAATAAAAGTAATTACTCATTTATTGGAAATAGTGTTGCATCGCATTTCACATTCAATCCTAAAATAACATTTCAAAAGAAATTGTTGTGGTAACATTGAATTTTTCGCTTCATTTTCTGTTTTCTCTAAAACATACTCAAGTAATTATCGATATTTTCCTACGAATGAAACCAAGTTCATCATGCGATCATGGATCTCACAGCCGAATATATTCCAAAAATTTTCAAGCTCCATCACTAAAGGAAATAATTTTAAATTAAAAATAATTTAAAATTAACCAATACTAACACTATCACTTCATTTGTTGGATTTAAATGAAGCACGCATACGATATTGTCCTTCCGCAAATGCAAGAAACTGATATTCCGGGAGATTTACCATAGAGATCCATCCATTCTTCTGTTTTTATGGATTTTTTGAAAAGTGTCGTCTAGCAATCAAGTTGTGAAAGAAATGAGGAATATTTTCTACATTTAACATACTTTGCAGACATAATTTAGTTTACAAACGGAGAATTCGTTCAGCATATGTTGTATATATAATTAATAATGTAATTTTAATTAATAAATACGTTCAGCAAATGTATATTAATGTGTTATAAAAGCCATGTTTTTCTTCTGAAGGCTCTCTTAATTTTATCGAAAAGCAAATTCAAATTAACAATCCAATATGAATTTGAATTCTTGGGAAGAGGGTGAATGATAGTTGAAGAGGGGTAAATACAGTCTCTTCGCTTTACGCATGCATACGTGGAATGCTGATACTGACCGGAAACGTGGAAACACATGAGGACAATGTCCGCTAATCGGAATCCCTGGTTGTTGCCCTTCACAGTTGAGAGAAAACACACGAAATTGGGTAACTTGTGTTCCATTCCACACTCTAAAGATAGGAAATTCTGCGAAGGTAATGTGAAAACAAATTTTCTTTGGGATATTTTAAATATACCGACATAACATTATTCCAGAAAATGGTAGTGCTTCGAACACAAGAGTTTATATCCAGCAATATCTGGAGGATCTTGTCAATAGCTAATTCAGTTCAAGAAAAATAATCGATTACGTCAATAAAAAAGTAAAAGACCAGCGATTGGTTTCGAAGATACTCTCTCATTGTCAGGAGCCTTCAATTGAATAAATTATGGTCGTACTTGATCATATTTACATCTTACATCGAGTAAGACATACTGAAGCGTTTGCAAAAGAAACTCAGTGAGATGAATTTCCCCTAAGGGAAAAGCAATAAACCCGAAGACAAAAACCCTAAAACTACTAGCAAAGACCTCCGTTACGAGGAATCTGCGTAGGCATAAATAGGAGGCGAAGCAGTTGGTTGAAAGATCTGCTGTCGTTTTATAACGCATCCTGTTTTTATATTCCATATTTAAACAAAGTTTTTCCTTCTTTATACAAATGCTTATATATTTGATAATATGCTCATGCAATCAACTAATAGGAATGATCAAGCTTTTGTTGAACGTGGATTTCAATTAGCAGACTTTGTATTCTTCAACTGTGTAATTGCGGATATCGACTGCTAGCAGAGTAATTCTGGAAATCATATCACCTCGTTCAGAATCTAAAAGGTTTTTTTTTGGATTGCCTAAAAAACATTTCGTCAATTTGCCAGATAGATTATTCCCCGAGTGTATCCAGGAAAATGCAATTATAGCTTCGGAAGTTGCGGCGAATTTGATTTGGCCATTCCCTGAGGGAAGAGATGAAGGAGAGAAAGGCGGCCCTTCATTTATACGTATGAAACTCTGTCACCGAATGCGAGGTTAGAACGTGGCTGTAATCTTAATTCACAAGTCCAATTTATGTATAATTTCGTTGCAAATCGAATAACAAGAACGCCCGAAGCAAATCCGGGCGGAAAGGGTTCCGTGGAAGCATTGCAGCGGCTATTTTCAAACGAACCGTTAAATTCTCAGAGCTTTTCACAGTTGAAAACTCTATAACCGCTTGGATTCCATCCTACATCAAAGTTACAATTTGCTCCGTACGTGTTTCACGATAATTGTCCGAAAGTTCATGAGCCGCTTCAGACAACCCTTAGACAATTCAAATCTCCCATTCTCATACTTGCAGCTAACTCGACCAAAAATTGACGCAAGGATGGATCAATAATACGAGAAGAGACATTTTACGTAAGGGAATGGCAGGAATAAATTTGGATATTGTGAATATTGATTTTTTTATAAAATGTTCGATCGATCGCTTCCCGACTTTCTCGCTCTAAACCGTAGAATGATAAAAGGACCTTTGAACGGTGAAAATCTCTAATTACTCTGTGTGTGTATTTTTCCGCATTTTTAACTGAAAGATTACCGTAGGCATGACTGAAACGGCATTGCAACCGTACCAATTATCAAGGTAGTGAAATGTCTGCGGTGAAGATTTCAATTTACGAAAATATATTCTTATATTGTTGCAGTTTAAGAAAATCAGGAATGATATTTCATGAGAGTAATGGCTAAAATACTTTTACATGGACATAAATTTTGAGGAAATCGGTTCAAGATAGAAAAAGAAATAAAAAACTCACTACTGAACAAGGATCAAAATCCTAGAGACTTGGGATCTTTGCAATTGTTTCTTGTTGCTCTGTTTCTGGAAGTTCAGCTGACTACGAGAGTGATGCTACTAATTATATATATTTTTATTGTTTTGTCTTTTTAAGGATAATGTTTTGATATCAACGTTTATGGTTGAATTGATTAGTATTTGATCAGAGAAGGCGTCCAACGGACTTCCAACTTAAAACGCGTGAAAGTTTTTTCCCGATTTTGACAAACCGTAGCGGTCTAAGTATGTACTAAAATTTATATTAAGTTTTAGTTCCAAATAACTACGATGACATACTTTTCTGGTAAAAGAAAAATAGGCACGTATGGTATTACAAGATCAGTAAATGCGACATGAGCAAATCACTTACATTATTGCGGATGAGGAAATATAAAGTTTGAGTACATAGTACCAAATTAGAATAGTAGGAGAATAAGAAAGGTGTTTTTGTCTGATATTACGCGAAAGAATAAATATTTAAAGAAGCAGAGTTAATATATGATGCTGCATTTAGGTTACGAAAAAAAGGGAACAGCCCTTTTCTTTTGATCTATATCATCATCATTGAGGATTTTATATCGTTGCTTTCAATGTAATTGGATCAAAGATAATACATAAATGAGGAGGGAATGGAACGAGCTTTATGTATTTAGGGATGATTAATCAAGTGTATTCTACTGTCACATTTCCCCCCGGACGTTATCTTGACGACCCATTATTAGAATAAAGATCGATGACGAAAGCGACATCCTACGGCTAAATTATGTAATGAAAATCAGCGGCTTACCGCCGCCAATCAAGACCTCTTGTGTGCCGAATCAGTACATTCCTGATAGCCCTTATGGGTCAGATTTGGTTACGCAGCATAACAACTTAATTGGCCCCCTGATTGAATTCACCAATCAGTCATCTAATTCAGGGGCAAACGTTCAGCCAAATGCTATTTGTTTGATCAACTGACAACTCTTTGACATGGAAAATGGAAAGGCGAGACGCCCTCCAAAAAAAAAGGACGAGCGTCGGGCTCCATGGAGGCGCCTTCAGGAAATGACGCCAACAGGTTACGGGAGCCACTTTCAGGGGGAAGCGATTCAACGGCGTGGGATTCTATCGGTTCTCCGGATAAATTATCGGATTATTTGTCGATTAAGAAGGTACAGGAAGGATGTCTCAGCTTGCGGATCGGATTAGAAGAGGGAGAGAGAAGATTTGTGTCTCTATTAAAAGCTCGTGGAAGTGCAACGTAAATTAGATTAGGTATCGGAAAGTCATTTCAGCATGGTGACGCGACAGTAACACGAAAGGACTACGTATTTTTCAATTTAGCGGAAAAATATCAAATAATTATCGCCACCGAAGAGAAATAAGTGTAGTTGTATGTTAAATTTCAATCCTAAATGATAGTTTCGAGAGAGAATTCCTTGATTTCTTAGCACATCGTCGTTTTCAAAGAAATTCTCAGAAATCCAAGCTAAATTGTTTAAAAGACAGATGGAATGTAATGATATAAGATACATGTAAGCTCGCAAGCTTTTATGAATCTTAATGTTAATGAAAGTAACTCGAATTTTATGTTGCTATGAAAGTTTGTGATGAGATGTTTGACGGAGGTCGTTCCGTGTTTTAAAAACATTTTTTTTCCCTTTTACATAGGGGGAATTATTAGGCAACATTTAATTTCTGTGTTAAAATAGTTTCAAAAAGAAATTTAATAACGTCAACTCTTATTTCAAAACGATTGACATAAATTTTACTTAAAGATTCCATCTTAAATGATAATTGAATAATTAATTCCAATTTTTAAAGAAAATATTTTTAACAGCACACATTTTGGCGTACATAGAATAACAATTTGGTTGGCTGAGATTATCACCTTTCTGTTATGCAAACCTACTATGACAAGGAAATTTCTAGAACGCAAAAGTTTGTAGTATATTTCAAGGTAGTTTTCATCACTTACGTTAAAGATCCTTTCGGGAAATAAAAATTGAGTAAAGTAGTACTAAACTAAAGAATTGCATTATCAAATTATTTATAGAGGAAAATGTTATCAACAGGTATACAAGATATTTTGATCGAAACTTCGAGTTGCCGAAAGAATAAAAGGGGTCCTAAATAAAACATTACCAGCATTCTAGAGAGGAGTGAGGGCGTCGCTTACGGCATTTTCAGCTTTTGCTGGAGGACCTTTTTGCGTAGCAATTTCCATTCGCAGCGTAGGCGTAGAGAGCGATTGCACACTCCCCCGCACCTTGAAAGGGCACCATCGGGTCACAAGCGATTGTGGGCGCCTTTCCCTCAAAGCAAATTCAGGTCCACGAAACGGAAGTGGTGACGGATGCTTAATAGTTAATATCACTATTCTGAAGGTTGGCGGTTCTAAATCCTCTATTTCTGCATTTTTTTGATAATTCTCTAGAATGCAGAGGTTACAATAAACAAACATAAGGGGTGATATGGAAAAGGAATAACGCAATGCTGGTTTTATGAAAAAAGGGGATGAAAATGTAGTAAAATTGGAAGGGATTGTATCAGGGTTTCAAAGAAATTGTTACTGGTAAAATTAGGAGTGAATACGAGATAAAAAATAATTATTAGAAAAAAAATCCTCAAATTAAAACACTGAAATCCATTTAACCATCATTAGACCTGTTTCATTTCCAAGAAATCTCAATTTTTATACATTTTCATTCACATTTTTCGAATTTAAAGAACCTTTTGGCAGGCGAATTGTCAAATGAATAATTGAAAAGAATAAAATAAAGCCATGGATTCTAAGCCAATAGTATCAGTTTAAAAATAAGAAGGCATTGCGAGAAATTAAAAATTATTAATGAAGTAGCAAAAGAGGGACGACACCCGCCAATCAAAAAAAGGCGAAAGCAGAGGTATAAGGAACAGCAGAAAAGAATGAACTCTTTCTTCATTGGAAATGATCGATTGGAAATCTCTTTGCTAGAATATATAAAAATCAAGAGAATTAAAGATAACTTAGAAGCGGCATAAACTCTCGTAAATCCCTAATAGTAGATACATTTCAGTGTAGGTTTTCATACATTGGCAACGTGCGAGTTTCGTTATTCTTATTTTCATATTTTATCTCAAATAATATCATATAGCCCAAATGAATAATTTCTCATTTGAATATCTGTGATTTACGAATTTTTTCAGCTATGTTTGTAAACGAAGTTTCTGAGAACAAAAAATAGACTGAAAAGTAATATGAAGTGGATCATTAATTTGGGATAAACCACAATTTATCTGTGTTTTACACCAAATCTATTTTGTAAGCGTTTAAAATACGCATGATACATATGCTTGAATTTCGAGAATAAATGAAGGAGAAAAAGTCTGCCGCAGCTCCTAATGTGCGTAGGAGTGGTGCCATCGTCGATGGATCCTCCGGAGCACACCGTGTCCCATCATAGCATCAGAAATTGAAAGAGGGAATGTGATGTCGCGGTAGCTTAATTGGTCAAAGCATCCCCCCGGCAAGTGTAAGATCCGGGTTCGAGTCCCGACTACGGTCGACTTTTTCTCCTTCATTTCTTCTCCAACTTTATTTTGATAAAATGGACTAACTGAAAATCAATTGTGCAAGTCCCCGTAATCTATCGACCATCACGCAAAATCAAAAGTCTGCTTCGCATATGATTCTATCACTAAAGCTGACGCAAAAGATGAAAGGTAACAAAAAATCAACGTTAGAGGATGTCAATCTTTCATTCTCCCTGACGATCTTATTCGCTTCCTCATGTCTCGAGGATAAATTGGACGTTATAACTCTTTCCTCCAGCGTCCCTCTCCCCCCTCCAGGTTAGCGCCGGTATCGAATTGACCGGAAGAGCAATTCGGAGGTCAAAAGGTCGGATTGCTGAGGGAATGAGGCGCTTTGAAACGCTAATGCAGGGAAATATCCACGAGGCAAAAACTAACTCAAACGAACGCCTTTTCGGCGGAGTGTTCCTTCGGTAACGCCCCTCTTCCGGATTAGGGGGAGATCGCAGAGATGAAGGGGAGAGAGAGGGTTATTACGATCATCTCTTATCTCCGCCAGCCAGACCTTTGGCAAAGAAGCTCCTCTGATGGGAGAGAAAGGGCGATCTTAGGATCCGGGGGATCGTGGAGAGAAGTAGGATTTCGCTGCGACGAATGGCAAACAACAGGGGCTTCGCTGCGTTACCCAACCGACATCGATTTGCGACTGGGAACCGGCGCATTAAAAAAATCAAACGAAAACACGGCAAGGAAGATTTTTTTCACTTCCGTTAATTCCTGAGGACAGTGAAACGGAGTCGGGATCGATACTCGGAAGGAAACGAGGTGACGGAAATAAACGATAATTGCGTCACATAATTACGTTTCGCGGTGCGCCTTCATTTGCTCGATGGAGCGTTTTGGCGAATAAAGGTAGCGCTGTTTCCTTCGCTCATTATACGTCGTGCTTCCACCTTTTCCGTCCATTTCCCCAATTCACGGGCGGAAAATTTCACCGCAGGACGGAAATTTTCCGAAAGTGGCGACAAGCCGGAAGGAAACAAGTACGTTTTTTGTATCCACGGTTCCTTTTTTTCGAATTTTAAAAGGTTGCACTCACTGCCTTAGCAAAATACACCTCGATTAGAAATACGACCATTTCCCCCAACTCTCCCCCTCGATACTTTGCGCCGGCTTTTCTTTCCATTTGGACTGAATTTAGTTTGACCTTAGGGCGATTGAGTCCACTCTAGTGATGAGAGTTAAGGATAGTCGTGGCCTCCCTAGGGCTCTCTTTTGTGAGGGAGGAGGGGGAATATTTGTCACGAGAGATGGACTTATGAAAGGGTAAAGAGGAGAATGGGATGCGGTATCATAGGAGTGAGGGGGTCACGCGGTGGGGCCATTCAAAGAGCGTGGGCAGGGGGCCGAGCGGAAACAACTCCTTAAAGTCCCTTTTGGTGGGAGGGGGTGGAGGTGAGAGGTCGCTGGATCAAGAGGGAGGGGACGATGGGCTTTTGGATGAGTGAAATGGGTTGAGCGATGGAGCCTGAGAAAGGTGCTGCAAGGAGGTGAAAGATCCTCATCTTCTACCAATGTTTCCCAATAAAAATTTTCAAATCTCTATACTTTCCAATTCTTCTCCTTGTTTGAGTTGCATTTATTTAAAACTGCGAAAACGTGAAATTTTTCGGATTTAGACTAATGCGCTTAGGAATAGGAAGCAGTGATTTTGAGCGGAAGCTGAAAAGGTTTTAATGCAAATATTAATAGGAACAAACGAAAAGATCAACTTTTAATAACCACAGTAAATATATTTAGTATACAAAGTTTCCAAATAACATTTCATGTGGATAGTAAAAGTTATTCTTTTCAGCAAGTTCTTTTGGGTGTCCTGCCGTATTGCTGCTATGGTACCAGCCGACGTTTCGGCGCCCTCCCAAAGGTGACATCTTCAGGACGAAGGGCCGAGATGTTCTGTGTTCGGGGTTTCCCTTTATGGTGACTTTCAATTTTGTTATTACGTACATCCATGGTGAATGCGATTGTTACTTTGTTGCCTCTTCGATTGTTTTTCCTTTACTTATAAGATGGTACTTGTCACGGTTCAGTTTCGCAACTAAATTTTATATTATGTTTAACAAAGGATTTCACAAGCACGGAAAATCTTGCAATTTGATTATCTAATCATTTGAAACATAAACTCTCTCTCATATACCTTAATGTAATTCCAATTCCTAACACTATCTCCACGCGTAACGCGAAAATATTAGAAAAAATCCTACCTCCTCACCAAGCATCGATTCTGATCCCCCGGTAACAAAAAATCCACACCTACAAATCTCCTCATAGAGAATATTCACGCGAATCCGATTCTTTGCAACGCGCACAATTTTTTGAAAAAGGCGTAAAGATACGGTTACCAAAGCGAAAAACTACCATTCCTTCACTATTGCACTTCGGCGAAAATTTAGTTTACGCTCTCTAAAAGGATGAAGCTTTCTCTTACGAGGCAAAAACGAGCGATATTAAGAAAGCATCAGCTCGGGAATTCAACACGTCTTCTCAAGCTAAACAGCTATAAAGATAAAAGTGCTCGATTCGTCCTCTGAAATCGATCCCACATTCCAAGAACGCATCTTTTTAGGTCGAGACGTAAAAGTCATCGGATGAACAAAGGAGTCCCACGGTCATGCGCCGTGCTTTATTGCGGCGCCGGATTGGTCTCCGACGTTACATCACTGGAATGGAACGAGCAACTTCCTTCCTTCCCAATATTCCTCGCCGTGGAAAAATAAACGCCAAAAATGAGAACCTTCGACCTTTCGACGAGCCTCTCGAAAGGAGAAGTTTTTGCTCGATGCGTGCCAAAGAACTATCCAACCCTCTGCTCGATACAAGCCTTTGAAAGCCCTTGAACGAGATAGGGAAAAGAAACGTAGGAGGAATAGACGGGCGGAAAAAAAATCTCGGGCCGTTAAGGCGTGAAGTGGAGGAACTTTTTATGCCCCTTTCTGAACACGAGGCGAACTGAAGATGAATAAACAAACAAATCGCTTGGGGCACTAACGAGCCCCTGCGGGATAAAACGAAACGGTCCCAGCCCGTACGAAAACCCCACGCCCCGAAAAAAAAAGATTTCCCGCGTGGACTGTTTCAAAGCGGTGAACGAACGCGAGAGTTGTTCGCCCACTCTTCGGCCACTTCTTGTGGCGCTGTAATGAGTCGACTCCGGGATGTCGGGGACGGACTGCTCCTTTTCTCACAACTGCAGATTGGGGAGGGGGAAATCAGCGGGGGGAAGTAATTGTGGGGGCGGAGAAGGGGAGCGAAATTAACAGATCTGGGAAGAAAACGAAAGTGGGATGAGCGGGCGGTTGACGAACAAGGGGGAACTGAAGGAGGGAGAAGATGTGAAAGCAAAATAGAAAGAGGAATGGAGAAAGGGAAGTGAAGTGATTGATGATAATGGTGTTAATTTAAACCACGCCGGGTGTAAAAAGTATCATCTTTCTTTCGACGCATCGGTAGTTTACGTTGAGCGTAAACTAGATCTTGTATTCTTCAAAGCCTTTTTCTAGAGCCACCTTTGAAGATGTCGAATAAGATTTACCGGAGAATATACAGCGGGACTACGGAAATTTGAAGGAGTCAGAAATTTCTATTTAGATGCAGGAATACTGTTTTGATTTGAAGAGATGAGGAAAGGAAATACAAGAGGGGAAGATATAATAAAAAAAAATTTCTTTTTTCCATTATTATCTCTTATCTTTCCTTTTTAATTATCTTTTTCATTTACGAGGAACAGCAGGAAGTGAAGGCGAAAATATGCATCTCTAGCAGTCATATTTTTTGCTATGACATGCGTAAAACTTTTAATATGAAAAGACGTGAGCTGATGCTACTGAATAAAATTTACTATTTACATTTTAAAATTATATTAAGTGATGCATACCATACCGAATGTAAAGGCAGAAATATTCACTGATAACGCTAAAGGGAGAAATTCCTCTTGCAAACCCTTCACGAAAGTTTTCTAACTGACAACGCTACGATATACATGGGAAAGAAAAGGAATTTGCAACAAAAAATTCTCGCAATTTCTTGCAACTAGTGTGATATACAGCTTCGCGAATACAAAGACTGAACCTTAGATGTGTAAACACGTCTTGAGAAGTGGTTCTTAAATTGGTCTGAATATAGCGCATGAGTATTCAAAGATGAGCGGTTTCCGAGGAGTACAAAGGGAGAAAAATTGCGTCGAAGTGACAAACGGACACATTACTTAATTTAGGCCTAATAGAAAGTTAAAGAGCTACTTAAGCACCAAAAGGAGCGGCGGATAGAGATGTAGACGGAATCGGAATTAGAGCCAATTTATTCAGGGGAAAATAAACAAAACTCTTGAAAGTCCCGATGAGACAGTTCTCTCTATTGGAAGGAGGTTGAAACAGAGGGATTAAGCACAGGAATGAATAAAGAGAAAGAGGCATGAAGGAAGGAAAAAAGGATTAAAAGGGAAGGGAGAGAGGAGAAGATACCGTGGGAAAGATATTTTGAGAGAGAGATGGAGAGAGAGCAATTAGCGGCGAAATCTTCTCGAGCGCCTACAAGATGGCCAGGCGATGTTCCATTTTCGCTGTTTCGTCTTCGGCTTAAGTGGACACGAAATGTGCAGGACGGAATGAAGTCTGTGACCTCCATGTGGTCCATTAGAAGGCAAACTATAACGAATGTGTATTTGTCGAGGTGCTTTGAGAGCCGTGAACTTCTCTCGAGAAAAATGAAGCAGATGAGGCTCACTCATTATTTCGCGAGCGTGGGAAAGTTTCCAGACGGTTTACTTTGGAGAATATCAATCAAGTGCAGTAACTATAAGGATGTTTTATTAAATATAATAGATAGATTAAGAAAATGAGGTTGATCAAATAACGACTGAATCAATGCGAGGAGATCTTAAGATCGATTGGAAATATTCCAGAATGTTAAACTAAATCAGTACGTTACAAAAATATCATCTTTTTAAATATATCATAATCCGCAAAAAATCATACTTCAATACTTGCAAAACATAACCACGACAATTCACATAGACTTATCGTAGAGTGAACTGCGCAATAAAGTGTCAATGCATTAAAAACAACATGATTTCCTTCGACTCTCATTCACAGTGTATAACGCAAATGTTTTCGACGAGCAAGAAGGGCCTTTTTGTCACGAGGAAACAATTAGATAGTTTAAAGTAATATGCATTACTGGAGAGACATTCAATCATAAAATAACGTAAGTAAAAAAATCACCATGAAACTTGAAGTTTTAAATAGGGGAGAGTAAGGTATGGATATCTTTTGCTGCATAGTAATAAAATTATCCCTTTCGTTTGAAAAACTAAAGGTAAAAACATCCACAAGTAAAACACGATGACTTATTTTTCTGAAAATATGCTTGAAGAGTGGCAAATTCATGGATTTTAGTTATGCCTTAGCTCATTAAAGTAGTATTCAAATTGATAAAGCTGGACACCTACGAAGTATCATCACAAAAAAGTCAAACTACGTATAAATTACAAGCATAAGGAAATGCATTGTGGCATGAAGCGATTTCAACATTGTTGGATTGTTCGAGAGAATCAAAGCGGAACTGATGAATGGCGATAACAGAGCGGGAAGTTCACTTGGTATTGAAAGTAGGTCAAGGGATTCCTCATGTATATTTATATATTTTCTTGTTTTATTGCTTCATAATTATCCAAAACTAAATATGTCTCATGAATTTTTAGTAAACATTTCTTTTACTAATTTTGATTGGATACGAATATTAGTTACATTTTATGATTGACAGGTTGTTAAAATTTCCCTATATATACATAGTATTTCCTGATATCATTGCTTAATGGTCAAACGCAATTAAATATTATATAATGACGATGGCATTTCTTACTGACAAGCGAGGAAGAATGTCGATGTGAAAAGTATTGCCGATAAACAAGAGAATAACAGTAAGTTTGGTTGATAAAGTAGCAAAACTTGGTTGTATTAAATTAAATCCAATGCTCATTTTAACCGAACGGGTCAATGAACTATGAGCAATCAATTTTTTTATTGACTAGATAAAAGTGACACTAAAGATCAAATTCGAATTGGAGAAGGAAACATTATAAAGGTCGAACTCATCAATGTAAAGCTTCGAGGGTTAGAGAGACTGAAACACCAAAAAGCAGACATTTGAACTTATTATAAGATTTGAGTTCATTATTATCCAAAAATATTTTATGTCATTAAAAAATCAGGTCAAATTTTTCAAATGGCGTCAAATTTATATTGGAGAAAAAAAAATTTACGATTCACTGAATGGTAGAGGTGTTCGAAGTTTCTATCTTTGGTGCCATGCTCTCTTTTAACTGTCGACACATGTTTTCAGCAGTGGATTAATATGGTGACTCTCTTTTCTTTTGTGTCAAATATTAGGACACCACCCACCGATTGTGAATGCGCATTTCCCTTTCATTCCGCGTATATCATGTTCAAATATTAAGTATTTATGTTCCGACCTTGCTAACGCACTGCCTGGAGAAAATTCTCACAAAATTCTCCGCCACTTCATCACTCTTCTCGACTCTCAACGTCGCGTTGTTTCATTTCGCATATACTTCTTCCCTTTTCGCTCGCACACCTTCATTTGTCGTGCCAGCACCTTCCGCCGCAGTGCCCCGCCCCTTAAAAGACCCTTCCGAAACAACTTCCCTTTCCTCACGTGATTCATTGCCCCTCTCTTTCTTCGTCTCGGGATTCCATTTTCTTTTGGCCCTCGAGTTCTCGCTTTCTTCTCTGTTCTCCAAATTTCTCTGCTGTCGGCGGCGGTCTTCCAAATGGAACGGAATATGACCCCCAACACTTCTTTCGGCTGCTGAGGGTGACGCGGATGAATTCCCGAAAGTGATTTCCTTTTTATTTCCCGCTCCTGATATTAAATGTGCGAGTATTTGGGCTCGACTTTTCATTTCTCGAATTTCGTCGGGAGGGACACTTAGAACAGTGGAGGACTTCAGGACTGTGGATTAATTTAATTAATAAGACTGGGTTCCCTCAATAGGTTCCATATTACGAAATCGAATAAGAAATGGGATTTTATGATGAAAATGGAGTGGAAAGCAAATTGGTTGTGAAAATGAGTTCTATAAGAGCGAAGCTTTGTCAATAAAGCTAGGTTTAATCCAAAAGAGAGGAAAGTGCGAGTCCAGAAGCTAATTCCATAAAAAATACATCACAAAGGAAAATTATGAATATGAATATTTATTGTTGTAGCTGGAAATCAAAATTCGCAAATCCAATTCATTTTTAAAACTATACTATTTTTTAAACTTAAAAGTGTGGAAAATTACACAGTTTTTATTCATTATCTAAAATGACTTTCCACAAAGTAACGCCTGATCATCTAGATTTCATAACTAAAACTACTTCATGTATAGTTAGTCAATCAACAAAAAAATCGATAAAAAGTTACATAGAAAGTTATTACTGGGCTCTTTCGATAAACCTATTTTAATGTGTATTTGAAGACGCTACAGAATGCAAAAAGTTTGCAAATACAGTTTCCCGAGTGGTTTGGAGAATGTTTTAAAAAATTCTTTGCCAATGAAATCACTCAGTCTTATTTTATTCCAAAAAAATATTTCAATGTGTACATAAATTTGTGAGGGAAATAGATTTTGTTTCCAAACAGCTATAGCTTAAGTTATGTATTCTGGATACTTATTTGATACTCTGATTCCCATTGGAGAACTGCAACATCCCATAAAACATGCTTTTCCCCTTATTCATGAACAGAGATACTCAACTACGGAACAGTTAAAATGTGGCGAACCGATCTCACGATCCGAAGGAAAAATAATGACCTCTTCACCGAGCATCTGTTGAAATTGTAAACAAAACCCATCAGACGTAACGAGAGGGAGCTCTATACAGTCCGAGCAGAACTTCTTGCGCAGATAAAAATAATAATACTTCCCGACATGAAAGACCTAAAAGGAGTCCACCGCCCAAATTCTTAAAGAAGAAACGAGCCCGTATTAAAATTTCACCGAGTGGTTTCGTTTCAGCATTTAAAACGCCCCGCACTCCGGTTTGTTTTGACTTTCAATGGACCACTTTCACGGCCGTTTATTTCTGCCGTTCGCATTTAAACCGAGAACACTCTCGGGATAAAAGGGAACCCTCCCTAAGAACCCCTGAACAAAAAGAAACGACTCTCGCCGAGAGCGAGGCTTTTGTTTCGACGGATTCCATGCAAAAGTCCGCGAATGCGGCACACCTGTGCCTCCACACACTGAATCCCACCCCCCGTCGTCCACTTACAGCATTTCCCTTCCTCGACGGGCAAATGACCACGTCCGAAACATTTCATTATTACTAACCTTCCAAAATTTCGCATGGCAGAGGCTTTTTTTTAGGATACAAGGGCGGCAGAGTTAACTGGATGATTGCTCCCCCTTTGCCTCTCCCACCAATTGAGCCATTTAGTATACAGGGTTTTAATGAGGTGCGCTCACAAACGGGAAGGCAATTGGCGACGGAAAGAGGATAAAAAGGGAGGGAGGGCTGCGAACCATTGAAGCCGTCAGGTGGAAGGGAAGGCGGATTCGTAAGGACTAATTCGCGCCCGAGCGTGGATGAGCCCGAAGAAAGAGCAAGAGTCGATTTACGCATGAGGATTAGGGGGAGCCATGGAGATGCGATACGGTGGTCTGAAACCAATTGTCACATACCCTTCTTCGCGTATCATTAACGCGTATCTGAACCTAAAGTGGTCAAAATCCTGTCCTGCGGAGGATTTAACATTTGAAAGAATTTTGGATACCATTTTAAAAGTTTGAACATGCGATGACACCAACGAGTGTTTTTTCATCGATAGAATTTTATTGGAGTTGAATGGAGCATTCTTCTAACATTTAATTTGAAATTTACGAGTTCTGAAACACGCTGCAAATATATAAAAAAATGCGACAGGCACGGTAAAAAAGTAAGTAATCGGAAAAACTGTTCTAAGTAATCTCAATGCCCAAGGAAAAACGGACTAGAAATTGGATCGGATCGGACTTGGGATTTTTCCAGGGTGCACGCCCTTATGTGCAATATACCTTAACCCTTTCCTTGTAATCGCAAGGCCTTTTTATAAGCTAAGTTCACTTCCTGAAAGTAGTTGGAATGGTATCTATACAACACAGTCGTAATTATTTATATCTAACAAGCTACTTTCGGAGTTCTCCGATTGTTTTCCACCGCTTTTGATTTCTTATCCTAGTTTATTTCTCGAAATGGAGGCACCATTAATTAAAACCTCATAGTTCGAGGCAATACAATTCGGGTTTTGAATCAAGATTTACCACAGTTAGCACCGAAGAAGAAAATATTCATCTCACGAGCATTAAAGATAGAACTAAAAATCACAAAGGTCAGGATGGTTATAATAAAGTAATTGGTAGTTTTTGCTTTATACATATGACAACAAAATTTAATCCAATAAAGCGCAATCCGTTAAGTTCCTTTCACTCTGCAGACATCGTAAAATCGTTATTCCTGAACAGTGATACGTCTGCACGTGAGAGACGTTCTCTAGACGGGAAATGGGAGTGTCTGAGGAATGGCAGAATGCGAAAGAGAAGAGCAAGGAAGAGCGCCGTGAAGGGTGACAGGGCGGAATAAGAGCGTGTCTGGTCCACGGAGCGTGGCCAACCTCAAGGAAGAGAGAAGAAATGAGGAGGAAAGAGGATGGCTTTATTGGTCAAAGGTCCTCACCCTCTGCTGCCCTCTGGAAAGTTACTGCTGCCGAGGGATTCTCGGATTTAAACGTCGAGGGAATTGGAAGCAAAGGGGGGGGGGAGGAAGGGCGCAAGTGGAGGGAAATAAGGAGAGCGCAAACACAATTCCCAATCTATTGCACCGTCTCCATCAACTCGACATGGGATTTTCTCTCGGAATGAGGGATTGCATGGGCTCCGCGGGGGGGACGTCCCTCAGCAGAGAGTGGAGGACCCACGACAATAATTGCCGTTTCGACGGGCGGAAAGTATATTCTAAGGGTGGAGCAGGGAAGTAAAAACGCACATAGAGGAGTGTGGCACAAGGGGGGGAATCGCTTGGGAAAATGAAATGGGTAAAGGGGCCTCCCACATCGACACGTACTCCCCCCACGATCCACAAACAACGCGGCAGCGGGTCTTTCATTTTACAACCCCCATTTCCCCACTCTTTATTTAGGGTGTTTTTGTGGGTGGTGGGCGGGAGGGGGCGGAAAAGATACTGGGGGCCGAGCGGGGGAGTGAGTTTAACGGGCGTCGGCGCCTGGAGAGCATTCGATGGAAGGGACAAAAGGGCGAAAAGATAGGGGTGGTAGTTAAAGAGGGGGCATTTCAAACACGAAGAAGTTGAAAAAAATTGGAGAGGGGAAGCGTTGCAGCTGTGGGGCATAATCGCTCGTCCTCACACCACGCTATCATCTGCATAGGATGCAATAGTACTAGGAGCGAGAAGTCGGTCGGATTTGGAGAACTCCGTGGTGGGTCTGTGCTCATTGTGTTTTTTTCGATGAGTCCTCTTCTTACTCGACCCATTGACTCGGTCTTGTTGATTGGTTAAGCACAAAGCGGGTAAGTATTTATTCTTCGAGTCTCATGTGGATTCTTGGAGCTGGCTTCCGCGCCATCGGAGTTGGTATTCGCTCGCAAAATAGCGAGAGGAATAGCGACGTCCTATGGTTCGAGAGCTGATGAAAAATTCCGGAATTAGAAAGACTATTTGCCTCATCCAGAAAATCTTCCTGAAATTCTAACGATAACATTTTTCCCTTGCGATGAAAGCCATGCTTTTATTTCGAACGAAGCGGGCCGGAATTTTTACGGCGGAAGTTTAATTAAAAATGATGATCGTCCCCATCGCTTTTATAGCCTATTTGATTCAACTAACTGCAAAAATTCTTGCCTCGAATGACGGTTAAAATGGCTCTCGTTACGACCGGCGATTATTAAAATTCCATTCTCGAGCAGGGATTTCTGAGCCCGTTTCCGAGAATATTAAACGATGGCGAAGTTTCAGTTGCGAACGTCTCCATTTACATACCATTAACAGTATTTTTAATAACAAATTTAGCGATTTTCGTTTTAAAAAATCACATTTACTATTGTACGAAATGACCCACATTAAAAAAAGCTCTGTTACCCTTATCTCTCTTTTATTTTGAAAAGGAGAATGTCCCCTGTCTAAGGATGACAGGAGAACAGGGTTCGAGCAAACAGCTACTCATGACTCGTTAAAAAAATTGAAAAAGGTGCTTGAAGCACTTCATCGTTTTCTCATTCTTTAAATTTCAAGAAACCCGTCTTGGTAATAAATGCTGAAAAAACCTCGCCTAGTCTTTCAAAATAATTGTTCACGAGTCGTGATTGTTTACCATCCCAAGGCTACTCAAAAAGTAATGAGCACGCTCGTTATAGAACATATAGGAAAATGTCACGAAAATATTTTCATAGGGCTTGGAAAGAACGAATTTAAATATTTTCTCCTTGAGGCAGTCATCTCAGAATTCTTTAGTTAACATTGCCCCAAAACACAAATTTTATTATATCGTCTCAATACTTCAAGGTTAGTGAAAATTGTTTACGTCAGTGACAGTCTCTTCACTGTGTCAATTCCATATAAAGAGTTTGGTATTATATTTTATGCTTCTATCTTAACCAACGATGAACATGTTGTAATTAATAATTATTACAACGCATGATTTGTTAAATTATACTTTTTTAGCGATTTACCAATTTCGGTATCTAGAATGATTTTTTTTCAAAGGGCAATTTACAAAAATAGAGCCAATATGTACTAAATTCCTTTGTTATGGCTACAAATTATGAGAAGCTGTTATAAGCTGTAGCGCTGTCTCAAATAAGCTGTATTGAGTACCAGAAATAATGGAATCGAACGTAGCATAACCCGATAAAAAATGTTTACTCATTCAACAGAAACTAGTAGAAAAACAAGGGCAAAGGTTATCTATATTAAAAAACATAATGAGAGTATAGTAGTTCAAGAAGCTATATATTAAGGAAAGGGTTAAGGTGACTTTGCACATAAGGGCGTGCACCCAGGAAAATTCTATATATTAGATGAGATAAAGTGAAGCAAGTTCACGATACACCAAATTCTTTCAATGTTAATATCATCTCAAGGCGGATTAAATTAATTCAACTGCATATTTTAATACTGCAGTGACGAACCTCTACCTATATATACTACCTTTATTTAGATAAAATAAATATTTTTCATTTGTATTTTGATACAAAAAATAGGAATACATTTCTCTTATTGACATTCTTTTCAACATTTTTCATTTCAGAGATTATATGAAAGCTACCGAGAAATGGGTAATCCTCGCATTGAAAGAGTTATTTACAGGAAGACTGCGCTGCATTCACGTACACTTGTTCGACTGATTCGTATTCCAGTTTTCTGGTTCAGTAAAAGAGAGTAAGCACAAACTACCCTACTCCTTTTCTTGCTTAAGATAACTCATTCTCTCTCGAGAGTATTTGGTAGCTAAGGTTTGAAGGATTGTCGATTCAAACTGCTGCCGGGCTGACGAACTCACTAACATTTAACGAATTTCCATCGAACAATAAAATGCCTCGAAAATTTACAATCCCATGTCGTAGCAATAATCGAAAACCTTTAAAAATATTCAAGAGATGAGTTGAGATTTATTTTAGGTTTTAAAACTCGGAATTTTTCTTTACGCTCATTTTTTACGTTGTTTAAGCTACCACGAGTGATTGAAATAGAACGAAGTAATTTACACTAGCGATCCTGCTACGGTACGTGTTATTGCCTCTTCGGACTCTCTCTTAGAAGGCGGAATTTTGTAAAAGGATCGGAAAGGAATTTCGCACAACTTCGCACTTTTGCAGGATTCTCCGCCATTAAATAGGACGATTTCTTCCCGCGATTCCCGGGCGTTCTTCTCTTAACATTCCACGCCCGCCTCGGAAAAACCTATAGAAAATGTTCTCGGAGGGCACTCAGGTCACGTCTCCCTCAGTACTGGCGTCCGACATGGATGGAGAAAATGCTCTCTTGCCCGGGATACCCTTAATCCCGTCCCCTTGCATTTCTCGCCCCCAGACGCCTTAATCCGTCCCGACATTAACCACCCCCATCCGTCCCACGTAACCCGTTCTGGGGAGGCAAAAAGACATCCATCTCTCCCAACACGACTATTCTTTGCTTGGATACAGATAGCTAAAGCCGTTGGAGACTTTCTTCGCAAAAACGTTTGGATAGGAGAAAGATTCGCATAAATATAGATGATAGTGATATTTTTCCCAGACCGATTTCGATATCATATCGGTTTCTTGCGTGCATTTTCTTTTTTCTCGGAGCATGTCGTGCAGCGAATGCGACTGGCGGGAGATGTTTGCGGGTTTTGGGCAGTTTTATGGTCTCTATAAGCTGAATTTACGCTCTGTAGAGGCTTAAGATCCGCTTAATATAGCAGAGGAAAAACCATAAATTAAGTAAGCCAATAAAACCCTCAGAACAGATGGGTACATTAAACGAATGAAATGATTTCTATCGCCTTTTGCATTTTTAAGTCATAATCACGTCTTGTGAAAATTGATGAAACCAAAATCATAAAATGCATTCATTATTTAAACAGCTCTTATGATCCAAGTGATATTATTATATTAGAGCCTTTTTTCTAATAAATAGTATAATTTCCATAATCCACAAATGTGAATGATTAGGTAGCTATCGTAGTAATTGTATAGCATTGGGATCAAAATCATTCATTTTATTAACTGAGACTCGGACTTATTTACTTATACACTTTACCTACTTTTTATACGGGAGGTTTTTGGAGGGGTTTCCCTCCCGTCCTTGGGCGAATGCCGGACAGATTGTATTGCTAAATCCCCCTCAACCGTTGCCACCTGCCATTAATACCAACTTGCAGCGTTTAAATAAATAAATATACTCGCTATTCACACGTATTTACATATTGATTCCACGTTTCAACATATATTGAGATTCATCTCTCCCAGCAGCATCCATGGGATGTATGAATTTTATATGATTGATCCAACAATAATTTTCCGAATGTATTTTCGAGAAGAAGAAGAGAAGAATTTAATCTGAAAATAATTCTCTTTCGGCGTTTTAAAAAGAGAAAGCGACAGCTAACAATTAATCCTATCTCACTTTCCCATAAATTCTCATTTGCAGATTCCGCCCAAACATTCTGGTGCTGCGACTCAGGCAAAACGCAACAGATGTTCAAGTTGAGAGACTCCAAAATTTGATTTATTTTTATATTAATCAAAGTAGTTACCGTCCCCTCATTTCCGCACCGAATAAGTTATTCGCTCAAATTTCCTTCCGGTTACTTAAGCCCCCAAGTCATGTTGCGGAAATTGAGGTGACTAAGAGAAAATTGAGATAAAATATAACTCGGTGGTCTACCCTCAAGCGTTGGAATTTTCAAGGAATATGTATTCAATTTGTGGCCTTATGTGCTGGAATTAAAAATTAAACGCCAATTGGTAATTAATGTCCCTTATTATTGCCAATAAATCATCCCTTACTTTTTAAGACTGGCAATTTCGCGCAATTTTGAAACCATCTCCTATTTGCCTCCTGCTACCATTTTAATGAAGGTTATCATAATTTTATTTCTGGAGACCAGCGAAAATCATATCAGAGGTGAGAAGAATTGGAGCGAAATAGGATCATAAAACTAAATATTCTGGTCAATAAAAATCAATAATATTAATAAATAATTTAGGAGCGGAGATTCAAGAAAAGGCTAGCCATATTTTTTAAAGTATAGACAGGAGTTAAATCGTTAGAGGAATTATCAAACAAAGTCACTATGGCAAAATTTCATAGCAGAAAAGACCATAGACATAAAGTTAAATTAATAAAACAGCGAACAAACATTAGTAAATTCCCTTTTATAAATCGTGCTGTTACGGATTGGAATGATTTGCCTGCAGGAGGCTTGGAGCCCTTCCCAAAACATCATAGGGAATTTGTGAAAAGATTGGGTGAAAATATTAAGGACGAGTGAGCTTGATGTTGACGAGTACAGGTGGAGTAGGGCATTGCCTGGTAGGGTGATGTACGGCAGAGACTTGTCTCCGGGACCGCTACGGTAGCCGTAAAGGCCTACTGGGAACCCTGAAAAAACTTGTATTATGAGGGAAGGATAAATTTGTATATAAATTTTTGTAATAAAAAAATGTAGATGGGAATTATAATAATATGTGTAATAGATGTAATATGTGTTGCCACCGGACGGTTAGTACACTTGTAGCATTTTATAACAATAATAATAAAATGAACACAGAATATTAAAATAAATACGATTTATAAGGGAAAAATTTTCCATACCCTCAATTATTCTTCAATTTTGCCTATATGGAATACTCTACTGGCTTTTCTTTCTATTGCTACTAGCAGTTGTTTACGTACCTCATTGCACACTAATTTTTATAACCATCCATCTATACACATTGATCTAATCGATATCCGGTATAGGTATCGAAGTAAAGATTATGAATACCATACGACTTAATGATTTTATTTTCCTTCTGTAATACTTTATATGTATTTATTTATTGAACAAGAGAGTTATTATAACAAAAGAGACGAGCACCATCATTGAGTAGGGCTCGAACCTGGGGCCTTAACGTAGGGGGTTGATGTGTTAACTATAAGGCAACTGTGAGCGGCCAACTGTACTCCCGAATGCTGTAAATGGTCACTTGGGTTGGTTAAGCTCGTCCAAGAAAATGTCTAAAATAAATACAGAACCTCCGCCCGACTTGGAATCCTCCCAACGAAGAAAGTGTAAATTCCACCGAGAGAGACATCCGTGAAAGAAGTCTCATTCCATTTACAAGAGGAGATCGCACCACTCTTCGATTTGCTCTCTCTCTAAGAAGCATTCGAAGCCCTTTCAAGACCGTTCAAAAGTGCCACAATTACCTGAAAAGGAGCTCCGGGCGACCCCTTTCATCGCCGATCCCTGGGAAAAGCGGATGGTTCGCGAATGCTCCCCTCCTGTCGCACACCCAATATCCACCTGCCACATTCGCCTCGTTTGTTCCAAAAGGTGACGCGAATTCGGGAGAGCGGATGCCCTTCTTCTCCCCTTTCACCTCCACGACAGACTTCCGGCGTGGACCAGAAACGGATTAAGTTTCTAAAGGACGGCTTTTAAATCAAAATCGACGGCAGAAGGTCGTGTGGCCTTACTCAGCCGGGGTGAGGTTTCATCGGAGTTTGCTTGGGATTCCTCTGCGATGATTGAAATTCTTAAGAAAGGATAAGACGGCAGAAACCCTCTGGACGAAATAAAGATGACTAAAAGAATCTCAAAATGATCTTCCTAACTTGATATATCGAATGGCATTGATAACTCAGACTGCCGATAGAAATTGAGAAATTGTTTTTACGTAGGGTTTATAAGTTGCATTATTTAAGGTTATTACTGAGGCGAGATTGGGGCTGAAATGTATCTTCTTCTATCTAACCTGTCGTCATTGATATTAGTAAAAACATACATAATGTATTGTTAAATAGAATCAAATAGGAAAATATTCTCTGAGCCGTGATTTCGCAGGACTATATTGAATGGGCTTAACAAGATGGCGCTTCAGCGTAATGAACTCGTTCAAATATTATTGTGCTTGGCCTCCACGGCTGTGAACTCCCTCAAAGAGCCTGAGAAGACGTAACGAAAACCACCTTTTGTTTCTCTTGTAAAGATCGCAATGCTAAATACCTTCGATCATGTCCTTTTGGCGTAAGAACAGCAAAATTCGTGCGCAATTATTTTAGGTAGTTTTTAGTATAATCTTAAATTCTTTTTTAAATATTAGAAAAAGTATCTGAATATAAAAACTTACCCATAAATATTTCATACATAACATTTTAGCCATATTTAATTTCATATTACTGGTATTGAAGCTTTCCCAACGTTTAATATACCTTTTGCCTCCCAGAAAATGTTATGCATTAGATAAACTGTTTCCAATGGCTTTCTACTTCTTAAATATTATCTGAAAATCCTATATTTTCACTTTTTGTTTTAAAATTTTTAACCTCTCATCATGTCATTACATAAAAATTGGGAAATTATAGAGGTGTAAATGTAATATGCAGCTTCTATGAGTGAAAAATCCTCAGCACTACGAAATTGCAGGATTCCAAAGAATTTCAGGTATTTGAGGAAAACTGTCGACAATCTACAGGCTAATTACTTCTTATTCGCTGGTCACAGGAAGACTCGTGTGCATGCGTTCAGCTCGCTGGAGATGATTTCCGGATCCTTTGAGAACTGCGATTGGAAGGGAATCGGGGGCACGAAGGCACTTTGAACTATCTGAACTGGATGTTTCTGACGTGCATAATTGATTCATTCCCGGAGAGCAACGGCAGGAAGAATAATTAAGATCCGGTGGGAGTCACAGTTCTAGCAAACGGTTCGAAGAAATCGATTTCACGCAACGTTTCCGAGCTTGAGCGTTTCTAGAATGACGGGTTAAAGTGACGTATGGAGAAGAGCTCTTTAAATAGAAAAAACGGCTTAATTTACACTAGTACAGGGAAGCAAAGAGTACCACTCCTTGCGATGAAGGTTGCATGTTTGATAACCTATCTTCTGAAAAATTCATATAAGTATAATACCAAGAAAAATTGGAGACTGCACCGTAAATTCCTATCTTGTGCAAACATGTAAGAGGGCTTCGTTTGGACAGCTCTATTAAAGCCTATTGGACCCAATATTCATCTGATATACTATTTCACTAATAACCCCTCTAGGAAACGATTTGAGATGAAATCTTAAAATTCCAAGCACAAGTATGAGCATAATTATGTAATTCATAGTAGATAAATCTTTATATTCAAATCTTGAATTTAGAAAATAGTTATCTTGAATCGCTGACACCACTGCTGATATTTGGCGGAAAAGAAATTATAACTGAAAAAAATAATATTTAATAATTGAAAAACTATTTTTATCCACTTCCTATGTCATCTTAGATTTGCCCTTATTAATTTCGTTCAGCACAAAGGTGAGATTCATACCATTCGGATTTTGTTTTTTATGCTATAACAAGACAAATTAAATCATTCTATGAAACATTTCAGAAGATAATGCTATAATGAGAGATACAATAAATTCCACGATAGTAAGTATGTCAGCATTAAATGACGCGATATAAAATACCTGTGAAATTGCGTATGTTATGACTTGAACACGGAATTTGCGCGTAGTTGCTTTTCTCATAAAAGAAATGTCTCACACTGTATTAAATATACAATTAAATATTTCTTGACAATGCTTCATTAAAACGATACAAAGCTTGAATTATGAATCTTCGTGATGAAATAATGTAAGTAAATCTCTTAGCACTTTCAATTTCAGTGGAAGTGATCACGTTTACTTTTCTGAAAACAAAATCCGCAACTAACTAACTAACTAACTAAAATCCGTAACAATAAACTGCGCAACAATTTCTAGTTCACGCCCATCAAAATTTCACACGTTGAACTGGAATCGCATTATTTAAATTCAAGACGTACGCTTCAAGTGCCGCGGAGCCGTGTTTACCGCCACAGCTCTAAATCGCATCAATAATAAATGTCCTCCGTTAATTCCCCTAAGAACATACACAAGATGAGCGTCTTCCATTCGACCATTTTATTCCCCGGAATTCTAGAGGAAACCGTAACGGAAGCTCAAAAGGAACCCTCGCTGTTTTCGCTGAAGATATTTTCCTCGGGATTGATGTAAACAACCCGCTTCGAAGATATGAGATTTTCGTACTTTCCGGACGAGAGCTGCGATCAGAAGAAAAAAGAAAACTTCCGCGGAGTTTTTAAATGGAGAAAACATCCGAAATAGGCTATTGGGCAAATATTGGCCCTGAAAAGCAGAAGGCGGTGGTCCCTATGGGGTGGGGAGACCCCTGGAAACTCCTAATGGAAGCGAGAAAAGGGTTGGAGAAGGAAAAGGGGAAGACGTAAAAAGTGAAAAAGTTACAGAATGGCAAGAAAGTTAACGAAGGGAGAGGGATATTCAGATAAGAAGAACTGTCTGTAGAAAGAAAGTCGAGAGGTGATATGTGCTGAATAAATAACCCTTTGGAAACTTTTCCTCGTAAAACCCGAGTGAACGCTATTATTGAGGGTCTGTTTTAATAATTTATCACTCTGCCAAAAGAAATTACATATTTTCAATCCGTTCGAGATCTTTCGGGGAAGGGTTTTTAGGTATTGTGAACAAAGGAAAAATCTTGCAGAGAGAAATTCACCTTGGCCGAAGAGGAATTTCCGTCACCTTTTTTTTTTAAAAGAATTCCATTCATAAGAACCCTGACAAATTAATGCAGCGAGGCAATTAAGGCAATGAATGCCAGTCTGTTTC
Organism: Sympetrum striolatum; assembly: GCA_947579665.1. Taxonomy (NCBI): domain Eukaryota; kingdom Metazoa; phylum Arthropoda; class Insecta; order Odonata; family Libellulidae; genus Sympetrum; species Sympetrum striolatum. The sequence goes on along the minus strand of OX388341.1, from coordinate 103,730,536 downwards.
GGAATGATGAATGCCTTTTGATTTGTTTGACAGAAGGTAATTAAGTTGAATTATGTGGCAATTCAACTTCTGAAGTTTCTTTTAACGATGAAAAGGTCTATTTGTCTAATTGTTCAAGCATTATTATAAGAACTATGTATAACATTTACCATAGTTGAAGTTTAGTGCTACTGAATGTATTATGTCATGAAACAACCAGTTCCTTTTGATTAGCGTATTAAAAGTCACCTTTCAATTACTATGTCTTCATAGATGGAGTAATTTCTTTGTGTTTTTTACAAAACAGAGAAAAACGTACCTGACTTTTAAGTCTCAGTCTTCTCTAAGGGAATAATGATATGGAACAACTGAGGTACGATGGATGCTGTTTAGTGGCATTCATTCCGTTAGCTCTAAATCGAATTCCATGAGAAAACTTATTCATACGGCTGCATGGACTAGTTTAAGTGATGTCATTCTGGCTCAGAGAGGAAAGTAGCGGCAGGGTACGTCTCCCCTAATTTTGCCTCGTACGCTTCATTCCCTCTCAAAAGCTTTCGGCAGCAAATATTGGAGGGCTTGAGCATGCAACCAGGTTTCAAGATCATAAGTTTACATACTTCAAAAGATACAAGAAGGCTCTCCAGTTACAAGTGCTTTTCAAAAGTAATTTGAAAGCTCTATATCCTCTTAAGTAATTTAAATAAATAGACGTCTCTAGAAACACAAATTTATTACTCTGAAAGTAACCAATGTTCGAAGACATTACTTTAACTACATGCATATTTACTCAAACTACATTCAAAAATGGAAAGATAGGGAAAATAATAAATCTGCCGGTGAATTTCTACGTAAGAATGCATGGTTAGTTTTTGATAGGATAAATTTCGTTTCTTCAAACTGTTATCAGTGAAAGTAAATCGGTCAGTATGAATGTTACTAAATTTAAACATACTCTCTTTAATAATAGATGCGCGTAGGAAATAATCTCAATTTAATGTGCACAATGAAAGTGTGTTTAGACACATATTAATGTATCTGTATTTGTACTCCATCGATCATAGCAGTTGAAAAAATAACTGTTTTTATTAATTATCACTTAAAGTCGTAATCGTATCACAGAATCCATTTACCTTCAATCTCTATAAAACTACAAGGAAAGGGTTAAAGGTACTTTGCACATAAGGGTGTGCACCCAGGAAAAACGGACTTGAAAAAAGTCTGACAAGGCCGGGAACGATGTTTTCTATGATTTTCGGCCCTGTCAGACTTTTTTCAAGTCCGTTTTTCCTTGGGACTCTATAAGATTGTTGTTCAAATAAATAAGCGAAAGAATTCAGCGAAAACATAAGAATGAAAACGTCAGAATTTACCTTAAAATTATTCCATGCATGTTTAAGATATTAGAGAATATAAACTTATTTGGATAGGAAGGTACAAAAGCACCCAGGAGACGAATCCAGGCTTAAGTGACACCACGGAAGACAGGAAAAAGGAAGGGTTCACCCAAACAAAGGAACAGAGGGGAACTGTGTCAACATAATAAGACGCTGACTACATTTCCGCAAATCCTAAACCTACCCTAGGGAGAGGTAAGGAGTGCGAGTCGAGGAGCGTTGTGAGGGTAATGGCATGAGGGCTGCGTGGGGGAGAGATGAGGGCTATAAGAAAGGAGAGACGAGAGAGAGACGTCGAAGCAATTTGCTGCTGAGATCGCACGACGCCACCAATCTTAAATCGCATTTGCTGCGGAAACTAAATGAGATCCCGGGGAAAGACAATGGGAAATATTTCGAGCTTCTTTATGGCTCGAGGAGATCTCCAGAGGATGTTCGATTCTTCCACGGCTAATTACTCGGCCAATCGTTTATTTTTAATCCATCCTTTTAGCTTCTGGACTTGTCACTGGCCTGGCGCGGAAGTACCGCTTTACGAATCGGCGATGCACTCGGCTGCTCTCCGATGAAAGTGACCCTATTCGATGAATGGACCAACGAAAATATGACAGCTCTCCGGAAACTAGCCTTTCATTTACTGAGGTTGATGAAAAAGACCTTTTCAGCTTTCGAGGCGCCTGTTGTTCGAGTGACCTGTTAACTCCAATTCAGTAAATGACTGTCAGTGTCACCTCTGACCAGTGAATTTATGAAGGTCAGAAAAATGGAATGCACGAACGGACTTATTAGAATGAAAATGGTTTTGATAATGAAGTTTAAGGTTTATGATAATAATTCTTGTTCTTACTAAAAGAATACACAAAAATAAAATACGTGCGTTTCAAGAGAATTGAATAATTTCCACCTTATGGGAGAAAGAAATTTGTAACGTTTGATTCAGTGATGTAGCAAATGTAAATTTACATGTAAAAATCAACGACAAAAAATATGCTACCTCGCAATTCCAATGTGTTTAAAATTAATATGATAATATAGTGCTTAAACGCAATTTTGCCAGCGTGAATCATTTATGAATTTATCAAGAGTATATCTAAATATTTAATTGCATTTCATAAATACCATAGAGTATATCCTTCCGTCAAATGAATTTTTCGTTTTTTAGAATAGTGGGATTCAAGACGGGGCTATGAAAGTAGTGCCCACCGGGTTCCTCTTTAAGAGCAGCTTAAGAGCTGCCTATTGGCGAAAAAGCAAAATGAATTATTAATAGCGCACTTTCAACGTATACAATTCAGTTCATATTTTATGCTGAAATAAAACATTCCCGGTTTGAGATATGTAAATTTCCTGCTCGCGATCTTCCCTTTAAATGTCTGACTGATCCTCTTTCACAAATAAAAGAGCTTATTCACAACAAGTAATTATTAGCTAATAAAAGGCGATTCTCAGATCTCCACCGCTTCCATTTACGAAAGGAGATCGGAGAATTAGTTGCAGAACTCATCTCGAATACTGGCCAACGAGGATATAAAATCGCTTGTGAAGCTGGTTTTAAATCTCACCTATTTACGCCATAAACATCGAAATAGAAAGCATTTTCGCAATGGGGCTATTCACGGAAGGCTTGAGAGACAAAAGGGGAAAAACAACGTCCTCATACACATGGAGGTCACTTCCTTCCTCTGTAAGCGATGTTGGGGCAGCGATAAACCTAACGTTTGTCCTATTTGCAGCCACTGCCGCTAGGGTGCCTTCATCTGAGTCGCCAATCGATCTAATGCAGAACCTTGACTTCAATTTCACCACATGAAACGCCCGGCACCGGTAGTTTATCAGCGGCACTTTTCGAAGGCCTTTTCTTCTTATCGACTTGTATTTTTAGGGGCGATATTTCTTTGTCGGTGCCTTCGGCGTTTCCCGTTTCAGAACCAAAAACTTCCTTGACACAATAAGGACTTTCCGGGCCTTACAACATAAATTCGATGAGAATTTTCATGATAAAATACGGAATTCCGACAGGGCGTCAAGCGGGTTGGGACTTCCATGTCAAGAGCCGAGAACGAAAGAATTCCAATAGCACGTAAGGCTGAACTCAAGTATGTAAGGATCGAGCAATTTCTTTTAGTTTCCCTCTGGATCCCAAGCGGAATATTCCATTCCAAAGAATTTGAAACTTGTGACATAAGTGTGGAGGAGGATGAGCAATTCAATTTTTTATCTTTAGAGACGGATTTTTCTTTGCATTCCGTCCACCGAGTCATTAATCAGTCACTAATCATTCACTATGGAACAATATTTAGCTATAAAATAAAGAGGTTTGGAGTCTAAGGTATAAATTGGTAATACAAAAATTCCGATTTCTGCTATGCATGAGTATCGTCAAAGCGATATTATAAGGGTATCGTGGATGAATACTTTTAATATAAGCGAATTGCTTACTTATAAAATAAAACAAGAAGGATCGTGAATATTTTCAGATTCTTCTTGTCAAATTTCAACTATATGATCAACTGGATCATTAATTTTACCATCAGGTATGTTGATTATTCTCGTCAGCGTTGATTCCTTTATGTTGATTATTCTCGTCAGCGTTGCTTCCTTTAAAGTGTTTTTTAAAAACATTTTCATTGCAATTTAAATCTGCTATATACTACAATTATTTAAAATAAAAAAAGAAATCTGTTCTAATAATATCACTTGCAAAAACCAGAGTTCTTTTACCATTTTTCATGACGGTATAGTTTTTCACACGGAAATGTGACATGGTAAATCCTTCTGTAATAGTAACCTATGGAGGAAATCGGAAAAGGCGCCATCTCGTACATTATCGGCAAAAACTCGTACCCGTCGGATGGTGTTTGTGTTCTAAGCCTTGGGGACAACATAACTGATCCCTTCGGACCTTTCCCAACAAACAATCCTACTTAAACGTAAAAGATTTGCGGGCGACCATAAAAAATATCGTGGGTCTGAACAACCGCAGATAGCTAACTTCCATCGCCGCAATGTACCTAATGTCAAACAGCAGACAGGCCGTGCTTACATTATTTAACGTAGAAACGGTCGACCCAGGCGCTCTTGGACACAGTGAAGCTGAGAGCAAACGAAAGAAATGGCATCGCAAACAAAGTTACTAGAACTGCATTCCCACTCTACCGGGAAAATAAGAAATAATCTGATAGGGATTTTGCCGGAGGGAGATTTTCCTAACGGAATAAACTTTTAAAGATAAGCTTTGCCTAAATTTTTATGCCATGAAGAACACATCGGCGGATGAAGAAAATCACACTGGGAAGCGATCAGAGGAGTGAAAATGCCACAGAAACATCGATTCCAATATACCAAAAGCGGAGCGGCAATTCCAAGATTTCCGGATGATTCATCGCGGCGTAGTTCACAGAGGGATCAGCAGGAAATTCACCGCGGCGAAAGCTCCGGGCCGGAAATTACCGACACGTAATCCGAATGGAAAGCAATAAAACAACCGTGAAATATTACGAAACGGTTTAAATCCACCGCGAAAAATCCTTTCCCATTAAAAACGTGGAAATGGATAGTGAGGGATTCGCCTGTGTTATTCCATTCCCAGGAATCGCAGATTATTCGGTTCTAAACGCTTGGTCCAAAAATGGATGAGATCGATCGCCTTTCGAAGGAAATGATTTTCTTCTTTCTGAAATATACACATACATCTGGAGACACCATATTTACGATTGATGGATTTTTCTGTGGTATGTAGAATAGAATTTTGATCCTCGATTTCAATAGTTACTAACAATACATGGTGATGAGGAAAATAACTAAGTCCCAATTCCACAAGAAATTATTTTTAATAAAAATGTCTTGTGCAATTGGGACTGTTATTTTCCTCATCACGTGATGGAGTACCACAAAGTTAAAACTTCTTCCATTGATTATAACCATACACGATCGATAACTGATATGAACAATTTATTATTATTAGCATACATATATTGAAATCTGAAACGATAATTTCAAGGTCATAAGATGTACACTCCTGGCCAAAATTAACGCAGCATTTCCCTAGCGATCCTTACGGCCGGTGCTGCGTTAATTTTGGCCAGGACTGTAAAAAACCAACACATGAGAATAATAAAGAAACAAACATTATGGTCCTATCAGAGACTTATCAGCAGGTGCCTCACTAAAAAAAAACATATATCAATCATAAAAGCAAAATAGATAAATTTAAATACATACATTCTAAGATTATGTACAAAATTTACGTACCAGTGGAAAAGACAGTCAATATTGACAGTTTCTTTTATGTATATTTTGACAGTAATAGTAAAGATAAGAGTTATTCATTTACAATAGTGATAACTCAAAAACAGATAACAGAATATCGTTGTATAACTGCTGATTGCGTCGGCCTACATATTATGTCTTACACATTACCTACCGAAAATCTAGATTTTCAATCTAAACATAATTAGTTACACAGTGCCACCAACAGTTTGATTCAGTAATTCGTTTTCAATATTATTCTATGGCGTAAGGTTTATTTTTTTGGTAATATAACTCAATTGGGGCATTCCTATCCCAGCATGAAGCGATTTCGATTCATTTGGCTTTACGCATTAGTTCGAGCTGAAAAACAGATTTTTGCGTTTGGAGTGAAAATGAAGTACAAACTGCGATAAATACCACGTCTAGTACGGGTTTCATGTGTAAACGGTTCGGGCCCAGCTCAGACCAAATGTTTCGACCAGTGCAGAACTTCTTCAGTACTTTCACCATAGTCGTAGATGGAGAAGCAGGTGCATAAGTTATTGTTTGCTCTAATACTAAAGAAAAAATCAAAGAAACCTTAAAAAATGCTAGAAAACAATTGTCGTGATTCTCAAGTTCTGATTACTTCTATTATCCGACCTGGGCCACAAAACGAACGAACAATTCGACAGGGATTGGATTCGGTAGAAGATTAGAGGACCTCCCTGCGCGTAAGGGCGAACGAATAAATCATAAATTGATCTCTCGTTTTTCGATCACAACCGGCACATGTCGAGCATAAAGAGACTGAGGTCTGAGGACGACGGGAATGGCTTGGGGACTTCATTCTTTCCTCTAACTTCGTCATGGTCAATACGTCACAAGGAATAACCCTTTCTTTCTCTCCATGCGTTCCCCAAGGGAAGAGCCACAGCGGGAGATATAGAGGATTCGCTCGTCAAATACGAATTCATGCTGTTTAGTCTGTGAATGGCACTCTCCCCTTTAATTGGAATAAAGTACTAGTGTCCATCTGTGGGCCCTCGTCGACCTCTTTCTGCCGCCGACGGTGCTGCCCCCATAGGCCGCAATTGACATGCACGTATTTGCCTTTTTGTGTGCGTGCGCGCGTTTTTATCGACAAATCCGTGGAAATCGTTCTGGAAGATTTATTTTTCCGCGGAGGACAGATATTGGGAGAATACTTGACCCGCGAGCTTTTTTTGTGTTTATTTTTTCTCTCGAAAGAGGAATGTTTCAGCCGGATATTACGGCAGGAGGGAGAGCGGTTGCCATAGTGATTCTCAGGAAGCAATCCGGAGGGGCATTTAGGAAGCAATATGGCGGAGGACATTGCTTTCTGTCGTTGGAACTTGCTTTGCATTGCATTTGTTATCATTCGCACATGAAATTGGCGAATTTACATTTTATCATTAAACATTAACACATCGTTTTATTTTTCCTGTAAATTTTCATCAATGTTTAACATGATCGTAGCTTGTTCTCGGTGTCCATATTTAGATCCATATAGGATAAATAACGGTAGTTTTTATAAATAAAAACTATGAATGGTAAAATGAAATCAAAACTAAAATTACTATTACCAAAATAATAAATATTCCTGTTTGAAGAGGAATTATCTATAAATACCAAGGATTTGTTTCCGAATTAAATATACATTAATGTGAGGCACATCTAAATCCATGAACTTTTTAAACTCCATTTGCTTCCGTCTGAAAAGGCAAAAGCATCAAACATAGAATAATCATAAACTAAGGTAATATGAACTTGCAAGTCTTCTTTTTGATTTCGTTACAATGCTCGCAAAGCAGTTAAACGGCAGTGATCATAGAAGTAAAGATGGAAGATTTGGAAATATATGAAAAATTCTATAAGAATGGTAACTTTAAGAGAATGGAAAAGCGTACCTGTCGCTTACTTTTATATTCATCCTTAAAAATGAACGATGGATGGCATGATTCTTTCGAGAGAGATGAAAAATATCCGGTTTATCTTATCTGGTTCCATCCGAGGTATGGAGAAGATTTTACTCCTGGGTTGCTGCTTTACACTTTTAATCCGTTCATTTACTTCAGCACCAATGATAGCTGTTATTAGTAGATTTGTAAATTATAATGTTTACTCAACTGACTATTTGCGAAAAGTTTCTAGGACTGATATCCAAGCCTTGATCTTGGAGCTCTGCATATAGTCTATCGATTAAAACCTTTCAAGTAACCTTCCCGAGACTCTATTAGAAAAGATAATTTTGTGTCAAATCTTTCTTGGATAAAGACATAAGCATCCCTAATATTCATAACTGTGCGCCATATCGAAGTCCAGTCATAATCGGGAGCGATGTATTCCTCTCAGGTGTGCTCGTTAGCAATTTTACGCCTCTCGATTAGATACGCATCGCAAGTGCCTTTGGGATGAAGTGCAACACGGTTAATGAAACTCTCCGTTAACACGTTGTGTCGGCACAGAACAACCACCGATGTCAGCGATAGGCACTGTGGTCGAGCGCGCATGCCGCGATTAATTGCCGCGATTGCTTACCTCGAGTGCACGACGAATAAGGGAAAAAGCAGGGATTCTGGAAACGATCCAGTTTGGAGTTTAAGTAGGTATTCCAATATAGACCACCCATTGAACTACCTAAACAAGATTTGTAATTCAGTTCATTTCATTTAAAGAGCAAAATATTCTAAATATAGCTCGGTTGCTAAACTTTAGTTCTATGACTGAAAACTCTAATATCTAGTTCCATGGATTTAGTGAGTGCTGAAGTATCTTCATAGAATAGGGTAGGAAAGTTCTTTAAATAGTGAAATACTTGCCGAAACAAGAGAAAAATAGAGAAAATGTACAATTAGGTATAAGATAAAGGTAGTAATAAAGGAATGTCAAAATAATTTGAAACAAAGAGGAATAAGCAGGATTTGAATTTCATAATCATCTTGTGAGGATGATCTACGCAGAGCATTGAGATGTTGCAAAAAGTCAATATCAAACGAAAATTACGGTCTCAAAATATTGCGTTTTTCTTAATTTTCGTTTCTAAGGGGTCTGTTTAGAGTTAACTCATTAAAGAAAAGGCCATTGCTATCGTGAATGGGGCTCGGGATGGAAATACTTGGGAGGATAAATATTTAAATGAACTCCTTTATTTCAACCATTTCAAGATATTATAATTTAACTGGAGGAATGATATATGCAGAAACCAAGAGCACCGGTGCGCATACAAATTCAAAATGAAAAATTTAACCTTATACGCGACTCTCTTAAGGCCACGTTAAAATACATTAGTAATTTGTATGTGCGTTGGTGCCTGGGAGATTACTGCTTACGCGCTAGCTTTAAGGGACGATCCAGCAACCCCGATACTTTCTTCTTGAACTTTTAAGTTTTCAACTTCTCCGAAGAATCCCTCATTTATCACTCCGCGGAGGACGTCTGCTTCCGGGCGATAAATAAAGCATAGCCTCCGCAAAAAAAGAGAGGTTGCAAATCGAAATCTCCAATCAAGAAGACGAGATAGGGGAGGATGCGTAGCACGTGCCCTAACTACACGCGAGGCCAATAACGCAGGACTACCAACTCCGAGCGTTAATTCCGCTAATCCTCATGGACGGCCGCGCCCATGCCGCAGCGGGGGGCACAATTGGGCAAATATAAACTTAAATAGGAAATGAATATTTCTCGAACATCGCACGCGCTGCTACGGACAAACGCACGTGCGTATATGAATATATCCGAATGATGGAAACCGCATGGGAAATCAATCGCCGTCCAGGATGATATGGGGAGGGAAGAAGGAGAGATTGGAAATTAATTGAGATTTCCTGAGCGAAGGCTCCCCATTGGGTCACGACCCCTCTTCCTCCTTCCCCGGACACCCTTCCGGAGGCCCTCACCTTCGGCTGCCCTATCTCACGTCCGCTAGCACTCTGCTCACAAATTTTGGCTTGCGGTAACTGCCACGCTCGAAAAGAAGGAGGACATGGGTGGAGGAGAGGAGAGGAAGAGACAGAGAATAGAAGTTAAAGAGAGAGAGGGTACATTAATGACGTTAATGGAAGAAAGGTAAGGGAGAAAAGGAAGATGAATTGGACAGAAGGGAAGGAGTAATGAGTAAGAACGGAGCAAATGGAAGTAAATTACGATAAGAGCATAGAGGATGGTAATCAGGAGTAGATAAAGGAGAGACGAAGAGGAGAATAAAGGAAAGAGGGAAGTATTTAAAGGGAAGAGAGGTAAGAGCAGAATCAGAAAAAGAAGTAGGAAGAGGAAAAAATTGATGTAAAAAAGGCAAGAGAAAGAGTTGAGATTAAGAAAGAAAAATAAAAATAAGAAAAGAGAGAATGGAAGAAAAGGAAAGAAGGAAATACGATAGAAGTTAATGTGGAGAGATGAGAAGGGAAAGATTCTATCACTAAGGATGAGTATCCGAATCAATACCTTTATCTTCTCTGAAAGCCCACCCAATTGAAGCAAGCAAACATACGTGATATTACCAAGGCTCGATCCCGGGTCCCCAGGCGGTTGCAAGAGATTATCCAACCCTACCGCAAACAAAACCAACAAAAAATTCTCAACTCGGATATAGTCTGCGACCCAAGCATCCTCACAGAAAGATATGCTAACATTACGGTTAGTGAGTGAGAGTCATACAGGGAAAGGAAGTAAGGAATCTCTCTCCAGTTCTCTCTCCCGGAGGCTGAAGAGGAAGGGAAGTTGACGGAAGAAGGCAAGAGAGAAGCAGAGAAGATAGACGGCAGGAAATAGAATAGGGAGGATGGAGGAAGAGAGGAGGATATAGGAGGCGAACAAGGAAAAGGGGTGCAACCAAAAGGGAGAAGAAGGTAAATAGATAGGGGCACACGTGTGGAGAAGTCATCCAAGGGAGAACTATTCAGAAGAGAAAAACTGGATTAAAGTTAGATGGAAAGGAGGGTTTGGTAACAAGAGTTATAGAGGTTGAGAAGTTTACGTAAGAAATGGGAAAGGATACAAATATAGACAGTATAATTATAAGAGGAAACAAGGGTGAACTTTCAACGAATCATAAGGAACAATCATACTGAAAGGTTAGATAACGATCGGAGTTAAATAAGGAGTATATATTTAAGCTTAATGAAGAAAAAGAGGAGTGACAGTATTGAAAGAGTAAAACAGAGGAGAAACAGGAAAAAGGCTATTAGAAACAAGGAAAGGACAAGTAAAGGATGAAACGAAAAACCATTAATGAGAGGGAAGAAGGTTGAAAAGTTGGTGACAGGAAGATAAAGAAGGCAGGAGAAGAGGTAAGTAGAAGAGGCCAAGAAGATGGATTGCGAGGAGAAAAGGAGGAACGCAACAAGAAAAAAATACGTGGAAGGGTGCAGACACACGTATCGGGAGAAAGAGAAACGGAGGCAGACAAGGACAAATACAAGTCAAAATAAAGGGATCCTGAAAAGGAGGGAAAACTTGGAGGGAAAAAAGGCATGGAGGAAACGATACAGAATACAAGAAGGCAGGAAAAGAAAGCTGGATAAATTTTTTATTTGCCATGATCCGTAGTTAAGAAGTCTCTCCTTCTGTTTAACGTTCCTTTGCACTTACAGCTCAATATTATGCGGGAGCCAGCCATCGCACAGCTGAGCACCACGAAAAGTTTTCCTGGGAAATGAACGTAAATTCTTCAACTATGCCAGGATGTACCCTCCTATTATCTACGGGGATTGGTAATGCATGAGATTTACAATAAAGTAGAAAGGTTATATTAGCCTCAGAGCAATGAGAAATTGAATTATTAAAAGTATTTATGGACGATGAATAAGTTATTCCAAGTTTTGAAAAAGGAGAAAAGAAGATATAGATGGCATAAAAAAAACGTGCAAAAAAGGGAAAGCCCGCAATGAAGGAAAAAGGGAGATGTAATAGCATGAAAGCAAAATCAGAAAAACAGGTAAAAGATACGAGAATATGGCAAGGAAATGGACTGAAATAAAAACATGAGAGAGGAAATTGTAATTCTCCGAAGCTCGAGGATGGAGGGAAATACAAAACTAAAGCCACGGAAGAGTGCCGAGAGAGCGCAAGGTGAAAGGTGTGGAAGGAAATGAGAAAAATCAAATGGAAAAAAGCGTAAGAGAATGCGAGGGCAATGGTGTAGAATGAAAGGATTGGGAGGAGGGAGGATCCCCAAGGTAAAGAGAGAAGAATCCCCATTCTCTCCGAAGACCCAGGTACTATTTGTCAAATGCTCCCGAGTCAAACTAAAGTAAAAATTTCTTCGAGAGGAAAGCGAAAGTATGAATCTGCGGGAGGCGAGGGTAGCTTCGGCGAAGTGAATTTATAATTCGGAGATAGGACGACGAGAGTGGGGCGGGAATTCGCAAGAAAATGAGAATTCTCTCCTTTCGAAGAGGGAGGGGGAGGTAAAGGATTGCAGATTGGAAAGCATCTGCTACCCGCCCTTCTCCATGCCTCTTTGTAGGTGATATCCCTGGGGAACGTCGACAGAGAAAAAGATAGCGGGGGTGGGCTTCGTCAAGTGGTCTCGAGCCTTCGGCAGTGCCCTCTTCCCATACCCTCCGCCTCCACTGCCCCCTTTCGTCCCCAACGAAGGCCTCCTTTGCCCCCGGATCGATGAGCTGGGCCTCAGAGGATGGAGGAAGTCTGAGGTATTTAGGAGACAGGATAATGGAGGCACCGTTGGGAGGGGGAATGCAGAGGTATGCCCCCACGCACACGGATTTCCTCGCGTGATCACGCACATGCTATGAAGCAGTAGTGAGAGGGGTGTTATGCTGCCTCTCAAAAATATTCAAATTTTTGCACCACCGTTTTCGTTACTGGAAGTATCTGCTAGTCAGTTAAATTTATTCTGTGATGATCGTATTTCTAAAGTATGCGTGGAACTAAATACTACACACTTAGCCATACTTTCATTAGCAATTTAGGTTTATTTCGCAAAGCCAATCGGTTACCCTTCCAACTAAGGCATCTTCCAGTCGCTGCTACACACACTAACCCCTCGAACTTCTGCTTAGTCGGCCTTTCTCTCTCCCCCCTCCTATGGGCCGCCACTTACACATTCAAGGTCTTCTCCAAACTAACTCAATAAAGTTGATACTCTATTTAGAAGATGTATTTCAATTAAGACGGACGAACCCTTACACTATTCTGCGTCTTATTGTAACATCTACCCAAAATTTATATATTTTTTTCGATTTGGCTGATCCCTGCCAATCCGTTATCCCAAATAAACAAAGAAACATTTAAAATCGCATAATTTTTCCATAACAATTCATTTTGGTTCCAGCTTCACTATACTATGCCAAAAATATATTCTTAGCGATATCCAATAAAGCAACATCGCAAGGAGGAAAAAAATATGAAACCAAAGTTTGTAACTTAGATAAATATTTCTATTTCTATGCTCGGAAATGGAGTTGTTCCACTACAAATACTAAATAATATGCTTACAATTAATCCTTTCGACTAATTTGATAAATTCAATCGTGACATTTGATAGAATGACATGTTTCACGTTAACTATGGTGAACTTTCAATATTAAGCTTCCGATTTTAATCTTCTGGAGGGTTTTACGATGACATTTTACGGTTCTCTCTATTCAGATATGTATATTCACGAATTATACGCGATTACGCCTCAAAGGTGAATTAATTTGAGGCTTTCACTAAATTTGATTACATTTTTATGTATTTGTTTTATCTCCGAATTTATCTCATATGTAATACTTATAGTTGACTTAATTATTGATTTTTACTGATATATAAAGTTGATTCCCTAATGAAATTGCAATAGCGCCACTAAAAATCAAATAAAAAGTCGGAATTCACCATTTTTTTCTAACTCTTGATCCTTTTCCACAGCCTCCTTCACTTTATATAAGCCAACGACGTGGGGGCGCTTCAACCGCTCTTATTCCGTCGAAATGTCGGAGGGTTATTGCGGAACGATGTCTCAATGCGAGTTGCGTCAATGAGGGAGACCTCCCCGACCGGGGCTTGAATAATTAATCTTCTTTCCCGGAGATGATGTCCGCGGCTAAATGCGAAAATGTCAAGTTTAAGAGTCGAGGAAAAGCCGGCACTCGTCTTCCGAGAACTTCGGAAATTTTTCTTCCTCCAGCTAGCACGGAAATTAAGGGGGAGTTTCTCCGATATTGGTCTCGTTCAGGGAGGATAAAGTCTTGTTATAAGGTTTGTTAGAATTCCCCTACCTCCTACCTTATTAAGTTCCTCGGATTCTTAATTTCGCTCCGGAAAATTCTTCCTATAGACTTGTTGTAACTATTAGCAAGTCCTTCTCCGTAGACGTCGGGAGTTGTCTCTGATATGGAAAAACGTAATGTTAAAAGGAGAAGGGGGCGAAACCGAAAAATATAATTAGAAGACTTTATATTTAATATTTCCGGTGATCTATAAGGTCTTTATCGAGGTTAGATTGGGACTGAAAAATCTCTTCTTCCATCTAACCTATTGTAAACGGTATTTACGAAAAAAATAAGTAATGTATTGGTGATCAGGTTAGGTATTTCCAGTGTAAATTAAATTAGCTTACGATAAGATATTAAACTTTCCAAATCGTTTTTAAATCCCATCGCGTCTATTTTCTGTTTAATTGTCTCATGTAAAATTCAAAATTTTTATTAGTGTTGTTCGAGAAAAAGAGAAGTTCGCGGAGATGGATGATTAATAATTTTATCGCCAAATATTCGATGAGTACACAAAGCGTTGTTGAAAATGCCAAATATTTCATAATGGTGAAATTTTAGTAGTGAGAACTTCCACGTACAAATGTAATAAATCTAATTATGGTGATAACTGTATCACAAAACTACACAAAAGCTCCTTTTAAGTCAGTTAATTCTCATGAAGTTTCCACAATTAGCCTCCGCTATTAAATTTTCCCAGCTAGAAATTACGATCTCTCAGCGGAGAAATCGTAGCTGATCTCTCTCATCACTTAGAGAGTCGGATATTCAGGACAAAGCGTAATCGAAGCAACAAATTAAAATAGTCTGAATTCAATTTTATGGAGTGAAAGTCGCGAATCCAACTGCTCACTCTATTAGCCTGTGAAAGGCCACTTTTCCCAGAGTGCGAAAAATTCTCGCTTTTTAACGCATCCGCGAGTTAACCGTGTTAAGGCACTGAGTGGGGTGGAACTTGCTCAGGGAATTACTCGGTCAGCCCCCAAAGGCTTCCATCCGGAGGGAACGTCCGGAGTCCGCACCTTTTTTATTCATTTACTTCCTCCGAACTGACCGGCTCTTTACTTGGGTGGCACCTGGTTCGCCTCCCGCCCACCGCAATAACTTCCCGCCGACTCCACCAACTGGTTTCACTCTTTTATTTTTCATAGCGCGTCCATTTTTCGGAGAGAAGTTTTCGAGAGCCTCATCTCTATTCCTCCGGCGAATGAGGCGAAAGAGGGATGGATGGAAATAAAAGAAGACTTGCATTCTGAGAGTCGAATGGGAATGTGAATATGCCCTCTTTGACAGCCACGCGCACAAAACGCCCACGTATCAGCCACTCGACAGGGTATAGCCGTGAATATTCATAACGGGCAAGGGACGGGCATATTCACGTGTCCATTACGTAAAATAAGGGCGATGACGAGTTATTTCGTGAGAAATTTGGAGAGAATTATTTCAGAAAGGGAAAATATTTCACATCGGTGAATACGAGCCTTGACAAATTTGCAGTTTTTTCTCATTTCGCTGCATGACTTGCGTCGTTGCGTATTTGAGTCGTTCGCGAAGTAGAACGTGTAATTGCCTCCCACGAAAGAACATTTCTACTTAAATCCTAAGTAAACGCTTCAGTGAATAGTCCTCGCTTACTGTGATCGCTCGATTATAAAAGATTAATTTTTGTGTATGATTAGTTGTTGTTGTGGTAAACGAATGTCAGTTTCATCTAGATTATAAGATACATTTTCAAATGAGAGAATATAAATCACCCTTTTTGAAATTTGAGATCACTCATTAAAATTAATATGGAAAACTTTGACGTATAATCCCGATGTGGTTTAATGCCAACAAATAGCGTCCTTAATAATATCTTAAAATAAAAACCTGAAGTCCCAACCCAAAAGGATAAGTCTAAAATTTCAGAGTAGCTTTCCTATAATAGAGCATAAGAAGTTTCTCCCCCGTCTTAAACATCTAAAACTGGGTCTGCATTCAAGAGAATCTCGGATTCCCCCGACATCTAAATATCCGTTTCCCCATTATCCCCTCGCGAGCAACGCTCTCTTCAATCCCCAGAAAACTTTTCCGACCCGCGGGAAAAATAAACCGAGTCGCTTTGCTCGACCCTTCCCTCATTCCGTCTACTAAAAGGTTACTTTTTAAAGGGAAATGGGTCGCCGTCGAAATGGAAACGTGGTCCTTCCCTTTGTGTGGCACGTGTACCCTGAAAATAAAAGGAGCGCGCGTCAACGCCGACAGCGTGTTTCGCGAGAGAGGTTAGGTTCCTTCGGGCGGATTAACCTTCTTCTCGGTAGTCGTGGAGAGCTTATTACGGGGGTGGGAGATAAAGGGGGCGGTGGCGGCGCCCTCGACATCCGATCCCCCCTCTTACCCCTGGCACTCGCCCCCAAAACACTGAGCCCACATCCGGGGGATCTTCCTCCGCGACAATGGGCCACACCCCTCCTCCTCGCTCCATCACCCACGCCTCTGTTCTTTTCGCACTCCATATCGTCCTCCCGCATTACGCCCTTCCGACCTCCGTCCATAAGCTGACGGGGGGCGTGGGACCCGGCAAAAGTTCCATTCCTTCCCTCCGCCACTCCTCCTGGACCACCAACAATGGCCTGGATCCAACCAAGTTTCCTCGGTGAATGCTCCAACAAATCTCAGGTAACGATTCGCAGCCGAGGCTCATTGTGTTTGCCGAGTGGAACGGCGCCTCAGCCTCCCCTTTCATCGTAACCCCTTATGTTTCCCCTCTTTCTCTCACCCTCCACACACCATTCCGCGCTCCAAAAGACGATCTTTCAACTCCCCAGCGTTTACCACCGCTGGTGTGAGGGTAACAGAAAGACCACTCAAGTCCCTCTCTCCGCCGTACGTCTTCCCGGAGCTTTTTCCCCAGCCGGCAGTCCCCGGCGTTAACGTCCCCCGCGGGAGGAAAGGGCCGAATTACGCGTCTAACTTGCGCCCTCCTGCATGGGTAGGGGAGTTGATTGGGTTCTCTGGCGGAAGAGAGACTTATCAAGGGTTCAAGCAGAGCTAGTGGAGATATTAGCGCCCGAAAGATGTATGGCTGAGGGTGCTGATACGTGTCCCCTTTCAGACACTCGCATTTTGGCACCGCGTGCTGGAGAAGCCATATTCCATGGGGAGCCTTCTGGGGCAAGCGATTTTTTATTTTTATGTTGGCGAATCGGGATTTTTTCCTCTCGTGGCGATGCACCCTTGGGATCTCTCTAAAACAATCCGTCCCAAAAGATTTGCTTCCGACGCAACCAAGAGCATAACCTATTCAAATGATGGGAAAAAGTTAGTATTTTTTCGGTGATTTTTTTCTTTCGGCAGTATTCTCCGGTGGCTCCGTTTCCTGAATGAAACCTTCAACCGGTTGTTGGAGAGAGGAAATATCTAAAATAGGAAAAGTACAAACTTATCCTAAAACTCCCTAACTCACAATAATCATTACATTTCCAAATGAAATAAAACAAATTTCAAATATTTTTATTTCCCCCGTTCACATGGGGACACGAAACCGACAAATCAATGTTTATTTTAGAGCTGACGTTATTCAGATCTCATATATTTACTATAATTCATTATTGAACATTTCATTATTATTCTTTGAGCCTTTATTTTCATTTCATTTTATCTTTTGATTTCGTTAATATTCTTCAAACATCTTTCGTTTAATTATACATAAACGCAAGATTTAAACGTCTGAAATAAAGCGTAGCTATTTCTTAGAAATGAACGTTTGTTTGGGCAAATAGAAAACATTATTACCGTCATTTCAGTCTTTGACTGATCATGAATGGCCATTGATGATCTTCCATTTCCTTTCAAAATATAAAAAAACGAGGTGGAACCTAAACCGCAAGAAGATGCAGCTTTTCCACAAACATTATACGGGAGGGATACCCAGAGCCACGCCTGATATAACACTTTCCTTTCTCAAAAGCGAATTCTTGGGAGCGTCCAAGCCCTCACAAAGGACCGACGCAAGCATGAAGCGAAACGTCCAGAAATATTCTTTCTCAAACATACTCCGCTTTGTTTCCCTTTTCATTCGCGACCACGAAGAACCACAAGACAAGCAGAAAATGCGCCCTCTGTCTCCTTCTAGGCCTTCGGGGCGGTACCATACGTCACGAGACAAATCCCTAAACGTGCTTCTTCTCCTTCGTTGCAGAAGAAAGAAACCCCTTTTAGCCTCTCGCGAGCGCGACCGATTCCTTTTTCTGTTTTTGCTTTGGCTTCCTTTAATCTCCTCGTGCCAAGGCTCGTACACACGTGAGGACGGTGCATGCGACACGGGCGTGACGGGGAGAGCGACTCCACCTTTGCTATTAAGACGTTCTTTTTTTATTTGAAGGACTAACCCGCATCAGATGCCACAGGCAAGGTATTTAAGCACTCGGCGTAAAGGTTGCGGAAGGGGGATCTGTGTACTGGAATTGAAGAGAAGTAGTCCAACATTCTTTGTGGGGTGGGATTTGTATATATGCCACGGAGATTGCCCTAGTTAGCCCTGATGCATTTCTGTTTATGGCATATTTTATTTAAAAAGGAAATTTCGTGTTCTTAATTCTGGAACTGGAGTTATAAATGGATTTTGTTGGCTGCGAGCTCATTTATATACGCTTCTGATGCACAGGCAAATTTCTTTCTTTATCTTCAATTAATCGGATAGAAATAGCTAAGAAACAATTGAAAAATAAGTATTTCAGAAAATGAATACACATCGGAAAATTGGATTTGCTGATTAAGCTACAAAGAACACGATGTATCGGGAATTTATTGCCAATGAGACTTTGATAATTAGAGATGTCAAACATTGAATGGGGTAAAACAATTTGATTTCGAGAAAAGCTCAATGTAGCAAAGCTGTTCATCTAAATGTTAAAGTCGAGAACAAGATATGAATTCGAAGTATTAATTTGAAATTATGCTCAGTACTCAGTGGATGGGAAATGATCACCGATTATATTCATCTCTTTTTCTTTTTCATTCTTTGCTCATTCAGCGTTTAGAATTCATTTTCAATTTTGAATTTAATCCCAAGAATTTCAACGTGGGCTACTATTGAGAATTTATCCACGTACTCCTTAATCCAACAAATGCAGTGATGTTTAACAGCCGAAGGAAGAGAAACAGAAAAGAGCGCTGGCATTGCGGTTAAGTCATACTGTTTCGAATATCTGAAAATGAATTCGGACGATCGTAAATCTCCCGGAATACCAGCTCCGTCTGAAATGAGGATCGCAGGAAAATATCCCAGGGTAATTTGCCACCGCAGCCCCAAAGCTCCAGATGAGAGCTGTAAAAATAAAGAGGATATTCCCGAAAATCACGCAGCTCCGTGACGTGCTCGTAGCGCCGTCGCGGCGACTGGAGGAACGAAAGACAAACTACTGTGGGAAGGCGCAAAAGAGAAGGGATCGCTCCTTTTGCTCTCGTTCTTCAAGTCCGTGCGAAATACCAATAAAAGGGACGACATTCCGAGACCTTCCTCTCCCAGGGCGCCCCGAGCTGTTTGGATTCCTCCGTGACGAGGAGCGGCACAAGAGAAAGGTGGGAAGAGGAATAAATGGGAAAAGTGAAAGCGACGGGGGAAGAGTATGTAAATAGGAGATGATATTCTACTCTGTGTATCCGGAATACTTTATATACGCCCTACGATAAATATGCGTGTTTAGACGTACGCAAATATGAAGATAAAAATAACCTTCGCAATTCGTGTAATTTATGCGCGCATACGATTGACCTACGAATCGATTAGACCATTTCTGTTCGAATGTGAAGTACAGTTCTGATGTATATGCGCTGATAATTCTGATAACTGAATTTTACATCACAAAGGGAATGCATATAAACAATGATGGGCTTCTCTTACTACATATACGCCGTCCTATGTATAACGATATCACCAACAGCTGTCAAACTCTGGAAATTACGAGAATATTTTCTTTAAATTGATCAAACATTTTAAATAAAAACTGTTTTTTGTTTTTCGTGGAAGTTGTAATTTAAATTATTAATTTTCAGATACGCAAACCACGTTTCAGTATAAATAAATTAAAAGTACTCTCTACTATAATGAATCGATCTTCTTCAACATAAAATTTATCAAGGAGGTTACACCTGTTACCTTTTATACGTGTTCAGATATTATTTTTAATACTAAACATTCTCCTTTTAAGTGAATCAAGGAGTGATCTATACTGTCGGAGTTAAAGAGAGAACCTTAAAGGTGCAGAGCGGGAAAAGATGAAGAAATATTACATGGGGTGTAACAGAAGGGAAAGCTGGGAAGGAGAAGATTTTTAGTATTTAAAGAGAAGGGAGGAAGAGAAAAAATGAGACAAAGAGAATACAAATGAAGAGAAGATGACGTGAGAGTATGAAATGAAATAAAGAGCATTAAAAACGCATCTATGGACTATGGAGGAATGGAGGAAACGGCGTTGGAAGAGATGAAGAATAGGAGCAAAAAAAATGTTCATAGGGGGAAATGGAATGAAGAAAACTGTGAATCGAGAAGTGACGGAGTTAAAATATAAGGGAAAAAACTAGTTCTGTGCAATGGCGATGAATCGAAAGTTTTCATGTTGCCGCAAAAAATTGATTTTATATGCAAAAATGTAGCCTTTCTCATCTGCCAAGCTGATGCTTCAATATTGAGGCGAAAAAACTGACACGAAAGAGAATTTATAACGGAAAAGGTAAAAGAGTGACCTTCTAAGGTAATTTTATTACGGACTGATAAAAAGCTACAACTATTATTGTCATATGCATAAAATGAGAGAATTTGAATGATAGATAGAAATAAAAAATATACGCATGAAATAGAAGTAAACAAGACAAATAAAAATACATAAGACAAATGAGGATAAATATTGCGGAAAAATTAATTTGCTGGGACCTATGGTAGGATTTATGAAAGCGAAAATAGGATAATCGAAAAAAGGATAAAACATTATAGAGAATTTAAGGAATAGCTTTAAACCAAGAATAGACTTGAGCGAAGAAGATAAACACTGCGAACAGTGGAAACAAAGCGTAATATAATGGAGTGAAACTGGCGTAAAGTGAGGAAGGATGAGGGAAGAGGAATTCCAAATGAGATGGAGAGATCAAACAGGAAAGACAAAGAGGAAAATGAGTACGGCTGAGGGAGAAAGTGGACGCACGAGGAAGGAAAAAGTGAAGGAAAGAGAGAGAAAGAGGGGAAAATGGCTCCGCGTGAGGCTGCGTCGATCGATCCCACCAAAAGCTTTATTTGACAACATCTCGATGAGTTATACAAATTGAATAGCGGCGAAAGAACGGTGCAGCGGATTTAGGAAGGGATTACTCTGCAGAGAGAAAATATGTCCCGATGGGGAGTTCCTTTGGGTAACGTCTGCTCCCTTCTTCTTATTACCTCGGCGTTACACGCATAAAACTCCACTTTTCGGATGTTTATTTTCTCTCCTCGCTTGCATGCGAGATAAGCTCGCGATCCCGTGAAATTTGACGGAAACAAGAGAATGCGGAACGGGAAGGAGCGTGATTCGGAGCCCAATGCAGCCCAAGTGCACCCACGAAACGTATTGACCCAACCGTTGGCATGGAAACACTATACATACAGTGGAAATGGGCTCGGAACTCAGTAAACGCTTGATTTGAATTCTAATATTTGAGAAGTCTTATGTTGACACAATCTAATGTTTACAATACTGTTGGAAGGATAAAAGTTAATCCTTACCAATATTTTAGGCCATGGAGAAAAACTGACAGCAGAGGAAAAATAGGTGAAAGACACTAAAATCCCTACAAAGTTTCATTAGTCTTCGTACTCATCAAGTACTTGAGGGTAATAAAGAAGATAATGAGTATACAATGAAATCGGCTTAAATTTGATCCATTATATATAGCTGCAAAATATGAAAATCTACGATTCTACTGCGATACCTAACAATCCTTCGCTATTTATGATACTTTGTCGAAATAATTCGACCGTTTCACTAACCACACGATACATAAATGTAAATTTTTATCCGCATTCCAGCTAACGAAGAAGAATACGCGTATAGTGAAAATTTAATTATCTGTGAATCGCCATTATTATTCATTTTCGTGAGCAAGGAACTAATAAATGGTAGATAGAGGTGATATTTTTATTTCTTATAAGGTTAGAATTAAAAATTGGAATATTAGTAGCTACCCTTGCCTCAAAATTAAAATTAAAGGATTCTCTTAAATAACAAAGACCTAACACTTATTTACACAGCGAAAAACATTGTGATTCCAACCATTCTATTCCAAGAGTAAAACGCATGAAACGGAGGACTTTATTGAGTAGTCGAACCGGAGCAGAGTTTATAAATAGGCATCTTTCATAGGTATCTTTTGCGCGTCATCCTCTTCGACTGTGAGACGGGAAATACGAAACATTTTATCACAGGAAATAATTCCTTGGCGGTTCAAAAAAAAACCTCTTTGGGCACAGCTCAGGATACTGTACCTTTTCGCAATCGATTGTTAAAGAGTAATCTTCTCTCATTTCCAGTCGTAGGAGGCGGTTGCGCAAATCCAACGATTCGAACTCCTAAGCCTCTTTCTCATTGTCTCTCTCCCTTTGTTCTGTGAGTATACTTCTCTTACGAGAAATGCCGACCGATTCGCGCTCTCTTCCGTCAATTCCCTGCCTCTGTCATCAATATCCCTTTTTGCTGGAAATGACTCTTCAAACGATCAGAACGAGTCAAAGCGGCTCAGTATGAAGACGTCACTTTTCCAGAAGACTGTCAATTATTCATTTTTCTTTATCGCACGCGATTCCTCCTTCTCGAATGCCATCTCGTGGTAGCATTCGCCATGTTTTCTTTCACTTGATAAGAAGTCTTGGAAGTCGGAGAAAGGAACCTGCAGGAAAGAGGATGGTAGTACCTGAGGAAGTCTTTAAACCGATTTTTGGTGCATCGATGTCTTTTTACAAAGGAGAGGGATAACGTAACTGCCGACGCCACGTTACTGCGTTTCCGAATTTATCCCCGTAAGGAACGAGAGGTGTTATTTGTTCTACATAGGCCGTTAATTTTTATCCTTGGTCGTTCGGTTGGCTTTGTGGTTTCGAGAGATGGCTCCAGACGGAGGGAAAATTCATAAAACGGAGAATACGAGGTCGTCAGAAACGCTTTGGAATCCTACGGAAAGCATGTCATTAAATTTTGTAAATTCGAAATAAGAAACGGGATCACAAGCAGTAAAATTTTAGGATCGCTCGCCGATTTATGGACGCAAGAGTCGAAGTCGCGAATTTTTAACGGAGTAAAACGAAATTTTTCTTCCCATTTGGGCCATCAATTTGGTATCTCATCCAAAGAGCTTACCTAAAGCTAAATTTATAAAATACCGATACTCTATTTCTCTTTTCTGAATAGTCAGAAAAATTCGGAATAGCGTCTCGAAAGAAAACTACCAAGGTCCTTAAATACTGCACACTCGCTAAACGGTAGCGACCAAAGCATTGAGTGCGCTGTTTCGTAACACGTGAGTGGAATATGTAGTAGCAGATTTCATAGCCTCTTACGCAAGAAATTCTGTTTTAAAGGCATCAATCTTTCACGCAGCCGTTTATTTCATCTCTCTCAGCGTCCGCTTTGATCTAAGGAAGAGAACGACCACTACGTTTTCACTTATCCAAAAGTCCGAAAATACGTCCATAAAAAAGAGTCTCCTCTCCATTTGGAATCTCCTCCTTTGCTACGCATCTGTCGGATTTCTCAATATGCGTCGCCATCAAACTCCTCGGAAAGGTCTCGACGCTTTGGAAAACACTCGTTTCCAACATCTGTCGCTTTCTTTCCGTTCTCTTCCACTCTGCGTTAAAAAATAGATTGTCTCGGAGATTACAGTTGTATAAGTTTCCGCGAGAGGAACAGCGCCGAGAGGATCCCATTTTCGACTTAGCATTCCGAAGGTGTTGGCTGAATTTTTACGGAATGCCTCCTTAAGCCTACGACGTCCTGGATAATCTTAGGAGACATAATTTAATTTTCCTCTGGTGACAGCCATCCTCAGTATCTTTTCCTTTTCGGAAATGCCTCAAATGTTTTTTACGTAGATACAGATAAATTCTCTTCAATTTTTTTCCAATATCATACTATGCGAAGAAATATAACAAAATATATTGAAAGGACTGATATTTCGTCCTTCGAAATATTTCTTAACCTTTTGTTGTTAAACTTTATTGATTAGTAGATTAAGAGTTTGAAGGTTTTCAAAAGTAATAATACCATAAATATTATTTCTATACCAGTATACTCTTTAATTAGTTATCAATGCGTATCTTATGACGCTAAGCACCGCAAATAAAAACAATTTGTTAAGTTAAAATTTGTTAAGGTTAGAGAGCGCTTGAGATAATACACTTATTTCCATTCATTTCTAATATTAATCGTTTTAGAAGTTTTTATTGTTAAAATATGACATTCATACCATTGCCGTAAAATATATTCGATTCTACCCTTTGGGAAGTATAATTAAAGATAAGAGTTGAATGGAAAAATAAAAGAAAAATGGAAACAAGAAGCAAAATCATCAATGGAAACAAATTTAAACAAGATTAAATGCTGGAATTTATCTAAAGATTATTGTTCCACGATCTAAATGAAATTAAAGCCTCGAGAAAGGGCAAAGAAAACACTCTTGAGATGATACATTCGGTACAAATAATTCAAGCCATTAAGGATTTGGATAATATTATATCGAGGGTAGCGAATGCTCACCATCCCATACATCCTTCTGGTTTTATTATTTATTTAGAAAGGAATTTTAAGGTCAACATCATAGCCATAAAGTATGCCAGAAAGGAAACCGAATTAAATTTGCGTATCAACAAGCAGGAGGAGTCACTGCTTTTCAGAGGGAGTTCACAAAGTTTCTCGATCATCCGTGCACATTCTACGATTTCAAAGAGTGGCGGAAACATTAAGAGCTCAAACATTCGACGACGTAAGCGATAAAAAAGACTCATTTGCTTACTCCATCGTTTCGCGTTATACCCGAATACACAACTCCAGTATCTACACTTTGTTCCCTCGTATCATCACTTTCTCCTCCGCGAGCTTGGAAATCAAAACACATCCCATTCGGAGGCGACTTATCATTCGGATCTCCCCCTCGGACCATACATCACGCGTCTCTAAATTACCAAATGCTATCGTTTTCGGTGGATGAATAAAAAATAAGACTCATCCCCGAAAAATCCGCAAATGGCCATATTTCAATCTCGCGTTGCGGGGAAAGGAAGGGAAAGTGAAATGGGTAAGAGTCACCCAACTCTAGGAAATGGATCCCCGTTTGTCTTTCGGGAAAAAAGGTATCACTCGAGATGGAATTTATCGTCAGAGCGTCACAGACGTCGGGGAGAGGGGGACGTCGGGGGGAGTGCACTCGAGCGAGTCATCAACTCAAATCATTCATTTTCTCCACGCATCGCCTCTCCGCGAATTCCAGGGTAATATGTCTTCGCCGTCAGCCGTCTTTCACCCTCCGAAGCAATTAGCCAAAACTAGTCTTCAAATCCTCCCTGCATTGGTCACGCGCCAGATGCCGAATGAGGGAAGAAAGTAAACCTCTATTTCCTTCTCGTAAAATACGTTCCTCTCTCGATTCCCAAAAAACTGCAAACCTTCCATTCTCTCTCCGTTAATGGTTTCGACGGGGAAATGTCATCGTTCATCTCGCTCTCCAATTGAACATCGTCTCGATCCGCGTTCTCCTCCTTTTTATTTTAGAAAGGCCCGCGCCAGGGAAATTTCTGTATTCAAAAAAAATACGTGTAAAAAATAACAGAAGGAGAGGGCGACCTCAGCCACCCATTATAAAAAGAAAATATACCTCCCGCTCCTTCTTCCAGCCGAATTCTCCATCCCCAATACGATCCTCCCTTCGTCATCCAGAGCATCATCCCTGCCACCCTTACAATTCCCTTGTCCCATGCTGGGGATCGATCACCGATCTACCTACTAGGAGGATATCCGACAGAATCCATTTGCGAACAGTCACACGGAGGGAATGGGAAAAACGAGATGGAAAAAGGAGATGGATGGAGAAAGGCAGTTCTTCTTTTTGGGGAAGAAAGATGCTGAAGATGCGAAGCAGGCGACGAAAGAAGTGGGCGAAGAGAGGATCCAAAGACAGACAAAGGGACTCGTTAAGGAGACACTGACACTTTTAAATCCTTTCCCGTGTATGGGTTCATGTTTCATGATCTAAATGGATAGAGAAGGGTGAGTCAGACAAACAGCCGAGGTACCTTTGCCATTTGGGGGAATTTGAGTTTCTTGACCAGTAACTCGATTCTAACCAATTTCCTCTCAACGGATAATCACTGCAAGCATATAAAAATAGGTTGACAAATGATAGAGGATATCGTGGCGAGAATGTTATAAATTTTGGGATGGGAATTATTGAATGGAAGGAAGAAGGTCAAAAAATTAATACTTAAGGAAGAATGGACTTGAAAAAGTCCGACGGGACCGGGAATCGAACCCGGGTCTCTCGAATGCCGGTCAGGTGCTCTGTCCGTTGAGCTATCCCGCCGGAATATTCTCTCAAGCTATTCGGGAGACTATGTGGGCAAAGGAATTTGCGAGTTCGTTCGCATGGTGACATCGTTCGCGGTCATGGCTTAATATATTTTTTCAAGTCTATTTATTCTTCCTTGGGATTTATCCTGCCTTCACGCCATTTCATGAAAATAACTTGTGCAGATTTTCTTAAATTATTACCTATTTTACAAGTAGGAAACTCTGCTGTAGCAGGAAGTAGTTAACTATCAGAATGGATAGACAAAATGTTGTTCGTGTTGATTACAAAAGAGTCAAAATCAAGGAAATAAGGTAGTTGATTTAAAAATGAAAAATATGTAGTTAAGTACTCGTTTTCTATCTCCGTATTCCAGTGTTTGATCTTCAACCCATTTCCAGAAATGAGGTATTTAGAAAAATATAAAAAATGTTTATTTTACTATCCAAATATATTAATTAATGATAATTTTTGAAAATATCTAAGTAAATACTTTGTAGTTTTTAGGAGCAGATGTAAAAAGGAATAGGCTGCCTTGTGACTAATGTCATACGACAGCAAGATTTATAAATACATTTAGAAATATGATATAAAAGTTAGATGAAAATATTCTTTTAATTCTTAATGAAGATGAAACGGCAACTGTGTCTTTTGAAATAGTTCGTCGATAATATTTCTGGAAGGAATAACTCGGAATTTTACCCAAAAATTGCAAAAGGATAGCGATAAATTATACATTCATACACATTTAAAATTAGTAAGACCTTAAATCTGTTTACAGTTACAACGAATTACCTCGTCGAATCTGATGAGCGTCCCACACGTGTGAATGAGCAATTCATGAAGTAATGGAAAATAATTAAATAAAAGCGACCGTTTGCTGGAGATTGCAACGAGGGTGCTTGCGACTCGTCTTGTTTCAAACCATAGTAAACAATATAAAGAGATCAAAGACCGAAAGGGAAATTTTATTTCGGTCAATGCCTTGTTTTTAGTAGTGAATGAAAAGAGATTCGATAGTAGTTACGGGGAAAGTGTCCCGTAAAATATCATCCTAGCTTTTGTAAGAGTCAGCGTGGCCAATGGTGCTTTTTTCTACATACCTCGTGAACACGATTTTCTCGTTTAAAATAACGCTTTAGACGCTAAGGATCGATCCATTCATACTCTGGTGTTTCCGATAGACGAGGACACATCAAAGGGATTGCAGCCTCACGGATGTGCTTTTTAATGTGGGGAAGAACAGACCGCAGCTTGACTCCTGATACATACCTGTTTGGAAGAGAGAGAATGAAATTATTACAAAGCTGAACAGGAAACCAAATATACGGAGATTAATTAAAAATTAATACAAATGGCAGAAAAAAACGTAAAATATCAAATATCACGCCACGACGTCGACGTTTTTAAATGGAAAAAGTTCTCGTTTGACATTTGCAGGACGAGATTCCTGTGGACAAACAAGGTGTTTACGCTGACGATGATAAAAATGAGAGTGGAAGGAAATAAGGCCGCAGGACAGAGATCCATGGGGGTAGATAATGGCAGAGAAGCTGAGAGGGATGACGGTCGAATGGGAAAAGAACATAGATGAAAAAAGAAGATTGGGATGGAAAATGAGATATGAGATAGAGCATAGGGAAGGGCATGCGGAAGAAGAAAGGATGAAATTAGGGAAGGCGAGGGGAGGATATGAAGAGAGGGGAAGATGGGGTGAGAGAGACGTGATATTCCCCGCCAGTCCGGATTAGGATCGGATCCAATGGGGCGGGGCCGGGATCTAGGGTGGCGACAGCAGAGGATAGCAAAGAAAGCGGAAGGAAATTGGGAAGAATGAGGACGAAAATGGGAGGCGTGAGGGAAAGAAAACAAGAAAATATATATATACGCTATACGGGAAAAAAGAGAGGTAAACAAACTCCGCCAAAATGGCGAAGATGAGGGACGAGGGTCAAATCCCATTTATTTAATAAAACCATCTGTTATAATGAAGTGTAAATAAAGCAACATATGAAAGAGCGGATGAATTACAAAAAGACAACTTACATAGAAGGTTAAACCAACAAATATCACCAGGAACTGCTGGTGTATAAAAAATAAAGCTAATTTTGACGAATAAGAGAGGAAATGAAAATAAAAGTTTACAGAGGTGTTTGTGGAGGCAAGGAAATAAAAAGTAAATATTTGAAAACGCGTAAAAATGGTCAATTCATCGTGAAAGGATTTAATTCCTTTTCAGTATTATGATCGCTTGAATCTACTGTCAGTGAAAATTTATTAATTTTATTGCAATGAAATTAATGGTGACTGTTTCTGACTAAAGGTTACAAAAGTTTTGTCACAAATTTGCAAATGTGAACTCGTCAAAAATTTTATGAACCACCACCATACGATGGAGCTGAATTCCCAAAATTCTTTATCAGCTTTACTTTCGTTACCTTTGTAATTTTTTAATTCAAGAAGTAGTGCTATAACAATGTTCAAAATGTTATCTTTTCCATTTCCGTAAATAAACTCACTTTTCAGCTTTCTGACACTCTCGACGAAGGTTCAAGTAACTCTTCAATCCAAATGTCTGTGAGCATATACAAAAAACATGTCCAACGTCAGAGATAAAATGAAAAAAGCGAAGCAAAGCTTCCGCTTCTCGTGTCAAAGTCACTGACTTCTCAAATGCGCTCGTACATATTGTAACGTATGATACACGTGTTCGTTTTGGGAATTCAGTGAGCAGCGCGTTATATTTGATATGGAAGCTACGTATAGAGCCACGTAAAAGTGGTTGAGCCAACGTTCCTTCCTTAGGATGGACAGAGGTCACTTCCTATAACGCCGCCATTGGACATGGCACTCTGGTTCTACGAGGGAGACATTTACCAGGAGATGAGGAGAACGAGAGTGACACAAGACGGAAAAATGAGCAATTTGTGGTGAGAGGGTGCGAATCCCTTTCAAGAACTCAGGTAAGCGCGTCCATTTGTGCCCGGAAAGGTGCCTTCATCCACTTCACCACGCTTACATTCTCCGTCCACGATATCGTCCTTTTTGTTCCTCTGTGCAGATTGCCACTGCTTGCGAGGGTCTTTAATGCAAGGGATGGAATTGGAGGGCTTGAAATTTTGCCCTCTAAGCTTCAACCGCAAGCGTCATTGGAATCGAAAGGCTCTGTTCTTCAAATCGCGTGCTCGACCGCTTATTGAAGCAAGAGGAATATTTTTGCGAATTTTGGAATTCCATAGCTGAGAAGAAAAATTAGAAATATCTTCTTACTTATTTCAAGGAGGACATATGCGTCCAAGTATCCTGTTTATGCCTGAGAGGGTACAGGTTACGTTTTGTTTATAGTATTATTATAGATTACTCAAAATAATTACTCATTGGGAATTGAAGATTGAGGGAAAAAATGGTTACAATATGCGTGATGCTGTTCTATATTTTATTTTTCCTCCTTGTTTCTCTATTAATCCTTAATAGTAACAAGTAAGATAGGAAATGTTGTATTTTTATTTTTTCTAATAGAATGTGATTGTCTTCACCTCAAATGCTTTCAAAGCCAATTTTTTATGTTAAAAAAATAACATAGACCATTTACTAACAGGCCCTACATTAATCACGTGGTTTCCATATCGTATCACCTTATTTATCCCTTCGATCTTGGTCATTCTTTATTCTCCTTATATGTACAGCAATTGTTTTCATAATTTAACATTACTTAAATGCTCTTATACACTTATTAGTCCCATTAATTTTGTACAGAATTATATGAATGGGCAGCTTCTTCGTGACAAGTTAAGTGGTGATGTAAGCCAACCAATATGATTTTCCCCCTAAACGACCAAACACGCCAAGGGCCGACACCTTCCGCTTCTCGACCACTAAAACCGCAAGTAAAAGAGCAAACGGTGGCGAAGAATTCCGTCGCCGCAGACCGAGATCCTCGCATTGATGGGATTCTTCTCTCCATTATCCTAATCGCAAAGCGGAATCTCTGAGAATGGACTCAGAAATTTCCACTTGGATCTCCATTACTGCGTGGTCATTTATCCCTTGGAGACGTCTCCCAATCGGTTTTTCCGGATTGTGGCTTTTTTGCAAAGGCTCAACATGAGAAACGACCCCGAATCGATGTGATACTCCATTGATACGGCTATAATTCTATCCAAAAGAACGCTGCCGAGTCACATCCCAGCCAAAAAGGGATTTGGCTCATTTTCAGTGTAAATTACGGCAACTTCCGGGTGTATTATTTATAATCAACCGAATTTTATAGATAATTTTAGCTTTATCGGAAATATTCCATTTTATAATTTCGAATTGTAATATAAAATAACAAGTTTGCAGTGACACGTAAAAACAATTTGGTAAAAACAGTTTGGAATTCAACACACGAATGAATACTTATGGATAATTAGAATTTTTGGAGAATGCTGAAGTTAGGAATAAAGTGGGCTGAAACATTTCCCTACAATTAACGTGGGTATCTTTTTAGAATACAGTTTATTATTAGAGCAGAAAATGAGAAAATATACCGAAGATCGAAAAAGGATGAGCGAAATAAAATTAAAAATCACTACTGAATGGGAATTTCCCGAGCATCATCTACTTCCATTATCCTTTTTCGTTCTCTCGTTGTCCATTTAAGGGTAGAAATTTCAGAGGATTAACCACTGCGTGAACATAAGGATATCTGTATTGTGATACACGGAAACAGGCCTCATCTCAGTTCGTTCTCGAATTAGGTGCCACCGGCCCTGTCTCCTCTTCCAACCCATTTAGATCTTCCGAAAAACGCCTTTGTAGCTCCATCCCCACCCTTCTCCTTCTCCCATCTCCCACACCATTCCCATCGAGAGTGGGAGGGCAACAGTAGAGACCTCTGGGGAGAAGCCCTGTCGCTGGGGGGGAGTCGAAGAAGAGAGATGCCGAAGAAAGAGAACACAGGCGGAATACGCAATCCGAAATCTCCCGGGAAAGAGCGGAGTTTTTGTACGGAGGGCAAAGGGGAGGGCAGATATGGGATTCGGGCGAATGAAGCAAAGGAGGTCGCCGCCCGTCGGCTTTGAGAGAACGCAAATTAAGAGATAACGAGAGCGTGGACGGATAAAGGGGATGGAATAAAGAGGGGAGGGAAAGAGTAGGATTTCTAGGGAGAGTGGGAAGGAAGTGTGGGCGCCTTGGATGGCAAAGCGAGGGCGCGAGAGCCGCTTCAGAATGCGGAGGACGACGAAGAGGGAATGCGGTTCGGGACCGGAATACTTAATTCCTCCTCTAGGGTTACGGAAGCCGGCGGGAGTACACCCCCTCGCGTACTGAAAGGGCGGGGGATGTATAGAGAGGGTTGGAAGTCCTCTTATGGTTTCACCCGAGTCTTTTAACCCACGCCGCCACATTGCCGCAATCGAATGCAATTCTTCCCCCCTTCAATAAACGACCGCCACCCTTCCTGTTACCATATCGACGGCACATTATTGCGTCACGGAGAAGACCCGTAATTCCTCCGGATAATATATTTCGGAAATTACGTGCCGAGGGTTCGTGTGGGCGCAGGAAGCGGGTACAGTGTTTGCGAAAAAAAGGGATGAAAAAAAGATTCGGAGATATAAAAAAAATAAGCGGGGGGGTCGTCGGGACGGGGTTGCGGAGTGGCGCCTTTTATGAGGGGGTTGGGCAATGCCTGAGAGTGGATAAAGGGTGAGGAGTAGATTTGGAGGGATGAGGGAGAGCATATAATCGACCCCTTGGCCTCCCCTCTCCGAGAAGAAGCACGGATAGGGAGATAAAACGACGATGGGGGTGCAGAGGCGATATGAGAGCGGAGGAAGGATAAAGGGGTGCGGAGGAGGACGACAAAGAGAAGTGGTGCCAAGCAGGGCGGACTGGGTGGGGGGCGTGGGGGAGGGACTTTTTTGTGGAATGTGGGGTGGTTTATATGGAGGATGATTGGAAGGAGAAGAAGGAATAGAAAATAGGAGTGAATGGGAAAATGGAGAGGGGAGGAGATTGAATAGGGAGAAGGAGGGAAGTAGTGAGACCAAGGAGGAATGGGGAACACGAATGGGAAAATTAAGTTCGATTGAAGAAATGAAGGAGAAATAAAAAAAGGGAGGGATGAAGAGGAAACGCAGCAACGATGAAAACAAAAAGCGTTAGGGGATTAAATGAAAGGAATGGAAATGAATCGGCGATAGGGGAGGAAAAGGTATTAAAACAGGAATGGAAATGCGGCCAAAAGCACTGTTAGGAATAAAAGCAATCCAAGCGAAGCATGGGACTTAGAGGGAAGCAAGGATATAAAATGGGAAAGGAGAGCGTGCCGTAAGATAGGGGAGATATCCGAAGAGGGATAAGTTGTTAGAGAGAAAAGAAGTGAAGAGAATGAGGGACGTCTCAGAAAGGGGAAAGAAGAATGGAACCTTCCCCCATCGCCCATTGACGAAGAAAGGAACGGATTTGGAAAAATCAGGAGAGATGAGGAGGGGAGATATGGAACGAACGGCAGTAACCACCGATGAGAAGAAAGGGAAAGAACTGGACGACGAGAATGGGAGCTTAGAATTTGGAGCAGCTCGATTAAAGAGGGCAAAGAGACGGGCGAAAAACACTGGCGGGTTTCCACCGAACGAGGGTTTGGGAGGAGGTTCGGAAGGGGTGGGAGGAGATCGATTGAGAGGCAGGCGCCGGGGTAACGTGGATGGAGTTAGCGGTGAAGGCACCATTCGGCTCCACGCAACCTGCCGCCCTCCCCTTAACACCCTCCGGCGCCCCGAATCCCACCCTATCCTTACTCACCATCGAGAATTCCCTCCTGCTATATACGCCTAGGAGATAATGATGCGATACATCATACTGACCGTGGTAGTGTGAGGGGTACGATTGGGGAGGAAGAGAGTAGGTACTCTCAGGGGTTAGGAAAAGGGTTCGGAGAATGTGTATATGAGCACATCCTCCCAAAGAGTGGGGTGGGTCGGCGTTGAGGGGTTTAATTGTACCGATATCTCGCGCTGGGATGAGCAATTCCTCCCACTCCGGGTGAGGTTAATTTATGAAGCGCCACAAAGAGAGGGGGGAAATATGGGGAGGGAAGAGGGTATGTTTAGAAATGAGAGCGTTGACAATGGAAGACGTTTTATGGCGAAATCCTCGTCGCTCACTTAAATGCGCGTGATAATTTGCCGAGACGGCGGCGTCGAGCGCTTGTCTTCCGGAGACCGAAGGGTGAGGTAGAGGATGAACGAATTCCTCATCCTCGGAATAATTGACGATAATTTGTTTAGCTCTCCCTGCCGATCTCTCGTCTCCCGTTTAATTCCTGCGGCGAAGAATTAAATTTGTGCCAGCCTACTGCGTTTAACGTAATTCGATCTTGTCTCGGGTTATTTCAGAGAGGGGACCCCGAGGGATATGTGGCCATTATCGTATCTCCGCGGCTAATTTCATGTATGGCTGCTTGTTTTATAGTCTTGTGAATGGGTTAACCAACTGGAAGTATAATTAGAGTGAATGCTTTCGCCGAATGCGTCCACGAAGATCGACGATCGTGATATTGCCGGCAATAAATGTTTCTAAAATGAACGTACTTTGTATTTGTCCATGTCAAATGATTGATTTGAAACTCAATTACTTGCTTATAATCTCCATTTTTATATCTAATTCAAATAAACAGCAGGGGAGTACTTATTACAAATTACTTAGGTGCAAATCCTTGTTTAAATAATCAAAATTAAACACATATGGAGATAAATATTACTACCTTTTCACAGAATGACACAATCAATGAAAAGTGCATTTTTAAAGATCACGCAGGAGGTATACCAAGCATTTAAATAGAGGTCATAGGAAGCAGCAAAAAGTGGAATTAGGTAACAACTGCAACAAAGCGAAGATTTAACCAATCATGAAAAGCAATCGGTGCATGACATTGGTTCGTTAGGTAAAAATATAATTTGCCGTGTTTAACTGATGAGAACCAGTTAATTAGTCTTTTAGTCAAAAATGGCTATATATTCATTAGGGCTATACAAGTGGCAGTTTAGGTAATAATTTGCCGTCCAAATTCATATGACTATATCTTTATCGGCTTTTTATATATATCTTCCTCAATTTTTATGTTTTAAAATGTTTTTGTAAGACTACACACATCATTATGCAGTATAAGTATTGAATTTACTATAATTATAAGTTTTATTTTCAATTTGAAATAAAAAGGATAAATAAATTTTGAAATTCTTTCGTTTCTAATAAAATCGCCTTTGACTAGTCACTTTGTCTCTTCCATGCAAATTCACACTGAAACCAAAATCTGGAAGGTCCAACCTTTATAAATGATTATTCGTGGAAATCGGTAGATTTTGGGAAGTTGATTACTGGTATTCATTGGTAGAATGTGTGTGCATAAGTGTCTTTACTCAATTACAGTGCATGCGGAATCGACAGATCTGTTAATGCCGCTCAAACTGCTACGAAATTGGTTGCGATTGTAAACAGAACTAGCAACGTTTAAGCAGCTCTACGCGAAAATTCCCAGTAAAGCCGTCCAACGATGAAAGAGAACATTTACAGCGAACAAAATACATTAGTCCTCTCACCGGTGGAAGCATCGGGCTTGAAACGAAAAAGAACAAAGGGCCTTTTGTAAATATGGATTTGGTCGCAGCGAGTACTGAATTAACACCCGCGTCGTAACAACAACCACATCAAACAACCAATCCCATCGATGTTCATTTTATTAAGAAGCATGCGTCAGTGCGCATTCCCAATTACGTGACAATCGAAAGGATCCCCGTGTTTTTCGAGTCGCCCTGGCAACATCAAACAAACACGGAATCGTGCGCATAGAAGGGGGCCCGCCATCTAGGGTTACGAACCCATTTTTCTGTGTAGGAAATGGCCAATTAGCGAGGATTTAAACCGTCCGCTCATCCGCACGGTAATGAAGGGGACGGCTTTTTTTTCGGCACCCGTGCGCCATAGGCAAATTATATGCTTATACGTAGAGCGGGTTGCGTTACGCGCAGGGGCCCTGTCTCAGGAACTCATTTTTTAAACCGATTCTTGTTGTAAAAGGACGCCCGGCGACGGAAGGGACGCCGTCAACTCGACGCCAATGGACACGCGCGTGTGAGGAATATATTGCGGAGTTTTTGCCGGCGTCCCTTGTTTGCGGCCGTAGGTAATCCAATCTTGGATTGTGAGCTGGAATCGAAACTACGCACCAAAGGGCCTCCGAACCTTCATTACGTTACAGTACATCGTTAGAATGCGAAAAGTAGAGATTCAATTAGGAATTGGATCACATAAATGCCGCACAAAAGCTCTCGCAGGATTTATTGCCATAATTCTTTTTGCATTGCATGTTATACACTACTGAAAATGTTGTTTTCAAAGAATTCTTAGTCCACTCATTCTTTATGAGGAAGTGGATGGTTCTTTATAGTACCACCTCACTGTTTAAACGAAGAAATCTAATGAAAAAACTTACGGAAAGTTGAATTAGAGTTCAACTTTCTTAAAACAGAATTGGAACAAGGAAAATAAGAGGAAATCTCATCTCGTGCACATTTATCAACGGTGGCTGTATTTAATTTCAAGATTTTCTTATAAAATATGTAACAAAATCCACTTAGTGGTCCTCAAGAACGAAACCTTCACATAATTAAAG
The DNA here is from genome assembly GCA_947579665.1 of Sympetrum striolatum. Taxonomy (NCBI): domain Eukaryota; kingdom Metazoa; phylum Arthropoda; class Insecta; order Odonata; family Libellulidae; genus Sympetrum; species Sympetrum striolatum. Next base: position 103,694,471 of record OX388341.1, on the reverse strand, counting down.
ATGATATGTCTAAATTGTAACTTTCTTACTGATTCAACGAAATGTCGGCGACAGAATTTCACTTATCTTGAAAATAAACGCAACGATGAGATTTTGAGTTATTTCGTGGCTCTCTTCTTTAACGAACAAATGAATGCGCATTAACTTCAAAATCTCTAAAGGTTCTTTCGTCCTTAATGTCAACTACGAAACTTCGTTAATTCAAGAGTTTTCGTAAAACCTGGTTTAAGTTCACATTTTCCCCTCTTTACAAGAAAGGGTAAAACATGCATCTCTTTTCAACCTTAAAAATTCAGACGATGCTATGAGAGAAATAAAAAGGGAAGCAAAAGATCGTAATTAACTTTCTTAGTCGATTTCATGATTCCTCATTTGCACGTAGTTTGGACTCAACGACGTAAAAACCACGAATGGGTGTCGAGGATTCATTATAATTATAATTAGACATGAATATGGGAATTAAACGAGTGTTTAATCTGCGAGGAGACCTTAAGTGGTGATAAAATTCCGTATTAATATTCTCGAGCCTAAGTAAGTGATTTAATCTTCCACCCGATTCGAGCCATTAGAAGAGAACCTCTCTAATGCACTCCTCCGTCGCTTTTAGGTCGAGGCCACTTTAGATAACCAAGTCTCAGCAGACTCACAATTACGAAGACGACTAAGTGTTAATTGCGAAAGTAATGTACTGTTGATAAAAATAATTCGACGACGTTATTTGAGAAGTATAATATGATAGGTTCCAGAGTTATTCACGCAAAAACGATAAGCTATTATCAAATATGTATAGGGAATGATATAAAAATAATATTTTCAGTTCAGGCTGAATAACTTAACAAATGGAGAAACCGTCCAGTAATTATAAGATCGGGGTTCCTGTCCCGGTTCTACGAAATTTCTACTTGGTCATCTTCTTGGATTTTTCGTGTGCATAAAATATATGGTAAATTGTAACTTGGTGGAATTTCGTAGAAACTATCTTAAAAGAAAAACACTTAGTAACTTAAAAAATATACATTTCAGTCGATCAATTTCGTAAACGTATTGACATCTTCAACGAAGGTGCGAATACGTGACGTTTAAATGTTTTTCTTTTAAGATGGTTCCTATGCACATGTCTATGTGGAAATTCTTCTTTTTCTTTTTTCTCTCATAATGGTACGCCAAATAAAAGAACGAAAATTAATATATACCTACTATTGATTTTAACGGTCCTCTACACTCAGAGTTAATTTTAGTAAAATATAATCTATAAAAGGTTTTAATATTAAATTTAACATTATTCTTAGACTCTTAGGATACTATATTTTCGGTAACTATTATTTTTTTTGGACAGATATCTGAAATCTGAAGAAATACGTATCTGAAATATTAATTAAAACTGCACTTTCATATCTTCTTTCGTGTTTTCACTGTTGAGAATAGTAATCAGAGGTTATAAACCCAACAGCGAGAGTAAAAATTAGCGTAGAACCTGTAGTAAAGACTTTTCAAATTCATTCACATTTTTTCTGCTCTTCTCTTTGATGAATACCAAAGATTAGGGTTCTTTTGGTGGTCTTGAACTTGAAACTCCCTCACTGAAAACCTTTGCGACCTCTGAAAGAACCCAAACCCTCCCGGAATCCCCCTTCTGTGCCCGGAGGGATGGAGCTGCATTGGGGTCAAAGGGAAATTCAAAAGAGAAGAAGGGACTGCGAGCCACTGAGGGCGAGAAAATCGTGATTACAGTCCACTCTGGAGGAGGCTCTCGGGAGAAGTTGAGGAAGGTTCAGGATGGTCAGTCAAGTTTCAGATCCCTTCTACCCTCCCAGTTCCCCATACTGCCACCAATCTCCCCTCTTTATTCTCGCACGGACTCTCCGAGTTCTTCTCCGACGAGAGTTTAGGCCTAGTTTCTATCAAAGGGCTTGCAATCAATCGAAGTTTCAGAGTTGAGATCTTTGCTGGAAAGAAGAATGAGTTTGGGAGGACGGAGGTAAAAATGGAGGCCGATGAAGAAGTGTGGGGGATTGAGGGAAGGAAGGAAATGAAAGGAAGATCAAAAGAGATTAAATTGAGAGGATTGGAAAGAGGGGTGGGTTCAAAGAAATCTGTGGGAGAAAAATGCAAACACTGATTCCAAAAGAATATAGGGAGAATTAAAAATAAAGAAAGAAACGTCATGAATAGTAGAGTAAGGGGGATAAAAGTTAAAGTTAGAGGAAAGATTGGGAAGGGTTTCGAAAGTAGGCAGATAAAAATGAACGGAAAAAAGAGATGAGATTAGTTTCTGCACATCGATGATGAAAAATACAATTTTAATCAAGCATAAAAGATATTGAGCACATTCGAAAATTTTAAATGCTCGTATTAAAATATCAAAAATATTCAAATATATGATTTTTCGCTAAAGAGGAATATATTTGACTCTTTATTTTCTTTGCAACTGATGAATTATTTTCTGGTCTATCATTTCTGAGATACATCGGGTTGGAAATGGGTTGAGCGGTGAATATTTCCTTACATGTTATAATAATGAAGAGAAAATAAATGAATATAGCGAAGAGAGAGAAGAAAAGAAGTAGGCCGAAGAAAAACAGAGGGGAAAAAGATGAGTTCTCGAGTGAAAACCGATTGGACTCGGAGTTGAAGAGTTTCCGTCGTAGCAGCTTCTCTTTATTGGACAAAAGCCTCGAGATGAAGATACTATTCCTCCGAAACAGGACGAGCGATAACCAAACATAAAAAAGTTCGGGGAAAATCAAACCATAGAACAGTCCTCGTTCCAAGTTTCATTTCTTCGAGGAAGGGAATACTTCCAAAGCTGATTGACGACTGTTTTATTGCAGACGCTGAGGAGGCTGAAAATATATCTCGATCGTCGATATCATGCGATGGGGTACATGAGTAAACAAGTGTGTAAATCCTACTCGGGAATAGTCTCCGGGGATCAATTACTGCTTCTGCCGTAACAAATGATGTTCTTTGCCCAACGGGGGAGAGCATTCCGGTGGGAATACTCCCTTGAGCACTAGCTGAAATGAAGTGGGCTTATGAACCATCAATGACTCATTAGAATTGCTTTTTCCTTGATTCTTGCATCGGAACCGGCTCGAGAGGTTTTTCATTCTTAAAGCTTAATATTATCGAATAAAGACGATATCATTTCAGAAAGTAGTCAGTTAAGGTCAGGAAAATTAAGGTAAATTTATAAAAATATACGTCAGATAAACATTAATGCCTTCAATCCTTTTAATGTATTTACAAATGTATCATTTAAAGGCAATCAGCGTTCAATCGATAAATAGATTGTGCAACCATCTATTCTAAATCTCCATTTCCGGATGATGATTGGAATTATTAATTCAGTATGATTGATTTAAGCCCTTCTGCGTAATGGCAGAGGGAATCAAAATTTTCACTTGAAAAGAGGATTATTAAAAGCTGACTGAACAAAATTCAATCAGAGAGTATTGATACTGGCCATTTTCGTCCTTCTTAAGAAGACTTGGTTTGAGTTGGGATATGCAATTAATTATCAAAGCAATAGAATCGATTGTAGCAGGCTTTACCAAGTAGAATCCATATGGATAGGATATGCAAGATTAAACGTGAGTTTACTGTTACGTATCCTAATATAAGGAAAATTTAGTATAATGTTTAGTTTAAAACGTTAAAATGAGTAAAATCTAGTGCATCAACTCATTGAAAAGGGAAAAAAATTGGAAATTATATGTTGAAATTTAACCTAATCGAAACAAACGCGGAAGAACTTACGAAAAAGAGCATAAGTTGCAGCACATACACAATAAACATTTTTATCAGGGCAACAAAATGCCTTTATTGCCTCAACGAGCCTCATGTAGAGTCGGGTATTTAAAGTCATAAACGCTCTTTTTGGTACCCGAGAAGGAAAGAGTGAGCACATCGGATGTCAATTTGCGACACCTGAAACCTCTTCCATAATTAATACCGCATCCTCGCTCCCTCAGACTCCATCTGGTAGAACGATAAAGCGGTGAGCCTAATCCGAAAATAAAACCAAGAAAGAATTTCGGTCGACCACGAAAACGCTTTAAACATGCAAAGGAACCCCCATTTTTCCGCACAGCTGATCGAATCCACAGTCTGTCGTAACCCCATTTCCCCATCCATTAATTATTATTCACAATTAAAGAGAGCTTCCGGAGGAAAAAAAGAGCTCAAAAGACAGAGAAAAGAGCATCTGGGAGAGAATCGCCCGAAAAATAGCGTCCTCTCGCCCTTTTTTCGGAGGATAGGTCAGTCGGCGGTGGTTGTGTCGATAAGGCTGCAGATGGACAATGCAGAGGTACGCCCGAGGGAGGGACGGAGGGGGGGAAACGGGGTTAGAAGGAGGGGGTGGTGTGGGAGTAGGGTTGAATGGTAGAATCGGAGGGATGCCTTCGAGCCACCGCTATTTTAAGAGCCGCGTTTTCCTCCGACCAAATCTGCTCCCTACCAGATCCCCACCATCTCGCGACCCCACCGAAACCCACTTCCCCTACTTTGCGAAACCTCCGCAAAAGTGGGACACATGCCGCGCTTGACTCTCTGCACTCCCGGGATCGATCTGCTATCGCATATTTGCACGGGAGGGGGAGGAAAGAGTGGAAGAAGTCGAGAGAAAGGGAACCAGTAGGCGGGACGGAGAAAGTGCGGAGGGAAGAGGTCAGCCGAAAATGATGTTGAGGGAAGTTGGTCGGAGGGTGGAATCAGGATGGAGATGATACGGAATGATGGAGGGGAACCCACGCATGAGAGCTCATCGAGAGGAAAAGAAGAAAGATGGAAGGAAAGGAAGGTGTAGAAAGAGGATAGAGAGAGCGAAAAAGCGAGAATTCTGAGATTTAGATGAAAATAATGACTGAAGTCGGAGTTATTCAGGGATTATCAATGTCCAGATAGAAAAGAGATGGAAAGAGAATATTAAATTGATTAGACATAAAAAGGTGAAGTTGACAATTATTAGCAGAGGGAAACATTAAAGAGGAAATTGGGGGAAAGAAAAGAGAGTTTACATAGGGGAAGGGTTTTTTTAAATATTTTAATGAAATTAAGTGGATTCAATCTGGCAAGCTTTAACTTTGTGGTAAATGGCTAAAAAGGGATGGGCGATTTAAGGAAAAAGGAGAAGAGGAAAGAAGGAATACATAGATCGGGAAGACAGAATTGGGGCAAAAGAAAAACACGAAGGGGAGGGAGAGGAAGAGGGAGGACAGGAAGAATTGGATACGAAGTACAGAAAACGGGCTCCGGTTCGGTCGGTAGACATCCCCACCGTTATTAGTCGGGACCAAATGATGGGACGAACGTATTAAAATTAGGGAAAACAAAAGCCTCGACGAGTGGATGGATTGGGTCGCATAGGGGAGCGAACGAGGGGCGCACAGCGCACATACTCCACTCGTCTCGATCCACATTTCCATAGCACACGCCGTCGTTTGATACCACTTCGTCGCTAGCAGCTGCCATCCGGTTCAACGGTAGCACTTTAAGGGAGAACACTTCATTAAAGCGATTGGTTCGCTGCGGATATTAAAACCTCTCTTTTGTTTTACACCTTTATCTCCCTCCTCCCACTCTCTTCCGTTAATTCGGCCGCGGGACTAGCCGAAGAAATAATCGATTCGCCCCTCAAACGGTTCCCTGGGATACGTAGCGAGGTGATAATTATTCGCCGGCATGCGGAGGACGATTACGTAAGGATATCGATCGATATGATCGAAATAGAGGATTGAAAGCACACACGATACCAATTCTCCACTTGTGTATTAGCAGACCTCTCAATCGAGTCCACCGCTCCTCCGTGGAATTCTATTAGGGAAGATTTTTATCTCGGCCAAAAATTACCGCAACGCACGGAAGGACCTCGTTATCAGAAATTCCGCTTCCCTTTCGTTTGGCGTGCAAAAAATTCAGGGGAAAGTGAGCGGAGCGATGCTCTTTTTTCATCTATCATCGTAACCGGGCGCATTTTTAATACCTCAAGAAAGAGGATGACTCATTTCGTCCCCAGCTGCGTCATCTCTTAAAAGACAGTTGCGAGCGAAATGGGAGCGAATTTGTCGCGCAAAAAATATGAGATACTCGTAGAGGAAGAATCTTAGTTATGATGAACCGTAGTTTCTGGTCTTCCGACTGTTTCTACAGCACCAGATAATTCTAGAATAACACAAGACGGATTAAATATCAATTTCCATTTCTTGGATGGCTGTTTTTATGCTCAAATACAACTATTATAACATTTATTATAAACAGCGACAGAATAGCCTCATGATGATAGCAAGGCACGCTGTCTGACGGGATTGAGAGTTATAGCCAAGGCTGCAAAGTCGGAACTAATTTACCGACCCCGACTCTCTTTGACCAATGTAGCCGAAACACGGTCGAATAAATCTATTCTATTAATGTAATTCTGCCCATGATATAAAAGAGTTACTTTGATTATAGATTTAATAATGCTACTATAGCCAACATCTCTACAATTAGTAAATTTGTCGCCTTTACAGAGTAAAAGAAAGAGAATCAGAGAAGTCAGAACCTAGGCAACTCCTCACCTCTGGTTGTAGCAGCTGTCGTTGCAGTCTGTTCAAATGAGGCAGGAGGACATGATTTCTAAACGTTTGTTTCTATCCGACAAACTTGTGAGCCATAGTCTGTTTGAGCCAAAATAGACGAAGCGCTTAAAATAGACGTTTTCCGTTGATTCCATCTGTCATCTTGGCAATAATTCGTATCGAACGAAGAGAGGGAAGCCAACTAAGACCTTCAGCAATGTCCACGGGGAGACATTTTCCCTCGAAGGTTCGAGTGGGCGAAGAAATAAAAAGAAACGACGCTGATCTCATTTCCAGTATTGTGGATTACTCAAGCGGTGTTTTAAACGAATTAACTCAGTGACATCAGTCCGTTTAATTGGCTTGATCTTTCAAAAGGGCGCTGCTATGTAGATGTGCAATATGTTTGGCGACGGATGATTTGGCTTTTTTGTGCTCACGAGGTCTCCCGTGCCTAAATCGGATTCTCTGAAAGGAACGGAATTTTCCCCACAAAACTTTGGGAAATTTCACGGTTTAAAACGAGAGTAATATCGATTAGGTCGGAAGAGTTGGGCCGAGTTGGTGGCGCTACAAAGTCCACCAACTGCTTCTATTACGCCATGGTGAAATATGCAAATGACTCCCGCAAGAAGTTATTCTCTTCAAGTGAAGTTATGAGACGAAAGCTCGGTAAAATTAACAATTAATTAGCGGCAGCAACCGGGTTTTCCCTCAATTCAGGATAATCACCGCCATTTTTTGCAGTTAATTCGTTTTGTAAAGATCTGCGACTTGCGACCATTTCTTTCGGTCTTATTGGAGCTTTTAAATGCAACGCATACATTTGCAGAAGTTAGTCGTGAGGATGTTTAATTTCCATGAATTAAGACTTGGACGACTAACTTCCAATTCCAAAAACTATCCCATCGCTATACACGAATCCAAAATCCACAAACAGATGGTTAAAACTTTTATATTGATCGTATCGTATAAATTAATTTACTGGAAAAACCACGACAGTGAATTATGAAGTGCTTATCGGAAATGGACCATTGTAATTCAATGGCTCGCGAATTATTCCGACTCTTGAGTTTCCGCTCAGCCTCTTAAGGCGAATGAGCCAATGCGAAACAGAATGAAAAATTCAATCCTCCTGCCAGGGAAATCCTTCGGGAAATAACCCCCTAAAGGGCTCTAATTTATTTTCTTTCGTCCCCGCAAAGTTGGCAGTCTCTTCCGTTTCCTAGACCTATGGACTCGTTTGGCTACAACCATTCGAATGGATGTGGGAAGGAAATTGTTTGGGTGGAGTATATAGTGAATGACGCTACGTCTTAAGGGAGAGAGTTGGATGGATAACCCTTTCGAGGCAGATAAGAAGGAATGAGGAGGGAGATAAGGAAAGTGAACGTGAGTAAAGGAAGGGCAGGAGTGGTGGTATCAAAGTTTCGGACGTCCTTTCATGCGAACAAAAAGGAAAGTCGCACGAGTGAGGTGAGGAACAGTATCTGGGTTTTGCGGAGGGAGAAAAAAGGATTCTCTGGAGAATGAAAAGGACAATGTGGGGGGAGGAGAGGGTCCCTAGAGCAAAAGAAGCCACATCTGAGAAACAAGGAAAGTCTCCCTACATCCATATCCACATGAAGGAATATCTCGTTCCTTTGCTTGTACAACTAGGTTACAAAATGAATGCGCGAGTCTCCTTGACAAGGGTTCACTCAGCATGGTAAAGGTCCACCTTTTGCAAAACAATTTGAAAAGTTACCTTTTCTGGTTAGCTTAAAATTGCGCCTGTATTTTTTGCAGCCCAAAAGTCGATTGTAGAAATATTCTGGTATCCATGCGGATGTTCTTCTTTGGAAAGCGGATCGATCTGAACTTTGCCAAGTAAATTTTTCTTCAAGGCGTAACTTTACCAAATATGAAAATCCGAAAGTATGTTAAATAATTTTTTAAAGAAGACGATTTTGCAATAAATATCCACTGCCAAAGATTGCAAAGGAGGTGATGAGATTCAATCGTAAATTTAAAAATACGTTTGCGCTAATGACCGCAAATTTTAAAATATGCCTTAGAGTTATAAATAATACTTTGTCCTAAGCTTTTAAGTTATTTTTAAAGAATTAACCTATCTCCATCGATTCCATTCTATCTTAAGCATGCAATCGACAGCGTATCCGCGTTTTTTAGTTGTTCGCCTCGGTTACTCCTGCAAAATGAGAGCCTGGATTACAGGTCTTTGTAAAGCCTCGTCCATTCTTCCCACAAACAAAAAATCCAACTAAAACATGGGCATTGCGTAATCCTTTCACGTCCGAGCATGAAACCCGCGGAAACGTTCGAGTGGATAAAATCAGCGATATCGACTGCCTCCTCTCGGAATAAACACAACGCTCATAGAGTTCGACTAATAATGCCTTTATGGAGAGTAGAGACGGATTTTTCGGCTTCATCAGGGGAGAGTAGAATTTTAATTAAATTAATTAGAAACGAAACGTAAAGAAGTTTCGGCGGAAGGGGGGAAACCTCAACAACGCAACAGTCGTGGCTCGAGAATAATGCAGAAGAAAAAGAGGGCGAGAGAATGCGGCTGGAGTGGAGGGGAGTTATGAGGAGGACTGGAAGGGGCTTTACAACCCACGGATACACTTGCATTGCCTACGGATGTAGACGCAACCCTACGGCTGGCACTGGGATTAAGGTTTCGGGAGGAAGGGTGGTGTCCTAGGAGTAGAAGGAGAATACCCGCAAGTGCCAAGAGCGAATTATGCGAGGGGGGGGGTCTGTGTACGGATGCCATTGATTTTCGCGAGGACGGGGGCGGAGTCATTTGGAACGGGTGAAACATTCGCCGTTAATGCGGTGGAATAGGGGAAGCATTTTAAAGGTAAACGGAGAAAGGATTTTGCATTGTGACTCCAGATTACCTAAACGCCTCCGCGCAATCTTCGTTCGGAAATGGGACGAGTTGTTTGATGGTTTCGCGGCGGGAGGAGAAAGGTCATTGCGGGCAATAGTGAGAGAGAAAGATCAAGTGCACGAAGAGGAGATACGTCACGTTGTTGATTTATCGCGCGGTCTCCTAATTTCAGATGGAAATATCGAGGACGAATGCGATACGTTTCAATTGGTTTCAATAAAATTCCATTTTGCTGAGCAAATACCTTTTGCGTTTTACTCCAAATCGGAGTTTTTTCTTTAACTGAACCTCGAGCGCTTTGATTTGCTGTTATCGTATCCTTGCGTACTTTTGTATCGTAATAATGGATGTCTGGAACTCCACTTACGTAAAAGGAGAGCGCGAATTGTGTTGTGTGTTGGCACGAAAACGAACGATTTAAACAGCACAATATTGGATACTTAAGATTTTCTTAACCATATTAACCGTATAAGGGATTTTTGTCTTTTCAGCAGCATATTCTCATTTTTACGTAACCAGGCACGATGTATACACGTAACGCCTCCTTTCTATGTTTTCATTGGATTTACTTGTTTAAGAAGATTTATTCTATTGCATAACGTCCATCCATGATTAGGGCATATTAAATTACTTTGTCTATTTAGGCGTTAATCTCAAGCAATGTAGATGGTCTTATATAACATAGAAAAATATTTTCGTTTTTGCTAAACAAAGGCTTAACAAAAACGCATTGGCGCGACCAAATGATGGATAAAATACATAAAGGATTCCTAGATATGAGCTAGTTATTTGAGATACTCTATAAAACTAGGGTGTACCTATAATTAGACTTTAGTCAAAAATATTCGGAACGTGAGAAATAAACAAAATATCCCACAAAAATAATCACACTTTGCAAAGAGAAATCAAATTTAAAAACGATGCCATTTGATACACTTTGTTAATCCATTTTAATCACGCACCTTAGAATTGACCGATCGAAAAGCTTAGAATAAGCTGGAGGGGATTAAAGATAAGAAGGGATGAGGAAAATGAATTTTAAAAATTAATTTCAGTCGGGTACCTGAATAAGCGAATGGAAATACACATGAAAAGTTTTGCAGAGGTCACGGAGAGGGCAACGGTTATCGAAGGAAATTCAAGTGCCGAAAAGTTCGAATCAGGTTAATTACCTTTCGTTGTATTCTCTCTCTGATTTCCATTAGTTTTTTTATTTTTAATACTTTTAATATTCTTCAAAGAATGCATCAGATTCCGTGTCACTTACTGCTGCGAGTAGTGCGGAAAATCGATTCCAGGGTAATTAACCCGATTCTACCCTATTAAAGGTTGAAAGTTCACTGCAGCAGGATCTTGCAAGGAAAGGGTTTCTCCGATTCTGGTGCACTTCAATCTTGAGGATTTCCTTTTTAATTCCTTTGAATTTCACTCGTATTTATCCTTGTGAGAGCAGCTCTCCTTACAGCCATTGAAGTGCTTCATCTTTATTCGTACCCAATTTTACGCAATTCAGAAGGGATTTCTTTTGAAGAAAACTGTAGTTTACAATCACTGTAGTAGATATTACACTGATTTAACTAAATATTATCAAACTCATCTTCACTACGATTGCTATCGACAGTACAAAGAATTATCATCATTATTAGGTATTGTTAGTATATTTACTTTAAGATATAGTGTATTCGACTAGACACAGTTTATTCGAATTTTACTTTATAAATCAAATATTATACCGGGAAGAAATGATTGGTGGAGTTATTTCTGAAATAACCGATTTTTTGGATTCATTTCCATAATTTGCATAATATTCATCGGCTGGTGATATTCTCAAATTGACAACATATAGGAAGAATATTAAAAGAATTGAAAATTTCAAAGTTTAAGATTCGATTGAGAATTTAAAACAAGTATAATGCGCATTGACAATTTTTTATGAGCATACGAGTATATTCTGATTTCACCCAATCGATATTCTAGAATCAAAGAAACCCCATGATTTTTGCCATAAAACCCCCTCAGACTGATGCGCTATCGAATGGAAAAGCTTTTCCAAAGTAAAAAGAGAAACCCCTTGCCGCAGCTCCCTTAATTCTCATCAGATCAGTACATCGCGAGATGACAATCGATGCGGCATCGGATATCGAGAGAGCCTAAAGTTTAGAATCGCCCGCGGATCGGAAAATAATAGAGAATGGCCGGAAAAAATACAACCACGCGATTCGTATTCGACGATAATTCGGTCGCGAAAATGCACCGCAGCACGCGCGCTCTCGTTGAGCAAAATCGATGAAGGCCTACAAAATGTAAGTAGGTCAGAAACCGACTGCGACCCACATAGACGTGCGAGGCGTCTGGAAGGGCTCGTAAAACGGAGGAAAGAGAATCTCGGGGGACGGTGCTGTCGTTGCAGGAAGTGGATGGAGTAACGTATGAGAGGAAAATATAAGTCACTTCGAGGAGTTCCCTTTGAAGAAGAATCATTCCCATCTTCTGTGATGACCTCACGTGGAACTCCGTTGAAATTAGACACCTTCACTCCGGGAATACGAAAAGTTTATGGTTTCTCTCGAACATTCTCCGAATTACGACTCCCTTCTCAGTGAGGAGATAAATTTGGAAGTACGACTTTCGTTTGATTACTTGAGGTGAGTCAAAACTGAGAAGTAACTTTAAAAAAGAAAGCAGATATAATCAAGTGAATTATTAAGGAATATGTTCACCAATATTATATATTATAGGGTTTGCAAATTATTCAATTTAACCTTATCACAAGACCATAGTTCGGGAAGGACAGAGAGAGAAAATGCAGGTAATATAAATATGCTGAAATATACTAGACCGTAAATTGAAGAATGGACGGGAATGTTGCACATTGTGAAAATGAATCCTTTTTCACAGCCATTACTGTTGCTGTAACTATCATTATTGTGATGTTACTCACGTAAATGGCTGAAATAACAGCCAATATCATTATATTGACTTTTCCTCCAGAATATCTTTTTCGGAAATTAATTACTAACAAGAACACTCGCATCAGCATCTCCTAAAGTCGCTCGCCTAGACGGCGTCTATAAAGGCGCAAGCCATAAAGACGGGAGCCAATAACCTTTCGTCCTTTGTGGCCCATGGGACCGTAGCGACCGAAGTTTATTTTTTCCTCTATGGCGTCCAAAAGTAGGAGAAGGGCCCGAAAAAATCGATTATTCACTTTCGTGGGCCTCTCTATTGCCAATGAGTCCCCTCTTCAGATTTGACGTCGGGAGAGAATATCGGGGAAATGCCCTCGTATGAAGTGGCCCTCTCTCTCCAATCCTCTGTAGGGATATCCGCCGCCCACAAAAATCAATTAACAAGATTCAGAAATAAACGGATACTTTTTTTCCTCATCGGTAACAATTTGCAATTTTCCCCAATCCCACCCGGAGGGAAGTTTATTGGATATCCTAGGCGGGATTTTTCTTTTTAGAGGATAAGTTAGCAGCTCGTTTCGCCCTTCAACTTCCAATAATCTCATCCGTAAACGAAATGCTCAAATTAGCAGGATATATTTACCGTATCCCTTCCGAAGATTATATAATCGCCTCGACTGTGTTCCCTAATCAATGCGAATACGGGCGCTATTGTTTCCCTCTGGTGAAAGGAAAGAGAAACGAAATATACGAAACAAAAAAGAAGCAGGGGCGAAAAACAAAGTGGAAGAAACAAAACGAGAAATAGAACGGGGATTCGAATTCAAGGGAGAAAAGCGCATGAAAGATTTAAAAAAAGAGCGGAGTCGCAAAAATCCCTTTTAGTGCGCTCCTCTTAGCTGCCGCCCGCTTATTTATTCGTTTTAATCCCACGGGGTTGGCCCGAAAATCCCGCCAAAGGCCCTCCTCGTAGTACGTAACGGAGGGGGTGGGGAATTATGGGAGGGAAAAATGATGGGGCAGAGGGAGGATGGAGTGGGAGGCAGAGGGAGGATAGAGAGGGAGGCAGAGGGAGGATAGAGAGGGAGGGGGCATCGCATGCTGTATGGCATCACGCACGTCCGCAGTCTTTCCCGACGTCGCACGAGATGGCCCGCGGTCACGCCACTGGGAGTGAGCGACTCCCCTTAATCCCGATAGGTGGAGGGCACCCTTTTAAAAGGCCGATCCAAATTTTCTTCCGACGGAAATTTGCGAGGCATCCGAAAACCACCACAGCCGCATATGGGAGGTCACATTTTATGGCTCCAGACTTCCTTCCATACCGGAACCTCTCCATCTTTCTGCCACGCAATTTTGCAACTCCCTCCCGCCTCCGTCTCCAGCAACCCTTAACCCGAAGGATTTTTTGTTGAGCATCCCCGTAGTGGCCATGATTTTAAACCTGATGCCCTTAAAAGCGTGGAACAATGAGACCATCTTGTCCGATACAGCGCGACACATGTGGTGACATGCCTCTCCGTAATGAGCGAAGCTCTAAAGTGTAACTTTGGCGGTGTTGCGGGAGAACCGCGAACATTTTATTTCCGTCCGGGGGCCATTACGTTATGATAAACGGTCCCGTCTCTTTGATACACTGCTTCAAGCTAAAACGCCGTAACAAGTTGTCCATCGTGCTCCACCCTCTGTGGTATGCTTCGTTCTCTGATACTACACAATACTAAATTGCTGATGTCTTAATCCTGAAGCGTTCCGGAAGCAGTGTTGCTGTGTTTTCAAGCTTCATTGACGCCCATCGGTCCGCGTTACATTAACTGACACCCAGACGGAATCATGTCGGGATGTTCTGCTCGAAAGCGTTACTTTAACCAGGAGATATTGAGGATATAATGAACAACAACGCAAGGTAAAAATTTTGCTAGTAGTTCTCTCAAATCAATTCCGATTACTTTTGCAGCAATGAAAGACTTAAAAGAGAAGAATTAAGAAAAATTGACGGAAAATGAATAAATTTAACTGATAGTTCCTATTCTCTCATGATGTTTTACCTCCTAAGATCTTTGAGACATATTTTTTCTCTTTTATCTCTTTAGTATGTTTTCATAGTAAGCGAAAATAAGTCCTTAATTGAGATGTAATTTAGTGATATGAATCAGGGAATATGCATCTAAAACTCACTTCACCTCAACCGCTGCAAGGAGATTACGTTGAAGACACGACCCCATTCTGTAGAGTGATGGATGATGGCGCAGCATTACCGCGAAACCTGGTCAAGTGCTGTACATACACACTCTGTGGTTGAAAGTGAGTAGGATATTCACTTCTACGAACGAGATTCATGAGACTTGGGACTGGAAATATATTAGATGGTTTAAATTCCTTCACGTTTAACAGTAAATGATATAGCATGTATTGCCTAATTAAGAGGAGTCGATGAAATTTACCTTAAGGATAAACTTAAAACCGACATAAATAATAATTTGCCCCAGAAGATACCACTAATGTCGAGAGCGTCACGCCATGAAAAAAGTTAGTAACTCCGATATACAGTTAAACATGTTTACATAATAAATTTATTGATACGTTGTATGAATAGGAAATATATGATGAATAGTTCCCTTTCTATCAACGGTTAATGAGAAGCCCCAGCTTCCACTTATCTCCAAAGAACACGTTTTTATTCATAAGCTGCAAGTGAAACAAAATAACACCGAGCACAAAATTCTCTCAATTCTTCGTGACCTTTGCACGGTACTATTCTTCTCCATTCCCGCTTAAACTTTCCCGCAGCTTTATCCCTCCAATTAATTGTCTCCACTTTCGTTCCGTCTAAATTTCCAAGTTAGCCACCTACTCGCCTCTATCATTTTCTACTGATCCTACTATAATTTCTCCCTGAAACTTCCTCTCCTGCCTTAACCTTTATCATGCCCTGAACTACACCTTTCCGTTCCCTCCCACTCCCTTTATACCCCCATAATCCCTCACACTCCCAGCCTTATCCATATTTCGCCTCTTACCCATTCCACGCCTCTCGACGTAGCTTTGACAAAAGAGTTCGCGCACGGACTCTCTCCGAGGAGAGTTGCAGGGGTGGCAGAGGAGAGGCAGAGGAGAGGCAGAGGAGAGGCAGAGGAGAGAAAGAGGAGAGGCTGAGGGTGGAGAATGAGAGCGCATACTGAATCCTTTGTTGTGGAGTGACGCTCTGAGCGGAACGAATGAAGTTTATGGAATGGGTTTCCCCTCCTTTCGCCCACCAGATCCCACTCAAACCTCTCCCAAAAACACAAAGCATTGATCGCCACTGTTACCCTCCAACGTTCCGCTGCTTGTCGAACACGGCCACGGATAATGCGAGAAGTGAATTAAGTGGACAAATAAAACTGCCTTGCGAGACCTGTAAATTTGCCTGCCACCTGCAAATCGCGGGCGATACACCTCGTGCCCTTTAGAATAAGGAGTGGAGAGACTATATCTGCCGTGTTTGCAGCACGCGACTTTCTTTAGAGATAAATCCCGTTAAATCGCCTTGAGCTCTGCGCTATGAATTTCCAGGTTGAGGTAGCGCTTGGACACGAAGTTTACTGGTGCTAACATAACTACTACAGAGAGCTGTTTAGGATAGGAAGATTAAGACTTGAAAACTAAAAATCTATGATTGTATTCATTGAAACGAAAGAATTGACGAGAAGTTGTACTATAGGAGAAATAGTTTATTTTCAACTATTATAAGCTAATTAGAAAAGTAATGCAGCCTTTTAATCGAGTAAATTTTCTATTTTACATTAAATATACAGTTGGTAATTCTCTTAAGCTAAAATTATTTCCCTAAGTAACACAGGAATACTAATAACATGGTTTCCAGGGATGATAAATCAAAACTATCTGAAAAGAAAATAATTCAGATATGTAAAATTTCCTGACAGCTTTACGATACTTTTTTCAAGCAGTTTTAATGTACAAATTCACATCTGACTACAGTCAGTCACCACCGTTGTCTTATTCGACGCATGGTCTCCTCTTCGATTTGAGCGTCAATGTGGAGAATTGGAAGCAAATCTTAACCCGAATTCGAATCGATCGATGCCATGTTAGCCTCTCTCCCGCCTGCTGAGACCATAAGAAAGAGTCCTCACGCTTCCCAATAGAAGTTGGAAAGAAGTCGTCGCTACGCAGCGAGCACGCGATTCCGCGATAAGGTCGCTCCAGTTCTCCTTTTCGCAGTACGGGGAGCGTCACGAAGAACAAAAACAAGGTTCGGCAATTTCATTAGAACTCACGTCACGAGGATAACGGGATTAAAAAACTTTTCTAAATTGAAAACATAAAAGTGGCAGTTTGTATCCAGATCGTGAGGTTTTCGAGCGAAACCAACGAGAAGAAGAATATCCACGTGTCGGAAGCCGCGTTAGCATTCATCGGCGATGACTAAGGAGAAATTGAAATTTAAAATCATCTTCACGTTCAACGAGAGAGAGCAGCATTTGCTACGGGTCGCAGAGAACCGTATGAATCATAACCATCCTCTGAATCCCAATGAGCAAGACCGTTCTCCTTGTTGGTATTCTATTTCTACGTCTGTCGTAAAAAGCTGTAGAATGTTGTAAAAGGTAATGTTTATCTTTTTCATGCTTCTTAGGTGATACTGTTTCCATTTTCCTCTTTGCATGGATGAGTCACTGAAAATTTGCCTGCCCTTTGTTTTCATACCCCTTATGACTTTGCATTACTGACTTTGATGATTACATTTTTAGATGGTTGATCTAAGTAGTAATTCATTTATTTTTATTCTTTTATAATTATTTCTATAATTAGTCCCATTTAATGCAAACCTTTTTAATAAACTTATATTTTTGTTATTAAATACTGATGGCATTTTTAGTTGAATCTTGATTAATAATTGATTCAACACTTGTGATTAAATATTCATTTCCAGGTTAAGAAGCCTTCTCATCTCGATAGCATTTTTTCCTCTGTCTCAGCTGCATGCATAAGTTGCATTCATATTTATGCTCCACAGGAAGCATATCCAACGCTCATACGAATTTTCTTCATGACAATCTTATTAGAGACGGCGCTTGTGCTTAGCTGAATTTGGACCTAATTTCCAGAAGTCTACTCCTCATAAATAGGATGCTAGGAACTGGAATGATCTTTGACTTCGTCAACTTCAGAACAGCCGGTCTTTTACGGCTAACCCCTTTAGCCCCGGCGGGAAATCAGCGTGGATGATTCAAAATGATAATCCTCTCTGAGTGATGGATGCAGAGAGGGCGATAACGCGACCTATACTCTTTTCTTCTTCGCGAATATACGGAAAGAGGCGGGAGGTGAAGAGATCGCGTGCAAGGGTTGACGGGGAGGAAAAAGAACCACTCCGTTACGCGCCCCGTTAATTAGATATTTATCGATAGAGGGCGGGACGTAGGAAATGGGTTGGGCGGGACGAAGGGGTGAATGGCGAATCAGTGGAACTATATCTGTGTCTCCTCATCTGCTGCGCACGACTTCATCACCATAAATTTGCATCAGTGTAAAGGGGGGTGTAAAAAAGAGGGCAACGTTCATAAGTATATGAATAGGGTGGACGCCGCCCTTCTCGGCGACGCCCGCGACCCTCGCAACCAAAGAATTGATGTCTGCAAAAGGAAAGAGGCGTCAATCAAAGTGCGAAGATAAAAGGGCGGAAGGGGAAAACGAGATAGCGATTATCGGGAGATCATTCCGGCTTGATTTACGGTTTCGCGCGCCATTCACGAGAGAAAAACAAACTACTGAGGAAGAGGGGAGGATTTTTTGTTTTGTTTGGGGGCGGCGTCGGAGGATGAGCCGAAAAACGGCGGCGTTGCTGAATCAAAGGAGGCTCTTTGTCGAGTGGGTCGCGGAGATGGATGGAAAGATTCTCCGCTCGGTTTACCCTTGGCGGTGATAATCAAAGAAAAAACGAAGCAAAAAACGATATCTCGGAAATTACGGGATTGCGGAGCGATGATGTCATTAAGGAATGCGGTAAACGTTATGTCGCACGGAAGCGGAGAAAATTCTCCCGAGACTTCCCATTATTGCCATTTATGAATCGCGGTGGGTTTTAGAGGGTTAACGCGGCAATTATCTAATGGATGGCAGACTTAAATCCACTTCTGCGAATTGATTCGAGGAAATACTAATCGAGGATATAATCGCGATTGCCTATAGCCAATCGTAATGCTTAAAAGCTCTCCACATTCACTCTACTTCATTTTTCACCCTGAATGGTTTTACTTATATTTTTAATAAATTCTTTCTGGAGATATTTAAGAGACGTAAATTTTCCTGTTGCGTCTTTTATATAAAATCTAGTAGATCTACGAGTAGATGGGAAGAAAGGTAGTTTATAAATATGGAAAGCTAAGAATTACACGGAGAGTTTTCTAATCAGATTAATAATGCATTAGACTCAAAATCTATTTGAATATTGAGAAACATTTTCATGATCTCTCTAGGGACCTTTCAGAGTCACCAACCAAGAGTAATTAGTAAAAAATATATATAAAAATGTTAAAATGTAAAACTTAAGATCTCATCTTATTTACGGTTTTTTAATGTTTTATAGATAAATGAGTAAACGAGCTTCATCCTAAGAACGTTTTTTCTGGAATGGAAATGATCCCGGAGAACATTAATCAATAAGTCAAGATTTACCAGCTTTTACCGAGATCTAGCTTTAAGCGATGACATTGTTCGTTGGAATGAACTGTAATGTAATTTAATTTTAAACCATTAAACAGTGAAAGGATAGTCTTTTTCTCTTTCTCCTTTCATTTGAGTTGTTTGGACTATTAGATGGCCATTGTTTTTCAATTAACTGCGATAAATCGAATTAAACGGAAGACCAATTCGGTTTAAGTTCTCCCTGTCCTTCAAGCACGGAGTCGTAAAGGAAGAAAGCAGTATAATAGACCACGAAAGGGATATTTATATCAAAGGCCAGAAGGTCTCTAACGTACCATATCCCATCCACTGCGGGGTAAACATCTTTCGAGAAGAGACACGGACCTTAAATCCGATAAAGCCCAGCATTTAGGCGATCCCTCTTGAGCAGGATTTCCCCTCGTAATCCTCGCAGCGAAAAATTCGAATCACAAAACGTCGGGATCGCGCAACTTGGGACACGCTTCTGGAAAAGACAGCGTGGAGAGTCTTTAAAACCCCAAGAACGCGTTGGGAACAATCAATCTCGGTACTCCACGACGAAGGAGACGCTCCGTAAACCACCTCAAGACTCGAGAAAACCATCAATCTCCTTCTCTCTTACGTCTGGAGAGCGCATCCATCACATTTATTTTGGAAGTTAATATCCAGGTTGTTTAATCACCCTAAGACGCCTTAATTAATTCTGGACGAGGAAGGGAGGGATTTAAAATAAGACGGAGGCTACGGAAGATCTCGAGGCGTAACGGGGGGAGGAAACAAAAGAGTTGCGAGGGATGAAAACTTAGAGGAACTGCGCTCCGAAGGCCGATGCGCCCTTAGGCCGAAACGGGGTCGACGTAGCGCCAACCGACGACATTTGGCGCCGCGGTTCAGAGGGAGGGGCTCACGTCAAGAGTATGAGGAATCCCCAAATGGAATGGGGAGGAGAAAAGGTCAAAAGAGGGGAGGCCCCACCCACCGCCCCTCTAGAGCCAGCATGAAAAGCGAGGATTTACTCCGAAGAGAAGATGGAAGATAAGAAGCGCGACGGAAAGACGGGCAAGAGGAGGCTCAGGACGATGGAAGAGACATTAAAAATACAGGCGCATTAAGAGAGATGCAGGAACGGGTGAGATGAAAGAGCGACTCAAAAGATTCGGAAAGGAGAAACACTCCCGAAGAGGAAGAACCCGGTGAAAGGCGCGCGATAAAATTAAGAAAAATAAATAATGAGGAAACAAGGCTCGCGCGCAATTGTTGCTGCGGATTTTTCGGGGAGGACGGAGCTCAAGTCGGCCGAGGTAAGGATTAATTCGCAGCGGAAGGGGTGGGCGATCCGCCCGGGGCATGCGCCGGATTGCGCTGGAGGAAGCCTCTAGGGGGTTGAGAAGAGCAAAGTTTTCGGAGGGACAAAGAGGAGGTAGTCCGGAGTCTATTTAGACCCCCAAGGAAGCAAGAGGGAAAAATTGTCCCGAGAGAGAGAGGGAGAGTGGTAGGGGGTGAGAATGCGGGAAGGTATGCAAAGGAAGGGGAGGATGAAGTGAGGGGGAGTGATTGATTGATTAAAGGCTTTTGTTTGGGAGAGACGGAGAATAATGTCTCTTCTATCAAAGCTGTCGTCACGTAAGAATAACAAGAAAAACCTCAATGACTCATGCGGAGGGAAAAGCTTTAGAGAGAAAATAATAAAATAAGGTTGAAACATGAATATTAAGGGCGAATTAGCTTATAAAATTGTGTTTCGGCTCTAGTGAGAACTGATACAAGAAGGAAAGAAGCCGTTAGACATTGTAGCTTCTATATCATGCACGCCTAAGAATGAGAAGACTGAATTTAGCAGTACTTTTTCTGAGATTTCAGAAATAGATTGAGAAAAACAATGAGTTTTAGCATTAAATTTTTATTAATGAAACGAGAAAGTGTAAAATCGAAATGCCATGTTAAACTTTAAAGGTACAAGATTTTTCAAGGGAAAACTACCTCCTATCGTGGAGAGAAAATTCTTGAGAACCGAAGTTCTTCGGGGAGGATGGGACGACTTTATTAACATTATAATTTATACGGTATATCGAGATAAAAAAGAATTTCAGCACACATTTATTTTCTCTAAATTAAATTTAGGGTAAAGTGAGTTTGGGATGAGTTGGTGAAAGGTAGAAAAAGCAAAAAGAAGGGTGAGAGTGGAAAGTTTTGAAGAGACGGGCAGAGGAGGGGAAGAAAGGACCAGAGAGGACAAAGAGAGGTGGGAAGACGAAGAAATGCTGAGGGACAAAATGAAAGGGTGACATGCGCAGGTATTCTATCTTAAGGGCATTCCCGGACCAACTGTTGTTCCATCCAAAGCAGAAGGTTTGGGCTAAGAGCTTAGAACCAAGTACATGGGCTCTGGTATTGCCCTGAGGGATGAGCGAATTCTGGGGGGTCACGGATGGAAGGCCAGTGCCACCTGCCCTCGAGTGCCTTTTGTGTCGATTGGACACGGGTCGATTCCTGAGGCGAGCATTCAATTGGCCCTTTTCCGATTCCGGCCGTGCGCTCTTTTTGTTGCTGCGCATCGCTGGTGCTGAGCTAAGCCTTTTACTTTATTTTCGGTTATTTGCTGATTTTAAAACTAATTTGGAGAGCAATTTGAATAAACAGACGTGAAAGAGGCGTGGCTCGTTAGTGTATCCAAACGATTTCGGGGAAAATAACATCGATAGCTAAAAAGACTTTGTAAGCATGAATAGCGAATTTTTGTTGGTTTATCCCACTTACTGTAGCTATGGATGCATTAGCACCATGGATTGAATATGAATAGAAGAAACTCTAATTTAATTAGATTAAAGCCAGCCTTATGAGAATTTTGAGTGAGGAAATGCTATTCCATTGATTGGTGTAGGTTGTTAAGCATTTCACTTACATTGTAAAAAAATCTGATGTGGCCAGCACATGACTTTCTCCATATATATAAGATGTAAATATTTATCTACCGCAGTAATTTCGAACTCTATATTCCATCTAAAGTTGGAATATGAGTGATTAATATATATATATATATATTATTATCTTTGACTCCAAAAACATGAATAATAATGTTTTACGGGACATGATCGATGAAAAACGATGAAATTGGCATTTCGCCCATAAAACCCAGAGCGCCCACAAAGTACATAATCAGCAACTTCCGGTTTATCAGTATTTCATGAATAACTCCTACACAATCAGTGATACAAAAATATGTTTCAACCAAAAGTTATAGTAGATTTTGTTTTCTAAAACTTTTATTAATAATACTATATACCTAAATATCATATTTATGGAGATATTTTGAAAACCGGAAATGAGCTTTGAAGAATACAGCTCGACTTCCGGTAAACCGATTTACTCCAAAAACTAATCAACTCTTAAGAAACTAAATAAAGTACTATATATGAAATTTGGTGTTGATATAATGCATCGTTTTTATGTTAGAGCGCCCACAAAGTACATAACGGCTACTTCCGGTTTATCGGTATTTCACGAATAACTCCTAATCAACCGGTGATACAAAAATATGTTAAATACAAAAGTTATAGTAAATTACATTATCTAAAACTTTTATAAGCAATACAATGCACGTATATATCATATTTATGGAGATATTTTTAAAACCGGAAATGAGCTATAATGAATGAAGCTCGACTTCCGGTCAACCGATTTACTCCAAAAACAAATCAACTCTGACAGCACACACCATAGTACTATATACGAAGTTTGGTATTAATACGACCAATAGTTTTCACGATAGAGCGCCCACTAACACACACACACATACAGACACACACACACACACACACACACACACACACACACACACACACACACACACATACACACAGACATCATTCCGAAAATAGTCAAAACGTGTTCTAGGGACCCCAAAACATGTATTTCCGTTGAAATCTCGAAGTCGAATTTTTTCATGAAAACAATACTTTCTCTATACTTCGTATATGGAGAAAGTAAAAATCTGATGTGGCCAGCACATGACTTTCTCCATATGTAAGATGTGAATATTTATCTACGACAGTATTTTCGAACTCTATATTCCATCTAAACTTGGAAGATGAGTGATTAATTTATATCATATTATCTTTTACGTCACAAACATTATAAATAATGTTGTTCGGGATATGCTGGATGAAAAACGATGAAACTGGCCCTTCGCCCATAGAGTCCAGAGCGCCCACAAAGTATGTAGATAATCAGCAACTTCCGGTTTATCAGTATTTCATGAATAACTCCTACACAGTCAGTGATAAAAAAATATGTTTCAACCAAAAGTTATAGCAAATTACATTTTCTAAAACTTTTATATTTAATAGTATATACCTAAATATCATATTTATGGAGATATTATGAAAACCGGAAATGAGATTTGAAGAGTGAAGCTCAACTTCCGGTAAACTGATTTACTCCAAAAACTAATCAACTCTAAAAAAACAAACCAAAAAACTATATATGAAATTTGGTGTTGATACAATGAATGGTTTTCATGTTAGAGCGCCCACAATGTACCTAACAGCTACTTCCGGTTTATCGGTATATCACGAATAACTCCTAATCAACCGGTGATACAAAAATATGTTAAATACAAAAGGTATAGTAAATTACTTTATCTAAAACTTTTATAAGATATACAATATACGTATATATCATATTTATGGAGATATTTTGGATACCGGAAATGAGCTTTGATGAATGAAGCTCGACTTCCGGTAAACCGACTTACTCCAAAAACTAATCAACTCTGACAGCACACACCACAGTACTAAATACGAAGTTTGGTATTGATATGACCAATAGTTTTCACGTTAGAGCGCCCACAAACACACACACACACATACAGACACACACACACACACACACACACACACACACACACATACACACAGACATCATTCCGAAAATGGTCAAAACGTGTTCTAGGGACCCCAAAACGTGTATTTCCGTTGAAATCTTGAAGTCGAATTTTTTCATGAAAACAATACTTTCTCTATACTTCGTATATGGAGAAAGTAAAAAGAGCCTGAGCTGAATAATGACAGTAAAATAGTTCTCACATATGCCAAAAATTTGTTTACACATATCTAGGAGACGTAATATTTTAAATGCGAATTATAGAGAATTTAGGGATTAATTCCCTTGCTGGTAGTTTTATTGATTCATCCATGTGTGTAGCTTTGCCATAGAATCTGTTGGTAAGTATGGCTTCGGACGATTTTTTTGTGTAAGGATCGACATTCTACGAAATTGATGGGATCCATCTGCATGAAAAGTCAGAGGAGATGCAATGACTCGTAAAGGAGGGTTTATCACCAACGACAGAAAAGAATAAATATCTACCCTGCTTACGCGAAATATTATGACTGGACACAGAAGAGGGCAACGCAGTGTCTGTTTTTTCGTTGCTAAGCTCCTTCACCTTGTTTTGTTGTGTCAGAGGGGATTACGTGTTCTTTTAGAGACCATAATTCCAGTATTGAGGGGTTCATTTGAGGCTGTCCGTCTGCAGCCATGACAAGAAACGCTAGCGTCCTCCACGTTGGAGGGTTTTGCAGGGGTTCGGAGAAATGACTTCTGCAGCAGTGAGCTCAGTGCCGCTTCTTCGCGCTCCCTTGCATTCTACGGTGGTTCATTACGTCCTTGGAATAACGAGTACTCTTGTACGCATGCACCTATTTTCCACGTGGGAGACAAAGCGCTAAGCCGGATTCAAATGCAAATAAGGACCGCATAGGAAAAGAAATTCGCTTTAAATAGAGATAATAGCAAAATCGCAAATTTAACAAAAAGTTTCGACCTATGTACTGCATGAAAATTGTCACGGTGATACTTTTCGAACAAAGAAGTGAACCGAAGAATCTGGGGGCCCAATAGCAGCATTGGATTCCTAAAATAATGCAAAGGAGATGATTTTCAATAGGTATTTTTTATTTTTTATGCACATGAACACACCGAAAGGTGAAACACTCATGTACGAAAATCAATACAGCTTTAAATCCTATACTCTGGAGACCCTAACCAAGCAGGGTTAATCAGTACAAGGTCAAACATTAGGAAAGATTAAAAGAAGGAATTTGACAGGTAAATACGGAAAGTTATGAATGTGCTCTCAAAAGATTAGTTCGAATGAAAACTTTTAATATAGTGGCAAATGGCAAATATAAAGGCAAATGAGACATTCTGTAGTTTCAATTGCTTCTTATGCTTTAATCTAATTTTGTGAACCTTTATTGAAGCATGTATTGATGGAGTATGCGTAAATGATACATATTATTGACAAATATAACCAAGAGAACCTCACAATCAGAAAGACTCTAAAAAGATGGTTTAATACGAGTAACTGAAATGCAAATTTCATGGTTTGAGAATCGCTCAGCATGATGATGAAAATATTTCTTAATTAATCAAAAAAAATCTTAGTGCTGTTGGAATGAGAGGTACACTTCTTGAAAACGACTGTGGCGATTAATTTTTAAAGAGAGAAGTGCATGACAGAAAATCCACCCCGACATCTAGAGTAATTATCACAGAATATTTAAAAATAAGCGTATAGAAAACATGTTTACTGCAAGTCTTCATCGTAAACTCCTTGAAGCGATTCATAAGTGATGTTGTTATTAAAGAAATAAAGCATTAAAATGACGGAGAACATAATTTTCCCCATTAAGCCCAAATTTGCAGTACTTCAAAGATAATTATATAGATTCATCATATTAAAGATGATGATAACTATTAATAGTTGAAATCAATCCGGTCGCATTAAACAATATTTTGAGAAACTTTTGATTAGTTAATTCCACCACAAATATTAAAGAATTGAGAAACAGCTCAGAGCACTTGAAAAAGCACGCGATACATTACTTATAGTTAAGTGTAGACTCGATGTTAGGAGTTGAACTGTTTCAGTGAACGTTAAGAGGATTAAATTTAGCTTATTCTACTATTTTCAGTCGAAGCATCAATGGAGTTGACGAAGCAAAGCTGTAAATTTTAATCGATTGAATGAACCCAGCATTCGTGGGTTACTTGATAACAGAGGAGGTTGCCAGGAGATAGGATTGTAAACTGACCTCTAGAGAATATCGCAAGGTGGATAACAAGATGATTATGTAGTTTAAAAATATCCGCCCCATGAAATCGATTTATAAACGCCTGGCTTCTCGTAATCCCCGAGGACAAAATCGCCCTTAATCGCCCACGCTATTCACGCTAAAAGGGATATACGGACTAAGATCTTGAGTTTCCCTTTCTCTCCACGCTTCTTACAGGGAATTATGGAGACACCGTGAAATTTAAACGCTAATTGGCTTATCCTGAGACTCCCTTTCATTGGAAATGCCCGGATTTATTTTGAACGGGTATACCTTCCCTAAAGAGTGACCGCCATTGTCTGTGATCTGAGTTTGGATAAACTTGGGAAATATCGTTACCACGAGCATTCTTTTTCTGTGATGTCTCAATAATATTAACTATAAAATTATTGAGATTCGATGCGAATAAATTCAGTTTATTTCATAAACATAAACGAAATTAAAGCTATTGATATTCAGGAAATTTTGCAAAGAAAAAGGAAATGCGGACCCAAATGAATCTTGTAATTCTGATTGCAACTTTTACGATTTACTTAAGAGCACTGGATTATTTAAACCTTAAGGGTCTTAAGTTTACTCCATTAACATATTCCGTAAACCCTAACACAACGGATAACTTAAGTATCCACGCACTCAGGTATAAATTTTTAAGTGGTTTGGACCGACTAAAGAAAACCTTATTCCCTGAAAGCAGAGTAGTTTCAGTGCACAGAAGTTTGATGGGATAACAGAACTAATGGCGAAAAGGTCTGAGGTGATGGAGTTGAGCAATCCGATCCCTGACCCTTCGGAGGAACCAGACGGTATTACTTAGGGTTAGCTTAGAAGGGATTTAAGTCAACCGATCTTATCTCAATCATCCTGAAAGCCCACAGGTGAGTGCCTATCTTCTGTCATCTCTTTTTTAGATTTATTTACTCCGCTTTCCTTCTAGGAGTACTCTATCTCATTACGAGTACTCTTCTATCAGTACAAGAGAACCATTTCGCATTGAGTTATTTGAATGGAAGAGAAGAATCACGTTGCAACGGTTATTCTTAAGCGGATTACAAAACATTGCGACATCTTTGGATTGGATTTCTCGTCAAGGTCATGTCATTTACAAATTACGCAAACCACGCCGTACTTGGAGCTCGCGTATGCATACATTGAAACATGATCTTCCACCAAGCTCGTGATTACCTCAGTTGCAGGAGAGATGTGTGCCCATCATTAGAAAGTCACTCGGACGATACCATTTTATGACCACCTTTCCCCACGACATTCGAAAGAGCGAAGTTAGAATGGCTTGACAGCTGATAATAACCGCAGTCCGGGAAACCTCCTCAGCAAATAGATCACAAGCGGTACTTAGTGTCTACGCTCCTGTTTTCAAAATGAAAATAATAATGAGAAAGAGCTCCCGGAAGAAAGTAATTACAACGGCCATGGGAGCGTCCCTCTTTAAAAAGAGACAAATTCCTCTCGCATCCTATCGCTCCCTCACGACCAATTGTGCGCGGGCCCGTACACGTCATTAAAAAAATTCATATAACCGAGGCGCTGTTGAGAGGACGATGAAAACCCTGAGTGATGATGCAAAATCCAAACAATGACGAAAGGTTCGAGATGATGACGAGCTGTAAAAGTAGAAAAAGGAAGAGCTGAAAACGCTCGAACGAGCTTAAATCCGCAGAAAGAAACACCGTCACGGGAAGCCTCGTGATGTAATCACCGTTGGCCGACCACCCCCATTCGACTCTCCTTCCCATTAGAATCTCCACCCACGCCATTCCTTGGCTAAAATCCGCGCCCATCCTCCGAGCAAACGCTGGAATGACGACTTTTCCGCGCTCCGTTCGTTCCCCATCCCTCCACAAGGGGAGCCACTGTATCTCTCTTGCCCTCTCTAGGCCCCATTTCTCCTTCCTCTTCATTTCCTCGGCGATTGCTCCAAATTGCCCCGACGAGATGAGTAGGGACGTTTCAGCGGGAAGTGTGGGGAGAGCGAATAGTATGTTCGATAGGACGTAGGATCTCCCGGGAGACGCGGAGGTCGTTGAGGACTAGAGATGAGAGCGTAATCCTCCTCATCTGGTCCATCTTTCTCTCCGTTCCCCAATTCGCGCCACGACCGGACGTGCGCCGTGGTCGACTGTCACGTGCCTTGGCGCGCTCGTGAGTCCGCCATTCCGTGTGCCGACGGTCAATCTCCTTCCCCACCAGAGTACACTCTCGATTTCTCTGCACTCGATGTACTGAGAGAGACGTTTTATTTTGTTGGAGAGTTGGCGCGTGGAAGCGGCTGAAGAGATTCGAAACGCGCTCTCGAGGCATCGCGTGATGGGGGGGAAATCTCGGTGATATCCGGCTGACATCAAAGGATGTTGATGAGTTCTGTTCCGAAATTAACTGTTGTACTAAACAGAGTACGGTCATTTAGCTCTACCTAAAATTGATAGATTATACACAATGTATGAACAAAAACGTTTGAATTAAATTCAGACTAATAACTCATGTAATGAGCTAATGAGATCAATTACGCTGCGCAAAATGTGTTTCTCTACGATCATAAAGAGAGGCATGATTTAATTTTAAAGGAATCGTTGAAATGGTTGTAATTAAAAGGGAAAATATAACGTAAAGCACGTTAGAAAAATTAAAATTCGTCATTTGATTGATACAAATTGATCTTCATGGGTCATACTGAAAGATCTCACACACATTCTTTAGTTATTTGTTCACATAATAGAGGAATATCCGCTTACATTCTTGCATTACCAATCATTTCAAGTAATAGCTTGTAATAAAGTAAGCAAGAATATTCCCGAACTCGTTTTTACGTCCATACAGATTCATGATAAACGCTGAGGGAACTCAAACTTAAGAGCATGTTTAATTAGAGCACAAAATTGATCAACTCTAGGTTAAATTTTACAGCTAAAAAAATATCATCTCATTAAAGCGAAGTCGTGAAAGGCTGTAATGAAAATCGACAAACTTAACGGAGAAAAATTCCAACTCCGAGTTTTAGCTTGAGCATATAAGATCTCTTCATTTGCGGCAAGTTCTAATTCGCCATTTACATACGGTACTTCAGACTTCGTTCCTCAACATTCCGCGGTAAATTTCAACTTCGTCAAAACTCTCCTCATTTGCCCTTGAATCTTTCTTTCTTCTAGTTCTTTCTGCAAAACTCATTCCCTGCTCCGCGTCTCCGTTTTCCCCAATAACCCAATTCTTTAGCTCACTCACTTATTGAAGATGTGTTCTTTCCGCGAAGTTAAACCAATCATTTAGGAACTGTTACCAAAAGGGAACTGCGATCTACGCCTAGGATACCGTAACGCGTCCACGATTCCTGAGAGCTACGCACCTTTTTTTCACTCACCCAGTCACCTCGCGAGGAAACTTGTGAGAGGAGAAAAACTTATTTTTAACCTTTCAAAGGTCCTCGCTAATTGAATTCCGTGCTTTCATCCTCGCCTTTCCTTTCCCTTTCTCCGCGTGGAAGTTAACATTCTACTCTAATCCATACCACCATGTTGGGCGGGGTAGATGTTGGTGCAGGGGGTCGAAGATATGTTTTCCTGCAGTGGATTTTTTTTCCCTAAGAATCTCTTAGGTTTTTATATCCACAATTCTTCTATTTTTTTCTTCTTCTAATTTCATAATTAATGACGATGGGTTAGATAGAAGAAGAGACTTTTAAGTCTCAATCTCGCCCAAATAAAGACGATTTATTATTATTATTATATTGAGACTGTCAACCAGAATACAGACTAAGAGAAAAATGGCCTGGAAAAATTTGGCATCAATTTGCTCTGAAAATGTTGGAGATACAATCCACGCTGATAATTGAAACAATATTACTCCAGAAAAGTGAACAAGTGAATGATCGTATCAAAGATAACTTGAGTCTTGTATCTTTGAAGTGCTTTGATTCTTTTATCGCTCTATATCTAACCCTGTGTTCAGAGATGATCCGGACAATTTAATCTAGGATTTAGAAATAAATATACTTTTTTATAATAATTATTTGTATGATTTCAACGATAATCAAAGTATGCATAGTTTCAATATTATTGCTAAGAATATCACTATACAAAGTTTCAAGGAACATCCAACACAATTACAGATTACCTATATACAATATATGTTATATTTATAAATAGTATATTTGAAATAATCCTAGGTCATCATTTCAGTTCCACCTTAAAGTAATAGTATAAACGCAAATAAAAATATTATGAAAATTACTCTAAATTTCCCGAATGAGATCACGTCTCCGAACGAGAAAACCTGAAGGATGAACTTCCGATATTCCACTTAGTATTCATTCATACGGAAGTAATTGTGCGTTTTCTCATGTCAAAAAATATAGAGATCACATTTCAGATTTCTTTTCATATGCATAAGAAGAGAGATTAACCTTTTTCGGTCGAACATATCATCGCTGTAGCCCACGTCATTTTTCTCCTTCGACCCGGAGAAAATTTCACGCTACCGAATTTCGAGCTCCAACGGCTCTATAACGAAAACCAAATAAAGGAGGGCAATCCACATTTGCCGAGCTATTTACACGCTTTCGCTCATGCGAAAAATCCATCCGACATGAGGGATCAAGCCTTTCCGGTCCTAACCTTTTCTTATCCCTAGTTCGCAATTTCCCTTTTTGCCCAAACGTGCGACCTCGTAAATCCTCCCTTCGCGGACCTAATCGCACCTCCACTTCCTCAAGAGACTCCTTTTCAGCCTCCCACTTCCTTATTCCTCGCTGCTATCTTTTCAAGGGGTGCTAATTCTCACCCCTCTTCGCCATCCATCATTAAGGGCGCCCGAAGGAAACGTCAACGGGCAAAGGAGCCAAGATCGTGGAAGAGAGGAGTAAAAAAGACAGCAATTACTCATCAGTGCGGTGTAAAAGGCGAGCCGAACCGGTTAGCGAGCTGTCCGATTCCCTTTCTCGGTGACGAGTCACCGGAATAAAAAATGCCGTGTAGTGACCCTGAGCAAGGGGGATGATTTCGAAGCTATTTGGGCGTGAATAAAGAAGCATCGGTGTGGAAAAAGGGGGGCTGAATTGGAGCAAGCTGGGGTGGGATTTATAACAAGGGATGGATGGTCAGGAATACATAAGTGATGTATGAATTACGGATTGAAATAATATTATCAGAGGGGGAAAGAGCACTAGTGTGGATGGGAACGTGAGGAGGAAACTTGCCGAAGAATTCCTGCCAATCAGTAAATTGTATGAAACTAAATGGATGAAAATATATACTTATCCAGTTATGAATTTCCTACTTATTATTCTGCTCACTAGCTTTTCTGAATTTATGATCAGTCAAGTAACAATGGAAACAATGAATTACAGGGAAAAATTTGGTCCTATATACGGAACAGGATGGAAACATACTTCTATATCAGGGACGAATAAAACTAATTTTCAAATCTGTCTTTCGAACTCACCATCACCCAAGTATTGGCTTTATCGTTCACCCTTCACTAAAAAGTTATCTTTTGGATTTACTACAACTGTGAATTGCTGGTAAACATCTCGTGGATGCATAGTTTCATTTTAATCCATACAGCATACGCGAGGCTAGGCAATTCGCCTACATTAACGAAAGATTACGTATGTAAAAGATCTGAAGTGGAAAACTGGTTTTTTGTGAAAAATTGATATTCCTAAACTGTTCAAGTAATGCAAACTAGAATGAAAAGTATGTTGAAAATTCACCTTGTCGTTCAGGGATCTATTTTTCAGTTTTGAAGGATCCGCCTTATTACAACCGTAACTGGAGGTACAGGCATCTAGTTCTGATGCGACTTCCTATGCTAGTAATGATAATAAAATAGAGAAAGTAAGACAAACATCAATACAGGCGTGATTATATAAACATCAACCAATTCGAATATGTAATAAAAAGACGTTTGGTAGTGAATTTATGGAGATCGAGTAAATCAACTTTCACTTTGAGGGATAAAAATTTCAAAAAGGCTCTTCCAAAGCCTCCAATACAGTTGAAATGAAAGCGACGCAGCGACGCTGCCTGGAACCACGATTCGAACACCACAACCACGGGGATTAGACGGATAAACCAGATTCCGAACGGCGCATCGGCCACATGTTGCACGACTCGCGAGCGATACTGGTTCGGATCAAAGCGCTCTTTCGCATCGAGAGCTCGAAATCGATCACCGGATTCAGCTAAAGCTGCTCCGAAAATGCAGTCCATCACAAAAAAACGCTAAACAAACCTCACGGTAAAATAAACAGCGGGAAGAGGGAAGCTTCCGATGGCGTGAATTATGGGAAATGCGAGCGTCAATATCGCGCGGTCCATCATTTTCTCTCTGTTGCGCACTAAACGTTCCGCTTGAAGCTCCCCTCTCGTCGCCATCAACAATTATTCCGGCCGTAAAAGAGCAAATGGCACGCGTGCTCAATTAATCGCCAACGGCCGCCAGTGCTCTTCACCTCATTTGCGCCCTACGGCAATCTCACGCCCCTGCAATTCCTTCGCCTCCTCTTACGTCACCGTCAAAGGGTAAATTCCCCCGAAAAATCCGTCCGGTCGAAGGTCCACACTGCGGCAGCTGAGCGCACACTGTGCGGATCGGCCTCATCTCCATCACAATGGGGAACACACACACACCGTTACTACAAACGCACCCATCCCTCGCCTATTTGCGACCATTCATTTCTACTCGACTTAATAACAGGGCTAATTGCCAGACAAGCGAGGATCCCGTGGGACTAATGCATTATGCAAGCCTCCGCCTTGTGGACTAATACCAGAAAACCCTTTCTGCATTCTTCCCCCACGCGGGACCTCCGTGCAGAACCGGAATGGGACGGATGTGTGATCTCACCCAATGCGCGCTGTTTAGAAAGAGTACGGGCGACGTGCGGTCAGGGCCCTCTCTTTCGTTCGTTACGTCGTCAAACAAGATCGGTGAGGAGGAAGGTTCCGTTTGAGGTTTGCGGTTATCTTTTTTCATCCGATACCTCCGAGAGCGAAGTTGCGAGTGCGCCGGTAGTGAAAGGTCGTGAGGTTGAACGGACTTTTCTCCCTTCCCCGGGGGCAGCGGGGCTTCGCTTTGCGAAACGGTAGAGATATGATTGCGAGGTTGAAATCTCGCAGAATTGAACAAAGGGGTTGGTAATTGAAACGAAGCTGCGATTTGAGTAGTGCCGGAAGGAAAAAAGGCCAACGGAGCTGTCCGATTCCTACCAACAGGCTAATGAGGTCTTTTAAGGCCTCGGCGTTTTAAAGCCCTTCTTTATGACTTCCATTTCGTGCCCGATATGAAGGGGGAACGAGGTAAAGGGACTATCGGGAATCCTAATAACCAGCCGCCAATCCGGTTTTGAGGGCGCGAGTAAGGAAGGTACGTATGCAGGATCATATGGAAGGTGGGGGAATATTATTTCGTGAGGGAAGTTGTTTTGACTGAGGGAAAGCCGACTGAAATGGTAGAAACATATGCGTGTGATGACTTCGTGGCCTTTGTAAATGAGTTATTTCACAATGAAACTCTTTCATAGCGGTTTATGCGGATGATAGAGGGATATGAAATGACTGGCAAGCGAAGGACAGGCTAGAAAATGATTTCCAGCTGTCGGATGCAAGCAACAATGGGAACGGTTCCGGAAATAATGGTGAGAATATCCGGTAATTTAGAAATGCATTCAAGGTCTAATAATAGATGTTGAGCGATAAAATATTTAATCGATAAACATTATGTGACAGACATTTTTTCTTCTCCGCTGCTTTAAAATGCATTTGAAATTGCTCATAATCCAAACAGAATAACAAATGTGGGATTCATCGGAGCAATCTGGTGCTCAAAAGAAGCGGGGCAATCTGGTGCAAAAAGAATCCCAACCGGATATTTGGTGTAAAATAACAAATTTAGTCATACTTAGTGCAGAAATATGAAAAAACACCCTCTGAGAAGGAATGCTTCTACATTATTCATTAAATCGGCATGAAGTCGATATCGTCTGTGTCACATGAACACAGTACGTGCAAGAAACGTTGAAACTTTCAGTTCTCTAAAATAACAGAGTAGCGACTCTATTATCCCATATTGTTTAATTACTCAAAGTTCCTACTGATTAACTGCTTGTATTTGTTCGGAACGCTTGAACTTATTAAATGAAACTTCCTTTTAATAATCGTAATCATGAAAACATTTATTCAACCGATATCAGTAAATTTTCAATACATGGTTATTTGGTATGATATGAATAGATGGATTCATCTTTATAACTTCTAACATAATATAAGGAAAGTAAAGGCCTAAAAGTACAAAAGAACAAATATATAACAATTTGTGATTAGGATTGGAAACTAATATCTCCTGGAAATTAGAAATATCAACTAAAACTGCAATTGACTAGTTTGAATAGAAAACGATGAATGAATTCCAATTCTCTGTTTACAAAGATAACATTTAATTACAAAGTACGAGTGAATGAACGCTGTGTTCGAGCAATTAATTCTGTGAAAATGGGATTTGCATCAGGCTTAATTGGTTTTCTTGTTCTGGGCAATTTTCTTCGAACTCAAATTATTTCATCTTATTAATCTTCGATTGGAATAACAGAGTACCTTGTATATCCAATATTAACGGCAAAAACCTTAAATAAATTTACAAATGGATTACGTTTGGCCAAATTTCAATTAATATGATAAATTTACATACACCGAGATGAAAACAAGAAATGGGAAATATTCACGATTTTCGCTTACTTCGAAAAAGAGTTCACAAACAAAATTATGTTTTATAATGAGTATGAAAGAACTGTTTTCCACGTGACATGGGATGTCATCCTTTAAAATGTCCGCATCTTCCTTCAGAAATAGAATTTGCTATAATATACATTTCACTTTACTAGTCAAGCACTACCCGTAGGAAAATTGGAGATAGTGAATTACTTATAAGCACGTACACATAAATACATCGCGCATAAAAACCGAAATATTTTTATAGAAAATTCAGGTGTAATTACTCCCGAGAGACTGCCAGGAAAATATTTTTTACAAAAGAATTTGTGTGTTCTCAGAATTTCCAGTTCTGAGTGTAAGTGACCTGTAAAATTGATCTTTTACGTACGTACGCATTTCAGAGGTCACCATTAATTGGAATAAATAGGAAATCTTTCGAGAAGAAACAATCTCCTCTTCCAGGCAAATCCTTCTGCTGAAATAAGATCGGAGGGGATAACATAAACGAGGGAAATTCCAAACTCTGTAGAGCATATAAATTGGACATTGAGTAATTATTTTCTCCCAGGGCATTTCCTCACGTAATAAGGTGCCCTATTAAGAAATATTCATCCCGTAACGTAAATCCTTGCATATTAAACAGAATTTATCCCAGTTGGAATTGTAATAAAACTGTATATCCGAAGGATATTAGGTTGATTCATTCCGAAATTTAGAAACTGCTGCAGGAGTGTTTACCTTGTAACAGAATATTAGATATGTTAGGGTATCTACTCTGAGGGATTAACTAATATTTTACTTTCTTCTACAATAAACTGTTTATTCGTGATTAAGATGTGTTGTTTTTACATTTCAACGTATGCAAATTGTTAGAAAACGGTGCATATTAGATATTATAATAATTTGGCATCTCGTTTAGAATGATATTTACATTTACATCTATACCCCGCGAGCAACAAAATAGCAAATGGGTGGGGGTTTGAAAAGAACTACCAAAATGGTTGGAAGAAGGGAAAACCTTCAAGGAGGCTTGGGCGACGGAAGGTCAGCGCATCGAAGCCTTTTGTTTTTTTGTTTGCTGCTAATAGATGTATATCCATTTTCTATCCTCTTGATTCAGGTATTCCATAAATGAATTTTAACATGCCGTCGGAAGTCTAACATCGCAGTTAGGAATTCGAACTTTTAGATACATGCTGAGAAGTTACTTTAGAGATACATTAAAAATACTTGTAAATGCATCAAGTTGGGGTAAACGACGAACAATGGTATCAACATGTATGAGCAAGCATGCGAGTGAATCATTATCTATGTAAACAAGCATCCCGTTACGCGATCGCTTTGCAATGCTTTTTGAAGCCGATGGATGCGACCGCTGGGGTCCCGGCATATTCGCTCACGAAAAGATCCTTTCACGCCTCACCGAACGGCAATAAATCCACCAAACAATCGCCACTCACGCGGATGGAAACCGACATTTTTTTCAAAGTCGCGGCCGAAAAAAAATGCACGAAACTTTAGCCACTTTCAGCGGCGGTGCGGCCGAGGGCATAATTCTTGTTTCCCATCCTTCGCTTCCTTTATTCCTTCACGTTCTCCCCTCCTCATCTCTCTCCCATTCATTTCCCTCTCGAGAGAACCCTTCCCTTCCTCTTTCGTTTGTTTTTCGCTCCCCCGAACGCATTTCGAATGTTCGGAAAGTTCTTCGCTCGAAAATCACGTCCTCCTCCGGGCTTTGCGGAGTGACGCCCACGTTCGGATGCATGCACATATATCTTGAGGAGGATCCCGAGCGATGATCCGACCGAGCAAGAAACGCTTACAGAGCGCGGTTTTAAGCCCTGTATAAAAATCTAGGG
This sequence comes from Sympetrum striolatum, assembly GCA_947579665.1. Taxonomy (NCBI): domain Eukaryota; kingdom Metazoa; phylum Arthropoda; class Insecta; order Odonata; family Libellulidae; genus Sympetrum; species Sympetrum striolatum. The sequence continues at coordinate 103,657,734 of OX388341.1, read as the reverse complement.
CACGGCAGTAGATCTTCATCTGTTGGAGTTTGGGGAGACGAGGACCTCTCACATTTATTTTTTTAAAACGGGCGCGGCCCTCCCTTGCTTTATCCAGCACGTCGAAGTATCGAGCCGATCGTGTCTCTAGATTGTCAGTACGTGGTAAGGGCTAAACCGCGGTGAATTTTTAAAGAAAACTAGATTCCGGACTGGAAATATAGCTTTTTGGGGAGGTTTTTGATTAATGATGCCAGGCTCCCTAGATGTAATCTTGGAAATTGGTGTATGTAGTCGCCAATTATTAATGAGGTGAGGATGCAGAGCGTCCATTGGACCCCGTTTCTGAAGATTACTTAGGCGAGGAAATGGGAATACATCGGTGGTGCTGCAGGTGCTCGGTTCACACGAGCTACCATGTTCCACGTTTGAGAGCTATAGGCAAAAAAATTTACCTCCCGAATGGGATGATGAGAAAATTGTTTCCCACGGAGAGATGGTCATGCAGTTGGCAATAAAGTACACACCAGAAAGTTTAGGAATTGATGTTTAATATCCAGGCTCGATTATGTAGTTAAGCGAAATTTGTTGCGAAAAGGCAGAACTGAAGCATTACTGCCCAACGGGCAGTATAGCAGACTAATTCATGCTTATATGTAATTTCCGATTTCATTACTCAGTTACCAGAACTCCTCAACTAGCACGGTGGAGAGTTAGTGAGTTAAATTCATATGCAAATTTAACGCTTTCTATTTCCAACAAAACGGCGCCTGTAGCATTTGAAAATAGCGAAAATAACCCAGAGCAATTATTGAAACGAACATAGCAATAGCTCTACTCTTGCATGTCAATTTAATTTCTCATGCTTTTATTAACTCAAATACGAGCTATTGTGTAGAAAGTAGCACTTCGTGTAATAACTCCTCTTTGGTTAGTAATGTATTCATGACCAATTTAATCGCCAAATAAACTACTTCAATTTCCAACATTTGTTGACAATTCTTTCATTCCATTTCCCTTTTTTAAACAACGCACTCCATTAATCTGAGAGCCTGCAGCACAATATGCGATTGATGTAGTTCTCGTTCATTTAACTCCTACTCTTGCATTTCCTTCCTCAAAGCGCTGGTGACGTCTCCCATCCATAAAACAACAATGGCGGACAGACTCATCAGAGTTCTCTCACGAATGACTTTCTGTTTCCTTAGCTCTCCTTTCTCTTGTCCCCGCCACATTCCATCTCTCTTCCCCTCCCTCCAACTCTCCGCTACATCTACCATTCACTTACCCACAATCCTCTTTTTCGCCTCCGCTTTTTCTTCTCCGATTCTTTCCTTTCTCTCCCATTTAACAGTTTCCCTCCGCTATTTCCCTCTATGCTGGGGATAACTTCATTTTTACTTCTCTCTCTCTCCCTCCAGCGCCTTCGCTTCTGCATCCCGGAATACGCATTTCGCTCTGTTTCGTTCGCTTACTGTTGACTCGTCCGTGAATCAGCCTTTCCTTCCGGTTCCATTTCTTTTGGCACTCACCATTTCCCTTTGTCTTTCCCGACTATTTTTCCATACGTTTTTCTCCCCAAAGTCCTACTTTATCCCTCGCGTTTTTTAGGTACGGAACTATAATTCAGTGGCGGACGCTGAGTGGGGGGAGATGAAGGTCATAAACTTGACCCTCATGAATACTTAAGCTTATAAAACTTCGAATCTTCCAATATTTTCAAACTACCGGAGTTATACGCTAAAGTGAATGGCAAAATTATAAATAATAACTAAATAATTTATAAAGAATGTAGTACCACCACTACATCAGTGGTTAGTAATACATTTTTGAAGTAAATTTGGTGACTGGTATCCCAATAATTCATTTGTATAATGATTGACTTCATGCTTTAATATTAAACATTTATGTATATACTAATTTTTACTTTCTCCCTATACGTAGTATAGAGAAAGTATTGTATTCGCAAAAAAATTCGACCTCCAGATTTTGACGGAAATAAATGTTTTGGGACCCATAGAGCTCATTTTCGCTATTTCCCCGAACATGTCTATCTGTGTGTCTGTGAGTCTGTGTGTCTGTCTGTGGTAAAAAAGTTTGTGTGCGCTCTATCTTAAAAAGTAATTATCCGATCATTTCCAAACTTCATATTTAGTATTTTCCTAACAATGCCAAAAGTTGATTAGATTTTGGTGAATAGCGCTTAACCGGAAGTTTCGGTTAAACCGGAACAAAAGTTTGTTTCTTTAATATCTCTGTCAAAATGCAATATAGGTATATGCAATTAAATACAAAAGTTATAGATAATGTACTTTACTACAACTTGTGTATGATATATTTTTTCGTAACACTGATTGCGTAGGAGTTATTCTTCAATAATGGTTAACCGGAAGTTGTTGTTTATCCAAAAATAGAAGTTTTTCATATATATCGCTGTCAAAATGCAATGTAGGTATATACAATTACATACAGAAGTTATAGATAATGTACTTTACTACAACTTTTGTATGATACATTTTTTCGTAACACCGATTATTTAGGAGTTATTCTTCAATAATGGTTAACCGGAAGTTGTTGTTTATCCAGAAATTGAAGTTTTTCATACATATCTCTGACAGAATGCAATGTACGTATATACAATTATGTACCAAAGTTATAGATAATGAATTTTACTACAACTTTTGTATAACACATTCTCCTTTAACATTCATTGTTTTGGAATTATTTATATATTACCGGCATAGGCTTCTGTTTTCAATAAATATGGAGAAAGTCATGTGTTGGCCACATCAGATTTTTTTGCACATAAGAGCACTGATCATTCTTTACATTCTGATCATTCGTTAAAAACGGACATGATAGAGATACCAAGTGAAAAGGAACGCGGTAAAAACTTTATTTCCCCTATCTCTTTCAACCAGAATGGTTCTTGTTATGCACATAACTTGGCTAAATACAATCCCCTTTGTCTCCCTTTCCTTTTCAATGGTTTCTCCGTCCTTTCATACTTTCATCTGCAATCTTCTTTAGATTCCGCAATTTTCTTCTGCTCCATTCTTCTCTCCACTTTATAAAACCTTAATTTCCTTCCCAACCTTTTATCCCCGTACGATCCTCCCCGTCCCTCCGCCTTAATCACTCACGGCCTTCTTTCTCTTTCACATCGCTTCTTTCCTGAATCATCGGCTCTTTTTCCTTGATTAACTTCCCTTCGTCGTATGCGCATGGAGATTCCGCGTCCAATGAAGCGATCTCTACGAAAATTCGGGAAATTTTTACAGCACTTCGTCGGCAAAATTAAATTCCGTACGAAACCGCTATTTTCAAAGAAACCTTTACGTCGGACCAAAACGGATTATGTTAATCCCGATATAAATCTTCGAGGTTGGCTTCCCTGCGCCGTGATTTGGCTCCCCGTTTAATCTTATGGGTGAGCAGATAGTTGCGAACCCTCCCTTCGCTGGGTGGGCATCTTCTCCCAACTTCATTTGTTTTCTTTCCTCTCTTCCTCCCTCGTCATGCACGTCTTTCTCTTACCTCGATTCACTCTGACAACTCTCTCTCCTTCCAGCGACGTCTCCTTCCACTCCAATCTATTTCATCACCCAATTACACCCTTACTCAACCAATTTCTCCACAATTACTTCTTTCTTACCACTTCGTCCTCCAAACTTTTCACCCTCCAGCCCAACCCGCTTCCTTCCTAGCCTTCCTCACTTAAAGCCGTTCCTTTTGTTTCAACGGAGTTCCGGTTCCTTTCCTTAAGACACCAATTACACCCTTTTCTCATTCAATTCCTCCACAATTCCATCTTTACATCCATCCTTGTCTTTCATATTCCTTCTTTCATCAACCCATTACTTAACCAACGCAATTCCATCCTTCCATCATTTCTCCTTGTTCTCCTTCCATCTGCACTCTCCAATTGCTATAATTACTAATTCTTACTTCAGCTCTAATATCCCATCAAAACTTTTGGTCGTTTCGTTCCCACAAGACAGCCGCAAGCAAAACGAAGATGATTTTAAATACAGTTTAATGACAAAACTTGTACAAATTCCACAAAATTGAGAAAATACAAAACAGTTGACCGGTTTCGGCGACAATTACGCCATTATCAGAACTGCCCTAGTAAGAAATCATCGGAAGATGATTTTCTTACTAGGGCAGGAAACAAGTAAGGCAACTACAATATCATTATCAATTTTAATACGAGACCCAAAAGTTCCATCTTGTTAAATTACAGGGACATTATCGATTGTTAAATTTTCAACGATTTAATCAATCACGAAAAGTGGAAAAGAATTAAGTACGTGAAGTACTATCATTATAATGATTATAAATTTATTTAGACATAAATACTTCCAAACTTAAACCAGAGGTACTTCTTTTCGAATATGCATTGAACATAGCCTTGAAGTTTCATTATCTACTCGAACAATGTATAAAAAACACGATCTTCCTAAATTTTTGCTTCTCTATAAAGTTTTCATTCAGTAATAACAGTTATTTTTTCTTAAAGTTTAAGTAACAAAATTAACTAAGTAGTAAGTAGTAAAAGTAAGTAAGTTTAAGTAACGGTGACCCAAAAAGAGATGATAGGCAACATGACAGCTGAATATATTCCTTTTGCCGCCAATAATTGCATCCCAGTGTTCCAATCCAATCTTGCACTCGTCCACAATTTCCGAACCCAAACAACTTTCGCTTCCCTCGCACAATTCCAATTTGCCACAATTCCTCTTTTTCACCTATGCAACCTTGATTCTTCTCGTATCTTACTTCCCTCATCCGTCCATCCATTAACTCCATTCCCACGCCCTCTCCCACGGGGGCCGCAATGCCGACCATTTTGGAGTCTTAAAACGCCCTCAATCAGGCGGAGTGACGCGAGGGAAAAAATGGAAATTGGGGATTCGCCGAGCGACAAAACATGAAAAAAGGGAACAAGTCGACTTAAGACCGGCGCTTGAGCTATCCTCCCGGAGCCGAGCGATGGGCGAAATAAAAAACAAACCTGAGAAGAAAAGCCAAACAGATTAGTTTCGCTCGAAAAAGCGAAAAAAGAAAGAAAAATGAATGTCTCCGAAGCGTATTAATTAAACTGCGGCGGCGATAAATATGTCGCCTTTTCGCAGATTCTGTCATCCATTTCAATTTTTTTAGCTCGCGCTATTTTTGCTAGGCTCCGCTGTCGTTGCGGTACTTTGAGAATCTTTTAAGATGGATTTAATGTAGGGGGAATTTCGCGCTTTATTTACTTTAGGGCTCAGCGTAAATTCGAGGGATTTAAGATTTCGAGAGCAGAACTTGTTGAGTAGTTAAAGCAAGATCGTTATTCTTTTCGCGCATTAATACAAGCGGTCGTTATTTATTCCTTTCGTCGTCTGAGTTTGGACACATTACATATATCTAACGAGTTCGAGTTTTCCTCGTTCATTTCTGTCAAGTTATGACGTAAAAACCGGCGTCATTAACGAAATCGGGTGGAATAATCCTTTCATCGCGGATGAGTTTTACGAAGGCTTAGAATTAGGTTGAGTGATTTATGGGAGGAGCTTTTCTTGAGAGAAATTGGGTCGAAGTAAATTTGCATCGACTAGATGATGGGTCCTCCTAACTTGACCTGCATTACGAGATGAGCTTCATCAATGGAATTGATTTCTGAGGAATACTCGCCGATCATCTTTGCGCAGGCGTTTTAATTAATATTGCAAACCGTAACGAGGACAAGCGATTTTCAGACCTCGAAGGAAATTAATCCCTTAAGATTTGACTCATTGTTTTTGAAGGATGATCTTAATCCATTGGAGTTGGAAAAATGGTCATAAAATATAATCCATCATTTCTCTAGAGTTTAAGCCCATCTACCTCCTTCGTGGCATCTTCTACCCTCTTCTACTTCCATCGTCTTACATATTAATGGTTAAAATTATACAACCATTTTCGCCAAGTATAACTTTATCGATAGGTCTTCTTTATGGGTTAACAGTACAAGGATTTCTTTCTCGTGGCTTCTGTTCTAAGACAATCTAAAATTTTCTTCGTTATTCCTTTCACAGTACAACCATTACTTTTATTTCATAATCCATTCTAGATATTTCTCTTTCATCCCTCCCTTCTACCGTTCCTTCCCATAATGTCTTATACAGACCACCTTACATTAGCGTTCACCATATTAAGTTTCCTCTACTTGTTATCAATAATATCTGATAGACTAATAGACTTCTTACTTCATATTGTCTTCGTTAGACATTAGGGACTTTTAGTTTTATTTCATTGATATAAAATAAAATGTTGCATCGAAGCTGAGATTATTGCACAATCAAAGCTGAACTGAATTGGTTAATAATTCATTACATGCATTGAGTCTTTCCCCGTATTTTATTTTGCAAATGAACAAATCGATACTTTAATATGAGAACAAGCAATGGATTTATAGATATCGGTGATACTTCTTTACACACTTTATAAAACGGTTCATAAGAATACAGGAGTCTCCAAGTTCGATCAAAGATCTTGTGACCTCCACACAAGGAAGAAGATCTATGGTGAAATACACTCGCTATTGTATTCCCCAATGTATTCAGCACTGCTTCTGTCTGAGAGAAGTAACACCGCACGACTAACAACACTTACTATGTAAGAGTTGCGTTTGAAATTCATATCTCTGAGTTATATATCAGACGATAACACTCAGAGAGCAAAATAAAACAAAACTATTCAAAGGAAAAATCAATAGATTCTTCAAAAGGTTTTCTGAATGTATTTTGTGTTCTAGGAAAAGCAAATTCTTGGTCCATCCGTGGATGAGATGAAAGGGGCGCCAAGGATATTAAAACTAGGGTAGCGATTGAAATTGGAATTTTTATGAAGTGAAAGTAAATAATGACGGAGGGTTCCGATAAAGATATCAAGATGAGATCGATGGAGAATCTGACATGGAATACACAGAAGTGAAAGAGAAGGGATAATGTAACGTGGATGAGCCTTCCCACAGGATGATATAAATCTTGGGCAAATTTTACCATAACACAATCTAAATAACTGCATTTGAGGTGATATGGAGTTTTTTCTCGCTTGTGCAAGGGGGGTAACTCGATAGTAAATGTCAGAGCGTATCCCCTGGGACAGCGGGCAGAGGGTAGGCAGCCAACCATCTCATGGGGCTGTAAATTAAAGCGCGACCCCTCCTGTTCGACATGGTATAAAACGTTGTAGGATCGAGAGTTAAAGTCACCCCGATACATCATGAACTACACGTCAGAATATAAAGTACGCACCAGAGGATTAAAATAAAACACCACGGACTAATAGGAGAGAGCAGCCCACAGTCAGACAAATACTCATCTTTATTTGCTCAAGAAATATGCACTGCAAAATAATTCCCAAACAAATCTTGATTATTTTCACTATTATTGTCATGTTAAAATCGGCCGGAACTTTGAATGTCCGCATGAAATCAACGTGTTTCCTGATTAATTCGAAGAACTTCGAAAATGAATGTCAGGTATAGCAAGTCTGCGAGTTCACCTCATTGTATCCGACTTCCCAGCAACCGATCTTGAAGTTGAGATCAAACTCGGGAAAGAATTTTACGAATCTACAATGAGCTTCTCGTCAAACGGCCTGCTTCACTCCGAATTCTCTTTCGGAAGAGGGAGGAAGACGTAGGATCGCAGCTGCGAACAAACAAGCGCCAAAGTGTTAGATTGGCGGAGTTTGCGCTAATGCCGCGCGTGCAGAATCGAATTCCGTCTGTGGCAACCTCAAGTCCAATTAGCGACAGAAACTTCGGCGGAGCCTGGCTCGTAATACCGAAATGCAGGGCTTTCGCAGCGACACACCTTTATCCTGTTTTGCCTATTAACGACGTGTGCAGCTGCGAACAAGGAAAAACTCCGATCCCTGAAATCTCCATTACCCAACGTAATTAAGCAGACATTAATATCGTTAAAATTAGATCTCGCCGCTCTCTCGCTGCTGAATAATACATTTGGGTTCGCATTGGAGCTAATTATTTACAGGGGCTCGGTGGGGGCATCCTACAACCGTTTACGATCACATCTGAATATTTCATGAGGATAAATTGACGGAAAAATCTGTACCACTTCTGTTGGGATTTTTTCGATTAAGTTAAAGGGGATTTGGTAAATGATTGTTTGCGTGCAAGTTTGATTGTTACGCGAGGTTTAAAATTTATAACTCAATAGAGAGCAGTCATGTGGAACTGGGATGGATTGAATTATCTCCGGAAATGCTGCTCGAGTAAAAAGAGATCAAAGAAATCAGGACAAAAGAATAAAATCCTTCAAAGTTAAGAATAGTATACGGACGAGAGAAGAAGACGTACGAGGCATGGAAAACGGAAGGAAACTATTCGGCAACAGATACTAATATTATGCCCGAATATTATGTAGTAATATTGTAAGGCCCGAAAGGAACTGGCATGTTGAAATAAAAGACAGAAGGAAAAAAGCTATGAAAATCAAAAAAGAAAAGTATACGAATGGCATTGTGCGTGAAATTATGTAAGAGTGAACTCCGCAAAATTGAAAGCTATAAATAAAATAACAGAGGGGATGAAAACGTTATGAGTCAAGGATACATTATTTGGCAAAACATTTCAACCCAATTTCTTGGAGGATTCCAAGACAATCTTTAACTCTGAATCTGGCAAGATTAAAATGCACACTCCTTGCCCTATTTCCAACTTCTTATCCTTGATTAGAGAGTAATTTTCTCTACTGATGTTCCGACCATCTCAAAAAAAACTTGGCGCAAGTGATTGGAGGAAGTCCCATGCAAACTACCAAGGTTCACGGAAAGATAAGTGTAAAATAGCGCAATTTCCATTCGAGAAGAAAAGGAGGCTCTCCGAGTTCAGAAAGTAACGATTTTCTTTAGCACGCAAACCTCCTTATTTAACTTGTTTTTTGTTGAAAATACGAAAACGCGATCGACTTAAACCTATGAAGGAGTGCACAAATGCAACGGCCTCTCTGAGAGATGAAGCGTGAATAACGTCCTAGTTTCAACCTTTCGCTAAGCTTTACTTCTGATGAAAATCCTGGCGCTCCGAATCTGACGTGGCTCTCACTAATTTCATATTCGCGATAATTGGAAGAAGGGAAGGCTGGCCATCTCCGCCGCCGTCATACTTAAGCGAACTTAATGAGGTCCGGCCCCAGAACATTGTTTCAGTCTGCAATTATGCATCGAGGATAAAACAACTTCCGAGGGACTACTCTCAGAATCTGTTTCCCAGGATATTTAATCGCAACACGAAGACTCTTGGCTCGATAAAGACGGTTTTCTCACGATAATCCTAACAAAACGTGATACAAGGACATGCAGTCTCTTCAATAGAGACATGGTGTCCCTGAAAATTCTTGTCCTGAATTTTTGTTAATTCAAATCGTGGGAGAGCGGATATTGTTTATTTTTAACTTAATAAACTGTTGAGGTTCTCTTGGCAATGGGACGAATCACGCGCAGGATGAAATATAAATTTGACAACGGCGCATTTGGTAGAAAATTGAATTCTTTCTTCACACTAATTCAATTAGATGTGAATAATCCCTCAAACTCGGTTATAAATCCAATTTTCTGATAAGAAGATCTAAGATGAAGCCATCTCCTTCTCTCTTTTGGTGAGACTACGAGGAAGTAGACCAATCCCTTCTTCGGATAATCTATTCAGAAATGATGGAATTTTTCATCTCTATTTATAAAATAGACTTAATATTAGAACATGGAGAAATTTAATAATAGAATATCACGACTAATGATGTACTCAAAATATTAAATCAAGCTTTTTGTAGCTATTATCGCACCATATTTAAATGTAAATGCAAATGTTAATTGAAAAATTGCGAAGTGTTATCCTCTTTATGTGAAAAGAAGGGTATTAGAAATAATAAAATGCCGTTTAAAAGGGCAATCTTCAATAATTAGTAGGAATAACATTGCATCTAACGGTGGGCATCTTTTAACAACGAGATTGAAATCGTATGTAAATTTTAATTGAGGATACGTTTATCACGCGTAAATAAATATGTTCTCATAGAAAATGAAGTAATTTTAGAATCCACTACTTGTATTCATCATAAATGGCTGAAACATTGGCCCGAAATATTTCAGAGCCGCCATCACAATGTGGGATAACTTTGTGACGTAATTCATGAAATTTAATCATTTCATCGATTTGACGTTCATGAGATTTGCATTCGCTGGAATATCGATCTGAATTAAATCATTCATGAAATGAACTCTCCAAATCGTTGAAAAAATGTATTTTTAGTCTCATCGAAGCCGTAGCAATTGAAATTAGTTATCGAAGCCGCAAAAACGAACAATTCCCGTCCTTTTGTTTGGAAAAAATATCTGTCGAATACAAAAAACCGTTACGCCAAAAACCATGGAGAAAGAAATAGAGCAACGCCATGGACATAGCAATTAATACCAGCATTACAGAATAAACTTTAACTGAATAGAGGATCAAAAATTACCCAGAATAATCTAAATACAGGCATCAGTATAATATAAGTCAGTCAGTAGATAAAAAGAAAGTTCACGAGCAAATTTTAAAGCCACGATGGGCACAATCTAATTCTTGAATGTAAGGGGGAAGCCGAGAAGATGAGACTCATTCCCTGAGGATTACCCAACCACCAATGGCTGCATGAGAAATCTAGAAGCCCTCTTGCAGAAAATAGTCTAGGGATCTAAATCTTGGGGGCCACACCCAACATTGAGGGGGTGTATCAGTGCACCCCAAGCAAGACCTCATGCTTGCCGCATGGACCGAAAGGATGACTCGTAATGGAGTGGAGCACTCCTCTTCTCTCCCCCACTCAGCCACCAGTTATAATCTCTCTTAGACGCTTGCCATTCCACGAACTCATTCTGGGCGAGGGCGTCATTAGTCACGCCTTGGGCGCAAGGGGACTGCATTCACCGTCCGAAAGGGGATTCCGCGGAAAATTTCTGAGAAGGACAAGGGTTCTGCTGCGGAGACAGGTTAGGGAGGACGCAGACAATTACAGCCGCACGGCAGAGTTGCTTCTCTGGGAGGGAAGGTCGAGGAATGGCTTGAGGTGCGCGTGGTGGAACTCGGTTCTTCCGTGAAGCTCCAACCTTGAGGAGGATGTCGTGGGGGAGACAATGGATGCGTGTCCTCGAGGCATCGAGATAGCGCTGGGATGAACTCCCCTTCTACACACCATTCGTCATTCGGGCGGCTTCTGTTAGCACGGAACGTGTCGTGAACGTTAGAAATGGTTTCACCGGAGGATACGGATGCTCTAAGTTTGTTTCTAGGAGGCGATGACTGTTGACAAATCCAGTCGGATGTCGTCCTCTACCTGACATTAATATTGATGGCTCTCTGCACGTCCGTGAATACGCTCCGTTCAAATCATCACCTCTCGCATCTAATCCCAATCTCCTCATGTGTAACAGAATTTTTGTAGGCACGTTTATTTTGAGCAATATTAATTATTACTTGAAATAGCCTACGCAGGTTATTACATCAAAAATCATCATTCGCAGAAAGCACATAAATTGAGCACCGATGCCTCTCATCTCTCCCATTCATTACTCTCACAGTAAAACAAACTCCTTAATTGATCCTAATATTTACGAGCACCGTTCTTATTAAATAATTTCTCGATTTCGATATATTTCAATTCAATCGATAATTTATAAATAGCAAAGCATATTTCTTTAAAAAGAGCAACTACCAATATTTCAAAACATCGGTATGAAAATAAGAGGGTAATATTGACATATCTACTATCTACACCAGACATTTTCGTAAATATTTCGAAAAGAGTTCCTCAGCTACACATCCCTCTCGCTGGGTCCAAGACTCTTCCGCATAAAAGTAGAATATTCGAGTATTTGATTAAATTTGGCTTCATTTACGCGTGTAAATAGAATTTGTTTTTGGGAATTAGTTTCAAGGCGACTCAAAGAAGACCGCCGCCTACGCGTTGTCTTTGATCCTCCGCAGAGCGTTCGCTGTTGTATTCCTTTTTATTCTACAGACACACATTCAAAGAAAATTGCTTTCTGAGGACAATGGAAACTGTTTCCTTCAACTCAAGTACTCTCGTTTTAAAGTGTTTTTCTCTAAAATCGCAGCGTAAGGCCCGGTGTAGGAGTTCTTCCGTATTAGGAACCTCTGGTCAATCGTTGGACATAAAGTTTCCCCTAAAAAACCCCAACAGCCAACGGTTCCTTCCCCAAAACAGGGTAGAGGCCATTGCCTCCGAAAACCCTCCTGCATCCGCTGGGGACCCCTAAACTTCATTAGCATACGGCTTCTGGGCACAGTATTCCAATAGGACAGATCTCCCTGAGGATATCGCAGAGGCCTTGCCTTATGTGCGTCACCCGATTTTCAGTTGTTTTTCGTCAGGAGTGGGATTATGCCGCGAAATGGAATGGAGGAGGACGCCTGGGAAGTATTTCCATTAGGGATCGCCTCTTCTGTCACAAAGGTGTTCGTAATTGGATTCAGGAGAGGGAAGGGGAGAGGGAAATGGAAAAAGGGTGTATGAGAGAGGAAGTTAGGGAGAAAGCTTCGAAGGCAGAACTTTTATGTAATAGCGCGTTTAAGAGGATGAGAAGGGAGCGCACTTGTTACGCCGCCCTTCGAAATTAAATAAAGGCGCATTTGCTGTAATGAAAGCAGCGCGCTTGCAAATAAAGCATCGCGAACACTCTGATAAGCAAAAACGCTTCTCATCACGTTAAGTTGTTTACAAGGGAGTCCCAGTCAATCTGGTTTTGTTTCACCATCATTGAATTTCAAGAGATGAGAGAAGATTAATTTTTAAGCAAGGGAAACGCAAGAAGGAACCTCCGTAATCTTTGAATTTCAGTTGAATGGTATGAATATCATGGTTCTCAATAGTTCACATGTTTTATGCTTTGAGTATCATTATTTTTTTCTCTTAGAAGTTTAAAAGTGAATTAAAATGTGGTAACATTTTTATTCAAATAACAATAAAACCTTATTATATTCCAAATGAATTTACCGAACTTATCGATACATATAGGCACATACGTATAGTCCGCCGGAAGGTAATGCGAATGAGATGGGGAAGGTTACGTATACCAACCTTCGGATATTATACCTGAGTCAGTCAGTTGATTCATAGAAATCAGTCTTTTGAAGTCTTAGTTATATAACAGACTCGTGACTAACTTGTAATTAACTCTAGCGAGAAATACGTCAGAAACGATTTCTTAATGTTCCACGAAAGCGTTAGAGTGATAATCATTGAAGGAAGGCCTTTCCGAACCCACTTTGGATAGTCATCAACAGTGTTTCTCCTTAATGTGACACACTGCGTCGATATCCAACTTCGAGATATAATATCTCAATTCTTTGATGAGTCAAGGCTGTTAGGATGGAGAGATGCTTCAAACGATTGTAACCAATCTGATTGATGTCTGACTGATAAGCCAGTAGCATTATCTTAAAATCAAAGTCAGATGGATTTCATGCATCCAAGGATCTCGCAAATTAGATTGGAGATGTAATATATAATCAATGGAGTGAATATACATGTATACTAACATATTTATGCATCGGCAATCGTAATTACGAGTATCTCTAATGCGAAAAGTTTTTCTTATGGTATGAAGGAGGATATTGATGCTGTAATGTAATAACCAAATCGACTTATAAATTTTATTCAACTGTCCTTAATTAGCTCTCCAGGTTTGCAGTCATAAGAATCATTCTTTGCCACCAGAAAATCTGACTGTTGCAGTCATTCCTTTAAATTTTCTTCTAAATACTTTAAGTTATAGCTGAAACGTTATCTCTTTTCGCAAATGAAATATGCTGATAACTAAACATGGAAACTGCACGTACTTACTTGATAAGTTAAAGGAGGGTAATAAATAGCTCAGTTTCTACTGGAAACGATTCCGTGTAGTTGGGGTGGTCGAGCCCGAAGTCAGAAGTCGCTTTAACTTATTATACTCAGGAGGATCGGCAGTTATGATTTCAAAACTTAAGACATGTTCACCATAAACATTAATTACGTTACAGCGGTACCTCGTTAAGAGTTACAGGGCTAACTGGGCATGGAACTTGTAGAAATTCTTGGTATAGTCACGTAACGCATTATATAGGTTTCATTTCGAAAAATAAGGGGCGTGGTGATTGGATATTTCACTTTCCGTAACTGATTTTCCTCAACTCCTATGAAGAATTCTTAAGTAAGATATTTGGACTAAAAATAACTCTTTCTGAAACACCCACAACTAATAAAGCGATAAAATATCGTTGAACAACATTGGAGGATTGATGACGAATCACTCAGCACCTCGGATCTTTAAAGTCACACCGTGCTCTATCTCCCCGAGGCTGACACATTGGTATGACATATATATTGTGAATTCCGAACATTTTCCGGCCTTACTCATCATTGATCGCTCTCTTCCGTTGTGTGAATATTCCTCAAAGTGTGAGTCAACCTCCGTTAACACCGTCTCCGTGCTTTAGAGGAGAGAACTTTAGTAAGCACAAGTCGATTACGTCTCCTGAGGGTATGAACAAGAACGTGCGCTGATTCCCGATTAGTCTTGGGACCAATTGACGTATCGTCGGCATAAAGCGCACCTGAGAGCTCCCGGAAGAGTACCACGATTACTTAACGCGTGCACACGCGTGGCCGTGGAGAGCGTGATAACACGGCTTTCAAATCGCGGGCTTTGGGAGTGCGTCACCCAACGACTCACGCGTTTAATGAGACGAAGGGCAAATGGGGTCAGCGTTCGGCTTCACAGTTGGTCGGGAGGGCGCGGGTGTTGGTAACGGTTGGGAGCGCTACCTTTCGAGATTGCCAGATGCACGTACGTTTAACTTGGGAACTATCCTTTCTCTCACGGTGCTATCATCTCATTTCCTCCGAATTCATTTCCGGATCTTATGGAAAGCCATAGAAACTTGGGAGTATTCCTGTTCCAGGTTAACTCATCTACATAGAGAATGTTTCGTCGTCACGAACTGCGCAAGCAGACGGGACGGATATAGCTTAACGCTACAGAAGTTCTCTAATTCTACTATTAGAAACGGTTGGGAAGTGAAACAGATTAATACTGTCTGCGAATTACATTAACGCTAAAATACTCCTGAACACTTAAAGAAATAACTTTTTTTACTTGTCACTGTATATTTTAATGAATTTCGGAAATAGCACCCACGAATAGTACGTTTACTATTACACTGCTTGAGATAATGACACTAAATAAGAAGGATAGTCCTTGGATTAACGAATGCGAGAAAAAAAATCAGTAAATAGCAGCTTTAAGCTTTTCTCCCGGTATAACTGGGGAGAAACGAAAACTTAGGGGAAGGAAAGAAAGATAGGAGAGAAGAAGTCATTAAAGAGAAGGAACGATGAATGAAGTGATAGTACAGGAAAGTGAGAGTGTAAGATTGGATTTTTCATTAGAAATTACATCCAAAAATGAAAACTATTGAGCAATGGCTGTACTTCATGGAACTCCATAATAGAGATGGTTAAAGAACTGTAGGAACCACAAGATAAATTTATCTCGACCAGTTTCGAAAATTTACCTGATGATTTTGGAAATTACAAAGTTTTGTTCCTTAACATTCTCTACCAACATTTAATTTAATTATCTAAAACTGAGCTTTGAAATCAAACTTACCTGACTAAACATAGGATTTTTTAAATTCGTAGAGTTCATTATAAAGTATACGACGGCAAAAGAAAGTTTAACTATGAAAAGAAAAGAAGAGATACGGATAAGTGTTTAAGAACATCTAATGAACCGAGCTAGTTTGTTGATCAACATAATATTTGAAGCCAAGCAAACATGATACGAACTAATTTCGCCGGCAAAGCCATATGAGTAGCCTATGAAATTGAAATGCTCGTGCGCCGGTGTTGCTCTAGGGCAAGTAGATGTCCTCCCACGCGCCGTACCTTCCCTTTCGATTTAATCCCCTTCCGGACATAACCCATCTCGCAAATCCAGTTATCCCCAGGAAAGAAACCTTTCTCCTCCTTGGGCAACGCGTGTGTGCAAGTGACGCCGTAGGTGAGTCACTCCCGTGAGTGGATTCGATCATTGAATATTACGCATCGCGTGAAACACATACTCCCCCACCTGGGCCTCCCCTCGACTCGTACCATTCCCCACTCCCATCGCGTGCTCATCCACCGAGGGACGCAGGAGAAAAAATTTATAACTCGCCCCTTCGACCGAATTTGTGTACTTCCCTTCCCCGAAAACCACCCTCGCCGATTCACCGTCCTCTTATTAGGGTGGGGGAAACCCTTGGACGTATTTCATTGTCTTTTCCGCCACCTGCCCCACCCCTTCAAAAGCCCAGCAGTATGCACCGGTGTGCCGATAAAAATAGAAGGGAGACCCGCAGATATGGCGGAAAGGCAAGCTTGACCCGCGCGTCGATCTCGCCAAACGACACTTTTTTTGCTTTTCAATTACGATTTCCTGCTGACGTGCGTCCGGAGAATTTCGCTGAATGGATTGTCACGGGGGTAAACAGTGGAGATTTTTTGTCCTCTCAAAATCTACCGACTCTCCGATGAAAAGCTCTGATCCGGCGGATGTGGACTCTGCGTTTCATTCCTGCCACGATCCGATTCCTATATTCGATCGACGATGAAATCTTCATTTTTTTGTCTCGTGGAAAGAGTCAATGGACTCGATCGTTTCATCAGCCGACGCGTAACGGACGAGATGCCATCGAGGAGTGGCACTTGGGATAATTAGTATTGTATCGGCAGGCGGACACTTCGAGCGCGAATACTAACGAAGCGCGTGCCTGCCTTTCTTGATTTCACACGGCTTAAACGATTGCCGCGCCCACGAATCTACTCCGGAAGTTCGTCTACTGAAATGAGTTTCTCTCTCCTTTGTCCAATGCGCAGGTGTGGCTCAAATGATAGATACCGACGATTGAAACACAGCTGTGATTCGACAGCTTTCGTCATTTGTCAAATTTACTTTCCTGGCTCTGACAGGTCTGTGACAGGGTGCATCTGGGCTTTCGAGGGGATACGAATACCCGACTCCTGTATTGACAGACGGCTGTCACTGAAATTGCGGTGGCTCGGATACTTTCCAAGGTTAAAGTGTTTATGTACTTCATCAGGGTAAAGATAGAGAGGAAATTAAATGTGCAACCAGAGGATCGGCAACGTCGTCATCTTATTCTATGAAAACCAAGCAATTCTGTTTTTCTCGATATATTATCGTAAGCGTTATGATACAAATAAAATTCTTCTCCGATATTTTAATATTTCATTTTTTCATACATTTAGGATTTCACAGTAAAGAGAACAGTGAGAAAGCAGCAAACCCTTCAAAAGGAGAATATCACTTGCATGCTCTCTTTCTTTGATTTTTAACACACTGACTCCCAGAAACCAAAGATAATAACACCTTCTATTTTAATAAAAGCGCTTCAGGGTTCGATTCTCAGTTTGGACCGAAGGGTAAATTGCATTAGCTGTTGAAGTACATTCTTAAAGTTAAAACAATAACTTTTAACGTATGATACTCAAAGCGATACAAAAATCTTCCATTGAAACAAGCACTTGATTCGAAATACACAAGATTTCTGTTTCGAGAACGTTCTTTAGTCAATAAAGCTATAAATATGCATGCGAACTACTCCGAGATGAAAAAACTGAAGAAAAAGCTTTAAGACTCAGAGCGAAATAAAAATGTCGCTTGCTCTTAAGATATCAATCTATGACTACCATCAAAGATTATTCGAGGAAAATGTCCTTTTCGTGACTGGAGGGAATGGAATCAGATATATGTAAATGACTAAACGCAGTATAAAAATAAAGGAACAACGTTAGCATATTTTTGTTGTGTGCACTCTCCCCTTCTTTAAAGCAGCAAACATTACAGTAATATTTATTGACGAAACTTGTCATGGATAGTGGTTCCTCATAATTTTACTCATAGCGTCGATAAATCAGACCACATTGCTAAATGTCACAAGGAAATAAATCTTGCGAGTTTTGACGCGCAGTTTTCCCAGAACTGGAGACTTCTTCAAAAAAGATTTACCCTTTGAGTGACCGTATTGCGGCCGAAGTCACCCAACACCGCAGCCACGAGCGAGAACATATGGTCATATATTTTTTACTCCATCCCTGCGGAAGGCAATAGTCACTTGCCGCGTTCGTCATTCTGTTGCCCATTGTCTCTTCCAGGGGCGGAAGAATTAAATGAAAAAAGGGAGCGAGGGAACTCGGCGGAACGCGTTTCAAGGACAATCGAATCATCCATTGACACCCTCGTGACCGGCCGTTAATCCACACAAAAGCACTCTCGGGCGGAAGGTGGCGATGCCGTATGAAAGCAGCGCGGACGCGGTTAGCAATCCAAATAAGGCTGGAGGTGCAACAAAACTCCAGCAGAAACATTTAGAGCCTGCAATGGCTTGTTTTGGTACGTAAGGTAATGAATTCAACAGCTGCCATCACCCAATTCCTAGCAGATTCACGGAAACAAACATTCACGCCGGGAGCGAGATTTGAGCACTGTGGCTATACGAGGAGCGCATACATTACCCAGATGGGCGGCCAAAACCGATTATTCAAACAGCGGCCGGTAAGGTTACAAAAACGACGGTGGTGTCTCTTTAATGGTGAACTTTCGGTGCGCACAGGGAAACACAATCACTTAAGCGGTGGAACATGAAGGGTTCAATAATTCATGGAATAATCAACACGTGGATAAAGTCACGTGAAAACTCGTTCGTTGCCTAAGCCAATTTTCGAAAATGTCCATCCCTGTCACATTTTTCAACGCTATCAGAAGAGACATTCATCTCGAAACAAATCCTGGGAACATCAAAAAAATAAGATTGTATTTTTATATAAAATTACGAAAGTTGGGGATAATGCTGAGTATTCCGCAGTAGACGCTCAAATTTTCCAGGAGGTTTAGAGATTGCACGCGTCCTACTGGCTTCTACCTACTGGCATTAGGAATATTATTGAAAATGTAAATTAAACACTCCATCAAATGAAATGAAAATAGCCATAAAAATAAAGCTCCATATCCAATTCTGAATATCGTCGGCATAATATCATTGGCTTAGAATATAGAATGCTGGTAGGGCTCCCTCAAATGCAGGATGTACGCTTGTGAGGGTTTTCATCGGACGCGTGCACCGGGGCGGATCGGCGGGGCTATAGGAAGCCGTCAACGACTAAGAAGAACACATGCAGTGTTCGGCGGATCGACGCTATGAATTACATTACAAGGAAAATGCATAATTCGCTAGTCTATGAAGACGTGATGTCGGATGAATTGGTTCCGGGTTTCATTTATTTTATTCAAATTATTTCTGTCAAACTGAAATATATTTCATCTCGTCATCGATTCTTTTAAATTCAATAAGAACTCTACGTGCACGCAGACGACATGAAAATCACGTACAAGCATTATGTAAACATTATCCTGAAGATGTATTTTACAGCATAATTCCATTTGCCTTACGAGGGTATTCGGAGAAAACAGAATAAATTATGAAGCACGATCAAAAATTCATTTAGAAAAGAAATTAATTAGTTTGAATCATATCCTTACAAGTGGCTACAATTGTATAAATCTGATTAATTTTTGCTATTACATCCAAATGCATTCCTACATAATTTAATAATCCATTGTACCGTTAATACAAGCGATAAAATCGAATTTTGTTAAATTTTTTGCTCATTTAGTACCTACTATATTTTTCGAAACTCAGGTTATTTTCACATTTTTCAAGGTAATGTACAAAATAGTAAGTTTTTGTCAAACACACGAATTAGAGGACTGATTTATTATTTTTTTCTTTACTTATTTGAAAATTAATTGGGTCGTTCGTCTATTTATATTCATAGAAATTATCAAAAAATTGAAGTAAATCAATCACATCAAAACTGAACATACATTCACGCAATATTGTTCTTTTCTCTCATGTAAAGCAATATATGTACCTTCGCACATATCCCAGGTCTTCCATCACTGTCATTCACTTCATAATTTGCATCAATTGCATATTTTACGCACGGTTGATCCTTTGGTGGTGAATTCATAAACCCGGCAAGAAAAAAGATGGGTGAGAATGGAAGCAGCCCTTCATAACAAATGGTACTTCGCAAGCAATGAAGGTATATTGCTGAAAAGATTTTTTTCGAGGGTTGAAGAAAGGAAATGGAAGGAAAAAAAGAGGAAAGTAAGGGACGCGGGTCGTGTTCTTGCGAGTTACCAACCGTCTTAATGTGTTGCCTCTGGGAAGTCATGCGCAGGAAAAAACAGTGGTTGCTTTCCCAGTTTTCCCAAAGTAGATCGTGGAGCGATCAATCCTTATTCGTGTTCCAGATGATGCGCAAAATAATAAAATAGCGCGGCGTGGAAGAGAACGGCTCTCCGTCGCGCCGCTCTGCGTACCCCAAATGGAAGAACCGTTACTTTGAGAATGGAGGGCTCTCCGATGCAGAAACACTATTGGTGCGAGGGAGGATGACTCGCTCCTCGATGCTTCATTCAAATCGCCTTTTTTAACCGCTATGCCAACGTTACCAAAAAATTGTGACAGGTAAATTGCTCTGAAATCCATCAAACTGTTCGCGCATAAATCTATACGCTGAATTGGGTAAAATAATAGGATTTTCTGAATATAAATGAAGAAAATATATTTACAAAGGTTTAGAGAATTCAATGTTCCCATTATCAGAACGATTCCAAAAATATCTACTCCTGGTACTTGCTTTAAAGATACGAATACATATACTTCGAAAGTATGATAACCAAAATTTCTGTTTAATATTATTAATTTCTCTATTATGTTATTAGTTTTAACGAATATTTTCATCTAACATTACAATATTTTCCATCAAGCCTCCTTGAACCTGTATGAACTATTGCGAATGCGAAATTCAGTTACTTAAATTATTAAGATGAGAGGCGAATTCCTGCTGCCCAAGCTCAGTGCCTAATATCTCACTGGCTCAGAGAGTAATTTCGTTTTGAATTTCCTTATTTCTAGTTGTTAGAATGATAAAATTTTTAATAAGGGATGCCAATAAAACCTTTTAATAAACCTTGAAGTCATGAAAACTTAAGCTTGAAATCAAAATTAACATTATTCATGGAAAGTTCCTTCATAAGGGATTAGTTTACGACAAATACAGTCAAAATATCAATACACAATTACCGGAATAAAAGCTTAATTAGCAATTTCTACAATATCAATTTCTAAAATTCTAAATCCCATTTTTATGGTTCAGAATTTTATTGTGTGACATTGCAGTCAATGATGGATCATAAAATCAAATGGGGAAGATTTTCAAAATTTAATTATAAAAAATGACGGTATATTTCGAAACCCTACATCTATAAGAGTGTTATCAAATGAGCACTTATATCTTTCAAGAGAATACTTTTTCATCATTATTAACTTTGGAGTCATCCGGAGAAGAAAATGATCTCTAAAAGTAACATCTGGGACACTAATTCCAAAAGACAGAGTTCCTTTCATCAGAAGGAATTTTTTGATGAGAAGGCTTTTGTGCTCGAGTGCTAGTCGGCATTTTCTTAAATAGAGCATGAGAAGGATGGCTCTAGTTGATACAGGATCCTGCCCCCTTAAGATTTACTCCTTTGTTCTTCCTCCGATTGTTTACCTTCCTTTAATTAAGGATGTTGTCACGATTAATCCCTGGCACTTTCTTTTCTGCCCAAAAGACATCAAAAGCCCAAAAGAACTCGAGAACACGGCAAAAGATGAGCAAATTTGTAAACCCTTTCCGTGGTAAATTTGTCTTTCTCTCTCAATATTTTCTCACGTTCTCCTTTGCTGTGCCGTTTTTTCAAGTGTTTGATGAAAGATCTATAATTAATTTTGCTATGAGAAACATCGGTGTTAAGAGCTCTTTCGTAGTTATTATTCAATCACTTTGTTAAAAGCAAGGGCGATATAATTTAAAATTAAATAAAACTTGTGATTAATTGAAATTTTAAGGGGTAATTAATTATTTGAGTGTAGTAGTAATTTTCAATGTACTCGGACCATTTCATAGAACCTCAAATTTTTAGAAAATATAAGGCTGTTTTGTAACACTGCGCTGTAGAATGGGGTAAGATAATAATCCCGCAACAATCTGAATATCTAGAGCATAACTAGAGGGTTGAGGATTTCCAATGTTATCCAAAATATTCTCAAATACCAATTGCATATACTTAAAAAATTTCCTGCGCCAGATAAAACACGCCGTAGATTGAATAGTTGAGGTTTTGGAAACGTCTTTTCCAGCACTTGATTCTCGGATACAGAAGAATGACATGACAGAATGACATACTTCCGATGACAAGCAATCAGAACGGTCATACACTATGTCAATGACTTTCTGATCGTTTTGAAAATGGACATAAAAACTGAAACTATATTGGCATTTTTAACTGTTAAAGAAAGTTTTTTTCGTCTTCCGCTAGCTTTGAAAACACGCAAATTAAACTTTGCCGAGCCATGCCTGATTCAATGAGATTCATTGCCATTGATAGAGGAAAAAAAACGAGGTCTTTGTAGAATGCAAAAGAAAGAGCCGGCAATGGCGCAGTGGAGAATCAATCCATGTCGATTGACAGGCAATCGCGGGAGCTAATGCTGGGGACAAAGAGCGCCCGCAGGAATGCAACAATTACATTTCTGCGGAGCATAAAAGTTTTCGAGCTCGGTTTTATTGACGTTCCGGGCAAGAAGATCGTTAGATGCCTTTCACCTCATTCGGAGATGATGATTCACGTCCAGCGGTCGTGCTTCCGCAGAGAGTAAATGGCGTCTGAATCCGAATACGGAGCAAACTAGTTTCCTTATCGAATCGGTCGAATGACAGTCGATCCATCGAAATCCACGCGCGATTAAGAATAACTCGGAAGAAAGGAGAGCATTTTATGCGATTAAGTGAACGCTCCCACCGCCAAAGCGCGGAAATGTTTTTGTACCCGTTATTACGGGCCTCTGTGTTTAATGACCGTCGAGGCGTGACGCCCCGTTCCGGACGAAAACTGGAAAGCCCGTAAACAATTGGGTCATTTTTATCAACGTTATGGGCGGAGAGAGGACGTCGGATGAGAGGGTTGATATACAGCCCTCCAAAGTTTGTGGCGATTTTCGTTGTCATTTCGAAGTAGGTTCGCTCTCTTATTGATTTCGCGTTCCAGCGATTCCGTGACAACACAAGAGCGATCGCGAAATGAAACGTACGGTCTTCGGACGCGGTTGGTTTCCGCGAATACGGTTTTGAGCGATTGATGAGTTTTTAAACATCTAAGCCTTCACTTGTTGGCGGCCCCACTGAATGTAGCGGGAAGAGTAAACAGCTTGCACGCTGGGGAGGGTAAACAGTTAGTGCGGGAATAAAAATTATTCATCGAGCCAATATTTTCTCTTTCCGATGCGCTACAGCGACGTTGGCAGTGCGGAAATTTTCAACGACTGCAGCCTAAATTGTTTATACGAGCCGCATGATTAGGCTTTCACCATTGTTCGCATTTTTATTCAAAAGCCTCGGGAGCATGGACTAAAATCCAAAAATGAAAGAGAATGAGAAATTGATGTTCCGAAGAATGAAAAAGAGCTGTAATTAACGCTAACGGTAGAATTTGAAAACATTCTTTCTTCAACTGTGTCGCCTTAATGAAGCGTTCTATGGAGATTTTAATGATATCACAAGCTACAATTTTAGTAAGCTACAGTTATCACTGTATTATACGTGTGAGCTCCTAATTATAACGTCTTATAAAAATATTATGGCACTTATTGTAATTTGTAAGATTCATAAAATCATCAGAGAACCTCTTTCAACAGTAAAATAAACGAGTACCGGAGCAGGAGCTCTTAAATATAATTAAACATTCTTCAGAAGTGAAACAATGTCTTGACCTGTAAATGGTACTTACCCTTCCACATATTCTCAACAAAACTCCTCCGGAGTGTCAGTGCCAAAAATTCTGTCTTGTATCCACTAACAATGATACAAGCCGGAAGTATTGACCCAGGAAAGAGTTCGATTTTGAAGAGTTATTTAAAAAAATGCACAGATATTTTTATCTATCTTTGCAAATGGAAGAATCCGACAACTAACCGAAGGCTATTCATAAATATTTTTCACATGGAATCATAATCCAGGAAGAAATACACATCCGAAAAATCACCATCAATCGTCAAATATAATATCTGGTTGCCGAGGATGGATTTTTACAATTTTCAGAGGTTTTTATCCGCACACTGTGAGCTATTGATTTTGAAGATTGATTGATTCAGTAGATAATCGAAGAGTGCAGCTCGAGTATTAGGCTGCCATTTCACCATGAATATTTCATTGAATTGAGCTCTCGATTTTTCAAAGCCAAAACTGGGAATATCAAATGAACAGTAGGCTGATAGGGTTAAGTTAAAAGAAAAGGTTTTGGAAATCGACACATGATAGCAATTTCACTTTACACGTAATGCCTATCCTACGCTAAACCATTGGCGTCATCTATTTCAAACTGTCTACTCTGCATTTGGATCAGAGAATATCCAAAAGAAAACCGTTCGAGGATTAAATTTCTAAACATTTCTCCCCATGTAATTTCCTGTCGGCGACTCTTTGATAGAAAGTAATCCCTCAAAAAAGAGCAATTTGTAGCTCCCCTGATCTCAGCATCTCATTATTTTCCCGCATCTGAAAAGGGCACACCAACCTTTATAAAAAAACCGATCGAATTTGGTTTCCGATAGCATCTATGTGGCAAATCCGCCACGGACCCCCCGCATCGGTGATCCCTTCGAAGCGTGTAATGTGTCGAAAATAAAATGGGAAGAGGACAATACGCTTTCTCTAGGATTGGGTGGAAGAGATGAGGTGTCCAGACACAAGAATGGATTTCGAACGAAAGCTGGGAAGATAGTGCGGTGGGGTCCTGTGGGAAAGGCGGTAGGGGAGTTTAGGATCGCCAGGGGACTTGTAGGACCGTTGGCGTGCTTCGGAGGGCGCTTCCGAGTCCATCGTCTCCCTCCTCCAATCACCACTTCGATGAATGGACACCACAAATTGAGGGACACTTCCTTTGCCACTCCCAAAACCCCACACTGTGGTTATGTCACCTCCTTTTGGCAGCGGAAAAAATATTTTCTCGTCACGAATCGATCGGTGGAGAATTTCCATGGAAATCCTAGATTGCCCTTGGTCCCGAATCTGGCAGAAGCGGTGCACATAAAAAAGATCATTTGAAAGTCTGACGTTGCGGTCATTTTCCGGCGAGATCGATTCTTATTATCGGAAGTGGCTCGCCGGAAAATAACGATCTTTTTCTTCTTTCCGCATTCCACGAAACCTTCCGAGGCTTCCTACACTTTTTCCTTTATATAAGCTTCCAAAATGGCTTCGACAAATAGGCTACCTGAGAAGTCCAAAAGAGGAATCTCTGCCATTATTATTATCCAATCGTTAAACTCCATAGTGAAGACAGCAACTATGAAGGGATTCCGTTTCCGCGTATGGGGAAAAGAGTGGGTGAGGACACTATGAAGTCCCACAAAATGTGAGGTCATTAAAATAGTAATAAGCTAAGCGTTTCGAGAGAGGAGCGTAACCGGACGTCTGAGGCATAATGGCATGGGCGCCGTGAGGACAAAAAAGAAAACTATTGATGGTATAGGGACATTGTGAAATTCTCGGAGGTAACTTGAGGAAGGGAAGCATCTGGGGGATTGGAAGATTCTTGGGAAGTCCTTCATCTGTCCGCGTCGACAGATAACGGCTAAAGGAGGTGGATTTAGGTCTAGGAGACCGCCTAAGTTGTCTCGTCTGAGGGAATCTCTGCATCTGAAAGCACTCTCTACGATGCTAACGTGAGTTCTACATAAATATAGGCTTCTGAAGCGAAGGAGCACGATTACACGAGAGATAATTACCAGTCTGACCGAAATTATCGTTTCTTTCTCCATCAAAACTCCATTACGCATTTTTCTGAAGAACGTTGAAATCACTCGAAAGTATATTTATGAGATTTTAACGTTTCAAGGAATGAGGCGTCTTGAGAAACATTCCTAAAGATACGAATGCTCTCTTTCCGAGTGCACACAGCAATTTACGACGCTAGTATCGCTGCGACTACGTGACTTACGCAACTTTTTTCCGAGTCGTTAAAAAGTGACGAGGAACACAGATTTTCGGACTAAAACAAACCTCGGCGACGAGAAAAAATGAAAAACTCAATTTTCCCGTCCCTGCGGCAAAAACCGATAGGAAAAACTTTTCCTCCGCATAACTAAAGAAAGGGGACAAGTGGAATGGGGGGAAGTAGGAAATACAGTGAGGAAACCTTAACCAATTCACAAGAAAGAATGGAAAGGCAAAAAGCAGCGATTTTGTCGTCGCCCCACTGCGGAAGAACTATGGAGTGGGTGGAGAGGAAGCGACGGAGGAACTAACCGGAGGAAAAGCAGGTAGAGGGGAGAGAAGGGGCATTGGCACAGGTGCACAAGTAACCTTCGAGAGTTATTCGCCTTCTCGCATCCCTCCCGACCGCCTCAACCAAGAGGGGAATGCTATGGAAGTGGAGGGAACTTTCAAGACAGAGAGGGAAAGCCAGGTACGCGTGTACGGGGGCTTCTTCACAGGTAGAAAGAGAGGGAACACCTTTCCTATGGCTTCGGAGGGAACGGGGGGTGGGATCTGCCTCCCCCCACTCCCCCGACTCGAGTGTTGCGTGCGTTTGTGTCGTTAACGAGGTAGGCCCGGCA
This sequence comes from Sympetrum striolatum, assembly GCA_947579665.1. Lineage (NCBI taxonomy): Eukaryota > Metazoa > Arthropoda > Insecta > Odonata > Libellulidae > Sympetrum > Sympetrum striolatum. The sequence goes on along the minus strand of OX388341.1, from coordinate 103,630,937 downwards.
ACTAACGCGGGGGCCAACGAGGTGTGGACCTCCGAAAAAAGTTTTCTATTTTTTTTCACTGGAGCCGACTACCGACGCGTAACACGGGACGGAGCGCGGAAAATACCGCAGTGAGCGCGTCGGGTGCAGATTGAAGTCACCCACTCCCGCGAGGGCTTTCCCGCCTTCCTTCCAGACACGCATCCGAGGTGGCCAACGGTCTCCCTCCCATCGAGCGCTCCGACCAACGGTTTGCGACAACACCTTCGAGATGGAAAGTTACGAAAACTTTCTACGGCGGCTGGCTTCGTTCTCCCGCTATCCTTTCTTATGGCCTTGATCTTGGCCATGATTTTTTCTTCGTGGACCGTAGGGAGGGACGAGGAAGGACGACGCCACGTTTTTAGTTCGAGCTTCCTTCGCGTTCGTTTTTTTCCCGCCTTCACCACTCACCTTTGACAAATCTGGATCCTCCCTAATCCTCTGCTCCACTGTCATGTTGTGGGCCGCATAACTCCCTCCGGGTATCGCCGCCACGACGGCCAGCAGCAATGCCAAAGCCATCGGCGATATCTCCTTCTTCCTGCGGCATCTCGCCGTTAAAACATCCATCGCGCTTTAGACGGACTTCACCGTATGAGAAGTCGAGGATCGAAAAGGAGACCACGGAGTCGGACTCAAAAAGCGTCCGTCGTTACTCTACACCAAAAGGGCCTTCGAAGTCGACTGACTCGATAGTTCTCTCGGGAGGAAGAAAAAAAAACCAACGCTCCCTTCTTTCCGCCTTCCGGCTGACCCCCCTACTCCTTTTCTACCTGACCTCCTCCTTCCCTCGCTCTTGTACCTCTTTTTCTCTCCAACTGCTCCTAGCGTCTTTACCTGACCACTACCCGCGGCAAACTGACTCCTCGACTGCTTCTCCCTCCTCCGCCCCGCCTCTGCCTCCCCTACCCGCCCTCCGCGCACCGCCAAAGGGATGACGCAGTTCCGTCGCTGACGTCACGGTTTTCTCTAGCGTCGACGACGCGTCGCGTCGCCTCCATCGGTGGGAGGGGGAGGGTAAAATAGAGCGATAGAGGGGAGGGGAGGTGGGGGTGTTTGGTTGGGTTATGGTAGGGAGAAGAAGGTGGGTCGACTCCGGAGTAGTAACGATCCTAACCCTACGGGGTCAGATTTGTGAGGAAATATGGGAGATGCACGCGTCCAACTCTCTCTCCTACTCATTCTACTTTTTTCTATTAATTTATCTTGAATTTAGTAATTGTAGTCCTTCTGGGGAGGGAGTGAGGTGCCGACCGGTGGTTTGTCCTCCCTGAACGAGATGCGTGAGCTCTGCGGGAAGTTTGGTTAACTTTCCTTATCTTTCCTCGTAAAATAAGATCCCCTGGGGCCCACTTTTTACGCGAGTTGCATATATCACATTTATATGTATTCATATGCGGCCTTTCATCTATAATTGAAGTCTCTCGGAAAGAAAATTATTGATATGCAAATTAAATTCTCAAATTCTGTTTAAAAAAATATCTAATGAAAAGAAAAATTATCAGTCTTGAATTGTATTAAATTCTCCCAGTGACAATCAATTATTTTTATATTCACCGTTTGAATATATTGATTTATTTATTGTGGACTAATACCAATCTTCCATGAAAGAGATGCTGATTTTATCTTCTCCTACCAATGAGCTGTTTTAAAGGAGAAATCCCATATTTTGAATCTCGCAGAAGCAGAAAAAATAAAAATTCCAAATATTGGAATATATTACAAACTCAAATACGACCGCATATTTTTAGTTTGAAAGGGAAAGAAAATATTTTCGAGGGAAATCTCAAAACTTGCTAACTCGTCTCGACACCAATCAAAGACCTAAATTATTGAAAATAAATAATCACATTTTCAGAATTCAATATGATCGATATTTCGGTAGCTAATTCTGGGATTGCAACCTTTCCTCGTCGCAATCACGTCTCAACTTCTCGTAAAACTATAACCTGCGGAGACTGGTAACATACCAGCAAATTAATATGAGTATGTATTAGTATCTAATAAATACTGCGCTGATATTTCTTCCAATATGGTATAGATGTGCATCGTGCAACTTCCACCGAATGTATTTCGGTAATGATATTTATGTAATGCAAATTTTAGTGCACATGAATAAAGAGCTATGAACTAAAGAAATTCCTCCAAATTTAATTCATAAATAGATATCGAAACGATAACGGCGAGGTAAGATTCAGAATCTGTTCGCGAATGAGCCACCTGATGGTTCCTCCAGACTTGCATCCCTTACCTACCGCATTTGGGGTATGCCTTTGGACCATAGAAATGGGAATGACTGGACGCATGAAGAAGCAAATGGCCTTCAGTCCAACGTTCTTTTTTATATCTTTAAAGCTGCTTGATTTTGTTCTCTATTTCTAGATTTATAAATGAAGTAACATTTCCTCCCAGAACATTTTCTATCCAGGATGTTTGAACGCTACTGAAATATCATAGATAGTTTTATTTAATGAATGAATACTGCAAAACTGTTAAATACATTCTTCTGATGGTTGAGTAGGGAGAAGCTACTCAAAATGTGCTTCGACGTACGTTTCCTTCTCTATGAAAATGTTTTTTGCTACGCCCCTAAAGTTTCATCCCCTAGATGTTTAGGTTATCGCGTTTAACATAAATATTCATCTTAAAATTAGCTCTTCTTCTTAAAGCAGAATTAAAATAATTAAATGGTCCTCTTCTTAAAGCAGAATTAAAGACCACTAGGTCCTACTCTTCAGTGTTTTCAATCTGATCATTTCGATGTATCTGGTGAAAAAATATAGATATTGTTTAACGAACCAAAGTTCCATGTATCTTTTCAACTTTAGCTACGCAATCATTCCTGTAATTTTTCATTTAACATAATTCATTCATTATTTGCTCAGCCAACCAAGGAATGGAAGAAATTTAAAACAATCATTGAATTAATTTGTGAAAAGAAAATCATAGGCATGAACCAAAACATTAATGTTATTTAATTTATAAATATCAGATGGATTCAGAGTTGATAATAATGACTGGATTTATAGATAATAGATTTATAGATAGCTAGATTTATTCTGACTGTAGCACATACACAGATCTATATAATGTACCCTGTTCCTTGCTTTGGGGGTCGAACTTTTCGAAACACCCGCATTCATCTCCTATTGACAGGTTTCTCAGTTACCTTTTAGTAAGATTACTCATAAAAATGAAGGCGTCCACCTTCGACTGGAACGCATTTATTTACACGTTGTTTCCCCCTTCAATCCTCCGTTCGTTTTCCATCCACTCCATCCTCCTCGTCGGACACACGATCAAATACCATTCTTTCTGGCGACCACTGCTTAGGAAAAAAGCATCTCGGCGCCCCAACGGGGGCCGGCGGGGGGAGAGTGCGTCACGTGCCGGGGGCCACCGCCCATTCCTTCCCTCATCAACATTCCTCATTCAACCGATGGAGGGAAGATGTGGTCCCGTGTAGATAAAGTGTCACGCGGAGTGGTTTTCGGAGGGTTGGATGAAGAGGGCGTATGGAGAGACCAAAAACAAATATCGGATGGGGTGAGCCATGGCGTGAGACCGAAGAACTGGGCGACGCGGTTGCATTAGCTCGAAACGCCCCGACACGACAACATGTGAAAAACCTTTAATTTATATTTCGAATGAATTCATTAGTCCGAGAAAGAGTACGAGGGAGATAAGTAGCGATTTAATCCTCCGCCAGCCATAGAGAAACAAGGCGGGTTTTGAATGACAGAGATAAACGGTTGAGAAATCGAGTAGAATCGATACGGTATACTATTCAGCGTTCCATTAAAGAAAGCGATTGCTAAAGCGCGGTTCAAAAGAAGCTCTCTGCCGGAAAGCTCGTTAAATGTTAAAAGTTTATATTGCCTCCAACGTTGAGCGATTTGGCGTGAAAAGTTTGCCTAAGAAAAATAAGTTCTCTGGGAGTGACAGGGTGGATCGAGGTGATGCATGATTCAGGATCATCTTTTTTCATCGAACTGGTTTCAAAATGGCTATATAATTCAGAGTTTCACGGGCGAAAATTACATCCCTCGTGAAACTTACTTCTCACATTTCTGTTTAATATTTTCCTCGACGTTCCATCACTAATTCTAGCGTATAATCTCAAAACTCAAAACTGTTGGAAAGAACTTAGGGTATTGCCTAACCTTCACTCCTTGTTACCCGTAGTAACAGTTCCAAAACTTCGGCGTTTCCCTTATCAAACCGTTAGAATTTCTTCTGCCTCAAACTAGCCGTTTTGCAACTAGAGAGAGGCTTTTGCTTTTTCCTCCGAGGCAAATTGAAATTCAGGACAAATACAACACGATCCCAGACAGCTGATGAAAATTTTAACGATATTTTTTATCCCTTATTTGATTGAGTTTGAGTCATAGCAATTTCAACTTCAAATCAATACAGCTTATATTAAAAATAAAAGAATCCTTTTTCAGTTTTTTATCCATTTTTTTTATGTTATACATTCTATTACGGGCCTTAAAAAATTTAAATTACTTTGGCGGATTTCAGGTTTTTAATAATCTCACCAAAGATCTCCAAATTAAAACAAAAAACGCAAACCATTGTGAAACTTTTCCTTAACTAGCTCAATATGCTAACTAGCATTTCGATTTAGGACTTTTAGAATAAATAGAACTACTGCTATTAAATATAATAACGATACCATCTAGGAAATGCTATTTACCAAGCCGATAAACATACACTTGTTATGGAGTATATTAGTATATAGGAAAATGTCATACTTTTTTTATATTGATTGGACATTGTTGTAAATAGAAAATCCAAACCTTCAACTACAATCACTGAAGGTACGAGATAAATATGGGGTTAGTATGTAACAAATTACAAATATTTCATATAGTTCATTTAATGAGGAAAAGATAAAAACAAATTACGATAAAAGATAAGAATAAAATTTAAAACTGGCGTGAATTATTTCGAAAAAATACGAAAGATTCGCAACTGCTAAAGAAGAGGTGTTTGGAATAAATATTCATTAGTTACTATGAAGAAACGTATTAAATGAGACAATCAGTAATTGAACGTCCCGATGAGAAGCTCTATATCAAAGGTTTAGGGTTAGAAGTTAACTTTGAAATTTTTATATACTATGGTATCTTGTTAGCAAAATTATTAGAAGATATTTAACATACTTTGGTCTTTTATATGAAAAAATTTCAATCAATGTCAATAACAGAAAATCCTCAAAACACATTCTAAAAAATGCCGACACATTTTATATCGAAAAAAAGCGATGATGATTTTTCTTTCTATTTTTTCAGATCATCATTTATTCATGAAATCATAATCAAGAATTCTAATTGAAAGTTTAACAACGAAATTTACTTAGAATTATTCATATGTTTCTATTATCCATTGGCCCATAGCAAAAGTCAATTTTTAAAAAGATTGGCAAGAGTTGCCGCAGTTAAGTTTTTGTTGTGTCGGTGTAACACAATTGCATTCATATATATACAAATCTTTATTTGGCGATATTGTGGCTAATATGCCACAGGTACAAATTAACACTTACAAGCATTTATATAATACATAAAAATTAATAAATTCAAAAATACAAAGAGAAACTTGTCATTTGCATTAAAAATGTAATAGGATAGGAATCAAGGAAAAATATGGTTTTACGGAACAAAAATGTATTAGCATTGTAACAAGCATCTTAAAGGAAAATTATTTAAGAAGCGTATTCCTTTTTAAAGTAATTTCTAGTGGACTTCCTTATTTAAGCCTAAGCGGCTTTGCATTATCGATTCAGCGCAATTCCGGTAACATTAGTTACTGCAACTGCCATCGACGATTCTCAAGGGTCCTCTTCGGCAAAATCGGCATTTGTCTCATCGATACGGTCGAGGAAGCAATCAAAACTGTTTAGATACTAAGTGGGCTATTCGAGTCTATAGACTAAGACGAAACATAAACAGTACCACAGAAAAGCTTTTCACAGTTAATGTAGAACCCAGTTTCATCGCAGAATTATTTTACATCTGAAAATAAAACGCCCTCCAATTATCAGGATGTTCGTCTCATTTAAATATTCACACATTTTTTTAGCACTATGTAGTGTATTACAACAAGCACGTGAAAATGAATTTTTATTTATTTTTTTAGAATCATCATATACTCTTTACTATATAATGACGAGGTTCATTAGTTTTTATGTTATTGATTTTTGAAAGGAAAATATATCGCCGCTTTTATGTTATCACATAAAAAGTATCTTTCATCCAGACGATTTACGATTCATTTTTGTCATTTAGCTGCGAGACACCTAAAGGGAAGGCTGAGATGACATTCTCGATAAATTACCAATTATAGGTTTGTTAACACTGAAGAAAGATGCTTCTTCTCAGCGAAGAATGACGAACTCCACACTTATCAAAACATCCATAAATTCCATTATTAAACGATATTCGGATATCTTAACAGCATTTACAAAACGTCACTTGTATGAATCCGCCGAACCCTACGCATGATTTTATTTTCCTCTTTAGTGACGGACGGCAGTAGCTTTCATCCTATATAATTCGGTCGGCAAAGGACCGCTAATAGCGGGTGCTACACTCTCTAAATCAATTGGTCTCATCAAGTAATTCATGGACGAAATTGAACCGGTAATACGCCTCGATCCGTCTGTTTCATTTGCCTTTTCTTACCATAAATTAATATTTCCCCTCATTCCCTTTGTTCCTGCTTCGGAACCCCTCTCAGACGGGCGTCTTCTTAAACGTTGTTAAAGGTCGACGGTGTAAAAGGGGGACGATTTAGGGCGTCGGAACACTGCCGCGACCCCTGTGGAGATGCAGCGTAATTGGTATGGGAGTGAGGGTGTGGTGCTGGGGGTAGGAACAGGATTAACAATGAGGGCGGAATTAGGAAGGGTATGAAAAAAGGGAGGAGTTCACTGCGTGAAATTCGGACCGCTCGCAACGCTTTGGCTGTGAATAGGAATCGGAGAAATTATTTAGGAAACTATTTAAAAAATGTCTATATATTTATCGAGCGGGCATTGATTCAGTTGAGGCCACCGTTCCCTCTCCTTCCTCCGCCCCCAATTCTCTCTCTTTTATTCGCGGCTCCTCTTTGTTTTTTCTCTTTTTTCCATTCATTCTTCTCTCTCGAGCGTTAAACGAAAGACGGAACTTTATTTTTTCCCGAAAAAGTTGTCCGACTATTCTCCTCTCGCCTTTCCCTCCCCGCATTCTCTCCTAAATATCTCACGCTCTTGCTTTTTGCCATTTTTCCTCCTCCATCTCGTTTTTTTCAGTCTCTGTCGTCTTGGTTTCAGGTTCTTGACACGCAATTTGAATATGGGTAAAAAAATCACCCGGGAATGGCCGTAATTAATTCGTCTACTCAAAGTTTGCTCCCCCTAATAAATCTCATTATTCTCCTCTGACTCTCTTGTCTTATGTTCGTCTCGTGTCTTAACTTTTGCTCGGTTATTTCTTGGGTTCTTAATTACTATTAGTTAACCAAGGTTTGGCACTCAATCTCAATATTTGTGTAACAGAAATAATTTTACATTCGTCTCTCGATCATTGAGGTTAATCATTCCAGACTCAACCGCAGTAAGTGAATTCCCGAGAAGTAGGATTCTATATTCATAAATAGGATGTTTTTGTAGTTAGAGCATAGAAAATTTGTTTACGGCTTAAATACGTATATTTTTATATATGATATTATTATTATTATTATTATTGTAAAAAATGCTACAAGTGGACTAATCGTCCTGTGGTAACACATATAAATTTACTTATATTACACATGTTATTATAAATCCCATCTAAATTTTTGAATTACAAAAAATATATATTGATTCGCTGCACATGTACTAGTTAACGTCAAGCTCACTCATTCTTAACAGTTTTACCCAATCTTTTCACAAACTCCCTATGATGTTTTGGGAAGGGCTCCAAGACTCCTGCAGGCAAATCATTCCAATCCTTAACAGCGCGATTTACAAAAGAGAATTTAATGATGTTTGTTCGCTGTTTTATTAATTTAATTTTATATCTGTGGTCTTTTCTGCAGTAAAATTTTGCCATAGTGACTTTTTTTGTCAATTCCTCAAACGATTTAACTCCTGTGTATACTTAAAAAAAATATAGTTGGCCTTTTCTTGAATCTCGGCTCCTTTAAACTTTCCCAACCTAATTCTTTTAACATCTGAGTAACGCTATCAAGCCTTGCATATCTGCCTAAGACGAATCTTGCTGCCTTTCTCTGTACCTTTTCTATTTTTCGCTTTAAACCTACCTCATGCGGGTCCCATAGGCATTCCCCGTATTCCAAGATTGGCCAAACAAATGATTTGTACGCAGCCTCCTTAACATTCTTATTTGATTTATTAAGAGTACGCACTAGGAAGTTTAATACTTTGTTGGCTTTCAAAATTATTCGCTCTGTGTGTTCGTTCCATTTCAAGTCCCTACTGAATATTAAACCTAAGTATTTTACCGTATACTCACAAGGCAGAATTCCCCCACCCCAGATGATATGCGTGTTGATATTTACTTCTGTTGAAACTGATGACTTTACATTTATTCGTATAAATTTCTAATTTATTAGACGAAACCCAGCTATTTAAGGCATTTAAATCCTCTTGAAGTCCCAAGCAATCGTTCTCTTTTCTTATACATGTATATACGTATTTATACAAGTCTTATATACGTATTTGAAAGAAACAGAGAAAGAAGAAGTCGAATCCCGGAGTTGCGAAGGACACCAGTGATTAGAAATAATATTATCATTGAAAGCTTTAAAACAAAGAGTTGCGGAGAATTTTTGCCTTAAAAATCCTGCCTTGCCCAGTAAATCCGCGGTCTGCTTCATACATAGAATATATCTATATCGGCATCTTAAGCTACATTTTCCTTAATACTGATTTGACATGACCCATGAAAAAAATATTCTAAATGAACTCTTCACAAATGCAAAAGTTACCATAATCATTGAAACACTCTTTTCCTCCTTCTTTTAAATCCTTCCTGCCCGACCTTTAATGTACCACTTTTTCTATGTTTGGGTTGTATCGCTCATTGTACTAGCATCTATCTACTGCCTTCTTTCAGCTCTGCTGTAATTCTTTTCATCAACAGCTTCTCAATTTAAAAATTTCTTTGCTATTCTCCTTAAATTAATCTTCAATTATCTTTCTAGTCCCCTACTATTTTTTTCCTTACTTCGTAGAAAGCCACGGAAAAGGGACGTAATGAAGAGAGTGAAGAGTCTCTTTAACGGAGGGAAAATTGAATATCGTTTCTACGGTTATTTATTAAAAGAGAAAAGAACGAGTATCTCGCTTCCATTTGTGAGTTGAATTTTTTCCGTTTTTCTCGTGTCAAGCTAATTCTAGGGAGGAAAAATGGAATGAAAGGCATTGTGGTGCAATTAGGAGAGTCGACCTCTTTTTGTCCACGTCGCCTTATGGAAAGCGACTAACCAGAAAAAGAGGGGAAAAAATGCCGCCTCCCGACCTTGCGTGATGAAAGAAATGAATTCTTAGATGATTTAGTGGGTGCCGTTTTAAAATTTGTGTCTTTGACGAACGTTCTTTTTTTCTCCCTCGCTAAAAGCGGGCGACAAAATGGCTTCCTTCCTTTGGAGGTATCGCTCGCGTTAACTCCTAGGATTCGTGCAGAGAAGGCATGAGGTAGTAATGAGTTATCCGAGGAATAAAGGCAAACGTGAGGGAAAAAAGACTCCTCGGTGTTTGAAGTCACGAGCGAGGAGACTAATGGCGAACTAAACACACAATATACGTGGATTAGCGACCGCCATGAGTATGGAAGTGAACTCAACTTCGTGGCGTGTGTTCCTGTTCTAATTGGAGGAATAAAGCGCATGTATTCTCACCTTAATTCGGATTGTTTATTGTGATGCCGAGGCCCAGCTCCTAATTAGTAATTAATTAAATTATCGTTGCATCGTTAAATGCTATTCACTAAAAGGAGACACATATTCTGGATGTATCCTATGCAGTTGGCTATTCGTTAATTCTATTTGGATGTGTTAGGAGTCGGATGAACGAGTAGCTATTTTATCAGAAGTCCTTAACAGTTTACTTTAAAGCAAAGATAAGCCAAAAAGAGTCATAAATACTTAACACAATTCCCAATGAAGATGTTATTCAGAAATTTTCTGTAGAAAGCTAATACAAATGGCAAGATTCAAGATATACTTTCAAGTACGTGAGAGATAAAGAAGTATTGAAGATGTGGAAATCAAGATTACTAATATCACAACCATTAGTTCCACCTTCCGTTAATACGTTCAATACTTAATGGGTTTTTCTAGAAGTAGCAAAAGGGATGAAAGAATCTTGAAGTGACGGCGTTCGAAGCCTTTAAATCACCAAACAATTGATATCGCGAGTTCCATAGAAATAGATGTTTATAAACCTTTTCCGCTTCTATTGGGGAGAATCATCGAGATTTCGTCAACACATTACAAGGATGGTGAAATCTCAATGCATTACCAAGGCGCATTATCTTTGGTGCCATTCCAGACAACATGTTTCACGATTTACTAATAGAATCCTTTTAGGTAGTGCCTAAGATGAAATGAATGATTATCTAATGAAATTCGAGGAAGCGATCAAAATAACAGGCCATAATGACGAGGAATCTTATTTACCAAGTTTTATATTGAGCCTTTTATCGACTTCATCCGATGGAAACCAGATAAACAAATTTCAGTGAGATATTTTGGAATGGAAATTGGATTTGAGGATTTATTCGTGTTATCTTTGAAATATAATTGAATCTTAGGCAATAATGAGAATATTGCGTGCGCTTATGCTGGAATCCGTCCAAAAGACGTTTCCATAAAATTGGATCATTTTTTCATGGAATCTCGGATTCTGTTGCATAATTTATCGAATATCAATGTTTGACATGCATTATTTTTGGTGATATTAGCATCAACTTAATTTGTTATAACCACAGATTCATTGTGGTTGTTTCATAAGTGGGGGCTAAAGGTGTACGAGGATAAAATTTAAGAGTTCGAATTTCTGAAGGTAATGTATGTGATTCATGAGGGATTATGGAAGGTCTTCGTTAATAAATGAATTCTTTATCTTGGTAATAAATGTTTAATATTGATCGGATTTAGTAACTTTAGTTTAATTTTACGTAAAGTGTGACTCAAGAACTTTAAACAAGGATAACAGCTATATAAGCGAGTATATTTCTTGATAAAAATTTACAACACATAGTTTACACGATGAATGAGGTACTTATACTACCTCTTTATAAAATTAACCCATAACCATAAAAACAATATTTACTTTCGTACTCCAAACAAGGCAAGGTACAGTTTAGGTATCTATCATAGTTCTTTGATTACTTAAACTATTATAAAAGGAACCCGCTCACGCATAAACACGAACAAACATATCGAGAATAATATAAAAAGTATCGGACGGAGATTAGATCGCGAAAAGAAAGGAATAATATCGACCCAAACTTTCCCTCACGTCGACAACTCCGACGTTTCTCTTCTGCCGCTTTCGCAGTTCCAATCTTTCGAGCTGTCCGTAATCCTCTTCTCCCTCGAAACCGCGGCCTTCGTCCCAGATCTTCTCCACTTCCTGCCTATTCCTAATCTCGTTTGGAAATGCCACTCTTTATCCGAAGTCTAAATCTACCTTATCTTCCCTCAAAAGCAGCTTTTCTCCATCGTCTCTAAAAATCATAACTTGGCCTTCCATTATAAAGACACGCTATACCCCGGTGATAGTAGCGAGAATTGCGATGACTTTAGCGGAACTTTTTAAATGTAAGTTTCGATAAGAATCTGCTTTCGGCACAAGTTGTTTAAAACTCTCGCTTTGCGGCGATTTTTCATTAGCGTAAAAGATTTAAGCTAAGTTCGCGCGAGCGACTTTAAAACTAAAGCTTTGAAAAATGTCCTCTCTAATTTATGCTTCAAATAAGTATTCTGATCGATACTACTTCAAAAAGAAGATTTTTTGGAGATGTTCAAAATTACGAGCTCATTTCACTATTCTTACTGTAGTGGCAACTCTGATTATGAACTAAGAATATTTTTAGTGCGTACTAAGAAAATTAGAAAAGAAAAGCTGAATCTTGTGATATTGAAAAGAGATGCTAATTCCTTTGCCCTTACTTTCTCACTGTTTCCTTTTTATGGCACTCATCCCCCACTCCGATCAATATTCATTCAATATTACTACTATATTAAAGTGAATGGAGAACTTCCATTCCCTCCTATATATTTTCTACCCACTTACGTTAAAGACTACCCATAAAATTAGTCAGTTAAACCGGGACGTAATATTTTTAGCACATGAATGCCAAAATCAAGCGTTTGAAGAAGAATCGAGACATTTAAAATACATTTTGATTGAAGGGAGTAGAATACATTTGATTAATTTCTATATAAGAGGTTTCCTTATATTTTACATAAAGCTGGTGATTATCGTAAAAAAATCATCTCAACTTTTAAAAGTCAGAAAACTAAAGTACTTTTAAAATCCAGAGATATTTATCCTTTACCTATGTGAAAATGAGGTGGAAATATGAAGCTTTTCATCTTCTGTGCCAAACATTTTATAGAAAAGAGCATACAAAAATTAATTGTTTATTTTTTTTCGTAATATATATGGTTATAAATATATGAGGTGAGATAATGTAATTTGAAACATTTTGTTGTGGGGAAAATATAATTTATATAAACTTTTCCTATTAATAAAAATAAACAATTGCGATTTATATAAGTAAGCGTGGCCTAATAAAGATTACAGTAGCAAAAAGTGATTTCAGCCAGGGTAAAACGAATTCAAAGTCTGCGGTAGGTTTAGTGCGAGAAAGTATATATTGAAAATTTACTCGGAACTCCTTAAAAATGAGTCTGCGAAATCATGACGTTAATTTTGGGCAAAATTTTTCAAAGTCTGATTCCAAAATCCCAATATAAATACTTCTAAGGATCCCTCAGACGACATTTTAAGAACCACGAATGATATTTTTCATCAACATCTCTTGTTTATGCTGAGATCTGTTTTGTGTAACACCATTTTAACAGAGACTTTTCGTCTTACTCATTTTCACTCTCTCTTTCAAAAATTGTCGTGAAAAATTGTATTTTGAAGACTATCTTTCTCTATTGCCGCAGGAGGCCATCTATGCTAAAAGCTCTACTAATTCCTCCCCGCTGATCACTTTTCCAATTTTCTTTATCTCGATTACCTAAGACATTTCGGAAATGGTTATTGAGCAGCTCTTTTCCCTTAAATTACTCAAGGCTGTCTTCATCTTGAAATTGCTTAATTTGAAACTGGGCGAACTAGATCTTCTTTGCAGGATTTCGAATAATATTCTTCTTGAATGATCTATCGGAATAATTAATCGTCTATTTTGAGTAATACTTTTTTTGTTTGATAAACTAAAATTTGGCTGAAACAGTTGGATTCTGGAAAGTAAAATGAGAAGTAAAACCTTTTCTATGGTAAGAGAAACTAATTAAAGCAGTAATATGATTTAACGCGTGGGCCTAAAATGGAACAATTTAGAATGGCAAACATTGCTCCGGGCACTTCTCCGATCTGCAGCATGAAAATTAAAATATCCTTTCCTAGACGCGGAAAGTTATGAAGTTTCACTTATTCAATTACAAACTTCTTTAAGGATCTCTTTTGACATTTTGCAATGGTTCTATCTTTTGAAATTTACTATAAATTTAAAATTGCTAACAAAACACGAAATATAATGCTTTCTTAATGGCTCTGGAACGCCATCATATTTGAGAAACGCTCCTGGGTGAAATTTTTATTGGATCTTAGAATTTCCTTTCCAAAACGAAGGAATCTGATACCTAAAGAATCCCAGCAATAGCTTCAACTCCAAAGAAAAGTCCATTCTAATAATTAGATTCGTCTATAATCAATAGCTTAAAGTTTTTGCTTTTTTACTATTCGGAGCGTTATAACCTTTCCGTGTGAGGATAAACGTTTCTTTTGGTAGAATTAAGAATATATTCCAATCATTCCCTAAATTAATCCTTGTAAAATCTCGAGAAAAGAGACAACGTCTCCCCAATAACCCAAAAGGTAATCAGATACGTCCATAGATTTAATTTAATCACATTACTAAAACGGTTAACTTAAATAATAAAGGGTATTTTTCATCATCATCTCTCGTCCATTTTTCATAATTAATTGATTATTCTCCTGAATTTTCTTAAGAAAAAGAAAGGAATTCTTATAATTTGCGAGGCTTTATTCGTTTGTAGATAGATTTAACTCCATCTGGGGCATACCATCTGCTTGCATATTACATGACTCACTCGTACAATTACGCTCGCTCTCCCTTTAACCGACTCTCATTATTTCTCTTCCAACCAATTTATCTTTTACGTTCAATTTACGTACATCGTTCTCCCTTAGCATCGTGACCATCCTTTAAAACACACTACGGAGATGTTTGGCGGCTAAATTTAGATGGGAAAATATTCACAAATATATTTCGAGTATATTCAAAAATTTTCTTGGAGCACTAAAGGAAGAATTAAAAAAATCATTCAAAGGATTTTCTATTGATGATAAAGCGCATTTCTCTAAAGGATCGATTCAGATTGATCATTGAAAGGCTGCAAAAAATAAGTAATTACAGTAATTTGCAATTCTTCGGCGTCAGATAAACTCATGAGCATATTGGAGAGGATAAACGAAATAGATAAATGAAAGATTAAAGTTTTTTCAAATTTTCTGAGCGAATTCAGGAGAACTAGAAATGGCTTCATTGTAATGAAAAGAGTTGAGCTTAATCTAATTTCTGGGAATACTGAGAGCATTTTTTGCCATTATCTTTAAGAATAGATTCACACAAAGGTAAGAAGGATTTTGGAAAAAGGATTTTGAAATTTTACACCATTATATTGATGGAAATCAATTTAAAAGGTAAAAAGAAATCTCAAAGACAATATTCAATAACCGACAAACCTTTAAACGAAGCTAAACCGAAGTTAAAGTTGAGAAGAGTATAACTACTTCCTAATTTCCTTTTCTGTAGAGTAGTTACCTACCCGAGAATGTTAACGGAATCTGTTAGTTATTTTTCTAGTGGGTTACCTCTCTAACTTCAATTATAATAATCACTTTCTTTCATACCGAGGCTTAAGCTGTTGGTTGAGCGGGTGAGGCATAAGGCGGGTGAGGCATACAAGACGATAATGAGCACAACAAATCTCCTCTCCATAAACCCATATTAGGCTGATTAATTTTAGAGAAGAGAAGGAAAAATAAAATTGAGAATTGAATTTAGTTACGTTGGGTAAACCTTGTAAGTCTTTTACAATGAAACTTAAGCCTCACGTGCATTTTCAGAGGCGAATTTCGATCGATTTACGGGGAAAAATCAGGACGATCAAAATTCTTAAACCTTTCTTTATTCCGAGGACGGATATTTCCATCCATATCTGCAGCGATCTAAACTAAAGCAGGACATATTTTCGATTCGGGATCGTCCCACTTCTCTTTCCTTCACGAAAGCGAGCTATCGATTCGGCGCTCGGCTGAGAGCAATTTTCATGATGAGGTTGACGTTAATATAATGAAAAGCGCTACATTGTGTTTTTTTGATGTCGTTGCATTGTGCATCTCGAGAGGCGTGCGGTTGAAAGGACATTAGAAGGACGTTGACACGAAGGAGTCTCCGCGTGCTGCATTAGAGCATGCAAATAAATGTAAACCTATAATAGACGAGCGTCCACCATTTAGATTTCGTCGTGAAGGTTTGTTGTTGTCTTTTCTTAGCTATCAAATTACGGTTAATATTATAAACTAACCTTTTCTAGTTCTCAATATGATTACATTAAATATAGGATGGTTTGATTTTATCGTTAGTGGTATCGTTTTCCCTTTAAATCCGCTCCTTTTGGTTCGAAGTTTACAATCATCGGAAAGAAACTTTGATTTTTCCAATTCTTTTTGTGAGCGTTTAGATAATTGATTAATCATAAGCTTTGATTGATGGAAGTCGCGCTTGAGGGAAATTCTTTGCAAAACTTTTGGGACGTTGAATCCTTGATAAATCAAACATCTGTGGAACGAAAGTTTTGCCTAAAAGCGTCAGACTAATATCAAAGTTTCAATGTATTGAAGTCTGTACGGATCGAACTCCTCAAGAAATCGAACCAGCATAAAATTTTCCTGACGGATGATTTATCGAAGTGCGAAGGACGTGGAAGTGTGTGCGTGTTTTCTTATTCATTACCGGAAAAAATACGAGAGGCAAGGTGGCCCGCGGGAAATTGGTAGTGTGAAGTATGGGCGAAGAGGTTAGCTCTAAAAACGGCAGAGATGCCAATAATTCCTCGAGATCGGTTATCGAAAGAAACTCTCGAGGAAAGAATCTGAGCTCCTCGGAAGAATTCAAATAACTTGGCGAACTGCCCAGCGAAGGAGAGGAGAAAAGGAAATACGGATAGGTGGGGGAAATACGGTAGCGGTAAGGAACTGGTTTGAGGAAAAGAAGTGACAAAGGTGCAAGAAGAGGAGTAAATTTAACTCGGAAGTATACGTATGGAGAGAGGGGAAGAGAAATCTAAAGCTTCCTCATAGACCACGCTGTTACCGTAACGCTGAGATAGTTAAAATTAACGAAGTGTTTGTGTTGCGAAGTGGCGAGAAAGTGAGGAAAATTAATAAGCCATTATTTCTCTAAAAGGTTGGGTAACTAAACGGTATTAACATGGGAGGATTTTCAAGGTAAACAAGATCTAGTTGAAAGGGAATTAGTGGGTGGAACGGGATTTTACTACGGATGCAGTCTGGCATCGTATCCAAGAGTTACCAAGCTTTTGTGAATTGCCTTGAATCTGAAAGCGATGATATTGTTTCATACGTACTAAGAATCTCTGCACGACCTTCTCTGAAATTCTCACAGTTTGAATTTATTTTTTAGTAAACTACTGGGGCTTCAAGCACCTCAGATATATATACTACCTCTCCCTCTGACTTGACCATAATATGAGAACCATGAAAGTTAATATCGATGCCAATTCCGATGGGTGATCCCATATTCTAGTGGAACCTCTCTCGTATCTCACTATGATATCTGCGTTATCCTTGATGCACCTAAATTGGAACGTCGATAACTTAAATGGAATGCGATTCAAATCTTAGATTATCCGAAAAACGAGGATACTCAGCCCTGTTTACCTTTCCTTGGATCTCTGATCAAAACTGGTAGCGACATCTATGGGGATTAAGCGATGAAGATGTTTGGCATTTCCCATCTGATCTTTTCATGGTCTTCCTTTTTATAGCGGTCGGACAGAAGAACGCCACCAACCTAGAATTATGGAGTCCCTAAAATGCCAGCGATACAAAGAACTTCTTGAGCCGGTTGGTTCCGGTTGTTTTAGCAAAGACTTGGGTTATCGTGGTTCATCTGGTTTAGGGAATGAGCATCGTAGAGGAAGCAGGAGTATGACTAAAGTCTTCGAGTTCAATATTTATGGGTTCAAATTTAAACGCTTGATAAATTTGGCACGGTATATATTTCATACTCTTGTTATGTGTGCTGAATATTTCATGCGACGAGAATTACTTTTGAGTCACAATTCAAAGGATCTGTTGTTTCTTACGCTCGAGGATATGCAGCGAGTTTCCTTATCGAAACCGGAGTTCTTTGATTTTTATTCGAGATTTCGTTTTTATGACTTGTCTGATTTTCTGTTTATCCTTTTTAGGCATAAAATAAAGAATACTCCTTTTAACTTCCGTTTGATAAAATCGACCAATAATGTAGTCTGTAAAGGATAAATTAACTTCAGTCTATTTTGTTTTTTTCCATATTTACTTACTTTGACAAGGATTACTCTCTGCTTAATTGTACTATTTGACAAGGATTATTCTCTCCTATTTTTGCAAATCTATAACTACATGACTCTGACTTTGTTTTAATCCGTATCACTACTCATTATTTTGCTCTTATTTATCTTTTTGATTCTTTCCTATAACTTTTGCCGGTTTTTCACACCCCACTTCTCTTCGCGGGTGTTTTCCTGCCGTGGAGACTTTTTTTTCTGTGATTAAACCTCTCTGTTTTTTCCTCCACAAACTCAGTCATTCTTTTCCTTTACTATTATGTCAAGGGTTAAATGGAAGATGGGACTTTTTAGTCCCAATTTCGCCCAAAAAAGACGTTATTATTATTATTTTATAACCGCAATATTTGCTGATAACAAAAATCCTGTGAAATAAATTTCTTAAAGCATGTCTCTGCCTTTCTCTGCTCTAAATTCACCTAACAATGGTTTTCAATCCAAACTTAAACACACGAGGAAGCATGGTGGAAAAAATATTTGTAAATCCCACAAAGTTTTTTGTGGAAACGCATGGTGTTTTACACCATGCTACCTCATACGGAATTCCCACAAGTTTGGGCTTCGGCGACCGAATTTAATTCAAGCGTGTGATGTCGATGAACGTTTTTTGACTATGATATGACGAATGCGCTCCTGCAAATGGAAAATGTGGGTAAAAAATTCAGATTGGAGTTTACGCTATGAATCCTAGAGTGAAGCATTCCTCTCTTTTAAAATCACAAACGCGACGTGATTTCGGAAATTAGCAGAAAGAGAGAGTTTATCGAACTTCTTTTCCTAAGCGTTTTTGCAAGAGGAAAAGGATATTCCGCAAACAACTCCAATAGATGTCGTCATCGGAGTATCAAAGGGAGTTATTCAAACGGTTATCGCGACTCAACTTTTATTATGCTTTTATGTCTGTCCCAACGAAGTTAATCCTATCAAATCCATTTCTCTGTTTATGGCTATCAAATATTCCTCCTCGTATCACGAACTCTTTCCATTAAATGAGTACATTTTCACATGATTAACTGCGACTTTTAAGCTTTCACTTTATTCCGATATCTCTTCGGAATACAATTTAAGTTTCTGATATTCTTAAATCTGATATTGAAGAAATTATTCTGGATTACAGCACAACTATTTCCAAAGCTGTTCACATAAACTTACGTTACGGATAATACCTATAAACCGCCCATTTCCTAACATGATAGCGATATGAAGTTAATTGAATAAAAATACTTAAAGGTTTAATTCACAATTACTAAGATTTCAAAATCTCTAGACTATCTCGCGGTATAGGAGAGCACCAATTTTTTTAGTAAAAGATACAAGGAATAGATTTCATTGTCACAATCGGAGTATACGCCAGCTTCCAAATTTCGGGTAGAATATTCAATACGGATTGGGATAACACTCGATAGTTGTATCGATTAAATCAAATCTATTCAGGTTCTAACCCTTGGAAACGGTGCTTTGGCACTAAAGCGGACTGTTTCAGTGATCTGCAAGAGCAGTGACCGCCATTATTAGTTATCAGGTCGATTTTAAAATTTTTTATTAATAAAATTCAAGTGCACTTCGAAACGAAGACGAAAAAAAATATATGTTTAGATATGTATTGACAATTATCAAAAAAATGGAAATATACATAAATGTTTATTTATATGACATTATACAAAATTCTTGAATTCATTCTCCTCATTACACTATTTTTACTTTCTCCATATACGAAGTATAGAGAAAGTATTGTTTTCATGAAAAAAATCGACTTCGAGATTTCAACGGAAATACATGTTTTGGGGTCCCTAGAACACGTTTTGACCATTTTCGGAATGATGTCTGTGTGTATTGTGTATGCGTGTGTGTGTGTGTGTGTGTGTGTGTGTGCTAGTGGGCGCTCTAACGTGAAAACTATTGGTCGTATCAATACCAAACTTCGTATATAATACTGGGGTGTGTGCTGTCAGAGTTGAACAGTTTTTGGGGAAAATCGGTTAACCGGAAGTTGAGCTTTATTCATCAAAGCTCATTTCCGGTTTTCAAAATATCTCCATAAATATGATATATAGGTATATTGTATATCTTATAAAAGTTTTACATAATCTGTTTTACTATAACTTTTGTATTTAACATATTTTTGTATCACCGGTTGATTAGGAGTTATTCGTGAAATACTGATAAACCGGAAGTAGCTGATTGTGTACTTTGTGGGCGCTCTATCATGAAAAACATTTGTCGGATCAACACCAAATTTCATGCACAGTATTTTGGTTGATGTCGTTAGAGTTGATTAGTTTTAAGAGTAAATCGGTTACCCGGAAGTCGAGTTTCAGTCTTCAATGCTCATTTCCGGTATTCAATATATCTCCATAAATATGATATTTAGATATATATTATTTTTATAAGAGTTTTAGAAAATGTTTTTTACTATAACTTTTGTACGAAACATATTTTTTATCACTGATTGTGTAGGAGTTATTTGTGAAGTACTGATAAACCGGAAGTTGCTGATTATGTACGTTGTGGGCGCTCTGGGCGCTGGGGCGAAAGGCCAATTTTATCGTTTTTCATCGAACATGTCCCGAAAAACATTATTTATAATGTTTGTAACGAAAAGATAATAATATATAAATTAATCACTCATCTTCCAAGTTAAGATGGAATATAGACTTCGAAATTACTGTCGTAGGTAAATATTTACATCTTATGTATGGAGAAAGTCATGTGCTGGCCACATCAGATTTTTTATATTATTCTTTGGAAGACAATATTTCAAAAATTTAATTTAAAATTATGTGTTTCTTAAATGAGCCACCGATTCATGTAATTTTTTGATGTATTAAATAAATTCAATGTGTCAATAAGCGTTGTTCTTAGAAATACAATTTTTGTGATTACTTCCGTAAGTGGTGAATTAAGTTATTGGGACATAGTTGGTGGGGAAATTATACTGTACGATTGTGGGTGGAAGGTAAAAATAGGTTGGTTGGCGACCTTCGCACTTGAGGCTTCCCATCAGGCTATCATGAATGTCGGCCCAAATATCCCCAATTAAGTTTTCTTTGATTCATAAAAGAATTTCCAGTTGTCGATTCAAAAAAAATTTCATGGACTTCTTTTTCGTCAAAAATCTGCTTCCTTTCATTTTGAAGTCGGTAGCTTTCTTTCACTTTTGTTTTTGCTCGAACAGTTTCCGGTGCACACTTATAAGTTCAAAGCAACTTCCTTTATCTCCTCCAAGACGTTTGATAAGCATTTCATGATTTATGTATTCATGTATTTATATTGTTCAAGATAAAAATAAAGACGTCAGGATAAAACAATGCTTACGTTAGGTACATAGAACAAGGATCGATTTTCTGGATAAAATTTTGGTAAAGAAAAACGCAGGTCAAGAGGAGCTAATTCAGTTTTTTTATGCATAAATTGGAAATGAAATGTACTCGGATAATTAGCATTTCATTTCCCTCGTTGTATGGGCTATACATGACGAAGGAGCAAAATGGAAAACTTTAATTTGAAAAATATTTACCCATCACGTTGCCCGTGCCCTACTCAATTTCCCCGAGTAAAATGATTTCAGAATCCACCAATTTTCAAAGTTTTTGTCTACATACAGTATTGTGAATATGGAAATCTTTATCCCCGTATAGCTTACAAAATCATAAACTTGGAATATCTATAAATTATCCTCTCTTTGTTTCGAGACCGTGGTTAGTAGTGAATCTTTCATGATAATTATACAATTTAAACATAAGTGAACATTTTGAGAAGATGAAAGGATTTGGCCTGTTACTTATAAATTCGATGTTTTAGTTTATTCTTCACTCGATTTCCATGTAAATATTTGCTTTATAATTAACAATATAAAAGTGATTAGGAAAAATAAAAAAGAGATTTTGTTTTTGAGGATTTTATATTTGAAGTAATTTTGACATTTCAAACAGTTTATTTATTTTGTTTTAATTCATTTATTTTGATTTAATTTATTCCATTTATTCCATGTGTTTCAAGTTTGCCCAACAGAAAATTACAGGGCAAATACAAAACCATGCGTTTAATTATGTCTTAATAGACCCCAAGTAATACGCTTCAGAATATAATATTAGATATTATATTACGTTTAAAATATTAAGATCACCATTTTGTTGTATAACTAGGAAATGCTGAATGTATGAATACATGAATCGCTGGAGATGCATCAAACATTATTCTACGATATAGATTTTAAAAGCGATCCACGTAATTAAATAAATAGTGATTTTGAGAAAGTAACTTAAATAAAATTCACAATGCAAAACTTGAAATACTAGCGTAACTTATTCACTTTTAATATTTCAAGTTAAGAAACTAAATTAAATCTCCATGCTGCAGAACGACAATTTTACTCGCATCCGTCAGCAAATATAGTAACTTGCTCGAGGCTCTCATAAAATGTCTCCAAACACCCTCATTATGAAGTAAGATTATTTTACAGTAGTAACTCATGAGAAAGAGAAAGTCATGCTTTTTGAAGACCATATTTACCGTACTCGAGAGTTTTGATTAATTTTCTATCCTTTTAGGTTGTGACTTCATGGGCTTCTTTATAGCCTAATGGGCTACCAACTGCCGAAATTAAAAAAAATGCTGATTCCCAGAGTAAATGAAGTCGACTTCAAAGAGGAGATGAATAAATGAAATACTCCAAGGAAATCAAGCATTTGATCTGCGAGTATTTACTTTAGAGACATCAAAATATTTCTATGAGATCAAAGTAGAATCGGTTTTTGATGGCGGTCTCGTGTGCCGTGCAATATCAGAACGTATAGCGCAGAAAGTGGGTCATTGGGAAACCTAGAGGGATGCTTCTGATCATCAATCGCAGTGCCAATCGGATATGACTGCTCGAATTCGAATTTCAACGGTACTCATGAAAATCGAGTTACCTGAAGGGATTGGAATAGGAGAATTTGGAAATAGAAATTTACATTTTGATTGCGTGATTTTCATGAAATATAGGAATTGGCAAAGGATTCACTCGTTCATCATTGTCTCACTCAAATCAATTCTAAACATTTTATGTTTTATTCTTCTCTCGCGTGAATATACGCATAAGAGAAACGGAAAATATTTCCCTGGAGACAATGGATATAAAATATCTTTTTGGCATAGCAATCAAATATGTAATTTACGGAAATAGTGGAACTAAAATTTAAAAAAATTCAAATAAAGTTGTGAAACCATCATAGAAATATTTAGAAGGAATTCCATGGATGATGTTTTATTAGAGAGAAAGACGCTTCGTAATTTTTCACAAGGTCACACCTGCCAACATCGATTTCGATTTATTTATTCTTCATACTAACTCTCTTGATTAAATTTTATGCAATAGAGAAGTATACTGATGTTCTTACCATAGAAATTAAATAACATAGAATTATATATTAAAATAAATATCAATTAAATAAAATTGAAATGAAAAAACTATAATTACGCCATATTTACTTAATCAAGCTTAATATATCTATTACAGAGATTTTAAATGCAGACAAGTAATTTTGGCATATCTAATATACTGCAATGCTGTGATACAAATGCATCTAATATGGCTACGACCGAAAAAATATAATTTTTTTGATGAGCATATGAGTTAATTAATTATTTAAATATTTTGAGAATATATGATTGCTACACTCTGATTATAACGTGGAAAGTTTACCTTAGAAGAAAAACAATTATCTAGAATCGTAGATTTTAATTCTTTTGTGGATTTTGTACACACTGATATAAATGATTCTACTCAAATGTATATGAACAATACTGAAGAAATAGGCCATCGACTTTAGTGGAAATGATGACGTCACATCTTTGAAAATTCCTGCTAGCGCTTTAATCCGAGCCTTCGCGTGACCGCTTCGCTCTCATCAGCTCCGCGTAAACAGAGGTCAGCAGTATCTTTATCGCTGATTTCTGCGAACTTGCAAAAAATTCCTTGTTATCACAGAGGTCTCTGGAAACAGTATTTCCTCTGCCCTTGGAAAAAACCTTCCAGAAAATGAGAATAAATATGTTTAACCCTTTGTAGGTACACTTTTAAGGTGACAATTTCAAAATCGATTAAAAACTTTCCTTCTAAGAACTAACTTAATTTAAACTCTATACTTACAAACATTGATAAAAATTATTGCATCGCAATATGAGAGCTTTTTATAAGAAGGTAATTCGGCAGCTATACATTTCTTTTGATAAACTTTAAACTGGTTTCCGAGGAGGAATTCCCTACAAGTTCGTGATTTTCGAGAGGCCTGCAAAAGGGTTGATAAAGATCTGGTAAGTTTAACCCGAAGTACTATCAACTTCCACACTAGATGATTAACAATTAGGCAACATTCAAGTAGGTTGATGTAGGTTTGCCCTCGTTTTCGTACGGTGTTTGTCAGCTGCTAGAGAAACCGCGCAACCAAGGCATTATCACCGCTTCAGTGTCACTCCATACATCACGCTCTCTAACCCATAAACTCCATTTCCGAACGACACTCTCCAAGTCTCATATGCTTACCCATCATCCATACTGCATTAACTTGTCCCGAACTGCATTACAGGACCCATCCATTATGCCTGCCTAGTTATCAAATACTTGTCAACTTGTACTGAGACCTGCGAATGAGAAGCCAATTTGCGTCTCTCCAAAATAAGCTTGTCGAAATAGCTGCCAGGGAAATTATTCCATAGCTGTAAAAATCTCGACTGAAGAGGCACGCTTGATCGCGTGCAATTCTTACCACAGCAATACTCTTTCTTACAATACTCTTTCTTACTGATACGATACTTACTTTCCTCTGATTTTACTGAGGTCCTCTCAAAAACTTTCGTAACGTAGCTACGCATAGATAATATTTTCATGTTCATTAATAACAGAAATTGCCATTGAGAACTTTCGGTGATGTTGTAAAACGATAGAATGCCACAGTTGAATAAAACGAAGATTTGCATCTATTTTGAATTTTCTCGCACTTATCGGTAATCAGCGGTTGTTCTCTTTGATAGCTTATACGCAAAACCTCCGTCCATAAATTGTACTACTAAAAAAATATAAACTATTAAGATGAAAGTAGTTTCTGTTGTTGAATCGTATAGACGTTAATTCTACAAAAAATCGAAAAGCGTGTGAAGTAATTTCCACATCTCCATCAATTTAAACTTTATCATGTACCCTAGAGCGCGTATCCCTGGGAAAAATGCATCACATGCTGATATACAAATTGACCTTATGACGTCCGAATCTTTAGATGAAGCATGATTTCAGAGCTTTAGAAATCTTAGAAGGAGAAAACGGAGACACAGGAGGGTACTTGCAAAAATCCCAATTAATTATTTACTCTTTTGGCATCAATGGTTCACATATAAGAAATATATTGGTCTCTTGTGTGCCCTCTTAAATTATCCGTTAACTTATTCATACGATTTCAACAAAACCTTGCTCAGTTTCCCAAAAGAAACTATATTATTAGTTAAAATATATGATCGCTTATCACAGTATTCTAATGTGCTATTCTTATAGTAGAGTCTAATTTCCAGGAGCACCTTTTCCTCTTTGAAATCCACACCCTCCGCCTACATGTAAACCTGCCTCCTTCCCAACATCCAGTTCTGACCTTCATACTGCGAGATAATTTCCTGCTTAGTTACTTCTGAATTATACATTCCGTTTACTATTATAATCCCACGCAGATTCCCCTCTCCATTCCTGCAATTTATTGGTGCGCGATAACGGGCAGAAAACTTCCTCAATCTGAATACTCTAAAAGAGGCATAAATTCATTCTCGTAAAATACTATGGATGATGATTCAATGCATACCGATCAAACTTCATAATTTTAACTTTCTCCTGATACAGCACATAAAAAGGGAACTCATGCATTTCGTTTTCAGAAAAAAATCAATACCTTCCTAGTTTTACTTTCTCCACATGCACAACATAAATAAGGAACTCAATACGAGGAAATTTCGTTCATAGAAAATTCATTAGTTCTCGAAATATTTTGTGGCAGATTTTTCGAACCCTGTTCCTGTTTTTACTGGCTATTTATTATTAACGCCTTTAAGATAAAAGATCATGTAGAGTGTGTATTTACATTTAAGTTATACATTTAAACCCTGCAATCTACCAGTGGCACTTGGCAGGGGGTGTAAAACACCGTCATCTTTATCTAACCTGAAGAGCTATTAGCTTCTCTAATACTATGCGGGAAAAACTACCAAAAGTAACTATCTGTCCTGGCAACTACTTCCCATTATCGCTTTTTTGTTTACTCTCAAACATCGCAAAAGTTTATAGCTGGGATGACAATATCAGCTATCTCCTCCGCAAAGTGTGTTGTGATAAATGTATCAAAATGCTTCCGTCGATATTCCAGTCTTCTATCATTAAGAGAATTCTATCCAAGGGATTCTATCATAGCCAAAATAATGCTCTAAAATCTGAAATCTCTCTTGATAAACGTAGCTACTCTGCGTAGAACCATCTCAAGATCTAATATTAATCCTACTTCACGAGGATCCCAAATCGCACAGCTATGCTCAAGTAGAGGTCGAATCAGAGAAAAGTCCGCTATTTCTTTTACTCTCGACGAACGTCGATTTTAATTCCAATTACTTCATAAAAAACAGTAAATGGCAACTTAAAATGGGGGATAAAACGAATTTATAATGCAACAATCGACAAACACAAATATCCATGCGCTATAAATGTTTCAACAGAGTTTAAAGAATTATGACGATGGATCAAGTTGTGTATGTAACAGTAGCCATCTTGTCAAACAAACAAATGGACTGTTATTAAATTCATCAAGTATCAATAAGAGTGTAATAACCAGTATCCATCTGATTTCATTTTCCTCGAGTACTTATTTTATTACATTTTTATAAGGGTTATTTTTATGCAATGGGTACCATAGCTTATATATTCTAATGGAATCGGAGGTTTCCTTCAAGTTTTTTTAGAAAGCTTTGTAACGATCCAATTCATGCAATGTCCTTACTAACACAATACTCGATACTTAATATGAAAATTTCACTCTTTTTTATCTTTAAAAAAAACAAGTAGTCCACCCATTTAGAAATTATTTCTGGAATTCAAACGTCATGACATGGTTTCTACATTAAACACTGGTGCTTTCTTGAATTGAACTATATCTTAATTTTCCTCAGTAAAGTTTCTCTCGAGGGAAATAATTTAAAAAATACATAATACTGATATACATGCAACGTGAGGCAGTGAACTCCTATATTCCTGAGCATGTGGCATTGGAGGAATGCCTGTGACTTTTAAGGTACGATTGAGGATTGAAGAGGTTTTGTCATGCAACAAAGTAGCATTCCAGCAAATGGATAATTTTAACAGAAAGAGGAAAATTGAAGCAGAAGTTAATAGAGCTTCGAATAAAAATATTTCGTACACTTTATGTTTCTGTATTTTAAAGTGCGTGAAATATTTCCTCGATGGAATTCCTTATGGAGACAATTGAAAATATCAAAATTAGGTCACACTTACTTCAACGAAATGCATGCTTTATAATTTAAATTTCAATAAAATTCCAATTAGTTAATAAGCTTATATTCCATGCCGCTACTAATTATTTCTAAGAATACCCAAAATAAGAAAATTTTTCTGAAAATAATTCAGGCGATGTCACATAATACCTATTATTACGTTTACCTTTGAAGACAACCACATTTTCCCACATAAAAAAATTTGGTTTCCCAAAAAGTTAATATAAAAAATGAAGAGCTAAAAGTGTTGGAATAATAGTCGTTTGGATTAATTAAGAATTAAGTTAAATTGCGATAGGGAGATTTCCGTAAATAAACATTACCTAAGGTAAAACGTAAAGAGGGAATATTTAATTTTTCACTTTCTGTGCTGTTTTTAAATTTGATTTATACTCCCTCCTCCAGCAAAGAAGACTTTCACGTAACCAGTTCTCGTGCATTTGCAGACGGTACTGGGATGGCCTCACTTAATCAATAAGCTGCTCTCCGTTGTTGGGGCTCCCTCCTAACATTACGCTTCGTCATTGGGTAATTTCCTGTTTGAACATCAAATCCTTCTAAAGACAGCTAGTAGAAATTAGTAGTTATTAATTTTTTGTTTATTTTTCTAGCGGGAGAAAGAAAATTGGGAATCTTTCCTTTTGTTGGTGAGGTCTTGGTTTTTCTTTAGCATATAATCGAAGCTATGACTTTGCGGACAACAGAATGACGTGACGAGGCGTTTGGGAACAGTTGAACTGAGGAGGGAAGCCATGTTATAACTGGATTAGGGTTCTGATGACGCACATAAGTAATGGCTGCGCAGTGATGGGACAATACATTCGCACCTACACGGAGAAGGCTCTCGATGGATTGTGAGAGTTTAGAAGACACTATCAAAAAGATTCCCTAAAATTAGAAGCTTCTGACTCAAATTTAGGCACATAACCACCCGATTAGATTGCAATTAATATCAAGTTCCCAGCGAAATATGCAATCATCCGTAACCCGTATCAACGATCGTAAAGCTTTTTTGTCTTAATTATTGCATTTTTTTACTTTAAAGTATTCTAAATTTATCTTAATAATATTTTTTTTTCAAAAAAGGAAAGACATTCTTCCCTAATTATTGATTAGGAAACTTTATGGAAATTGATAGGCGTGAATTCTTAGGAAGACATAATCAAAGAGACTCTCTTACTAATTTTCAACAGCTTATTCATTTTCCGACCTGTTTTGCAAGTGGGATTGCATCTATGTCTCTCTTTGATTTATAAATTCCGATTATTTCAGCCTGTCTTTAATATTCTTCTTCGTTAAGCTAAGAAACCCAAACCAAGCCACTAGAAAATTTGTGAATCTTCCCTAAATTCTTAACGGTAAACTTTGTTTACATAATTTACGTTGAAATGACCCTTGAGATTTCTTCTCATTCGGCTCTCCCAAGAAAGAATTTAGAGAAGCACAATCATTTATAATTTTGAAGTTTTAATTGGACCATATATACATGCATATCGAGTTTTATTTTCTCAACTGAAATAAAAAATCGATTATTTTAAACAAATAATACTTCAAAGTAATACCAGACAAATTAAATCTGAACTATTCTATACAGACGAGGCCGTCAATCATAGAAATCGTATGCCAATGATAAAAATAAATAAATCAGTCAGATTAGTCAAGACCTAAGTTTTATGTTCCCCATAATATAGTTTGAAACGTAAATATATCTTCTGGGTGAGTATGTCAATAGAGAAACCCCTATAAAGAACCATCCATCATAAATAGAATGGTAAATTTATGCGAAATTATTTTATTCATAAAATCCTGAGGTGAATTCATTCGTAATTGGCAAAAACTATTTTTGAGAGTTTTCTTAACATAACTATTTCGTTTTAATACGTTAAATATCTTCCAGGATGAAGTTAAGTTCTTTCACGAGTGTGGTTTCATGTTTTAACTGAGGAGCCATAAAACGGAAAGCGCCTAACAAAAGTTTGCTTCGTGTTTTCTGTTTAAGTTTCATTGCTATCACAGCTGCATGTATTCTCAACAAATTCTTTAACAGCGAAATTGAATACGAGGAAATATTAAGTTGACAGTGGAGTTTAAATATTGGAATATGGAAGCCTTAAGTGACTGCTATGCCAAAATATGTATAGAAGAGAATAGTCAGTAGCTTTTTATATGGAAAATGAGTAAAAGACGGAAGGTTAAGAACATTTTTCTTGGAAAAAAGTTATCGGTAGTATTTATATATTAGGTTTGGAGTATAAGGGTCAAAATCATAGGGCGAACATTTCAAGTCTGAATAATATTTTCATACTAAATTTACATATTGATATTATATTTTATTATTTCAAACATACAGTCCGTATTTATCAGCAACCAAAATAACTTAAAATAATATTTACATTTTCTCGTTTTTTACTTTAAAGCATACTCCTAAAGTCATTCCGTGAACGCGTCCACATACAACTTTTAATCATCGCTTTATTTAATTACTTTTACTACTTTATTTAACCTACTCAATAACCTCAAAAGCCAGTATCCAATGTGGCGTTTTTGCTTAATAAAAAAATATATCAAATCGTCATTCCAGGAACGGTCATTCCGGGAACGTTCTCGGACAATAATGGGAGTTCTCAAAATGACGTTTAGCTCTTCTAAGGAGCAGAATACGCTAAATTTTGCTGTTTTAGACTAATTCTGTTTTTTTTAGTATATCATTAACAGAGATATAGAAGAAGATATAAAATAAAATAGAAAGCCGTCTACAAGGAAGATAAATTTATTTATAATATTATATAATTTATTTATATAAATACTGCAGTTTATCTAATACAGCGCGGAATGGCTAATGCAAGGAAGCGCAAGTTTCTAAATAAAATGACTCCTGAGCAAAGAGAATTGAAATTTTTTGTTTTAAATCCATAGCTAGAGAAATTTTTGATATGAAATTACATGTTTATGAAATGGCCAAAAAATTTAAGGCGAAACGAGAACTTATAGATAATTTAGACGAAACAGAGATTATGATACAAATTTATTTTGCTGAAAATTATACGAATAACTTTGGGAAAGAAATACAATATACACAGTTTTGAGAACCTGAAGGCCTTTCGACTATCCCCACAGGCGTCTTTTACTCTAAAAATGACGATTCGTTACATGGTGGTACGTTTTCAACTGTTAGCAATAATCTAGGGCATCGGATATATCTATATCATACGAGGTTGCTAAAAAAATAAAACTAGAGGCATTTTCCATCAAGAAGCAAGATCCAGAAGCTCCTAAAAATGTTTTGTTTATGTCTTTTGTCAGGTATTTATTAATATAACTTTTTTATGGCAATTATCATTCAGAGAAAGCTGCTGTCATTCAGGGAACGTCATCGTCATTTCCGGGAACGCCGAAGAAAGACAAATAATTCAACATTAATTTATTTATCTTAAACTGTTTTTATATAGATAAGTAAATATTATATCAACTCAATGCATCCTCAGGTTAATTACATATAAAGGCTCAAATTGTTAAAAATAAAAAGAAATTTCGTTTGTGAAATCGTAGATGATAGGATATCACGAAGAATAATTCATAAAAAACATATTTAATTGCTTATTGATTTATTGATTCAACTTCTTTCTCATTAATAATTGTGTCATGTACGCTTTTAAATAAGAACACTAAGGCTAAGACTAATACATTTTGTTTTATATAATTTAAGAAAACGTTCCCGAAATTACTAATATCAACCCTACCTTTATCAATTAAAGTCGTAACTAAAATATAAATCACTTTTGTGCGTGTCAATTTTTAGAATCACTTTAGGGAATATGGCGCTATAATTTCGTATAATATTCTGATGATTACTTTTCAAACAAAAAAACTGGAAACGCTCACCTCTCTGATTTTGACCCATAAGTTTCCGCCTTTCTTCAAAAGAGATCCTTTTGTGGTATTGATCGTATTAATGAATCGATAACGGAATTAAACGCTAATTGATCTGCTGTTGAAAATTATCTGCATGTGATGGTCCAAAAAGAAGGAAATTTGGTTCCAAGTTATAAAGGAGAGACATCGAAAGGCGTTCGGTCATCAGCGAGATGTTGCTTGGACGACAAAAGTAAAAACGGTTGCTCAGACTTGTCACTCGACAAAATATGCATCTATTGTGATAGCCCTAAAGGTCATACACCATGATAAATGCCGAGTAAACCAGGTATATCCACTCTGAATGGAACAATGTTTAAAGGTTACGTAATAAATTTAGAGGTATCAAAGGGGTGTATCGTATATTATGAGCTGCTTAATTCCTCTGAAAAAATCTTTGGTCAATGTAAATAACGATTGATATTTTCTTTGAACTCTTTGCTTTAAGTTTTGACGTAAAAACGACCGCATTGGGATGATGGGGGCAAAAAGCTGATACAGATATATCACTACGCAGGGCAATACGTTGGACATGAATTGGCTTGATGAATGGATCACTTTTAAACAGTCCGGTTTTTTGATCTCGGGGATCTGTTTATTGCCTGAAAGGTGGGAGAAGATCGCATTGGAGTATACTTTCAATGAATATACTTTATTTGTTTTTCGATATAGACCTAATTTAAAATAAAAAACGGGCTGGAAACTCCCTCTAATTCTTAGTATCGGCATGACTGATAATTGCGGGTTTTAAATCAATTACTTCGAAACTATTTAAAAATATCCAACGAATTATTCGAGAGGACAGATAAAATCGAGCAAAAGCATAAAATGGGCGTAATAAATAAATACCAGTGTGTTTGTAAAGAAGAGAAGCCTTTGATTTGATCCATTTCGATGTAAATGAAAGATACATACATCTTGGGGTCGGCGGTGCATGACTCCATCTCCTAAGTATACGAGAGCAATAAATTCAGAATCAAGAGCATTGTACGGCGATAAAAAATCTAATTCATCGTCTGGACAGCGATTAATTTCAACGCGCCTGTCATATGGAAGAGGGAAACAAAAATTTATTCGGAAAATTTCCGTTGAGTAGAAAGCAATCATCAGTTTTGGAGACAAGATAAATGAAGAATGGGGGAAAGAAAACGTTTGGCATTTATAGTTGATGCGCTTTCCATCATTTCTTTTCTTGTGAAATGATTTGGTCGGATTTCAACAATGGTTTTATGAACGAGGTTATGCAGTGGAATGTATACAAGAAACGCAATTGGTTTGGTTCATTTTTACTGGCTTCCATTTTAAATAGCCACCTTTCATTTTTGTATTGAACAGCAATGGGTGAGTAACGTTATGGTACATACATACACAAATTATGCTATCTCATAAATAAAAAATATAGGTTATTTGATGTGTGATCGATTAATTGTGTTCCATATGCCAGCATAGCTGATACATAAAACATAAATAGTCAAAAAGCAAGGGACTTGGTCCAAAAATACATTGATCCAAAAACATATTTTTAATCAATATAAATCAATGAATAAGTAACTTAAAAATACACTGAAAATGAATCCTCACCATTTGATTTTAAATACAACAAATTACTTACAATTTGACTCATAAAAGAGTCAAGTAATCTTGCAAATCGATTACCGAGCCGAAGGTTAGCTTTTTAATAAAACCATTTGAACTAGGATCAGTCTCGCAAATTCTATGTATTTAGCGAGCAAAGGCTTCATCCTTATACATGCTAATCTCAATGAATAAGTCTAACACCAAAAAGATTTTATCTCAACGTTTTCGCAATAAAAACTGGGCTCAGTAAATCCACACGGAAATATCAAGATGAAACGGCAAACTGTAAAAAGAATCAAATGCAGGGAAAAAATGACCTCAAATTCTAATCTAAAATGGATTCCTTTAATCAGGACCAATGTAACCGATTCAATCCAAAGGTTTCAATGAGAAATTTACAAGCAATTTGTTGATTCTGATTCAACGAGATTTCACTCGCTTTATTTGGCCCTCGTATTTATTGAGATGGGCGCAACAGAATGTCAACGGCGAAGTTAAAACTCAATTAATTGGGATTCATCTGTTGGAAACGCACCCACAGAACTCGTTAGATACAATATCCGTCCCATTTCATTATCAAAATTGAAAATTTCATTCAAACGAGCTGGTAGAGATTCCGCTCTATTAGATAGAGTGTTTTGATTATCGTAAATTTCATTCATGGTTGATGGCGTGGAACGAGAATCGATGTTCAGACGAAAGATAAGTAATGAAAGTCAAACGATGTAATTGGTTCGCTTTGACTTCAAAAGGATTCTATTGATACGTATGTTATCATTTATCATTTTCAACTTATATTAATCTATACTGAGAAGTGTATGTTGCATGTGATTTCTCTCTCATAAACGCAAAAGTAATCATGCTTTAATCACATGATAATTAGGAGTGTTTCAATTTATCTTTGAATCTCTGAAATTATATAAACATGGCCTGAGATTTTGGCCTAATCGGTAATCTTTGATTCCTTATGTTGGAAGTTACGTCGAAAAATTTTAAGGCTACATGTTATCCATATTTAGCTTATTTAGTAGATTATTAAAAATAAAAAATCATGCTGAAATGTCAGCATTCACGGGGTAATTAACATTGACCTGGATTAGATGGAGGGAACCTAGGGCCTCAATGTGGCCTCTTTGTCACTTCCTGGGCCAATTGCGCATATTCCTGCAATTTTGTATCCCAGACTTATCACGTCGAGTAGAAGAAAACAACGGATATTCTGTTACCAATTATTTTGCTATTAAATTAATTTTCCCTCGAGCATTTTCAAAGTTCCACTAATTAACTGTAGTAAATAAGCTACACATTTGAAGAATAATGTCTTTGTATGCAGCCTAATGGATTCTCTTGAAAAATTGGTGTACGCATCCTTTGGATGAAAAACCTTTTCTATCATTTATCTGCCTGAAAGAAATAGATGCTAAAATTAGACGTTTGGAAATCAAAATGATTTCCAAACGTCATCATATCATCATATTTACAACAGTATAATATATTTTAAATGTAGACACACTTGAATCCATAGAGATAGAAAAACGTTACCATCGCGAGGTAGAATATTTCAAAGTGCGATCAGGGTCTTTGGCATACACAACTATTATATTCAATGATTTACTATCCATTTCCGAGTTCCGGACTGTTTACCATCATCCATTATTTATTTATTGAAGCGGTCAAGATTTACCTCTGAAGAAGGATAGTAATAATCGCTACATTTAGTAGATCATGATCTAACTACTCTACTTTTTAGATTTAGCTTTTATTGTCAAGTACAGCGGCCTTTCTCATTTTTCTCAATTTCCTAAAAGTCAGTCCTATTGCTCGAACAGGAATGTGGAAAAAAAACTTTGTAAATACAGTCAAGAACGACAACACTCTGTGTTATACGATTAATACGATACGATTAATTTCAATTCTTAGTCCTTGAAAGTAAAGAGCCTAGAAAAGTATTCCAAGAAAATAATCATAGGCATGATACTTTTTCCACATGGGTTCATTTCAAAGTGTTTGAAAATCTACATTACGTAATGAGAAACTTAAAAGGAAGTAGTAGGGAGGCAAAAGAGTTAGGGTATAAGATAATAGTGAGACCTCTTTTAGAATGTTCAACAAATGTGTGGGATGCGCATGATAAAATATCTATTATATATAAACTTTTCTCCGGTTATACGTATAAACTCTCACTCACTCACTCATTCACTGGGGATCAAAATTCTAACCATGTTCCACGTGTCACTGACTTGAAATTTTTACGACGTACTGGCCATAACGTATAACCGCCAGAAAAAAATGATTTTGAATCTTAGTGTCATGGGTTCGACGCCAGAAGGCCCCAAACTCCCGATTTTTTCCATAAGGATGCATTGCGGGGATATTCAAAACTGTTTTGAGGCACTTCCCTCAATAAATATGAGAATTAAAATAAGAAGAAGAATAAAAATAAGAGAATTTAAATTCAAGGGATTGCTGGAAGTCGTGCATATCCGACGAAAACCACAAAGACATCTTCGAAGATTATTCTTGGTTCGACGCTAGGCCAGGGCAAATATTCTCCTATTAAAAATGCATTTCCAAGATTTTTTTAAATCTCTTCCCGATAACATAGAAACTTTAAACGCGGCATGTGGATAAAAGTCATGAATATATTTTAAATACGCTGTTTAAAAGTTCGCTGATGGTCCTTGGTTCGATCCCAGAGAGTCATTTACATTCCTCAATGAATATCTAATGGGAATAACGGAATCATATATTAGGTCCTTCCCGGTATGATATCGACTTTAAACATTGTATTGAATAATTTCAAGTCCTACCAAGTTTTAATTTGTATTCAGATTTGCCAATAAGTCCTGGGTTCGATGCCAGGCGTCGTTAAAATTCCAAATTGCTACGATTTTTAATATTTTGTTTTGAACCTTTTTCCGATAACATGGAAACTTGAAACCCGGCATATGAATAGAGATCATAAATAAATTTCGTATACGCTGTTTAAGCCTGATGGCCCTTGGTCCGACCCCAAAGAGCCATTTACATTGTCCTATTCATTTATACGGCATAACGATGTTTTATTTTAGGATCTTCCCGGTATTATATCGACTTCAACATTTGAATTAAATAAGTTTTATTTCTACCAGGGCGTTATATAAATTCACATCTCTCAAAAGATCCTGGGTTCGACACCAGGCGTCCCCACTATTCGAAACGTACGGCGGGAATTTCAAATTAATTATGATACAGTAGTATTAGTGTTAAAAGTGCTTCGACAGCTTAGGTCATTTCGCACATTGGCTCCCACCGGGATTCGAACCCGGGACCGCTTTCACTAAAGGCAAACGCGCTGTCCACATGACTATCCGGGAGCTAATTATGATACAGTTTCTAAATTACTTTCAGCTACGTCCCTGTAGGATAAGGAGTTCAAAATCGTAGAGGTCCCAGAAAACACGCTCTTATTTATTTATATCTATAATACTGTCACCAAATATGCGTGAGTTTGACGCCGGGTAGGTGCAAATTTCTCCTATTTTAAAATAAATTGCGGCGATTTTTAAGAATATTTTCAATCCCTTTTTTATTCTTTTGAGGACCTTCTCTATAGGATGTCGACTTAAAATTTGTATCATTAGTATGCTTGCAGAATGCATGCAACTTTTACTCGTACCTATATATACACTCACTCATTCACTGGGGATCAAAATTCTAACCTTGTTCCACAAGTGTCATTGACTTGAAATTTTTACGACGCACTGGCCATAACGTGTAACCGCCAGAAAAAAGGGATTTGTGTGTGGATGCAGTGAGGGGATTTTCGAAATTTTATGAGACACTTCCCGGCAAATTAGATAGTTAAAATTCGAGGGATCGCTGGACATCTTGCATATTCGACGAAAATTTAAATGACACCTTCGAAGACTGTCCTTGGTTCGACGCTAGGTCAGGGAAAATATTCTCCTATTACAATGAATTGTGGTGATTTTTAAGATTTTTTTTGATTCCCTTCCCGATAGGATGGAAACTTGAAACTCGGCATGTAGATAGAGATCATAAATATATTTTATGTACGCTGTTTAACGTTTTGCTGTTGGTCCTTAGTTCGATATCAGAGAGTTATTTACATTCATCAATGCATTTCTAATGGAGATGTGGTTACATTATTTAAAATAAACCTCTGTGAAAAAATTACCATGTGTATGATTATTTCCATTATGGATTACCACCATAGTATATCAAATTCTGTGATGTTTAAAACTTTTAAATCGAAAACTCGTATATTAAAAATCAAACAAGTGATTCTTAATTTCTTATCTTATCGGCTTTGGCCGATTGAAAACGAACATGCGCGTCGATGAAAAATATCCTTGGAAAAGTTACTTCACTTATCTCCAGCTATACCATGTTTAATTAAAATTAAATTCAACTCCTGACAAACCTTTTTAATGAAAGAAAATCAGGATTACATGCTTAATGAAAATCACGTAAGCGCGTTAGTAACATACAATGGCACAAAGCCCTATTAATCAAGGATATTGCCAGTGGAGCCGAATTGATTCCGTGAATCCGATTAACTGCTGTTAAATAAAAATCCCAAGAGGCAAAGAGCCACATGGGTATTGGGGATAGGTAAGCGGATTCTTTTGGTGGGGTGAAAATAGCGCATCGACTCATTCATTTTTCGAGACCGCAAAAACTCTGCTACCTAAGAATCCAATCAGCTCCAAAATATTTACCGATACCTAGTATCTAATCAACGTTCATTTGGGCTTCCTAGAAATAAACCTTGTAGTTACAAATAGTATACAATTCAATTCACGTATAAAAATAAACATATGTATGCGTTCATATGTGTTTTATAGATATATGTATAAAACCATTGAAATAACTGGTAAACCTCAATCTAACAAATTTTACAAATCAACATGCAAAATTAACGACGTGGATTTGTCTTGGGCAAAAATACTCAAAAGCCTCGATACGTCATTTAAAAGTCCTCCCTAGATAATAGTAGAGTTATCATAAGATGAGAAGTATAGCAAACTTCGCTGTTTTCTAAACATAATGAGTTATAAAATTTAAGGAACAGAAGTAAGCAGAAATTTACTAATTAATTGTCTCCCATTATCTTGTGTGAGAATGAGGCAATAATTGACTCACTAAATCCTCGTGTGACCACAGGAAAAACTATAAAAATAAACAACAGCACCAAAGTTGTATAAAAATAATGGGGAATTCAAGGAATTAATCTTGCATTATTTACCTCTGCTTTAGAAAATAAAGTTTCATTGCATTGGTAAGTTACATAAGTTAAGTGGAGCAATCTAAAAGTCAAAGTCACTTTTTATCTAATTAAGAAATATATGTTTATTTATTTACCTTCAAAAATGGAAAAAAACACTTGGATGTCTATTTTCAACAATTTGCTCATCTCATTCATAAATAATTTCTAAAAGAATACTACACTCTTTGTTCTAATAATTCTCTAGCGAATCCAACCGAGAATTTAAATCGACATAGATGAAGGGAAGATTAATTTTCACTTCTATCTATTGAATACCCAGACTAGTGTTACTCCATGGATTAAAGAGGTATCAAATATTTCGTTTTGGAGGGTTTGCTTACTAGAGCTCAAGGCCATCAGTATATGTCCTCATACAATATGCACACTCCCCGTGAATACGCCTCAATGCGACGCTTTTTATAAAAGCCTCGCTACAAAAATAAACTGAAAAAAACCGCGTGAAGATTATTAATTATTTAGCCTTGTTTTCATGGCGAACTTTTGAATAGGTTTTGTTCGTTTGTTTATATTTTATAGTTGTTAGGAACGATGCGTATATCATGACTTTTTTCCGTGCGACGAAATATCCCCAAAATAAATCATTTTTTGGAAGTCATAAAGGTATTTTATATGCTGGTCGCAAGCCAAACACGTTCTTAAACATATAATTGCTTTGCAAATCATACAGTTTAAAAGTATAAGAGAGTTGAACTGTTTGGTGTCAGTTATGTTAGTATCCACCGTATCTTCATCGTCCATCGCCTAAACTATGTAGTTGAAGACCTAACAGTCGTGTCTCAGATGAGAATCCATTCCTAAATTTATGTTGGTAATGGCTTAACCAATTGCTCTCTCTCTCTCTTCAAACGTTTCTCAAGTAATCCGCAATAATTTTCCATTAACTTATAAACTACTGAAATTAAAATAACAGGTCTATAATTTTTAGGCTGTGTCCGATCACCATCCTTGTGGATGGGTATAATCCAATCTAATGGTATGCAGTAATTATTCAGCTAGGCATTAAAGATTAGTTCTTAGTAAGGAACTATTTCTGCCACTCCCAATTTTAGAGCTTCCCAAGCTATATTATGTATTTCCCTTGATTTATTATCTCCTAACTTCATAATCTTATTGTAAATATCATTACCGTGAATACTACTAGGTTTTTGTGATATAAATAATTTCTCTGTTCGATTTCCGAGTCCCTAATTACACCGTTATCTTCCTCTTGTTTTTTTTTATATATACTGCCGAACAATATATTTAAAATATTTGCTATTTCTCTGTTATGAAATATTCCCTTCCCACTTACATCTCGAATTATGGTTACGGTACTTGTATTATTCTTTCTCCTTCGAAGATATTAAAAAAGTCATTTGAATTCGTTTTATCGAGAATATTTTCTAAAAATGTGTTATTAGCTTCACGTTTAGCTGAATTTAGTTTCTTTACCATTTTTTTTTCTTTATCTGACTATTACCCCCATTTTCTCGATATTTATAACGTTTCTTTTGAACTTATGTATCTTTTTATTACTATACTCCGGATCAGGATTTTTCTACAGTTTTTTTTGCAGGGCACGAATAGTTTGATCGCCTGACATAATATATTTTTAAATCCACACCACATTACCTCCACATCACGGCTATTATCTACCCACTGAATACAATTTTCCCGTAAATATCCTAGGAGGCCCATCGCATCATCCCCTCCTCTACTGCCATAAAATATCTCTGAGGTCTGACCTTAGTATAGTATGAGATTAGTATAGATACTAGAGACGTATATTGCGCTAAATCCCGGAATTATATCTACTCATTTTAATAAGAAATTATGACTTGAAAGGAAAGTCTTAGGAGAAATTACTGTCTTTACTCTGCTCTACTTAAAAACATTGGTATCATAATATAATCATTTAGTAGTCATATAAAATACAGCATATAAAAGAAATTTGATTATAATAATAGAAAATATTCTCTTCCCCTCCCGGTATATCTGTTGAAAGTATAATTAGAAAATACATGGTAACCAAGCTTCCTTTCTGGCAACTTGAGATTTACATCTTATCATTGTGAGAATTTCCACAGATGGAACACTAAAACCCGTCAGAGGAAGTGGAGGAAAACACCACTCTAAGCTGTTCAAATTGCTTCAGTCTTCAACCTCTCTACGAATTTCTCGTCCTCACAGCCTAATGTTGTTTTGAACGCTTCCTGCGAAATGCTTTCAGCGATAGTGGAAAACAAAGTGCGTGTTTTTCTCAAAGAACTCCAAATTTTCTAGATGGAGGATCAAATATGTATATATAATCTAGAAACGGTCATTCATACTCTATGAAGTTCGCCAAATGTGTTTAACTAGAAAAATCAAGAATACCATATTTTTTAGTATATAGAGACATTAATCATATTCAAAATATCTTTAATCACGTAAAAAAACACAATTATGAATTCGGCAAGAAGATATTGGATGGAAATAAAATTGCCTTCAAACATAAAACTGTAATTTCAACGACCGCCGCAAAATTGTTAGGAAAATAAGTTGTATACCGCAGAAGTTTGTAAGTTATCTAAGTTTTAACAGAAAATTCATATATTTTCTATCATACACTGTAGCCCTTTCTAGCAGCAGGAAATTAAATTAACTAAAAAATTAAAAAAGCTGGATTTTAGTAAGAGAAATAACAACAAATCATTATTTTTTCGCAAACTATTTCATTGCAAAAGCTCTTATACTAGGAAATAATTCGAGACTTTCAGAAAAAACGGAAAGAATACGTTTAAATAGATGATATATGATGGAAAACAGAGTCAAGAACGACAGATATAGAAGAATGGAGAAGAACATTCTGCACTATCTGAAAGATCACCACTGTTCTTCAAACAGCAATATTATCATATTTCCTTCCCCAAGATCCAATAAAAAAAATTTCGGAATAAACTCTACTATAATGAAAACGTAACTTATTTCACAAACTAACCAAGGACATAATACACAGTCCCAGCAGATAAGGTACTAAGTGGGAGCACTAAATGTGACTGGTTACACGAAACTTTAATTTCATTGTGGAACTCTGATAAGCAAAAAAATCAGAGTAAACATTGGCACTAAATAAGCAATAGATATAGGCAAGTTCAAATCAATAAGGAAAAAACAATTTTTTAAGAAAATATGAATTTTATTTTAAAATATAATCTACTTTTAACCTGGAAGTTGAAATTCAGATTATTCCAGATAAAATTTCCAAAGTTTCAGAGAACAAATGCTGTTGCAGGAACAATAGGAGCGCAACGATAGTCAATGCAAGATATTTTGTACCTCTCAAGACGAATTCGGAGTGGCAATAATTCTTGATATGAAAATATAAACATTTTGAGCGGTTACGATAGGTTAGAAACAGTTATAGGATATAGCAAGCTACATAAGAGAGAGGATAAAAATGATAATCCGGAAAATAAAATCCTGGAAGAAGATTCCGTCTACCAAAACATCTCACACCCACATCCAGCGCCCCCAAATATCGGCGCAAATTCTCCTCCGCGCCATATCCGACACCTCATCAACCCGAGAAAAATAACTTCCCTCGGAAACATCCCCTTTTTTTATTACACTCCACACACCCGGAGAGGAAAACAACGGAGAATAAAATCACGCACTCCAGGCGCCGTCGCCCGCCCACACGGTGCCGCGAGGCATTTTATTTTCGAAAAGAGGAAGCGCACCTTCTGGGTTTTACGCGGGGATTTGGGAGTGACAACTGCGCCAGGATTTACACAAAGAGGAAACGCGGGAGAATACTCAGGTGATCGCAAAAACACGGAGAGATTTCGGCCGTGCATTTCCGTGGGCAAACAGGTTTCCCTCCGAGAGGAGCACGTGGGAAGGAGGAGGGTGGGGAGAAAGAGAGAGCGGGAAAGTCGCGTGCGAGTCGGATAAATCATTTCGGCAGCGGATCAATAGTCACAGCTGCTTCACGGACCCGCCGCTGTCGTCGCCACCAACGGAGTACTATAAATAGGTAGCGTCGCACCACGGAGGAACGGCGAAGGCGATAAAGGGTGAGGGGAGAGAGAAAGGAGCGCGATTAAAAATTAATAAACGCGGCGATACGAGGCGAGGGATCACCGCGGTCCGTCGCTCCTGAGTAATCAAGGTCGCGTCGACGCCATGACATCGGACGACAGAAAAGTTTTCCGTACTCATTATTTTCAACCCAGAAGAAAAGTCTATCTCCGACGTCTCCTTGGCTGTTGAAAAAGACAGGATATCACTTTCTACATTACATGGCACTGGAAAATGAAAACTGTAAAAAATCCTTGATTCAAGAAAATTATTTATTTCTTTATGTATAATATGTGATACAGGCATCTTTTAGGATTGGGGTGAATCAAAAACATTTATGGCAGAGAGAAAAAAAATAACTAACTTGACTCAAAGAAAATTTTATAAAAAGTGCATTTCCTCGTGCTTAGCAGAGTAGCATTTGTTCATTATTACACCGTTTACTAAAGGACTAATGATGAGGCTAAAATCTATGATAGGGTAGAGCGCAGACAATATGAGAAAAAGTATATAAAACCAGTATTTACATAGAGAAAGATTTGAAACACTACCTCTCAAATCATTAACTGTTCAGTACACAAATTGATATCACGTAGAGAATAAGCTTGACAATAACATAATATTATCCTACCTTATGTCTGACGACTTTACAATACTTTACAGGATTTGTACATTTAAGGAACCAGCCATTGTTACAAGTTCCACAACATTTTCAACAATCCTTAATTAGAAGGGAAAATTGAGGCCGAGATCTCAAAATGCACATATTTTAAAAAATATACAACATTTTTATTAAAAAATGTCACTTTCAACTAAAAACACTTGATTCTCTGCTTTTTAAGATAAAAAACAGATATTTTTGCATGATTTATTGATATTACAAGGCTTTACTAATGACATAACAATTAAATTACTATTTATAAAAAGCCATGGCAATTTAATTTTGTAAATCTGAGTACAGTATACACATGCACACAAAGTGCACACACATCCACGCATGAGCACTACCAATTATGCACCACATGAACATTTTGGGTAATTCAGCACTGGTAATTTGCTGCTGTTGGCAACCTTTGCCTTTCTTTCTCTCATGAATCAATATTCCAAACAGCAGTAGCACATTTAGCACCAGCCAAGATTATAATAAGATTTCAGGAGAAAACCACTGC
The DNA here is from genome assembly GCA_947579665.1 of Sympetrum striolatum. Classification (NCBI taxonomy): domain Eukaryota; kingdom Metazoa; phylum Arthropoda; class Insecta; order Odonata; family Libellulidae; genus Sympetrum; species Sympetrum striolatum. The sequence goes on along the minus strand of OX388341.1, from coordinate 103,587,515 downwards.
AGGAGAAAATATGAGGAATATATACTAGGAAGGCTACAGTTTTCTGCAAGTAAAATGGCACCTCAATCACCCATCCCTAGCAATAACTTCAGGGATTGGCAGCAACTTTTGTATGATAAAAAGGACTTGCGAGTCTACAGATGTAAAGTTATTGGCAGTTATACAATTCTATAAAATCAATGATAGATTACTGACAGACATCATAAGAGATGAATCCAACATTGATCCAAAACACTACAAGAACTTCATCAGTAAGAAGCTTACAGTTATAAGTAGTTACAAAGAAAAACTACATGACTAATTTAAATTTTTATAGAAAATTTCACAAAAATGCCTTGATCATTATTTTCAGAACTTTTTCTTCACAATCTTATGCTCAGAGCTACCAGTAATCTAATTATAATCACTCACTACTACCAATAACAATTTATGCAGTGTGATGAGTTGCTTATGGCAGTGAAGATAAATGTGCAACTTGTCATTTGAGAACCTTCCCCTTCCAGATGAACAGAGCAGGAAAAGACGTACACAACCAGTTGTAACTGAACTGGAAATGAATGCAGCACTTAAAAGGTAGAGATGAAATGATTCTGAGTCCTTCATGGATTCAGGAGCCTTGTTGCATTTCAAAAGATGCAGAGTTCATTATCCTTGACAGCAAACAATTTCATGACTGACTGCAGTCAAAAAATTCAATCAGTAGAAAAAATTTAATAGTTGGCACCATTAACAGAAGGCTACCTGGGACAGGTGTACTGGAAGTGGGAGCGGTTGAAGCAAGAAGGTGAAGAGAGTAAGGTGTGATGGAAGTGAAAAGTGCAGCAAGTGGTTATTTCCTGGAAGGCATCATCCAGCCAATGGTGTAATTGCGGGAGAGACGACCCATTCGACGTAGACGATCTGGAAATTGAAAACATGGAAAGGGTTGATGGGAATGGAAATAAAATGTATCAGTAACCAGCTCTGGAAATTGGTATAACTTATTTAAATAGTGAACTAATGTAAACTATGAAAGTGAAATGAATGGGAATAAACATTTTCCCATGACCAGCCATCTTTAATTAGTCTAATTACAGAAAATATGATATACTTACGTTTCTACCAACATTATGAATAATAACTAATGCAAAATTAATTATTACAAATAGAAAGCTAAGGAGTAGTAAGGAATAAAACTCTATAGTCTAAGAGATTAAGTTGATAGAAAGTGTAAGACTCATACACTAATATAGGACTTTAACCTCTAAGAATAATTAGATGCCAAATAAATGATACATCACTCCCCTAAAGAATGACTGTTAGGGAATAAAGACTATTGACGTATACCCCTTGATCGATATCTGACCCTGTAAAATACCCAATTATCTCATCAATCTAAGATTAAGAAACTGGGTCATAATTATAAGAGTAAAAACAATCCAATAATATGTTAACTTTAATAAATAAATAAATAGAAATTCCTAATTATATTAAACTTTTTTGAAAAAATGATATCTCTACCAAAGATTAAGTATATTTCTAATGATATGACCAATAAAAACTCAATAACAAAAGTAAATTCAACCCAAACGAGTTTGTGAAACTAAACAGAAACTAGGGTAAGAGTAAAAGATTCTGAAGTTTGACTCAAACATGTTTCTTGATAGTTTATAATAAATATATTGCACTTATAAATACATGCATATAACTAAAATAAATATTTTAAGTAATCTAGCAATAATTATAGCGGTTACCTTAGCATATTATATTATCAAGAATAAAATTAACAACAGCAACGTTCAAATGAGTATGGAAAGACAAAAAACTAAATTAATTAATCTGGGAAGCAATTAGCAAGTATAAGACTCTAAAAAGATACGAAATAAAATACCACCAACGACATACAACAATATTACTAAAGAGAATATATAGCTACAGAGATCTAATCAGATAGGTTTTCAAAATGAACAATTTACTTGCCAGATACATATTGCTGTTATATCAAAAACAAAGCAAAAGCTGCCACATACCATAACTTAACTAATATGCAACTTTATAGATAATGTTCACCCAAAAAATCATAATCTGTATATATATATATACCGCTATATTACTTTACAATTAATTAATGTAAAAATCATTCGGAGATACACTGGACCGACAGTCACAATAACAATAATATTTCAGAACTACAAATACTAATTCAGCATGCAAATTTTGGAAAGCCAAACATTTGCCTTAGTCATTCAAAATATAATTTATGACAGACTGGCCTTGCTATGAAGTTTTTGTTAGATGGCTGGCCAACTCAGATGAACTTGTGATTAACAGAAATGAACATGACATACATAAACATATTCTCACCATTGCCACATTGGCTATTACATTCAATATTGGCATCAATTTACAATATAAGAGAATTTGTCCAGAGTTCATGCAAAATTTAAGATAAGAATTATATAGTGAGTTAATCCAGAATGCTAATAATTAGGATTGCTTCAGTTAAATTAGACAAAATGAAATATTTTATATCATTGAATCAAAAAGAAAATTTTCATAATTTGAAAAGAACCATTGAAGGGGAGTTGTTAATTAACAAAGAACTCTCAAAAAATTAATCAACATGCTGCTAAACTATTCCTGCCTTATCTTAATCACCATAAATGGTGATAAAATCTTATAAGTTAGAGAAACATGAAAGAATTATACTACCACCTACGGAGAGATTTTGTCACACTACGAGCTTGTTGCTCCAACCCGATTGAGGCGTGCTGGAAAGCAAAGAAAAACAAGGGAAACATTCGATTCACTCATTCTTTACTTAGTAACATAAACTTCAACAATTAACACCATAAAAATTGTACATCTTTTCAAAAAGGTTGGTTTACTTTATGAATCTATTTAAAACTTTCAAAGACACAAAAATAATTTCAATCATGATATTTTAATGTGATATAATAAATTATAATTATTATAATCATATTGAATTAATATTTCTTTTAATCATTGTTTAATGCAGATAGAAAGAACAGTTTAAAAATAAAAATTTCAATTTTGTAAAAAAATCTCAGCATATGCAGAAACCTGAAAGCATGCAGAAATGACTTCAAATGTAATGACACACAAAAACATAACATATTCATGCCTCTTATTCATTGATGAGATTTGGACATGAGACTTCAGTGAACTAATGTTAGTTCAGAATAAACAATTTCAAACCCAGCATTAAAATATATACTCCAGTATAAAAATAAACCCAAGAAAATAAAGGGAAATGTTTTATAAACTGTTCCTATACTAAGAAATTCTATGTCACATGAAAATGTACCAATGTATGGGAACTTTGTTTCATGTGAGATAGTAAGGAGATGTGGATGTATTTGGTGATTCAAATTCTTCCTATGAACCACGAGGAATCAATAGATGACTAGGAGTAAGTGACTGACTAAATTTTGCTTAAGTGTGTTCTGATGACGATGAACAGTAAATTATTTAATATAAATTGACCAATTAATATTGTATGTCAAAAGAGATGGAACAGATGAACATTTTCAAGACATACTTGCTGGGAGAGAAATTTTTTCACACCATGCAGCATTCAAAATCCATGCCTCACAACAGTTAGTAGAAAGTCAAGTTTCACAGCTGATGCATTTGAACAATCAAGATGGGTGAATATGAAATTCGATAACATACACACAAGCACTGAAATATCTTCAGCTTACTAAACATAACTATGGTAGTATGGCAAAGTGATGATAGTATATGTGTATCTTCCACTGCCTAACTTAACAAGGATGAAGGTAAATCAGAAGGTGAATGCAAAATAATTTACATTCTATGATAACTAAATCTAATATCAAGTGAATATGAGTGATACAATAAAATTATTAACCTGAAAACAATATGTATCCTTCCAGTCAATGATCATAAAATGTGAAGTGTTCTATGAGAAGTTAGGAATATTTAAAAATGAAAATGTGCTGCGGAAAATATGAAATGGATAGTAAGATATTATATATTTCAGAGCAAAGTATATTGTGACTTTGATATTGTTACTGATAAAAACATGCATATCACAACACTGCACATGAACATCATTGAAAGTAAGTACACATGTGACATTCAGACAATAGTCATGACACTGTTTCAACTGTGATGACTACTTGATGATGAGTAGTTTATTCACTGTGGTAGAGAAAACCAGTTATCTCATTCCATCATATGCTTTCTTTTCCATTAGTTGAACAAGTTAAACATCTAAGCAGAATAAGCAAGGAATAGCAGTATAAATTTTGCGTTAATTCTGCAGATACTTATGCTATTATTCGGCATGAAAATTTTGATTATAAGAGCACATTGGGAAGGATTGCCTGGACTTCTTAGATCTTTTCACAATCATTCCTCATCCAAAATTTACAGTGCTGCCATCAAGAGGAGGTATTACCATTACTTATGGACTTAAACACAATCTTTTAATAAAATCTGCAATGTTTCAATCTATGGATGGATGTTAACAGCACAACCTTAACAATATGAATGAGTTCTCTTGTCAATAAAATTTCAATGGTAAGGAGACTAAGGTGCATGAGCATAACTCAAGGGTTATACAAAGCTTTGGATGTTGATTGTAGCCCTAAAACAATCCATCCCTCGAGAGAATAATGCAGCCAAAACACATCCATTTGCAGAATGTAACATGCCTGTTATAGAGAGCATGCCACTTTCTCCATCTCCTTCTGCTTTAGCTTGATGCCTCATTTATACACCGTTTCAATTGAAATCATCCGGTAATAAAATATAGTATACCTTGTTTTTACGTGAACACAGTTTTCTTGCGAAGGCTGTTAAAGAATCTGCAGCCAAGCCGCAGGGTAATATCTTTCCGTACTGTGGGAAATGAAACGATGGACATGAGATGATAGTTTTTATGTAGTGTAGTTAAGGGAGCTGAATCATAGGGTACATTGCTTCCTCAACAGATCTTAAATCAACCGAGAGACGTTACATGTACACTGATTGGATTTTGGGCTGAGACCATCATTCCATTCAGCTACACAAGGAATACTAACAAAAGGTCGACCTAACATAGGATTCGTTAAATAAATATGAGAATATTTTGGATACTATGGGCAAGGAAGAGACAATGGACAGCAAATATACCTTTTGTTCGTCAACATAGATGGAACTTCATTTGTGTCTCACTGTGACAATTAGATTGTGGACAAGACAGACATTGGATCGATTAGGACAAGACACACAAATGGAAAATCGCTATTAAAATTACCATGGAAAGGAGAGTTATTCAGTTTTGCTGTCAAATATAAAGGGATGAAATAAAATACCATAATCAACAAATAAACAAATGGAATATTTTCTCCTATTTTCTACATCCAACAGGAAACTTGTGGAGAGAAACAATACCGCACAATTACTTTGGATACATAAAAAAAACCTAGAACAGCTGAAAAAGGTAGCATAACACTAGACACTAATTTTCACAACAATTACTCTCTTCGTCTTTGCATGTTACGTACTCACACTTGTCAACCACTTTTGTGGTTGCACCTTTTACTTTGATCCCATGATCTGAAATGATGACTTGCCACCAAGGCGAATGTTGAACTTTGCGCTAGTTCTTCCTAGGAGAGAGGAGAGCAGGGAAAGAAAAAGGACAGTAGAGGAAGATGCAGATCCAAATGAAAATAGTTTGAAGGAGGAGGCAGAAAAGGATTCATGAAATGAAAAAAAAGAATAAAAAGAAAGCAGAAAAGCAATAAGCGATACAAAATTGCTAATATAACACAAGAAGACATTAATGCACTGGCACTGCTGGATTGACCCTCTTTTGGAAGTCAATAGGAGCAAATTATCTTTAAAAATACCAAAAAGCAGGATGATAATAAAAAATAGCTCTATTGACCTTAAGTTATTTCCAGGCATTATGAGCTCTGAGTTTAAAGCACTCCTTTATTATTAAGAACTGTTAAAAAATATTAAGTTAAGAGCAGCAAGCATAACAGAGTAATTAGGCGGAGTGCAGCCAGGGGAGCAGTGCAAAAACATATATAAGTCCTTCTTCACTTATTATTAATGAACTGACTCATTTTATCTTTGATGGTGCAATTTATTTCCCAATTTTACTGTTTTTTTTTACAGTTAATTAGAGGTGGAAAATTTTATAATCTTATGGGGCTGGAAGGGATTTTACTCCTATTTCGAAAACTAATATTACTATTTAATACTACTGAACACTATAGCATTTCATCTATTTTAAAATTAATCTTCTATGCCTAATGAGAAAACTATGCAACTGTACAAGATAGACTTCCTAATAATAAAGTAATAGGACTATAAGAAATTATGTACAAGAGTAAGGATTCTAATAGAATAATTTGATAAATTTATATTATTCAATACTAACTCCACTTAAACCTATTAATGACCTCTAGACAAGAATATCTATTCTATTCAGAATATTTTACAAGATTGAAAAGCATAAATAATAAGAATAATAAAATATATAAATCTTAACGCCCCAATTTTAAAAACTCTTCTGTTATATAATAATCTCAGATGACAGTAAAATTGAAATACTAATACATATGTAACATCACCAGTAATCATACCAATGCAAAAATCTTAACAATAGCAATACAATTGCTCCCAGATTTGGAAAAATGTAGAAAACTGGATGTATTTAGTAGGAAGTACCCCATTAAGCTAGGTGAAGATTTTACTAATATTTTATTACACATATACGATTGATATATTGATATTTAAGTTAATTATAAAGTTTAGGATATTATATAAAGATATGATTACTAATAATATTATAGAATTATAGGAACTGTTTATAATATTCAAAAGGCAGGTAGAATTTGATAATGGTAACATCAGAAGAATTATGGATTTCATTATTTATAGAATGGGACCTGAGCCAACAAGGAATGTACTCTGAAACTAGTCACAACTCAAAAGTTCTTCACTTTACTTAAAATTTAAATGATTAGAAAAGATAGTTATTTAAATTATTATTCCCAATTCTTACACAAACCATTTTATATGAGAAAAGAACCATAGGACCAACCAACATAACTGATTTAAGGTTCAGTAACTAAGATTGAATAAGGTTTAGAAAGATATAAACAGTTTATTGAATAATAATATTTTAAAATAGATTTGCATCTATCATTTCAAGGAATCTAAAGGTATTTAATTGAAAAAATCCAAAATATTTCAACAATTTCATTAATTCACTGTATTGGATAGACTGCAGACAATCTGAATGATAAAGAAACGCTATTTAGAGGATTCCAAATTAGCAGAACTGCAACAAAATGACATGATACAAATATTTGACAATCCATACCTAAAGTGGTACAAAGTAGACTACATTAAAATTTGTCATGTGTAAAACACAACATTAAAATTTAACACCGAGTAAACTTAATGAATGTGAAATTGATACTAGCCTCAAAACTAAAATGACTTACATTATACAGATTGCTTACAAAGTTAAAAAATTAAGTAAGTAAAATTTAGATAAAATAAGTAGGTAGGTGCAAAATTCACAATAATCTCAAAAGAGGTATTGTATGTTTAGAAAATTTTCCTTAGGAGAAATAGAAATTAGGAAACTAAAAATTATCTAATCATACATAAATCTGAATGAATAATTAAAGCCATCTTAGAAAAAGTTTAAACGAGCAAAGAATTTATCAGTACTGAAGCGAATTTAAACATACAAATATTGGCACAAGATAATTATGATAATTAACTTAGCTAATAAATTGAAAAGAATTCAATAGGTTTCAGTTCTGAACTTTTTATTTATATATTCTAGCAATAAAATCATTAACTGGCTTAACCATTAAAGCATAGCATTTGAGAAACATTATCCCTTTCTAAAATAAACGCTTATTACTCTCATTATATAACTAGAGATATATAGGATAGATGAATGAAAATGAACAATTATAGCTAATAGGTTCTAGTTTATCATCAATGGTTTGTGAAAATACTTTAGCTTTACCTTTACACCAATCAGTGGACAATAATATCATTACACCCTTTATTAAGTAAGATTAGGCCCAAGTAGGCCTCTTAATACCTAACCTAAGGAGATAGTCATGGTAATGCAAGTCAAATACTAAGGAAGCTGATAAAATTAATCTTATGACATGTTAAGCATGGATATGCATCATAATTAAGAAATATTGATAAGTAATACAAGGTAAATATCTTTATAGACTGTGATAACATAGAGTAATACCCAATTTTTTCACAGTAAAAAATATGAGTAAAGCTTATATCATTATAGATTAATTTTATCTTAGCCAAGAGCTCTATCATTGCATACCTGATTCAAATTTAACAAGCAGAAGAGAGTAGCATATCTTTTCTAAATAAATTAATCCTTGAATATACAGTGATAGACTACATAAAAAGCAATCTAAGCGAGTAAAAGGAAACTATTATAGCAGAAATTGCAGTGCACATAAACTGATAAGATGAAAATGAACCAGAAAAATATCTGAATGATGTAGAAGAAGTAATCGAGAGAAGAAATTAAGCAAACATAAAAAATTCTCAATTTATATTTCCATGAATAAAAATAAAATTTATTATCTGCAATAGGTCAAATTAATCTAAAAATTATAACATGAAACTCACTCCTATCCAAGTTGCGCTGCAGGTGAGCTGCAATACGGTGGCGAGCATCATTGTACTCGAGGTGAAGTCCAAGGCGAAGAATGGTGGGATTCTGCTCAATTAAACCAGTTATCTCCATCTCAATCTTGTTACCCAGCACTTGTGATCGCTGGAAAAATAATTATAAAATATTATAATATATTTTCTCTGCGGCTTAGCTATTGTTAAAATATATATAAAATCATGACTCAACAGAAAAAAACTCCTGACCAGTATCAAAGGACTAAAAAATGTTGTTTCATAAGTGGTAAACATGGCAATATTACTTTGTGCCAGCCTTTAAATTCCATCACTAATACTTGTGATGTTTCATTTAGAACAATTCTACTAGTTAAGGAGTTCACTAACAGACTTCACATACACACTAACCAGTTATGGACAAGATTGTTAACCAAGATACAATGTAAGAAAACAAACTTTGGCAAAATTTGAATGATATTCTTAGTAAAATTAGCACAACCCAGAATAAGAATATAATTGAATGGCAAGAAAAGAGATCATAAGCTCCTGGTAAAATTCTCATTCTTGACCCTAACTGCAAATATTTTAAGGTACCTTGTTACAGGTTAGCGTCTTTATTTAAATCATTTAGCGGTAGCAGTTGATCTATTGTGTGACAAAGGAGATTAACTATAGCAAGAGAAAACTCCATAAATTTCCACACTAAGTTATTATTTTCCAACCGGTTTCGGCACACAGGAAAGGAATAAAAGAAGAGGCAGCAATATATATATATCAGAGGAATTTTGAGAAGAGAGTAAGGAGTGGTTTCAAAAAATGCATTTGTTGACCAAGTAAGCAAGAACATTGGATTTTCGCATGGATTTGTGGAAAAATTTTTAAAGAAGAAAACTAGAAAAGTTGCCTACACCTCCATCTTTCCATCCCATTCAAATCATGTTCCCAAGCTGAAACAGGTGAAGCTCCCTTTAATGGGAAATATTTCCTACAAGTTTTCTTACCTCCTCCCAAAGAATGTCAAAGCAGGTTTTTATAACCCTCGCAATCTCCTTATTGCAGGTTATAGACAGACAAGACCTTTATGCCTTAGAGGGGGTACACAAACGGAATTGCGATGACTGTTAATGAGTCGAAATTTACGGAGTTTTCTCTTGCTATAGTTAAAATGCCTCTCTACAAAGTATGGCATGTAAGCATGAATGGCTGAATAAGCACAAAACTAAAATTAGTCAGTGAATATAGAATAAGGATAAGTTTCTAAAATAATTACAGTTTACTTCCCAGGGGAAAATTAAAAACTCATTAATTATTAGTATGGTTTATGAACAAAAGCAACTGTATTTTTAGAATTAAGAACACCATAATTAATACCTTAATACTAACAGTGATATTTAATCCTACAAAATTATCAAATGAAAATTAGTAAATAAAAATAACTAAAATTAAGAAATAACTCTTGTATACACATGAATAGTGGGAGACAAACCTGATTAGATGCTCTAAATTCCTCTATAGACTTCGTAGTAAGGAGAGATTTCACCAACCTAACTATCACTGCAGGACTAATGAAGTTACTCTCCACACTGAAAAACAAAAGAAATATGTTATAAATATTTGATCGTGAAAAGATATAAATAATAAATAAAAGGATAACTTGAGTAAAATAGAATACATAAATATATCACGATTGCCGTAACTTAAAAACTTTTATCATCTCTGATAAGGTACACCAAATATGGAGATTAAACCAGAAACAACTTTAAGATTAACATTGCAAGGCCACGAAGATTGAGCATTTGAGATAAAACCTATGATCTACAATGTTTCCATTATTTTGGGTCAACATCATGGTCCTCGTCAAGAAATGAATGGCTAAAAACCTGAGAAATGTAAAGAAATAGTTAATTTTTAAATAGATTGAAAGTATGCACTAACGCTAACTAATATCCATTGAAAACATTTCAATGGAATAACTAAAAGCTCATTGATGAGATAGCAACCGCACAGATGCAAACTACATGAAAAAAGCTGATAAAATCGCTAACATTTTTAGCATAGAGCAAAGCAATTTCAAATTCTTCATCTACTATACTAGGCTACACTTAACAACAACAAATAGCACAAAACACTAATTTTGTAAGTTCATAAAACCAATACCTTACTCTCCATCATAGTATCAATTTTGTTCATTATATCTGAGCACAAAAATGAATATTCTTTAACAAAACACCAAAGCCTAAGCTGAGAATATTGGCAAAGTGATTAATACTTTCGAATTCAGGCAATTCCTGAAAACAATGCTGAAAGGTATACCTTTTAAATACTTTAATATTGCAAACCCCAACTTTACCATATCTCCTTTTGAATGAAATTGTGCACTCCTAACTTGATTGAATATCATGCTACTGTCATAAAAGGAAATATTATGATAAATAATTACTGTACATATCATAATGCAATTAAACATCGTTGAAACAGAGCATGTTCACTTTCAGGAGCAACGACAAAGTTTCAAATGCCCCATGATCGATAGACAAATTGAGGAGGATTGCATGGCTGAAATTTCTAGTCTGAACACAACCATTGCATTAATTAGATATACTTCCATTCAAAACATATTACAAAAATAATAATATGATAAGTGACTCCAAGATGGGCAATCACTACTTTTCTTTGGAAAAAAGAAAGAGTACACGGCTGTTAGTAATTAACTTAAAAGAAAAAACTCCAATTGCCGTAATTCAACCAAGTAAGAAAATACTGTGACTTACCTTGGGGTGGTTCCACTGCTTCATCTGGAGAGTAGTTTGTGGAATTGGTTAAGCTCGTTTGGCCGGAAAGCCATGATCAATGGAAAAAAACGAGCCAAACGAGCTTAACCAATTCCACAAACTACTCTCCAGATGAAGCAGTGGAACCACCCCAAGGTAAGTCACAGTGTTTTCTTACTTGGTTGAGTTACGGCAATTGGAGTTTTTTCTTTTAAGTTAACTACTTTTCTTATTCAAAGAGAAAAATTTTAAGTTTTCATTTCACCACAGATGATGAACTGAAATACAGCGAGCTAAAGAAGATAGACAACTAGCATTCTTCGTAGATGGGATGAATGAACTCCCTCATTGTTTGAAGAAATGTTAAGCTGTAAATGGGAACTACTCGGAAAAATAAACATATAAATTCGAAACAAACAAAATAGACTACCTAATAAGATTTCTTCCATTCTACTAGCTCTGGTCAAAAAGGATTTATGAGCAACTGTGAATTACTTATCTGCTAACACTTGCACAATCTTGGAAGATGTTGCAGACAGAAGGTGTCCTTTTTATTACATAGGTTTTTCTGATACTGTGAGAAAAATCAGAGATATAAATGCTGGAGCTAGCTGACACAAGAATCTGTCCATAACCAATCATCACGGGTAATTGATTAGGCAAACAGAATCACTGTGTATGAACCCCCTACTGTACGCCAAAAACCAACTTGAAGAGTACATATGTAGATGTAAATAAAAAATAAAAACAGAAGATATATAATCATAAAAGTGCCATTTAGATAATCTGAAGAGATACGTCTAGGCTTTATGGTCTTCCTAAACTCCATAAGCCACCTATCTGCCCTGTTGTTTCTGGAATATCGGCTCCTACGCATAGACTTGGTGGTTAAATGATGTCAATGTTAAAGCTTTGTTTGAAATTATGTTATTAGTGAAAATGTGTATGTTGGAGAACTACTTTCAATTCAATAATCAGTTTTTGTACAAAAGGAAGGACTAGCCATAGGCTAGTTATTCCCTACTTTCATCCCTACTGTTTGAAATCTTTATGGACAATATTAAGGAAAAACTCTTTTATTCAATGGATACGTGTGTGAAAAACATCTTCCTCTGGAAGTTATGTGGATGACATTTTGTAGATTTACAATTGGACAGTCTGATAAAATTTCTTCATTTGTCAATTTCCTTGATTCCCTCAACCTAAAGATAGAGTTCACCTATGAACTAGAAAAAAGTAATAGTGTTCTAAACTTCTTGGATCTTTCAATATGCATTATCAATGGCAATGCTTTTTTGAAATATTTATTTCTGCACTCCATACCAGATAATGGTCTAATAGCCAAAACCAGTCGTTAATAAAATCCTTAGTTTGGAAATCTACAAAGATCTATTTCTTTTGTTTGGATTGTTGTTTGCCGACGTTCGGCCGAATATGATAAATTTACTGAAGAGATAGATTAAAATATCAACAAACTCAATTTCAAATTGAGAAAACCTGGTTAAAGAGAGTGGCTGTGTCCATTGATTCACTGAGGGAATGATACACAAGAAAAAAGATCAGGGAAAAAAATTCAATAAAAGCACACATCCTAAGCCACTAAATGAAAGGTAGCTTGTAAGACATTTGTATAGATAAAGATGTATTATTTATTGTAAATACATGTGCACATGTATTCATGTAAATATCAGCCTCCTGCTTACACTGAAATGTATCTAATTACATCAGAATAATGCAATATGAGTAAGTTGAAATTGATAAATAAACGTGTAATAAAACTTTCCTGCTTTACCAAAAATACCTATATGGAAAAATAACCATTAAAATGATAGCGACAAAGTTACACAAGATGAAAGGTATTTCAAAGAAGAAATAATTATGATCCTTAACAAAACATTAACTTCAGGAAGAGGCCTAAATACAAAAATATGTATAACTTATGGAAAGAATAGCATTTCACTTTCCAGTGAGCCAAATATAAATTTCAAAATTGAAGAATGCTTGAGGTTACAAACACAGTTAGGAATCTTAAACTATAGATATAAAGCAGCCATTCTCAGGTTTAAATGAAAATTGCACACAGCAATGAGAGCATATACAAAGTATTTCCTCTAAATATACCTCAACCAAATGACTAATACAACACCCAGAATCAAAAAGATAACTGAGGACTAAAAAAACATTTTTGGACAAAAAGAGTATAAACTTACTTTATCACCCTTAAGGTACTGTTCCTCTCCAAAGTATCAGCAAGTTTAAGAGCCAAGCGATCAGTCATTCCTGTGTTTGCAAGGCTCAAGGTTTCAAGGTGGGTACTCAACGTTAAAGCATCAAAAAGCTGCTCAAATTTCTCATCTGAGATGTTCTGAAAAGAAAATTAAGAATCTTATAGATCATCAACAATTAACTGAAACACTATAGAGTCCAAAACATGACTGGAAGAGACTTCCATTAGAATATAAAGCATATTGAAGCTTATAAAGAATTAGATGTTCAAATAATATCCAAAATCTCATCAGAACACTATCCTAGAGCTGAATCCCGGAACTCAGCATCTAAATATAAGATTTTTACTGAAAACCATGACTTTATTCATAAAATTAAAGCAAGTATTATTGAATTAAAAATGTAATCATCCTCCACAGATGCACATTATAGATTAAGATGACCACAACGGCATTATAGTTTGAACACAAACATAAACACAGACCCTGGGTATCAGTTTCAAGGCTTTTCCTTTCAAGAGTCTGGATGTTTGCAGCAGCATTGAGAAGCAAATTTATAAAAAATTGCGATATAGTACTCTTACTAATAACTTAAAATATCCCTTTGAAAACCTCGATGAAGTATATTTTACCTTGATATTATTCCAGTTCAGATCTATTAAGCTGGAATCATCATCTTTGACTTGCTGGATAGTCCTTTCAGGGTCAGTAGTGTTAGGTGGGTCAGCAGGGAAGGGTTTGGGCTGTGATGCCTTGGTTATGCCATCCCAACCTAGACCTATGGGTTGGCCCTTGTTAAGGAGAGATGCATGGTACTGGTCCTGATTCATCATGGAGTGGAAGCCAAGGATAGCTAAAAATATTGCAATAGATATGAGCACAAAAATGGTGGATTAGTTCTGCACACAATGTTCCATAACTATTACAGAATATCAGCCACTCTATATCTTTTTTACTGATATTTTGACAGTAAAAATTAACTTTGGTGGTCATATTTTTGATTTATAGATAGAATGAAGGTAAATTAAAATGAAGTAATATTTCTTGAGTAAATTATTCTTTCTAAAATTGATAATGCATCAAGCTCAATGCTTTATTTTGGAAAAAGAGATATCGGGTACTACTCAGCAAACTGTTTAGGTAGCAATCGTGACTTTTAACAGTAATGTCTTTTAACTAAAACATGAGTAGGGAATCAAAATAACTACTTGGCTGACCAAATATGAAATTAAGGCTCTCCTTTCCTTGGCTTTATGCATAATAACTTCTTTTCATCAAAGTGGAATACCATATTTCCATATCTAAAACATTTGAAAAAAACATTCTCAAACTAAAAAGTAGCAATTAAATTTTTTGTCCACAGTATAGAGTTTTCGTAGTAGCAGTATTAATACAAGTTCTTCAGTTGCTTAGGTCAATTTGGAAATGGGATCCCACTGAAATCAAACCCAAGACTGCCTTCACCAAACATACACAGGAGGCCCAATCTTCATTAGATTCCACAACTTTTCATTAGAAAATGAATGCCTAAACAAACTAGCTTCCCATAAAGTTTAAAAGAACCTTCTTGAAGATGAATTCATTCTAGTTTTTAATTTGATAAATGAATAAATTATGAAATTAAGAGAAATTGATTTTGAAAAATCTATTAAGTTATTTCTCATTCTTAAATATAAGTACATAAAAGAAACTCCTTGGACTATCAAGAGATAAGTGGTGAGTTACAAAACCTTTAAATATGGAAGGTCAAAAGGTTTGTATTACAAAAAATTTGAATTATTTATCTATATTTGTAATCATTTGTTAACTGTAAGTACAGTCAGTTGCCGGCTAACGACCATGTTTGGTTCTTATAGACCGGTTGTTAGTCGATTTGGAAGTAAGTCAGATATTCATAGTTTTTTGGTATATTTTGATAGAAATACCTTCTATGTACGCCATCTTATTCCAAAATGGAGGCTGCTCAATTTAAAAAATTTATATATATGTATAACTTTTTTAACAGAACATCAAGCAAAAATAGAAATTATTTACAATGTCTGTGTTTTTAATTCTTGCTTGAAGCTTTCCTTAAATTATTTTTACACCCTTTCATCATTTCTCAGCAAACCATTTTCTATAAATATTAAAACATTTTATTAATTAACTAACCAATCTTAATATTATCTTTATAAAGACATGCGTTACTCAGCTGAGAAGCACTATTTACACCTTTCAGATGCTTGGTCCTGAGTTGCATAAGTTAACCACTGACTGAATTAAATTTCTTTTGTAAATGCATTTAGTGGTTAAGTTGGACACTAAGGTTAACTAAAGCAATAGGAATCTTCCCAAGGAATAACAGACATGAAAAGGTACATAACCTTTTTGTGCTAAGACATCTCTTAGCTTTCCTTGCAATAGGAATAATCTACAAAGCAAAATATTGCTCTAAACAAAATAATAAGAGAATTAGAATTGAAAAAATGGAGCTAATTTAAAGTAATTAATAGAAAAAATAATATCTAATTTTACACAAAGTAGGTGATGCATATTGAAGGAGTATTCAAGATATATTTTAATTTATACAAGAAAAATCCTCAAGTGCATTGAAACAATTTTTTTCATCAAAGTTAAGTAGTAAGCCGTCTTTATATTCACTTTAAAGCTCGACATACTGTCAATTTTTTCCATCCTGGTAGATTAATCTCACAAAATTCAAGGGATAGCTTGACAAGGATGCCACAAAAATGCAATTCTTGCGTGAAGGGCTTAGAAGTATTAACAAGAGGCAATCTTAAATAGAGTGTGAAACATGATTTATAAGCATAAGGGGCGATAAGTGGGTAATAGTTCACTAAAAGCTATGACAGGCAACAAAGATGTACACATTTGAGTAAATAAAATATAATTCAAAATCAAATCCTCGACCTTTTATGAAGTAAATAACAGTAGGAAAGAATACATCATAAAAGTGTAAATTCTTCATTAAAATACAACAAAAAGAATTGCATTGAATAACGTTTTAATGGTCTATTGGAATGTAAACAAAGAAATTTAAATACAATTTGTTCTTTCAAGATATCAGGTAAATATTCATTAATAAAAAGTTTACAACCATTACATTTTGATACATTCCAGAAGTAAAAAAAACGAATTGACCTCTTTCTTATAACAATGAAGTGGATAAACGATATCTAACAGATTGGTCATCTGCCCAGTTACCAATCACATATACATTTCAGCTAAACTAAGTTACCACAAATTAAGATAGCACTTACCAGCAAGGTCAATAATTTCTTCCTGAGTGGCATCTGAAAGTGCTGTTTCATATTCATCGCCAAGGTCAATTGCTATTTGTTCGTCAGCTTCCTTTTGCTGAATATTTTCTGGAGGAACCCACTACAATGAAAATATTTGGTTTCAAATTATCTAGAAAATTTATGAATAACTAATTCACACCAACGGTCTACTTTGATATAAAACTATACCTTTTTCCCTCTAACAACTCCTGGGACGTAGGGCTTTATCTCTGGTTTATCTGGTGTTTCCAGTGCTTGCTTATTTATATGTTCTATCAATTTCTTTCGGTTAAGAGGTCCAGTTGGATCCTTCTCACATGTATAACTGCATCTTTGGGATGGTGGCAGTAAATTATCCTATAATTATGAGAAAAGTAAGTATCTGGTGCACTAAACAACGAAAAGTATTAAAATACAGAGAAATTTTTATATCTAACTTACATCCGGATCGACTTCTTTGGCTAGAATATCTATCTCTTCGGGAGATAGTTGGGCCAAAAGCTGATCCATATCCATGTCATCATATTCGCTAAGATCTTTTCCATACAGCTTTCTTGTAGTGGCTGTAGTGGTAGTAGTGGTGGATGATGTCTGAAATAAGACAAAATATTGTAGTAAGTATACACTAAAATCACAATTAACATACTAATAACCTAAAAGAAATCAAAGATGAAAGATACGGGTAGTTTTATGTGAGATACGAAATGATTAAGTCAAATCTATTAAAGAAAATAACGTTGAAGAATAGCTATCTTTACGCAGTGTTAATCAGGACGATCGATTGGAAGGTCCTCATATACTTTTACCAACTGTTTTCCGATTATTGAGAGCAGCCTTCATACATACCATTTTCAAGAAAATAGCACCGTCGTAAAATGATAATTCTTGAAATATTTCGGTCTAGTTTATTGCCTATCTTTAAAACGAACTTTAGTGACCCGACGCTTATTTCTGCAGGACTGACAACACGCCCACTCCAACCACTTGTGCCCTTGCAGTTATGAATCATGAGAATCTCGCAAGCAACGAGATTGAAAACTCGATGCCTTCGATAGATGCATTAAAGGAGCGCCAGTTTTAAAAGCCGATTAGTGTAAATGCTACTTAAGTCGTTTACAAACGCAATACAGTATCAATATATGACAGCTAAAGAGTATACATGAGCTATTTTCATACGTATGAAAATAAATTTAGACCCATAAAACAATTAGTTTAATCGGATGATTGGTTACAGGGAAACGAGTACGTATGTACATTGATCATGATTCAAGGTGACCAGTGATAGAAGAAGAAAAATGGGAGTATAAATAGCCAGCAATCTTTTTCAATTAAATCATTATTTAAATGTAGTCCTGTAACTGGAAACAACTTGGAGAAACTATTTTTTATTTCTGTCTATGCTTGAGAGAAATGCTATTTTTCATGTTTTCGTGAGCATTAACATAAACTACCAACAAAGGAACAGAATAAATAGAAAACGATAAAGCTCATGGTGCTATATTTCATCCATCCTCGCATGCATTAGTTTTAGTCTTCATAATTATTCGGGTTCTATTGGATTCCCAATCTTTTCCCAACGACATAAAATAACTCCAGAAATAACTAAGGTGAATTAACATATTGTGTGTGCCCAATGTTGAGATGGCTATTCGCATTAATCTATTCGAATTCTCAATCAAAATTACTAATAATTACTGTAGATCATCGATAAATACAATCATTGGCATGTTTGATATATATGATTTCATTCAAAACATATAGTTTGAATGAAATTTTAATGTAATTTATTGTGCTTTCTCGAGTTTTATTGACGTTTTTTGCTAATAGCTATAATAACAGAGTCGACAAATGACAATAAAAAGCATTTGGCTGAGTGAAGAAAGGGTAGACAAAGCTATCCTCCTCAGAATTGTAATGTATACTTGTATACATTAATACAGTAATTTTAATAACCCAACTGAAGCAAAATCAATAACATAAGTGCAGTCATGTTGCGAAAAGTAAAAAATATAGTTGAGTCCAGCATTGAATGCTTAACATTTTGCGAGAGAGATAGCTCTTCCGTAAGTAACGTATTTCCCCCCGAATATTCTTCAAAAAGTATCTTAACGTTTACATGGCATGCCATCAATTCTTACTTCGTGGAAAGCATTTCACAATAATTCACAACTAATGTAGGGTGGCTTATATAAGAATAAAAGTATTAACGAGCAGAGAGAGAAAAATATCAAAACCAAACACAGAGATGAGAAATGATTGAGAGAATAAATCTGAGAAAAAAAAGCCAAGTATATGATTGATGAAAAGTGGAAGAACATTTAAAAAAGAGCATACATATTGATTCAAGATACAATTTCGTAGACAGAGTAAAGCTTTAAAGAATACTATATAAGAAGTTGCATCCACCATAACAAAACTTTTAATCTTCACGCAGCGCTATTACCGAAAATAAAATAACCGTTATCCGTAAACCATTATCATAGGAGGATTTAACGGAAAAGTTGCCACAGCTTCTAATGGGTAGCTTTACCATGTCATAAGAGTATAGAAGTAAATGTATATAATTATTCTTTAGAGCAGCAAGGATCAATCTTGGTAAATTTTCCATCTCATAGAATATTAAAACCGCTCCATTGCCATTTTTGTGAAAGAATAGCGGTCCATTGCTTTTGATTTTGAAAACTTATGTTTCTTCTCGAATCAAAGGATTCAAAGTTATCACTTAACACTGTAAACACACTCTAAATTGCTGAATGGTGGAATTAAATTAACGAAGAGATTAAATTCGAGATCGATCGAGAGAAAAACAAATAAAAACATATAGAAAACTATGCACAAGGATTTGCCTGTTCTTCTTACTTAAGCGTTCAATTAATTAATTATTTTTATACCACACTAAATGGAGAAATTGAACTTTCACCCAGAGTTCTGCCTCAGATTTATGTCTATTTAGCTTTACTCTTCAACGAAGTAATTGAGGGGGATAATGGTGATGAAAATGAAATTATGGAAAGAAAAGTAAGATATTTTCGAGAATAATAAGATTTTTGGGCGTACAAAGTTTAATGAAAAAACTACGTTCTGGTCAAGTTAACCAAGGTATCAGAAATGAAGGGACACGTTTTTTTGACAGTTTACTAATAATCACGTCTCTAACCATTGTTTTGCTTGACTGAGTTCATTATGCTTTTATTCTTTTGCTAGACGTGATGTGCTCCGATTGAGATCTTATCTCTATTTCGAACAGAGTTAACTCAACAGATAGCCTTTAAAAATTAACCTCGAAATTTTGTGATTTTGATGCAATATTTATTTAAGATCATGCAATATCTATTAAGTCGTAATAAATTTCGCTAGTGATAGTCAGCCTTTAAAGCTCGCGAAGCATTTCATATGTTTATGAAAAAATTGTTTTTGAAGTAAAATAATAGTTTGTCTTGTGCCATTGTGCAAGCGAATCACGGCCGTGCAAACAAAACCTGGGTGGCATCAAACAGGCACTGACAATAGACAAAATCCTTTGCGAAAGGTCTGCGAGCCCCGGTGAAAATTGTCTGATTTTCATCACGTCGAGACATTAAAAAAGTCTCAAAAAGTTTCCCGTGGAATTTTATAGAATTGAGTCAATGAAAATTAATTTACATCTACAGAATTTTATAATTTAATCAATCCAAGTTCTTCTCACCAAATCAAGCCGAATCAATTTAGATGACGCAATATTTAATCATTTCAAATAAAATACGAAATCAATTTTATCAACTTCGTATGTGAAAGAAAAATGAATCCTATGATTGAAGAGGTGAGATTCAACCTATGTACAAGCGGATTATTTGCAAGAGCAGCTTCCACGGTCCCAAAGAAGTGCGAATCGTTGATGTTGCTATGCATCCCACGACTTATATCTCGTGTCTAAACAAGAGAGCTATTTTAATCCGATAGAGTTGGTAACGTTTCCTCAGATCGCACGAGAGCTGGAGAGAACAGAAAATCACGCGCTCGAAGATTTTAATTCCTCGCTATACTCCGTCTTCGTTAGCATTTACTCGACACTTCATCCTCGATAGCATCGCAACGAAGGAAGAGGTGCAACCGTCCATGAATTACGTAAAATGATCATCATTAGCATGACTAAGGAAGCTATCCGACTAGTAGTTGTGAATAGAATTGAATAAGTACTGATTGCACAAAGACATCCGGTAATTGGTAAATAATTAGACATGCAAACCATTATGGGCTACATATTAGCAGCAATAATTTTATACGAGAAACTCTTTACTCTCCCTATGGAGTTGCATGATTCCTAAAATAAAATTATCGATTTTAATTGTTGTTTACCTGTGCCTTTCTAAGAACTATTTACGAATATTAAATAACACCTAGAGAGTAGCAACCTTAACTGGTATAAATAAAATAAATTCACACTAATACAATAACATAGGAAGAAATGTCGACCTAACGGTTGATTGCTGTAACCTTTACGAAGCAAAAGGTATGTACTGCAGGTCTACTGATGTGTCTCGCGTCTAGCTAGTTCAAAAATCTCTCAGAGCAAAATTCCTTTAGCGTTCCCTCCTCCAGAAAAGAAAGTCGCGCAATTCCAACCGAGCTTAGTCTATTAGTTGGCCACAAACTCCGACAATAATTTCATGCAATTTCAGCACCGGAAACCCTTCAACAAATCTGCCTATTCTCCTCCAAGGGAAAACTTGTCAAAAAGGTCATCTTCCGTCATAGGAATGAAACCACACCTCAAGGTAGACCGCGGTGGATACCAATTACGTCGCCGATGGAATAGGGTGAAGGCGCAACCCTTCCTCTCGCCATATCCATCTTAAGGTGGGTCTCTTAGGTCAGCCACTGTATCACTGGAAGGGTCAAGGTCGAGACTCCAGTTCAGGGGGTCGCCGGCAGAGAGAGTGGCGCTTGGAATAGCCGACACTGCTCGCCTGGGCCCGCGCCAAAATGCTATACTTGGCCATCAGCAGGTCCGATTATTTATAGTGAGGCGCGGCAGCGGTGTGGCGGGACGCCGGGCATTGAACGAAGCCGCTGCGGGAAGTGGCTGGACAGAGCTGACCGGGACCAAAAATGGTTCCCTGGCTCTACACCACCAATATATCAAACATCCACCCAGCGACAAATTTTATTATTCGACCCTCTAGGGAATTTTTGGAGCCGCTCCGAAAATCCTGGGAAGTTTGAAACAAGAAGAAGAAGCTCCCCAAGAGTGCCTTTCGACCACCCTCTCTCGCCATTACTGCAGCCATTAATTATGATCCTCCCTACCGCGCGATACACGAGCAAATGTATAGGCAATATAAGAGACTGAAATAGTTTCGAGGAGGGAGAAGATAGCGGAGATGAGGAAGATTCGTCCGGAACGATTCCCGGAGGTGAAGTCTTGTTTTTTTTCGATATAAGAATAGTTAAGAGATCGGTGGATGAGTGCGCTCAAGTTCCTAGGCAGAAAGATAGGAAAGAAACAAATTGAGGCCTAAGGATTTGATAAGGGCGCGAATACGAAATTCGCACAAATGGACTAAACATTTCCAAGCTCATATTTAGAAAGAATGCATCGCTATTTATTGAATAGTTGTAGTTCTCAAGTTAATTGTAAAAAATATCCTTCGCAAATTGAGAAGCGTAGGGAAAAGTTCTTTCTTCGTCGAATATGATAAAGGTATCCTCTCCTTTGCTTTCCAATTCCCAAACTAACATCATTAGTCAGTCGAAGTTCACTGCATTTTGCCTTAAGAAATGCACAGAATAACGTCAAATAATGTCCGAGAATCATGAACTTAAAGTCTTTCAAGTCTCTAGGATTTCGCGGAACTCTGTAAATACTGTTGTTAATTATTCCTTATCTGCAAAACTGGCCCTCGTACTTTCTGATGATCTTTGTGGTATATCTATATTTCTACGAGCATATTTAGGGTTTAGTTTAATATAAGTTAAAGTGTGTACCTTTTTATTTTAGATTTTTGGAACTCGAGTAATTATTTTGCCCAAGGTAACGTTCATCATTTTTTTAAATACTGGTCATATTAAAAACATTCCAATTTTTTCCTTCGTTTTAGAAATATGTTTTGAATCGGTACCTAAAAAACTACATTACTATAATGAATGGCACCTGGTAATCATACCGAATTGCAGCGAATAGATTAAATAAGAAAGAGAGTAAAGAAAATGCAACAATGAAAAGAGAACTTGAGAACAAAAATTCGCCAGAAATATGTAATTTTAAAATGAATTTCCGAGTAACTTTCACGGAGGAAAACTTTAGAATGATTTGGTACGTTGACAAAGATTATGGAGATTAGGAAGAGTTGCTACTACTGCGTATTTACTGCGTCGCCACTTTTGGACTGCAGGAGGAAGGGGAAAGGATATAAGACAGGAAAATATCATAAAATGTAAATCCGCCTCTATATCTATCTTCCTTAGCAATTCTGAATTCATCATTCGGAAAAGTAACGATTTCGTTGGTGCTCCAAAGAGAAAACGCGTAAAAATAGTGGCGGTGTTTGTTTATGTTCTGCCGTCGCCCCTCGCAACGGCCCATATCGGGAAGTACGTGGCTGCGGCTCAAAACTAAGTGAGTATCTCGCTCTTGCCGTTTCGTAGAAAACCCTCTCCATTCCATCATTTGACCATCAACTCTACGATTTATAAAAAGAAGCGCTTGGCCTCTCTCCTCGTATTTGTCTCCCATATATGTTTTGACCATAAAATCATCTCCTCGACTATAAATAGAAGGACGAACGGTCCTTGGCAACGCTGAATCGAGTGATTAGAAACATTCGCTGGATTCCGATTTGCATTGCTAAAAACTCCAATAAAGTACTATTCCTCAAAAATGCAAAGGATCGGCAGTACGAATCTCTTACCGGTGATTGCGTTTACGGTTTTCTTGCGCTGAAATTACGAGTACTCTCTGGCCAACGACTGTGGAAAATCGGCTGGCAATAGTCTTCAAAGGAGCGACCCGAGAACCCGAAGCGAAACTGTTGGCAAATATTTACGAAGGATGATGAGATGAGCTTATTCAGGAGATAAATCATGCGTTTTATTTCGCGTCAACCGTAGCTTTCCCTATCTTTATCCGTCGACTTGAGATGGCCAAGGAAATAAACAGGGCCCTAAGTTGCGCGAATGTTTTATTTTTCTTTATAAATTACGCGCGACAAATTAGCGGAAGGATTCTGCAGGATTTGAAACCAGTGAATTTTATTTTTGGCGAGAACGTTTAATAATCATTCTTATTTAATGGAAACTAAACAGAGGATAACGGTGGAAAAACACCCTCACCTCCATTCTCTTAACAGAGGAAATGCTCGCGAGAAACATTCCAAAAATGTGAAATGAATATAATTCTTTACCCCATGAAAGTCCAAGTTAATTGAAGATATAGTCAAGAGGTTTTGGGTAATTACAAAAATCATTCCGGAAGTAGTTACTGATCCATAAACAATGGATGCGAATATCTTACACTAGTCAAAGAGTATGCTTTCTCTTTTTGTTTTGAAATACGGAGAGGCTACCACTTAATTCAATGTGCGATTGTTATTTGAAAGTAGGCAAACATTTACTTCTTGATAAGTTGATCATTCATCGAACATTTTCGCTATTATAATCGTGAATCCAAAAGGCAGATTTTCTGGCAGAAAATGTAATGAGTTCTCACAGGGCTGCCTTGTTTTTTTGCAGAAAAACTTTGGATATAAAATACTAATAAGATCGGTTACTTTAAAATAAAAGTATTCTTGTAAATGTTAATCATGGAAAACGCTTCTTTCTGTTCATAGTAGAAGCATTTTGGAATCAAGGTTGTTTCTCTGAATTAGAAGAATGTGCTATGAAGTTGATTAAGAATGATAATGAGTGGCAAAAACTGTACAAATCAAGAGATAAAATGACATAGGTAAGCGTAGCGTATTCAGCTTACTGAATATTTTTAACTTCCTAAATATTTTACGTTCCATTTGGTAACTTTTAATATAATGCGAGTAGTTATACGCGGTTGTGATTATGGGCGGTATAGAAACTCACAACTTATCATCAGAGAGCAACCGTTATTCTGCTGTTTCTTTCGCTTCTCACGGTTTGCGCTTCTAACGTCAATGATGTCTTTTTCACGGCCAACAGAGCTCGTCTTCCTCGGTGGCATTGATGCCAACGAGGATGTTCAATTTCGCTTTCACTTTCAAAATACAGAGTATATTTAAAGTTGTAGTTTAATTGATTATTTAGAAATCAATGCTATCATCAAACACCTAAGAAATTAAAAATTCGCAGAAGCTTTCTAAAGCCGTATCTTAAAAAAATATTCTTAGTCAATTTGAATTCCATCAACCATGGCCGCAATCATTCATTACTGCTTGTAATGAAATGGGCTGCTGGGGATTAAATCCCAATTTCTAATTATTTATTTGAGCTTCACCTCAAATATTAGAGCCTGACAGTCCATACAAATCAGTAGCATGGAAGGAGGGTCAAAATCAGACAATTATAAATAATTTAATGAAACAAGTGGAATCTTCGCAATTTTCAGCATTTCATTCAATATTGCTTTATTCTATTTAATTCAATGTCTTTCGTTTTACAAACTATAATGCAGGAGATCATGCTACCATAGTGAAAATCACTAAAGTAAACAAAATATTTAAAATTGGCTAGTATGAAAATCAATGAGACTGGGGTTCGCAATTTGTTACTTGAAATTAAGACCCAATAACATCACTACTAAATTTTCATCAATATTTTCATCATAGGAACATTTTCAAATAAAGATAAATAATTTTGCGTGAAAAATTATCCAAATTGAAGAAAACGTTTAATCGAAAGTAACTTTTGGGCTGTAAAGAAACCATTGTCCTTTGAAAAAATGAAATTCGAAATTTCTGCAGTTAAATTAAATTATTTAACAAAAAATGTCTTAATTCAAAGGGAAGTACTTTAAAGTACATTTACACGAAAAATAGGGCATTAAATCACAGAATTTTCAGTCTATTCAGCACAGTGTCTAGATTTCTAAATAATCCCAACTCTCATCTTCAATGTCTATTTCATACTATCTTTATCTCAAAATAATCGATATCGTCAAAAATTTTCGTCTCTTTCATTTCATAACTTAATAATAAAATAATTAAGAGATATTTTATAATTGAGATGAAGAAGGATGATAGTCTGTTACGAGAAAAAATCTATCTAGTAGCTTCGATAAAAAAGATATCCTCAAAAATAATATGAGTATTTGTACAGCGGAAATACCAGCTAAGACTTGTACCAAAAGAATAAGAAACTATGTAGAGTAACTTTCTTGCGTTTATTCATTATAATACTATCGATAAAAGACAACTAGAAGTAATATTTTTCCGTTTTTGCCAAAGCGTAATGCGCGATAGAGTTACCTCGGTCCACTGCTTTTATTCTCACTCTTTGTATTCTACTCCATAGAAACTACGGCAATTCATTCATCATCTCCGCACCTTTAATGAGCTTCCTTCCTCAATAAGACCATTTTCAGACTTCCGTTTCATCCCTTAACAACTGAGTGTTTCATCTAAAGTAAAACTTAATAGATAAACTTTCAGTGGAACCATTCATTGGAAAATTAAATGTAAAGTGCCTGTTTTCGGTTGTAGAATAAACTGTATATAAAATATACCTATTGAGATCATGTTGGCAACAAATTTTACTATCAAAATTCCTGATTTTGTTACGGGCTATCGCAGAATATTCATAATTCGCTCAATCAAGCATTCGATTCCTTGGACATCTCAACTCGATCATATATTCCGTCCAAGTCATGGTCTACAAAATACATCGAACTCAGATTTCAATTCCGTTACTTAAATTTGGGTCGTTCAAGGTCGCCAACTCGTTATAGATGGAAGGGTTAACTTATTAAAGATTGCTTTCGGATGCAGAGGTCTAGGCTCTCGGACGGAGATTGCAGTACGTATCAATCCGGTGCCCTTGGACCGGAATGCAGGTTCCTGGCGTAAGAACAGTGGCAGCTCAAAGGGAGAGGCGGGGTAAAGAAAAGGATAGGAGTAAACAGGAAAAAGTGAACTGTAGAGATCCTATAGTAGATATAAACGATTTCAGGGCGGGGATTAGTTTGATCTGTAAATAGATAAAATCAGGTTTCAATTTTGGCTTCATCTAATGGCACGGTGGAGAGATTCGGGAGCGTTGACTCCATGGGCTCGCGCGGTATGGTGGCGATGTTAGCACACAATGAAGGTTACAGGAAGGGCTCTACACGCAAAGAGTACATCATTCAAGAATACAATCCTTACGATTTGAGGACTCAAATCTTCCAGAATCGCTTGTAGAAAGCGCTACTACCAGGAAGGAAATTGATTTGATGGAGAAAATATAAATGCTATGAGATTCCAAAACTTGAAATTCTTTACTACCAAATACGAGAAAAATGCTCTACTTCCGAAATAAAAATTTAACCTACGAATCACTTTCAATTTTTTTAGAACAATCATCTTGCGTAACTACCAATATTGATGTGCTATCAGGTGATTATAATCTCATTAGTTTAATCTTAACAAAACAGACCTCTTTCCCATATTTACCTCTACTTTTCGCTTTCTGCAATAAATGATTTTTGTTAAACTGAAGGATTCTATTGGTTCCTTAAATGAGAATGAAAAGAGATGACTCTTTCCGAAGGTTGCCAGTGTGTCCTGAGTTGTTTTCGGTTCTCAAGCTTTCGAGTGCCCTACAGCGAGGCTAACATCAAACGGGTACTCATCCTCAGCAGTTAGCAATTTAGAGGCGCTCGAGCGTAGTGCCACTTTACCCCCCTTTGTACCGTTGGCTCGGAGTTTTCTTCTACCTTCCTCAACTCTTTACTCCTTCGCAGAGGGTAACTGAAGTGTACGAACGAAATTAATTACGAAATATCGGTACATAACAATCCTCCTCTTCACCTGAACATCCAATTAGGTGGTCAGATAAATTTTTATCCGAGAAACGAATGCAAAAAAATCGACGTCAATCACAAGTCTTTCACATTTACATTTAAACCCTACAATCCGCCAACGGCGAGTGGCAGGGGGAAAAATATATATATCTTATAGTTAAGACATTTCGGTGATATTTCTTAACCTTAAGCTCTTCGGTTAACAAAAGTTCATTGCTTTTACTCAAGAATCAAAATTAAGCCAATTACTTAATCATACTGCAAAATGCCACAGATGAAATTTATAGAAGGTAAACATCGACCCAACATTTTTTTTGCAGACATAATTGATTTAGCTTTGGCTGAAATATGTCAAATTAATTTGATATTTAAAGGTAAAGAAAGGAAAAAGTTTGTTCAAAATGTCGGTTTTAGCTTTTTTCGATAATAAGGGAAAAAAACTAGGTAAATTTTCCTCACAATTATTTTGACCGGTTTCGCTACTAGTAGCAGCTTCTCCAGAAGAGAAACCGGCCGTCGCGACGGCCGGTTTCTTGTTTTAATCGACGCGTCGATTAAAACAAGCGTGTGGAAAATATACCTAGTTTTTTCTCTCTTATTATACAATGGCTTTCCACAAAGTAACGTCTGATCATTTCGCTTTTTCGATATTTTTATGGAAATTTATATGCTAGATAAAATATACAAGCAAGCTGAGGGAAAACATTGAGATTGGGAGTAAGTTCAAGATACTTGAGGATTCTAGGTTCATAAAAAATTAATTTGTATTTCCCGTGTGTGATGAATCGCATCATACCATATATAACACAGAATTCCATTTACGTCAACATTACAGTCAAAATAACTTAGTTCATTAATTAAAGAAAGAGATGATGACGACATACATAAAGCCGCCAAACGTTTGGTTAAATTAAATGCGCATTTATTTGCCAAGCACGCGCCTTACGAATCTTTCTTGAACTTTCGCCTGATGAATCACCGATGACGACAGTTGTTTGGCACTTGAACGCGCATTTGTTTAGCAAATCGGTTTTTTATCGCAACGTGATACATTGTTCTTTTATTAAACGCTGACTATAAAAATTATCATACCTAATAATATTTACGATCGAAATAGAAATGAATGAAATAAAAGCATTTGATTCTTGTATAATTAGAAAATCCTCACGAGGTCAACCTGTCTCATTCATGACAATCCATCTTCTCTCAAATGCGTCTTTACGGAATTGTCCTCAATGGCAAAGTACCAGACAGGTGATTATTCCAAACCAAGATTTTGCAACATTTTCCCTATCATCAGACATAAATATTCTCCGATGATGTCACTAAGGGTCGCTCAAACAAAACCTACTTTACAAAAAGAGGAAAGATTCTATGAAATTAAGATACAGCAAATATATTATGATATACTTAAGTTTGCAGAATCGCAATCTTAATAATGGAACAATACAAATTAAAATAATACTCTTATACCGACATATTTCAGAATTTAGACACATGTTTTCCTTGTCAGCTTATTTCAGTATCCTGTGCTCACTGTATATTTCAAGTCAAAAACCATAAAACCGGGTATGCCTTAAACGGTCATATATCAAAATGATTTATACTTTTCCCATCATTCATATCCTTTTCTACAATAAAAGTAACGTCCTATAATTAATAATGTGCCTCGTTACTCCTTTATTAATCAAAACCCTTAACAACCGCCGTACAAACTTAGTTACATCTTAGCATTATAAGTAGCTCTAGAGTCTGAGAGCTAACGTTATATCGTGATAGGATAGGAATTTTTTTAAATCTAGTGGATCAGAATTTATACTGGGATTTTCTATCTGATCATTCTCCGAAAGGCCCCAATGTCAATACAATGTAGCTTTTCGGTTTTCTATTACTATACGCTATGTCTAACAACACTTAATGCCTTTTTAACTCTTACTAGTTGTTCACGCCCTTTAGTAAAAGAGAAGTTGAGAAAAGTGGGGACGATCCGAGGTGGTTTACGACTTGTTGCAAACTGCTGTATCTCCAGGAACAAAAAACCGCCACTTTCTCCATCCATTTAAGAGAGCATCAGATGCGTTTTTCTAGCACATCCATTCTTGCGCAAACCCGACTTCCCTCCGAATAACTGAGATAACCTTGGGATAGCATTACCTTCAGCAAAAGCTTTACGTGGCCTTAAAGTACAGCACTATTTTGTTTACATACAACAGACTTGTTTCGAAAGGAAATAAATTTCCTTCTTTACTCGGAGCAACATGCGTCTGACACGCGTCGCTTGCAGAGCGAGGTCATTTGGATTCGATCGAAGCAGGAAATGCATCCTTCTGATAGAAATGTTAGTGAATTCGCTACCGAAATTACATTAATATCCCAAATGTGCGGAAAAATCGTAAATTCCGATGTTCTTCCAGCGACTGAGAAAAAAAGCAAGTGAAGCTGCGCAGAAAAATCTCTCTCACGCTCAACATTCTCTATGCAACGGCACTTCCGATGCACTGCTCTGGAATCGAGTCCCGCAAACACGAGCATTCTGCACGTTTTTCACCCCGGCTTTCCACGGGAAATGGAAAAGCTCTCTGCTCTGAATTCCATCTCATTAACCGTTCGACCGCATTAAGCATTCCTATGAAGCAGTGGAAAAACCGCCGTCCGTTTAGTCGAGAGTCCTGTTCCCGAAGGGGAAAACATGCGGAATCGGAAATCGAGAGCAAGGAAAAGGTTGGTGATCCGTCAGAAAGGTTAGGGTTGGAGAAAGATCGCTCATTTCCCTAAAAATTCCTAGTATTAAAAAAGGTGTAATTGACTAAAAGGCAGTAGACCCACACAGAGTTTAATAAAGTAAGCTCGGGAGGAAATCGTTTCTTGTGTTTGAGAAATAAGAAAATTAGGCATCAAACACCTTTATTAAGCGTTATATAGATTAGTTAGCCCCTTCTCCCATCCATCCCAATACTCCATCAATGATAAAGTCAAAACTTTGGAAAGAAATGTTAGGTAGTGCAAAAATTTATAATGCATACAATTATGCTTCATAAAAATAATACAACTATGAGAATGAAATCAGTTTATATAAATAATTATTGATGAAATTCAGAGGATTTTCTGCTACTGTGCTCGGAATGGATGCAAATTGCAAATTTGTGAATTAGATGAAAACAGCTGATTCTTGATAAACCAAAGAAAAAATAAACAACGATTAACCTTCTTTTTCGCAATGCTCAAATAGGTTGTGAACGTCATTTGAAATAAAATGCTGGTGAATTAGTCTAAACGATGATTTAAAATCATTTGGAGCGTAAACGAAGTAAAAATTGGCATACTGTATGATAATGACAGAAATTCATAAACTTAAAATAATCTTACAAGCACTCGGCTTGGTCCCACGATTATGGCACCTGTTGGCTATACGTACTCTACGACTGTGAATGTATTCCGATTTAAAATTAGGGTTCTCAGACGCATGTGTTGGACGAAAGCGCTAATATAATCGCATTAATGTGCGAATGGGCGGTCTGATGTCTGTTATTCCTGGCTCAAGAACGCACCTAGCCGCCTTTAACTGGAATACTAGAATGGCCTTTTCATTAATAACTTCATCTCAAAACGGAGCTGCTAATTTCAGCGAAAAATTTCGAAATTAATCTGTACCTTATATTTTTTGTGGAAAAGTATTTAATAATAAATAATAATCATAATAATGATTCATTATGCTCTGGGTAGATTCCCATAGAGCAACACAAAATACAAAAATGCTCAGAGAAAACAAAATTCGAAAAATAATAACTACAGAAATACAAAAATACAAAAATATATGGAAAATCAAAAGAACTTTAGAATTATAAATATATATATTTTTTGCGCCTATGCTTACTATACAGTTGAATGGATAAAGCTGAATTGAGATTATGCGATGAAAGTTTTACTTTACGTTTTGAATAGGGGATTTGGATATAGTGCGAGAAAAAAAGAAAATATGTAGATGAAGTTAGCCAAAGTCTTCGGTAATATCGCTGTTATCATTCTTTAATTTATTAGGTCTATGAAGGCTACATTAGAGAGAAACACAATCGCATTATGTGCGCGAATTCTTAGGAAATGTTTGCATCTTTTGTTCCTTCCATTTTTTAGAGCTATCCATAATAATTATATTTTTTCCTCCTAATATACCACTGCACTGGTATATAGCACCAGCCTTCTTCCCGCACTTTTTGTGTATAGAAGTTTACATCTAGGGAAAACAAAGAAGAATTTTTAAGATAATTACTGCTGCATTATGTTTGTTATAAGCCTAGCTATTTATTGAATGTAATCCTGAAAGTGTGGAAAATTTACATTGTTTTTTTCATTAGCTAAATGGCTTTCCACAAAGTAACGCCAGATCATCTAGATTTCATTCAAATGTAATCCATATTCCATTTATAAATTTTGGAACTGGATAAAAAAGGTATTATAGGCTCTTCCAGATAATTTTCTTTGGTGAACATACATACGTAGACGTAGGTGAAGGCTCCAGGATCCAAAAAGGAACACAGGAGATTCAAGAAATGAGCCTCACTGCTGGGACAGAAAAATTCTTACTTCCGACCACTAAAAGCATTTAATTTCTGTACATTGTCAGAGGAGCAAGATTCTGGCGTGTGCAGCTGCAGACGACTCTCGGGGGTTGATGGATTTAATGGGCGGTCAGACGACTGGACAATTGGGGCCGCCAAGGACTCGTCGCCTACGCCGCCCTTCCGGTAATGCACGTGGACATGAGCCGGTCGATGGCAGAGATGCAAACAAACCGATTCCCGAATGCGAGTGCAAAAGCTTTTCGGGTAGAAGTCGCTCCCTCGGAGTTGGAGGCATCCCACTCATGGCCCGGAGTTCTATTCCTGTTCACGCGGACCCAAGGCTGCGGTGGGTGCAGAGGGGAGGGTGCAGAAGGGGAGGGTGCGGGGGCGGGATCCAAGGGGATATTCGCGAATTGCTTGTTAAGGGAGGGTGTTTTTGTGAGGGGGGAGTTTACTTAAGAGCAGATAATAAAAAAAGGAACGATGGAAAAACAGGAACTGGTTGTTGTAAGTTCCAAGGACCGAGACTCGTGGGATGAGAAGCCTCATTTATTTCACCAAAAGATTTGTGATCAAAAGAATCGTTTCGTTGTCTTTGAATTCACTAGCCTACGTCGGGATCTGGGCATCTAGGCTAGTGATACCTGGAATCGATTCCCGGAAGTGAAGTTAACTGTAGTTTTCAAAATGTTTTTCCAATATTTCTGTAAAAATTGTGAAAGATTAGCTAGTTCTTCGAGGGATACGTGGATCGAATATATATAGACCTCCCACAGCGATAGATGATGAGTTATCAAAAGTTTATTAAAAAATATAAACCTCATATATATTAAATCTCAATTAAAATTTGCTCTATTCAATAAAAAGGACTTATCTAAAGTGGATTCGATGGCCTCTGAACTCCCGCTATTGCATCATAAATGAACTTATTTAGCATTATTTTTAAAATTCACAAATTTAGTTAAACAATAGATACCTTCTTGGCCAAAAAATTCTAATTGTTGGAAATCGATGTTTTCTAAATTCTTTTAGTTCTGTTTATGACTGAACTGAGTTTATCAATGATGATGTGGTAAAAGATTAATATGATAAATGTAATTCTCTTTAATATATAGATGAAAATTTCACTCGATTTCACAAGATAAAAATCATATACAAGAAAAATACTTTATATAATTTATATAACCGATTTGTTTCAATCAATATAAACTATATGCTTGTCAAAAATCTTATTGTTCGCTCAGAACCTTTGCCGGGCAATGGGCTTTCTTAGAGCCTATTCTATATTTTTAGTTGGAGAAAAATTCATCCATGAATAATCCACATCCCTGATTTTTCTACATACACCAGTTCCAAAGCAAGGCGTCTGATAAAAGTGTCCTTTTCTCAGTAAATCTCTTCCCTCACGACTTTCCGGAGGAAGAGGATGGAGAAGCTGAATTTCCGTTCCGTGACTTCGACATCTCCTCCTCCGATGATACACAAATCACTTTCGCAACGGAATTTCGAAACCGAGCATCATACCGAGTATAAGTGGACCCCTTTCTTCCGCAGAGGAAGTGGATGAAGGGGCAAAGGGACATTGAGGGATGTGCGCTGCAGCCTTCTCAGCGGGTGGACATTGGTGGGGGTGGAGACTGTAAAATTAGAGGCGGAGAAGATGCTCCTCAAAGGCTTCAAAACCCTCCGAGAGACACGCATCCTCAATCCTTCCGATTATGTTTATACATATCGTCTGCTTTTTCTCCACGCACTCTCTGGTCGGAAAGCTGCGTTTGTCTTACTCCGACGTGACCCGAGAGCTTAATGAAGCAACCGGTCGACATTGCTTTCATCCCATCGGTAAGGCGACACCTTGCGAAAAATCCCTGCACTTGACATTTGCTCTGTTGGGATCACGTGGCCTCCCTTGTTGATACGCGAGAGCTGCACCCTTCCGCTGCGATGCGGTGCCGCTCTTTCGTGGTGCAAGAAAATGCGCCGCCGAGCGCAGTGGGGCGGGGCAACTTGCCCGCGAGCCGTAACCGAAGAAACAAGAGGCAAATTGGCGAGATTAGAGAAAAGAGAAGCAGTTGCGGAATACGTTTCCGAAATCGCGGGTGGCGTAAATTCGCCGCGAATTCGCGACGGTGGAAATCGAAAGCCTTGGTGCAGAAACAGAAGGACGGTTGGTGCTTTTTTCCGGGTGGCGCCATCTCCGGGAGAAACAAAAGCGATACGAATCTATCAAAGGGCTCGATAGTAGGCGACCGCCGTTTGTCGGATGGAGTATTTTTAGAGGAGGCGAAGTATTCTTAGAAACCCCTTCCTTCCTTTTTAAGAGGGAGGGGAAGATAGACGCATGGAGAGGAAAGGGGGATGAGGAAAAGGGAGAAGGAAAGCATAGAGGGGGACGATGGACAGAGTAAGATATGTATGGGAAAGAGAGGAAGTAAATAAGGCAACGATTGCAGAAGATGCGACGGACGAAGAGATAGGAGAGGGTAAAACAGAAAGATGCTCAAGATAAGATATCGCGTTGATAAAACAGCGAAACAAGTGTAGTAGTAAACGATAAGATGAAGCATGAAAAGATAATAATATAAAACATGGCGTCTTAAAGCATTTGAATTAGACAATACAGTTTGACATTACTCATGGATGTTGATATAGCAAGTATTTGAAATAATATTAGATTGTGAGATCCCAAAAGATAAGAGAATGCAATTTCATCCAGTCTACTGAGAATGGGAGGGCTAATCAAAACTATTCCTAAACCTCCAGCTCTTCGCCATGGAAAATCATTCAGATATAAAAGAAAATTCTATCAAATAGAAAAAACTTCGTAAATCCCGCCAAATTCCTTTTAACCAGCGCAGCGGCTCCACCAGCTAACTCATATTCAGCCAAAGAAAAGCTGAAGATGCAAGCTCGCCTGCGAAATACGATTCTGAATAAAAATTTCAGTTTTAAGTTTGGCCTAATTTTCACAATATGAAAAAGAATTTTTCGAAAGAACTCGGAAGAGTAAATTCCATATGCAATTATTCTTTGGGAGCTTTATGGAATGTTTGATTATGTTCATTCTTACCACTTAATAACGGCGAATCAGCAAAACATTCTTCAATAATCAGGTATAAATTACAGTATAATAAGCTTAATGTGGAATCTAAATGTCGAAATAATTCCTGAATTCTGTATTTTTATCTAATTTTCCTTCAGGATGTGTACATCTAAAATGTAGGTGCTTTGGAAAGAATAGTATGGCTCCAGGATATGTGGTTATGAAGAATCCTCTAAATATCTACTGGTCAGTAAGACATGGGGACACATTATTTGAAAGCGTGAAAATGGAAACAAAGAAGAGAGACAAATGAATGAAAAAGGAAAGACGGGAATGGGAAGAAAGAGAAAATATGCTAGAGCACGCATTGGCAGCCGAGAAAGAATTTCCACGAGATACGCAAAGGGGTTTGGGGTGCGGTCGTTCGGCGGATTATCAGCTGGATTTAGATCCAAGTCCTAAAGAGAGATATGGTGGGGATTAATGATCACTGCGCTTGGCAGGGAGGCTGCGTCTGGCAAAAGACCACTTTGAAACCATTAAACTGAGATTTCAGACAATGAAGCGCAACTATTAATTATCTAAAAGCGGATTTCTCGAGCCTCCCATACGCAGTTATTGATGAAGGTCTTCCGGGAAATTTACTCGCTCTGATGAAGAAGATTTGGAGGACATCCTCTAACGGAGGTGAAAACAATGTGGTCATCTCAATCGAGGATAATATATTGAGTCGCATATTTTTGGGAGCAGTTCAATTTTGATACTAACGCTGCGAACTACTGTTTCAGGTTGAAAAACTCGGAGAACAATGCAAGTATGTCTTCTAATCCTGTCCCAAGTATACGCTCAGTATATGGGACTGTCTGGACTTGCTTGGTTTTGAGAATAGGAAAAGGCTAAACGGCTCGAGTTTTCTGCAAGAATTAATTTTATGGAATTGATAGGCATTACAAAGATGGTATGTTAAATTATGGGAATTTAGGAAATAAAAAATGTTGAAGTTGCAACATATATTCTGAGAAAATATCGATAGTTTTTGATCTAATTCATAATCAAAATTGAGAAAAAGAAGAAACACTAATACCTTTACCTCAGTAATATTTATTAACTCACGACCATCCTCAGATGATCTTATGGATCGAAACCATGATCGTGAGTTAATAAATATTACTGTGATAAAGGTAT
This sequence comes from Sympetrum striolatum, assembly GCA_947579665.1. NCBI lineage: Eukaryota > Metazoa > Arthropoda > Insecta > Odonata > Libellulidae > Sympetrum > Sympetrum striolatum. Next base: position 103,550,854 of record OX388341.1, on the reverse strand, counting down.
AAGTGTTTCTTCTTTTTCTCAAGTTTGATTATGGAGAACTACCACAAAGTCAAGGCCGAAGTAGTAGATTTTATCAAATACATACTTTCAAAATTCTTAATCTCCCCTAGTAATTACTCATTAAGCACGTATCCATCGTATACATAAGATTTCGCGATTAATAGGATGATTAATTTATCGGAATATAACAAATGATTGGAAGAACATTTCAGTAAAGATAAAGGAATCAAATAAAAATCATCAAAAGATGGCAGAGGAATACAGGATTAATGACTTTCGTCAATATGTAGAGGTTCTCTTTAAATGGTTCTGAGGAAGATGACAGGAAAAGAAGTAAATAAGATTTTGAAGTGACTGGCATGACATGGTGAACAGAAATAACGGTATCTAAAATCTTGATTTCCGACGAATGATAAATGATAGTTTCCTTCTGATATTTTGTAGCTACGATGTTTTATTCACTTCGGGTTAGTGGAGCGGTCAAGCATCACAATCACTCTTCCCATTGTGGTGCTGCATCTCCGAGGGATTCCCAATGTTTGGGAGAGGCGGATAGAAGACGCGGAAGAACAGAACGCTTTGTTTCCGTGGTGCAATTGAGGCACGGTTTAGGAAGTCCGTCCTCACAATAGGAAAATGGTAATGGATGAGTGCTCTGGGGTAATGACCGCTCTAAAAGGCGTCTAAAACTGTGTCGAGAAAATGCTTTCCTAAGGAATAGCTCCTCGTCAATCTTTCATGACCCAAAGTTCAATAAAGAAGCCTATCGCTTCCTTAACTCGACCATCAAATTGTAAATTATCTAAATAAAAAAATTTTCGAAGCATTTGGAGAATTACAGCTATAAACATTTTCTTCTCACCCACTTCTTGAATTAGGCGATTTACCTGCCCCAAAAACATTCCAGAAATCCCTCTGGTATCTGCCAACGCTTCGCTGGCTATTCCGCTTGTATAGCTTAAAATATGTTTGTAGTTGAGATTCAAAATAGGTTTTAATAGAAGCTACAAATTTGTATGATAAAGTGGATTGAACCAAACGATGTCTAGGTCATAATTATGTTCCAACTACTTACTCAATACGTAAAATAATATAATTTTTAATGTTACCCGATACTTGCTTATTTTTAGAATGACATCGTTAAGTTACTTATTCATTTTTAATGTTTTCAATGCAGCCCTTCAATGCAAGCACTCTATATAAACTAAGGTTAAACTAAAAAGTAATTAGTTTAAAAAAACTTGTAAGCGCAAGGTCCATAAATAAATATGAATTTACCATTTTTACTTTCTCCATATACGAAGTATAGAGAAAGTATTGTTTTCATGAAAAAATTCGACTTCGATATTTCAACGGAAATACATGTTTTGGGGTCCCTAGAACACGTTTTGACTATTTTCGGAATGATGTCTGTGCGTGTGTGTGTATGTGTGTGTGTGTTAGTGGGCGCTCTATCGTGAAAACTATTGGTCGTATTAATACCAAACTTCGTATATAGTACTGTGGTGTGTGTTGTCAGAGTTGATTAGTTTTTGGAGTAAATCGGTTGACCGGAAGTCGAGCTTCATTCATTATAGCTCATTTCCGGTTTTCAAAATATCTCCATAAATATGATATATACGTGCATTGTATTACTTATAAAAGTTTTAGATAATGTAATTTACTATAACTTTTGTATTTAACATATTTTTGTATCACCGGTTGATTAGGAGTTATTCGTGAAATACCGATAAACCGGAAGTAGCCGTTATGTACTTTGTGGGCGCTCTAACTTAAAAAACGATGCATTATATCAAAACCAAATTTCATATATAGTACTTTATTTAGTTTTTTAAGAGTTGATTAGTTTTTGGAGTAAATCGGTTTACCGGAAGTCGAGCTGTATTCTTCAAAGCTCATTTCCGGTTTTCAAAATATCTCCATAAATATGATATTTAGGTATATATTATTATTTGTAAAAGTTTTAGAAAATAAAATTTACTATAACTTTTGGTTGAAACATATTTTTGTATCACTGATTGTGTAGGAGTTATTCATGAAATACTGATAAACCGGAAGTTTCTGATTATGTACTTTGTGGGCGCTCTGGGCTCTATGGGCGAAATGCCAATTTCATCGTTTTTCATCGATCATGTCCCGTAAAACATTATTATTCATGTTTTTGGCGTCAAAGATAATAATATATATATATTAATCACTTATATTCCAAGTTTAGATGGAATATAGAGTTCGAAATTACTGCGGTAGATAAATATTTACATCTTATATATATGGAGAAAGTCATGTGCTGGCCACATCAGATTTTTATTGATTGGAAAACAAAAATAAATCAACCGGCGTTAGGGATTGTGAGGAAAGGGACCAAAAACATGCTCTAAACGACCATTTGTCCAAGGAAATAGAGTGAATCTTAATTTATTAAGACTGATTTTGTAGAGGAAAATTAGGGTATTGGGTGATTATGAACAACGGTGCTAGGGAGGTAGAGCTTTCTATGTTTGGGTTGGCTGCATTAATAGAAACTTGTGGGATTAATATTTGAGGATGTTTGGAGATAGTGATGTTAAAAGATATTATAAGAAGATAGCGGTAGATAAATAATTAAGAAGACGCTAAACCACCCACCGAAGGGAATGGGAGTGAAAGGATTGGGCGCAGAGAGAGACGAAAAAAAAAGGATGAAAAAGTGAGGTGAACGACCTGAGAGGGGTGCGGAAGGGCTAAGCACTTCCGACGGCCGAAGGCGTTCCCTTTCCACGGCGGCAAAAAACAGCGAGTTACCGGAAGGGGTAGGAAGAAGAGGCTCACTTTCTTCCTTATCGTAAAATAAAATCCATTCGCCATTTCCCCCAAAAACAACATCCAGACGCATGTAATGAAAGTCTTTAACGAGGGAGCTCGGTGAAATGAAGCCGATGATCAAGAGAAGCTATAAAAGTCTCGATCTTATAATAATGTGGGTGTGGAAAGCAATGTTTTGGAGCGATCGAAGAATCTGTGCCAGTTTAAAGGCTTCTATTCCCGTCCGTGCGGACGCCGGTAAATCCGAGGATTTCAGCGTTACTTAGAGCAGAAACGAGAATGATTCCGGGAGAAACAACGGACCGCGAAGCTTTCTTAATCTTTTCCAAATTGACGGAAGCAACCATCAAAAATAAATCAACCGGTAAAAATCTTCTATATGACATCTGATTTCCCGATATGTTTACAAAATACAAGTTTTATTAATTATTTTATTAGCTTAATTATCCGGGAAATACAGCTACTTGTAAGAATCTTCTTACTTATACGAGCGTAAGTACTTAAACAGGAAATGGTCACGTGACTTCCCAGTCACCAAGCTGTATACATAGGATATTTTTCCGCAGATAAAGCAAAACAAAAGATAAAAAAGTCACTCTTTCGAATATCTCCTATAAATAATTGGTGATAATTACTGAATGAAGGAGATACAGTCCTGAAGAGAAAACGAATATTTTGGTTCTAGTAAAATGCCAAACAATCACCGTGGCCCTATCACTGATTATGACGCTTGCTATACCACGGAGAGCATTACGGAAGGAAAATTTCTCGGAAGATCATAAACCCCAAATGAGCGTGTATCTAACGAGGAAAGTCATTGTAATTTAAAGCATAATTGGAAGGAAGTAAATAATTGATGATGAAACGCATTATTCACATGTTTGAATTTAGAGAGGAAATGAAGGAGAAAAAGTCTGCCGCAGTCGGTACACGAACCCGGATCTTCCACTTGCCGGGTGAATGCTTTAGCTAATGAAGCTACCACAACATCAGTAGACTCTGAACAATAGAAATTGAATCGGAGAATGTGCTGTCGCGATAACTTAATTGGCTAAAGCATCCGCCCGGCAAGCGGGAAATCCGGGTTTGAGTCCCGGCTGCGGCAGACTATTTTCTCTTTTTCTTCTCGAAAGAATTGTTACTCAAATTCTTCTTAAGTAGCCTTTCAAAATATGTTCTCCTAAGAATCAAACGGTTCAACGAAAAAGAGATCTATGATTGAAATATGGGTTAAATGATTTCCTTCGTTCTGCGAATGATTTGCATCGAAATACAATTGGATGCCTCGAGAGATCTCTTCCATCCTCTTGTTAACCGGGTTAACCTTAAGCAATCGGTGAGAGATTTCCCGAAGACTTCGGATCTGGAAGAGATATCGCCTGGAGAGAATGGAGAGAGCGAGCAAAAGGAGTAGCAAGTGAAGTCGAAAAATAAGGAACGCGATTTATAGGTGCACTAAGAAGAGATACAGGTGGGGTAACTTGTGCGTCTTCCCTCGAGAGAAATGGGGATCATCTGGCGGACCGCCGAGGGACCAAAAAACCCGAAGATGCAATATTTATGCTGCGAAAATACGGGGCTAATTCTGAGGAGATGCATCAACTATTGTTGTTTTCTACAGAGAGCACTTAAAGCTACTGGAGTCATAACGCTTTACGTAATCCTTGGAAGCTGACTTACCGCAGAATCTTTCACACTTAATGCATTTAGGTTAATTCCTCTTTGCTCCTTTCAAGAAAAGATAGAACTTCTAAACTTCCCTCTAACCGGAAAATAAAGATAATTAGAAAACATTACATTTTGTAAACGAATGATTTGCAAATAGAAAGGGAAAGGTACTTGTTGTTTTCAAGTGTTGTCCTGCGACAAAGTGTAATTAATAAATTAGTAATAACTTAAAGAACTCATTGACTTTCTGACATACATCTATTGATACGGATTGGAAAATTGCTGACAAATACTACATTCATTTTTTTCACATTTAACTATAGTATAATGTAATTTTCAATAAATATAGAATCATTTCTTAAATCATTAGGAAACATTTATTGGAAAGTTCTTGGCATAATTTTCCCTTTTTCTATCATTTTCAGTAAAGAGACCTAGTAGGAACCGGATGTAGCACAACATAGCTGATAGTTTGCCTTGTTGAATTATGTACGTTACAAGCAATTTTACTTTACCTTTAAAGGGTTAAGTAAAGGTAAAGTAAGTAAAAATTTATTTAAAAATCTCTAAATTGAAGCCCTTTATATCTCTACTACATATTTGAACGGATATCAGCCATTCGATATAGGATATTTTAAAATATCAGGTTTTGGAGAGCCACGTCGCCTGAATGGCTTCTGGTTGGAAGCCATTCGGAAAAACAGTACTCTTTATGCAGACGATTCATTGGAGCGATATTCCTATGGCTTGCGCAACTCTATTTGTTTCGCGGATTTTAAAGTGTCTCCACGCTAACATTCATCCTCTTCCCCATTCTCAGTAGCGTAACACGTACCTTTCGATGACTTTTATATGCACTGAATTGACCATTTATCATAATTAATGTGATAATAATCAAAGGGGAAAGATAATAATCGCTAACTCAAGGACTTATCTTCAATACGAAGCGCAAATCTAATTTATTAAAAAACGTAACATGTATTGATGAATGAGAATTTAAATCATTATGCAAGCTCAATAAAAGAATCCAAGAATACGAAATCGTATTCGAGTAAACAAGGCGCTCCAACTACAATCGTGTATATAATCACATGCTCGTATAGCAAAGGAAAATGTTTAAGAGGACTGGGTCATGGGCTGACATAACTATATACGTATACTAGTTTGGGTTGAGTAGGAACAGATTTCGGCGCTCTTTTCGGGAGAAATTGCCCACTTATCGAGTTTTGGAAAATCTGAGCTCGTTTACCGAGTTTCCCTTATTTAGAGATGATCGGACAGCGAAGTTTCACAAAGGATGGTACAGTCGAAAGCGAAAGTATCGGAAATCCACTAGTTGTTCCGTCCTCTCGGACCACTGATCCAGTATCTTTTCATTTTTATGTATTTCAATGACTTGGATGAACTGCTCACGGAAAATCGTAGTCTTTGGAGGGTGTTGTAAACAGCGTCGAGTCATTAATCATGAATTCGAGTTAATTTTACGTATAAACCACAAAAAAATTACTTTCGTAACAAGTAAAATATATCTGGAATTATTTAAGTGATCCACAAGATCCTCAAAAAATTGTAATAAGAGACCTTAAATGGATAGATTCTACTTTTCTTGGTTTCTACCACTCACAAATGCTCCAGAAACGAGTTCTCACTTTGGACATCACCTTTATCGCTTTCGGTGACAAGGAAAAGTACACAAAAGTCTTTATCTTTGTAATAAGTCACGGGCTTATCTCGAGGCGGGTTTTAAAACGATAAGAACCGAACCTATTCCACAATTTAGGAAAATTAGCGAATAGTGGAGCAATCGACATTAATGACGTAACAAAAGACCAAAATGAAGGAATTGAATAAATCGACATAAAGGTTTCTTGCATGAAACATGGAATGTAAACGATAATCAGTCATGATAATTTTCTTAATAGGAAGTTAAGAAAGATTATTTGTTTTTAGTTTTTATCGTATGTTGTCGACAGGATACTTTCATTAGTGACCATCACATTTCTGTAACGTACAGTCCTGGCCAAAATTAACGCAGCATCGGCCGTAAGGATCGCTAGGGAGGTGCTGCGTTAAATTTGGCCAGGAGAGTACATTACATTTCCAGTCTATGGAATTTAATATTTTTTTGAGGGAAAACCACGGTAATTCGTTTCATACAAGTGATTATATTTTTATTTTACTTTCTCTTTATATAGTCAGGTATACGATAGCATCGTTCAAACAGCCAATGCATATAATATGCATTTAAATATACCTTAATATTTGAGAAAACACTATCCTTCGCGCTGAAATTAGAAAATCTTTCCATTCTATCTAAAACCATTGTTTTGAAATAAGGATATATATCTTTAATAATCTTTTAAAAGAAGAAAAATGGAGTTAGTTGCATGCAGGAAAGAGTAGAAGTGAAGAAGCAAAGAAAAAATATCGATTAGCAGAAACGTAGCCATAAAATTTCTTAGGAAGTCATAGAAAATCGAAGTGAAACAGTTTTGCTGCTTGGAAGAGGACCACTTTGGCAGTCTCACGATGAGCTGCGTCCTCAGCGTCAATCGTCGAGGCTAACGGCCTATAACGAACGCCTATAAAGAAAGAACCATATAAATCAATTGGGTGCCCATAATAGACACAACTGGAAGGCAGATCAGGGCGTTCTTTTGATCGCTGTCCGCCAAGTATCCTTGAAGATCTCATCCTAACTCACACACACAAAGAGTTCTAACTCGAGGAATATATGAGAAAAGGCTTCGCTTTAGACACATTTCCTTTCTCAAATTTCAAGCTTATTTCAGACGCTTCCTGTTTGCAAGTTAATGATCATTTGGAATGTATATATCTTCCCATATTTCGCAAAGCCTACATAAGATGTTACAGCATTTCATCAACAGTCCAACTATCGAAAGACGAGCGTTAAAATCGGAAAAGATACGGATTATATAATCCATAGCTTCTCTTCGAATATTAGACAAATGGATTTCTTGAACTAGAAGACATAATCTATATTTTTAGGGGTGTTATATAAATTCCTTTCCTTCCATGTTGTTGTCCTAGTTGATATTGATGGAATTTTAATTAACTCTTTCTGTCTTGGTCCTATTCAAAACATCGTTTGATATTCCGGCAGTGAAGGAAGGATACGCAATACTGAATATTTATATACGTCAATGCAAAGCAAAATTTATATTCGCAACAATATTCGATGCTTCGAATATTAACTCAGCAAAATATTATTTCGGTGGATAAATTCGAGGCGCATCCCACCTCTAAATTTATCACCATAAATGCTCAGAAAACATTGTCTACTTCCCGCTAGTGCGCCTCCTATATTTAGCGCCGTCATATACACAAGGATCGTTCAACTGACTGCCGGGATTATTTTGGCCTATCGGTAGGATAAACAACGAAGCATTTTTTCTCGAGGAATTCCTCCGAGGCTAAGGGGAGTCCTCTTTCTTCCGAGGGGAGTGCGGAAGGATGCTCTACATCGAATAGCCCTTTCGATAAATCGCTTCAAGGCTGCAAATTCCCTCGCTTTGCCGATTCGCGATATCTCCCACGCGAAAATAATTGGCACGGTCTTGCGAAGGAGGCGGAAAAATTATGCTCTCATCCTTGTCCTTGGGCTTGACAATTCGATATTTTAACATCTGCGACCCAATTTTCATCAGATTTCAAAACACATAACTTCTGGTTCCTTAGTCGCTTTTTCTCTTAGCCTCCTCGCCTAACTCCCTCTCTGAACAAGGGAAGCAAGGTCAGGACGATCGCAACTCACGGCGACCCTTAGGACCGCATATGCTGACCTTCTCACTCTCTCCCTTCGAAGACGCAGGAAGTAATTTAGTAGCGGAGGAAGGACGGAAGATCGTCTTCCCTTCCTTGCGAAGACCTTAAAGACTTTTTAATCAAGCAGATATCCAACGTTTATGCAACAGTGAGAGTTACTTTTCATTTCCTTCCGTTAATTTGACGGTTTAAATGAATTGTGAAACATTTTTGGTTTCCTGATTTAGTTTTATGTTTTGTAATCTTTTATCATAATTTTTTTCTTTAAGTTGCCATGATTTCAAATCACTGACTTTATGTTGATTCTAAGTGTGGTTTTAAGTTTTTAACGTGTAAGTAAAAGGAGAAGGTTTTCTTTAATAGTACACACATATCTTTATCATTTTAAACGATTCCAAAAAATTGCTTCAAATGCTGTAAATATATTTTATGAAGTAGCATGGTTTTAGAAGGTGTTCTTTGGAAAAAAATTGTCATGAAATTTACGATGCAAATTTTCCATTATTCTTAAAATAGTATGTAATGAAATAACGAAGGATACCGTGATATACGATATTTTACAACATGGATTCAGGTTTGAAGGAACAAGAGATTAATCTTAGAGAATATTAAGAGAGAAAACATGATAGAAAATAATTGTGAAAACCCGTTGCATGCATTCATTCAAATCAATCATCTAAAGTGGATTCTGCTGTAACTACATTCTCACAATGAAAAGTGCTTCGTTATTTGCAAGGATACTCACTTGATAAGCAAAATAAAATAAATAAAACTTTATAAATTATATTTTCAAGCTCGATCAGGGAAGAGATTGGTAATGTTAATTAAAACTAATATAAATATCTTAATATAAATAAACCTAATCGGTAAGATATGTAGAATTATTCACAATATGCTATAATCAAAGCTTAATTGAAAAATTAGTATTATATATTCATTTCTTAAAGTTTAAGTCGTCAAGTGAGTTTCAGTAGCCCATAATCCCGTATACAAGACCCATCTTGGAAGATCGTGGATTATTTTTAAACCACCCATTTGTCCCACACGCTCGTTGCATACTCCTTTCAAAAGGAAAAGAAAAATTGATTTGGCTTGATCGGCTCCCGGTCCAGGGCTATGTGGTTCTCTCGTTCTAAAAAAAATAACACGTGACCGCAAAATTTAATCACTTTGTCACGAAACGCAAGCCTCTCGTGACCACATTGTGAGAAAAGAATGTGAGATTTTAATGTGTCAAGGATGGCGGAAAATAAAAGTCGAAACTGTATTCACACCCTCGTTGGGTCAGAGGGAAACGTATGAGACTTGGTCCTTGGGTCGGAGCCTTGCTTCGTGGCCAGGAGAAAGTCGAATAAACAAAGGCACTCTCTTCCTCTGTTACTGGGGCGTGTGCCCCCTCTTCTTGGGGCGGCACGTAACGCGGCCTACTTCCACACGCGCCGGCCGAGAGTTGCGTCAAAAAGGGTGTGAAAGCTTATTTCGTATCCCGTTTGAGGGTGCGCGAATCGCCATTTAAGGATTTGCTCGCGATCTCCCTTCGGAGAAAATGGATTTCCGAGGATTTCGAAAAGGAGAAATGCTTCCACGAACAGTTCTGTCACATTCAAGGCGAGGGTGAAACTGCTAGAGAAAAATATTTACTGGAATCGAGCCTGATTAAAGGAGACGTTCCATCAAAATAGGAATTGAATTTTTTTAGCGGTGTCTTAATCCATCTGCGAAAGTTGAAGAATATCCTATCCTCTTGGGATGCTTTTTAATTCATATGATTTAAATCAATCTGGTAAGCTTTAACTGTGTGGAAATCCATTCTAGGAAATGGGTGGGAAATAACTTAACAAAATTATTTCCCACCCATTTACTCATATGACTTAGTTCCCGAAGAAAACTTGCAAACTAAATCATTTACAGCAAAATCAAGCCAATTTTCTGTTTTTACGCGCGAAAAAATTATTATACGAATCATGGATGAAACGAGATGATTGGGCAATTGATTTAGAAATTTGCATGATACAGGGAAGACAAGGGTCCGAAAAGTTACTTGGGTATAAAGATTTTTTCTTTTAAAATACCGAGTAAATGTTGAAACTTAATAACCGGGTTCAAATATGTTTCCATCAAGTAAAATATTACTTGAATCACAATAAATTTTTTATTACATTACACTGGATTTTGAAGGATTCATTTTACGATTTAACGCGATCGCCATCAGCGAGCATCACAACTGCAATAAGCAATGTAAATTATGGAATGTTATAGATGTTATTTTTACGTAAATAATAGAAAGATGTGGTAAGCAGTGATAAAAATTGCATTACCTTAAAATCATTAAAACTGTATGAGAGATCCACGAGAATAAAAAATAATCATGCTTAAATGTGTAATATGCATCACACGATAATATTGAGTCATTAAATACAACGAAATTTTAAGAATTGAATATATTGCGTGCTTAATGATGCTGATTTACTCAATCTAGTCCTTGCAATATTTAAGTTTTCAAATTAGAGGTAATTTAGAAGTCACAATTAACTCAAGATTTATTCACCAATTTTCATAATATATAAATTCCAGTCAAATGAAATTTAGAGAAATGGATATTTACGTGATCTTGAATGGAGTTTCAACATGCAGAAACATCATTAGTTAGGTATCCCCAAAAGCGCAATTGCTTATTACTATGATTATTGAAACTAAATCTGCAAAGATCTGTTGGTCTAAATTCTCTTTCAGAGGAATGGAGGAATGTCTCAGCACTCTTTCTATAGAGGCACAAATATTTTAAATTATGTAATACAATATTAGAAATAGCACCAAAATAGGTATTTACAGTATGCACTGTAGGATTAAGCCGATAAGTATTGGATTTCATCAGCATTTTAATAGCAAAATGCCTTGCTTACTCACGCATAATCGAAGGAATCACATCCTTATATTACTTAATTCAAATTTATTCGTGATCCGAGTGATTTTATTATAAATTCGAGTAATTAATTCGCCGTAATTTGTATTGCCGCATCCTATTTTCGGTCATCTGTAACACTAAAGTAATTATTTCGACAGTCACGATCTATTTATGCAAATAAAATCTGTAAGTTGATCAAAAATAAAGCAAAAGTAATGCATAAGACCATCATCCTGAAATGTTTTATTTTTATCTGTGTAAACTATCCGATCAAAACTTTCGATTTAAAAACTAAAAGCTATCATTTTCCTTGAATATGACTTTTCCTAGGAATTGTGGGGGATTTTTACGATAATATTGTGAGATAAAAATCAGCATTTCCGGAGCTTTGGCAATTTTCTTTGTAAAAGAATTAGTAAAACCGCAGAAAGTATTAATTAAAAATGATTCATTTTTCAAATTTAGAGTATGAAACCTGTGCACAATATGCAAGTTGTTCACGCAAACAAAGGGCATCGACTCTAGATTTTGTTTCTTCCAGAGAGATTTATTCATAGAGCTCTTTAGAAAACAAACAATCACCGAGATACCTCAGACAGACAGAATATTGCGACAACTGCTTTTTCGGGCTTGGAACATCTAACAGCTAGTTATCCATCAGCCTCTCAAAGTCTATGATATGTGTCGCTTGAAAACGAAAACGACTTAAAATAAAAACGAAATGTACCTTAGGGTTCTAGCAGTCGGAAAGTCGACTAAAAATAAACATGTTTGAAATTGAAGTCGTCCGGAAGATTGAAAACTTGTAAATATACTTATATTTTTATTGGCTGATGGATAAGAGATGTCGTCTTGAATCATATCGTAAAATAAAGTGTGAAAAAGTAAAAACTAAAATAGTCTTTAGAGTTTTGGAAATTATCCACGTTTCCTCATTTGACAATGTTTCTAAGCCATGGCATTGTTGGCAACGTAAAGCTCTTACTCTAAGTTATTTTCGTGATTTCAAACTACATATGATTTTACACACGCTTTTCCTGTTATAAAACAGCAAATAAAAAAGGGACTTGCGTAACACAATTCTGTTATTTTAAAAGAGGATATTTAAGTAACAGATAGACAAAATCCCACGGATGCGAACCACAGGACAATTGGTTATAACGGGTTTAGAAATAAATCCTTCTAGAACAATTTCCAGGAAGTAAATAAGAATCAATATTTTCTAACTTTTATCTCATGTTAAATATTTAAAGTTAAAAATATTTCAAAAATTGAGCAGCCCCTTTTTGGAACAAGATGGGGTATATAAGTATTTATTTACAACTAACATTGTGAAAAATTATTCATCAAAATTATTCTTATTTCAAACCGAAAACAAAATTACGATGGTACGTTTCGGTTCAAATCAGGATACCAAAAACTAATAATAGAAGAATAATAACATAAATACAGTATTTGTAGCCGATTTTAACTCCAAAAATGTAGATAACTGAGGACAATTTACTCACGTCCACTAAGAAAAGCTTACGTTGCCTAGGAAAGTCAGTTTATCGTAAACGGAAATGCTTTTTACAGACTTATTAACATAAATAATATCATAAACTCAAATGTACCAATATCTAGATGCTATATATGCGTTATTTATTTGATATTATTATTGCTATGTATTTTATATTCTATAGATGGATTGGTACCCAAATAATAAACATAAATCAGCACATATGAGAAATATGGGGACCGGGTACGAAATGAATGCGCACCAGTGACTCCAATATTTTTTAAGCCGAGAAGCTTATTTAGAAGATTTACTGATGTTAAATTAAATTGTCAATCAGAGCAGTAACCTATTTGTCATCTTAAAACGTCAAATTTTATTTATATTAGCATCAGAAACAACAATTAGTCAATTGACAGTTTATGCTATTGGCATTCAGTGCGAGTCTTTCAATGATTTCAGTTTCCATGCAGATTTCGAAATACTAAAAAAAGGGTTAGCATTACGCCAAATTTATATAAAATATCGATTTTAAATATATATTAGTATTAGTTATTAATAGCATATTCATAAAAAATAACTTTGACGAAACTGATGCGTTTTTAGAATAATTTACATGTACAACTTGTACTTATCGTGTTTTTGTGTATTTGTGTCCTACACGAATTAGATAATTTCCGACCGTAAGATAAGTATTTAACTTTTAAACTCAATTATATATTAGTGTCATTTCACAAACCACTTAGCACGACAAATAACCTCGACTATTTCAGCATAAATTCGTTCCTATCAAATTTACGCCCTCTGACTCTTCCAATTAGTATCCAATGAGTCGTAACCTGCGAGGTTAAGTGATATATTTAATGAAAAATAGTTACTGCAATTTTTTAGACATAATCGTTAAATTTTTTTCTTTAAACATCTAAATTTAATATATTTAAGAATACAAAAATTCCTGCAAAATTGTTCAGTTCCTTGAAAGTAGAGAAAAAATCATACCCTAGACGACCGTTTGTGAAATATTACCATAAAACGTTATTCTTCATCCCTAAACTGCAGGCAAGTTATTCATCTCATTCATTACGTCTCAATGATATTAATCTGCCTCTTAAATATTGAATCTTTGTGATTCTTCTTAAATGATCAAGTCAAATCGATAAAATTTGTAGAATAGAGTGATATAGAATATAGAAAGCCATTTTCGAGACATTTCTTTCATGGATTATTAAAAAATTGTTAAATTGCGAGACATTTTAGTGATCACAACTAGAAAAATATATACATCGTTTCTCGGGACTCTCTTTTCCTTTAAATATCACAGATTACAATTGATGAAGGTTTTCCTAACCATTAAATAACAACAGTGCAAAAACATGATAGCTAATTCTTATATTGAAGTTTTAATTATGTAATCTGATTCAAGATTAAGCATCGCTAATAGTTAATGACTGGTTTTTACAATAAATCCCTTTGGGGTAGAACCAGCGACTTCAATAGCGATCGCTCAATGCTAATTTGTGTTTTACAATAATGTAATTATTTCTAAATTGAACTTGCTATGAGATGACACTTGTGAAACTGATAGCCGATCACCGATTGAGCTTCGTGATTTCCGCTTTTTCCATTAGTCCATTGGAAAATGTGCATGGACGTGTTTATATTTCATCATTACTTTTGAAGGCATCTTGGCATTTGGTTTCGTATAAATCAGTACAGAACTAATCCACAATTGAGAGTAGGCTATAACTTTTCACAGCTTAAATTTTGTTTACTACAGCTGATACAAATAATCCTACAGCAAGTACAAAGATACATTAAATATATGTCAAAATAAATTATTCTATATGTAGGATTAAAATATTTTACGTTTATACATTTTCGTGTATTTAAAATTGTTTCCTTTTAAAAAGAATTTATGATATAAGAAAAGAAATATAAACATTGCAAAAATATTACGCGTAACTGTACTGTAACTAATTTAGTGAGGAGTCACCGCTAGTTAACTTTAATTTCGCATAGCATACATGGAATGATATCATACAGATTAAAACAGGAAAATATCTTCCCTTACATGCAACGAATAAATATCAGCGCAAAAGCTGTTAAAAAGTCTACATTATGTTACTAAATATTAATAATATAGCCGTAATTTTGAAAACATCCCTAGGGAAATGTCATAAGTAAATACAATTTCCTATCTATCAAACATGAACTATTCTTCTGCCAACAGAGGGTGATTTAGAAATGTGTGAAGGGTGGTTTATAGAAGCGATAAAAAGTTTACAGTTGTCCCGGAAGCATTTTCTTCAAATTTCTGTATTTTAAGTATATACTACATAACTAACTAATATCAGATCAATTTAAAAATTGCAAATACGCTCCGAATTCAACAGTCAAATTTAAACATTTTGGCATTATTGAAGGCACTGCAGTTTATAAAAATACAAAAGAACAGAAGTAACAGTTAAAATTTCTCCCGAGGAATTTATCTCTGGCAATAATTAAAAACTTCCCAGCTTTGCCCTTGATTTTTACATTCATAATATACGATCTCATGCGGCAACAAAAATCTATTCGCGATTGAGTTCATTTTTAGATTGGCAAAGGGCCTAATTCTTACCAAAATCCCTCTCGGTTTGATTTTTGGAAAGACGGCAACGCAGTACTTCGCTTGATTGGAAGGCAATCAAGCCTAAGGCCGAATATTATCTTTTTCGAAGGGAAAGAAATTCTTAACTCATGAGTTTTTCTAAAATGTAAACAATGAATTGATTTTACACCCAAATGACTGCATTGTATCCAAGACAATGCAGCTTTATACAACGATTTGTCCAGAGCAATATCTTAAAACAACTACGAAGGATTTATTTGCTAAATCTTCGTAGGCTTTCAGTAACACTATAGCAAGCACAGAAAGTCAAATTTCTCCATCATTGTAGATCAGCCTTTATATTTCCTAAGGCGGTGCCTATCGGAAATCACACGCACACTTTGGGTTTAATATTTTTCTGCAAACAGTTTATTGGTTTTATGGATGTTGGATGAAAATAAAAGAAAACTTTGTAGTAGTTCCACAGAATAATAATATAATAAAATCAAATAATAATCAAAATATAATGGATATTTAGTGAAGCGGAAAATTCCTCCGGCTGGGAGGTATTATGGCAGCCCTGCATGCTTATGAATGAAAAGATTTTGGTCGTTAGAATATCCAACACTTGTACGGTGTTATCCAGTTCAATTATTATATGGGCGAATTGGATAAAAGTGGTTTCACAAACTTAGAGAAAATTTTACTTAATGATAAAATAGTCGATACTAGCATAAAAAGTAGAAATTATTTATTCGTGTCCATTTTTTATTATCATAAAACAGTAAATAATTACAGAAATTTAAATGAGAAATGTGAAATATTTCTCTGGTCGATTTTGTCCACTTCATTACTTATTGGGGGTATGAATTGAGAGGTTGGGACAAAGAACTACAAGGCCTCCATATCCCTTTTAGGAGGCGCTGAATATGGAGGGCCCTGTGTACAGAGGAAGGGAAGATTGATCATGATCAGCGCACGTGCCTCCCATCTTTCGAACTGGAATCGAACCGTGTCCCCACGAGATGAAAGAGGACGATGTGCCACCGGCAGAATTGGCGTCTGACTTGGTGTCGCGCGTACGGCTGTTATTACTGGGGCGGAAAAACCCTCATCTTTGAGAGAGGCGCTTAATGGAGGCGAAACTTATTTAGCTAAATGGAGTGAGGAACCTCAGTAGGCGTCGCTTCCGGATGGTAACAGACTTTCGGTATCCCACGCTAACGACCTGTTTTCGACCCCCGGAATCCTCCCCGGACTCACCTCTTCATGACTCCAGTGAAAGATCTCCATCCCCATCGCGAACGGAACTGCAACTAGTAGGGTTCTGCTCCGGGAGCGGACAGCTCCAAAACTCTACCTAAGCCCCTCCGCTGTCTTCGGCCCTCCCTCCAGCAACACCCCGCACCATCCCCTGGTCCCCTCACCCCACGGTCACCCGGGGGCATATTTCAGTTTCCGCGGCTATAGCAGCTTCCTCTGGCTCGCGGCCCGGCCACTCCCACCGCGACTCATCGACCTCTCCTTCACTTCATCTTTCATATGCCCCACCCCCACAGGGACCCCCAACCTCCGGTAATTTACCGCGCTAACTGCTCCTTTGAGAAGTGCTACCCCCACTCCGCGGTCGGCTTTTTTTACGTGGGCCATTTAATAACCAAGAGTGGACTGAGGGGAACCCTTCGTTTACTCTCCATCGCCGCTCCTGAAGTGAGATGCGGTGGCCATGTTGGGTCGCATCCTCTGGACCCGATCGGTTTCGAGGTTCTTTCGATTACTGTCGTTTCTGGAGGGAGGAGAGAGGGTTAATCCCTCCTCCTCAAAGTGTTTTTCCGGTATTTTCTCGCTGTTTCTTTTGTCACGTGAGTTTTCTCACTCTTCGCCTCTCCTTCGCTGCCCACGCCTCTTTCCATTCCCTTATCCCATTCGTTCCCTACAGACTCGTCTCCCGTAAATCCAAACAGCAGGGACCTGTCATGCCCTCCCACTCTTCTTCACTCCATTCCCCTCAAAAAAGCGACACGCGGTCCGTAAAACTCAAATCCATGACGGACTCCGGAGAAGTTATCATCCCTCAGCGCCAATGGAGGGTATAGAAACTTCTGGAGGATGTGGCGAATCTAATGATTGTAACACTTGCGGGTGAATCACGAAGTTTATTTTCCGTCAGATGCAGCTCGCTACGCATTCTCCGGTTCATAAACATTTTCTATTTTTGCGGTAAAGGTGACATAAAAGAAGGAGAAATGAGGTGTAATAAATGAAGCCAAAAAGTCTGGACTCCAATTAGTGGTGCACGTTGGAGTAGTTCTAGTCAGCTATCAAACAGCTTACTACTCTACTAAACAGCTGTACTCACCAAATAATGCAATTATTCATAATTATGTAGTTATAATACTAAGTGAGCCTAAATTGCATTGCTCCTAAGTGAACTAAAATAATGAAGATAAAACTTAGTATATTTTCCACACTTTTTTTTGTCATTACTCAAGGAGCTAAACCGGTTGTCAAATCAATCAATTGTGTGAAAAATACACCAATTTTTCTCTTCATTATTTTAATGGCCTTCCACAAGGTAACGTCTAGATTTCATTCCTAAATGCACTCTTCAAAATTTAAAACAATTTCTCGGAGAATTCATTTCATGTACAATTTCCTCACTATTTTTTTCATTGGCTCTTATTTAAGGAAAATATTTAAAATACAAAACATGAGCGATACTTGGCAGTGTTGTACCACCTTCCATATTCTTAACATAATATTTTTTATACTAAGTTTGGTGTATATCATGTCATGTGAGCTTGTTGGGGCTGTCGTTAATTGAAAGGCCGATAAATTGGTAGAGTTCAGAGTGAGAGCGTTTGAGGAGGATGTAACCGATATTATTTGACCCCTCTGCTACGTCGGCCGACGGAGCGCAAAATAAAAGAAATAGATGCTAGTACAAGTCGTTATATAAACGCATTCTATCCGCGAACCATATGCGGTAACAACTAACTTAAGTAGTTCTAAGGTTCGGAGTTAACAAGAAACTAAAGTAGTTTTAACCAACTGCCACACACCGAAAGGCAGATTTCAGGGTATTACTGATGATATAGATGCTGTGGAGTGACAGGAAAGTGTCGCATCATTATAGAATTGAAAAAAATAAGAGAATGCACTGAGTTATACCAAAGCATACTCCTCATTTTAATAATTCATGAAGACCTAACATGTGCTCCATTTTAGGAACTGGGATATGAACTTCATGTTGAACTTCACTGAGAGCAAAAGTAAACTTGTAAGTTGATTCATTCCAGAACGCAATAAATTTATTGTATTTTTCGTTCATTAACAAATTCCATCCTGATTTTCATCCATTCACTCCAAATAGATACGTTGATTGAAAACCATAGTTATTCTTTGGCCTCGGTTATCGGATATACTTCGCGAACTTTATTTAACACTTAAATAAAAGTTTAATTTACATATTTTTAAACTATAAATTATTTACTTTCACAACCATCTCAGGATATTTAATTTCAAACATGTTAACGGTCCCCTATTCAGGAAACAAAGTGCACTTTAACCTTATTCGTATAATGGAAATAAATTATTCTAGGGAAATCTCAAGATGAATCGAAGCCAAGATGATCGTAATATAAGTACGCAGATGGATAATTCAATGCGATTAAAGGAGAATTGCAAGGACGAAGTCGTATCTCTGATTTTTACTCATCGATGATTTATTTTCCATCTTTAAACCAGGATAGACCTTATCTGAAAGGAATTCGCGATAATCTTCTCCAAGTGAAAGCAAGAATCTCTTTGAATTGGCAACAATAGCTGCTGCAAGTGCCTTGTGATGGTGACGTCATTGTTATTTTCAAGGTGCTTAAAGCGATGAAGTAAGCGTAGAAGAACGTTTGCAAAGTCGGCTTCAGGTGAAAGGGAATGAAATCTTAAAGATCTTTAAATTATTCAAAATATTCTAATCATTTCAAAGATTCCTAGCTCAAATATGATATCAATATAAAACTACTTTTAGTCCAACAATATCCTAATAAGTACTATGAAGATTAAGAAATTGGAATAACTTGGAAAATATCTATTTTAGAATATTTAAGTTCGAAGAGGTTCACTTCTCCTCAATACAAATCCATGACAGATTCTGCAACGGAATGCTCACTCCTCGATGAAATAATGGTTGTTCTTGTTAAGATTTTAAATTTAGCTTAACTGCCATTTTAATGCGATGAATAATCTGTTATACGAGTTGCTTCGGAAGAAAGAATGATTGGGATCTAATAAAAGACTGCTATCATATAAAAAGTTTTATGAGGTATTGGCCACTCCATCCTTCAGCAACATTTTATTTTGGTTTTTAAGTATAGTTTGCTCTTTCAGCAGATTTTCTTTCTTTATCTAAATATCGATTTTCTAAGTATAATATGAATCAATTTAAGATAAAATAGTGCAATACTTGTAAGAATTAACCGCCAATAAATCCAGAGACTAAAGTACACATGGTGCCATCTGTATTCCATGGCATTTAAATGCATAAAATGAACAGCTTCTGAAGTTTAAGGACATAATTACCGAAAATGCGATACAATCGAATAATAACAATATTTTTTGAGCAGTGAATGATTGACTTATTAAAAATAAATACTCTCAACTTAGGAAGCTATCAATGGAAGAGATAGCAGATTTCTTATCTTTGCTTTCAACATCGTCCCTTCTGAGAAACTAGATTCAACCTACCTGAATTGTTATCATAGTCCAATCGACATCATGGATTTCATATCATTACTTTTTAATAAATACGTTTATCGAGATCCGAAAAATCATCGCCAAGCACCTTTATTCTGAAACGATTCCTGTAAATTTTTATGTGTATGATTATATTGCAGAAATAGTCAAATGATGCGTAAATTACTAAATATCACCCGAACCGAACCCGAAGAAGGAGAACTCCATATTCCCTTGCCCACCCTCTACTACTTAATCTGCTCATTTGAATATATTAACGGTGAACTTCTTTTCGTGACGTTGAAAGTTTTACCGAAGTCATATCATTAGTTAAGTTGGCGCATTATGAGGATGTAACCGTACCTATGTTGTTATGAATTTAGGTTACTTCCAGAAGTAAAATTTTCTCACAAAAACGCAATGAGAAAATATCTGACTTCTAGTTACTTTAAGCGAATCATTAATCACATTTAATGTTTCTCAAGCAGAAAAAAAATAAAGTTTTCACTAGGTCATTTTATCTTAAATGGAATCTCAGTCAGAAATATAATCTAGTTGTATAACTATTACTTAAAAGAATACTAATCTTCAATGTTAATCAATAGCTAGTGCATATGAGAACCTTATTAAATGTGGTTTCAATAATAATGCCTTAAGTTCGGTCACTTTCTCTTTCATACTGCAAAATTAAAGACACATTGAAGATGATCCTTAAAATTATGGAAATTGAGATTTATTACGGTGAAGATCTGCTAAATATCGTCGCGTTTTCTTTGTGTAGAAGCTACAAATTACTGCCTTCAGGAGATGAATAAAATGTGAAAATTTTGGGTGTTGACACTCCTTAGATATGTTTTCAATTAGTCAACTTAGGTGTACCTAATTGTATAATCTATATTTTATCATCTACTAGTCTTATCTCTTGTTTTGAGTTATTTGCTGGGAAGTTTCTGCCTGCCACGCCAAATAAGTATATTTCTTTGTTTTTTTATCGCACGACCAAATGTGCACCGCTTTCCTTCTATCACCTTGTCTTCAAATGAAACCTTCGGAAACTATTAGTAACTCTTATTTATTTTACAGCCATATTTGCTTTGAAACGGAACAAAGATAATTCGTCACTTCATTATTTCTGAGCATTAACAGTCCTCGCACTCCTAAGTCATTTTCAATCTGCCTGTTCCAAGCTACTCATGACTAATTAGTATATCAATTCAAGCTTGGCAATTCACTGTTAAAGATGGTAGGAGTCGTGATGTTACACTTTGTACCTCTTCATACGTTCCAAATTCCCTTTTACTGGTGTTTCGCGATCTAGTTAGCATCCGCAGCCTATTTCCAAATGCGTACAAGTGCTTTGTAATTTTCCATTCCTTCCGACTGCGGTCGACGACGGCAGGTTATTAGTCGCATGAGCCGTCCCTCACAACGGCTGAAACCCTTTCGTCTGCCCACGAGGATCATCTCCAAAAAGCTCCTCCGCCTCCTTCCTTTCATTCAACTCCATCACTTGACTCCCCTTACCAACCCGTTCCTCAATTCCGTTGCCCAGTAGAACGACAGCGGGGAGAGACGTAGGGGTGTTTGAGCGTGGAAGACAGAGGGAGGGCAAACGAAGAAAGGTAATGGATGGAGGGACCGAAGATGGGGGACGCGTGGGGTGGCGTGCACGTGCTTCAGGGAAGCCTCCCTCTTCATTAGGAATATCTACCCTAAACCTCCACCCCTGACACTGTCTCTCTCCCTACTTGTGTTTTGAATGCGTTGGAGTTCCTTCGGCGGAGGTACTGAAAAAAACACGAGCGTTGAGGCTTCCGCCAGAGGATCGCAGGTGACTGCAGAGAGGAACTGGTTTGGCAGCATGGAAGTAAGGGAGGAAGGGCTCTCTCGTAGGAGATGACGTCGGGGGTGTCTTTTTATATACATCTCCTTGTAGCATTTTAGAGGATGCTTAAACCTAGTAGTGATGCGAGAGAAAGAAGAATGGATACACTGTGGAGATCTCATTTATCATCAACGTAACCAAAAATGTATATGCCAAGTATAGTGGATAAGGAAGATTAACTTTCATGTATGAAGTATCAATAATAATAATAATTAGGCATAAATATATAGGTAAATATCAATTAGTATTTGTGAAATAGATGAAATTGCAAAAGAACTTTGAGCAAGATACAAAGCCGTCAATGTACAGTAGGAAAAAATATATTAACGATCTATTTCATTATGGTTGAGTTTCTGTAGAGTTATACGTAAGTGTCCGTTAGCTCTTTAAAATATTTAAGTAAACACTATGAGAGTTCTGCAAATCCACAATGATATTAGCTTGCCATTGGGAATCGTTTTATTTCAGTTTGGACAGTCAAAAGAAAAGCAATATATAAATTTAGTGATTAAGAAACAGCGTATCGGTGAGCAAGTGTGTTTGACACACAGATGGTAGGAAGAAGGTCGACCAAAATATTTGCCCAGAATGTATTACTATAGCTAAAGCTTGTAAGTAACTGAATGATGACGACGTTACCAAATTCTGATAGGCCAAGAGCGAAATATCTGTATTATTTAGCAGTTTATATCGAAATAAAATATTATCAAACTAACTGTCAACTATTAAGGCCACCTTCAGAATGCATATTATTTGTAATGTATAGTTTTGAAGTGTGTTTTACTGCCATTCTTACTCTAGCTGCGACAAAACTATACGTCACCAAAGGGAAAGAACGGCTATTTGTTTTCTCACCCCTGCGACCTTAGGTGCCTATGCTTTCAGAGTCAATACAGTAAATAGATAACTCACACCCAGAAGATGGCTGATACTATGTATATCAGGTATCAAAATAAGCTAGTTCTAATGCAAAGAATTTCTTTCTAGATGGTACCCATATGTTAGCAATATTTGCTTTGAAATGCCTAAATATCATCCTCGTGACTGACTCCAAGTATTCAGTACTCTTTTAGATTAGCAAACGCATCATATCAAGTTTCCACTAAGGCCTCGCTAAGTCGCGCGGTTTGGAAACAGCACGAAATAAATGGCTTCTTTCCTGAAATAGCTTCAGTTCACAGATTTTAAGCTTTAGGGACAACTATCTGAGGAAATATTTAACCTCTTTTCTCGAATGACAGTGACTCTTACAAAAATGTACCAAAAGAATGGCCTTTTGAACTGAATGTTACGTTTTCCATGTCGCTCCTTCATTATTAATTCGCCATACTTTATGACTATCACGAATGAATAAAGGCATTAATGAAAAACTGAAAGAATTGCGAAGAAAAGCATACATTTGTAAACTTTACGAAAATTTTACGAGAGGCGAGTATGTTTCTCGTTGTATCCTTATATCGCAGCGATTACATCATGATACTGAGGATTATTCTGTGACTATAAAATCAAAGAAAGGTTAGAGTAACATCATTAAAGAAGAATTTCTATTTCATTAACCCTGATGTTCGAAAAGAGAGGTAAGAAAGCTAAATAGGATTACTAACAAAGTCAGTGGCCTGCCTGCCTTTGGCGCATTGGGTGCAACTATCTCGTACGCTGAGGAAATGAGCGCTGACTCGAAAAAGTGTTTCCCTCCACACTATATAAAACGTAATAATCCTACGCCACATGAATGTTTCACACTCGGGCAACTTAGCACGCAAAGTGTAGCTAAGTCTCTATCAGAAATAAAATCAATTCATTATTTACATCCGAATTCGATGATTCGGTGTCAAATTTGTGATGGCCCTTTAATCCTTCTTTTCTGTACCCAAATTTTGTTACCTCCATCATCTAAAACAATACCAAACAGCATATCCTAAGCTGATAAAATATGGAACTTTGAAAAATAAAAGATTCTAGAACAATGTGGTTTACAGAAACGATAAGATTCATTCACTGTACTTAGAAATTTGAATTCACAAACAGGAACCTACTGGAATGTGTTTAATATACGGTTAAAAAGGTGTTTACAAAGAGGAAATTTAGAAAAATTATACCTTATGATGCGGTAATAGAATAAATTTAGGAAACCTGTTAGGTATGTTGGGATAGAGTATAGAAGAAATAAACAAGTCTCGATTAAATTAAGACGTGTTATTATTGCTATGCGCATAAAATAAATTTATAAAATGCCGAAAAAAAGTGAAATAATTACGGAAGTCATCATTTACGTGACGTCCTACTCAGACTACGGAAGACTGATAGCGGTAGATGTGCAAGATGTGCGTGAAATTCAGTCTCAATTACCTTGATGATAATTAGATAAATAAGAAAATATACTTTTCCAGCCTCGACTTGGCAATAGCTTTCCACAACAGAGAACCATAAGCACAATTGTCAATGTCACAAATCAAGAGTGAATTACTTCCATTTTGAGAAATAAATACAGCCATTTCAGAATAATTGGCATTTCTTGAGAAAAGGTCGCAACTCTCCAATTAAATTTGGAAATCATGATACAATGCAACCTTTCTGTTAAAGAAAATGACAAACGAGACCTGGAACTAACATCAAAGGAAAACTCCGGTCAATAAACGGCTTTATTAACTGGGCAAGGAGTTTAAAAGGAAGCTTATCGTAGGTTACAGCTGCCGCAAAAGCCTCCCTCGTAGAGATATCCCATCTCTAAAAGATTTTCCGCGACGATTCGGTTAATTTAGCCGCATTAAAAGACTGAAAATTCGTCGGGCGTTTTCCACTGTTCTTTCGGCAAGCTTTGGAGCGTTCTCCAAGCAGTCTTTGTGGGAGTCACGGGATATTATTAAACTGACGGAGAAAATGATGAGGAGGGACAGAGATGTGCGAGTGGACGTCACATTGAGTAAGGAACCAAATACATCGATTGACTCACTTTCCGAAGCGTGCCCGAAGAAAGAAAGAGTGGGAGGACGAAGAAGGAGAAGGGAGAAAGTGCGATGCAAGTCTGTGCGCCAGTCTAGGAGGTTGGCCATTCCCCTCAAAGGAGCGCCTTCAAGTCCAAATTCCTTCTGAAGGAGATTATCTCATCGCAGAGCATTACATCTGCGAACTGGTTTCGGTGCGGGCGGATGACGTCACCAAAGTGAGAGACCTCTCGCGGCGTCGCGAGCGACTTCCCTTCGGGCGGAGCCTTTGCTGAAGATACCGACCAAGCCCCTTGGCGCCAAAAGCGATATTCACTTTCTACGTGTGCAGTCTGTGCAGTTATCACACCCGACCACCTCGTGCGCGCTTGTCTTTTGATATCGTGAGGATCGTGTGATTGACGTCTCAGGGCTTCCGCTCGCTCGTGTTTATAAATACGTGCTATATGCCTCAACTGTTTCAACTTTCCTGTTTGAAGTTTCGTCATCGACGGCGGTTCATTCCTCTCAACCTATGCCTCGAATAATAGCCGATATTGAAAGCTGATTGACTGACGACCTATTTTCGAAAATATGTAAAGGCAGTCCCATAGAAACAGCAAACCAAAGCCCGCATGTGGTTCTTTCCAACAGAAATCGGCTTTCGTAAAAGCTGCGCAGAAGTTTTTCTGACCTCATTCATTCTATCACTTGCGGTTAGCTCCATAATAAACTTCTCGAGGCATATGCCTTCTTCCGCGGAATATATTGCGAACTCTCCGTGCCGTGTAGACTTTTCTGTCCACGAATGAAAAGGAGCGAGTGTAAACGATTGCTACCTCAAATAAAAGGGATCCGTACTCCTTTTGCCGATTTGAGCTTCTGTAAATTGAGTTTTAACAATCTTACACTCCGTCGATGCTTCAATTTTTTCTCTGCAAATAGTCTCCGATGAAGAAAGTACTGTTAATAGATTTTCTTTCCTCAAATTCTTCGTTCTTCTTCTGAGCTTCAGCGACAAAATCATTTTCTATTTACTGCCATTTGCAAGAACTCGGTTTTCAAGGCGGAGAGAGAAAACATTTTAGCATCAAAATGAAGAGATTTTTTCCACATTCACTTGAGAGGAGGTATTCTGAGGAGGAGGTATACTAGCTCTACCGCCTTTCGACACCGCAAGAGTTTATTGATGGCCTTCCCTTAAATGTTGCCCATTGATGTATTACATTACTCTATCATCAATTTTCTAACGAAGACGACGATATATTATCTCCAAATATCTGGGTTCCTCATTTACATATTTCCAAGGACCTGTAGTTTAGCTTTTATTCTGTATTTACCATTGCATTAATTTTGGAATCCAAATTTATTGTTTCCTACAGAGGTCAAACTGAAGTTGATAAGAAAATATTTTCTGCTAATTTAAACTGATTTCTTTTATAAAATTTTCTAATGAATTATAACTACAGCTCCACAGTCAGAAAACACAGATACCTCAAATACCTCTCTTCATCTCGATCCGGGGAAGAATGGGAATAATATTTTGTGTATTATGATAGAATAAAATTCTTCAATTCTTATCTGAGAAAGTTACTTCTCTAAACTTCCGTTTAACGATCCCAATATCATTAAAATAATAGATCAATGAAGTGCTCTGCTCTAACAAATGTGCCGATCATGACAGAAATCACAATATCTGCTTAATTAATGGTTTTTAATACCTTCAAAAAATTAAAATAATTTCACTGTATGTCATTATAATGATACTCTTTATCATGAGTGTATCCAAATAAGTATCTACTAAATTGGTATATCTTTAATGTTAATATAAAATTTTTATTCAAGAAAATTATCTATCGAAGGTAAAAAATATGAAAAATGATCATTAACTAGCATTTACGTACGTATAATGTTAGGGTTGTGTAAATATTCAGAGGTAGAGGAGTATATCATAAGAAAAGCTTGCTATGCGGCCTATTTTCGAAGTATTACACTGCAAACAGACTTGCTATTCTTATAATAGTATGCAATTCAATTAGGATTACTTTAAATATTATCATTTCTTGAGCTATTACACGTACTTGACCTTCCAACTTAATCGGTTTTCTTTCAAGTTTACATCGAACTGTATATCGTAAAGCATTTTCTTTGATATAAACTCAAATTATTTTTATTTAGAATTACTCTTTCGTCAAGGAAACACTACTGAAGTACCTATCTAAAAACTTTTAAAATTATCTCCAACTTTGCCACAGAATCAGAAAGAATCGGAAACATTTAAACTCTATCCTATATTCATCCCACATGAATATCCTGAAAAAATTAAGATTTTCAATACTTGTAGTGTACTAAAATATTGACAATCAACAGAGAACAAGAAGGATATTTGATTCTACGCTGATATCTTTCCTCTGGCATCAAATGAAATTTAAAATAGAATACCTTTGATTCTAGTCTATCATCTGTAACAAAGAAAATAGATATAATAATTTTATGAATAATATATGCAAAAATAAAAAACAATATTTGTTGTTTTTTAATCTGCCGTTGCACAACAGCTTTAAACAACCCTAAATGTTTACCTCTTAAAGTTTCGAGACCCATGTAGCATCCAGAGATTCTTCACAGGGATAGGATCTCACGAAAAGCGTGCATGCGTTTACTCAAGGGTAAAGAGGATTACGAAACTGGATTCCTAAGCTCATTTGGCATCAGAGAGTTAAATAGGCGGCGAGTGCAGCCCACAATGGGTTACGTCTGACAATGAGGAATGTGAATCCGTAGTGGAAGGGGTGAAGAGATTCAGCAGTTGATCACTCTTGAACTGACGGACTGAAAGTGGCACTTCAAACTTTCACCGCCAAATTGATTTGGAAAGTGACGTGATTGGGCACCCAATTATGCTTAAGCTAATAAAAATCGTTAAAATAATTTAATGCACTTAGCACTTCAATTTAAATAATGACGAAACCAACAAGAATTGGTGATGTGGTCATGTCAAATTTTGTTGAGTTTAAATATTTAAACGATAAATATTCATTTAATGGCCTCAGTATTAGGAAAAGAAGAAATTGCGCTATTTACCGTAAATTTGGTTTATTAAAGAGGGGTTAAGTTACTGCATTCACTACGGAAAGTGATTAATCCATTGTGATAGAAATGAACCTCCATACGGATATAAAAATCGAACGATTCTTTCATCATGTAACTCTTTCAAATCACGTCTTTTTTTTCCAAATTAAATATAAATTTACTTTAGAATGTCACAGAAAAGAATAGTGGCTGTGAATCTTTTTTTACAAGAACTTATTATAATTTAAACTTAATAATAACTTAATTAGGCCTCACACGACTTTGGTGATTAATGAATGGAAGCGTGTACTATTTCAAATTTATTAAACACTTTTGGTATGATTGCATTAATTGTTAGCAAAATCTCCACCTACTCGCCTACCTTCAAAACGCTAGATATTCATGTAGTATTCCTTTTTCCGCTGAAAACCATTTGGGTTTAAGAGAGGCTCTCACTTAATAAAATACGTTTGACATTCAAAACCTGTCCACTTTTGTTCGTTTGTATCGTTAATCACGAAATATAGTGAGACGTTGTCGCGTATATTTTCCACAAACGCGCCATAAAAAGTTTACGGATTCTCTTTCGCACCTAAATATAGATCCAACAGCTTTGTGCATAATCCCTTAGCGAACTGAACCATAAAATTAAAAATATGCTTAGGTAACCAACTGAAAAATAGAGTCGACAAGGTTTCTGATTTTTTTTCGTAATTTTGCCCTTGCTGCCCTTGAATACGACTCTAGTGAAGATTAATATTTGAGATTGTGCCTTGAACTGCTAAGAAATCATTGTCTTGCAAAGAAATATATCATGAAATAAGAGTATTCGTGTTGTGAAATAAATAAGAGGCAGAGTATATCAATTAAGAATTTAGGTGAAGGCGGTTTAAAAATGTAAATATTTATATTTTATAATCTCAAATCTATAACAAGCATATTTATCAAATGTGTTGCTTCTAATATGGAGTACTGCTCCGTCGCAAATTTTCAAACCGACACGAATGAAGCTCTCGGAGAGCTAACACGGGAACACGGTCTCCTTCGGTGAAAGTGGTCCAGGCTTCGATTCCTGAAGGCAGCTCACATTTGCACATAGACCACAGCTGTCGAAGCACATAGAAATAATATCTACGAATTATTTACTTCTTAATAAGTTGTAGTAGGTTTTAAAATTTCATGTGGCAATATGAAAGCAATATAATAACACCAAAAATATACGATTGGATTTCATCCACGGAAGAAATTCGTAACTAAAAAGATAGTACATAAAATCAAACTATGCGGACTGAAAATTATGAATTAATCGTAATTAATGTAAGTTAAAACCAAATCTTAGGAATAAACATGAAAAAATATTTCGATGTTCTAAATTTCTCTGAAGCCAATCCTGCCACAAAGGAGGATGCTGTTCGTTCTTTCAATGACAAGAGTGAAGATCATTTCGAATTAGATCCTTTCAAAACTTATTATTCGGTGAAGCAATACCTGCACTTAAGGGGAAAAGGTTCATCAGTTGAATACATAGGTTATTTCCTAAATCCATCAATTACGACCTAGTGTGTTATATTTTTCAATATCTCGGATTTCTGCTAATGCGGGATCTGGGATAATAAAAGAGATATTTATACAATGTAATAAAAAAATGCAGGTCCTTAAAAGAGTAACCGACAGTAACAAGAGATATAATTTAACTTGAAACTTAAAACTTTAACATGAAGGGCGGAGAACCTGTGTAATATAACTTGGTTAGATCTTCCGCAACAATATCAGATTATTCGCCAATAAATTAATTTTTCCGTCACCATTTTAAGCATCAAATAAAGTTTAACGTAACCAACTAAGCAACTATGTATAGCGACTGTTGTACCTCGATGCCTTCAATCTTCAGCAATCTGCAAAGCCATTTAGTAAAAGCGTCACCGACTTCTATCCTTAGTTACACCGGCAATTGAATCTCCGTTCGCATCTCGGCTGGTAAACATCGCTAACGGTAAAACATCGAGGATCTAATGAAGGAACGGTGCGCGCTAACCTCAGAGATCGAAGATGCACGCACAGCAACCGCAGATGGCAGAAAAATTGTGACAAATGAGTTTGTTATCAAACGCGATAGGCGAAAGACAGGCGGGTGGACCTTTTGTCCCCTGGCGGCTGTCCACTGAATTTTTGGCAACCACGATTACCAATCGTCCTTGGTTTTCCGTCATGCATTAAAATACCTCACAGCCTTCGGATTCGACCATTTCCACCAGCGAATTAATGTCCGCGTGATACGGGGACGTTCGATTATTTACACTGGGAGGAAAAATCCGAGGAAACGGAAAATTTCGTTTTATGCGAGAGGCCGCCTCCAGGGAATGTATTTTTAAAGCTTCCTTCCCACTGCCCAGGAGAGCATTCTCCGGATTCTCTAGAGAAAGTTCTTAAATTTTGGCGAAGAGCGGATTATATTTACTTTTGCGAGAAAACGTAAATCTCGCCATTCAGACTCTGAAGGTCAAAGACGATGGAGTTATGGAAAGTGGAGAACCTACTGCTTGCGGTTGTTTATCTTTCTAATTATTCCTACCATGCAGCTACATGTTCGATATCTAACTTGAAATGTAAAAGCTCGAGAGAGAATACTGCAGATATGACCGTGTGAAAAGATGGTACCCGCGCAATGTACTGTATACGATGATAAACTAAGTTTGGTAGAGGACGGAGAAGATAAACAGATCGAAAATTCTTTTCGCGAATGACACGCGTAGGACTTTATCAAGGAAATAAATCGTTCAATCGGCTCAATAAAGCGGCCAATCGTTCATACGAGCCCTGCCAAACGACAAGTAAATATTATCTCAAATCTAATATTATAATTCTACCTGATGGAAACCGATGAGTACAAAATGAGTACATGAGTATTGTCATGTGCATTTAGAATAGAGATGCCAAAGATATTAAAACAAATATTATTAATTAAAATACCGAATAAAATTATGTTTAAGTGTACTATTACTTGAAATTAATAACGAGAATAACTACTTGTTACGCTCATTTACAATACTGTATAAAAATTGAATTTAGTTTAAGTTTATATCTGGTACTGTGCATTCTATGGGAGGCTTATTTCTATTTAATTACAAAACAACCGCGTAGAACATATTCAAATTAATTTTTTCAATTTTTTACAATTAATTGAGATTATTAACTTGGTTGGGAAAATTTTAATTTGATGGGACGACAGGTTTCGGACAATTCTGTCCATCATCAGGATGCTGGTGTTGGTGATGATGAACAGATTGTCCGAAACCTGTCGTTCCATTAAAGTTCACGTAGAATATTGACTCCGTCATTTTATTTCTACTCATTAGAATTTCATATAGTTAAGGTTGAAGATCCGTCTCTTTCATATGGTTAAGGAATCATCCTTAAATTTATGTATTTCTGTCGACATTTTTAAAACTCTGAGCATTTCTTGTATTTTGTGTTGCTCTATGGGAATCTACCCAGAGCATAATGAATTATTATTATTATTAGATTTTTATTAATATTACTCAATCCTGACACAAAGAGAGAAGGCAGCGTCCTTTGCTATCCTACGACTTACATTTGGTAATTATCTTTTAAAATATTGCTATAATGTATCTACATGAAAATAGGCTTTCATTCAGTGGCAGTAAGGAAAGAAAATATTCAATTCTGTAGTTTTCTCCATAACTTAAACCTTAGAAATAATTCTCTAGGATTGATTCTACCCAAAGGCGATGAAGAATCGTGCGTACAAGTTGTATATTGCTACTGTGAGGTATATTTCAATATAGAAATGAGCTAACGCGTACAGGCCATTATATATTCCTAAATAGACGTATAAATAAAATAAAAGCGAATAGCATTTTCTGAAAAATACAGTTTGAAATCTTTACTAAAATCCTTCTCCCATTCCATCCACAGCTTAAAATTTCTATAGATTCCACGTTATTCTATGAAAATATTTCTCAGCGCAATATCTTCGAAAGGGTTTCTGCTTTATGTTTATTAAGTATATTTTATAGTAAATTCAAGAACATTTGGACTCTTATTATATATGGATTATAGCAAATGAAACATAGTTAATAGCTGAGAAATTTAAGTGAAAGTAATAATCTAAAAAAAGCAAGGGAATTATAATAAATGATGAACGAAAGGAAAGATTACTTTAATGTATCAAAGTATATTTACAATGTCGAAGTCATATTCTTGTCATTAAGTGATCCGGTAAGGGAATCCAATAACGTATTCTTTAACATCTGAGTTCAGCTAGAATACAAGCAATATTTACTAAATCTTCGAATAATAGGATGCAAGAAATTTCTACTACTTGCACAAGCTTCATGTTTGTGTAAATAAGGAATGTAGATAAAGAAAAAGAATGAAAATGTATTTATTCAGAGGAGACAGTTCCTATATGATATATGATAACTTCCGTATTCAACGAACCTGAGGTTCTTTATGTCAAAAAGCGTCAATGCCCATAGCATGTGGTCAGTCCTAAATAAGGGATTTAAAGTAAAAGGGATGGGAAATGCTAATGGTAATTGTATCCACAGGGTATTCCACGTATTTAATTGGAGCAAATTTTTATATTTAGATCTCAGAGTTTGCTAAAAGTAAGTAGTTTTGCTCCAAAGACGCATTTATGAGTTTGTGAACAGATACAAATGCCTTCAGATACAAATATAGAGACAATAACGTGAGCGTTTTTCTTGAAACGGGAGCAAAGGAGGGCATTTTAATTGCCACATTTAAGTACTCTCGTAAGACAAAGAGAATACAGTTCGCCATGAACCAAGCAAAAAATAAACAAAGGAAGGAAATATGGAAACTTGTTCTAGATAGAGGTAAATCTAGAATTAATCAAAATGTAAATTATAAAATTTTTCTTCGAATTCCTATTTAGAATAGGAAGTTACGACGATTGAAGCAGAAAATTCATTGGGTCCATTCATAAAAAATTGATGAAAATAAATCGCTATATTTTTATGAGTTATGGTCATTGGCATCCTGTTATTTAAAGTTTATTTTTACTTGTATACTTGAATTTTTTCGTCATTTATGGCATATGACGTGTAAATAGCTAATTCATAATTTTGAACGTCTTTCAGATGCCAAAAAATTAGATTCACTAATGGTAGTGTTGGATGAATGAGGTAAAACTATCAATGATAGGGACAGTTAGCACGTCCCTAATTTTATTGATTAATTTTAGATAATTTTAAAATCAAAAATTGTTTCAAAGGGCAAGTATGAACATTTTATTATTGAGGCCTCAAAACCACCGAAATTGTGAGGCTTTCACTTCATATCTCATAATGACAAAACTAGCGCCATGTATCTCTACTGATTATTTAATCGAAAGAGCATTAGAACTGTTTCGTAAGAGTTATTAGTAAGTAAGTAAGTTTCGTATTCCGATTCCGGAAAATTGTTTGGATACATTTTCACCATAGACTGTATAACTCACTCCATCTGATTTAAAATACCATTTGGACTCCCTCTGATTTAGTGGAAATCGTTTGTTATTTTTTTCTGCCACTTTGACCAAAATATTGTTAGCATCCAACGCCGCGAGCAGAAGATACCATGTATTGACAATGCGTCACTGCACCAACTGGATGGCAACCGAATATACACCAATCTGTGATGCATGACATATTCCGCGTTAGTTCGGGAAGTGAAAATGGAAGAGGATGGGGTTAGTGGGGCGATGGCCATCTGTCCTCCATCTTGAGGAGTAAAATAAGCGCGAGATGCATTAAAAGAGGGGCCCAGACTGCTCAAGCCTCTTGCTCTCCTGGACCCGCCCTCCATCATCCTCTTCCGCCTTCCCACGCTTCTCCCCTCGTCACCAAAAATGCAACTATTAAAGCGGACGTTCCTCGCGTGACACGGTATTCCTCTGAGGGCGCGCCCAGAAGATCGCCATCTTATTCAATGGCCGCCGCTTTGTTTCGTAAAGCAACTTAAACTCGATTTATTTGTTTGCGGCGAGTAGTTATAACGTTTTTCGGGTTCACCGGCATTCCGAGGGAAAGAAAACTAAGCAAATAAGGCTGGTGGGTCGTGCGCGTGCTTTGTTTCCGTGAGATTCGGGTTAGTAGGGAAGGGCTTTTAAACGCGATCTTCGTCGGTATTTCATAGGCGGTGTACGTGTGTGGCGTAAAAAGGCTCTTCCGTTTCGTTAGCCATTGTTTCCATAGAAACAGTTGAGCTCATTTCGGTGGTTTTCTTTCATCCCGACTAAATACTTCCGGTGCCTTTGCTTAAAATCAAGAGGAAAGTTCTGCTGGCTTCAAGACTCATAAAAGAGTTTCATGGCCTTCCGTGCTAAATAAATGTTTCTACATGCATGCGTTCATTTGCTTCGATTAATGTCAACAGCTCAGCGTTTGTATTTGATAGACTAGATGCTCATGTGTCACAGGGAGTCATTTTTAAATTTACCACGTTACATATTTCTCCTGCTCATTCTACATTTATAGGAATTGTGATAAGATACTTCTTAATAAGATTGCTATAAAAGTATATACTTGTATTAAATAATATTCTTTTGAAACAACTACGAACTTCTTGAACATTCTTAAAATTACAGTAGTTTCTGTTGCAGAAGTGATAAAAAATATTGCGAAGTGGAATGCGTTTGGAATATTCTGAAGTTTTCAATTTTTCAAACTTTTCATAAATGCTTCGCCTTCTGGCAACCTCTTATAGCCAGAAAGTTGCCCATTGAAATTCAAGATTGACGTAACGAGGCAAATAATTTATATTTGTCTAATGTGACATAAGAGATACACGTGAAAATATCTGAAATTTGCATTAGAAAATTTCTGTTGTTAAGGATAAAGAACGTCCACAGTCTCAGCCATGATTATTATTGCAGATGAAGTAAAATATCATTGAAGAGTAGACAGACTTATCTTGAAAACTACGGAAGAATTAAACACATTTTTATACTTTAATGACTTGATTAACTAATTAAAATAATCGAGCTAGCTTGAGTCAAAGTTGTAGAAAAAGAAGTTGCCGATAAAAACTGGCAAGAAAAAACTCTGTTTGACTTTAATTTTCATAGGAAATAAAAAGTTGAGAAGCAAATTTTTAAATTTTTTTATATAGCCTGATTTCCATGCTGACAGCAATCAGAGTAAAGAAACATGAAAAGTAACAAAAAGAATTACGTTGTTGATTAAACTTCTAGTTTTCGGAATCTTTCCTGCTAATTCACCGAAATCTACGCAGTATTGAGTAAATCACTCTCAGAATCCAATTGCTTCATTTACTTATTTGACTCTTTAAAATTAGGCGTCGAAAGAGGGTTCCATTACCATTGAAAACCTCCACTTTTACTATCATGGAAATAAGTGAGATAAAATGGGACATCGTAAATACAACTAATGATTGATTGTTGACTCATTTCAAGAACAGCAATTAATTCGGAAAGTGAGTCATTTGCGATAGCCCTTAACCCGACAGTAAGCGATAACTTGGCATTAGTTGAGATTCAGCATTCCCTGGCGCCATCTGCGCAGCGCAACAAGTAGCATCTCCTCTAATTGGGAACAGAATATGCGTATTCCAAAACTGCGATCATCCTTAAAAATATTGGCCGCGATTCATTTTGGTCGAAAACAAAAGCGACTCTGATGGGCTTCTTTGAAACATCGGTCTTCACCCCACGCCTCTGTTTTCCTCCGATCGTCCGCCCACGGATTGACTTCTTTCCCCTTTGTTTTCGCATCTTCCCTCTTTCTTCACGCAACTCTTCCCTTGCCCCTAAAACACACTGATGCCGCATCATTCCTTCGGCCAAAGAGACTTCGCTTTCCTTAGACCGCGAGCTGGCTATTTCTTTTGAGAAGATGGACCACATTAGCAAGTAGAGAGGGCCTCGATGGTAGGAGGGACACAGTGGGCAATCGCCCAGGAAAACGTAGCTAAGAGGGCTTCCGCATTTTGCATTTACAGATATGGGAAACCAAATGTCTTCGAAAAATATTTCGAGATGGAAGAAGGAGAATAGGGATTCGGAAAAACCCGAAACTCACGTATCAGGATGAAGACATTTTCACTTCTTAATTACGTCCAATACGAAATTAAATTAAATTCTTAAAAATGTTTCTGTTATACTTTAAAAATTTTATGGATTAAAATTTATTGAATAATTGGCGTTGCAATCCAATGATCGGGGCAACATTTCTCGATTTCTCGGAACTTATCGTAATATGAGCGTTATGTACACAACATTTGTAGCCGAAGATAATTCCAAAATGTAACGCAGAGTAAAAAAAGTAATTACGTTATTAATTTATTTTAATGGATCAAAATAAGTGGTTAAAAGAAAATAATTGATGGAGAAGATATGAAATATATTTATAATAAAAATATTACTTTATGAGCAAAGTTTATTCAGTTATATCTGTGTATAACGAGATCATTAAACTGAATGAAAATCAAGCCAAATTTGTTTGCTTACTCAATCATACTCGTGCTTCTATTTTATCTCCTTCAATATGTCTATACTGTGAGTATAGACCTTTCGAAAATTTTGGTGGTCCCCAGCAAATACTAATATTTGGCATTCTACACCTTTCTGTTTTTCGAATTTTCATCTTGATATGAAAGATAGAGATTAAGTCACTAATTGAACCTATATATCATCTCTTTACTCACAAATGTTAAGAATGGGGTTTAAGATCCTACAGAAAGTTAAAATCTATAGATTACACTGACTGCGGAATGACTGTATCCTTTAATAATTGGCAGGCACATAAATATTTGGTTTAAATCGATTTTAATAATCTTAGGGGTCGAATTTTCACAAAAATCATTGCATTGAACACAAGAAAAAAAGAGGATTCACCGCGATAAAAGCCCGTTCAATGATTATAAATGTCATTATTTAGTCCGAGTTGATTTAAGATTCATGAGAGGAATCAGAGACAAATAAGGATCTCAGATGGAAAAATAATTTTGAATGTGAGACATAAACTTTTCCCAAGAATACTTTTGACTACCCGAACATTAAGTATAACAATTAATTCTTGTGGATGGCAAACAAATATGAAAATGAAGCACGAGTAGTCCAATCACCTTAGGAAAACGACGACTCTTCATGGAATTGATCAGGTGATTTATTTCTGGTAAAGAAATTATTTTCAGTTTGGCCATGAAAAATTGACAATTATAATGAAGTTTTGAGGAAGTAATTATGATACCAAATGCATTTGCATTGAGCATCCTCAATAGCTCCACTACATCGTATCAGCCATCATATCCACCCCTTCCCCCATAATGATTGAACCAGATTCCCTACACAATTTTCGAGCCGTATCTTACAGGAGTAGTGGCGAAAATACGATTTTTTCTCGAAGAAAGGCATCATCTTCAAAAACCTCAGTGCATTCCATTAAATACATAGAGGCCGCAATATAGAGGACAATCGCTGACCACTATTCGCGAAAAACAAGCAGATTCCATCACTAGACACTTCGCTATTTTCCTGGCTGTCGCTTTTCTATTGGAACAGTTTATCCCATCAGACGAGCGATTAATCTTTTCCTCGGGCTTCGCTAAAATAAACAAACTCGGACACCCCCTCCCTCGACGAGCCTCCCCTCCCTTCCTTTCTGCTCCCTTTAGCGTCTCTCCACCTATTGCTCATTTTTCTCTCCCTCTCAGTGTCTCTCCAGTCTCTTCAGGGGACACTTCCAAGGCTCTCGCGAACCCTTCTCGAGCACTTCCTGGATTAGGAGGGGGCGAAAGAGAGAAGCCGTAGAAAAGGGTTGGACTTCCACTGCTCGTTGGATACATCATCCCGCGAATGGCT
The DNA here is from genome assembly GCA_947579665.1 of Sympetrum striolatum. Lineage (NCBI taxonomy): Eukaryota > Metazoa > Arthropoda > Insecta > Odonata > Libellulidae > Sympetrum > Sympetrum striolatum. The sequence goes on along the minus strand of OX388341.1, from coordinate 103,513,149 downwards.
TCTCTTTTTCTTTTGCTCCCTCCGATGCGATGGACGCTTTTTTTCGAGGATAAATACAAGGCGGGCGTTTTCCCAACGCTGCAGCATGCGCCGAGATGAGGTTTCCTCGATTATTATTTGTGTCAACGGCACATGACGTTCCCGGGGGATCGATGACCTCGGGCCAAAACAGAAATGGACGGACGTTTTTAACCTCCGCTAAAAGAATGGAGACTCTTTCGAAAGGAATAGTTTGCGAAATCCTTTTTTGGGATCGCAGCCTTTAACCTCAACGGTTGACTTATACACCAATGTGCGTTTCGAAGATGAGATATGAGACCAGCGAATCTTTTCCGAAATTCGTAACTTTCCGTAGGTATATATTCATGGGTTGAACTTAAAAATTTTGAAACTCTCCGTACACATCTCTTGAGTAAGCATTGCAGACGATTGGTATCAAAAGGGAAAATACATTAAATTTTCCTTTTTCGAAAGCAAGATCCTTCATTATCTTTCGTGGTTCCGATAATTTTCCATAAAATTCTTCTGCAAAGCTGTATTTACAAAAATAATACACTGCATCTCGTAACGTTATCTTTAATATGAGATCTTAGAATGGAAAATTGAAGGTTAGCATAAGAATTTTTCTTCGTAGCTCTTTGTGTAAGAGTGAGCTCTACATTATAATAATGGAAGATAATTAATAAAATGAAAGAGAAACGGAAAAAAATAATTAAGTAAGTACTGATAAGAGGATGCAAAATCAGTATATTTCTTTCATTAGAGTTTTAATGCCAGATATGTATGTGTTTGGGTAAATTAGTCCAAAACAAATGTGATTAAGGAAAAAAGTGATGGCCAGTAAAGAATTGACCCTGCCCCCCCATAGAGAGAATCACTGAAATATGTCCACCGAGAAATTTAATTCCTTAATGTTTTGATAAAACATTTCTATCAGCCCTCAAATAAAGCCATCGTCGCGAAAATCCCTACCGATCTACTGCTAGCAGAGAAAATAAATGGAGTCGATCCCCTTTGAAGTTTTGCGAGTTTACTTCGATATTAATACAGCAAATAATTTCTCCGACCAAAACGTTAATCACATCGGATTCGTTTATACGTGCCAATTTCACCAGTCGCCTCTCCTTTCGGCATATTCTCCAGCTTCTTAGCAAACACTCTCTATGCTATTCACTACACACCCGGAGATAGGATCGAAGCCAATTCTTTTCGAGTCCCAATGAAAAATAATCCTTCCGTTAAGTAGAAGCAGCCGTTCGCGGTTTAGCTGTTCGCTTGGGCGCAATCCTCGAAGCAAAACACCCTCTAAATCTAATTTAGCCGAACTTCACCGAAATAACAAAGCGATGAAAGACAGCAACCAATAGGGCCTCCTGTAGTTAAACGCCTTGTGATAAGAGGCGAGATGAAATTAGCGTCGATTAAACTGCAAGACTGCTGGTTTTGTTTTGTCGTGGCAGGAGGATCACACAATTTCTACCAGTTAGATAGCTTACAGCGTCGTATCACCATTAGTGATAGCATGTACTAAATGCATAGATATTTTCAGCTTCAGCTTCACTTCAACATGGAGAGTACAGCGGAATTTCGTTTGATTTATGAATGGAAACAGCCAAAAGAATAGTACCAAGGTAAATTAATCAACGCGCAGTAAAGAAAATAATGAAAAGCATACATAACAGCAACAAACTGGTAATTATTGCATAAATAATAACTATCCGAATAACTATCATGTATGTCATGTCATTAAATGTGTTCTGTCCTGGAGTAGGACATATTAATCATGGAAGCAAAAAAATGCCAATTAATTAGGTTGAAAATTACGGTTCCAATTATATTCTCTATCATCTGTTACAGGTAAAAAAACAAAATGAGATAATAGTTGTTTATTGAGGATCATCAGGGCAGTTCCTAAATATGAAAGAAGATTTACATTAAAGTTATTAAATATATGATCACTATAATAAATATACACCAAATATTTTTGATACATATCTGAATACTTTTATGGCATTTCTAACCGTTTCTGCTCCAATTTCACTTTCATTTAATTCCAAAGAAGTTATATTAAAAATTCTGCGCTTCTAAATTCTGCTAGTTTAAATTACAACTATAGGAAATTCACGAAAGAAAATATTTTAATGTTAGTTTTACATAATGAAATTATACACCTGATTTCTCGGTTCCTGTTTGCATGCTCCCATTAAGGGTAACTTTTGAACTGTTCAGAATACAAAGACAAGATAGAATATAACTTTATCGAAATTCTGCTGTCATGTATTTTTAAGATTTTCTTAGAACTTAACGAGTTACTGATTTTTAGAAAAACTACTGATTATCATAAATTGAAATATCCTTGTCTAATCAGTTCTAAATCAGTTCTAATCTCGCTCAACAAAATTAGCTGCATATTATAGTAAATTACTCATAACACGAGGACAAATTTTGCATTTTGCTTTCTTTTCCTTTATCCTATTTTGAGACCTTTCCTTAACAGTAGTCCTAATACTAGAGGAATTTTACTTTGTTCTAGCTGATACTTTGAGCACGCTCAAAATCGTTCTGATGGAGTTGTAATTCATTCAAAAAATATTTTGAGCATTAATAATATTTTTTTATTATATTTTACATATTACCTTTAGTTATAGTTTATCATCCTTCGAAGAATGGAATCATATGTTACCGTTTTAATTTTAAAGGATTTCATATACTGCTAAGCAACCTCCAAACACCGATGGGCTCACTCTTCTTTATTTATTGACAATTTACTTAACATTTCTCATAGGATTTTCCATCACATCAGCTAAGTTAATAGAAAAGGAAATGCTAGGAGAATACACTATCCAAACATAGTAAGTAGGAAGTATACCACCGGCCAAGTGATACGGAATCAATGACGCGGAACTTAGAGGAGTGCAGTCTGGCCAAACTCTCATATCCTTCTGCGAACGGTATTTTTGGTCCCTTATATCGTCACTTCAAGACCAAGGTTTATTTTTCCTCGCGGATTTTATCGTCGAAAATAAAACCCGCGGCGTGGGAAGGCGAGAAAAGAAGAGAGGGAAGATTTTTCCACCGTTAGGGATGGAAAAAGGGAGAGTGTGATAGCGAAGAGCTGGCAACGCAGCGAGCGTTCGAGGGAGAGTATCCGCAGACGGTTGGAAACCGCAAACCCGTGGTCCAGCGTCCGCCGGTGTTCTCTCTCCGGAGAGCGGACGGCATCGGCGGCCAAGGAGAGTGCCCGAAGGACGCGAAGAGAAAGGATCACGTGAACCGTAAGAAACCTCCGGTGTCCTCTGAACCCCACTAATCTTTCTCCTTCACACCCTTTGTCTCCGATCGCGCTTTGCGAGAATCGCGTCCGACGCCGACGGTGTCTGCGCTACCTGTGCCGCGGAGGACTTCTCCGATCGCCCCCCTCGACGCCTCCCCCATTGGAACACCTTCAAGTGGGCCTGCGTCCCACATTGCTCGATGTCTCATTCTCCTCCTCCTCTTAGCCTTCGGTCCTTTGTTCGAATTGAGATCGATTCACACGCGCCCAGTGACGACAAAGAGACGACGACAGGTGATGACAACAATGGCGCCCGACGCGCAGAAACAGAAGCGAAACGACTGCGATACGCCGTTGTTCATTGGAAGGCTCGAAGTATCCCGATCTATTTTCGAATTTCGGAGATCTTTTGCACTTGAAACGTTAGGTGCTGCGACCTTCGCCTTATCTTTAACACTCGATTCGCTTCGGCACGCTTCCGATCTCGCATCCAATAGGGACCGAAATATATTTGCTCAAACAGGCTTCGAGATATTTCCCAAAGATGGGCACGCCGGAGACTTTTAAGATTCAATATGGAAGAGGATTTTGCGACGAAGTGATTACCGTCCTGCTAGAGACACACACTTCGAAGCACTCCTTGGCACTTCCCTTATAAAGGGCGTTGGATTAATCCCTGGCAGCTAAATTAATTCACAATTAATAAAACATCATTATCAAAGATTCAGCTGCGAAAACTTAACTACTTTTCTCAATAATACCAATAAATAAAATACTTCTTTTACTTCATCTTTAGTAATGGTTAAAACATTACATTACATCGTGCTAATTTCACCAGAACAATTTTACTTTCTGGTAAACAATCGGATGTACGGTCGTTGCCACCCCCGTGTCTTTGCGGTGCCCTTCATTGTCTTCCATTCCTCCGGACTTTTTTGTGGAGCCCTAACTGGGCTTTCTTTCAAGATCAAAGTCTCTTGGCAAATCTACGCGCCACTGAAAAAATGCGCTAAAAAAATAAGCGGGAGTTTCGATCCGGATATTTCGCCCAACCCATTTATTTGGTTGTTTGGACATCTCGAGATTACCTTGGAAACGTGCCCTTAACGAAAGGGTCCGCCCTTTTTCTCTCGATGCCTTTCGCCCTTTTATCAACCCCGCGACCTTCCTCCCTGGATACTTTCAAGTACATCGCGTCCGTTCATTTGGAGTCGACGAACCTCGGCGTGCTTCGAGGAACAGCATGAAGATTTAACAGTCTGGGCGCGTCTTAGTTTCGTGAAAGGGGCTGAGAGGGTGCGGAGCAAATCGTGCGTTTCGAACGCTTTTCGTGCTTCTATTTTAAGTCGAGAGAAGTCGATTCCCCAGTAAGGGCGGGATTCCTCTAATCCTCTTACCAACGCCGACTTTTCTTATTCCGTTGTAACTTCTGTTTCTTTTAATCCGCTTCGGAAACCTCTGGCTGCGCGCTGGATTGTCTTTCATCGCGAGGTGACTCAGGTTTTAGCAGTTCCCTCCTCTACTTAACTCTTCCTCCTTCATCATCCATATCTAACCATATCACTCATCGACCTCTTTCGTTGTTTACTTTCTTCCAGTTTGTGATTTTATCAAGAGGCATTTTTTCTCTTAAATGACTTTTTATTTAAATTTAAGAGAGGATCGTGAAATTCGATTCTATCAATTAATAAGCTAATGGTTCGGATACATCCCAGCCCAATTTTGAATAAGATATCATCATACTTTCATTCCATTTCCAGTCTATCTCAATCGTCTCTTTCTCTCAACAAGTTTAATTTAGTCTTCTCTGCGCACTAGTTCAAACTTTTCATTCCTAAATGCTTTCAACATTTCCTTGGATTTCTCAAACTTCGGTCTTTCATCCCTTGTTAAACTCACTTCCTTCTCGTATTCCACAAACCACCCCTTGTTTTTCCGACACTCTCCGTAAATCAAACCTTTCCATCTTTCACAACACTCTCTTACTATCTAGCACTTCCATCTTCAACTCTACCTTTTCCAGAACTTCCCTCTTTTCAAGACTTTCCCCTCTCTTCTCCTCTTTGTGGTATTGTTTGTTTCTCCTTTCAGTTTTACGTTTTTACACTCTAAAAATTAACCCTTGATATAGTTTCTCATGACCTTTAATTTATCGTACATTTCAGGGCAAAATAAGTTTTATTTATAATATATATCTAAGTACCAGATGATATAATTCAATATAATGTTATTTCCCCATTAATGTTGTGCTCCATTTTGCAGGAAAGCTATTCTTTCGTATTTTTGTAAACATCCATATCTTTCATTCAAAACACATTCCTAGTTAGATATTTTCATTCTAGTTTTCTTCACTCAGCCTTATCACCTTCTCACTTCTTCTATTTATCTATCACTTTAAATAAACAATCTTTCCAGACACTATCTCACGTTTATATTCTCCTTATTTTGTAAAAGCAAATTTTCAACCTACCATACGATAAAATTTTCTCCTTTTCCCTTCACCACACTTTCTGTGACATTTCTATTTGAGTTTTTTCTCGTTTTCTCTTTGTATTTAAAAACTGCGTCTATTTGATTCCAAGTTTCTAATAAAAAAGATTTTATTAAGATAAACTAGAGGAATTGTATTTGCCATTATCTTTCACTCTTTGGCCAAAAGTACTTCGCAAACTACCTTAGGTCTATCAACGAATTCCTTCTCACATCTGTAAATCAACCTTTCCTCTCTTATTGCCCAAATCGCCTCTTAATTTCTCCTTCCTTCTTTGACACTGTTTCCATCTCTTTATTCTCCACCCCCATCACTTGCACCATCATCTCGGCGCGTTCCAAATGGAGTGAGGCCGTCCATCGCAACCGCCAGAGGGGGATGCTGCAGAGAGGGGCATCAAGATGACTGTTTTACACCATCCCATTCACATCACGAACGCCCCCACTACATCGCCCCCAGCGTCGCCAACACGTTCGGGTCGCCATTGTTCCGTGACACTAGTTCGGTATTCGATTCTTATCGCCGTGTCGCCCAATCATTCCGAAGATAAGTGCTTCGAAGAGTAGTCTCGTCTGAAGAGGATTATGAGATCGGAGGCGAGATTTAGCGTGCTTACCGGACACAATAGCTGAGATTATCATTGAAAGAACTTACGGTTGTTTGGTTTTCTTGCGCCTCCTTACTGGATATGACGCACGCAAAAAAGGCATTGAAATCCGACGTTTAGAATCGTGTTCAGGCATGAAGATGGAGCAGAATGGAGCATCTTAACCTATTATCATCACTAGATTACTAAATATTAAATATAACGTTCGTGTAAAATGATCACCCCAGCATGTTGAAATTTCGCTGTTATTATCTGTTGTAGGTAGTGCATTTGGCGCAAACAGAAAGGTTTCTGACCGATCACTATCTAAACGGGACCTGTAGTTGAAACTGTTCAACAACCTAATCCCTCTGCTTCAATAAATACTTGTTAAAACTAACAACTTCAGCTTTTCTTGTATTCCAATTTCATTATCTCGAGGAAAAGCTAAATTCAAGGAAATAAAGTTATCCTATTTGATAAACAAGTGTTAATAATGCCCTAATAATTGTGATTCTCAATACTTTTTGACGTACTTAAAAATGACAATGACTCGTTGATACCTGTTCGCCTGTTTCAAAATAAAATTTTCCAGTAAAACGTAAGTCATCTCTTCATTTTCACAACGGATTTCCGCTGTAAATAGCCTATTTCTTTTAAAGTTTTCACAAATACATTGTAATTTTTTTAAATCACTCGCCAAAAATGAAATTATATCTTTATTTTTCGATTAAGGCCTCAGAAAATGCTCCCTCTCACCGTTTATATTATAATGTTTCCTTTTTTGGCAGAACATCTTGAACGAGTATTCAAGGACGTAAATTGTACACTTTAGAGACGGTATAAATCCTTCGGCATTTATACCGTAGCAACAACTTAGCGAAAAATCAATTATTTGGATCACTTAATGGATTATTTTATCCAACATGATGATGATGTTCTCATGTCAAAATTGGTGGAAACAAAAATCATCTATGCATACACTTTTACGGTGAATGAATTTTTATAACCAAGGAATGGGATTTAGAATATAATTGTGTTTAATACTAATATTCGGGAAAACCACCATTCAAATCCAAGAAATAAATGGAATTGGAAATTCGACGTGATTAGGACGAACGAGACCTTCTAATTCATGAAAAAATGCTCTGTCATCACGATAAAAGGATAGCATGTCGTGGCTGACTGTTTACAGCGAAGCGCGAGGAGTTGATGAAAAGGCTTCTACCACCAGCCACCCAGACTTTTTCATTTCCGTTGATCAAATAAAATTCTTTTAACGTAACAAGTATGGATAATTTAATAAAAGGAAATAAAATGACTTGATCCCTAAAAGGAATAAAAAATACGAATTATTTACCCGTAATTATACACAATCATACGTATAGCTTCTTCACTTTATTAGCACTTTCTAAAAATTCAAATCATTTTTTCAAAGCGCTTTTCTGTTTTTGTTCTCCATCTAAAAGCCAACCATGACCTGAACGAGCCTTCAAAGAGAACATTAGAAATATATTTCTATTGCTTCACTGTAAACTAATTCAGGTTTCGGTTTCTAATTCAAATATAACCGTGATTTAACACGAATCAAAGAAATAATACAATGATTTTACTTCTTTTCAGGCTTCATACCTCTGGAAATATCAACTATAGCCTCCAAAATCCCTATGCCCTAAGTGATATATGTTCACTAATTCACAATATTTTCTCTTCCAGCAGGTTTATATGTCTAGAAATTCCCTAAATAATTTAATCAATTTTATGATAAGTAATCCTTTTATAAGGATCATACTCTTTTGCATTTATTGTCATTTCAATATATATTTAACGCTGAAATTGAGGAGTATTAGGTCCCGGGTTAGAATCTTGGTTGAGACATTGTTGTTTATGTGCGTTGATAAAGAGCCAGCAGCAATAGCGGTCTCATTTTGTTAAAATGTCCACAATAATGACGTGAATATAAAATGAAGGCTGACCAAGGATTAGATGCAGAGTAAAAAGTTTCTTAATATAAATAAAAGAACTTAAAATTGCTCCATTTATATTCGATAAAAGGAGTTTAAGTTAGATAATCATAGATAAATCATAATAACATACTCTAGACAATTTAAGGTTACGAATTACGTAAAGCAAGAGAAGGAAAATGATTGCATGCATGAATGCATAATTTTCAGGCGGTGAGTTTCTTATGGTCATGTATGTTCCGTGGCTCCGTTCCAGTGGAAAGTTGTTTTTCAAATTAATTAAAGGTAATAAGTTTGTGATTGAGATATTTTCATTCGGAGACAAGAGCATTCATTTTATCCTCGTAAACTATACAAAAATAGCGATTGTGATGATAATTTTTGATTAGGGAACTAGACGTTAATTTATGCAGGCAATTGAATAGGAGCTAATAGTGTATAGGTTTGAATTACCGGTCATTAATTGTAATTTGCATTGACGTAAACACATACACTTACTCTATGAATATGCAATTGGGATTCTTTGTTCGCACGATTGCTTTGCATACATTTCGCAATTGGATTCATTATAGATTGATGAGATAAAGCACAGTAGGAAGACTAATTGGAGGCTTTCAAAGCAATTATATTTTCCAATTGAACTTTATTCGGTCCATTTGCTCCATATTGATTGGAGTTAAACTGTTGCCTTGCTCTATATAACTCTTTCCGCTCGAACATTTTTTGTAGTAAATTAACCACGTAATGAGAATCAGTCACGTGACCCAATTTTCATGTCGACGAAACGCCTCTTTTGTTCAGCCTTTGTATTCTTAATAAAAAAAATAGAATAATTTGCAGTTTGACTGTTTTAGGGCTATTTGTATATAGCTTCGGAATTTTTTAGGATATAAAAATTCTGATACCGACTGTTTATCCTTTGCAATGGACAAAATGATCCAGTATAATAAAATGACTGCTCAATGTAGATGCAATACTACGCAATGTTTATTTTTTACATCATTGAAGTAGAGTGTTTGTTCTCGAATAAATTTCTGGTGAAATTATCTTCAATAATTTAATGAGACATAGATGAAAATTAGGGTTAGAATGTAGGTATCATAGTACTTATAGACGGGCACCTTATAATTCACCGAAGAAGTGAAAAATAGCGTTATGATTAGGACTCCAACCTAGGCCACCTATAATCAAAAGTTTAAGTTTTCATTTTGTGGAGGGAAAAAATGTGGCGGTCACATAGTGGAATTTACCATTTTCCAGGGAGAGACTAGGAGACAGGTTTGAGACCAAGACAATTCGATATTTTCCTCTTCAGTTCATCCTTGGATAAGACATATATATTAGTAATTACGCGTGATAGCTTATGAATAATTTGCTAGGAGCTCCAGTCGTTTATCGATGCATGAAATTGCTTTAAGAAGTGTACGTATACTACGCTGTACTTTGGAATATACTATTTTTCTAATGAAATACTCTTGGGAAATGCCTTGCGATCCAAGGTAACGACTAAAAACCCGAGACCTCAGAAGTAACTATTTCTTCCTGAAAAGTAGTGTTTCCTTTAGCGAATTAGTCTGCTTAATAGTCCAAGAGAAAAACGGTTAGGAGAGTCCCTTTTTTTGGAGGGATTTGGCGCAGAAATTCTCGCGACCTGTTATTTCTGCAAGATCGGCATTTGGACAAGCTTACGCAAGGAGGAGCAGCATCCAAAGCGGCCTGTGAAACGGAAGTGCCTCTCGATCTTTCACAACAGTGAGTAAGTCAAAAGTCTCCGCAAAAAATTTATTCCGCGCCTCATGATGCGAACTTTATTTCATCTGACAGGATCTTAAGGTCAAACACTAATCACCACGTTTTCCTTCATCTCCTTCTTGAATCGAGGCGAGATTGTCAAATCCGCAGGAGTCGGAATCTTGCACGGCGTTCTCAATGATGACATTGCTGACGTGAGTTTGAGAAATGAATTCGCTTTAGCAGTCTGGAGGTTATAGTGCCATCCTTAAGCCATTCCGGAAGTTGTTTCGAATTTCATCTCAACCATGGGTAATTGAGAACTTAAGAGTTTTAGGAATAGAAGAAACCCTAGAGACACCCTCTGAAAATTTAGCAATTGGTAAACTGCTATTTTTATCATTATAATATTATGGATAATTATGGATATTAACTAATTTATTTGCTTCATAATTTTTCAATAAACGTTTTTTAAATCACTCTTCGAACTATATCATCCATTATTATTAATCTTTTTTCCTCGTCAGAAAATGCTAAATGGTAATATTATAGCATATATAATCATCATAAATATTGGCTAACGCAGTAAAAATTCCAAATCACAGTATCTAAACTTAACTTCTTCGAATTTACTTAAACTGTATAGAATTAAAAAATCCGAGTTGGTATTGAAATCTAAAGGTTAGCAAGTCATACCCTTAAAAAATGGCCTGATAGAACCAAAGAAATCTATTTAAACTACAGGAAATGGGGGAATCTATTACAATGGAAGTAAACTTGTTGATCTCTATGGAAATAATTTTCAAGATAAATGTCTTATCTACCAATACCGAAGTATTTCTAGAGTCAAGCTTGAGTGGTGACCCATGACAACGGGGCCAGCGAGGTTGTATATAATGATTTTTTAGTTTCTTTCTAAGAAAATTTTTCTATCATAAATCTAGTTTTAATCATCTCTAAAATGATAGTGAATCGGGGTTCCGCGAAATGCTTTTACAGAAAGATAAATTGAGCGTCCGTTGGAAAATATCGAGTTTTCGTCAAAAATTAAAAGAAAATTACTGTATTTATTATAATCGTATCAAACGCTGTTCTTTGTTTGCCTTCAAAAATCTCTCCCTCCAAATATCGATACAAACAAAACGAGGCGTTTAATATTTACCGAGAAAAAAAGAGAAAACGTGCCTTCCCGATGTCATTGCACTCCGAGGATCCATCTCTAGCAACAATGGTCATTTTGTTTGACCATCAACAACGAAATTCGGCGCGGGAATCGCGCGTTATTCCGGGGGTCGAAAACGGCAGTAAACAAGTTCCGCAACCCTTATCTCATAACATAAAGCAGCTCTTTGAGCGGCCAGGAAACGCCGCAATTTCTCGGCGTACCATTCCGCGTATTTGGGTCGAACGTGATGGACGTCGAACGAAATCGATGGTTTTTCCTCTCCATCAAGAGTCGCACTCACAGCAGCTTGTGTTCCTGACGTCAGTTGGTCCGTGGTTACAAAACAGCCGCCATCTGGATCTATTTTCATCCTTTTTTTCGACGCAGAGGAAGCGAGTGTACGCGCCCCCTTCCTGCACTCTGCTAATCGTCCCCCTCTCTCCATTGAAAGGTTCAACCCTGGGCGATTCTTAGCATCACTCGGGCCAGAGGAGCAGATCTGGATGGTCGCCTGATGTCCTTCGCACAATCGCAACTTTAAACTCGTCTAGGATTTTGAAATCGCCTGACGCCACGAAAAGAACGCGAGGAAGAACGAAAATAAATTGTGAACTATTTGATGAAAAGATGACGGGCGTCAGGAAAGACGTCGTTGTCTTCCAATAAACTAACAAATCTTTCAGCATTTTTTTAATCCAGCAAATCCATAGTTGGTATATCACGTTGTGCCGAGAATGCAACAATATTATAAGATAAGAAAATTGCATTTTTTATCAAACCGATGGAAAATAAAGGAAACATCCCTTAATTAACCTTCAATAAGAGAGAAAGTACGATTCTACAGTAAATCTCAGTGGTGCATCTTCAACAAACACAAAACTAACATGACCATGTGAGGAAAATATGCCTTTTCGAAATATTCGTCCTAGCTGGCAGTCATAGACAACAGAACTGGGATATTTGGCGCAAATGCAAATCCTATTCTCACCCTTCGTTTCAAAGCAATTTACTTCACAAATAACCAACGCTTGCGTGTAATATAGTAAGGTTTTTAGGAAGTAAGCATTGCACGCAAAAGAGAAAAGGACACGCCCTCAAATAGAATCTCGTTAAGAACTCTGCCAACGAACAAGAAATATTGGGAATCATCATTACTAACCCGAATTCACATGGTTGTAAACGCATTTCGTTATTCGTGCTCAACAATTTCGAGAGTGATAAACTCTTCGCGGATCAAAACTACAGGAGACATGTGATAACTTGTGATGAAACCGTATTATTCCCATATTACCTCTCAATATTGTTACATAAAGATTGATTTTAAAGAGGAATGTCAAAGTTATTACTCTGAAATGCTCCAAAAATTTTCCTAGCGGCAAAAGATATGATTCCGCTCAAAGTACTGGGAGAACAAATTCAGCATGAATTGGGAGAAGGAATGGTTTCCAGTTAGCATGGAATGCTGGATGACTGACGCCGCCAAAATGATTAAGGATTCAACGACATGAACTGCAATTCATTCAACAGCCTTCGCTGAGGGCCAAGTAGGTTATTTTCTCCACAAAAATTCCTTACCCTCGAATATCAAGGTGGGTCAAGGGTATTGAAGATACCCGTAACCAATGCAATTGTTAATTAAGGAGTTAGTCACATTAGAAGATTACTGATGGAAATAAATTGCTGTATTAAACTTTACATTTCCTAGAGCAGCGCAATCGACAAAGAGGTTGATCGTCCATAGAACCATATTTTAAAATGAAAAGAAAGAAAAAGCGTTACAACCCTTCGATGATTACTGACTTTACCTCTAAAAATAGACAATCATCATATACACGATGTCAATCTAGCTGGAAAATAAAATAAGGAACCAAAAACTTAATTCTTGATCGTTCATAATCACATACATTCATCAAAAAATATTCATAAACAAACTCGTACAAATTCAAGGAAATAAATAAATTCTTAATACAGAAACATTCGAATCATCTTCCTGTTTTTTGAAGTTTTAATTTTATTTTCACGCAGATCTTTGCTACTTATTTGGAAAAAAGCCTGATACAAAATCACGCTCTTAACTAATTAATTATGGTCATTAAAAACATCCATTAAACTTCTGAAGTGAGATAATTTTCTACATTTCTTGCCCGCAAGTTGCTCAAGAAGGAGCTCCTAAGAAATCTAAATTTAGTTCTAGTGCGGCTGAATCTGTCAATGGAGGCTGCCGGTATTATATTTGAGTGTGTAAAATCTTCTTCTTACCTCTTCGATCTTGTAAGTGGTTCTAGTCACTTTCCGTCGAATCTCCCCATCGAAACTTTCTTCTATTGTCTCCATGGCTGATTCGCCGGATGAAGGTATTGGATAGCGCGGTTCACCTTACGCCGGCGTGCCAGTTATAGTCCCAATCCGTGCGATCCCGACGCTACTAGAGTTTCTTCTGTCCCTCGTTCCGCTTCTGAAGGCTGGCGCTACCGTCGAATGATGGCGCGTAAATCGCGTAAATAGCTACAGAAATAAACCAATTGAATCGGAAGAATAAACCGAAGATGCCGCAGGGTACAAAGGAAAGCAAGCTCATAGTGATGTCAGCATCGCGAATTAATAGAGAGCCTTCTGGAAGATTTTGGCGCTGTTTGGTTTTTCAACGCTCCGAAGAATTGCCATTTTTTCCACTATAAAATCCATTGAGGAAAACACCAGAATCCATAGAAAGCCAACTAACAACATTAAACCAGCATTAAACATATTGGTTTCACTCTTAATCTTCGTTTGCAATATTAAGCGGATATTAATTACTTGGAAATCGTCGTAATGAACGCCAAGGGTGGGAGTTGTAATGATCGGAAAATTCCGCTTCTGAATTAATCCTTTTGTATAGGTTTTCATATCGGCGATTTTTTTAATCATTAAATGCAATTTATCCTTCCAGTACCTCACGATTTTATCCATATAATCATTGGAAAATAATAGTTAAGGATAAGAATATTTAATGGATTTCTATCTGTTATGTACCTAGTAGTGCTACCTACATGAATAATACATTCTTTTTAGTTTCGATATTTTAGTATATATAAATAGTATATGAAGTATTTATGAAATGTAATTTCTTATTTCAGCCACTATAATGGTCGTTGCATTAGCATTATGATTTTTGCTTTATGAAGTCGTTGTATGTGAATGTAAACGTTATATTTTAGACTCAGAATGTGAAAGATATGCGTGCATGGGTATTTTAAAGTTAACATTGTTTCATGTTTTACTAATAATAGTATTCTTATTTTTGTTGAAACAGTTTTCATTTACCATTTTCAAGGATAAGCATGATCCCTATTATGGGTGGCTGTACTTATTTACTTAGTATATTGTCTTAGTTATTAGTCTTATTGAGAAAACCAAGGATACTTGGAGGAAACTACACCCAGAGGGTTCGGATGTAACAGGTATCTATGGCGCCTGATTATTAAGTTTCTTGTTCTTTGTTGAGGATTAATTTGGTAAGAATGCGTCACTAACTGCACCATTTGATGCTGTACACCATAATACATTAGCAGAGTATAGTAGAGATGGAAGTACACATTAAGTTTTGCTTTTAGTTCATTGTAGACTATATGTTCAAGATGGCCATCTCAAAAATGCTACTTAGATTTATAACGAAATTAGACCGATCTTTCCTTAAAATTGCTGGTTTGCAATTCTTCGAGAGTACATCTGTTTCTCTTAGGTATGGAAAAGCCTATTTCATTTCATTGCACAGCTGCTGGCTCTACTCCAAAAACGTTTTGTGGATGCTCCTGCACACAAATAGCAGATTGATAAATATGTTGCTTTCATCATGGTAAATTAATCTATCATTGATATTATCTTTTGATTACTACCTTCATTTTAATGTAAGTGATTTACTGGTAAAGGAGAGCCTGGTTCTTGAGGTATCAGCCTCAAGTAAGTTTTGAGTAATTTTCTGAAGACTGACTGACTAAACATTCATTCATAATTTTAAGACATTTAATTCTTTAGATATTACTCATTAATTCTTTAGGTATTACACATTAATTTACAATTTAGCTTTCCAGTGATTTTTTTAAACCTGAGAATGTTTTCCTCCCTTTCTTTTATTACTTGCAAAGTTATATACATGCTTGGAAAAATAAATAATGACATGTAAGCAATTTATCTCGAATTGAGTATATAAAAATACGATATGATTGACATTGGTTCAAGTGGGTGTTTAAATAAGTTGCGCATAAGCATATTATCAAGGATATCTCTGCACACGTTTAAAGGAAAATTCAGTCCTATTATGTAAACTGAAAAAGGACTTAATTTTAAACATTGATTTTTTGTTTTTATTTTAGGTAGTGATAAGTGATGACAAAACAAACGGTTGGCCTTCTGTGATGATTGTTCTAATGGTATCAAGGCATCATATGAATAAGGATAATCCTTTTTAATTCATTAGCTCTTTGATTTTCATTTCCTGTTTAACATGTCAAATCAATCTCTATTTCCAATGCTAATATTTTGTAACCTTTGCCATCCTCTAGTATTAAATGCCATGAAACTATGTTTTTTTGTCTCTAAGCCTCATTCCCATCACTTATGGGATCGGCTACTGAGTGATGATGAAGATGAGGTTGGTATTTGGTGATGATTGATTTTTATGGCCAGATGCCCTTACTGCTGCCATCCCTGAACAGGGAAATTGGACTGACCCACACAACCATTCCCTGATCAGCCAGTATTCGAACTCGGGGCCTTTGGGTTGGAGCGATAGCACTCAGTACGCTAACCACTTGGCCACCAAGAGCAGTCCATGGAACTATATTTATCCATATATATTGGTCTTTCATCCATTTTGTCCTATAGGGGCTTGGTATACCTACTCTCAATTGGTCATTTCCCAGTCAACCAATGTCTTCTGGGTCATTAACTTTCAGCTGTCTTGGTTTATTGACCTGTAATGCTAAGCCTTATGATTCCATAAACTACTGTATTTGACAGCATATAAGACATTAAGTTGGCCACTCACAAAGAAAAAGAGTTTTAAGAGTCCGTGCGAAAGCGCGGTACCACAATAACTTAAATTGTAGTTTCTTATAGTTGTCACGTTTTGTAAAAGCCAAATATTAACACAATCATTGAATGCAATTATGAAATATGTAGTATAGACCATCTGGGCTAAAAATTGCATTCAGTATTGAAAGTTAACCTGTGGAGGTTGAACCTTCACATATAAGACGCTGGGAAACATTATTAGGAAAAAAGGTGTGTCTTATATGCCGTCAAATACGGTAACTTATCAGAAAGTTATCTGGGAACTTTCAAAGAATTATTCATAGAGATAGAACATTAAATGATTATAAAATTTGTCTTCTTAAATGATCATCAAATTTGTGCTTTCTTAATATTCTATTATATTTTTTTAATAACTGTTTAGAAATATTTTATGAAAATTTAATGTAAAATGGATGGTGTAAACAACGCTGACACCATCGCAAGAGGCCCAATGGTTGCTTGAATGTTAAAAGTTAACCTCACCAAATATGGGTCATGTATTCATTTGTGTCATAGGTATCAGAAGATATAAAACAGTTTCAATAAGAATTGCATGAATACTATTTAGATGGTATTATGTTCAAAATTGATTTTCTACAGCTTTCTGTGATTGAACTAACTGCCTTCTGCCTTTGAACGTACTACCTTCAACATAAATGGTCGTTGATCAGTGGCATGTAATGGTAATTAATGGCAGGCATAGGTCCCTATTTTTTAAATCTTTGTATAAATTTCTTGCCTTCTCTTTAACTTCATAGTTATAATTATAAGTCATATTTATTACTTGCACTCTCGCAAAGAATAGAATTGAAGATTAACATTGACAATACTTCTGAACTTGAAAGCCTTCCTTAACTTATCTTTGTATTTTTATCCTTAAAAGAACTGTCATGAAAACCTACTTACATATACCTCATGTCCATAATATGATACTTTGAAGTATGTATCTTTTAATCCAGCTCATCTTGTGTGATATATACACAGATGAGGTATTTGTTTTGCATGTATCTAACAAAAGGAAATATTAATTTCAAAAGATATTTGATTATATCTTTCCTTTAAGAGCGATTCTGAAAATTGTGATTGAGAAAATCACTTTTAATGAAACAAAAGATACTATCCACTTGCAAGATGAAAAAGTGTTTCAGCAAGACTTGATAGATTTTATTTGATTTTTATTTATCATCAAATATTTGTTTAACATGAACTGTATGATTACCATAGCTCTGTCTAAGTTTAAATTGCTCATTTGTGTACACACAGCATTTTCAAGTATTGCATTATTATTTTGCAAATTTTAGTTTAGTTATCATCTCTTGATTTGTTCAGACATTAAAAATGTCATTAATTACAGCATCATCCTTTTCAACTTCAATGCCTGACTTTCCATAGATAAAAATATAATATTTTTATAAAATGACTGCTCAAATCCAATGAATAGCTCCATTGTATTAAGGTTTTATTCTTCCTTTTCAAATGTTTAAGGAGAAGGACGATGAAGAAATATTTTTGCTAGCGTATGAGTCTGATCAGGAAGTAATTGATGCTATGTCACAATTACTGTGAAATCATGCTTCATTTTATGCAATATAGCTTTAAGGTAAAATTTATGAGGGAAATTCTGGCTTTATTCCCAGTGAATGCAACCAAATTAGGCCATGTCCCTCAAAATGATTACATTACAAGGACTTTACTTTTTTAATTTATATTGAGTGTATAGAATCTTAGTAGAGTTTTCTATGAATTTATGCAAATGACATTTATATTTAATTATTGATATTATAATTAAATGAGATATTAAAAAATGTCCACCCACTAATAAGTTCCCCTGCAAGATATAATTATTGCACAGAATTTTAAAAGTAAAATTTATCAGATTTGTTAGTAATACATATGATTATTATTCTTTATCTTACTTAGTGAGTAGATTTATTTAGGTGAAAACTTTTTTTAAAATTTAATGTGATATTTACTCCTTTTAAAGAGATTTACAAAATAGTTTTGCTTCTATAGTTAATTTGGAGAGTTAGATACTATTTTTATTCAGAAACGTTGTTATTCTGAGTATCAGAAAAAAATGACCTCCCTTCAGGGAGAGTTCTTGCTTCCTGCATATTCATATTTACATATTTGAAATGTATACAATATTTATACAAGATGAAAGGTAAATGTTGATGTGACATTTAAATAGAATGGTATATTCCCAAGGTAGAATGGAGATGAAAAAGTCTGACAAGACTGGGACTTGTGCCCGGATCTCCTGATTGTTAGTTAATTGCTTTCCCAGTTGAGACAGAACATTGTAATATACTGTCCAGGAGAATTTCTCGGCAAAGTTTTTAGTTTTTTTGTGCAAAGTCATGTGCTGCCTTTGCTAGAACGGTATACACTTCCCATTTCAGCTAAAGGGGATAATTTTAATTTTGCTAAGCAACCAAGTGAATTATCTTTAACTTTGTGACACTACAATGTTGAGATTGATTGCTTTGAATATATTTTTTGTTTTCAGTAAAGAGTTTTCCTTAGTTGATTCATAAATATAGTCATTGAATTCAAGGAACACTCATGGTAATATTCCAATTTTTCTTCAAGATCTTTCTATTCCATAAATTTGGTAAAAGAGGAGAGTCTCATCAAGTTTTCATTCTACAAAGTTAACTCTTCAACTTTTGATTATAGAAGGGGAGAGGTTGAAAGTAGAGAATTCATCTCAAAATTTTATGACTCAGATTTGTATGTTCTTCATCATGTTAGTTGACTACTCACTCTTCATTGCATTGTCATTTTGGAGATTCAAATGTCAGTAGTGAACCTTTGGATTTTATCTTATAATAACCCATTAGGTTTCGCAGGTTTTTTACACTCCCCTTCTAGGGAGTGTTTTCCTGCAGTGGAAATTTTTCCTGAGCCCTCAGCTTAGGTTTTTTAAAAATCCACATACTAATTTTCTTCGTGTACTTTTGCAAACTATCTCTTTCTTTCTGTTTCACATATGACGATGGGTTAGGTGTAAGAAGAGACTTTCTAGTCTCAATCTCGCCCGAATAAAGGCCTTTTATTATTATTATTATTATTATTAGTTACTAATCATTTAGGAATACATGTAAATGAAAAATTTAGGAATACATGAAGCTCCTTAAGGGATTCATATTTATTTAACTAAATACATTTACAAAAAGAATTGACTTAGCTTTAGTTATTTAGGATATATGTAATAAAAGAGTTCAATGCCTAATTCTCATTCATCTGAAGAAATCTTGCATTCTTAAGTAGATTATTCAAAGATCGAGCATTGAAAACTAATTAACTTTTATGACTTAGGCTGTTCTTTGAGAAAATGTTGAAGCTATGAATCCATTTATTGGCCACTGAATGAATTTATTTTAGGTGAAAATTGTGAAAATTATCCTGACATTATTAAAGAAATACATCACACATTATGATTTGATGTCTTTTTTATCTCTTAAGTATGAATTTAACCAAGCTTCTATAACTGGAAGGTTTCTCTCATTCCATTTTGATTCAGCTTTTATCTTCTTTAGTGATTGTATTACAATTACTTCTGCAGTTCCAAACTCTCCTTTGTGCTTTTGGAACAAGTCATACACCTGCAATGAAAGTAAAAATTATATGGTTATTAAATTAATAAAATAAATGAGTGAGGCATATTTGGAAGAAAGCTCACCATGTCATAACCCTCCTGTGTCTTAAATGCCCCAGTAGCTGAGCTGATCAAGCTATTCCACATCTGTGGCTTGTTTTCAAACCTAAGAAAATTAAGATCTTTAAGATGATGTTGCCAAATATTCGTACCTAGTATATTTGGTGCTTTGTTTCTCTGCTTGAGTTATAGCCCTACTTAGTCATTTTAAGTTATTTACCTGGTTTTTAAACTGCTCCAGTTATCTTTCAGGTACTTAAATAATGTGTGAGACCCATTATATGAACTTGTCATCATGGATAATATCAGTCTTAGCTCTTCATCATTGAATAATTTTGTTTCTCTCAATCCACTTTGCAGCAGACTGTAAAACAAATTAGTTCTTTAAGTGAATAAAATAAAATAATTCCTCTGTAAACAAGTAAGATTCTTTCTTTCTTCAGAATGGAAAATAGTATCTCAATAGCTACTTAGTAGTACATTTTTTGTTTTTTTAAATTTGTATTAAAATACTTTATAATTATATGTTTGCCTGTTTTCCTTAATGATTATACTGGGAGTGCTGTTTAAATAAATTTTTGACCAGTCACTCTACAAACACTATCAAATACTTTACTTCTGAAGGCCATTGATGTCTTTGAATGCTTAAAATTGTTTTGCCTTGCTGTCTTTCATCGAAGTCGCATCACGGCTTTGCACGGTTGACTACTTCATTAAATTTCTGTTTAAGGAAATCACATCTTCTACGACTTTGAATATTCTAAAATTATACACAGTAATACTTTTATTTGTGTTTGAGTCTCTCCGTTCATTATTCTTTCAGTCATGGAAAGTAAGTTGTGTAGTTAGAATGTGACATCTGCCCTTCAAGAGAGAAGATTTAGAATTTCAACAAATGTATCAATCAATAGTCAAATGGTAAACCTTTTAGAGGAAAGCATAAAGATAAAAACTAAAATTTCCTTTCACACTTTTTGCAAGCAATTCTTGAATTTTAAGGCTGATGATAGATTTTTGAAGAAATACAAGAAATCTTAATTAGATAAACTTCTTCCAAAACTAGTACTGTGTTTAAACAACTCTTGAATGGGAAATATTCCTAGCATCTGTTTTTTTCTATTTCTCTAAAGTTGTATTGTATCAAATCTATTTTCAGTAGCATTTCCCACTTTGGCAAGGAATCTTGCCAAATTGGCAGAATGTTGATGAGCTTGCATATCAAAGGGAGAGATTGCCAAAACATAAAAAAACCTTTGATTGTAAAAATTATCCTTTCCAAATAATGTATTTTAAATGCCTACTAGACTCCCAGATAGACAAGTGGGCAGCTCTTCCAGCTTTAGTGAAGGAGAACCCAGGTTTGAGTCTTGTGGGAAATTACCAAAGCTGTCAAAGCACTTTTAACAATATTACTACCATATCAATCAATGAGAAATCAATTAAGATAAGAGTAAACAATTTTTAGAAACCACTTTACTTACCTTTCTATCAAATAAGAATC
Organism: Sympetrum striolatum; assembly: GCA_947579665.1. Taxonomy (NCBI): domain Eukaryota; kingdom Metazoa; phylum Arthropoda; class Insecta; order Odonata; family Libellulidae; genus Sympetrum; species Sympetrum striolatum. The sequence goes on along the minus strand of OX388341.1, from coordinate 103,491,724 downwards.
TCTTGTACAGCTTGCTAGAGTTTTTAACAGGTATACTCTGCCATACCAGGGTTTATCTTCATCAGATTTCAATACTGTTTCAAGGCCAAATCTCCATTCTGATTTAGTACCCCAACCAAATACAGGACACAGTGACTGAACAGGAATCCTTCAAATTAATTAAATTGAAGGTTATTTAAGGTATAATAATATATGCAGGTTTTTAATACAGTGAAATCATGAAGAACTAAATAAATGGAAAAAAAGGCTAAAAATTAGGTGTTTTTTGATTTTTAGTTTCACTGAAATGACAAAAATGATTGCATATGTTCTTTCATTTTAATGACACTAATTCCCATCTGGATAAGTTCGGTATTGACCTTGTACAATCACAATATTCCTCAATAAATCATTACTCTGGCATAAATCATTGTTTCAGTCACATCCGTACTTATATTTTGTTAATTATATTTATGATATTATGATCAATGATTGAATTGCTGAACTTACCCTTCAATCATCACAACAACTTATAAATCTGAATTCTTATATAAATCATCATATTATTATCATTTAATACCTATTTTAATTGTAGGACCTTTTCATTGAGTGAAATGCATTACCTATCTTTTTTTATTCTGTTAGAAATTGCTATTTGAATTTTTATTCAAGATTAAGATTAGGGTATTTTTAGAACATGCTTCGTACTTTCTTCTTCTGGGATTTACATCTGTATAATGAGGGGAACTTCTTTTTATTTAATATAATATATTTATAAATTTTCCAGTGACTATTCAGGTCTGTCAGTTACTGGAAGTTAACCTAATTTTCAATTATAAAGTGACTAAAATGTTAATTTTTGACTTCATAATTCCTTATGGTTAAATAAGCAATTTTGATATTTCTTTTGCTTTTTTTATTTTCATCATCAATAGCAACTTGTTATTTTTCTTGGATTTGATATGATTTTGAGTATTTATTATACTTGAATTGATAGTCATATTTCCTCATTTTTTGCTCTGCTTTTCTGCCATTTTTCAATATTTAACTAATTTTAGTATTCTTTGAAAATATCTCTTTACAATATGAATCAATAAGGCTTATTAGGCTACAGAAATTTACTTTTCTATTTTCCAATGAATTCTGTAGCCCCTTCATCGCACGTTTGGTTGTATTTTTTTAAATCGATATTTGGATCAAGAGGCTGGGTTAGGAGATTTGAATTGTCAGACTATTTGCTCTGTCGGTTGCTTTCCATTGGTTTTCTTTCTTTATGTCAGTTGGCAGTTGTACTAATTCCAATTAATAATGATTATTGAAATATTTTCTTATTTTGGTAGGTGAAAAGTATTTAGTTAGATATGGGCCATTTAAAATATGCCCTACTTAAAATTTTATCCTGGCCTACCTATTTTTCCAACGTTAATTAGTAAATTCAGATCTCAGAACTAGTCATTGTAGATATAAAAGAAGGTAATTTTTCACTCTACTTATACCATAGCCTGTTGAAATAATTTTTGTTTGGAGCGAGGTTAATATTTTTTGCTTACTGGGCTTGTTAAACTATTTACATGTCTAGTTTAACGGCCTGTTAACGTTTCGTAAATACGTAAGCGCTTGTTAGCGTAAATAGCCTGTATTAAAATGATGTGAGAAAATACAAACAAGACAGTTTCGGATATTTATACCCTAATGATGTTGTCTCTTTGCAAGGTTCCTTGCTGTTTCTCTAGGTTGAAAAAATGTTTAATGTGGCCTGCTGGCTAGAAATGTTGGCCAGCCTTTGGTATAATTGATACAACTTTTAATGAAGTTCTTACAGTGTTCCCTGTCTTGGGCTAGAACTCATCCATGCATCGAACTGTGCTCTGCTTGCTGCGATGCATGGGGTATGACCTGCCGAGCAAAGAGCGTGCCGGGCGTTCGTCCTAAGTCTTGCTTTCCATCCGGGGGTGATCTCTGTAGGTGTGGGCATTCCCGAGTCGTCTTCAATGCCACGGCGGCGATCTCCTTGGGTCAACTCTTCATAAAGAGGAGAGACTAGGTGAATTACATATTCCTAAAAAATAAAGAAAATGGTGGTTTTTAGTTAAATCTCGTGCAGTTATTTCAGTCAATGAGAGATAAATCTTTGATTTGACATATAGCATTATTCTACCCGTTGGGATAGAGAAAGGTTTCGTCAATGGTTATTCCAAACTCAGACGGTAACGCTTGCAAAACAACCATGGAGTGAACTTACGTTTAAATCGTTTTGCCCCCTCCGCAAAACAAATTGATATAAATTTTCATATCACACTTAGGCTCTTAAGTGCTCTTAAGCAAAGCTTGCAATTAGAATAATTTAAGATAATTTGGATCTAAAGTCACATAATTTAATTTATGTGAATGACTTAATTTCCAATCTTGGTAATCCATTCCATTCCAATTATTAACTTATTTCATTTAATTGCATCTGCGGGCAAATTTTATTGAAATTTTGAAATAACTGATCAGGATAACTCTCTCCGAAATCGCGAAAGAAATGTTGTAGAACTTCTACATCAGAAATCAATGGTGATGTCTTCCTCAACGAAGTTGAGTAGTCCAAAGGCTTGAAAGGAGACGTGAAACAAGTATAGCAATACAAAAGAACTGTATGGCTACTTCCTCGATTGTACTTACATCGACGAGGTTTTTCATTTACTTTCATTAGTTGAATAATTATTATTTAATTTTATTAGAGCATAAGGCAGAAACAATGACATTTTGACCAACAAAATGTTGTAAGATCCATTGCGTAGCATCTACAGAAAGTTATAATATCATTGTAATAATAGAAGATGAAAGAAAATTTGCAATAAATTCTGGGCGGATTCTAAAACGTCTATCGTATTAATGCAAATTCATCCCTGAAAGTAAATTTAAATCTCTCCAAAACAGCCTTGGAAAAAAGAGAGCACTTCATAAATCTGCTGACCTTGATTCCCTTACAGGAATCCGCTATCTTTCTCAAGGAATAGAAATTTCATTGGAGTATTCTTCTCGCTTACGATTCACAAGGTCGAGGTTTTCTTTTGATGGTTTACATATATTGCCCATTAGTTTTTGGAAGCTTCTCCATCGCTTTCAAAGATCTACCGTTACAGCAAAACATCTCAATTTCACGTTTTGTCCCAACGGGTCCTCTCTTAGAATTTTTTTTCTTTTCATTATTTTTTTCTTAGTTCTTCCTAGCAGTTAAGAGGCAGCTCTATCTATATATTTTTAGTCCGACATTCGGAATGTTAGAGGTTGGGATTGTCTTGCGAAACACCGCGGCGGGGAGGCATTGGAAAAGACCGCGTACCAAATAAAACAAGATTTTTCACGACCTCTTATTCTGTCTCTTTCGTTACTTTGAGCAAGCTTTCATTCCTCTTTATTTCACGCTTTTGGCCGACCATGTGATTTATCTTTCAGTTCCTCAGAGTTTAATAGGTTCGTAAAAGACGCGCGATTAAGTAATATGGTTGAGAAGAAAGTACGCGTCGAGGAAGAGATCTTAAATCAACGAAGATCAGGTATACTTTGAAGGTATTAAGAAACTGTTGATCATTTCTCTGAATATGAAATAATACTCACTTTCAGTACTTGGATTTTTGTTTTAAATTAAATAACGAGTTTTATACGGTTGTGAAACTGCAATTGCATTAGGAAACAAAAGATTATCAGCGATGGAGATGCGGTGCTTAAGAAGAATGATGGAAATGAAATTGGCAGAACGAGTAGCTGAAGAATTTATATTAAGAATTCCTTCGAAGAACAGAAGCCAATAGAAAAAATGAATAAGAAAGAGGGAAACTTATTCGGTCGTACGATATACAACTGAAGATATTTTTGTGAGGAAAAGAGGATTTGTAGAGGGAGACCAGTTATATTATGAGAGGTAGTGGTTAGTGTAAAAGCTAGAAATTTTGAGGAGATGTAGAAAATTTCTTAAAGCAAGACTGTGTGTATACAGCATGTCATCTTGTTAAGTAAAAAATTCATTTTATTTTTGTTAAGGCAGAATTATGTCAATACGGTATTAAATAATGGGATTAAATTTAAAAACATAAGTTGATTATCATCAACTTTCATCCAATTCCCAAGGAAAAACGGACTTGAAAAAAGTCTGACATTCCCGGCCCTGTCAGACTTTTTTCAAGTACGTTTTTCCTTGGGAATTTTCCTGGGTGCACGCCCTTATGTGCAAAGTCACCTTAACCCTTTCCTTAACTTTCATCCATTTAATATATGATTTTTATGACGCTGCAATTGAAGATAACTTTGTTTCCATTTCAAAATTCTTTAACAATAACCCTATAAACGCAAATCTACGAACTATTCCCAAAAATTCAAGGATATTTGATTTAACGCGAACTAATAGTGATATTTCTTTGTCAAGAAGGCATTTATCTTCATTATATCGAAGGTAATGGGCTTTATCTGTAAAGGATAAAAGAGTGCTCTGGGAAATATATCAAATTTGGAAAATAGAATTGAAGGAGATAATTTGAATTAGATGGGAAGGATGTGAAATCTTGCAGGAATGTTTCTAGGTATCAATTTTTTTGGGGTTTTTATCCGAATGATAGACCAAATGGGATTCCATGAAGAGATTCAAATAATAGAGTCAAATTGAATAATAATTAATGATAATGAAGTAGTAGTTAGTGATTAAATATTTACATGGCGTTAAATGATTAAAATATCACTATCTTTAGCAACTAAGGCTATTGTGTATACAACTCTAGTATGGTGAAAGATTTGAATTTTTTTAACCATAGAGAAAATATATTCTTTCATTGGAGCATTAATTTTCAAATAGTCACGCTTAACGATCCTTCGCAACTCTTTCTCTTCGATTATAGATAGACCAGATCACAGTAATCATGCTGATTAGCAGACAAACTTCCGCGATTCGCGAGTCAGGCTCGTCTTTCAAAACCTCCCTTCCCTTTAGTCTGAGTTTCGCACTCCCTATATCAAAGACAAGTGGCTCCGAAAATAAAAAATAAACAAAACGAGTGAGGTCGGTCATTCTGGCGCAGGATCACGTTTTGCCTTTCGAAGGACCTATTTACGTCCCGGAAGTATTCGCTCCGATACACGCCGCTACGTGGTCGCAAGCCGAAGCATTATTATAGTACGGAGTTACCCGTTTCAAATTCTAAGAAATAGTCCGAGATTATAAATAGAGAACGAAAAAAGGGATGAGCCGTGGCTTCTCTCCGCCGTTCCCTCAACGCATATCTGCTCACCGCGAACTTCTTCCCCGCGCTTGTGCCGTCCAATTGCCTCTGCAGGTAGTCCATCATGTAGAACACGGGTTTCCAGGGGGCGGGAGAGCGGTCGCGGCGAAGAAATCGTGTCACGTCCAGAGCGACGTCGAAGGGCAGCTCGTCTCCGAGGGCCAGGTTGAGGGCGTCGTGGACTAGTTTTGCGCGTGTCACTTCGGGGACAGATTCCAGGACTTTGGGCCTATCGAGGTAATTGGCCAAAAGGGCCCAGTTCTTTCGGTCGTAGTTTACGAAGAAAAATCCTGTTTGCGAGTAAATTTAGAGATTTGTCATTAGTTGGGAAACAGGAAGGAATTGAGGAAGTAAGTACATCTCTGTAACTATACTGTGTTGTACCTTGGTAGAAGCATGAACTTCTTCTAAAGAAATTAACAACTCTGGAATCGAGATATTATCAAGGCTATCCATATTTTTAATTCAATTGGTGAATGAAGCTCATTGATTATATTAGTATTAAAGGAAAAGGGCATTACTACATTATAGTTGCATTAAAAACCCTTAGCATCTGTCACATTGAATTTCTTCACGCGTCTTAGAAAAGGATGTCCTTTTGGAGAGATGTTCGAGCTAAATTACATTACAGATAGCACACACACCATGAACATATTTTTATAATTTGCAAAGTTGTAGTGTAGAAACATAACTTGAACGGATCTACTATAATTTTTAGTTCAAAATAGATGGAACAAAATACATGCATTCAAAATTTAGGTACTGCTATTTTCATTAATTAACTAAAGTTAGAAGAACTGTGCGAATTGAGCTCCAGCAAAACATTTTTTAAATCATTATAAACTGACATCCTAAGATTCCAAATGTGAATGATTACGGTATGTGATGAAGAAATGAATAAAAATACAGGACGGAGATTTAAATACGTCTTATCAGCATAGCTATATAAAAAGGAACAATAAATGTGATGAATTTAAGTAAAATCATAAGTTGAATGAAACATGAATTTGGATGGTTGAACTTCCGCATATAATAAGCGGAATCAGAATAGCCGTGATATTCTTTCTTAACCCCTGAATATTGAAAGGCACTGCTAAACGTGACTGCACTTGCACTCTATTCTGTTTAGGAGTGTTGTGAAGGCCAAGGATACGAAACCAAGATATACAGCTCCAAGGACCTTTCGCAATAGGCACATTATGCTGTTACAGTAGTTTGTTTACCACGATCTATTTGCGTGCGTTCTTAATTCACCATGCATGACTTGAGTTCAAGAGCAAAACTTCCACGAAAACATAAGGTTTATTTCACTAAGTTGTAAGGTAAAGGGATTTTGATAGATCTTGACACAGCATACCAAATTTAATGTGAATACTATATCTCAAAATTTATTAGAAGGCAGATATAATAAAGGAAAATTATAATAATAATTTTAAGCTTAAACTGTCAATGTTTATTTAAAGTTGCATAAGTTGAAATAAATACATGGAATTAAATAATGCGTCTTAAATGTCTTTTATGGGCATAAAATATTAGAACTGAAAATGACAGTAAAGAATATAAATATTGAAAAACGCACAAAATGTGGGAAAACAAATGATTTTTTTTAATTTGAAGAATAATAAGATCGTTTGTTTAGAAAAAAGTGATTGTTATTTTGAAGCTTAATTTTTGCTGGAATATTTTTAAGAAGGGTCTTGTGATGAAAAACTTAATATATTAGCTTATAACTTTTATTTAATTTATAATATCTGTTTAAAATTTTTATCCCTTCCTTATTGTATGTGATACTTTTCAAATTAAATCAATATTCAAAATAATCTCCCATTAGGGACAACTCTCTCATTATCACCCTTCCTTTTGGGAACTCTCTAGATCTTTATTGACTATATGCATTAAATTCACAGTGGTTGGATGTGTTATAATATTATGTGTACCTAATTTGACTATAATAAGTTTCCTAAAGGCTTTCCTATTGGATTCGGGAAATAAAAAGAAACTCTCTTTCTAATATACTCGTCAATTACTTTTATTTATAAATTAAGCATTTTCCTCATTCTAATACGTACTTTAAATGTACCACTTTCGCATGCTTCCATATTATTCTAGTTGTCATGGGGCATAAACCAGTAAGAATGACACCATACATATAAGAGGATTACCTACCTATTTCCTCTGGGTTGACGACAATGAAAGATTCCGGACCAGGGAGGTATGCTTTTGCCTCGTCTCCTTCAATCACTATGCGTCTTTCCGTTGGTTTCATCCACCTCACAGGAGAAGTTTCTCCAAAATTCAGCTTCTCTTGCGTGGCCATGACTATGGGAACCCACCAAAGCGGCAATTTGTTTTCCTCATTTGTTTTTTCTGCAACGTCTTGGTATTCGGGCATCATCGCCTTCGAGCGAATGAACATTCTCTGTCGGAAAGTATGGAGTAATAATGAAATACCACCTTTCATCGATGTTGAATTACTAACGATATTTTAAGGAAAGGTTCAATTGAAGACTGCAAGAATGCAACAATTCGAATTAATGCAAAAAATTAATTGGTCAATCGACGGAAAAATACAATTTATGATAAAATTTTGTTCAACTTATGCTTTCATATTTAAATAGTAAATGAAAACAATGAAAGTTAATAACCTTGGAAAAAAATCAAGATTTTATTCTGCTTTGAAGTAAAAGGTCGAAACATGACGTGACAGTATTTTTAAACAAGGATTGTGAAGAACAACATTCTCTTTTAGTACTACATAATATAACGATTCCATTTTGTTTCTGTTTGAAAGTAACACTGAAAATACGATAAGGTGATAAATCTGTGACACTATTATCATTGGAGTACATGTTCCCTCTATGAAGATCCTTCGATTGATAAGGTTGTAATTAAGTATTATTTTTTCATGGTATGAAAATTAATTAATAATCCATAATTTGTATGTACTTCTGCATATACATAATAAGGAAAATTTCTCGGTGAAATGATTCTTGAAAAACTAAGGCCAGAATATAATATTAAAGGGTGCCGACATTGTAGCTGTTCGGTAGAGAAGGCATCAATTTGAGTCCTTATTGCACGGAGCAGAAAAATGTCTATAAAAACGTTGATCAAGAGCAAATCATCTTCCTGGCAAACGCATAGTAATTCCTAAGCATGATTTATCTTACTTTATTTAAAGGAATAATTAATTGAATGAAAAATGACATGGTGCATATTTCATTCAATTAAATATTCCTTTAAATTTCTTTTCGGTATAATTTACCGTTATATATTTCACAACTTTCACTAATAAGGTGTGTTTTTATAATTAGCTTTTATGTAAATATTTACTTGATCGATGTCGGCCGTGCCTGCATCATAGTCTCTAGTGATGGTAACCACTGGGAATCTATCTTTGTCGATCCATGAATCTGCAATCATTTTCACTGTGGCATCTACGGGTAAAGTATCATCTTCATGAGCTCTTCTCGTCATTATATTCCAGAGGTCATCGTCAACGAAGGTTCCAAACTGTCTGCCGTTATGAGAAACGCAGGGTATTAAACACATAATTCGAGAATTCGACATCGAAATTGCTTATGTCCACGAGGAAATTTCATGATTACTTTGCATACTTTACCTTTCGACAAAGAAATCTTTCAGTCCAGATCTGAAGGTCTTCTCCGTCAGCGTGTTGTTAAGCATGCGGATAACCATTTCGCCTAAAAGAAAACTGCTAATGGTTAAGAAGGAGCAAAAGCATGCGAGAGATGAAAATAATTTAGGTGTAAGGATGTGTATTGTGCATGCTTCGGAGTGTTCTCTTACTTCAATACCGCTCACCTTTTTCTGCGAAGACCAAATCCTTGATGGACAAAATACGAGTGTATGGGTTGGGTTTGCTGTATTCGTAGTAGAGCGAATATACCAAGGAGAAAGGAGATTTGAGGTTTGCCGCTTGATTATTCTTCTCGTAAATCTGTTGGGAGAAAACATTGTTAAATTTTATCTCACGCAATTCTCTCAACTTAATTTTCTCAAACTCAATTTTCAATTTTAAAATATTTTCATTGTTTTCTATATAGAATGAATGCTACAAAATGTTATCTTTCCGTATAATGAATGTTAGAGATTTTCTCAAATGTGTTACTTTAAATTTACTATTTAGTTTTGTTTTCTCTATAGTTGAGAAAATAAATGTTGGGCCATAGATAAAGAGTTTTGCATTTCTTTTTCTTCCTTCTGTCAATTAAAAACGTCTCAACTTTTTATTCCACTATTATGATCCCCGTTGTTATTTAAAGATCAAGAACATTACAAAATCGACTGCAAAATCATCACAGTGAATTATCACTACACTTGTCCACCTTGCATGTAATATTTGACTCGGCGTTTTAAATCTTTCATTCGTTTATTTTCGTTTCGTTTTAATAAAAATGTTTTTCTCCCTCTTTATGCAGATGGTGGTATTGCAATTTTTTATTTCCCTACTTTCTGAATTTATATAGCAAGAGTCATCTATTTGGAAATTTAATTTTTAGCGTAAAAATTAACATTAATAACTTAATAATTGTAATGAATCGTGATTTCACACTTAGTTTCCGGGAAAGTTTCTTATCAATTCTATAAGAAGAATAATAGCCCTGCTTTTATCATTGTGATAGCAAACAAATGAGAGGCAAAATTACGGCTCGCGAGCCACATTCGGCTATTTTATGTCTCTATCATTAACGTAACATGAAAAAGTCAAAGATTTTTTGCCAAATACTTAAAAGATATATAAATTTAAAAATAAAAATGTCGATAATTAGAAAATTTTAGATTATTTGAAATGATTTGTACAGTGTAAAATTGGAAATGAACTTAAATAATCGTGATATAAAGTGTGAGCCCGAAAGATTCTTGTAAATACGATTTCTAATGGAATCTGGTTTCGCAAGCCCTGTCATGTGACTTGATGAAAAGTTGCTCCTCTATCTATCCAATCTTGCCGAATCCTAAATTATTCCGATTTGCTGATTTCTATTCTGAATGCATTCCTACACAGGAAATTTATAGTTGTCTAATTGATCAGCAAAGGGATGCGATTACTATTAAAGATTCGTCCACAAAAGTTTCTTGAAAAAGAAATTAATTTTTGTATAACTAATTTTTTCAGCAACCCTTTTCCTGGCTTGGCCTATATGAAAACCGCTGAATTTTTTATTATCTGTAATATACTATATTTCTCTTTCAAAATTTCAACTCATTCATATATGGTAAGATTGAGTAATAAATAAAATTAACAGTCTCGGGCTATGTCTTGTGGAAGTACGTCATGATGAAAAGTAACAAATGTGTACTTTTTCCACAGTATTTATTAGAAAAAATAAATGGAGAAAAAACACGACTAGTTTCAGAGATTGATCTCCATCATCAAGTAATTATTATTAAATTATTATTTAATTTTATTATTTTTCATGATTGACTAATAAATATCACGAAATTTTCTAGGAATAAGCATTTCAGCAGATACCTCTATTTAATTTATTTCAAGTCGTTTAATAAAATTTAGCTAAACGTCTTACAAACTCGGAAAATGCCGTCTCGAATTATATTCTTCATTTCCATCACTAAGGTTGGAATACTCCCAAACTTCCTTCTCCCTGTAGCAGCGCACTCATACAATGCGTGTGTTATTCGCAACTATAAAACTATACTCGTATCTCTTTAAGCTCCATCACTGCATCTGTTTTGCATTGGAGCAGAGGGTTTAATCTTCTCTTTAAAAGTCAGCTCGCGATACAATATGATTTAGTAGGACTTCGAAAAGACTTAACCTTCGTTTCGAAGTACAAGGCATTTCAAGGGCCTCTTGATGTTTACTGTTCTCTTGGAGAGCCGCAGAAAAGTGTGCTAAAATATTTACGCTTAAGAAAGAGAGTGGACGGCTGCGTATAATGGCTATATATAAATCAAATCATCTTCACTCGCCATTTTTCAGTCTCTTGGAACTAATTCTCATCATCAAAACATGGAATCCTATGCTTTCTGCTATTATAAAACATTCATATCCTAACTGGTATAAAATATTTTAATCCTTACAGTTCATTGGTGTGGTAAATTTTCCAGCGTGGGAATGCTAAATATATTTGTTAAATTATAAGGACAGTCGTATTTATATTATTTCCTAGAATGCCTACAATAGCCAAGAGCATAGAATTAGAATGTATTTGAGCTCGCTGAATAACGCTGCGTCTTTTATACCAAATCAATATTTAACAATATATTGGAAATTTTTTTACTGTGGAAAACCAGCGTGGGAACCCCATTCCCACGCGTTGTCGCTCCACTACACCACTACTAGTTGTTGCTTCATGAAAATAATTTTTTCTAAAATGTATTGTGATTTCATACATCGAGACTTTTGAGCGAAAGTTTGTGATATTTTCTGAAAGAGTAAGTTTCATCCCTAGTGAGAGTGATGTATCTTTTATAATACCGTTCGCATCCATTAGATTCATAATTTTGCTTTAAACTGTGTTCTATATGATCATTACATTTAGTACCTTATGAAAGAGAATCACTAAGTCGCAACTTCGTAAAAAAGAGAATAAGTGTCTTAAGAAAAAAATACAGCAGTGAACCTCACTCGGAGAATATTCATGAAGTAATCTTTACCTCTTCCATTGCCACTGCAGACAAGTAGTTGGCGAGAGCCTTGTTGATCCAGGCGTCTGTCCACCAAGCGGGGGTGGTGTAACAACCAACCCACTGGTATGCCAACTCTGTGGCTATCCTCGAAGCGACCCATTTCTCTGCACCCGAAGTTTCTGAGAGTAAATCACTCTCCCTGGGAGCAATAAAATCAAAATTCAGTCCAGCAAATTCTCATCGAACAGTCAAAAATATTTATCATGTTTTTAATTCTTTAAAATATTAAGATTTTAATTAATTTTCGTACCTGAAAAAGATAAGTCCCCAGTTATGCGCCGGCCAGGTGGAAGAGAAGCCGGGAATGGCGACGAGATCCACTTTTGGAAGTGGGAATGGAGTGTCCAGATATTTCTCGAAGAAGGACAATATCTTAGGGGCGGCAACGGCTGCGGCGTTCGTCACCGAAGCTGCGATGGCTTGGCTCGCCCAGACGGTCACGGTGGTCGTCCCCGGCTGAGGGAGGCGGAATTCAGTGGGCGAATGGGAAGGGGGGGCTCCCGGACGACGTCGATGATGACCACTCTGTGACTGCTCGTCCTGCCGCGGTACGAAGTCTGAGATAACGATTGCTACCGATGAAGGAGACATTGGCGGGGACTTCTCAAAGTGGTCCCAGAACCAGCCGTTCCTTTCGACCCTAAAATAGTGAGGTTATAGGGTATAAAGAGACATTGCGTTGAGAAAGAATGAACATATTTTCATTTACTAAAAGATATCTTACTGTGGACTCATTCATGAAGATATTTCAACAGTATATAATGCTGTTGCTTGACTAAATATTAATTTAAAACGCTCTGAAGACTGACGTAGAGAAGAAATCTCGTTGGAGATGTTCTTTGTACTGCATGTCGTTTCCTTAGCGAAGATTTCAGGTTCAACAGCACTGTTACAGATATAACATATCGGGCGGAATAGGCTCTTGATCAGTAGATCTGATAGCCATCAGATGCTTTTAAAAAATTTCGTCGGTATAGTGCCTCATGTTGAAGGTGATGGCGTTGTAATATCAGTCAACAAAGAAGCGAGAAAAATGGGTCTCGTTTTTCTTGGAAATAATTACAATGGATAATTTCCGAAATTTTTCTGATAGTTTTCTCCACAGAGCATGAAAAGGGATAACAGGCTAGAGTTAGATATGGATGTTGGAATAAAAATACCTCCTGTCATATGCCACCGGCGCAATTTAGGGTAATTATGTAAATGTGAGGGTGCAATGCAAACGGCTGGCTGTGGTGGAGAGATACTGGAGTGCTTCTCTAAAGGATGATGAAATTCATTACGACTTTGTAATAACTTTATATATTTTTAAACATGAAAACTGTTGCAGTAAAATATTGAAAACACTCCTAATTATTGCTATATTCCTAAAAATTCAATATGGCGTGTTGATTAAGTTGCTGAAAATGCTAAATAATAACCAAAAACATGGGTCATATTTGTCTAAGAAAGCCTTATTTAAACTTTCTAATGTCTATTAGCCTTCACCGATCTGCACTTGAAAGTAACAGTTATACATTAGAATCTTAACAATGAATAAACAAACCTTTACGCAATATTTTCTCTGACACTATTATGAGTTTCTTTATCCGAGAAATTGAGACTTATCGGCAATTCAGCGGAAAGGATATCCATTAACTTTTATTACTTTCAGATTTCTCCCAAAATATTCGATGCTACTGATTGAAGTAAGTTCGGAATTCAAGTCAATGTAATCACTTTATCTTTTTTCTTTGTTTCACCTTGGAAAATTATTGTTTTATTATGCTTATTATTTTCCGTTTACCGCTCATTAAAAAATCAAGACCAATACTATCACACGTATAAAATTTATTAATAGGAATAGGATAAATGATTTCTTTGTTTTTTTTTAATGTGCTTCAAATATGACATAATTTTACTGCTTCGTATAACGTTATTTTTGGAGCGAAGTATTCCCTTTTACTCTTATATTTTTCTGCAAATAATGTTTCTGGCATACTTCCTTGTTGATAAGACCTTAAGTTTAGGGAAAATTTCCCCAAATTTAAGGTCCCTAAATTATTTCAGAACATAGGAATTAACGATAAATATTAAAAATAGTCTCAAATGATGTCAAGTGATATGAACTTGCGTATATATTTTATATTGCATTAATTAATAAGCCTTATGTGCGAGTTTTACAATTTATTTGCTAATGCTTTATAGTATTTAAACCATAGATAATAAAAATGTAAATATTTAAATGGATTTAATTGCAAATCTAAAAATATGATAGTTGCATAAACTCAAATTCCTAAGAGGATAAACCAACCATGGATGCATAACTTACACTTAAATCTACATGACGATGCTGTACATGAGCCATCGAGGACTATTTTTTATAAATCGACAAAATAGAAACTCACATGACTTCGGTGGTCCTCACAGGCATGTTGGAGAGGGCTGACAAATGGCTTGGCCTCGCTACGCTGATTTCAAACGTGGCTTTCATTGAAGGCTCGTCGAAGCACGGGAAGACCTGGCGAGCGTTGGCTGGACTCAGATGTGTTACAGCAAACCATCTTGGGACGAAATAAATGGATGTTTTACATGTAATAGGTGCCATATCAGGATTGAGTTAAATCTTTCAGATTTTTCGGGAGGTAAAAAGTGAAATCTGACAACGATGTTGGCAATAATTGTTATACATCAGAAGAATTATATTTTCTCAGAATCTTCAGTTAATATTTTAAACTCTAATTTAAAGATCATCTTCGCCAAGTAGTGTTTATAAAATTAATGAGGGAAGAATTACGTTAATTCTCATACATTTGCGTGTATCAATCATGCCGTTCTTTTACGACGTAAGCAATCTTACGCCATCTTCTTACAGTATTTCTCCATGCATTTGCAATCTTTGCGTATATCTTTCGTTCAAGCCACATCCATTCATCTTTCCATACTTGACTCCCTATTTCCTTTGGCACACACATTCCTTCCAATTATCATTAGCCTCATTCACCTCTCTCTCTCTCTCTCTCTTTCGCTCACATTACTCCTATTAGAGTCATCATGTAGTCGAATAACATCACAAAGTTAATCGTTCAAAATTGGAAATTCCGCGTAAAAGGAATTCTATCATACATCCCCGGGTAATATGAATTGACATCAATGAAAACATTCTCTTTTATGGAAGCATCAAGTGGAACGTCGTAATGCGGCTCTGCTCCAAAGGTCACAGAAAAGAATCCAGAGGGCAATATGCCAGGCATATTTTGGAGGAAAACCTGGTGAGAACTGACCTCCTTTCCTTAGTCTTAGGCTCCACGTAGAAATCCCGGTAAAATCCCTCCAAACGGTTACTTTTTCTCGTGTGAGTTCCAAAGAAGCTCATGTGCAACTCGTATCTGTTGCCCGTTTCCAGATTTGGTCCTCCAGTTCCAGGACTCAGCCGCACGGTGAAAAACTCGCGCTCTTTGTCGTACTCTTGCAGGCGAGCCTTTGTGATCAGATAATGAACCATGATTTAAATATATATTAGGAGAAAAATACTTTATTGAAACGAGTTAATAAAGTTTATTCAATCCTAGTAATGGTACCCATTACATATGCGTATTAAGAATGGCATTATGAAATAGATTGGAGTATAAGTGTAAACATTTCTTAGAGGTTTTAAAACTCTCCCAAAACCGTAATCGTCCCTCACAGGAACATTTTTGTCAATTGCAGATTTTAATCAAGATAATTTAAATCGCAAGTTTGATGTTTTTATTTATATTTATTATAAAACCATTACAGATAAATGTTTGCTCAATTGATCAGATATATGGAAAATAACAAAGAAAACAGAATATAACTTTCATTTAGGTGCGACTTTGAATTACGATTCGCATATCAGAAATATATCACATGCTCTTTGTAAGTAATTTACTAAATTTCCATTCGAAAACTTTAATCCTAAAATAGAGATCCGATTTCTATCTTTGTTTTTCATTGGATGTCAAGAAAAATTGTAATGGTAACAAGATAAAGTGTTAATGATTTTAATGGTAATATAAATTTCGCATTAGCTGTGAACTCATAAACCAAGGTAGAAGAAAAAGATAAAAAAACCTTTATTTTAAGAGTAGTGATACAAAAACGAAAATGTTTAATAAGAAAATGTGACTGCGAGCGAATTCTAACATATCGTATTTCAAGATTTGTTTTCGTAATCCTGAGAAATCGTGTGTTTATATTCACTCATAGTAATTTATTCCATTATGACTGAGTGAAGTTGACTAAATTTGATGAATAATCTGAAGAAGGATGCTCAAAATGTTACTGATTTAAGAAAAAACAAGTTATTCCATTGAAAATTTGATATCAATTAACTGCTCCGATTTGAATTATATTCAATTTTTAATTCAGCTGCTATTCGTTATCGGCCATAGTTGAATTGAATTGCTATTACTCATGAAATAGAAAGAAAAATTTCAAAAAAAATATGTGTAAGAATCACAATTAAAGCAAATATGCCCGCGCAAGAGGAATATTCGGCATCTTGGAGGCCAACTTTCACGATTTAGACTGTTAGGAAGGTATCTGGATGGAGAGTTTTAGTTAATTTTGAAGGGAAAGTGCAGAGGTGCATGTTGTTACCCGAACCGAAGAATATCAGTTCATATGACTGAGATCGCATGCGGACATATTCATAGATTCATGATAGTCACCGACCTGGAAGTCCGAAGTGATGTTATTGTTGCTTCCATGAACTTTGGTGACGGTGATGCTCGTTGGCTCGATGTCGAGTCGTCTGGCATGAAAAGTGATGGTGTTTGTTGGACTGGACACTGTGAAGCCAATCCAAACCCTACCGTGGAATTGGCTTTCTTCAAAAGAAGGCCTTAAATGCAAACGGTAGGAGAAAGGCGCAACTGTGGTCGGTAGGCGTGGGTCATCCGCTCTCCGATTATAAGCCATGAAGTCCACGCTTCTCCTTTCCCTCTTCGCGGGTGGTTTACACCCTTTGGTGCAGCTGTAGGGAAGGGAACGCAAATTAAGCCAACAGTAACATACTTAAAATTAAGTTTTGCATTCCGGGAGAGCTTGGAAGAGAGGTTAAATCCTCCTTCGTATCAAGATGTCAAAATACAAGGCATTGAGAATGATTCAATGAAGGTTGTTCGTCATTTAATAAAAATATAAGCGGGTCAAGTCGAGAGGAGAATTCCGCGATTGTTAATAATAGAGCGGCGATGGAACGGAAATGTGTATGACGACATCGATTCTTTGAGAATTCGCTTCTGGAAATACTCTCCGTCTGCGGATGGTTGAGGAATCGGTCAAAATTTCCTGGAAATATCTTTCAGTGCGATCGTTTGCCTGTACTGAAGGACGCAGAATATTCATAATTTGAAGTAAGGAGTTTATTCTTATTTACTCGGTCTCAAGGTATGCATTCATTATACCGTATCACTAGTTTTTAGCCAATAGCTCTGATATAGGAATTTTTATTTTCACCTATACAAATAATTCCGTTTCAGTAATGGTTATTATTTTCACTTCAGAAGACTTCATTAAAACATTTTACGCCACCGTTTGATGGATAAAGGATACTCAACAGGGAAAATAGTCGGTTCAGCTTGAAACTATCAATAATTATAAATAAATTTCTATTTGCATACCAACTCATTTTTTATTTGTAAACAGACTGGGGATTGATGCAACCGAATTGTAAACCTTATATTATTACTTTCTCCCCATAGGTAGTATAGAGAAAGTATTGTATTCGCAAAAAATTTCGATCTCCAGATATTGACGGAAATAGATGTTTTGGGACCCATAGGGCTCATTTTCCCTATTTTCCCGAACATGCCTGTCTGTGGTAAAATAGTTTGTGTGCGCTCTATCTTAAAAAGTAATTATCCGATCATTTCCAAAATTCATATTTAGTATTTTCCTAAAAATGCCAAAAGTTGATTAGTTTTTGGTGAATATCGCTTAACCGGAAGTTCCGGTTAAACCGGAACAAAAGTTTGTTTCTTTAATATCTCCGTCAGAATGCAATGTAGGTATATACAATTACGAGCAAAAGTTATAGATAATGTACTTTACTACAAATTTTTTATTAAACAATTTTTCGTAACACTGATTTTTTAGGGGTTATTCTTGAATAATGGTTAACCGGAAGTTGTTGTTTATCCAGAAAAGGAAATTTTTCATACATATCTCTGTCAGAATGCAATGTAGGTACGTATATACAATGATGTACCAAAGTTATAGATAACCTATTTTAGTACAACTTTGGTATGAAACATTGTCCTGTAACACTCATTGTTTTGGAATTATTTATATATTACCGGCATACGCTTCTGTTTTCAATAAATGGAGAAAGTCATGTGTTGGCCGCATCAGATTTTTCTCCTTAGCAGTACATAATTTTTCAGTGGCAATCATGATATTTCTCGGTAATAAGTATGGAGTACGAACTTAGAAAATATATGGTATGGAGCCTCCGGTTTGATTGTATTTCTAATAATGAGAGGTTGTTAGTTGAATTAACAATCATTTGTGCACGAATTTAAGTATGAGTAAATTTAACTAGGATAGTAAATATTCTTTGTAAATTTTGAAACTTTTTGTCGAGTTGCGTACGGACCGGTGCAAAGATATGGATTAGTTCTTACAGTCCTATATATAGTCTATATTAGACATTTTTCTACGAGTTTTTTCCTTCAAGAAATTTACTGCAACTTTGTATCTCAATCATTTCAACATCTACAAATGTTATGAGTGTTACTGTAAAGTAAAACTAGGAGCACTCTGCCAATTCATTAATTTATAATAAATCGTGCAGACATAATTATAAATATACGTATACGTTTCCTGTTACAAGATGAACCTATCGTGTTTATAATTAAATGTTCAATTTGCTCTTTCTTACTTGTTGTTTTTTCTAAAGGGTATTATAGATTCCAATTGCAATATTAAATCATTTGTAATGATTAGCAATCTGAGATGTATTCATATAAAAAGTAACTTAACTGCATGCATATGACTTTATCTTACAGGGAAGATTATTTTGCATAAATAAAATTTATATGCACAGCGAAGTCTTCGAACTATGTTGGGCGAGACTTAAGGTGAGAATACTAGAACAAAAGCCAACTCCGCCGCCATCTCTTGTCAAAGCGTGTTACTACTGTTTCGATTTAGGATTTGGGAAATTACTTAAATGTGCATTGTGGAAAGGTACAGAGATTGTCGGAAAAGAGCTATAGCGTGAAATTGGTGGCTTTTCCCTTTCTTGACTTCTGGGAGCAATTCAGTCATGTTTGATATATATTTTAAACATTTGAAAGTTGACTATTTGCTGATGAAAGAGGATACAAAGATAACGGATAAATAAGAGAAGAAGAAGCTGTAATTAATTACCATATCTTTCCTTTTAGGTGTCAGATTCGATTCGATTTTTAATCTTGGTCCTTGGAATAATAAATTGGCTGATACTGAAGATTTCATTATCCTGAATTTAACTTACCCAAAAATCTGGTTATTAATAAATTGCAATTATTACAGAAGATTCGGAACTTTAGTAATAGATAAAATGATGATTATTCTATGAGAGGAATTTTAGACTGATTTTCAATTTGATTGAATAAGGATCAGGATTCTTCCGTTTTTATTTTAATTCTGGGATCATTCTTAACGCGTTAATTATTTGGAATACAATGACAGCTAAGAGATAAAACATGTATAATGGAAACATCTATCATTAATCTCTCATCATATTCAATCTTATGAGAAATAAATATTGATGTGAAAACAAATATTTTCGTATTTTTTATAGAAAAATCTTAAAATTGACTGAATAATTCCAAGAAAAAAAATCCGATTGGTTACTTCCATTAAAAGTGACTTATTTTAAGAGTCGGTTTCCATATTCGCAGAGAAAATACGTATTAAAATATTTTTCTAATTGTACAAGTTACTCGTAGAGGAGCTCCAGTTCAGACTAGTAAAATTTAAAGTATGTGTTGTCCTAATTAGTGGTTACAAATGGAATTTCTCATTGCTACTTTTACTAACTACTACATTACTGTCTTTTGTTTTCCCTTACTGGTTCTCTGTGTCTTTATCATACCTTGAAAACAATAGTCATTGATATTTCCTCTTTATATGAGTCAATGATTTTTTTCTTCCTTGAAAGATAAAAACTCATCAAGGATAACAAACTTCAAAGCAGCATCGCACATGCAGCTTGAAACTCAAATCAACCTTGTGTTGAATGAAGCTAAAATGAACATATTTTCAAATGGCCGCGACAATTGAAAGACATCTTGAAATTCTCTTTTCCGAATCTTCATAAATCCTCCCAAAATGCCTCGCGATCGTCGTTTATGGTCTCATTCCGTCGTAAGAGGTGACTTTTCGGCCTTTGCGGAGTAAATCGCTCGCTCAACTTTATCTCGGATGCGTGAGTTACCGTGACATTAATATATGGTCGAGGTTGTTATCGTCTTGAAAGAGATATAAGCAGAATATCATTCAGAGGGGGATGCGGCTCTTTTTTGTTGATGGCTGATGAAAAATTGCGTGCGATATATAAAATATTGTGATTGAAATGTCTCTCGAATCACACAAAAAATTGCTGTTTTTTGAGAAAAAATTCCAAATTTCATGTAGAATTTAAGATAAGTTCAGTAAAAGTCCACTCAAAGAAAAAAATTCAACGAATTCGAGTAGAGTGACGAGAAAAATGAGTTTCTGGGCTTTAAACGTTAAATTTATTTTCATGGACTAAATTCTGCGTATTGCTGCGGCCAACGTTATTTCATGGAAATGCCGCGAACTATTATAAATACGCGACGCGGCAGTTACTAAGGACAATAATGGTCGCGAGAGAAAAATAAATAAACAGTTGTTTTTGGTGTTGAGCGTGTTGATGAAGTAAAGTTTCTGTATTGATTACGATCGGGAATAAAGTGTTATTTTTCGGATTACGAGAGTTGAGTAAATTATCCCGAACCCCACGGCTCGTAACAGTATGTACAGTTGTGATAGTCTCATTAAAACACTGAAGAAGGTATTTGAAAATGTTTTCCAAGAATTTCTCATCCATAATGTGAGGCATCAGTTCACAGAACCTTATGTTCATAGAACCAGTAATAATGAGGAAGACTTGGATATTTATTCATCTGTACATTAAACTTTCCTCGTATCTTAAAACTCTTACAGGTGGTCTGGGCTACATCTAATAAGTTTTTGGTTCTCTACCAAGATAAATTCATCCTCGACCTCAAAATGAGGATGGCTAATTCGATATGGAGATAGTCAAGTGGGCATACTCATTACATCTACATTATTCGAGAAAAACTCCTACCGAGACTCGACGGTTGTCAGGCAGATTGCCAGCAGGATGAGGGTGGCCAACCCCTTGAGTCGGAGGCCCTCCATGGTCCCCTGCCGCGTTCCCGCTCGGATATCTCTGCAAAGACAGGAGACACATATCATCAATTTACATGATTTTATCTGGACTGCAGTGGGATAAACATTCACTCCATACAACATTTCATGCGATAGAATCGTATTGCTTCTATTTAGCGTCAATTTACTTGAGCGTAGGTAACCGTTAGCGCAGACCATCAAATGGACTTTATTTTATTCATCGTGAATGAAAATGCACGAGCAAATCAATATTACTATAGGCATGCTTAGTCACGAAGACGATACTCTTGTCTGTTAGCCTTACTTTGTCAATTTTCAAATTTTATGAAAAATTCTCTTTGAACTGATATGTTAAACACCTTATGAACGGGATAGAATTTTACGGTCAAATATTATGTCTATGGTAAAGATATTTTATATGAAACGATTAATTTTATCGGGTGGGTTCAATCTACTGCTATCATAGTGCGCGATGAAGTTACATCAGGATCAGATGCAGTAAAATTAATTTTTAACTCTCTAATCTAAGGCTCTATTTTAAACATAGCAGCAAAAAGTTAATGTTTTCTATCTCAAAAAGAATTAGAACTATTATGCGTTTTCACTTCAAAAGTGATGAATTAAGATGTACATTTTCTAATATTAATTGTTATAAAAGATTATTTTTTTCTTTTAACTTTATTGGGGCAATAAATTGTCCTCTTTTGTACTTAGCAGGCAAAAGAGCAAATTATAAATACCACTAAATACAAGCTTAAGTTGGAGTTCCTTAGCTTATCGATGTAAACAAAATCCCACGCTAAGGATTCTTCTGATACTGAGCTTGTTCTAGATGTTGAATTTGACCTCAATCTTCTAATAATTTGATACGATACTTCAATTACATTGTGAAAATGTAGTGCAAAGCTAAACATCGTGTTAAAAATCCCTGAAGAAATTATTATTCAGCATAAAATGTAAAAGGCCGATATGAGGGAGCATGCCAGATGAAATCTCAGGTAATAAACGAAAAATCATTTTTGATCCACGGAATGTTCTTTAAATATCAGAAGATAATTTCCATGGAACTTTACTTTCATCCTTCGGAGCCAAGGGAACTTTTAGGAAGATGAGGACTGTATCGAGCCTTATCTCTTGCCGCTCTTCCCTCTCCATCTAATTTTCGTAATATATTCACTCGTTCCCAGGCGACGGCAAACATTACATGACGCGCTCTTCGTATCTAACGTCTTCCATTCTGTTTGCCATTCTGAGAACTCACACGCTCATTTCCCAACGACTAATGAGCAGGGACACAGCGTAGAGCGGCATTCCGTTGCTTAGTGATGCGTCCGATCAAGTATCAGGCGGTTGAGGGAAGCAGGCAAAGTGGAAAGGGTTTGTCGATACGTGGAGTCTTCAGCGACCAGGCGGACCAGTTTCGATGCTTCATCTCTCGTTTGAACAATCGCACCAAATACCAGGAATTCAAAGGAAAAAACGACAAGGGATTAACTTAAAGAAACGAGGTGAGTAATTAAAACGAATGCGCTTCACATCCGTTGCGTTCGGTCGATCCGTAATGAATTGAATAGCATGAGTCGATCAATAAATATCAATTACGCACGATTATGAGGACGCAGTGTGCATTTGTGCCTTCGTGGGTATCCTTAATGAAGTATGGTCATGCGTCCATACAAAATTTTAATCGCCTAAAATGATCCCAATATCGAATGAAATAATTCTAAATCCATTTATTTAGTATAATTACTTCCTCATAAATGGTTGCATGACAGTTTTGCAGGGTCAGTTTCTTTCTTTTCTTCCATAGCATATATTTTATT
Organism: Sympetrum striolatum; assembly: GCA_947579665.1. Taxonomy (NCBI): domain Eukaryota; kingdom Metazoa; phylum Arthropoda; class Insecta; order Odonata; family Libellulidae; genus Sympetrum; species Sympetrum striolatum. The sequence goes on along the minus strand of OX388341.1, from coordinate 103,468,602 downwards.
GATACAAAGAATTAATAATTAAACATTACCATCGTGAAAGTATTCGTTGATGAAGATTCCGCGCATTGGGAAATTGAAGATTCGGATTGCTTATTTAAAAAAATATGACATATATTTTTTGTTGTTGCAATGTTGTTGGACTACATCCTACTCCTGACGGTGTTCCAAATCTTTTATGCTATTTACATGGAGTGCTAGATGTAAAATGTTGGTAAAAAAATTTAATTTAATCACATCGTAAGAAATCATATTCTTTTTACATAAAGATTTTAACTTAACTGTCCTTGAATAGTGACTTTTTCTATGATTGATATCATGATCTCTTTAACCTAGATCTGAAAAATGTAGGATACTTTAAATATATAAAATTAAATTTATATTAGTTAAAAAATAAATATGCCTCCAATTAGGATATGGCTCGTTATTGTGCAATTAACCTATCGCCTTTGATTAGTTTGTCATAATTATTTGTTTAAAATTTTTACCTATTGTTTTTTATCTGCTGAATTGACGGACTAGATGATTCATATTTTTCATCCGTATTCACTTGCAACAGATATTTAAAAGGAGCCATTTTTCATGCATAACATTATTCATTTATTTAACAAAATTCCATCAAAAATCTTTAAATTCACGGAAACATACGAAAGGAAATTTAAAATGGATAATTTATAATTTTAGGTAAAACAGATTACTTTTTATGAAATGATGGCCTTAATATTTATGCAAATTTTATTTTTTATTTGGAGATGATAATGTTTTCATTATTTTTAATTTAAAGGATTCAGGCCAGTCATAGTTGCTTCAGTTCTTCTGCTTCTACATCTACCCGAAGTTCTACCTCTCAGAAATCGGTTCACCACCTGTCCTGAGGAGAAAGGCGATGATGTCCTCTGGCCAGAAACACAAATTCTTCCTGGACTGTCAACGAAGGTATCTTCGAGACCTCTCTGTCTTTCTGAAGGTCATAGACTTATTACTCGCACCTGCGTATCAGATGGATCAACTGCATATTGGGAGCCCCTCTTGCCACCTATCTGCGACCATATTCAACCCAGTTACGAAGACATCGACAAGTGTCCTCCACCTTTCAGAAACCTGAGCGAAGTATCGGTGTGTGCCCATTTAGCTGCCTCTGGAACATGGGACAGAGCCACCAGCACATGCTTCTTGTCCGGGACTTCAAAGAGTATTTTGGACCTTGATAAGAAAAGCTTTGATGTTGTTCTCGAGTACCTACGCTACCAGCTGTGGTCCAGCGACATAAGGCGAGCTGCTAAACAGGGTAATGCTGCCTTACCTCAGACGAAGTCCATTTGGTTGAATGGTAGAAGAAATAAAGCCCTAACCCCTATCGTTAGAAAGCTTCCTGGAGATTTCAAAAGGATGGGAGTCTTGTGGGCGGAATTATCCAATGCCACCGTTCCTTGGGCACCGGGAGAACCATGTTTAACTCCAGAAAAGCAATGTCTAACGATGGAAATACCTAGAGTTGGTAACCCATCTCTCCGCATGGAATCTTGTTTTAGCAGACGTCCGGCTGCATGTGTTTTCGTTCCCCCAGACATAGAGTTTCCTCTTCTCACTCGCTTATCTTGCCCAGAGGGATACGTAACCTCCCTCTACCAGGGCGAACAGCATCGCTGTTTTAAGATCATTACAGACCTAGATGGAGTTCGCAGGGGATCTTCTGTTTCTCCCGCCGATAGGTGTTCGGCTTCCGGAGATTCGTTAATGCGGTTATCAACGTCTCATGTAAATGAGTTATTCGTGGAAATGGCAAAGAAGAAAGGACTAGGCCCCAACGATAAATGCTTGATGGGTCTGTATCGGAAAGGTGACCGGTATATTTGGAGTGGCGATGGTCTGGAGGAAGAAGAAGAAGCAGTTGTTTTCCTCAACTGGCATCCAGAGACCAACTTTGAAGGAGATGTGGGTGTGGTTCGTGGAGACGGACGTTGGGAGCTTGCTCCTTGTCGGCAGACGCTATCTATTCGATGTGTTGTGTGTGAGAGACCTGCACCTCATCCTCCTCGTGCCAGAATGACTCTCCGGTTACATCCTCCAAGTGGCCGCCTTCTTCTCAGCGTATACTCTGGCGAGGGTCTTTGGAGACGTGGAGGATTTGTACCGGTAGCTTGTTTCTCGGATGGAAATTTTGGTCACGCTAAAAGACTAGAGCTTGGTCCGCCAATCCGGGATGGGAGATGGTCTTTTTACAATCTTAGAGGATTAATACCGGAGCAAAACCAAGGATTAGACACAAGAGAACTGCATAAAACTGTGTTCGTTCTTCCTACTGAACCGGGAGAATTGGCGAGGTATTGGTGTGAGGCACGTCGCGTCGTTAGTTTACGTCCTATCTTAACTGATAGAGTTTGGAATGCTGAAAGAGAAAGAGGAAAGTTTATTTTTTCACTCGCCTTAGAAGCGATTGGCGTTTGTTCTGGGGATTTGGGAGTTCGAGACTGCGAGCCGACTTTCGGTAGTAAACATTACGAAGTAGCAGTGGATTTGAGACGCCGCATGGGCCTTAATCTTGGTTCCATAAGGCCCATTAGAATCTTGTCGGTTATTGGTGGCAATCTCTGTCTTCTTATGCACGTTACAATTAGAACACCAATGAGGGAAGACGATGCTACAAGCGAATCTATATTGGAGCACAGCACTTATTTACGTCTAATGGCTTTGGTGTCAAGGACTGTGAGGGAATCTGAAGGGCAATACGAATTTCTTTGGCTACGTAGCACTCATGGTTGTGTTCAGTCCTTCAGTAGGATGAGAACTTCGGTAGGAATAAAGGAGCTCCATTGGGATTCTTGTCCTCTTGGTTACTCAGCCGTTTCAAGGGAGATATGCCTTCAAGCGCCCAATGGAACCGTTCCGGTAATACGAACTTGTCGTGGAGACTACATGTTTGGCGGAATATGGGATCAACCTTCTGGATTATGTTCTCAAGAATCCCCTCCTCAACTTACTTCGGAAATCCATGCTCTCATGGTTGGTGCTCGGTCGGGGAGCAATGCACGCTCTACTATAAGGAAGGCATCCGCGCTGAGTTCCAATCCCTCTGTCCTTTCTTCTGCTGATATTCACTTTTTAGCGATGACGATGAGAGGTGTTGCTGCATCCGCTGAGTCATTGAGAGCAGATACTGACCTAGGAATAGTGACCAGTATTGTTGATCATGTAATGAGAGCCAGGCACGAAAATGTAGCCCTCTCTCAGCGTCTTCTTAATTCTACCAACGTTTTATTGGACGCTATGGATGATATTTTCGGGAAAATGATTCTGAGCGATGAAAAGTATGATGAAATGGATAACACAACTGTAAATTCTGACGGATACTTTCGAATTGAAGGAGTTTATGCTGCCATCACCTCTCAAGTGGCAGTTCAAGTGTCCGACGTCGGCTCTGGTAACAATGTTACTGGGGTTGCTCTCGTCCGAAGATCCGCTGATTCTCATTATGCGCTCGGACACAAGAGCGTTTCTAAAGATTCAGATGATGACCATTCCGGCTTTAATAGATATTCTCTTCTACCGCTAACATCTGAACAGCCCTTGGAATCTCTCTTCGACCTACAGCCAGAAGTAGCCGTTCTACTTCCAATTGAGATGCTTCCTGGGGGAGACTACCTGCTCGTTGATAATGACTCTGTTTCCTCCTCCACTCGCGTGGTCACCACTCTTTTCTACAGCGATCTCCCCTTCCGACCAGCAGAGGGCGGGAGCATTGTTTCATTAGATTCGGATGAAGACAACGAAGATGAGCACACTCAAGACGATGATGACGATGATGATGATGAAGAAGATGAGATTTACGGAGAGCAAGTTAACAGTCGAGTGATAAATGTGTGGACCACAGGATTGGGGCCAGATCTTCCTGCTCCAGTACCGATCCTATTTCGACCTCTTCGTCCTGTCAGTGAGGGGTTAGGACGACAATGCGCTCACTGGGACTTCTCTGCGAGTTCGTGGGGTGGTGGTTGGGCAAGCGATGGATGCTTTTTTGCCGGAACCATATCATCTGGCATGGATGTCTGCATATGCACTCATTTAACTCATTTCGCAGAACTCCTACTTCCCCTTGATTCCCACAAGCCAGGTGAAGTCTCTGTAGTTTCCTCATTCGTATTAGACGTCATCAGCGTTGTAGGATGTATCCTTTCCTTATCTGGAATTGCCGGCATTGTAGCAACTGCTATAGTTTTTCCTCGTTGGCGCTACCGTTTGGGTTCCAAAGTTCTTCTCCAGTTCACGGCTGCTATAGGAATGGAAATGGTATGCTTTTTGGCAGTTAATATGTCCGAATTCCCGAAAGAAGCAGTAGAATGGTGTTTATTCTTAGGATGTGCTCTACATTACTCAGTCATCTCTACTTTCTGCTGGATGCTTGTCTCTGCTTGGCTACAGTATATTCGTTTTGTTCGTGTTCTTGGTAAACAAAGACCACCACATTTCCTTCTCAAAGCTTCTTTATTTGCTTGGGGTTTTCCATTTATTCCAGTTGCCGCTGTCTTTGCAGCCGATCAATATCCATACGGTATAGATTTATATTCTATGGATTATTCAGAAGAATTCATGGAAGATTCTTTCTGTTATCCTTCTGGACTATCTTTAAATCTCGCAGTTGTACTCCCTGTGACATTGGTTATGGTGGCCAACCTTTGCATATTTGTACTTATAATGAGAAGCATAATTGCTACTTCTAGTTTCGGTAGGAGTGCAGTTCCCAGCTCAAGTGCACCATCTGTACCGAATTCATCACCTAACGGCTTATCAGTTGTCAGTAATGGGGCCTTTGGAAAAACTCCATCTACAGGTAGCGATAAGGAGAAAAGGAATATGTACATCCGTCATTTCCGATTGGCTGTCCTACTTTTTTTTCTTTTAGGTTTGAGTTGGCTATTTGGCCTCTTTGCTAAGATATGGCGTTCGGAAGTGTTTTCATATTTATTCTGCGCAACCGCCACTCTCCAAGGTTTTGTTCTATTTCTCTTCTACGTGGTGGGAAATCCAAGAACAAGACAACTTTGGTCGCTTAAACTTAGGAAACTAAGTGCACCGTGCGTGAAAGTAATTCCTTCTTTCTTATCCCGGAAACAGGCTAAATCATCTTCGGATGAGGATCCTAGTGTAATGACCACCGGTTTGTCTTGTGTTCAGACCAGTAGGTCATCATCGCTGACGGACTAGTTTATTTTTCAAATTGTTATTTAATGAGATTTTCGACTGAATAGTTTTACCTCAGCGTGTGTTAAATCAAAAGCTCATCGAAAGGGAAACCTCAATACACCAAAAGACAAATATTCTCCAAAGACTTAATGAATTGGAGTTAGGTGTATATCAGCTCTGATGAAATTTTCCCATGCTTGTCATATTCATAATACTCAGAAATTATACGACTAAATGTATTATTGATGTATGATTTGTAATAAAAAAGTAATCAAATAAACGTTAAATTTTCAGTTGTGGCAAAGTTAAAGCCAAATCCCTCAGCCAGAAGAAAGAAGACAATTTATTTGCTTCTTGGGACGCATGAGATACTAATTTTTATGAGAATATCTACCCTGGTATCTCAGCAGCTAAAAAGTATGATTGGATATCTTAATAATCATAGATTTTATCAAGAAATTCTGCCTACTATTAAAATTTAATACTACCGGGATTATAGCTGGGCGAATTAGAAAAAGATGCTGAGGAGAATTTTTAATTATCCCAAATAAACTAGATTATTAGAAGAATTAGATTATAATTAGAAGAATTATTCGAAAATAAACCATAAAAATAAGCCGATGAGTTTCACGAAAGTATAGTTACAACGAGTTCTTCTATGGAAAGCAATAGTTCCTTGATAAACAGAAATGAATAGTCACGGTTAACTAGATCAGATAAAAGAGCATACTGAGATACTTTCCTAAAATTATTCGTGGGCATTTAAAAAGCAATTATTTATTATTTTCCATTATCGAAATTGACAAGTTTTAATATATGTTCAACATTTCAGGATTAATTTATGGAAATATTTGAAAAAGCGTGAATTCATTCGAATCAGTTAAAGTAACGGAGTATCAGCAAATTTCTCTGATTCACTCTTGGGAATCTCACGTTTACTCACCTTCCTCCACTCAGTAGATACCCCGGTTTTGCTATGAATCTCCAAGCGACAGCAAACCAACCACCTCACTACGTATCACGACCTGAATCACCGTTGCAACCAGCTAATCACTTATCACATCCACTCCCGACAGGAGATGCAGCTAACACTGTGCACACTCGCTCCTGCGGTCCCTCGGTCATGTCTTCTCTCCCGCTAATCTCTCCCTCCTAATCTCCCTACCCTCTTCTCCCTTCCAGCACGCATAGTGACAAGGGGGACATGCGTGTCTCCATGGAGAGGATGCTGCTCCCTCTTTGCTCCACCGATTGACGTCGGGAGCTTCCCCCGCCATAAAATACCCTTCCCCATATCCACACCTTGCAAATTGGGTGCTCCCCTTATGAGTGTCATCTCGCCTTCTGGGTCGCCCTCGACCCCCGCCCTCCGTTGATGGGATAATGGGCCAACATCACCCGCTTCCCACTCACCAGTCCCCGTTGGCGTTGTTACGAATCGTCCCGCAGAACTTCCCCTCCGGTTGCCCTCGCAGATGCCGTCAGCAGTGCGGCCGTCGCCCATAAGCCGCGTCTTCCTGCTTTCCGAGAGCCTCCTTTTTCGATGCGCAGAGCGACTGTCATTCGTTTGTCCTCGGCTGTTGAAGTGGCTGCAGCCCGAAACGTGCGGTGGCATGAATATTTTTATTTCTTTACCATTAGTCAAATTGCTTTTTCTTCGAACCAGAAGGATAGAGTTGGAAGGTTGATTGGGGGTGCGAAATTGTTTGGGCGTCCAGGCGCGGCCGCTCTACAAATGAAATTGGAGGTTTCCGTAAATTACTTTCCCATCGTATAAGTATTCATTCAGCCCTTAGCTGCCATCTTCTCTCCTATTGAATGAATGAAAAAAGGACTTCGTATTCCCTCCTATTACTTGTAACACATCCATAGTAAGCTAATAATTGTTACAGTGCTACAATTTTCACTTCCAGGGTTAACTATAAGAAATTGGTATAATAATGGTATAACGGTCGTATAATTCAATCGAGAAACCAAAATGAGTCGATATCAATCGACTCATTGTAACTCGCCGAGAAATACATTCTCCTGTTTGGATGTCATTTGGTCTACATTCCAACATATTAAAAAGATTTCGATGCTTAGAAAAAATAATAAACAATAAAAATTCTGATATATATGGTCAATTCTATGAACGAATACAGGATATAGTACCAATATTGCGTTGGAGTTAATCTTCCTCATTTTTAATTTTCTGGATGCGTTTTTAAAGTTACAGTGGAAATAATAGATCTGAATTGAATTTTGTAAAAATCAAACAAGTATGATAGCTGGTTTCATGTGCCCCTTATGTACTCAAAATACAGTCCCAGTGATATCCAAAATCTAGAAACTATATTTGACATTCAATGAAGGCGTCGTCACCACTGGATCGGGTACATCCCAGAGACCTCCAAGACTAAATCGACTCAGAGATATCGAGACCGCGATGCTAAGTAGTTTGATCAATAGGAGTCCCTTAAAATACTTTAGCCTTGAGCTCCGTTCATTATGCGAAACCTTTGATTTTTTATTATTACTTTAATACTTTGAGTTAGAAAAATTAAACTTTTCTTTTGATTTCAAAATAATCTATATTTTAGGTGTATTTCCGAAGAAAACTGACTTATTCGCGAAATTTTCAAACGAAATTCTTAAAATTTAAATCATGCTTCACCCTAACAGCTCATTTCATAAAAGCTGTTTGCAAACCGGTCTTCTCATATCTTTTCATGCTGCCCATTACTCCAAAGCGACACTTTATTTTTTAAGATAGACGGCCAATTTAGGAACTAACGACAATGGAAAACATCGATTACTTCAGTGAGTCACTAAACCGTGACCTACTTGAATAGACTCCGTAGGATGGGGAAAAGCGAATCTCTTCTTTCTCCAGCCTTTGTCAAAAATACTTATCATCATTATATATCATAGATAGGATTGATTTTCTTCATTTTAAAATGAAAAGGACGAGTTTTTATCTTATACTCTTCCGTAACTGAAAGCTTTTCAAAGAATTCTAGGTGTATTCTTAGTAAACCAAGGATTCTTAATTATGGTTTTCAACTTAGTATGACGAATTGGTGATCCAGCTAGCCAAATATTAACAAATGTTAAATAGGCTCTATCTTAAGGTTGATTCATATTAAACTCTCAATATTCGACAAAATGCTTGAAAAAATATATCGATTTATAGAAGGATCAGGTGCGCACATCATAGCGATATAATAATATAAGTAATTAATACTTACTAGCTGAACTAAATCAAAGTACTGCCTACTGAAATATTTCAAAATATATTCAAAACTTATATCAAAAGTATATAATATATACATTTTATTAACATTAAAGAATATGAGCTATTATTTAGGTTAATACTATTGGCCACATAAAACATGAAGCATTGTACTGTGTTTACTTAAATTTATACTTGAAAAAAATTTACGATTTCCAATGATGAGAGCTTGTTTAATAATTGTATATTTCTTGTTATAAATTTAATAACATATTGTTAATTTAGTTCTATATATTGCCTGTTACTACGTATTTGAATTAGTAATTATAAAGCAATATATTTGATATTCTGATACGTGTTTTTTCAAATTTGTAAATGATTATCCAAACGTGCTTCCTTTTTCCATTCCTTAGTGGAGGGGTAAGAATGACTAGCCTTGCCCAATTATTATTATTATTATTATTATTATTATTATTATTATTATTATTATTATTAGGGTCTTTATTAGGCGAGATTGTGACTAAAGAGTCTCCTCTTCCATCTGACCTGTAGTTAAGCTGTTACATTATTATAAGTATATTATATGCATCAATGAAACTTATAAATAGGAAAAAATGTGAGAAGCGATTGCGGACGTAAAAAAAACCTAAGAAAAGCTTAGGAAAAAATATCCGCTGCAGGAAAACACCCACATAGAAGGGGGGTGTGAAAAACCTGCGCAAACCTACCGATAGCAAAAACTAAAAGACATTAAAGAAAACAATGTACATATAACCTGTAAAATTACAAGAAGTGTTAGAGACATATTATCAAGACAAATAGTGAAAGTTAATAAAAAATGAAATGCAGAGAATACCGTAAGTAGATACATACACTTGTGATAAAAAATATGACTGAACTAGAAAAAAGCAAAATAAAACACGATCAATACAAAAATAACGCTCTACAATAATTATATAAGAGAGTTAACAGGGTCAACTAAAAAGGTTAATGATGTGGAGTACGATTTTTTTCATTGAATAAAATTTCTGCCATCTGTAATTGCACGAGGAAAAAATTAAATCAGCTGGGTTGTGGATTTTTAAAAGTATTGAATAAATATAGAATATAAATTAATTTTTAATGCTAAGGTAAAGGAGAAAATCATTATAATTCAAGAGCTGGAAATCATCACTATCAATCTACAGAAGCTAGTCAGAGTTGATGATGAATGTGTATATTTCTATTTTATTCTCTGCGACCATTTCCATGTATTTGATATATTTTTGAGAATATGTTCTAAACTTAAATATAGATATAGAAAATAGAATAGATGAGGAAGAAGATGGAAAAGTGACGAAGGGCTTACAATCCTCCAAGGCACTCTTAGTTTTTATGACAGACTAATTGATTTCACTCAAAACTCTATTCCATAGATAGCTTTTCGATGTTTTTTCCCATGTAAGAGACACTTAGCCTCAATCTCGTATTCATTTTGCTATTAAAGTATACCTTATAGTAAAAATTTGAAAAAAACAATAGTTATGGAAAGAAATTTTCATAAACAAGGCATTGACTCATAAAAAGATAGAATTTAATCTTCTTGGAAAATATAAAGTCTCGGTAAATTACTCTCCTATTAATTCCAACGTTGAAGGAGGTGAAGGAGTTGAAAGAAATCACACCAGATATGCATCTCCCCCATCTTACTTAGCTCAAACTAATTCGCAGGCATGTTAAAGGAAGATTTATGATTGGGCCCTCTGAAGTGAAGGGAAACTACAAAGGAGATTTATATACTCGACAACATCATAAAAAACGATGTTGTCGAGAAAATACTTCAATTCTTAAGCTTACAGAGAAAGTTTTAAATACAATGGTGTGACAGAAAACTTGCATCAATGATTTAATGTTCATTATAGGGCAATGAAAGCGTCTATGTTTCATGGGAATGAGAACAAGCGTATCGAGAAGTAATATTTACTCATGAGATTATTCCTTTGAATTTCATCAAGTGGCCCTCTTTGGAGATTAGTTTTAAAACCTAGAGGAAAATTTATCTTTATGATTAAGGTCGACTAATTTGAGGATCATCATCTACTGCAATTTATCTATCTGAACATCTCATTTAATGACCAAAGTTTTCAACTCGTTACCAAATATATTGAATATAAAAATAATATAATTGAAACGGGCTCAATTTAATTTCCAGCATTTTAAAGATTGTAATTAAATGGCTTAAAGGAAGAGTAAATGTTGAGAAAAAGTCTTTAAAACTACTTGTATATCGATACTCCTGTAATAACAGCTGTACTGCTAAAGAGAAAAATGGAATATTTAGAAAATTTATTTCAAAAGTTAATAAAATGACGAGTTTTTATATGAGGTTGTTTTAGTTTAATAACTTTAGAGAATATCGAGGTATCACTCTTTAAGAATTGTGGGGAAAGTCAGGAAGTTTATGGAAATTAAAACGCAAAACAAAAATAATGCTCGTATATGTTCATGCTAAACTTTTTAGCGCAAGTAGAATAAAAAAACGACTAATTCGTGACATCATTTGGAAGATAATCTTCTGGAGGTAAATTGTTGAATAAATAAATATCTATTGGCTAAAAATATTGTAGTATAAACGTATTGTGGTGGTACAAATTGATCATTGTTGATTTCACTCCCATGATGATATCCAATCGCTTCTAAATGAATCAATGTTGTCGGTGATGATTTCGTTGCTTCATAAGAACGTTTATTCTGTATATTCTGTTCTATATATATTACGAGTAAAATGTAGCTTGCATACTGCAAGCAGATCGACAACACTAATTTCATATCGGCATCATATACCGGGACGGACATCAAAAGAAAAAAAAAATTCAAAATATTCGTAGAATTCGCTGCAATTTAATCACCTGGCAGCGAACCCCGGTCTTCCTGGTGTACTTACTATGCAGCAAAATAGAAAATTACTATATCAAACTATGTGTGAAAATTCAAGCAAAACTATTAGGTGCAACTACCTCAAACGACGTCCTACTATTCACATACACTCCTTATTTGAGAAATTATAATGTGCTCTGGCATCGAACCCAGGAACAGCATGGTCTTATCTATTTTTTTTCTTAAACAAAGTGTTAATATACATCTTCCATCTAAGCAAGAGCTCCCTTACATATCGATAAATGCATAAAAAAATTATGAAAAGATACCCCATAGTATTATATATGGGTGATATTTTTACTGCCCGGCATCGAACCCGGGTCTTTCAGGCAATACTTTCTATGCAGCACAAAAGAAAAACACCATCTCTAACCGCGTATGCAAATTCAAGCAGAAATATTGGTTACAACTGCCTCAAATGACGTCCTACTTTTCCTTTATATACCTTATGAGAGAAACGTTATTGTGCTCTGGCTTCGAACCCAGGAACAGTACGGTCTTATGAAAATTTTTTTCTAAAACTTATTCGTACCATACATCTTCCAGCCAAGCACGAACATCCTATCATTTCGATAAGTGCATCTAAAAAAATAATGAAAAACGGCTCCCATGTATTTTAAAGGGCAGATCTTTGCATCGTCCTAGCATCGAACCCAGGATAACTTTTGTAAAAGTCATTGATGTTTTCGAAAGTCCAAGACCATAAATATAGGCACCTTGAGTTTTACTTCTCTACCTATCCAGAAAGTATCTATTATATATAGATGCTTCTCCGGATTCATTCATGTATCCATATATATATATATATAGAGAGGATACAAACTCACAGCCTAAACCACAAGAGTGATTGAGCTGAAATTTTTACCGAGTATTGGCCATAACGTGTAACTACCAGAAAAATTGCGATTAGGATCCTCAGTGTCATGGGTTCGATGCCAGGGGGCTCCAAAGTCCCAATTTTTCCCGTTTAAATGCATTGCTTTGATTTTCGGGAATTTAAAAAAAATACTTCCCGGATAGGTAGAGAATCAAAACTCAAGGAGCCTTTATATATGGTCATGATCTATCGAAAACATAAATGAGTTTTACGGAAAATAACCTGGGTTCGATGCTAGGTCGATGCAAATATCTGCCGTTTAAAAAGCATTGTGGCGATTTCTAAGATTTCTTTTGGACCCTTTCCCGATGGCATGGAAACTTGAAATTCGGTATGAGGTTAGATATCATAAATATATTTCATAATCGATTTTTATGCTTTCCCTGATGTTCCTTGGTTCGATCCCAGAGGGCCATTTACATTCCTCAATGCATTTCTTATGGAGATAACGGAAACAAGTTTAAAGTACTTCCCGGCATGCTATCGACTTAAAACTTTGCATGATAGAAGATCCAGTCTTAACAAATCTAACTATGCATTCATAGCTATCAATGTGTCCTGGGTTCGACACCAGGTGTCTCTGCAATCAGAAGTTGATCCGATTTTTAGGAATTATTTTGAAACCTTTCCCAATAATATAGAAACTTGAAATTTGGCATATAGATTGAGATCAATAATAACTTTCAGAAAAATTTTTTAAGTTTCCAAGATCGTCCTTGGTTCGAGTCCCGAGAGCCATTTACATTCGTGAAAATTAGAGCGTCTTTTGAGGCAGTTGTAGCCAATATTTCTGCTTGAATTTTCACACATAGTTAGAGATGGTGATCTTCTATTGTGTTTCATAGTAGGTTTTCAGTAAGACCCGGGTTCGATTCCAGACGATGAAATTTCAGCGAATTTTAAGAAAAAATTAAATCCTTTTTTTTTTCTTAAGTGGACCATCCCGATATGATGCCGATATGAAATTAGAATTGCCGATCTGCTTGCAGTATGCAAGCAACATTTTACTCGTTTTTTTTTAATTCCCGAAAATCACGGCAATGCATTCAAACGGGAAAAATCGGGACTTTGGGGCCCTCTGGAATCGAACCTATGACACTGAGGATCAAAGTCTCTTTTTTCCTGGGGGTTTCACGTTATGGCCAATATGTCATAAAAATTTCAGATCAATGACGCTTGTAGTTTAGGCTGTGAATTTGTATCCTATCTATCTATATAGGTATATATATGAATAAATCCGGAGAAGCATCTATATATAATAGATGTGTGTATTTCAACCAGCGTGACTTATCTAACGTCGCTCCATGGAGAGAGGAATTCCCTTTGGAATATTTCTACTGCGGTTTTAGGGAAGTATTGAATTAAAGGGAGATTCAATAGGATTCCGTTCGTCGAGCATCCTCCAGTTCCACTTTAAGAGGTCGCATCAACCCAACGGAGCGGGATTGGAGCACGCACTCGCACGTGAGTTCAGTTGGGCCGAGGCGCATAAACAGTTTCGCACATCAAACATCTCAGGGCGACGTCGAAGGGCTCGGATTCGGTTCGAGAATCCTCGCACAAAGCCTTTGATTAACTTGCGTCAAATCGCTGCTCGCGTGCGCGTCGTGGCGGAATCGCATCTACTTTGGGAATCCCTCTTTGGAGTGAAATAACCACTCAAAATACGCTTGGAGTGGAGGCAGAGCGGAGAGGCAGCGGCAGAGGCGTTCTCTGCAGTCTACACTCTAACATTGTTGGTTTATTCGCAAACATTTGCAAATTCCACCATTAAAGTCCCTTTGATTACGGCGATCGGATAACTTCGTCATTGCAGTTTCCCTGTGACCTCCTCATTCTTGTACTGATTGCTCCAACTCATTGGTTATGGTGGTCAAATTAACGTCTTATTAATAACAGTATTTTGTTAAAAGTTAAAATTACGTCACATAATGTCTCATCTAACTTAAGTAGTTCGAAACGAAAACATGTTCGATAAAATATTTTTTCCCAACCGTTTTAAATTTTAAATTTCATTATTATTTAATAGTTCTATTTGGGATAAAAAATTCCAGAGTCTTTAAATGGAAGATACACATTCCTTTAATAATTGAAACATTAAAAACTTACACGGCATTATTTCTCAACTGACAAGGGAATACTCTCACTTTTGCCCGGGAGTTTTGATGAAAATGTTTGTAGTGATGCAGGAAGTTGAGTAAAGAAAGGATTTATTGGCGTTCTTGTAAATGGGCCTTAGTTTCAAGGCAATAATTAATTGAAAATCGGCAATTTGAGCACAGGCAACTGCGCATTACACACCCGCGCTAGCCAAATCTGTAGGGAAGAACCCGCTGTTTGCGAGTAATTCTCTGATTTTATTTTCATATTCTTTTGTTATGTGTTTTTTTGTTACTGACTAATAGACATGAGGGTAATATTTCCATTCTTGTACCTGATATCCGATCGATTAACCTTATGTCAACCAAATGAATTTCGATGACGGAGAGCCTCACTGAAAGTATGATGAATGGTGGTTCGTAACATAGCTCTCTGGTATTCATTGGTACTAATTACATAAGCTGCCTTCTTAAACTTGATAGTAATCCCATAAAATAGCATTCGCAAGCACTATGTTTCATTTAACCCTTTCAGACCCTGTGTCCAATATATTGGACACTATTTTCAGTGCTTATTATATATTATTTATATTAATTTACTATTTATTTTTTTGCATTATTTTATGGTTTTACTTCTTTTATTTCAATATTATGCCAATTATATATCAAAAGAGTCTCATAGTAAGATTTTATAGCTTATTGAATAACGGAATGTCATGAGTTTTTAAAAGAGAATTTCGGAAGGTAATTTGTTTACATTTTTACTCTTATAATGATATTTTTATATATATCATTGGAGATATGTTGTTTTAGCCTTTTATGTGTGTTATTTAATATCAAAAATAGTTCTAATTTATAACTTTATCTTTAGTGACTGTCTAAAATGTGTCCGATATATTGGACTACAGGTCTGAAAGGGGCTTTTTCTTTCTCGGTCCCAAAACATGTTGTTGAGCACATCAGGTTTATTTTTGTTTTAACATCTTTTATCTGCTTTTTATGAATTAGATTTACATGAAAATTGTGAATGTACATTAAAATATCATTTTCTGAGATCAAAAAATTTTGTTAGCATTGGAGAGGAAGATACATTGGACCATTGCCCTACTACATCACTCTGGAACCCTACTTCCAATCCAATAAATAGTTCATGCATTCGTAGTAGTTTTTTATTTTCCTTCGTTTGCGGCGGCCTAGCGTCAGCGGTTGACTCCACACGTCGGGATTCTCACTGCGGCGCATATGCACTAGCTAGTGAAAAATACTTCTGTGTAACTGTCATTTTTTTGCAAAATTGGTGTAAATTAGGAAAACCTCCCTTAGTATCATTCTTTTACAGCCATACATTTTATGTATTGTGAATAATAAATGAAAAGAAAGGTTATAACACAAAATAATTTTTATATTTGAACTTCTTACATATTCACACTAGAACGTAGAGGATTATAAGCAATATTTTAAACATAAAAGTTCTAATTTACGAAACGTGCATAACTTTAGATTTCATAACGAAAAACTGCAAGCACTTTTGCAGCTGGTATGCTTACATCTTCCATTCGAGGTGAAGTGTTTTAGAAAAAGTGAAGTCAGTCGTGTGACGAATATCGAGCTCTTCCGGAGAAATTTGGAAGAATCGATTTTGACAGAGATAGTGTTTGGAATACTTGTTTCAAAAACTTTTCTTAACGGCTTTTTTTTCGCGCTGATTTAGAGAAGAGGATATTGTGAATTATGTAGCGCTTTGTTCTGAGGAAGAGAATTGTCGCGTTCCCGTCCATGCACCCTTCCAACCGGGATGATTCAGTCGCATGGACTCCATCCACTGGCCCTTCGCAATGCTTAATAACACACACTTAAGGGTAAATAGGAAACTTTGATAATAGAAACATTTATATTTCAACATGAATTACTTACATTTATAAAAGATTTTCGTTAACATCAACATCAAAATAGCGATATTTAATCAGATAGAGAGATGCATAACGCTCTTATAGTCGTCGTATCATCTTTTAGTATTTCTTTTTGAATTAGAACGATTAAACGTGGTAAAATTTACAAAATATAGGCAAGAAGAGTGAAGGCCAAAGATGTATACATTATTTACATCCATTTTTTTAAGCTTCAAGCCTTAATGCCGCGCTATGATGAATATTTATCGCCTGAAGGAATTAAGCGACGCGAAAATTGGAAAAAGAGAACATAATTATTATCTCTATTTTTCCTTTCATCTCAGATTTTTATCACAAGATTATGATGTATTCGCTGGAGAAACAGGATCAAGAGAAACATCAGCCACAGATGATTTTCGCTAAATATCGGGACTCCAGCACTTACATACAATCATGAAGCTACAAATATTTATAGAATTTGCTCCACTCAACAGATTTTTGGTTTAGAATTATGATAAGATCACCGTCATATACTTAGGTACTGAACGAAGCGAAAGATGTAGCACCTTGTTAAGTTCGTCAGCCATACAGAATGCTTAGAAGTAATTTCCGAAATTTAAGTGTACCACGACGATAAATTGTCGGATGCATCCGCATACACACAAACACACACATACAAACACAGCGATGACTTTAAATGTCAATGAAACAATTCAAATAAGACAATGAGTTGCAGCAATAAAACATCAAAACGCACGCACGCCACGGAAGATTAGGGACGGTTTAAGCCTTCATCGGAGCTTGTAACATGAATTTCAAATGATTTTTTAAGCATCTTTAGAGTTCACTGAAAGCCCTCTGTAGCTTTCTCGTGTCTTCTAAACGTTCTAAAGAGCCCATTCTACTCCGATCCACAATCCCACACTCCCCTCTCATATCCAATTGGGTGGTTCATTATTTAGACACTAAATTGCACTGGGTCTCCTTAGGTCTTCGGAGATGGGCTTAACTGTCCCTTTAACCAAGTCGTCACTTCTTCGAGGTTCCTTTCCATCCAAACCACTCTCTCCTCTAAGCTTTCCTGCGCCTGATCCAACGCCTGTTTTGCGAACTGGAATTTCCGAGCATTTCTTTTGCGGAAATTCTTGACCTATAAGAAAATTATCATCTTTGTTAATGCTTAGAAATGCGGAGATAAACTTAGTTGAGAGGGAAATAATCTACTTCCTCAATGGGGTGAAATGACGATTCTATAAGTTTAACGGGAATGGGATATTTCGGCGCGGGATACTTCGGCGCGAGCCATGGTTATGACCAAAAACAACTTCGTTGTTCCTTAAATTATTAATGAATAATATATAGCTCATAATTAGCGTAAGATATAAAATTCGGGTAGGGTTGGGTTGGGTTGGGTTAGGTTGTACACTATTTAAATAACTTTACAACATCTTAAAAATCAAACAATATACCTCTAATTTCCATTCCATGGATAAATTCTATATCTTACGCTAAACACAAGATACATATCATTTACTAATAATTTAAGGAACAACGAAGTTGTTTTTGGTCATAACCGTGGCTCGTGCCAAAGTGGCCGCGCCGAAATATCCTAGACCCAAGTTTAACAATGTTTTGTTAGGGTTTTGGTTTTGTTGTTTATTGACATTTTAGCAATATTCAGATAGTAGGACTTATTTGACCTATTTAAACTTGCGTCATCTTTACCAGAAAATGAACAGAAGATTTGTTTTCACTAATAGGTCTGTGAACTCGACCATCTTAATATTTTTTAAGAGGTAGTATATATGATGACTTTCCTTTCATCTTCCTATCCCAATTTTATAACTGTAGGTTACATTCATAGGCTCACATAAAGATAAAGTTTATGATAAGATTTTTAAAAAATAATGCAATTGAAATAACTGAAAGTCATGCTGACTGGAAATTCTGCTATCTCATTCGAAATGTTACTGCCAATTATTCAAATATTCCGTTCTAAGGTTTCACATTCTTTTCATTTGAGAGAACACAAACTTCTCATTCATCGAATGGCACATAAAATTCAGTAATAGTTGAGGAAAGACGTGTAATGACTCATTAGGTTTTCAAATCATACACTTGTGTCAATAATACTTCATCATAAACTGCATCGTAGTCATTTTGTACATTCAATATTATTATAAGATAAATAAGAACGTATACTTATTATAGCATTACCTCTAGGATATCCTGGCGTGAGTTAAGACCTGATAGGCTAGATTTCACAAGTTCTCCAAGTAGAATATCAGATCCTCCATACCTGTAAAAACATGACATTGAAAAAGATTTTTAGAAATTTTATATGATCTGAGGAATATATCTAAATTGTGAAAAATTACCAAGCGTAAAATAATTCAAATAGTTTTAAGAAATTGTGAGATAGTTCTCCAGATGGAAGAAGCCATTTCTATGTCGCACTATAAAAATTCTCAATAACACGAAATAAGTAAGACATTTTTTACATACCATCACCTTGAATTTATTTGATAATAGAGAAAATATAGTTATATTAAATTATAAAATTCTGGAATATTATCTCAAATCCTTAATCCATTATTACGACAGGACTTATGATCTTTTGTTTAATAGCTTCTAAGATCATAAAATAAATTGCTACCGTAGGAAGAAGTGATTTTTGCAGCTGATTGAGAGTGATCGTAAGACCAACCTAATAAAATGAAGAATTACTACTTTCTTAGCTTCGGAAACAAACTTCAATACAAGCTCCTTTTGAACATAAAAGGTAAATAACACGTTTTATTAACACTAATTTTCCGTCTTCTGTGGTTCAGAAGCACGCGTATTTGCAACCAATAGGAGGACCTATTAGCCCTTATGGAGAGTCTGAATTTACGGTACTTGAAAAGCAACGCCTTCCTTTGTACACATTCTTCCTTTCCTTTTAGTTATCCTAAACACTTCTCACCTCCGATGAAGCCCAACCCAGTTGTTTGAGATGTACTGGAAGAGGATTTTGGACGCCACGGGATTACTCGATATGGAGCGAAGGATAATATGAAAGTCTTGCAGTCTCACAACTCGGTCCTCATCTTTACTATCCAAGGTGTTGCTTATCAACCTGGTGGAAAGATACAAGAATATGTTTTCCAAAAGGATGCCGTAACTTAGACATCATTTTGTACTGTTATGCTTAATTCTTCTTCTGACTGCACAATGAATCAAAGATAGATATTATAATGTATGTATAGATAGCTAAAGAATTGTAAATTCATCATAACTGTGTGCTGCTCTCCTTTTAAAGTCATTCATCTAATCTAAGAGTCAACACGGATTTTAGCTTATAGCATACAAAATGAAAGCAGAGATAGATGGGTCACATACATGAAATATGGCCAGTTGGAAGTAATTAAAACCAGAATGAGAAAGAAGGAATTGCCAAGACAAATTTTGTTGGATGAATAAGAGGGAGGGCCTAATTATCACAAGACGAAGTGAATGAAATTAAGTGGTAGAATTTAGGGGATATGAACGTTCAGAGAGGTGATAGATGAAATATCTTTATTCTTTTGCAGATAAGGTTGGATGATTTACTAGGTATCGCGAAATTCTTCAGAAAAAAAAATAATTAGAAAAAGAGAAAGCCCGCTTTTTTGTCATTCAATTTGCAATTACTTAACAGACGCTCATTATGCAACAGTAGGATTATGTTCTCTTACATAGTAATGATCCACGGCTCCATGGTGCACGCGAGCCCTGGCAGCATCACTTCCGCGGCAGAAGTGTTGTTGGTGGCCGACTTGAACCTCTCCCACAGGAAGTACCACTCGTCTTTGGTTCCCTTCTTGATTGCCGTGCAGTAAACGCTCTTGCGGTCGTCCAAGGGCACCCTTTGATAAATACGTTTCGAAATATAGATTAAGAAACATTTTGAAACAACATTCATAAGTATTCGTGAATACAGTCGACTCATATTCCAAATTTTCATTGATATATTTGCGAAAAAATAAAAATAGAAAATAATAAGGTGCAAGAAGAGATGTTATTGTATTTCCTGTGCTATTTTAAACTTCAATTCATCATTAATTATTGTATTTGTTGATAAGAATGATCTTAAATTGACGAAGTATTTCTTTCGAGGCTCATTGTCAGTAATATTGTTATGCATTACTTGAGAAAATTGTACTATCATGATCAGGCAAATAGCAAGCTCACAAATATTGAATGAGGAAAGAAATTGATAATATACCTACAATCTGTTTACATATTTCGAAATATAAGAACTCGTATACATTTATACTATTTATACTACTATTCATAAAAAGTGTTTTAATTGATTTATAATTTAAAGTAAACTTTACAGTATGAATACCATAAAGCTGTTATCATAAAAATGTAAACTAATTTGTAAGCGAGATTCGATACTTTGAGATTTAGGAAAAAATTGTCCTTACGGGTTTTCTTCGTCTGGTTTGGGAGATTCCATCCACTTTTTGTAAAGATTCCTGGCTCTATCAATACAATCAGCGTTTTCGAGGTGGCAAGCCCATTTCAAAGTCATTGAGCCAAGCAGCTTCTCGCTCACCGACATCGATGCATCCTTTTCTTGTAGAGATTTGTACACAGGTTCCAACAATCTCAGCATATAACGCTATTGGAAATAAGAAAGAAGCATTGAAGTCTAATGGATATGAATTGAATCTTGGTGGCTTTAAATGGTTTCAAAGACAAATCTATTAGCATTTTTATTACAATTCATAACCTTTATAGGGTAATGTTACCCATTAAGTTTACGTAACTAAACACAACAAACCACTTGAGTACAGAGCATAATTAGTAGTAGGTTTTAAAATATCACTAAACTATCACATTAGAGAGCGATTTGTTAAAATTTTATACATTAATTATCTTTCCTACCTCTGCCTTTCAAACGAAACTTCAAATTATAATTTGCAATTTTGATTCATAACGGATAAATTAAATCCATAAAATATTGATTACTGAATCCATGATGATTTTCACATATGAAATGCAAAACTATCGATATAGAAGTCTTCTGCTAACTCACTTCGAAGATGGAGATTCTATTACCTAAAATTCTACATTGCAACTACTCAGATATATCAACTAATAAGTCGATCCGATGACTTATATGCTTATTGGAGTTGTAAGTAGCTCAATTAGTGGCAACAGTAAAAACACTGCAATTCTTTAACTATTTACAGAAAGTTGGTGTGGTATTACTCTGATACATAATAAAATGGCATCCAAATATGTAAATCATTCAAAAACGTGATGATATAATGGGTGTAAATAAAATACCTGCGATTAACACATCGAAATTGCGAAGGTCTTTCATTCACCTCGTCCTCGGGAATATTAAGGACATCCGAATTCACGGGGTAGTCGAACACTTAATCCATAAGGTACACACGTGGAAAGATAACCGATAACCAAATTTTCACCATAACTCTAAGAGAATGATAAGAAATGTTGCTTGGTGTATGAGAATGGAATAATGAGGATACTATATCAACCAAAGACAATCAGAGCGTAGAAAACGAAACTATCAGCTCGAGTTAAACCATTTTTTTAATAGCTGGATAAGGAAACCAGACTTTGTATGTTCCACAAAATAGTTTATGTTATATCTAGTGGAACACACAAGTCTTGTTTCCTTATCCAGTTGTCGTGGCGTTCCACGAAGTCCAGCCTTCTCATATTAGTTTCATATTATGAATGCTAAAATATTAAAAAAAAAGATTGCCAAAATGACACGTATATATCAGCTTATTCCTAATTATGTGGTCTGGTTTATTATAAACATAATATGGAATGCAGACAATTTTAGTATAACAAATATTTACTGCTCGATATCAATAAAGTTTTTCTCTAATCTACATCTACATTAATACCCTAAAAGCCGCCTTTCGGCGTGTGGTAGGGGGTGTAAACACCAGTTGAATCTAAACTAACTTCCTTATTCGGTTATTGTCACGTATCGTTCGCGGAAAGAATGAATCTCTAAAACGATTCGTCCTAGCATCTATTACTCTTAACTTACGGTCATTATCGGATCGACCGACGTAGCAGGGGGGTTGCATGATACCGATTGTATCTTCCGAAAATGTAGTTTCCCTGAATTTATTAAGCAATCGCAGCCTAGCTTCCAATCTCATTTCTTTCAAGGATTCCCAACCTACGTCTGAGAGCATTTTTGTAACGCTTGCTTTTTTATCATAGCATTTCTTAACAAAACGAACCGCTTTACGCTGCACTTTCTCGAGTTCGCGAGTACACGTTTCATCCGCCGGATCCCATATACTTGCCGCATATTCCAGAAGGGGTCTGACCAAGGTAAAATAACATGGCTCTCTCACCTTTTCATCGCATTTACCGACAATACGCTTTACAAAGCCAAGCCTTTTACTTGCTTTGCCGCAGATTTTTCGAATATGCGCGCTCCAATTTAAGTTATTAGTAATGTTGATCCCGAGGTATTCAACTGAATCTACTACTTTGATATTAATTCCATTAATTTTGTACGAGTGATTTGGACGCAATTTTTTCTTTTCGAAGAAATTAACTACGGAGCATTTACCTGCGTTAATATCTAATTCCCATTTTTCGCACCACCTTTGGATGAGGACTAAATCGTTTGAGAGAGATGTCCGGTCTTCTTCGTTTGTTATTTCCCTATATATAACCGAGTCATCCGCAAATATCCTCACATTGCTAACTATCTTGTCACTCAAGTCATTGAGTAATGAAGTAAAGTAG
The DNA here is from genome assembly GCA_947579665.1 of Sympetrum striolatum. Lineage (NCBI taxonomy): Eukaryota > Metazoa > Arthropoda > Insecta > Odonata > Libellulidae > Sympetrum > Sympetrum striolatum. Next base: position 103,445,652 of record OX388341.1, on the reverse strand, counting down.
AATGGTATAGGGTACATAGAGAAAACGTATGGTATGAAGACTTTAGAAACTCACACATTATATATTTTACGCTTCACCTATGTATATATTCTTGAGCCAAATATAGCAGAAGTATTATATAATCCACTCTTTTCTGCAAACTATTTACACATCAATATCAGTAAGAGGTTTGTGGTATAACACCAAGAAAGAAGTCTTCTATCAGGAAACATACATCGCAATGGTGGCCTTAATATTTAAATGTTCATAATAGAACGAAGTTAGCAAAACATCAATGGAGAAAAGAGAGGAAGGGAGAAAGTGTATAATTGATGGAGTAATTAAACTTTTTAGTGGCCGCAGGCATTAACGACCAGTTTTCACCCACCTGTAGCAGCCCGTAGTGTCTGGTTTGTATCAGCACGGAATCCAGGAAGGTGAAGGAGATGAGGGCTGCCGTCCAAGGCACCAATTCTTTTTCGTTGGAAAGGTACCGCGTAACACCAAGGGCGATGCTGTAGTTGAGCCTCCCACCTCTCGCCAGGGAAAACGCGTCATCTATAATTTGCGCCCTCGTGACATCGGGCAGAGAAGTCACTGATCTTCCGATGGGATTCTTAAGTCCCCCTTCCGAATCTCCGAGCAGCGCATTGCTCAATAGGCGCCAATTACGTTCATCGTAATTTACTCGGTAGAAACCTAGGAAAATGAATTAGAGAATACTAAATGGGTAAATTTGATGCAATTAAACAATACTTGCCGATATGTGAGAGACTTACATTTTAACATTCACATTCATCCTGAAAGTCAGAAATCACTTGCAAGAAGTTAGAGGTATGGTACTGTAATTTACTTTCCGTTTGGTTTTAGGTGTTATGAGTTTGATTAATTTCACTCTTCAACAAATCCAAGGTTTATAATGCCAAAACTGAGATCCAGGTAGAATACATATCATGAAAAAATATACAAGAAGTAATCTAAAAATATTGACTTAATCATTAACAGCCAAGGGTTAATGTCAGGCATCGAAACCTTGATCGTGGTGTTAGTTTCTTTTGTGGTATTATATGGTTCTTAGTTAACTTCTTCTTTTTATACAATGAAAAGTTTCTTATTCGTATATTTTTTGCTTCGACATTTATTTTGAAGAAATATTAGTAGAAACGTGTATTTTTAACAGGTTCTGATGATTATATGAAAGAGAAATAGCCACTCGGTCCATTAATAACTGAAATCCTCTGATTTTTAATATGGAACGGTTGTTTAGAAATATAAAAACTTCGAAGAAAGGCTGGCAAAAATGAACTAGCCTCTGAATAAGAGAATAAAGTGGAAAGTGGATACACAAGCCCTATTGTCTACCACAGTTTTAAGAGTCCTAGCTCAGAACACACTGACCTCGAGAGCCCGTTACCACTTTCTGCACGAGAGAGACTCTTTTAGCCACTCTTCTCTGTAGGGGGTCACTTTCTCAGTGTCGAATATCGACATAAGTTTACGCGCCAAAAATATATGCAAAGTTAGAGTACGTGTGGGCAGGCGTGCATGAAAGAAAGGAATGGGAGGCGTATCCCCTCACCCGTTTCCTGCAAGTTGAACAGCACCCAGACGTCCGCCTTCGGAAGACTCCCCGCCGGGAGGTCCTTGTCCCCTTCTCCGCTCAGCAGCCACAGTCGGGGGGTCGTGTTGTGGAAGGCCCTCTCCGTTGCAGACGTGTACGTTATCGGCACGTGCCACTTTTCCTTCGGCGGAGGATGCGAATCGTCATCTGAAGTCGTTTTAGTGCCACCAGACTTCAGAATGAATCGTTCCTGAGAATTAAAGGATATTTCTTGAGCACCTCTGGTCGACTAGATTATTCGGGTAGTAGTTGGACGTGAGACTTTTTATCGGAACAGATATTCAATAGTAGCTGTTTTATAACCATTTAATACACTTGGAATTATTTTTAGCGATTTCCCTCTAAAGAAGAATGAATTCCTTTTTGGCCATGATCTTTCCGACAAAGTTGTGTAGAAAACGATTTGAGGGCGAATATGGAGGCGCTCACTGGAGTGAGACAAGAGCGTTGTGCTAATATCGTCTCCAAACTAACTCAACCCAAAAGTTTCTTTCAGTATCCATCAACAGTTGCAAAAGTTTCCATTGAATCTCTGTTCGTAGTTTCTCCCAAGTTCGTCTATTCCGAACGTTATCGATTGGTGTAGTGAGAACATTAAAGAATTTGACATTCAGGAACGCAAATTATTTAAAGAACAAATATTACACCAACAAATGTATTTTATAGATTCCGAGACTAATAATGTAACCAATAGCGAGCAGAAGCGATAGGTAGTTTGGGTTCGAGAACGTCGATTCCTGCGGAAATTGGAGTCGTATATCTTGTTCATAGGAAAGTTAGCTTCTCATGATAGGGTTCGAAACTTTGCTTAAAGGAACTTCCAGACATGATCAAAGAGCGAATCCGAGCTCCATCGTAGAGGGGGATGGTGATTCTTGAGTTAATAAAATAATCTAGACAGCAGTGAGTTGGCGAATTGATTACTAACCCACTACAATCGATTCAGCATATTGCAATTAGTTTTAACATCCTATGCTGCTAAAATTGGGTTACATATTGAATATAAAATAGAGAAGGAAAATTTCTCTCCTTAACCTGTACCATTTGAATGACAGTAAAAATTTGATACTTCGTAAGACGTATGTTTTGAATATTATAAGTGAATTATAAGAATCCGGTACCGCTTGAAAATATGAATAAATGAAAACGTGTTTCAGGAGTTTAAATCTCTTGAAAATAGACAAGAAAACTCTTAGGTTAGCGAGGAGAGTGTATTAATTGTGATTACGCGTCGACGGAGGAAATGGGTCAAATATTGAAGAGAGGGAAAAGAGAGGAGAGTAATTTAGGATGGAATGCCAGAGAAGAGACCGAGAGGAATACATAAAAATTGTTACAAAGGTATATGTTAGATGACATAATGGGTGTGGTAAGTTACCAATAAAACAAAGAATTGGTGTTGGATAGAGAATATTGAGGCATTGAACCAATTGAATGGTGGGACACTAATACAGGAATTAATTTTTTTGGGCATATTTGTTTACCAATCTAAAATTGACCTATGATATACCGTAATAAAACATTCTATAAAGCGTTTTTTAAAGATAGCATTATTATAAGGTACTAAGGATTAATATACATGTTTGTTCGCATTGCAAGAAATTTTAAGACAACATCACATTGAAACAATACATTTTTGCATGTGCTTCCAGACTGAAAGACTATTCTATAAGTTGTTGTAGAAACCATTCCAATCCAACTTAAGGAGAACAATTACTATTGTCATCTGATACTTTCAGTCTACTCGTGTTTTTAATATTAATGCTTTGAGATATGTTCTCTTTTAATATTCATGATCCGTCATCGTTAAAAAGAGACTATCGTTTGGTTTTGATCGAATGACGCGCAGTTTCTAGATCTGAATGTAATTCCTCATTACGATGAGTCATCATCTGGCTTTATTCCATCACAATGGCTTAAATATAAACCCCACGATAATCTCTTTGAGATTACTCACTTGAGATCTTCTCAGAACCTACCGTCTCTGGCCCCTTGCCATTGTTTACATCTACCTTTCCTCGCAATAATGAAATGACAGCCGTCCAATAATATGTGACTGTCCTTAAGTGGCTGGTTATATACTGCTCCTTTAATCCCGGAAGTAATGATGAATAGGCGATTGATTCTCTTTCGATTTCCCTTGCTAAGCTTCCATTATGTACAGCAAAGTATACTTACACCGGCTTATAACTTCATAATTATAACTAAAATTTTATCACTTGATGATGAAAAATCCATTTTTTTCATTAGGTAGAGATTATAATTTACGGTGAAGCTCAATTTTTTCACAAAATATTCCAAGGTTTTGTAGAAAAGTAGTAAACCATTCATTGCTTGGAAAACAAGACGCTTTTTGGTGAAATAATATTAATGATGATGAAGGGCGAGAAGATGAAAGATCATCTTCTCTCCCTTCACTATGCATACATTTACCTTTTCGCTTCAGACACGTCCATACATATTTTTATTACTTCCCAATCTTACGTTAATGCACTACGTCCCTTTACCTTGAGATTACCACATACACTCTTTCTGGGCCTGTCCCTAGATTTAGTAGCACACACGCATTGCAATGCTTGATTTTTGTTGGACCTCTACCATTACCCAACACAAAGTAGACGCTTCTTTCATATTGCTTCCGCTGACCATTTTCAGTCCACATTGATTCATTACTATAATTTTTACCTGAGATATTCTGGCTGATCCATCTTCGTAATTTCTCGTGACAGTGACGACAGGGTATCCCTCTTGCAGAGTCCATGTATCCATGACGTCTTTGACTGATAGGCCGTAAGGGAGGACTCTGGACTCATTGGAGACTGTCATCGCCTCCTTAGTCAATGATTCCCATAGATCATCCTGCTCCGCGTTGCCATACGACCTGGTGGTGCAAAAGCAGAGAGTTTGTTCAAATAAAGCAAGAAGATATGAATAATATGGTCTTTACTTTTTCAGATTGGGAATAAATTAATATAAAATTTATTTTAGCATTAGAATTTAGGATGCTATTCCAATAAAATGAAGTATGCCGTGTTTTTATTGTTTAGTATGCAAACAACAAATCATAAACATGTCAATGTAGAATGTCTTGAAAACTGGTTTAAAAATATGAGACTTACATTACTTATGTTTCTCTGTGATTCTTAACCCCCTTAAACCTCTTATGAATCCATAAAATACTAATCTATAACTAAATTAAAAGATATCCGTGACTATATTACTAACCATTTCATGAGATACTTGTTGAGGCCTCTTCTAAAAGTCTCCTCTCCAAGAGTATGATTTAACATTCGGACAAGACAAGATCCTAGAAAATGAAAATGTTTTTATTCAGTTAAAATTAAATCGTTATAAAGGGTTCAGAAAATGCCAAATCTATTCACCGAGAACAATCAACAGTTCATAATACTATAGGATATACTATTTGCGGCTACTTGAAATAATTGCTCGATTGTCCATCATATGCAGATTAAACATTAGAGGGATGAGAGACCTACAGATATCTTTCTTTTTTCAAGATGCAAGATTTCAAAATGTCATATTTAATAAGGAGAGAATGACTTTATTTTTCTGAACAAGCCTTCTGCAATATGTGCCACGCGTGGTGCATAAACGCAAGGATGAGATGCATATACCATACCTAATAAATTTCAGCATATAATGCAGGATCCACGATCTTTGTGAATTGATATCGAAAGGTAGACTTTTTAATTCGAGGGTGGGGAACAGGGTTAATGTATTAGTCTGTTTAGTTACGGTGTTCGCACAAACGTATTTCAGATGTTCTTGCGGACACTCTTATTATAAATGAACATACAAAAGATTAAAGAATACTAAACACTAAGACTTTCAGGCTTAAATTTGGTAAGAATTTAATTATTAATTTTCGTCTTTCTTCAGAAATTTTGGATTAATGATATTCATTAAAAGAGGAATTCCAGAAATATATCAAGTATTACTTTTCAAGCTTCCAAACTTAGCTAAATTAGGCTATTAATTAATTAATGATATACTTTGCAGATATTTCAATCACAATAAAAAATAAACACAATTTCTTTTGTAGGAAAATTGTTAATTTGCTTCAATTAATTCTTAGAATAGAATTCGTTGAATGCTAAGAGAAAATCCATTTAAAACAACCTTTTCCGTATGAGACGGAGTCGAAGAGCTCAGCGATGGCTGCTGCATCTGCGGTACTCGCCTTTCCAGGAGAAACAGCGTGCGTCGATCGAAGACTGTCTTGAGACAAAGTGATCTGAAGTTCCTCAGTCACAAACCTGTCCAGCATTTTCCAATCAGGCTCGACCTTAACGAGGTTAAAATGAAAGACAGAAGCTATTAAAAGTTTCACAATAATACTTGAATCGGATAATCGATAAATTTATCTTTGTCCCTCTGACAAGGTATTTCCCATTCTTGTAATTAATTTACTAAATAATCTTAATTTTCGTTTGGGATGAACGTGTATTAACGTGAAATAAGTCAAAACTTGGGGTGAAGTTTACCATTAAATTTTTTATACGTTTTTAAACGTTTTTAAATACAATCAATCGATTCGACCTTTGTGGAAAAGTAAAAATCTATTTTGTTTGCATATACGTCTATGTTTGTCATAGCATATACATCTAAAGCTATATTTCAAATCAGCGTATCAGTCATTAATATGTTTCATCATTGGACAGAAATACTGATAGTAATATGAAATGTTAATTTTTATAGCTGGTGAATTAGAATTGGTCAAGTTGAAAGGTTACGAAATTAAAAAAAAATGAAAAAATATACGAATATTATCACCTTTGTAAATTACATGACATAAAATTGATAATAACGGACAATATTGATTATTTTACTCTTAATCTTCAGAGGTACTCACATGATTCGTACCAATGTACTCCACATACGTCGCAAAACCTTCATTGAGCCACAGGTCATTCCACCACTTCATCGTAACTAGATTTCCAAACCACTGATGAGCCAGTTCATGTGCCACTGTCAATGCCACTTCCACTTTGTGGGCAGTGCTGTCTTTAACTGGGTCGTACAGAAGGACCGATTCCCTATGTGAAATAACAGACACGAATATCATTCCGAGAGGGCACAGTTGTCGAAAAGATATTACTGTGAGGAAACTCGATCAAGTATTAATACATTCTAAATTTGGAAATATTAAAAAAAGCCAAGGATGCTGTACAACATTATCAAGGGAATTTTGGGGCTGTTCGAGGGACTCATTCGTCTGGGACTATGCTTATTCTGATCACCATAAAATTAACAGTATCGGGCTTGTTAGCATACCTTTAATTAGGTGTAACTTTCACTCATTCTTTATTTAAGAAGATTTTGTTTGAGTAATAATTTAACATATGTTACATGGTTCTATATAATATATTTATTGAATATAATCTAAAATTATTGCTCTCATTTAATATAAAATTTATCCATTACTTATTGAAGTTGATATAAATATACATAAGTCATTATTAATTGTGTAATCTTCCAGCAATGAAGTGACTGCATTTACTATGGTGAAAAAAATTATAATTTCGGCTAAACTGACGTTTTTCTCTCCAATGAGTCCATATAGGTAGATTTACTATACAATCCGTTTTGACTTAATGCGTGATTAATTCTCATGGTTCTAATTATTTTTGCTGTACCCGGTTTAGTCCCGATTTTACTCGCTTCTAGGTTTATTAAGTACCGGTTTCTTACCATCGGAATATGGTAAGTCTAATTTATGGGGGTCTAGAACCGATGTTTATGCTATGGGTCTCTGACAGCCTAAATCCACCCACGCTGTATTCATAAATGTTCTGCATGGGAATTAAAGAAATAGTTTACACCTGAATTAGAGCCAATAGAAGGTTCTTTCAGCTTTCAGCCTATGGTAAAAATATGGTTTTGGTTATATGAATGTATATCGGGTCGAAGAAATAAGTTACCTGTATGTAATAATTCCCCAATTTTCCATGGCACCAGCTCCAAAGTCAGGTACAGCGATCATATCCATTTTAGTCATGGGATATTCCACTCCAAAGTAATTCTCGTAGTACTCGAGGACGCGTTTCCCCAATTTCAGGGCGTAGTCGGAGGAGTTGGTGAATCCAGGGCGAGCCCAAATGGAGAACGAAATGTTCTCACCTTTACGAATGTTATTACGACTGCAAGAAGAAATTGGTCGGTTTATAATACCGTGCTTAAAGTAAAGCAGATAAAAATATATTCCTATTTATTAACATTGTAATTAAGCGGGGGATAAAGATTAAATGAAATTAAGAGGTTAAGCGACCGGTAGAAATTAATTAAGATTTTAACAATATATATCCCGTCCCGAGGATCAATGTTGAAAAAGTAACATCATAAGCTTGGATGTACTATTTGATGTAAGAAAATTGCAAGCAGGAAAAGAATAAGCATGATGTTAATACATTAATTAGTTTTGAAAATACTAACTGAATCCTGCATTTATCAAATGCTCATTTATAGCTAACTTTGTCCTAATCTAGAAATACAAATATTCCCCTTTTTTATGCGAAAATAAATAGAAATAAAATAGAATAGAATTATCCACTATTGAATCTTTTCCTTATATCTTAATATTTTTTGTGTAATCCTTTGAACTAAACGGTCTTAAATTCGAACTATACCAAGTATGACATTTAATTAAACGATATTGAAAATAAATATCTGGAATCTGTTTCCGACTTTAATTTCATCAAGCATCGATTTATAATGTATCATATTCATAAATAAGAAGACGAAGGATATTTTTATGATCCGAAAGAAATGTACTCACTCAATAGCATTCTCGCTCATCGGGAAGGTCGTTCTCTCCATCGAAGTCTTATCCGGGGACACCAGGAAGGCCAGCAAATACGTAGACATCGGCGGTGAGGGTTCGTAGTGATCCCATACCCATTGAAGAGGTCCGTTCTTGCTGTTGAATCAAGTAATACTCATTTACATCAGTTACTTTCATGTTCTTCCTAGGTATCATTAAATATTTCCAGCTTCATGCAGATTAAGTCATGGATGATTTTTTATTTATTTTAATTTTCTACATAATGTTATTCTAAAATTTATCTTCCGTGGATTTCATTTAACAAATTCAGCTAAAATAAAATTAGTTAACTGCTACCTGCGAACTGCGTTTATTTCCTTTTTTTGCAAAATGTAAATTTTTCCTTTCACCTCTGAAACTCTTGTAGCTAGTGACTTCATGCAGGAATAAATTCTTACCAAAAATCTGAGTATAAAATTATTAAGGGGATACTGTAGATTTAAACCTCTAATTCATCAAAAGCCGTGTTCGAAATTTTCTTTCTTTACACCAGAATAAAAATGACAAGTAAAACGGCTTTAGGTTAGATGTAAGAAACATACATTTCCGAGGGTCAACAGTGTTTTAGTGAGGTTGAATTAGCTACGTATTTCAGGAATTAAAGCTCTAACGTGATCACATAGTAAATCGGGAGCAGTCGCTGAGAGTAGATCAGAAGCAGTTACATTCCAGATAAGCCATATGGCTTTGTTTCGACATGCTGACGTGATCGTGACTGTTCCTTCTCCAAAACTTTCGTCCATACTTTTTTTTCTATTTCAATTCGCAATATAGAAAGTGGGTCGCGTTACCAAATTTCGATCGAGATTAAATTCGATGTAGATAGCAAATTCTGTAGATAATATAAAAATTGCAGTTTAATTACCTCTTAGGATCACTGCGAAATACTTGGGATCATTTCTCCTAGACCTACAGAAACGTATGATACTATTCTATTTTGCTCAGACTAAAATATTATTGACTTCATAAGATGTGAATTGCAGTTGCGAATAATATATGCTCTATTAGCTATAAATAACATCCGCAACGCAAATCGTAACATACATCCCTAGTTCGAAAGCATGATAACACTGAATGACACTATATATAGGCCGACAAGTAAATAAGGCATGGTTGAAATATATCTTTTAAATGATTGGTGATCTAATGTACATATCTTAATTCGGATCCACTAATTTGCCATAATAACTCTCACTATGTACAAAACAGTATTTTAATAAGCCATTGTGATAAAATAATGGAGTTAATTGGCGATTTCTAAGTAACATTAATCCCTCTAGTAGTTCAATAATAGAAGAGTTACGAAAAAGTAATGAGGAAAACACTCGATGCAGAAGAGGTTTATTACTTTCTTAATTAAATATGAAAGTACCATGTGTTAATAAGCGCAAAAATTAAGTCTATATGGAATTCAGTATCAATTCACGTATTATTTGAAATGGGCACGCAACTCTTTTAGGTTGGTAGATATCGTGGATAATACCTGGAGTTAAAAAAATGAGAAAGTAAATATTGCATTTTCCTTTTCTTATGAAATTAGTGGGAAAACAAAAACAAATTTCGGATAAAGCAGGTGACAATCTTTTGCATCATAAGCATAGCATGCATGCAAGAATATTAATGAATATTTTTTATTAAGATCCCGTCATTCAAGTATTTTAAGGGGATTGTTATATTTCTAGCTTAGAGTTTTACTAAAAACCGGATTAAAATATATTTTCATCATCGGAGTCACCCAACTTCAACTATCTAAGGCCCTCAGGCGCGACCATAAGATATCTTTTGAAGGCCTTGCCATAAACGTTTCGCTTCCTTGGCGCGTGCGCGTGCTTCGCTCTGTCTTTCGGTCATCGACACGGGCGCAGCTCAGTGTATAGCATCAGAATGCATGCGAGATTGGCATCACATTTCAAGATGTATTTGAATAATCCATCCCATATATGCGAGAATCTCATTAATCAGTAGCATTATATTCATTTTAATATATCTGTGCTCAACTGTCTGATCTTCGTACACCAAAAGAAAAGAAAAATACAAGGATAACAGCCGTGTAAACATCAAAACTAGAAGTCCTTGGTTTGAGACAGGGACATCTCAATAGTTTTACTTTTCTCATCATAGGTTTTAAGAATCACACCTCGTTCAGGAAAGTAAACATAGCTTTGTTTTATCCAAAAGAGAAATTGTTACATCAATTATAAAAGCTGGATATATTTAAAAAGAAACATTTGAATTAAAAATTCTACCATATTTACATAAAGAGCCACCTAATATACTAAATGCATCACTGATTGTTATACAAAAGCAGAAATAAGGTATTTTCTTGCCCTGGGACTCTTGAGATTAAGTGAGTAGAGTAAGGTCATTAAACTATGTTTTCTTTTCCGACCTAATAAATAGAATTTTCTTTATTTAAAGCGGCAAATTTCTTCCCACCATGTATAGCTGAAACTATTTTTAATTAATAGAATTATTTTTTGGCTATGAATGTATTATAATCTATGTATACATGATATGTAGTACAGTTTTGCGCCAGATGCATAGCATGGTTATAATTCATTTGCACCTGCAGTTTTGAAGCGGATATGCTCAGTCGCTCCCTTATTACTCAGTCCAGGGAAATTAAAGAGCGGATCAAAGCATTTCCTGGCGAGAAAATTCCATATTTTATTAGTGAATGCAGCCTTTTCCGTCTTCACGCAGCAGAAGATTTTTCTTGGAAAAGTTAAATTTTGTAAGACCGTTCTCTTTCTTGCTAATACTTTCACTTCCTTATTTACATCTTCCAATCTAATTCTCTTTTCTAGAAACTCTTTACTTTCTTTCAATTCATTAATTATATTTGAAGAAAAAATAAAAATTTTCAAAACAACTGGGGGGAATTTCTACAGACGTGCTGCATAAATATGGCGAGCTCTCACATTTCTTCATGTTTAAATTTATTTTACTGAATAAAAGAATAGAAAACGAAATAGTGAGATTTTTTAATCAATCTTGCTTTCTCGTATGCCTAGAGAAGTGAGCATTTGCATACTTATTTAAAGGCTGATCTGCATATAACTTTAGTCAGAGGGCTACAAATGCTTCAAAACTTTTGAGAGAGAAAACAAATGCGTCTCCCTAATAATTTCAGATAATTTTTATTATTGACGTATAATACGATTTAGATTTTATATTAATCTGATAAAACTGTATGGATTTATATTCAATTTTAAAAACATTATTTTAAAACTTTCAATCAAATTTAGCTTTCTTTTAGTATAATAGAGTTCAATTCTAAATACATACTCTTTTTATTAATTTATCATATATTGAATAAAACTGAAGGATAATATATATCAGAAATATTTAGAGTGAATTTAATTTATCTATTTGTTTTTTAACTGAGTTATATTCACGATTCATAGTAATACGAGAAATTATGTAAAGAAAAATCTGTTCATTGATCAATAGTATGATGAGATGAGGTGATAATAGTCTCAATTTAGCCAAATACACTGTATTTATGCTATTTTTGTGCAGTTATATGGCTATAAAACTTTGAGAATTATGACGTCATATTATCGACGCAGAAGGGAGTAAAAGTGGAAGCATAAATCTGCTCGTAAAAGTTCCATTCATAACTTTTCAGCGAAGACTTCAGCTGGATCGAACAGATCGATAAAATGGTTTATTTTCCGAAAGCAACTAGATTACGACTTTGCCATTTCTAGGAGCCATTTTTATGACTTTGCTGCAGAAACAAGTTCAATGCGCTGTGTCCTCTGTAAAATTTCAAGTATCTTTCTATGGACTGTTCCTGTTATTTTCTAAGAAAGAATGTCCTATTAAATTTCACATTCGAATGGGATTTAAATGAAACTGTGAAAGTTTGAATATTGTGAATCCATTTAATCTTATATTAACTGGAAGAAAACTATGGCATTTTTATTAAAACGTAATAAAAATAGTGTTTGAAAGCCGTTTCTGCTTCTGCACACATTGATTTGAGGGAATTCTTAGAATTCTTATTCTTAGGAGAATTCTTTTCTAAATTGGAGAAGGAAATTGGTAATGTAGTGATATGTAAGAAAAAATAGGGAAATTATATCCATGTATTTATGATATGATATTCAATTCGGAAAAGATGATGGTGGACTAATTTAATTTTTAATGGGAATTCAATAACTAGATAATTTGATAGATTCATGGAGGAAAACGTATTATTTTTGTTTAGATCAGCAAATTATACGTTCAAGACTTGATATACAAGAAAAATAATTTGTCACCTATATCTCAAATCTGAAGGCAAATATTTGTAAGTTAATATCCTAACACTATGAAAAATCATGAAATATAAAATTTTCTACTTATCGTTTCCACAATTATGAAAGCCGCGCGAAAATTTAATTTCGAGTCGTCATTGAAAAATAAAAAATCAAGTATTCAAATATTTGAATACAAAAATAAAAAAGTCATTTTTTTACAAAATTCAGTTAAGACTGCATAAGGTAATTTGAATGTATATGTGAAATACCATGAGCTTGTTTCACCTCTTAGGAAGCGATGTCGTTCATAAATACGTGCTTGCTTTTATTCATCGACTGATTTTTCTTGTCTTTTTATGGTTTTAGGAGTTTTCTTTTTTTGTTTTATGCAACTATCTCTTTTCCACTCATCGTGTTGCTTCCCGGTGGCTATCGCAGAAACTGCGCTATTTTCGAATGATTCACCCATTCCATTTCTTTCACATATCTTCCTTATCGTTCCTCATTATCCCGTTTAAAGAAGCTGCCCTCATCGCAGCTGACACAAGCTCAACATTTCAGCGGTGCGTCATAACCTGCCTACCTTGCCAACTCTTCCGCTGCTCCTTACGCAATGCTCGCGAGATAAAACAAAGTTCACTCTTCGTAATCAGGAAAAAAAGATAAATGAAATCATGTAACAACCATTCGGCGGCAACTTCCGTCTCGATGCCATTACGCAGGAAGAAAGCCGGTTGGGGGTCTCAATCATGTGAGATTCCTCACCGCAGCCAATGGATGAAAAAGAGAAAACTTAGCGAGGATAATGGCTAGAGGGTCTCAGACAACTATCTTAATTTTGGTGTGAGGTTTCCGGGCAACGACATGAAGTGGCGTCCTTCGTTATGGCCACTCATCCATCTTTTACTCACACGAGTTCGGTGGTCCGTATCCTCATGTTGGACAAGGTGAAGCCGATCTGCGGACGGCCGAGGCTGACCAGGAAGCGCGCCTTGAAGGCGGGCTCGTCGAAGCAGGGGAAGGCGTCGCGGGCGTACACGGACTCGAACTGCGTCACGGCGATCCATCTGTGGAGGAAGAATTCATCTTTATTTATAAAGTGTATTTTAGTCGAAGATGAGCAATCTTACAATAAATCCATTTCAGAAAGGGGCTGAAGTATTCAATTGGTATTTATTAGGAGGAAACCAGTATTAATTATGGGGAGAAGAATGTACCGATAATTTATTAGCCCGATTCTCTGACTGGTGTAAATCAAAACATAAAAAATGTTATATTCTTATTCTACACAAGCTATTTTCAAAACTTAATACTTTTTCACTTAATAACTTAACAAACCATTATTAATCGAAACTTTCATAAAAATCGATGAAATTCACCGTGAAGGTGTAGTCTCAATTCAATAATAAGTATCTGCTTCTAATTTAAGTTTATACATTTTATTATAATTACTATAGAGAACACAATTTTAATCGTATGATACCTCAGTATGGACTGTCATTTGAGTACTTAGTTTTTTCAGAGGATAAATATAAACAATGGTTTCTTGTTTACTTAGAGCACCAGGTTTACCTCAGTCCAAGCCCAATTATATGATAATTTTTCTTTCCCTTATACTCTGCTGATAGCAAATTCTTGTAATAAGAGCGCTTGATTTTATTCTGACTACATTCAATTTAAATTGTATAAATTTACCCTTTAATAGTTATAATGAAATAGAACTGATGTTCTGTGTCATTCAAGATCAAATTATGTTTAATTGAAATTTATCGTAATGAGTGAAATGGTAAAATATATTTATAATTTCACTTTTTACCTAGTCCTGCCACAAAATCGTGTCTGAAGGAGTTAATAGTAAGGATTAAAATTTTTAAGTAACAACTCCTCTGAATTCATGTAAGCCGAATTCTCTGTTCAAATATGGTAAAAGTTAAGTGTCTGAGTTATAAAGCCAAAACTTTGGCAGCCGAAAAGGAAGTTGCACAACAGAGTTCACACATTTGTCCTTTTCCTTTCTCATGAGGTCATCTCCCAATATATGGTTTAGAATGGCAACGAAAGAGATGTGAAGAGGAAATATTCGGTCTAGATTAACCCTATGTTTTCTATACAGGAAGGGATAGCGCGATGACGAAAATTTGAAGCAAAAGGAGAGCATATTGTTCAAAAGTAATTTGTATTGCTCTCGCTATGTGGATAAATAGAGTGTGATTGTGTAGCTGCTGTTTATGGACAAAGTCCTGCACTAAAGGAACTTTTTTAAACTTCTCCGCACTGCAAAGCATTACGGTGGGGCAGAATAGGCAGACGGAAATATTAATAACGCTGCATTACGCAGCAAACAAGGGGAAATAAAGAGGAGGAGGGAAGGAAGACGTGCGTGAGAGAAAAGGATGGAAGGCGAACAGATGTGCGCGTTTGAGAAATGCGGCGTCGGAAGAATAAAAGGGTTAAGGCGAGGAGTAATATAGTGCCGCGGGAAAGGTGCCTGGAATTCGCAAATAAGTCGACGTAAGGGCGATAGTGCTGATGGGGGGAAAAAAGAAAATTGGAGCAGATAATTTCTGCACCAAAAGAGCATGTTTTCTATTGAACGGATATTAATAATTTTGATCGAAACCACTATTTTTTGGAAAACAAAAATTCTGTCCGAGTACAGTTAATTTTACTGTAGCTTTGTTGACTTTCCTGAGTGATTATATTAATGATTTTATGTACAAAGAAACAGAATTGTTAAAATTGAAAAGGAATATGGGGTATTTTTGTGATTATGTTGAGTAATGAGAATTCTTTCATGCTTAAGCCAAAATAATATGATCGAAAATTGTAGTCCTAATATCTCGTATGTATTTTTTGTGATTTAAATTTTGGTTTTGCTCATTGGTTTAATTTCTATACGGGGGTCCTTTGAAAGGATTTATCTCGGAAGCATAAAAACTTGAATTTCTTGTTTACCCTTCGCGGTTCTTGAAGACGAATGACGGAAAATATTAAAAATCGAGCATAAAAGATTGGAGGCGATAAAAATGTTCCGCTAGAATGTAATAATGGATTCAAGGAGGCTGAACGGCGTACGCGAAAGTTACCGAGAAAAAGGAGCGAAACTGGAAATCATCGAAAACGGAAGGAAAGTTAAGTTATCACAATTGATTACTGCAAAACATTCCGGAAGCTCGAAATAAAGTAAAACTTTGGGGGAAATGATAATAGCGAGTATTGTATGCAAAAGGAAAATAATGCGTACTCAAGGAAATGGAATAGAAACATTTGAACCAAATATCTATTGCACATGATAGTCTTCGTTAATTGTAAAATAACTTGGTTTATTGTGAAGTTTTCAGCAGGCTTGGGTTTATATCTATAATCGTTTTTAATCACACTATGAACGATACTTTATTTCGCGAAAGAGAGCTGACATTTCCCATGTTTCGCTGGCATTTTTTCGCATGCGAACTGTGAAAACACATTGATATGTCTGCAGGATGGTGAAAGGTTTGGCAACTTGGTGATATAGAGAGATGAGGGATGGGAGTGGCTTTTGAAAGAGAGCTGAATACAGACATATGATAAGCTGCGGGAGAGAGGGCGAGCGGAAACAGAGCAAGTCATAAAATGGAAAAAAATCCGGATGAAAATGGAAGGAGTTGTAGAGTCGAAGGAAGTGAGGAACGAGTTAAAAATGGTTCTTAAGGTAAAGGAAGGAATTGGATTAAAAGGTTATAAGTAGTAAAAGAGGGGAAAAGCGCATCAAACATCCTCCTGACGTACCACGGGGTGCAATAAAATCCGCGCATCGCAAGCATTAACTGGAGTGCGACGCCGGCAAACTCCAAGACGGAAGCCAAGAGCTCTCTCTCTCTCTTGGCTTTTCTTTCTCGTACTTGGGTAATCGAGTCATTACTGCATGATTTACATTTTTAGCGCTCGAGGCCGTTTTGTCGTGCTTGGTTCGGTGATATATTAGTCCCGCATGCGCCTTGTTAGACGTATATCGCTAAAGAACGGAGTTTGGGCCTCCTCGAGGACTTGCTTTTTCTTCCTCCAATACACGTCCTAAAGTAGAACGTCTTGTGACCGAGTTTGGACCGATGATTTCGGAATACGCAATTTCTTGAGCTTAAGCACACATTTACTGGCCTTATAAATGAATGAAATCGACCCGAATTTAATCGACCACTGTAGTTCGGCATAAGAATTGTTTTATTTCTTTCCCAGAATCGAATATTAAATCACTTCAATCTTTCAATACCTTTTGTAAACCAGATTGGCGTCCTCTTGTATTTCTGTAAATGACAGTTATTTTACAATGGGAAGAGTACCTAAGTATTCATGTCGTGCTTTGTTTAGGAAATTAACTATTAACTTATGATTTTTTAGCTATAAATATAAATGAAAAGTTAGTCTAATTAAACATTTAAAAGATCGTTATTAATTCAAAAAATAAGGCTTTCAACAGATATTAGTTCAAATAACTTACATCAGTTTCAGCATCCAACGGTTGGATTAGTAAGGTGGGAATGAAACAGCTTGAATATACAAGACTCAATGAGTGTCATATAATCATACCATATTTGTATGAGCCTCCAATAAATCTACATCTTATAGTAAGAACCTAAATTATAATTGTATAATACGTACATAAATATTCATTAATAAAAACTACTCGTTTATTACTTTATTACTTAACTCTGAGGCATTTTTGGTACATTTAGACAAGTTGTAAATGTAAATACTATTGTTGTATGAGTGAATAATTTCCCTCAGCGATTCTCACTAGAAAGAAATTCATAGACCCCGCTAGACCAAATAATAGATTTCATCATCTTTTAAAATGAAGTAAGGATAATTTAACTTTGAGGCATAAATCGGTTTTCTGTCATGTAGTATTTTCAAAATTTCACTGCCATCCTTTCCCATCTGTTGATTTCTAAAGCACCCTTTTCACCCCCAACTCTACTTCCGATAATTTACCCTGAGAAGGACTTACCTCTTCTCCCCCGTCACGGAATCCTTGAAACTGCTCTTGTAGTAACCGTAAAGGTTGTCCTTTAGTCTTCCCACGAACGGTAAGACGAGTGTGTAGTTCGAACCGGCGACCACACCTTCTCCTCCTAGGTGAATGGTGTAGATTTCGGTTGCATTCTCGTATGAGTGACTCAGAACTGGCACCTCTTCGGTATGGTTCTTTGATGCATCCGTTGGTTCACAACTGTAGGCATCATCTTGATCCTCAGGCGACGTCCTGATGAAGATATTACACTGAGTTAGCTTGCATTGAAAAAATTTAAGTCCGAAAGGAATTGAATCAATATCTATTATTATTATTACCCCATTTTTCAGTGTTTAAAAATATTTAGATTAGCTTAGAATGAATGGATAAAATAAACGACTCGCGTAGAAAAAAATTGTATAAATTATCTCAGAAATTCGAACCTTTCTTAAAGAAAAGTTTGGAATTTTTTGCTCATAACCATAAAAATCTTTTAATTTAAAGTGCATGCTGAAAAGCATATATTATAAGACTAAAACTTTTTATAAAATTTCAAATAAAAACAATGGATAAAATTGATATTGCTACTGAAAATTCATATAAAAATAACATTCATTACACATTAGATCTCAATTTATATTGGATTCTAGTTGGATGAGAAGGATCATCAGAGAAAAACTCAAGAGATGATGTTACTGTGAAATTATTAAGCAGAAAAACTTTATTTTAAACTTGAAATAAATTCAAACATAATGTGGTTTAAATTAAACCAAAAGATGCTTCTGGATTCATCATTTTATGGAATTCCCTTTTATAGCATAGACTGTGACGCGACGGAGGCTGGCATCGGTCCATAATAAATATTTATATGGCGAACTTAAAGGGAATCTAGGACGGATCATCGATCCAAAAAAATAAAAATCATTCAGAGCAGTGATGAAAGCAGAGAAGATTGGCAACGGATGGTTAAATGCATCGCTGGAAAAAAAAGAAGCTTATAAAACCTCTCGCGATAAAACAAAATTCGCGGGAAGAAAGTTGGCACCGGGTTGAAAAGGTGGCTCGCTCGCGAAGTAAACAAAGTCTTCGAGTTAATTTCCCATCGGACCACTTCCGCCTTCTCGCTTTACAGGCTTCCTCTTTTTCCTTTCATCAAACCTCCAACCTGCTTTAAAAGATCTTGGCAAGATCCCATCGGTCTTTTTTGAGGACGTCTACATCGAAAATATTTGCACCCAACGACGAGGGAGGATATGAAGAGGGCATTTTTTCTGCGATGCGAGGATGTGGGTGAGCGAGGAAGTGGTCTTACTTTCTTACGACCACGCCTTTCTCGGTGACGTTGAGGTTGTCTCCGGAGTGGAGGGCTATGGAAAAGCGGTCTTTGACGTCATTCGAAACGGTCACGTCGATGTAGACGCGTCCCTCGAAAGTGAAGTTCCTCTCTATGTAGGTGAGGAGGCACACACGGTAGCGGTGCGGGGTGATCCAGTTGGGAAGGCGCCTTCCGGCGGGGGGCGTGGCGCCCGATGACCCATCGTAATCGGCGCTTGCAGATGCGTCCTTCAAGGCCAAGGAGGACGCAATGTGACGTAATGAGACAGAAAGAAATATTTTACTTTGAGAAATATTAACTTCACGAACATAACTTCCCTAGAGACGCCATTTAAAACACTATGTTCTAATTAATTCTAAATTATTTAGTCGGACTTCGTGGAAAAATACTGAGGAAGCGTTCACTAGTATATTCTAATTCATTATTTTTTTTTCATAAGTGACTGCCAAAAATATAAGCAGAGTTTAAGTAAAAGAATGCTTTCCCAGTTTCTTGTGAATAGATACTCATTATATTTGACTGATACATCTTTATTTCCCTTGATTATGTTTATCATATTTATGCTTATTAGTTCTTAAGACTGATAATTTCCATAATTCTGAAATATCTTAAAGTTAATAAGATTCCCATTGACCTTAATCATGGCTGAGGTTTTGATTTTGGCATATGAGATTTACAAGAATTTGTTTAAATTTTCAATTGGATGTTAATCATACCATGAAATATTATCAAAAATAAAAATAGTAAACGTATGATCTGATTAACCGCAAAGTTTTTCAGCATAACTAAGACGCATCCTAGAAGAAAAATAGTTGAATGAAAGTTTGATTAATCATGTTAACTTACATTAAAATTTAAAAAGAGCCAAACCTAGTATTTTCCACTCGAATTGGATGACCTGTTTTAATCTTCACGATCATCTTTATTGATCTCAATGGCGTTCCGAAAAGTTGATCCAGACAATCTTGAGTATATATCTTGGCACCAGTTTCCTTTTGATGCTTCTCAATAGTATCATTGTTTAAAAATAGATCGATTATCATGATTACATTCAAAATAATCAGTATTACTTAAAAAGATCATGCAATATAAATTTCAGAAAACTTTCGAGTATATATACTATAAAATTATAACGATATATCATTCAAGATATTCGTGTCTTTTTTTGTGCCACCTCTGCTTGAATAGCACTTTCCAAAGCTCACACATTATCACCACGACCGTAATCTCATTTGAGTATTCTGTTACAGTTCTGAATGCCGAACTTTATCTTGCTAATATTATTTTACACTCAAAATCAATATTTTTTCGCCTTTGTTTTTATCTCCTAGAACCGAATCCAGGATCACCTACTCCATCATACTCACTGAGCCTGCTTAGAGTTCAAAACTGACTGATAATTCTGATAAAAATTCGGGGATGGTATTCAAGATTTGCAATAGAACTTTGGATTTTAAACTCTTTAATTATATTTTTGTAACACACAGTAATTTTCCATTTATTCACTGTTTGTTTGGCTGTATATATGGCCTTCTTCTAGTTCTTTGCATGCTTATTTTGCTTTTTCCCATTGTCTTAATAACCCCAAAACGTGTTTACTGAAAAACTCGAAATGAACCTGCAGAGATTAACGGATCAATGCCGTAAATGTTTACCAATCGACTTGGCAGCAATGGTAAATAATTTTTCCTCTTAATGAATCCAATTATACTTTCCCCGACTAACAAAACGTTTTTTCTCAAATCTACGGCCTATTTCCTACCATTGGAACCAGATGTACCGCAGGTGTTTCGTCCTCTGTTCAGTGGAAATAATATTCTCGTTACCTTTCTCTTCATTGTGATATTGAGGAAACTGTTCCCGATTCAACACTTTTTAAAGCCTTTTATAACCCTATGACTTAAAATAAGTAGGTTATCTCATCATTTAACCGCACAATAGTGGATGAGAATGTGATCATCTAAAGACCATCCAAATATCGCATGTGTGTGCTTTGGTCATTCATTTACGACATCGGGTGTACATGAATTAAAAAAATGATACTTATAGAGAGAAAAAACGAAAATATGTGAAACCAGTGGAGGAAAGCAAACAAAGAATAAACTGATATACAGTGCTTTGGTTTCAACTAATTCAAATAAAAGTAATCAGTTAATATTCCATCAATTCTATTAAGGATATAGAAAATAGAATATATTTCAGAAAGAAATAAGAGCAAAATTAGCTAAAGCATGCTGGTGACGAATAGCGACAACGTGACGGCTATTACTGGAGTACGTGGTTGAACTACATTATGTCCTCCCCGTTCTGCGTATGGTCACTATAATGTATTCATTTCCTTCCTCTTACACGTGTCTTCATTTATTCTCGTCTTAACCTGCAAGATTCTCGATTGTGTAAAATATTTTCCATTATGACAAAAATACTGAAATCAGCAAACAGAGCCGCGAATTTTATGCATGAATCCCATGGCCGGGCATTAGTTAATTACGATTGCTGATGTCAAGGAGTTAATCAGGTGTATTTCTAAGACATGCAAATACGAGCTTATAGTCATAAAATAATTGGACTATAATCTGCTGTACTTTGTTTTTGTTAAATTGTTTTCTATTACCGAAAATATGATGTCATATTTTAACTATGGCATTCCACCATATTACACTACATCAAGTTATTTTTGTACGAGTATTACCGAAATCATCAGTTAAGCAGCCTCGTATACATTTTATTATTAATCTTTAAGTTCATATTGGAATGGAATACGGTAATTTTCGCCAGTTTCTTTACACTAGTAAAGAATATTATGAAATGGTTTTAATTTCAATATAAATATTACCTAAGCAGTAGA
Source organism: Sympetrum striolatum (assembly GCA_947579665.1). Classification (NCBI taxonomy): domain Eukaryota; kingdom Metazoa; phylum Arthropoda; class Insecta; order Odonata; family Libellulidae; genus Sympetrum; species Sympetrum striolatum. The sequence continues at coordinate 103,423,790 of OX388341.1, read as the reverse complement.
AGCAAATTTTCTTAGCAATAGTCGTCGTACATTAATTCAACATATTTGATGCTTAATATGTGAGCTCACCAAGTCATGCATACAAATGGTCAATGTTATTAATTATAGTTGAATATTGTGAATTCTTGCCATAACATGTTTGACGATGAACTTCTACAACATCAAGACTGCATCGGCTGCATTTAAACTTTTAGACTGTCCGGATATCCAAACTTTTTTCCTACAACGCACTTTTTTAAATGACCATTTCACTCTTTCCTTAATAACAGTGGTGGTTCAGTAAATCTCTCTTCTGATTCATTTTATCTTCAAAATTCACGCTTGGGTTTTCTGGTATATCCCGGTTTCGTTACCATTTCTTTGCAAATCAGCTGCCCGAGATCATAATCTAATTCTTACTCTCTTGTTCTTCAGAATCCTATTATCAGTGAAATCGTTACCTGTTAGTTCCACAGAGATGAGTTTATTCTATCTTATTCCTAATTTAACGAATCTGTTTCGAAATCTTATGCAACCTTCCTCTTTTATTCACAGATTTTTCTTTTACTTTTCCCTGTACTGTATTATGCAAGATTTGGACGGTGCATTGTCAAGAGTGATTAAATTGTATAAAATATATAAATTACAATTGACAATATCTTCAATCTTCCCATACGTGTTAATTTATATATGCAATTTTAACATTTTTTGGATTTTCCATATGTTAAAAACCATCAGATACTGTGTTCACCGATTCCAATTTTAGTTTTGAAAAATTTGTCTTAATTTTGTTTATAAGTGACGATTATATAGGATAGATGAATGCGTAAATAGTGGTTCTCTTAACGCTGTATCTGAGAGATTTCCACAAGTAATCAAGGCGCTCACAAAGCTACTTAACCTGTTTAATACATTCCACACGTTTAAGTCACTTGTTAACTAAATCGATGTAGGGGTCTTTAGAGAGTATTAGGAAGACTAAGTAAGTTAAACAATAGGATTCACGTCTTGGTGGTCGCAATACCATTGAATCAAAGTCTATCGCTTTATAGCACTGGATTTACCGGAGCGGATCACTGCCGAGCATATGTTAATCGCCTTTTAGGGCGAAACTGAAGGAAAATAACTTGACGTTTGTATCACGAGCGATATTTGTCGAGGTAACTCTGAAATTATGTTTCCCAATGAAGTTTGGTATAATCTGAATTTACCTGGTCTTCGAGCGAAAGGGATGTGGCTATTTGCACCCGATGGCAAGGCGCGAAGTAGTACACCAGAAGAGCGGCAGCTACAACCGCTGCGAGTGCCAGAAGAAACAGGAGCGCCGCCTTTCCGTGGGAAACGAAGCAGCCTCCTCCACGGCCATACTTGATGTTCGGGTAGTCCTCTGTGATGAACTCCGCCCTGCTTCCAGTCACCGACATCTGCGATGAGTTCATTCCGGGGAAGCGTCAACCACCAGCTCTCCCGGTCGACTCTGCAGCAGCGCGAAAGCAAGAATGAAGGCTTAGCAGGTGGCGGAGGGGAGGGCGGCTCATTATGGGAGAAAGCTATCTTACGCTCTTTTGCCCCCCGAAAAGTGGAGGAGGGGCAAATTCCTCCCATGACACGGGTTTATGACGACGCCCATCAGCGTGATACCCTTCCGTGCCATTTCGCTCTCGCTCGAGAGTAAAAGGGAATTCGCTCAGTCCGGAGAAATTCCGTTTAGTTTGATGGTCGGGTGAATCGAATATACGACTCGATAAAGTTTGAGGGAAGGAGCTTCCGAGCGAAAATATGTGACCACGACCTTCGCGCGAATTTTCAAAGTGAGTTCATCTGCGCATTTAGTGATTCAGATTCTGCTGAGTCTCACTGGCTGATGTCATTCAGAGAGAACTGATACCTTTATTGAGGTTTATTGATTCATACCACCTGTTGTTGGGTTTCTGTTTGTGTAGTAATATCTGTGAGATGCAGATATTTTTATAACGTCTCAAGAACTTGAATGAAGGGGATGACATGGGATAAAATGCAACTTATTATTTGTACGTACTTTATATTGAGTGCTGTAAAGGTTTTTTTACAAAAGCGTCCATTATCATTATAATATAATGTATATTCAACAAGACAACAATTAATAATTTCATATTTTACTAAAGTATGATTGTAGAAAAATATGAAGCTACTATAACACTGTTTTACTGTCACTAGTTTTATTGATATAGTGTAAGTTAATTGAGTTTCTTCGTCTTTAAAATAAATAAGAAGTTCTATAATATTCAAGAGCTGAATAAAATTTAGCATCTCAAAAAAAAGGTGAAAAGTGAAAACAAACAAAACTATTGCTTTAATATTTTATGTTCGTAAATGTTGATGGTTCCAAGAAAATGAATAGGGTTTGAGATAGTCACACAAATGCACGGGAGTGTAAAGCATTGACAGCTTTCATAGGATAAGCATAAATTAAACTGTAAAAATCGTTCCAGACAATTACCTTCAATGATATAAAACCATGAAGATCTAATCGACTTGTTCGTTTAGCATTCATGGATGGTTTTAATCAGGTCAAAGAGACTCGAGAGCGTGATACACATCGCTAAACCGATAAATGCGGTGATTTCGATATTTATAAATTCTCCTTCAATGCTCGACCTTCTCTAGCTTTTCCTTCATTCGATCAACAACAGGGATTATATTAATGGAAATTAGTGATTTCTACACCGCATGACCTCCTGCAGGCAACACTCTCTTTGAAGGAGAAATTTCTTATTGAGATTCACTTCCGAGAAACCTGATTGAAATATTTCTACGGTTAGTGACCAATGAATGTCGGAAGCTACGTTTGAAAGATTCATGACGAACGCGAAGATGCAGCACAGATTTATAAGAAGATGTTTTTCAATTTTATGGATATTCAAGAAAGCAACTTTATTGACACAATATTAAGTTCAGATTTTGTTAATATGATGTAAAATATTCGTTGAATTTTAATACAATCATGAATTAAATTGCCTTTAATATCGATTTAATTATACTGATTTTTTTTTACTTCCAATGGATTCTTTCATATATTAATGGGTGTAATTAATTAAGATAATTTAATCTATACATAATAATTATTTTAGTTAAACTATCAATAGTTGCGAATATTTTGCGCACACTGTAACTTCTACATCCTCTTTTCCAAAATTTGGCACTTCCAATAAAATGCTTCTGAATATTTACTGTTAAATAAGAAGTTTTCAGTCCCGTTAATTATAAATCGCTCTTTATAATCTTGTTAAAAAGTTTATATTATAATATTGAAATGAATATATAATGAAGAGATGAATTTTTAAATAATAAATGATATTTTAATATGGTACAATTTTAATTAAATGAATCTCTGTAAATCCTTCTCTTCAAATATTCTCTGCTTAATTTAATTGACTTTTTAGAAGATTCTCTTCATCAGTATGATCGTAAAAGATCGAATGCAAGCCTAAAATTATTAATTACTCCTGCTAAATTATTTTAAAACCACCTAATCTATTCTTTTAAATTTCCATCCGTATTATATTTTATACTGTATTTCTACGGTAATTTTTTCCCAGTCATAAATAGCTTATGGAAGTTTTATATCTTGCTATCCTTAATCTCTTATTTTATGAAATTCAACCTTTCAAATATTTCCCTAAAAATCTAGATTTAAATATTTATTTAATAATGAATATTATACACTTCATATCATTCTATATGAGGGTAAATAATTAATATGGATTAAAAACAATGTATATTCATAGCTGATATTTCGAGATCAGAAAAGAATAAATATTAACAAGTCACTAGGCAAAGCATTCTTTGATGTGCTGAAATAATTCTTCTCTGATATCAAGATACTTCTTTCCGCTGTTAATAGGTATTGATTGAAACGGATGGATACAGGAATCATTATCATATAGTCAAAGAAATAACTGAAAGATGCTACAGGTATAAATAAAATACAAAATGAAAAAAGAAAACTAAATATGATTATATTTGTGTAGTAAATCAGGCATCTGTAGTTAGTAGGTTACTAAAAAGTCTTAATTTAACAGACTGATTTAAGAGATTAATTTCATAGATGGTTTAAAAAATTAATGGCATATTTCTTACAAAAACTATGAGATATATATACTAGCAATGGGAATGTTGAAGGAAAAATTGAAGATCAATAGATAACCTACAGGAACTTCAAATGTATCAAAATTAAAAGTAGAATTCGGTAGAGCACAAGAGCTATAAATTAAGATTATTCAAATAATGTAGTAATCTATTTGATTTATTTACTGGTCTCATAATTATTAATTAATAATAAAATTATATAAAAATTATAATTACGAGTTAGATAGGGAAAATATAACCATTCCTTGGAGCTTTAAGTTTCGAGAACATGTAGAAGGAAACTGAACCAATCTGTTTGTAAACTACCTGAATTATTTTTATCAAATATTTCCAATTTCGTATTGTATCTTTATGGACTCCATAGTTTCGAGTGAAAAAATCCATTCTAGGACCTCAATAGAATTTGTTCCATGATCAACTTCTGGTATATATTTCATCGTATATAATTATCAAAGTTTGTTCTTAGTACTTAGCATTACTAATATTTCTCTTTAACATCCTTCATTTTCATTTACATCCATACCTGAACATCATCAATATTTATCTTCGTTTCGCATTTGCGGCACGCTTAAGATTATATCTAACTCGAGAAAACGTAGCTTGTTATGAGGGATTCCGCCGCACAAAGACAACTCGGGATTTTTTTCTTATGGCACAGCTTTTTTCTTCAACACTGTTCTTATGGCTATTTTATCTCAGCTGCTGGTGTCATTCTTTGATAGTAAGGCTAGTTTGAACCCACGCATCCCTCGCGTGACACATCCGTACGCATCTCGAGCGAGAGGGGATAAAAAAGTGTTCATAATCTTACTCCTGTTTCATCTTGGGAGTCGTATGGGAGACCTCCCTCGGGGAGTTCTTCGGTTGCGTAAAGGGTGCGTATGCGCCAACGAGGAAAGAAGGAGAACACGTCTTCCAGGAAAACGGGTGATTGGCAATGAGGCAACGAAGGTGAGATGGGAATGTGGAGTTGGCGATGAGTCCTATAGAGATCGATGATGCGTTCTCCTCTCTGAGGTGTCATCTCCACGAACGAATGCAGGAATAGCGTATGATATAATTGCCTCAAACATTTTTGATGTAGCGTACGAACTAAACCTATTGGGTGTTTCAATCCGGGTGAAAATTGAATTAAAATACACTCCTCATGCGATACTGAAATAGGGAAGTGAAGGGCTAAAATTATTTCGAAATCAGATTGCTTTGTAGATTATCTAACGAAATAATGATCCTTTTATACCTAGGATATTGGTTGGAACGCAGCGTAAATTTAACTAATCATGTAGTAATTTTCGGAACGTAATCATTTTTATTGAATGAACAAATTAAAACTATATGTAATGTAGACACGAATTTTCCTTATAAACGTAAGAGAATAAAAACGAAGTATATTGGCAGGATAATAGAGATCGGTGATATTTAAGTTTGGTCTTTCTTCATCACTGCGAGCGATCGAAGAATCAGAGTAGAAACAAACGCGAACCACTATCACACACCATAAGTAAATACGTGCATCTTGCAAAATTTGAGCGCATAACAAATACGTAGATGCATGGAAATTGCTGTAATATAGATAAACTTTTCGTACGAATAATGATGATGCAAAAAGTATACTTTAGGATGCTCATCAATAAAGAACAAGGAGATGAAACATTATTTTAAAATTCACAAGCTGTAGAGAGAGGCTGCATTTTAAATCAAAAGCTACAAATTGAGGACTAGTTTAACAATTAAGTGAAGATTTAAAGAAATGGGACAGATTAGAACTATAGGATAGATCACATTCACAAAATTCTAAGGTACCAAAACTTTTGATTGGTTCTCTATGCTTCAAATTAAACAGATAACACTCTATAAACTTTGCCGTGTACCATTTTTCTTACTGAATTGATTTATTTGTTACAGTGTAAAGGTATCACTGAGCTCCTCAAAAGGTTTAAAATTTAAGGATTATGGAACTGACGGAGCAATAGAAGAGATTTTCTGATACGAATTTGGGGTATTGCCAAAAAAATAGGAAACATCATCTTAGTCCTAGTCTTATATGAAGTAGAAAATTTTATTTTACATTTTAAGTTTTAGGAATAGTTCATTTTGCATTTCTTTGATATTGAGTTTAGTTCAAGTTTACATCAACGAAAAATTGATTTTGGAAGAACAAGTGACGATAATATGTGTTGGTTTTGGGTATTTGAATAAATGAAGGTTAAACATTTGCTATAAGTAGTCTTTGCTGCAATTGTCCTCAGGAGGGGAAAAGTACAACACTACTATAGTAGTGCGACAGTTAGATGTTTAGAGACCCTCCAAAAGCTGTCTTTGTCAGCGTTCCGTACCTCTTCGCTTCCGATTCCGGAAACAACGATGAGGCCCGGATTATTAATGAATTTCTAAGAAACGCTCAATGTGTAAGTCGATTGCCACGCTGTCATATCCAGGGACAGAAAATAAGAAGGAACTTTCCGTAGTTTCCTACTAATCCGTAGTGACGTGCTACGAAACGCTGACAAAGACAGCGTTTGAAGGTTTTTTAAACATTTAATTCATTAACAGCAGTGTTCAAATTTCCTTTCTAATATCTTGCAGCAATGTATTATTTAATAAAAATTATCTTTTAACGAGCGATTGAATAATGACGTTACCAAAATATAGGGTTGTATAATTAGAAATGAGGAAATTACAAGCAAACTTGGTTGGAAATTTAATTTCCGCAGGATGCGTAAATTTATCATCTTGATACATTTTCAAGGATTTTGATAGAAATGGACTTATGAAGAGCAGTTCCTGCGCAGTTGGCGTTTTTATCCAGTCACGGTCTATTCAGGGCAGCAATAAAGTGAAATATAGGCAACGTTAAATAGGGCAATTGGGGCAAAGCATTGCCACAAAACATGTTTTAAAGAGGAGATCCTGAATGGAATTTTGTCAATAGACCTCATTACAAGCCAAAACTTGGATTCGAAAGATTCGCCAGTAAGTGTAATAATAATTGCCCTGCATTTCAAACAGTATAGAAAACAAGAAAATACAGCGGATGTGAAGGAATGCAAGATTACTCCAACAGCATAAATTAATATAAACGTACTTTTATTCTTTCTTAGCTTATATTATTGCGATACCTTGCAGTCCTTTGCAAGATACAAAATCGTGGAAAATGGTTGTAGACTTCCCTTACACAACTTACGATGTACTGGAAATTGCGTGTTGCGAAAAGAATAGGTCGTATGCATGAAAAACCGCCCTTTAGCGCTTGGAAAGGTCCCTTTGCGTGAAGCAACTCAGTTGGGGTATTAACTTTTTCTGTGTCATACGTAAAGCACGAACAACTTAAAGTAATATGATTGGCAAAGGCTAAGTTGCATACTACTCCCATGATGTTGAATGAGTGAATATATTTCAGAAAAATTTCATCAAACGAACTCTAGCAAATCCTAAAATTTTAGCATTTTTAATATTCATCTACACCAAGGATTCCCATTATGCGGGTGATATATGGTCCTTCTATAAATCAGCTTTGTGTCGTGATTAGATAACCTATAATAAATAAAATAAATCACACATGAAAATAATAGGAGTGAATTGGCATTCATATAAACAATTGACATGATATGAAGTAAAACTGAAAATAAATATAAATAATGAACGTTATTTAATGTTGCTGAATGTACAATACATTCTTTTAATTTTTATAAACTCAATTGTAGTAGTTCTAAATTATTACGATGAAAATTAAATCGGTTTCACGGATTTGCCTTGAAATACAGGCGTTATTTCAGTTTTTAACAAAATAATTGCTGTGCCATTTGTCATTATGTATGTATTGAAATATTTTTTTTATTTTTTATGTTTCAGAGGTAGAGTTCCGCCAGTTTATTTCGTCAGACTATGAAATAGCTCTTTAGTCTAATAGAAAAGAAACTCACGTTCCTCGAAGTTGATGATTCATGAGAAGGACATTAATAGGAAGTAATTATTATTAATTGATAATTATGCAGTGACTTTCCTTTTCGGACCTAACTATCTCTCCCTCATTATTGCAGTCGTATCTCGCTTCCATCGAAGGCCTTAACGTCAAAGTTGAGATCTCTATGTATGTATATATTTATTTACATACGTCAATTCGGGGAGTAACCGTAAAAATGCAACTTAAATTATTTGTAAGTGGAGAAGATAAATCGCATCAAAATCAACTCTTGTCGGATCCGGAGAAACTGACTCGAAAATTAACGGCATTGTTCTCTTAAGCCCCTTTGATTTTCACTTCCGTACGTTGTAAACCATGCACTAATGTGGGCAGAGTGTTATATGAAAGGCGACTGCTTGTTGTGGGCACCAGCAGGAGGGAATCTAAAGATGCCACGCCCTAATTCGCTTTGTTTACCCACGTTTTTACAAGGGGTTAGGGAAACTCCAGTGTACGTGAAGTACGATTCTTGCGAATGAAAGATGACTAAAATTGCCACGTTAAGGAAATTTTCCTGATTCCGAAGACAAGAAATTCTCTAAAGTCGCGTGGTTACTGGTAGGTGGGATGTTTGACTACTGAGCTGACTTGATCAATAGTAATGGAGATGGAAGTATTATGCAGGATGGTTATACTCAAGTGATGTTGAAAATGGCATACGCAAGGAGAGAAGGAAAAGAACATAATCGTCCGGGGGGGTAGCCACCGCCATATCTGCCGTATCAATTATACGGGACTCCCTTACGCAACGTGCGTAAGCAAAAATTAATAAAAACTACCCAAATTTGTCTATAGAGGCAGAAACTTTAGAAAAACTAAAGTCTTCATCAGCTATAAATGATTTAATAAATCAGTTTGCCGAATACAAGGCAAGGAGAGTGTATATTTAATTTGAATTGTTTGTACAAATTTTGGAAAAAGTGACAGATAGATAATTATGATGAATAAATATTTCTTTTAATTTTATGCAAACATTTTTTTTTCTTTTGTGAGAAATCTTTACCCTTCCTAAGGGCCCCCAAACAAATTTTTATACGGGGCCCACAAGCAAATTTTTATACGGGGCCCCGCCAAGGAACGCTATGCCGCTGATAATCGTTACCTCTGTTCAAACAGGTGGGTGGACGAAAATGGCGAAGGACTCCAACGATTAATTTAATCAGTTAGATATACTGAATATGGAATATTTTGCAACTTTTAGAAACCAAAGAATACCACGACGATCTAGCGTAATGTCTCCTTTTTTTTCAAGTAGAGTTTGGATGAAGTTTTTATATTTAATTGATTGCCGTTAATATAATTAAAACAAATAGCATTTCCTTCTTTCTCTATCTCAAGCACTTGTCTTTCATTCTGCTATATTTAGTATTATCTCCTTAAAAAGAAGTGATATAAGTTTCCAAATTTGCTTCCGAGGAAATCAAAATATATGGAGGTTTGTTCTAGTTTAAGTTACCACTACGGTAATGATAATCTGAAAAAAACGGTCCTTCATTTAATATCCACACAAAAAACACCGTAAAAATTTTTAGTGCTTATTTCCACTGTAGGTATTTTTACTAAAAATACATACAGTGGAAATAAGCACTGCATCATACCTTAAATTCATGTGTGCGTATCATAAATGTAATTTACCAGCTCGTAAGCAAATATTTTTTTACCTTATGAGGCAATCCCAAAGGGAAGCTTATAACTGATATTCACTGTGTTTGCTCTGATGGCTTTGAACAGTCCTTTACATGGAATTGAATTTTGTGTTGTTGATTAAAGATTTACTAAACTCAAACCCTTTCAGAAAAAAACACGGTGCATGTGAAAATTCATTTCTTTCACGGAGGACTTTGAAGGCTATCTGAAAAAGGAATGAAGCTGCAATCAATCATCTATTCATCTAACGTTCGATCGAAAGAGATAAAAGGAATTGTACCCATTCTGCGTTTCTCCTTCCCTGTGCTGAGGCACGCGCCAGGAAGGGAGGGACGACTGCAAAGCGAAAGAATGGAGTGACATATTTGGTGGAGATATGCGTCACGAAGAGCGGGAGAAAAATGAGCTGAAATTGGAAATCTTTAAAAAGGGTGTACAGAGAGAGAGGAGTTTGGCTCAAGGATAATTATTTTAAAGTATTCCATGTTTATCCTGATATGCTAGCTTTAATATGGGAATCCAATAATGTGCATTTCTCATAGAGACAATGATAATATACATTCCTATTTCATTACCACGAAGGATATCTAAGAATATATCTTTGAAAAAGAGAAATGGCAACGTGTTTATTTTAGTAACAGGTATAAGAAACTTGTTTACAATCATGTGACAAAATAACTCATCTAATTTCCTTCTATCAGGATAATTGTTATCTTAATAACGGTAATATACTACGAAGCAATCAACTACTTATTCCATTCTCGCTTTAACTTATACAGAATTATACCGAACAACAAATTTACATCTAAGAACAATAATTTGACTCTTTTTGTTGCTAGGAAAATAGTATGGAAGATAGATTAGGTAATGATTCTTGTGTTACATTATGGGTAATTTAAAATGAATATGTATAGTAATATGTATATTCGATTTTCGTGGAATGCGTGAAAAAAAGTTAGTTCAGTTTTTGCTGTTTTCGTTGCTGATTATGCAACCTACATACTATTATATTTTCATGAACATTTCAAATTATTTATTCTACTGTAATAAGAATTTGTTAATTTGATTGAGTACATTTATCCTATTATTTATTCATTTAAATCATAGTTAAGAGCGCTGTCAGACTGTACAACTAAAAAGGAGGGAAGGGCCAAATGGATATGAGAAATAATGATCCCGACCCATAGAAAAAGGGGAAATTTGTGAAAATGAAGATCATAGATAAAAGAGAATAAAAAATTAAGATTCTTAATGCAAAAATTTATATACAACATTGCCGAAAAATAACTAATGTGACACATTACATTTTTCCCGATACAATCATATGAAATTTAAAATTCAATCAGAGGTCGATATTCTTAAACTGTCTCTCCAAGAGTGCCATTATGTTATGGCATTTTGTTCTATGCTTGAAGATACGGGGATAAGTTAAATTTATAAATACGTTGTGGGCCTCAGAGTAACCACTATCGGACCTAATATTGTGCTGGTCCGGTTTATATCTTGGTAGGATATTAATAATTTAATCCGAGTTGAATCTAAAAGACCAGTTGCAGCCTTTCATCACAATTCCCTTCGAATATTTTCTTTATCCTTCCAGAAATAAACTCATTAAAATATACTATAAAAACCAATCTATCCTGCATGTAGAAAAGCATCGGAGTTATAGATCGATCAATATGTACTTGCATTTCGCCATTATTTTTTTTAACAGTCCACATTGGGTATATCAATATTTTGATTCTAGATGAGGGCAAAAAGCCAACTTCCTCCCGCCCCATCTAGTAGTGACGTCACTCAGCCTCAGAGGATCTTGTCAAGGGTATGATGAGAAGGGGTATTCACAGTCATCCCTCTCCAAGGAAGCATACGATGGCATGAGGAGAGGGATGTATCTAATCGTTCATATTTTATGGCCCAGGTCAATGCCATTCCTTTTATGTCCCGTAGGCCAATAAAAGCGATCACTTTACGCTAATCGCCTACACGCTCTGCATAGTAAGTTTACTTTGCCGCCGCTTTATACCATACAGTGTCACACATTTGGACTTGCGAATAGTATTTGAAGACATTTATGGTAACAGCTATGCAGCACGTACTGTTGGCGAAGGAGATTGTGTAACTCCACCAAAACAATCGGCTCCTATGATACTTAACTTTCGGTGGGAATCAATTTTATATTACAATGAGAGATGTTTCAAGTTTTTAAAATATTTCTCTCAAACGCTTTGCAAAAAACTCTTATTATTTTTTAAACATGTCTATTATTCTTGCTCTATCATTGTATTTATGAAAAATAGAATAAAAGATTCTACATAATAATTCTGTTGTATCTTGTGAATTGTCTTAACTTATTAGTATCTTTGGCGTAGAATTATTATCGTTCTAGCAAAAGCCTAACTAACTTGATAAAGAAAGAATGATGAGATTATAAAAGTTAAACAATTTTATAGTACGATCTCTTAAATTTTATATATAATAGCTGATCGCAAATCAAGAGGAGGATGTAAGGATCACAATTATACGTTTAATATTCACCGTTTTAGGCGTAATATCGTAGAAATAATCGCATCGTCATTACTTACGCATGACATAGTCATGGTTATACTATACAATACGCATTTTTAATTGTCATGGATCGAGTCTTACAAAACTGTCCTACTTATATATTCAACTTCATTAAGGTATTTCAGATCTTAGGAAGTTGATTGAATAACTTAGATAACAAACAAATTTTATTATTTAGGTATGGGATATGGCATTTAAAATTTGAAAACGCTTTGGGATGAATTACAATAGATTTAAATTTATCTTGACTAATGATGAGACGATGCACGGTTGAGAAGAAATATGAGCTTTTACCTTTGTTTATAAAAAGCAGAATTTTGGAACCACTCATAACAAGGGCGTTTCCTACCGTTATAACGATTTATTCTGCATCATCTTTGCTTGCTAAATGATTTTTGATGAGCCCTGGTGATTCAAGTCTTAATCTTTGCTACCCACCGGAGATGACTTGCAATCTATTCACAAGAGCAACTTTTAAAGAGAGAAGGACGTGTCCTTCGACTGTGGAATCAAATTGAATTAACAATGAAACATAAACTGTTTTAACAAAACTTTGACGCTATTAAATATCGCCAAGTTCTATAAAGTTAGTTTTTCATCAAAGTGTTTATTTTATTTGATTTCTTTTTCCTCCTAATTTTATACTTAACGATCATTGTAAGAAAATATTTACTTCGCTTCAAAATTGGTACTACTATTCACAAAGAATAAAGTAAATTTCATCTCCAAAATCTTGTGTCTATAAATTGTCCTCAATTCCCTTAAACGATTATATCGCTTGTTAAAAAAAACGTTAGGTAACGCAGCCGAAACGCGCATAATTAATCTTCCTTGACTTAAAACCTACAAACTAGTTTTCATCCAATAGCTACAAGTTAATTTTTTTTCATCGAAATCTTGAATTTTCTGTTCGGAATAATTGTGGGGGAATTATGAAAAATTAAGTTTTCCAACCTGAAATCACAATTTTTTGGAGGGAATGTTTTCATCGCTGAGAAATGGGAAACTTCGAAGCCAATTTCCCGCAGACACCTCAGCAACGAGAAAGCTAATAAATCCTAATCATTCGGACGTTGTACTCAACGAGGATGTGTATGTTGGCTCCAACCGAAGCCTACTCCATGAAGCAAATCCTCCGTCAGCATTCGTACTAGGCAGCCTTACTATATCTTCCTCACACACCTTCCTCTATCTACCAACAGATCTCTCCACAATCGTCACCTCTTTCATATCTCCATCTTCCTCCTCGTGTCACAGGTGTATGTGTACTTGTCACCGGCAAAGAATGTGTTTCACCCACTCATTTGTGTAGTTGTCTGTATGGAAGGCGGCAACGCCATGACGCAAAGTAACCGCTCGCGCCGTATAATTTGCATTGTTTCTCAGTCGAGGGCCAAGGAATGGATCGTGACGCTTTCACGTGCGAGAGATTATTAAAGCGTGCACTCGGGACGAATGCACAGCCGTGAAGGTGAGACTGACACAGTGCGTGCTTCATTACCCGCGTGAGTCTTTGTTATCATTACCGAGATAATTATAATTAAAAATGAATCACGAGACAAAAAACTAACCATTTCAGGGACGATTTTTAACTTCATTGCGTCTTCGTGTATGACCCAATTATCACGTTTGTTTATCCACGATGTCACTTGGTAGCACGAATTGTTTACAGTGTTAGCCATTTCATATAGTTATAGCTTAAAAACCCACAAAAGCAATTTTAATCTTTCGGAGAATTCGATATTTAAGTTATTCCAAATGCCGTTAAATAAATAGGCTGCAATTAAAAAATATAATACGGTATCGTATAGCTCTAAAATGGATTCCATTTTGCCTAAAGTAATATAGGAACAGTGAAGTAACGGTGTCTTTTTTTTAAGTAAATCTCTTTTAGTGTACGGTTCTTTGTCATTGTCCCGATTTTATTTAAGCTTTATCTAATCAAAGGACAACCATCTCTATTATTAAGGCAGTTATTAATACGATCAAATTAAAAATACTATTTTCAGGACCTGAAAAAGTAATTCAAAACAGAATTGCATCGCTATCATAAAATAATTTAATTTTTATAATGTTAATCCAATATTCATGATAAATTTACTGCTGATGAGTAGCTAAAACCCATAAAAACCTCATTGCACGTTATAGAAAAATTAAGCTGTTAGTTGGTGGGAATTTATTTTAATTGACTTCCCTTAGAAGTTATTCTATACAAATGTTTTTACTTTCCTATCTCTGACGTAAGTATACCTTAGATTTTAAATAAACCAGTCATTTCCTCACGATCTTAAAAACTTGTAAGGGTTAATGGTAGTTACATAAACCCTTGTAGGATCTTCCTCAAGTAAATATGAGGTAATTTAGTTAAAATTATATAAAAAGAGAAGATTAATGATCGTGACGAATTTATTGAATAACCGGAACAATAAACCAATTAAACGGTTTATAACCTTATATACCAAACACAAACCAACTATAGATTCCATCGAATGCAATTCCTCGGACGCACCAATAGATATTTTCTTTTAATGTGCGCATTTTTTAACTCGAGACACTCAGTTTATAATGTCGCCGATTCAGAGGTACGTCTTCCATCCGATGATATAGCCTCATATACATATATGTCACAGAAGAATGAGAGTTCTAGAATCAATTACGGATGATGTTAAGCGTGGGTGACATTAAGAAAAGCAATTGTGAGTAATGTCAAGGACATTTGGAGAAGGATGGAAATACGACAAGCGCTGAAAAAGAGCTCCTTGAAGTCGTACCGAAAGATGGAAAACAACTATGGAAGTGTTCGCTACAAAGAAGAGCGACAGGAATAAAGAGCATCTCTAATTTAAGGAAAAGTCAAACAAAATACTGATCACGGAATCATTTGCATGTATGACTCATTAAACGTCTTCGACGTGAATACCTTTCCTTCAGCGAATCGCTCGTTATGTGATGAAGGTCAAGCCATTTATCTATTCCGCAGTCGTGTAATCACGTTGGTGTGAGGTTTAAACGTTTATGTAGATCCTTAAGGTGAATTACTTATACCCAAATATAAAATAATCAACAATATAAATTGCATACAGTAACCCTTCGTGATGTAAATGTTTCCTGAATAAGGTATGATTAATGCCGCATACATCTGTAAATAGAGAAAATTAATAGCATTGGAAGTATATTGATTGTGATATGCTTAAAGAGGAAACTTTTTGATGTTTTGTTTGAGATCTATCTGCTAATTAGTACTGTTATGTGAAGTTAGATCTTGCCATGTCAATGAAGCATCATGGCATTTAATTAAAGTACAAGGCGATATGTACACATCGTTAAATGTTAGAGATAATTCCAACACTGCTAATAAGCTAATGATTATAAGCTTAGGATATTAAATATTGGAAGGAATCCTAATGAGGGAATGATGAATTCTGTAAAAATTTTCTTGTAATGATATTCATACGTATATTTACGTATTTATACGTACATTTACACACCATATAATTTTTCTCTGAAAAAGAGAACTAACCCAGTGCCAAAATAAAAAAAACACCTGTACTACTACGCAATAACCGAAAAAAAGTCTTGACCTGATGCGAATGGTGATAAGGTTTTGCTGCAATTGAAAACATGGACATGATGCCATCCCCATCTCGTCATATTCCCGTCAATGCCATCCCAGTCCACTTCTTTTCGGACCCAACGTTTTGAGTAATGGGCAAACATTCCCCGGACCGATCGAACGGTGTTTGGAAAGCAATTCTCCACACAGGGAAAAGCACAACACGCCCGATCACATGACCCTCTCATCATCGCGGTAAACATCCGTCGAAAAAGTGAGAACCGCCTGCAAAAACCTCTCCCTCACATCATCGGCGAATGCGCGGTGGAAATATTGACCCCTTCGCGGACAAAACGCGAGACGGACGGCGCCCCGGGCGAATCCTTCAAAAGAATCTTCGCCGTTCAATATCATCCCGTGCGTGGACCTCGAGAGAGAAAGGGGCGGTGCCACGTGGAATGCGTTGTTTCCAACGCGTTCAAAATAAGCCCAGTCTTCGAGTGGAATAGTGTTATGGTTGTTACTCACCTGCTCTTCTCACCGATTGCAACCTCCTTTGTCGGTGCAGAAGAAGGTGTCACTCCCTACCACTCCTGGACTCGTCCCGCCGGATTCTGCACGGGAGACGCGCACCGCCCTGCACAGTCGCCGTCGAGACGTCTACTGCCTCTCCGTCACCACGCTTCTGTGAGATGGTCAGGTGACCCCTTCTCCCGCCACTTGGCCCTTCCCCTCCCCGGCTTCCCACGAAACTACACCCCCGCCAAAGTTGTACCTCACTCCCCCACCTCCTCCCTTCGATCGCGTCATCTCCATTAACTAATGACAAAATTCAACCTTCTCCTCCTCCACACGCATTCTTCCACTCTCCCGTGACCCTTGACCTCGCTGTGATTCGTCCATTCTTTGGCCACCCTTTCGGCTTCGCTCTGTGGACCTCCCAAACCACTCCCCCCTCTCGCCCGATACTCGTCTGTTTCATCGAACCGCCGGTTTATCGCGCATGAGGTCGTCCTGCGTCTCTCCGTTACGTTTCGTGACGCAATGAGAGTCACTCGCGGATGCGGTCACTCCGCCGTGACCCACTGGCTGACAAGAGGTTCTGGATGGGGTATGAGGGAATACCCCTTGCGAAGGACGAGCACTTTCGTAGCACCCGGGGCGATGGTCTTTCGCTTTACCGCCGTCGTTAATGGAATCGTCGTCTTTCCACGAGTGCAAGACGAGTTTTTTGCTTCTTCTACCTCGCGCCAGAGGGCTTTTCGATTTTCGAGAATTTCGTGCAGGAGATTCGTTCGGCTGAAGATGAATGAGAATGAAATTCAATGGAGGCGATTGGTGAGATTAGAGAATGGATTTCATTAGTCGCCGTGATCAGCGAGAAGGGAACAGGGGACTAGGATGCGCTTTTCAGGGGAGTGAAATTTTCAAATAATATATTACTGGATCAAAATATGTAGGTATTAACTACACTCATGCGCAGTGGGGCAACCTGGGGGGGGGGGGACACAAGTTCTACCAAGAAGTTAACCAGTTCTAGCAAGAAGTTAACCAGTCCTACTACGCATAAAATACCCTAGTGGCGTAATATGGAGTTTTCTTAAAATGAGTCATCCACACATACGCAGTAGTAGTAGTCTACCTATATTACGTAATGTATATGTTGTATACAAATAACACCGGCCGTGGTGGCGGAGTGGTTAACGTGCTAGCGCGTTAACGCTCCAACCTCGCGGTCCCGGGTTCGAATCCCGGCTAGTCGGATTTTTCCTGTTAGGGAGTGGTTGTCTGTGTATGTTGTGTGTGTGTGTGTGTGTGTTTGTGATATTAATAAAATAAAAATGCAAAAAAAACGAATAAAATTTAGAAAAGGGGTTAAATGGAGGAATAGCCTTCCTAGGCTAAAATTCGCCCAAAAAATAAGACGGCATTATTATTATCATTATTATTATTATTATTAAATAAAATGTTGGAGTATTATTTGACATCATTAAACTTGATAACCTTCAAATTTATCTCAAAATGTAAATTTCAGTTGTTTATTAGCGTATCATTACGTAATATGCAATATATTTAAGTAAAATTATGAATGTATTATCTTATTACTTAATACATAAAAACTAATATTTATTAGATATGAGTCCCCATTTAAAGCTCCTCGATATTTCAATGATTCGACTTCCTATCTATGTATGAAACTCTGATTAAGGCAAGGAAGAAATGAATAGTTGGAACAATTTATACGCATACACTTTGTCCCCTATTGATTTTCAAAGAGTATGAAATGATTGTTAAAGAACTTCGTACTTAGAGCCGAGTGTAATCGTAGTCAATTTTTTCTGCTAGAAATCTTAGATTTGTGACGAACAATTCTATTGAACTATTATGTGCTCATTCCTATTTGAACCCAAAATTTGACTCACTTTTGAATAAACCTAAGTTTTTATCAAGGAACATGTTTATATATGAAATATGTTCATGTTATAGGATATATTACGGCTCATGCCATTTCGAATATTTTGCTAAAGATTGCATTAGGCATGCCCGCATAGAAAAAAAATACCATGACTACTTATTTTTGGATTTGCATATTATTATTAATTTTAATTTGATTATATAATACGTATTCGTAGTAATTTCTGCAGTAAAACTGTTGTATAGTTATCTTTAATTGTATTTTGTTAGTTCTTTAATTATACGGGAAGAATAGTTGAGGTTGAGACACAAGTATAGTTAAAAATTATGTGGTAGCTTTGGGTGAATGTGACCAGAATAAAATTTCATTATTTATTTAAGTTCGCGTTGTAAGTTGGCCTTCAGGCCAGGTGGCAACGTTTTCCACTAAAACGTATTTATTTTTAATACCTTTGATTAGTTATGACGTCAAAACGTGTTTTGACAATTGGCATACTTGTTACCAATTTCAACTTCACTGAATAGTAGATAGTGGAAATTATTAGTGATTATTGGAAATTATTAGATTAGTGGAAATTATTAGATTAGTGGAAATGCTTGGTTTAGTATGAAAAAAGAGATATTTTTATCTGTTCCTATCTACTATTCAGTGAAGTTGAAATTGGTAACAAGCATGCCAATCGTCTAAACACGTTTGGTAGCACGCGAGTGTTTGCGTCATAACAAATGAAAGGCATTAAAAATAAATACGTTTTAGTGGAAATCGCTGTTTTTGAGTCATCCCAAGCTCCAATTATTTTTTTTATTTCGTAATATATACTTCACAACTGTTTTGATAACTACACAAACCCAATGATTCCGTAAGAGCTGAAGCTCTTTGCTCGCTGCATTTTACTGTATTCATTTGGTATCAAAATGAATTTTTGTCTTTAGATACTTGTTGCCATACAGATATTTTCCATATAAGTCAATATTTTTGTAATACTCATAATCAATGGAAGTCAAAAATCATATATTTTCGTGATAATCATGTCTAAAAAGCGATTTTAAGTTTCTGGTCTTTATCACTCGACGGGATCAGTCACGTAGCTATAAAATAAACGCGTAAAAGACTTTCCAAACAGGCCGTATGCGACGTTTATAACTGATTCCGTTCGGCTCGGTATTGTATGAATTTCTGAAAATATCAACAATTACCTATTCTAAAGCCAATACTGAAGTGGTAATGTGAAACATTTTCTGGAACAAAAATTTCATAAAATGGCGATACTGTCATTATTATTGAGATAAAAATTGAAGAAAAGTTTCTGAATAATTTATTTACATTTAAAAATGCATTTTATTTTCATGCAGTGTTTACAGAAGTTAATGAAGCCAACTGGAGATGGATACTTGACAGCCGTAATGAACATCATCAAATAATTTGAAAGTATTGATATGGAAATGATTATTTTCGAATTTAGGATAAATTATATCACTATATATTGATATAATGGAATGCATATATTTGATATTCATCGTTGGAGATATGTTTACAGAAATGTATTTCAGAATGTGATCATCTTCCAAGATTGCACTCTGTTGTATATACGACCTTGATGTAATTGTTATGATTTAAATAGCGTTAAATTCACACTTTACGGTAGTATTCCTCAATTAAAATGAATGATTCAATATTCAATAAACTTGTAATCAACAAAAACCATGACTTGATCATCTATTTGATATATTTCATGGAGATGGTATAAGGGAACCTTATTTGCCTAATCTATATTAAGTCTAATCGGCTATTAAGATCAGTTTATGATTTTTATCAGTTACTTAAATTCACACTCGATGTGATAGAGCTGAGTTTTATCAACTTGTTGTATGTAAGAATCTTGAAATTGTGGCGCCAGTGGGCCCCTCTGTTGCCGCTGGGACCCTTGGCGGCCTGGGTACAAAGAACACCCTGGAATGCAGATTACTCAACTTATCTCATCCTCTACTGCTTATAATAGTTCGGAATTCAAAGGCATATATAAATCATCTTTGAAAGATTGGACATAAATTACAAACAGCGGCATTTATAAAGAAATTTTAGCGGTCATATATTTTGTTTTGTTATTCTGTTTCGGTCTTTCAATGATTAGGCAGAGTAGATTCCCAAAATATATTTTTATTTGAATGATTTCAAAATTAAAGAAGCTTATTACTTAAATTTGTAGCTACGGTGTATATGAGGGCGATTGAGGCGTTGATCCTGAGCAAGTGTGAATAAAATGCGGCCCACGGGCTTCCTGCGGCCGACCAGGATTCACTCAGTGGGCCGTAATGGAATTGTTTATCTATCTTCACATACTCTCTCTCATTTAGCACATACAAACACCATATTTACATACTCAATACCACGGAAAATATTCAATACAATCTCTCCCCTGACTTTATCAGATACCCGAATGTCCAGACTATATAAAGTTTAGAGATGCACAATTCTAACGATATATCTAATTTTCTTTATGACGAATCATAATTCACAATGCTGTCAGTAAAGTAAAAAAACAATTTTAGGAGGATATATACCATAGAATATTTATTGTGTCATATCCATGGTATATTTTTATACGTTTAATGGCAATAAATTGGGAAATATCCACACAATATTGTGAATTTAAATTTAGAGTCTTTATCTATTATTTTTCCCATTTATTCCAGGTTCGGGGAAGGTCCTAGTTTACCTATTACCTGTCTGCACTATTTCCATGTAAGAAAAGACAACCAACACAGAACTGCTCGAGGTGATTACGTGGCTGCATTCATTAGAGTAATATGATGAGCTTATGACTCCGCAACTGCCTACCTACTGTAAATTTTCAGGTTTATGCATACAAGAAATCAGAAAGCGAAAATTATCGCTATAAACCGTGATATTCCCCTTTGCTCTTCCAAAAATTACTTTAAAGCGTTGAACGCATATTCAAAAGAGGTATTAATCGATACAAAGTAATAAGAGCGACTCTTTGAAAACGGCAACGAAGTTGAAATGGGAAATAACGATTCCATTATGAACTACATGGAACGGTAATATAAAGGATCGTTTTTCAAACTTCGTGGGAAGGTTCTAAAACACTATTTCATCGGAGGAAGAAGCATTAAAATTGCTGAAATGCATATATTGTAGAGTCATTTTCTCCTCTTAAGGATCCAAAAGATATTACGACAAATTTTCCGTCTCTTAAGTTTACTTAATCACTAAATATTCTGCGTAAAATTGTCCAACAAACCGAGAAATATACTTTTTTATTCCTGGAAGTAAATTATATTCTTGGAAACGTTTTGCAAACGTTTTAATTAATACGTTGAATGTAAATATTGGAAACAAAATCATCACCTACCTTTCGATGAGTCTACGCTACAGTCAATCAACTCAATGGTGAACGTCCTTTCCACTACTTCATGCCTCCTGGCCGGAAAGGGGGAGTAGGTTAGTTTGATAAGAACAGGCAGTTTGTTTTTACATAATAATCGTAAATTGTTGACCTATTTAAGGCCAAAGAAGCAACGTCAGTCACTTGAGGAACTTTGAAAACAAGTTGAACACACCGTACACGAACTCCTCTTCAGATAAACGAGTTATGTCAAACTGCGAAGGACATTTATAACTATTGATATCATAAGTTTTGCTTTCTGGTTGCTTCTTATTTTGTAAATTATTAATGAATTTTACCAATTGCCTCATCCGTGAAGGGAACGTTTCCTTCTTCTTTAAGTATTAATAAGTGTGTATAATCAATTAAACGCACACGTTAATTCAATTGTGTACTGCATGTTCATAAAACATTAAGTCTATTTTTCCTGTAATATCTTTCAAAATACATGAAAATACTTTTAAATTAAAACTAAACTTTTAAAACGGTGGTAAAGTGGCGCAAAAGATAGTCTTTTTGTTAATGGTGGGTTAAATGTAATGTGGCAGTTGAAATTCGATTAGTTACAATTCTCATCTGCTAAAAGATTTAAAAAAAATAATTAAAACAATAAATGATTATCAATTTCTGGATGATATGAGCGCAAATCAATATTTCACGACTTACTGATTTTACTTATTCTCAACAGGGTAGGAACTGTTGCCATCAAAAATATTTCTTTGGACAGGAGCCACATGCAAGAGAAGATGAATGTAACACGTTCATCTTCTGGTTGATGCAGACCCACTCCAATATTCATCGTTTGGTGACATGCACTAAGATTGAAGTCCGAAATTATGAGTAGAGGACGGAAGTTGGCCGTGCTATCTTTCTTGTTTGTAGATTACTCCTTTGACATCACTCCATATGTGATTACCTGCTGGTCTTGCTGAGGGTTTACTTGATGTGCACTAGGATAATTTACACTTTGGAATTCTCCGAGCGATGGCAGTTACACACCGCTTGTTACGGCTAAGGAGGGAGGGAAATGAGCATAGGAGAAACTGATTGAATTATTACTAAGTGAATATTTAGCAGCCCGTTTTCTGGATCTATCTCTTACTTTCAAAATCTTTACATAGGACAGAGAGAAATCAAAAAATCCTTAATCCCAGAAATAGAAAAAAATGTGACTATCTTGGGGGACTTCATTGAAGAAAAGACGCAAATTACAGGTCGACTGGCGGATAGTAGAGATCTGAGGCATATTTGGAGAAAAAAGACCCAAAACCATCTCGAACCCAGTCAATATCCTAAAAATATGCTCGAGGTACAAAAATTCAAATTTTCCCAATTAATTTGTCTTAATAGTTACCATTAGCTTTCGGTAAAAAAATTTTATTTGGTGATTGATTACGATATTTATTATTAAGAAATGCCTATCATATTTTGTAAGATATTTATTACTTAGAAATGCCTATCATATTTTGAAATGCCATTTAACAAAAATAAGAAGTAAGATTGTTAACTTTTTCTTGAACTTATTCCTTAAATAAATAAAGACAGTTTCGGCGAATTATCACTATGTTCGGAGTTCGTTACTATCTGTAAAATATTCAGCCCAAAAGCCCATTTGGTCCTCATCCTCTCGAACACGTAGCAGATGGGGATGAGGCTTCCTAGGAAAGATGGGGAGTGAGGAAGTATTCTCTCGCTTTCCTCACCAAGGTAGAATGCTATATCCGGAACATGTCCACGTAAGTGAAGTACAATTACTCGAGTAACACTATTTTTAACACCTCATACGGAAAGACCTCTGTCTGTACCATTATTCAAGATGGAGTAGCAAGAGTATATCATAACTTCTCCAGCATCCTTATACCTCGTCTTGTATGCATGCATTAAGACGATTAACTGAAATCTTCCAATGGAGGCGAACCATCGAGATGTTTCTCTCTGCTAATCGCGATACACAAATTGTAAAAATAAATCGCAAACATGAATCTGTAAGAAAAAGTTGTTTATTTATTTTAAAGGAATAATGAATGGGTAAAACTCGAAGGAAATTTGCTGCGGAAGGAAAAATAATGTGAAGGCTAATAAAAAGATGCGTTGTAAATAGGGATGTCGGTCGGTTGGAGAAGTTGCCAGGGCACGTGCATGAGGTCATTGGCGCAGGAAAAAAAGAGAGAATTCCATTGAGAAAAGCGGCAAGAGGGCGACATGCAGGGGAATTACGGCGTTTTCTTCTGATGCGCAATGCACGCCGTTTTTTATTCGAGAGTCAATTTTCTGTCCTATGCGACGCTCATGTTGTCGAATGATGATGTCATCGAATTCGCACCATTATAGAGGAAATAGGTGTCACTCATGGTTTAGATGTTAGCAATCAATTCAATTCTAGTTCTCCTTACAGGTTTTAACGGCATCTTCGCAATCAAGTTTATTGACGAATTTTATTAGCATGTTTTATTGTACCCTTGAACTGGAAAGTTTACATATTGAAATATTTCTGTAAGGTTGTTTCTTCTGCTAAATTGAGTGTTAAGTATCCACACGCTGGATATGATTCTTTTCTGTTTGAATT
Organism: Sympetrum striolatum; assembly: GCA_947579665.1. Taxonomy (NCBI): domain Eukaryota; kingdom Metazoa; phylum Arthropoda; class Insecta; order Odonata; family Libellulidae; genus Sympetrum; species Sympetrum striolatum. Next base: position 103,399,563 of record OX388341.1, on the reverse strand, counting down.
CTATTTTGTTTTTTCTTAAACACCATAGTCTGTGTGAGAGTAACTATCGAAATTATTAATATAATGGTGCCGTAAAGGTCTTGCTATTACAGATTCATCCGGCTATGAAAAATATCTCCTAGGTTAAATTTTAACTTCTGTTCATATCTATTAAGAATGAATGTTGAAAGGAAATTTATCTTTCTCTTTCAAAGGTTACTTAATATCCTTTGACAGCTTTATCAAATTCTTTCAAAATACAGATCCTCTCACTCATTGATAAATGATTTGGCCTTATGGATACCATTTTCAATGTGTTAACGTTATATTTTTACGCTCTATGATTTAGGGTTATATTGTTTATATCATCAAACGCCTTTCTAGCTTTGGATTGAACAAAATATATTAATTTCAATTTTTAAATATTGCGATGATTTTAAATTACTTTATATGTGATTGAGCTCAGTCGCATGAGTTTAACTCTTCATTTAAAATGTTTGGCTTTTATAGAAATTTTCAAGTGATTAACTTTAGTAGTATTGTTCCTATTAAATCTTTTACAATTATAAAATTATTCGATGATTTGTGAAAATTTAAGAAAATTAGTCGTCATTTTGCTTCCTTAAACTTGTTTTAATGGAATATTTATATCAATGTGCGATTAAAAAGTAGCTAGTTTATGGCTCGCATTCTTTTCTTCTCTTTTTGAGTTGTCAGTTTTTTTATAAATTATAGATATGAATATGCCCTATTATCCACTATAAACCACTCTGATTGAGCACCATAGGATTCTTATGTAGAAATGAAATCCATGTATCTTGAATGAAGGTAAATCTTGAAATATTGCTAAAAGAGACGAGACTCCAGCCAACGATCCAGTCGGTCAGCTGATTTTTAAAATTTATGATTTCCGCTGTTTGCAAAACAATTATTTATTTTTCCTTTTAGTGAAAGCTATTCTAGCAGGATAATAAATCTTTACTCTTTCGTGAAACATTTTTTTAAGCCACATTTTCTGCTACATTACTAAATCGTGAGGGTTAGGCAAACCTATTGTAAGAGAAAGTGGGGAGAGAGTTGTGATGATTTTGATACGTATGATTTCTTGCGATTCAATGCATTACCCTAAGATTTCTTTGAAAATAATATTGAGATTTTTATCAACTCATTTTTTTCATGGTATAATTTATTCGAAAAAAATCGATGCTCCTAGTCGTTAAGCTCACCAAAGTAGAGCAACTAATATTCATGGTCTGGAGATTCCTTTTGTATAGATTTTCGAAACCAGCATTTATGAAAATAAAAAAATTGCATATAACGCGTATTTTGCTTTCCATGAGATGACTTAAGGGTATTTATACATTGACGAATTAATTTTAAATAATGGCAAGGGAAGAAGTTGAAATAAGCCTCTTATTACAAACAGGAAGAAGGAATTTTATAATAAAATACAGTCAATAAATTATGTTCTCTCAATATTTTTACCTCTACACAGTCACAATATTAAATGATTGCATTAATTTGCGGTGTATATCTTATATAAACTCGTCTTTGGAATTTCTGATGGATATAAATTTATGAAAATTCCGTTTAATATGAGACCACTATAATTAAGAATATTTTCATAACCGGATATTAAAATATTACTTCAATTGGCCTGACATAACTTCGAGATGAGAGCATAATGCTATTTCAGATTGACGAATTGAAACCACTCTGCATTCGCAATTGCTGTTATCTATTTCTGCTTATGTTAATCGAACCCCATTTTTTGTTGAGTTTCTCTATAGCTTGCGTTTGATATCTAGGCTTCATTTAGAGATTGTTAGCTTATGTATTGAGATAGAACTAACTGCGCCTCTACATGAAGTTTACGGGTGGAGTAGCACGGGTTATCGTAGGGCAAGCTAAATGCATACATTTCTCATGTCATATCGAAGAATGAAATTCTGAGGCATTTTGGTGAAATGTTAATTTAAATTAACTGGTGAATTTTAACACGTCATTCTAATTTTGGTGAAATTATAATTTGAGAAAGGAAAAATTAATCATCACTTATCATATAGCCATAATTAAATCAATTAATATTGCAAAATGTGTACCTCTCATTTTGAATAAATTAGTTAATCTCTATGTGCGTATTAATGAGGATTTAATGAAATTTGGGTGGTCTATCCATAACTTGATGAATTTTCGACTAACAAAGATGGATATTTAATTTTTCATTTCATAAAATTTGTAAGTAAGATCAAATTTTGTTCGCATTTAATTCGCTTTAATTTCGAAGTTTTAACTGCCAATATAATGATTTACAGTGAAAAAACAGTAGTTCATTCGAGTTTACGGTTGAAATTGTGTCTACTATAGGTAACATAAAAATACTGGTAAAATACATAGTAATGCGATTGAATTTTTTTCTGTAATTCCATGCATATTCTTTTGAGTTTAAACGTAGTTCCTCGGTAAAAACATTCAACGGTTATTCAAAATTGCAGTTTTTTGGTTCATTCTGCGAGTGAGATTCGAGAAATTGACGAAATGAAGAAATTATACAGACTTTGGAATGCAAGTTGGTATTGATTAATTGAATGCTTTATCATAGACAGTTGGTATTATCGTTACCCAAGAAAATATTACTAATTCTACTGAATGGCGAATTAATTACCCCAGATAGAGCAATCATTATTATGAGTAGTTAATTCTAGGAGAATTGACAAAATTTTCTTATGTTTTTTATTTCACCATTTTTACATGCAATATTTGTCTGTTGAATGCTGTTTTTCTTTCATGGAGCGAGCCTTAAGAGAAAACCGTCCATTGATTCATGTGGTTTTCTTCTGTTAGAAGAAAAGAAAAATGAGTCGATTGATTCATGGGAGTATTCTTGACGAAGTAAAGACTGATGTTGCCGCCCGAGGTGAGTAAATGGCTGGTGGCGACATCTGCCCTTGACTAATGAAAGGCTTTCAAGGTCATTCTTAAGCGGTGACCTAAAGGTTGTGCTCAATCATTTTGTTCCAACCCCTTCCTTCTTATTTATAAATATATCAATGAACTGAGATTCTCGATGGTCGTAGCGCTGTTATTAGGAGCGATGTTTAACTAAAAAGGCATTTCTTTGGATATTTGGAGATTATGATCATTTTCATTTCTTTTTAATTGCCAGTAATATCGAAAGGTTAAATAGAGCATAAATATAGTCACACAATGAATGGCTATGATTTACTATAAATATACCAACGACCATATACCATTGATCTATAATATAAAACAGAGTGTGGGTGTGTGTGTATGTTCGCTAAAAACTCGAGAACCGAGAGTCGCACAACTTTGAAATTTTCTACATTATTAAAAGTCAACCCCGCGCAGAGTATAGGCGCTTTTTATTTCCCTAAAGTCCACGGTTCGGACCCAAACGGGTCAAAACGTTTCCATAAGAAATACACGTAGAGGTCAGTTTTCTGTAACAGGGTTAATTTCTTTTTCAAAATTAAATTAGAAAATATGGTCATAGAAAATCATATCTAGCACCAAAAGAAGGAGAATAAGATAAAGATTCTTATTTTGGTCGTGGAATATCGTTTTAGATACGAAATTGCGCACAATTAGATAAAGTACGTGAACGTTTTATCGAAATTTTGAGGTCGTAAGCAACCCATCCCCCTGACGATCAAGCCGATTGTTGATTTCGAGCTCATGCGTAATTCCATAAGAAAACATGGAAAATGAATGCCCAGATAAAATTAATGCTGTAAGATATCTTTTACATATAATTCCTTCTCCGGTTTCATTCATATACATAGATACGCAGATAGGATACTAATTCACAGGCTAAACCACAAGCGTCATTGATTTGAAATTTTTACAGCGTATAGGCCCTAACGTGAAACCCCCAGAAAAAAGGCGACTTTGAACCTCAGTGATATGGGTTCGATGCCAGAAGGCCCCAAAATCCCGATTTTCCCATTTTAATGTAATGCTTTGATTTTAGGAAATTTCTAAAAAATACTTTCCGGATAGGTAGAGAATCAAAATTAAAGGAGCTTACAGATATGAACATTATCTATCGAAACCATAAATGGCTTTTACAGAAAATGTCCTGGGTTCGATGCTAGAACGTTGCAAACATCTCCCATTTAATATACATTGGGGTAGTTTTACATTATTTTTTTTGATGCATTTATCGAAACGATAGGAAGTTCTCTCTTAGCTGGAAGATGTATATTAAAACTCGGTTCAAGAAAAAAATTTTAATAAGACTTAAGTCTTCCTGGGTTCAATGCCAGAGCACATTAAAATTTCTCACATAAGGAATATATGTGAAAAGCAGGACGTCATTTTAGGCAGTTGCAGCCAATATTTCTGCTTGAATTTTCACACATAGTTATAGATGGCGATCTCCTATTGTGCTGCATAGTATGACCAGAAAGACCCGGGTTCGATCCCGGGTGGTAAATATATCCCCCATATAAAACACATTGGGGTAGTTTTTCATTATTGTTTTGATGCACTTATCGAAATGATAGGAAATTCTTCCTGAGATAGAAGTTGTATATTTAGACACGGTTTTTAAAAAAATTAGATAAGACCATGCTGTGCCTGGGTTCGATGCCAGAGCACATTAATATTTCTCACATGAAGAATATTATAGAAAAGCAGGACGTCGTTTGAGGCAGTTACAACAAATATTTTTCTTGAGTTTTCATACATAGCTAGAGATAGTGATCTTCTGTTGTTTAGTATTGGGGTATAAGTCAGCTCCATAATACACTTAATTTCTGCAAAGAAAGTTCTTCTTTCGTTTAGAGTTATATATGTATAGAATATATTTCTGTTATTTGTGTTTAATCATCGTTTCCGAGAACCATTTTCCCCTTTCAGAAAATGTGTACGAGAAGGAGGTGCTGCTTTTCCTAATGTGATCATCGAATATATTTTATACTCTTTAAATCATTTTTGTCATCATCGAAGAAAGTGTTCATTCAAAGGATATGAGATTAAATCTTTAGGTGACTTTGAAGACTTAATTATAATTTATTTACTTTGTTCATTGGTTTGGAAAAAATTATAGCCTGGAATCAGCTATGTACCAAAAATTATGATGTAATTGTTACGATCAAGACTGTACCAAGAGTAATTATCAATTTGGATTTCCCCGTTGAGAATCAACGAGCACTTCTGCTGGTACAAAATAAAGAGCGAATCTATCCCTTGTATTTAGAGGCCAAATAAGTTTCGATTTCAGTCGAAAAGAAGGATTTTGAAACGAAAGAGACGAGTATTCAAAGTCCCTGCTCATCAATCACATCACTATTATTACTCTTTCGATGTGCATTATACTGCGATAACAACAATATTGGGGATCCCGTCTTAAATGTAAATATTAGCAGTAAAAACTATCAGTTAGCCGATGAATTTCATCCGATCAAAAATTTAATTTGACTCTTGATATAAATATATTTTAATGATAAAGAGGAAATTCATTAATAAGAGCCTTTCAAATCGAGACCATGAAGAGTACATAATTGTAGATTACTGCGTTTGAATCAAAACGTCTATCTTACTTAGCGATGACGCACTGCATATCGATTTACTTGTATAACGCAGTTTATTTATATATCGCTGATTTGAAATTCCATGCGCGCTGTTTTGAACAAAATAGGTCGGCCCTTTTAATTTTGAAATCTTTAAAGGCTCAGTAAATATTTACATGATTCATCTATGTAAATTTAATATATATCTATAATATGCTATGACCATGTTGAGGACATTCTTGTTTTCTGCAATTGATTCTACAAATGAAATGCTTAATTTTTGACAGGTTTCGTGGTTTATTATGAGAAGTCATTTGTAATTTATGTAATGTGGCACTGCGTAAATTTATGATGCTTATGTGTTGTATTGATATGCTCGTATGCGTATGTGTTGGTCTATTATGTAAATTTGACTTGTTCATTTGACATAGAAAACGGCACTGCTATTATTGGTTGTATGTAATTATGATAACTGAAATATTTGGAATCAACTGAGCTTAGAAAATTGAAGATTTAAAAACTAGTATGATAAAGACGTTCTTTAAATTTTATTCTTCTCATTTTCTCAAATAAATTTCTCATATAAATTTTACATCCTTTCCCTTTCATACAAACGATGGAAAATTATGTATAATCGCTAATGGTATCTCTAATTGGTTATACTTTCAAACCTTGAAATTTACGTATAAAAATAAACCATTCACCAATTTCTACTAACATTATTTTACAATACAAGCAATTATGACTAATATAGGCTCTTAATTAAGAATATATTCAATGCTACCAATCAATTCTCCCGCTTGCTGACGATTTTAATTTTCGCAGGAATAAGGTTGAGATGATATTGTTTAAACTATCTTTATGATCGATATCTTTGTCACTGTCAAATTAAGAAATACATCTGAAATTTAAGTATATTTTCCTTGAAAACAATATTAAAGAGTTTCCGCGGTGTTTTCATACGGAAAGAACGTCATTAGAACACGCGCCCTTCTCAGCTGTTCCCTCTGCGCCATCTCTGAATGCCAAGATGCCACTTCAGCTGTGATCTTAGTTGAACAAACTCTCGCAAGAGTGTACAAGTGTGAGCTTTCCTCGCAGTTACCTTTCTCTAGCGGTTCCTCTTCTTTAGCATGAGTCACCTTATGGCAGTGAGAATGAGAAACATAAAACAATCTCATATTTTACCATACGCGCTTCTAATCGTTTACGGAACAAATTTGGAACGTGGAAAATTTTGATTTTCTCAAAAACTTTCGCTGTAAAGTCCAGCTACTCCTTCTTTATTATAATCGAGCAATATGTCGAATTTAGGATAAAGAGAACAAGTTTTCTTAAACGAGAATCGATAAATTGTATGAAGTTACCCTGAATGGAATTCTTTCAAGGTTGAAAGAAAACTCAACTAGATTTATTTTTGCCTCTTCTGTGCTAGTTGTAGGAGATTTACATTAGACAATTACTTTGATTTAATAATGACGATAATTGTTTCATTCAACTTCATCCCTTAAAATTACATGTATATCACAATACTCTGAGAGTGACGAATGAGTAAAGAAATATGTTTGATGGAATAATTCTATATGTCATTCTTCAAACTCCAATGAATTTTTATAATACTATATAAACTATTTATTATATTTTTAGAAAAACTGAAATTGAGTGTGGAAACTGGTATAATGAAAATAAAATTTACTTGCTAGCCTAACAGAAGTTTATCCGGGTCTTCTATAGTCAAACTCGTGACACATCATGCAAAAATAATGACGTCGTAAATGGTATTTTTTCTCTTTTGTTAGCCGTTGAATCTCTTATCAGTATAATTAAAATTATATTAAATTGAATAAAATCCACGGAGGAAGGCGTAGTTTTGTAGAACTCCATCATCCATATATTAAATTGATTTTTAATTAGCGGAAGAATGCATACTTACAAAAATATTTCCTTTCTGAGAATTTCTGAGGTCTAACAAGTAAGTCATGATACACATGATTGTTTGGGAGGTTATTATCATTGGATCTACGATTATCTGAAATTATCTGTGGTAATTTTGGTCTAGCCTTTACACACAGACACATTTGTAATTTCTGTGTTTTATCTCAGTACCCGGATGTCTTTTAAGTGACTTCTCTTGCCGAACATATGACATATAAAATTGAAAACGATGAATATGAATGAAGACGAATAAGGATGATATTTCATGGAATCATTTTAAGGCTATATTTTAGGCATATGTAACTAACATGTACATTGTACATCCTTCAAACTGAGACAGGAGCGGCTGCCTACTGAAACAGAAAATGTATTCGGTGAAACATATGGATTTTTATTCTCACAAATTTCTCTCCATAAAATATATTATTTACTTTGATACGTTCTATTTCATATCTTTCACTTTTTATATCGTATTTTATGTATATATCCCAACGGTTTCAGACGTTTTTGGAGATTTATACTCCTATAGCAGGTTATTTAGGAATTATTTTTCCTACTTGGTGTTGCTCATGACAGGATAATACCACGGCAAGTTTCGTATGAGAAATTTAATTTCAAATTTCATTTTCATTTCATATTATATAAAAAGATATAAAAATATAAATTTTTTTAAAGATATCCCTTAATACCTAGTGCGAACTACAGGAGGACATCTATCAGAGGCTGGTTACTACCAGTTCAATCACTGGTTTGTACTGGTGAATTAGGATCTCTTTAATAGCGATCCGAACACAGAATACTTCTTTCTCTTCACCATCGTTCTCGGTCATCCTTTCCTCTTACACGACTGTGCTTTAATTTCTGCTCACATTATGTTGGAAAGAACAGCCCTCGCTCACCTTATCATATCCAGCATCAATGACTCGTTTTGATGTTGCTTCACGATCTATCCGAGAAGGTAAGTTAGATTTAGAGATAGCCTTGCAATGGGATTGAAGATTGCCCTCCCACAATGGCTTAGCTAACTGCCAGAGCGTGCTGTTTAAGAAAACTGTCAGTTGTATGAATGTACCTAATCCACTTCCTGAACACATACCCCGAGTTTAGCTTGTTTAATTTTATACATGTAAGTATTTTATTAACATGTAATTTAAAAAGTTGCAGAACATCTTTAATACTGTTTTCAGTGTTTAGCCCACTCCTAGAATATTTATAAGAAAGACTAAAAAAGAAGATACTGTTGTTTTCCGGTTTATATTAGTAACTACTGCAATTATTTGTAACTATGAGAATAAAACCCTTTAGGACGGACCTTGACCCCGCAACCTCAGGTCCCCAGAAGTTTTGAGTTTATTAACAATCAAATATAGACAAAAAAATAGGATAGAAATCAAAAGTGACCAGTTCATCACTTCCTACTTGCATCTGCTTTCGTCCACTCATTATCCATAAAAGGAAAAGCAAGATAACTAATAGTTGCTATGTTATTGTGATTAACATTCATACTAAAAATACCTAATGGCATTTAATATGTTTTAATTTTTATTAACCTGAGAAGTTGATCTATGCTTTTCATCCGCTTTCAATCTTTGCCTCATCTTCAGGCAATTCTTAAACACAGCAATTGATATTTAAATAGTGCTTCTGTCCCAGTGAAATGTTTTCCTACGTTTATTCAAGGAATTTTTCAGAAGTAAGCTTTGATGTAAGTAATAATTAAGCTTAGAAAAAAAAGATGAGTACATATATGTATCTCAAAATCGAATTTAGTACATGTCATGCAGTCAGGTTTATGCTATAATTTAGAGAAAGAGTGAAACTTCTTTCAGAGAAGAAATATAAAATTCACGGATGAAGTCAGCATTTTGGGGATTTGTACACATGGAAAGTACTAGTTATTTAGTTATTATTAAAACTATGTTTTATTAAAAAATTCTTCGATTCATTCATAGATACTCATATTTTAAGAAGCAGGGACGAGTCATTTGATGAACGTTTTCTTTTTTAAGAATCTGCAACATTAATGAGAGATGCACAGGTAGATAGATCTTTCAGCTAATTCTGAAATGTATCATTCTTAAAAAATGATTCGAGGTCGAATTTTCTCTTTCATATTCAATTTTTCGATTCGTACTGTGGAGTTAAATATGCGTTACAGTACAGAGGTAATTCCTTCCAAAACATTCCGTCCTTTCTCCATTCCATCTACTACGTGGCATTCCTTTCATCTCCTCTCATTTTTGTCCGCCGCTCCACTTTTTCATCTTCTCCGATTTCCATCCCCTCGGAATGTTTTTGCCGCCACGCCTTTCAAAAGGAGAGCAGAAAAGGAGCAAACACTCAAAGGCAGCTGCGTGCACTTATACGTGACTTCCTCTACGCTTTCCTTCTACACCACACCCACATTCTCCATTTTAGCACGCAAACTCCTTCATTTACATCGCTTTCTGTTCATTTCGTCCTTAAGCGTAATTTCCCCGTGTGACGTTCTTTTTTACATTTCCTTCTTCCTTTCGGCGGATCTCTCTCCCCTTTCCTCCTTTATTTCTGTATCGTATTTATGTGTCTCCTCCTTTCTGTCTTTCGTTTTCCTCTTTTACTCAATGCTCTGTTCCGGATATGTGAATTAAAATTTAAATACTTTGGGGAAACTTCTAGGGAGGACTCTATCACGATAGATAAGAAAGTCCTTTCGTGTTTCAGGGTCAAATTTTATAATTTCTTCTTTATTTGGCATGTAATTTGGCACTTTTCTATAAGACTCGGATGGCTTACTTTATGGCTCCCTTTATAACGCCAGTTGTGATATTTCTTATAAATAAGACGGTTCTCATATTCATATATACCCTTTCCCATCTATTATCCGCTTCCCCTCCGTTAAAGAATGTGTAGGTTTTCAAATATTTTCTTTGATTTTCAAGTATTTATTTGTACAATTTCAGAAAAAATGGCTACACACAGTTCACACATCTCTACGTATGATATTAAATCCTAAAAAGCAAGAATTATTTATTATTTTTTTTCTTTCATAGCAATGTCTCCAATCTTTAGGTGTATTCGCCCATCTTTACTTTCTCCATATACGAAGTATAGAGAAAGTATTGTTTTCATGAAAAAAATCGACTTCGAGATTTCAACGGAAATACATGTTTTGGGGTCCCTAGAACACGTTTTGACCATTTTCGGAATGATGTCTGTGTGTATGTGTGTGTGTGTGTGTGTGTGTGTGTGTGTGTGTGTGTGTGTGTGTATGTGTGTGTGTGACAGTGGGCGCTCTAACGTGAAAACTATTAGTCGTATCAATACCAAAATTTATATTTAGTACTGTAGTTTGTGCTGTCAGAGTTGATTAGTTTTTCAAATAAATCGGTAAACCGGAAGTCGAGCTTCATTCATCAAAGCTCATTTCCGGTTTTCAAAATATCTCCATAAATATGATATATAGGTATATTGTGTACCAAATAAAAGTTTTAGATAATGAGTTTTACTATAACTTTTGTATTTAACATATTTTTGTATCACCGGTTGATTAGGAGTTATTCGGGAAATACTGATCAAACGGAAGTAGCTGATTATGTAATTTGTGGGCGCTCTAACATAAAAAGTATTTGTTGGATCAACACCAAATCTCATGTATAATATTTTGGTTTGTGTCTTTAGAGTTGATTAGATTTTGGAGAAAATCGGTGAACCGGAAGTCGAGCTTCATTCTTCAAAGCTCATTTCCGCTTTTCAAAATATCTCCATAAATATGATATTTAGGTATATACAATTATTTATAAAAGTTTTAGAGAATATATATTACTATAACTTTTGTAAAAAACATATTTTTGTATCACTGATTGTATAGGAGTTATTTGTGAAATACTGATAAACCGGAAGTTGCTGATTATGTACGTTGTGGGCGCTCTGGGCGTTGGGGCGAAAGGCCAATTTCATCATTTTTCATCGAACATGTCCCGAAAAACATTATTTATAATGTTTGTGACGTCAAAGATAATAATATCTAAATAATCACTCATCTTCAAAGTTTAGATGGAATATAGAGTTCGAAATTACTGTCGTAGATAAATATTTACATCTAAAATATGGAGAAAGTCATGTGCTGGCCACATCAGATTTTTTATTTTCTTGAAAATGTAACCTATTCGTAAACCTAGAAACTAATTTGATTTTTCTCTAAACTTTCAACTCCTTACAATGCTATTATTACTTCTTACAATGCTATTATTACTTCTTACAATGCTATTAGAGGCAGTTTTCTTTCATCTTTGGAATTGAAAATGAAATTTGACAGAGTTGAAAACATGAGAACATAAAATACGCGGAACCACCCCCTATTTTTCTGCTTCTTACGGTCTTTTTCGATATTTTCCTGTATATTTCACACGAAGCTCAACATTCGGCGTCAGAAAAGATACTTCAATCCATCCAAGGAAATATGACTTAACTGTGTTTGCACGATGTATGAATATACTTCAAAACGAGTTTTTCGTGCAATTTCTTCCCAACTTTATAAAATCGCCTCGGCTATAAAAGGTAGTGCGAAAGAATAGCAAGGCCATTTTATCGCCACTTTCATTCTGTAATTGCAGTTACTCCAAAGTAAAATTGAATATCGACAACTCCTGAGATACCAGCATTTGCTCCGCAGTCACATCAGATGTAGATCACTCATCATATTGTTTTAAGGATGTGAGGCAGTGGCGGCGGGTCCATTGGGTTCACTGGTTCACTGAACCCCCTAAGAAAACTACTGTACTATTTTCATTTATACCAATGTTCTTACCATAACCCAAATATCCATAATACCAATTACTGCACCTAAATTTTCCTTCGTTGAGTCGCGATTCCTGCCGCTTTTGGTTCCAACTAGCTTGACTTCGCGCGAGGTTCACTCCCTGAAGTGAACCCCTTCAGACGTCGCGTTACTGGTGAAGAGCGGTGAGGGGAAAGAGGGGCATACGGCCTTTAAACATGGGCCGATCGCTGCACTACGTTGCAGCGACAGCCGACGAGAATGGCTTCATAGGATTTTCGGAAATTTTTTTAGGCACTTTCCGGCAAATTAGAAAGTTGAAATTCGAGGAATTGCTGGAAGCCGTGTATTTTCGTCTAAAACTATAAAGACACCCTCGAATATTATCCCATGTTCGACGCTAGGTCAGGGCAAATATTCTCCAATTTAAAATGTACTGAGGCGATTTTTCAGAATTTTTAAAAATGTCTTCCCGATGACATGGAAACTTAAAACCCGGCTGTGAATAGAGATCATAAATACATTTCATATTCGCTGTTTAACGTTTCCATGATTATTCTTGGTTCGATTCCAGAGCGACATTTACATTCCTTTATGCATTGCGAATGGGGATAATGGAATCGTATTTTAAGATCATCCCAGTACGATATCAACATAAAACTTTGGATTAAATAAGTTTTATATCTACCAGGCAGTTATATGTATTCAGAACTCCCGAAATGTCTTGTGCTCGATACCAAGCGGCTCTACCATTTGAAATGTATGGTGGGAATTTCAATTTTCTTTATGATTCATTTACCGAGAAATTGAAAATTATATGGCCAGTCATGTAAACAGAAGAAATGAGCCCTTCATTTTTACAATTTATCTTTTACCTTATGATCACCTGTTCGACGCTGGGGCACCATTTGTATTCTACCATATCTATTATATATAGATGCTTCTCCGGATTCATTCATATATCCATATATATATATAGCGAGGATACAAATTCACAGGCTAAACCACAATCGTCATTGACCTGAAATTTTTACGACATATTGGCCATAACGTGTAACCTCCATGAAAATTGCGATTTTGAACCTCAGTGTCATTGGTTCGATTCCAGAGGGCCCCAAAGTCCCGATTTTTCCCGTTTAAATGCATTGCCGTGATTTTCGGGAATTTTTAAAAAATACTTCCCGGATAGGTAGAGAATCAAAACTGAAGGAGCCTATATATATGGTCATGATCTATCGAAAACATAAATGAGTTTTGCGAAAAATATCCTGGGTTGGATGCTAGGTCGGGGCAAATATCGGCCGTTTAAAATGCATTGAGGCGATTTTTAAGATTTTTTTTGGACCCTTTTCCGATGACAAGGAAACTTGAAATTCGGCATGAGGTTGGAGATCATACATATATTTCATAATCAAATTTTACATATTCGCTGATGGTCCTTGGTTCGATCCCAAAGGGCCATTTACATTCCTCCATGCATTTCTTATGGAGATAATAGTAAAAAGTTTTAGGTACTTCCCTGCATGATATCGACTTCAAAATTTGTATGAAATAAGATGAAGTCCTAATAAGTTATACTGTGCATTCACAGCTACCAATATTTCCTGGGTTCGACACGACGGGCGGCTCTACAATCGGTAAATTATCCGATTTTTAAGAATTAATTTAAACCCCTTCACAATAATATTAAAACATGAAATTAGGCATATAGATAGAGAACATAGATACATTTCAAAAACGTGTTTTAAATTTCCTAGATCGTCCTTGGTTCGAATCCAGAGAGCCGTTTACATTATTGAAAAGTAGGACGTCGTATGAGGCAGTTGGAGCCAATATATCTGCTTGAATTTTCACACATAGTAAGAGATAGTGATTTTCTGTTGTGCTGCATAGTAAGTTTACCATTAAGACCCAGGTTCGACGCCAGACGATTAAATTGCAGCGAATTTTAAGAATATTTTCAATCCTTCTTTTCCTTTCCGGGACAGTCCCGATATAATGCCGTTATGAAATTAGTGTTGTCGATCTGCTTGCAGTATGCAAGCTACATTTTACTCGTATCATATATATATATATATATATAGAGAGGATACAAAGTCACAGGCTAAACCACTAGCGTCAATGGCTTGAAATTTTTACGACATATTGGCCATAACGTATAACCTCCAGAAAAATTGCGATTTTGAACCTCAGTGTCATGGGTTCGATTCCAGAGGGCCCCAAAGTCCCGATTTTTCCCGTTTGAATGCATTGCTTTGATTTTCGGGAATTAAAAAAAAATACTTTCCGGACAGGTAGAGAATTAAAACTCAAGGAGCCTATATATATGAACATGATCTATCGAAAACATAAATGAGTTTTACGAAAATTATCCTGGGTTCGATGCTAGGTCGGGGCGAAAATCGGCCGTTTAAAACGCATTGTGGAGATTTTTAAGATTTTTTTTGGACCCCTTTCCGAATGCATGGAAACTTGAAATTTGGCATGGGGTTAGAAATCATAAATATATTTCATAATCAAATTTTTTTATTCGCTTATGGTCCTTGGTTCGATCCCAGAGGGCCATTTGTACTCCACAATGCATTTCTTATGGAGATAACGGAAACAGATTTTAGGTACTTCTCGGCATGATATTGACTTCAAACTTTGCATAAAATATGATCAAGTTAATTAAAATCTAACTGTGCAGTCACAGCTACCAGTGTGTCCTGGGTTCGAAACCAGGCGTCTCTACAATCAGTAACTGATCCGATTTTCAATAATAATTTTGAACCCTTTCCCAACAATATAGAAACTTGAAATTCGGCATGTAGTTAGATATTATAGATAAATTTCAAAATCATGTTTTAGATTTCCAGGATCGTCCTTGGTTCGAATCCAGAGAGGCATTTACATTCGTGAAAATAAGAACGTCTTTTGAGGCAGTTGTAACAAATATTTCTGCTTGAATTTTCACACATAGTTAGAGATGTTGATCTTCTATTGTGCTGCATAGTAAGTTTACCAGTAAGACCCGGGTTCGATGCCAGACGATAAAATAACAGCGAATTTTAAGAATATTTTGAATATTTTTTTTTGTTCAATTGAGAACCGTCCCATATGATGCCGATATGAAATTAGTATTGCCGATCTGCTTGCAGTATGCAAGCTACATTTTACTCGTATACCTATATAGATAGATAGGATACAAATTCACAGCCTAAACTACAAGCGTCATTGATCTGAAATTTTTATGACATATTGGCCATAACGTAAAACCCCCAGGAAAAAAGAGACTTTAATCCTCAGTGTCATAGGTTCGATTCCAGAGGGCCCCAAAGTCCCGATTTTTCCCGTTTGAATGCATTGCCGTGATTTTCGGGAATTAAAAAAAAATACTTTCCGGATAGGTAGAGAAGTAAAACTCAAGGTGCCTATATTTATGGTCTTGGACTTTCGAAAACATCAATGACTTTTACAAAAGTTATCCTGGGTTCGATGCTAGGACGATTCAAAGATCTGCCCTTTAAAATACATGGGAGCCGTTTTTCATTATTTTTTTAGATGCACTTATCGAAATGATAGGATGTTCGTGCTTGGCTGGAAGATGTATGGTACAAATAAGTTTTAGAAAAAAATTTTCATAAGACCGTACTGTTCCTGGGTTCGAAGCCAGAGCACAATAATGTTTCTCTCATAAGGAATATAAGGGAAAAGTAAGACTTCGATTGAGGCAGTTGCAGCCAATATATCTGCTTGAATTTTCGCACATAGTTAAAGATTGATATCTTCTATTATGTCGCATAGGTAATTTCACCAGAAAGACCCGGGTTCGATGCCGGGCGGTAAATATGTCTCCCGTTTAAAATACATTGGGTTAGTATTTCATAATTTTTTTGATGCACTTACCGAAATGATAGGAAGTTCGTGCTTGGCTGGAAGATGTATGGTTAAAATTGAATTAAGAAAATAATTTTTATAAGACCGAACTATTCCTGGGTTCGATGCCAGAGCACATTAACATTTCTCTCATAAGAAATATAAGGGAAAAGTAGGACGTCGTTTGAGGCAGTTGCAGATAATATTTCTGCTTGAATTTTCACAGATAGTTAGAGATGGTGATCTTCTATTGTGCTGCATAGTATGTATCACCAGGAAGACCCGGGTTCGATGCCGGACGAATAAATTGCAGCGAATAATCAGAATATTTTCAATCCATTTTTTTTTCTTTTAACGGCCTTCCCGATATGATGCCGACATGAAATTAGTGTTGTCGATCTGCTTGCAGTATGCAAGCTACATTTTATCTATTATATATAGATGCTTCTCCGGATTCATTCATATATATACCCAGATAGGATACAAATTCACAGGCTAAACCAAAAGCGACATTGACTTGAAATTTTTACGACATATTGGCCATAACGTGTAACCTCCAGGAAAAAGCCGACATTGAACCTCGGTGCCATGGGTTCGATTCCAGAAGGCCCCAAAGTCGCGATTTTCCCCATAAGATTACATGGCGGGGATTTTCGAAAATTTTTTTGAGGCACTTCCCGGAAAAGCAGAGAGTTGAAACTCGAGGGACCGCTAAATGCCGTGCATAGCCAACGAAAATCGGAAAGACATCTTCGAATATTGTCCTTGGTTCGATGCTAGGCCGGGGCAAAAATCGGCCGTTTAAAATGCATTGCGGCGATTTTTAAGATTTTTTTTGGATCCTTTCCCGATAAGATGGATACTTGAAACTCGGCACGTCGATAGATATCATAAATTTATTTCATAATCGAATTTTACATATTAGCTTATGGTCCTTGGTTCGATCCCAGAAGACCATTTGCACTTCCCGATGCTTTTCTTACGGAGATAACGGAAACAAATTTTAGGTACTTCCCGGCACGATATCGACTTCAAACTTTGCATGTAGAAAGATCAAGTCCATACATATCAAACATTGCATTCACAGCTATCAAAGTGTCCTGGGTTCGACACCAGGTGTCTCTGCAATCAGAAGTTGATCCGATTTTTAGGAATTATTTTGAAACCTTTGCCAATAATATAGAAACTTCAAATTCGGCATATAGATAGAGATCATAAATAACTTTTAGACACATTTTTTAGATTTCCAGGATCGTCCTTGGTTCGAATCCAGAGAGCCATTTAAATTTGTGAAAATTAGAACGTCTTTTGAGGCAGTTGTAGCCCATATTTCTGCTTGAATTTTCACACATCGTTAGAGATGGTGATGTTCTATTGTGATGCATAGTAAGTTCACAGTAAAGACCCGGGTTCGATGCCAGACGATGAAATTTTAGCTAATTTTAAGAAAAATTTCATTCATTTTTTTTCTTTTGAGGACCGTCCTGATATGATGCCGATATGAAATTAGTATTGCCGATCTGCTTGCAGTATGCAAGCAACATTTTACTCGTAATAGATATAGATGCTTCTCCGGATTCATTCATATATATACCCAGATAGGATACAAATTCACAGGTTAAACCAAAAGCGTCATTGACTTGAAATTTTTACGACGTATTGGCCATAACGTGTAACCACCAGAAAAAATGTGATTTTGAACCTGAGTGTCATGGGTTCGATTCCAGAAGGCCCCAAAGTCGCGATTTTCCCCATAAGATTACATGGCGGGGATTTTCGAAAATTTATTTGAGGCACTTCCCGGAAAAGGAGAGAGTTGAAACTCGAGGGATCGCTAGATGCCGCGCATATCAAAAGGAATCCATAAAGACATCTACAAATATTATCCTTGGTTCGATGCTAGGTCGGGGCAAAAATCGGCCGTTTAAAATGCATTGCGGCGATTTTTAAGATTTTTTTTGAACCCTTTTCCGATGGCATAGAAACTTGAAATTCGGCGTGGCGTTAGATATCATAATTATATTTCATAATCAAATTTTACATATTCCTTTATTGGTCTTGGTTCGATCCCAGAGGGCCATTTACATTCCTCAATGCATTTCTTATGGAGAATACGGAAACACATTTTAGGTGCTTCCCGATATTATATCCACTTGAAACTTTGCATAAAATAAGATCAAGTCATTAGTAATCAAACTGTTAATTCACAGCTACCAATGTTTCCTGGTTTCACCACCAGGCGTCTCTACAAACAGTAAATGATCCGATTTTTCAGAATTTTTTGGAACCATATCCCAATTATATAGAAACTTGAAATTCAGCATACAGATAGAGATTACTGATACATTTCAGGAACATGTTTTAGATTCCCACGATCGTCCTTGGTTCGAATCCAGAGAGCCATTTGTATTCGTGAAAAGTAGAACGTCGTTTGAAGCAGTTGTAGCAAATATTTCTGCTTGAATTTTCACACATAGTTAGATATAGTTATCATCTATTGTGCCGCTTAGTAAGTTCACCAGGAAGACCCGGGTTCGATGCAAGACGCTAAAATTGAAGCGAATTTTAAGAATATTTTCAATCCTTTTTTTTTGTTTTGAGGACCGTCTCGATATGATGCCGAAATGAAATAATATTGCCGATCTGCTTGCAGTATGCAAGCTACATTGCACTCGTATTTCAAAGGTGTATTGTAGAATTACGTTTGAGGACTTTTCCGATGTGATATCGACTTGAAATTATTATCATCAATATTCTTGCAGTATGCAAGCAACTTTTACTTGTATATATATATATATATATATATATATATATATATATATATATATATATATATATATATATATATATATATATATATATATATATATATATATATATATATATATATATATATATATATATATCTATTATATATAGATGCTTCTCCGGATTCATTCATGTATCCATATATATATACGAGTAAAATGTAGCTTGCATACTGCAAGCAGATCGGCAATACTAATTTCATATCGGCATCATATCGGGAATGTCCTCAAAAGAAAAAAAAAAAGGATTGAAATTTTTCTTAAATTTCGCTGAAATTTCATCGTCTGGCATCGAACCCAGATCTTACTGGTGAACTTACTATGTAGCACAATAGAACATCACCATCTCTAACTATGTGTGAAATTTCAAGCAGAAATATTGGCTACAACTGCCTCAAAAGACGCTCTAATGTTCTCGAATGTAAATGGCTCTCGGGACTCGAACCAAGGACGATCTTGGAAATTTAAAAAATGTTTCTGAAATTTATTAATGATCTCAATCCATATGCCAAATTTCAAGTTTCTATATTATTGGGAAAGGTTTCAAAATAATTCCTAAATATCGGATCAACTTCTGATTGCAGGGACACCTGGTGTCGAACCCAGGACACATTGATAGCTATGAATGCATAGTTTGATTTTTTAAGACTGGTTCTTCTATCACGCTAAGTTTTAAGTCGATAGCATGCCGGGAAGTACCTAAAATTTGTTTCCGTTATCTCCATAAGAAATGCATTGAGAAATGTAAATGGCGCCCTGGGATCGAACCAAGGACCATCAGCGAATATGTAAAATTTGATTATGAAATAAATTTATAATCTCCAACTCCATGCCGAATTTCAAGTTTCCATGCCATCGGGAAGGGGTCCAAAAAAAATCTTAAAAATCGCCACAATACATTTTAAACGGCCGATTTTTGCCTCGACCTAGCATCGAACCCAGGATATTTTCCGTAAAACTCATTTATGTTTTCGATAGATCATGACCATATATAAAGGCTCTTAGATTTTCGATTCTCTACCTATACGGGAAGTATTTTTTTTTAATTCCCGAAAATCAAAGCAATGCATTTAAACGGGAAAAATCGGGACTTTGGGGCCCTCTGGAATCGAACCCATGACACTGAGGATCAAAATCGCAATTTTTCTGGTGGTTACACGTTATGGCCAATACGCCGTAAAAATTTCAGCTCAATCACTCTTGTGGTTTAGGCTGTGAGTTTGTATCCTCTCTATATATATATATATATATATGGATACATGAATGAATCCGGAGAAGCATCTATCTATTATATATATATATGGATACATGAATGAATCCGGAGAAGCATCTATCTATTATATATAGATGCTTCTCCGGATTCATTCATATATCATATATATATATATATATATATAGAGAGGATACAAAGTCACAGGCTAAACCACTAGCGTCAATGGCTTGAAATTTTTACGACATATTGGCCATAACGTATAACCTCCAGAAAAATTGCGATTTTGAACCTCAGTGTCATGGGTTCGATTCCAGAGGGCTCCAAAGTCTCGATTTTTCCCGTTTAAATGCATTGCTTTGATTTTCGGGAATTAAAAAAAAATACTTTCCGGATAGGTAGAGAATTAAAACTCAAGGAGCCTATATATATGAACATGATCTATCGAAAACATAAATGAGTTTTACGGAAAATATCCTGGGTTCGATGCTAGGTCGGGGCAAAAATCGGCCGTTTAAAACGCATTGTGGCGATTTTTAAGATTTTTTTTGGACCCGTTTCCGAATGCATGGAAACTTGAAATTTGGCATGTGGTTAGAAATCATAAATATATATCATAATCAAATTTGTTTTATTCGCTTATGATCCTTGGTTCGATCCCAGAGGGCCATTTGCACTCCACAATGCATTTCTTATGGGGATAACGGAAACAAATTTTAGGTACTTCTCGGCATGATATTGACTTCAAACTTTGCATAAAATAAGATCAAGTTCATAAAAATCTAACTGTGCATTCACAGCTACCAGTGTGTCCTGGGTTCGACACCAGGCGTCTCTACAATCAGTAACTGATCCGATATTCAATAATTATTTTGAACACTTTCCCAACAATATAGAAACTTGAAATTCGGCATGTAGATAGAAATTATAGATACATTTCAAAATCATGTTTTAGATTTCCAAGATCGTCCTTGGTTCGAATCCAGAGAGGCATTTAAATTCGTGAAAATTAGAACGTCTTTTGAGGCAGTTGTATCCAATATTTCTGCTTGAATTTTCATACATAGTTAGAGATGTTGATCTTCTATTGTGCTGCATAAAAAGTTCACAGTAAAGACCCGGGTTCGATGCCAGACGATTAAATTTCAGCCAATTTTAAGAATATTATAAATCTTTTTTTTTTCTTTTGAGGACCGTCCCGATTTGATGCCGATATGAAATTAGTGTTGCCGATCTGCTTGCAGTATGCAAGCTACATTTTACTCGTATATAATAGATATATATATATATAGAGAGGATACAAACTCACAGCCTAAACCACAAGAGTGATTGAGCTGAAATTTTTACGACATATTGGCCATAACGTATAACCTCCAGAAAAATTGCGATTTTGATCCTCAGTGTCATGGGTTCGATTCCAGGGGGCTCCAAAGTCCCGATTTTTCCCGTTTAAATGCATTGCTTTGATTTTCGGGAATTAAAACAAAATACTTCCCGGATAGGTAGAGAATCGAAACTCTAGGAGCCTTTATATATGGTCATGATCTATCGAAAACATAAATGAGTTTTACAGAAAATAACCTGGGTTCGATGCTAGGTCGATGCAAAAATCTGCCCTTTAAAATGTATTGCAGCGATTTTTAAGATTTTTTTTGGACCCTTTCCCGATGGCATGGAAACTTGAAAATCGGTGTGGGGTTAGATATCATAAATATATTTCATAATCGATTTTAATGTTTTCTCTGATGTTCCTTGGTTCGATCCCAGAGGGCCATTTACATTCCTCAATGCATTTCTTATGGAGATAACGGAAACAAGTTTAAGGTACTTCCCTGCATGCTATCGACTGAAAACTTAGCATGATGGAAGAACCAGTCTAAACAAATGAAACTATGCATTCATAGCTATCAATGTGTCCTGGGTTCGACACCAGGTGTCTCTGCAATCAGAAGTTGATCCGAATTTTATGAATTATTTTGAAACCTTTCCCAATAATATAGAAACTTGAAATTTGGCATATAGATTGGGATCAATAATAACTTTCAGAAACATTTTTTAAATTTCCAGGATCGTCCTTGGTTCGAGTCCCGAGAGCCATTTACAATCGTGAACATTAGAGCGTCTTTTGAGGCAGTTGTAGCCAATATTTCTGCTTGAATTTTCACACATAGTTAGAGATGGTGATCTTCTATTGTTTTTCATAGTAGGTTTTCAGTAAGACCCGGGTTCGATGCCAGACGATGACATTTCAGCGAATTTTAAGAAAAATTAAATCCTTTTTTTTTCTTTTGAGGACCGTCCCGATATAATGCCGATATGAAATTAGTGTTGTCGATCTGCTTGCAGTATGCAAGCTACATTTTACTCGTATATATATATATCTATTATATATAGATGCTTCTCCGGATTCATTCATATATATACCTATATAGATAGATAGGATACAAATTCACGTCATTGATCTGAAATTTTTATGACATATTGGCCATAACGTGAAACCCCCAGGAAAAAAGAGACTTTGATCCTCAGTGTCATAGGTTCGATTCCAGAGGGCCCCAAAGTCCCGATTTTTCCCGTTTGAATGCATTGCCGTGATTTTCGGGAATAAAAAAAAAATACTTTCTGGATAGGTAGAGAAGTAAAACTCAAGGTGCCTATATTTATGGTCTTGGACTTTCGAAAACATCAATGACTTTTACAAAAGTTATCCTGGGTTCGATGCTAGGACGATGCAAAGATCTGCCCTTTAAAATACATGGGAGCCGTTTTTCATTATTTTTTTAGATGCACTTATCGAAATGATAGGATGTTCGTGCTTGGCTGGAAGATGTATGGTACGAATAAGTTTTAGAAAAAAATTTTCATAAGACCGTACTGTTCCTGGGTTCGAAGCCAGAGCACAATAACGTTTCTCTCATAAGGAATATAAAGGAAAAGTAGGACGTCATTTGAGGCAGTTGTAACCAATATTTCTGCTTGAATTTGCATACGCGGTTAGAGATGGTGTTTTTCTTTTGTGCTGCATAGAAAGTATTGCCTGAAAGACCCGGGTTCGATGCCGGGCAGTAAAAATATCACCCATATATAATACTATGGGGTATCTTTTCATAATTTTTTTATGCATTTATCGATATGTAAGGGAGCTCTTGCTTAGATGGAAGATGTATATTAACACTTTGTTTAAGAAAAAAAATAGATAAGACCATGCTGTTCCTGGGTTCGATGCCAGAGCACATTATAATTTCTCAAATAAGGAGTGTATGTGAATAGTAGGACGTCGTTTGAGGTAGTTGCACCTAATAGTTTTGCTTGAATTTTCACACATAGTTTGATATAGTAATTTTCTATTTTGCTGCATAGTAAGTACACCAGGAAGACCGGGGTTCGCTGCCAGGTGATTAAATTGCAGCGAATTCTACGAATATTTTGAATTTTTTTTTTCTTTTGATGTCCGTCCCGGTATATGATGCCGATATGAAATTAGTGTTGTCGATCTGCTTGCAGTATGCAAGCTACATTTTACTCGTTATATATAGATGCTTCTCCGGATTCATTCATATATATACCTATATAGATAGATAGGATACAAATTCACAGCCTAAACTACAAGCGTCATTGATCTGAAATTTTTATGACATATTGGCCATAACGTGAAACCCCCAGGAAAAAAGAGACTTTGATCCTCAGTGTCATAGGTTCGATTCCAGAGGGCCCCAAAGTCCCGATTTTTCCCGTTTGAATGCATTGCCGTAATTTTCGGGAATTAAAAAAAAATACTTTCCGGATAGGTAGAGAAGTAAAACTCAAGGTGCCTATATTTATGGTCTTGGACTTTCGAAAACATCAATGACTTTTACAAAAGTTATCCTGGGTTCGATGCTAGGACGATGCAAAGATCTGCCCTTTAAAATACATGGGAGCCGTTTTTCATTATTTTTTTAGATGCACTTATCGAAATGATAGGATGTTCGTGCTTGGCTGGAAGATGTATGGTACGAATAAGTTTTAGAAAAAAATTTTCATAAGACCGTACTGTTCCTGGGTTCGAAGCCAGAGCACAATAACGTTTCTCTCATAAGGAATATAAAGGAAAAGTAGGACGTCATTTGAGGCAGTTGTAACCAATATTTCTGCTTGAATTTGCATACGCGGTTAGAGATGGTGTTTTTCTTTTGTGCTGCATAGAAAGTATTGCCTGAAAGACCCGGGTTCGATGCCGGGCAGTAAAAATATCACCCATATATAATACTATGGGGTATCTTTTCATAATTTTTTTATGCATTTATCGATATGTAAGGGAGCTCTTGCTTAGATGGAAGATGTATATTAACACTTTGTTTAAGAAAAAAAATAGATAAGACCATGCTGTTCCTGGGTTCGATGCCAGAGCACATTATAATTTCTCAAATAAGGAGTGTATGTGAATAGTAGGACGTCGTTTGAGGTAGTTGCACCTAATAGTTTTGCTTGAATTTTCACACATAGTTTGATATAGTAATTTTCTATTTTGCTGCATAGTAAGTACACCAGGAAGACCGGGGTTCGCTGCCAGGTGATTAAATTGCAGCGAATTCTACGAATATTTTGAATTTTTTTTTTCTTTTGATGTCCGTCCCGGTATATGATGCCGATATGAAATTAGTGTTGTCGATCTGCTTGCAGTATGCAAGCTACATTTTACTCGTATATATATATATATATATATGGATAATTAATTTTAAATAAGAATTTATAAAAAAATTCATTTTTAATTGTTTCTTTAAAGAAATAATTACGTTGTACTTGGCAAGATACTTTTTAACAAATTCATGCATTTCATAAGTTTCTGCATCTGTAAGCTTTCTTCCTCTTTCTATAATCTCTAAAAAACGGGCAACAGCAGGTCCTTGGTCATAATATGCAGTTCCAACACTGTTAATTGCGATGTGTACTTCCTATAATTTATAGCTTCTCTAGAAAGGCTTGACTGTTTGTTGGATTTAAGTGAGGTATGGATTGACAAAGCTCTTTCCGTGCCAGCACTATGAGAAGTTAAAGTAAGATCTGTCAGAATTAATTTGTTGAAAATTGATGGATGTTGTGGTACCTTCCAGTAATAGTAAAGCCTAGCTATTGACGAAGTCATGGCTGGAGGAGGAGGAACATAGGGCCCACCACCTTCCCGAACTCGATTCCTGAAAAGAAACATTTTATCCAAACTCTAGCATTTAACGCTTCCTGACTTTAGTTTAAAACGCGTAGAACTTGAGTTTTTTCCTTATTTGCGACTCTTCCAATGGGATATACTGTTTCCCTTGTTTGCTCTTTGCGAAAGACAAGGACGCGATCTGGGCAAAAATCGGTGTATTTGATTTGGGGCATTAATCTTAAAAAATTATTCGGTGACAGTCCTGCCAAATACTTTAACCCTGAATAAAACAATATAAGGTAATTAATTTATTTTCTTATGATTATATTTGATATTTCGAAAAATAAATACAACTTGAATATTAATATGTATTTTGGCCTCTAAAAATATATACGGAGAAATATGAATCGATAATTTAAATAAAAACTCAATTTTCGAGAATATAGGGATTTTTTACAACAAAGGCATATATTGATTCAAGCCGAAATTATAATTTTCATATTTCTACTGCTTTTATCCGCGGTTGTCGTGAAGTATACTACGTCCATGTAAGCAGAGGGAATATTCTAGTATGAGCCAGAATATTTAGCCATAATCGCGGCCACTTAAAAATATACGAATTTTGAAGTGAACCCCCTGTTTTTTTAGTCACGCGCCGCCACTGATGTGAGGTCATTCTCGATCTAGACGATTTGAGTGTTATTACTCTATTTAGAGACTATGACTGATTCTTAATAGATGATTTCACACAAAGACACTTTGTGAAATTTTAGCATAACCTGTGAACTCTTTGTATTTGAGATTTATAAGAAAAATGAAGTCCAAAATTAGAATGAATTTGCTTCTCGAAAATTACTCACAGCTCAATTTGTATGCGTTTAAATAATAATTCACGATGAAAGAATAATTTCATTAATTCCAAACAAATGATATATTGATTTCTGGTATCTAATATGGAATATCTATGAAAATTGATGGCATTTCTCTCGTTTTTAAAGCAAACTTAAAGTAACACGTACTCTTATCACCAGGCAGCGGATGTTACGCTGAAAATGATTTTTAAAGGTTCATGTCACAAACGTTCATGTGGATTTCATGAACTGAGTAAATACATTTTTATAAATAACCAACCATAACTTTTGTAGTCAAAATTCACACGGCGGAATAGTAATGAAAAACTCTTGCAGGTCAAAAGATTTTCCGAAAAATTAGATACTATGAATAGTTTGAAGTGGCATTAACTTTGATGTAATTTAATTGGATTTTATTAATCGATCAGAATTTTCTCTTTGCTTTTGCTATTATTTTATGTCCACACTTTTGTGATTCTTCCTTTGGACCCTTCCTCTTTCTCTCCCAATGGCATCTCCTTCGTATTCCTGATTCGTGCACGCATATTCCTATCCTAATCTCACCAATGAAACCTCCATCACGTGTCTCCACACCTTCTTCCATTCATCCCTTCGCTCCATTGCTACGCGACGTCCGTTTTTCTCTGCCATTAGCATATTCGCGACGATATGCACGCAATGATTCTTCGAGATGCATTCTCTCTTCCGTTATTCCCTGCCTTACCTCTCGTATATTTCTATTCCCGTTTCTTCGCCTTCCCCTATTCATGCGGCGTACCACGCTAATCTCTCATATCCATCTTCCATTCCCTTCCCCAACTCTTTTATCCTTATGACCCATTGTAAATGATGCTCTTTGGCATTTCCTCTTTATTTATCGTTCAAAGTGATGCTTATTCATTCTTCCTCTTCATTGCAATCCCTCTCGATCCATATTCTTTTGGAATGAAGGTTGGTTTGAAAGTGTTCTCACATTAATTCACCCTATATCAATGCGGAGTTTGGAATGAGGGTCATTTCTATACGACACAACTTTTATCAAGATCAAAACAAGAGGTTGTCCTTAGTACTCCGTGAGAAGGTTAAACGCATTGCGAATAGGGAATATAAACTTTGACTATGCAATTGATATAAATTACGGTTTCATAGTAAAATATATAGATTTATTATACTCGTGATTTTGGTGACATCATAGATGCAAACTTTAATTTCCATTTCATTAAAAAATTCAACACGGAGATGAGTAAATTTCTATAATAATCATTTTCAAGATGTTTTCTCCATAGACAGTGTCAATGTTGGATATTTCTCGATAGTGTTGAGAAGAGCATTTAAGCAAAATACCGTGATGGTTCATCTCTAGTTACAATTACTTTATATTAACTTATTTAAGGTTTTCAAACTTAACGTTTTTCTTGATTAAGAAAACGAAAATCACCAATTTATAAATTTTTTTCAAAAATTTTAATCCTGAAAGAAATCATTTTGTTTCATATTTACTTTTTTGACAAATTTGAGATGAATGTTACAATTACCATTATAACTGCTTTAGTTTATTTCTTATGTATCGTCATGGTCACTATTTATCAATTAATCAATATTTTATTTTCCCCTCTATCTGTCCCTTTCTCGATCTATGTCTTTAGTCGTAACTAAGAAGTTACTTATGTTTATCTGTTAGCTGAAGAATATTCCCGCCTCCTGTCCTCACGACCTATGGCTTTCCGTAAACCACCTCTTTTAAATATGAGACTAGGGGTAATAGTATAACGGTATATGAACTATATTGTTATTTATAAGACATTTTAGAATGTACTGCTATTTACTTAAAACAAATCAAGTATATTAGTATTTTCAATAACTATAAGTTAATAATATATTGATATTTATTTTCAATAACTACAAGTTTATAATATATAGATATAACTGTGTACACACTTAAAAAATCCTCCCCCAAAGAATTTTATCTTAATACATACTGGTTTTATAATCATTCTGCGACGTTGAATACATACAATAAACGGGGAAAATTCCTTTTGATCATTGATAGAAGGGTATTTCTACCATTGATTTTCTTTTAGAGAAATTTTGTTATTTAGCAAGATCGATAAGACTTCTGGAAATAACGTATGCAATGAGATAACGTATCAAAAATGTAACATTTTAGTCAACGTTCGGATAATTACCTATTATTTGAAAAATTTCGCGACGAAAATTATTTTATTTCTGAATATAAGTAATAAAAATTAGGATATAGAATATAATACCGAAGGATCTTTAATTCGAAAGGTAAAGAGTGAAAACTAATCTCATATTATTAAGATGATTTTATGACTATAAGAAATATAGCGAAATAATACAGCATTTACTTCTTAAGGTAATTTGAGCGCAATCTTTTGATCCAAACAACTTCATAAATGCATGTCTATCTGAAAGATTTATTTCACGATGATCATAGGGCAGTGTAACATTTCTTTGGTAATTTTGTCTTAACTTAGCGTCGCATTCACTCTGTTCCATCAGTCTTACCCAAGGTCATCGCACATACCCGCGCATTTTGTTTTACTCTCTACACCACCGTTTCCTTGAATACTTAAATTGATCAGAACTCTCCATCAAACTGTGAAATTTATTGGTTATGGTTAAAATGTTTTATTTTTTTCTGGAAAACAACGAACTTTCTAAACGAATTCATGTGCTGGCCGTCATCAGTATTTAATCACAGGAAATATTCCGGTAGAGTCGATTTTGGCCTTAATTATCGATGCTGTCCCATATACTTCTTCAAATAATAATTTAGAGTAACCGAGTGTCATAAAATTTCTAAGAAATTAAATAAAATATATTTGCGGACCAATTTAGCTTAGGTACATCTTGTGGAAGTGAGCTCATTTATAAGGGAGATATACACTTAATATTAATTAATTTAATATCTACGCTAAAATTGCCATCTTTACGTTTACTATTCGCATCTTGAATATGATCGATAGCACCTTATAACTTACAGTGATTAGAGCTATTACATTAAGGTGATGGAAGGATTCCAATAGCTATCCGATCGCCAAATCAAGAGGAAATTACACAGAGAAATAGCTAAATTAATTTAATATGGCTATAATGCTGCTTTGTAAACGCCCACTTAGCACGAAAAACCATTTATTTTCTTCATGCTTTCCCCAGCGACACAAAGCTTCGAGCAGTAAATTGTTTCCACGGATCTCAAAATCATGAGTTGCATTCGCAATAAGCGTTCTCTGGACGTAAATCTTCTCTCGGATTCCCAGAAATTTGTTTTACTTTTAAAAAGATCGCATGCCTCAAGGTTTTAATTCTGGAATACATGTTTGGCGAGCCAATGCCACCGACTAACTGAGATCCTGACAGCTGAAGCGGCGCACGAGGAGGCGTGCTTTGGTAACCGAAAGTGGTCGTGTGAATGCGCGCGAATGGCGTGCCTAGACTCCTCCGACACGGGGATCATTATCAATCACATCGTTCTCTCGCGTCCTCTTTCTTACCAATTATTCTGTCTCCGGCGGTGGCGTCTCTCTGGTTACCGCCCGTTTTCCCATCCAACGCCACGCTAATTTTCGTATCCGTGGCAACGCGGGCCCCCGAAGAAGTGGACATCAGATAAGTATCGAGGAAAACTATCCCAATGCTGCGGCGACCAAATTCGCTGGAGTGATTTGATAATAAAACCATATTTATGAGAGGTAGAATTGAAAATGTGAATAGATTGCAAGTAATTTCAACCCCATTCACATTGAATGATTTGTTTCGACAGTGAAAGAAAGATGATCTTTTCGGAGATGCATCGTTAAAATCATATCATGTAATATTTTGAATTCAAGCAATAGAATTTTCATAGAATAATATACGCAATTCATCAACGTTGGATATCCCATCCTGGATGGCCAAATTCCCAAACAGGATAGCACCTATGGTGAAAGTGGCACCCGGTTCGATTCCCATTAGCGCCCCATGTGTTCGAAATGGATACAGCTATTGAAGCACTTTTATCAATACCACTAGTAAATAAAAACAACTCTTGTTGTTTTTATATATAACATAACCATCAGCAGCCACTTTGCTTTATTCTAATGCCACTAGTACTTACAGAATTTTAAATCTATTACTTAGAATATTAAATAAAAATATCTATTATAGATGTAAAATAATACCTATTATGCTCTCTGTCAAGAATTTTTTCAGAATCATTTTGATCATAATATTCCGTGATAAAGAGCCACCAATATTTAATAATTTTTTCAAGACATGAACATAAATTTCAAACTAGATCAGGGTTTCTCCAGCGGCAGAAAGCTTACATTTGCTGGTACTTAAATTAAGATTAGTTGTTTCCTGAGAAATATTTCACCAATCTTTAAGATGAAACAAAAATACCCTCTCATAAATATCAATTAATCCACGTACAGCATGGTAAGGTAGAGCGGTTCCATGAGTTTTTCCTTTTATTACCCAATCTACAATACCCAATAAAAATTTCAGCTAATAGAAAATGTTAGGTACAGAAATTCCAAAAACAATCTTGATTGAAAACCTTTGTTTGATCATCGTTAATTGAAATTATGATGAAATAATTACATAACAAAATTTCACCCCATTCACCCATCGAAAATGAAAAACCGTGAATGAGACGGTTTGTGGTGTAATTCTGTGGAACTCCTTCATAATATAAAATGGAAAACAACTTTGTAGAGTCCACAATCTTTACTATTCTCAATCTGACCTAGGCCTTTCACTTGAAGATGTTACTCTGTAACGAAACCTAGGCCGTTCTTGAGAATAGTAAAGATTGTGGACTCTACAAAGTTGTTTTTCATTTTATAATATGAAAAACCGTCTTATTTGAGAAAGGAATTACGCAACTCTGTCATTTCTCACGTTAATATATCTTCCTTTTTGTAAGATACGGACTATTTTATCCGCAGATGATTGATTCTATTCATTTGCATTATTTTCCTCAGATAAGAGTTAAGGAGTGCAGTTTCAAACAAAGTGCCTCTTGTTCGAAAATTAAGCGATAAGTATTTAACAGCTTCATAAATTACTTCGGATGGAATCGCACGAATACATCAGCATTGTATTCCGTTAACGATCAACTGGAGGCGTAATTGTATCGTCTGTTCTATTAGGTGGCGAAAGTTCATCTGAAACGGCGAGAATGTAACTTTCTCGGAACAAAGAGCTCTTTCGGGATCCCCCATTCTGGAAATTCCGCGAAGTGAGTTCAATTATTCCTGCTCGAATAATTAGCCTTGCTTGTTTTAAGGGAACGTGATCTCTCCTCCAGCAAACACAATTCTCCGGATCTCCTCTTTCGTCCCACTCAATTATTTCTCACGCACCTCCCTTCCTATTAAACCAACACAATCTTTCATTCCCTTCCATTATTTTGTCTCTGTTTTTGTTAGTCTTCTTTTTATCGAAACTGCACATATTTACTTAACATTCCTTCCATCGCTCTTTTTTCAACGTGAGAAACTGCATATTTGTCTCCTGCCAATCTTGTAATTTATTTGTAATCACGTTTTTTCAATTTCTGTCGATTCATTCAATCGCACACCTTCCGAGGAGCAGCATTCCTAGCAGCGATGCCTTAACGTTAAAATATGAATTTCAGGTGCGCTAAATCTCATCTGATTGATTGCTTTTCACAGTTCTCGTCTCCTCTTTGTTTCATAGTATAACATTGATATATTTTGCAATATTCACAGAACTATGTATATTGTTCATTCATTGAATTCATATTTACAATTATAGAGGGTTTTTTTACCATAAACTAACGAATGTAAGGGATACGAGGTAAAGGGTGACTGTAGATATTGTAAACGGAAAAATGCAAGTGCGTGTCCGGCATTTCTGATAGCTTTTCATCCGTTTATTGCAAAACTTTTAGAAGTAGGAAACAACGAATAAACTTCTTAGGGAACACATTATTGAACCCCAATTCTTTCTTGCTGTTGCAGCTTCAACATTTGTTACCTATAGTTAACAAATTATAATTATCCCTATAATTATAGGTAAAAACCCTAGCAAACTGCCCTTTTATATTAAGGAAATAATAAGGCGGCATGAGAAACGATTAAACTTTCTGCCTTTTATCTCCATTTCCCTATTATGATTCGTACATGCTTTTAACATTAGGGCTATTTATTCATAATGTTCGTTTTTAAAATAAGATAATAATTAATGTTTCTATATTCAGCTTCACAACCTGCATTTTTTACTTTTTGCATTCCATCCTCTCTTTGTTTAACAATTGCATTTTCACCAGCGTCCTTTAGAAAGCTGAATTTTCAGATTTACATAATTCCAAATATTTCTTTGTTGGTATGATCATAAAAATTATACTGTTACGCTGTCAACATGTATTTTTCTAATTGTTTCACTATCTCATCTTATCCATCTATCCTTCTTACTCCTAGCTCTTTTTCTTCCCCAATTTCCTTTACATCCAATTCTTTCCATTTTCCTTTCATCCTCTCCTTGAGTCCGTCCACCTGCCTTCTTATCCACTCTCCACTCTTCTTATTAACAATCTTTCTTTTCCTCTGCAGACCTACTTCTCGCTCCCTCTTTTTTTGCATCCCGTCTGCAAACAAGATGTGCGTGCTCGGAGATACGCTGGGAGGTCCACCTGCTAATACTTCTCTTTATTTCCTCCTTCCAGTCGATCTTCATTCCTCCACGACCATCTTCCCCGCTTCCGCGTCCTCCACAAATTCACCTCAGACGTCCTTTCCCACCCTTTCCTCGATTCCACGTTTTTTATTCTCTCTTTTTTCCTGAGAACGCTGCTGCATGATCAGTGGTGTTTCCTCGCCGATTTGCTTCTGCTTTATCTGATCGGAACTTGGGCGCCATCCTAGTTCGCACTTCGTCCGCCAACCGAGTCTCGCGCCGTTTCCCATTGTGTAGGCCGTTGGCTCCTTACTCTTTTTGTGGCGTTTCTTTCAATTATCCGTCTCTCATAAGGTTTGCATATCGATAAATTTGAACCAAGGACGTTGAACTGCCGTGATTTCGTCTCCCTTGGATTTCGCGTCTGGTGGGAAATTAAGCTGAGAAAAGAGCGCCTCTTAACATACAAACTCTATGTAACAATGAATGAATAGTGGTTTCTCTATATTCGCAGTATAATGGTATGCACATTTGAAACATAAAGTAAATATCCAATTAACTTATGAATTTGCAACATCCATCTTATTCACCATGTAGTCTCGATAATGCAGTGTTATGAGCTATCGTTTGTTATTGCACATCATATTTATGATTGTGACATTCTTGCATTTCATCTTGACTTTTATATTCAAATTTAGGAGTAATTATCGGCTACTATAACCTGTATATAAAATCTAAAACTTTTATACATTATAATTTAAACTATATAATATGCTAGCATTCTCATCGGTAAAATGAAAATCATATCCATCCCGTGTATTCAACGTAACTAATATGTGCTGTCATTGCTGCTTCGATTTTAATTTGAAGAGAGCGAATCCAATCAAAATGTAATTTAATGAATATTGTACATATAATTTCAATGTTCAATCAATGTTCAATTCAATGTTCGTGAAAGTTCATACATATCGTTCATAAACTTAAAATCTTGCTAATTTGACTCAAATGTGTGACGCTTGGCTGTCTCCGTGTTTAGATCTGTTGATGTCATTGTGACATCACTTTAGCATTGTTGTAGGGCATACTTTCAGGCCTTTTTATCGCTTAGGGTAGGGACATAGAAATATCCATCCGCCATTTAAAACTTTCTGCAAGGGATAACGTAAATATAACATAAGATTGCTTATCCAAATATTTAGGCAAAGTAAAAGAATATTCCAATGAACTTCACACTTGATATCATAGAAACTTAGAGGATACAAAAAGGCTACAGAGGAAAAAGAACCTTTCCCTATTTCTTGCGTAAATTGCCAATTGTACAGAAAGAATATTAAATAGTTAGATAATTCAAAATATGATCAATTATTTTTTTATTAAATACCTCTCATTAAGGACGTTTCTCTTTATTCTATTATTTTTTATTATTACTCCTCTTAGCATTTTTTTTAGTTGATAAGGTGAAATATCACTTGCAGCGTTTGCTTAGCTGTGTGTTCACGACGGAGAGTAACGTAAAAGCGATTGGTTTGAACCACGATTTCTAAGAATATTTCGTTCTTTATTACGAGGTTCAATATTTCCTCAGTTCGGGAAATATATACCATTAATGGGACCTTATCAGAAAACGCATCAAAAATTGTTACGGCGCGCCTGGTGCTCTCTTCGTTCAAGTTCCACTTTGTTTCGAGTTCTTCGATTCAAAGACAGTCTGTTGCTAATTCAAATTACATTCAGAGTTCCGGAAACAGTGTGCTAAATACGGAAGAGTTTCGCAAAAAATGGGTGCTTAGCAACGAAAGAGGCAGGGCAATATGAGATGCTGTAATGCTTATGTATGTAAGAGTAGAACAAACAATCCAGAACATGATCAAGTAGGAATGTCTCAAGATCCGCTCACAAATACTGCAATTCTAATAATGTCAGCAATGAGTAATAAATTCAAAATTTTATGTATGAATGAACGTTAAGTTTTTTAAGTTTTTTCCTTTCGCTTAGCACCTGGTTTACGGATTCAGAAACAGATATTCTACTACGATAACGTAAATCGCTTTCGGGTAATTTTAAGCTCTTCTCCAGAGATTTAATTCTTGTAGAATGTTCATAGTTGTGGTTTATTTACATTCTTTCCTTACTTCGGGGTGATTTAAAGGGAAGATGCACACATCCTCTATCTTCCGAAACGTTCGTACGCACTTCTTTGGGAACTTAAAGATCGACTTTTTTTCGCGAATCTCATATTCTGTAAGATATTGCCGCCATTTCCATTCCAGTGATTTCCTGTCATATCTTTCCTCGGGACAATTTTTCCGTCACTTTCCTCTTTTCCTCGCATTATCTGATTCGTCCAGCTCTTCCGTCGATATTCCCATCGATGCCTCTTCTTATTCCCTATTCTGTAACGCATCCACCTCTATCTCAGCTGCGGACCAATTTTTTGCGAAAACAATTACGACAGGAAGCGTGATCCCACCTGTCTCACATCCGCCCTCTTGCACGTGGTGAACGGACGCACTGCGAATTCGATAAATGAAGGGAGACGTACGGATTCGTTTCCATTCTCATGCGGACTCCACGGTTTTTTTCCTTATCCCACCGTTCGCATTTCTCATCCGCGAAATCAGTACAATGTAAGGTGAGCGGAATTCGCGAGCATTGGCCTTTCTCAGAAAGGATCTAAAGGTGTGCTAGAATAATTTACATTATAGGAATATATTAAATGATCATTGCCTTACTATGATATGTATACCATTATGGCCCGTGCATTCTTAGTCCAAGTACAATTTCGGATATTGATTCAAGTTAAATTCTGTACTCAAAATCGAAATCATTCTTGCAAGAAATACAAATAGACATGTACGCACATTTAGACATTTCTGTGTTGCATTAAAATAATATTATATGATTTGAATTATTATTTATATTATATGAGATGTATTGGGTGATGTCATTTCATTGATTCGTTGCAATTTTTAAGGAAGAATAACTATATTTTTATCCATTTATTTTAACAATAGTATATTTAATTTAGTTTAATAATTCAAAGACATGATTATAAAATAATTGAGTAAATATCTTGGGTTCTATTTCCAACTAAGAAGGAGGTTTGCAAGAACCTTTTTCTATGAGTAGCTTCAATTTCAATATTCAATATTATTTATTTAATTTGAAAAAATAACTGTAGGAAAGTGAACCTATTAAAATTAATATTTGGTTTGCACCCCATAAAAATATCCTTCTGTCATCAATGGAAGAATTAAAATTGCCATATCAAGGTAAGATATAGATACCAAAGGAATAAAATTTAATAGAGTAGAGAGATATATTCATCAATAATGACAATAAATAATTTGTTACCTGATTTATATTTACAATTCATCATGAATTGTATTACTTGGTATTAATTTTTGCTATTTATCAAAGTTATGTATGCCACAACAATTCAAAAAAAACTTCACTCTATTATGATTTACGATTGATGCAATATTAACGGTGTTCCTCCGAAAAAGTGCGAAATACTTTGATATAACAAAGAATTATAGGTTATTAAGAAATGTATTTGTTTTCGTTTAATATTTTCCGCGAAAAATTACAGCCAAATATCGAATCCTTTTTTCTCGGAAGCTGGGATTCTCATCCATGGCCTACAAGTCAACTTTAGACGAGTTTTCATAGACTAAATTATTCACTTCCTTTGGAATTCATTTCCATGTTTCAAGTGATAAGCTCTGACGTATGAATCACAAGCTATTCTCATAGCTTGAATCATGATTTAATGTTGCGGTTATCTCCGTAGGCTATCGAGTGTTCATAGTAATGGTGAATGAGCGTTTTAAATGCAAAGTAACCTTGGTGACTCATTTCTAAAACTTGGAACAATAGTTATTTTAAAAGGTGCTTTCTACTCATTGTGGATGCATTATCTCATGGATATCGAATAATGAATTTAGACGAAATATAGTATTTTGTTACACAAGTGTACTTGTATTTCAAAGTTGTTGATGTGTATCTCTTGAATGGAATCCTAGGTTTAATTTCTTGTGGTATTCATAAAATAATTAAAAAGTCGATGACAAAATCTTCAACCCTTTATTGGCCAGAACGCTTCGAGAGTCAATGAAAATCCGACGTCTTAAGGGGATCAGAGGGTTCATAGAAGGCCATTTATTTTTTTTTTTCAAATTCACGTTGGATGGAACGGTAGAGAAGGACTCTTTTCACTAGAGAATACTTAGTATATAGCAATGCACTAAGCTTGCGAAGATTTTTACTTAAATATTTCCGAAAAAATAGGTTTTCCTTATAGAGACCTATGCCCTGTAAAGGGTTAAGGGTGAGGATAAATGTATTGAAAACGTAAGTCAAGAAAATTACTGCAGTAATCTTGCTCTGCATACATTTTGGACCGACGGAAGTAGTAACCTCGCCAATCGGTGAAGTCAGGCATGAATATCGGCGATTGGTGTACCGGTGTCTTAAACTTCATTGATACTTCAGAGGCTCACAATGATTCTTTCCTTTTTAATTCAAATTAGCAGGAACACACTAATATTTTGATATTCCTTCAAATTGGAAATCGTGATTTAAGAGCCTTTTCTTGATTTTTTTCTACTCTTGCGAAATTTGTGAATCGTGAACGAACTCTTTTCTCTGAGATTATTCGCGATGCGTCGTTCATTTCCCAGATTACGATTCTCGAATGAGTAATTGGAAAATTCGAGCGTGACTTCAATCCCTGACCGCCGAGTTCACTGGCTTTATTAAATTAGCATCTCTGTAACTCCATCATCTCTTTCATCGCTTCCCAAGAAACGAACCGTTCCTCCAGCCAACACTCGCCACCCCATCCTACACAACCACATCCCAAAAACAGTCTCTCTCTTTCAACCTTAATTTGTGGTTCCACTTCCAAAAAACAACATCGCCGCTTTCATTATCGGCCCTTTTGCCTTCCCAATCTACCGCGTGTGGATTTCTCTCCAAAATTAGGGAATTTCCCTGCGCAAGCAGAATTAAATCCTGGGCACATAGAAGTCCCCCCCGCATGCCTTTAAAAGGGGACAGCACGCCAATTAACGCACCGTTAAGCAACGTCAAAGAGACGTAGTCCGAAGGCGGCTGAGAACGCGTGGGAAGGATCAGCCTGCGTGGGTGGAGTAGTAGCAGCGATATTCCATCCAAGGCACCGTCTCAACACTAATCTCCCACTCTATCTCCCCACCAAGTTCTCCATCTCTCACGTTTCTCAATCTCCACTCTTCCTTCTCTCTTTCTCCCGACTACACTCCCTTCCATGATTTATCGGTTCTTTCCCATCTTCTCACCTTCCAAATATTTTCTTTTCCTCTCTTTCTTCCTATCTCTTTCTATTTATAACTCTTTTATTTTTCCGATTCTTTCGTTTACATCTCTACTTGAAATTCTGAAGTGAAATGTAGCACGTGATTATGTCCTGAAAACTGCCGCTGTCTCAAATTGTAATGCTTAGATTTTTCTCATTTTCAACCCACTTTGATGTATTGATAGTTGTATTTAGTATGTAAAACATGTAAATACCGTGATATAATGGGTAACTCAAGTATACAACATGCAAAAGCTTAAAAGAAACGTTTTTCGACTATTTGTGGTGGTCTCGCGTGGAATGTTCTCTAAATATATGAGTTAGGTTTGCTTTCTTATCCTTAAAATCAAAAGTTTGCTACCGTTAGTGATATTGTTATAATGTGATTGATGGCATTTCCTATGAAGGTTATCATTCAAGCACAACCAATATCTGATCATAAACAGTAATTATAAATACAAACAAATCAGACTGCTCAGGATGGAATGTTTTAGAAGTACTTATGTTTTTCATTAATAATGCCCTTATTCTCTTCAGTCATATTGTTTGCTGTTATTATTTTTCTCTTTTAAATGCATTCTTTTAATTTACTTAACTTTGCTCTTCATTGATTATTCCGTGATGAGAAAAAGTCAGGTAAAATATTTACGTTATTATTGAACTATGTTTTAATTTTATGTTGTATCTATTTTTTGTTTATATATATGTATGTGTGCTTTTGCCCTCAACCCATCCTTTTGTTTCTTCCTCTTTACCCTCCTCTCTTCTCCCTCTAAACCTCACTCATCTATACATTCACTTCTCGTCTCTTCCTTCTGCGCAATATGCCTCCGATTTGATATCCATTATTTCAAACGTCTCCTTCCTTTACAAGCCAATGTTATTGAGTTTGCAAGGGGAGATAATAATTCTGTTGATATGTGTCGGAAATAGCGATTAGCTATTTTATTGTCTTTATGCAGGACCACATAGGAAATGGCCTTGGTTGAAGGGTGCTGCTGTCTTCCTTTGTGGCTTTCAGTCCTTCTAAGGTGACGATGGCTATCTAGTCGTCATTGTTATAGTCAGTCACTCATCATAAAAGGCCTTCGAATATTGTTTACGATAAGTCAATGGCTAAATATAATCCAACATTTTATTTTAAGGTACTCTTTAGACCTTATATCTCGTCTGAGATTTTTAGCAAGTTTCCGATTTTTATCGTCCACACTTAGTGCTTATCTGATAAGTCAATTGGCACTTGAAATTGAAGAGAAAAGGAGATCTCCCGAAAAAATTTGAGGCGATCTATTTGAGAGTATTTGTTATGTCATTTTATTTACATTCTACTGTTAACTTTATTTTATATTCGCTTGCAATTATATTAGATTTATGTAATCATATACTCGTAAAAATATAATAATACAAAGCTCTAATAAAGTAAATATTCACTGGATTAAAATAAGTTAGTTAGTTAGTTTAACCCTTTATTGGTGATGATAAATAGGACAGTCAAATTAATAATGATATAAGAGCATTTC
Organism: Sympetrum striolatum; assembly: GCA_947579665.1. Lineage (NCBI taxonomy): Eukaryota > Metazoa > Arthropoda > Insecta > Odonata > Libellulidae > Sympetrum > Sympetrum striolatum. The sequence continues at coordinate 103,359,996 of OX388341.1, read as the reverse complement.
TTGTTTAGCTACGTTTAGTTTATTGAGACTATGGATTTAATTTTCACTAAATAAATTAAATTCTATAAAACATTTAAAAATGAAACTTTATAAAGTTTAAGAATTTCCTTTTCTCTTAAAATATTATATAGAGTCGGGCAAATTCATATTATTTCCAATTAAAGGCATAAATAAATTATATTCGGTCAAGGTAGGCGATAAATGGTGCAACTTATCCATGATTATAATAAACACAATATATGACTTGTCCACAGGCCTGATGATGAGGAAACTTCCTCGAAACCGGTAGCATTTTAGTAAAAATTTTATTTTTCACAATAAACTGTAGACAAATCATATATTATGTTTATTATAATTATAGGCATAAATAAAATTTAATATCCTCATCCCTCCTCATTTGTTGTGTCATGTTTTGTCATGAATCATTATCGACCAGAAGATTTAAGAGTTCACCCTAGCATTGACAATACTTTATTGATAACAGCTGCGTTGGGATGACCAATTTTACACCCGCTTCTTGTACCTCGATCTTGGCTAACGGAAATGATCTTCGTCTGGTTTAGTATTCCATTTCTGACTAATTGTCCGTCCTTATGCGACACAACGACTCACGTTCTGGACCAATTAATCGGCGAGGTATGTAGTTTTATGACCCGACAGTCATATTGCCATTTCGTGAGAGATAATCTCGCAAATTGTTCGCCGCGCGCGCGTCGACAAACGGAATCGAGCGGACGATTCGCAATCGATAGAGACAAAGTCGGTGCGCGGGGATCTGCTTGAATGAAGGAAGACGGCGAGACGCGCCTCTGGAGATGGAATCGCGAGGTGTCTCCCGAACGACAAACGATCGGAGATTATAAGAGCTCTCAAACGAATCGGTGCAATTAACCAAAAACGAAGTTAGCGAGGAGGGGTATTAAATTTACCGAGGGGCCCTTGGACTACCTATTGGCCTTCCGGATGGATGGAGGAGAGGTCTTATCTATTCCACCCACGAAGTCAACCCTCTCTGCTCTTAATCTTTCTCCTTCGCTATCTCAGCGCCAGCCTCTTTTAACGAGCCACGCATAACCACCTCCGCTTCCATCGTCACTCCATCTCAAGCACACGATTCCAATGTGGCCCCTTGCCAACGTCTGTCTGTCCGTCTGCAAACACCTTACTCTCTTCTAACCGTCGCAGGGACTCCTTTCCCTCTCTATCGCTCCTCTTTGTCGCGTGAGCCTCTTTGGGCTCACGTTCCTCCACTTACTTTAGATCCCCTTTCTCTCCAAATATGCATCGTTTCTTTCGACTGATGTCAAGGTACCAGGATGACATCTTAGCATAGATATCATATCACATAGCTGAACAGGTTGGGGTTTTAGCCAAAGCTTTATCATGCATTGTTGCCTCTGAGGATGCTGGTTGGACATTGATATATCAATATCATATAATATCTTAACATCATATATCATCTTAATTATGTATTAATATAGCAACTGAGCTTAATTTGATTTTAGGTAACAAAATTGCATGAGAAATTTACAATGATTATCAATACTGGAAAATACTCTGTATCTTTGCAATGCAATTGCTATAAATCAAATGTGTAACATTTGATTTTTTCAGGTTTACGAGAAAATATACTTAAAAAATCCTTTGATTACAGGGAAATCTTGTATTCTACTCAATTCTGAAATTTAAGTCTGATATTAAAATTTAATTCTGTTACATTTCTTTTCGAAATATAAGTTGGTAAGAGTTGACGAAAAATCGCCATAGTGAAGGATCCCTCATAAAATCAACTATCCCTTTAAGTGACATTATTTAACGGCCTAATTTATTCTTAAAATTTATTTTAGTTAGTTTATTCTCGTGATGAATTTGAAGTTCCCTTTGTTTATTTACATAGTACGAATGTTTGTGCTTAAATATTTTTCGTTTACTGAAATTCTCCTCTAGGTTGATAAATGGCATCTCAATCTTTTTTAATTATGTTAAATCCATCCATCTATTGTCTTGCAAAATTAAAAACAAGATAAATCTGCTAGCCATCGGCGTATGTGCTATTCCCTTGGAATACATTTAGGAGGCAATTATTGTCTCCTTCTATAAATCGCTTTTAATCAAAACTATAAGAATTACGTTAGAATTGATTTGGGATGAAATTGGATTAAGGTAATTGAGGAAATTGGGATTAGAAGGTAAATTACAAGACAAGGAAAGTAATTTTAAAATGGTTCGCTATATATGGATTCGGAAATTATAAATAACTTACTAGGCAGTTCTAAATCAGCCAAAGAAAAGGATTTTTTCCTGCCTCCAAAGTTGACATTTTAGTCACTCTAGCAACAGGTTTCGTGTTCTATTTTCAGGAAGCAGCTGAGTCATTGTCCCCAAATTTAACTTTACTGATTTATAGCGAATTTATATACATGATTTAAATTTTTATGTAAATTTTATCTTCGTTCATAAATATTTTATGTCACGGGAAGTTGTATTTACTCCATTCTTGTAATGATATCTTTTCTCTGGTTAAACCTATAATTCTTTTCTAACGCAATCATTATTATATCAGTATATATCATTTCTGTGCGTATCCGTGTGTGTTAAAAAAGCATGCTATATTGTTCCTCGGTTAAGATTTATTCTTTTTTCTACTAAGCCCTCGTCTTACCTCCACCCAAGGTATACTAAGTAAAAATAAAATCGAACCGAAAGTAAATCGAGCAGTTAAGTCTCACCCACTCCATTACCAAATATATTTTTCAAAGTAATTAATTATAGGCTAATACAGAGAAATTTTCCAATTGAACTGAAATTCTTTTTGAGTAGTCAGATTAGAATGGGAAATCTAAGTAAAAAGGGGGTTTAAGTTCAGACGTTGCCATAAATTAGATTCCTTTCCAAGTTTTTCTAATCCTAATCTTCCCTCTTCTTCTAACTCAATGGTTGTTTAATTATTTTCCCTTTTAGGTTAGTTAGTACTCCATTGAGCTCATCCCACTTTGCATACTTTGTACTTCTTAGCGACTGAGTTGGCAAAGGCGCCATGTTAATTAAGTCACAAGAAAAGCTTTTACCTCATTGATAATTCCATTACCTTCAATAATCGTTAATCAAGATGATCAATTGTCGCTTAATAGGAGAGAGGCATAGATTTATTATTCACGCTAATATGACGAACGTGAGCTATTGTTACTTTGGGAAGGTTGACTCGTCAAAGTGCACTCGGCGACGAAAATGTACGCCTCCGCAGAGTATAACTCAATTACAATCCTCTCAATGTTTGCTAATACTTTTGCATCTTTTTTCTAGTATTTTCATGAAAAAATGTAGACAACGATTACATGAAGCACACAGGAGCTGCATTCCGTAATCTAAATCCAGCCTACTTAAAAAAATGGGATTTTTCAGTTCCCTTGGAGAGAGAGCTGCTGGTAAGAATTACCATTTTCTTTTCATAGCAATGCTACTGCAAGATATTATCTATAAAAAGTAGAATAATATTATTCTCTGGGCTCGAAGGATATCTACTCACCGTCTTCTTTGATAAAAACAATTAAATAAAGAATGATGGCCGCCATGATACCAGTGAATTAATAATCCTTAAGTTTTTCCTCGCGTTTTAAATTACTTTTTTTTTGGTATTGTCAAACTTCTCAATCGGCCTTCAGTTTCAGTACACACCGAAGTACCTTGTGTTTTATCTCACTTCCTCCACCTTATTTCCCCATGTTTCCTGTCCCTCCAATCTCTAGATTTATCTTCAGCCCACTCTTCCCTTACTTCAATGATTCCTACTTCCTCTTTCTACGTTGTTCATTCACCAATTCCACTCCGATGCTATATCCGCTCTCATACTTGTTAGAGGGAATTATGTCGAAATAGGCGACGCATTAGCCGTGGCAACCCGTTTCTGTCAGATACGTGCGGGTCAAACCACTTCGTAATCGTGGCATGCGTCAAACCATCAACGCCTAAACCAGAGGTCGTTTTGCCTCAAAAACTATTATTTCTCTTCATCAAAATCCCTTCATCGTCCCATTCATTTCGATGATGAGAATATCAATCTCTGACTCGTGATCTCTTCTGACCGATCCTTTTCCAAGTAAAGTGGCTATTTTCTCTCCCTGTAATGCTCGCCACTAAGATGGAAATACGTCCCATTTTCGTAACGTATTCGTCCTTATTATGTTGTCTTCAGAGCCATCTCTCATCATGTCAGAGAAGTTTTCTCGCCTTTGAGGAAAGCGCGGTTTTTGCGACTAGTGCATAATTACGATAAATGGTGGAAAGATTTTCCTATATTAAACCATTCATATACAAAAACGTGTTTTCTTTCTCATGATCTGGTACATTTGTTCTAGAACCTAAGCTCATTTCATATGCCTTTTTTTACTTCAATGGCAGATTTAGAATTAGATTTTAAAATTGTTTTCCACAAGCCGCCAGTGGCGTATGGCAGGGGGTGTAGTAACACCAACACCACTGTCTAATCTACCCAATTTGATTTTCCAATACACTACGGAAAGGACGACCAGAAGTAATCATCCTTGATCTATATTTATAGATATTATTACTACTACACTACATTTGTGATCTCTTCCCTATATTGTTTTTTTCGATGTTTCTCCGAGATTTTTGGGAGTAGCAGATACTTGGAAGTATTCTGTAACTATATATATATATAGGAGTATTACTTCAATTACACAGAATTCGATGTTGATACGAAATATAGCATCCCTATTTTAAATAAATTGATGTCAACCTGCGTTATGTTAAGTTTTCCTATATGTATCTTATGTAAGTAAGATTGATATATATATATATTTTTATGATTATTGAGGTGTTATAAAACAAATAAATCCTTACTGTGAGGCAGGCAAATATCGATGCAGAATGCAAAGTATCGGAATGTATACCCAGTGCTCTATCTTCCGCCTCAATAGACATTCTTTGTCTCCAAACGCCGTCCCATTAATCTCTCGTTTCCTCTCCGCTGAATTAGTTCCTTTTGATGAAGTTTGATAGGAATAAAGTGTTCCACGAGACATCCGGGATGTTTATACCTCTGACAATACATTATGCCCGCCTTTGTTTGGTTTATCTTGGTTTCGGTCGTACTGAGCACTTTGCTTTGATGTGGATAACTCGAGCATACTATTATACTTGAGGTTTCAGTTTAAAGGAATCCGAAATATTGCTTCTCAACGCAAGGGCAAAATAATTCTTTGTTGGATGTCTTGTAGTCCTATTATTTTCTTAAATTTTTGTTTAGGAGGAAATAAAACGCTTTAAAGCAAACAAGTGAGCTCTTTTTCGAGTTTGAATCTGAAAGTGAGTAAAGGCTCATTTACTCTTTCCAAATCGATTAACACTAGAACTACCGATGGAGTCATTTCGACTCCTTGCGAGTTTTATTTGTCTGTCCTGACTAAAATTTTATGAATTCTGGCTTGGGATTCCTTAACTTTTACTAATTTTTGGCACAAAAGAAGGCTTTAAGAGGAAATTATTTTTTGATGAAAAATAATATTCATTTTTCAAAATTTACCTTCGACTACCAAAGGGAGTCATTTTGACTCCCTACTGTATTTTGCCAGTCATTTCGCCAAATAGTAATATATGTTCAAGTTTTTATTTTTTTATGTTCATAATTGATATTAAGCAATTGTTGACATAAATTTATAATTATTATTCTTTTTGGTAAACATTTTCGAGATTTTTGAAGGCATTTCTTGTTTTACGGGTTTGCGTTTGGAACTACAAACCATGTGAATGTTCTGGCATTATTTTACCTAGCAGTAAAGCGGTGAATATGCAATCCATATGAAAAGCTTTCAAATTCGTGTGTTTGGAAGCCGTCGTCGAGAACTAAAACAGTCAACAAAACAAGGCAAAATTGCCTCCTCGACAGATGACTGCGGCTGTGAAGACGATGGAGGAAATACAACCACAGTAGGCGATGATGACTCTCCAAGAACGCTTATGTCAGCTCATGGATTGCAATAGAAACTGCTGAAGATCTCTGAACACTTACCTGGTAGGCGTGCAAACCAAAATATACTTAGAGAAGCGCCTAGACCTACAAGACACGCGAGAAAAAATATAGCCAGTGATAGTCCTGTGTGTCCTGATGAGTGCATGGCGATTATTTATCGACTCGTTTATAATGACTCACATAAAGCGATGTAAAATAGAGGTAGTACACAGGCAAAATGATGAAGGTTTTACTCTTTCCAATGAAGAGCTAGATGTATTATAGTATAAGATACATAGTATTGCCATATTTTACGCCCGCGGAATATCAGGCACGAATGATCACTCTATTACAAGTATTTGGTCAAATGACTGGAGAATACAATTTTGTAAAACGACAATGTCTAGAAACCGTTTTGTAAACATTCTGCATTATCTAAGATTTGATGAGAAGTCTAATCGATCCCAGCGACTCAAAACTGACAATGTTGCTCTCTTTTCAACAGTGTGGGATAGATTCATTGATAATTACATAGCTTGATACAAACCCGGTCCGTAAATTACGGTTGATGAACAACTTTTCCCAAGCAAAACTGGATGTCCTTTTACTCAGTACAATCCTTCTAAGCTGGACAAATATATATTGGCTAGCTGTTGAAAATGATAGCAAATATCTTGCAAGTTGCTTTCCTTATGTTGTAAAAGATAATTCACGCCATGCTGATTACCGTTGGTGATTATTTTACTTCAGTCAGACTCGCTGAACAGCTAAAAAGCCAGGGTACTAGCATTGTGGGAACGGTGAATGAAAAATGACGAGAAGTATCAAATGTGATCAAATCAATGAAAGAAAAATTGTATAACTCTAAACTTTTTAGAAACAATGATGATTTCACACTTTCTGTATATCAAGGTAAACCAAACAAGAATGTAATAATTCTTAGTTCCATCCAGCCCCTATGTCGACGTTCCTACTGTTTCCGCAAAAAACTCTTGAAACGGTAAAGTTTAAGAATGAATCTAAATACGGAGTAGATGTTGTAGACCAAATGGCACGTAAATATACCACCAAAACATGTACTCGACGATGGCCTATCCACTCGTTTGAAAATACTCTAGACTTAGTGGGTGTAAATAATAAAACAATATTAATAAATAAATACATCATTTTTTGTTAAAACCATGCTAGAACAATTACAATAATATACAAAAATGATAAATTAAAGCAATATATCGATAAAAGCAGAGATTAACTGCAAAAATGAACAATAATAAGGTAGGAGTCAAAATGACTCCATTTGGTAGTTCTAGGGGGGGTGAAAAGTCCGGTATTCCTAGTGTTAAATAGTGAAGTCATGTTTCTGCAATTTTTACCCTGAGCTAAATAATTCTATTATTGTTTGATTTGCAACTTAGTCATTGAGACATAAATTAATTTCTTAGGTGCCATTGTTTTAGTATTTTATTAATGAAGGATGCATTGGATATTAGCAGTAGTAGAAGTATAGTCAAAAGTTCTTTAACAGCTAAATTCATTTTACGCAAGCGCTCCCACCGGGAGTTGAACCTGGGACCGCTTTCTCAGAAGCCGAACGCGCTGCAGACATGGCTCTCCGGGATCCTTGCATAGGATATATGTTATATTATATGCTATATAACATAATATAGGTATAGTTGCAATGGAGTTTTGGTCATTTAAAATTCGACAAAATATTTATTTATAAAAAAATCGGAAAATTTAATGGGAGAACAAATGAGAAATTTAATCGGGTGGATCATATTATTATGTGGTTTAGTAGTGTGTAGTGTAGTTTAGTGTTTGTATATGATTATTATCATTGTTGAATTTATTGACGCGAAAGTCTTTATGTGCTGCGTTAAGGAATCAGGGATATTGGTTTGAAAATATTTCTAGGAGCTCTAAGACCAGATTCACATTCTATTTTGTAGTTCTTCTGCTAACTTTCTCTACGTCACATATATGGAATATCATTCTAAAATCTTTCAGGAGACAGTATGACTGTTACATATTCTTCCCTCTGCCCTCAAGATGGCTTCATCGTAGTCTCATATATCCATTTGAGCAAAAACCACGACTTTCCCTCCCGTGGTACTTAATTAATAGTCTCTTTCCCTCGCTCATTTCGAGAGGAAAAAAAAACAGAAATTAGTAACCAGAAGATTTTACAAAAATATATTTCCGCGATTTCTGGGAAGGTGCTCCAAAATTTGACGAAGAGGGAATAATGGCAGGTGAAATTGGAGGAAGCGTTGTAAAAGTGTTAAATTTCCTCACTTAGCATGCATAACCTATTAATTTCACTTATTAAGTTAGACTGTTTTATGTTAAGCAACTTGCATTTTTTTAATTGAAGCTGCTCTTAAGCCGGAGTTGAAGAGAAACACAACCTGGTTCTAGGCAATGAATAATCTGAAATTCATTCATCGTTCTACTCCTCGGAAACTCATGGGAGAAAAATGTGAAATACGAACAAAGTTTGAAATTCTTATACGCTTTTATTACGTTACCCAAATTTAACATCACTTCCCATGATGACTGCCAACATGAAAAATACTAACATACCTCTCTTTTTTGAACATTTATTTGCTAAGAACGTTTGTTTTTTATTTACGCATTAAAGTAATACGTTTTAAATATTGGAATTATAAGATTCCTCTTGTCGCATCCAGAGTATCGGGGATACATGGGAGTAAGCTCTGTAAACATGAATCTAGCAATTGCACCGATTTTTTTCTATTAACGTAGAATTCTAAAAATGGTACTCATATCTGATTTGAGTTTGAAGTGAATACTTTATCAGGCTCACGCATAGCCAAGGAGACAGTGCGTTCGGTTTTCGTAAAAGAGGCCCCGGGTTTGATTCCCGGTGGGAGCCCATGTGCGAAATGGCTTATGATGTCGAAGCACTTTTCAAAAATACAACAACGACGTTTCTTGATTGGTGTCAGTGTCGGATTGCGGATTATATGCGTAAATATGAATACAGAAACAATTGGTTCAGCTTAAAAGTTTGTTTGCCTATTGTGAATACAATTAACGAGGGGGGGTGCAAAATTAAAAACAATCAAAATATAAGTGTAGAAATACGTTTTTCAGTGATAAGATTAAATGATGCCGATAAAAACATTAAATAAATATTAGAGTTAACGCAGGCGATAGTAATAATTTAGTGGCTCATTTATAAGTAGAGAGTAATTTGGAAAACATACTGCAATCATGTTAGGCTCGATCAGTCTAACTTCATAGTTTTAAGTATCTTTAAGACTCATTAGTAAAAATATAAATAAAGGTGTTAAATATGTTCTTTGCAGAAAATATATTCTGCTTCCATATTGCAACAATTATATTTTTCTCTGTAAATCACTCGAAAGTATACGGCGTTTACGGAAGATATGATAACTAGAACCAACTTGCAACATCCGTTTACCTTTATTCCCCGTTAAGCTGACAAATTAAAACTGAGATTCGAATCGCATTCCAAAGCCATTTATGAGTGTAAAGAAAGGAATCGTGCTGCTCCGAGCGTTTAAACGACCTTACCTGAGCGACAAAAAATCTCAATGACCCTAATATAATACCTCCTCCATTTGTCTCACGGGCTCAAATCCGGAAAAGATAAGTTAAAAACCCCATCGTCTCCAAGAATATGTCGACTTTTCCACGCCTTTCCCTATCCGAGCGAGATTTGCTTTGTCACTTTTGCCCAAACGTAAAAAGATGAGGCAAAGATAGCCCATGTCAAGGAGACGACCACTTGGCCCTGGTGTCAGTCGGAGACACCCAACTTCCGGTTGCTGCAGCAGATTCGGTCGCAGGTAGTTTGTGGGGAGAAAGTATGTACGAGCGTGGAAATGAGAGAAATTTGAAGTTCTGCAGTGGGCGTCGAAGATGGAAATTGCTGGAAACTGGAAAATGTAATTCACTCGAGGGAATTCTACATTAACCCCGGATGTCAACATTTTTCACTTCATTACTTCCTCACGACTGATATCTAAATCCTTGCTTATATGCTGGTGAAATTCCTAAGGTGGTGGTTTCGTGAATATTAGGTGTAATCATATAAAACTATATAGAATCATTTATATTCGTGCTAGGATGATATTCTGACATAACAATTTTAAAACTTATTCCTTGATGAATCATTTTCTCCCAGAATGTAATCCTAAATTCATTCAACTGCCCAAATATAATAGTCTGGTCTTGTATAGTAACGTCCGTTTTACAATTGAATGAAAAACCTTACTGGAAAAGATCTAAGAGTGATTTGTACTTTTATCACAATTTTTAAACCATATATATTTTTCACTGTCAAAATAACAAAGCCTACAACACATGCAAAATTATGAATATTCAACTATTTAATCCGTTTATGACTGTTGGTCGTTACAAAATTTACTTGTTTTATTTCCCTTAAAAACGAAATATGTACCTGCAGATGATTTTTTCAATCATTTGACAAATTAGGTGAATTGAAATCGGTGGAAGTAGAAAATTAAAATAGCAGTGTTTATAAAATGTTGATTCTCTTCTCTTTTACAAAATCTCGGTTCACGTTAAACCAAGGTGGAACGATTATCATCACAAGAGTTCCTGTTGTGGAATTCTTTTACTGCATCACAAATGAAGATAAGGATTATAACTTGATAATAAGGCTTTGCGGAGGAACCTAGGTCGTGATTGTTAGTATCCTTATCTTTATTTGAAGAGTTGTAAATGGAAAATTTCACAATACAAGCCTTCTATCACAAGAACGTGTTTATCTCATTATGTATTACATTACACTTCTTTATCCACCATTTTACAGCTGTAGCATTCTGTAATGAAACCCCCTCTAAAGAGGAAATGTATTCTCCTCCAGTACTCACGTATTCAACAGAAAACATTTTAGTGAAGTTAATTACAACTTTCGTCACTCCAATTCGATGTTAGTTACATATATATAATCATAACCATGTGCTTTGTTTATCAGATTCTTTTGTAGGGAGTTAGCGCAAGCGTCAATCACTTCCTGTTGGATACAAAAGGGCTGTTTCTTGGATCGATAAATAACGCGGGTTCGATTCTGCGAAAACCTCTCTCAGCATGCATTTTGAGTTAAAAGCCCGTTGACATTTCTTATCTCCTTTTCGCGTACTTCTCAGGCTCGCCGACACAGATGAAAACATTCCATTCTACTTGCGTCGCTGAATTTCAACGCGCTCTTATTCCAGGTCTTTATAAATATCGGGACACCATCAATCAGCGCAGATTTATCACATTGTCTCCAAACGTCTGGCGGTCAAACGTCGGCTCGGCTACTTAGCTCCCTCTCACTCCTTTCTTTCGCTCCATTAAGAGTAACTTTCCAACAATAGCCCACGTCTGCGGCAGTAAGAGTCTGGAAGGAATGGACGCGTCCTGATCGAGGAAGAGACCGCAGCACCATTATTATCTTAAACGTTTCCACGTAAGCGATCCGTCGGCGGCACGTAATCTCCGCTGCATTTCCCGGTCTCATTGACTCGTAATGTCATGTTACGTGAGTCGTTTGCGGGTGTTAATTACCCTCCGGAGGCTGCTTTCCTCCCGATGCCATCCGCCGCGTGCGTCCTTCCCATGATTCACTTCCGATTCCTCGAAATCCTCCTCCGGGGACATTCCTGAAGCTGCTCAAGTGTGAAGGGAGAGAGATAAAAGGAACTGAAATTCGCGAAAGCCAAACGGAAAGAAAGGCTGGAACGCAGGGATTTTGCGGAATGCGCGTTGGAGATAATTTGCGAGGCTCTGGAATTGAACCGAGGCGGAGAATGCCTTTTTTCTAGCTGCAGAAGAGGAGAGAGAAAAGGTGGATGGAGAGCAAAAAAGTAGAGGGAAAAGGAAGTATGCCGTCGGAGAAGATTTGGAAGATGAAGTCAAGAGAATTCGAAGCATAAGGGACACGAATGGAGAAACAGAAGGCTTCCTCTATCCGGCAGTTATTGAGACAAATCTCGTCCATGGCTCAGCCCTTGGGCAGAAGACTCCGAAAGATGTCGAGGATAAACGAAGCGTGCTTTTGACGTTTTGAGTGTTTCTTCAGCAAATTGTCGATTCACCTACCGGAGATAAAAGTACTTTTCCGGATTTATGGCATCCCGAGATATATCGCACGGCAATCTTAGATTCGAGAATTTAGTAATTAGCTTGCCAGTATGATAAAATCTTCATCAAAGAAAAAATACATGAATGCTAGAGGTAGACTAAGCTTCGACGTTGTTTTTGATAGTGTAAATGGACAAGATGGAGATTAGTATCGGTTTGCGAGTGATCCATAAATTTTGAATTTACCCAAAGCATGTGCCGTGATTTTCTGCGTGGTTCATCGTAATGACGAGTTGTCAGCACAACGAAACATACACTGATTCCATGTTTATTGTAACTTAAGCAATTGACTCTGTAGATCTAATTCTGAAAACATAACAATTTTACTTGAGCGGATGCATGAGAATGCTTAATACTCTCTTTAGATTCACTTTAAGGTGATCACCAATCAGTAGTTACATAGAATTAACCGATTTGTAAGGGTTTTATGGCTTTGATGGAGTGCGAGAAAAAATAATATAGTTTACAAGGTGAGAAACTGTAATGTATCTCATAGTAGTACGATATGATTTAATAAACTTATTCTCCACTGTTTTATCTCTCCTTGAGGTGACAAATGGTTAATAACATTAACTATTTGTATTATTTGGCCACTCCCTTGAGAGACGATTCATCAATTATGATAATATTGGAGACGCACGAATTAGAATAGGATGAAAGCCCAAGATAGCAGTAGAACGAATAGAGAAAATGAATAAAGAGAAAATTTGGAAGGGTTAAAAAGAGAGGAACAAATCATAAGGAATCCACAGCCGTAACAGATGTCGGACAAATGTGACACACGTTTCTGTCTGGACGGAGGAAAGGGACTCCGTTCCGCTTTTAAACTCTTTCTTCGGCTATTTCAGCCCAGAATAACACCTCTCCTCCCATTCCGAAAGTAATCGGGGAATCTTCTGAATCCAATGAGTAAAGAGATATCCCTCTAAGGCCTCACTGAATTCGCAATTAGATTCCCAACAAGGCTTGAGATGCTTCGAGAGATTGCCTAGCAAACCCATTAGAAGAGCTACGTTTAACGGTGCTTCAATAGGTAAAGGAAAGCTTTTGCCTTTCTTTGTGGCTTACAATCTGAATGAATGATAATTTCGTTTTCCAGAGAAAAAGGGATAGATTTTCTCTCAGGAGTGATGAGGACGTTAATAGAAAACTGGTGCACGTCAAGAGATTCCGCATCTATTACCGATGAACGGGAATAGAAATGAGAAAGCAGAAGATACAATTCAATTAAGGGTGAAAGTTAAATGTGATGAATTAGCCGAAAGTTACGGATATATAAAAGAAAATGCATGAAAATAAAGTGATGAGATAACTACCGTGCAGAATTCTTATAGAGCTCCCAATCAGTTAGCTTAGAGATAAAAGCGTAGGAAGACTCCTAAAATTGAGTAAAAATACTTCTTGGTTGAAGGATGAACAGATTTCTATCAGAAATTTTTAATATTTATAGGGAAAATAGGAAATATCAAACTAATTTATATGGTATTGTGTGAATACGTATATAAAGTAGATATATAAGTTTTTGAACACATATTTGAAGTATCACTATCACTGAGTTCGTCACGGAATAACCATCAAATGAGAATTGTTTATGTTGTAAAAATTAATATTCTGACCCTAATTAAAATATTAATTTTTAATCTTGTTCTATCCATAATAATAACGGTAATAAAGGTAATATGATAATCATATCATATTACCTTCAATTACGTCGAGATTTAGTTCAAACGTTTCTTGATATGTCTAAACTGTCTTCACCTTATGTTCGGAAATGGAGTTAGTATATTTGAGCAAATGAATGGAAGAGGACAGAGGTTGATATTTGGATGGAATACGTCCTGAAACTGATATATAGAAAAGATACCCTACTGCAAGGAAGCACGCATAAGAAAGGATATGTGGAAAACATTTGAAATCTGCTTTTAGTCAATCTTTATTCTAAATTCTGAGGAAACTTTATTTAAATATGTAGACTGTAGAAATGAAAGAGAAGTATGTATTTATTGAAGTTAACTTAATTCTTGAGTTCCGTAAAATAAATTACTCTTTTCGGTTATAAATTATTAGCAATCCAAAATTATTACTTGTAGTCTCATTTGAAAATTTTCCAAACAGAAAATTTCAACTTGGACTTAATCCCAATCACATTTTATCGAAAGAATCTTCAAAATCTCTAAAACTCCTTCATTACCTCTATTCATCTCATATTTCTCCACTTAGGTTTATCCTCTCATTTCCACGTTTGTAAAATAAAAATTTTGCGAGAAGAGAGGAGCCATAATTTCTTTTTACCTGCTGATATCGTCCACTCCACTTTCAAAACAAACACACTTGCATCTACAACGCATGAAAAATATCTTACATAGGATTCCACATTCGTTATGAAACATATCTACGTCTACAGTTACTTCTGCTCGTTGCAGCAGGGAAGCAATGAAAGGTCAAAGGGTGAAGTAACAAATGTACACGGTTTGCACTTCGGCGAGAGAAGCGTCACTTGATTACGCTTTTCCCTCTCGACGAAGGAGGCTGCTGATGGAGCAGCAGCAGGCGTGATGTCTCATTGAAATGAATTTAGAGGGTACTGCCGGCTAAAAAGATTCAGCTAAATCATTAAGGACCGTAATGGGGTTGAAAACGTGGGTGGGCGCATTTCAAATATCGGAAAGGAAAGGGGATCTTTATAGAGGGAGGTAAGGCGAGAAAGAAATGGGAGGGAGAAATGGAAACTTGAGAGTGGAAAGGTGCTTTGTCTTAGTGAGGCGAGGGAAGCAAAACTGGGATAGATGTATAGGGAGATAGGTTAGGAGGGTGTAAAAAAGGATGAGGAAGAGCATGAGGGCGACGAAGACGGGAGGTAAGAATTGAGGGGGTTTGAAGGTGGAAGGCATCTGAAGGATAGGGGAAGGAAAGTGAGGGCAAAAGAGGATGGGAAGCACGGGTTAGCGTGTGGCCAGAGGAAAGGGACAGGGCGTGTGGCAGAGAAAGCGAAAAGCTATGCGGGATTTGAGAAGAACAATAGGGAAGGGCTGATACAGCAAGTGCTACTGAAACTGGTTACAGCAATCAGAGTTTTTCAAGTGATGCCTGGTGATATTATCCAACTGTTAAATTTGCATCCTTTACAAATGAAAATTTTGATACGAGCGTTAACGTCCCTACATATTTTAAAGACTTACGGATATCATTATAAGGAAATAGATTCTCAGAAAAGAATGGAATCCATATTTTACATATTAGCGATATTTTCTATGTAAATAAAAGATCAAAGCAATAGAAGGCAATGAAAGACTGATGGATGGATAAAAATAGATGGATTTTATCAAGGAAGAAACTTATCTTAGTGGAGAAATACTTAAGGAAATGGCTCAAGAATGAGAAAAATGACAGGAAATAGTGCTTGTAGAAAAAAAATCGAAAAGGACGAACCAACGATTGTTTCCGTGGTTCAGTAATCACTAAGAAGCTCTTGAAAACTGCTCAAATCGATAATTCATTACAATAATAATTAACCTAAGATCAGAGGCGTATAGGCAGGTCCCGTAACTTAGAGAGGACCTCGAGATGTTTTTCACAGAGAATCGAAGGTTTCAGATATTCCGGTAATACACAGATATGGAAAAATCAAAAGGTAATAAATTAAGCGATGTAAATGATTCTGTTGTGGAATTCATGAATATTTCTGAAGACAAGTCAATAACGGTATTAATATATTAATGTAAAAATTTCACTCTTTTCCACTTGAGACAGTTTCACTTCATCATAAAAATTACTCGAAGCTCAAAAACTTCAATTTTATAATTCATTATCTAATGTTTGATTCAATAGAAAATATTGCTCCTTCGAACTTGAATAGATTTTAAGAAGATCGAACAATTTACGAAAATAATTCTTGATTGAAATTCATTGGTTGGTAGGTGATAATAATGGTTATTTTATACCATTACCTCAAGTTATGTAATTGATATCGTGCTTAAAGATCACTACGCCTCTTTATCAATAATTCTTTTTATACGTGAATGCAGGGCTCTTATTAAGCATCGGAAAATCATAACAATAACCATTAAACGAAAGAAAATAAATTAATACTTCAATTTAATTTTAAACCACCGTAGTTTCTTCAGCATTAACAATAATTTAATGAATAATAATTCTATGCAAATTATTAAAATACATCAGTAACTCATGAAAACATAAAACTTCTTAAATAAGGAAGTATTAAAATTAAATATCTCCTTCCTGGTCGTCATTATCGCATACCATATCCAAGTAAGTTGTTGTAGATCAGATATTGATGATAATCCGAAGGTTTTTCTCCGCTCTGTCGTTGTATCCTACCTCTTTTCTCAGAGACAGCGCCAACCACATCTCACATCAAGGCCGTTCGGTGTGATATTCATCTCTAATATTAGTGCAATGCGATACGTTGCGGTTCAAACGCATAAACAGTGTAATGGATGAGCTACAGTTAAAGGGAATGGCAAAGTGGGCGAGTATGAAAACAGTGAAAAATAAATGAGAATTAAATTGTGTTATGAATCGGAGATCGCGAACTCAGAAGAATATGAGCACGAAAGATATTGTAGTAAAACCGTGGAGACATCAGCAAAAATGGCCGACGAGGAGTTAAGCAAATCGGAGGATCGTTAAAAAGATATGGGGTCATAATTTGCAGCTTCGTTAAGTAGAGGTGAATGAAACTGGGTTGAGCATGAAAGCAGAAAAATATAGGGGGGGTTAAACCGGCATGAAAGAGGAAGACTCTAATATATTTTGGCAGTAAAAGAGTTAAAAGTCAAACGAGAAAATTAGAAAAATATGAGGTAAGATAGCGATGGGAAGATATGTGTGCTAGAAGAAAATGGATTTCTGCCTACACCTAACGGATAATGCCGATAATTGTCATTTAATGATAGCTCTAAGCTTTTTCTCCTGCTATTTTCTCTTTACATTCCAGCACATACTACGTATTTACTTTGGTTCTAACTGAAGATAATCTAAATTATAGCGGTAACTGGTCGCAGAAATAATGCAAATGAGATCTATAAATAAGTATTTGTGAAACTTTGCTAGAAGTACTGTTATTTGTTATCAACTTGGATTAGATTTTTCAATATCGTCACATTCCTATCATTGGAAGTATTAACTTGCTGTTAGATACAATCTCCATTCAATCTTCATCGAAACGTAACACAAGCTGGAGAGTTTAGAAATTCTATCGTTATATTATGAAGCTCCAACATGAATGCTTTTTTAGATGTAATGAAAATCTAAATGCATGGAAATAAAATAAATAAAATATCGCTTTTGGAGAAACTTTCGTAAATGTTAATGTGTGTACGTGAGATTATTACCTTTACGTAATAGGCGTACATTGATTATCAGCATATTGCTTTAAATAGAGATCATTATTTTTATGTTAAATGTGATGCTAAGCTGGTCTTTTCTGCACCTTCCGAGTATTTTTAATGTCTATGCATACATATGTATATTAACTTACCCGTCCTTCTTTCAACTATTTCTGATTACATAAGGTGATCGAATATTGATAAACGTGCACAATAAATCTCTCTCAGAACGCGGAGACCGATCAGATAAATCACGAGAGCTTTGAAAGTTGTAACAGCAGCTTAGAATTCAAGATTAAAGACTGGAAGAAAATAAAGATGGAGGATAAAGCGAACGTAAGGTAAGTGAAAACAAAAATATGACCTTGGTTTTTTGTAATCCACCGTTCATGATAACCTGAAATTAGGTCTTGATAATTAATATGAGCTCATTATTCCAATGAATTTTAATGTATAAGCTCAATAACAGCGACCTTTTTCGTAGGCAGCGGAAATTGCCTTTCAGATGACCTTAACGCCGGAACAGTATGTGTGTTTTGACGAACTAAAAAATCTATTTTCTTTAGAAAGAGCAGAAGCTATTGTGATTAAGATAAAATGAGAGTGGGAAAGAATGAAAATTTGAGTTCAAGGGAGTTCGACGGCATATTTTCCGGTGGCAAGAGATATACGAAAAACACAAACATTGAATCGATGATAGTCTGAGCCACGCGTAAATCATGAGGGAAATCTTGTCGAAACATTTAGGCGCGCAATATGGAAGCTCATCGTAAAATTACATAACGGAGATAAGGAGCAGATTGCGAGCTTGAAGGCACCTGAGCTTATCTCTTCTCACGAGGGAAAAAAGAGCCGAGACGATAGCAAACTTGCGGAAATATAAACAACCGGAATCATCGTCGCGGAATCAAAGGAAAAATAAAAGCGATTCGGGGACGGGATGGGAGTCCCTCCAACGCACGTTTCTCTCGGGATGGGGAAGTCCTCTTTTTTTCAACGGTAATGATCAGGAAGGAGTTGTATAATTTTTTATACAGCCCTGGGAATAAAAAATCACGGGAAGCGGTTCCGAGCACGAAGGACCGCCGAAGAACAATGGTCCGAAAAGGTGGGGAAAAATTTTTCGACGGAGAATGAAAAAAAGTGATGAGGAGAAGATTGGATTCGTCGGGAGATAATGAGAGATAAACACGGACACCGATAGGCTCCCTCTATTTTCCGTGAGGAGAGAGCTGCTATGAGCCTCTCTCTCCGATGACCCTCCCTTTCCCATCCCTCCCCTGCCTCCCCTTCCCGCGGTCTCAGCAGAGGCGGCCCTGCCGGCAGTCGATTCTTCGTGGCCAACGACTACGCTCGTGTTCTTCCTCTCTCTCTCTTTTTTAACCTCCACAATAAAGGGGACGAAGGAGTCCTCTTTTCTTGCAGCAACTTCCGCCGTGAGATTGGCGCCTCACCGAAGAGACCCGCCATCCGAAGAAGAGCTTCGGTCTTGCCGGCGAAAAAAGGCGCGGGAGAACCATGTCCGGGACATAAACAAACGGGAAAGTGAAGATATCGGCGGTAGTAATACCCGTCCCAAAGAAAGAACACGGTGCCCACGTGTATTTCGAGTGACCGAGTGGAGCGTTGTTTTCAATTCGCCGGCGCCAAAGGTGTAGCCCCGTCGCGTCGCCGGAGGGTGTCCTCAAGGAGTTCGCGGAGACTCGGGTAAAAGTGTGGGTGGAAGGATTCGTGGTCGCTTTTCCCCAAGGGGCGAGAAGGCGCAAAAAGGGCCATGGCGCCTTTCCCTCCCTCCGCCCCTCCGTTCCTTCTCCTTCTGCTGTTCTTTGCCCGTTCGAGTGGGGCTGATAATGCAGACGCCGTGGCCCACGAGGCCATGCCCAGCGACCGCGCTCTTCCGCACCACCTCCAGGCTCCACCTTCGTTGCTCACCCCATCCTCCCCTTCTGGTGGCGACCACTCCCAGAGGGTCGCCGACGACGACGACGAGGAAAACGGTGAGTATGTGCCTTCCGGGCGACAAATGTGCTTTACTCGTGACTGTCTTTTCGCGCGTGAGGCACGCATGTACCCCGGCAGGAGCGTGAAAGTTATTTTTTTCTCGTCTTTCTTCCCCTCTTCTTTTGTACTAGATTTACTCCCTCGGAGTGCTCTTGTCGTGACGTTTCCTTTCAGATGAATGAGTTACTTCAAAGGAAGGGGTTGTTAAAATTTTTATGGCAGTGACCCAAATTATGGTTTTACGGGAGGGCGACGCCGATCCGCGTCTAAATAAAGAACTATCTGGATGAATGAAGGGAATTTTGCGACCAGCGAGGCGTCGCGAATGAAATTAAGGGAGAGAGAAAATAATGCTTTTACTGCGGAATTCGAGTACGTTAACAAAGTATGAACTAAGTGAAATGTGCGACTATGAAAATGTTATCTAAGGTCATCTAAGATGAAAATGTACATGACATTTTGCTTTTTATTGACAAACATCGTAAAAATATTAAATATTTTCGTACGAGGTAGCGTGGCAATATCTTTTTACTACCAAGAAAGCGAATTCAGATTTACGATGGATATAACGGACTCCGTTGTGGCCATCCACTCGTTAAATTCGGTATGCTTATGGTGTATTTAAGTTTACATATGAAAGCACTTGCCGTAATTTAATTTTTATAAATATTACTTTTGTCGTTTGCATTTTATTATTTGGCAAAATTTAGTGATACCCTTTTTTGCAGAGCAGTCATCTCCATTTCATTTTCAAATGAGTGTATATATAGCTTTAGAACTTCAGGAATCTTTTTACAACGAATAAACTTCACGTGAATGTATACACGTTGAATGAGTACGTTTCGTTCGAAATGAAAACACTCGCAAGGAGCGGATTGAGTTTTCAGCTACCGACTTGAATGTTGTAAATATTTACCTAAAGGCAAAGTCGACATTGTGTGCCGTTCATGCAAGGGTGCTTCCAGTTTTTTGCCGTGCATTTATTTTCCTTCGGGAGGAGTGTTTTCAAATGAATTAAGGCTGACGTTGGAATCGCGAGGCAAGTATCGTTGTCCTCACGCCCTCACCTCGCGTCCGCCAACGGGACCTTGTGTGCTCTCTCTCTGAATGAACTGCTGCGACGCTTCTTCTCATCGGTGCTGCCATACGGAAATTCTCGCTGGAAACTCATTCTCTCCATGCTTCCAATCCAATTTAAATTATTGAAAAAGTTTGATTTTTTCTAAAATTCAAGTTTTGGAAACGAGTTAAAGGATCGTTAATAAATTAGATTGGAATTGGGATTTCACTTTACTTGAGCATTTACTGACGTTAGGCATCGCTTCTTAAAGCTCTTTCAGTTCACGACGCACCTTGAGAGAAACTATTAAAACTGAATTCTTCTTTTGTTTTATTGGAAAATATAATTACAGTAGAGAATAGAAAGAAATTTGATTAATTTGTCTTGAAACACCGCAAAGGTGTAGCAACGCCTCATTGGAATTTCCATAGCATGATGTAAATAGAGACATAAACAGAATGACACGTCAAAACGATCGTCGGGGAGTGCCTTATCACAGCTAATAAAAGTTTAGGAGGGAGTTCAGCGCTCATTTTTGCACATTTGCATATATATCTCATAATTGATTCTAGCTTCAAGTCTTCGTAAAACTTTCCTTATAAAATATATGGTTTATCCTTTATGTACTCAATTATTTTACATATTTATTTTACAATATTATTTGTACAGGGCCTCAAAACAACTATTAAACGCTTAAAAGTTCATTCCGCGTCGAAGAATTTAATGATACCGTTACAATAGTTATCCATTTTGTCTAAATATATGTTAAAGAATAGCATATATATTACATACTGTATTAAAATGTTTAATAAATTTATTTCACTTGCATTTTATTGGTAAAACATTGAATAGATTATAATTTTCTTCATCACTTAGGTATAATCTCTGAGGTACGCTTGTATAGATCTAACCAATCCTTATCACTGAATCTATATCGGTATCACATACTAGACATATTCTCGAATTATAGGCGTTGCGGATCCTCTCGCAGACCATGGTGCCGTAAGAATTCATCCTTGCCGTTATTCACATTAATTTATGTAGCATAATCAGATATTCTTGGGCTGATTTTTAGATCTTAGAAATTCTATTTAGGTTTTCAAATAATACGAAATAAGGAAACTGTGCTTTTCGAAGCATGTAGACGCCGTTCTTATAATTGAATAATAATGATTTCTTAAATTGATAATGCATCCTTATTGGAAAGGATATCAAATTTACATTTACTGTAGAATTTCCTGATTTACTTTGCACAGTTAATGTTTTAATATTGAGAAAGTGCTCAAAAATAGACGACATATTCACGAGTTATGCTTAAAAAGTAGCTTAGGAGTTGAAAACTTGCAATTTAATAGGAAGTCAATACATTTATGGAATATATTATTTGAAAAAGAGTAAACTAGGTAAGGAAACTGATTAATACATTTATTTGGAGGAGATGGAAGTACATCCAGACATATATAAACTAATTCGTCGATTGTGCTTTAATCTTCAACCTTTAGTGGTCAAAGTAGACCAATAATTCTCTGGGAAAGAAAGATTTCGTCAGTTAAGTAATGGAGAACTGGTTCCTTTTTAATTCATGAATGGAGTTCCGAACCGTAATTTTCATCGTTCCGTTTTTTCTTTCCGGTTCAATTAAAATGTCAAACTTCGGTTCCGGTTTCGCTCCAGCTGCAACGATCGGACCAGTTCCGGTTTGAACCATTATTTTTCACTTTGCTAAAATAATCCTTGTGCAAGGTTTATTTTATTAGGAGCCCTTAATTAATTATTTAAGATAAAATTTAGCATAAACCATCTATATAAAATAACAATCCAAATATTCGTTCATTTATGAAAATTTTAATTGTAATTATGAGCTTCGTTGCTTATGTTTATTAACTATAACTATTCTTACCCTTGATGAGAATGAAAAACGATAATAGGAGCGGAAGAAGTAATGATTTCCGGTTTCGAGTCGTTTAAGGATTTTAATCCTTCTGTTTCTATTCGGTTTTAACTCTTGCAGAAGTAACGGTTTTATCGGTTTATTTCTTTCAGTTTGCTGAAAATTAAAGTTAGAGATGTGAAACTAATGATAACAGTTAGAAAAAGGAATAAAGCCGTAGAACCATTCACTCATGAGAACCAGAAGTAGTTTTAATTTAGTGAACGCAGGATGTAAATCTTTAGAATCATAAAGGAATAAATAATTCATTCCTCCTAACATGAATATTTAATTGCATCTTTGAGAAGACCTGACCCGTAAAATCGACTTGTCACGGTGTCTTTGCTTTCTGTTGCTTTTTCTTCAGAGTTTCTTAACGGAAACGGAATGAAGCAGATGTCCTTTTTTTCTCGCTCATTTGACTTGTGTTTATACTCGCATCAACTTGGGAGGAGATGTCAGTCGTTCGAAGAGAGGAAATGAGTCGACTCTGGAAGTGCTTAAATCCGTAAAGTAAATATAAGAAATTTAGGAAACGATTTCATTTCTTCTAGAAGAGTTGATACAATATTTTTCACGTTAATTCATTTTCATTCCGTTTGCTGAATTAATTTTTTAATTTTTATCCGATTATATTATGCCTGTATGGTAACGTCTTCAATAATCAGGCTGTATTGCACGAATACAACCTTTTACACGGATTCCTTTTGCTATGCGAATTGATGCATTATCGATATTTATTTTTGCGATGAATAAATGACGCGCTCAAAATTTTTTGTATCCCCTTAGCATTTGAATAATTTTTCAATGATTGACTACTTGATCCTTTAATTTGTACGTCAAAATGCACGTCGGGTGATGCTGACTTCTACCTGAAAATTGCTTTTAAGACGTGATGATCCAAAGGAGCACCTAGAAAATGTTATGTACAATTTGAACCATTCACGCATTTAGTAAGTAAGACGAGCTTTACAGAAAAACATCTCTTTAACAAGTAATTCAATATTAGAATTTCAATTCTATACAGACGCACGTGCTCTTAAAAAACGAGTGTTTTGATAGCCATAAAAAACTAAAGAATAAAGAATGGAAAAGACAATTTGGAACATGGTATTGATAAAGAGTAACTATTTTAATTGCAAATATTAATTTTTAATACCTAAAATTTCCTCCTATCGTTTCAAAAAGTATATTTAGATAGATTGAATATGTTGTTACCAAATGATTGATAGACGTAACTGACATAGTTTATCTCTTGCTATCGTACTTAAATTCCGAATACAACTTATTTATTACAAAAGTTTATCCGGATCATATTACCCCAAGGTAAGTAAATAGGGAGAAGATAGAAATACGTCTGAATTCAGAAAATCGTTAATGAACGCGTTTGACAGCTTGTAAATAATTGTATTTACTCGAGTTGGTACTTCGAGGAAAGCAAAGAGATAAGCTAATTATGAGGTGAGGAATACGAAACTTTTTCATTTATTCTTTAATAAAATTCATGTACTTTTCAAAGATTAACATGTCTTATTCTCTAGCCATTATGTTTGCAAATCAACGCTGTACATCGACGATTTGGCCGCGAACAAACGCGTATCTCTATAATCAACCGTTGTAAGGCGTGCGTGCCCCCACTGATAAATACCGCTGTTTGCTGAGATTTCCCACGATGACTCTTCTCGGGATGAGAAAGCGATTTGCGGTAGAAAACGTCTAATTCTACCGTTTATTGAGGAGAAAGGTTCTTTGCACTTATCTAGACCTATAATTCAAACGCTAATAAAGAGTTCTAGTCTGACAGGTGGTCGTTCTAATTATTTTGGAAAAGGAGAAGAGTTTCCCCTTCACTGTTCTTATTTTCCCTTTTTCATCTTGTGTTTCTGATTTCCTCAATATAATATATTCACGGCGACAAATAACTTTATCCTTTGTTGCAGTTGAAATATTTTTATATTTGATTTTATTTCGTTTTCTCTACGTTAAGTACTACACGTGTCACAAAAATGAACGTATTGTAAAGTATAATTGGACACTAAGACACGAATTCAATATTTATTCGTGTACATTCGTAGAATTGGTTGAGGTCAGAAAAAAATAAGGAACTAAACGAATCCTACTTGGAAAACGTGGGAGTTGTGCATACTCAAACAGCGTAGCTTGATTTTCTCGGGAAAAGCCTAAATTGCAAATGTCATTTCATATCACCAGATTCGTTTAATTTTGAGTTTATAACCTAATTGCTTTACTTAAACACTTTTAAATTGAAGGAAGTGATTAACTCCCATTTTGCAATGGCTCAGGTCCAATTTCATTGATATTTTGTTGGTGTTATAATGAAAGTTTTGCCCTTCAAATCAGGGTAAAAATTAAAAACAAGCGTGAAAGTGATAGAAAGGGTTGTTATAGTTAACCCTGTAGATCACGGAACATGATTTAAATATCATATGACATTTTACGTGATTTACGATAATTAGAAAGACATTTCAAATCGATTTTTCATTTCATCGTGTCAGTATTAAGAATTAAAATAAAATAATATATTTTCCTAGGGTACGATCCCGTAATGATATTTCACTCATAGTTTTTCTACCTTCCCTGTACTTATGATTACGATACTGAAATAAGATGATAAAATTTCGTATTCATAAATCATTTCATAAAAAAGAAATATAAAATTGTTCTTAAAAGCTTTTCCTAAATTATTACTCTACAAAGAACAATATATTATATCCGCATAGATTTATTCTGAGTTGTTTACTTTAGTATTTCCTCTTTTTACTTTCATTATACCTTCGGCGTAATATTGCATACAGTAGGATTTTTTCGTTTTTTTCTTCAACTTATTCGTGTCATTCATTAACTTTTCCCAGTACATTCCTCTTCTGAGTAAAGACTTCGTTTCACCCTGAAATTCATATTTTTCTCATCCTCTAGTGTGAATGTCTATTATTTCTTTTCTCCGTTCCTTCTTCCTCACCCCTCGGATACCACTAACCTGCGGGCTGCGATCTCTAAGAATCGCGTGAAACATGGGCGCGGCGAAGTGTTCTTCACTCGTCAGGTTCATGTCTATTGCTTAAAGGGCCCCGCCTCCACCCCTTTCTCTACGTAATCGAACCGTGCCATCTAAAGTTGCCCCTTCAGGGGCGATGGATCTCCACTATAACCTCACCCACGTCTTACGCCATTTGCATAATCTCTTCCTCTCCTCTTCCGTGTTCTTCTCCTTTGGGCGCGTTACTGGCGCCTCCGAGTCGCAGCCCCCTTTCGGGCGGTGGGCGCGACGGCTCCTTGTGAGACGACGGCCCCCGCGTGTTCCTACGCCCCCACGGCGGCCCTTCCAGTGACCCCCTCCTGTCTCATTTCCCTCCTTTTTTCGAGAAGTGGCGGCCCAAGACCAATGGCACCTCTAAGGCCACGCGTGGGCTCCTCGACAGACGGAGGATGAATGAAGGGGTGACGATTAGAGATTCCGCAAATTACTAGCGCGGCGTTCTCTTCCGGAGGCGGAGTTTGCGGCGTTCAACTGATGTGCACCTCCGCAACTCATTGCGATTTAACAGAGAGGAAAAGAGGAGCGATATGATGGGAATGTGAAATTGAGTTTTTATCACGCCTTCGTAGATTAACTACGCCAGCAACTAATATCCTCATTTATATTCCATTGGATGTAAGGACTCAGATTTGTGGTTATTATATATCCTTCCTGTCATCAATCCCTACCCTTATCCCTTGCAGGGTATCCTGAAATAATTAACGGGACCGCTCTCATCCTAGTCCAGGGGTTATGTACCCTTTTCCTATGGAAGGTCGCTTCTACCATTCGGTCACACGAGAATAGCACTCATGCGGAACCATCAGGCCGATCTTTTACTGCGAGTTGTCATATTCGAATGCTTAAATATCGAGATTTTATTTGAAAATAATAATTTATTAATTAAATAAACCGATGGAGAATATTTTTCAATCAGTGTCATTAGCAAGCGAAATGATTTTAATAAACGGCATTTGGAAGTGTCTATTAGGGCGTATTGAACGTCCGGCCACCTGTGGCCTGAGAGCCGCAGGCTCCCCACTTCTGGTTGTAATTTGAGGTAAATCCTAATTCAAGGGAACGTATGTGAGGTTACCACTTCAGATGGGGAGCCGAAAAAATATTTATTTTATACACAGTAAAATTTATCGCCGACTTCTTTGAGCTATTCCTTTTGTACAATGGCGGATTACATTAAAGTCGTCATATGTACTCATTTCGTCGTTGAGTTTATTTTTTGGTATATTAAACAATAGTTTAATTTAGTTAACCATGTGCTACAACTTAATGTCATTTTTTTAACGATTGCTTTCTACGTGGAACTTGTTGGAATATTCCAGTAGATTTAAAGAGACTGTCATAATGGTAAATATCGAGAATCGCGATACTGTTGTTGAAAAATCTAAATTAGTGAAGTTACATCCAAAAAGATTGGAAAAAACATTTCGTAAGTATTCCCTCGCTAATCTGATGACAGTAATGTTTGCAAAGAATCCGAATAACTCTTAACTGTTCCATCTTTTGATAAATAATCCCCCTTAAAGTTCAGGAACTTAACAAAATAAGAACATTTCATTATTTTATTTTTCCGTAACATCTGCGAAGGCAATACTGCATATTGCATGAAGAAAAAAATAACGTAAAACAAATGGAAGTCAGAAATATAAGGAATCGAGCATTAGTATTCTTTGAATCCTGACTTCGAAAAAATATCTAAAATGCAATAAGGTACGCATTAACTTAGGAATCACTTACGTAAGTGCCTTGTCACAGTATTCGGAGATCTCCTCCCGTCGTACATATTTTGACAACTCAAGTCTGGGAGCCCTATTACGGGTATTGCGGTGCCTATGAATGTCTTCAATCAAGTTCGACTAATTGTCGCAAGAATTAGAAAGGCCATTTGCTGGAATCTTGTCGTGATACGTCATTCTTCTCCAGAAAACGTGACTGCGGACACTTGTTCTTGGAAGGGGAAGAAATTGAACCAGTGTTGATGAAGGAGACATTTGAAGGCGGTGCCCACGCACCCGCATCTCAGATGCTGCGGAGATATGCGGGGCCCCTCTAATCACAGCAGCCGGCCGAATAGGGCTGATTATAGACCCAACGACACCGCTCCCTTTCCTCCAAAATCCTCTTGCGTAGTTCACGAAGGCCCGCTAATAACATCAAGGAGACGATTTTCTTTTGGGAGAACTCGAAAATTTCGCGATTGATTTCTGGTTTCCCGCACGATCTCAGATATAATCTGCCATCTTAGATTTTTCGGATTAGATAAGCCCGTAGCGTCCTTCAATAACTTTCGGTATTTTTTTTCTAAGAAAAGAAGCAACTCTTTCCATTATATACACTGGAGGAGATTACTAAAATTACACTTAATTAATCACGTAAATAATATTGCTAATTGATTGTAAGTATATTTATGTATAGCCCCAGTGTATTATAGAAGTATTTATTTTTACTCTTTGGACAAACAATTTTTGTAATTAGCCTCTGAAATATCATTCAATTGCGGAAACCTAAAATTAAATTATGAGAAGTGTATGTTCTACTTTATAATCTCTTTAAAATTTCTTAATTCTTCAAGAGTGATTTCCCCGTGAACTGCCATGAGTGTTTGCCGAAAGCGATAAATTTTGCAATAGAAAAAGGATGAAATAACTGTTTAAGATATATTAGACAAAATAAGCTAGTTTGCTTATCTCTTCCAAATGCGTTTTTGTTATGAGTAAAGGTAATCGGAGCTTACCCCCGTCGCCTCTTCTTTGAAACCTTCAAGTGGAATGGAGTATTATTCAATTTAGGCATCATATTTTGTATAAACAGAACACTGCACGCACAAAAGGATACAAAGCGTGAGTTATAGAGACGGAATATCGTAAGATAAAATCAGGCACAAGGAATAAGATCGTGTGTTAATTTTTAAACGAAATTTGAGGAACTACCTCTATAAGCGGGAAGCTTCTGGAAAGGTGGGGAATTTTTTAAAAGGAGTTGGGTTGCTTGATATTTTAGCACTTTCTTGAGGGCTGAGACTGGAATACAGTTCTGTTTTGGGTTTGATGAATATTAACCCATTTTTCTCTAAATAGTTTAGGTTTCATTATCATTTAATGGAGTTAGTTTATTAAGGGTCTAAGTCATGAATCGGATATGGAATTCCGATAGAATATCCTCTCCAGTATCTCAATATTTTTTAATATTATGATGAATTGCGTCCAAAGTAAGGATGGAGATATATCAGACATTTGTCGGCAATTTGTGGTACTATATATACGGTTCAGTATTGGTTTGATTCCTGTTTAGATACGTTTCTAAGATAAGCATACACTAAAGGGTTAGGTGTAAGAAGAGACTTGATAGTCTCAATCTCGCCCTGAATATAGTCCTTTATTATTATTAATATTATTATAAATAGTTACTTAATATTCAGATAAGTTTGCCTCTCAGTGCTTCCTTTTCGTTGAATTGTATGTCATGATTCCCACTCATAATTCAGAGCATTACGCATCCTCTCTCTGTAGCGAAGTTTGCTAGTAGCGTTTTTAGGGAGCTTTCAAACCAGGTCATGGCTCTACACTAGATTGCTTTCTTCGGAGGCCTTCGAGGGCGACGGCGGGAGAAGGGTAGAAACACGGGCGATTGCAAAATTTTGCTTTTAGAAACCTATGGAAGGCATTAATGAAAATAAAGAAAAAAGTATCTTGATGCGCTGGAGAGCAGTCATTAATCAATTAGCGATCCCGATCTTGATTTCGAAAGAAGATGGAGGACCACTGACAAGCCCTTCATTTGTATTATCAGATGGTGAAAGTTTTCTTCTTCCCAAAAATGGTTAGTTACTAACCTTTACAGAGATATTCCCAAGAGTTGACAATAAGGTTTATGAAAACCTTTAAAAACATTAAACTGAGGACGCAAACATCTGTGAGTATTTTACAAATCATTACGGAATTTCTTCAGTTATGTAAACCTCTTTTCTTTAGTTAAATTGTAGTTTTTTGGTCAGAAAAATTTTTATGTGATTTCAAATTTCCATGGGTAGTAAGTAAACTAGGTTATATTAAATTTCTAATGATAAATTAATTTTAGAAATTAAGAGAGAATTTCTTAGTGTAAATAGTGAACTATGAAGCTGTTATTCTTCATGGGACTATTATATATTATACTGAATATGAGTAAAAACTTAAAATTAGGAGGTTAAGGTATCGAAACATTCCAAAATTTGGTCTAAAATGCAGGAAAACGTTTCTTCAAAATCTCGTTTTATCTCCGTCTCTACCAGAATTAGAATAATCATGGCAAAATGATTTACTCTTAGTTTCGGCAACTATTTTCACTCGTTTGAGCCCATTTGAAGTAATTAATTCCCTCTGTTTAACTTTTAATAAGAATCAACCAAGAATCGAAACCTATTAAGGAGGATTTCACAATAATTGAAATTAAATTGTTCGCAATTCATGAAACACATCTGGTAAAAAAAAGAAAAGAAAGGATTTACTGGATATAGGCAAAGAACTGCTGTATCCGGAACGGTGAGAAAGTCAGGAAGCGGTAGTCCCAGATACTATAATAATGAGGAAGGAGAGATGTAAAGGATGGACCATGCGATGGAGGAGAGGAATAGGCGACGTTACGGTTTCACGCCGAAAGCGCTAACCACTTATGCAAAGAGGTCGCCCCTTTCAAAGCAGGGTTTTCGCGTGCGTGTTATACCGAAGAGAAAGAGCCATTGTCTCTTCTGTCGCCTTTTATTTTTCTCTTTCTCCACACTACTTTAATCCGCCATTCTCACTCCATTTCATTTATTCCCATCTGCATTTCTCTACATTTCTTTCCAGTAGCTTCGAACTCTCCCGTGTCCCTTCGATTTTTTCTTTTCCCCGTGTTTCCATTTGATTGAACATTTCTTATCTTCCAAATGATCTTAACTTTTCCTTGTTCCTTTTAACTTCTCCAGACAAGTCTTCCCAATGCCTTTTTAAGTGTATATTGGCTTTTTTTATCAAAGTAGTTTTACTGATTTCTTACATCTTACTCAACTTTTTCGTGTTTCATCACGTTCTTCCCTATCCATTCTCTTTTTTTCTTTGTTTCTCACAGTGGAATACGCGAGGAGTACAGAATATTCTCTCAATCATTACTTACGTGGTATCTTCCATGATTAACTTCAGTATGCTGTAAGCAATGAGCAGATGAAAGAAAAGAAATACCTGCTAAATAAAGAGCATCTCTATCATATTCCATCTCTCATCTCTTCTTATTCTGTTTAAATTTATCTATTCCTCTCTTACATCCCATTTTATTTTCCATGTACTCTTTTTCTTGTATTTTCCCACCATTTTCTATAATAAATCCCTCTAATAACAATCCTATTAATACTATTTCATCTTCAGATTCCTTCCCCAATTTATTTTCGCTCTTCTCTCTCCCTCTAATCTTCTCCAGTTATTTCCAATTCAGTATTTCCTCTTTTCTAAGACGAGTGGGAAATGTCCCACTGGAATCCGATTTCGACTGTTGCAGACATTCGACGAGGTGGTGCGTAAATTAGCCTTCACTTATTTCACCACGTGCTTGTGACTTAAGAAGTTACGTATCCGTTGGTGTTGCGTTCAGGATGCTCGGATTCAATTATGGTAGAAGTTTGGCTTTGTTTTCCTCGAAATTGGCAGAAATTCGGGCAACTTGATACAGTTTTCACATATCCAGAGTCAATTATTGTTCCAATTACCTCGAAATATAAATTATTCCCAATTAACATTCATGTAGCGCTGTTTCAGAGGAAAAAGAGGAAACCTTCCAAATCGAACCATGCACTTGTTTTTATCTCGGTCGCCTTCATTTCTACGTCTATTATTTGGCGACTGAGTTAGTGTTAATAAATTAAGAAGTGTTCCAGAGGATATTTTTGTGGGAATCATGAATGAAAAGTGCAATTTATAATTAGAAAAGGGTTAGTATCTTTTTGGAATCAAGTAATGATTTCCAACGATTTTTGAACTAGTAGTTACGATTGGTTAACTAAACCTAGCGAAATAGAAACTCTTTATTGGCCATGGTTTTCCTGGTGAAAAGCATAATAATAATAATTTAGAAGACAATAAACACATCAATAATAACAACAGCAAGTTAGAGGTCGCTGCTAATTAGTGGATCGATATTCGGTTAATTTAAGGAAATCGCAAAATTTAGAAAGTAAATTTCCTTTAAGGTTCATTCCAATAGACGTAATTTTTGACAGACAGAAGGATGAAACGTATTTTAAAGCCTTTTAAGAATCGAATCGGTATCGTTTGAAATCAAACTGAATCACGAAACTTCGTGTCCATAGAACAAAGAAAAGTCAATTTTATAACCCCCTGGAAAAATTGATTCCTCTAATCTTTAAAAGTACGACCTCTGACGCGTGCCGAAAGAAAGTACATGACAATCGTGAATGGGGAACTCGGGTCAATATGTCTTACGGATTGCTATCGCATTGTCACAACACCGAGAGACGGATATCTCGTGATTTTAGCCGCCCATCCGACTGTGTGAGAACACTGATCGTGACGGAGCACCACCTTCTTCTCAACCTGCGTGAGCGCTCTCCTCTTCGTGAATGATCGAGTTCGTGCGTGTGACCCCCTCCAAACGTCACTGCGAATCACGAATTCAGAACTCCAGAACCGTACTTCCAGGATTCGTTCTCTGGAGGATGTTTGCAAGGAAGCAGAAAAGTGGTTGTCAAGGAAGCACGAAACGGCTGCCAAGGGGGAAGAAGATTTTCACCCGAGGGAAAACAGCAAATTGAAATAAAACTCGCTACATGGACTGAATAAATGCTGAACAATGGATTCAAGTGTAATTGAATGGAAGCCATATAATTGAATTCGATCGCAGATACAGAATTGGGGAGAAGTATTAGTTTAAGCAGGAAAAAGAGGCAGTGCAGTGTTAAATGTTCCAGGAAGCCTAACGAGTTTACCGCTGTATTGCCATTTAACGTCTCCAGAAACAGGAATTTATAGTGGACTAATTGATTTAGGTCGAATTTATAGAGAATTCAATTCCCTTCCATTATCGCAGTGGGAATATTTAATTACTTAGATACGAAATAACGCAGGTACATCCCGTGTGCAGATATGAAAGGCTTAATTCGAGTAAAGCATCCGAATAAAGTGTTTATTCGTAATCATAATTCATTATTATTCGTAATTAATTGATTAATAAGCAAGGGCAACAAATTTTCAATGGAAGTATATTTAATTGTAGACATTGAATAATGATAGTGCATGTTCCTTTACATAATCAAGTAAAATTGAAATTAATGGCCAATGTTTTTAAGTTATTCTCATGAAAATATACTAATATATATACACAATTTAATTTTAATACCAAATAATTTTCCTGGTATATTAGTAAACGATTGGAAATTCTAATCTATGATAATTTTGAGGGTAACTTGTCTTTTCAGGTTCTGTTAATAACTTTACAACATAAATATTATCAATTAAGTCTGTGAATTTTGCAATAAAAACTTTTGCTTAAGTTATTACACCAGCAATATATTATACAAAGTAAAGTTTAGTATTTCATAGCTTCCTTTTATCCACATTTTATTTTATTACTTCTTCGTGTCATTTACTTACAAAATTGTTATACATTCATAATCTGACGCAATGCTTAAAATATAAAACATTTGGTAAGCTACCGCGCAATAAATTTTTCAAGCAAGTGTGAGAAATATATTTTATTCAGCAGATATCCTCCTTGTATAGAATTAAACGAGATATAAATCAGTCCAGCGGTGATTCTGGGAGAGGCATTATTCAGGGAATTAAAGCTTACGTACAAGTCACTCCTGGAAACTCATTTATCTACCGCATCATTGTTTGTATCACCTAAAATTAATTCAATAATAAGATTGACGAGATGAGCGAGAAATATGGAAATGGATAATGCCACCAAATACGCATTGGAGAATGAACTAGAGGAATTATATTTTATGAGACTGAGATGGGAGGAAAGAGAGAAGGGAAACCAAGGCAAAGTAAGAGAAAATGTTGCGACATCGGAAATAAAAGGAGAATAAGACTTGAAGGCAGCATTAAAGTTATTAGATTTATGCTATGACTAATTTTAAATCAGAAGTGAAATGAGAAAATTTATCCATAGAAGAGGTATTATAAGTCGGCGATTAGCCGTCTGGGATACGTCTAGCAGGGAAGAATTAAATTCAAAGTACTTTAATGTAACATAAATATAATAAGAATTTGGCTGCAATTTTAAATAGAAGCATATTTTACATATGAGCAAAAATCATAATGAATATGAAGTAAGGGCTCCCGGATATTCATGTGGACAGCGCGTTTGCCTCTGGTGGAAGCGGTCCCGGGTTCGAATCCCGGTGGGAGCCAATGTGCGAAATGACCTAAGCTGTTGAAGCACTTTTAACAATACTACTACTACTAATACGAAGTAATTATTGAAACAATATTTGGGCATTTATTTTGAAAGAACAAATAAGTGTCCGCAGTTCCTGTTTAGATTAATTTGAGAACAATTCGGTATTTATTATGCATTCGTTCTTTCTATGCACATTTGACTGTCAACAAGGCAGGAATAATTAACTAAGTATTTATTTGAATACTGTTTCTTCGGGATTATTAGTTATTTATGGAAATAAAATCGATTAGGTGCTTAGAAAGATTAACACTGTATAGTCTGTCTGTAAGATAATCAGCCCAAAGGCCGGTTGGTACTTCATCTCCTCTGCCATAAGCTACTAAGAGCGTGCAGAGAGGAATGAGGTTCAATAGGCAGGATGAGGAGTGAGGTAGTTTGCCCTTGCTTTCCTCACTGAGCCAGAATGCTATGAGCGGAACATGTCCACGCAAGTGGAGCACAATGACTCTATGAGTAACACTTTTCTTGCCATTCCATAAGGAGAGACCAGAGATCAGTGTAATTATTCACTCATACCTCAGTAGCTATCATTTCATCACAGCCATGATCAAGACTGACAAAAGTAAATGGAAGATACATTTTTCTCTATCCTGAAAAATATGACAAATGAAAATAGTTCATATCGATTTTATTGAAAATAGTCTATTCGTCTTAGTGTGGTGGCAGGAACTGTATAGTAAAAGGAGTAAATTATATAAAATGAAATATTTCTCATATATTTTTCATCTCATACAATAACTTGCGTGTTGTTTAATAACGCTTCGTAAATTGAGGGAATTTGAGGTTTTACAGTGTAATTATCCTCTGCTGGTCAAATGTCACGCATTCCGATTTAAACTGATTAAGTAACATTTTAAAAGGTTATTACTTTCGCTTACGACTTATTTTAATTTTTTATTTTAATGATGGATAATTTAAATGCTAACTGAAGTAACAATAGACTCTGATGCTGCTACTATTTTATAGATCGGAGTGCTAGTTTCCCTTACGGAATCATTAAATACGTATTGGAATGCTGAGAATTTTACGCATTAACTATTAGGAGGAACTATATACCATCTAAGATAATAAAATTCTCATTTTGGATTGAAATGCTGCGTAAATAGTTCTGAAGGCTTTAGTTACCTGATCCGTCGCATATCATTTTATAAGTATCTAGTAAAAATAATCTGCGAGTTAGGTTTCCTTCATCGTTTTCATCAGTATTTACTATAATCCAAATGCATGGTTATGCTTGAAATAAATTTTTTAGCACTTGTCGTGTAATATTTACAGTAAACATCAAAGTGTATTTTGTCTGAAGCGTGTAAAGGATGGGAGATTGTGAATTGTTAGGACGTGAGAGATGCAAAGCGGTGCACAAAATCTGGATCTGGAGATTTGATGAAGGTGTCTAATGAAAAGATCCCTTCCTCCCCATTTCCTTTATGATGTCTTCTTCCTTCTTTTCTTTTTCTTGTGTCGCCGTCCCCGCGTTTTTGTCTGCTCGGTTAATTTTAGACTTTGAGACAAACTCTTGACTCTGGGATTCAGGCAACACTATCTCATCGCGGCAGACGTTCGCTCTCTACCGTGGTTTTTAGTCTTCATTAAGAGCCCTCCGACGACCAATAAGGAGAAAGATAAAAATAAAGCGAAAAGTTACTGAAACATAAGAAATTCGTGTCTGTTCTCTAGGTTCATTTGGTTATTTGACCAAATCTTTGTCGTTTTCGTTTTGAATTTCGTACAATGAAGTTTCCATAACTTTCATTGAGTTATTTCCTCTTACAATTATTACTTTACAGACCATTTTCATGTCAGGAAATAACTCGTAGTTATCCATATTATAACCATTTGCTGATTCTTAACTATAGGATAATCCTAAAAAAATAGACGGCCACAATGAATTAATCAAGTCTGAATGAATCAAATAAAGAAAACTGCAGTTTTTATGCTGAAAAATGCTTCACTATATGTAGATTCTGGAGTCTGGTTTTTCCAAAAGGAAGAACAATATTGGAAAATTTGCGGAGAATGGAAAGAGCGCGCGTAGTGACTAGAAATTCCAAAAATTTGTGACTATTCTAGAATGAGCTCGAGGGGACGTGATGGACGACTCTTGGCACTCACAAGTGATGGCGTGCTTTTGTTTCACGCATAAACATCGCTTAGAGAGATATGTTTATATTTTCAAGTCGGTTTATATTTTTATTTGCCATTTCCTCACGGTAGTAGCCATTGAATTCTTAAAATGAATGAGCCATTAAAGGCTTTAATACCTATGCTATTTTCAGAATTCGGTGAAAATTTCTATAAATAGTATCTGAATGAAATCATGAAACATGGCGTGGCAATTTTCCTGAAAATAAATAAGTGTGCCATTAAGCGTGATTGACTTTTTGTGTCTCCTCTTGCAGTACTATATTTCTCCCAACAAGCACAGTGCAAATATACCACAATTTGGCCTAAGATTTACTCATTTCCATAAATCTCCCTTTCCAAGACAATCTCTCAGTGTATTTCTCGGACAGCTTCGAGGAAGATCAGGAAGTCTCTGGAAATGTACCTTCAGGAGACGGATGGCTTAGTTTCCCAGTCGGCCTTATTGGAGCGACATTTCGGTATTTGCAATTATCCGTATCGAGGCAGTAGTGTTTCCCTTTGATGTGGTGGAGATATCTCCTAGCGCATCCGTGCAGGCGCCAATGGAACTTCTTATCTCGGATTTCAAGAGATTCCCTTGTTGAGATTCGCCTTGGCTCCTCGCCGCTACGCACAAAAGATAGCTTTTCCTATGCATTTCTCTGGTACTACTCTATTTGGAAATTCTCGCATCCTAAACGAGTTGGTTTGATATCTTCATGTCAGACCGTTTGCAGACTATTTTGTGTTACATTGCCTCATAATTCCTGAATCATTCTTCTTCGACCCACGCGTGGCTTTGACGTTTTACTACTTCCAAGAACGTTTGTTCAGCGCCGCGTGCTCATTCCTTTAGCTTGTTTCCGCGTTTTTTCGCACCTCCCTTACTATGGATGTCTTCTTACTGACGGATTTTTATCTTGCGAAAAATATCTCGTTTCTTCCCTAATTCTGAGTAATCACACATCTGTCGCGTTTCTGTGCTTAGCAGAGTTCATACAAACGCATGTTTGTTTAACTTTCTTTAATAGTTAAAATCCTTCTCTTTTTTGTTAACGAAGCATTAGTTTAATACTAGAAAGATTCGCCATTAAGATAGTGAAATTTAGGAACTAACGAAAATTAACTATCACCTACAAGATAAAAATATACTATGAATTTAATCCACAAATTTCAAAATACTTTATTACTTTTTACCTTATATTCCAAAAAAATAAACTATGGGCAAACATTTGAATGGTAGACTTTGGACGATGCGCTGCGATTTCTTTCCGCGGATAATATATACGATCGCATGTCTTATTTCCCAAGAAAAGTAATGAATCCTTATATTGCGTAGATAAAGTGAATTGAATCTTCAGTGGAATAAAACTTAGTTAAAGGTATAAGTGTAACGAAACACGCAATCCACGTGTAAAAAATCGGGTAACAAAATGTTTTTCATCTTTGTTGTGGCGGTGTAAGGACTTTTTTATGACAAATATTCTTCGAGCGTAATCGTTCATTTGATAACCTACAATTGTGAATTTTTAGGTGGAAAAGTTTCAGTGAAATTGTTTAATCTACGATATATTGGATGTTTTCACTTCGAGGATTTGCATATTAAAACTATACTTGAACAAATATTATATAATTCCACCAATATACCCTTAAAAATTTCGTTTTTCAAATTAGACAACTGAAAGGAAACTTATATATGCAGTATAACCGATTCAGTAGCATACAGGCGTATAAACGTATAGAATCTTGCTCATGTCGTAGATTAATTGCGTCTGTTTTGAAAGTAAAACCTCCTTAATTTAAACCTGTAAAAGGACCTCAATGAGGGTTGAATGGAATTTGTAGCTGGATATATTCAGTCTCACCTGTCCAGGAGCTTATCAGATTATAACTTCTTAATTTTACCACTTATGCTCTTTGATTGGAGCTTCTATAACGGAATGCCGTATAGAGTCTTGCAGTTAATTTAATTTCGAATTAAATTTATTTGCACCCTTTAATTCAATTTTATTCCAAGAGGATTCGTATCAGCTATCCAAATTCTCATTTCATACAATGCGTTTTCTGTTTCATCAATGTGAATTCGAACTTCCTTAGACTGCACGTTTTTATCTTTTAGTGTTCTTCGAAGTCCGTGCGTGAGATTGCCGTGGAAGAATAATGACGAGAAGCCCTGCTTTAGTGGATGCGTAACTCATGCTTGTAGAAGTAAAATAAAAATCGAGAATCCTAAAGAATCTCTTTCCTGCTTCGAGCAGCGTGGTAAACAATCTCCGAAGGTATTCGGTAAGGAAAGACGCAAGAGTATCCTACTTGTTGCTTCTCCTCCCTTCTCTTCCCGTTTTATCTTTGAAGGCTCCTTATCTTCCTCCCTCTTTCCTTCTCATCTTTCTCTTCTGTTTCCTTTGGCTCTTTGACATCCACCCCATTCTCCGCCACGCGACAGCGAGAGTTTATCACCAACCGCAGCGATTCCCTGCACGTCAACGCGACCGCTAAATATCGCCACTGCGAGTTAATTCCGTTCCTTGGGGACTCCTCGGAGAAAAATTGCGCTCACCTGCGATGCGTTCGGTTCGTATAAACGACATAATTCTCCGATATTGCCGCTTAAACCGGCCGCCAGATCCAGCCGTAGCAACACCTTTGAAGTCGCATGAAGAGATACGCTTCTCTCTTCTCGGAAATGACGCCTGGGATTATAGAGGTTGATATCGTTGTGGTTAAACATTAGAAACTGGGTCGGATGTCTAGGTAGTTGAAGGGCAAATTCCGCTCCTTCCGCATTTTCTTACCGCGCACCTCGTCTTTCTCCTCGACACGCCTTTACATTCTTCTCGTCCGCTGCAACGCCTCGTTTAAAGCGAGATATGGTGTTTTGGAAGTGGTGCCGTGTTCAAAGGAACCTCTCTCAGAATTAGTCTTTCAACATAAATATACCAGACATACATTTGAGTGGACATATAACACGACCACTAATTACGAGGGTATGATAGTAATTAGTGATGGAAATAATGAAACAAATCCTCCTGCCGCATGCCAAAAGACAGACTGCAGGTAGATGCATGATGCTAGCATTAATGAAAAATAATGATACCGATAATATGAAATCATTTCAATTAAAGGTAATTAGGCTTAGTAAATAAACTACGTGTATTTCCATGAAATAAGTAACTTTTATGATCAGAGTTCTACATAGAAGGCATATATACCGTATTTTTTGCCGTATAAGACGCACTTTTTCTTCCCCAAAACTGAGGGAGGGGGAAGTTGGTGCGTCTTATACAACGGATAGACAGTTTTCGTTCGAATAAAAACACTGAAGCCTTATTTTTGTTACTTTCATTATTTACTAACTTTACTGACTGTTAATGAGAGTAAAGATAGTTCTTAATATGTTACGTGGTTGACATAAAATTGTTCTTAAACTGCTGTTAACTTTATACAGTTGATATAAAATATTTTACTAAATTATTTGGTTCAGAATTTTTTTTCTAAATTTTCCTCCTTTAAAATTGGGTGCGTCTTATATTCCGGAGCGTCTTATACGGCAAAAAATACGGTACTTGTGAAATTGGGATTCTACACTTTATCTTCAATATTTATTCGTGATTTCTCAGCTCAATTCATCATTTTCAGAGAAATTCCTCGGAGTATATTTTTCTTTTCGCTTATTCCTTCCATCTTTCTTTATTGCATTATACTAGCTGGTATTTTTGATTTTATTGTAACTAAGTTCATTTTCCTTCTTAATTACGATCCGCTCTTCCATTTGAGACATCATCGAGCGATACAAGGTCAAGTCTGAAAAAAATGTATTGATTCTCGAGACTTAATGTTGTAGGTAAAATTTACTTCAATAGTGTATTTATCAGATTATTTCAGCATTACCTTAGGAATTTTCTGTGTATCGCATCTTGTCAATCTAAACAAGGAGGGAATTCTCTTTCATCCTCTTCTTCTTTATCTCTCTTATCCGCTTATGTCTATTTCCATCCTCCTCTTACTTCATTACCTTCCTTTATTTATCTGCGACTGACCACGACTCTTGCGGAGACAGGAGCGAATCACACGGCTCACTATCCTCGTCTCCCTTTGCCCTTCTACGCTCTAGGATGAGAGGGAAGCAATTATTCAGGTCGTATTTTCATTCAAGTTTTTGGCATGTTGCTTGGATTGTGTCGGAGACATTTCCTTTTGAATGGGAGCCAAATCGGTCCAACTCCGGATTTTAAATATAAAAAGCTTTCGGGAAGAAGATCCATGGCGCCTTGCACGTGAACACCTTTCGTCGACTGACTCGAAATTATTGCTGCGCTTAATTTACTATACGTCTGCTTGCATTGTGCATGTTTTGGTGTTCGTATCTTCTCGAAGATGAATGGCCGCGAACGTTTTTCGTCCAAAGGAAAATGGGGCGACAGAGGAGCGGGTATCGACTTCAGAAATAAATATTCATTTAACACTTATCGCAAAAATTCTCTTTATTATGATGTTCCCAATTCAATGCTCTCAATTCAATGTTCTTGGAATTATATTCAGAGTTACGAATCGAAAGACGAATCATCCTTAGGGAAAGAACCTGGGGAATATCGTGTCACCTAGCATTTTCACTTAAAAATAAAATATTCTGCGTCTATACTTATACTCATCTTAAAGGAACATTATTTTATGGTTTCCCTTCCATTAAATTTGTCGTTCAAATTGTGTAGCGTGAAATAATTTCCAATTTCTGCCGTTTACCTGAAAGAAAATTAGAGGCAAAAGAGCAGTTAGATAGCCTTCTAACTAGATTCGGTGAGCTGCTCTTTTATTGTTTGCCTTCTCATTGGATGAATTTTCTCATTTGTTTCCGATTTCCCGATATTCTAGCAACATAAACTAAATTATTAGCATGTACCTCTTTGCCTCGAAAAATATGTATTCACTGTATTTAATTTTCATATGTTTATATCAACAAAAGAGTTTATTATGAACCATAGTTATTATTTAAAAAACTATATAATAGAAGACTTGTCAAATGATATTTTTAATATTTAATCACTACTAAAACTATATTCCAAACTGTGAAATCGTTACCGTAGCTGAAATTATTATTACCTAGCCCTGGAAACGATGAAGATGATATTTTCTGTAAAATTTAGTAGCTATTCTTTGGTATAACCTTCCAATTTTGATCTGTCAAAGCTATATTTCCCTTCGGTGAATTGCTTATCTTCGGTCCTTTGCACTGTTTTGATTCTTCGTTCTCAATGCATGATTTTTCTCGAGAAATCTTTCGACGAATTAGGTCTATATTTTTCATATACTATATACATGAAGCACAATCCTAGACTTAGTGAACGTTATGGCATTCTCCTAAGATATCTTTCAAAAGACGGAACATCCTTTCTGAATGTCTTCGCGTCATGTAGATGGAAACATTTATTTCTTTACAACAGCGTAGCGGCTTTTAGGATTCATGTTGGTCGAGATAGTAGGTGTAACCGTAAACGAGAGACTGTGAGCCAGTAGCCGGGTGTTGTTAGTGGAAGGAGGTATTTTGCATTCCATTTATTTCTGAGATACAGATTCATGTCCCTCCGAATTTAGATAAATTAAACCATTTAGAAGTATACATATTCATATTCCATTCAGATTTTCAGTGATAATTTCTGAAACTCAACATGTATTGCTTAATGAATAATTACTTTTGGTAAGGATTAACTGAATTAAAGGAGATACTTATATATAATTTATTCCTGTATGAAACTTATATTACTTTGGTAACGTTGACTCTACGACTGCATCTAGAAATATGTGCATCGAATTTTTATATTGCCATTAGCGATAAAAATGGATATAGTAAGATAAATAATGATTTGGTGCGCAGTGAATTTTTTTTCAAATGTCATGATACTGAAAATGTTCAAAAGTAAGTCTCAATGCAAGCTTATTAGAGAAAAATACCGAGAAATTACATAAGAAAATGTTAATTTATATGTTTAAAAACTAATTTTTGCGCTTTGGAGTGGGGTAAAATGATATTTATTTTGAATTAATGATATTTACGCTTCGATTGAATTGGCTTTCTATCAATAGGATATGGCGATACGTCGTAAACTTCGTCGACTAATAAACAGAAAGCATGTTTTCGCAGTATCGCACGACACAATCTCATTCAAATCAATCATTACACATTTTTATTTTCTCAAAACATTTCCAGCCTTATGTGGTAAACGATGATTGAATTTGATTTACATGAGCAAGAAATAAACCTAGTGAATTATATGTTTCTTATAAATAAAATATAAATCAATTCCTATCGTTTTATTGGGCAAGAGGGTGAAATTTAAATAATGCATGCAATAACAAATATAAATGTATCCTTCTTCTTTTATTTTCACAATAAAACTCTCAGATTGTACACATTTTTTTAAGCTTTCGAAACGCTTTTATCTTAATAATGAAATTGTTGGCGGAGGAATTAAAGTTTTCGAGAGGTTGTTGTAGCTACGGAATAAGTCACGTCGAAAATTTATTTTTTAAATATATAATTCATCAAAAATAATATTATCCATCCTATCCATATTTCTTAAATAATGTTGTGGAATTCGACTTCTAAAAGACTAATGGACTTATACTGATATTATACTGATTCCATTCAACC
Source organism: Sympetrum striolatum (assembly GCA_947579665.1). Lineage (NCBI taxonomy): Eukaryota > Metazoa > Arthropoda > Insecta > Odonata > Libellulidae > Sympetrum > Sympetrum striolatum. The sequence goes on along the minus strand of OX388341.1, from coordinate 103,317,284 downwards.
GTCGAGCTTACGCAGAGTAATTCTACCTTCAGTGGTCTGAATATTTGTATACCACGAAAATGAAGTATTTGTGGTTTTTCGGCACAACCATTTATATTTATTTGACGGAGATGATTCCATTAAGGACGACTTTTCAGCAAATATTCAAGTTGTGAAGAAACGCCAATGTGTATGAAATACTATATTGTAAAATTTCTACGTACAGTATATTAAAAATATTTCATTATATTTACTAATTTTAGTAAATATTAAAATAATGAAATATGTAACTCATACCGAAGAGGAAGACATAGGGAGCTACATCTTTCTCTACATCTCTTTCTGCATAGCTGTATTTATGTATCGTATAATACTGTCATCAGGGAAATTATCTTGCTCGCGTCAAGTAAAAGAATACACTTTTATTATAAGAAATATAAAAGCAATTACTTACGTTATACCCGTTGGCATTTCATTAGAACAGCTTAACAATTCTGCACTTGCGAAATGATAATTGATTTCATTTGTACGATATGTTTTATTTGCTTTGACCTAGCGTTTTCATCTTATTTCAGCATTATGGAATGAAAAGATCTGATAGATCTTTCTTCAATTTGAGGATTCCTTATAAGTCATCATCAATATTTCATTATTTAAGGTTCATGCTAGAGGATTAGAACGAATGACTAGTCGCTTTATTACAGCGAATTAGTGCCAATTTCTCCTCAATCACATAGTAAGTTATAACCTAATTAATATCTCACCTCTGAAATTTTCAGAGCAATAACTTTAAAACTCCCTATTTGCTCGAGAATTTCCCTTCACAGACGTTACAACACAGCAAGAAGTTTCCTTATCCACTGCAGGCGTAAGCTTCGAAAAATTCCTTCCCTTTTGCTCTCCCCGTAATTCATTCCCGCTCGACGATGATTATTCCAATCTTTTTTACCGTTCAGAAGTTGGCGAACCGTGAGACGCCGAGAAGATTCGCCAATTTTCGCGCACTTTCCCATTCTTTCTTTTTCCGCACCGTTATCGCCGTAATTGCTGAGAGAGAGTCGAAAACAAAAATAAAAAGAGGTCCGCTTATTAGCGGAAGGGGGAGATTAAGAGAAGGAAAGAATAGAAGGGGACGGAAAATATTGACTAAAGAAAGAGTGGGAAGGAAAAGGGTGGGTCAAATGAAAGAGATAAAAACAGGAATAAGGAAGATGCTCATATATTCATCAGGAAATACGAAGCAGATACAATTCCGCTACAGAGAAAGAATGAAGAATCCGGGAATAATTTTAACATGTAATACAATTCTTCTTTCATTTTCATAAAATTATCCTGCGATTTTAAACACACACCAAGTTGAAAGACGTAGAAATGGTTCAAGTACTTCCAAAATAATGAAGAAGAATAAGTTTGTCTCATGATCTTTCTAGAATATCACTCTTGGTTAATGCTTGTTAATTAGCTTCATGGTTTTAGGAGTACCTGAGACATGCATCCCCTGAAGCCTTACGGACTTTCCCCCTGAATGGAAAATATAAGTCTCCTTCAATGGGCATCCGTCATTAAGATTAAATTGTAATGATATTCTTATTTCAGTCGTTTTATGGATATTTTTCATTCGTTTAATTCTCAACTAAACTTGTATAGATTTAATTGCACTTCAACCTCAATTCAAGAAACCAGCATCTTGAAGCTTTTTTATTTTGCCATTTTTTTTCACTGTATCTATATACGAGCTTTTATTAGCTCATCATGACGTTTAAATAGTTGCTTGCTAATAATTTGTGATAGAAAATGGAGTGGCTAAGAGAGGGATGGAAAAACATTGTTTCGTGAATTAATTATCAAAGGTCATTAGAATAAAAACTCGTTAATAGCCTTTAGCGAAAGTTAAAATTTTCCAGTTAATAGAAAAGTAGTTGTTTACTAAGGGGAAGATTAAATGGAGGCAGAAAGTTGGAAGAATGGCCGTGAGCCGCGGGGGCAGTTACTTCTAGTGGCGCACTTTTCATGAAGGGTCGTCGTTTTTCAAGAGGAGAATGGAGTCGTTAAGTGGGAAAGAGCGGACCTCAGGGCTAAAACGCGGAATTCGTTTGCGGCACTATCTCTTAAAGTTTTCAAGGAATTCCGACGGCCACTCGCAAAACCTTTTTAACTTGTTTCCTTTTCCCCCTGACTCAAGTGTCTTCTTATCTCTCTTTCTGGTTTCATTCATGCTCACTTCATTCCCATCCATATATATATATATACAGTGGAAGCTCCTTTAATGGAAAGTTCAAAAGGAATGAATTCCCGCGTGCGTTGAAACCATGGACTGTAATACCAAAGTTCACTTAGCGTCATTTGCGATTTTCATGTGCTTGGTTTAAACAGCAATACGCCGAGTTTTTATTCATGAAATTCGACTCTAATTATTTTCCTTTCCACACAAATACTCATTTCACTTGTATATTGTACTGCACTTAGACTACTTTTCGTTTCCATACATTAAATTAATATTCTGTGGACGCTTTCAGTATGAATAGACTATAGACAGGCGCAGGCTCGTAAGAATTATATATTTTAAACTGCGTCGACGAGAATTGGTTGAAATCGTTGGTATCGCTAATATTAATTAGTATAAATAGTGCCATTAAAATGGTCTCATCTGAATTTACGGAAACAAAATATCACACTGATAGGATTACTGATATCAATAAAAAACTGGCTAATCATCTGAAATTAATCGTTGGTACGTTTCAAAGGATGAGTAGGCGAATGAGAACTTGGAAGTCAATGAAGCCGAAGAACGTAAATTATCAACGGAATAATTTACTTTCCGAAATACATATTAGAAAGTTTGAATGATAACCAGGACATACTGATTGAAGTCAGTTACTCTTTTATCAGCTATTTCAACGGAAAAACTCACTTAATTCCTGGTAATTTTATGCAAATAGAGAGAACAATCGTACACCAAATCCTAATCGGGTGAATATCTTTATTTGAATTTCTCTCAGCTGCATCATCTTTTTTCCTTCCGTTTGCCTTTTCTTCTCCTTCCGAATCCTAATTACCATTCATCCCTCGCGATTGATTTAATGATTGCTCAACACCATTTCTTCCCCTCCCAAATCCCTCGCCCATCTCCCCTTACTCTTTTCTTCCACTCATTAACTCTTACCGCTCTGCTTGATGCGAGAGATGGATAGGACGAAGGTCACATGGCCGTTGACCGTTCGGGCATTAAAATCTCCATTAGGCCAAGATAAACAGCGTCGGATAGAAAAACACTCTCTATGACGATTCCGCGTCCGAAGGATGAATCATGCGGATGGATCCGTCATTGCGTGAGAAACGCTTCGGTCGACCGCGAAAACGCAATTTAAAAGAAATAAAGTTTTTCAATGTGGTCGAATAACTTCAGTCGCCTTCTTGCATCGTCGCTCTTCGTGGCGATTCCGCTCCCATCGCTTCGCAATTACGACGGTCGCGTGTGTAACGCAATCCCCGCAATCAAAATTCGCTTCCCGAAATGGAATTGACGTGATCAGATGAATGGTTCGCTTCCCTTTTCGCGAACCGCTTTCCTCCATCGAAAGATAAGGGAGACGAGGAAGGGATCTCGGATCGGGGAGTGTTTTATAGCGGGTTCAGGACGCTCGCCTTATGAGGAAAGTTTGGAAAATTCAAATCACCAGAAGTAGGAAGTAGCAACCAACTTAAGAGATACTATTCGTAATTTATAAAGTGTGATGTAGATAACCCTGACCGTTTGCTCGTTTTTGCGCGTATTGCTTCCTTCATCTATTTTCTGTGTCAGAAAGATTTAAAATGCATGCGTTGCTATGTAGTTCTCCTAATAAATAAATTATTCAAGAGTCTCCTGATTCAATAGCAATTACTTTCTACGCAGTGCCAGGAAAGTAATCCGGTTTCCCCAGCAAAACCATGTTCTTTCAAAGAAACGAGAATTTATTATTTACCTTTTATCCAAAGTATCATGGTAATATAGTCCTTGAGCGAACAATAGATTTGACTGTCCATTTGCTAATGTATTCCTTTTGGAACGTCCGTTCCAGTTAGTCTTAAATATGTAAATCCATTGGCAAATTCGGATGATAATGTGGTATACGATATGCAATATAGAGTTTTGTAATATTTCTGATTATTATAATGTATTTCACTCATAACGTCTCCTATAAGATAGGGGCTATTTAATATAATCCAGTTTACATTTTATAATGATAACACTATAAGATATCGTCCAAAAAAACTTAAATTAGTATTTTTGGCTGAATTGAATAATATCCGACGTAATAATTTTCCGTTATTTCAATTAAATTCTCTATCATATAAGATCGATTATTTATTAATAAAAAATTAAATGTACTATCGAAGCTGAAATGATATGTTCATGATGAAATTATATATATGTAAGGTTATGTTATAAATTTAGAGGGATCAAAAGGATGTCTTATATAATAAGCTGCAGAAACCATTACTGGCGATCATTATTGACCGTTATTGTTATTACGAATGAATTCAGATCTATATATAAAGACCGCATTGAGATGATTCACTGATCTTGCTTCATTACTACGTAAGGCCGTAAGCAAAAACAGTCAAAGGGTTGGTAAGAGTGAACTAGGAATTCCCACCACACCCGCTATATTCACCTCACATTGATTCTTCTGATTTTTATTTCCATTTGCATCGGTCCAAGTCGGTCCTTTATTAACACTAGTTCACATTGTATGGTGAATGAATCGCTTCTAAACAACCAGATGGTTTCGATAGAGAATTACTTCATTGATAGAAACTAGAGAAAAAGGTTATCAAAAAGTACATTTTCAATGAACATACTTTCTTCCTGTATTTTCCTATAAATACCCAATTCTAAATCAATAATGGTGGATAATTATCCCTAATACCCAAAAAATATACCTAGAATTTAAACATTTATTTTTTATTTCTCTTCAAGGTACTACTAGTATATAATCAGTTTCAATAAATTGTGTAATACCACATTTTCTATTAATGTCGCCAAATTTCTTTATCGAGTGTTATTTGAGAATTAATCGATATTTGGAAGTAATTTGCTACCGAAGGGATCGCAATCTTTGCTTAAGGTTGGTGTTGGAGTTAAGAAAGGATTGGCACTTGGAAATTAAGAAAGCTGGCATCTACTACTGAAACATTACTCCAACCTATATTTACTTTTTTCCGTGATTGCTAATAGCTTTGCTTGATAATTATTTCATAATCAGAATTCCATTATTTGTGTTGTCTCATATGGCATAAATATAAATTTAAAATATCTTTCATCAAAAATATGAGACAATTACGGCAATACAAAGCGTTAGATCAATATCCGATACAGAATTTTTCTTCTGAGTTTTTTAAGGGATTTACAATGCGTGGTATGCATACTCGCTCTTAACGGAAGAATCGGAAGAGGAAAAATCTCACGTTTCCCGTATTCAAACCTGGATTTTCCACTGTTCGGATGCTCTTAGATATAAAGCTATCGTGGTTGAAATGCATTCTTTTCTTGGGAACATGATGTATAATAGAAGGTCTAATATAGAAGACTATCAAAACGATTCTCTAGGAAGTCTTAAATGCCAAGTTACGAAATCTATGGGTAAAGCATGGTTATAATGCTTGACATCAGAGACTTATAGGTGAATCGAAAGTGAAATATGTTCACCGAGGATGAGCATCGAAACAATAATCGTTTTATAATGTCATTTTGCTTCAAGATGGCAAATATTTCATAGTCCCATTATGGTCTACCGAGTAATGTGAGAAGACTATCTTCAGGGCTATCGCGTAACCATTGGGAGTGGCCTGAGATGATCACAGGGCTTAAAGCTTGATTAGAGGCTATCCGGAGAGGATAATTGTTTATAGGCAATGCACAGAAAGATGGAGAGTCGCCAGGAAAGAAGTAAGCCACAGCCCAGAAGCTCGACAGTGAGCGATGGGATTTAGTCGATGACTACATGTGTTAAATGGACTGGATTCCGTGATACATCTCCGTAATATGGCAGGGATTTGAATGCATAATGGCTCATTAATTGTCGGAGAATATATTTTTCTTATCATATCCGATCACGAAAGCGAGTTACGGACGCCCTTGAATTGTTCTGCGGTCGGTAGTCAATCGTGCGATACAAACAATGCATTAATCAGAGTTATACTCTCCGCCCCTTTGCACGGATTCCTCGCCCCGCCCACAAAACACTTCGGCTTCGTCCACTCGCTTTGCTTCTTTCCGCGGATTAGTAATAAGTACTCCTCCTCCTTTCCACTTTTGCAATCCATTGAATCACATCTCTTCATTCTCTCTCCTTTCTAATCCCACCAATCACGATCTCTTTCCCATGCGTTTCAATTCGTTATGCATTTGTACTTATACGTATCCGCTTCGTTCCGCTGATTTACATTTTATTTTTAAAATTACGTATGTGGATTTTTATCTGCCATCCTTTAATGGCGTTGTTATGTTGGAAGTTTGCCTCTACGCTTTCCTCATTTTTGCCTCTAGATTAATAGGTCCTGTTCATGTACTGACATTTACAAGCTACTGCCTTTTCTTTGGACTGAATATCGCCATTCCTTTCCATTTAGGTCCTTGCTGCTTTTTTTTCTTCCGTGTTACTTCATTATTAATTATGATAATTTAACCCTTATGCTTGCTATCTTGACCTTATAGGGTTTTCGAGATAAAGCAATCGATCTTGTACATTTTATCCACAACATTTATGAAAGATAATAATTTATTAATGTTGAATTTAGTAGTACACCGAATTGCCTAGATCTCTCATCTAATTTATCTAAAATAATTCACAAAGCGTAATAAATGCAAATGAAGTATGAAGTCGTTGCCTATTTTTGCTATCTCTGTTAGTTGCTCATTCCAACGCCACGTTGTTGGAAATACATTCCCCTTTCATTAATTTTTATCTAGGAAAAACAACCTAAAATATACTTTTCCTCCTTTATAAAAATTAGTAGTTACATGAGTTATTAACTTTTTAGGTGGAAGAAGAATGTCGAAGAACATGGAGCTTTCGAGTAATAGAATTTGTAGTGTTCCAAATTCCGGAATATATTTTGTTACTTCATTCTGTATCTTACAGTTGATATTTGGGAACTTAGCTCCCCTTTCTATGAAAATCTTTCTACGAAACGAAACGAACTTATCTTCTAAAAACTATTATGGATTAAATTCCATTTCAAATTTCTTTATAAATTTTATCACATAATAGCAGCGTTTTTTAATGATTAAAACAAATATTCTTTGGAGAGTTTAAGGATCAGATACAAAAATTCAAAAATTAGTCCAACTTACGTGCGATACCCAAGACATCTTTTTTCATCGTTATCGTTACTCATATCTCTACTCGCTTTACCGCCATTATACTTTATACCACTTATAGGACATCTAGGGAATCGGCGCCTCTTCATAGAAATCATCCTCTCATCTTCCAGCCCTAATTTACATTTCCAATTCTCTTTAAGCTGATGTGCTCTTAGAAGATCTCCATATCTTACACCCCTTGATCTTCTGCTTGCCCTTCTATTAACGCTTCTCTCCCATAGATCATTTCCAGAGATCCCATAGTTTGATCGAGTATGAAAGGCGATGAAGGACACCGAGGAAGTGAATCACCGCTCCTTTTGCACCTATTTGTATCGTTGAGGTGATGGCATTCGTTTTCCTTCGGAGTTCGTTATGCTTGCTCTATGTGGGGCATGCTATAAAGCCTGTTTCCTTCGTCACTTTCTTTGAATGGTGTGATATATCATTGGAGGGAAAATGAGTTATGATATCCTTCATGATTTCAACTCAGTTTTTCAACAATAGTTTGTGTAGTATTATGGCTATTAAATGCAATTTTGGGAAGATCACTCACTGCTCAAAAAAGCCATGAAATACATATTATAGAATAGTTTACTCTTTTTGCATTCTCTTATATTTTGATTGTATATTGAATTCTCTCTGAATAATGAGCTTTAATATTCATTGGTTATCAATTTACTCTTATTTAAGAGTAAATTTAATTTTTTACATTAATGAAAATTAAAATCACGTTTTTTTATTCTCTAGCTCCTATCGTATTTTTCCTTATTAAATAAAAATGACAATTTTATGAGAAGTAATATCTTACCGTAAATACATATTTTTGTTCTAATTAAGTAAGCTTGTCATACTTATTCTGGCCGAAATATCTATCGTTCTTCTAATTTTCTTCTAAAAGTCTTAAATAAATAGCTTTCCTTTTTAATATTTATGGAAATGAAATTTTGCCTCATATCAACCGGAAATTATTTGCTCTGGTGTAAATTGTTAACACACCTGCTGATTGTCGAAATATTTGCTGTACCTCATAACTCTTGAGTCGGCAATCCGCTTTGCTTACAACCTTTACGCAATTCATTTACCACTATTGATTAATATTAGTACAAAATATTATTATCCGTCGTCTGTGATAGGATCTATCGTCTATGATAGGAACTAATATGAATTTTTCAGTCATAACTGCCGCGAAGTAGTCAGGGTGGTTTTGACTCCGAGACATATGCTAAACATCTTTTCTACCTTTAAAAATCCTCAAAAGCTACATGTAGAACACCAGCTCTGATAAACGACACTACAGACTGGTTAGATTTGTAAAATTAGTCTTTATTAAATCCAATATTTTATCATATATTTTAAATAATAATAAATAAACTCCATATAAATTATAGTACTGTACTGTGTACTATAGTACAATACAGATCCTGAAAGAAAGAACCTTTCCTAACAATCTTAATGAAAACTACCAGAGTTTTTCTTGCTATCCCAGTGATATCTCATTCTATGAAATTTAAGATTAAACTTTAATAAAAACATTTTAAATTTCTAATTACTTTATATAGCTACTAAAATTTTCATTATTTTATGCTAAAGTTGTAACAAAATTCACGCACGATTTAGTGATAGGATTTCGTATCGTAAAAAATGCAATGATACATACTTTTGACGCTTACATCTTGATACAGGAAAAGTTTGTTTAATTTAAATTCATTTCATTTTTTCGATCCCTTCAACTCGAGAGACCTATAGATCTTATTATTTAATACTTTTAATAAAAATCCTCAGAAATAACGTTTACACTATCTTGTGGGAAAAATACCATGGATATCTTAGAAGTTAGTACCTTAATACTCAATTTTTTAGAGCAAAGAATTATTATTAAGTGAATATTGACGAAATACTGCTTTACTATGAAAATAAGAATCTAAAAATTAAGACTAATATAAGGCTTCCATAATCTTCCATAGAAATTATAACAAAATCAATGTTGTAAATCAGTTAACTTAAACTTAAATTTAATACTTATTATCAACTTTTTATCTTCGCTCGGAATAATTATTTCGTGACTGTTTTATTGAGCAGATTGATAGAGATAAAATTTTTGATTTATATAATATATAAATATATATTTAATTAAATAGCTATATCACTAGTGAATAATTTATCTTACCAGTAATTAATACTAGATTGATAGAGATAACATTTTTGATTTATATAATATGATAAGTTTGAGCTTTGATTTCGTACATTCATAAAAATTTAATATTTTTGCTTCATAACAGTGTGGAATGAATAGTTTGAAATCGTAAGATTATGAACTCAATATGAACTTCTAAATGACGTACCACAGTTGCGCCAACATAAGTGCGATGGACCAGTCATAGCTTCTCAATTCCCCACTCCTGTTAGAGATAGCGAATAGGGCTAATGGATTGCAGACGGAAGTGATGCAACTCGAGCTCTTAATTCGCCTGTGAGGGCAATAAACAATAGAAACGCCGATGTGCTAAAAGCCTCTTGATCTTTTGTCATTCCAACCGTCTAATTTATCTGAAGACCTCCGAAGAATGACTTCACAAGCGACCGGTACCTTTCGGCGTCTTTATCTCTCGGCCAATATTTAACTAGACCTAAGACATCCTGCACGGCTCATGTTCTCATGTTTTCTTTGAGAGTGAAAGAAGATGATGGTAGATTTTCATAGTCAATTCTTCCATTCCGAGACTTCCCCTCAGGCTACTTCTTGTATCTATGAAGCTTAAATCTCGTACAATCATCATAGTCATGAGCAGGAAAATGAGAAAGAGTTTACCATCGAGCAGGTGCTTCCATAGCCGATATTTTCCCCATAGCGAAGAAGAAACAGTCTTAACACATAATTATCTTAATGGATAATAAACACCCACCAACAGTGTAATAATTGAGTATTAAATGTTAAAATGGCCATCAATTTGTAAGCATTCGAGCATAAATGGCTCAATTATAGCTATTACTTCCAAGGTTCAGGGACAAGTATCACTAACCTAGGTAATAATAATCCGCAATAGGGATTATTTTCAATACATGGGGGAAAGTGAAATAAGGAAAACCTTTCTTATCTCTCATCTGTGGAGATTTGAAATGATGATAATTGAAATTTTACAGTTAAAATACGTTCATTACACTCGTACTCCGCGCCAATTTTCTCACTTTTTATTTGAGATCAAAATTCCTGAAAGCTGCAACCTTTGGCTACCGCTCAGGATTTTTTCCTTTCCATTTGTTCATGTCCTTCATCAGGGATAATGTTCTACGACCTCTGAACCTCGCCTTATTCCCATAGAGTCTATGTTTACTGTCTCAGTAAACTAAAAAAAAACGTTCCTCGATACCTTGAGAAGTAAGAAGCAAATCTATTCTTAAGATCAGTTCCTTCTCGAGCTAATCTTTTCATTGTAATCCGCTCTGCAAAGGGTGTTCCTATAAACCTCCTTGACTACCTGCCACATTCTATAAACTCGGCTCGATGTCTTGGAATTGCTAGATAATCTTCATCTCATGAAACTACCATTAAACAATCTGACACCATGTACAGCTTTTTTGCCGCACCGTGATATTATCTTTGAATTTATTCGCTTAACTCATTGGCTTCATTCCTCTATCGCTCCTTACTTGATTAGAAGCGATGTCTTTAGTGATTGGAACGACACAGAGTTTTGTGAGATTGTTTCAGACGAATTGATTTTTCATTTCCTTGATTCCTTTCTTCGCGGATTTCTCGTTTTCAGCCCAATATTTTATCATATACATATTTTATAAATAATAATACATAAAATTCGTATAGATTTATAATGATGTACTGTGTAGTATATTACAATACAGATCATCATCTTATTATTATGAATTTCTATAACATCACGGCTGCCTCCGTAGGTTTTATGTACAATCTATATATATAAAGCAGAAATTCTGTGGGTTTGTGTGTTTGTGTGTTTGTGGGTTTGTTTGTCTTGGATTAGAGTCTACACCGTTTGCCCGATTTGTCCCAAACTTTACATACGTGTCCATTTATAGCAGGAAGGAAGTACTGTCGCATTTTTATTCAAGAATTTTGCTGGGTTCGAACCAAGATCGCTCAGATAGATTTCCATAAAGAATAAATCTAATCTTCCCCTTAATCGGTAGCAGGCTATATTTCTTTTGAGGAATTAAAACAGAAGACTATTCGTGCGGAGTCGAAACAAGAAGCAAAAGAACGGAAATTAAATGAATGTTCTAATTTTGATCGTGGAAAATTGTTTCCAAATCGAAATTTGGAGAATTTTGATAAAATACGCGTGAATTATCCAAAATTGTTGAGGTTGTAAATAGCCAATCCTCACGATCAATGCGATTGTTGAGCCGAGCTCATGAATTTTCCTGTACACTAAGAATAGCTTGGGATTTTAGACTGTATTCTAAAGGGCATTTACGCATTGCACGACCGGCAACTTGAATTTAATCTACTTCTATATTCCCCGTTGAGAATCAACGGGCGCTTCAGCTAGTATATTACTAAAAAGAAGATTAATTATGACGTTACGATTTTGTGGATTTGCGATGCTGAAGACTGATATTCATCACATAGAATAAGTATTAAAATTGGTAGTACTAGGGAGAGAGGGCAACAGAAAGAGTGTTTACGAAATGAAATTGCAGCCGAGGAACGTGGAAGAAATATTTTCTTGGACAATTATTTTACGACATTGCCTCTTGCTATTGAGTTAATCTTAAGGAATTTAACAAATATAGGTATTTCAGTGAGAAATAAATAATTTATCACGTTTTCGATGTGTCCGAATTAATCGGAAGAACTCTGTTGGGATTTAGGAAAAATAGAAAAAAAATGGCGGTGAACGCCTATTTTCCGAGGAAGAGTAGAATTATCTAGTATTACTTGTCCAAGCTCTTTTATTTTTATACTAAGTCCTCAAGAAGAAAGATCAGAGGTCGGACATTAAATTCGTAATTTTACGGACTATTACTTTTATTTAAATTTTTGTAAACATTCAAGCTATTCATCTGATAGGTGGAAGAAAATCAACGTTTACAATTGATTATTATTGTGGTTCATCCCTCAAGATTACTTCAATCAATTTTCACGTTCCTATTCTTATCTTTTTCTTCCCTCCCCTCCACTGCAATCAAGCTCTTTCTCATTGTCCTTTCTCTCTTTCATAGCTAATCCCCTTTGCCCTCCGCCTCATTGTTCCATAATTGCCCCTCCTCAACACTGCACTTGCATCCCTCCTCAGAGATCTCTCCGTCGATTGCGATGCATTGAAAGCTCGTTGTCATGGCATTTGGTTCTTCAATTGCTCTTGACCGGTGCAATGCAAGTAATTTGCGAAATGTCGTCGCCAATTGCGCGTAGGCGCGGTGCCAACCGGGAAATCGCCTCGTCATTTCCCGACTGGTCTAATCCCGAAACATGCAGCGTTCATCCTTTAATTCAATTTAAATTGATCGTTTGAGGCAATTACAATCTTGTTTGGCCCATGCAGCTGGGTGGTTCCTCGAATTTTCTCTTACCGAGGGTTTTTTGTTCGAGTTGTTTCCGAAATGCAAGCCGGAGAAGGGATGAAAATCTGTCATTCACCAAGTGAATCATTTCCGGGACTCGGGCTCTCTTCGTTGCAGACGGGAATGAGATTAAAGCTTTCCGTTTTCTGAAATTCTGAGGAAGGGTTTCTTTTTTCAACCTTTAATGCTCCATTTCTCACAAAATCATTACATTTGGCAGAATACGTACTGCTCCATAATTTCGGAGAGTTAGTTAGACTCCTCGAGAAAGTTAGATCTATACTGAATAACGCAAACACCATTACCATGTGCCAAGTTTTTTGAGTAATTCATAAGATTCCAAGCTTCTTCACAATACGTTTTAAAATCGTTGGGGATACTATTAGTTCCCTGGTCTGATTTGCTATTATGGCTACGTCAAATGGAAAGTAAATATTTCAGCGACGACTGGAAAAACTTACCAAAAATTTTATTACCTTTACTGTAACTTTATTCTATCAATTTCGTTCTCTAAATTCAGTAGTATAATTAATTAATTGAAATAGTTCGGACAGTAATATTCTTCTGATGATTGTCACTCCTTCGTTATTGCTATTTACTCCGACCTCGCTTCAGACTTTTGTGTAAAGTGGAGGCTACGGAATTCAAGAATTTCGAGATTTTACGTAATAAATTTACGTAAAAAACTGAGTAATAGTTTGAATGTTTATATTTATTCACAAAGATACATTTTCATGAAATCATGTGAAGATATAAGGTAGCTTGTTTGTTCTTTAGATAACAGTATTGTGCAATACACGTAATATTAATTACGAACATATATACTCTCGAAAATCAGCATTTATTAAAGCAGTTCACCTTGAGTCTAATTAATAAACTGCCCTGTCGATAGGTGAAGTGTTTTACCCATATCATTAGTAAACTCTGCAATGGTGCTCAAGCATAATTTTTATCTTCGGTACTGCGTTTAAGACGCACATGGAGATACCTCCTTTGCCAAACCCTGTTTCAAATATCCCTCGTTTCAGAGATGATTACTTGAGAATAGTGAGTCGCGTTGATCCCAACATGTTTTATCATGTCTCACGTCTCGTCGTATGCTGTTATGATCTTGTCACTCTTCGCCATTCATTTTAATTTTATTCAGTGGGTTTAATTCATGCCTTGTATAATTATCTCACTTTTGATATACTGGTCCTTTTAATTAAGCTCTCAGATGCTGTTAGCGAAGAGACCTTGCCAGGATAGTATCAACTGTTTTGGATTTGTCATCCTAGGCATAAATTTGCTTGTGTCCTTTGGCATGATGAATCCTTACCTTGAAGCACCCATGGGAAATGACCAAATGTGCCAACGGTGATGGCGCCTGTCTAGCTATCAGGGTATTTTTAGTGTCGCACTTCCTGTTTTCTTGCTGCGAGTTTCCATGAATTACAGGACGGTTTTGTTTATCTTTATATATATAACTTCGAATGCGTGCTTTCATGAGCTAAGATTTATAGTCGTCGGCGAATATTAATGGTATATGTGATCGTAAAGTTGTGTTTTTTATTTATTACTTACTCGAACTGCTATTTGTTTCCCATATTTTTTATTACGTGACTAGAATAAGAGATTGAAGAGACAGTCTTTCAAGTTCATTGCAAATGACAGCATAAAGGCGGCAACTGCTCTCTCTCGTCGACCATGAAATTCAAGTGTTGGTTAAGTAATAGAAAATACACTTTCATCAAATTCCTCGGTAGCAAAAATTCACAGTATTCGCAAGCGAATTTTTCTTCAGTAAATATATCCTTAGTTGAAAATTTCAGTAATTGATTCGATCAATATTATTATTAGATGTGTTGTTAACTTTAATCCTTTCCTTGTATAGTAACTTAAATTGTCTTGTAGATAATTTTGTATATATTTCTATCAATTTTCCTGAAAACGGCAATTAATTTTGCATCTCTCCAGTAAAAACGTGTTGATATTTAGAACAGTCTAACAGATTCCGTTATTTATCCTATCTTTGGTCGGGTTTAATTAAGGTGAACATTGTTAAAATATGAAGTGGACTCTGAAATGCTATTCTTCTATTTTATACAACTATTACATATTTATTTTTTAATTTTAATTCAAGAGTAGCTAGACTGAATAAAAATAATTACAATAGAATAATTCTTATATAAGTGAAAATTAATATTAATTGCTTTTAGGTAAATGTTAAAAATACTTTCGTGTAATCTAGATATATATATATATATTCATAAAATGTTATCCGATATTACTATTTACTTCTCTTCAGGTAAACACCAACACTACTTCGACTTATAAAAATGATGGAATGGCCAAATGATTTAACCTTTGTAATTTTGGTCGAAATGCAATAACAATGCTCATATGTCCATACCGGCCGTGGTGGCGGAGTGGTTAACGTGCTAGCATAAGACGGCATCATTATTATTATTATTATCATTATTATATTTTGCAGGATTTATGAAAGGGGATGAATGGAAAGGCGGTTGGGGCCAGAGGAGGCGGCGTGGTCAAGGGAACGAAGGCAGAGGATTGAATGAAGAAGGTATAGCCACGGCACCCAGAAAATCCTGCAAAAATCTCCGCTCCAAGAGGTACATCTCGGACGGCTTTTGCACCTCCCGCCCCCTCATCGAGGCCGTGTGTGCCGAGAAGTGCTGTGGGCCCACTCCCGCACCCAACCGCCAACGCCCGCGCAATCGGCATCACAAGTACCGCTCCCACCACGGCGCATCTCCCGTCTCGCTCCACAGGTCGGCTTCCAATCATCACCTGCAACCCTGGTATGCAGACTACGTGAAGGTGAGCCCGGAAATGCAGAGTTTCAGGTTTTTCTCCTCTGAGAGAGATGAATAAATAATGGGAAGCCCCACTGCTTACTGCCACACTAAGACCAGTGGGAGCTCCCTCCTTCCAGTAACGAGATGAAAATTACCATTCAATATCGCTTTCATGTGAAAGTCAGAAAATTTACATATTTATCACGAAAGCCACCAGTAACGTACAGCAGGGGGTGTATCAACACCAACACTGTCATGAAGCTCAAAACTCAGTTAGATTCTTCAATTCCGTAGAGGGAAAAGGGGTAGATATATCTATCCCAGACATTATTTCCTTATGATGTTATTTCGTTTTGCCACAGAGTTAGCAAGTGTCTCAAACAGGTATTATGGAATCATCAACTTCATTGATATCCTGACGACTTTTTCCGTAATTTTTCGACGATTTCTGTTCTATTTCATTGAAACGAATTTACAAAGATTATATCGCAATTCGAACATTGCTGTCTAAACTGAAGTAAGAAGTTTGCTCCATTAATTATGTTTCAACGCTCTTAATTTGTTGATGATTTGTTTATTTACTATCTTAAATATTTATGATCTCATGAGGCGTTTTCAAGAAGTAAAGAAAAATAGAGTATTAATAATTGTCGTACTTATGAGTCGTTGTTTTGCTGGACTGGATCATTATTATTAGATTACTGTAGTATGTATGTCTCGGTTCTATAGATGGTTCAACCCTTAAAGTTGATTTTCGGCTATGAATACCACAGAATTTACATCATTGAATTTATTTATTGCGTTTCTTTAAACGTGGTATCTGCTGTACAGTAAAATAAAGAAATTTTCATATCTACGGTATCACGAGTCCAAGCACATGAATTAAAACGCTAAGCTGTTATAAAAGAAAGTGCTGTTGTGAAAAATAAAACATCCTTGAATTTAATTTTCATTGTATTAATATTAGACCGTGACGTAGACATAGAAATGTAGTTCTCCACTTAGTAGTACTTTCATTGCTTCAGGAGTTCATATAAAAGAAATTCAAGTTTTCATTTGCTACCTTCAACTAGTTAAACGCGTAATACGAAAGCATAAAGTAAAGGAAAGTTTTATACAAACCCTGATATGCTAAAGAATAATTTTCACTTGTTTATGAAAACATATAATGTGAACTGAACCTATCCATTCCTTCTCTTATAATACATTTCTATTACCCATGATCACCCTTTAGGTTTGGGCTCGGGGTCAGAACGAGATGAACAGCGTCATCAGTGCGTCCGTCGCGGCGTCAGACGACGCTGCTGAGGAAGACGGCAAAGACGACGGCGTGGAAGAGGGTGGCGTGGAAGAGGACGGCGAAGACGGAGGCGACGCCGTCGAGTGGCGCTGCGTCGAGGACGCCGTTAGACGACGCCGCGTCCGCCTCATCTGCAGAGACGGCACTCGACGGACTTACCACGTGAAGCTCGTCAAAAGCTGCAAGTGCGTGCAGAGGAGAAGGCGTAGGAGGAGGAGGAGGGGCAGGCGCAAGGGCAGAAGGCGTCTCGGGAGGATTGGAAGCTGGGCAAGTCGCCGTATGGGCAGAGAGGCGGACTAGGAGGGATATCTTGTGGGGGAGGACAAGAGGAAGAGGAGAAGATTGAACTTCCTGCTTTTTAATTTCGTGACATTGGACACGGCGTCGGCGCCGACGGCGTCTGCGTCGAAAATAGAGCGGTAAAATAAACATTCTGTGATGTCGCTAATGGAGACCACGTGCTACTGTCCGCGGTCTCCGCGACGTGGCGTTGACGTCGCGACGCTCAGCCATTCGCTGTTCCCGGTAATTTATTGCATCCGCGTCCCGACTTGTTTTTCTTTATTCCAAAATATCTTTTTTATATCCTCGCCAAAAAGGTTTCGTGCCGCGAATTTCGGTCCAGAGTGCGAGGTTTGTTGCCATCGTACCTTTTTTTCGGTCGAGAAGGATGTTTCTGCCAAACGGGGACACCTGCCACCGAAAGTCCCCAAGTGATGCCGCTACTTGCATGTTCTCTGTCTTACGGCGGTTCGATTTTCGATTTTTTTCATGACGAATTGCTGTGGAACGAATAACCGCATGCCGAAAAGGACGAGCAATTGAAATATGAAGTAGTTAGCGGATGGTATTTGATACAAGAGTATTTTGTCACGTATCGCTCTAAATGACGGGTATAACGTAGTAAAAACCAACCCACTATGTGTGTGAGAGCGTCGCATAATTAGTTATGGAGCGCTCTCTCAAAGAAAGAAACAAATATAAGTCGTATCAGTGGTGGAGACTGATCTGGAAATGTCAGTTTCCTCATCAATGCGAACTATGAGAAAAACGATCAAGGGATCGTTTTTTGGAAATATATCGACTCAAAAGATCGATGTTATTATCCACGCATACTAGTAAATATCGGAAGAATCTAATTCTACGCCATATAGTTATCACAAAAACCGATTCCAGTAAACTATATTTCCAAACTCGCAAAAGGATTCGCAACTTCTGTTCAATGTATTTCAGCGCATTTATCGATGTTTTCTTTTGTTAAACTCTATTTAAATGATTATCGATGTAGTTTTGTGTCGTAAAGTATGATTGAGCTCATTGGCTCGTGACCTGGTATTTGTCAGAAAACACTTAATATTCCTCTTGGTTTAGGTAAAAGCACCGCGTAGTTTGGGTGACTAACCTGAAGTAAACTTACGAAAACCAAGTGTCAATGGTTGAAATAGTCTTAATGCTGTTCATATGATTTCCAGTCTTGTGTTACGAGTGTCATTTCGTGCTTAGGCTTTTTCTAGATCCCTCTAATTCTTAATTCTAAAATTTGTTTAAATATGTAAAATAACTCATTTTATAAAGTGCTGGTCACCATTTAATAAAAGTTAATCAATAACCTTTTATCTTGTCTTTATTTTTTAGATTTATAAAGAATATTTATCTTCGAAAAATCATTTAATGGAATTAATGATACCTCTTCGAAACATTTTCAAAAATTACATCTAGAAGAACCGTTTCATTTGAGACGACGAGCTGATGAAGAATTGTTGTTGAAATTTGAAATGTCTCACTTATGCTTACGAATCCAAGAAATATCATATTATATTGGCCTATGATTGTGTATCTTTTAATTATTAATAAATAAGTCTTTTAGTAAAATTAGTCAGTGGGAACTGAATCGCGACCTTGCTGTAAGCATTTCAGTCAATTCCATAAATGGGTGAACCTAATCCAACGCATATACAGATTCAGCAAGCCATTAAGCATCCTTTTCCTTTTAAATCTCTGAAACGTCCGTCTTTTTTAATTGGGGTTATTCCTTCAAATAGATATGAAATTAAAAAAAATTAATCGTTTTTCCAATCTGGGGCTGTCCTAGTCAAAACTGGATGTTTGGTAAGTATAGTATGGAAAGCCTGTCCATTGTAGATAGCTCATCCGATAACATCGCATTACTTATTTCAGTTTTAAATTATGCTTCTGCAACACCGAAGTCCTTTAAATTCCAAAGTCCCACGTTTTCACTATAGGAGTTTGTTCGTGAAGAACAATTGGTTTCTATTGTTCTATTATCTATATCTCAATGGCCATTATTATATTCATTGAGAAACATTTCGCAGCCCTTGGGATGTTAAATAAGCTTCCTATGAGGTAAGATATACAGGGTCTCTCAATAAGAATGAACCGTGAATATATCGTTATATGTTGCAATGCCTTGCCTTGCCTTGCCTTGCCTTTTCCCCTACGCGTGATGTGCATATCACAATCTCATTAGACATCGGTTCATTCTAAAAAAGAGCACTCAATATTTTTCACGCGATTTAATTTTCAAGTCTCGTTCAATTTCAGCAAAGCGTCTAATAGTAAAGTTATCCCTAAACATTGGAATTCTTTGAAAATTCCACATTCCCATCTAGGTTATCGTCAAGGTTGATTTAAAACACTCCAGTTTTAAATTCTCAGAAACTGTGTCGAATTCAATTTTCGATAAGATCAATTGAAAGAATTCGATCTATTTTGAGCAGCAGATGCTGATCACTGAAACAATTGGGTGTTCCGAGAACCTGCAGTTCATTTCTCAAACGAAACTGTAAGTGACTGTCCCTCTGTTTAAAGGTGAAAAGCTTTCTCAACACAGTTCGACCATGGAGAAGTATCTTCAAGGAAGAGATCTTCGCTTTGATCGCTTCGATTTGATTGTGAATTCGATACCAGCAACTGATTTAGCTGAGGTAAGATATCACTTAAAAATATTATTAAAATATAATTTCTATGAATACCTGTTCGAATATTCGTCTTTCCTCTCACGTTTATTGTAAATTTCTGCAATTTTATAAGAAAGAAGATTGTGTAAGAAATTTCATTAATGCATAGTATTAAGAAAATTCTGAATCATTATCCTTAAATTATTATGATTATGTCCCACAACGCTGATTATTCTCCATCGAATTGCACTAAATTAAGGATTTTAATTCACCAGAAAACCTCACTTTGACATTGGGAACGAAAAATTAACATTTATCGAAGTAATTTTTATGTATAATAATTGTTATAGTTCGTTCAGAGGGGTTGTTGGATTACTTGAAAAAAAAGATCTCGGTTCCCTAGTCCATCTCAAAGAGTTCCTTCGAAAAGTTACTTATCTGTGCAGAGGATACTATTAGCGGGAAAAACGAAAATTTGCTTGAAGTGAAACTTATTATGAAAGGGGTTTCCGTTTATAAAAGAAGTGCGAAATACTCCGCATTTTGTATTCT
Source organism: Sympetrum striolatum (assembly GCA_947579665.1). NCBI lineage: Eukaryota > Metazoa > Arthropoda > Insecta > Odonata > Libellulidae > Sympetrum > Sympetrum striolatum. The sequence continues at coordinate 103,296,848 of OX388341.1, read as the reverse complement.
TCTGCATACAAGATTTCGTGCTTCGTCATAAGATAAAGAAAAATCGCAGTTCAATTACATCGAGAATGGATCGATTTTGCATTCCATGTTGAAGTTTATGGCATAGTAAATTATTATTTTGTATTTCTTTATCGCCGTTGGCCAAAACATCAACGTAAATTAAATCAAACGTGACATGTTTTGACAACTTGAACGATGATTAAATTTTATGACACCTCTGCAAATATATCTGTGAGAAGGTGAGAAATGCTTTTAGCTGCATCACACCCAGTCGCTCCATTGAAGTAAACAACCTATTTCATACCTCAATTGAAATGATTCTCGCAGCTTTCTCACATTGAAAGTTATCTTTCGCAGCCTAAACAATAAATCGGTTGAAGCATTTCTACGATTATCTGTGGACAGCTGATTTAAATGAAGCCTATGAGGAGAAAGAGCTCCTTTAGTAATGTTATTCACTTCGCTCTTTGATATCAAGAAAATGAAGGCGTTCCAGAATGACTAATCAGCGTGATTCCTATGTATATTGACTGCTTGCATATGGATTCTATCCACTGATCGAGGTAGGGCTTTTATTTCCTCATACAGAAATGCCAGTAAACACCCAATGTTACGTAATGTCAAACGAATTATTTCATTTTGAAATCAAGCTTTATCAACCTAATTATTTTCCCAAGGAAAAACGGACTTGAAAAAAGTCTGACAGGGCCGGAAACTGGCCTTTCCGGCCCTGTCAGACTTTTTTCAAGTCCGTTTTTCCTTGGGAATTTTCCTGGGTGCACGCCCTTATGTGCGAAGTCACCTTAACCCTTTCCTTATCTAATTATTTTCGATTTTCTTTAGTTGTGACAAATTATTCAGCAACTTTTTCTATAAAAATCTTCTGTAATTTGTAGACCTGGCCTTACCCAACATGTTTGTATTTCTATATATTTTGGTGACCATTATGCCAACCGTAGTTTAATATCTGACCTATTAAAATAAGTAAGTGAAATCACGTCAGCAGGGGGACTTGCCCATTTTAAACCATAGATGAGTTCTCGCATTAACTTCTGAATTGCGTGCAGATTCGCGATAGTGGTGACTTCAACGTGCATGTCCTTCTTGACCTTAAGGCTTGCTTCGGAACAACACTATGGCCAGAATAAACATCCATTCCGTCGAATGGGAAAAAGCGGCTGGTGATGGGAACGGTTAATCTCCTAGCTCGCTAGCAAAAACAAAATAAAACCTTGGACGTCTCTCCTTATGACACGGAATGAAAGAGAGGTCTCTGTCATGACGGAGGGCAATGCCACTCCGCTGAGGCGAGTGATGTTTGAAGTAGAGCTTCGCCGCGTTCGCTCTGAAAGAGTCATTACTTGGAAAACATTTACGGCGAGAGCGCTTGTGCCATTCACTTGGTGGGGGAGGAAGTGGGACGAAGCAAGAAAGATGATTGCTGGGCACTAAAGGAAGTGGATGCGGAAGGATGGACGGACAGCGATGGGTTGCATAAGCGGAAGCTCCTCAAGGAGTTCATTCGGTTCGTGGGCTCACGGGAGTCCGTCCCAGTTGATTGATAATTTTATATTTCCAGATGACACATTTTTGAATATTTCGATTCTTAAAGTATTTTTATTATCATTCACGGTAGGATGCATACCGGTATCTATGCGTGGTTTTGTCCGCAAAATTCCATTAGGCGATTTTTAAGATCAAATTGCCTTAAGAGTTTTTAAGTTGAACCGATTGGGAAGCATCGTTGATCTCTTTTAAAATGCGTATAACTAATTTCCATAGAATGTTTAATTTCTATATTTTCCAAATATGACAAAATAGTATATTGTTTTAAGTAGTATATTAGTAATGGCTATTTTTTATATTGATTGCTATTTGCAAGTGTAGAATTTCTGTTGTTTATGCTCACTCTAATGAAGTAACTTACTGTATAAAGTCACCTAATTTTTTTGACACCAAGCCTTTCCTCATCAGTTTGAGTCCGCCTCTGTAATTAATTTGTATTACTAAGTAAACTGTTACGGCATCATCGACGAATGACATTGCTGAATTGAATTATTTTCTGCTAAAATTAACAGCAAGTGATTGGCATAAATTAGCTACTTTTATTCAGCGAAATTAATTGTCTAATCCAGGGTTTCCCAAACTATGTTCCGCGGAACATCGGTGTTCCGCGACAATTTGGTGTGGATTTATATTAAAAAATAATTACCAAATAAATAATTTGTTGTAATTAAATGATGTTTTAAATTTTGCAAGTAGAATTACCTACCTAAAAATAAGCTTAGTGTTCCGTTAAACTTCCCAAGTTTGCGAAGTGTTCCATTGCAGAAAATGTTTGGGAAACCCTGGTCTAATCCATAGCTCTATCGGTGAAGAAATTACCAAATATATACTACCTCCGAATGATCGAGATCTCTGAACATAGTGTAAAACCTATAACCCCTCTTTGGGTCCAAGGAAGATGCATGATGGGTATGGGCATCTCTTTAGCTCCTATTAGCTTTAAAGTTCCCGAAAATGAATTATATGTATCTTAAATTTATTATATGTTCAACATCAGTTGCCATAGTTTCACTTTTCGAGATCTTGTCGCTTTTACAGTTCACCCGAATCGAATATTTTCCAAGCGAGGGAGGATCGAGATGATTAGGTAATCTCTCTGTACATAAACCCATTGGTTCGAGCGAGCGTGTAATACTAGATCTCTGTTTCATTTATTTTATTCACGAGGCTCGCTGTAAAGATTTTAACTTCTGCACAATGCAAAATTTAGATTTTGTTGTTTATGAAAGAAACTCTCGAGATGAAATCTCGTCTTAATCAATGGCAGCGGCCACCAGTAAGGAATGTATTCAACAATCCTTTTCCTTCAGAAAGCATCAGAATTATCAGCGTTGGCAATGCATACTATCAGCACCTTCTGAAATATTCACGAAGAAGTTTCACATCACGCAGTAAGATTAGAACATTAGCAAATGGGAATCAGTCGCTCAGCGAGAATCAGTAGGCGATCGGAGGGCGTCGTCAGAATTTGCAAAATAGAATTAACGGATTCGCACCGCTCGCGGGTCCTTGCAGATTCGCATCACACCGAAAACGAAGCTGGACGTGCAAAGCAAAACGGATTATCATCCCAATTTTCCGGCGCCTTGGTCCAAACGAGATTGACAGGCATTTGATAAAAGGAGACGGGCTGATGGGAACGCATGGGGACTAATTTCACGGTGGAATGGAGACGACCGTGGGTGGTCCATGGACACTGCGAGGGTCTTTCGACTGGACATCAGAAGCCCTCGGCGCGAGTCATTCACAACCCCATCACGTCGACACACCTCGCTATCACATTCTCCTGAGAATCCCATTAATGCCTCACCTATGGTTCCTTTAAGGTTATCTCTCTATCTGCGTCCCTTTGATCAACACACATTTCCCACCTGGGAATGACTTTATTGTACACTCCTTTTTCTAATCTTTCTGGAAGGATGTTGCAATAACCAGAATAATTTCTTGTAAATAACTCGTTGATCGGAGGATTTTCAAATGTATGCGTAATTTATTTCGTCACCGTAAGGTCATATAGTACCCATAAAGAAGATTAACGTTTAGATTGTTGCTTTATTACACAGTTATGAACGAACTGACTCTTAAAATAGTTCAAGTAATACCATTAATATTTCAATGAAGTCAGACTACTACTTTCAACATTTAACGTTATAGATTCGTTCAGAAATAAAGTTCTCCAAATTTTCATTGATGAAAAGCTGCCTTATGAATAGTTCTTTAGGACTCGCAAGAAGATTTGTGGAATTATTGGGCTTTATATTTCACAATCTTTTGTTTCGTTATTTAATTATGATAATGGTTGTGAGTAAAGTCATCTTTAATATATTAATGAGGAGGATAATTCATTTACCAGCGAGTGGCAATTTCAATTATATACTCCACTGAGTTTATCTGTGCAATGTATCTTGTCAGCCTCAAATGCTTATAATCACTTTTCATATTTCATCGTTGATTTAGACCAGTGTTTCCCAAACTTTTTCGAGCCACCGCCCCCTTGGATCCATAAACCTAAACTCAACGCCCCCCAATCGGTAGCTTTAAAATAATAATCAGAATCATGGACTAAATAAACAAATGAGGAACGTTGTAATAATTAAATTAAAAACTATGACTAATCAAATGTTTATTTAGAATCCAATAGATGTATAGTTTTCATAGCACATTTATGCAAAAGACTTAATGCACACTTAAAGGAACTTAAGTGAGAATATACTTTTTACATAAAAATAAATTATTAAAACAAATAATTTTAAGAAAGCTTTTTTAGAATATAGGAAACAAGTTCAGGCTTCACTTGGTGGTAATGACATACACTGAGATGTGACATACAAAAACTTTTACTTTACCACAAAATTATTACATAAAATACGACCAGAATTCGCAGCAGTGCAGCATCATCAGGTGATGCAGCACTGCTGCGAAACCTGGTCGTATTTTATGTAATAATTTTGTGGCAAAGTAAAAGTTTTTGTATGTCACACCTTTTTTTAGAAGTTTAAATGTTATTTTTTACTTAAATTAAGCAATTATTTAACATGAACATTTTAAATTTATGGAAATAGAAAAACCAATCATGTTTTGCTAAAATTAGTTAAACAATTAAGTGACTGATGATTATAGTTTTTCATGGCCAAATTTAATAACATATTTCCATTCAATAAAATGTTAATGGGATGGATGGGCTTGATGACATGATACAAGTATTCCAACGTCCAGTTTATTGTCACTTAGCAGGAGTCTTAAACCACCGCGTTCACAAAGTCTGTTTCTCTGCTTGGAAACAAGCTGAATGACTGCACTGAAACCACGTTCCACCAAATATGAAGTCGGAAATGCAAGAAGGAGTTTTTTAACCACCATCCATAATGCAGGATAACGATCGGAAACCTCCTTCTGTAACCAAAACTCTTGATAATTAATCTTAAACTTTGGTTTCAATTCAACGTCATTTTGTATACCAATTAATTCTTCCTCTAATACTCCAACTCCCTCAATACGGATTTATCACCCAGTCTGGAATTTCCAACATAAGGAGATCCTCAAATCGCTGCCTCATATTTTTATGCAAGGTGGATCAATGGTCACAAAAGACTATCACCTATACCAGCTTGCTCTTCTGACTCAAGCAAGGAAGGAAATTGATAAAACTCGCGGCGACCTATGTTGCGCTTAAATAAAAGCAACTTGGAAATAAACACAGTCACCACAGATTTTGCCCTCATAAGGTTTGTAACATTTCCCTGCAATTGTAAATTCATTTCATTAAACTTTGCAAATAGTTCTGACAAAAATGCAACGCCACTCCTAATCCCTTTAAGGTTGTCGCTGAAAAGCATCTTTCTCCTCATAAAACTGCACGACAGTGTCAAAAAGATTATAGAAGCGCCTTATACAATTGCCTTTTGATAGCCAACGAACTTCCGTGTGTTGTAACAAACGTTTAAAATCTTCGTCGTTCTCATCACACAACTCTTAAAAGAGTCGACCATTAAGAGCTCTGATTTTGTTAACTGCTGTAATGACAATGTTTGAGGACTTGTGAAGGCGATCACTCAGTTTTTTGGCCACTAGATGTTGTCGGTGAATCACACAATGAATAGCAAAGATATTTGGTACATATTTTCTCAAGTACAACCATGGTGACGACCAGTCATTGACGGAGCTCCGTCTGTCGCAACAGCAAATATGTTTGAAAGTGGAATTTTTTTGTCCCTGAAGAACTGCTCTACGATACGATATATTGACTCCCCTTTAGTGTCAGTTTCTAATTGCCTTGCAAACAACGACTCCTGAGATAGATTTTCATCTTTAATAAAGCGTACGAAAGCTAGAAGCAAAGATTCATTACCTGGCAAAGTTGACTCGTCCAACTGTAATGCAAATTCTGTTGTTCTCAGTATGCTGCACAATATATCTTCTACATTTTCAGCCGTTTCATCTATTCGACGTTGAACTGAAGTGTTGCTTAGGGGAATCATTTTTATTGTATCATATGGTGGCTTGTGCAGAACAGTACTCAGGACTTCACTTACTGCTGGTAAGATGAGTTCTTCACCAATTGTATGTGGCTTTCCAGATTTGGCAATTAATAGTGAAATATTGTATGATGCACGCAAACCATAAGTGATATGCTTTGAAGCATTAAACAACATACTTGAAAGTTTTGGACGATTTTGCACTCTGTCCCGAAGTGACTGAAAAAATGTCAAAGTCTTTTCTGTCTTGTCAGGATGTGCCTTTCTTAAATGGTCAATTAGTCTGGAAGGTTTCATCGCCTCATTTGAAAACACCCTTTCGCATAGTAAGCACATAGGCATGTGCTTGTTTGTAGGTGACTCTATAAATCCGTACTTAAGATAATCTACATTATACTGTCTACATTTCTTCTTTGATGAATCAGTTCCTGCCATTCTGCTTCTACAATAAAGGTTTAAATATTAAATTTTGTTAAAATAAAATTTAATATATATTAACAAAATAGAATACGGGTATGTGTTAATGAAGAGACATGGATTCGATATTTAAGTGGTTGCTTTTTAAAATAAAATTACTGGTAACCATATGAAAAACATCAAAACATAATATTTATGTGCTTGCGGCATAATTTCAAACATATGTACTTAAGCAATGCTGAATATATGTATGTATTTGTTTTGCATACCTGGTATAAAACTGGATGTATATACACGTTATTTTTCTCTGGAACGGTAGTAATTTTGCTTCGGATAAACTAAAAATATTAATAGAGTTTATCTATTTTATATGAATATCGTACATTTCATATCCAAATGCAATACATTTATCACGCGAGCGCGAATTCGAAAATGGTTTAAAAATTTACTCGTGTAGGCGAATTATTTCCAATGTGTTCTTTTTATTCAAAAAATGATTGTGAATATTACCCATTGTTCGAAAAAAGCTATGCTCCAAGGAAATAATTTCCTGCCTAGATCGTTTTCTGTATATATGCATCCATGTTTTTTGTTTGTTAATTTTGCTTTATTTTTATTTCGTACAAACATGCAAATTTATTTTAAATATGTCATTTTCTTTGTCTGTTGATTGTATTCACTTTAAAATGGTCTCAAAACTGTATGTGAATCTTTGAATAAATAAAAAAATATAAAAAATGCTCGTCAGCAAAACCGTGACTAGATCAGTAAACCGGGAATTTATTGAATTGATATCCAGCCGCCAAAGGGGAAATTTAATCGTATATATACAAAGTCTGAGAGAAAAGGTCCTCGTTTTGAACAATCTATAAAAATTTCATGAAACCAAAAAACAATATACTGGCCGTTTTTTGTAATATACTTCGCCATCATAAAATAATACAAAATATTATATAATAGTACTATAACAAGAATGATATCATGCGATAAATGAGAATAACTCACCAATACGGCCTTGATAATATCGTTGGAACCGACTTGTTTGGAAAGTGATTATTCAGGTAAACATTTGATGTAAAACCACCGAATCTAATTATCAGATGACCTGATTCCTCTCCGGATTCACACCCGTTTTATTCACACTGAACTTTACAGCCGAGGTACTGAGTGTCGTGAAGTAGACCAAATGAGACTAAACCCCTTCAAAAGTTTCCCTTGTGCGAGAAAGGCTTGGAAATATTTTTCAACTGTTCTTACTTTAAAATGTAAGGATACACATGGTTTAAATTACTTCCTGATACGGGAAACAATGTAAACTTTAAAAACGTAGCATGAAAACGGAGACAAAAGGAAGGTTACCGAGCCTTCACATTTGTCACATTGTCAGGACCCTCCGGCGCCCCCCTGCCGCCCCCTTGGCTCTTTCCGCCCCCCTAAACTAGAGCACCGCCCCCCAGGGGGCGGTAGCGCCCACTTTGGGAACCACTGATTTAGACTATAAAGCTCGATTGGAGGAATTAATGATTTCAATTTGTACCGCTGATATCTTTATGTAGCCAATAACCGAGAAAAAACCTTACCAGAGTTAAGTGTTACTTTATTATTGGAATTTCTTGTGCGATCATATCAATATAATTTTTTGTAAATAATTAAGGAATTGACAGATTTCAATTATTACTGATAGGCGTTTAATTAACAGTTTTATCATCCAAAGAAGACCTTGCGTGCCTCATAATTACATTTAAGTTAGTCAAACGTATCAAATACTCGATTGATATATCGATCTTCGTAGAGTTAAGAAACTTTTCATAGTATAGCTAGCTTTGGCAAGATTTTCTTGTATAAGAATATTATAGTCAGATAAGAAAAATAATCGCTTAAAAAGGCCATGATATATTTCCCCGTGATTTCAGTACTGCTCACATAACTTTCATTTTCCTAATTGGGAAGAAATGTATGCGTAGCTCTTTGTGTGTTCGTTGTTACTCATTCGCAGTCTTAAGGAGAAATATGTTCCAAAGATGCCAATCTACATTCTCAGTCTACGTCAATTACAAATCACACAGTTATTTATGATCGTTTAATAAGCAGCGTTATGACAGCCAAGGTGTAAGTGATGGTGATAATCATTTCAGTAATCGATTTAAAATGACCTCAGCTGTCGACATAACTCTATAACCAGTACTAAACCCTCTCCAATCAGTGCTTCGAGGAAAATCGAGGTGTCAGTATCTAATCACACTTAATATGTATCTGTACTTTTGTATTCCTCTGACTTTACTAAATTACAAACGAATTTCACGAATTCATATTAATTTTCCAATTTTTAGTAGTGCTTTTACTAATGATCAAACTTAAAATCCAGCTTCTCTTGCTAATTTAGCAACTTCAGTTGAAAACCTTTAGAATTGACGTAGATGTTGTGCCGAAGAGTTTTCTAGAAATTAATTAACTCTGTAGAGTAGTTGACAAAATATCTCAATATAGGAAGGGTAGGAATGCAGAAATGGAATCACGGTACTATAATGGTAATGTCAAGAACTAACTAAATATAAAACTAAAAATTTATTGTCCCAGCTTGCGTCTATATATCTCAGGTATTGCTTCAAATATAATATCCAAAAGAAACACAACAATAAATTGACTTTGGGCGTGCAAAGGTCGACATAAATATTTTAGTGCATGCGTAAGGATACGAAAGCGGTAGATGCCTTAAATTCTATACCATAAGTTGGTATGCAAATTAGTTACTGAAAACCGTTCCGATGGTATTCAAGAGGTGAAATTTGAACCGAACTCTTGCAAATATTAAGCTATTAACATACAATGAAAGGCTCTGAGCCAGAGATGCTCTGACTATTATGTAAATAATTCCTGAGACGTCTACGACCTCTAAGGAACAAAGAATTGGAGCGGCACATTTTTCGTGGCCATGGAGGGGACGTGTCTTGGGTCCTTTTCGTTTACCTTGGATTCTAGATCTAGTAATTGAGTTGTTCGCTTGACAATGGATTTCTTACTCTCTTAATCTTTTAATTTCATTTTTACCATTTTGAATTTAATATGGATATATCTATAAAATTATTTTTTGTGGATGAAGTGGAATTAAATAATTTAAAGTAATTTGAGCAGAAAGTTAAGTAATATTATTTGAAATTAACAGCCATTCCTCTTGGGTAGTTTTAGATACCTTCCTGATTTAGCCAAACCCGCGTCGGTGGACATTCGTAATTAGCTTCGTTTCTAGGCGTTCTAATTCATTTTATGCTCTAATTTTTGCAATTAGTTCCTAAAATTTCCATTATCCAGTTTCTTATAATCGTTAATTTGGTAAAATAATAGAATAGAAACCTTCCTTGGATCGAATTCAAACTTTGGACGATACGTGGTCTTCGGCGTCTCTTTCCAGAGTCCCGGGATTCCTTCGCAGAATGCGAAAGAGAAAAAATTTCGCGAGGTTTCCGGGAAGAACCGCAGAAACGAAGTGCGTCGCCCCAAAATACATGAGACTGGGGAATAAATCAAAGTGGGTGAGCCGTAGTTGGGACGGTCGCGTAATGTTAAGCAGAGAGTGTTTTCGCTCTGCGTAATCCGATATTTGCGTCAAGATCGCGAGACACATTGAAGATGTAAGTACTTGTAGGTACAGAAGTATAACTGCGTATTTTTCGCTATGCTTCTGGCATTAAAGTAAGCATATAAGGGATTGAATTTCTTATTTCTTCATTTCTTTCTGATGTTGGCGTAAAAGGATGGCTGAAAAGAATTAAATAACGACGAATAAGAATTTCAATGAATTCAGGAATGCGAGAAATATAGATATTTATATTAACCTTTCTGATTTGGGTTTCCATTGATTATAATTAAATGAGGTTTTTAGCTCTAATATGGGAAAAATTTTAATAGAATAGAAAGCTTTATGAATTCATAAGAGGTGATAAATAGTTGTAATCATCCAAAAACTAAGGAATATACAATTTCCAATGATAAGAATGTGGAAGTTTTTTTAGACGTCTTAAGGCTTGATATTTTAAATCCCAATTCAAAACACTTCTGAAAAGCGGAAGCGGCAACGTGCCTTTTTGGACCTTTGTTTATTCCATCGCCACCTCAACGAGGGGGTTCATCGACTTCAAAGGAAGCATCAAAATTCAGCAGAGAGGACCAAACCGTGACGCGTCCGACAGTGGTTTCTCGCACAAATAGTTTTCCTATCACGCCGGAATCTCTTAGTAATGTGACTCTACAAGCATTTTATTACCATCTTGATACTGATAAAATTTAAAGTCATTTGTGTATGTCGTCGTATGCCTTGAAGAAACCCTCTTAATTATAATGTCTGACTCACTGTTTCACTTCGGGAAAGATGAGATGTTGCGTAAAATGTATCTTGCTCATATTGGCTTTTATTTATTTGTGTGTTGATATTATTGTGACATTTTCTTACACAATATCGATTTATGAATATTTTTAGTGTTTGAAATTTATTCTTGATCTTATTTATGAAAAATATTTCTAATGTAACTCAGGAGCTTAAGAAAATGGCAATCTAAGAGATGGGACAGGTTTTCTCTGTCAAACTAAGATAATTTTATAATGATTTGTCTAAAAGTTACTGAGGATCAGCATCAATGTTTTCTATAAGATTCCTTAGATTCTCATCAATTATTGTTCCCAGTGACCACCGTGTTAGATTCACAATGTGACAAAGGGCTGACACGAACAAAACTTTTATTATAACGGAAACACCTAATTAATATACAATTCTTTGGTTATCATTTTCATATTTGAAATTATAAAATAATTATGAATAGAAAAGAAAGGTAAAAGGCGAGAACATTGCCTTTCAAAAAGAATTGTTAATTGTAGGTAATACCTCTATCATTACAAGCATATATTCCGTTAGGACTTTCTAATTGTTAGTAATTAGCTGTGAATATTTATCCTTATTTGATTGAAACAAACAGTTTAGCGAATGAAATTATTTTTTATTTTTTACTTTTATTTTTTAAGCATCTATTATCTGAATTAAATTGACCCTTTTACGACTACTTAATCAAATTTGTCAGTTTTTTTAATGATAATCCTCAATCAAGAAAGTCTTTGTAACTCTTGAAACGAACCTCATAAAAGAATTATGCTTAGAATTCGCTATGAAAACATTCTGAAGCTTAAATGATTTCTATTTTCCTAATATATCAACGGAAACATTTTCCCATTGATTATTATGCCTCGTAAAATTTTATATCTATTCCAAGAACAGTAAAAAGGAATATCGAAGGCATTTGGAATTCTCTCCACTTCTCCTGATGCTTTTTATTTCCATGTTGCTCGGCCGCTGAGAGATTGCAAAATGTGTCTGCCAGCAAAAACAAGTCTGCAACCGAGGATTTGAAGCTATAAAGTGATAGAATTGTAAATTACATCTCGAACATTATGGCTGAAACTTTGATTCAATTCTCCATATCGATTACCTTCGCTTTTTCTCAACGCTGAATACAATTTCAAAGAGAAAATCAGGTCAGTTGTTGAGGACTATGTGTGTGTGGGTGGATCTCTTCATTAAAAATTCGTAATATTTTTTACGCTGCGCAAAAAATAGAAAAGCAGAGAAATTTTGGAAAATTGAAAATAACTTGATCTTATAAAACGAGATTAAATGCCTAGACAATTAAAATTTCGCTAAAAAATTAGATAGACTTAAATCTATATTATCTCTTACTTCTTCTATTTCAGGTAATATTTCTTCGTTAATAGCAAAATTCTTTTACCAGCAAAGATTGGTTAATTCCTAGTCTTTCCTAAAAAGTTTTTTCACCCATCTCGACTGCAGACAATCTCTGGTTTTGATTATTTTGAGCTTTTACTTCCTCATGCGCATTTTCGTCCAAAACATAAATTTTGAGTCTTACTTTCTCAGCGGTTATGGCTATTTTGTGAAATGTAATTTGTATCTCCTTTTATTCGTATACATTCCGAGTAACTTAGTAGTTTTCTTATCAAACTACTAAGTTTTTATAATTCTTTCCTCATAAAATTCCACCAAGTGAGGACAAATCTACTATGTATCATTCCAATTGTTTTTTAGGATAAATTTTTGCTTTTAAAAATTGCAATAACAAGATTATATCATACTTTTGGCAATATATATATGTGTGATACAAAATTGAGTCTCTGAGCCTTCGTGTTTTGAATTAAAGCGGGAGCGATGACAGATTGATCTAATATAAATTAATCTCGTTGTATAAGATTAGAGAACACTTGTATTTGTAATACTACCTTCTTTTTGACGTTCGTCGATTGAGATAAAGGCTCTGTTTTCTGTAATGTATGAACAGCGCATTTACCTACCGGCTGTCATATGGCACGGATTGGACTGAATTGCAGAATCCGAATCTCGTCATTGGAGACTCCCACCCATCATTCCGACGGGATTTTTCTCCATCATCCACGGCGACCCCTCCCGTTTTTTCTCAGTCGATAACGATCTTCGCCTCGCTTGATCCGATTTCCCCGCATTCCCTTTAAGGGGATGTGGCGCCTCCGCCTTGGCAGCCGTCTTCAAGGTGTTCCTCTTCCCTTGTTTACCGCTCCGTCGGCCCTTCGCTCCGTCTATTCGGCTCCGCGGAGCGTGGACAGGCGCCGCCACACCCTCGCGGCCATCCGATTCGATGGAAAGAGGTCGGGAGCAGCGCGAGGTCGCGAAGTGGGGCTGATGAAGGTGGGATCGCATTGTCTGGCCGGATGTTGTGCTCCTTCTTAAACTGGTCTCGCTCCCACGGAGACGACGAAATCTTCGACGTGTTTTGCTCCATTTTTTCCCATAAGCTGCGCTCCAGAGTTATGCTGTCCGTTACAGTTTGAATTCAATGTACCCATCTTCAAAAAAGATGCCGCTAAGGACATACTTTTCAGCGCGGAGTAAAATATTTATAAAATCGGTGTGGTTCATATTTTTAGGTTGTGCATTATGTCAACCCTCATCTATTCATGGAAAGTTTTGTTGCGTCTTAGGTGGTTGATAATATTTTCTCAAGAAATATTAGCTTATGAGTACATGTTGATAAATTTCCAACATTGCTTTATTCCGCAAAGAACTTCTTTCAACGATAGTGAGGTAAGCCGAAAATTCGTAGAATAAATCTCACAGTTTGTTATTTGTGCCAAACGCATTTAAAAAAATGTTGCACTTATATTCTTCTTAGGCCGACGAATATGTGACCATCTTGCTCAAAGTATCCAGTTTGATACTGTAAATATCTCACAACCATATTTATTTCCTGAAGTAAGAGCTCATAACTAACAAGATTCTGTAAGTAAAGTTATATAATACACATTCGATTTACTTTCAATAAAACGGTTTGATAAAACCTTGGGTTAACTATTTGTTGTCTAAAATTCAGGAATGTTCCCTTGTAAAAATAACCAGACGATCAAACATATTTCATTATGATGAAACCGTTATAATTTATCTTATTTAAGCAAATTTTACCATTCGTATTTTCAGACCAAGGCAGCAACAGCGTCATTTGGCATGTTTCTCTATCTCTTTTAAGGATATGTCCAGTTCAGCTAACGGCTCCTAATGCGCGGGAATATATCAGCAGAAAAATACCTTGAGTTAGAAGTAAGATCAGTTTAACCTCTATATCAAACACATCGTAGTTACACCAATCCTATCGATAGGAAAAAAACGAGTACAAGAATCGTTAAATTCCTGACTCGAATTCTTTCGCCGCTCGACGTCGGCATCGAGGAGATTTCGACGCCTCGCGCAGAAAAACGTGATCGGATTATGGGAATGAGTGGAAACATCGGGAAATGAAATCTCGACCGCAATGTGAGTATGATGGATAGATGGAGGATATGGAGGAGCGAATAAAGGAGTGAGAGAGAATTAAGACTCGTGTCTGCAACTTGGCGCGCTTCGAGATGATTTACAGCGACAAATGCTGGAAAAGTGGTAATTTATGTTAAGTGGGCATTGTGTCGTGAGCCACGTTGGTCCGGAGGATGGCTTCAGAAATTCCTTTGAGGAAGAGAAAGAGAAGTTAGTTCGAGTTCCCTCTCTTTTGTCATTTCGCGGCGCTGTTTCAAGTTCATTTCATGGTCACGGTAGAATTGAACTGATTTTTGTCAGATCAGACAAGTAACGTTTTTATCATTTTGTCTCTTCAGGTTAGGCTTATTCATTTACTAATGGTTGATACTTTAACACAGCCACAAAACCATGCATTCGGTTATTTCGTTGCGTCTATTCTTCGCTCTCAACAATTATACACACTTTTTGTTATTGAGATCATTTGAGAGTATCGTCAATTAAAAAATTAAAATTTGAGAAAATAAGCATTCAAAATTAAACAAAGTATTCGTTATGAAGATACACAAATCAAGCCTCAAGTAACTAAATCCTTGATAATTTAACCTGATTTTGCCATGTTTTTAGATGTTTTAGGAAGGAAGAGACTGGTACCCTCAATGTTGGTTTAATAATAGAACTCGTCCAAAACATTACCATTAATTTTACTTTCTGATATTAAAAATCACTCTAAAAAAGGAATTCATGGTGAAATCTGAATTCAATTTACCTCCACTCAAAACCATCTTGATTGGCTGTAGCTGCTTTCTCTATTAGTGTCCAGCTCTTTTAAATAAATACATTACGTTAGGGAACTGGAGAGGGTGTGAGGAACACAGTAATCACATGGTTAATATTTCCAGCTCTGTAAATTCCATATCAAACACGCCGAAAAATTCACCGGCATGGACGCATAATAAAAACGAAATGCCGTCGTAAATGAAATGGACAGGGGCGAAGGTAAAGATGGTAATATAGTGTTCCGAAAAGAAGAGAGAATTGAAAGCGACTCGGAATGAAGAGAGGAGGGAGTGGTGCCGAAAAGGAAAGTCGCTCTCTACGGTACGTGGGCAGCGTGGCTGAGAATGAATGAGAGGAATAGAGGCGCCAGCGCTAGCTTCGGCGTGGGTGCTGGACCAAGAGACGTGGCCTTGACAACGCTCCTTTTGCATTCTCTTCTCCTTACTCTCCTCGTTCTACCTCTTTACTTGCTCCTGCATATTCTTCCTTTTTTCTCCTTTCCTCCAATCCTTTTTTGGTCTGTGCGTTTCCTGTGAAATACCAGCTATCGAAGAAGCAAAGTCCTAGTCTAATTTATAACTCTCTCCTACTGCGGGTAGCTGTAAATTCAGTATATCAACATCTTGCATAAAGAGCTGCGAATGGGTAATTTCTTCTATATTCAAATATCATTTGAAACGTTTTGAGTTAGATGAATCTACTTAATCGAACAGAAGAGTCAGAATTGTATATTTACTCCTATTGAAAGCTGCCACCGCATGCAGTAATGCTTACCACTACTCACAAATAACGCACTATATCCTTGGTTAAGAAGCCTAAACATTAAATTGTTGATAAAACTAAAAGTAATAAATATAAGGAAACTAGGTCATGTCCATTATGCCTATCGCAAAATATATTTACTCAAAAATGGAGAAATAAGAAGCAACTGTATGCATAAAGATGGAAATATATGTTTGAAGTAAAGTATTAAGAATGAGAACACGTCTGGTAATAAAGTACGTTTCCCTCAAATCAAATAAAATCTTACTCAATATGTTATTCACATTTAAATAATGATTCCATTAATGGCAATAACTCATAAAATGCTTCGGTGATAATAATAGCTGAAGGAGTTCTTAGTTGGAAATCAAAGTATCTCGTAAAAATTAAAAAAAGCCACTGATGGAATTGAAGTGAGGAAGAAAATTGAAATGTATTTATTGGAGATCATTCAACCTTGTTATCTTACAAAATTGTTTTGCAAGAATACTTATAATGAATTGATTTAATTTTATTTTCAATAGTCTATTGATATCGAGGTGTAGTAACCCTAGGTATAGTAGACAAAAGAAACGATACTTTCCTATGGCCATCTTTCTGCTGTACCTTATCATCACCCGTTCATTTCATCTCCTCGTTCATTTCATCTCCTCGTTCATAACTATATATTCATACTTTACTCTCCACATTACTCATAGTAGGCCATTCAGATTTTGTGTTGAGACAAACTTAATACATTTGAGGGTTACTCTTCGGTTCTGATATTTCACTTACACTGAAGAGTGGATATAATCGTATCTTGTATCGAAATTGAGTGGGAAGTTAGCAAGTAAAACTCATTCACTACAAAAGGGTCGGACATTTTTATTTTTCTAAAGCCAAAGTGTTCCCACTCATTTCAGTCATGTGGGTTTTATTACGATTCGGAGGCCAAGAAAAACATCTCTCTCGTGTGGATTCCTATCTAGTGGTCTGACTTCTATGTATCGTTTATATTAAGGAGCAATCCATTCCTAAATATTTATTCTTCAGATTGAGGTCAAGTTTTCTAATTCGAATAAGTACGGGAAATAAAATGAAGAGTTGAAGCCGTAACTTGGTGAAACGCTATTACTGGAAGGGATAGACAAGTAGTAAGAGTTGTATGACTTGGTGCAATTTCAGCGAAATATTAATTTATTTGATTTTCCCATACTTGGACGGGCAAGTACAGGAAACTAGGTCGCATCGTGGAGAAAATTTAGAAAATATTCATCATCATCCAACTTTTCTTGAGTAATCAATCACTGTTTTAAAGGATTACAACAATTTAAAACATTTATCATGGGAGGAATTGGCAATTTGGCTCTCGTTATTTATCATCGAACATGTAAATATTTTAATTGATTTGACTTTTCAGAGCCACCACTAAATTTGAAATCATCCACAATTTTACAGAATTGAGCTTTTAGCAAAAAATATGGTAATCCTTAAATAACTTTATCTCCCGGGTGGAAAGTGCATCTATATTCATTAATATTGAATAATATCTATTTTCCAGTAAACCTCTACAAATTTTTTCTTGAGATTTTCTCGTATAACCTACTTTAATCCTTTATCTCTCCTTTGCAGCATTGAATTTTTTACAAAATGGCACAAGAGTTCTTGCATTCTATCAACATTATCATCCTCTATTTCGGAGGTCCCAGCCTTGTCTTGCGGAAGACTTATTTCTATTTTTCATCCATTGATATCAACATTCCTTCAAAGTTATAGCATCGAATAAATCCCCTTTTATACCTCTTCACATTTTCTTTTTTCATCTCTTAAATGGAATATCGCATTCAGATACGTTAGTCTCACAATTGCAGTTGAAGTCATCAAAAGATCCGTTTCCTTCTGTTTAATGTTTACTCGGGGATTTTTCGTTCTATTTCTTTAAGATTAACCTCTCCTCATAAATTAAATCAATTAATTTGAATAATATTAAAATTAACTCACAAAATTATTTAATCCTAAATTAATAACACAGCGACATTTCCTGCTTTGCCTAATGTCCACAACTATTTAAACGATTTATACCTTTTTCCGCCTTGTTACCCTTTCTCTGAGGAATGATTGCATAGCGCAGACTTCATTCTAACCTTCGTACATAGATATTTTCAGAAAAGGTAGACATTTCTATTGAGGAATGGTTACTATTGCATAAAGAACCTAAATGAAATTAATGATTCATAATTATCTTTACTTCATTCCTGATATTGTTGTTCACCTTCGATGCCTAATGTGTAAATTTATATTCCATGGATATGAGAGGCAGCACTCCTTAAGACGTTCTTGGGAAAGAACACCATGAATTAACATTGCCTCTGACAGAAGGTCAGATTGTTTGCGCCATTCAGCTCCGAAATGAATGACAGAGTTCGAAAGAAAACAATGCGTCCTTTCTGAAACAAACAGAAAAATCGGTGAGCAGGAACTGTAGAATTTACGATGTTTTCTTCAACCGCAAGATTTTTTAGCGATTGGAGAGGAAAAGGTGTTTGCTGAGAAGTGCTTCTGATTTGATGTGGTGAGGAGAAGCTGGGAAATTTCGCAAAGGAAATCCGATAAAGTAGAATACGTACAGCATCCTAGAAGAAATCTCTCATTGATCCTCTTTTATTTACTAGATGATATATCAAGACTCACTGAAACTGTGTAGGGAAACTTCTGTGTGTCCTATAATTACAGATGAACCTTTTTCAAAATTGGATTAAAGCGTGAGGAAATCAGAGCCAGAAATCAGCACAAACGAAGTTGCCTGAAACCTGATTGGAAACGAAGGCAAGAGCGCTTTCGATTATTCAAATGCAATTCAAGGGTATGAATGTATAGCTTGTAAAATTTTTATGATCCTTATGATTTATTTTAGTTTTATGATTCTTAAATCATATAAGGGTATTGTCATACTTTTGCCGTATAATTTTTGTCGAAATTACGGTTTTTTAATACTTTTAATGTCTTGGTAAAATCGGTTTTATTCAAATATGATATTTCATCATCTTTTTCCGGAAGTTAAGTATCCCTTAATTCTGATTATTATTATATTTTACCGTCAAATGTTATTATGAAAGCATTATAATTCCACATTTAGGTTGAGTGAAAAACAGAACGGGAAGGGTCATCACAAAATACCTCTTGGAAAATATTGATTAATCGGCTCATATAAGCGTGTCGATTAGTTAAGGCAATAACTCCAAATAATTGCCTTGGGCAATCGTGAAGACTCATTTTAATATCATGGGGACTGAATTTTGTTTACTACGTCTCTGGAGCGGATCATTCGATGCCAAAATTGGTGATGAATAAGAGTTTCGAGCTATTTTGAGGTGTTCCAAGATAAAATGTCATAATATGCCCATTTCCAGAAATAGTTTGCAATTCCATAGTAATACCTTAGAGAGATGTTTTATTTCTATTTATAGTCAAGTTATGATTTTTCGAGGGATATACTTATTAGTGGTATACAAAATATATGGATATTAGAAGAGCATAGGTAACTTAAATTATCCACATTGTACTTGTATTTCCTAACTTTGTTTAATTGCATTAAGGTCTTCAAAAGTTATGTTGTTCTGGTGAATCGATCGTCTTGATTGACTTACGTTTATCGTTTTGAACAACACTGGGAATATACGCTTGCGGATTATGTTTATGTAAATAATATGTAAATAGTGAGTTATTAGTAATTTAAATGAAGTTCGACCGCGTTTACTCCAGTCGTTTGACGACTTGTGTTTCTCTTATCTGACTCGGTTTTGAAATTATTTCAACTCTTTATATAAGAATAACTTTCATTTTATATAAGATTCAGATGGTCCCTGAGGTTGTCAGTGGCGCGCATACGAATAGCACTAAGAACAGCTTTTCTAGAGTATCTGATTGAGTTACTGCTAACTTACGAAGTGAAATTGGTTAAATACCCAGCTTAGAAGGGAAATAATTTCTGGGATTAAATTGACATTCGAACAGCATTGGATATTAAAATCTTTAAAAGCCCTGATTTCTCTATACGCTCACTTCACCGCTTGCGAAATCCAGTAGCAATGTGAATTTTACCTCTACTCACGCTCGTTCTCTTATGAGTCGTTATTTGTTAAAGGGATTTTTAAATCAACTGCCTACTTCCTTTTATACTAGCGGGAATAGCCTCCTCGTCTAACTCTAAATCGTTGTCTTTTTCTCTTTTCATCCATCGGAACGCCCTCTCAAACAGACTATGGATAATTTATTCCGTATTTTTTTCGCCCACTCGCGAAATTCTAGGCACGAACGTCCGCCACGGAGTTCGAAAACGATCGAAAAAAATTCGATCGTAAAAACGTGTGCTTGATAGCGAAATGGGACCCAAGCGGATCCAAGAAGTGAGTTACTGTTTCCCACGAGTGCGCTGCTCCTGGTTTTCGATCATATGATGTCCTCTCGCTCTCCAATCTGCACTTCGTCGCATGGAATTCAAGAGCCTTTTCAGGGATTTCACTTAGAAGCAATGATGGAACATCTTCACAGCGTCCTGAGGGATCTGGGCCAAAGAGGCCACAAAAAAGATCCTCGTGTGGGCAATGTGAGTGCATTTACTGGAGAGATCTAAGAGTTATTCTCCGTCACAGATAGAGTATGCAAATCCCTTGATTCTTTTGCTGAACCGGTTATTTTAAAAAGTGGTAAAGTTGTGTTTTAATTAAGTATATAAGAGTGTTTAATACCGCTTGGACATTGAACGCAACGGCACCTTAAGTTATTTTTTCGATAACGAATTTCGAAGTCGATTTTTTTCATAAATACAATTCTTTCTCTAATTTACGAATACGGAGAAAGTAAAAATTGATTATCTTCCTTTAGACTAATATTAATAAATATTCAACCCGTTCAAAGTTACGTCTTACCGAAAGGATAAGGATTGTCTCGTAAGAAAAAAATCTGATGTGGCCAGCACATGACTTTCTCCATATATAAGATGTAAATATGTATCTACGACAGTATTTTCGAACTCTAGATTCAGTCTTAACTTGAAAGATACATACAAATACATTTTTTGTGATTTTTGTAGATAACTGTATATACCTAAATATCAGATTAATGGAGGAATTTTGCAATAACGGAATCGAGCTTCGAATAAAAAAGCTCGACTTCTAGTTAACCGATTTACTCCAAAAACTAATCAACTCTGACAGCACCTACTACAATGCTATCTATGAAGTTTGGTATTGATGTGGCTAGTTTTTACGTTAGAGCGCCCACAAGAACACAACACATACAGACACACACACACAACACATACACACAGAAATCATTCCGAAAATGGTCAAAACGTGTTCTAGGGACCCCAAAACATGTATTTCCGTTGAAATCTTGAAGTCGATTTTTTCATGAAAACAATACTTTTTCTATACAACGTATATGGAGAAAGTAAAAAGGCAACTCACTTGCGTTTCAAGTATATATAAGTAAATTATATTTCTATAAATCCAATAGAACAAGCCTTAACTTGGCGTAACTCCGTAATCGGGATCATATTAAATCAACTTTAAAAATTCCTGTAATTTCTACAACTTTGCCAGAAGAGCCCCGTATGAATTGCTTTCTAAGTCATCAACATTTTCCTTAAGTTTTTCAACCTTATAATGGCGGAAAACATCGGTCCTTAAACTATTTTAAAATAGAATAGGAGTTCGATGGAAACTATGTAAACTACCACATCTAATATTTAATGTCAAACAAAATAATAAAAACAATTCTCCTGTATTTTTCGCCCAATTGCTTTCATAAATGTATTAGCGTCATCGTCTCTACTTATATATGGTATTCGAATTTAAGTATAATAAAACTCATTTTAAGCTGTGGAATAAAAGGCGGCAGCCATCTTATGCTTGAAGAAATGCCATTTTTGATGAATGAGGAGACGTCATTGACGTAAGAGGTGGCGAAATGCCATGTCCTGGAGCAACTCTTCTTGGCTAAGATTCGGGACTGAGAGACGTAAGGTTCCTTCTTTGACCAGATTTATTTGCAATCAGAGCAAGGAGGATATAGCGACTGATTTAACTGGATATTTATATGTAAAAACGAATGGCACATGGCGTAAAATCTGAAATACACGACGAGATTGAATTATGGTATTTTGGCTCGGAAGGATGAATTATATTTTCCTTATTAATTCAGGGTAATACTTCCCAATTTGCTAGAAATAATCTTTAGAAACACATTAACACATTTTTTATTGCCGCCAATCATCTCGAGAGTTGAGGTAAATGTATCAACATCGGCCCTACCAAATGTCGGAGGCAGTAAGAGAGAGGACATTGCCAGAACTAAATGGACAAAAGAATATCAGAATGCCCTTTTAATCGTAAGCAAAGCAGTATATATATATCACCAGCAATAATCATCACAAAAAGTAACATAAAATACATTTATGAATTCGTCTACGAAATTGTAATATTTGAAGGTATATACAGTCTGTGGTTATGTTTAGTCACAGCTGTAGTGACCAAACAGTTAACATGCCCATTAGTCCTAAAAACTAATTTTTATAAAAATTATAACACATGTGCCCGATTAAACCAATTTAAGATGAATAATAACGTTCAATCATCAGGTGCCTCAAAGGACTGATTCATCATAGGGATTGTATTGCAAAGATAAATGCTTAAGTTCTTTTTGCGTTTATATTTAAGATTATGATATTTCAAACACGGTACAGTTATGATATCATGTAAATGATTATATATATGCTTTTAAGAAACCGACCTTCAAGGATTTTTTGAGTGTGACCAAAATTACCCTTATAAAATGCTGAAACTCCTATTGCTTCAGTTAATTAATTTTAATTGGTGACAGCCTTTTTAAAGTTTTATTTACACGTTTAAGGGTGACATAGGAAGATGCTTAAAAGTGATATTTTATTAAGCGTGAATTTGAAGTATTGACAATCTTTGGAATAATATATTAAATCTTCAACTAAATTAACTATGCATAGAAAATTTGAATAAGAGAAGCTTCAATAAAATATATCGAACCATTCACTAAACTAATGATTTTCATTTTTGGTATTATTTTCCTATCGATTCTAGTAGTTTTCAATCTGTTGATTGTGTCTGCCTGAAATGGATTAGAATTGATTTTATCATTTAACTAATAGTAAAACGATTTTTACTCAATTCTTCCTCAAATATTTCTTCACCTATGTCAAAATTAATTTAGAATTGATGTTCCTAGCTGCGCAGAACGGTAACTGCAACAGTTAAACGCTTGATTAATCAACCGTTTCACAGGAAAGGGAGTTTTCTTTATCATTCAAATCGTTTCAGACATTGATATTTGCTCCAAGTTCATATTATTCACACCCGGATACTCGACTTCAGCTCATTGTAAAAAAATATTTATTGCATTCTGATTTATTATTTCGAACAAGAAATGATGATTTACGTTTGTGCACGCAGAGGGAGTGAGATCAAGTTCTTTACATTTAATACATATATCAAATCAGCGTGGTTGTGTATGGCATTTCTCGAGAAGCGAGGCCTTCAATGGCTGCGTATCAAATGCACTATTTAACAGTAAAATTAAATTTCAAGAATTACACTACCTTCAAACAATTTTTACTTGTATTTAACATTTTCAAATAATTTTCTTCTCAATTTCCAAGGATATATATTCTCAATCTGCAGTTCCTTCCAATAAACAACGTGTATGTATTGAATGAAAGTATCATGTTCATATTCAGCAAAGAGCTTTCAATAATTTATCATATTTAATGCGATCATAAGGAATAAAGTAGAAATTCTATCCAGTATAAGGTCGAAATTCCATTTCAAAATTGAAAAATAGGACGTGAAGAGAACAATGCAACTGAAATAAGCTCAAAAGATATGCGGCATTACTTTAATTTTTGCTTTCTTGGTTTGTTGAGAACATATGATATTATTTAATATCTAACCTGAAAAATGCAATATGAATCTGAAGAATTTCTTCATACGTCTAACTACTTACGTTAATCCATATTGTCTTTCAAGCTTAATACGTGACTTTTACTATTATAAATTGAATTTCATTATCTTTTTGGCCCGTGAACGTCCCGATTATTGAATCCTCGAAGGGTAAAAATGTGGAAACAGAAAGATATGGGATCTATCTTTCTTGATGAAAATCAGAATGAGTGAAATACGGAAAATCTCTCTTTAAGTAGCATAATAATCGGTATTATCTCCTTCAACCTCTATAGTGCTCTGTAGTAGCCGTCCAATGGAATCTTTGAGGATTTTGAATACACCGGGTCGCCACTCAAGGGAGGTTTGGATATACAGAGACGCAGTGATGCGTGCAATGATAGAGATGAATTAAAGAATTTTTGATTCATCAATTGCAACGTAAGATCAGCTATGCGGAATACAGTGCATTAAGAAACAAGAAAAATTCGTGTCATTAGTGGTTGACGTCTTAAGAAATTCTCTATAATGTGATTGGTGAGATGGCGACTGGAATATAAAGCAGGATGGTTGAGTTTTTTAAACAAATTATGCAGTATCTTTATATATTCATGATGAGGATATATTTCTACATATATATTATACTAACTTAGAGCCTTTACCAAAAACGTCATTTACCTAACCTTTTTACTTTTTCCCAATACGTAGTATAGAGAAAGTATTGTATTCGCAAAAAAATTCGACCTCCAGATTTCGACGGAATCAGATGTTTTGGGGCCCATAGAGCTTGTTTTCGCTATTTTTAACCGGAAGTTGTTGTTTATCCAGAAATAGAAGTTTTTCATACTTATCTCTGTCAGAATGCAATGTAGGTATATACAATTATGTACCAAAGTAATAGATAATGTTTTCTACAAACGTTGTATGAAACATTTTCCTGTAACACTCATTGTTTTGGAGTTATTTTTATATTACCGGCATAAGCTTCCGTTTTCAATAAATATGGAGAAAGTCGTGTGTTGGCCACATCAGATTCTTTTGGTATGGACCCCTAACATGTAGAGAAAATGTATATTGATCCTTGCTAGATTGATTCGACCTCAGAAGGTCGAAAAATCCCAATTTTTTTTAATAAGAGCAAAATCTGTGAGATTCTAAAATTCTTTCAGGCATTTCCTTAAAGATTGAAAATCAGTACATAGATAAGGGGTCGTCCATTAATCACGTGATGTTTTTTTGGCAACGTTTTAACTCCGCCCTCCCCCCTTGTGATAGGTGGTGAGGTTTTAAACTAACCCCCCCCCCCTTACCCAAAATCACGTGTATTTTTTGGTACAAAGTATCTTAAAATTTTTAGAAGATTATCTTTAAATACAGGTATAATCTAATTTAATTCTGGAAAATTAAGCACCGTGATAAAAATTTCCATTAAGGTTGCAGGTTGTTTCTGGCTGGCATAAAATAATAAATGAAAGGTATAATCATATGAAAAACATAATTTTACTGCTACATGAATATATATTTAATTAACCTCGGACCACAGATTAGTGAGACTTTCTTCAACACTAACAAGTGGTAAGCATCTTGCAAGCCAGGTGTTGGTACTGTG
The DNA here is from genome assembly GCA_947579665.1 of Sympetrum striolatum. NCBI lineage: Eukaryota > Metazoa > Arthropoda > Insecta > Odonata > Libellulidae > Sympetrum > Sympetrum striolatum. Next base: position 103,271,471 of record OX388341.1, on the reverse strand, counting down.
CTTTCTTGAAGATCAACGACGGTCTCATCAAGCCACTCGGCGTCATCATTTTCACGCACTACGCTGAGAATCTCTCTCGATCGTCGTGTGAGGATCATTAAATTCTTTCTGAGCCACACTAGGATTTTTCCCTTCTTATACTCTGCAAATAGGTCTTTATACAGATCTCCTAGTTTAGACATTGTTGCATTGTTTTAAGGGAAAATATACACGGCAATGATTTACGCATGTTTTCGGCGCCAAAATCACGGACTTACTGGCGACTGGAAAGCCGAGCCGGGAGGCCGTTTTACGGTTTAGAAATCGCGCGCTCAACGAAAAAATAAATACACGTGATATCTCACTGCACCCCCCCCTCCCCTTTGTATTTTTCTTGATATTTTCCATAACACCCCACCCCCTTTTCCACGTGATTAATGGATGATCCCTAATGGAGAGAAAATCAGTATATAGATGGGTTTTCTATTGCGTTTTATTTGCTACGAAAATTCCTTTCATAGAGAAATAGGAGTGAATTAAATTACTCGGGAGAGTAAATATTACTTACAACCATTGATTTCTGTAATACATTTTCCCTAACCGTCGGGCATATTTTTAAATTTAATATTCAGTATGAATCAGCTTGAATAATTTTCCTCGGCTTTCAATTGAACTGTATAACTTTAGAATTCAAGGATCAAGAGGGTTATGTAATTCAATTCCTAAGCATAAAAATCACATTTAAATAGTGAATCCATTTGAATTATCATATGCATTTAGACATATGAGTGAAATATTTTTGGGTTTTCAGGTTATAAATTAAGAGATATCCTGAAATCATAATCAAGCAAGGAAGAAAAAAAATAAAAATTATTCAATATATCTTGAGCTTAAAATTTATCTACTCTCTCAAATTCTCTGATTTCCTTGGAATGGTATGGGATAGGATTCATGACTTATCATGATTCGAAGTTTTACTTCATTCCTCACGGTCACATTGAGTATGGTAATATATTGAAAGCGTTTTGGTCAGTAAGAATACGAAACTTAGCGTTTAGTTGCGATACTTTTCGGAAGGAACAACAGATAAGATATTCGTAGATATTGAAAAAATAATGATTTGAAAACATTAATACGAGCATAAATTAGTTGATGGTGATGCAATTTTTGAAATGTTATTTTACTGCGCAAGCCCAATTTGATACGCAGCCATTGAAGGCCTCGCTTCTCGAGAAACGCATACACAACCACGCTGATTTGATATATGTATTAAATGTAAAGAACTTGATTTGGCTCCCTCTGCGTACGCGTAAATCATCATTTCTTGTTCGAAATAATAAATCAGACTGCAATAAATACTTTTTGACAATGAGCTGAAGTCATGTATCCGGGTGTGAATAATATGAACTTGGAGCAAATACCAATGTCTGAAACGATTTGAATGATAAAGAAAACTCCCTTCCCTATGAAACGGTTGATTAATCAAGCGTTTAAACTATTGCAGTTACCGCTTTACGCTGCCAGAATCATAAATCCTAAATTAATTTAGATTAGTCGAAAAATCATTGAGGGAAAAATTTTTAATAATCGTTATAACATATGTTAAATGACAATAGTAATCGAATCGACGCCATCATCAGACTGAGTAATTCAAGAATAAATAGGAATTTAATACTGAAAGGCTTTCGTTTAGTGAATGGTTGGAGGTGCTATATTTTTATTATACTATTTCCAAGACCTTATATGACTATGTATAATGAAATAAGTTGAAGATATATTATATTATTCCTAAGTTTATTAATAATTCAAATTCACGATTTATGAAAATATTAAATTTTAACTTTTCTATGGCACTCTAACTTGTTGAAGGAAAATTTATTGTAAATATAGTTATCAGTTAAAAGTATTTGATTGAAGAATTCGGAGTTTTGATACCTTGTTTTAAATTTTTTGAAATATTATTATTTTAAAGATTATCTCAACAAGAAGTTTAGCATTTAACTACTTACTAAATCTCATTCAATGAATCAATCCAGTTTTGAGGCAACAGATTATGCAAGGTTTTATTAACAGTATTCAGAAATTGGGTGAATACACACTTACCTTATATGTTATAATTTTAATAAAAAAATAGTTACCAATTCCAATAAATTTTAAGTGCACTGTTTGGCCATCGAAGCAGCGGCAGTATATGCTCACAGTCTTTTACAAGTGACTTGGCGTCTCTTCCTGAGATTTCCATTTCTTAGAAGAATTGACCTATGCGTTTTGTATTACATCATAGCTTTGAATATTGGTGGTCATACAAATTCTGCTTCGCCAAAGACGATAAAGCGTGGATTCCTATATTCGTTAATTCATTTAGTCCGAGGTCGATGTTGTTACTGCCTCCGAATAGTATTAGGGCCGATGTTGATGCAATTGCCTCATGTCGCGTGATTAGTGGGCGCAATAAAAATATGTTTTTGATGATTGCTTTCAGAAAATTGGGAAGCATTACCCTGAATTAATAAGGAAAATTTAATTTATTCTTCCGAGCCAAAATACTATAGTTCAATCGCGTCGTAAATCTCAGTTTTCACTACGTGAAGCATTCCTTTTTACATATAAATATCCAGTTAAAACGGTCGCTATATTTTCCTTGCTCTGATCGCGAATAAATCTGGTCAAAGAAGGAACCTTACGTCTCTCAGTCCCGAATCTTAGCCAAGAAGAGTTGTTCCAGGACATGGCATTTCGCCACCTCTTACGTCAACGACGTCTCTTCATTCATCAAAAATGGCATTTCTTCAGGGATGAGACGGTTGCGGCCTATTAATCCACAACATAAAACGAGTGTTATTATTCTTAAATTCGAAAACCTCATATATAAGTAGAGACGATGACGGTAATACATTTATGAGAGCTATTGGGCGAAAAACATAGGAGAATTGTTTTTTTTATTTGGTTATACATTTTCGATTGTCGGTAACAGGAACAAAACTGAAGGATGGAATATAAAGTAGCGCACTTTCAGATAGTCTAGAAGGGTAATATTGCTCATTCTTATACCATGAACGAAGTACAATGGACCCAATCTCCCTAATATTGGAGATTAAATGCTCACTTATGTAAATCCTCAGGTGAATGGCACAGTTAAGTGATCGCACGTCCTTTTATCCATGATTCCACTAAAGGACAGATAATAATAAAGTAACTCTCAACAGTTTTATTATAATTTAATCTGAAATATAATTTGTCAATTTCGGTTAATAGGTGATAATAAGTAAGGGTAACACTGCTCACTAAGGCTGAATTTTGACGAATTTAGGTTTTTTTTTTAATCGGTCTGACTCGTTTTTTATATTGATTGCAAAGAGTCCAGCGGACGTTTTATGCATAATGTAGCTTTTGTTTTTTTCCAAGGTAGAACTTTGGTCAATAGACATTGTGATGAGGGCGAAGGGGGTGATTCGATGAAGATGAAGGTGAGCTTAAATCACTTACTCACCCATGAACTTAGAGCAATTTATAAAACTATCATTGTATAAAATCCGTACTCTTAGAAAAAATAAGATTTATGTTTTACTCGTATCTGACACCATGATGTATTGATTTGTATCAATCTGTTGGGGTATATAGAAACTTCTAACGGAAGTTATACAAAGATGCTCAATTCTCTTGTGTTTGAAATCGATGTATCCCGCGTCGTCTTCGCCCTCCTCGTCTTCGTATGTCTGCCATCTAACGGTGGAACGGAGAACTGCCAGAGTATATTCCGTGGGTTCAAAGGACGCGGTAATCTCGGAACCACTTCGAGGAACAAGGGAAGGGAAATGAACATTTCCACTTTCTCGTAACTAAATATACCCTAAACATACGATTAACCTGTTTCTTGTGTCGTAAGTATGAATGACAATCAATTTGTGGTGATGGAATAATATTTCATGTACAGCAAAGGCTTGAAAGAAGATGTAAATCCGTTATTCTGGTTCATAGTAAGGGTATAGAATGGATAAAATTTAAAAAATGCAATTGAGAACGTTCATTTGACGTTTTATAAAATATAGAATGAGATGTTAATTTTCATTTCTTAATCTCTTGTATTATCAGTTTTGCTTCATCTTAGGCACATAACCCACACGACTATTTCATATTGTGATTTAACCGTAAAATATGTTTTCAAAAAGACATGAATGAATTGGAAAAAAACAGTATAATTGCGGTGATTGCGTATTATGAGTACCCTAACTTAATGGTTAGCAAACAAGTAAACACCTAAATACATCCCTGGATTATGGGATCGCACATAGTAAAACTTCAATAAATACCGGATGATCTTTTTTATGAATAGAGAATAGTGACCAAAATGTAAGTAATTTACAATAGGTATTATGTTAGAAATATTTTTCGAACGTTACTTATTCGATGTTACATATTTCACCAAAAATATTTGGAGGTTCTTTTTTTTCCTCAACCAAAAGATATTTACAGGCATATCCGTTAAAAATGTTTTATAATGTGGTATTTTATGCCTCTTCCATTATTAAAAAGTCAGAATTAACATCACACGAATTAGATCTTATAAGCTGTTATTTTCGTTAGTAGTTTTAAACCACTTTCCACGCTAAAATAATAAAAAGGGGGTGTTACTTGAAATAAAATGTTAACATTAACAAAATTCATAATTTATCAGTTTTTCTTTCTGTATTCAATTAATGTAGGGAAAAGTTCGAATAAAGGTATTGAAATATCGGTTATTCTAGTAGTTACTTGATTTCTACTGTTTTCTCACCGGGACTCCTGGTAACCTCGTTACTGTGATTTTAACTTCATCGTGAAAGATTTTTGACTCTTTGTTAGCCGGGCAGGGTGGATGTGTACCCCACGCCACCAATTTTATGACGTTCGCACCTCTATTTTGTAATTTAATTGTAATTAACTTAATTGTAATTTTTTCTTTATCTTTAATAATTTAATCGCCGGTCTACCGTTGCCTTCCCGAGGGTCGAATTTCAATCTTAAAGGTTTTTAGTCGATTGAATAATATAAGGAATATTTTACAATGATTCATCGAAACATAGCGTTTGAAATAATATAATATGATAAAAGCGTCGGAATGCCTTAACAATATCTGCAAGATTTTTTCTTTGAAATAATTTCATTAGCTTAAGTAGTTTCATATTTATTCTTTAGCGTGCTTTGAATGGGTTTCCTAACATATCAACACCATAAAATCTTGAAGTTATTAATATGAAATTAATACCACATTACTTTTTTCCTCACAACAGCTTGTGAGAAGTTAAGTAATTTGTCTGTCTGTCAACAATACTTATAGTACTTTTATCAAGAACTTCTATTCCAGAGCACAACATAACGCGTTCGTCATGCCCTATTTGTTATCCTATCGCCCGATTAATGCAGTCCCAGTTTCGATCTTCTGTAGGATGGTATCCATTAGAGGTCAGCATGGGCCGAAAATTTCAGCCCGAGCCCGGCCCGTTCGTCTTTGAGCCCGAGCCCGACCCGGCCCGAACGTAGATGCAAATTTTCGTTCTAAAGCCCGAACCGAGCCCAAACTTTCGATAAATCGCCCTGTAATAAATTGTTGTGAATTGTAAACAAATACATTTATTTTAACCTTTCACGAAGACCGAGCAATTTGTTTAAGCATTGCGTTACTACTTTAAGAGGCCTTTGCCACTATGCAAGAAACTAACGCTCTTTAAGAACGAACAATTCTCTCCTTCCCGAATTTTCCTTGGGCCCAAGCCCGGCCCGAGCACGGCCCATGCAGTCCTCGAGTATCCATTGGTGAGAAAATAGCCTCAGCTGTCAAATGTATTTAAAAAGCTTCTTCAACAAGATATTAGTTGTTGATAGCCCGAAGTCAAATAAGATAGGGAGATAACAACTGTGATATGTATTAATAATTTCTAGCAAACTCCATTTAGACATTTAAGTCTATCACGAAATAGAGGACATTAGAAAATGAAAAATACTTTACCGTAAGGAATTGAAAAGGATTCAGGTACTTAAGAGCAGGAAAGAATAATAAATGAAACAATAAACAATAACTTACACAGATATAGTTAAGCTTGATCATATCAGATTAGTCGGGTTGGGTTGGAACAAGAAGTTGGGAAGCATGGATTTGATCATGCTCGCCGTGAATCCATCCGTGACTATTACCGATTTCATATGCAAATGTATTTAAGGAGAGAACTCGTTGATGTTTATTGCCGTCTGAACTACTATTCCAGAAACATAACCCGATATTGCAGGTTGCATACGTTCAAATATTTCGTCGAGTTTCCGATAGATGGTGGGTCTGTGCTATCTTGCTTACTCTTTCGCTAAAGCCGTTTTCAGGCCCGTGTTTTGGTATATGAGAAATAAGTCCAACCTTCATGTCCAACTGAAATCGTTCTCTAATTGCATAGCAGGAAATTTTTGAGATTTTTGTGCTTCCGATTACGTTTAGAAGTTAGTGATATTTTTTTATGATATGGAAAATTTGTCTTGGAATTAAAACTATGGCTTTAGAATTCTAGAAACATCTTCTATACTATCAATTAGGGTTCCACAAATCGGAAATCTTATTTATTGCTTATTTATTTAATCTTACATCACACACCCCCCACGCTCTATGTCAATTAGTTATTTTTATTGTAAAGGGAATGAATCTGAGATCTTGATACAGTCGCGACGATGATGCTGCAAACTTTTTCATACTGAGCAAACAAAAAGGAAATCAATTTCTGCTCAGTAAACATGCTTGTGTTTAATACATCTTGTCGAGATCCCGTCTCGTACGATTGGAATCCATCAGATTGGATTTTATTCCGAGATAACCCATTGTAAATAAAAAGGGATGGAATGCCAATTTGAAACACAATCTCTCACTTACTATTCATTAATTGAAGAGGAGATTACATTTCAACAAAAATCGAAATAATTGTGGATTCACTTTCAGCTGCATGTTCATCAGGTCCACCAAACCTGCATATAGTGAGTGTATGAAATAGAGATAAATCTCACGCTTTTATCTTGGCCAATGTTTCTCAATATCTTCTGTTACTTCTTTTCGATAGTTATCAGAATTAGAGGTTTAAAATCTCAAATAGCCGTTTTTGTTGGCGTTCCTCTTCTCATTCCCAGGTATTCTGAGAAAACAAGAAATGACACCGCACTTTGTTTTTTCGGAATACCGGAGAATGAGAAGAGAGACGCCGACAAAAACGGCTATTAGAGACTTTAAACCTCAGATTCCTTAACAGCCGTGTCTCAACTTTCCTTTCTTCACAGTTATCAGAATGTTATTCCTCCGTTCCTAAGGCCTTCAACGGCCAGAAAATGTGCGCAAAACCTTGAAATTCTCATAAAGAATTCAACCCTCTCTTTGAGAGTCAAAATTTAGGAGGAATGGGAATCTGTTAATCTAGATATTGAACCTTTTTTTAAGAAAACATCTGCAGGTATGTAAGAAAAACTTGAATAGAGTATCCAAAAAATTGAAATATTATTATATGCAATAAGATGAAATATAAAAATATTGTTTTGATCCTGGAAATAACATTACGAATTGGTTAACATTAATTGTAAAGTCGCCTACTTCCATATTATCATCCATACTTTGGTAGCTGATTAATAACACATAAGAAAAATAAATGGATTAAAAATAGTTTTGATGAAATATCTTCAACAACTGAGGTTGTTTTGGACCTATCTTTGCCCCTACCGAAAATCGAACAAGGGACCATCTTTCTCTAAGACGAACACTTTATCCGCCTGGGTATCATAGATAAGGGATATCTTTGATATTTTTATAAATAAAAGCGATAGTAGAATGATGAAAATATCCCGGTAAATGGAAATTCTGATAAGCAAACATCACATAGAATCATATGTACACATTCGATTGACGGTAAAAGGAGAAAAACTGAAGGATGGAATATACTCGTGAAGTAGCACACTTTCAGATAGTCTAGAAGGGTAATACTGCTCATTCTTACACCATGCACGAAGTACAATGGACCCGACCTCCCTAACATTGGAGAGTAAATGCTAACTTATGTAAATCCTCGTGCGAATGGCACGGTTAAGTGATCGCACGTCCTTGTATCCATGTTTTCGATTCCACTAAAGGACAGATACTTCTAAAGTAACTCTCAACAGTTTTATTATAATTTAATCTGAAAAATAATTTGTCAATTTCGGTTTAAAAAATATTCAAATAAATTTTATTGAATTTTTGTAGTAAAACCCTGATTGCGTAATTGCTCCTTATCGTTGCATGGAATTCAATTCATCATTCTGAGGGACCCTGTAATGTGGATAAAGTTCTCTCGGGTTGCAAGCCGGGTGGTTTCTTCGATGTAAGTAAGTAAGTAAGTAAATTTAGTAAGTAAATTAATTCCATCTTAAAGAGAATACAAACAAAATTTTAAAAAATTATTCAACATTATGATGGAATTAGGTACCCCATAGGTAAAACCTGTTTTGGGGTTACCATCAAACTAAAGTACACGGATGGCTGGTGCTGATACATACAAAAAACATAAAAAAAGTAAGTGGTTTAACAAAAAAGAAAGAATACATTTGTGTGTTCTTTACACTTGTTCTTAAAGAAAAAAAGTAATACCTGTAAATTTTACAAAAAAAGAGAGAAAAAACCAGATAATATAATTATAATAACCAAAAAATCATATTAAAAAAAATCTATCAACAATTTCATTTGATAATAACCACGACTTGACTAACTGAAGAAACTTATAACAACGTTTCTCATTTTTTATTTCTTTAGGCAAAAAATTAAAAATTTTTGGTCCCATATAAACAAAAGACCTTTTAAAAATAGTCAATTTCGGTTTAATTAAATGTACATTCCCTTTTCTTAAATTATAATGAATTGAACTATCTCTCGACGTTTCGGTCCCTGTCTCTGGAACCAACTTCAGAAGCGAATTGGTTCCAGAAACAGGGACCGAAACGTCGAGAGACATCGAAGAAACCCGACCAACCCGACCCGAGAGAACTTTATCCACAATAGTCGCCGGGAAAGCACCAGTTCCTTTCTGACCCTATAATAAATTGTAACAATTCAAGTAAAAATACTCTTATATACTATTCTGCTAAACATGCAAATTTTACTCTTTCAGTAAATACTAAGCCTCATTTAGTTTTTATCAAAAGTGATCTGTAGCATAAAGGAATAGGAAAGGGTATTTCGATAGAGACAGAAAATTCTGAATCAACGTAAAAAAAATGTTCACTTAAATTTTCAGGCGATTTAGACATTAAAATTCACAGAAACGGGCGAGATATGGTGGAAATCCATCATGCGAAATGAAGGAATAGGTTGGTACTTTTTCCACAAACATTTATGTAATAGAATTACCGGTTTCAACGGAGGACCGCCATCTTCAGGTACAAGTTATAAAAATCAAACAAATATATATATACCAACAAGGAAAATTTACCATAGTATATCGTAGTACTATTAAATTTTTATGGAAAAGTAGCAATCTTTTTCTTCATTTCGCACGATTTAGATATTCATAATTAATGATATAATGGTTAACTTTCCGGCAGAGCTTAATTGTTTGCTAATAACGTTTTATTATTGAAAGGAATTATATCTAAAATGTTGCATATTTGAATTATAACTGAAATTTCTCTTTAATCCAGGTAATATGAAATGTAAGTCGCTGTTAACTTTCTGTTTTACTTCATCATGGGCTTAATTTCATAAGCTAATGGGTAGTGAAATCTTAACGTTTAGCTTCTCATCTCTAAGGTATATCATATTTATGGCATCGCAAATTGCAAGTACGTGCCGCTCCTACACTACCATTAACAGGACCGGAATTAAGCAAAAATCCGCTTATATAATGCGAAGGTCCGCGAAAATCCGCAATCCATTGAACGGCCGAAATTGCAGCAATTCCGCTAATCCAGTCTTAATTAATATGCCCATCCAAAACTCCGAATTATTGTTCCAATCCGCGCGGTGATGAATCAAAGGATTAATTACATCCGTTTGCTAAACAAAGCGATGATTGATTTCGTACGGTCATCGCCGATCCTTACGACGAAAGAGATACTCGGATATGATGAAAATTTCAAGAAATATTCGTCAGTATTTTCGTGCGTTTCGTTAGATCAAAGAAGATAATTGGTACGAGTGTCATATTTAATGGAATACCAATAATACTCGCTGGATTTGTTTTTAAGGTATCGATTCATCCAGATGTAGGTCATCAGGTAGGTATTTTATACATTTAGGTATTATGCTTGTGTTTTGTGTTTATTTATGTAAATGAATTTGTGTAGCAGAAAATAGATTCTTCGTGTCGCTAATTTAATGGATTTAATCAAAAATGCAAACATTTTCTTATTAATGATATCTGATTATTTAAAATTCCTGATTAATTTTAAACTGATGCTATGGAAAAATGACTTGCATGAAATTTCAATTGTTAATTCTATAAAAACGAATTCGAATAAATAATAATATTTACGATTTATTTTAAAAAACATTTGCCCATACTTAATTGATTACCGGAACATCTCTCTTCCATGGTAATATTTCCTCTCCACAAAGGAATAATGCTGTTGTTACAAAAAATCACCTTCTATTTAGACTACGAACTTCGTTAAAGGCAAAAATGAATTTAATTATCAGCATACAAGTACATTTCATGCTTCTTACCGATTTTCATTTAATTATGAACTTGACATTGTATCTCTCTTTATTACATAAAATATTGTATTCGTAAGGTAGTATCATCCTTAAACTTAGAATTAGAAGCCAAAAATGCTCTTAGATTTCCATAACTAAGCTGTTCTAAAAGTTCTATTGACGAAGAATATCATCAGCAAGGAGTCTTTCAGAAATATCTATTTTAAAACTTACGTGTCAAGAATGACTTTCAGCATACATAACAAGACAGCCGAGTCCTGTTTCTTTTCGCGGGAATCCTCACACTCCGTGCTCCTGACGGCCATTCTTTCGATTGACAGTTTGGTTTGATTTCATGAGCAACATAAAGCTCAAAATATTTCGTAATGCTATTCACATCGTAGCATCGGAAAAGACAGTGAATACGAATCTCGGAATCGAACCAGATTTCAAGAGGAACGCTTTATCTTTGAAGAGAACCGGAATTGTTTTCCTTGTCGAAAGCAGGCGTCCGAATGCCTTTCTCCTCGAAATCTCTCCGAGCTGGAACACCTCTTGCCCGCTTCTCAACTCCGCTTCCAGGAAATGTGCCGCGCAGAGAGGTCGACTCTCTCCCTCTCCTCTCCTTACTCCGAAATCCGCGAGGGGGCGTTTCCTCACTCTTCCCGAGCACACCTCCTGAGAAGTGATTCGCGCCCAAGACCCATAGTCTCACTCGAGGAGTACTACAGGACGTTCTAGTCCCTCCAAGTGAGGGTAAGGGGTTCGAGGAGTGCTCCCTCACTTATCTGTGATCCTCACGTTTCATGGTCCGAGACCTCCTCCGGGCCCATGTCTCCCTGAAGACAGAATTCGTCTCTTTTGTGGAAAAACGCGAATCTCCGTGTGTTGCGCGCGCCTCGGGAGAGATGCCTTTCGTAGTTTTGGGGCGAACCGTCGGAACAGAGAGAGCGCTGCTTAGAATTGCCGATCCTCTTGAAACGCGATGTAGGAAGATCAGCGATTTTCCTTTATTCTTGATCAACTAAACTGTTTTCTTTTCCTACTTTTTTCTTCGTAGGTTGGCGTATGTTGATAATCAGCTGAGTTCGTATCATTTAGCATATTAATTCCATTTAACTCTTATTAATTGATTCTGGTTCGGCAATTAAAATTTTCCGCATGACTATCTTGGACGAATCGAATGCTCTTCTTCCATAATTACTTGTGACCACCAAACATATACTTTTTATTATAGGTCACGTAAATTAAATCGCTGGAATGCTTCATTTACAATTTCGAAGTCAGTGATAATTTGTATTTTCTTATGAATATGATACAATAAAAAACTCCGGTAGCCATTTTTGTCGGCGTTTTTCTTCTCATTCACCGGTATTTCGAGAAAACAAGAAAAGACACCTCACTGTTTGAGTGTTTTCGGAATACCGGTGAATGAGAAGTGGAACGCCGACAAAAACGGCTATTGAAGATTTTAAACCTCTAATTCCTTAACAGCCGTTTCCCTATTTTCCTTTCCTTAGCATACATTTCAATTAATTTCAATTATATTCTTGCTACATAGAAATCGATATGAAAAACTTCATTTAATTGGCCATACGTATCTCGTTAACTAACTAAAATTGGTTTTGGGTATTCTTTAATAAGTTTGGCGAGACGACTAGATCCATCGATTTCGGTTAGAGAGGATTACTGAATGCTTGTTTAAAAACTCCCTGCGATTTTAACTCTTTGGTGAATACCTTGATATTGCAGTAATTTATATATCCCGTGCGTTGGGTGTTTAGTTGTTTTCCCTCTAAAGAAATCATCATTATTAACTCATGAATTCTTTTTATTTAGTAATATATAAATAGAATTATTCTTTAACATAAACTTTAGTTTGTGCATAAAGTCTATTTAATCATGGCTGTAGCCATACTATTCCTTATCGATTTCGCATGAAATTACCACCTTCAGGAGAGCATACAAATGTCTGCACGTGATTCCAGAATGTATGCAGTGTGTGATTAGAGTTGGTGGTCTCTAGAAGAAAAAAATGCCGAAATATAACAGAAAATGAATATATGGTTGGAGCATGATAATACAAATAATCTCCTCCACTCTGCAGTGTAGGGATACCATTATGACTCTTATCCTCGGTGTGGAGCTTTCCTGATTTATCAATTTATAAGAGATTAAGGGAATTAAGGATTAATATTGAAAGGGGTTTGGAGGTAAGCAAAATTTGGAAACAAAATTTGGCGGAAACTTTAAATGGAGTAATTTCTATTCAATAACTCTCATTACAATTTTATTGATAACATTGGGTCGACAGTTGAGATCATTTCTAGCATACTGGCCCTCACCGGGAATCGAACTGTGGCCGTATTCTCCGAAGGCGAACTCTCTACTTGTTTGGCTATCCGCGAGGCCCGCCACTTATTACATGATATGATATGGATGATGTACATACAAATATAAATGTATAAAGTCTATTTACAAGGTTCAAACAGTTCTTTCTGTCAGTGGAATACTCGTAGTATTCTTAAAATTTACTTTTATCTTACTCGTATTTACCATCATGATTTTATGGCGAAATATTTGATACCAAGAAAGAGACCGAACGGAGAGAGATTATTTTTTTCCACGCCTACATTTTTATTCTCGAAAGGGTTCATTAACTTTAAAATTTCGCAACCACAACTGACTCAGGAACACTTTTCTTCGGCGTATTTCCTTTTGAAGTCGAACCTTGTCATCTACCTGCATGCATGCATGCTCCCTAAGTTTTTCAATTCTAAGAGCAATCATATAAATATAGTCAATTCAACTTTATATCTGGACTAATAACATTTTTAAATTGCAATTTGTGTTTGCAAGGTTTTTACCAAGTTACCAGGGTTGAGAACTTACGTGAGTGCTTGAAATAGTTAATGCTGGGGGGAGATGGTCGGAGTTGGGGGAAAGGAGAAATAAGCATAAACTGTAAATGTTTTAAAAGTTGTTTAGCTCTCTGAGTTCTTTGTAATATTATCTTGAGTACGGAATGCTGTTACGGTGGAATTCCAATTTCTCATTTGAAGCTTGGAATATACATTCGGAGAATGTTGAACGCGTATATTGGTCTTTCTTGAGTGTTTTAATTTCAGACGTGTGATTTGAACCGAAATATTCAGGATTTTTGTCGATAAAATTTTTCCTCCGTCGACTTTTCTCCGGTTATCGCACGTGAACAGCTGGAGTATCCGGGCGCAGCCCTCTAAACCAAATTTTGAGATCATAACATTTTAGGAAAAACTAGGTTAAGTAAACGTATAGAATGAGCGAAATGCAGGCAGGCCTACGAGGCAAACGTTAAATACCGAAACGAGGCCTCCTATTGATCCATTTTTAAAGCTCACGAAATACACACCATTTTGAGCTTGAATCTACATCGCTATATTTAGAGAGTAGATTCGCATTTGGTGAGAAGGTGAGAATATTTTTGAGTAACGAAAAAGCTATTTGCATTGGTGATAAATATACAAAATAATGTAATGTATTCCTTCAAGGTGAATCTGGAGTGAGTTGAAATTCTATTTTTTATAATACACGGAAAAATTTAATTTTATCCCATATATTTTTATTTCCTTTTGATAGACATAAATAATCTCATTATAAATATAATACCCATGTTTTATTTTAATTAAGTGATGAATCACTGTGGTCTATGATGATTTTTAAAGCTAGAAATATCAAGAAATGAAATAGATATTTTTTATTTTCCCAATTTCAGGTAATAGTTTAGGAGCCGTAGTTGTTCACCTTTATTATTCTACTGGAAGATAATAGTAATTTTATTTTTTATCATTCAATCACTTTATTATCTTTTTCGTGTTTCTGAGATTTAATTCATCACTTTCTTCGGCATTACATATAGAAAATAGAAAGAAAGGAGTTTGAAAGTAGATGCTGTACTTAATGTAATTAAGTGGATTTAATATTTTTATGTCATGTATTATTTGGATTTTTGAAAAAGTGACGATGTGAAAACGACGAAGTGACATTTTGGCCTGAAAAGTAACATTGTTAACTGTGAAATGGAGTTTTTGTGATTAGAGGATATATGTGGTGTTGTGGTGTACATTTTTTGGCGGGGGATCCGGGGAGATGTCTACAAATTAGATCTTTCAGTGTTACGGTGTTTGAATATTGTCTGTGGGTAGTGATGTAATTTCTGGAATATTTTTTTGATTTAAGTTGTTCACGGAAAATGGTTGGGGCTGCCACCGGAAGATATTATACTTGCAGCATAAATAATAAAAAATAAATAAATATCCTTTTAACTTTCATAGATATATTTTCTGCAATGTGTAAAGTGGCATAAGATACTATAAGTATATAAGATACAATTACAATTCATCTTTTTTCAATAGTTTGGGTTCCACTACATAAACAATGCTAATGAAAGAAGTGCTTCAATGAAAAGTTCTCTGGTGATGTAATATCCGAGTACAGATTTCCTAACCCCAACTCCAGGGTGCGTGAAGAGAAAAATCAATCAAATGCTTTGGGCGATGTTTATCTCGGAATATTGAAAAAGTGTTAGTTAAGCCATTTTATATTCATTTCTGTGAACTTAACGCTTTTTGTTCAACGCAGGTTAGGATATTTCGGAAATACGGATCACTTTTCGGAGTCAATGAAGCTTGGACGGGGACTACGGATAAAAAAATATTTTCCTTGCGAGAATAAAGAGAAAAACCGAAACCACTGAGTCGGATACGCGAAAGCGGATTTTTATGGCGGGGGAAATAAAATCGGAATAGCAATGGGTACGCTAAGACTACTTCAAGTCTGGCGGGATCTTAAGCTCACGGATTAAACTTGTGTAGGAATCTGGGGGAGGGGGAAATATTGGGAATATAGAAGGGGAGGTTGAAAAAAATGAGAGAGGGTCATCAATCACCCCCTCTATCTCGTCCCATTCGACCGTCACAACGTTTGGTGGCGCGATCAGTTCTTGATGTCGTTCCTGAATTTTTTCATTCGCTCCCCATCGACTATTACCCCTCTGTGCCCCACGTTCATCATCTCTCACTCAAAGAGCTCTCCTTCGATGCAATATTCCCTCTGTATCTCCTTTCATCTCTCCCGTCATTTTTCTTATTTCATCATTCTCTCCTTTTCTCAATTTTATTCTGCCTCATCTCACCCTTTTCTTCCCTCTTCCACTCAAGCCTAAAATCCATTTATTCTCCACTTTTTAACGCCATCTTCTTCATCAACTCTCCATTTTCCATCTCTTTTCAGACTCATCATTCCTCTCTGTCCTTCTCTTCTTCCTTTATGTTCTACTCTACCTCGTTTCCGCCACTTTTCCTCCTTTTTTTCTCACCACCCCGCCGTGACTTCAATCCTTCCCTTCGAGTATATCTTCAACCTCTTATGGATTTTGCTAACTTTCCTGCGATGCGTGTCAAGCCTCTTTGACAAGTATTTTGGATTAAGCTTGGAACTACTTCCTTGTTTACTAATTAACCTTACATCAGCATTTTTTGATTACGGTTTCTTTCTCTGAAGGGAATTTTCTCACAGTGAATTCATCCCTGACGTAGAAACAGTTACTGTTAACGTTTTTTGGTTATTTTCCCTGCCAGAGTATCAGTAATGCAACTCTTCCCTCTCTCTGCAGCTAAGTGCCATTGACAGTTTAATTTTCCTTGGATCAAATTTAGTTCATATTTAATAAGTCTTTGTTTCATAGTAAATAAAAATACTGAGTAAATAAACGATGTAATTTCAAGAGCAAAGATGCATGGGTCGTCCTCACAAAAGCCGAAGGCGACTGAGGGATTATCTTAATTTACATTGAGGTGAAGTTCATGCGCTATACTTTATAATTTGCGTGATATATTTTTCGATTTTAAATGGCACTAAAATTGGCTACATTTATTCGAAATTGCAAAGTATTTTATACCAGCAATATCTAAAATTGACATAAAAATTATCTAGTAAAAGTAATTCCGTTGGTATTACTTATAGGCAAAATTGACTTCAGTTTTCTTGCAGTAGGAAAAAAGGGATAATAAAATGAAAAGTATCTTCATAACGAACAAGTTAAAGTATTAATATGTTAAGATTATTTTTATAACATAATTTACAAACAAACCATTATTCGGATTTATTATCTTTGCTTTAGCATCTGTTTTCATATGTAATAAAGAATTATGCCTTGATTTGGTAGTGGAACACATTTAATAATAATAATAATAATGCCGTCTTATTTTTTGGGCGAATTTTAGCCTAGGAAGGCTATTCCTCCAATTAACCCCTTTTTATTATTTTTATTCCTTTTTTTGCACTTTTTTATTAATATATCTCACACATACACACACAACATACACAGACAACCATTCCCTAACCAGAAAAATACGATTAGCCGGGATTCGAACCCGGGACCGTTAGGTTGGAGCGTTAACACGCTAGCACGTTAACCACTCCGCCACCACGGCCGGTTTAGGGAAATTTACATTTATGTCACATTTAGGGAAATAAGACAAAAGTTTATAAGTTGTCTTTACCACACGGTTTTATAAGAAATAATTTTTCTCATTTATGCTACAAATCATGTATTTTTTAAGGTAAAGAATGATAAATAGAGCTCTTTTCATGTACGGCTCAATATTAGTTTATTTCCTTGTATTTTTATTCTCTTGGTATTATTTATTTTTTCTTCTCGGCCCACTTCCCTCATATTTTCTATCTACCTTTCATGATGTATCATATCTTCTCCACTCCATTTTCTACCTGTTTTTCCTTTTCGGTAATTTTCCTCCTTTTATCCCAATCTACTTCTCTTCACTTTTTTGTCATTCCTCCACTTCTTATATCCTTCTTCACCACTTCTGCTTCCTTTTTTGCTCCGTCTCCACCGTAACAACCTTTTCGCAACAGATTTTTTCTTCCGTATTTTTTCATAACCTCTTCCTCTTTGATTTACAAGATTCTGATTTTTATCGCTGATATCACTTTATATAAACCGTTTCTCGTAAAAAAATCAACGAGATTTTCGCAAGAAAATATCCGAAGCATGAATTCTTTATAGTTCGATTTCTTACGTTACGCTTTCTTTGAAATTTTCGTTATGAGGATTGCTCGGATATGAAATCCTTTAGGAGCTATAATGTTGATATGAAATTCCCTCCAACAAAGACCTCTTTAAGATGTAGGTTTTGAGATGTTTTATGGAAATGAGAATTTGTATGACAACACGCATCATAACTTTGACAATATTATTCGAATAAGTAGGTACATTATTCTCACTTCGAAGAAACAGAATAGGGAAGACGTTATAAAATAATGGTGTGAATATTTTTGTTACGTAATATTAAATAGGATACGTATAAATTTGACTGAACAGAATTCCTCTTGTTTTTGTTTGTGCCCAGAAAGCTACCTTCTTTTGGTTTGTCAGTTTCCAGTATGGCAAACTCTAAGCTTTATCAGTCTTCTCAGAAACTCTGGAGATACTACATAACTAATTTTTACCACCTTGCAATTAGATGAAAGAAACACAGACAATGTAATCATTGTCTTCAAGGCAGAGAAGAATAATCGAAAAAAAATGATTAAAGGCTATGTGATACACGAATTATCAAAAACGCTAGGATTTCTTTCTCGTTATAAAAATTTTCAAACATTGAAAAACAATCTTTGATTAATCAACTGAATGAAAAACATTGGAAATGTAGAGAAGAGAAAATGATTTGTATGGACTGCAGAGGGAAATGTGGATAGTGATTACTCTACAAAAAAGTATTCGTTTGAATCAGTCAAAGGATATGAAGATTCAGTAGATGAAATCTCATCAGCTTTCTGATTTATATGATTTACAGAAAATGATTGTGTAAGGATTGAATATCCGATGAACTACTCCTAGAATGATGATCTCGACTGACATATAAAAATAACTTATTTAGAAAATTATAAACTTTCTGATGTTAAAATGTAAATTTGGAATAATCACTACTATTTTCAAGTTTAAAATATTAGAAACTGAAGTTTTGAACTGATTCCAATTCTAAAATATATAGTTAGGATTAAAAGGCATGCTACTATTTCTTAGTTCCTGCCACCATGTTATGATGCATGGATTATTTTCATTTGTTATTTGATACTATTTGGTACACATTTGGTGAAATATATATTTCATTTACTTTTGTCACAGTCTTGATCATGGGTGTGGTGAAATGAGAGCTACTGAGATATGAGTGGACAATTTCATTGAACAAGGTCTCTCCTTATGGACTGACTAGAAAAATGTTACTCATAAAAATCATTGCGTTTCACTTGCGTGAACATATTCCGCTTGTAGCATTATGGCTCAGTAAGGAAAGCAATGGCAAATTACCTCACTCCTCATCCTGCCTAGTGAACCTCATCCCTCTCTACAAGCTCTTAGTAGCTTAAAATTCGCAGAATCGGGCGAGATATGGTGGAAATCCATCATGCAAAATGAAGGAGATAATTGGTACTTTTTCCACAAAGTTTTTTTAATTGTACTACTGGTTTCATCGGTGGGCCGTCATCTTCAGGTACAAGTTATACAATTCAAACAAAATATATACCAACAAGGGAGAAGAGGGGAAGAGGAGAGTGGGGGAGAGGGTGAAGTAAGTGCGTTGGGGAAGATCGGAAAGGAGCGCGCGGGAGTTAGGGTAAAGGGGACGTTATCAGCGGGGGGGGAAAGGAAAGGACGAACCAGCGGTGAATGGAAAGGGTAAAGAAACTCGTTAAGCTCGGAAAAACCAGGGGAGTTTGTATGGGAAAGGATTTCTAATTGTTCCAAGAAGTTTAGACGAAGGTCTTTATAATGTGCAGGATATCGGGAGTGAAATCGGCAGCATGGTTGGGTTCTAGGAGATTTTTTGCGAAATGGGACTTCTTTGAATTATTAGCAAAGAATCTTTCATGCTCTTTTGTTGCACAGTTGTGCATGTCTTTACCATTACAAAATATTTTTCCCAAATTCAAAGAGGATTTAAAAGAAGGTCTGATAGTGTTTTGGGGGAAACGATTAGCAATGTTTTGGGAAATATTATTGATAAAGGTTATTTTACACCATTTGGGGGAATCACCATCGCCATTGGGAGCATTAAATAATTTATTAATGGCTAGACTTCTATGTTTACGGGTCAAAAGTTTGTCGACGAGAGAAGTGGGATAACCGTTGTTAGAAGCGATCAATTTAATTGTTTGGAGTTCCTTGTTGAAATTTTCTTTAGAAAGTGGGATGGTGACTAAACGATTGATGAGGGAATGAAACGAGGATAATTTCTGTGATAGATGGTGATTTGAATTAAACGGGAGGACGTGGTCTGTGTAGGAAGGTTTGCGAAAGATAGAGAAATCTAACTTCTGATTTTGGATAGAGATGGTGAGATCCAGAAAGTTTATAGTATGCTTTTTTTCCAATTCAAGGGTGAAATTGATTGAGGGATGGGGGGAATTGATGAGAGATAAAAATTGGTCAAGTTGTCGAACAGTTCCACACCAGATACACAAAATGTCGTCCACATATCTATACCAACTTTTTACAAATCTGAGAATATGCCAGGAAGAACTAAATAATTTACATTCAATATGATTCATAAAAATATCCGCTAAAATAGGTGACAGCGGAGAATCCATAAAAAGACCTTCGTTTTGTTGGTAAAATTCACCGTTAAAAAAGAAATAATTCTGGTCAGTATTACCAATTATCTCCTTCATTTTGCATCTTAGTAGCTTATTTAAGAGGGGGTGAGACCCCAACCGGGCCCCGGCCCTCGGGCTATACTTTAAAGACAGACTTTTACTTACAATGACGGAAATTGTTATTTTCTACGAGTAAAAAGAGATGATGAGCAAAACATATTATTTTTGTGAGAAAAGAGGGGAACTGTTCATAGTGTGGAGTGGAAGATTTACATAGATAGTGAACAAATAATATGGATATGGATTAAATACCGTTAAAAAGTAGTAAATGAGTAAATAGTTGTCAATATAACTAGATAAAACGACCGAGTAGTATGAAGTCTGCCAACCAATAGGGAATGGGCCACTTCAAGAGAAATGAACGAGATAAAGAAAGAAAATCACTTTGGCGTAGAAGGAAAGGAAAATAAATTGTTTCAAAGTGTTATGAAAAGTTTGAATCAAAGAATTTGTACTCAAACAGCTAGCTCGCTGGAATGGAGATGGGTATCCCTAAGAATCAATTTGATAATTTTGTCTAATACTTAAAAAATATTTGGACTGCTGTACAAGAGTAAATTTTTTTAACAATTTGATAATGGACCAAAACAATTCTGTGAAATCACCACGATCACCGCTCACTAGAGATTCCGTGTGTTTTATTATTATAAGTTGAATTAGGGCAAAATTATCATTCTCGGTTATTCAATTCAAAGATTGCCTTTCATTTGCGTAACTGTTTTTTCGTTATTTTGCGGTGTCCCTTAGGTGCTTCTTTTATCCGAAATATAATCGCCTATTTTCTTTCGTATTATTCATCCCTACGTTTCCTCCCACTCTGCTCTTATCCCCTACTTTACGCTGCCTTCCCCCCATTCTTTTCAATCTGAGCTCCTCTTTGACGGATAGGCGGTCTCCGTGGCCGTTAATACCCTGGTTTTTATGGAGCCTCGGATCGCGTTTCACCAGAGTGGAAGGCGATGCATCTGACGACGCCAATGAAAATCATTCCGCTCTTTGGACTTTCCTTTAAGCCGAGGGATGAATGGAATGAATGAGCATTTTGTTCGATCTATATTATCATTGACGTCAACTCGGACCCCAATGCAAGGAGGGCATTCCGCTTCTTTGGCTGAACCTTCATACATTGATGCACACGCGCTTGGGAATTTTCGCGAGTTTTCCCGAATAGAAGTCGATATTTTTAGTTCTTTTATGTTACGATTACTAATACTATTGGAACCGACTAGTTTCGATAGTCTTATTTTCAGTTTTGCCACGAATTTAGCTTTACTACTAGGAGCACTATAGCGTTTTGAAACTTCATTAGTAATTGCAATTTCTTGTCGTTGAATAATTTTGAATTGATGGCATCAAATCAGACCATGTACTTTATTCCACAAAAAATATGAAAGCTTTTGTAAGTTTACATTTAATCTAATTGATAATATTAGGGCTAATACCGTATTAGCCCGAATATTAGACGATATTTTTCAACCGTTTATTTTCCGTTAAAAAATCGACTCGCACTAAATTCTGAGTTTAAATAATGGAATGTAATATTAAAAAGGACATTTTCCTGCAGTGGTTGAAACGCGACTGAACGTCCGACCGAATGTTTTGATATTACTTAATTTTATTGAAATCAATGTAACCTGGGTTATTAGCTATAATTACCTAAATAAATGCTTATCTGATTGAATTTTACTTTCTTTGAATTCTTTTATTAGTTTTATTTTTTTTCTAAATATCTTTATGAAAATTTCAGAGTCGCGTTAAATTCGGGGACGCGTTATATTCGAGCTAATACGGTATATACCGTATACGGTATATACCATGTATACGGTATACGGTATATCTTGAGATTTGTCGAGTAGTTTGAGAGCTAATAAAAATGGGAACTGAAATCTTTTCGAATCATATTTCTCCTGGTACGAATGCTTTATCATCTTTATCACTTATCATTTCGAATGCAGTATCTTTTCTTCACATGCAACTTCATGCTGTGCGAAAAATTTGTGCTGCAAATTACTCTAGTATGAGTTATTCTCTCTTGTGAATTGACATCGTTAGGTTAATTAACGACCGTGTTCTTGACGCTAAGTATTGCATGAATCATTACAAATGGAAGTCTATGATTGAAACACAATCGTTTCTTCAGAAAATTTTCTGATAGATGGATTAAGCGAATTTTTACTTTCTATAAATAACAATGTTTGTGCACGTTCAAAAGTAAAAATTTCATCTAGATGTTACCGAAGGAACCTCATGTGAAATTTATTTGATGAATAAAGGAAATTTCTAATTATTTTTAATTAACTTAGTCCCATGGGATTATCAGAAAAATATATTTAAAACACTTTCAATTTAGGAAAATCACCTAAAACCTTTGTTTAATTTTAATGTAATAAAACTTCCATCAAATGAAGGTCTAACTTTAGCATTAATAAACTTAGTATCTATCCAATCAGATTTAAGAGAATTTTGCCGCTTCTTCGTTAGAGAAAGGACTGTTAAGATTTAGCCAAATTATTTCTTTGATAGAAATGACACTCAAATTAATTGCCTCATAAACATTTGAAGCGTTTATTTAGAACCAAAATATTATAGCACAATTCTCTCTCTGCTCAAGATTTATTATTTTTAGTATTCACAATACTTATTCGTATTTTCATTTTTCAGGTTAGTGTAAAAAAGATAGTTTTATCCTGGAAAAAAGCAAAATTTTCCGATTTTAAATTTTTATTCTATAGTAAAAAAATAAGTAATTAAAAATAGGAAAATACTTGGTTTATGGAATGGCATATATATATTTATTGGTCAAATAACCTAAGATGACATGAGCCATTATCGTCGATTCTCAGATGGGAAAGTAGACATCATGTTCAATAAAGAAAGATTAACGAACTATATATCAGATAAAAATCGGAGCTAGTAGTTACACTTAATAGCAGACACGTAACTAGATGCCAAGAAAAAATCATGTAACACAATCTATTTACATTGTTGGGCAATTAGTGCAAGGAGAGAGATGATGAACGTTTATAAGCAGCATTCCATCTTCGTCAAAACAGAGTTTGAATTATCAATTCCGTCCTCCTATAGCTAATTACCGAGATCATCCTTGTGAGGAATGATGTAAGAGCGACATCCGAGCATGAATTAGTGCCTTACGGGATCCCGTCGTCGCGTGTCTTGCGGCCATAATCCAGAAGCAGTTCTCGTGCGGATCGTTGATAATGCATAAGGAGAAGGAATAAGGAGGAAAGGCGTGCTCATGAGTGGAATGTAGGGAATCAGTGTAGGAGCTGTTAATGCGCTCACTTAAAACGCAAGCTCAGATTAAGGTCGAGCAAACACAATCGGTGACGTGTAATTTGCCTAGTGGGTAGAAGGAGAGCTGGAATTAAATACGCGAAATAAAAATTAATGTACGTGTAAGCAGACATGAGCAGCAATCTAAGATGAAACTTGTAAACAAACTAGGATTGGAAGATGTTTCAGATAACAAATCTGCCTGAAAAGAGTTACGAAACTAATTAAGATGAAAAGATTCTGTCAAGGAAGGTAATTATTTACTTCACCGTGTTATAAGGGCAGTCGTAAGATGGATAAGTTATGATGATTACACATTGAATTAAAGCAACAAGTAAAAGTTATTGCAAGTTGAATTTATGGATTCAATTAAGCGAATAATTTAGTAAAATATATATGTCGTGTACTTTCAAATATAATATACAAATATACAGTGTAATAACAAATCTGATATTCGTAAAAATTGATTTAAATTATTACAATGAATTGATATGAATTCTTAAAATTGAAAAATTACCATTACAGATAATTACATCTTTTCAGAAAATTTCCCTTGCTTTGTTAGATAAAATATAGCTGGTAAGAATAACCAGTTTATCTGATAGATTTTTGTGTGAGCAGTTATGCGAACCATGAAATATAGAATAATGCCATTGTTTAACCCATTCATGCAATTCCTATAATAATCCCATCTATTCTAAGGACCCTAAATTGATCTCCGAATCAATTTGAATTCCATTTGATTATTTCCCGGACTCTTCCTTACGCATGCTTTGGAAACATTGCCATCCAGAAATATCCAGAGGTTAAATATTATTTGGTGAAATCATCGAAACACGGCGTTCGAATTACTTCGGTGATTTTTAGTGCAATTCTTGCTCGGAAAGCTTAAGGACAGAATTTTTCGATCTTGTACGCGGGTTATTTTTTTATTTCGCTTCAATAAATTTTCATAAGTTTGGAATGCGGTTCAATTTCGGCTGATTTCAAATTATGGATTTTGGAGAACTCGATAGCTTGTTCCCTTTCCGTATTGCAAATGGGTCAAACCGAACATTCAGTCGGAGGTTTAACGATCTCACAACAGGATATTTCAAGCTAAAAGTGTTCGAAACGGTAACTAACTGCTATGCCCTGCAAAAATTCTGAAATTGTTACGTATACACTTGACCCGGAAATTTTGAGACTATGTGAGAGGATTACTGTTTGCGTACCATTAAAATGATTTCGCAAAAAATTCAACTTGCTTCTCGAGGAACAAAATGAAAGTAAGTTGCTTTATTTATATGCCCGTATAAAGATTGCAATGTTCAACTCGTTAGTTGGATGAAATTCGTTTAAAAGAATACAATGATCAAAACCTTTATCTTTTTGAGAGGATTAAAAAATTATTTCATTTTGAAATTTATCCTAATAATAATTTATACGTTGGATCAATGCACGTTTAAAGTTGAAACTTAGAATGTGGATTCATATGAGCCCCTTTAATTCGTCGTCGTCTTGATGAACTGACTCCGTAAAAGGGTCTTAAACTCGACTCTAGAATTGGTTAGTTGCAGTTTCACTGCCTAATTGACTATACAAGGTGTGCTTTTAATGTGCATTTATTTGCATTAGTTATCTTAGGGGAATATTCTCAAAGTGTGTACTCATGAAAATACGCATTATTTATTAGTTGCTTACATCCAATAGACAGTATTATTCAAGAGATACTTATTGTTATAAATTTACAAAAGCCATTACAACTACAAAAAAACTTCCTTCACTAAGTCACAAAATGAAGATAGTGATAAAATTAGAAATCGTAAAGTATACAAATAATATAGATATTAACACTTATCCTGTTAGAATACAAGAAGCAATGAATTACATTAAAGTAGAGTTAAGAAAAATAAATAGTGACTCTCTCTGTAAGTTCAGTTTGATTATCGGTTAGTTTGGGAATATCCTAGTTGAATTTGGCTAATATAAGAAGCTTAATGATTCATTGCTGGGATCGTGTATAGGATTGGCGTAGAGAGAAATAATATTCTATCAGTTCATTGCTTTGAACACGCATAAAAGAACTAGGGAAATTATTTTATTTAAAATGTAGAAAAGTATTAGATGTGGTTTTTGCCAAGATTTCGTCTAATTATTTATACATTTACAAATGGTCTAATTATTTAATTAAACTAATTTCAGTAATCCTAGAATTTCCAATTTATTATTATATACTATTTTATCATTGATCGATAAACGCCCTAGTGCTATAGAAGTTCGAAATTGTATCCCAATAATTTTCAATACGCCCCGTTTGAAGTGAAGGCAAAGTAATACGGTTAATCGTAAATATGAGCTTCAGGCGAACAGCTCTCGTTGAGGTAAAATTGCTCATTAAATCTTATTCGCCACAAGCTATTTGGGTGTGGCGTTATTAAATTAAATCCGAAATCGAAAGAGTGCTGAAGTAGAACTCGAGGGCAGCTTGTGCATGTCTATTTACCAGAAAAGTTTTCCCATTTTTTTATTGGATAAATATTCCTCTTGCGAAGCCGTTTCTCCTCTGTATTAAAATCTGTCCTTTCTTTTGAGTCAACTAGCTATGTTACAGAGTGGAATCTTGGACATAAAAGTAAAGCTTAAACTATAATATAAATAAGAGAAAATACTGTATCCAATGCAAGTAAGAGGTAAAAGTGTTAATTCGTATCCATTTTCATTTTGAAAGTTCAGGTCTCTTTCTTTTCCTTGAGTATATGACTATAACTCTCTTAAGATATATTAAATTCCAAGTATAAATTCGTGCAAATCCTCTGTTGCAACAGAAATTTATTTAATTGGAAATATAGACTTACGGTAGGATGTGCTGAGTGATCTGCGAGATTAAGCGTAGCACTAAGTTTTTCTTATCAAATTCAAATACATATGCTGCGAATGATACATTGTATCCATTAATATTCATACTTACCATGTATTGTAGTACCACTTTGACGTCCTTACCTTGAAATTCTGTTAGTTGTAATATCTGTTGGTGTCAATCTGTGGATGAAATACAGCTGCATTTCGCAGGTATAATATTTATCCGCAGTTTCTACTCTGTGTCGTCCCTGGATGTCTGAGACATAAGTAGGTTCATAAGATGGTAGGAAAGAGTTATACAACGCAAAAATTACCTAATCGTACAAAATATTCTGAAATTATATTCCCTTTGGAATTAATCTATAATCCAGATGGTTATGATGGTGGGATGTTTTAGTAAAAGAAAATTTTGAGGTTTAAGTATGTACATAAAATGTATAAATATGAGATGCAGAATTGCATTCTGTCAAATTCCTCTTCATTGCTATGTCAATATTTACCAATGACTTTGCTTAACTTTTTCCGAGAGACTCTTGCATTAAAACAATGAGCCGTTCATACTTCTATTTAGAAATATCAATGACTTGGAAAAATATGAAACACCGATTGATTTTTATTATCGTTTCTTTACTTTTATTCTCTTTGGAACATAAATTTGCCAGTGAGCAGTATTTGAATTATACATTTGTTGCAAAACATGTTTTCTTATTTTCCTCAGCCGTTTTCAATTTCCTTCCGTCCGCTCACGCCAGTGCCAGGTCCGACCGTGCGTGTGCGTGCATCTTCTAGTATTTATTCACACCCAATCGCTCTCACACACACGTAAAGAAGAACACACATCACGCTTCCCACTGTATTCACGAGTGCAACTTTCACAACTTCCTCAACTTTCGTGCATCAACTTCTCGTAATTTCACCATCAGATTCTCCTTAAACTCTCATGCAGTCACTCAAAACAGATGCACGAACACAGTCGGAGACAGCCATTCATCCGTCCTCGGCCAGCGACTCCTCCAATTGGCACGACTCCTTCCGCATTTCGCGGGCGAAACGAAGTCGGATTGCCGGAGATCTGCTGCGCTCACGGACGAGGAAAGAACAAGGGGAGGGTCGGCGACATTCGAAAGTGTATTTCCTTTGCATCCTAGAACGGTCTTTTCTGCTTAGCATAAAAAAATCAGCTTAAATTCTTCTAACTAATGAGATCCAGTTTTCCTTTCGTGAAAGAAAGGTATCTTTTTACATTTTATGCTTGTATATCTGCGTGGGTTTACATAGTCTGCTTTTGATCTCTCGATAGCTTTTTTTCGGAATGATGAAATGTTGAGACGATAGATAGAGAGCTATAAAGACCCGTCGATACGATGATATGTTAGTTGTGACAGAAGATAGGGGGAAACGAAACGTAACACAGGACACATTCATACTTTTCCAGATATACATGTAAGAAATCTATCTTTTTTGCTGTGCTGATTTGAAGCTCATTATTAATTATTACTATTGTCTGTTTCACCGCACAGTTTTCTCTTAAAAAGTTACTTTTTATCGCTCAGATAAATTTATCACCCACCTTGCCTTAATTCTCTCGAATAGAATTTTATCGATATATTCTTTTTTATTGTTCCACTTTTACTCGCGATTTCTATCTCGAACCATTTACGTCTCCTTTTGATCATTAAGTTCAGATCCTCATCAGTTTCCCTCAAGCGATTATTGTTTAACGACAGCATTAATTGATTTTTTAATCATATTATCTCCTATGAAATTTTTATAATGATTCATTGACACCACATATTGCAACAAGCGATTCTTCCTAAATACTGAAACCAATGCGGCTCAAAAACTTGAAAAATAACCGAGCATCCCTGACCAGGGTCTCGCAATGAAGTACATCATGGCGTCGAACACTTTTAATTACGCTTGTAGAGCGGGCAAAGTACTACTGGCCGCAAGTTTCTAAATGCGAAAAGATGTGGTACTAAAAGTAAACTCGTTCGATAAAGAGGGGTAAAAAAACAGAAGGGTTATGCCACAAAGATTTTTCTTAAAAACAGCAACATTAACAATAGCGACAACAACGAACTTATGTTACTATATACATGCGCGGTGGAAAATCACTGCCGCGGAATGGCATCTTTTTACATTCAAGTTGACCTAAGTCTCACTGCGACTACATGATTCAACCCCACTCGCATGGTGCATGCTCGTGAGGGCTAAGACTCTAAGCACACTCAATTGGCTTTCAGGTAATTGACATTCGCTACGGGCAAAAACCACTTTTTTTCTTTGATTACGGACCCAAGAGGCGAGAGAGTCCCAGCAGGGCTCATATTATTCCTGGCACCCTGTCGCCATCATGAGCCTTCCACTTTGTATTACGTTCACTCTACTATCTCAAGAAAAAAAGGATTTTTAGAACCACTTCTCTAGTAGGGCGGGCGGCTATCTAACGTAGAAACGTACATGCACCCTCTCACTCTTGCTCAAGACACGCTTAATCACGAAAGAGTTTCTCATATTTACAATTAGGACGACCCCTCGGGCAGGATTCCTTGTTCCATAAAAGTTTCACTCGGCGGACGTTGTCACAGCGAGTGGAAAAAAATATTCGAAACTAACCTTGATTATCGTACGCAGCAAGTCAAAAAGGAATTACAGCTCCAAATTTATTTTTTCCATAATTTATCAGAAAATATCTCGGGGACTCCCAAATTCAGCAAGGAGGTGCTGCCTCACTCTCCTCGAAGAAATCGTCGAAAAGCGTCTTTGATAGCTGATTTTTAATGGAGAATGACGCTTTTTAAGAATTTTATTTGACATATAATTCAACGAGTGTGCGTTTATTTTTCTCAAAAGGGAACGAGGACGAGAAAATATGAGGCCACTGGAAGCCACGATCATGTTTGTGCTAAATTTGCTTCTTTTCATTTTTCCGCAGTCTGCGGTTACTATAGGCAACCTATAACATACGAGGAGTATCAAGCTAACGATTGGAAGTATCACTTCTTATTTTTACATCTACTCTAGCACCATTCAACAAACATACATTCCTTGCGCATAAATGTATGCTTTTTCGACACCGGCGCGTTCCTATTTTGGAACTTGGGTGCAACCGATAGCACAGGTTAACGAATTGGGTCCCTCAAGATACCAGCATGAATACAATAGAATAGGATATCAGGAAAAAAAGAAGCAAACGAAAATTCCAAAATATTATACAATTCCATAAGTAAGATTTTGAAATTTTCCACTCTTTTTTATTCATAGCTTAAAACGTAAGTTCTTCAAAATGAACGCGTCAGTATCGTTTCCGGTGTTTTGCAGTGCGGAATGGCAATTTTCGTCCACCGAGATGTTTGAGTAAAAAATCTTAGCCTAAGAAACGACACACATATACATCAGAATATTTTTTGGTAATTATTGTCTGTTTGTTCGCGCAAACGAACGGAATTTTCGAAATAAATACAAAATGGTGGAGGAAACTCGGCTAAATTCATATCTACTATCGGGAAGTTGACAACTAAGAGAGGAAGCGCGCTTTCATCAAAGAATAAAAATAAGTAAGAGGAGTATTCTTCCCATTCTTAAATCAAATAAAGTATATGAGAAATAACCTGCTTGACTCCCTTACATTGATTTAATTCTTCCTCTTCAGAAAAAAGAGAGAGGATTTTTAAAGCCTACGTTGCTAACAGCCATGGGAGACGATTACTTTAGTTAAACCAGAGACAAATAGCGCAGAGTAGGTGATGTAAGGAGGTAGCTAAAACACCTTTAAACGGAGGGATTTCATCGGAACAGGAGGATGAAAGAGGCAGATAGGAGGACGGAGGGTTGACCCCAGTGGATTTCCTCACGTCATGTGCAAGTCACCCTTAAGTATCCTTGTGAAAGTCTTTTTAAACTGTTGATTTGCCAGAGCGTAGCAGAAAGGATTCATGGGACTATTGGCGTAGCAGAGAAAATAAGAGAACATGTAAAGGTGCTCGTTAGTGCAGGGTGGATTGGAGCAGAATCCCTCAACTAGAGCAAGGACATGGTACGGTGTCCAGCAGGCCACGAAGGCTCCAAGGATGAAGGAGATAGTCCTGAAGGCTTTTCTCGCTCTGTTCTCCGATTTCGACTTTTGGCGTCCAATTAGAGGTCCCCCAAGGCCTATCCCGCTTCCTTTCCCTTTTCTAACCTTCAATTTCTTACCAATGGTTTTAACGAAGGCCTTTTTGGAGGCACCAGTAGTCGAAGCTCCTCCAGCCCCTCCTTCCGTAGTCGTTGTTGTGGTGGTAGAATCTCTTTTCGATACCGCCCCACCCGCTGGTGTTACGTGAGACGTACTTCCACCAAATGCGTTGCTATTAGAATTTCCCGCTGTCGCTGACTGCGATGCTGTTGGGCGCCGCTCCTCCTTATCGTGTAGATCAGAAGAAGGTACAACAGTAGTCACCGGGCGTTGATCTGCCAGACTGACAGTGGTGTCAACTTTGTTCACTTGATTTGCGGTAGTTTGGACTGGAGGGGGCTGTGGGGAAGAAGTGGTATTGGCTGATGTCGTGGTTGCTGCCGAGTGTTGTTGCTGTTGCTGAGCTGCTTGTGCTTGTTGAGCTGCCGCCTTAAGCAAAGCTGCTTGGAGGAGAGAACTTGGGGGTTGACATGATACATGTCCGGGAGATGATGGACCTCCTCCAGGTGCGGCACTCGAGCTTCCGGCAGCGCTAAGGGAGGACGGAGGGCTCTCAAAGCTTGGCGATGGTACCACAACAGAGCTTTCGTCCATGTACCTCAAGTCGGCCGTATCGAGTCCTACAAGAATATCATAAGTCATAGTATATACACCGTTAATAAGAAGACTTCTTGGTCGATCGGATGCTAAGGACGCAGATGCATTTGAGGCTTCTTCCTCGGAAGAAAGAGGAGGCGATTGTGCAAGATTACGGGGAGGTAAAGGCGGAATGTGGGAGGGAGTTGGACTTGCTGTAAGAGGAGAAGAAAACTGAGCAGGGGGAGGTATGATAATTCCTGGCTGCGGAGAAGAGGTTGCTGACGACATATATGCCTGTTGTTGCGAGGAAGCAGCCGCAGAAAACATGGACATCAAGGGAGTAAGCGTACACGAAGAGTCGCCATCGCCGGCAACATAAGAGTCAGGATTGTCAGTGTCAAGAAGACTCTGTTGCTCTGGTATCTGAGGCAGGGTAGATGGTGTGGCTGGAGGAGGAGGAGGCGCTGGGGGAGGGGACGTAGTCGAAGGAGCGGGGGTCTGCTGCGTTGCTTGGTTCTGGTTTGGGGACGGAGCAGATTGATCTGGAGGAGGAGGGTGTGGGGCGCATCCCTCTGGACCTCCGCATCCACCTTTACCGGAAGGTTTCTTTTTTGGGGGCGCCACACTGTCATCATCAGAGTCAAAAGCAGGGCTGCTAGATCTTTCAGATTTTTCCGCTTCTCCAATAACTTTCCTATCTGAGAAGCTAGTTGTTTCCGTGGTTCCCTTGGAGGAGGTCTTCTGACTAGAGGATAGGTCTCCAGAACCCGCTGCTCCGGGTGCTGCGCTTGTCACTGTTAGTCCACCGGCCGCTCCGTCACCAGTTCCCGCACTCACTGCTTGCTTATTCGCACCTTGCCCTCCCGCACCGCCAGTCGCAGCACTAGATGCTCCACTCGCTCCCCCTGCCGTGGTTGCTCCCACTTTGGGCTTATCCTGGCTGAGAAGAGTTGATTGTGTCTTTGAAATACCAATTCCGGCCGTACGCCCAGCCATACCTGTCATTGCACCAGCGCTCATCGCTACCATGGACTGCATCTTTCGCTGCTTTGCCTCGCTTTTCTTTTGCATGTCATAGGCCGTCTTATATATTCCACCATAGAGTACAAATAGAACCACTAGGGTTGTCCAATAATAACCGATGATAAGGGCCGTGTTGAAGACTGGGTCTTTCAGAAACTGCACGGCACATTGTCCAGGAAGGAGGTCGCGATAACCAACAAAGTGTTCCCATCCAAATATACTGATGAAGAAAAGAAGGGCGGGGATGATCCAAGTTATAGTCACCATCCATATGACCCGTCTTTTAGTTCGCCAATTCCGATATTTCGCGGCTATTTTGACGGAACAGAAGCGATCAATTGTTATGAGTAGAACGGTATACTGTGAGACAAGGCAGACAGTGTAATCAACAGACAGCCACAAGTCGCAAAGTATAGGGCCTAAATCCCACGAACCCATAAGAACATATACTGTGTAGAATGGCATAGATACTGTCCCTATAAGCATGTCTGTTGCAGCGAGTGATGCGATGAAATAGTTGCTTGGCTGGCGGATCGCGCGATCTACAAGGAAGGCAAGCAGCACTAGAATATTACCGGCCACGGTGAGGACGATACAGATTCCTAGACATATGGCGATAAGGATTGTCTGCCAGAGGGCAAAAGGAGGAAGCACCGGACCGGGTACATCAACGTCGGATTCGGTGGTGGTGACCCATGAAGAATTCGGGTAAACGCCGGTGCAGTTCCTAGAAACTGGGCAGTAGAAAGATCCATTGCCCGCGGAGGAATTACCCCTCGCCATCCATTCTTCCATAGGGTTCGAGGGATCCCAAGGAGGAAGGGCGGAAGAGTTGGCGAGGAGTGTCCGGCACTCCGGAGAGAAGATCCTCTGGTAGGCATAGCGACAGAGTTTCTGCTGCTGACGTCGAAGTTTCCTAAATAAATGAGAAAATCTTAATTAGAGGTGGTCATTGCAAAGAATCTTTATTTTGTAATTATTGATAGTTTTAATTTTTTTATTGCATACTAGTCTATTTGTTTCTATGCCATTATATTCAATCATCGAAATGAGTTTCTTTTGTTGAGCAAGATCATAGAAAAAACACGGACACATTATAATTTATGAGGTACGTTTTTTATTCAAGAAACGTGCAAGATAATTTACGTTTCCTTTCTTTTTGCTCATTTTCTCTTTTTCTCGACCTCAACGTCGAAAGACACGCAAAAAGGGTCGTGGGAATCTCAACCTGACATTATACGTACCGTTTCCATCGTTAACGATATCTTAGTCGTTCAGATTCTTTTACATAATTAAGTAGTAAATTGGCCATAATATATAGGTTTAATTAAGGCTGAATGTAAAAAAAACAAAAATCACTGAATATTTTCTGACCTTATACTAGAATGATATAACATAAAATTCATTCAATTCATATATATTATTAAATATATATTATTCAATATATATTTTTTCAAATATCATGCTTCTATATAATGTCTCATGTAACATCTTATTAATGGATTTTTATGTATGTAGAGTATGTTCATTGTATTTCATCTTAATGAATAAATAGGAGCAACTTGGTAAGATGATTTTCTTAAAACTGATTCAGGAAATTAACCTTTTACATTTACACAGAAACACAGTTATCATAAATTTAATCGATGCAACATTTGGAATCGTCATTCGTTAGGAGATTTGGCATGATAGATAACTTTTCAA
Organism: Sympetrum striolatum; assembly: GCA_947579665.1. NCBI lineage: Eukaryota > Metazoa > Arthropoda > Insecta > Odonata > Libellulidae > Sympetrum > Sympetrum striolatum. The sequence goes on along the minus strand of OX388341.1, from coordinate 103,237,494 downwards.
TCTCCATCGTTGGTACAGGAAGTAAGATGTGAACAGTTTAAAATAGGAAATGGTTTAAAGGGAAAGAAAGCAATCCCCCATTGTCTCTCACTTGTTGAAAACATTGCACCATTTTCAAAAGTGCTTTCCTCCTTCCATCGATCGTTGGAAAAATGTATTCGAGGAAGAGCATCACGTAAGATTGCGTGCTTTGTCTTTCTTACGGTTCTTTCATTCCTCCCCGAATGAGTTTGCCTTGGAAAAGAGCAATTCATGCCGAAAAATATCTTAATATCTCCGCAAAACTACCACCGCTGTAATCATTGATATTGCCTAAAGAGGAAAGATAGGAGTTTTGGGTGAGAAATAAAATTCACTTTAAAAGCGACCGTGTTTATATGGAAATATTGACAACGCCAAGGAAAGGTCCGGTTGGAAAAAATGTTGCATCAAAGGAAAAAGTGAGTCAAAACGGAGGTATGCACCGTGGCATCCGGAGGAAAAGGACAAGTTGGGCCATTTTTAGTCTCATTCTTAATGCAAAGCTTATCGACCATGTAAAGAAACCTTTGCTCCTGAGTCAAGAGAGCGTAGAATCTCCGCGACCCCAACTAGGGCAGCAATAGAGTTGATAGTGGATCGACCTACCATTATTACGCTGCTTTCGGATCTTCACTCTCCAAGTAGGATAAATGAAGATATGACCTTGGATTTTAGAAAAGCGGAGCTTTTTGAATGATAAATGGACTCTTCGGTAGACTCTGCACCTTGATTTTTCTGACTGTTATTTGAATACTTACGGATATATTCGACTCCCATATCTGGTAATATGTTTTCAATCTTTTCTGCTGTGATTTTTTTCTCCAGTGTGACGTTGAATTTTAGTTCCTCGCTTAAATATTAAGTCTAATTTGTTATTTATTCTTCACATAGACATGCTTTCAGGATTGTATTTTCTATTTAGAAAATTAATTAGGGAATGATTGTTCATGATCTTTATTTTTCCATTGTATTTCACTGGCATATAATAAATAATTTATGAAATATTTTAGGAAATTAAGATTGCTTTATATTAAAATACCACCAAAATAGATATAATTCAGAGCATCCCAATCTCTATCTTTATTATCCGTATCTCGCATTGATATCACCTTCATACGTGCAGGCATTGCCTAACGATGGTTTGATTTTAATAAAATCTAACCCGACCAATTCTCGTTCTGTACGTACACTCCTGGTCAAAATTAACGCAGCACCTCCCTAGCGATCCATACGGCTGGTGCTGCGTTAATTTTGGCCAGGACTGTACGTACGTGACATCCAACAGGGAACTGTTATTGAATATCATGGGATGATATATTTTATTCGTTTACTTCTCTTAATTGTGGCAAAGGATAATTTAACCCCAAAATGCGACTGCGGTCATACATAGACTTCTAGCATAATCCTTTATGAAAATTTCTATTTACGCAAATATTCTCCACCATATGATGCTTTCTTCGATTAAAACATGTAATTAATTTTGCTCGAATGCTTCGTATGCTCTAAAATTCATAACAAATCTCATTATAATATTCATAGTGCATTTCCTTCATATAAAAAATTTCGCTTATATTTTTTCATGAAAGGCTATAACTTGAATAATATTTTCTTGATTCAATTCTTGGTTTCAAGTATTATAATTACTTCCACTTCAAAACTGACGTTAATTAAAACGAAATGCAAGGGATGACAAGAATGCATGATCCGATATTTGCAAGACAGATAGTAACATATCATCCTCATTAAAAATCATGACATCCGCTTCTTCAGAAGACGAGGGGGATCCGGAGAAAAATATTGGAACATTCTCTCCTTTTAACCCACTTAGTTCGGGTTTACGATTCTTTAGTGAGCGGCTTCGTTACCAAATCGTCCCATTAAATCGCCGCAATCCTTTCTCCTAATCTACTTAGGCTTTCGTGTAGACATCGGATTATATCTCAACGGTATGGGCTTCATTTGGTGCACTGTAAGATGGAATAGCATGAGAAACGAGAAAAATCTCCGCTTAAGAATTGGATTTATTTAATCTGATTCGATAATATGTTTTCCTTAATTACAGAACTCAATAAAATATAGGGAGAATAAACATTCTTCCTATATTCCACAATTACACAAGTGAAGTGAAGTGAAGTGAAGTACTTTTCTTTTTAACCCTCCTCAAAGTCTATATTTTTATGTCCGATTATTTGAATTCACGCTCTATATTTCGTATGATATATTATCAAATAGTGTTCCTTCTATTCTATCAATCTTTTAGTCCAACTCATTTTCTATTTCTTTATCTAACTACTTCCATTCTTCATGGCATGCGTCATCATTTGCTACTGTTAGATTGACTCTCTCCATCCATAGCTTTATTATAATTCTGTGTTTCTCGAAAGGGCTCTGGTAAATTTAAGAGAGAGGAAAGAAGTGGAAAGGAATGATTTGCTTGGTACAACGTGTCTCTTTCTGAAATAAACAGTTCTGGGTTTTTCACAGTAAAAGTATATTATTGATCCCGTGACCCATTCCAATTATTTAGCAAGGTTTTTTATTCGCATGCTTAATTTTGATTTTTAAGTCGCTTTCTTTGTGTATATATACTTGCTCTAATTTTCATAGGTAGGCTTTAGGGAATTCAGCATGATAAAATGAAGCTAAATTAGCAGAGGCCTGAAAAAGTTTTGAAGCTTGTGGTAAGTTATGCTAGGAGAACATAAAATAATAATTATATTATCACTGCAGCCATTTACTTCTCAGGTTACCATCGTTTCGGAATGTGAATCAAAGAATTTTTTCGCATCATGGTGGCAGAGGAAACACTGAATATAGAATTCCCTATGTATTCTCTTTATATTTTGTATCGCTAATGCACGAGATTTAAAAAAAAATTTCAGATTTCAAAAAAGCTCTCTCTTTGGAGTAGACGCATCAGTAATGTATTGGAAAAATTTTATCATGAACAATTCTTTTATTGATCTCTTTTCGCAAACAATGCATCCTTGGAGTTACAAATTTCTCTCAAAAATTTTTAAATTTTTGACGTTTATGTATTCATTTCTTAAAAAAATCTTAGTTATTCGGTAAATTAGGAGAGTAATTATTTGTTAGTTTTGCGTTGATGGCATAAAAGAACGAATCAAAAATAAAAAATGAGGTGGGTAAGTATACAAGATAGAAGTTAATTTTCTACGAATTTCACTTTCAAGAACGAGTTGATTAAGGCAGAAAGCCAATTTCTGATTAGGACAGACTTCGATAAACTTCTGGAAGTTTGGAACACATCGTTGAATCATTTCAAATTTCAATCGAAATTCTAATTTCAAAAATTTAACTTTATTTGTTATTTCTCGTAGTTCCATAGCAAATATTTCAAACTGATTTATACGAGAAACAGTTTTCTTTCCAAAATATTCTTAAATTTTCTGAAGCTTTTCGTAACAACTTCCTATGACTTGCAAGAGCGTAATCATTAGCTTTTTTGCTGAAAATAGTTAATTGTTCTGCTGAGTAGTTAGCATATGAGAACATGATATTGCATGTTTTCTTTTCTGCCTTTGTTAATCATTCCATTAATCTATATTTTCATTATCTCATTAACTCATCGTTTGCATCCACTCTTAGTCCCTCTGGGGTCTCTTTTGTGACTCCATTCACAATTTTCTCTCCCTAATTTCGCATCCTTTGATGATGAAACCTCTTCATCGCCACCTCATCTCTTCCTTCTCGTCTATTGCTCATTCTTCTTTTCTCCTCATAATCGTTTTCTCTTATCATCCTCTACGTTTATTTTACATCGCCCGATGTTCGTTGCAAGCCGATTAACTCAATTTCCTCAAAATTGTGCAATTTTCTGAGGTTCTCTTAGAAGCCTCTCGATGGGAACCGAATTTGCATTCTCATCTCCTTGAAGCGTGATGATAACAGTCGGTTCAGAGTTCGCGTGCCTCCCAAGGGTTTAAATACACTTCTTGCTAATACCCAGTTTATCCATTTTACTAGATAATTTGTAGTTAGCCGTTGTCAAATAATAGTAGATTTAGGGTAAGATTACAATTATTAAGATTTGAAACGCAGGATTTCACTACATTTTCTCGCCCAGTAGGTGATGCCTTGTGAGTGGGCCATATTTTAATTCCATAGTTGAGCTATGAAATGAACTTCGATAAAATATCTTTACCTGCACACAAACTAAATCAGTTACCTCACTTCAGTACACACGGAAACGGCAATTATAAGTAAATTTACATTTTTAATGAAATAAGTACGCTACCTCCACAGAACTAATCCTTTCAGTTAATTTCCAAAAATGAGGATATTTTGTAATTAATTAATGCTTTTTTATCAGAATTGGCTTTTTCGTTGCATTTTAGATACTACTTACAATTTCTATGATAATACTGCAATGGTTGAGTAAAATTATAAATATTTGAAATAGAATCAGCACCGAAGGCGTTTCTTAGAAAATATGATTCTTATGGTAAATTAAAAAACGGTTAATCAAAACTTAGACATTTTATACATACAATACATACATGTTCTTAATACCAAGCGTCATTTACATTTGTTTTACAGCATTCATTTATCAAATTTGTTAGTAATTTATGATTGGGCTTTATTTTATTAGCCCACAACAAATTTTGCCTTTATCGGTACTACATTAAACTGTAGAATACATTTCATTTTTTCCACCCATTAAGTCGTTACATTTTACTCTTAAACTGATTTATATAAATCGCTATCCATAAGCTCAAATGCAATTTTAATTTTTATGCTCTCTAATTTCTAATTCCATTTAATAGAATCAAAATTTTAATATTCAAAAGGAATGAAAACAAATTTCATTCTTGAATGTTATTCCTTTCGTCTTAAACAAAAGGACTAAAGCGGATCGTAAGGAAAATATGCCAAGTTTCTTGTAGATGTTACTCTCTATAAAAGAAAACATAGTTGCATATTTTAACTAAAGATTTATAAATTCATTTCTTCCATTTTAAGAGAGAGAAAGCAAAATGGAACGGCTTCGATATGATTTCTACTACGCTTTCTGGCAAATCCGTGTCTCCAATCCCAAGCTAAACCCAGCTTGGAACTAATTTTATCTATGGAGCTGTTACTGCCTTATCTGAATAGCGCATTCTCAGGCAGTAGACTATATCTTGCATGCGTAAAGTCTGCCGCATTTGTCAGAATTAACAGATGTCGTGCGCGACACGGATGAAACAGAATTTGGAACGAATTAAGCCATGAATGTTATAAATGGTTAGTTATATAATCTTCGTGATATCAAAAGATTACGGCATTTTAGTTTCTTCCTCCTAATCCCATCATCAAGTTAAGCCCTCGAGTTGTTACCTACTCCTTTTCCTTGGAAACCCTTCTTATTTTTTTAGTAGAAAAGTAGCGAAGGAGGAAAACGAGTGCGGAATTTCCCAACTGCTGTGCCCCTTCAACCTCCAGGGGCTTTCCTCCCTTCAAAGGCGTTCCTCTCGTAAAGAATATTTTACGCGGCAATTTCGAGCCCAACGGCTAAACAGATGCTCGGAAGTCTCTCCTCGTTTGAATCATCTCTACAGAGGAATCGGTCGCCTTGGGCAGGAAATGTTGGGGCAGACGGACTGGCAGCGGAATGAGGAATGGGAGAAGGATGGAAACGCATAGGCTCGCAAGATCAGAAGAAGGAACGAGAACCTTTGACCGGGAACTTTTTAATTCGAGATGTATATTATTCGCCGAATTTTGAAATGATCTTAATTAGGAAAGTTTTAGAGAATTAATAAGTTAATTTCCAAGAATATATGTGGTTGACCACGCCCATACCCAACGAATTATAAACCAAATGAGATATGTTTTGTAAGTCAAATATATCCTCTTACGAAATTATACTTTCCCCCTTTCGTCAATACAGTGAAGTTATTCAAGAAGCAAACAACTTCAACACGGAAATATGTATGTACTTAATTAAATTTTGAGGAGTTTCCCAGATTACCCGTCGTAAATTTGATTTCACTACTTCTTCGGTTAAGCCTCATATAAATACTTTGAAAAGAACAAAAATATTTTCATTGATTTATTTAAACGATAGAGATTCGTCAAAGCTTTGCTTTGAAATCTATAATAGAGTTACTTACTTTGAGTTTCAACAGTTTATTTTGTTGTTTGTTATAAGAGTCTTAACTTGCCTCTCAATATATTTGTAATCAACTCATTATGTCTATGCTACTTAAGGTAAGGATAATCGTCAATTAAAATACACAGAATTATCCGATCCTTCCATTTTTCTTTCGAAACATGCTCGAAAGTATGTTTAAATCGATAAAATTATAAGATATGGTTGGAAACAATAGAAAAGGTATAAAATATGATGATTCATATGAGTATGTGTTGTTTGAAATTAAAAAAAGGTCATAAAAAATTCAGATCAAAATGTTCGGTCATGAAAACCTGTTTGTACATACCTTTTTTATTAAGACCATTCGTTCTGTATCAAAAATACTTTTAAGTTGGAAACATAAAATAATTTTGAAGTCAGAATCAAATAGAAATGCTGAAATTAATTTTCCTGCTTAGTAGTAGGTGCCACGTACAGAGGCAATTCTAATCTTCTATTATTTTTTATATAAAAAAGAAGACATTGCAGGTATATTGCTGATAATTTAGATATATTTCTTTGTCATATTGATATTTCTCTATCATATTTCTTTATCGGCTGATAAAATCCACACTAACTCAACAGAAGTCAAGATGCAGCAACCTTGAAATTTTGGATGTGGAATGTAGAAGAAAAGGGGAATAAGAGTGGGTGTGAAGAAGCAGGAGATAAAAGGAAGAGACAACGGAAAGGCAGAGTGTTTCCGAATGGAAGGAAAGGGAGGTGTATATAGAGGTCACTGTTCCCATCGCTGTAGCTTGCAATCCGACAATAGCTCCCTTCGGCTCGGGCACAAACACGCTTTGATGCCTTAGAATGGAGGAGGCGGTGGGAGGAAGTGGGTATACGATCGGCCGATCGATTGATTGCACAGATTCTGTCCTCTGCTGATTGCTTCTATTCTTTCCTCCCTCGGGAATGTATACTGTACCACTTTGAACTGCGAAAACGTCTGCGCACACTAATCTAAGAAAGCCTTTAAAGGACGAGAATAGCTTTCGCGGGCGTAATTCTTTTAGGAAAGTGCAGGAATAGAATAAAAATCACCGTGTTGGGATTCATTTTATGTCTCTCGCGATCTCTCCTACTTTGATCCCATTACGGAAAAACGAATGAAAGGGGTGAGGAAATCAAACCTCTCTTCCTCCAGGGGAAATAAAGTGGAGTAGTGTACATATATAAAGGAGATAAAGGTAAATCGTTGAACCTTTAGTATTGGTAACTGTATACTTTATAACCCATTACCATTTTCAAGATGAAAAAGTTAAGAGAAGTAAAACAGATAATTTTGACATATCCTTTGTTTTGGTTGAATATATGAAATGAATGGAAACTCTTTATCATTTCTTGATCGTTCGCATAAATGATTTTGAGGTTAGAGGACTTGCATCTTACCTTACAACATCGTTGATTAATTTATGGTTTGGGTTTAGTCTGGTTTACCTGTTACTATATTCTGAAGAATGAAATATTTTCTTTTAGTGCAGGATAGAGAAAAAATGTATATTTCATTTACTTTAGTCAGTCTTATGACATTAAAGCTACTGAGGGTTGAGTGAAAAATAGCACCGATCAAAGTCTCTCCTTATGGACTGACAAGAAAAGTGTCATTAGTCATAGAGAGTCATTGTGCTTCACTTACGTGGACCACTAACAGTATTATTGGCTTGGTGAGGGAAGCAATGGCAAACTACCTCACTCCTCATCCTACCTAGTAACCCTCATCCCTCCTACTAGTTCTTGGTACCTAATGTTAGAGAGGGTGAGGTACCAACCGGCTTTTGGGTTAAATATGTTACAGCCAATTCACTCTGGTAAGATGAATGTCCTTGCTATTGTTTGTCAAATTTTTCGCTGCGTAAGGGCTTGGAAATTAAACAGTTTCGGAGAAAACCATTTATTAGTCATTGGTTAAATTATCCTCATATTAAATTTTATGGCTGGGTGTTCACGTGAATACACCTTAGCCTATACATTAAATGGTGTTATTTCTTCACGAAGACTGTTGTTGTAATAAATCTGATGTGATCAAACTCCACTTTTAGGAAGGGAGCCATACTAAGTAAACGAAAGATACTCAGTAACTTCAAACAGAAATATTTCTGAAAAATTTTGGTGGAAGCTACTAAATGTCTTTTGTTATTTTAGTACTGTTATTGTAGTTATTATAATTTATGAAGAATATTCGTGACAATTAGAATCGGCATTGGCCCTGAAAAATCGTGCTTGTTTTATATAAATGGTGTTTATTCAATCCGTGGCACACAGTCTCGGAAGTCTCACCAACGTGAGAATACCGTCATTGAAGTGTTCTCCTTGCCATTTCTCTCCCGGAGCTACCTTATAAACCAGAACTTCTTGGGTAACACGGAGAATGCGGGGAGTATATCGCACTTCCAGACAGACGAAAACATTAGGAGCGTTCGACGACGAGTTTCTTCAGGGAAGACATGAGACTTAGGTGGATGTGAGGGTAAGAGGGAGTGTTAAAGAGCGAGCTACCTAGCGAAGAATAGAAGAGCGAAAATGGCTTGCTTCAAACGCTCAAGAGTTTCCCCGAGATTGTGGTCGGGAAGGAATTCCTGGAAAGCGGAATTCCGACAGACGTACGTAGGAAGAATGCATGCGCCATCAGTTTCGCCGGAAGGAATAATACCTAGTGAAGAGAATGCGTCTTATGTGAGTTGCTCGATTGCTTTAGAGGAGATGATTTATACGGTTGAACGTTCTTCCAGTTTAACATCTTGATTTCACTTCCTACTCTTGAGTTTCCTTTCGTAACAAAGTGTTCTTCCTGTAAATATTTACTATATATTTCATAAGCTTATTTGTAACTTAAGTTAAACATACCCAATAACTTGTGTTTACACCATAAAATACTATTTTCAGATAATCAAATGAATTAAGATTATGGATGATTAGATCATATGAAGGGAAAACACGGGTTAGATATTAATTACAATGATTTAGGACTGATGTCAGCTATTTCAGGAGTATGTCTAATTCAATTCTAGATAATAAAGAAGAAAGCACTTATACCTTTACCGCACTGTAACTTATTGCACGACCATGGTTTTGATTTTTGATTTTATTACCAGGTGACAATATATATCCAACACAGTATGCATATATATAATGGAGAAATGCCACAAAGTTAAGAGCAGATCAATAGATTCTATTGATACGATCATATTTAGCTAAACTCATTTTATTTGCTGTATTCTTTTATATTTTGCAGGTATTTATTTATTAATTAATGTTTATGGTACAACTTCTTGTGAAAGCAGCTACAGAGAATAGAGCTATGAGCGTATGAAAGCCACAGATAGTTTCGAGATTCAGCGAGAAATAAATATGGAAACAGAAAAAACCGTTTAATTTCTTTTCTATAACTTGGTAACTTTCAATCGAGAAGCTTGTTCTTTCTGTGAAGTATGTACAATAATTTCAAACTGAATGCTCATGTAAATTGCTCTCCCTCTTACAATAAGAGTAGCTTCATAAAACCCTTTAGATAATATTTAATCGTAGCTCTACCGTGATCATAAAATGGATGCTGGTGCGATTCCAGATATTGCGCTTTAAATGCAACAAGCGTTTTAATGTTTATGCATTAACCTATTAAAGTGAAAGATGTAACTCTGCGAGCAATAAATTCTCCACTGTTTGTCTTGCCCCGCGTTAGCTCGCCCGTCACTCCACACTCTGCTGAGAATAAATCGCTTGATATTATCGACAAACAGTCTTCCTTCGTACCTTCTTAAAACCCTCTTTAATCTCCATCACTTTCATTTTTCTTCTAAATTTCATCGTGACTTTTCAGCAGCAGGTTTCCTTCGCATCCATCACAGGTTCAAACAAAGGTCCTCTCTCTTCCTTATGTGCGTTTGCGTAGTCATATGTATACATGTATGTATGCTTGTGTTTTAAGTAGTTAATTTAACAATTTTTCGATGAATTAATTCATCTGTCTCTTGCCAAGAATGTATTCTCAATCCCGCAGGAAATCGTACAAATATTTTGGTTGAATAAAACGGTACAAATTCTAAAGTAACAGTTTTGCTGTTAAAGGGTGAAATTTTTAGTTTAATTTTGTTCACTGGAAATTTGAAAAGATTTTTTTAATCACAATAACGCCATCATAAACTTGGAAGAAAAAGAGTAATATTTTAAAGTTCATCTCTTGAATTATGCGAGCATGGTTAATGCCTTCCTGAGTCCATAAATTCAATTCTTAAAAAAAAATCGGTGGAAATTAAGGATTCATTCATGCCAAATCTTTATCTTAGAATCTAGAATAAGATTAAGACAAAATTAGTTATATGCTGTTAATATATATAATACTAGAGAAATAAAAACACCTTTTACTTTGTAGTAAAGAAAAAGTGTCCCATAGAAATGAGCAAAGAAGTTAAAAAATATCGACCAAAAAACTGGAAGTAACAAAACCAGGTAAAACCAGCAAGATCTCGGAATATGTCCTCAAATATTGTATTTCTCTTGTCCTTATCCTGATAATGCATACCCTTCGCTTGTCCTTTATTTATCAAATAACCTAGGTGGCGAAACCAGGAATGCGATAGGAGACAATACCTCTCTGCTTTGACCCATTTGTTCACTTATTTTCAGTACCCTTTAACCTTACGCGCCATCAATTCTCGTCTCAACGACTGGCAGGGGTACAGAACATCCGTCCCAGTACCCCTTCATTTCAACCTAGCATATCCTTTCCCCGAATCTCACGTCCACTCTATCATTTTTCCGCGACCATTTCATCCTCTCCCGCAGTTCCATCCAAAGGAGAATTCACTCATTTTCCTCTCCTCGTCGTTCGGAAGAGAGAGAAAGGGGAGGACGAGGCAGACGAAGAAAATAGGTGATAAAAAGAGCTTGCGAAAGAGTCACTTTGAATGAGGAAATGATTGACTGATTGATTAATGACGACGATGTCAGTTAAAATCGACTTCCATTGCTCGGAAATCTCAAAGCTATTTTTTTAAACACCGATGAAGTACACTATTCGTTCATCCCATTGGGTTTAGGCGGGTGCATCATTAAAGAGGACGCCATTAAATAAGTTTGCTGGGAGAACTGTATCGCACAGCTACGGAAGTCGTGTTATGATATTCGTCCAGTTTGATGAATCTCAATGAGAAATTGTATCAAATCCCCTTAAAAATCGATTATTGATTTTAGATGGAATTTTCGCTCGAGTATTATACGATATTTAAATTGAAATCTCTGCTCAAATCTGGTGGTTGTTTTTTTATTCGGACGTCGAAATTGGGATAAGAATTTAAATGTCTCTCATGGAATTCCTTTCTGTTTGACAAGTCAGAATACAAAGCAATCCATGGATTGCTGGGCCTTTGCATTAGGGAGAATTTGGATTTGCAAGCATCTGTGACGATTTGGAGGAGGATTTCGGTCCTCGCTGTATTATCCTTTCATACCCATATAATATTTAGGACGTATGCAATACAAATGTTTTTCATAAACTCTTCTTATTGTCCTCCCTTTATGTATTTGTTTTTTTTTCAGTTTTACTTTTAGATCATTTTCTTTGAACATTAACAGCATATATGTCTTCCCTCTTTTCCTACTACTCACCGAAAGCCTCTTTGTTATAATTAATCTCTTGTTCTTTTTTAAATTCTTGCTTTTTCAGCTGAATAGCATCTTATTTCTTCCCATCGTCAACAGGTGCTTTTTAACAGTTCCTACTCACGCATGATACTTTTATTTAATTATTGGCATACGTTTTTCTTAAAAAGTATACAAGCATTTACACATTGACTACAAAATCTATCGTTTGACTGTAATAATATGTAATTGACTAGTTGAATGGTCATAAGATAATTGCAAACATCCGAGATAATCCGTAAAGCAAATGAGCTCCTCAATTGCCTAAAAACCATCTTAAGAGCAAAATATCTTTGATCACATGCTCTACTCGTAGAACTCTGTATAGAAATGTATATCGATTCAAGACAATACTTTTACCTCTTAGAAAACACTAGCTTTTTCTTCACCTTTCCATTGCATCCTTCTCTATTAAAAGGGATGAAATGGGCGCAAATCCCACTTTTCAAGGAGAAGACCATGAATATTAAGGGTAATTTGGAGGAAAGTGACTTTTACGCCTCTCAGCTGCTCTGTTTTAAGCACAACTGCCTCATTTCACCTCCGTTTTCTTGACGTATTTCGGCAGAACGTTCGAAGGGAAATATCTCTCGCTCCCTCTCTCTCGGAGATTTCCCGAAACCTATCACAAACAGCGTAACTCGATTTCCCTGGAGGAATGTCTGAGACTGAACGATATCAACTTTAAATTATAGGCGCTTTGCTAAGACATATTCTGCAGCTCCACTTATCAATAAATTGTTTCAGAACTCCATTTTAAATAAATTTAAAGTTTAAATACATTGTTTCAGAGATGTTTCAGAGTCAAATCCCGATGATTGCTGTATCAGCTGAAACTGATTATCGACAGTAAATCTTCTACTCAAGATACAAAATATATATCCCCAGTACGAACTACTGCTCCGCGTTGTAAGATTCAATCGTATCAATTCTGCTCCACCGTGTAAGATAGCTCTCTCTACCTACTGATATTTAAGCTTCTCATTACGTCTGAAGATTCCAGTATCATTAGAAAATAATGCTAATACTCGTGAAATTTATTTAGATAAAGACATGATAGTAGTATTGAAAGGAAGAAAAACAAAATATTGCTTCTAAATCGGTAAAACGATGATGATTAAACGATGATAAATTAGATAACGGCAAGACGTAGAGCATGGAAACAGGAGAAATGTGACGAACGAAATAGGAAATGAAGAAAGAAGAAAATACGAATGTAGGAGAAAAATAAATGAATATCGGATTAATCTACCAATTAAGAAAAATAATATTAACATTAAAGAATAAGGAGAGATCCTGTAATATTTATGGTATTTTTAGGAGCTGGAATATATCAGCTGTGGAGGATGTATGAGTTTTAATGGGCGGTGAAAAAAAAGTAATTTGAAAGTCCATTGTAAATAAAAAAGTACCTGGACGCTATAAAGACAGTTTTAAGTAACCCTAAAGCTTATGTGTATATCGAAAAGAAAAAGCCTATGCAATATGAAGGAACGTTATCATAATAGTGGAGAATACGTTTAAATTATTCTAATTTCAATTATATCCTATTTTAGCAAAAAAAGATAGTTTTTCCTAGGTCTTATGACAATGCCGAATTATATTGCAAAATTTTAACTTTAGCAGTACTAAATTGTAGGACATCAATTCAATATTATTATCAATTGTACCTTAGAGAAATGATTAGACAATACCATTAAGTCCTCGAAGGGGTTATTACTGTAAGTTATGTAAAAGCATTAGCGAGAGTCTGACTTGATGAAAACATTTGTCGATCTCAAACTATCATTTATGTGTCTCTCGGGGTCCAATAAAGTCTTAACATATTCAAATAATTATTTAATTTGACAATAGAATAAAATTTGAAGTGCAAAAATATAGTAAAGAAAATAGTTAAGTTGATACGTTGATATTTTTATAGCTAGGAAACAAAATTTATCAACGACAGGTGCGAAGCGTCTTTATAAAAGATAATTTTAGAACATGGGCTTGTTGAAAATTATTCCGAGTATAATACTTCATATTTCAGCTTAGAAAAATTGCTTATCATCCTGTGATTCGTAAAATGTCTTGAAATTCCCATTCTAGAGGGATAAATGAAATCTCTAAAGAATCCATTTTCCTTTCCTTGGAAGTGAAGACGGACGATTTGAAACCGAAATTGAAGAGAAACAGCGGAAAGGGGACGGAGGTAGGTGTGAGATGGAATCCCAAGATTGTGACAAAACTGCGGCTAAAATAATATACGCGATGAATCAGGAGCGGAAAGAGAATTAATGCAAAAGGATGAAGTAAAAGGCTAAGGAGAGATAGAGGCGTTGAAAGAGACTGAATAAAGCGGAGTCTGTGGGGAGTTAATACGGTGGGTTGTGGATGGGATTATGTGTTCTCGAGTTTTCAGTCTCGGTGCTGTTTAGCAACGCAGTTTGCGTGAAAGGGAATGAAGTGTTTCGGAGCTGTTATGCGGGGCGTCGGAGGGTGGGAGAAGACGTCTTTGGCGTGAGGATAAGCGAGAGCTGACGGAACGCCTGTTAAGCAAGGAGAAGGATAATGGAGGAAGAGATGGGGGAAGTGAGCGAAGGCGGGATGAAGAAAGATGGTGACGTTCCCAAGAAGGATTTAAGAGAACGTATTTGCACTTATGCCGTTGAAGTGCTAAGGGAATTAAGTCTATCGCCCTTCATGTGATCTATTTTTACCTCGATATAACTCATCACAGTTAAAGTCAAAAGAAAAATTGTTATGGAAATAGGAAATGGAGAATAACTGCCTAGATATCGCTGCCGAAAATAGTGTTTATCTCATTTAAAAGTTTACGATTTTTTAGAAATCTATGCACCCTTAAGAAAACTCGATCAAAACTCAAGAAAAATATTTCCTAGTTTTTAAGAGTTTATGTTTAAGGAATACAGACTGCCGCCTGACATTAGTAATACTATGATAAGATTTAAATAAGTAAAATAATGACATTTACTCTTTTGGACTTTATTTGAAATTTGAGATGATAGATTGAATATGGTTTTTAATTTTAAATTAGGAGCGATGTTTATGTTCTAAAATCTTATTAAAATATGCTTTCCACTACTAATAGAAGATAACTGAAGTTATTATTAGAAAAAAAGACATTGATAGTTTAAAGTCACAAAGAATATATTGGTCCTACCTTGCCGAAAAAGTGGACTGGAAGTGGTAGTATACGAAGAAAGAAAGCTGAGTTGAGTATGCCAAGGAAAACGGTGAGCTTCAATGAAAGAACAGGTTGACCTAAATCCTTTCGGATTGAATAATGAAAGCATGACCCGAGATCAGGACCACATTTACTAATAGGCTTGAAAGATTGAATACTAAGGCCTCAAAATCTAGTCCTGGATTATAGTATTCTTGCATCTGTCATTGGCCTTCTTACAGTTGCTCTTATTAAAGTTTTAAGTTTTAGTCTCTAAACAAACTTTCAGTGGTTTTCTTCGCAACCCAATGTTTCAAAAATATTTTTTTGTGAATTTGGTATCAAGTATTCTCATGCAGTAGTGCTTAAAGCTAGTTATAGAGCCAGACAGTGACGATGATTATTCATTAACGTATAATATTGCCGTTTCTTTGTATTTCATCCCCCCTTAGTCCTATCTTCTCTTTTGCCTTCAGCCTTTTAATTCAATGTATTGAATTCTTCCTGAGTTCTTGCCGTTCAAACCTCTTCCTCCTACATATTATACCATCGTTAACTTCAGAATTAACCAGAGAGGAGCACTATTAGAGCTTAATCGATATAACTCAAATTGATTAGTCTCATAATACAGATGGTTTATAGCGTATAGTAACAGCTAGCATGAAAATAATTATGAAATTTATCAATAATGTATTAATAATTGGCTATAAAACTATTTAAAATATATTTTAATTACATTTTAAGCACTTCAATACAATTCTACATAGAATTAAAAAAGATTATGAATGTCGAACAGTTGTTCCCGAATAAATATTTAATACTTCTAGTATGTAGCTCACATTGATTTTTCTCAATGATATTTCGCGTGCAATACGGAGATTCTACGTGAAGGATATGAGGTTAGGTAATCTCTCTTGAAGCTTACGAATTAAGGGCGAAAGAGAAGTGAAAAGAAAGAAAAATAGAGGAAGCGTAGGAAGTGAAATAATTGAAACAGGGCTCAACTGAAAGAGAGGGTGTAACTGTTTGAAAGTTTGTTCAAATATAAAGGATAAGATAAAAAGTTTGAAAACGAGAGAAAAGACCAAGATTTAAAAGAGACGAACACTGTTAAAGATGACAAGAAGTTGGAACGAGGGACAGCATAGAACATCATAGACTTTCTCACGGGATTTTATGGAGATATTGGGGTGAAAAGGGAAAATTAAAGAGAAATGAATTTACGGAAGTATTCAAATACATGAGAAATGTTTTAGCCTTATAGCGAGTTATCACGAAAATTATCCTGTCTGGCTAATTACCTTCCCAGAGATTCCGCTGTAAGAGACTCATTAAACTACGACATGAGTGAGAGTAGAACCTGAAGCCTTCATTTACGAGGTAAAACGTTAATTATTATGATGCACGCTTCTCTTAGGTAGAACTATCTTTCTACCAAAGTAACTTATTGAATATTTTTTGGCGATGGCTTTCTTCTAAGAAATCTTAATTGGCTGATTGTTGGAGAACTTTTGCACGAACGACCGGATGGAACATTACCTGGGGATATCGGGGTCCCATTTAAAAAATTCCTTTTGAAAAATAATAATGTTGATAACTATATTTATAAAACTTAATTAAATTTTTCTAAAGAAAAGAAGTTTTTCATTGACTTGAAATAAAGAATAGCAAACTATTGGAAAATTAGAAAGTTATAGTATTTATAAGATTAAAAATAATTCATTGATAACGTTCACAAATGATACAAACATATTTGTAGACCAAATTTAGCTGGATGGTGGACTAGTCTAGTCTAGTGGTGGGTTTATAATATGGGCATAAATGAAGCATGATCCAACAAGTGTAGAATCCTCATTTAACTCCAGATCTCTTCGGAAAATTTCCCATTAATTATCATTAGATACACATAGACACAAGTATAAGTGTGTAGTGTTTAACTACCACACCTATTCTAAGCGATTATATCTATCAACGACCAATGAAAGATAAAAAATCTTGAGAGGTACACACATTTATCACTATCCATTTGAAAAATTCGACAATTCAACACTTCATGTTTCTATATTTGAGAACATTTATTTCATACTTTTTATGTTGAGTAAACTAGTAAATCTGTGCATTTGATAATCATTTAAAAGGTATCGTTTAAATTTCTGTTTGATTCATTAGAAGGAGGAACATAAATTAGACGCAAAAACTCTAAATGTGTATCTCTGAAACACTATTTTAATGTATATTTAAAAAAAGATAATAAAACTGTGGAGTTATATATTCAGCTGGTTCAATTATTTCGTTTTTCTTTAGGAATGTCATATGATACATTACACCGAAACGTGGTATCCGGATAAAACATACACTTTTTCCAAAAAATCGGAGGTCAACAACTCGTGCATTTTCAGCAAGATGAAAATCGTGTCCGCTAGTTTGTAATGGCACGCTTTGGACAGAATGGGCGAACACTCGCAAATCGAGAGGAGAGAGATAATACGGACGGAAAGGGATGGTCGAGCGAAGGAGATAAAAAGGAGAATGTCGAAAGCGGGGTTGCCGAGGTGACGAGAACGGGCCACTGCGGTTTTTCGTCCTCCCGGGTTTGCATAGAAATTGGACGGAGCGAATTCCGAGTACAAGAGGGGGGGTCTACAACAGCAGAATAGAAAGAGAGAGGGACAGATTGCAAAAAAACAGAGGGATGAAAAGGGATAGGAAAAACAAAACACTCGTGTTGACACGGGAATGGAGTGGCGAGTAGCCGCCTACTGACATGAGACATCCTAATGAAAGTGCGTTACGAAGAGACAGCAATTAAACTATAGGGCTTTAAAAGGGTGACGGAAAACGAATCCTCTTTTTATTTCCTCTCTCCTGCGCGAAAATGAATGAATGCTTGTCGGCCGCACGTCGAAAGTTCATGGGGTGTGTAGATGGCCCCTGTTTATGCTTTACCTTCGCGTGCGTCACGGCATTAGGGAGCTTTGTTCTCGACTCGGCTGCATATCACGGGACACGGGACGTTTCTCTTGTTACGGGCATCCACGCTCCCTTAGACAAGCTCTTCTGAGTGAATTTAATGCAAAATCTGCTTAAATGAAGGAGTTCAACGACGCTCTCTCGCGCTTGCAGTGGAATATCCAGACTACATTTTTAGCCATAATAAGACGTTGTTGCACCTGAAACTCGAATGAAAGGTTTGCGAGCGTGATTCAGGTCTCGTAGGCGACGGGAGTCACGTTGAGTTGCCAAGAGAGAGAAAATTACGTAGGATTCCAGGCAGAACCCTACGTTTGTTTGGGTGTATGTAAGTGAATAAACCATTATTAGTTTATAAATTGAATTTATTATGGATTTTATCAATAAAGGTAAGAATTGTCATTAGGGAAGAAGCTTAGATAAATCTAGTGAATCGAAGGTTGCATTGCTTAAGAGTTGGTTGTTGAGAACAAATGATTTAAGAAAGGATTAAAGAGTAAGAGATTAAAATGAGATTAAAGTTATGATAATGTTTGTAAAAATAGAAATACCATGTTAACTATCAATCTCAATTCATGGAAAATATTGAGATCCTTAGAAAACAACAAAAAGCTAGATACAGAGTCGGAAATATTTTTCAAGCTTTTTCAACTATATCTGAAAATATAAATAATATATAAAATAAAAAATTCTTCTCGAATCTATAGCTAATTTACCTTCGGTATGATAGGTTTAAAATTAGAAGTAAAAGTTATTTAGAACTTATTAGTTGAAATAAAACATACTTATTCTTTTTATTTTCATCCAATATAGTGTTAAATTTATCCACTTGAAACTTCAATCTGTCATTACCTGATTATTTGTAACAAATTTCTAAACTGGGTTGCAATTTTTAAGCTTCCCCTTTGGAGATGATAATCCTTTTTAACACTTGAAATTTTGCGATATTACGTAATACCAAGTGATATACATGTAAAAGAGTATTCTTGGATTTAACAATTCTATATTAAGATGAAAGAGCAGAAGTTATTCAACGATAGCGTTGCTATTATTCATTTCGATGACATGAAGAAGAAATCTTATAAGAAACATGCTTCAATTACTTATCTTACGTAAGATACTGTCAAGGGTATATGTCGTAAGGGTATCATTTGCTAATAATATTCAGTATTTTTGTAAAAGTTACTCGCGATTATTCGTTTAAAGGTTTGTATATTATTTTTGCCTATATACAGAAGGAGTTTCAATTTTCAATTGAACTTTATGGAAATATAAGTTTATTCTTTACAGAATAATTACTTACTTCATTAAAGAGCTTCATTATTTACAAGAGGTATGATTAAAGAAAGGAAGAGCCTAATTTATAAATTTTGATTTAACGGTAGAAAGCGAAAAATATCGTTTTAATTTATCCTTGAGAGTTGTTATAACTTGGCAAAGTCTTGCCGGAGTTCCTTCTCGAAATATCGCTCGCTTGTTTGGCTTTTCATTCGGATCAGTTCTCCGGTTAAGAAGGACGATGAAACAGTTCTCGATTAATTGTGAAGAGGACTGTTTGAAAGAAGGACCTTGTGAGCAAACGAATTCGCTCTATGAAATATTGATCGAAGTTACAAGATTTCTTCAGATGTGGACGGGGATGGAACCTTTTCTCTGCCCTTCATTAACTTCTCCTTCTTTGAAGGGAGTTTTAGAGGGTACAAACGTCATTTTAAGTTGGAGAACTTCTGTCACTTTCTCAGAGGAAAGAGAAAACGTCTTCGGGAGAACATTCTTCGACATCTTTCATTTTATATGGTTGTCATAATTCCGACTCAGCTTCTTTTCAGGTTTGTCGAGATTGAGGTAATCTTAGATGAGTGGCGTTAATGCGATTCTGTCTTTTTTGATTCATCACTTAAGGGATGTACAATATACACATACCATGGAAATGTATACCTTAATTATGTAATCAACGTATGATTACTATCTAATTATTGTTATTTATCTAGTATTCTATAAAATATTTCTGTTTTATTTTAAAGGAATTAGAGTTGAAAAATCCAATCATAGATAATAGCGTATCAAGTTCGGTGTATCAGTTCAATTCATTTCCTCTTTTCCGTATATCTTTAGATATTTAATGATTATTTAAAACAATTCAATCACCTTATTCCCATAAATGATACCACCAAAGAGTGACCACATATATAGGGCATTGCTTCTTATAGACCTAACAACCATTTATGTCATTATTCATGTATTGTATTTTGTTGATATGTGAAAGGTATGGGTAGTATAGGGTAGACCGAGGCTAAACGGATCACTCTGCCGTTTAATTCTTATTGCAAAAATAATATTGAGAATATATTCCTTTAAACTTGTTTAAATTACATGCCAACTTTTCATAAAATGAATGAGGTAGGTTATATATGCATTGTTGTGAAAACTTTCACAAAAATTGCAAATAACCATCAACCGTCCAATATTCGTTTAGCCCCCATTAAGGGGGCTAAACCGATCATGGTGCGTATATATCAAAAAAGGCGAATACATGTGAGTATATAATATGAGTTAGTGATGAACATGTAAGAATTTAAGTTATTTATTAATAAAAAGTCATTATATTTTGATTGGCATCCCTATTTGACTCACAAACTGCACGGATGAAGTCACTATTACACATCTTTTCGCTACAATTCTCATGAAGCCATTCTTCGCATTTGAAGCATTTATTCTTGCTATTGATAGCCCCTCTGATATATAGATGACAATGTCGTTTGAGGAATCCACAGAACCAATCTTGGCTAGCCATCTTTGCTTCCTGGTTAAAATTGTGAGCGATACTCATGCGTTCACAATAATTAAAGGCATTTTCTTTACATTTCGTGGTGTCGGCCTAAATCCTAGTTTTGACAGATGTAATATTTCTAACCACGTATGCCGGGAATAAGAATAATTAATAAATTTTAAAGATATAAACATAAGTGACATTTATGGTAATGATCCGTTTAGCCCCGAGTAGCAAAAGCCAATTACAAAAATCTTAAAAAAATAACTCAATGCTTAAAGATTAAACACTAATTGGTATATCATTGTTCAACAGCTACTACTTCTTTATATTGCAAAAAAATCTGATGCAGCCAACACATGACTTTCTCGGTATTTATTGAAAACAGATGCCTATGCCGGTAATATATAAATAACTCCAAAACAATGACTGTTACAGGAAAATGTTTCATACAACATCTGTAGTAAAATACATTATCTATAACTTTGGTACATAATTGTATATACCTACATTGCATTCTGAAAGAGATATTTATGAAATACTTCCATTTCTGGATAAACAACAACTTCCGGTTAACCATTATTGAAGAATAACTCCTAAACAATCAGTGTTACGAGAAAATGTTTCATACAAAAGTTGTAGTAAAGTATACTGCATACAACTTTTGTATTTAATTGTATATACCTACATTGCATTCTAACAGAGATATTTAAGAAACCATATATTGTTCCGGATAAACCGCAACTTCCGGTGAAGCAATATTCACCAAAAACTAATCAACTCTTGGAATTGTTAGGAAAATTCTGAATATGAATTTTGAAAATGATCGGATTATTAGTTTTTAAGATAGAGCGATCACAAACCTTTACCACGGATAGACAGACACACAGACATGTTCGGGAAAATAGCGAAAGCGAGCTCTATGGGTCTTAAAAAATCTATTTCCGTCGAAATCTGGAGGTCGAATTTTTTTGCGAATACAATACTTTCTCTATACTACTTATAAGGAGAAAGTAAAAATTAGAAATATAACGTACCCTGAGCAGAAAAATCCTTTGATGTTGCTTATAAAAATTACATTGACGAAAAAACCCGTACACACGGTTCGGCGACACGCTAGAGATCCAATCTCTTGTTTATGTAGTTCATATATGCACCTATAGATGACTTTCTCAAAATTCAGCCACACAATACGGAAGATATGTATTCTTGGATTGGAGAAGCGACATACCTAAGCAAGATCCGTTCAGCCCCATAATCCGTTTAGCCCAGATCTACCCTACCCTAATCTATTTATACATTAATTCATTTTCGTATAAATTTGACTGAATTTTCCTCGATATTTATGTTATAAATTATTTAATTCCGATGATGAGTATTATTTTAGACATAGATATTTGCTACGAATGAAGTATAAAGCCATCTTGAGAAAAAAAGACTTTTCGTTTCTTGAATTTCATATAGTTTCATTCATACTCTCGAATATTTGATTATGTTTACAGGTCTCGACTTGTGAAAACAATACTCTACTGTTTAAATTAAGCAATATTCGATTCTTCGTTGTTTAACACACTTTCAATCATTTCCAATCACTGTGGACTTTGGGATTTGAGATTTATCTCCATGTTAACATCGTTTTCGGAATTCCGAGTACAAAAAGATACTTCGGGAGAGAAACCATCCTATTTAGTTTCCTGAACCATACAAATGCAATCTCACACCGTCGGCAGGCTTCTACTGTTTGCCGAAAGAAAATAAAAATATAGTTCAGCTTGTATCTGTATCACCTCTGTCCAGCAGTCGCCTAGTTGTGCCGACGGTCAGCGCGTACCTTTGCGATTTGACCACGTTCCCTCTTTCACTTCCATCTCTTCCCGCGGGACACTCTCATATTGTTTTATCCCCTTCGACATGCCCCCTTCTCCCTCCCCTGCCTCACCCACCCCATCGCAAGTACCGTCAAAGAGTCCTTTTACGGTCAAAGGGTCTCGTATGTACATGAGTGTGGGCGTGCGTATGTCTGCATGAGCACTGCCCCTTTGCATTCCCCGTGCGTTTTCTTTTATTCTTCACTTTCTTTTTTACTTTTGTTGTGTTTCAATTTTTCACGTACGGCAACGTGCGCACCCCTATCTTTTTTGTCCCAACGTATGTACTTTTAAAAAGAACTCTCGCTCTATTTCCCATTCGGCATATCTACATTCGCCATACTATTCACCAACTTATCTATTGCCGCTAAATACAAGGATTAATTGATGATTATGGAACTAAACGATACTTAGGAAGTTTTAAAGCTGCGTTCTTCCATCTAATGATGCCAAATATCTGTAACGGATGTTCGGTTTGTATGAGTGTGTATTTTATGCTGATTTTGCCTATGAACCTCTGGCCCAGTTGTTATGAAATTATTTTCGTAATAATAATAACATTCTTTCGTATAATCTCTAATAATAAGGACACATAATAATATGATGACTGTAAATTGCATTATGACAAAGATAATGCAACCAATTAATTTCATCATAAACAGCTTTATATTTATCACCTATTTTATATATGCTTATTAAATTTAAACAGGTTGTACTGTTCTGGATGTGTGGTGGAGTGCTGGATCAAATATAATAATTATCGCGGAGTTACTTTTATGAAAATTTTAGATACTTTAAATGACGTACAAACGGAGGAATATATTGTAAGGCAAAACTGTAATGAGGTAGCCATGCTGAAATTTTGGCACAGGTGTAATTAATGACCCAATGTTACAATTAAAGCAGATAATTTCGGAGAAAGGTTGACTTTGTATTAATGAAAGAAATATGTGGCAATTATCCCTTTCTCGAATCTGCCGCTGATTCCGACCGACGCAGGTGATTCTAAAAGCAGAGGCATTAGTTCAGGCTGAGCTGGGTTATTTATGAAGCGATAGTTAAATAGTTGCGATATTAATATCCACAATTATTTCATAATGATAAATGTGGCATATATATCTGGAGAAGCTGTATAGATATTTCACCTTTAATGTTTTTACAAGTATATGAATTTATGTATTTGTAAAGTTCTCATTATCCAGAAAATACTGTATCTTTTGTCCTTTCTCATTTGAAAAATTGTTTCTTGGAATTCATTATCCAATTTCATTCACAATTCTTCCTTTACAGCTAAATATTGATTCACAGAAGTTTCACTGCCCTTAGATATAAACCACGCTTTTCTAAAA
Source organism: Sympetrum striolatum (assembly GCA_947579665.1). Lineage (NCBI taxonomy): Eukaryota > Metazoa > Arthropoda > Insecta > Odonata > Libellulidae > Sympetrum > Sympetrum striolatum. The sequence goes on along the minus strand of OX388341.1, from coordinate 103,213,571 downwards.
TAAATAAAAACACATTTTTGATCCAAACATAATTACATTCTTTATGAGACTGTTTTGTTTGAAATAAAACGTTGTATTTCAGGCTCTAGAATTGAATTATGGAAGGCATTTTGTAAATAAGTTCGGAGAAATTCACGAATTGCGAAAGGAGTTTTTCCTGCGGTGAATTTTGCCAGAGTTTTAACAATCAATCTCCAATCAATTATAAACTTTTTAAATTTCTGATTTGAAAAACAAAAGAATAGATGGAGAATATATTCTAAAATTTTATCCAAGCTTAATCTCTTGCGGTGGAATTGTTTTAATTGTTTGGAGGCCGTTAACGGGTTCCCTTCATTAACCTTTTTTAATTCTCACCCTCCGCTTTAGAAAGTAAACTCGTTTACCTAAACGATCCTCTCGTGTTAGTCCAATTCCACTTGGCCGGAATTCGAGCGCTGGACGATGGGAAAAAGTCTTCCTTTTGGGGACTTGAAACAATCACTCTGTGACGCCGGTTGACCGCTACAGCCACATCCGCTGTACTTCCTCGAGTTTGGGAAACTTTGGTCGAAAAGCCATAGACTGGAGGTCACGCACAACTCAAAACCTTTCTCTTTGTCTAGATTACTCAAATTTACTGTTCTCCCTCAGTGAATTAGTTTCAAATGAGGTGTAAGATAAAATACATCTTATTTGGTATTTTGTAAGGGGCACGTTGATTGATGATTGTAATGGTTGTGAAGTGCGCAAAGTTCATAGCTATAGCTTAAATGTCTTCTTCGACGTGTCATATTAAAAAAAAAAATATTTCACTTTGCCGTTTGGTCACCAAAATTGACATTTTTGTTTTTCCTGAGACTTATTCTTGATAAATCTTTCTTATTGGCAACTTTCTCCTATTATATATACTCTTTATCTTTAACATTAACATAATTCTACCGCTTTATACCATTTCTTACTCTTACTTTCTTCCTTAAGTAACCTTCCAAATTTCAAGTAAATTTTACCTTGTACTTTTCTCGAATTTATTTTCGTTGTATACCTATCTCATCTTTCGCCTTCATTTTCATCGTTAACGCATTGTTTCTCCCTGTATTTTCTCTCTTTCATTCTGGAATTATGTTTGAGGACACTCCCTTCATTTCAGGTCCTCTCTCTTGCATTGAATCTACAAATCTTCTGATATCCATACGCTATATATATATTCCTGTTATGCTATATCACTCCAATCACCTCCTTCATCCACTTATATCCGATTGATTGATCGGCATGTCGACAAACATCCTGAATCTACACGCGCACTCGCCATATTGAATGCCTTGGGGCAGGTGTACGGAATGGCAGTATGGAGAAAAAAAGGGGGTTGCGGGGTTGGAAAGGGGGAGTTTAAATGGGAGGGATGGAGACCGATGGGGTTGTTAGTTAGAGACGGAAGGATTCAGAAAGGGCTGCGGGAGAGTCTAATTGGATAAGCCGACAATCCTCGGTGAGTGGAATGGGACTCGTGCGTTGATGACCTGCATTCGTCCGGAGTTTATCTAACTTCAAAGGTTATAGAGGGAACGCGGAGTTTTTGCGCGAACCAAATACAGAGCTATTACCCTCTCTCCCTCGGCCAATTCCACTTCATACGGCTCTCTTTCCTCGGCTGTTTTGCTTTGCAACTCTCGTAGGAAAGAAAAAAGAGGACTAATAAATAAATTTTGCCCGAACACGGTTGGATTCTAATTGAAGCTTTGATGATACTCCAAAATAACCGCCAAAGGCGATGTTCAAAAATCACTAAACCGAATGTTTGGATGTCTCTATCTCGCTATATTTATTGAGAGCGTAGTATTAACCAATTTATACGGTCAATCGTCTCTATCCTAACGTGCAAATTAAATCACCGCAGATGAGACTTTTTTTAGGTTCGTGAGATTTTTATGGCACACGGGGTTCATAAGTACGGTTTAGAATTTATTCGTCATAAAATATACTTTTTAAATGTAATTCCTTACATCAATCACGTATTTGCAAAACCTTTGACCAATAAAAAAATAATCTGAATATGAGAGTTCATGACTAGGCCTTGGACAGAATAAATTCATAACTAGTATGCTTTCATTATGATTTCTACTTAAGAATACATAAAGTATGATAAACGATAGTAATCGGTGGATGATGAAATGATGAAGTTTGTATTGAGTGAGAGATTTAGTTACAATGGCTCCTACCAAAACATCTTTTACGATAGAATCAGTTATAACAAAATTCAGTAACACTCAGCTATTTATACGACGAATAAAAATAGCCTGAAGAGGGCTTTAACAGAGTCAATTGAGCGGTTAAAGTAATAATTTTAAAGCAAGGTAAGCCACCCTTCGTAAAGCTTGAAACCAATTAATGTATATGTTCCACAGAGTCGACATTTCGGAAAAGCTACTGATGTAACTACCCATTCAGATCTTGCATAAGTAGAGAAAAATATTCCTACATAAAGGTAAAGTCATTCAATCCTAGTTTTCTTTGAGAGAAGTCGGTCATCATAGATTCCCACTTAAGCAGAACTTCAAGGTCGGTGAAAATTTACCAAGCCGATCAAGTTCATTTGAAACTTTCATCTCAGTTATTCATCGCTTGTATTCTGATTTTGTAGCAGACAAACAAACTGCGTCGCAGGAAAAAAGAGCTGATAAAATGGCATTTTGAGATACAGTTTACGGATCCTCTTTTTTCCACTGCAGTTTACGCCTGCATTCAAAACGAGTGACGAGGCTGCTAGTCAAGGAAATCACGTTTTCACCAAACAGATTGTTTTATGGAAGGAATAGGTATCGTTTATACAAACTCGCTTAACGAGATGACGGAGTTTGCTTTCGGCTCTGCGTCTCAAAATGACTCCCTCTGAAGCAGTCGGTGCGGTATTTGCTTTTTGATTCTATTTCAGTCAGCTTCAATTTCACCGGAAACTCAATTATTTTGATTGCTGCATCACAATTGGAAGCAAAGGGCTTCTCTCTTCCACTTCTAGGGACGAAAAAGACGTGACACAGATTAAATGAATTCTTTTGATTTTTCTCTTGAAAGTTCTTCTCTTTGTCTTGAAATAGTAACGTGAGTAACTAACGTGAGTAACTAACACTAACGTGAGAAATAGTAACACATACACGGTTTGTTTTCTGCAGCAAAATTCAACTGCATTAAAATTATTTAATTTTAATGGCTGTTGTCCTAAAGAAGATGACATAAATAATTACGGCAAAATTCAGAGAGGGCGAATATGATGGAAACATTACAAGAATGTACTTTACTTATATACAATTACTTTGTATGTACTGCATATTGCATGCTACTATCGTAAGCAAAGTATAAACAAGCCAAATATAAAGTTCACCCAAAAATGCAGCTGGTTTCTAAACAATTCAATTATTGCACCCTAGCAATGGCTCTCTATCATACGCTGATCTTATTGAGACATTCATAAGGGATTCAAGAAACGTATGGATATGCATAATACAACCAATTCACTAAATGTATAAATAATATTTTTGTTAAGTAAATCATTTAATTAATATCGCGAAAACAACGTCAAATTCTGTTCAAGGTATGGTTATTTTAATTTTTCAGCTTCGATCTCTCAGAAAAATCTTTATCTCGTAGTCTTATTTCCTTTTATGACTAAGTTTCCGCCTTCTCTCGTTATTTCCTCTCTTCTTCTATATATTTTTGGATAGCTTCCCACTCTTGATCCATCTCTCTTATTCACCATAAGAGAGCTTTATCCTCCACTCCTAATTACTGTCCCCTTCTTCCTCCAAAGACTATGGAACATCCGTTCTTCCTTTTTCACGCTAACTACTCTTCCGTTCCCTCGTTTTCCGAACCACTCCCACATAATCCCCGTAATGTCTTCCCGGTCCTTCCTTATCACCTCCCTTCCTTCGGTCGCATCCCCTTCTCTTCGTCAGCCCTTTTCTGCCTCTCTGTCGTCGTTTCTTAGGCACCAAACCACGAGAGATGAATGCGGATTCGTTAGTTGGGCCCCGGGGCCAACCACCTGCCCTCTCTCGTCCCTCTACGATTTCTGTTCCCACGAGAAACCCTTATTCTCGTCATTCCAATCCAAGCACGCAAGAGCTCCATTCGGATTCTTTTTATCTTTTTTCGTTCAGAAGTGGTGCGCTCTCTATCGCAAACATCTCGGTAGAGGTAATTAAAATTGAATCACCCGTTGCGGTTGTGAATAATGAACCCTTTTCCGCGCTGTTCGTCTTTGTCTGTCACCGGAGTGTTTCGCAAAGAGTTACGGCGTTTTTGGCGAGTCTCGATAAGGTTTCATACCACCTAATCCAGGGAACTCTTTTAAAAGTTCGTCATACGGTTGGCTTATACTGTTGATGATTAAAAATTTCGCGAAAGTAATCAAGTTAAAGTCGTTAGCGTTTTAATAAAAATGTTGAGCTTGAATGAAAGAATGTTTTGTGACTCGCCGGCATTTCCGAAAATTTTTGCCGGGAATTCAAATTCGAGGTAATTATTTTCGTGACGCTCTTTCCTTCACCATTCATTTAAATCTCGCCTCTCGTGGCCAACACTTGTCGCTTGACCGGTTGAATGGGCCTCTCAGCGTTTATATCGGCTGTCATCAGCGATACAGCGTAATGAAGCACTCTCGAGTGGAAAATTATAAGGTATTATAGCAGGAATTGCGTTGGACTTGTTGAATGAAAAGGGATGGGGGTTCTATTAAATAAATATTTTTAATTATTTGTAACTAAAAATAAAATAACGTAGTATGAAGATTTTTCTTTCGACTTAATTTTCCTATTCCCTCTCTACCAGCGTAGGACTGTTTCAGAAAAATATAAATAGAATGGAAATAGAAACGCAGAAATTCACTAATTTTCATAAAGTTTTATTTAGGAGTTGAGAGATTAAATAAAAAATGTTCGCGAATGAAATTTATCCAAGAATCGGTTTAAAACTGTGGATATTATTTTAGGATAAATTCATATGGGATTTTAGGTCGCTCTCTAAATTTCTGCTTGCCGATGAGTGATACACATTCGAACTGTATGATTGATTTATGGTCGAAATGAATACTTGTTAATTAAATTCCTGCAGTTACACTAAAATATTTCGTAACTTTGAATCGAGTCTCATGATAAAGCCATTTTGCTGTTTCGTCGGTTGTTTATCTGCCTTTTATAGAAGCAGAGCTCATTCGTGTCTCGCGGTTGAAAGTGTTGATACGAAGTGATTTTGAATGTCGCCGAGTTTACTTATCTCTTTCAACACGAGCGATGACGACAACGAAAAGCAATCCGGGACGATAAGCTTTCGGATTATCTTTTTAACCCACTGAACGGAGTAAAAGCAATATTTCAGCGGAACAACTGCACGCGTTTTTCTACTTTGCTTTCTAGTTTCTTTTAGTCGGTATAGTTGCGGAAATTCTGTGTTGAAGTCTTCAAACATAACCATCAATCGTGAATTTATAACAAAAATATTGTTAAAGGTACGTACTTCCACTGATTAGGCGCATGGGCTACTGCCGGGTGTCGAACTTTCACCAAAGCCGAAAGCTCTGCCAATTATTCCGGAGCCCAATTTTATTCGTTCAATTGTGAACGTCTGAACGAAGGTGGAAAGACAAGAAGCCATTTTCTAAGGAAAAATATGTCCGATCGCTTCTTATATAAAACTTCCGTATTACTGTTAAAGAAAAACGATTGCGCACCGTACATACATCAAATCATTCGAAGCTTATCGAAAGCGAATATTCGTTGTGATTGATTTTGATTATAAGGTAACAAGAAATTATATTTTTAAGAGATATTTATTGCCTAGTTAGGAAGTGTTCTCGTTAAATATTTGTATTCTGTTGGTGAACCTTCCATCATAAGCCACAGAGTCGTGACAGACCGCAGTGTGATTTCCGCCGAGATCCATTCCACCTTGCAACTTCTGCGACCGTATATGTCCCTGCCTCTCAACAGATTGTTTTTGAATAAATCTTCCGTAAACCATCCATTTCATCCTCAAGTTAACAGGGGAGTTTTTAATAATCGCTCCAGTTCTCCAAATATCCTTTCCATTTTCTTCATTTCCGATCTCTTCTCTTTCCCATCGTGACTTAATCCCTCTATTCTCTCCAATTTTCCCACTTACAGTTAGTTTCCTCTCGCTCCCTTTTCTAAGTACTTCCTTCCATAAATTGGCGTGCCGTAAAAGTTGTATTAAATCACGTTAAAAATAAATGGGGAGGCTGTGCGAAATGGAGAAAGGGTCGAAGAGAGTGGGGTCGCTTGCGGCAGTTTCGCGAAATCGGACGCAGGCCACCAAAGGGGCGTGCGGGTCGTAGAATTAGGCGGAAGATTGTTACCTCACGTAGACCTTTCGGTGTGCTTTAAAGGTGGCTCGGGGGAGGTTGTGAAAGTTGCTTCGGGGGTTTGTGTGCTCAGGGGCGTGGTCGAGGTTAAGTGTCGAGTTGAAGTTTTTATTTTGTTCGGTGAAAGTGCTCGAAGGGGAGACACGCTGCGATTGGTTATCACTCGTGTCCAGGGAAATTATAACCACAACTCGTAAGCATTTTTAGCAAAAACGAATTTAACCCTCTTGTGGGCTCGTCGCCCTGTTTTCCTTAGGTTGGTGTCAATAAAGGTCTTTCGCTTACGAAACCGCTTCCAAGTTGTCTTCTTTAATTTGCGGTCGCAGATTAAAAGTGCCTGAAGCCTGTGTCTTGAAGCCTATTGTGGTTCTTCTGACAATCTGATGCGTCTCAGCTCTTTTAAGGCTGAAATTATACCACCAATATACACTTCACTCGGAATGAGCTTTACTTTGATGGTTTGAAATTTAAATTTGGATATATTGGCATTGATTGAGATTGTCTGATAGGTTTATTTTCTCAGAAAATGTACTCTGTAGAAATTATGAACAGAAAAGTTTCGGATTATGGTGTAACTATCTAAATACAGTAGATGAAAAAAATATGTTTTGGGTATTTATAAACGGCACCTATGTAAGAAAAATATAAATGAATTGTTTCTTCTTAAAAAGTAAATCGATTGACCGAATTATTCCTAGATATTTCAAGTAAATCATTATGAAAAGAGCGTAACATGATGGAGATGTATTCATGCTTTCTAATAAACTATGGGAGGATATGAATGGAACAAAATATTTCATAATAGTAAATATCTTTGTTTAGAATAAGCATTTCTGCAAGAAATAACCTGCCAAGTTGTTGAGAGGAAAATAATTCTTTTGGGATATTCAAATTCAAAAAATAAATATATCATGCGAGATATAACTGGAAAAGTTTTTGTAAGAAACCATACTTCCTTGCTGAAAGCAATACCGTCTAGATAAACTTCAAGTTTTGTTTTCATATGGATTAAATTTTGTAAGAAATTTTTCAATTCACGTCAGGCATTCTTGTTTCGAAAACTTAATCCATAAAACTTCGAAAATAGTTTTTCCATGAATACTACTGCCAATTTTCAATGTTCTACTGCTCCTACAAGTACTCTTCCGATTCTATTCTATTTAATAATTCACTACTTACACACTAACTGCTCTAATGAAAACAGCACTCCATACTTAGTTTTTATCCATTTCGTGCCATACTGCATTACGATTCAGTCTTCAAATTATGTAAATCATTAGTGACGATTAAAAAAAATACAAATGAAAATATGTTTTTTTTACAAATTGATGAGGAGGTTAGAAATTTTGGCAAAATATTTTAGGCAGAAATTCGTATATTATCTGATTTATGTGGAAGATAAGACTTCTGCACCAACGAAATTGAGCACTGGAAAATGGAGTGTGCCAAGGTAAACAATGGCCACTCTTTAATTTGAAAATCACAGCGGAGCCAACGGTAGCACGTTTTCCCTTCTTTAGAAAATGAAACGGATGAGGGCTTCCGAGATTCAGTGCTATCTGTCGACGATCGGAGTGCCGTGGAAAGTAAAATGCATGGTCCTCCTGAGGATTCAGGTTAGTCTCTCTATTTGCTCTTTTATCTCTTTCACTTCTCATAAGCTCGACTCTTTCTCGATAGATCAGAAATGCTTGACAATTCTAAGGAATTTAGCATATTCACCAGGAAGTGGTTCTCTAGACTAAATATTTCAGTGACCAGAAAAACTCTCATTTTTTTAGTGAATGTTCCGAAAAGTGTTCTAATCGATTAGAAATTAAAATTTATGGATAATAAACTAATACGAATTTGTATTCTTTATCCTCCGTATGTGAAAAATCAACACTAAAGGCAACTCAAAGAGATCATGAGCGCCCCGAAAAATGGCTTTATCGTTTAGTTAGCATGATAAAAGGAGCGGATATTTACTCCAGTCAGCCTTCCGTATACCTTAAAAGATGCGTCTCCGAGTCAACTAATTAAAGTCAGCGAAAGAACATACATCAATTTCCCAATCTGATGAACCTCCTTTGACGACTTACATCTGTGAGTGTTTAATATTAAAAATACAAACTATTATAAAATAAAAGTACTTGCTAATATCTTGGTATTACTTAAAATCTACTACTTCGGTCTTGACTTTGTGGTAGTTCTCCATAATCAAACTTAAGAAAATAAGAAAATAAGAAAAACTTATACCTTTACCACAGTATATTTATTAACTTACGACCATGGTTTCGATCTATAAGATCATCTTCAGGTGAAGATGAAGATCTATAAGATCATCTTCCAGAAGATGATCTTATAGATCGAAACCATGGTCGTAAGTTAATAGATATACTGTGGTAAAGGTATAAGTTTTTCTTATTTTCTTATTTTCTTAAGTTTGATTGGTATTACTTATTAAAATGCGTGAAGTATTCATATTAAAATAATCAGAAAACGTTCCTAGTTTCTCGGCCGCGACTTTTTGTGAAGATAGAAAATTTTGAACACGACTGTTAATGGATTCCAGTTTTAAAATCTGTCATTGCCGAATTTGTATTTCTTCACCTCCTTCGCCGGTATCCGGAGAAAATATGAAGGCTCGGGGAGCTAAGGAACGCCGATAAAGACTGCTATTGAAAATTCCAAGTAAGCCAAAATTATTATAATTGGCTTACATAACCTGCATACTTTTCAGAAATGCTGAGAAAGTATTGAATTTAATTTGTCAAACGCCCTAAGCGGCTAACGCCCCATTTTATTAATCATCTTAGGGAGCAGTTGAATTTTTTTAACGCCTTCATCGCACTACACCCTCATCATCATTGGGATCACGCAAGTCAACCATTAGATGTCTGTGTGCTACTCCACATTCCTTTGAGTACTAAGAGGAGGTTTAGTCAATGGCACCGAAAATGTTGACCGATTTAATTTTGAGTAAGGTTTAACTTTCTCAAATTCGGGTTCAGAAAAACGGAAAGAGAATAGATAATTGCACTCACTTGTTTGCGAAACGGGCAGTTCCATTACTTTTCTGTTGTGACCGGTTGCGAGAGTGTGTCCGAGCAGTACTACACAAATGTGGTCAGCACGAGGTTCATCAGAATTCTATAAGTTGGGAGTATTTATTTCAGGGCCAAGGAGAGGTCAAAATGTTTGTGGATTTACACGGCACCAATCAAGCTCTCCAAGGATTAGGTAAGCAAGATTGGGTATTTCTTGATACTGATAAGCACCAGTAACTAATGTTCATTAATTAACTAATCCCGGAGTCGAAGGACTATTTTTTCTCTTTATTAATACTTCCGATTTGAAAAATTCCTCACTTCTCGGAGCAATACAACACAGTTTTAATAAAGTAGTTAACAGTATCATTGGCACAATACTTAAAAAACTCGCGATATTAATGGATTTACAGACATTTGAAGGCCAAAACTGTTGCATTTTCCTCGTTAGTTTATGTCCGTATAAGTGAAGTCACTTTCTTTCACATGAAAATGTAAAAATTATTTAATATATAATAATAATAATAATATTTAATATAATAATTATATCAACCTTTCTGTAATATCGTTTGACATAGTATCATTAAGTATTATCTGATTTGCTCATAGTTTGTATTTTTATTGATTGTAATTAATATCCCTCACAAGAAAAAATGATACAGTACGGACTATATTTTGATAATATTTCTGTGATAATTTTTATTTACTTTCGATAAATTTTAGAGATCTCACAGCGTGTATATTTAAACTTCGACATTTTAGTTGGAGATTTCAAACTTCAGGTCTATCAGTTTTTGAAAGCTTTTGGGATTACGTTACGTTTAGTGATATTTAAGGTAAATTCTCAAGTAATAAATGATAGCAAATGTTCCCTTTCTTCTCCTTAGATTGAATTTAAAATTTAATTGGCTGTTTATGGGGTTTTAAAATGCACTTCTGCTATTCATTCGCTATTAACTTTCCTAAGAGTACTTTCGGATAGCCAAGTGAGCAGCGCGTTCGGGTTCGATTCCCATTGGTCACCCATCTGCGAAATGGCATTAGCTATCGAAGCACTTTTAGAAAACAACAACAAACTGCACCAACGTTTCTATTTCGATCACTGTGTATCAAGTCGATACTTCAAATATTTCAATACTCTGATCAATTCGATTATAGAGGTACATACGCGATGGGTATGGGTAACCTTTAGCTGAAATTGACTTCTATCGAAAGGAATGAAAGTTTCAACTACAGGTGAGTCTCGGGGACGCCACGAATTTGCAGTTCATCTATTTTTAAAGAAACGGCCCATTATCCGCCTTGGCCCAGGAAGAATTTGGCTGTAAAGACGTGCTTCAGAGCACTCTCTTTTTACGACGGTCCATCCCAAAGAGTGAATCGATGACGCAAATATAAACACCACTTGATCGAGCCATAATTCAAAGCCTCCCTTTTGAATTCTTCTAAATAAGGTAAATCTCGGTGGGTTGAATGTCGTAAAAAGGGTTTGATAGAATCAAAGATACCGCTGTTAAAGGATCGTTTCAGTGGAGAGTGCCCGATTTAACAAGGAGCTAGACATTCGGGAGGCGATAATGTTGTTCAGTTAAATCGAAGAGGATATTGAAATTTTCGATGGGTTTTTTGCACGCAAAATTTTGGAGTACCTTCCAAAGTTTGGGTTCTTCTCCCTGATGATTTTGCTATAAAAATAGCATACTGGCAAAGTTATTTTACATTTATGCATTTGTGATATAAGTATTATTGTGAAAAACGTAATAAAAAAAAACTAGAAAATTACATATTTTGATATGGGGAATCTTTTCTTTCAATAGGATTAAAACTAGTAAAAACTACAAAACAGTTGTCTTAAACCATTTAAAACTTGGTGAACAAATTAAAATACATTTAATGTTATAATTAACAAGTAAGTAGCATAATTTAAACGTTGTAAAGCAAAAATTATGATGGTCGGAAAGCGACAGAATAGTTTTAGTTGCTGAGATGTTTTAATTAATTATGTTTTGAGATGTTTTTAGTGGTTCAAAATTTATTCGACGAAAAAATTGAATTTATGTAACTTACAAATAATATAATAACTTTAAAATAGAGATGAATATTCAACCAAAGAGAAGTGAGAAAGACGAAATTAATACCTTAAACTAGCGTTAGCGTTCGAGTCTTTTACTTAGGTCACATACACCACAGCGGTCACCTCACTGTCGCAAGTCACTTTCAGTGAAATATTTCATCCGAAGACCAACTCAATTTCCAATTGGGTGAGGCTCGGGCCCTATTCAACAGCTGTAGCATGAAATTTCACATTGATTTTTTTCTTTCCCTTCATTCGCTCAAGATTCCTAAGCATATGTCCGTATCTTTGTTTTCAATCTTACCTGAAGATCACTAAGTTTAAAGAGAAATTTAAATTTCCGTCATTGGTTGTTAGAGAAGTAACGGAAAGACATTCAACGGCATTTGCAGTGATAATAACAGAACGTTAACCCTTAAAGATCCAACCTTTTTTTGGTTACTCTGTGGACCAGGGAGGGTCAAAAATTGTCCACTTTTGTTTTTTCGATAAAATAATAATGAAACATAACATCTCTTCAGCAATTGCCTTCTTGGATTTTTAAAACTTCTTAAAATGATTTCTGTTCCTAAAAATTGTACTACTGCAATTAAAATAATGAAATAAATTTTTATTTTAAAAAAACTCATCAAAAACGAGGATATGATGAAGCTTCTTTTTCAATGGTACCGGCTTTAAAGCTGTAATTCAGAAAATAAGTTTGTAAATCACCGTTAGTTATGCTTATAAATCAACAAAAAGGTATAATTAAAACAAATTAAATTAAATTATTAAAATTAATTAAAAACTATTTGTCAAAATATATTATTCCATTTGGTTAAAAAATATGTCACAGGTTGGACCAAGGGGGGTCATTTTGTGTCCACCGCCTACTTCCACTCTCATTACATTGCTTAAAAAAACATACAAAATACATCAACTTAAAGTTATCTTTACCTATACCTATATTTGACAATATGATGAAGTTATAAGACTGTATAACACGATTAAGTTCTTAAAATATCGAAAAAGAAAAGTGGTGGACATTTTTTAGTTCTCCCTTGGTCCTTTAAGGGTTAAGTATTCTACTTATTTCCAGGTGACAAATCCAGGCTGCAAAATTAATTGATATGCTCATTCTTTCAGTCGACCAATGATTAAATCTACATTTACACATATTATTGCTCCATTTTAAGAATCATTTGTGGTATTTCTGCCTAGATTTTCAGATAATCTATCAATTTAATTTAGACGAGGCAATCCTAGAATGCTATTTCATCGCATCCAAACCTTTTGAAATGAAATGATTTTCCCTCATCCCTTTTGTTTTCTTGAACTCACTTCTATATTGCCTGTCACCCTATTGCTCTATCCATATTCTCTCCTTTTTACTTTATCATTTCTTTCTCTGACACCAACCTTCAGGTATTTAAACGTGGCCTACTCCTTTTCACTGTCGTTCCTCTACCCTGAGGCAGGACCTGTTTTCATCAGCATAAGATCTGAATAAATCCCCTTTTCCAGCACCTCATACCGTCTATTTTCTCCTCTCCTACAACTCCTTTCCTCCGCAAATAAAAAAGGATTGGACCCTCCTTTAGAAGCCGCTCCCTGGGAGCCCCGAGCACTTCATTTCAGGCATCACACCGCGTAGACATTCACGCCAATTCCTTCCTCTTTTTTTCCTCCCCTTTTCGCCTCTCATCAGTTTTATATTATTTCGCCTGCTCTCCCACATGTACTTTTATTATTTTTCACACCATTTACTCTTTCTTATTCCGCAAAACCCCCGCTGCACTTCTCTAACGCTTTCAATTACCTTTTTATTCCTCCACACGAGGGTGGGCATTTTATTTATTTTTGTTTTTTTTTTCCTTCGTTCAATTTTCCTCTTTTCTCTTTACGCTTGTCCAATTTACTCATCGCCACCCCCTGTTTCTTTTCACAGCATGAGTCCATTAGGGAGTGGACGCGTCTTCCCTCCTGCCCTTGTTCTACTAAGAACTTCTTTATCTTTCCCAGTTTCTTTCCTCCTTTTCCTTACACGGTTTCACTTTCCATCCACACGCTTTTTTAAACTAGATCATAATATTTTTGGAAAAGTTTATTACAGTGGTACCTTGGTTAACGACGCTAATCCGTTCCAGGATAATCGCCGTTAACCAAAACCGTCGTTATCCAAGGCGCGATTTTCCACAGATATAATAACTGATATGCATTACCGTATTTCCCGGCGTCGAGGACGTACCCCAGTTATTGGAAGCAAAACTTATAATATTTACCAATTTAACTCCGGTGAGACAACATGTGCCTATGTGAATTAGCTGCAATTTGGCATTGAACTATTTTTAATATTCTCCGCTATATGCTATTCAGTATGTTTTTATGATGTAACATCATATCGTACACCAAATATTAGTTTATAATGTAGTGATTATAAATAGAAGTGCTGAAACACGTGAAACTCCGGAAAGACCAACCGACGAGGCTTCGTAAGCCAAATCCTACGTCGTTACCCAAGATATTTTTTGGTTACAGCAACTCGTCGTTAACCAAGTCCGTCGTTAACTAAGGCCGTCATTAACCAAGGTACCACTGTATTACTTTCTCCTATATTTTCATCTTCACTACAGTTAGCAAAATTTCCTATAGCTGTTGTTTCCTGAATATCTGAATACCATTTTCGTTATCTAGCACTGTTCATTTCCGGTTGACTTTTTCATTTTCTATTCCTCAGTTGGTAGCAACCTTTCCAAATTCTGCTTATATTCCTTCTCCTTATTGTCATATTCTATCTTTTTGAAGTTATTTATCCTCCATTGCCAGCTTCAGTACCTATTTATGTATACCCAATTTGGTGTTAGGCTCTCTTATTCTATTTTTCTTGACCCGATTGTCCTTCGTTCTTCCCATTATTAGTTAGAGAAAATAAGGTAAGTTTATTTACTTAATAAACTAAATATTCGGAAAAGTCAGGTGAGCTAAAGTATATCTCATTTTAACAAAATTAAACGTTGGATATGAGAAGGTATTCTTTGATGTGAAGTTCATTCTGCATTAAAGTCTTCTGTTCACTTTTTCACTTTCGCATCTTTCTTATAATCCATCTCTCTTTGGTTAAATTTTATTTTGGGTAAGCTGACTATATCTCCGATTTGATTTTTTTTTCCATTTTTACGAAATGGATCGCTAATTTTATATCTTAGTCGAATCCGCACCGCAAATGAAGCTATCTTGCGTAATTTTGTCTCCGCGTGCCATCTTTAGTTGCCTCTATGAAATACACCCTTCATCATCGTTACTACCTTAAGTCTCCTATCTTCTCTACGGATTGCTCTCTCCTTTTCGCAACGGCACTTAACCCTTTTTGAGAAGAGATTAAACCCTTTTCCACTACTGTTGTCGGAGAGGACGCATAATTTGAGTGATCTGCTCTTATCAAATTGCATTTTTAAGCGAGGGATTTAAGTCGAAAGTGATAGGTTCTTTACGAGCACTTCCCTCCGTTCGTTCACCCCACTTAGAAAATTGTTAATCATCATCCGAGATTTTTTTATGTCGCACTCTCCACTTTTTAAAGATTCGACCCGTTAATGGAAGGGGCGGATTGGTTAATTTAAACTTCGCTAAGGTCATAGTTCACGAGGGAGAGGAAAGGGATGCTGAAAGATGATCCGTAAATTCTGTTAGGTTATTTTTAACCCTCATGAGGGAGGGATAAAATGAATCGAGCGAGATTTTTATCTGGAGAAAAAATGTTCGGTTTAAAGAAGACGAAGCTATAACACATTGGATTTCATCAAAACGTCCTATTAAATTACGGGGATTTATTACCTGGAAGAAGAAACCTCCAATCGTAATGATAGGAAGGCTATTAAGGAATAATGTTAGATAAGGGATGGAAATTACGGCAGCAACTTTCTTTCTCTTAATTCATGGAAGTGATTGAAATTTTTGATTTCTTCTTTAAAAGGCCTCTAAAAGAAAACCTCAAATAAAAAAATAATATTTATTCGTACACCATAAATTAGCTAATTTGAATTTAAGTAATAAAATTCAGAGTGTATATAAAGATAAGGCATTTAATCGCATACCTAAGATACTGCGATACTGAGTGAGAAAAACAGGTTTCCGAAGTTTTTTCGATATACCATCCAGTAATGCAGTCCTGAATCTCCATTTTGCTGCAGGTTGAGTAGGAATCTTTACCAGCGAATTTTAAATCATTTAAATTAGTTTATTCCAATGATTGCGCTCGTAAGTTAAGGTCATTCGTAGGGATTATTTTGACGGCAGTTTTCGAGAACAGGGAAAGGCATCCGTTTAGAGAAAATCGGCTTAAAGTGTGAGAGTAATGATGATAGAGAATGTATCTGGAGAGTAAATCTAGATCAAGGTGAAGGAGAAGACGTGAGCCGCTTATCTAATAAAAGATTGCCACGGTGCGTCTTTTCTTTAATTTATTATTTCCTACCCTCTGGAAATGGAGCACGAATTCTCTCAGGTATTCCATTCCTCATTTTCTCCGACCTAATTTCCTTTTACCTTAAAGCTGTCACAATGGTAACTTGCACCGAACTGCTTGCACCGTTCAAACGATGAAATATTAGACACCCTTCTTAATGAGGAAAGGATTTTCTTAAGATCTGCAGCACATTTGGTCTAATTAACCGAGAATGTTTATCACTGAGCTTCACTGATGGATTCACATCGTGAAAATATTACGTTTATAAGGGCTTTTGTTTTTAGGATTGAATCTTTAGGTCTAGCAATGTAATGTTGAGAGGTGGGATATTATTTGCTGATGTAAAAAAATAACACGATCATCTTTCGCTAAATCAAGTTTGAAAGTTTCGATCAACTTTGCCGTCCTGAAATTCATCTCATAATATCTTAATCTAAAGGTCATCAATGAAACTTCAAGCGTTAGCTTTGCATTGTGTTTTATATCGGGGGGTTTGTTAATACTAAAAGACAGCTTAGGATAGCAGATGATCGTTCCCAGTTTTATAATATGAGGATATTAACTCATAAGGCCCTTAACTAAAAATACAGTATATTTCATAATGAAATGCAACATTGTGTTGTAGTAATGTTGTGTAGTATTGTGCCTTGTGTTGTTGAAATTTAGGGAACTCTGTAGAGTTACTCTGTAGCCCTTACCTAAAACTATTAAAGATGTCAAACTTGGATGTTTTAAGCTATTACAAAAATGTATAGCATGAAAGGGGTTTTGGATGTGTTTTTTAAGATATTGTTAAATCTATAATATATTCGTTGTTAAAAGCGTGACCTTATCATGCTTGTCAATATATTGTTGGGTAATACTGTGTAATGTGTAATAGACATTTAGGAAACTCTGAAAAAGTAAGAGATTGCTCGGAAGGGTGATATACGGTGGGGTGCAACCCCGAGAACGCTACGGTAGCCGAGTTGGCCTGTCATGAACCCCGAAAAATTCAGCAAAAACAGTTACAAATAATAAATATTATTCATGCGTCATTTAGTTAGGTATATTTAATAAAAGGATATAATCATTTTATGGAAATCTTCTGTTTATATTGTATATATTCTTTTATTAATTATGTATATATCTATTATGAGTATGTAGATAGAAAAAACTGCCACGAGACTACTACCAGCAGTTAATACTATGTAATAATAATAAGATGCACACTTAGTTATGTTTCAAATACCGTTTCCTTTGACAAACCAAACTCTATATCATTGCCTTGTATCCTGGATTCGCCTATACAAAGTAAAATCTGCGAACTGATTGCGAATACGGCACTGGCATGTCACAGAATTCTTTGCTACGTATGTGTCCGGAATACATCCTGAGGAAACTTGGACTTTGAAAAAATTGAGAAATTTCGCGACGGCATACATCGGACCAAGAAACTTAAATAACCTCCGCAGGAAATCATCTCCATGTTCAAGGATCCTTTTCCATTTCACTGAGTTCCTCATCTCGCAAGCCTTCTCATACCTTCTCGGGCGCACAAAACAGCGGCGGCAATCCCTTTCTTCCACACATTGAAAACCTCATAAAACGTCCGTCCGGCTCCAATCCACCGCATCATCTCTCCACGACGAGCAACTTGATTGAAAAATTTCCAACTCCATCGACTCGAGAAGGAGCGACCAAAAGGAAACCAGACGACCGCCGTTTTATCTTTACGAGGGACCTCTTCATTTGCCGAACCGAAAACAAATGAAGCGGACGTCATCTGCCTCAGCCGCTTTCATAAAAGCCGCAGGACGACTTCCTTCAATTCCGCCCCGAAGTGTAATTCACTGCCCTCTCTTTAGCGCGATATCCCTCTGGGAAACCCCTTTGCCTACTCGCACCTCGCAAACGATTTCGTCTTACAAAGCGAAGGGAATCAGCGCAGAAGGAAAGGTGAGGCATTGTGGGTAAGACGATGTGGCTAAAGAAGGAATGACGGCAGAAGACGAAGGGTTAATATCAAGAGATGAAACAGCTTTCGAGAGAGATTTTGTAATTTCGAGATTTCATCATGTTAGTCTACCCTCACAATGAGGACGTGGTAAGGTACAGATTCTTCTAGTGCATGATGTAGTTTTATCTTAGGTTTGGAATAATTATGTAGTTTAATCTTAGATTTCGGAGTGGAAATAAGAAATCATGAATGCCAAAACGGCGAGCCGTTCTTCGTGCTGTTAATAATACTTTAACATAAAATAATTACAAAATATTTTTGGACACAAATAGAGAGCATATTTACAGACATAAATCTAGCGTATTTACATTACTCATTACATGATCATTACAAAAAACTGTAGCTCAAAGAAATCCCTGAAGTTTCTTATATTAACTTATTCCCAAAATGTAAATCAAATTGAGTCAAAAATTTAAATAATCAAAATAATTCTATTCGTAGCATAAATATGTCCAATGTATAGATTTAGAGGTTTTTTTTACGTACTATTTCTAGACTGTAAAATTAGTATAATTCTATTTTTTAAGTTAAAAGATAGTTATAAATATACGCTAGTTCTAAGTAACTTAGTTTTGTGTTGTGTGCAGTGTTGTTTTTTTAAATCTCGGGAGGTCACCTATATAAGACACCTATAGAAGACACGCAGGATATTTTCATTCCACACAGTACATTCAATACATTGGAAATTCATATTTTTATATAGTATAATGACTAATGGGTGTTAACTATCTTCCATGTATAATTTATTAATTAGACGCTGAAGGATGAAAACGTCTTATTTTTTAATGTCTCAAGGACGCTAGCTAATCAAGGTTCGATCAATGCAAGAAACTGAACATATCCATTATGTTGAATTCCTTCAATCGATCACTCAAGCACAGAGGACATCTCCTTTAGGTGCCTATCGACCAACTGCTTTTCTTTTGCTTTCGGACGCTATTCACCATTTTATTCACGAATCTTTCCGATTCCCTTTACAGCTTATGTTTCGAATTTTGTATCTTACTTATCTCATTGGCATCTCAATTAACTAGGAATTAAAATGATAATACCATTTTTGGCATATTAAGTTGAATGATCTGAGTTTATGTCGAAATCTCTTAGGTTTTAACTAAAGCTACGTTAATCTCATATTATCTTCTTCACATAATATTCGCTCCTAATTTCGAATGTTTTGCATATTACTGTTTCTTAGATAATTGATATTCACAGGCAAGAATTATTAACATTTTCGATTATCACAATTTATAAGCGTTTAAAAAGTGATTAACATTGGTATCGATAAATCATAGTTTCTCATTAACGCTTGCCTGATTTAGTCTTTCTTTATGCGCTCACATAGAACGAAAACCTAACATTCTCAGATTACCAAGTGACGCCAAAATCAGCGATTAAAGTCGATTTTGGGAAAACATCGCGAACTCGTAATTTCGCAATAATTCTTCATTGTTGCGGATTGAGGAAGCCGACGTCATTTATCTTTATTTATTATTATCGTGGATTTTGTTAAGCGTGCCCAATGATTCTTTCCATTCCATCTGTCGATTTATTTTCTCTTGCCCCGAATTCTCCTTCCGTCCCTTTATATTTTTCCAGGGAAATGAAGAGAGAAAAGGGACTCTGATCACACAGCGTCGTTTTCCAGAGCAGCGGTTAACCGTTTGAAAAATGTAGGCCCTGCCGACCGAAGCCATTCTGCTTGTCGGAAAAAGCCGATTATCGAACTCCCATCCCAAGTTTTTTTACTCCCTTTGTTCTTAGTATCGACGTTACAAACGCCGCCTCTCTCCCTTTCTTACTCTCCCTTTCCCTTTCCACGCGCTGTCCACCAACATTTCCTCCTATTCAGATAACGTCGTTCACCTAAACGAGTTCTAAACACGTCTTCCTCCTCAAGTTTATTCCCTTTTTCGCCTTCCTTCTTCTTAGCCCATAGAAGTCATTTTCCTGCCATCCTCTCTTGTGGTGATACAAATAATCCCCCAAAGATCCCTCTTTCCGCTTATATTTCTCTGTGCTTCGTCCTCCTTTCAACGCTGCTCTCAAAACAAAAACCAAGCCACGAAACATCCTGATTTTCAAACGGCTTAATTTGGAGTATTTTCTGTTTCTAAGTAGATAGCAATTTCCCTCAATAGAGGACAAAAAGAGCAATTCATAGCTTACGCTTGGGAATCTTTTTCGTTTAAAAGGGTGTTTTGGTCGCAGGATGAATTTTTCAACCACCTGTTTTATAGTGGATATTTCGAAATCTCTAAGTGAAGGGTAACTTATAACTGATATTTTGGTTATACGTAGATTTTTTGCTCAATCTGGTTCTTCTATTTGATTCGTTGACCTTATGATGGTCCGTCCACTTTTATACTGTGTGCAGACAGATACATACATGGAAATTTGGTTATAGTCGAAATATATGGACATAGCATCAAAAGAAATAACGTGCCTATGTTGCTACGTTACTTTCAGCTCTCAATTAGCTAGGGTTTTAAATAGTTTATCCCTCTAATTCTGTTTTTATATACGTATCAGATAAGTGTGTTAATAGTTCTTAATAGTTTAAATGCGCTATCATATTCCGTTATTTGGAGCCATTTTTGAGGTTTTCGGTGAATTGAATCTCTTAAAATTGTAAAGACATGTCCGCCAAGAAATATTAAGAGTTCTCTATCAAAACTAACTAATTTACAGGTCTCCAATAACAAATATATATCTGAATGTTTTATCTGGAATGGGATGTACGTATAGCCATCTGTCCGGTAATCCATTCAAACTTATCGCGTTAATAATTGACCTAGAAAGATACAACAGAATTAGCCCTTTGAAGTTTTTCGCTTATAGATTTAAGCTCACATCAGTCTTCTTAAATTTGACTTTTTTTGTTTGTAATATGCGGTTAAATTTTAAATTCTGGATTAGGAATATTTAAGATTTGTAGTTGTTATTTTTCACTATGTAAGATAACAATTTCCTGTACAGATTGAAATTAAAACCTGTTGACATTTTATAGCTAACATATTTTATTGCTTATGACTTAACGGGTTATGAAATTTATAAGCAAGCTGCTTAAGATATTCAGGATCAGTTCAAAACTTGCAACATACTTTATATTTCGAAGAGTGACGGTGCAGGAGAAAACTAGAGTTGACCATCTTAGGCTTAGGAGACCTTAGTTATTGAACTTTCTGGTTCAAAGTATGCACGTCGAGTTTGTTCAGCCGTATTGATTTCGAGCGGTGGCGCTGGACGATGTTGGACTTCGCAAGGTGAAAAGGGTTTTCAGAGAAAGAGTTGACAATCATGAAAGAAAGAAGAAGACTATTTGCGGTGAACTAGAAAGCTCCGTTCGATATACTGATTTTATTATATACATGCAACTTCCGTCATCCGAAATTATTGAAATAATTTAACTTCTTACCCTTTAATTAGTTTCTGAAAGTGTCTTTGGATACCAAAGAGTTACATTATTCTTTCTTAAGTTATATTTCGTTTACTACTTTCAACCACAGGTTAAAAGTCGATGTACGACACTATTTGCGTTATTCTATCATAGTGGTGAACGCTAAATTGCCAACAGGTTGAAGCGAAGTTGCGTATGAATGTCATGGACTACTAGCGAACTGATTAAATTTACAATGGCCATACTTCAATTCTAAACAAGAAATTTTATTATATTCAGAGACAATCAATACCATAAATTAGCTCTTGAGTTCTTTAAACGATATCAACGATATATTTTAGAGCTTGAAGTATTAATTTTCCGTCTTTAGAAATGTTAGTAAAAAATCAGTAAAGCCATTCAACCATTTTCATTTTGGTACGTGTGATTATAGAATAATTTTAGAGTTCTAAGTAAAAAATCTGTAAACTCTCGGAAATAATTTTTTTCTTAGAAATTACGAAACTTCCAGTAAAATATACTTTGTGATTTTTTTAAATATTTTTTTCTTTTTCTGATTAAAGTGCAGAAAATAATTCATTGATGTAAAAGGCATTATTAATTAAGGTGGAACTTAAGGTATTTAGTTTAATTTAGTAAACTTTAGAAAATGACGTTATTTATGAAAAAGATTCTAATTCTACCTACTATATCTGAAAGGAGCAACTTATTCTGTTACAACATACTCTGCAACTTCTCCAGTTTCATGGCAATGCATCTTTTAGTAATTTCCAGTATACAAGAATTTCTCCCCGTTAAAATAGGAATTTAAGCTGTATTGGGTAAAAATCATAATAAATCGACAGTTATGAAAAAGGGGACCAAAACATTTGGTTTCCACCATTATAAAATGTAACATTGTTTTAGTAGTAAGCATGAGTATTTGAGAAATTTATTTTGGTCTTTTCAGTACAAATAATAAAACTGAATTTAATGCGAGGTAAGAAGGCGCCTTTACTTTTTTAAAATTTAGCGATTCTTCCTTCGACATTTTTTCACATTTTATGTTACATCTAACCAAAGTAAGATCGAGTAGCTTACAATATCTCCTCCAGAGACCAGCCTTAAGAGTGCCTTCAATTTGTTCCCCCCTGTGGCTTATTCGTTTGCTAACGAGCAGCGGTTTATATAGCAGATATTTTTCAATTAGCAAATTAAAAGTGATCCGTATTTTTCAGAAATATAGATAAATATTACTAAATTAGGAAATAATGTGAAGTATTCTAAGATTTTTAACCATCTAGAGAAAATAAACTATGTACTCATAAATTTATAAACTATCTCACGGTGAGTTTTTTATAGATGAAAAAATATATGTATGCATTGTCAGGAAGAAGTTTGGTTCAGCATAAATAATTTAAAGGCCCACGCATTGCATTCGGCTTTGGTGAAAGCGGTCCCAGGTTCGATTCCCGGTGAGAGGCAAAGTGCAAAATTACCTAATCTGTCGAATCATTTTAACAATACTACTACTAAAAATTTTTAAAGGTTATTATAGTGTATCATTTATTTAAAGGAAGCATGGTATGACTAAATAGTGTCCTATACAATTTAGCAATAATTACTCGTTTTGATTTATTAAAATGTTTTATTCCATCGTTAGCAGGACGCAGAACTGTACTTCACAAGTTCGAGCAGCGTCGATAACTCGTGATGGAGACATCAATGGGCTAAGGACGATGATGTAAAGGTTGACAGAACTAATGACCACATGGAGTTGATGATAATTACTGGCCCAAGTCCAATGGTTCTCTACAAATAGGTGATTTTACTGATAAATAGGTTCTGGCAATACGTTAACACGAATGCAACACTAGCTACACGAACGAATGCAAAAACTAGCTTCCACGGAACAGTTTGGCCTACTCGGAAAGAAAAATTGAAAACATTTGATCTCAAGGACAACGTACTACCTGCTCTGCCTTCATCTACGCTAATGGAAGTAAATCTAACTGAACTTACTCCAGTGCATTCGAAGACGCCCCACTCTGCAGTCTTTTCAACTGCCACTTACATCATGAGGAATATATTCCGGGCTCAGGACAAGGCGGACCCGAAGTGTATCCAAGGAGTTATGCTACGCTCGAAAAACGTAAGTCATTCATTTCAAATTCTCTACTCTATTTGCTCTTTCATATTATCATCAGTTCAACTTATGATAAATAACTTTATCAATGCGCATTGACATTAGTTTTTTGTCACCTCCTGTATACTGTGTGGATAATTTCATGATTTCGTTTAGTTAGTCTTAGGAATATATCGCAATTATAATTCTACAGGGGGTCAAAATTGACCAATTTTCGCGAAAATTTCCAGTTTCCGATTTTTCGCGAAATTCTTCAACTTCAATTCGATTGTGAACCCAAACTAGGAAAATTATCGGGTAAAATATGACGCCATATTATAAATATGTTCTTTGTCCTTCATTAGACTTGGTTTCAATGAGCTTTGTTGAATGTTTATATACTTTACATTACAAAATGGCGGACCCTTACTTTGGAACAAAGTTTTACCTAAAGCGAAGAAAATAGTAGATTTGGACACCGTGTGACACGGGATTACTTACACCACGATAAGCTATGAACCTTCCTTTATGGAATCTGGAATAAAATCTTGGCCCAATTTGCCCCAATAATTTATAAATCGACTTTTCGACAACGCTACAAGGGCCAAATCCGCTCAATCAAAAAAATGATTTCGCACTTACATGAAGAATTTATTTAAGAATGACCATGCGAAGTTTCAAAGTCATCACTCAAAAAAAGCACTTTCTTATTTTTGGCCAGCTTTTTTTTATTATAGCCCACTGTGCTGTGAATTAAACATGCGTTCTGATTTGTACTTCCTGGCTAATCAAAATAGTTTGGTGATTGGGTTACATTCATAAATGTATAGTGTTTCTTCCATCAACGTTGGCAAAAGGCGCGATACTGATTATAAATAAATTAGACTTCCCTACACTCTTTGTAGCAATATAATCCTGCTTTAACGACTATATTATCTGTATTTAAATATAATGTTTGTACTCCTGGCCAAAATTATTTGAATTAATTAAGGTTTTAATTAATGATTGATTAAAAGCGTAACTTTTTCGTTCGCTTAAATATTTGCAGATATTCTTCCATTTTAAGAGACATTGGTAGTAATTCCTTATGAGATATTTTTACCTTTTGATCAATCTAAAAAATCATTTAGAATATCAGCGTGAATTTCCAGGACATTTCATTTGTTTGTTAATGACATCTTATGTTTATTTCTGTTTGATATCTATAGAATTATTTCAAAGTAGTTACTTTAATACTATTTTTATTCATATCTTTGCTGGAATGAATTTCTTTATGATCATTTAACATTTACGTTGTTAAGAAACAAAATAATAAATGCCCTTTCTTCTGAATGAAAATTTAACCGATATACTGGGCAATGTCGTAAATTTATTAATGCGCTGATGCAAGTGAGATTTATAATATTGACCCCGCTTTGAGCGAAGGTTGGATATCTACATGCATTAAATGCGTTGAATAGCTACGTCAAAGTTGATGAGCTGACCGCAAGTCACCCGCTAATTTTTCGCGAAACTAGGCTTTCATTTTATATCCCTCTTTAGAGTCATCGATTTAATCTTATTTTTTAAGAATGAATGACGCATAATAAAATATTGACACTCCAGAAATAAGCTATATCATGTAAAAATTTTGCGCTAGGTAGTACATATCTTTATAATAATTAACAATCTATACCAAAAACCATTCTAATCGCCTTATTTAAGCTGATTAATTTCAAAATTCGAGAAAATTTTTACAAAATGTTTCAATTGAGTTTTAATTTTACATTTAGTTCAAAAATCTTGCTCTTAAAATACCGTATTCTATATTTTATAACAACCTTCTGCTACTATCTAATTATGATTCTATATTTTGAATAACTTCTTCACCATAATCAGCTGATACTTCGAAACTCTATTGCCTTTCTGTGCTCATTGCTTTGTTTATTTTTTAATATTATTTATATATTATAACTTGCTCATAAAGCATCCCTTTAACAGGAGTGGAATTGGGGTGGCATGGTAGTTTAGTGTTTAGAACACCTACCCGAAAAGTGGGAGACCCGAGTTCGAGTCCCAGTCATGTCACTGTTTTTCGCTCATTGTTTCACTTTAAATATAACTCGAAAATAAATATCTCTCACATTTATGATAACTTAATAATTTTGATCTGACTAGCTCTGTAAATTTTAAAAGTTACCTAATAGGTTAATGAGGTGCTAATGTAATCGTAAATGATGATGTAAATTACGTGAATATGGATTTCAGCGTTACCTGTTGCGACACTGCATTTACTCATTTGCTTCAAGCGAACAATTGCATCACGTTGGCCTGCCCGAGCTTAGTGGTTAGGGTAATCTTTCACGTTATTTGAATAAAATTTTATTTATCTAACTATTTAAAATCACCATCTATAAATGAGTGGTTTATAATCTGTTATATTCCCTTCTTATCTCTATTATAGAAAGTTTAAGAAACCATAAAGGTAAATCTTGAGAATCTATTAATTTTTTACAGCACCTAGTCTTATGAGAAAAAAGTGTTAAATGCCAGGATGGGGTAAAAAACTCCAATTAGGTAAAAATCCCAATAAACACCAAGAAATTCTACATGGGATGGCAATGCCATCGGTTAAATCAATTCCAGAAGTTTTTCTTATGTAATAAAAGGAATCCTTAGGCTGAAATTCAGAACCTGTGATTAGGGTTACTTTGGAATGTACTAAATCAGTTAATACCGATTGTAAATGATTTTTATATAAAAGTATGATCACCTTTATAGATCGAGATCTCATTCTAATATTTACGACCAAATTGGATAAGTCACTCTCATAAATATTTCCTTTCTTATTATCTGTACATTTGTGATTATATCCGATAATCTGTTCCCTGAGAGCATAGAATTTTATTATTTCAATACATTTATTCTTTCTTTTTCCCTTTCATACATGTAATTATTGCCTTTAAACAACAGAACTAACTACACTGTGAAAATGACATCTGTATGAAAAGATCTTTGATCATGTACCTACTTCCAAGATTCATGTTAGGATTGGATTATCTCGTTGTCAGAGTGAATGGAAAGTTTTCGATTAAACTGCCAGTAATACGGTTCATTCTTATTAGAAGATAGAAATGAAAAGTTCAAAGTAAACCTAAGTGTATTAGGTTTGGTTAGGAATATCAAATATTGCTCTGAATGAAACCAAATTTTTAATATCAGAAATAAAAATCATAGTATATAGTAGTAAACTTGCGGTAGAATGAAGTAAATGTATAAATGATAATATTTCGTCATACCTCACTATTAACCTGCAGCTAAAATACCATTTATAGTTCATTGCGCTCCTATAAGCACATCTATGATCGTATATCACATATTTAGTAGCATAAGCATTTAGCTATTTGATTTATGTAAAAAGACTAGCGTTATTATCGAATTCCTCAAAAGTTTTAGCTATTTTAGCTTTAAAACAGAACCTTTCCATTTAATGTGAACATTTCCTAAAAATATGGAGAATGTAAAGATTAAAGTCTTTAAATTATCAGAGCAGCATATCCTAAAATACAAGCGAATACATCTTCCACACGTTTAAGCCACCAAAAAATAGGGTTTTCTGCTTAAAAAGTAATCGATTGCATCGATGTAAACAACCGTTGATGAATACCGTTCATTCTGTTGGTGGATGTTTGGGAGAGTACATCAAACGATAATCTCTGATAAAAGATATGGTATCTATGGGGTAGGATAGCACGGGATAGTTTCCCACATTTGCTCATTCATCCCTCTCGGAAAAAGCAACTCATCCCATAGCTCCGCAGCCCATCAATTAATCAAAAGCCTTTTTATCGGGAACTCCCTATCATCAGCCTCAACACCGCATCAAATCAGCGGCTGCAGTCATTTCGTTAATTATTGCGCCGAGCGTACGAGAGCAACAAAATACAAAATTCGATGGAAAACGCAAAGCACGATGAGATGAGCGATGAAATGAGCGAGGTGCGGAATTTGCGAGAGCGTGACGCTCAAACGTGATGTCTGACATAAATCTGTGGGTGTCACTCACTGCTTTCCGTGCGCACGCTGTTTCGTTATTCAACATATCCGAAGTATTTACAGGAGGAACAAAATCGCGTTTTAAAATCTGAGCTAACGTGTGGTTTGGGATGACAGATGCGGTGAGAGTTGGCCGGAAATGTAATCGTATTTTCTATCCACGGAAAAAGCTTGATGGTATCTGTTAATAACGATCTTTATGGTGACAGAAACTTAGCATCTAAATGACGGTTCTTTCTGCGTGTGAACTGGCTTAATTGGCATTAACTTTGGGAGATAAAGAAGATTGATCTATTTGAATGTTGGATTGTTTAAATGCAGCGTCATAAAATACTACGTGATTGAATTCTCATATATTGGCATATGCACGGGCTTCGCTTTAGGCTGGTGCAAGGGAAGCACCAGATCCTGGTTGAAGAACATAAGAGAGGACTTACTTCCTCTCAAGTCTGTGAAAGCATCATCATCGTCTTTCAGCAGTAATTAGTCGTCATGTTTAAATTTTCACCTAATAGGTTTCCCAAGTCAAGTTGAGATGTTTAACTGATTCATACATGCAATAGGAGTGTAAATATACTTGTTGCTTCCGCGTGGCCTTGAGTCTCCAAAGAATCGAGGCCTGTGCTTCATGTTATACCTTTTACAATTACAGTGAAAACGCTTGTTACATAATAATTCAACTCTCTAATGAAAGCACAAGTTGATGCAATTCCTCATTTTGCATTTACCTGGAACTGTATAATCAACCATATCTCAGCTTTGGCCTTTAATTCTATCATAAATGATCCAGAAAATATAGGTTTCGATTGTTTGAAATTTTTAGTCAATGGAATTTAAATCAATACCGTTTTTGATCTACTTTTTGCAGGTGTTTAGAATGGTTTGAGTGCAAAAAGTCTGATTTCACTGTCCCTGTTTAGAAAGAGGAGTATAACATGGTAATGATTTATAAGATGAACTCAAATAGAGGGCAAAGGATTCAGTATGTATGCGAGTAGAATATTTCTAGAAATGATAAAGTGGATATGAGAAGATTATAAAGTAAGGTATAATGAAATGAAAATTAGAGAAAACGAAGTGTGTACAGGTGATTTTGAGAAAACACGTGAAACGTGAAACACATAGGCATGTAGGTTAAGTAGCGAAGTGAGGGATACTAATTCGGCACCAGGTGAAGCGGTTTGATCCGCTGTTGTGACCAATGAAGCCCGAAATTGGCAGATGGCTAGTGTAGCCGCACCATGTTTGTCATCGGAGGGTGTCGCGGAGAGAAACCAATAAATTGGGGAAGAGCTGTCGCGCGGAGGATATTCATATGTGATCCAGACCCCTGTCGTCACGCGAGGGGTGGAGGGAGAGGGTCACTTCATCAACTTCCACGCAAGTCAATACGAGCCAATCTGGTCATCCATATGAAATACCTAAACTCCGTTCGATCTGTTCTTCCATTTCTATGCGTTGCCTTGACACGAATATCCTCCGTAATTGCGTTACCCCTTTTAAGAATCAACCCGATAACTTTTCTTCTCCTAGCTCTCTTATATTTCGAGCTTGGAGTCTTTAATTCGCTCCTCATCTCCATTTTACTTCGTTATCGTCCCGTTTACCATTCCTCCAAGCGCTTCCCCTTTGTTCTAATCCTTTCTTCTCAGATTTCAGATTATAAAAAAGCTCCTGTTTTCTCATTTTAAAGCAATATTGTAGATTTTCCATCTCTGGATTTTCTCTTTATTTCTCGTATTTTTTAATTATTTTGAATCTTTCTTCATAATACGGATCTTATTTACGAAAAGGGATTAATTAAAATAATCCTATCAAACCTTAGAAGCAGCATAAGATTTAAGAAGAGTATAATGCAACCAAAATTGTATGAAATGAATATGGTAACTAGAGGGAAATCAACTTCATAAGATGGATTTTTGTAATGATTAATTCTGAGAAAATGGCAAATTCAATTTTCAGGAAGTAGTTTCGTATTGAGAACGAGTTTATTGATCTATATATTGTAATATGTACTAATGGTTGTGATGTAGGGGATTCTTCAAGTAAAAAATGCTGGTGAATCATGGAGGGAATGAAGTTACAGATTTGAAAAACCAAGTTATTTAGCGCTCGGCGATCACGATGAGAAGTTAAAATTAGGAAAACAAAGGACTGAAACGGCTAAATACTCATTTCTTAGTAAGGGAGTAAGGGAGTGGGCATTTTACCTGAAGAGGCCTTCTAGCCCTACTACTACTACTCTAACCTAAAACTATTAAAGATGTTAAACTTAGATGTTTTAAGCTATTACAAAAATGTATAGCATGAAATGGGTTTTGGATGTGTTTTTTTAAGATATTGTTAAATCTATAATATATTCGTAGCTAAAGGAGTGACCTTATCATGTTTGTCAATATATTGTTGGGTAATACTGTGTAATGTGTAATATAAATTTAGGAACCTCTGAAAAAGTAAGGGATTGGTCGACAGGGTGATGTACGGTGTCTACCCCGTGACCATTTCGGTAGCCGAGAAGGCTTGTAATGAACCCGAAAACTCCAGTAAAATTAATTAAAAATTTTATCATAATTTCACTACTTAATTGTACGGTAAATATACTATATGTTTGTAATCATTCCATGGGAATTATTTAATTATCATTGATGTATTTTATAAAAATTACGTTTATAACTTGTACAAATGTATGTAGGTAGAAAAGAACTGCCACCAGCCTACCTGCAGTTTATGCCTTAATTATAATCATGTATAAAACTAGTACATTCTTTTTTGAAGTTTTCTCCCCGTGAAAACTATGTTATAAAAATTGGACATTTTCAAAAATGTTTTTCGTGAAATATATTTAAAATACTTCCTGAGGATTGAGATTTGAAAGATGAGGAAAGAAGTAAGTAGACCAACATCATCCTAGAAGATATGATTGATTACATCTTTATGCATACAGGTGTCCAACGAAAAACAGCCGACTCGCTTTACAGTCCTCGTAAAATATTCTTCCTCTTTGATGAGGGATATAACGATAAGGATACACTCGTAGTAGAAAATGTAACATTCAAAATGCCTTTCGATATTCCGATCGTAAAAAAATGTTGATTGTGGGTGAAAATATATGAGCTGCTGAAATATTGCTAAAGGAAGAGAGGCAGGATTTCTGTCTGTTACGATCGGTGGGTTTAGGAAAGGAGAGATCCCGGGAATGGTTTTCTTCTTACTCCCCTTTACGAGCGATAGAGATGATTCTCCACTGAACCATAACTCCCAATCGAAAGGCCCCTTCATCTCACCACCTCCTCTCTCAACAAGCATCCAAAGAAAAGCGAAAGGAAGGAAAAGGAGCGGCTGCACAATCTCCACCGTGGAAAGGGAAGCTGTGAGGAACTAAAAAGAAAGGTCAACCGCTATGACACCCTATTGAAAGTATTTTAGCTCAGAAGATGAGTAAAACCTTGAAGTAGACTGAAGTATTCAACATAAAGAAGATGAAATGAATATTTTTTCAGTGGGGAAAATTTCATACGGATGTTAGCGTTATATTTCTTTCAATACCGATAAAATATGTATAGGTTGAATGATTTCACGCGTAATAGAAAAATCTTAGCGTAAAAATTACACGAGTACGCGAAATATGACATCATTAAATCAATTTGCTTATCTTTGGTAGGGGTAAACGTTTTGTTTCATTTTGTCAGTTCTCTAAGGTTTCCTACTACAAAGTCCTGCCATAATCTAGTGATAGTATAATTTGCTTACCATTTTGGGATTTACCGAAAATTGTTCTTGCTCTAAAAGTGAAACTCATGAAATTTTTGATAAAGATCGTAATTTACAAATCCTCGAACTAGGTATCCATCTCTCTGGCGAAGCTAACAATGCAAATGAAGGTAACTTGAGAAAGTGAGTGAGGGACAGAAGTTGGGAATCGAAAATTATGAAAATTAGGGGCGAAGAAGGAAAACGGGGAAGTTGAGGGACTGATTTGAATGAAATTGCGGATGGAAGCATCGATTGGAAGATTCTCAACTAATTCATAAGGAGCTCTTTTTACTTTGCAACTTGTTACGCAGCTTAGAGTAGTTGCCTTTCCACAAAGAAAAGGAAATAAATTGTATTCACAAATGATACTTTGTATGAGCATAAGCATCATTGGAAGACGATGCATAACCTAATTATCTGATAGAAAAATTAATTTTTATATCACAAATGTATTTAATTGTATAATTATTGTTTATGAAAAGGCATCATTTTATCGTAAATATTCAGATACAGTTTAGTTCTGCGAATGAAATCGATGAACGTAAGACAAGGAAATCTTACATAATTTTAATAAAGTAAAAACGGAAAATAATGCACATGATACTTGGTTGATTTTAGAGTTCACATGCCAGTGAAAGTTGGAAATAACTGCTAAATGATTTAAAAATTGCTTTAATAGAAGGCAGTTTATCATGAATTTTGATGCGTATATCTTTCTATCTCACAATAAAGTAAATAGAGGTATTGACTTATGATAAAAGTTTACCGTCATTAAATAACGTTAAAATATAAAAAATAGTGATGAAAATTTAATTTCACTGCTTTCGAGTATAAATCTTGTTCTGTTGTATCTAACTAACAAAATTTTACCACCTCACAAGTCAAGTCATCACGAATCTATTGATTTGGTGCAAACTTTAATTGGGAGATTCTACATCTGTAATTACCTGAAACCGGTATGCATTAATCACAGGATCATCTGCTTATGCTATGTTTCATGGACATATGTTGTGTAATATTGAACGAGCAAGAGATTCGATAGGAGATAAATGGGGCTCTTTGTCCCCTCAATGTCACATCGTAATATGCTGACAGAGAAAAACTTGCCGGCATCTTGTTATTGGGATTCCGTTGGAAAATAGGTTTCGAGAATACAAAAACCTTCAAAATTGGATTCGATAGCTTGGAAATTTTTCTACTTCACAGTACAAGAATAAAAATAAGAGACGCGTTGAATAACAATATGTAGAAGGGGATAGTCCTCAGCCTAGTATGTTACGGGATATGTTTTTATTTGAACAAAATGGAAAAAGAAATAAATAAATAATATAAAAAAGACTTCTTAGAGATCAAAGACAAATATTTGTAAAGATCGGAACTGGAAAGATCGACAACAAGGAAATAGAATAGCAGCAGTAATTGAATTGCAGAGAAAACAAATTTTAGCCTTGCCTTATTGTACTGCTTACTTTCAGTATATAACTGCACTTGAGTGTAGAACATGAAAGCATTGTTGAAAGATGATTATCTCAGAATATCATTGTTATATGCGTATTTTTATATTTCAAAAATGCTTAGAACTATCGAAGTTTATTTGAGAAACATCTGTAAAATTTCACATCCAGCTGTTAGACAGCATATAATAATAGGTATTGGTATGTTACTTATAACAAAGGTTGTGTTTCTCAAGGCTACTTTTAATTATGCTGGTTAAATGAACTTAACTTTAGATTAGGTTGGTGCCCATCGTCTCGTAATAAATTAATTTACTTTTCATAAATGCCTAAGAATGAATAGAATCTAAAAATACGATAACATGCAAGTTATAATCTATCTTTTAAACCAGTTATAACACTTGTTGAGAAGAGTTCATTAATATTAAATGAAAGGAATTTTAAACATTTATATGAATATACCAAACACTGAATAATCTGAATGAACACGGTAATGCAAGCAACCCCAGATGGAAGTTTATCGAATAAGCGATTATTGATGCGGAGCCGTTTAAGGCAAAAGCAAACATGAATGTACTCGATTGTTATTTTTTCTCTTTGCAGATATGCAATTAAGAATCTCCATATGGATAAAAGTTTTTTTACTTTTATAACTAGACATCAGGCCTTTATACACCTGTTACATACATTCCTTTGTGAAAATGGCTGAGGAAATTGTGGAAAACATAGGAATTAAAGAGCACAATTTAGATTCGTTTTAAAGAAGAAATTACATCTTGAAGTACACTAAAAGTTATTGAAAATAACAAAGAAATTTTCGTAATTTTTTTTTCGATTTCAATAGAGTTATTTGGATAATGGAAAGTGTCAATGGTTTTCTCCTACAAAGATTCTTGCTCGAGAAAGGCAGCGATAGACAAAGAAATGAAGAAAGTGGTTTGGTAAGGGAGGCATCACGGAAATGTCTGAAACTGAAGCAAAGAGGGAAGTATCACAGAGAAAAGGCTGGAATAGAGAAACTCGAGGAAGGGCGAGAGAGAGGGATGGTGATGTTGTGGAGACGTCAAGCAAAAGATAGAGGGATGTCTTAGCGGGAATTGGAAGCGATAGACGTTGGTACGGAGCTAAAGGTAGGTTGACAACGTAACAAAGGACGCGGAAAGAGGGTGGAACAGGAGGTGAAAGGGATGAGAATCTAAAAACGAGTTGTAAGACGAAGGGATTCAAGGAGGGGATGGGGATGGCTTTTAATCGATCTGAGTTTCAAGTAGAATATGATGGCGAGGAAAGTGAATTAAGGCCACAAAATTCTCTAAGCATTGAGGAAAGTTTGCACCCTAGAGCTTAACTCAAATCTAATTAAAATCAAACTTTTAAAAATCATTTTAATATTTTATATGGAATAGTGTATTCATACAATTATTTCACTTGGAGAATTTATTGATTTTCATGAGTTGAACCTTCTGCGATCGTTAGCATAACGAATCGTAGGCTAAGATATTTAAAAGATAAGATATTATGATATCCTGCTTCACTGTGAAATTATTCAAGTAAGTAATTAACTTTCCTTAGAAAACAAAAAATAACCCTTTCTTCAGTTAAGTGAAAATATCTTGCGTTTTTAAGCTTTATTTTATAAACCTTTTTTAAAATGAGAAGTCATGAATTATTTTATTTTACCGTAATGCTTCTATTTACTACCGTGATCAAATAAGAATGTTATATAATACTTCTAATTTCAGGGGTTGAATATCTCTTGGTATTTTCCAAAAATCTTCATTATTACCAACACGGCAAAATTCCTTTCATATGCGCGGGAATTATATTTACTCCTTTCTATAATTCGCGCATTTACTCTCGAAAAATGCGCCCACACCTTTAGAATAAATGCGCTGACGGCCCTTGGACAACTCAAAATTTGTAAAGAGCGGAGCGCGAGGGGAAAAATGAGAGGCACCTCTCCGTTAAAGTGGAAAATAAACTTAAAATGGCGGGAGTGCAGACTGACGAGAACAGTTGAAGAGCGGAAACCGCCGCAATGACGAGTGTGAGCCGAACAAACTCGATGGCGATTAAAACTTGAGGAAGGAGTGCTCGGAAGGAACTTAAGGCAAACACAGCGTCGAAAGTAAGGGAATGATTTTTTGGCTAGTTATTTACAATGAAAGGGGAAATAGTGTTTTGTTTGCTGGTAAACCCGAGCAAAATGGGTAGGTTTAAGGTTACGTTTAGAGATGGCGTAGCAGGATGGGAGGAAAAGAGTTGAAGGAAAGGGTATTCGAGAGAAAGTGGAAATATGCATTTTAAATTTAAATCTTAACTCAGCAAAATAAAATACGTAAAGGAGTTTAATATTTCTTTTAGCCCTCGCAATTCATGGGATATGCGGTATAATCAATAATAGAAATACACCATCCAGGAGAAGTATATAATGCTTGAACTCAAACTGTTATGATTAAGAAACACTACTAAACATTTACCTTGATTCAGAGTAACTAATCATAGTTATTATATCAAAAATATGATGAAAACTCTTCGTTAATGACTGATTATATAAAGTATTTGGAAAATTTCCATTTATTGAATATGGTGCATATCATACGAGGGTCATCCGGAAAGTAGTACCCGTTCGTGAAATAAAGACACAAAAGTAAATATTAACAAACATAAAAAATTTTATTTGAAAGAGGATACTTTAAACTACTTCTCAACATAATCTCCAAGCAAATTAAGGCATTTGTCAGAACGTGTGACAAGTTTCTGTATTCCTGCTGCATAGTTCTCCGCCGCCAGCTCATTGAGATACAGGGTCACTCCATCTTGCACAAATTTTTGCATAATGCAGATGGTCTTTAACAATTTCATGAACAATTGTTCGAGAAACATTGGGAAAATGCTCACAGATGTCATCAATTGTGACGCGCCGATCGTTCCTCACGAATTCGTCAACTGAGCTCACCAGTTGGTCTGTAATGACAGACGGTCTCCCCGAACGCTCATCGTCGTGTGTGTTCCCCCTCCCCATGTTGAACTTGCGACACCACCGCCGAACAGACGACTCGTCCATTACATTGTCTCCATACACCTCCTTTAATTGGCGATGAATATCACATGGGCGAACGTTTCTTGCATTGAGGAATTTAATCACTGCCCTCACTTCACAACTGGCGGCGTTCTCAATTTTTTTTAAACATTGTAAACAATCACAGAAACAACACAGGCAATGCTAGCGTCACGCAACTTGGCTCAGAGAAGGCAGACAAACCACTGAAGCTATCTGACCTTGTCCAGCGGCTACTCGCGTCGTCAGCACTTCATGCGGCACTAACGGGTACTACTTTCCGGATGACCCTCGTATTTATCAGTGAATTTGATTTATTTATGATCAGATACTCATACATCAGAATCTTTTCCAATTTTACAAGTAAATATTCCATTCTGGTGAATGCTTCGATCTAATTGCATAGTTTTAAAAATGTAGAAGTTAAAATTATTAAGTGCCGAATCCACTAGCATGAAACTTGGAAATTAGCCATAAATCGGTGGCGAGTAGACTTCTACTGACGCTACCTTTGTTTACTGAGTAATAATGTAGGTAATAGAGTATTGATAGGGAATAGAGCCACCAAATAATATTCTGTTCTGGTTTTTATGGCACGAAAGTGTTTATAAACCCTTCATGGTTAATTCCAATTTCCCACTTGCTTATTCCATATGTTTTAAACTTGAGTTTGCGACAACGAAAACTGCGCCCAGTAACATTTTTAATTTTGAGGCGAAATAGAAGAAGTAGATTTCTTTTTATCTCGCAATGGGGTGGAAATTCTGTTCTGTTTAGTGATTTCATCATTTTCTTCTCATAAAATTGGTCACTGCAAACAAGTGAGGCAAATGAAATCCCTCAAAAAACCAGATGAGGAACAAAAGAAGAGAGAAAACGATAGCATATTTTTTGTTCTTTCGAATAAAGCGTAGGATCGGTTGAACCGGTTCTTTGTTAAATGTAGTTTTACTGGGAAATTGAAAGTGTTATATTATAATCGGTTATCAGAGCGTCTTCTGAAGCTGTGTTTTTACCATGTGTTGGTGTGAAAAGATCAGAAAGAAATATTGCACAGTAAAGCGGGATAGCGCCTTAAGTGGAAGCGCCTTAAGTGGAAGCGGCTTAACTGGGATTGACTGTTACAAGATTTACTTATATTGAATATCGTTATGACTGAATTGAAAGAATATGATATTAAATATCGCTATTCTATATTCAATTGATGATCAACATGGTAACGCTTCATAAAATTTCTCACTGAAGGAAAATCTCACATTTTAAGTTCACATATACTCAATACGAATACAATTCGTAAAAATGTTTAAAAGCAGCTTATTATATAATTCAACCGTATTTATTTCTATATTAAAGTTGAAGTATACGTTTCTTCACAAAAGATTTATTCGTCGTCTGATAACATAGCATATGTATTTTCCCAACTGTTTTCGGACAGATATGAACAATTATATAAAATTTCCCTAATTTATTTCCGATAGATAATGTCATTACGCTTATTATATTTTATTTTTTTTTTTAATTTAATGGCTTCAATTTGATATGAGTATGTAGCAGGTGGCAATGGTTAAAATATCTTAGAGATGCATTCATCGTCTGACAGCATAACATATATATTTTTTGATCGTTTACCCAACTCTTTATGGACAGATATGAATAATTCTACACCATTTCCCTACTTTTATCCCATAAATAAATGTCATACTTTATTGAGGATTTCGCAACAAGGGCTTCTAGCCTCGATCCTTATCCAAACGCGTACGGTGATATGCCTTCCATCGGTTTTTTACCTTTTCCGAAATATCTCATAAATCCACGGTTTTACCTCAGGTCGAGTAATTCATGTCACATCCCGGCACGTGTTTCTCTCTTTCTGTTATCGAAGAGACAATGCGTCATTTGATCCGCAGACTGTCTTTTTTATGGACTCGAGGCTCCAAAGTCTTGCATTTGAGCTACGCGTTTCTTCTTTTTTAATCATACAAAAATGGAAGCGGAAGATGAAAACAATGTTCCAAATATGGCCGCCTTGCGACTGTTTCCCATGATATTATTCTGCCGCTTCGCTTCTCTGCCCCGAAAAATATAGGTCTCTTATCGTTGCCGACTCTTTCGTCCTCTCTCTCTTTGTTGTTGCTTTGTCTCTTCAAACTATAAACTCCGCTTCTCTTTGAAATATAAGTCTTTCTTTGTCTTTGATCTTTATTTTCTATTCGCAACCTCAATTTTGTTCTTTATTCAACTATACTTTTTTGCAATCATTGTAAATAATTTTACCCCCAAGGATAACGACTTATTACTTTTGCAACGATTCCAATTTATATACTGCTTTTTCCCCGACGGATATTGTTCATGTCATTTAATTTATATTTATGTAATCTTAACACCTGGCCAAAAATCAGATGTAACCTTTAAAATTAGATGTTTGTCCTAAGCGTACGAATATAATGTGTGAACAAAATCTTATTTTACATGCTAAACTGTTCACAACCCTGTTTTCGACTTTGCTTCTCCAGGAAAAGTTAACTTGATGAGAATTGACCAAGTGGTGGAGAATATCTAACCATAAGCCACAGTAAATGCTGTTTCCAAAATAAATTTTCGTTGAACTTATATTAAAATTATAAATAATTTTGATTAATTTCTGTTGTTTTTATTCCTGGTAAGAAGGTAATTTAGAATGAATTTGTATAAGATTCTACTTATTTCTAGACTCGTGTTTCTTATGCTTATCATAAGAAAAGTATTAGTTTTTACCTTTTAAGTTTTCTTTTTCATTTTATTTCTATTCTTCAATATTGTTCAGAATGAAAAAAGATATTTTATTATTTCCGCTCTTTGTCACACAAAGTACGTTTGGGCATATTCCATGCTTGAATTCGTTTTTACGATCCCCTTAAATATTGCCACCTAGCCAGAAGGTCAACTTGCAATGACATCTTAAATTAATAAATCACTTCCTTGAATCAAGAGATTAACATGGCTCAATAAAATTTAATTGCGGCAATGATTGTGTCTCAAAATCCAAATTATACATCCTTCTTCAAAGTTCTATCAACTTCAATATTAAAATTTTAAATAAAATTTGATTTGCCTGTTTTCTCTCTCTCTCACTCTATCGAATTCACTAAAACTATCTTCTTTACTTCTATATTAAATTTAATTCAGAATTTTATTTTATCCATTCTTTCTCGCCTATCTTCCTTCTTCCATTTCTCTGTCATCATACCTCTCACACGGTATTCCCCTCTTCAACGGGGCCGACTGTTTCTGGCGTGATAGCGCTCTTCAATTGTTCTTTTCGGACATCCATTTAGGGGACGCCACACGCTCCCTTTATCCCTGAGAACTGCTCGTCCGCAATTCGCTGCGGTCGTACGCAGCGGAAACAACAGCGCCACCATAATGTGCACCAAAAAAGAGAACCATTTCTCTCTATGTCCCTACTTCAAACAGCCCGCGGTAACTATTGATAGCAGCAGCCGAGTCGAAATATTAATATGCAAGAAATGTAAATTTAATTAATGGCTGTATCATGCTACGGTCCATATTGAAAATAGCACCAAGAAAAATATTTCAGTGACTATGTTCTACAAATAATGAAACTGCTACCTTTAGATTTCTCAAATTTGAATTTATCCTAAATTCTGTACCGTATTGTTACTGTGTTATTGATATTGTTGGTTTTTTGGTAACGAATGGAGTGATAATGTCGAAATATCCGTTTTTAGAGGCCTAGGGTTAGTGTTAGGGAAAGATATGGAAATCCAGCCTCTAGAGTGATGGCTGGATTTATTCTCATTTATTTAGTCTCTTTCCATTGATGCGGAATCCTTGAGAAATTATTTATATGCAGAATATTATTTTCTGAATTAATCAGAAAATGATAGATTATAATTATGGAATATTACGAAGCAAAGTGTTTATGAAAATATTAGGAAACGTTTAAAAACAACTATGCATATATTCACATTTTTCCTATTCTTAATCGTCCATAATTAAAAAGGAAAGCCACATATTATTTTTATAACCCTAATTCTAACCTATATCATCACGCTCAATTGCAGAAAAAGAAATGTACGCTTGGGAGATTGTTTAGTATTTTTTGTAGGGACCATAAGCATGGTGCACTAACTTCACGAAGAAAATACAAAATTGACTAAAGGAAACATAAGATGGAATGTGTTAATTTGCCATTACGCTACATGATATTGAACTAGCGTTAATTTAGGAACAATGATTAGAGTAATTATAAATAACCTTGATCTTAGTGCTAACAGGCATCATTTACTAAAGTAAAGAGGTAGAAAATAAACATCGGGGAAGAATGTTGAAGGCAAATAACACCATAGTTACTAAAGGTATTGGAGCCTCTATTATTTTCAGTATTTATTAATTAATTTCCAACGGGAATTAAATAATAGAATCTTTTATGGGTGGGCAATATGTATCCCATAAAAATTTAAAAGCGCGACGATTGCGAGGTCCTTGAAAAGTATCTTGGTGCTTTGAGTTGGTTTCTTTGAGTACATAGAAAAGAAATTTAAGCAATTAAACGTAAAGTCGTTATATTCTACGAAAGTCGGTATTTGGGGATATAATATCTGATTGGTACAGGAATACCTAGAGAAAATAAGATGAAATATTTTGGAATAACGTTCAGTATGTGCATAAGAGCAATTTAAACATAGAAAGCATACGTTTGTAAGACAATACGTAAATAAAGCTTATTAGGCCTGCCATTGGGAATTCAAATGAGAAAATTAAAGATATTATCAATAAATTGAACTTTAGGCTATTATTTGTCAAAAGAACAAGGGAGAGCGGTCTATCTTTTGATTGAATTGTTGGCTAAATAGCGTTATGTAGTTAATGTCGCCATTAAGTTGAGGAAACGTAGAGAATATAAAATCATGAAAAAGTTAGCATCATTTTTTCATAGCGTTAAAGTTTAAATTTAACATAGTAAAATCTTTTTAAGATGGTGAGGAAATGCTAAAAAAAGCAAACGTTTTGGATAGGTAAACCATGGGAAACAAATGTCGATGAGTTATATTTTTATATCGCACTATTTTGAATTGGAATAGCTCATCTAATGGAGTCCTGGAGTCCTTTCCTAAACACCGTAAAGATTTTTAAAAACAGAATATTTAGAATTTATGTGGATTAGTTATTTAATTTCATTTATTTTATTATGGGATTAGGATGTTTCATAATGGATTGTTATTGTAAAAGTGTAGTATAGTGACGAATTTGAAAATGACTACTGCCATAAAAATATTTTGCAAATAAGACGAGTGGGTTGCGTGCATCCAGGAGATTAACAAGACTGGTTGCCTATGTCTCAGGAGTCTACCATTGTGAAGGTCAATCCGATTACTTCATAATCATATATTTGAAAAAATATGTGTTGTGATTTTGTGAGTATATTTTTACATGTGATAATTATTCAAATTCTCTCGTTATTTAAAAATATAGTGGATGCGTGTGTTTTATCTCTCTTGGACAAAATTTTCACCGATGCAAACAATTCGAAAATTGTGAATATTGGAGTCATTAATATTTTGCCTTGGAGTTCCGTGCCCCAATAAATTCAATTAAAATATATTCTCGAACTATTGAACGTCATTCTCCTTCATTTGAAAAGATATTCTTTTTTTGTTGCCACACTTTCTGATGGGCATATTTCAAAATACTGCTATGCATGGTTAAACTACATGTTTTATCTTCTGTATCGCAAAACGCCTTTGCTATTTCAAAAATTCTATATTGAGGTATAGGGAGATTACTGCAACAAAATTATAATGGGTATGGTAGCAAATTAATAAGGATTTTAAATTTTATTTGCAATTTACAACTTCAAACGGAGTAAATAATTTGAAATGTTTTCTTTACTCTATATACTCATAAATTTGATATTAAATTACAAAAAAATTAAAGTCATTTTTTAGTCTGATAGCATTTTTTTAAATCCGAGGATATTCCTACAGTTGAGGACCATCACTAGTTTCATAACCTAATGACAAACGTTCTTGATTTAGTTATAAGCTCCCCTTTGTTACGCTTTCCTCATTAAAATCTAAGCATCCTTTTTCTTGAAGTAGACCATATTATTGATAATTGACCGTGGCAATATGATTAATGAATTTGCAGCTTTTAATTGAAATTTATGCTCGGTCCCTATATAAAGATTCCGGTATTTCTTCCTTTGGACGAAATCGTGAATATCAATCGGCAGCCGATTTTCGTTTGTTTTTTTTGTCACTGATCGCGTGGTCGATACATAGATGAAACACGAGAAAGAGAGACCCGGAAAGAGCGGATGAAGCTCGCTTTCCTGAGTGGACCAATTCGCGAGAAAAGGACGAATCGACGAACCATAAAAACGTTAGCACATCATACTCTCCGGTTTAGATGTCCTACTGATGCGTACGTGCATTTACGCCTCAACGACCAATTAAAGCCCCTTTCCGCGAAAGTAAGGCCGCAGCGAATACCTGGAAAAAAGGAAATTACGCCTCTGGGATTGGACCCACGGAAATTTCAACGACCGAGAGGATTCCATTATTTCGTTCTTGCGTCCTTTTTTTAAATTTTCGTCTCGTTTTCCGTTCGCTCACATTTACAAGGATCTTATTTCCGGTATAGTCCAAAAGCTATAAGCACAGGGATTTTGCGTAGCCTTTACTAATGAATTGGATGTGAAAGGGATTATGCTGCACAACGGTCGATGCGTACCATTCGGAAACTGAAGAGGAGCTGCTCTTAAAGAATTCACAAGTGGTACAGGGAAAAACGAAAGAAATCAGAATCCGAAATGATTGGAGAGAATGTTCTCAACAGATAAATTTTATATTCAAACAGAGATTGAAGTTTTTCCATTTGTTCTATGCATTGGGGTTCTGAACGATAAAAAAGAATAGCCAGTCACGTATCGTCAATGTGGATGTCAAAAGAATTTGTCGCCGTTAAAGTAATCTCATTTGGAGTACGACATTGCAATTTGCGAATGAATATATTGTAGATCGCATCCTTCAGGGTTCTGTTTTTGAGTTAGTATAAATTAAATGTTAAATGACTAATTGTGATATAAACATCTGGTGAAATCATTAACGACCTGCGATGGTCGAAATGTCATTCCTTCCATAGCATAAACCTAGACAGTGTGGCAGTCAACTGGCCTTCTTATGATTTAATTGCAATAAAATACCAGAATTGAAAGTAGATATTTGGATTAAAAAATATAATGCATCGCTAGATTCTAAAGAAAATAAAATAAATCATGGCATGGTAGGGATGGAAATTTGAGTTTTTGTCTTTTGAAAATTAATATTTACAAGTAACTGTGGAGAATAAAGGCCAATCTGTTGGCTTATTGTAAATTCTTGAAACTATAGGGTTGGCAGCGTACCTATTTCATCTAATCCTTCAATCTTTCGGCCATCAAAGAGGTTCAGAACTTCAGTTCCTAACTGTTGGTTTTTATTGAACTCCCAACTAAGATATTTTGCTTATCAAAGGATAGAAGTTAGTCGCAATGGGTGCGGTGTAGATAGTTTATGGAGGAGTAAATATTTTAGTGAAAAAAATGATAGAAGATATGCTATCTTAACAGGTACTAAAAGAGAATAACAGCTCCTATTTTTGCGTACTAATCGGCATGAGAATTTAAAATTTTCAGCATCCAACCGGCGTAATGTATCAATTGTCCACCGGAGGTTTTTGGAGGGGTTTCCCTCCCGTCCTTCGGCGTATTCCGGACAGATTGTATTGTTATTCCCCCTTAACCGTTTTCACCTGGTGCTAATACCAACTTACAGCGTTTAAATTAATCGTATTTTAGACTAAACCAAATAAGGCACATTGTTTGTTACAAGTTCCCAAGTATCAGAAACAAGCAATGAAGAAATAACGAAATAAACACTCAATTAAAATGATTTGGCTTCAAAATAATTTGGACCAAACCGATCCCACAAAAGAAACTAACTATAATCGAGTTTATTTCTGAAAAAAAAAACAAATGCCGTAAACTTAATAATCTTTTAAGTGAATTAAATTAAGATAAGGGTTGCTTTTATAACACTA
Source organism: Sympetrum striolatum (assembly GCA_947579665.1). Lineage (NCBI taxonomy): Eukaryota > Metazoa > Arthropoda > Insecta > Odonata > Libellulidae > Sympetrum > Sympetrum striolatum. The sequence goes on along the minus strand of OX388341.1, from coordinate 103,169,784 downwards.
AGCAATTGATACGGTCCGTCAGACATTTCAAACAATAAAGCATTTTGGACGACGAGAATTGAATTATTTAAGCATCCATCCCATAAACATCTCTCAGCAGAGAAGACATGCCTCAGCTTCCTTTTCTCGTCAATCTGTTTCTGATTTTTTTCGTAACCAAAAAGATTCAGAATGAGCCGGAGTTGGACCACTCGGACTTCTTCATCTCTAAAGAAGAGGGTGGATTTTTATTCAGAGGGATTCGTCCACTCGTGAGGGGGAGAAGGCCCCTCGTTAAGTCTTGCACTGAACGTATTCCTTTTATTTGCTTCTCTGAATTTCATCTTCTTTTCTTATTTCCTCCTCTCCTCCCTTAGATTGTATCTTATTCATTTATTTTTTCCTCTCACTCCCCTTTTAAGTAAAAATTCTGTTTCTCATTTTTCTTTCGAGTAGCTTTATTGCACCAGATTTATTTTAAGCTGAGATATACTAAACTACCGTATAATTTTCATTATATATCAAAGAAATCTGTATTAGTAATTTTCACTTTTCTTGTTATAAGAGGACTCTGACCTAAGGTACGAAATCATAGCATAGCATAATATTATTGAGGATCTCCATATTATCTCTTTTCATAGTGGTTATAATTTTTTTATGATGCATCAAAATGGATCAATTTTTGAATGGTTTAAGCTAAATATGATGATGTTATGATGCTACAAGAAGAGGATGAAATTTAAGGGAAGACAGAAGTCAGTATTGTTCAATTCATGTTAATTTCTGTGATTTCATACATCCGTCTCCGGTTCTAATTGCAACACTTAATGATAGCTCTTATTTTCTTCTAATAGAATTCTTATTTTATTTAGAACTCCCACTGAGCTCAGACTCTACTTATTTCTTGTAAATTAATTCAGTTTTATTTTAATAGTTGAGATTATCTCGCAAAAGTAAGCATAAAACGCTGTCTTGAAAAAATTCTCATGCGTCAAATTTATATAAGAATCATTCAAATAAATATGCACTTTTTATGCACTTACATTATTTTTATGATTTTTATCTTTTAGAAGCTTAAATCAATCTCACAATATATGTAGTCTTTTCATAGTTCGCTCACTTCTTTATTTCTTACACCACTTGATTTCCGTCTTATTTTTGTAAGCCTATTTCTTTTCCTCCTTATCCCTTCACAGGGGTCTACTTTAAATTCCTCTGCGTTCCGCGTGTCCTCCCAGAAGAAGTATGTTAGGGGAATAGGAAAGAGAGGAAAGCCAAGTGAAAGTTTCTCCACTTTCTATCCTGACGCTCCTCTCGTTCCGCATATGTGCTATGAATTAATGAAATACGAGAGGGAATGTTTTATGTTTCATGTACTTTGTGAATTTAACTACGTGCATATTATGCTTTAGGGTTTTATTCTACTTTAGTGTAGATGCCTTCCAAAATTCTCAGATTTAAATACGTACGCCACGATTTTCTAATGCTTGGATCAAATTTTTGGGTTACGTATGTTTTAGCTATCTTAAATTTTTTAATAAACAGGCTAGAATCTACTTTCTAGTTGTTGTTTATCTACACTAATACCTTTCACGTATGTGTAATTCAGAAGCTTGCTAGAACGTAGATTAAAGGAAAACTATGATACAGCGTAAACTTAGGAAAGGGAAACTAAATAACTCATATTTTGTAAAAGGTGTCCCAAATTCATAACAGAAACTTAAATTTTGAACATAAAATACAGATTGATTTCTTAATAATTTACTCTCTTAGGCTTTGCTTCCCAAAATTTAATTGACAGGCGAGAAAGAGGTAGGCATAAAACTTATACTAAAACAGGAAAATTAGGAAGTACTCAAAAATATTCCTCTTGATGTAAAGAAAGAAATATTGGAACGCGGCTGTAAAAGAATTATAGGTTTAAAATCTCCAAAAGCCTTTATTTTCGGCGTATCTTCTCTTATTCCCCAGTAGGGTACAATTATAATGCAGCATTCCTTTCTTGCTTTATCCGACTACGGGGAAGTAAGAGGAGGAACGCCGACAAAGACGGCTTTTGGAGATTTTAAATCTGTCATTACTCCGAATGAAACTTCCGAATGTATTGTAAAATAATCCCCTATTCGTTCATGATTCCAAAGGTTAGGGAGTCAGGTGCAGAAACTATTGGCCCATATATTATGCCATTGGTCTTATAATCTATTATTTTCTCATTGGAAGTGATGTTTTTACGATTGAGCTAAAAATAAAATTTTCGGAGTGGCTGAAATTCGAATTTCCGAAAAAATTGGAAATGAGCACAACGTAATTTTAATTTTAATGAACGCTTTTTCGACAGCATGTCTTACATAAAGTTACTAGAAAATATTTAAGGAGATACTTACCAATCAAATTAGGATTCACTTCAAGGGAAATATATTTACAAGGAAGACTTTTTTATTCTGAGGATACTCAGGAATATTCGACATACATATCATCAAAAAATATAATTTTTACTACCTAAATCATAACTTAACCGATTAATCACATGCAATGTTGTTGCCCAGAAAAATATAAAATAAACTTTAGAGGAGCGTAGTGGTAAATAATTCACCAATAGATTACAGGATATAAACAATTATTCATAACTAAGAATATGAGTTTGCTTTATCCGTTTCTTCGAATTAATTTGACATTAACAATAATTTTTATCCATGGCATGTTTATTTTTGAGTTTATTATCAAATGAAAAATTTATGTTACGAATTATTTATGTATTGACTTATTTCACTAACGGATTTTTGACAATACGAATTTATGCTCCGAAAGCCCATCTATTCCATTCGGAAATTCAGCTGTTGTGATCTTTTGAGAGAACTCAAGCGTTTTCCACGGTTAATAAACAGATTTACGATTACTTTCATCAATATGGAGCTTAATATTCATCTACAGTACTTCGTACTTTAGCAGTAACCTATCAAAATATATTGGTGAAGTTGCTCTTATCTTACGAAATGTAAATCATGAATAACAAAAGCAGATGTAAAAACTCAAATTTTACACCATTGAAAATGGTTTGCCATCTTACGTAAATGGAAGAGATTTTGATAAAATTTTATCAAGAAATTCATGGTAGCATTTAAAATTCGATATCCTCTCATAGAGGTTAGAATATACTCTTTGAAGATATTCACCTTTTTAAGAATTTTCTTCTCCTGATAGAATATTTAGTGAACAAGATATGAAAGTAAATTTACGTTTTTAAAATATAATATAAGTAAGGTGTTTACCAATACTAAACAATAAAATACTGCATTGCGATTCATTTCAGAAAGTAATTGCCCCTCCCCCATCAATTTAAATAATAAAATATTAGTGGAGTCACCTCACAAACTTCTTTGCTCTCTCGTTTGAGGGAAATTCTTTCTGCTTTCAAAATCACCGCAGGAAATCGAAGAACTATATAAAATCCCACGGGAGTAATAAACAAATACCGTTGATCAGGTAAAAGAAGCAAAAAACATGTCTGCGTTTATCTATCAGGAGATGGAGTGAGATCAAGAACAAACAGTACGGAGTTGAAGAGACGGGGTGATTATCGAACCACTAATTGATTGGTTCAGATGGAATATTCTCCGTTAGACGCAGTGTACACCGGGGGGTGCCGCAGTGACCATTGATGGTGCATCGATCCTTCCAATCGTTTCTGAGTGCCACTTCACCGCCAATTGGCTAAGTTTCCCTCATCGCCATCTCTTATAGTCGTTCTCGGAGAAAAGGATTACCGCCAATTCCGGACCGTTGGGTTCCCTCGAATGTAAGCGTTTTGACTTGTGATGCCACTCCGAGCTGCTGTCACTCACTTGCAGCTCTTGGGAGAATCCGGATCAATGGTCGGATTCCAGTTGCATTTCGAGTTACCACGGGTAGTTAATGGCACCATTTCGCTCAGAGCGAAATTAATTGATCGTCCAAATTTGATGCGGAGCGATATAGTCGGGAGGATTCTTGCCTCCGTCGCTCCCTACCTAGTAACTATTCTAACGTAATTTTGAGGTGGTGAAATATCTAATCACAATACTTTTAGCTATTATCAATCCATGTAGTTGGTTCCTCTATTAACGAAGCGTATTTTTCAATGAAATATTTCACTTATGTTAACTAATGCTGATTTTCATCTTCAGAGCGTAATTTTCAGATGAAGATAGTACGAACAGGATAAAAATCATGTGAATATTCTGTTTCACATAATAAACAAACTAAGTATGTTACTGAGGGATGTTTACCTTCTTTCCATTAAGTATAATAGAGAGTGTAAAAATTATTATTAATGTATTATTTGAACACGAATTCAGATTTAATTTATTCTGGTAATTTAGATTTTTCCGTTATTTTATTTAATATATACATTATTAAAACATAATGTTTACATTTATTCTAGCTTTCTGGTATTGTGTTGGTTTATCCTTGCAACTTTTCTTGCCCTCTGAAACTTTGATACCTCATAGTTTAAGCTCCTAAAAGTATGTATTTTACGTTTTTGACCATTTCTATATCATTTAACTAACACAAAATCACCTTGTGACAATATATTAGTCAATCCCAAATATCACCTTTTAACAAAGTAGTCTCCTAGAATACAACTTTTTTGTCATTTGTAATCGCTTTTTTAATATAACGTAATTTATTTGGACTCGACAAAATGTAACAAATGCGAATTATGCTGAATTTTTAGACCTTGACCTAAAAGTTATCTGATTTATCAGTAATATAGAAAATATGATAAATCACCGAAAATATTAAGTGGAAAAATTTCACTACTGGACAATATAAAAACGCTGCAAATTGGTTGATAAAGTGTATTCACGACGTAACTTCAAGACTCGCATCACCATTACTTCCGGTGAAAAAATCCAATGACGAAATTATAGATGGATAACATTTACTTCATGAAACATTTCGCGGTAAAATATGATTTTTATGAAAATGCTACATGCATTGTGCAAACGAAACTTTCTCTCTTACACATTATCCTATAATTTTTCAAATAAAAAATGGATTTCTTTCTAAAACCATGGTAAGTTCCCTTTGGAAGGTATTTTTATTTTACCTCACGACTCTCTGCTATGGCCTTCAAATAGATATTTTCCGTCTTCCTTTGTCATTTATTTCTTAACTTTCTATGTCAAATATATTCAGAATATCTATTCCAAAAGTGAAGGGAGACGCGATTTGAATGAATAATTTTCACCCTCCTTTTTAGCAACATGCCATTAAATTCGGATGTATTCGGACCTGCTGCCCCCCTCTCTATTGCCATTGATCTCACAGGAGGAACATGCTTTACTTCCATCCAAACATTATGACTCGCGTAAACAACAGATGCATGTGGTCATAAAAAGTTCGAACCATATGTACGTGTATTACATACTTTAAAAGAAAAAAACCCTAAGGAAAGAAAATAATGAATAAGAGGGGAACAGCTCTTTTTTCTATAGATACTGAGAAATCAGCTAATGGAGTAATAATGGCAGACTGTTAATGAGAAAACGCAGGTTCTGAAAATAGGGAAAATGATTAATCACATGCTTCGTGCTGAGCCTGATCTATATCATCCTTCCAAAATAAAATAGATTCTTCTAAAGAAGGTTATTTTGTTGGAATTTTATTCTAATGGGAATGTGTAAATGCTGTATGGGTAATCCGTATGCTTTATCTAAGCTTCTGTTAAGGGAATAAGACTTATTTTGAATAACAGGATATCTTGACATCATATTAAAGAAAGATGCTCCAAATTACATCCTCATGGAAGCTAAGAATTATTATGTTCCCCAGAAGCTCTCTTTGTAAAATAATAAATAATTATGACAATTCATCCGAACCATAATTTTTGTAGTTTTTGATAAAGTTGTCTTTCTGTTGATATATTTTGTAACATGATTGATTGTAATTTAAATCAGTCAGCGTTCCATACATTTTATAATGTTATTCCTGTTAAAGTTCGTGATGCCTGGAGAAAAAGATGTCATAGTAAGTCCATATTCAATGAGAATGTTAGAGGTGAATGATATAGTTAGTTAAAAGTATTTATTTTCTATTCATAAACCTGTGTTGAGTTCAATCCTAATAAAACAAACTAATCAATCTGGATGAATCCTGAATCATTTAAAGAAGTACATATGCACTAAAGATCTGATTTCTTTGCATCGTACATCCAATCTAGAATCGCATATTAATTTAGATCTAGAATAGTCCGAAAGAAATATGTGATCAACAGAGTATGTTTCTTTTACATCAAACGATTTTGTCGAGCAAAATTTCATCTCTTGTCATAATGAAAGATACCGCCCGTTTCTCTCTTCATTTCCCTTTCCCTTTTTTTCTTTACAGATTCTTTTTTCGTTCTATTTTCCAGCTTTAGTCATCATTTTCAGTACGGCTCCGCTGCTCATTCCCAGATGCGCAATGAATGAATTTTGAAGGGTAGTCGATGCTTACGAGTGTAGTTTTGGTAACAAAGCGGTTCATTAAGGAGCAAATGTTGCATTGTGGAATGGAAGTGAACTACGGAATTGCGGGACGAATGGAATGGCGAAGCAGCATTATCCCAAGAGATGGCGTTCCAATTAGAAAACATTTTTTTACCTTTTTCCTTTCTGCTTTATTGTGAAACACTCAACCTTCGATTTTTCGGTTTTTCTTGCTGAATCACTCCTCTTTTTTAACACTCCCTGCTGCATTCATTTTGGGTAGATATGTCTGCTCATATCCAGAAAACATGTTACTTACATATGCTGAGCTTGCACACTCTAAATAAAATTAATTTATGCTGAAAATCTATAAATGGTGGACAATAGACATATTTTTAAGTCTTCACTATTATCACTGAAGAGAGCTTACGCGTAAAATACTTCGATGCCATTATTAAAGAATAAGAAGTAAGTGAAATAATATATGTTTTTTTAAACTATTAGGATTTTGGTATTTATGTTTTACACATCAAGGGATTAATGTAATTTTCCACTGGGAATGGAGAGAAAAATTCTATTGGGGACTTTATTCTATTTGTTTCGTAATAATTCATGAGATAATCATTAACTATTTCATTATTTACTAAATTTCTTGCGATACCTGTACGTTACAAACTGAAATATAGTAAAAAGAGCGAGAACTTGAGAAGAACGTTCCATGAAAATGCTGGGACACGCTGTTGATCGCAGTTTTGCACTTGTGGAGTGGACCCGGCTCGATAGAAGGTCACTCAATGCGGTATTCTTCGTCTGTACTGTCGACTTCGATCTGAAGCATACAGCGGTATACCTACTCCTTATCTTCAGGGATTACAATTTATTGCTTGGTAGTATCTTGTTATTTGAATGGTAATTGAATGAAAAATATCAATTTAACACATAAATCTACATTATTCTAGGTGTAAGTGGTTCAATGCGTTGAATGGAAAATCTTTTTATCTATTAATTAATAATTAAATCAGACTTTGTTTTCACTCAATAACAGTCCTATTCCTTAGGCAAAGAAAAATTATTGAGTTAATACCTACTTATAGTTTGTTATTCAGCAAACCTGTCCATATTAATCGGTATCCCAATTTGTAGAATCTAGCTTTACCTGGAATCGTTTAGTCTCAAATTTTGCATGCGGTTGGACTTTCTCATTCATTTTGTATTTGGCTCTCATTCATCGTATATTAACACTTTTTTATTCTGCGCAAGAGAAGTAAATATGTTTTGCCGTCAATTAATTCCTTCCGGTATCAAGTAAATTAGTTATCCTGGCGGAATTAATAACCCAAAATATAGCCTTTTTAGAGCGCACGTATACACACTCTCTGCTTTAGAGGTTCCGCTGGAAAGAAGCGTAATCCGCGTACGTTTCTAACTGCCTCTTCTTCTCACCCCCTGTCATCCCCGATCGATTATTTCCTCAAATCGATCTTCCCACTCCCAAACAAACTCACGCTCAAGGATCTTCCTTTCATGCCGTTTCTTTTGCCCATTACGTTCGGCTCTTCGCCAATCTTTTTAAAATGCACCATTATTCTCGCAATTTCGCCGCCTCCTTTTTTCTCTTCAATCGCGGCTCTCTATTCGACCTTCAATGTCCCCTCCCGATATCTACCATTTCCCTACCATCCTCTCTATATTCCCAGACGCTCACTCCTCTTTTCATGTCAAAGCCCTACTTGCCAATCTCCCTCTCACGCGAGAAACCCGACGTCTTTTTTTTAAGGCTGTTATTTTATGCGTTTTTTCCTTCCGCCGAATTTAATCTTTCATTTTCCATTTTACCACGTTTTCCACCATTACCGTATTCCCCGCTCGCAGCTTTTCCTGTTTGCCCGATTCTTCTTTCCCTTTCCCCGTTGCGCTTTACTCCCGTCAGCTGGCTGATTTAATCTCGTGTGCTGTTCTTATAAAATTGCTGTGTGCAGCCCTCTCTTCATGCCGCAATATCGCATCAAATTAAAGCACCACGCGCTGTTCAAGTTGGTCGTGTATTTTGCGTACTAAAGTGAATTAGTTTTGCGTTTAAGTTGCGATGGCTCGGGAATCACTCGCGGAAGGATCATTCTCGTGTCTATCAGTTGTCTCTAATAACAAATAAGTTCGGTTTCAAATCAGTATACGTACCTAAGTGTACACAGAAAAAAATTAATCACTTTTTCACGGTGATTTTTTTTAAACTTAGTTTTTAAGATATGACTTCTAGTATTTAAAAAATAATGATACAAATCTAAGGTGACTTATTAAATGAACCTCAATGTAAATAATATGTTAAATATAATGTATGTATAATGTTAAATATTACCGAACAGTTTGTAAATAACAGATTATGACATAATAAAGAAAATACAGATAGAGCTAATGATAGGTACTTGAAAACAATTCTATACCAATTTGTTATTATCAAAGATAGCTTTTATAAATGGAATAAGCTCTGGAATCTTAAAATTTAAGCGTGATAGAAATTATATCTTTGAGACTCATCCAAAAGTGTCTGTATCAATAAAATTCATTATTAAGAAATTCGTGTATCAAAAATTTGAATTTTATCTCAAGGCCCAAAATTTGAGGGAAGAAATAACTTTCTTATTCACACAAAAGAACTCTTATTTTTATTTTAACACGAGGAAATAATTGTTTGATTCCTGATACACTGCCAACTGCTGAAGAATGTTTAAATTCGTTCTTACTGCACTAAATCATACTCAAAATAGAAAAAAAGGACACCACGTGTCAAAAATCTCATGTCTACCTCTTTTAATAGACATTTTGAAGTTAAATTAAGGATTTAGTGCCATTAGTATAATGATATCGTGATTCAATTCAGCACGAAATGCTATCCTTTGAGTGTTCTCGTTTTACTTAACCAGCTTGAAATTGCAAATGTCTTTTCTGTTCTGCAAGAATATTACTGGTAATTTTATGTCCTGAATGCAACGTGGCTGGATAATTTATCGTGTAATTGCGAAACGACAATGTTGAAGTATTGATGTTGAATCCATCCAACTGCGCCTCTCGTCAAACTTCATCTCTTACCAAGCGATTACGCGCAATCGATATCATTCTCTTTCATTCAACCAAATCGTTATACAGCGCGCTTTCCTTCAAATTATTTCTGCTCTCATTGCTACTTTTAATTCATCCTACTTCAAACTCATTCCACTAATGCGTTGTATTCTTCTCGTTCTTCCCAATAAAAAATTCACAGTAATTATTTGATTATCTATGCAAGAAGACTAGCTATAATATTACGCGAACATTTAACATTATATTACATCACCCGCAATTAAAAATGTTATCCAGATCTGCGTTTGAATTTTCTCCTCCTCTGCTATATTATATTTTTCGGATATGTCCATGTCATAGGTCACATATTTAATTAGATAATAATGACCTAATTAAAAGAATAGCTTTCACGGTGGCATTAATTAGAGCGAATAATTTCGATTATTTGAGGTATTAAATTCATGAATTAATAACTACCAATTGGCGAATCATGCATTAATTGAAAGTAGATGTGAATTATTGCAACTGCATTTATAAATCTCCTATATAATATTGGCTTATTTTATGAAATAATTATTTTTCGTGTATAATTTACGTATATATTCCCTTATGTAATTACGTTTTTGAATGGACTGTACTTTGTTTACTGAATTGTATTTTATCAGAGTTTATATTTTCAAATGGAATAATTGTATTTCAAATACTGCAGCGGCGGAAACAAAATATGCTATAGGGAAACATGCAAAACTGACGCAGTATTTAATTATCATCTGCCACAGGGAAGATAAAATATATTTTTATGACCATGTTACATCTTGGACTTCCATTAAAATCTTGTAGGGTCATTTCTAAAAAAAGAGAGTACCCTCGCGAGCCCCCAACATCAACATGATCCCAGTTTGATTGCCTCCAGTCATCGCTTCTTCGGAAGTCGGAAAAATGAATCGAGCGGCAGAAGAAAACGAGATATGTGGACTGGTTAGAGGGAACATGGTACAGAGAGGTAGATATTAAGAAAATAATTGAAGATGAAGTTAAACTTAGAAAATAAAGTACCAGAGATGAAGGTACACAAATTGACAAAGCTGTAAAACGAATAAGGAAAGTTGTTACATTTATCTTATACCGTAAATTCGGACGATATCGAATTAATAAATCATTGATATATCGGTAAAGATTTTTAACTCAGGAACCAAAGAAATTTTAATTTCTAATTTTTAAAGCATAATTGTTTGCACATTAGTAACATCATCAGCAAAATTTTGAACATAAAAATGATTGGTTAAAACATTTTAGAAAAAAAACAATTAAATAGTTACCAAAATTTGTATTTACACTAGTCATTGCTAAGATAAATTGGTCATTACAACAATACAACTGTCTCTCAGGGAGATACGAATGGTCTATCCATATTTTCTATGATATTTTGTAAAAATAGCGTAATTGCGGTATCTAGAATTAGGTGTCAGTTATTCATGGCAACGTATGTTTTTGTTTAAACTCTCAATATAGGATGATATCGTTATACGTACACTTCTTTGAAAATTAACCAAAAATACATAATTACGAGATAAAGATTGAGAGTAATGATTTCCTAACTTTATGTATTGTCACCGATAAGATGAGCTTATAAATGCATTTTTTGAGAGTGATTAAAAATATTTTTATAGTCTCGAAGCATTTCTATTTAAAAATTCTCACCATGGTCTGGCTCCATTCCATTGCCGTGTTTTAGCCATATACTATGGAAAGATAATATCTACTTTCGGAGAGATAATTATAAAATAACATTATCCATCATAGGAATAGTTGAATGTTAGCTCCACCCAAGGGATCCTATTTGAATCCAGCCTGGGCAAAAGTTACGATTCCATGTCCTTCTCCCAGTCTCTCGGGCACGCTCCGTTGAAAACATGACCGAACAGTCTTTCTGCCAGAATTCCACTTGCTTTACCCCCTAAAGTTCCCATTTCCTCTTCATTTTGCCCCTTATTCTTGCTGCGCAACCTTGTTCCACCTTCCATCCACCCCAAGCCGCCCATCCCTTCTCGTTTGTTATGCTTACTTCCTCGACCTGCTTCCAACTCGACCCGCAACTTCTATTCCCTCCAATTTCTCCGCCTCAGCAGTATTTCGTCCAAAATCCGACCCATATCTTTTATTTCCAAGCACCTCTTTCCCTATCCGTAAGCAGTAGAATCCATATCCATCTATTCCTCCTCTCCCTTTTAGATTCGACGTAATTCCTGTCTCCAGGTGTTTCCGATATTCAACCTTTAGATCCCTCATCCAGCTTACTTTTGTATCCCCTCCTTTTTTCCCTCCAAATCTTCCCTTACAAACACATCCTCTCCGACTGTTTACATATTTCCTTCTCATCCCCCTCTCGAGAGCTCCGTCTACTGCCAGCCGCGCTAAAACCCGCCGCACAAACACGGGAAGCCCGACTTCCTTACTTTTTCACCCACAAAATCCATCGGATTTTGCCTCCCGCAATCTTCCATCGGTCGCCTTTATTCCGACTCCAAGAACGTCCTCCGGTTGACAATACAGTTCGGCACATTTTCCCCCACTTCTGCAAGATCCCATCGTTAAACATTGTTTAAAATTCGACCTCTGCGCAATTATTAAAAAACGCGGTTGGCTCATCGACCATCACTTTTTACCCGCTTTCTTCCAATATCCGACCTCTTATTCGCGCTTCGAACCCAGATACCACCCCCTCCTCCCGTAATCACCTTTTTCGCCCACTCAGGTCGTCCTTAGCCTCAGGTGCCGAGATCTTCGCCTCCATTGGTCGACTCATCTCTGTTTCCATGGAGATGCGAAATCCGTCCTCGGTATAGAGCAACTAATGCTTCTTTCTTCAAGGGCGCCTATCTTTCGTTCCTTAACATTTACTCTATCTCCTCCGGCGCTTTCTCTGTGTCACTAAAGCTCTCCAATAACCGTCAATTTCACGACCATCCCCATAATAAATATGTCGTAAACCTATCGTAGATTACACGTAGTAACCCTCTAGCCTTTAACCCTTTTATGGTCATCATTTTTCTAGCTATTTCCTAATTTATTAAGCAAATAATTCTTCCGCACCTACATGCTATAAGGCACATTTTTGCTTGCTTATATGAGATTGCTGTTCTCGATACCTCTAACTACTTACATTATAAATACTAAAAAGATCTTGAAGTGGGATACGTTTATGAATTGGATACTACACAAATGGATGGTGGCATGAAAATGCAAATAAAATTAATTAATTGAATCAAGCTAAGTTCTTTACTAGACTATACATAGAGATATAACCTTGTATTGATTTCATGATAGGGGTTAATGGTGGTGTAAAACATGAAACATAGATTATTATTTGTTGAATTTGAGTTAGCTGTAAATTCTATACCTCGAAAGGTGTGATAAAATGCAGTTTTACTGCCACATTTACCCAATATAATATTCATTTACGATTGAAATGATTCCATTCACTTTTCTCGCACTATTATTTCCTTATAACAATTGATTAAGTTGATCAATATAATGAAGTACTCATCAGAAATAGTACTGTTTTTAAAATTGAATTAAATTTTTATTTATTGTTGATTAGTTTTGGATATTTTTAGATGAAACAATAGCACGAGTTATTAAACTTTAATTATATTTAACATATCTATGGTTTCATTCAATTACGATCTATATTATATGCTAGTAGGTGAAACCTATACTCATCCTGTTATTTAACCTAACGTATGGGAAGACACTACTAATTAGAGCTTTAATGGATCTAAGTCATTTTCTGCACTCCCGTATTGATACTCGTTCTTCATGAGAACAAATTTGCTGATTCAATATGTAAGTCATGTTTTCAGGAGTAACTTATTCAATCCACAGGTACCACTGAAGTAATACCGGTAGTTCACAAGCAAGTTAGCGTTAATATATAAAGAATCTTAAAGGATCTTCCTTACTGTAATTCGCCAGTGTATCGATCAATCGATGTATTTGATTTCTCTTTAAGTTAATTTTTTCAATCTATTTTTCACCTTCAGAAAATATTCACACAAACTGGGTAGCTACAACATCATTAGCAACTAGTTGTTAACATCCAACTTTGATTTTGTTTCCCCCATTCCTTCGAAAGAAATTTTTTAACTAAATCATTTGAATATCTGGGTACCTTAGTAACAACAATATTTTCTTCAATCTCTAAAAAATTCCAACTTTTAATTTAAATTATAAAACTGAAAAGATCAGCAATTTGCATTAAAAGTAATACATGTGAAACTTAAAGTTTATAACCTAAATAAACAAATTTGTATTGTAGCTCAAAAATTTTCTCCCTTTTAGACTATTCTTTATCACGATGGAAATATCTTTTTTCCTTATTTTATTTAGAATAATGGAATTTCCTCCTTGTTAAGTAAATTCAGCATCTATAATAATGTATGTGCAGGGACTTAAAATCCGGCTGCTTAAAAATATTAGTTGGAAATTTTAAATTTTTAAATTGGTCGCGATTCTCCCTGATTAAGTTGACCAAGTTTTATTTTGATCTTTTATGTGCTAACCCATGCATTTGGCTCTCGCTTTCCTTCTCTCCTTTAATGAGTTTCCTCTTTTCCTGTGATTTGTTGCTTTCCCTCCCTTCAACATCATCTCCCGCTAGCATATCCCCGACGGATCACGCAACCTTTGAAAGAGGAGTCCTTAATCTAGGTCCTCGGCGTATTTATCCACTTCAGTTTCCCTTACCCGCAGAACGTTCCGTGGGATCCGAAATTAAATGTCCTCTTTTGAGGAAGAAAAAGTAAAATCGATTCTCTTTCAGTTTCACTTGGTGTTCAGGTTTCTTACCATTCCATGATGACTACCTTCTTTTAATCTGGAGATCCCTAGTAAATACCCAGCCATTGCCTAAAAATCTTAAGTTCCTATTTTTTGAGTTGCATGTTTTTTTATGGTAGACTCTGCTGCAATAAAATTCGCAGCCCACTATAGTCGTGCTGGGTATTCTCATAATTCTGAAATAAAGTGTCTAGAAAAAAATAAAAGTTACCTTTACCATTATATGCGTCTTCTATAAGAGCATACATTTTTTATTCACTTTCTTTCAATCATGTATGATAGGAATTTTAAATATTGTTTTAGTTCTATTTACTATCTACGTTAAACGTGGCATATTATTTAAATTAGTTCTGATTTATTGCATTCTCAATCTTTTAAGTAAAAATGGAAAGTATGTTTCCCTTAAAGTGACAATTGGAGGTAATAATGCATCGAACTTTAACATGCTAAACTTCGGCCCACTTCTCTAAAAATTATTCGTAAGCTTCGTAGGGTTGACCCATTGATGGGTTAACCCTACGCCTAATTCCTAGACCCAAAACAAGACCGTCTAGTATTCCAAAATACCATTTTTTACTTCCCCATATATTTACATATAATAACAAGCGTGTAATCGTTTCGTTAAAATAGAAATCAAAAGATAATTCTCGACAATATTTACAATCAATTCCATCTGTCAAATGACATCCTAAGAGATAACCTGAAGCAGTAGATAGTTATTCAGTAGTTAGTCCATCCTTGTATCAGCAATGGCGCACAGCTCATAATTAATATTTCAGAAAAGGTTAACATCGTCATTGAAGAAAAATAAGTTACGTAAAGTTGAAGCGAATATAAATTTACATAGAGTTGAATCTTAAAATTGAAAAGAAACGATTAGGTTTTGAGAACAATAACTATCCTCAAACCTCATCAATAATATAAAACCAAACCATATACTTTATTTATGATATTCATAAGGGATTTCGCTGGGTGAAAAACTCCAACGGCAAACTTTCTTGTTTCCCTTCCATAGCAGCACCACTGGAGCAAAAGGACGAGTTTTTAACAAAAAAATGAAAAGGGCGAAATCTTTGCAGTGCGGAGTTAGCCTTTTGCAAAGACAGCGTTGGATTCTCAACCTGCATCACCGGGGCTCATTATCCACCAAAATGAAGGAAAATATTTAACTTCCTCGATTCCCTTCCCTCCAAGACTTACAAGAAAAGTTTTAAGAACAAAGTGACAGGGATTTTAGAGAAGGAACGACTCGAAGAATGAATAATGAAGTCATGCTGTGGTATTGAACAGAAGTAATGAAGAAAAGATCTCGACGAGTTTCGAAGTCATAGAATTTAAAAAGAAGGTACATTGGAATGAGATGTTGTGTGAATTAAGCTAATGCTAAAAAATAAATCGATACGATATAAAAAGAGAATTGCAGCCACTAAGACTTTTACAAGACTAAATTTGATCTGGTTCAAGGAAACTGCCAAAGAAAGAAAGTTTTTGCGCATACATTTGAGACGAATGGAAGTGCATTTATCAACTAAACCAAAAATATGATAATATAGGAGCAATTGTTTGTATGTGATGACATATTTATACCTTAGTGACTTATTTGGTTAGCATAATTCGGTTTATCCTCGGATACCAAGTTGTACTCATAAAATAGAGTCAACAATGATAAGGATACTGAAATACATATTTGGGAGATTTCCTTTATCTTCAATCATAATTATTAATGTGAAGCAAAACAACCCTAATTTTTCGTTAGATCCTGATATTTTAATGGAATTCTTAAAAAGGGAAATTTATATGCTTTAATTGATATCCAATTCAAGTGATAATTCTATTAATTCTTTGATAAAATTAAATTTATTTTTCTTTAATGACTGGAAAATAAAAGTCCCATCAAGGTTATGTCGTTGTTTCAGCTTCTTGTTGTTTAGAATCTTTTAGATCTTTACTTTCTTGGAATGAAAATTTGGTTTCAGAAATTTTTACATGACTTATTTCTACTCTTTTGGTATTGTAGAGCTTCCGTGTTCCCTTTAAAGCACCCTAATACCCAAGTAATCAATTCATATCACCTCAAATATGTTTTGAGATGTTTGATTTTAAATGCAATGTGAATATCCACCAATGCTGGATTCCGAACGATATAGGCACGTATCATGGTTAGCGTTTTACATAACTGCGTGGGTGCAATTGGAATGAGGTAACTTAAAAGAAGGATTGGAAATTGGGATGTAGAACTTAGCCTTTCAACTTTCGGAACGAAACGTGCGGAATGGGCAACCGCCGCACTGGGGTCAATGGTGATTACTGAGAAGATCCTTCTCAAATCGCCGCTAATCGTCCCTCGGAAACCTTGGAGGCATTCGTTCTGTTAGTTGGTACAATTTCCTCTCGTAATCCATCTGAATTTCCGATCCCTCCTAATAAATCCCCAATCTTTTGATTCCTCTCTTTCTCCGTCTAATTCCCTTTCCCTCTTCCAATTTTCCTTCCTTTCTTACACTTATAGAAACCCGTTTCGTCCCCCTCTTGATTTTCCCAGGTTTCGATCCCATGCCCTCCTAGTCCGACGCCTCCTCATAATACATCAAAAGGAATGGTGATGGAAAAAGAAGTTCCTTGCGTGGGCATTGATGAAAAATGAAAGAGGAGTCAAATAGGGAAAATTGGATGGGGGAACCACGGAGGGTGGTTCGTGCAAGCACAAGAGCGATAGGCTGTTGAAAAATTACGGCTTCCTTTTCATCCGATAGCTATCGACGTCTTTGACCGCCGATGCAAAAGAAAGGAGGTTTCTCCATCCATAGAGGTCTCGCTGCATAAGAGATGAATCGAGTTTAAGTTTTTTCCGTCTTGCGGTGAAAGTTAAAGCGCGGACCTCCATTGTCCTCCAAGTCTGCTGAAAAGATCGCGATATTCAAGCTACCGTTGCTTACACACCTCTATTTTGGATTTTCGGTTTCCTGACTTTGCCTGGTAAGTAGTAATGCTGTTTGGCATTTTTAAACGTAATTTTTATGAACCCAAAGAACAGTTAATTTACAAGAAAAGCAATAATTATCGACTCGGCTCCCGTCACAATTATTTATTTTTGGAAATATGAGAATCTGAAGTACGCTCTCAGTTTAAAGATCTTATCTTATCAAATATAAAGATGGAAAATTAACAAATGAAGTCCTCCTCAAACCAGGTAAGATATGCATAATCACAAGCAAAGTTTTTGGCCGTGGAGTATATGATGATTTATATGACCTATCAAACATAATTATAACTCTCACTTTTGGAGAGTGTGCATACATCTAATCTGTCAGTAAAAATACCACATAGGGTTAAATCTGATATGTTCAAGATCAACTCAATTTATTGACAAAACTAGTTGTTTTTTATATATGTGGAAGTTATTATGTGTTGATTGTTTCATTTATTCTCATAGAGTTAGGATGGAGCTATGGATCTATTACTTACAAGAATGTATATCGTATGATCAGATTAATTTACCTCCTGCAAATCATTGATACCTGGATGAGCAGCGAAGAGGGGAAAGATTTAGGAAGTGATTTATTGACTAGAAATTTTGAGAATGAAATGGTATTGAATTGCAAACTGAATCTCGGATGGAAACCTCTTTAGAAAGTGAAAAGCTCTTACCATAATTCACCCAGAGAGCTTTGTGTAATTCGTTTACCGCGCAGGATCTTTAAGTTTAATGCGGTACTTGTTACTGTGAAACAGTTTTGCTAATTATAATTTTGCCAGAACTACTTGCTGACCAGCAAAAAGCTTAATCTAAGAGGAAAATGCTGACTCGGTACAGGCTCGTTTTAAGCTGATAATTGTTTCTTCTCCATTATAACTTAAATATGATGCTTATATCCAAATTCCTCCAAAAATATGCCAATGGTTAGTTTATTTAGGTTGAGATACCGACTCAAATATTGTATTTACTAGCTTATTCCATAAGTAATTGACGTGAAAATTGTCATCAATATGCAACTCTTGAGGAATGAAGCACGTCGTAATTAATATTAAGCTAAAAAATACAAAATAGATGGATCTATTGATCCCTACCTAAATCAGATTTACTCGTGATAATCTATTAATTTATCACTCTATTACATACGTCCAAATAAAAAAAGGTTACATTCTTTGGGAATGTTTCATATGAAGCTCTTTGGTCCCTTATAAATAATGGAAATAATGATAAACGGTCAGCTAAGAAGGGCCTAATTCTTGAGTAGTGGTTGAATGAGAAATTTTATCTCGTTTTAATCACTCCTTTCTCATCTGAAAAACTTTAAAGAAAAGAAAAATGTATTCTGAAGGTCAGACGTAATGCATCCAAGGGTCAAAAAGAATCTCACGCCATATTGTCACCCTGCACTGGATATAAACATGCAGGCTTTTAATGAAGTCGCAAAACACTGTCTTTATGAATTGTTCTCTTGTGTCCTCTGGTATCCCTTTTAATCCTCTTTTTAATCTCTCCATGAATACATAAATATTTATTCGCCTCTCACGTCTTCAGTTCTGCTCGGAAAATCTCCTCCCTCTGACGCTCTCGGATATTCTAATGAGATAAGAGTGACTTATGATGAGGATGGTGATTAATGAAGATGGGAAGTGAGTGTGAAAGCCGACGGGGTCTGTTGTCAAAGGTTTGAGGGCTGCACGGGGAAGGGAGCTCAAGGGGAGGGAATATCAACTCCATGGAAAAAGGGAGGCATACAGATTTTTCACTGTTCTCGGAGACAGTTTTGCGAATATTAACTCAGTTTCTGAATGAATCAAATGATCTCATTTCTATTTTATAGATTTTGGGATTTTTTAAAAGAATATGTGGGAACCCATAAAACAGTAAAAAATGATACCGCGATCTTATTTCTTTTTCGACTGCTTTAAGATATAGAATAGTGGAGCCTTAAAATTCTTCCTGCTTAATTGTTGATGAATTCGTCTTATAAGTTAATGTAAATTGAATCTTTCATCTTCTATCCCATCACAACATTTTCTGCGGCTGAACGATCTAAAATGATCTCATTCAATTTCTAAAATATAATCATGAATTCGGTTTTCAGGTTTACTTCAATTCCTTGCATGTATACGTCGCGAACTGTGAAGATGTTTTTTACAATGTTTCCACTGTTAAAATATGTAAGCTGAGTATTATCTACCTTTAAATTGTAGCAATGTAACATAGCAAAAGTTAAGCAAAGGATTTCATAATGCTTCAATTATAAACGCGTACTCTGCGTATGTAGATTCTAAAAACCGCCCGGAAAGTGGGAGACCTGGGTTCGAGTCCCAGCCAAGTCACAATTTTTCTCTTCTTGTACAACCCTATGACGAATATATTTGAAAAGGCTCGAACCCATATTTTTTATAAATCTGAATCCAACCATTTATGGAAGTTCATTGGAGAATTGGTATGCTCCGTCGTATAAGATTCTGAGACTAATGCGATATAGTTAAAGCTAATAGCTTTTCCAATTCGTTTTTCTCCCTATGGATTGGCCAATTTCATGGCCAAAGAAAATACTCTCTGTGAATTGCATTGCCGAATAATATTGTTTATAATAATTTTTCTGTTGTGTGAAATAAATGCATGGAAATTTAAATGGCTCTCTCACTCTTAGACTCGGTTTGCGGAGAACCGTTTCCACATTTACTAGGCTTTTACGTTATTGAAAATAGGGTATCCTTTCTACAAAGAAAATAGCAGTCCTAATAAATAATTAGTCATCTGGTCGAATGGGAGGTATTTATTTTACGTTCAATTACTCACCATTGAGAGATGAAGTCGGGTCCGATGGAATAAATCGGCGCCGTTCGGTTTCCGTTTTCCGTGTCATTTCCCTCTTGACTCCCAATCTCCCCTTCGATGCCGAACTGCACTCCTCCATCCTCAATCTCTATTCCGTCTTCCAAATCATCATCGTCCTCATCTTCTTCCTCCCCTTCCCACAGGTCCACAGCCTCCACCACCACATCTCCAACCGGAGAAGACTCCATTCCGGACCACAAGGAATCACCCCTCGGAAGCAGTCCCTCTATCTCTCCGTGTCCACGAACCAATAAAACCCTTCCCTAAACTCCTTCTCCGCGGAAACGAAGCTAGTAGTCTCCGCAAGGCACTTCCTGCCCAACCCTTTCAGCTTTTCCGCCGCCCCAGCGTCATGACCATTCTCTCGTATCCAACCGTTAAAATCACCGACCTCTTCTTTGGACGGAATCCGACACCTTTACAGACCGAATGTCTCGGACTTGTGGTCGACAAGCGTCGCTGGGAGATTCTTCTCCGATCGGAGTGCTGTGTGTTGTCTCAGTCGAGGGTTGCCCTTCGGAGAAAGGGAACCGATGTCCGCGCGGCTGACGATTCAAGAGAGAGGTCCATCATCCGAGGATCGCGTCTCTCCCACCGCTCATCCTCTCTCTCCCTCCCGCGTCTCTCCGGAGCCTCTCCTAATCCCGTGCAGAATGCTCCACCGTTCGCCGAATCCCTGGAATAAGATGATAAGTTTTCTTTATCTAAATCCACGTCACGGAGTGAGACGTGTGAGACGTCATTTGGATAAGCCGCTTACGTGATAATTCTTTCGGGACTCATTCGCTTGAAATGGGTTAACAAGATGAGTTTTTCGTCTCATTATTTCTTTCTCGATCAAATATGGAGGTAAAATTCATTTTTACGAATGTTCCGATGATAATGGAAAAGACCAAAAAATGTCTACTTCTAGATTCGGATAATAAAATAGATTGAAATAAGTCAAATTTTGTATGATACTACTAGTTAATTCAGAATTTACATTAAGAATGATTCTTATAGTGAGATTTGAGAATTTTTGCATTTGAATGTCATCAAAATAAAATGGCATATATGCAGTATCCTGTCAGAGCTTTAGAGAGAATTTTCAATGTATGTAGCGTATTGTAGATTACTATGAAATATTTAATCAAAACAGTGAGTTATTTCCAAATATCCTTTGCACCAAGTGTACATTTAAAGAAGGAATTAGTTAATCTTATTGAATTTGGAAATGTTCACCCTTTTAAGAAATTAAGAGATAATTAAGAATTCATTTATAAATCGAATTAATCAATTAATAATATTGATAAATTATAGTAAGAATCTTAATGAAAAACAACTTTCTTCCATTTATAAACGAAAATATCTTTATCACTGTAAAAAGACGTATCCACTAGTTTTCGGAGTAAGCTGTATTAAAATATAAAAATTAAATGTAAATTAGATTTTAAGACATATAAATCTTAGTCTATGTTAAGAAAGGGTTATAAATATGTTAGAAAATAAGAGTTAAATTTTACATATATTGCTCAAAATTTTCCTTCTCTTTTTATCTTTGAAATTCTGCTGTTATTTGTCTTTCTACTTTTATCTGAACAGGAAAACCACATTATAACATATTAGCTCGAATTATAATTTAGCTCGAATTTTATTAAATCTACCAATTGACTCACGAACTTCGAATATAATTGAAATTTTGGCTCATTTATTTTCCATACGTTTAATTGTTTTCACCTATTCAAGAAATAGAAATGAGTTAGGCAAACGTTCAAAAATACATAGCATAAAAATGACGAGTTTACTGATAACTTACACATGAAAATATTAATAACACTATCATTCAGTTTACTGGAGAGGATGCGATGGAGGTATTATACAGAATTCTCTAGTGAATAATTTGCAATGGATCTGTTCTTTCAGCAAACATTAAGCTTTTCTTTTTTCTGTACGACCTCCACAAACATTATCTTGTTTCGCCATTACCTCCGTTTCTGCAAATCTTACTTTGTCAGTTTTTTCAGCTACGCTCCTTTGTTTTCATAGAGAGCGTCATTTCCATTTTTATCTCTGTACAGAGACGTAAAGAAACGCAATCACCGCTCGGATTAAAAAATGGAATTATCGAATAGATGGATTAAATATAGGAAAACAATCACGCCGAAGCAGAGTCCTAAAATAATCATCGACGTAACACCTGAAATATGCTGAGTTAACCTATAATCTAAAGGATGTTATAATATTTGCATGCTAATCTGTCATAAAAATTCCTATTATTTAATTACAACTTTATTCATTCACAAAATAAAGTCCTTTGATAATTTTTTTGGAAGTAGAACACTAATAAGCTACGAATACATAATATTTATCCTATTTTAATATTATTTGATTTTATTATTTGGAGATGGCATACATTATTCCATATTTTATCAAAAACTAAGATTTACGCACTTTATTAGTGACTTGGTGAATCGAAGCAGAGCAGTGACGATATGATGTATTTTTTTACTTTGTATATTCTCTCCTCCTACGATTTCTTTTGTTGACTTTTCCCTTATCTGGCACTTAATTGCAAATACACACAACTTGATCTAATTTTGTACGAACATTAATACCCTAAAAGCCGTTTCTCGGCGCGTGAATTACCAGGTACGTCTTTCGAAAATGTAGTGCTTTCCCTAAAGTTATCAAGCAATTTTAGCCTAGCTTCCAATCTTCTTTCTTGTAAAGATTCTCAACATGCTTCTGATATATAATGCTTTCTTTTTCAACGAAGAAGTTATTCAACAAACGTATCGCATCGCGCTACACTTCATACAGTTTACGATTCATCCACCGAAACGAATAAGCTTATCCCATACTCCAGAATTGCAGATAGGACTTGTATAAGGTGAAATGAAATCCCTCTCGCTACCATTTCTTGTTTCTACCGAAAATTTTTTATATAGTGGAGTTTTTTAAATTTTTTATCGTAGATTTTTCAAATATGGGTGCCCCAGGTTAATCGTTTTGTTTAAAAGTGATCTCAGTATACTCAATAGAATCGGTTGAATTTATATTTCTTCCATTAATTCATACGGATAATTGTAAAGCAGTAGATTTCTATTTAAGAAATTAACTATGAAGAATTTATTTAATTTAAGGTCTATGCACATAACACACCCAATTTGAACAATATCTAGAGCATTTGATATATGTTTTGATCTTTCTTGATTGACATTTTTCCATATATTATAAATTCATATGCAAATACTATCACATCGTATCTACTCGTCCTTCAAGTCATTGATGTAAATCAAGAAGAGGTCCAATTACATTTCCCTAATGACCGCTTGAGGTAAATTTAACTTATTTTGAAGTAATGTCGTCAAGGATTTACGGTCCTCTTTCTTCGAGAAAATTCTTGACCCAGTCAATTAATTCCTCATCAATATCAGCTAATTTCTTATTTGTAGTGAGAGACTCCGTCGAAAGACGTTTTGAGATGTAAATAAAATTGTTTCTCTTTGCTATATACTCTCAGCAGACTTTAAAATTTCGTTAATCAATATCTCGAATTGGATTTCACACTATAGGGACTTTCAATAGCTGTGTCAATTCTTAATGAAGAAACGATTGCTATATAAAAACCTCATGGATAAGCGAAAAACGATATGTTAATATACCTTTTTGCTTATACACAATGTTAATTTTTAATTAATTTGGGCATTTCCTTCTTTAGCTAAGAAAATATGCTTTGAAATACGCTGTGACGCTTTTTTCCGATGCCTTTAATGTTCTCTCAATACTTTGCAGGACTGTAGATTTAATTTTCAAACGTAAACTAGAAAGCATTAGCATTTTCCGCTACACATTTTGAATCCATTATTATAGCTTCAAATCTGTTGAAAGATACTTAAGGGTAAGCATGTCAATTGGGAAATATTTTCTCTTGATATTTTGATTCACCCATCTTAAGAAAATACAGAAGTTTCGGAAAGCTACAAAGTAGATATTTCTTTGCAAAAATGAATTTTAACACTAATTCACAAACCAGAATGAAAAAGTAAATTTTAATTTACAGAATCATTAAATTAATAGAAAAAATCTTCATCAGTTCGTTCAGTTATCGTAATTGCAAAAACCTTTGAGGACCAGAAAGCTCTAACATTGCCGTAGAACTTTCGTATTTTTTTACAAATAAATTTAATATCGAGTATTGTGACACAAAGTGCTACTCACATTTAAGAGACGTAGAATGGAATGGTTTTCGGGTTTAAAATGATGAGAATAAATGTTCAGACAGCGGGAGTGTCGTACGTAAGTCCTGATGGAATCTTCGTAGTGAGTTGATCGAAAGCCAATTAGGGCGGTGTGGAATGGGGCAGTCCATACGAAAGGCGCAATCCAGGGAAATTGGACGCCTTAGGTGACGGTGGGAAGAGGGATTTACCCGAGCTCCATTGCCATTGAACGTAGCGGCTGCCAATCCTCAACTCTCATCTAGACCATAATAGTTCAAACAGGAACGCGAAGATTCACTGCGAATGACTTCGCTAATCTTTCTGCTCCGACAATTTTGGGACCGCCACTCTAGGATGAGTATGCCCGATTTGCGGGTTCCAACATCCTCCTATTCGGAATGATAACTCCTCGCCTCTTAAACGTAGTCGCGGTTCTCTAACATCGTAAAAAAATAAGGAATAATACAAATTTTACTTAGTTTTTCCTCATAAGACAAGGCTCGCGATTCAATTTGAGCTTCTGACTTTTTATTTAAGCAGGCGATGAAGAATGCCACCTAAGCACTAATATCAGCACTTCAGAACTGGATACTATTTTGTTATGCATTTTACTACATTCAAATCGGTACAGATTTTTTAGGAGGAAAATCTGAAATAGGGTTACTAATGATCCTTAGGTACCAAAAATAAGAAGAAAATTCGGAGAAAACTCGAAGATAGTTGTTTCGTTGCTAATTTCAGATAGTTATTAAGTAGAAAAGTAATACACGCCAAAAGAAAATAATAATTATTATAAAATAAAGGAATATCCCGAACTCTGTGGTTGAAAACCTACGAAAATATTTTTAAAGTTTCAGATTTAAATTATGTTTATCCTCTTCTATTATCGAATTGAAACTTTAAAAGCCCGAGGGTTTTATTGGACACCGTGCAATAGAAATAAACCAGTGTTTAGGCATTTATAGTTAATTAATGGCAAAAAGACATAAAAGCTTAATATATCGTTATGTTGGTGAGTCTAACTTGTGTGTTGCGTCATAGGTACTTATTTTAGGTTTACAGTACACACTAAGCGCATTTCAACTAATCTATTTCAATATATTTCGATTATTTATTCAACTTTAAAACAACTGTGCCAGATGATGCTAGCTCGCTAGCGGAACATGTCGCCATAAGAATAAAATCTGTGGAAGTGTACAATGAGACCCTCTTCATTTTATCCGCCTTCCACGAAATAACACCTTCGCATATTGAGTTTATTTGTTAGGTGTTGGTAATAACCAACGAAGTAGATTATTATGGCAACACTAAAAATATTTTAGTAAGGCATCAGAAAGTCCTATAAGTACTCCATAGTACTCCGATATCAAAATCCACTCAGGTAGCCGTGGTAACGCCCACTCTAACGTCAAGTATCATGTGTCTACTCCGTGGAGAGATTTTTCGCCGTTCAATGAGGTGGTGTTCCTGATGAGTGGAGGCAATGACGTATGCCCGCTCCATTAATTCCCCTCAGAAACATCCGAAGCAGAATTACACCGGCGCCAACGGCTCCAAATATCGAGATGGAGAGTAGAAAACCTGATGGACGCACGCCGGCAGTGCGCCCTAGGGGTTTAGATCGGAAAATATTGCGGAGGGAAACATCACTCCGTATGGAAGACAAGCCGAACAAAAACGTGTATAAGCAAATAAATATTTAAAAACAACTAGCCAGAGGGAAAGAGTGGAACAAAGGAGTTGAGGTAGAGTATGGCGGCTGAGTCGACCTACATTCAGAAATATAGAGGAGATCGAAAAGAAAATCGAAGCTCGCTTCTTTCATCAGAGGCCAAAATCGCCGAGAGGGAGAAGGGATTATGGGGAGGGGTATAGGGAAATGCTATCGAGGATAACGAGAGGAAATGAATGGAGGGATAGATTTACCTGCATGATTACCCGAGAGAAGATTGGCGTTTGGTTAAAAAAACCACCTCGTTGGTAAAGTTTGGAACGGATGTCTTTCCACATATATGAAATCACAGACATTGTTTTGATTCCTATCTGAATTATTGGCCTAACACATTTGCTAAATTTTGGGTTTGAATTTTAAAATACGCCTTTTTCGTTTACCCATCTCACAAAAAATTATCATAGAAGGAATATACGCCTGACTTAATTTTTTTTAACTCACTAAGACTTAAATGTAGCATACCATAGAACTGTATTTTCTGCTCTTCATTTATCTACCTGTCTCTGATAACCCATCTTCAAAGTTGTCAAGCTATCTTTAACAATTCTAATTGGTTAGGCGTAAAATTTAGTAATGGAAGAATGTAGGTTTAGTTGGTTATTTTATTATTTTTTTAATCATTTTTGTGATTTTTCAAATATTCAATCCTGCTTAAATTTAAACCTTGCATTCATAACCTGTCTATAACACCGCATATCTTTCTATTTACCGTATCACTCGACTTCTTGTGAGTTATACAAATCTATGACGCAAACATGCTTAAAGTATCATAATTTAAAAAATCGTATTGGACGTAAGCAGCGGAAACATAATTTAGAGTGAAATCTTCATGTTCATAGCTTAAAAATTAATTAGTGATCAGCTAATAATTATCTGTTCTATAATATATAAATGGTTCAAAGTATAACTATGCGTCGTATATATAAATACCTTCTATGATCGACTATCACTACATTTATCTCTGCTCGAACTCGTTCACGATGTCATTTGAAACCAGGAAATGATCATAAAAATTGGAGCCTATTAACCCAGCGTGTTGAAGTTAAATACTGAACAATATTGTGTATATTTGCAATGTTCATATCCCGAGATATAGGCTAACCTATGTCAAGTGTTTACAATAAATAATGTATGATAAGTTCAAAATAATAATAATTAATTTATTAAATCTATGAAATTAAAGACTTAAGATATGTGATCCAAATTTTCTGGATATACTCTATAACAATGACATTAGGCAGCGTATGTTGACATTCGAGAGTACCTACAGCAGCTTACATTTTTACCGTAAGAATCGATGGCTAAAAAATACGACGAGATTTCCTTAGGAGTGCGATATTACGGAGGTGTTATTGAGTAACTGATAGGTAAGGAGGGAGAGATGCAATGACTTCTGCCGAGGGGGAGGAGGCCTTGTTGCTAGCGCCGGAGGGCAACGAAAGTCGGTCGCACGGAAGGCGTTCCGTGTGATTTACCTGGTGGAGTGAGATGTGGAAGGAATGAAGGAGGTGTTTGAACGAAGGTGGAGGGAAAGTAGGGAGGGTTGTTGTTGTTTGGAATATGGACTGGTTTTTGGAGATGTCCAATAGAAGCCCTGTTCAATGAAATGAACCGAGGAATTTCGGTATTCCTCGTATTGGAGAAAGAGGAATCGGACTGGAAAGTGACATATTTGATAAGAGATACTATATCGTTTTCTTTCGCTTGTTTCATGAAATTCCTTATAAATAATATTTCTTTTAAAGTGGAGATTAATGACGGATACATATTCGCATAAAATTTTTAACATTTCGAGTGAAATAGTATAATTATAAAACACTTATTTGGTGATAGAGAGTCATTTAAAATGTGTTTCATTATATAAATTGCCATCTTGGTTAGGATATTTAAAAACTTTATCGGTTACATCGCACGAAATTCATTAGAGGAGTTTTTTATCTTTAATTATTAAGTAAATTAAGCTGCGATTTAATTTACCTTGCATTACGATCAATTACAAAACAAGGAGAGTGATCACGCCAATAAAATAGAATTGGTCGTGTTATAATTGGATTTTTCACTTAATTTTATCGGAAATTTGAAGTTCCTTTCGCTTAAATAAAGTATCTTGCTTCCTCAAACTATTCCACTTCCTGCTGAAATATATGAAGCTCTCTTTCATTAAGAAATCGATACCTTTGATCTTTTTACGGGGTTTGAGCATGAAGAGAGCGTAGTTAACCTAAAAGTGTAGCTTATGAATGTTGTCGTCCAGGATATGACAGCTATAATAATTCCACTCTAATAATCTCGTTTCACGAAAATCATTTCTCATTGCATGGATTTTTAGGGTAAGGGTATGATGTATCACTGCTCTCTTTTATCAGTTAGCCAAAGAATTTGAAAGATTGAATTTATCAACATGACTGATGCATTGCAGAGAGCTTCCTGGTACATTTTATGGCCTTACCAACACTCTGAAGAAGTATCATTGCCTTTCAAAAATATATTGGAAGTTTTTTGAATGGTTTTTATGTATCAAACTCATTAGAAATGATTAGATTATAGAAGTTAAATCATTCTAACAGAAATTCAATGAAAAATCAATAATCAATTCAATAGTCTTCATTCAATTTTCGTTCATTTTGTATTTCGGTTAATTTTTAAAAGGGTTTGAAAAGGAAATGAACCCATGGGTGACGTTAATTTCAAACTTTATATATGCAGTATTCCTAAAAACCATCACCTTAATAGTTCTTTGCTGCTGTTAGAAAATAGGTTACTCTCGTAGACTTCGTGAACGCTTCTTTTCCTATTTTGCCTAACTCATCTCCCTTCCTTCCGATCGCTGTTTTCGCATTTCCCTTGGCGTCTCTCGCATGTGTGCTCGCCGAGGCATGCGTCTGCTCGGCCCGATGCGCTTCTCCCCGGCCCTTGGGCGCCCACTGGAGCGAGTCACGCTCATTTGAAAATGGGCAGAGAGAGTAAGGCGAAATGGGTTGGGGGATAGGCGAGTAGGGGATATTACGGAGAGATTACGCGGGGGAGGCTATCGAATTGAGGGGAAATAATGGAGAGGAAAGCAATGAGGAAAAGGTAATGAAGGAGATAGAGGACTGCTGTGGAAATGATTTCAAAGATGAGGTATCCTAGGAAAAGACGGCTAGAAACTAGGATAAAATATTCAGCGGGAAAAAAACATGCCTGGCGATCAAAGTAACTCGGGGAAAATCCAGAGATGCATCTATTTTCAATTTTGAAAACTTTGTATGATTGCCCAGCTAAATTATTCTACTGCTCTATCTTTTTCAACTCTTACGTCCTTTAAAAGGGTCTTGCTTCATTCGGAATCTTTTTTATTATGGTGTCCCTCAAATGTTAATATTGGCTTTTTATGATGAATATAAGCCACAATAATTCCATTATGTTCATGATATTTTAGAATTTATACCGAAAAATGACGTGATGAAAAAGCTAATTTCAATATAATGAATCAATTCAAAGTGAAAACTATCACTCCCTTATTATTGTGCGATAACTGAGCAACAATGAATATGCAGTTGATCTAAGATTGATTTTTTCTGTTGAAAACCTACATTTTACCTACAAACTTGGTTTTGCTGTAAACACAACTTTCGTAATGAAACATGAATTCAGTTAATCCCTTACCAGTAAAGATTGTATGCATTAAGATACTTATGGATTTGTATATGTATATGTTACTGCTCCAACATGGACAGCTGAAAAATTCAGCAACCTATTTATTTTATGGTATAAAATCAAGGTTTAAATATATTACCATCATAACAGAGACTAATAACTAAAATTGAAGGCAAATATTTAGGGAGAAGATTGAGAACTACAGAGAGTTGAAATATAGTTAATTTGTCGGTTGAATAGAAAGAGAAACAAAACTGGAAAGGAGATGAAGAAGTTAATCAAAAGTCATTGATGCCGAGTATGTATTCAATCAAAATAAACGGAAAGTAGATATAAGAGAGTTAATTATAAATAATAAAAAATAAAGGAAAATTGAATGAATAGAAGGAAATTGTCGTCAAGTTGGGTTACAGGAGTCATAACTTCTGAGGTACTACTAAATTCTAGTGCATCACTTACAGGTCTTTATTTTTGACATTTTCAAAATGCAGATAGAATTAAATACGTTGTTTTATCTTTAGAATTATATCAATGAAGCTCAAAAATTACAGTTTAATATTTATGTAATGCAGGATTTAACATGATTTTGAAATGAATTGTGGAAATCCGCGGAAAGGTATGCAACTATTTCCACACATCTGACGTCAATGTAAATATTCTGGTATTAAATTTGTAATTTAATTAATTATAATAAATAAAAAAACTATAATTTGCATTTTCCATAGTAATATTACATTAGAAGTCTTAATCACTGACATTGATTAATAATGGAATATTTAATTCCCAGAGAGTACAAAATGATGGTAATCCACTTAAATCTCAATTTACGAATTTAAAGTTAATTAATTACGTAGAATAATTAATGAAATTTTAAAATTAAGAAATTTTTTAGTGTATTTAGTTTTTAATTTTATAGTGTATTTTTTCCCTCATTTGCATAAATTCCATGGATGTTAGCCTTTATCACTGGATTTAATTCGAAAATTACGCCGCACGAATGAATGCACTTATTCTTTGATCATAGCTGATGTTATTTCTTTTAACTAATTGCGTTCCATGTTACTTCATATACCTTGCAATAAAGTTTTCGTCTTTAATTAGTTTGTATAGTTTCATCCAGAGGCGTATAAATTCTTTTTTTTTCGTTCGTCCCTTCCTCCTGGGCCTATCTTATGGCGAAGATTTTTCTAGTTGAAGTTGATTAAACAGCTTTGAAAGTCTTAAATTCCTTTCGCTCCTTTCCAAGGAGGCAGCTTCCGCTGTACAGACGATTGTTTCTTTGCGTGAGATGATGAGAATTATTGCAAAGAGACGGGACGACTCTCGCAGGATTTTCTTCTTCAGAAATTTTACTCATTGCATTGCGCAGGCGTAACCGATCTTTTGCTCCTCTACTATAGATAAGCAATCATGGGATATAGCAACATTAACTTACATCCAAACATCCAATGATTTTAGATGGAAACTTTAAGGGTCATTGTATTCGCCAAGTCCCTTTCCTCTGTCATAAAAGTTTCATGTTTTTGCCTCTAACACCAATTCAGCAATTGTTATAAAATTTTCATAAGTTATATATAAAATCTAACACTAATTTAGCAATTGATGAAGGCAATGATACACAATATAAAAGATGCTCAAATGAAGGTGGATATTTGCAGCGCAACCTTATTATCGATCCTCTATTTCGGGACCGTACTCTTGTTTGTTCGATACGTGGTGGTATTTTTAAACCTCGAGGATTCGGTTGCCGGCTTTTTTGTAAATCTCTCCCTCTTAAATATGAAATGGCTCTCACCAGATTAGTCGAGGAACCGTTGGAGGGAATGACGTTGACAAAGGGTTGTCGTAAACAGGGCGAAAAATCAAAAGGATTCCGCTTTTGGTTATCCAAATCGCGCAAAGTCGTTGCGAAAGCATTAGTGTCGCTGTGAATTGAGTGAAATTTCAACTGAAGAATCCCTTCCTTCCGCAGATTTATGAATAACAGGCAAACCATGCATGAAACAAATCGATATTATTTTAATTAAATTTAATTGATGGAAAAAGGGACACTATTTTGGGAACGAGCCTGATTTAAGCCCGCCTATTGTTGCGTGAACTCATAGTAAAATATTTATTAATTTCTCATAAATTTATTCTCATATCTTTGATTATATATCGGCCTTAATGATTCTTGAGACGCACATAAATAATTCTACACTGTGAATGCATGGCATGAGGGATTCGATGCAAAGCAAACTCGTTATGCCTTATAATAAACGTGCGAAAAAGACAAACAACATCACTACAAAATGTCTATACATTAATGTTCATTTA
This sequence comes from Sympetrum striolatum, assembly GCA_947579665.1. Classification (NCBI taxonomy): domain Eukaryota; kingdom Metazoa; phylum Arthropoda; class Insecta; order Odonata; family Libellulidae; genus Sympetrum; species Sympetrum striolatum. The sequence goes on along the minus strand of OX388341.1, from coordinate 103,137,750 downwards.
AGACTAAAAATTAATGTTTTTTTTTTAATTTCTAACTTGTATTCTATTCATGAATTATTTCATAAATGAAGTGTTTTATAATGGTTACAGCGCTATATGTCCTATTCTTCTGAAAGCATAAAGCAACGGAAGTCAATATAAGTGTGCGACTCAGAACTCTGAAAATTAAGTAAAAATACGGGTTATTTGCATCCATTTAGTAATAATTCAATGTTGCACGTAGTTTTCATTTCCAGTGACCCATTGCAACCCAATTATTTGACGATTTGCTCCGACCACCTGTCTCTTGGATTTGGAAATTATGGAAGCTATTAGAATACGGTGCGGTCGAATCAGAATTCACACCAATTCACCAATTCAACCATGCTCATTAAAATGAATTGACTGAATATTAAACAAAAAGAGGAGTGAAAAGAAAATGTATATACAATTAATTTATAACGACTTGAGGGATTGTTTTATGAGATAGAAACTCTGCCCCAAATATTCTGCACTACAATATACCCTTTTTCCTTTATTGAGTCTTAATTGAATCACAATAAGGAGGCAGCGACGGGCGAGAGAAAATTATTCCCAACTGTTTTTCTCCCTCGAGCTTAATTTTTTGCAGACCATCCAACTGTCATCTCCTCATCATTTTGGAGAGGAAAAAACTTCTCAAATCGAACAAACTCTTCGATAGTCTGGGAGGAGGCGCTACGAACTTCTTCCGCTATTAAACTCTGAGACATTTAGAAAGACAGGACGAGAGAGGAGGGGTGTTGGAGGGGGGAGTGGTAGCAAACTCCCAATTAACTGCCTCGCTCTCGCGAGCATCCGCTCGTTAGCGTCGGCGGTGAGGGCGTTTAGCGGAAGGAGGAGGGGAATCCGTGCATTACGAAGCGAAGAGGGGTGGGGGAAGAAACTGGGAGGGGAAATTGTTTGTGGCGGCGGAAACTGGAATAGGGGATGGGGGCGGAGCATTTTTTAGCTATTTGATAGATCGAAGGACAAGAAATGGGAGGTGTTAAAGTCCGATAGGAACGGCGCAACTCCTGATAATTTAACACTTCGGATTTCTGCAGTCGATCGATATCTTGATGATGTGATTGAAACGAAGCTAAAGGTATATTTCCTCCTATGTTATTTTGACTCGTGTGGAGTTCAAGAATAACGGAAGAGCTTGCAGTCAGTAGGACAGTACACTGTAAGTATTTACGGCTACATTAGCCTTGCCTTTGAAGTTCAAGTAGTGTCTGATTTCATTGAGAATACAATTAGGTGGAGGATTGGAAAAGATTGTTATACTCAGAGAAGATGAAATTTCGTTCTTCTAGTTTATTTGGAATAGTTTGGAAGAACTTGAAGCAATAATGTGAACAATAAAAAGGTTAAGGAATGTTCATAAGGAACTAAATAAATATCACAAAAATAAAACACATTAATTCCCTCATTTTCATATTTAAAAAGAATAAAGTAATAGACAACCTGTCTGACCTTAATAATTTAGTCTCATCTCTTTTAATAAAAGTGTATGACTTTAAATGCTTTTAAAATCAATTTTTAAATAAATTTTTCAGCAAATTTGGCGAACTACATTGCCGAAAATAATGTCTTTATAGTATTTCAATTGAGATTTGTGGGATTGATAGAATCTTCTTAAAATGATTACGTAACTAAGTGACTTCAAGGGCTGTAAAAATTTCATGAGAATTGGTGCCAAAGGCTGATATTATTACTCTAGTTCAAATGATCTAATTTACAAATCGAAGTTTTTGTATTAATCTACGATAAATGGCACGGAAAGCTGTAAAACTTAAATATCCGAAAGATAAATATTTAATGGTTTAAATTGAACTATTAATGCATTATTTTCAATGAAAAACAATATTAACTGAAAAATAATTCAATTTTAATGCATGTTAGGATTAATTTTTTCCCGAGATTTTATGTTTATTTCTGTTTATTAAAATAAGAAAAATAAATCGAACTTATGTTAGCCAGCTGGAATGCAGAATGTTAGTATTTGTTGCAAGTAGTTCATATGTCATGTTCCTTAAAGTGGAAGCATTAAATTATAGTGTTGGTATACTATTGTATTTCCTGAAGGACAGAATACTAAGAAGACTTTTATATCTTAATTACCTATGTTACCATGATTTTGACTAAAATCGCTTTTGAGTAGTAAAATATTTTTATTTAGTTCACGTTATAGGTACTCGCATTATAGGTTTGAGCAATATCATACCTTTTCCACGCTTCGTGTTCAATCAAATAAAGAAGCATTAAAATGCAGTAATAAAATCAGTGCCTTTTCATGATTTATACGGTTATAAATAATGATGCTTATGGTAAACTTTCATTCCTTTTTTCTCTTAATAACAAAAACAGGAAATTAGAATTTTTTGATATAATGATGAATATAAAGCTTTAATGTCCAAGCGTAGAAGGAGATTCAAAGAAAATTCTAAAATAACAAATAATGAAAAGCATTAGGAAGATGGAGAATGTTAATTAAGGAGGAATAATTTGGAATCTGTACCATTGGAAAAGGAAAGTTATAAAATTCATTTCGGAGGTAAGAGAAGAATTAATGTGAACAGAGAGACTTTTAATTAGGTTGGAAGAGGGTTAGTTACTTAAAAAGCAGAAAAACTGATTTTTTTTACATATAAAGGAAGAATATTAAAAGGACATAAATTAACGGAAATAAACTCGAGTGATGCAAATGAAAATAACTACTTTGTTCCAACTAATTAGGCTCTTTCTCAGATCAGCAAGGACTTTTCTTAGCGAAATATAAACCTAAAATGAAATGACCTCATTTTTTTTAAACTAAACGGTGAACCACGCAGATAATCCTTGGTAGAGTTGTCACTGGATCCAATTCCTCCCTATTCAGGTATTACGCAAAAGGATTTCAAAGACTTGAGTGTTTTATTTGATAACACCTCTCGAAAAGCCACACTCAATGCGAATTTAATCCTTTCAAGGTTCCCCTGCAATCTCATCGCGGGAAAATGAGAGGAATTTTATTTTCATCTCGCGGTGTAGCCTCTTCGCAGATTTCAGAACCTCGGGAAGAAAGGCGGGTGAGATTGGGAAACGTAATTTTTAACGCAATTTGACTGATTGCTTTCAGTTCCGTGAATCCTATATTTTATAAGATAATCTCTTCCATCCTCTTGCATATCCCTTCAATATTCCCACCACATTTTTGCCCTCTTTGTACTTTTCTTAGCTTCGTCTCTTTGCATTCCAATTCCCTCATAGAGTGGCTGTACCAAAAGGACTTCAACCGTAATAAAGGCGGTGTTCTACCCTTCGCCATTCCATTCTCTTCAGTACTACTATCCCTGGATAGCTTCACACCCTTCGTGACTGGGCCATTCCTTTCTCATTGTCAAGGACTGTCCATCTGAATGGGTAGCTGAGGATGCTTTCCGTGATTTTCCCTCTCATTTGATTCTTACGCCATCTCCTTTTCCACCCACCATCATTTGAGGGAAAGATTAAGTTCTTCGACGAAATCAAGCGTGAGGGAAACTGGTAACGAAAAAATTTAAGAAATGTTGGAAAAAATATGTAAAAAGCGTCTTTTGGGAAAGATAGATGGAATCGTCATTAATATATCCTATGGTTTACAAATTCCATGAATCTTTCTCGGTGTCCTAAAGGAAAGATATGGAAATACATATATAAATTATAATATTCATTAAATAGTAAATTACAGTATTTTAATTAAAATCAGTTTTGTATTATTTTAGATAGGTTCAGGCACTTAACTCATTTTAGATATTTGATTCTTTTGGCAAAGTTAAGTTAGTAGAAAATTACTTGGAAGTATTTGACATATTATTTATTTCAACATGTTTTATTGTGTTTAACTGTCAATGTATCTCAAATAAAATAAACAAAAATAGAATAGAGTAAATATCCTCCACAAAACACTATAAGCAAAGCATAATGATAATTTCAGCATTAGGGGCTGCTGTGAGTAACTATTATTTTGATTTTTTATCATATTTAGAAAGCAATTGCATATTTTAATCATACCAATAATTCGTGGTTTTACGAAAAACTGACAAAGATTATAGTTCGTAACATTGCAAACATACAGCATTCATTCATACAGCATCATACGACCGCTCTTCCTAACTTCTGTCGCTTTTTTTAAATCCCTTACTGACATTATTTCGAGTGCCAATGGATTTAATACACGAACTATTTCCTCAATCTTAAGGAAATACCAGAGTGAAAAAGTTCTCAGAAAGTTTTGGAAGTTTGTGAAAGCGTTTTCTAACATTTTTGTTAAACTTGAGAGCCTTGAAGCTTGGGTTCCCCCAATCGTCGAATACCTTGGGATTCCAATAATGGAGAACTAGTATAATCCTCAAGCCATCGCTTGTGCAAGAGCGTTAACGGATCAATCAAGTAATCCCTTTTCCAATAGTTGACCACAGAGAAGTTATCGGTTCACTAGCTTCTCTCTAAATGGATTTACTCCTTATCCTACCAAAATCTCGACCACTCCTCCATCTTTTCAACTTCCATCCTTAACGGTCCACTGGTCGTTCAACTACTACCCCGTATTGAGAATGTATTCGACGCCTTTCCCTTTTCCATGGAGAAACCTGACCCTATCTGTCGCTATAACACTCTCTCTTATCTCAGCATTCATTTCCTTTTTTATTGATTTTTATCGCTTGTATACGAAAACTGATATCCTACTGCTATGAAAATCGATCTTTAACAGCAGTACTGTTTATGCTGATTTAATATATTTTCCTACTTCACTCTTGGTAAGTTCCTTTTCCCAACAATGATGAGACCCAGAGAGAATCGAAAAGAGGAGTAATTATTAAAGGTACACTCCGCAGAAAACAGCTTTTCTTTTCCCGAGTCTCGAAGAAATTTAAAGAAGGAGAGTAAAGAAGGGCGGAAGGAACGTTATTACCTTTTTCGACGATTTCTCCTCTTTCACGTTAATCCCTTCGCTCGACGCGCGCCACTTTTAATATCTTCGGATTCTCTTGGAGACCATCAAAAGGAATTCTTATCACCTCAAACTACGGTCCTCCCCTCTGGTGGAGAGAGCGTCATTTAACCCCATGCATCCCCTTCCATTTTTCCGATTCTCTTTCCCCGTTTCCTCTTTCTTAAATATCTCTCTCTCTTTATCTTTTTATGCCGTTATTCCAATTTCATCCAGGTCTCCCTTTCCAGCGCAAACTTCCCTCTTACCCAATATTTTCACCCGATGTTTTAAATGCACCATCTCCGTACCTTTCTGCAATCTTCTTCATTGGTAAACCGTTATTTTTATAAATCTTTCGAATTGCAAGATATTCACGTCTTGACAGGCCGACGAAAACATCAGCTACTTTTATTTAAGTTTTAATTAAAACAGTTACGTTTGAAGTTCTTTTATTCTTCTGAGTAAAATATACCTTTATCTTTGATCGCTTATGGGTCAGTAAGTAAACAGTAAGGTAAGGTAAACAGATCCCTTCTATTCTATTTCCATTTTGTTGTAATTATTAGAGAAAGATTCATAAATGTGGTTAATACTGTAAATTAAAACATAAATTACTGCTCCAGAGCAGATTAAATCGTTGCCACCATTTTTTGGAAAGAAAAACTAACTTGAGTTCGAAGAAACAAAAATTGCTTTAAAGCTTATTGCTTTATGCTCAATATACATTTCTGAAATTTTTATAGGTAAAATTCTGAATTGTGCTTATATTTTAAGAGAGTAACTGCTACAAGGAAAATTTATGTGATAAGCTTCAGAAAAGTTATTTAAGCCTAAAGCCAAAGGGAAATTTAATAACTAAATTCGGTCATATCCAATATTATATTAGCTGCAATACTACTCGTTTACCCTAAATTTATATCTGATTGTTCAATATGAATAATCCTTCTCAAAAGATACGTGATAGTTTTCCATTCATTTTGTCAGTTAAGAATCACGAGTAAATATATAAATATTACAATGGAAAATAAATATAAGCGTACTCTTTGCAATGTGAAAAAAGTAACATCATTGATTTACATCGAGATATTCCACATGTATGTGTATAATTTCTAGCTAAGAATTTACATTGATAGAACAATATCCGAAAGAGTTGGGATACGAATATAACCTGACATTGAAAATATGTTATGGGTTAATACACTGTATAAACTGATGGAGCATCATTGGTATCTCATTTTAAATAATCCATTTTGATTATTATGAAATCATACATGTTGCATTCCATTACAGAAAAATAAGATTCATCCTGTATGTTATGCATCACAAATGGCAGTCGTGCGTGACTGGTTGTTTACACACACGGCGAAGAGCTATCTCCTTGAAGAGTCTCTCCTTGAGGAGAAATTACATATGCTTGAGGAAATCTTAAAATATCTCACAATATATTAATGACTAGAGCTTCAATATGGTAATTTATTTTTAAGTTTAGATATAATCAAAGAGTAAAATGTCAGTGCATTTATCTTTGGAATCATTCAACTATTTATTCGGTGGCCATTTTTGTTACTTTCAGTGTCCTCTCATTTATGAAAATTAGAATATTTTCTTCTTTAGTAACAGTGATGCCAAACCCAATTTATATTATGTCAAATGTATTAACAATCTTACATAAAATTATGTTTCTTTTGTGTTTAAGATTTTGACATATATTTTTAGTTTAATTTACAAGACGAATAGCTCAATTTTCAAACTGTAACTTGTTCATTCAACAGATCCAATACAAAGATAGTATTCTGATACTTTTTGACTATATGTTTAATAAAAATAGAAAACTATCAAGTACATCATTAATACAAACACTCAGAAGATTTTCTTCTTCTCGTTCATAACCATTTATCTATTTCCGATTTTACCTTATTGATACAGTACTTATAACCAGAAATATCTATCCGAAAGGAAGTTTGCAGCGTGCAAAAAGAGGAGGAAAATACTATGAAAATGCGCAGAAAAAAGAACCGTAGGTCTGTCACCTTACTTAGATATTATTCCAGAAATGAAAGTTCGCATAATGATACTTCAGTTTGTGCTCTTAGAATCCAATTTTGAAGGAGTATTGGATTGGCATAGTTTGGGCTCTCATTACCTCAAGAAACTCCTTGCGCTCATTAAAAGTCAGTTTTAGTTCAATGATACACCGGATACTGCAGCGGCATAGGAATGAGAACAGCTAAGAAGATGATTTGATACATCAAAATATTTAGATATTTGTTTAATAAAAACGTAATTGCAATTTCACTACACATTCTTTTAATATATGTATGGCTCGATACTATAAAGTCCTTCATATAAAGACTTATCATAAGATAGCATCATATAAAAAAATAATTCTACTATTCAATATATACATATAAATATAAGTGTTGCATAGAAAATAGTATTCGTACAGGATACAAATATAAATATTGCCTATGCTATAATTATATTAACCGAATGAGTTCATTATTTATATTAAGATAATGAGTAAAAACACAACAAAACTAGAACTTTTAAATAATATTTTTATATCCTTAATTTATTCATATAACGATTTCTGATCGCAAGATATAGACATGGGAACATATTCAGTAGAAAAAATATTAAGTATTATCGTACATGGTACATACGGACTCTTTTCATCTAAAAGTTTTGCTCCAATTATAAAATTATTAATCTAAGAACAATTAAATCACAGTTAAATGACAAAAAGAAATGTAGATTTGTTACGACGACTTAAGATATGAAGAAACAGTTACCATGAGACTGAATTTTATGATATGTTTAACCAATGCATTTCTATTTAAAGAGCAGAGTTGACCTAAATTGTTACATATTTTACTTCATTTTTATCAAAAATATTATTAAAATGCATTTTGTCGATAATACATTAGATAAGTATTTTTTGTATCTCTTGAAAAAATTGATGTTGAATTTGCAGTCGTATCTTGTACGAGTAAAATGTTGCTTGCATACTGCAAGCAGATCGACAACACCAATTTAATGTCGGCAACCTTTCGGGACGGTCTTAAAAAGAAAAAAAAAAATTGAAAATAATCTTAATATTCGCTGCAATTTTAATCGTCTTGCATCGAACCCGGGTCTTCCTGGCTAACCTATTAAGCAGCACAACAGAAGATCACCATCACTAACTATGTGTGAAAATTCAAGCAGAAATATTGGCTGAAACTGCCTCAAACGACGTTCTACTTTACACGAAAGTAAATGCCTCTCGGGACTCGAACCAAGGACGATCGTGGAAATCAAAAACATGTTTCTGAAAGTTATTTATGGTCTCTATCTATATGCCGAATTTCAAGTTTCTATTTTATTGGAAAATGTTTCAAAATAATTCCTAAAAATCAGATCAACTTCTGATTGTAGAGACGCCTGGTGGCGAAACCAGGAGACATTGGTAGCTGTGAATCCACAGTTTGATTAGTAATGTCTTGATCTTATCGTATACAAAGTTTCAAGTAGATATAATATCGGGAAGCACCTAAAATGTGTTTCCGTAATCTCCATAAGAAATGCATTGAGGAATGTAAATGGCCCTCTGGGATCGAACCAAGGACCATAAGGGAATATGTAAAATTTGATTATGAAATATCATTATGATATCTAACGCCATGCCGAATTTCAAGTTTCTATGCCATCGGAAAAGGGTTCAAAAAAAATCTTTAAAATCGCCGCAATGCATTTTAAACGGCCGATTTTTGCCCCGACCTAGCATCGAACCAAGGATAATATTCGTAGATGTCTTTATGGTTTCCTTTTGATATGCGCGGCATCTAGCTATCCCTCAAGTTTCAACTCTCTCCTTTTCCGGGAAGTACCTCAAATAAATTTTCGAATATCCCCGCCATGTAATCTTATGGGGAAAATTGCGACTTTGGGGCCTTCTGGAATCGAACCCATGACACCGAGGTTCAATGTCAGCTTTTTCCTGGAGGTTACACGTTATGGCCAATATGTCGTAAAAATTTCAAGTCGGTGGCACTTGTGGAACATGCTTAGACTTTTGATCCCCAGTGTATATATATATATTATATCTATTATATATAGACGCTTCTCCGGATATACCTATCTATTACGAGTAAAATGTAGCTTGCATACTGCAAGCAGATCGGCAATACTAATTTCATATTGGCATCATATCGGGACGGTCCTCAAAAGAAAAAATAAGGATTGAAATTTTTCTTAAAATTCGCTGAAATTTCATCGTCTGGCATCGAACCCGGGCCTTACTGGTGAACTTACTATTCAGCACAATAGAAGATCACCATCTCTAGCCATGTGTGAAAATTCAAGCAGATATATTGGCTCCAACTGCCTCAAAAGACGTTCTAATTTTCACGAATGTAAATGGCTCTCTGGATTCGAACCAAGGACGATCTTGGAAATCTAAAACATGATTTTCAAAGTTATCTATCATTTCTATCTACATGCCGAATTTCAAGTTTCTATACTGTTGGGAAAGGGTTCAAAATAATTATTGAAAATCGGATCAGTTACTGATTGTAGAGACGCCTGGTGTCGAACCCAGGACACATTGACAGCTGTGAATGCACATTTTGATTTGTAAAGACTTGCTCTTGTATCATGCTAAGTTTGATGTCGATAGCATGCCGGGAAGTACCTAAAAATGTTTTCCGTTATCTCCGTAAGAAATGCATTGAGGAACTTAAATGGACTTCTGGGATCGAACCAAGGACAATAAGCGAATATGTAAAATTTGATCCTGAAATTTATTATTGATCTCCAACTCAATGCCGAATTTCAAGTTTCCATGCCATCGGGAAATGGTCCAAAAAAATCTTAAAAATCGCCACAATGCAATTTAAACGGCCGATTTTTGCCCCGACCTAGCATCGAACCCAGGATATTTTTCGTATTACTCATTTATGTTTTCGATAGTCCAAGACCATAAGTATAGGCAATTTGAGTTTTATTCCTCTACCTATGCGGAAAGTATTTTTTTTTAATTCCCGAAAATCACGGCAATGCATTTAAACGGGAAAAATCGGGACTTTGGGGCCCTCTGGAATCGAACCTATGACACTGAGGATCAAAGTCGCTTTTTTCCTGGGGGTTTCACGTTATGGCCAATACGTCATAAAAATTTCAAGGCAATGACGCTTGTAGTTTAGCCTGTGAATTTGTATCCTATCTATATAGCTATATAGCTATATAGCTATATGGCTATATAGCTATATGGCTATACGAGTAAAATGTAGCTTGCATACTGCAAGCAGATCGGCAATACTAATTTCATATTGGCATCATATCGGGACGGTCCTCAAAAGAAAAAAAAAAGATTGAAAATATTCTTAGAATACGCTTCAATTTAAGTGTCTGGCATCGAACCTGGGTCTTTACTGTGAACATACTATGCAACACAATAGAAGATCACCATCTCTAAGTATGTGTGAAAATTCAAGTAGAAATATTGGCTACAACTGCCTCAAAAGACGTTCTAATTTTCACGAATGTAAATGGCTCTCTGGATTCGAACCAAGGACGATCTTGGAAATCTAAAAGATGTTTCTGAAAGTTATTTATGATTTCTCTTTATATGCCGAATTTGAAGTTTCTATATAATTGGGAAAGGTTTCAAAATAATTCCTAAAAATTGGATCAACTTCTGATTGCAGAGACACCTGGTGTCGAACCCAGGAAATATTGTATGCTGTGAATGCAACGTTTGATTTGTAATGACTGGCTCCTCTATCATGCAAAGTTTGAAGTCGATAGCATGCCGGGAAGTACCTTAATTTTGTTTCCGTTATCTCCGTAAGAAATGCATTTAGAAGGGAAAATGGCCCTCTGGGATCGAACCAAGGACCATCAGCGAATAGAAAAATTTGATTATGAAATATATTTAGGATATCTAACATCATGCCGAATTTCAAGTTTCTATGCCATCGGGAAAGGGTCCAAAAAAATTCCTCAAAATTGCCGCAATGCATTTTAAACGGCCGATTTTTGCCCCGGCCTAGCATCGAACCATGGACAATATTCGAAGATGTCTTTCTGATTTTCGTTGGATATGCACCGCTTCTAGCGATCCCTCGAGTTTCAAATCTCTCCGTTTCCGGGAAGTGCCTCAAAAAAAATTTCGAAAATCCCCGCCATATAATCTTATGGGGAAAATCGCGACTTTGGGGCCTTCTGGAATCGAACCCATGACACTGAGGATCAAAGTCGCTTTTTTCCTGGGGGTTTCACGTTAAGGCCAATACGTCGTAAAAATTTCAAGGCAATGACCCTTGTAGTTTAGCCTGTGAATTTGTATCCTATCTATATAGCTATATAGCTATATAGCTATATATATGAATGAATCCGGAGAAGCATCTATATATAATAGATATATGAATGAATCCGGAGAAGCATCTATATATCTATTACGAGTAAAATGTTGCTTGCATACTGCAAGCAGATCGACAACACTATTTTCATGTCGGCATCATATCCGGACGGCCATCAAAAGAAAAAAAAAGATTAAAATATTTCTTAAAATTTGCCTAAATTCCATCGTCCGGCATCGAACCCGGGTCTTTACTGTGAACTTACTATGCAGCACAATAGAACATCACCATCTCTAACGATGTGTGAAAATTCAAGCAGAAATATGGGCCACAACTGCCTCAATAGACGTTCTAATTTTCACGAATTTAAATGGCTCTCTGGATTCGAACCAAGGACGATCTTGGAAATATAAAAAATGTTTCTGAAAGTTATTTATGATCTCTATCTATATGCCGAATTTGAAGTTATTATATTATTGGCAAAGGTTTCAAAATAATTCCTAAAAATCGGATTAACTTCTGATTGCAGAGACACCTGGTGTCGAACCCAGGAATCTTTGATAGCTGTGAATACACTGTTTGATTTGTATGGACTTGATCTTTCTACATGCAAAGTTTGAAGTCGATATCGTGCCGGGAAGTACCTAAAATTTGTTTCCGTTATCTCCGTAAGAAAAGCATTGGGAAGTGCAAATGGTCCTCTGGGATCGAACCAAGGACCATAAGCTAATATGTAAAATTCGATTATGAAATAAATTCATGATATCTATCGACGTGCCGAGTTTCAAGTATCCATGTTATCGGGAAAGATTCCAAAAAATATCTTAAAAATCGCCGCAATGCATTTTAAACGGCCGATTTTTGCCCCGGCCTAGCATCGAACCAAGGACAATATTCGAAGATGTCTTTCCGATTTTCGTTGGCTATGCACGGCATTTAGCGGTCCCTCGAGTTTCAACTCTCTGCTTTTCCGGGAAGTGCCTCAAAAAAATTTTCGAAAATCCCCGCCATGTAATCTTATGGGGAAAATCGCGACTTTGGGGCCCTCTGGAATCGAACCCATGACACTGAGGTTCAAAATCGCAATTTTTCTGGAGGTTATACGTTATGGCCAATATGTAGTAAAAATTTCAAGCCATTGACGCTAGTGGTTTAGCCTGTGACTTTGTATCCTCTCTATATATATATATATATATATGAATATATGATATATGAATGAATCCGGAGAAGCATCTATATATAATAGATATAAAAATGCTTCTCCGGATTCATTCATGATATACCCAGATACCCAGATAGGATACTAATTCACAGGCTAAACTACTGGCGTCATTGACTCGAAATTTTTACCACGTATTGGCCATAACGTGAAACCCCCAGGAAAAAAGGGACTTTGATCCTCAGTGTCATAGGTTCGATTCCAGAGGGGCCCAAAGTCCCGATTTTTCCCGTTTAAATGCATTGCCGTGATTTTCGGGAATTAAAAAAAAATACTTTCCGGATAGATAGAGAAATAAAACTCAAGGAGCCTATATATATGATAATGATCTATCGAAATCATAAATGAGTTTTACGAAAAATATCCTAAGTTCGATGCTAGGTCGAGGCAAAAATCGGCCGTTTAAAAAGCATTGTGGCGATTTTTATGATTTTTTTTGGATCCTTTCCCGATGGCATGGATACTTGAAATTCGGCATGAGGTTGGAGATCATAAATTTATTTCATAATCAAATTTTTTGTATTCGCTGATGGTCCGTGGTTCGATCACAGAGGGCCATTTACATTCCTCAATGCATTTCTTATGGAGATAACGGAGACAAATTTTAGGTACTTCCCGGCATGATATCGATTTTAAACTTTGCACAAAATAAAATCAAGTCCTTTAAAATCATACTGTGCATTCAAAGCGTAAATATATTTCCTGGGTTCGACACCAGGCGTCTCTTATATCAGTAGTTGATCCGATTTTTAATAATTATTTTGAGCCCTATCCCAATAATATAGAAACTTGAAATTCGGCAAATAGATAGAGATCATAAATAACTTTCATGAACATGTTTTAGATTTCCAAGATCGTCCTTGGTTCGAATCCAGAGCGCCATTTACATTCCTGAAAAGTAGAACGTCGTTTGAGGCAGTTGTAGCCAATATTTCTGCTTGAATTTTCACACATAATAAGAGATGGTGATTTGCTGTTGTGCTACATAGTAGGCTTACCAGGAAGACCCGGGTTCGATGCCGGACAATTAAATTGCAGCGAATTTTAAGAATATTTTCAATACCTTTTTTTTTCTTTTGAGGGCCGTCCCGATATGATGCCGACATGAAATTATTGTTGTCGATCTGCTTGCAGTATGCAAGCTATATTTTACTCGTAATAGATATATAGATGCTTCTCCGGATTCATTCATGATATACCCAGATACCCAGATACCCAGATACCCAGATAGGATACTAATTCACAGGCTAAACTACTGGCGTCATTGACTCGAAATTTTTACCACGTATTGGCCATAACGTAAAACCCCCAGGAAAAAAGCGACTTTGATCCTCAGTGTCATAGGTTCGATTCCAGAGGGGCCCAAAGTCCCGATTTTTCCCGTTTAAATGCATTACCGTGATATTCGGGAATAAAAAAAAAATACTTTCCGGATAGGTAGAGAAATAAAACTCATGGAGCCTATATATATGGTAATGATCTATCGAAATCATAAATGAGTTTTACGGAAAATATCCTAAGTTCGATGCTAGGTCGAGGCAAAAATCGGCCGTTTAAAAAGCATTGTGGCGATTTTTATGATTTTTTTGGACCCTTTCCCGATGGCATGGATACTTGAAATTCGGCATGAGGTTGGAGATCATAAATTCATTTCATAATCAAATTTTTTGTATTCGCTGATGGTCCTTGGTTCGATCCCAGAGGGCCATTTACATTCCTCAATGCATTTCTTATGGAGATAACGGAGACAAATTTTAGGTACTTCCCGGAATGATATCGATTTCAAACTTTGCACAAAATAAGATCAAGACCTTTAAAATCATACTGTGCATTCACAGCGTAAATATATTTCCTGGGTTCGACACCAGGCGTCTCTTATATCAGTAGTTGATCCGATTTTTAATAAATATTTTGAGCCCTATCCCAATAATATAGAAACTTGAAATTCGGCAAATGGATAGAGATCATAAATAACTTTCATGAACATGTTTTAGATTTCCAACATCGTCCTTGGTTCGAATCCAGAGCGCCATTTACATTCCTGAAAAGTAGAACGTCGTTTGAGGCAGTTGTAGCCAATATTTCTGCTTGAATTTTCACACATAGTAAGAGATGGTGATTTTCTGTTGTGCTACATAGTAAGCTTACCAGGAAGACCCGGGTTCGATGCCAGACAATTAAATTGCAGCGAATATTAAAAATATTTTCAATACCTTTTTTTTTTCTTTTGAGGGCCGTCCCGATATGATGCCGACATGAAATTATTGTTGTCGATCTGCTTGCAGTATGCAAGCTACATTTTACTCGTATATATATATACGAGTGCAATGTAGCTTGCATACTGCAAGCAGATCGGTAATATTATTTTATTTCGGCATCATATCGAGACGGTCCTCAAAAGAAAAAAAAAAGATTGAAAATATTTTTAAAATTCGCTTCAATTTTAGCGTCTTGCATCGAACCCGGGTCTTCCTGGTGAACTTACTAAGCGGCACAATAGAAGATCACTATATCTAACTATGTGTGAAAATTCAAGCAGAAATATTTGCTACAACTGCCTTAAACGACGTTCTACTTTTCACGAATGTAAATGGCTCTCTGGATTCGAACCAAGGACGATCGTGGGAATCTAGAACGTTCCTGAAAGGTATCTATAATTTATATCTGTATGCTGAATTTCAAGTTTCTATATAATTGGGAAATGGTTCCAAAAAATTCTTAAAAATCCGATAATTTACTGATTGTAGAGACGCCTGGTGGTGAAACCAGGA
Source organism: Sympetrum striolatum (assembly GCA_947579665.1). Classification (NCBI taxonomy): domain Eukaryota; kingdom Metazoa; phylum Arthropoda; class Insecta; order Odonata; family Libellulidae; genus Sympetrum; species Sympetrum striolatum. The sequence continues at coordinate 103,122,462 of OX388341.1, read as the reverse complement.
AACATTGGTAGATGTGAATTCACAGTTTGATTAGTAATGACTTGATCTTATCTTATGCAAAGTTTCAAGTAGATATAATATCGGGAAGCACCTAAAATGTGTTTCCGTAATCTCCATAAGAAATGCATTGAGGAATGTAAATGGCCCTCTGGGATCGAACCAAGGACCATATGGGAATATATAAAATTTGATTATGAAATATAATTATGATATCTAACGCCATGCCGAATTTCAAGTTTCTATGCCATCGGAAAAGGGTTCAAAAAAATCTTAAAAATCGCCGCAATGCATTTTAAACGGCCGATTTTTGCCCCGTCCTAGCATCGAACCTAGGATAATATTCGTAGATGTCTTTATGGTTTTCTTTAGATATGGGGGGCATCTAGCGATCCCTCGAGTTTCAACTCTCTCCTTTTCCGGGAAGTGCCTCAAATAAATTTTCGAAAATCCCTGCCATGTAATCTTATGGGGAAAATCGCGACTTTGAGGCCTTCTGGAATCGAACCCATGACACTGAGGTTCAATGTCGGCTTTTTCCTGGAGGTTACACGTTATGGCCAATATGTCGTAAAAATTTCAAGGCATTGGCACTTGTGGAACATGGTTAGAATTTTGATCCCCTATGAATGTATATATATATATACGAGTAAAATGTTGCTTGCATACTGCAAGCAGATCGACAACACTATTTTCATGTCGGCATCATATCGGGACGGCCATCAAAAGAAAAAAGTGGATTGAAATTTTTCTTAAAATTCGCTGAAATTCCATCGTCTGGCATTGATCCCGGGTCTTACTGGTGAACCTACTATGAAACACAATAGAGGAGCACCATCTCTAACTATGTGTGAAAATCAAGCAGAAATATTGGCTACAACTGCCTCAAAAGATGTTCTAATTTTCACGAATGTAAATGGCTCTCTGGATTCGAACCAAGGACGATCTTGGAAATCTAAAATATGTTTCTGAAAATAATTTATGATCTCTTTCTATATGCCGAATTTCAAATTTCTATATTATTGGGAAAGGTTTCAAAATTATTCCTAAATATCGGATCAACTTCTGATTGCAGAGACACCTGGTGTCGAATCCAGGAAATATTGTAAGCTGTGAATGCAAAGTTAGATTTGTAAAGACTTGCTCTTCTATCATGCAAAGTTTGAAGTCAATAGCATGCCGGGAAGTACCTAAATTTTCTTTCCGTTATCTCCGTAAGAAATGCATTGAGAAGTGCAAATGACCCTCTGGGATCGAACCAAGGACCATAAGCTAATATGTAAAATTTGTTTATGAAATAAATTCATGATATCTATCGGCTTGCTGAGTTTCAAGTATGTATGTTATCGGGAAAGGATCCAAAAAAAATTTTCAAAATCGCCGCAATGCTTTTTAAACGGCCAATTTTTGCCCCGGCCTAGCATCGAACCAAGGACAATATTCGAAGATGTCTTTCCGATTTTCGTTGGCTATGCACGGCATCTAGCGGTCCCTCGAGTTTCAACTCTCTGCTTTTCCGGGAAATGCCTCAAAAAAATTTTCGAAAATCCCCGCCATGTAATCTTATGGGGAAAATCGCGACTTTGGGGCCTTCTGGAATCGAACCCATGACACCCAGGTTCAAGGTCGGCTTTTTCCTGGAGATTACACGTCATGGCCATAACGTGGTAAAAATTTCAAGTCGGTGGCACTTGTGGAACATGGTTAGAATTTTGATCCCCTATGAATGAATGAATGAATGAGTGAGTGTGTATATAGGTATATCCGGAGAAGCGTCTATATATAATAGATATAATACGAGTGCAATGTAGCTTGCATACTGCAAGCAGATCGGCAATATTATTTTATTTCAGCATCATATCGAGGCGGTCCTCAAAAGAAAAAAAAAGGATTGAAAATATTCTTAAAATTTGCTTCAATTTTAGCATCTTGCATCGAACCCGGGTCTTCGTGGTGAACTAACTAAGCGGCACAATAGAAGATCACAATGTCTAACTATGTGTGAAAATTCAAGCAGAAATATTCGCTACAACTGCTTCAAACGACGTTCTACTTTTCACGAATGTAAATGGCTCTCTGGATTCGAACCAAGGACGATCGTGGAAATCTAGAACATGTTCCTGAAATGTATCTATAATTTCTATCTGTATGCTAAATTTCAAGTTTCTATATAATTGGGAAATGGTTCCAAAAAATTCTTAAAAATCGGATCATTTACTGATTGTAGAGACGCCTGGTGGTGAAACCAGGAAACATTGGTAGCTGTGAATTCACAGTTTAATTAGTAATGACTTTATCTTATCTTATGCAAAGTTTCAAGTAGATATAATATCGGGAAGCACCTAAAATGTGTTTCCGTAATCTCCATAAGAAATGCATTGAGGAATGTAAATGGCCCTCTGGGATCGAACCAAGGACCATAAGGGAATATGTAAAATTTGATTATGAAATATAATTATGATATCTAACGCCATGCCAAATTTCAAGTTTCTATACCATCGGAAAAGGGTTCAAAAAAAAATCTTAAGAATCGCCGCAATGCATTTTAAACGGCCGATTTTTGCCCCGACCTAGCATCGAACCAAGGATAATATTCGTAGATGTCTTTATGGTTTCCTTTAGATATGCACGGCATCTAGCGATCCCTTGAATTTCAACTCCTTCCATTTCCGGGAAGTGCCTCAAATAAATTTTCGAAAATCCCCGCCATGTAATCTTATGGGGAAAATCGCGACTTTGGGGCCTTCTGGAATCGAACCCATGACACTGAGGTTCAAAGTCGGCTTTTTCCTGGAGGTTACACGTTATGGCCAATATGTCGTAAGAATTTCAAGCCATTGGCACTTGTGGAACATGGTTAGAATTTTGATCCCCTATGAATGTATATCTATTATATATAGACGCTTCTCCGGATATACCTATATATATATACGAGTAAAATGTTGCTTGCATACTGCAAGCAGATCGACAATACTATTTTCATGTCGGCATCATATCGGGACGGCCATCAAAAGAAAAAAGTGGATTGAAATTTTTCTTAAAATTCGCTGAAATTCCATCGTCTGACATTGAACCCCGGTCTTACTGGTGAACCTACTATGAAACACAATAGAACATCACCATCTCTAACTATGTGTGAAAATTCAAGCAGAAATATGGGCTACAACTGCCTCAAAAGACGTTCTAATTTTCACGAATTTAAATGGCTCTCTGGATTCGAACCAAGGACGATCTTGGAAATCTAAAACATATTTCTGAAAGTTATTTATGATCTCTATCTATATGCCAAATTTGAAGTTGCTATATTATTGGGAAAGGGTTCAAAATAGTTCCTAAAAATTGAATCAATTACTGATTGTAGAGACGCCTGGTGTCGAACCCAGGACCTACTGGCAGCTGTAAAAACACATTATGACTTGATTTGACCTTATCTTATTAAATGCAAAGTTTGAAGTCAACATCTTGCCAGGAAGTACCTAAAATTTGCTTCCGTTATCTCCATAAGAAATGCATTGTAGGATGTAAATGGCCCTCTGGGATCAAACCAAGGACCATCAGCGAGTTCTAAAATTTTATTATAAAATATATTTATGATATATATCCACGTGCCAAGTTTCAAGTTTCCAAGTCATCTGTAAGTAATTAAAAAAAATCTTAAAAATCGCAATGTAAATTAAACGGGAGAATATTTGCCCTGGCCTAGCATCGAACCAAGGATAATATTTGTAGATGTCTTTAAGGTTTCCTTGAGATATACATGGCATCTAACGATCTCTTGAATTTCAACTCTCAACTCTTCCGGGAAGTGCCTAAAAAAAATTTTCGAAAATCCCCGCCATGTAATCTTATGGGGAAAATCGCGACTTTGGGGCCTTCTGGAATTGAACCCATGACACCTAGGTTCAAAGTCAGCTTTTTCCTGGAGGTTACACGTCATGGCCATAACGTCGTAAAAATTTCAAGTCGGTGGCACTTGTGGAACATGGTTAGAATTTTGATCCCCTATGAATGTATATATATATAGGTATATCCGGAGAAGCGTCTATATATAATAGATATATATAAGTTATATATAGGGGATCAAAATTCTAACCATGTTCCACAAGTGCCAATGCCTTGAAATTTTTACGACATATTGGCCATAACGTGCAACCTCCAGGAAAAAGCCGACTTTGAACCTCAGTGTCATGGGTTCGATTCCAGAAGGCCCCAAAGTCGCGATTTTCCCCATAAGATTACATGGCGGGGATTTTCGAAAATTTTTTTGAGGCACTTCCCGGAAAAGGAGAGAGTTGAAACTCGAGGGATCGCTAGATGCCGCGCATATCTAAAGGAAACCATAAAGACATCTACGAATATTATCCTTGGTTCGATGCTAGGTCGGGGCAAAAATCTGCCGTTTAAAATGCACTGTGGCGAATTTTAAGATTTTTTTTGGATCCTTTTCCGATGGCATAGAAACTTGAAATTCGGTATGAGGTTAGACACCGTAAAAACATATCTTAATCGTATTTTACATATTCGCTGATGGTCCTTGGTTCGATCCCAGAGGGACATTTGAATTCCTCAATGCATTTCTTACGGAGATAACGGAAACAAATTTTAGGTACTTTCCGGCACGATATCGATTTCAAACTTTGCATATAGAAAGATCAAGTCCATACATATCAAACAGTGCATTCACAGCGATCAATGTGTCCTGGGTTCGACACCAGGTGTCTCTGCAATCAGAAGTTGATCCGATTTTTAGGAATTATTTTGAAACCTTTCTCTATATTATAGAAACTTGAAATTTGACATATAGATTGAGATCAAAAATAACTTTCAGAAACATTTTTTAAATTTCCAAGATCGTCCTTGGTTCGAGTCCCGAGAGCCATTTACTTTCGTGAACATTAGCGCGTCTTTTGAGGCAGTTGTAGCCAATATTTCTGTTTGAATTTTCACACATAGTTAGAGATGGTGAATTTCTATTGTGTTTCATAGTAGGTTTTCCAGTAAGACCCGGGTTCGATTCCAGACGACGAAATTCCATCGAATTTTAAGAAAAAATTAAATCCTTTTTTTTCTTATGAGGACCGTCCCGATGTGATGCCGATATGAAATTAGTATTGCCGATCTGCTTGCAGTATGCAAGCTACATTTTACTCGTATGTATATATATACGAGTAAAATGTTGCTTGCATACTGCAAGCAGATCGACAACACTATTTTCATGTCGGCATCATATCGGGACGGCCATCAAAAGAAAAAAATGGATTGAATTTTTTCTTAAAATTCGCTGAAATTCCATCGTCTGGCATCGAACCCGGGTATTTACTGTGAGCTTCTCTAAAGAAAAAAAGAAGATCACCATCTCTAGCTATGTGTGAATATTCAAGCAGAAATATTTGCTACAACTGCCTCAAAAGACGTTCTAATTTTCACGAATGTAAAGTGCTCTCTGGATTCGAACCAAGGACGATCTTGGAAATCTAAAACATGTTTCTGAAATAAAATCTATGGTTGAAGGCTTCACTTTGTGGAAATCCATAACAAATAAATGATTAAAAGATTCACTTTTACAATTTCCACCGTTTATTAAAAACACGACCGGTTTCGGCTGGAACAGCCATCTTCAGGTGAGGAATTATTTTTTCTCAAGGTATATATAAGGTAGAAGGGAGGGTTGGGTGGGTGAGGTGAGGAATATGGGGAGGGAAGTGGGTGAAATGAGGGGAAAAGGAGGAGTGGGTGGAGGAGGCAAGTAAGGGTTAACGGGTACTGTCCGGGGCAGGGGAACTATCCGGGGGGTAAAGGTTATTCTTATCTGAGAGGCTGTTTTTGGGAAGGGTACAAAGAAGTAGAGGAGAATATGGCCTAGGGATTATCTCATTAACCACGTTCTCGGAAACCATTTCAGATACTAAAATTTCTCTATGTTCAAGAAAATTCATTTTTGGACCTTTGGGGACCACGTGCAAAATCTCGGGAATGAAGGAAGAGGAGTGCTGGAAGAGGTTAAGGTGTTGTGCAAAGTGGGAAGTTGAAGAATTAGTAAGGAATGATTTTTTATGCTCATTTGCCCGTATCTGAAAATTACGTCCAGATTGGCCTACATAAACACTATCACAGTCAGAACATTTTAGTTTGTAGATTCCAGATTTAAATTCTTTTTTAATTTCATCTTTATTATTCACAAGAAATGAATGTAGGTTCTTTTTATTATAAAAGGCTGGTTTTATAGATTCCTTAGGGAGGGTGTTGGAGATTTTTAGAGAACAAATATCAGTAAAATTAAAACTAAACCATTTCGGAGGAATATCTAACAAAGGTGTAGAAAGGGAAAAAATTTTATCAATTGCTAGTTTGCTAGTCCAAAAAGTTAAGGAAACTAGCAATTGATAAAATTTTTTCCCTTTCTACACCTTTGTTAGATATTCCTCCGAAATGGTTTAGTTTTAATTTTACTGATATTTGTTCTCTAAAAATCTCCAACACCCTCCCTAAGGAATCTATAAAACCAGCCTTTTATAATAAAAAGAACCTACATTCATTTCTTGTGAATAATAAAGATGAAATTAAAAAAGAATTTAAATCTGGAATCTACAAACTAAAATGTTCTGACTGTGATAGTGTTTATGTAGGCCAATCTGGACGTAATTTTCAGATACGGGCAAATGAGCATAAAAAATCATTCCTTACTAATTCTTCAACTTCCCACTTTGCACAACACCTTAACCTCTTCCAGCACTCCTCTTCCTTCATTCCCGAGATTTTGCACGTGGTCCCCAAAGGTCCAAAAATGAATTTTCTTGAACATAGAGAAATTTTAGTATCTGAAATGGTTTCCGAGAACGTGGTTAATGAGATAATCCCTAGGCCATATTCTCCTCTACTTCTTTGTACCCTTCCCAAAAACAGCCTCTCAGATAAGAATAACCTTTACCCCCCGGATAGTTCCCCTGCCCCGGACAGTACCCGTTAACCCTTACTTGCCTCCTCCACCCACTCCTCCTTTTCCCCTCATTTCACCCACTTCCCTCCCCATATTCCTCACCTCACCCACCCAACCCTCCCTTCTACCTTATATATACCTTGAGAAAAAATAATTCCTCACCTGAAGATGGCTGTTCCAGCCGAAACCGGTCGTGTTTTTAATAAACGGTGGAAATTGTAAAAGTGAATCTTTTAATCATTTATATGTTTCTGAAAGTTATTTATGATCCTTATCTATATGCCGAATTTCAAGTTTCTACATTATTCGGAAAGGTTTCAAAATAATTCCTAAATATCGGATCAACTTCTGATTGCAGAGACACCTGGTGTCGAACCCAGGACACATTGATAGCCGTGAATGCCCAGTTTGATTTCTAAGGACTTGTTCTAATAACATGCAAAGTTTGAAGTCGATAGCATGCCGGGAAGTGCCTAAATTTTGTTTCCGTTATCTCCGTAAGAAATGCATTGAGAAATGCAAATTGCCGTCTGGGATCGAACCAAGGACCATCAGCGAATACGTAAAATTTGATTATGAAACATATTCATGATATCTATCCACGTGCCGTGTTTCAAGTATCTATGTTATCGGGAAAGGATCCAAAAAAAATCTTCAAAATCGCCGCAATGCATTTTAAACGGCCGATTTTTGCCCCGACCTAGCATCGAACCATGGACCATGTCCGGCAATGTCTTTTTTATTTTCGTTGGATATCCACGGCATCTAGCTATCCCTCGAATTTCAACTCTCTACCTTTCCGAGAAGTGCCTCAAAAAAATTTTCGAAAATCTTCACCATATATCCTTATGGAGAAAATCGGGACTTTGGGGCCTTCTGGAATCGAACCCATGACACTGAGGTTCAAAGTCGGATTTTTTTCTGGTGGTTACACGATATGGCCAATATGTAGTAAAAATTTCAAGTCAGTGGCACTTGTGGAACATGCTTAGACTTTTGATGCCCTATGAATGAATGAATGAGTGAGTGTGTATATAGGTATATCCGGAGAAGCGTCTATATATAATAGATACTCATGAGCAGAAATGTCATAAAAAATGTCATTCATGCCACACTACTAAAATATGGAGATATTTAAAGGATAAATCAATATGAATCACATTCTTATATATTTTTTTTAATTCGTATGCGTGCCAAAATGCAAAACATGTTAGTCGATATTCCCAGCCAAACATCCTCCTCTACCGAGTGAATGTGGAAATTAATATCCTAGAATTTTTAAAATGCCACTTACTATAACGCTTGTACAATTTTAGAGCAGGAGAATAGATTAAATGTACAAAGTAAAGAATATGTTACACTAACTAATTGATGAAAAATCATCTCTCACTATCAAAAAATACATAATTCTACGAGTATTTAAAAGTTATATACTTGGAACAAGATTTTTAAATTTCTATATCCTAAGCATATCTCAAAATTAATTTAGAACATGCAAACATAACTTTCAAAATTCTTTACAACAAAATAGTTGTTGCATTTTTATTTCTACATTTTTCAGTGTATTCGTTATACTAAAGGTTGCGGAGATACTTTGCACAGTTTAGATTGATCTTTTCTTATATATATCTATTATATATAGACGCTTCTCCGGATATCTATTATATATAGACGCTTCTCCGGATATACCTATATATATCTATTATATATAGATGCTTCTCCGGATTCATTCATATATATACCCAGATACCCAGATACCCAGATACCCAGATAGGATACAAATTCACAGGCTAAACCAAAAGCGTCATTGACTTGAAATTTTTACGACGTATTGGCCATAACGTGCAACCTCCAGGAAAAAGCCGACTTTGAACCTCGGTGTCATGGGTTCGATTCCAGAAGGCCCCAAAGTCGCGATTTTCCCCATAAGAATACATGGCGGGGATTTTCGAAAATTTTTTTGGGGCACTTCCCGGAAAAGGAAAGATTTGAAATTCAAGGGATCACTAGATGCCATGCATATCTAAAGAAAACCATAAAGACATCTATGAATATAATCCTTGGTTCGATGCTAGATCGGGGCAAAAATCGGCCGTTTAAAATGCATTGTGGCGATTTTTAAGATTTTCTTTGGACCCTTTTCCGATGGCATAGAAACTTGAAATTCGGTATGAGGTTAGATACCATAAAAATATATCATTATCGAATTTTAAATATTCGCTGATGGTCCTTGGTTCGATCCCAGAGGGACATTTAAATTCCTCAATGCATTTCTTACGGAGATAACGGAAACAAATTTTAGGTACTTCCCGGCATGCTATCAACTTCAAACTTTGCATGATAAAAGAGCAAGACTTAACAAATCAAACTATGCATTCACAGCTATCAATGTGTCCTGGGTTCGACACCAGGTGTCTCTGCAATCAGAAGTTGATCCGATTTTTAGGAATTATTTTGAAACCTTTGCCAAAAATATAGAAACATGAAATTTGGCATATAGATTGAGATGATTAATAACTTTCAGAAACATATTTTTAATTTCCATGATCGTCCTTGGTTCGAGTCCCGAGAGCCATTTACATTCGTGAACATTAGAGCGTTTTTTGAGGCAGTTGTAGCCAATATCTCTGCTTGAATTTTCACACATAGTTAGAGATGGTGATATTCTATTGTGTTTCATAGTAGTTTTACCAGTAAGACCGGGGTTCGATGCCAGATGATGAAATTTCAGCGAATTTTAAGAAAAAATTAAATCCTTTTATTTTTCTTATGAGGACCGTTTCGATGTGATGCCGATATGAAATTAGTATTGCCGAGCTGCTTGCAGTATGCAAGCAACATTTTACTCGTATATATATATACATTCATAGGGGATCAAAATTCTAACCATGTTCCTCAAGTGCCACCGACTTGAAATTTTTACGACATATTGGCCATAACGTGTAACCTCCGGGAAAAAGCCGACATTGAACCTCGGTGCCATGGGTTCGATTCCAGAAGGCCCCAAAGTCGCGATTTTCCCCATAAGATTACATGGCGGGGATTTTCGAAAATTTTTTTGAGGCACTTCCCGGATAAGCAGAGAGTTGAAACTCGAGGGACCGTTAAATACCGTGCATAGCCAACGAAAATCGGAAAGACATCTTCGAATATTGTCCTTGGTTCGATGCTAGGCCGGGGCAAAAATCGGCCGTTTAAAATGCATTGCGGCGATTTTTAAGATTTTTTTTGGATCCTTTCCCGATAACATGGATACTTGAAACTCGGCACGTCCATAGATATCATGAATTTATTTCGTAATCGAATTTTACATATTAGCTTATGGTCCTTGGTTCGATCCCAGAGGACCATTTGCACTTCCCAATGCTTTTCTTACGGAGATAACGGAAACAAATTTTAGGTACTCCCCGGCACGATATCGACTTCAAACTTTGCATGTAGAAAGATCAAGTCCATACAAATCAAACAGTGCATTCACAGCTATCAAAGTGTCCTGGGTTCGACACCAGGTGTCTCTGCAATCAGAACTTAATCCGATTTTTAGGAATTATTTTGAAACCTTTGCCAATAATATAAAAACTTGAAGTTCGGCATATAGATAGAGATCATGAATAACTTTCAGAAACATTTTTTAGATTTCCAAGATCGTCCTTGGTTCGAATCCAGAGAGCCATTTAAATTCGTGAAAATTAGAACGTATTTTTGAGGCAGTTGTAGCCCATATTTCTGCTTGAATTTTCACACATCGTTAGAGATGGTGATGTTCTATTGTGCTGCATAGTAAGTTCACAGTAAAGACCCGGGTTCGATGCCAGACGATGGAATTTAGGCAAATTTTAAGAAAAATTTCAAGCCATTTTTTTCTTTTGATGGCCGTCCGGATATGATGCCGACATGAAAATAGTGTTGTCGATCTGCTTGCAGTATGCAAGCTACATTTTACTCGTACCTATATACACACTCACTCATTCATTCATTCATAGGGCATCAAAAGTCTAGGCATGTTCCACAAGTGCCACTGACTTGAAATTTTTACGATACATTGGCCATATCGTGTAACCTCCAGAAAAAATCCAACTTTGAACCTCAGTGTCATGGGTTCGATTCCAGAAGGCCCCAAAGTCCCGATTTTCTCCATAAGGATATATGGTGAAGATTTTCGAAAATTTTTTGAGGCACTTCTCGGAAAGGTAGAGAGTTGAAATTCGAGGAATCGCTAGATGCCGTGAATATCCAACGAAAATAAAAAAGACATCGCCGAACATGGTCCAAGGTTCGATGCTAGGTCGGGGCAAAAATCGGCCGTTTAAAATGCATTGCGGCGATTTTGAAGATTTTTTTTGGATCCTTTCCCGATAACATAGATACTTGAAACTCGGCATATGGATAGATATCATGAATATGCTTCATAATCAAATTTTACATATTCGCTGATGGTCCTTGGTTCGATCCCAGAGGGCCATTTGCATTTCTCAATGCATTTCTTACGGAGATAACGGAAACAAAATTTTGGCACTTCCCGGCATGCTATCGACTTCAAACTTTGCATGTTAATAGAGCAAATCCTTAGAAATCAAACAGGGCATTCACAGCTATCAATGTGTCCTGGGTTCGACACCAGGCGTCTCTGCAATCAGAAGTTGATCCCATTTTTAGGAATTATTTTGAAACCTTTCCCAATAATATAGAAACTTGAAATTCGGCATATAGATAAAGATCATAAATAACTTTCAGAAACAGGTTTTAGATTTCCAAGATCGTCCTTGGTTCGAATCCAGAGAGCACTTTACATTCGTGAAAATTAGAACGTCTTTTGAGGCAGTTGTAGCCAATATTTCTGCTTGAATTTTCACACATAGCTAGAGATGGTGATCTTCTTTTTATCTGCAGAGAAGCTCACAATAAAGACCCGGGTTCGATGCCAGACGATGAATTGTCAGCGAATTTTAAGAAAAATTTCAATCCTTTTTTTTTGATTTTGAGGACCGTCCCGATATTATGCCGATATGAAATTAGTATTGCCGATCTGCTTGCAGTATACAAGCTACATTTTACTCGTATATATCTATTATATATAGACGCTTCTCCGGATATACCTATATACACACTCACTCATTCATTCATTCATAGGGCATCAAAAGTCTAAGCATTTTCCACAAGTGCCACTGACTTGAAATTTTTACGACATATTGGCCATATCGTGTAACCTCCAGAAAAAATCCGACTTATAACCTCAGTGTCATGGGTTCGATTCCAGAAGGCCCCAAAGTTGCGATTTTCTCCATAAGAGGGCTGAAGAGGCATGTGCGTAAGAAACAGCCAGGCTGCTAAGAGGAAGAGACTCCTCCCATCCCGTCTCCCACCTTTTTACGTACCATGTGTTATTCAGAATGATTTTTTATTCTTCTGCCGACTCATTCGTATGCTTTTTTTGGCTTTCCACCGTGGCAATTTTCCACCTGTGTAATTTTTTTAATATATGTAAGTTTGATTTGAATAAAGGAGTCCAATTTCCATCAAAAAACTTTTCTTGTTTCATGTTTACTAGAAATTCTTTAATTTTTGTCCCAAGAATTTAGTTCTTCTTTCAATATTCTTTTTATTGTAATATATATGTGTATTATATATATGTAAATTATATTTCATGTGTAAACCCATCTACTATGTAATAATTTTATAATTGCTTGTTAGAATTCTTTGAAAGCTTATCATCCCTCTTGTGATTCCTTTGCCAATGGGAGTTGAACAACTAAAAACGTGAAAGTATTTTTTTATAAATTTTAATATATTTTATTTCCTTTTAGATAAAATTTACGAGAAATGACTTAATTTCTTAATTTCATTTTCCTAACATCCTTTGCCTCTTTTACAATCTTTTATTTCCATCTCTTCCACCTATTGTTCCCTTTTTCGTTATATTTTTTTCCCATGCCTAGAACTTAGTTTTCGATTTATTATCATAAATTATTACCTTTCAGTTGTGATAAGAGAATAAAATGTTGAAATTTTTGACAGATGAGACATGAAATACTTGTATAATGATGAATTATTATTTAAATTTTATAAAATGCAATCTTTCTTTCTTCTTTTTTTCGTTTTATTTTCACAATCTTCATGGTTTCCTCCAGTTAACCCTTTTCTTCCTTTACTCCAAGGCAGGAATTCATTTGAACAATTTCAAGTCTACATCTATTGAATTTTTATTTGCTTTTGGCTTGCCTGTTTGATATCATAATAGAAGATGATAGAGGGAAAGTAATAATAAATAGATAAAATCAAGTTATAAAAGCAAACTTAAAACTCAAAATCTCCTCCCAGTCAGCATTTAGGGGATTACTGATCGACACTCAATATAATGATTTTTTATGCTATGACAGGAAAGATCTCGTGATCATATTTTATGAGAAGTATTAATATAGTAATCACATTTGTATATCTTTATGCGTTATTAATAAAAGAATATCTCTATTTACACGTATGAAATTAGGCTAAAGCTACTACGATCACCAAATGGATAACAGAAATGTCAATGCTAGATCGAGGAAATTTAAACTTTACGTGGATTTTTAAAAGGATATACTCTAAACAAAATCAATACACTTGAGGGAGTATTTGTTCAAAAAAAGCCGATCAAAGGACATAAAATCAAAACAAATGAATGTGTACTGAATACCTATAAAACCTTTGCAAAGTTTTGTTCTGAATCGGAGATATTCCTTTCCTGAAACCCTCATCCACTTGGATCGTTTGTTTTACAATATATTTCCCTAGTTATTCGAGTCAAGTTATTATACATATTTCAAGCTATATAATTCCCATTTTAAAACTCGGAATTATTGGAATTCTGAATTAAATGCGTTACTAAATATCGATAGAATCCTGGGGAAACGAAAGAAAATTAATAAGAGTACTATATTTAAAAGCAGAAGTTTTTAAAGATTAAGTTCTTTAGACGTGCCAAACAATCGAGATCTTTGAGTAGTGGATAGAACATTTGAATAATTGGTAAGCATGATTAACGAAAGGATGATGAAGAGGCCAGTAAGCATTTTACTCTAGTTATTTTTAAAATTTTATAAAGGTTTCATTATTTTTATTATTAATATTCATTGCCAACAGATAATGTATGAGTCGATTGTTAAATAGTGGTATTCGATCATATTACCACGGATCCCTATACGAATAATTGAATAGCGTGTGTATCGTAGAATAATAATAATAATAATAATACATTTATTTTGCTCTGGGATTATGTGCCCCATAAGAGCAGAAAAAAATATACAAATTCTATCTGCTCACATAAAAATAAATAATACAAATTATAAACAATAGGTCGAATACAAAATATAGACAGTTTACAAAAAAGAATACAAAAAAGAATAAAGAGAAAAAAATATGCCAATATTACGGTAATAAGATTAATTCTGTAGAAACGAAAAGGTAATTAAACAGTTTTTCTTTAAATGATTGTGCGGAGGTGGAATTTTTAATGTGTAAAGGCAGGTTGTTCCAGAAATTAGATGAGGAAATTAAAAAGGATTTTAGGTATGTGTTAGTTCGAGGGATTGGGTATAGAAGATAGTTAGGGCCGGAGCGGGTAATTTTACAGGAAACAATATTTGTAGGTAAACATGTTATAGATATACTGTGGTTGAAGATCATGAAAAATAGAATCAGCATATTGTCACAGCAATTCAAATCACCCTTGAATGATGCCATTTCTATACCTCTAAAATTGAGTACTTCAAGAAAATGAATATTCTGGTAGAAATAGATTGGAAACATCGGTTTTTAGATTATTCACACACGTCTTCCTTCATTAACTCAGCGTTCATTCCCAAACTTTTACGGGGTATTAATCGATAGATGGATGGTAAACCCTATGAAGAGGAGGTGTACAGATAACGATGTAGACAATTACGAGACCCATACAAAATACTCATTACGCCTCTCTTCGATATAATGGAGATAACTTGGGAGGATTGGAACTCGAAAAGAAAGTAGTTAATAGAGGAGACGAAAATAATAATGGAATGTTCGATGGAAGGGCTTTGGTCGGGAAATTACAGTGAAAGTGGAGAAAGGAGACGAGGCAATCAGGAGATGAGTTAAGGTGTTATAGAGTTATAGAGGAAGAGAAGATCTCTCTCCGAACATGGCCTATATGCTATTAATGGCTTTAGGCTGGAGGAAAACACTATTTCGATTCTACTTACAGAGGAAATTGTTCGCTTTCAAGTATAGTTCTAGAGTTAGTAAAACACGAGAAAATTTATCTCTTTATCGCCAAAAAAAGTTTGATTTCCTTATTAACTTAGTTCTGTCTTTTTTTATTTTTCCGGAATTTTGCACCAGCTAATTAGCTGAACCAATTTCCTTTCTTTAGTTTTTGACGACGTTTTCTTAATTATTCTCTTATAAAAATTGTAGAAGGAATTGATTGATCAGTTATTTCTTAAGTTAGGGATATCATTATCTGAGAAAATGGGAATATTATAAAGCAACGCAACCAAGTCAAAAGAGTATACATTGCCGCAAGGTTGACATTTTTCCCTTATTTATCAATAGAACTAGAGTAAATGCCCAGCCCATTTTTCAGCCCTAAATTGCCATTAATATTTTCTAGTTGCAATTTCATTAAAGTTCTACAATTACTTGAATTCGCCTTACTGGTTACAATTTTCAAATGCCATGATTAGTTTACGGACAGTTTAGCCAAATGATGCCTGGAGGTGGTTTATAGTATCTATTTTTAAATTTTTTACTATATGAAGGGGATGAGGCTAAATGGGCTAGAAGACTGCGGATTCCCAATAGAGTTAGCAAAAACATTCCTTTAAAAAGGCTCTCTCATGATTCTCCGATAATTTTAAATTATAATTTAAATTTAGAATATCCAACTTAAAGAAAATAGAAGATAAAGAGATTACAATAGATTCTTTGTACAAGTAGTGTAGCATTCATTTATTACATTTTTTATTATGAATAGTTCGTTAGTAATTTCAAATGGCTTATAATTCCATTAGATTCTTCTTATAACATACTGATTGCTTATGGTCGCACTGAAATAGGCTGCCACCACGTTTAAGCCACATTAATTTGAAGTTGTGCCTTTGCATAAATGAAGACATTCGTGAATAGAGTCTGCATAAAATATATGCATTTATATCTGCATTGTACTAAGTCTGCGATGTTCTAAGAGCTGTTAAAGTAAATCTCATTTTCAAAAAATAAAACATCTTTTATAAGAATTTCACCAGAATAGTGTAGTTAAAAATATTTCTATTTAATGATTTCGCCTTCTTAGCTGTATCATTCTTGTCAGCTACTATCAACGTACTAGCATGAAAATAAAGCAGAAAATGCATTAATATCTCTGAAATCCCTGAAAAATGTGCTTCTACTAGCGGATATTGTATTTAATTCACTTATAACCTTGTTTTTGCATGAAAATATCCTATTCCACCTTGCAAAAGATACCATGAGCCTCCATTTATATAGCAGATACAGACCATCACTCCATGAGTTATAAAGCTCCCATGAGATTTTTCTCCTTGATACTCACGGTACCCCTCACTCAGTGGTACCTTTCTCTGGAAAGTGCGTTGTCGCATGTCGGTTTCCGCAGCAGTGAAAAAGGACTATTTAACTCGCATCCGTAAATGTCAGAGAAAAAGGCCAATTGACACACGAACAGTCGTTGCTACGTATATTCGTGTTACAGTTCGCTAATTATCCGACGAGGGGAGCTTTTAACTTAGATTTTTTTCTGGAGGAAATATGACCGCTTTGAAGAAATGAAACAGTATTATGGCGAAAGAGATTCGTTTTCCATGATTCCAAGCTATGTGTATCAAACACTTCTCAGACATAAAAGAGAATAATATTAATAATGGGTAAGCATAATTGTTATATTTTAGCTTTAAAACATATTAAAAAAGTTTTCTTCTTGTTGATGAAAACTATGTGGGGCTGCACTGACATCTACAAGATGTATCATAGGCATCCAAATTAATGTGTTGTTATTTCTATTGAAATTTTAATTACAATGAATTTATTGCAAGTCATGTCGGTTTAAATGTACATATTATTATGCCTGGAGACCTATCTGGGATTTTTATCACTTCTGGTTTCAAATACAGAATCTATACAAATAAAAACAGGAGCCATTTTATTTATTCATATTTAATTAAAAACTGAAACTTTCTTAGATATCCTTTGTAATTAATATTCCATCACAGCATACATAAACATTACTAGTACTTGCGTAAGTACTAACAACCGTTTCATTTTTTTCTAAACTTTACCATGGAGTGTAAATATTAACAAAAACCGAATCCGACTAATTTTACCGCGAAATCAACCATTTTCTCCAAATTGCTCTGGAGATCAAATGCACCCAAACATTTATGATTTTCGCCATATGCTCCTCAACGCTGCTTACTGTGGATCATAAGGAATTGAAACTACCGCAGGAGATTTTTCTTTCACTATCATTTTCCTCGCTTTAACTAAAGCATTTTGCATATTTTCCTCCTCTTCCTCAGATTCCTTTTCCGATCTCCCTTTTTCGCTATCTTTATTTTCCCCCGTTCGCCGGCAAAAGGCCCCCTCTCCCTCCGAATATTCGCGTTCCTGCGCATTCATTTTGTGCACTTTGCTTCTCCGTCCCCCTAATTTACCACCTTTCACTTCCTCTTTCTCCCCCTCCCGCTCGCTAGGCTGAAAGGAGATTATTTTTTCCATTTGCGCGGTCGTATTGAAAATCCTCGGTGACTCTCATGACGGCTCATTACGGGCTGCGTGTTTCGGAGAAGGCTTTTTTCTCCAAGTTGGCGAACGAATGGGATTTGTGGGAGTTTTTTTTCTTGTCCGAGTCGTGGGAGAATATTCGCGGGCGATGGATGGAAAGACAAATTAACACATTTGGCAAGGTTTTGTGAGGGTTACGCACGCCAACACTGGAGGCGCCACCGACGCGAGAAGAATTGAGCAGCCACGGTCTCGTTCGCCCATTGTCTTGAGGGCAAAACTACGCTCCTTCCGCGGCCTTTAATGTTCGCATAACGGGGAAATGAGGACGCGGATTTTCTGGCGAAAAGGTGGGCTAATTATAAAAACTTCTTCTCCTGAATTAGCGATATCGATCAGTACCAATTATGTTTTTTTTATTAATGGAATAATTTTGTACCTATCCGATACCTTAATTTATATTTTAACGTATCCCCTCTGGGCTTGGTAGATCAATACTCTCCCTTAGAGGAAGAAAAACTTTCTCAGTTTATCTTGATACTAGTGGAACTTCAAAATATCGTTACATATCAATGGATGAAGCAATATACATGTGTATAGTCCAGTTTTATGTTTTATTCCCTCCACAGCTCAATTTTTCGTTAACGTCTCTATCGCCCACATAAATAAATATTTCTATTATAATTATAGTTATAAATAGTCGCAAATATAATTTTAAAATAGTAAAATTTATTTTAAAACGTATAATATATAAGGAATTGTATCGTAATTAGGACTTCATTGCCTCCATTATTCATTTTCTACCATTCTGACACAGTTTACCAATCTTAAATAACGAACGATAAAAAAGGGAGAATGTTAGAATAGAATGATATTCAACTCCGCAAAAATCAATCAGAACTTATTCTTGAATTAGTATAGATAGTAATAATATTCTTTGAGAAAATAATTGTGAGATTTTTGTCATTTATTGGAAATTTTCTTTAATTAATCATGAGAATGATTGCTACATTCTTTGAAAACGTTCTTTGGCAACGCAAATTTACTCTGCGGTGTATATTTATGTTATATTCAATGTAAATGTAGATAGAAATAATAATAATTTAAGTTAAATAAGTTTTTCAAATGAAAATAGCTTTAGTTTTATTTTTCTCTCTGCATCATTACGCTTCCCATGTCAACTCTCATCAGTTTTATCCCGGCGAAGGAGTGTCACATAAACATCCCGTTATCATTTTATCATCTTCAAGAAAATGTAGGAATGGTAAGTGACGGACTGAGTTGTCTATTATTGATATACATCCTATATTTCTGCTCTGAGTGCATTTCAATTTTCTCTCCAAAATATTCTATTCGTGATAACACAATTCTGAAGCAAAAATGACTTGATGAACAAGGTAGCTTGAAATATTAATTACTCAACAATAAAAACGTTCAAACTAAGGAAATTGTACGATTAATTTCCAACTAGGTAATTCTTTGCAAAATATTGTCTGCATAATGATTAAAGAGGACGTTATAATCACTTTCAGTCTATCAGCTTAAGATTTCACCTTGATAAAATATTACTTTTTGTAGTATTTTTAAATTGATTCTCAAAATCGGCAACATAAATAATATTAATGATACTTGGAAATTAGACATAAGACAAATTTCACATTTCTGTATCCTATAGGGGATCGATTCGAAAGCCAGCAGATGCACGAAAAGAATCCATTTATTTGTGGGACATCGGCTTTTGATAATATCCAGTTTTACAGCTTCTGGTCCCAAGTATTAAGCGAGCATTCTCAGGTTCACATTCAAATTAGAATATGGCATCGCTAAACTCATCTACGTATGAACGTTGATTCTCAGCGGAGAGTAAAATTGATGGGTACCCTACAAACTGGGACCCTCTCCACTCACAATAGGTAGCCAATGCAGGAAATTATGCATGGACTTACATTATTTTTCGGTATACATACTACTACGATACATCACTGGAACCGATTTGGAAAGTAAAGCTGTGGTGCATGCATACCCTGCATCACGCTAAGATATGAGTTGCATAGTACACAATATTATTTAAATCGTATTGGCAAAATCATGATTATTTTGAAACGCTCCTTCGACTCGTCACTTCAAATCAGTTGTAGTTGTATACTTGT
Organism: Sympetrum striolatum; assembly: GCA_947579665.1. Lineage (NCBI taxonomy): Eukaryota > Metazoa > Arthropoda > Insecta > Odonata > Libellulidae > Sympetrum > Sympetrum striolatum. The sequence goes on along the minus strand of OX388341.1, from coordinate 103,102,626 downwards.
ACTAAGATCTCATACAAATTCTCCTATACAAACAGAGTATCATTTAAATTCTTATTTACGTAATTCATTCTTGCAGTAGTTTTCGAATGAGCTGAAATTTAAATTATTATGTAAGGAAATTTATGAGTTCAGAATAAATAATCGTCCTCGGTCAGGCACTGAACCCACTTGGAGGTATAGCGCCTCGAAAGTTTGCAAAATTTGACTTACTTCAGTGATACCAGATTCCATGGCTAAAATAAAAACTTTATCGATATCCCTCTCTTTTGGTGCTTATCTTGATTTCTTGCGAATTTTCCTTCTAATTTCATTTTTCCAAAAAAAACAGAAATCGATCCAGTAAACTACACATACATTTGTTATGGAAACACGCCACACGAAGTTGAACCGGGGCAATTAGGTAAATATAGCTTATTTTCTGCGAGGCGCGCAGTTTTAAAAATTGCAGATTTTACAACATCTAGTTCTTGAGTTCTAAGCGAAAATACACGTATTCATACATATTCTAATTCATAATACAGATGTGTGAGCTTTCCTTCTTAGTTACGTATGCTTTCAGTAATCCAGGAAAACGAATTTCTTCTCAGGTTTCCTCGAGGCTCTTAGTTCCATTTCTCAGCTCTCATAATTCTCCGTTTAAAGATGTATTAAGCGGGAACTGGGGAAACTACCACCTGTGAGTTACGTCGGACCCTCTGGCAATTTTATATGGCCCTTGAGACGAGGAAAGGCGTAAATAACTAATGCAATTCCACGGATAAACATTTTAGCTTACGTTTAGTCTGGAGAGATATGGAAAATCTTGATCGTTCTTAAATTTTGCTGAAACATCCAAATGTGACTTTTTTGTCATATAATAATTTATTTAATTACTTTTTAATTTCTTTGATATATATTTTTACATTAACATAAGTACAATTCAGGCAACTGGCACAGATGCCTTTACACCAGTCAAATATTTAGGTGTTGAAATCCATTATACATCGGAAATGAGAATAGTCCTTACAAATAGTATCCAAGTATTAATTACTAGTACTACTACTTATCATATTGAATTTTATTTTATAAGGGAAATCAAATATATTTGTACCATTCCTTGCATCTTCGAAGGAAATTTATTTATCAACGGCTTAGTTTATGTAATTTCATCCTGTTAATTTTTAGTCTAAATGATGACGATCGCTCATGGAAACCGGTCGTGAGCTTAATAAATCTATGGAAAAAATACCTCTTCTATTTCCTTCATTATACATGATGGATTTAAACACTTCATTGCCGAACTCCATGAATTTCGCTTTAGAGAGATTCCCAATCACTTAAAATTTGGTGGCCTAGTTTCATCTCAATTTAAATTTCCTATATTATTTCAATGAGAATCTATTAGCATTGTCTTTATCGTTAAATCTCAGTTGTGATATGCAATCGTTTTTAAATTTCTGAAATTAAATTTTTCGTAGATATTGCAGTCGGCAAACAACCACTTCTCCCATTGCGATTAATAACGACTCGCAAGAGATATCGAGAAGTTTGCCGTGGATAAAAGGTCATCTAATGAGTAAACAAGAGCGAGAGATATGGAAAAGAAGCGGAGAGAATATTTTGATTTTGACGCGAAAAAAGGCAGATGTTTGGAGGAAGTTATGAAGTGAATAAGACTGGAAGGAAGCGGGAAATCAAAAGGGAAAACGCATGAAATGGGCACTCAAAGGAAAAGAAGCGCAGTCGTCCTCTCGGATAAAAAAATACGTAAAGGGAGAAATAAAAGGCAAAGTTGCCGCAGAAACAGAGATATGAGCAAAAGGAGATATGAATGCGAGCCATCGCCATTGTTATTATAACTCTCAGGGTCATCCCTTTCTTGATACTCCCCCGTCTTACTCCCGCGGGCCGTGCGTGCCTCATACCAGGCCTTTGCTCCTTCTCTTGCATTTCTCAAAAGAGCTTTTCCATCTCCGTAACCTTCCGACTTGTCCCTCATCCCTTAACCTACTCCTTGCACGATATTTCTCATTCATACACTCCGCTTCTTTCTCTCTCCAGAACGAGCAAAGGAACCTGTGATGATTCACTAATCATTCTTTCATCCTTGTGCATTAATTCATCCCTCGCCTCTCTTATTGCGCTTTCTTCTTTTCTTTCTCTTTTACTTCTCCCTTCCATCAATTAAACCCTATCCTAACTTTCGCCTAGGTTTTCATGTTCAACCCTCTGTCTTCGCTGTGATAACTTGTTACTTCGTATGATTACTCTAAATTACTTTATGCATATCCGCGTATAATCAATAACCAAAGACTTCACAAAGTGACACTCTATTATGAATGGATTATTAGATTATTATATTCTACGTATGTAGAAACGTATCGTACTATCCACATGAAACTAATCTTCCTAAGTTTGTGTCTCCTGAAATAGTAAATTTTCTACTTTTGAATACGATATCAGGGTAATTGAATTATTTTAAAGAAGGTCAGTGATCCGGGCCTATCCCTTATTTCTGAAAGCAGTTATAACACCATACGGAACACTGACAAATACGGCTTTGGAGATAAGCCTCTAATGTATATTACAGCAGAAGAGTTTTTCCTAAATACACTTAAATTCAAACAACGGATTTTAATATAATAAAAGCTAATGCAAATTTAATTCATTTTAAAAATTAATTTCAAATATTTTTGTGATTATTTATTTATAAACCTATAATAAAAGTTTCCATTTGTCAGCCTCATATATTCCAAACCTTATTTCCAGATTTCTCTTCTTTTGAAATGATTTTTCTTACTTCTTTTCTCTTCTCCTTCCTTTCTACCCACTTTTCATCTTTACACTTCTTTTCCCGTTACCTTTACGGCTATTTCGTGGAACCAAATATCCATTGTTTTTCTTTTGAAAAATGACTGTGTATTTAAACGTAAACGCTGAAAAGGGAGTGGACCACTGGCTCTCTGGAGCAAAGCCATGACACATATTTTGTCTCTTTTCAGAGATTAATTCAAGCCCAATGCTCGGGCTCATCTCCCTAAAATGAAAAAATTGCTCCCCGTTTGTGCTTATTTGCCTCAGGCACACAATTTTTCCTTGTTCTTACGAAATATTCGACGTAATCTGTGCGGAGATAATAGTTCTCAGTAATATTTAGAACGTTTTGATAAAGGATGATCGATATCTTGAAAGATTAGAACTTTCTGTGCGTAATCGTCACACCATGAAACGTATTTTCACGTTTTATATTGATTCAGCCATATGTTTGATTATAGCCTTCATGAATATTACTAATTTCATTTTTTTTAGAATTCCAGATGAGATGAAATACTCGAACTTTATTTTTTAATCCTGTAAAACGTTTAGTGATGTGTAAAAATGTAGACTTCAAACTTATTTCTATTCATCAATGATCATTATTTCCTCCCGATAATAAACGATTATGGGATTTATGTTTCCACTTATGTATGTATAATAGGGTGGTCCTTATTTCTATGGGAAAAAAAATTTTGAGAAATTCTTTCAGGACGCCCCCTAAAATTGTTCCATTTGGTTAGAAAATAAATCGTGTAAAATATTATTTAAATCGGATAACGGAAAGACGTGCCGCATCGCACTTAAAGTTTATATTTTTCAACATTTTTGGCCTTTTTTTGATCATCACAGGAGATAAGGGAGTCTTCCCATATTTTAACTGTTTAGGTTATTTTATCAATGCATCGTTAGACATTATCTGTGATATTCGTAAAATATTAATTAGATCTGCGCAGTAGTTTTCGAGATTCAGCCCAAATAGAGAGCGCGCGCAGTACAAGTGGCGCCGTGCACTAGGCGCCTCCGCTCGAAACCAAGAATTTTGCCGCCTAGTATTTTGTCTAGTTTTTATAGCTCTAATCAAATTTTTGCATAGTTTTTCTGCATAGCTTACGTTAAAGACCTAAATATGCGTTATATACTTTAAAATTTTGAAGTTAGCTATGTATAAAAAGGAAGAAAAATGACGCCGTTCCCTCGGCGCCTCCGCTCGAGTCTATGAGTTTTACTGCCGTTAATTTTGTCTTGTATTACACTACTAGTAAAATATTAATGATTTATGTTGTTTTAGGGAATATTACTCTATGCTCATCTAGTAAAGCATAAGATAAATATAAGCAGCATACATAATACTGGTGTAGGATAAGTAATAAAATAAACAAGTATTGTGAGTCCTTTTCGCACCTTACTCTGGATTCCGAGATTGACAGGGTCGTTTTTTTCATTTTAAATACTTCATTCATCATAGAGTTTCAGATTTTGTCGGCATTGCATTTGAAGGGCTGTCATCGATACAGACACCTCATTCGCACTTGAATTTCTCCGAATCCTTTCATCGGGCCGAAGACTCCATTTACGGATTGATGCGAAATAACGTTACCGAAAATGAGTTTACTTTGAAGTGGGGTCCCCGCCGCCAAACACTCTGTCACGGAAGACCCCGATGCGTCACTCATCCGTCATTTTCCTCAATCACGCCGCCATCACAAAGGCTGTACCACTTGCTGGGCACCCGCTATCCACTCGCATAATGGGACATCAAAAGCTCGCTGCAGACGAACTTGAGCAAGGGAAAAGTCCATTCACCAAACGTCACGTTCGCAGGGGTGCTGATAATAACCAGGTGGCGTAATCCGCTCACTTTCTCTCTTGAGGCCGGCGAGCTTCCTCATACTTCCCATCTCGTGACGCTTTGCGAATCTTCCCGCTTTTACGAAAACTATGGCGCTGTTATTAATGCGCCTGTGGATCGTGCAACCCGCAGCTCCATCTCTACGCTCCCCTTTTATGCCTGTGATTGCCGCCGAGGGAGTGGAGGAACGCGACCGAGAGATGGAATTTTCTCTGCCCGTTGTTTCAGAGGATTATGATTCGCGTGGGATTAATCGGACGCTTTATTCCGCGTTGAAATTGGCGGAAGCGCCTGCCGTGTTTCCCCGTGTGTTGAAAAGGGCGTCGCTCGGTGAAAAATGTACACGGTTTGATCGAGAATGCACCGCGATACTTGCGATTGGATTGCTTCAGTGCAATTACCCGCCGCTATTACGGCCGTGAATGAATAATTCCTGCTGCTATTTCGCAGTAGATTTGAAGGGCGATGGAGCGAGGAATGATTTTGGTCAAAAATTAACTGCGCCTTCAATAATTTCGCCGCAATGAATCGTTGTTGCTCTGGTGATTTGTTACAGCATCATTCTCCAAAACTTTGATTTGTTGCATGTGGGCATCTGTAATCTTTGTGTCGTAATTTTCGGAAGTAGTCCATTTGAGGCAGATCGACTTAATACGCTTTTATTACCAATATAATATGGTAGAGGTATATTCTTTCCACCACGGTTTTCATGATTTTTCAATTTTTGATACTATACCATTATTTTTGCCTGGCGTATTTTTTTAAGATCTCCTATCGGGAAATTCCATTAATATAAAAATATAAATTTCACATTTCTCTTCAAAGTTCTCCTTCTCAAATCTCATAAGAAACCATTATTTTTCATTTTTTGTTACTGATTTCTTAAAGATAATCTTAAATGTCTTCTCAAGAGGTCGAATTTGCTTAGGTGGCCCAACATTTGATATATTTCTTTCGTGAAAGTATCAACGTCCATCTTTATTTTTTATTCAGAATCATTATGATCCACTATAAAAATCTACGTAATGTCAACCTCCGTTATTATCATCTCCCATGTAAGTTATTGAATCAACTGCCTGGAATCTATAGCTATTTCATAAATTTTCTGCGCTTTCTCTATATTTTATATTACTCTGAAAAATACTTTTATCCTTATAACTATGTCTCGAGAGAATGTTTAGAATGTAGCTACGTCAATGTATCTGAGAACATCACCTGTTCTACTCTCTCTACTTAAACGTTACTAATTCGTTAAAATCAAATGTATTTGTTTATATTAAAGCAATATAGCTATTGCACTATTAAGCTATTAATTGAATATAGCATTCTTGAACTATGAGTTGAATGAACTTTGTGGCACAATATTATAAAATACTTTAAAGTAACTGTACTTGTTCCCAGTAAAATCTTTATTTATTTATTAGAAATCGATCGTAAATAAATGTTTCTTATGAAAGTAACAAAGCCGGATTTTATTAATTCTTCAGCAATCACTGAACTGATCACACTTTGAATTAAGTATTCGTTGAAAAAAATGTACGGTTCTGTAAATAAACTCCTGAATAAATTGAATAAATAAATGATTTTGGCTGAGCATACATGAGATTGAAGTAAGTAAAATCTCGTTCCGTCTTATTTGAATAAGTTTTTCCTTCACTTTTATTCTCTTTCGTGTTCCTCCCTATTTTCGTGCCATATTTCTAAGTCTTACATTTCTCTACATTCTTCCCTCCTCCTTCTAACACCCCCGTCCTTGCTTTCTCTACCAACAGTCCCTCAGGGGTAAGTATTGTACACGTCTCTCCGAACTGCTGAGTCATTCCTTCGCGTCACCTCTCATTTAGCTCCGATTCTGAGTGACCCGAGGGCCTTTCCGGTTTCTTATGTCCTCTTCGAAGACATTGAATTCGACTCACGTTCGATTTCCGATGCAAAGGAGTTCAGGGACTGAAGGAACGCCCGAGAAGTCAGTGTTTACGTCCCTCGCAAATGGATGAGGGCCTCTATCCCTGCTCTACTTTCGACGGCCCTTTATTATCCCATCTTCCCACGTTTCCTTTACTCTCCCGTTTTAATGGCACCGTATGTGCATCTCATCTGCAGTTGAATTCAGCTCTTTGATGACTAAAAATGTAGGTTTTGCTTCTCTTCTTTTACGAGGCCCTTCAAATGTGTAACTTCCTCAAGTTTTAGTAGCGTATGCAAGCTCATTCCATCAAAGCTATTTTAAATACACTGCGAATTATTTCTTGTTTTACTTCCAGGTTAAGATGAATAAAAAGAGTGACTCTTCTGAGTGACTTCGGGAGCAGCATTGAATTTTGTTACGAGTTTTAGCTGTCGGATATTTCTCGCTTCCCAAAGTTAAAAGTGCGAGAGAAAAAAGCAGAGAAGGATTTTGATACCCCTGAGATAAACTTCGCAATAGTCCTGGAATTATGAAAAAACTCATCGACAGGAACTTTACAGGAATATAATCGATGTGATCTAGCTTCCCTTGGTGGAACGCCATAAGGAAAGAAATGTAATTACCAAGTAGTTTCCACAGTAAATTTCTTGTGGAAACTACTTGGTTATTTAATTTCTTTCATTTTACGCCGTAGGAAGATTTTCCACTTTATGCCGTAAAGCCACTGATTTTCAAGTTTATGTATAAATCAAGTTATAAAATAATTTTCGACTAAATTCCAAAGACTAAGGATTCCGTTTCTTGAACAAACTGGTTCAGTGCATGAAGAGTTTGAAGAATCTTCCCCTTCGCTTTCATTTGTGTTAATTAATATAAAAATACTTCTATTGAAGCTAATATTCATGCTTCGCTAAAAAGAAGTAGCTACACTTGTGCAATGGGCATTGTACTTCTGTACTTGTACAAAGTTCTATACAGATACTAATTTGACCTTCTCATCGCACATTCCACTTGACCACACACCTAACATAACACAAATTCCCTACAAAAATCGTGAGCATAAAATGAAAGCTATTGCACTAAGAAAAGTGATTCAAAATCAGTTATGCATGGCCAGTTGAGGTCCTCAAAGAATTCAAGTAATAAACAAAAGTGAACAAACCTGACTTGTACTCCAACCTAGCCCATTCTTCAAGAAAATACTTTAGAAAGTTGTACGCCGACGACTCGTGATAGGCCAATCGTTTTCATCCGTTTGGAAAGTATACGATTTGGGTTTAAGTATCAGTCACGCTTTTTTATTCTTCTGTTTATTATTTGGGTATAGTTTTCTCTTACCTATTTTTATTCTTGTTACATTAATTACCAGAATCCCGGAATTTTCGTATCATCTTACCGTGAAGGTTTTCTATTCTACCTGTCATACATTCCACCTATCGATTCTCCGTATTTTTGATTTAATTGTAAAATTTGTTCAATTTTTTTAACCAAAGAAATGGTTTGGTAATTGTTAGGTTACACCCCATAATCCTCGTTTCAGTCTATTACTATATTTATATACATTTGTTTTCACATTATTTCAACTTACCTCTCTTGATCGTAATCATGTAATTCATATACATTACGCGTAATCTCATCTTTTATAGAGTTCATTCAGTCGTTTTCTTTCCAGTTTCATAGATGAAGATAGATTTCATTCATTTCAATATCAAATTCATCTCCCAATTATATGAATATACATGGTTATATTACACTGGGAAATACGATCCAATCCGGATCAGAGATCATTTTGCCGATCATTTTCGATGGGGTGCAACGCTCTCTCCTCTAGAGAGAATCTCGAGTCGTGTATCGCGTACCAAGATATTAAATATGCATATCATTATCTCCAACATATTGCATAGGGCATTGTTGCATCACTTTGAATGCGACCAATTACAGAGGATTTGCATTTCGTTCAGAAAAGTTTTCTCATTAAATTCCCGTCTCCTCCCAATTTTTAATACCCGGAAAATTTTGAATTGGATTATACTGATAATGATGACATAGGTGCATAACAACATTCGTCGAGGAAACTTTAGAAAGCGGTTGACACGGAGAAGGATAACATTTAGACAGAGAGAAGTATGAGTAAACATCGGAGAATTTAAGTCGTCTACAGAACGCCGAAAGCATTACTGGTTTCTTTCTTCCTCTTAGTACGAGGACCGATAATCTACGCCATTGGAAACTCTATTAATACGCGCTGGAAATATGGAGAATGAGGTCATCGATTCCTGGATTGTGTGCTCACTCCTTCGCTCCGTCGCTATCTCTCTTCATGCAAGTAGAATATCCTCTGGTTGTGACCGTCCGACGCTCGCCGACCGTCACTTGTTACCGAGAAAAAGCGAGGAGCTGTTGTGAGGCGAGGATTATTCGGAGAGCTTTAACTTGGCACCTGTAAACTGAAGGCTGTTGCATCACAGGCGAAATATTTGGAGAACGTTTAACATTGTCTTCTGGAAATGTCTTCCAAGGCTTTTAAGAGGAAATTAATGCCGTTAGTAAGCTTCGCCGTCTGAAATAGTGAAACTGGAGAGCGATCTCGTGAAAATAATTGCTACTTATTTTCTCAAACAAATATTATAACCGAGGGCGTTTTACTATGTATCTTCCTTTTCTAATGGTTTTTCCGCTTAATTGAAATAGCTTAACCTAAAGAACAGGAGTAAATTAAATGGTTTCTTTTGTTACTTGATCGGGGCTTCAAGAGAGAAATAAATGCCATTTTTTGGCATAAAATGGAATTTTAATAGCGTTATTTCTTGTCCATATATCAATCATAGAGATTTATAGTATGTGAATGGATATGATTCATGAAAATATCTTCAGATATAATCTAGCATCATTTTAATTCTCCTGCGCTACCTGAAACCGTATTTAGTAATTCATTAAATTATTTATAATAAATCAGACCAATCCTAAATCCAAATTATATACTTGAATTTCTTAACTAGCCAATCTTGCATATTGTAATCAGCAGTATCTACGTTGACCGAGTCGGAATCAACCGTAAAATACGAAACGTCTTTTCTTTATTGCCTATTCAAAACCGCTACTTTATCGTAAATCCATAGTAAACCAAAACTGGATTTAGCTTCTAAAGGTATTATTTTAAGCTCGATTTTGACGTGCTTCTTTATGAGATCCACAAAATTTACGTACCTTTTGGAACTTATGCCTCAAACTGGCTTTAAACTGAAGTAATAGTTACACTTCTTTTACTAGCATAATTTTTATGAATCACTTTTTCATTTCAACGAAGAAAAACGATTTTATATGACCCTATATTTATTTAATCGCAAAATAGAGGTTATTTTGAGGTTAAAATCTTTAATTTAATATTTGAAATCAACTAATCCCAACAAAATGAATTTGTAGTTCACATCTGTCTTTTCTTAAAATATCTACCTGGCTTAGACTTATATTGACTAAACCAATCCCTATTCCATCTGACTGATTCACTCACAGGTTAAAGGACATCTTTAATAACGGTGTTAATTCCTATACAAATGATAGGGAATGGGAATTTTACATTTTTGTACTTTAGGGCATTTATCTCAAATACTTCTGAATGGTTGTTGTAATTCTTTTCAGCTTATCTATATCCCTCCTTTTAGGTCTCACTTGTACTCTTTTTCAATATCGAAATTAAATTTTAATTTTGCTTGACTAATATTAGGATACATTTCACAGAGGATTATTTGATTATTTTTACCGATCACTCTTGTAAGCACACAATTCTTTGTAGAATTTTGAAAAAAATGGTAGAATGTCTTCCTGCCTTTTGTGTGAGCACAAAGCAACAGGCGTTCATTGTACATAATGGAGGGAAACAAATTTAGACTAATTTGATCTCTTCCTTAATTGATGTTTTAAAAATCGCTCAAATTCTGATGCATATTTATCATAAAAATAAAGTTTTGGATTTTTCCACGCCACCAAAGATTAATTTCATTCAGTAAAAATATAAAGAATATTTCCATTGACGATCCCCAATGTTAAAATCTTGAATTTTAAGCAATAAAGGTGCAACGATCTAAGAGAAATTTCGTAATGAACTTAGCCGTTTCGGAGGCCTTCCCTACCACCACCTAAAATAAAAAGAATAAATCGGTTGATGGTCAGATGAAGAATTTTTTCTCAGAGCTCAAAAGAGTCTGTACATTTTGGCATATCTTTTGACCGAAAAAAGTTCAACAGAGCGGGGACTCTGCTACAAAGAGCGTCGAGGTGACGGTTCTTCCACTTGGCTGCCTCAGCTCCTTCAGCCGCCGGAAGTGGGGATGTCGGAGTGGAATGTTTTGGGGGGAGGATTTGAGGGTCTGAGGATTGCGACTTCTATTATGAGGGCTCTTCCTTGCATAAATTATTACTCCTCCCCGAGGGCGAGCTGGAAATGAGGAAGGATCCACAGAGCGAAGGGAGTCCAGCTCTCGGCCATTGTCGAGCCATCCCTCGGATGCATTATTTAAGTATTAGTCTGCCCCTTTTCTTAATTCATCCACTTGCATATCCTGAGTTGATCGGCGTTTCCTCGCCGGCCCCTGCGCACTCGAACATTTATTTTTCACTATTTCTTGACCCACTTTTCGGGCAGACAAATGTTTAAACCATTTATTTTCTTGATTTTATAGTTACCCGTTTGGCTTATTGGAGAAGGTTTTCACTGAAAACCTAGAGCATTAAGATTATAAAGTACACCTTCCTATATTAAATGGGAACTTACGCAACGTTCTATAAAATCATACTCTCAAATCATCATTGAATGTTCGTCATAGGATACACGTATTAAAAAACTCTCTTTTTTATGTTGAATCTCTATCACTGAGACATCTTTTGACACTCGTCATTAAATTAACTCCATTATTAATCGCCAACTTGAAATCCAAACAAACAAATATATTTAGCCAATATTGAGTAACTATCTTGAGGAATGAGAAGCTATTCCATGGGAAAGATTAATCAGTTTAAGTAAACTAAAAGATGTGACGTTTTAAAGTAGGTAATCATTATTTTTGGCATAGCATGGAAAAAAATCGGTGCCTTTTACTTATGTCGAAATTTTTTAACGATTAGCGATACATCAAGAGATCAATCTTGACTCACTGCTTTATTTTTCTCGAAAATAATAATTTATAATTTAACTTGTATGACCAATGTTAATTAGTCATATGCCAAGCTAAAATATATTAAGTAAAACTAGTAAGTTCTAGATTAGCATTTTTATTACTGATGACAATGGCGTTAGATAATTTAAATATCTCCTTGGATATTTATTAGTCGTATGGCGGTAGGTCAGGTTGAACATGGGAATGACTTCTATTTTTGCTCTTTGTATGTTAAATGATCATTAGAAGATTCAATGGGATGTCACTAGTCTTTGCTAATTCTTCATAAAATATTTTCAACCGTTAAGAGATGGCTAATCAGGGAAATTGGAGTTAATTCATTTAACTAGGCAAACAACGCTACAAAGCCAGTACTCCGGTAGCCTAGATAAGTGAAATCCTACGTGCGCTCTTTGTTTCGAAGTACAATAGGAATACCGTTGTTCTATGAACTCGAGCTTTCTTGCATTGTACCTCCTGTCACACCTCAGAGATTCGTTCTGAGCAGGAATCTCTTCCGTTTCTCATCCCCAACCCTCTCTCATCAACTTTTCTCTTTAACACACTTGTAACCCTTTCTGGATTCAATGCTACTTTACGCTTTGCTGAGGTACCGCTCTCTTTCCATTTCACGGTCTGTTCTTTCCCATTAACGAATTATCACCTTCCACTTCTGTCCTTGATCCACTCACTTCAAGACTTCCTTTTCGAGATAAACATCCCTTATTTCTAAACACCTATACATGCTTCTCATTCCCTCAGATCTTGATTAACTTCCTCTTAGGGTTGTAGCTACTCTATTCATCACTATATCTCAATAGAGGTGATGCTAAATGCATATGTTTTAACCTAAAATATTCTTTTTCTTTTCCTTTTAATTAATTTTCTCATGGAATGAAATGCCATTCATAACAGTAATAACAGATTTCAACTCTCATTGTCTAGCACATATATTTAAGTTTCATTCCAGTTGTTCTTTTCAATCTTTTTGAGTAATAACAGCTTTACATCTAGCTTTGCTTCTCATGTTTATGCAAAATATTTCATCATCTTTATTATATAATAAGATGCTATGATATGAAGGCATTTGATACGTCTATTTGGACTGGCAGAGAGTATCTGTTCTTTGTATATTCCATTGTGACTCCTCTTAAATTTACTTCAATATATTATGCAAGATTTGCTTATTGGATATGAGGAAGGCTGTATTGCTTGAGACTGTATGGAAATGTACATTACTGACCACATTCAAAACTGAAGTAATTAAAAAGTTATTTATCCGTAATTACAAAATGAAATTCGTGAGGTGGCATAAGTTTACACATGATGTACGACGAATTCATTCACGAAACATTTTGCTGTTAAATTTGTCCTAGAGATAAAGGAATTTGACTTAAATCGATTGACATTCAGGTGTTTTATGTTTGTTTTGATGACATTTATGCAGATGATACGTGAATGATCGATACATAATCTTTACCATTCACTACATTTGTCTCCCCTTCATCTACCCTTTAAATCAAAAGTAATGTGAAATCTCCGTGCCAACATTCAATCTCCACCCAATCCTATTCTTATTTCCTCATCATCACAGCGGATTTTTTCTCCTACGCCGCTTTCATTTTTTCTCTCAGTACGGAGAGTATCAGATAGAGGGGGATGAGAAAGGGAGCAAAATTTAGAAAATGCATGAGTGTTAGCCCGAGTAAATGTGGAAAAACGTCCTGCCCTCATTATCGCCGTCATATTTCTCTCCTGTGAAGGTGCGGAGGCGTGGGAGGGCAGGTCAAGAGTAGCAGAAAGGAATGCAAAGAGAATGGTAGCGTATACGTGCCTAGGGATTGCAGTCCCACAGGAGCAAGGGATTCATCACTTACCATTAGTGAATCCGAAGTTATTTCAAGAACTATGACTTTTGCCTTCACGTATCAAGAGTCCTAATTGCATCTATATCCATCACATTCTTCGGTGAGATAACTTTGGATTCGTTCAAAAATTTCTTTGAGCCATTTATTTTGCCACGGATTTATATCTCCTACCTTAAACTATGTATGTTTCTTCCGCATAGTAACAAATCGATTTCCATTTGCTCTCCAATTACTAGACCTTCAGATATTTTTATGCATAATCATTAACATCAATTCAAATACTACTCAATGCATCTTCTCAAGAGAGTCATAGCGTTATTTACTTGTTTAAGTTTACATTGCAAGTTGGCCTTCGGGCCAGGTGGCAACGTTTGAGGGAAACATAAAAATGATTCTAAGCCCGGCATTCGCCCAAAGACGGGAAGGAAACCCCTAGTAACCCGTAGGCTATACAATCAAACTACAATATATATATATTATAAGTACATAAAATAAAATCAAAAATCATGAATAAGAATTATCATACATAAATATATATGATATCTGTGAATTAACTAAAATAACACAGTACATGGTAGAATATCCATATAGTCACATACATAATTACATACATCTTGACTGAAGCTTATTTTTGAAACCTTTTACATTTTTAGGCATTGGCAAAAGAAACTCACCAGGTAAAGAGTTCCATTCCCTAATACCCCTATTAATGAAAGAAAATCTCGCTATATCTGTTTTCTGCTTGCGTTCCTTGATTTTAAAACTATGGCTGCCGCGTCCTCTAATCTTTAACCCTCTTGATAATATAATCTGGAAGAACAATCTTTTTTTATTAAATACGCTACATGCTGTAGACAGCTCAAATGTCATTATCTCAGAAAAAAAATACTTGGGAAAGAACGTTTGATAACTAGGATTACTAAGTAACTCTCTATCGTACAAATATTAACAGGGAGGCCCTCTGTCCTTAATAAAGAATTACAAAACGTCTTTTGGAATTGAAAAATTACAATGAAAAATTAGAAAAAAATAGGTAAAGCACTCGGTATCAATGGTGAGCATAAGCACACTCTTTAATAAGTAGTAAATAGTAGGGTAAATTGGCGAATGAACGTTCAGAAAAGTTATTAATCGTAGTTGATAAACTTATGGATCTCTAATTAACATTTGTAATTGAGAAATTTCTACAATAGTTCTTTCTAGAAAATCCAGGAAGAGGAATAAGAATAGTAAATAATGTATATGCAAAAGATTATTCTGATTTTTATAATATTAAATATCATAATAATAATAATTTCATAAGTATCATTGAGCAAGAACAGGCGTACTAGGGATACTGTTTATTCATCGAATGTGGCCTCAAACAAAATTACTCAAATCTTTTCATTTTGTTTGCTACGGTTCGTTATTGCGAATATTTTAGCGGGAATTTCTTTGAAATGTGGCAGCCGCTTTCCAAATGGTAAACAAATCTTGCGAAGGAAAATAAACAGGAACAAGGCATTCAGAGGTTGTTTGGATATGTGAAGATGACTAAATATTTACTTAGATACATAAAATCAGAGTAATAAAATGCGCGATATCTTATCAATGGCGAAAACATATAAATGCGCCAGTTTTCGTTATTCATAACATAATGATTTATCTACCCTTCATTATTTACGCAACATGTGGCAAAGGAGGAAGGCAAACGAAACTGATACGACTTTCACAAGAATTGTGGATAAAATAAAAATTCATATTAACTTTAATGAATGCAGAGAGGTTTCTCTCACACTCGGAAACAGTTATTTTACGAGTCTCTAACAGCAAAATATACATATTCTTGCAAGGTATTTGATTACGTATATATTCCTCCATCTGTAAAAAATTTAAGTAAAATGGGGAAAATTTTGTGTTTTCTCTACTTGGTTTAGTTTCTTATAAGTTACTGTTATCATACTGACCCTCTGTAAAAATTGATTACGTTTATCGTAAGTCAACGGTATACTGTATATGCAATGACTTAATTGATCTGAAAGGTTTCCTAAAGTATTTCCCTCTCATTGTTATCAAACTCTTGTCTAGATATTATTTATCTATGTAATCATGGTATATTTATTATACCTTCCATTAATAGCATGTCGAGCTTTTAATGTTCTTCAAGTGCAAAATTGATAAATAAGGAACGTGTGAATTGTGATGAGGCAGTTAAAAACGCAAATACGTGAGGTTGATTGGAGATGACGAATAAAAATTATAGTAGCATATGGATGATTACCAAAATTTTATCCAGTTTCTATATCGTTGATCATTTTCACATTACCATTTGAAGTTTTATTTTAGTTATGAAATCATTACTTAAAAATGGTTCTTTTAAAAAATCACAATATGAATTTCAATTGAATAAACTATTCTTCAGAATCATAGTCCTACTGCTGGGAAATAACTCTCGAACGAGGATAATTATTCCAGCTTGAAATTGCAAGATGAACTTGTTTATACAAATACATCTTCATGTCGTCTCACTTTCAAATCCCATTCCCATGCGTGTTTTCCCAGTCAATCCATCTTACTTGTGAGTACGCACTGGGAGAAATCTCAAATATATTAGACAACGGCGTAGCAGATTAATAGAAGCAACGGATGTGTATTTTAAGATACCTATCTAAAAGGACTTTAATTTCTCATTCTGTACATTGTAATATGAGCCACAGTGAAGGCATCTCACGCCAGAAGCAATTTAGTATATCCAATATATTCACTTCGATTTCCTTTCTTTGTCAGCTACTCTCCTTCCCTTTTCTGTCTTTCCTTTCTACCAACATTTTTGCATCTTCTTCGTTCTTGAGGACACCTAAGAATGTAAACTGACATCTCCGTCTGTTTCCAGGAATGTTTGGATTTTCGAGGATATTATTGCAATATTATAGCAGTGGCATATTAACTATTAGGGTAAAGTAAATTTTTGGGCTGAAAATCATATTCAGAATATGCAAGACAAACTTCAGTGTAATTTTGAACAGATATTTTACTAAAATAATTTTACTATTGGATTCCTTGATGCGGAAAATACCGAGTATGGTTCTTGCGTTTGTGGTTTTTATTAAATTGACACACCTCACAAATAAAAAATTATATATTCCATAAATCATTCTAGTCACATAATAAATGTGAAAAACGATCCTAATTTTCATACGGTATGGACTAAAATTGGTACATTGTCGTTCAATAAAAGCACATTTAATTAATGATGCTATTTGTGTAACATAAGTTTTATCTAGAAGATGATGATTTAGAATTTAGTATGTATATAGTTTAGTTTAAATTCAATTTGTAACAAAATAGAAGAATGTTTCCTTTTTGTCAAGATCAAAACTTACCAAAATGGATCCGCGTACCCAAAAATACGCCAATTTCTGGAAACAAGGCTTTTTTCCGGAAGTGAACGGTCTGCATTCGGTCTCTCAACAAATCCTTCAAAAAAGAAAAAGGAAATTAAGTTATTTTACACTATTTATTTAAAACGAAAATTTTAACAAGCAATCATGAAACATTATTTCATTCAAATATTCGCAATCGTAATTCATTTAAATTTCACGATAAATTTTGGTTATTTTTTATGTCAACGATAAGAGCTGAGTTTTTCAGAAGTTAACGGTTCGAAATCTCAGTATTTACTTGAGCAAGTGAAAAATTCCGCATAAGTCAAGACAAATAATATTATGAGAATGTTTTGTTATGTTCTGCTGCTAGAGGATTTACCAGATTAGATGTCACTACATAGATATTCGGTTTAATTCTTTTCTCAAATCTATTAAAAACTGTACTGTACTGTATATGATACTTTATATATATATCAGTTGTGAAGTAGTCTGTTTTCAATTCTAATGTTGGTGGGTATTTTCATTGAAAATTTCTATTTAAAAGCCGAACTAAATACGGGTACATATTCCAAATTAGTTAAGCTGTAGATTCTCTGATAATTTGATACATTGTATTCAAATCTCATACTAAAAATTCGATTTTGTATGTGCTAGGTTGCTACACTATGTTAATTTCCTCCCATTTTAGTCATCGTCACAACGCTTTCCATCCTCATTTGACCTTGAATGGAAAGAAGAATAGGATAGGATGGAAATAGAAAGGTAGGAAATTACTTTTCCAGATAAGCAAAGCTTTCATTTCTACTTCAGACGTTTCTCGCTCGTGTGAGTACACGAAGATTAGAAATCCATCGATTTTGGAAGAAGAATAAGTATGTTTAGTTTCTCCTACGGCAGACTACTTTCCAAAAATCCATGCATTTCTAATGTTTGGACATCCGTACCATTTCAAGCAAGAAACGCCTGAAGTGAAAATAAAAGCTTTGCTTAGCTGGAAAGTGGGATTCCCGTACCTTTCTACTTACCCTCGTATCTATGCGAGCACAGACTTGGTGGCATGGCTGTTTTTCAGAGAACAAAGCTGCGGAAGTAATGATAACACTTTCTTCCCTTGAAAGCTGAAAAATCGCGTGATCCAGATGCGCGCGCATTTAGACGCTTTCTTTCTCCCATTTCTGCCTTTCCCGCCTCGCAGTACACGAAGCCACAACGAAAGCATGGAAATGTAGGCCATTATATTTTTGCCTCTGAAATTCGCTGCCCCTTATTTGTGTTTCTGCATTGTAGCGCGAAAAAATTATCCCGGGATTCGTTTCTTTCCCAGCATTTCATTTTTCTCGGTTTCAGTTCTCCTTTCCAAAGCCCAGAGGGGAACAGCACGGATGGGCAACGCACGCCCGCCTAGCGCTCTCTCTTGTTCCGGTGCACGTTCCGAATACTTATACGAGTTTATGTGCATTTGCATACATGAATTTTCTATATATTCATGCACGTGTTTACATAAACGTCGTCTTTGGGAACAATCTATGCTTACATTAACGTTTCTTTCGTGAATACGTACATTAAAGGGTTCATGCTCTTTATATCATATTTTTCATTAAATATTTAACCTAAAACACCATATATTTATAATCTGCACTATGCATCCCTGCAGCTTTGCATCGTTTTGCTGATTCCTTCAAACATTAAGTTATAACTCATTTGTCAGAAAAAGATAAATTTTTACCAGGTAGAGTTACAAAATAGGTACGCAAATCAGAAATTCACTATTCTCATGCTTCTTTACTAAAAAAATAGATGATTTACTTGATTTAACCTTCCGATGCATTATTTCTTAAATATATAACTAAAGGAACGAAATAATATTTCTTTAATGCACTTCGTGTTATGTCCTCTTTCAAAAAGTGTCTTATTAAATCAATTTACTTCAAAAGTCCTAAAAAATCTCTCAATATTTCTTTTTCATACAGCATGAACTAACATTTTATATTAATTTTATGAAAATTTCATCTTTAAATAAATAATCTGAGAAAGCAACTGCCAAATTCGGCGTCTTTTCTTCTCTGATATAATATCATCTGTTATTCATTCTCTTTTATTAGAAATCGATGCTCTGTAAACGAAAATATTATTTTAATTAATAGAAAATCATATTATTTTTAATCCGATCAAAGCCTCTTATGAACCATAAGTTGCGAGAAGGTCCTCTAGCATAAGAACGCAAAATGTAATACATTTTTTAATAAATGGAAACATAGTTGGCTCCGTTTTTATTACTTCATAATTATTTATTTACTCTCCGTTGTAGTAATTTCACTTTAATCTATCAATTATCAGTATACCCAGCCAGTTTAAGCCAGTTTTTTTTGCGTTAGGCAGTTTAAAACAAAGGACCGGATAATTTCTTCGTAATAAAATGTTACTCTTTTTTCTCATAAATTTATCTTTAAAATTAACTTCTGTATTGACGTAAAAGAAGGCATCAAGGAAATGATTATAGTGTTGCTGAGGAAAAGCATTTTGTTTGGAAGGCCTCTTAACTCACATTCGAAGGACAGTACGGTCTTTTATATTACTTCACTCCATTACTACACTACCTTCGTTACACTAGCGGGGAAACTTTAGGAAGATAATCTCAAGAACTATTCGATACCATTACAGTTTCACGTGCGTAAATTCTTCATGGAGCTATTCGTTTCTTATCCAAAGTGATATTTAAGTAAATTATGAATAGCTCCTCGATTTCAGAGTCACACAAGAAACGCAAACCCCATAATCATAGGAGTTTTTCAAATAAAGCCCTCGGAATTTCGTGCAGCGTCGTCGAGAGCTCTCAGGAAACGAGGAAGGCGAGATGAAATTGGACCAAAGCGAGAAAGGAATGAAAGAGTCCGAGAAGGAAAGCGAGCGACGCACTTTTGTCTGCGCGTCGATTTGTTTCGCCGAGTCGGAAAAAGGGCGACCGAGAAAATAAATAATTAACGAAGTCGTCGTCGTTTGAGAGAGGCCAGAGAAAGAAAGTTTCCTCGACAGGCGGCGATTGCTGACAGACTAAGACGTCCAACTTTTTAATTTCACGGTCGATTCCTCGCTAAAGCTAACGTCCAAGGACTCAACTGTCGTAGATGGAGCCATTAAACGACAGTTTATCCATCTCAGAGTGGGAAAGAACTCAGTTTTTCTTTAATAAAGAGTCTGAATTAGAAGAATTACCACCGTACTTTGTGGGTCATTTCAGTGGGATAAATGTAAAAGGAAAATTGCGAGAATAACGCTGCATGGTAAAGTTGTGAGATCTGTTTAGTGTTGTGTTATGAGGTTTGTCTAGATTCAAGTTAATGAAGATATCGTTGAGAGGCATTCTAACTATAAACGTGAGTTTTTTAGTAAGAAGCTTCGTTCCACGCTGTATCTAGGGTAAAATTCTTTTTGGAAGGAATATATAAAAATATCAACATAGATTTCAACTATTTCAATTCACGATATTCCAAAAATAATAAAAAGATGAAATAAGTAAACCCAGCTGTAAAATTATATACTGGATGACAAAAGTTCTTATATAGAACTTATTGAATTCAAATAAACATATCTTCAATACGAGAAATTAATTTTATCCAAAGTTTGCAACGTAGTTAAGGAAATTAGTAACCCTGTTTAATTGTACTCCAGAAGTTTTACTTAAAATGTCAAAAGTCTATCAACAAAGGTAAAAGGATTCGAGGAATTGGAATTAAAGATTATGCAGAATTAAGATTGAGCAAAATGGAGTGAAGTTAGGAGATTTTCCTGAAAAATTCACCATATAATGTCTATCAAGGTAAATTAACTTAATGAACTAACTGAAATGTGAATAGTTTAACTGATCTTTTACTGGGTGTCATATTTCCATGAAAAAACATTCAAGGGAATAGAATTCATCTTCTATTCTATGAAATTATATTTTATTATCTATGAATTATCTATCATTGTAGGCTGAAGGATGCATTTTCAATGAAGAGTTCCTAAATTGAGGTAAAATTGATACTCATGTTTAATAGTCTTAATAAAGAACCAACGGCTTTGACTTAATATAAATATTATTTCCGAAATATTTATTATACTAGCTTTCATTCAATAAGTATTAGAACAGATGTCTTTAAGTAAAAATATTCTATTCAATAGCTTCAGGAAGATGTAATTTGTAGCGAGATCATTTTCTTTTAACCAATGCAAGATCCAAATTAAGGGTTTATAAATGATAGAAAGAAAAAATGCTAAAAATATCTCATTCCAAATAAAGTCGCATTTTGGTTATACGCCCAGCTTCGCTTAAAAAATATTTCCTCAATTACCAGCTTAATTTGCTTTAGATTACTTCGCAAGTGCCAATTTGTAAAAGATGCATACACAGATATATGTCTAAATAAGTTCAGAAGTTGGTTTATCAAGTCCGAAAGAGGTTCTCTCGGGCAGATAAGTGAGGAAAATACTTTTCCGAGCGAGCAAAGCATTAAGAAGCATCACAAAACGTCTTCTGAACCCAGCCTGTCCCACTTCCTACCCTCACCCCATTACTCCCTTATCTTTCATCTCTTTGCAGCAGTCCCTTGTCCTTCTTCCTCGACTCAACCTTTCTCATTTCCGTTCTTCCCGTTATCATCCGCCATTTGTCTTGCCCTCTCTCGGTCATATCATAATGTGTCTCTCTTTATCAGCATCCTAACAGGGCATCCTCATATTATTATTACGCTGCATTACCTTGATTATATCTCATGGTATCTACTTTCTAGGTTTACCTCTTGAAACTGTATATCTTGCTGTATTCCTTCATTGAGATGGTTAGATTAGTTTTCTAGTAATTATTCAAGCTAAAAAAAGGTGAAATAAAAATCATTTTAATATGAATTCCACTACTATGTTATTAATATGTGCTCATATATTTCGAATTTAGTATGAAAATTCTAACATAAGAAAAAAGATATTACAATTCATTGGGAACGTTTCATTACAGAAATAACTCTACCTATGGCTATTACTTTCAATTGGAGCGCATTTTATTACGTAATAAAATATATCAAAATTTAGCAATAATTTATTCTTATTATCCGTGAAACCAAAATATTCTCACCTATTGTGCACTGTAGAGCTTTTAACTCCACAGCTGTAACATGAGTTAAGTAATTACTAGGAAATTTGTGATCTCAATGTGAGGAAAGAAACGCTCCAAAGAAATTATTGAAACAATTTCGACCAAAATAGTATCGGAAGGTTATACTTACTATAAAATAACAGTAGTGCTTGTGCCTTCAGTGAAAGAAACATGAAATTTAAGCAAAAGTAACTTATAAAGTGAAACGTAAAGGAATTATAAAAAATAGTAAATGCAATAAGAAGTTAGTAAAAAATTCATTAAACAAAGTTTTCTGGTAAAAATACGAAAAAAGATAGTTTGCTCAATAACTGAGAAAATATACAAGAATTTAGTCAATCACAACGAACCCAGAATTGAAGGACAAGTTTTTCCTTGAAATATTATATACAAAAATTAGAGATGAAGGGAACAAATGCAGAATTCATTGCGAAGAAGTTATCAGCCATCAACTATTGAGCAAGTTAAAGCCTATCTACCTCGGCCAAATTGACAATGAGCATAAAATAAGGGAAATAAACTTAGAAATACAAGTCAGAACTCATTCAGTCCACAAATTATGCACGATAACAATTATCAATAAAAGCATTTCCCGTGCCATACGCCAGCAGACAACCTTCATGGTATTAATGCCGTCTTATATGGTTGGATCATGGAGTGAATTCTTCATGAATAGAATTTAAATTATTGAGAATTATACTGGATGAGAACATGCTAATGAACGAATTTATGCTGATTTTGGCGAGCAATTATGTTTTAATTTGATATTTTTTTAAAATCTAATATCACTTCCATTGCCTTGATTAAACAAATTTATATAGGTAATTTGCGTAGTAAATAGGACATGATATAGAAATAAGACCAAAAAGAAGAATTGGATTCTTTTTAGATGTAGCTTAAGTCTCATATCGATTGAGTAACGCGATAAATTGTATTACTCCGTCGACGACAGCTTTATTTTCGGAAATACTAAATTTTATAGCGATATCCATATTTCATTTCACCCAAACGGCGACATGAAAAGGGAAGGAGCGTCCGACTGTGTTTGCGGTTCCATCTCCCTCCGAACATCGTCCCGTCTGCTTCATATTTCGCCCCACATTTATATTCACTCACCTGTCGTTCCCCATTCACCCTCCTTATCTCACACCCTAATGACCTTCAACCCCTCCGACTGATCGGCATCGACGACATCGTTCACCACGTCATTAGTGGCACGCTCCTGCATCTCCTCTTTCTCTCTTTGTGCTCTTTCTCTTTGTGCTCTTTCAATCTCTTTTCGCATCATCAATCTCCCGCACATGACCCTGTTGTTTTCCACACATCCGAAAGCTTCCAGTAAAGGAAAAAATGTATCATGTAAACGAAGTAAAAGCTTTCATACGTGCACTCTCTACTCGTTAAAAGTCTATGTAGTGTATGAATTTGCATCTATCGGGTGTTCCGCAATTTCGAAAGAAGAATGCAAATCTTAAGGTTACTGTCACTACAATAACTAACTTACGAACTTATCAATTCATTACACCATATCGAAATTCACCCCATTTATCAATACCTCAAAGACACAGGCTCTTATTATTGAGACATCGTGGCCTATTTTTATTATTTTGATCAAAATTTTAATGGGTTTACACGTTCTACCTACTTCATTGACAGTATAAATTCTACTGATCTATTAGCAATGTTAATATTGAGTTGAGAACCCAAGAAAAGTTCCTGAGCAGCATACACCGGGAAAGCATAAGATCTTTCTGCAATGTTAATATGGTTATGATATCAAAAATATGCTATGTAAACGGGGTTCGTAAGAGCATTGTGATAAATTAATTATAATTAAGAAATTGGAAAAGGAAAATTTCAATTTTGAAAATTAATATATGTACGGATTATTTAAAATCGTACGATATGTCAAAGACCTACCGTAGTATCAAAATCACTGTATGAGAGTTCCGGTTAAAATGCAAAGTAATGTTGGGGCATATTGTCAGAAGAGGCATTTTATTCTCTCAATTGAAGATTTTAAAATCTAGTAGATTTAAATCTTGAAATTTCTAAATTAATCATTATCATAACCCATATGAAATTGTACACTGTAATAGAGCAGGGATTATCAATGTAAGAAATGACTCTTGATGCTACCATTTAGGAAAAATGTATTGAGAAAACAAATTTATGTCGGCATATCACGGATAAATAAGCCATCACAAAAATGATCCAATAAAGATCAATTCAAGATAGCAGTGGTGCATTTGTAAAATATCTGATTTTATGACACAAATAATATAATACTATATAATAATAATACACAGAATAATCTTGTTTCACGCGAGGGGAATTGTGAACGTAAAAAATAGTCCTCCATACATTACCTTTCAAAATGAAAGTGGGGCATTTCATTTTGATTTTCACATCGCATCGATATCAATGAAATGAAAAATTTTGATCCGAAAAATTATTCTAACTAGCCATGGAGAAACTAATGTAGACTCATTTCACATGGAGGTAAATAGGCGTATTTCATCCATGAGATTTTCCTGTCTAACACGAGCTTTTGAGCTTAAATTATATCATTTTACTTTAATTAATCAAGTTTGATAGTCATTCAGAGTGACTGTTGAGTCAGTATAGACTGTGTTAGAGTTTTTGAGGCTTTCGAATCCTCAGAAGATGTGTGCATTATTATAACTTTCATAAGATATTTAAAAAAACTATTTGAGAGATTATTATTTTTTTATTTCCTTAGAATTGTCCTCAATACTGTGAATTTTGAATGAATTTTTAGATATTTAAATGCCCATCATGTAAATATTTAGCTATTATGCTCGTAGCCTTTTGCTTCGAGCATAATAGATTATTAAGCACTACTTTAAATACCGAAACATATCTCATGCTATGCATTCTGACTAAATGTATTCATTTGAGATATTTTCTGATAATTAATTTTACAAAAACTCAAGGGGTTATTTACTAACCATCATCTTCATTTTGGTGGCTTTTCATTTCCTCAATCGATCTTGCGAATCTCTCAGTAAATTTTATATCTGATGATATCGCATCGATTTACAAAAATAATTTATGAGGCTTTAGCGATTTCATGTCTAATTAACGCAATATGCCAATCAGTAAGCCGAGCTCGTGTTACAGTGAATACTAAACCGTTAACAATCAGCATTAGCATAATTCTCTTCTTCCGTGAATATCAAATCGCACTTGATGGGCGTTGCTGTTTATTCGTAACAGCGTTGTACCGTTTCAAGGACGTATGTTTCCGTTGCTATACGGCGGTAATCAATGCATAATTTTCGCGCACTCTTTGAAACTTGACAGAATTAGGTCCAATTATTATTAATCATGATTTTTTGCTCATAAATTATTAATCACGCAAAATATCCAATGTGTTAACAATAGACAGTAATTAATGAGCAAAATGTCCATTTTATTCGAATTCGCGCTCCGTTTTTCCCTAAACGATTGAAATTTAAATATAGTAGAAATGAAAAATATTTTCAATCAAAGAAGCTTTAACTTTGTGGAACTACATCTTAGTAAATGGGTGGGAATAACTGTGCAAAAATTCCACTTGTTAATAATATAGGATAATGGACTCACGTCCGAAACCGGTCGCGATATTAATACTTTTAAACAAGTGGAATTTTTGCACAGTTATTCCCACCCATTTACTTTTTAGTAAAATATATTGCATTATGATGACTTCAGCATATCCTAGCAACTTAGATTTTGAATTTATAATACGTAAATTATAAGGATTTAACTCCTCAAGTCCCGATGAAGTTTATTCGCAGCCGCCGATTACCGGTTACCGTCAATTCCATTCTTAGAAATATAAAGAAATAACTAAATATCTGCTAAAACACTATTAAAGACAAAAATTTCAACATTTATGTAAATTTCAGGTGCAACATGTTTTTTTTTCATGTGAAAAAATATTTACGCTACTTCGAAATAGCATTTACGAACAATTTTTTCTGAGGTTACACTCCAATGAAACAATTTCTTTGCTAAGTTTTGTTTACTCTGAACTAAATAGCATGAGGTTTGTGTTCGTGTTAATGATACGAAGAGCAATTGATGGGAAAAACGGATCATTATATAGGGTTAGTACAGAGTACTAGCAGTTTTAAAAATGATCATGGGTGAAAAAATTCGAAATAAATGTTCTTTAACTTTAAGTTAATATAATATACATGACAAAAATACAAAAAACGCTAATATGCAAAGAAAAACACTTATTCCATGATAAAATTTGTATATTATATAACGCTGTATGAAAATGAAGTTGTTACTTGATGAAGAAATTAAGAATAACGTCGCACGTAAGAGTACATCTGAGGGCGTTGAGGAATTTAGGTAAATGTAAATTCAAAATTTGCATTCGATACTTGTTTATTACTAGAATTACTGTATATACCTGATTCCCTTGCAGTTAAAGATACATAGTATTTTCTCGGTTCATCCAAGCTATTTCTGTTTTAAAATATTATCTTATAAATTTGTAAGCATTGCAAAATTTCCTAGGAGTTATCACGAAGTATTCGAATATAGAATGCGCAGGTGATATTAATTCTGTATTTTTATATCGTAATTCAAAACAACAAATCTTCTTTATGAATGATGATGGTTTTTATCAAGGAGATTTCCATTCAGTTTCATTTGAGAAGTTTTTTGTTTTTTTATATATTATGTTTGCAAATGCACCCCATCATAACCGATGAGTTATGGGGATTGCATATAATATAGGATAAGTATTAAATCAACTACTAGATGACCTCTCGATCGAAGGAATAGGTTACAATGTTTAGTTACTGGAAAGAGAATAGATATATCAATTCTAAATATCACTTCCAATGAAGGATATATAAGAAAGGAATAACTGAGGGATGTTTGCCTGTGCTCTTGTATTTTCAGTGTCAAAGGTATGCCTAAAATGAAAAAACTAATAATACTGATTTTATATCAGGATTGACGATATCAATTTTCATGAAAGCATCTGGAACTGTAAAAGTCAATGGATTTATTTCTTAAGGGAAAGAAGGATCCTCTATAGCTTTAAAGAGAGAGAGATATATATACTTTTCGTCGATACGGGTGAGCGTGCAGACAAACGAACAGGTCTTACGCGTCGACATATACTGCTCGAAGGTATACGAAGGACTGCTTCAGATGAGGAGAAAATTGGTGGTGATGGAAAAATCGAAACAGATGACTGCCGTCGCACGAAACAATGACTTATCCCCTTTCTCTCTCTTAGATTTGCTCGTCTCTGAAGGTTACTTGACTCTATCACCATCACATATCTGTCTCTTTCCATCTGCTACT
This sequence comes from Sympetrum striolatum, assembly GCA_947579665.1. NCBI lineage: Eukaryota > Metazoa > Arthropoda > Insecta > Odonata > Libellulidae > Sympetrum > Sympetrum striolatum. The sequence goes on along the minus strand of OX388341.1, from coordinate 103,075,221 downwards.
CCCTCACCTATCCTTTCGCCCTCTTCATTATTTCCAATTTTATTTATCCTCCGAGACCTCTCGTTCGAGCGCGAGACGGGTCTTTTTTGTTTCCATAACGCGTGGACGGTTCTTATCCGGCCGTGGAAGGGCTGTATCCCTAAGGACTGCTCGTTTCGGTCTGAAAAGAAAAGCAGAGAAAGTTCGCGAATCGTCCCTTTAAAAACCACCGCCCTTTCTCCTTCCCTCTTTTGCGGAACTCTTTTCGTTTTTCATCTCTGTCCTTTGGCTCAGGATCTTCGTGCAATCTTTATCGAACTGTTGGAGAATGAAACCCACCGGTAGATTCATTCCGAGAGGGAGTTTCGATCCTTGTTTCTTGTAGACATATTGAGCCTCCCTGGTCAATTATAGAACCATTAAGCAAAAAAAAATTTCATATATTCTCTCCTATGTATCAATAAAGGCAGTAGTTTTTCGACGCATAACTCGCCAATAATCTTAAAAATGTATGAAATGAATTGTAAAAAATATATTATGCAACGTCAGTTTTAAATTGCTTGAGCTAAGTTATTCATTTAAATTTCGTGTTGTATAATCTCATATCACCTTACACCCTAAGTAATGAATTTTTGTAGTTTGGTAAATTAAACTAGGCTTTTATAAATCAATATGATTATGATATAAAGAAAAGGTTTTAATAGGATATTAAAGCTTGCATTCACTATTTATAACTAAGAGATAATGCGTATATTAACACAGCCAGTGAAAATGGTGGCTAAATTGCTTGTTGATAAGAGATCTCCATTCGGTAAAACAATTAAAGAGAAATACATAATTTTTAATGTAAGCATCTGCAACAATCTGAGTTTGCCAGTGATTTTTTTGTTTTAGAATGCACTATTTTTCTTGGCTTATTTTTCTTATGTTGATGACATTTCACGTTCTCTTCTTTTCCGCCAACTTTATATCCACTAAAGATGTTATCTTTCCATCTAGCCCTTTTTAGTTCCTCCCCCTTGTTCCTCTTCTAGCGACCTTTTTTCCTCCACGCCCAACTCTCTTCTGGGTCGCGCACCATAAAGTAGCTCCGTTAAGGGCGAGTGAGCGTAGGTGATTGGGCAGTTAGTGTGAACTCGGAAGAACTATTGCTCCACAAGAGAGTAATGAACGTAGGGACCACTTGGTCCCCTGGGAGGGAGGGGGTGGGGAGGGAGGGGTGGGAGGGAGGGAGAGGTAGATAAATCGGAAAGGAAGAGATTCTCTGGCTGGAGGAATCGAGGAGGCGGAATCGAACCCTTAAAAAAGATGATGAAGGGAAAGGTATTGCGAAAGAGAAGATGTATAAGAGAGGGAAGTAACGTTAGAGGGGAAGATTACCACAGTTTGCACTTATTAGGCTAGAAGTAAATAGATTAGTAAAGGAAGTAGAAGAATCGAAATATGAGAGAAGAACGCTCAAGAGGGAAAAAATCATGAATTTATTATTCTACATCACTCTCTATTGCCGTTTCCTCATTTTCGTTCATAATTTTTTTCTTTTTACAGGACTTTTTCAGTATCGATTCTTGAAATTCGGATAACTCGTAACTTCATGGAACCACGTATGAAGGAAACCCAACCTTCAAATTCCGCGAACAAAAGCGGCGCGAAAAATGTAGCCTCACGATTAATCAAGAGCACTTCCGGTGAAAGACCTCGTATGAAGAATGAAAATGCCATCCAAAGAGTAATTTCCGTTGCATTTCCGTTCGCAGGAACAGCTGTTTTGCGCAAACGCTTACATCGCTTCCATTTTTGGGAATGAATTCTGCAAAATAAAAAGCTTTTATTCAGAAACTCATAAGCAAATCCTTATACAAAGTTTGGTAAGCTATTTTATCATTTAACACATACGATTCCTTCGATACACTTTGCATTGGCCCTTCTAAGTAATAACATAAGGACATAAAATTCTTAAGAAATCACTATTTTGAAGTTCAAGTGCGCAAACCATATGAGTTTAAATTAATGTTAAAATAGATACTCATTTGAAGAGAATGATATCTAGATTGTTTTTTACTGCAAATTGTTTTTTATCTTATCATTCCTTAATAAATTGATATAATCAAGCGTGACTTCATGAAATGGACATGATATTTTAGAGAAAAGAATTCATCATAAACTTTGTCATCACGGTGACGAAACCGGTCGTGCCTAATAAACCATTTTTGTGGAATTTACAAAGAATTTTTTCTCTAAAAAATTCCTTAATACATATTTTTATTAATTTTCTAACCTCCAATTTTTTCGATACAAAGATTTAAGGGATTAAGTTAATAGAATGCAAATACGCACTCCATTTCTTTCTTTAGTTTACTAAAATTCTCTCAATCAATATCAATGAATTATTACGCACAAATGTACTTCATGTATTGGAGCAGTATTTCTAATAAAATGGTGCAGTTTTGGAACGTGTCTGTCATTGAAAATCTCACCGTAAGGAATCGGTCTTTTAAAAAGGTTTAAAGAATCGAATCCCTAGGAAATTTGAGCTGAATGCGAAAGCGTGGAAGGATGAAAGAGTGGAAATAGATATCTCCCTGGAGAGGAATGGAGTGAATCATCGGTGAAGCCGTCGCGATAGGTGATGGAGATAAAGGGAACTTTATCTGTGTCGGATGAAGGGCGTCCAAAGAAGGGGACGTCGCCCACTTTTCGATTCGGACAATGGGACCAGCCACCCTAGAAGAGTCACGCTGCCCGTCCACGACTTCCCTTCTGACGCCTGTTTTAAAAATTTCTGGACTCTCTTTGTGTTTCCACGTTTATTTCCTTTTACATCGTCAGAGTTTTGTGCTGCCAACACCTCAACTCCAGCGCTTTCCTCCATCTTTAATCCTTGTTCCGATTTCGCCTCGAGCTCCTAAATAAAACCTTCCTCTCCTGCCTCCACCCGCGTCCGTACCTAACCTATCTTAATCTCTGCTTCCCTCTTCTTTTCCAAACCTCTCTTCTTTTCTCTGTTTGTTTTCCTCTCTGATTCTTCTGTTCTTTTTGATCATTCCACTACTCTTTGTATTTCTGATTTACGTTCCGATTTTCACAGGTGTATCATGATATCAATTGCAGACGTTTTTCCTACTAGTTTTTTTATTATAGTATACGAGCTATTGGTTCTGTCGATGCACAGTTTAAGTGTTCACAGTTGTGTCGATGCACAGACGTAAAAAGTGAGATGCAAATTAGTTATTTTACCTTTATCTCTTTCAAAGCAAGCATGTGCATTCAGGAAACAGTTTCAAGGCTTCGAAGCCGTAAGAAATAGAAGGAATACCTTAAGCTCTATCTGGTAAATTCGCATGAAAATATTGCCAATCAATGTACTTATGATTAGATATAACATCAGCGGGTAAAACCAATATCAAATACATTTTGGGAGTGTGATTACTGGGATAGATTTTTCCATAACAAAGGAGTCAAACAAAACAGTAAAGTTAGGCTTTAAACTTAAAATGGCTCCCCGATACTGGAGAGGTTTCCATCAATTAATATTTTTAATTACTTTTATTCAAATAAAAATTCATCACTATTGTGCTATGAAAATATAATTTATCGAAGACTAAAGGATATATATTTTTTATTCAATGAATAATACAGATTTATCTCTGGAGAATTAACCAACAAAGAACTAAATTTGTGAATTATCTGGGAGCCATAAATATATGCTAAAATTAACGTTTTACTTCTGTAATTCAATATTTAATCGTAATTTTAAGAGCATATTTATGAAATCCGAATCTGATGGACCAAAAAATACTTTCATTGATTTAGAATACGAATATTTTAATTTGAATTGTCTGTGAGAAATGAGCCAACTCGATTCAAAAACAGGGGCTTTTAAAAAATATGCGATCTTCAAAGAACGGGAGGCACGTATTCGGTTTATTGCCCTCGGTCAATGGCTCGCATTTCCAGTGGAATAAAAAAGGCAGAGGAAAGAGAATTGATTTATATCCGTACGTAAATATCCAATCTGCCCTCTTGAAGTTACGAGGGCCTCCATTCCAGCCTATCTTGTACACATTTTCTTCATTTAAAAAGTACGTGGAGTGGGGATGGAAAGTGCTTTGCAACCGGTGCGGATATTTGGTTTCGACGGGTGCTGAGAGGCATGCTTTGTCGTCGGAAAAGGAAATATGCGGTGCTTTATTAGTACGGCTGAGAGGAAGAGAATTGGAGAGGAAGAATTGAAGAGAAACGAAAATCCTTGTTCCTTTTTTAATCATTCATTGTCACCGGCTGACAGACCCGTCAGGAATGCCGAGAGAAATGGAAAGTGGGAAGAAGAAATGAATAAAAAATTAAGAAAAACGGTAGAGAGAGTGCGTAGAGAAGTAGCGAAAAGATAAATGATCTTATTCGAAATGGTTAGATACGTCAAAGTTTCCACCTATTTATGATAAATTGAGAGGATGCAATACGTTTTAACCTAGAGAACCAACGTTTTACTTTCTACGTGGGAATTTGAAAAGAGTTTGCACGAAATTAGTGCTCAAAATCACAAACAAATTTGTTTTCAGAAAATATTCCAGCAAACGTTCAAGCTCCAGAAACCACCTTGAAGTATTTGCTTACTAATAAATTTGATATAAATGGATTCCCTCTTTAAGTTCATAGATGTATTCAGTCGATTATCATAATAAGCATGGCTATTATGATCAGGGTTAATTTATTGGGTAAAGTCTTCATAAATTTGTATAAACTCTAAATCTGTTTCCATCCCAATATTCTGTTTCCGATTAATCAAACATTCATATTTTCGTGTAACATATTTAAGATGAGAAATTTTCTGCACCTACTCATATTTAAAATATATCGTGTAAATGTTATCTATATATCGAAATCTAGTTTTATTGCACTAGAATAAAGGGGCAGAGGAATAAAGAAGTAGAAGGGATATGTAAGTTATGGAGAAGTTAAAAAAAGGTCAGTATAAGACAAAGGTAACTAGGGTCGTAATTTTAGGCCCCGCAGCTACCACAATGCGAAGAGGTTCCCGTGATGTAGGGTCTCCATATGTTATCCATAAGGGACCGACGCAATGTTTGCTATGGGGATGCAGATTAGCCTTTATGTGCCCAGATTTACTGTTACGTCACTAGATATAACATAATACTAGAGAGAGTGTAGACATAAAGTACGCATAAATATGCTATTCCTAGATTTTCAGGATTTCAAATACGTGTTGTTTTCTTCAAAATTTTAATTCCGTTTTACAAGCCTTATCATTCAATACATAGCAGTTTGCTCATCGAACAAGAAAGATAGATTTTAACTCAGGTGATACTAATGTTCCAAACAAGGCCATTGAAAATTCCCAAATAAAAAGGTAAAAGCAAATCTAATGATTGTTTGTTTCTTTTTGCCACATGGCAAACGTATCGAAGTAAAATTTGCAAAACAAAATTATTTTTAATCCTATAGTTCTTCTAATATTATTCTTTGCGTTGTATGGATAAATAGTAGAAAATGCTATTTTTAAATCCACTAAAGAATTGCTATTTAGTCTCCATTTCTAACTTTATCTCCATGAATAAAATACCATTTTCTGACTTATAAATTTGTCTTTCTTTAATTTGATTTTTAGGTCACTACCAATTAATAATATTAACGTGTGTTCCTGGTTTAATACGCGTTAATGTTATATTTTATTGACAGTAAAAGCATCTTTGTATTAAATCATTTCAGCTGTGTTTATTCACAAGCATAGATTAGCTGCCTCAACATCGCGTTTATACTTTTAACACATGAATAGTAAACAATATCTTTCAGCTTTCTCCTTTATTCTTTTCTTTCCCTAATTACCCATTTGCATTACATATCAATAATGTTGAACAAATATCCTGCTACATTTTTATGTGTGATGATTTAAACAAGCTCTTTGGGTAAAAATGAGCGATTAGATATTTCTGTCCTTATTTTCACAATGGTTATATAAGAAATCATGAATTAAGATATTAATAGACGGTAACTTATTACATGTTTACTTGGTGACTTTATTACATCCTTCCATTGGATTTTAAAGCCAGCCTTTCATTCATCCTTTCCTCTTAGCTATCCTATTATTTATATGATTCCCTTAATAGTCACAGATGTTTTCTTGAGGTTCCGACAGGTGAGCAATGTTTAGAATGGGATCTTCTTTTGGCTCTTGAGAGTATCTCGGATTGATAAACAACCCTTCGATCCCAAAATATTCCTGCACAGAATTCAATCATTTTATAACTTCCTTCAACGTCCATTGTGTTCATTTTATTCTGACATTTTTTGGCTTCACTCCTAAACCATTGTAAATAGATTTATTTTCGTCCAATTCAAGCATTAAAAGATTAATTTCAATCAGTCATTGACACTTTAGTTTATCCAAAGGAGTGTTATGCAATTCCGCCTCATTCTCTAAGATATCTTATTGCAATTTATTTTTCGAATATATTAATTTAGTCCAAAGGAAGATTGACATTAGCTTTAATATCTTCTCTTCCGCGTTTTCAGAAGGCCAAACGAATGAAACTTTTAATTTGATTTTGTGAAAATTATGTATATCAGAGTATTAAAATATTTAATAGTCGATTATAGATTCTCTATAATACATAGGTCAAAATATCTACTTTATCTCATAGGTCCCTAATTAATCCTACTTATGTTTTTATTATAGCCTATCAGATTTAAAAAAAAACTAAGAACTTAAGATTAAGGCCCAACGCACGAACCATGTTAATTTGTACTATTTAAACTAAGTGATTATAAGTTGTCGATCTCTTGCATCAGTAAGCTTACATGTGAACTTGATTCTAAGTAACCACCAGTTTACTTAATAACCACATCTGCGTATATATAAGGCTGGATTTAAAGATCATCATAAATTCTCTTATCCTAATTTTCTCAAATATTAAATACATATATAATTCCTAGTAAATATATGTTGATTATTATCTTGAATATACAAAATAATCTAGTTAAGATCAATTTGAATCCAAATTCGTGTTAAATCTAGAGGTTTTGTTGGTTTGTACTCAATTGTCTTTATCAGATTCATCATAATTTTCGTCTGCCTTCAAATTCTAACTAAATAACGAAAGTTAGTTGCATATAAAGTCTTTCCATCTGTAGCTACTTTGTAAATTGAATGAGTAAAATGAGAGAAATGAGGCAGGGAGAGGAGTGAGGTAGTTTTGCTATGACTTCCCTCACTCACTATTGGAAACAGTTATTAAAAATTAAGCCAAATGATCGAATGCATAATAAATTTGTATCGCTTTAACTAAGGAGTGAAGAAGAAGAATGCCTAATGCCTAATGAAATGCATAAAATGCCACTCATACTCAGTAATTTTCATATTATCACATCCATGAGCAATTCTAAGACAACATCGATGACGAAAGATGTTCGCACATATATTCTATTCAGTATCAAATGGAAAATAAAAAACTACATTTAATCAATACGTGAAACAGGAATAAAAGAAACGCTAAACTTGGATTTCAATAGATTCCTTTATCATTATCGGTAATATAGAAAGTTATAAGTATAAATCACACTTTCATTTTGATTATTTTTTCTGAAAATCGTGATATTAAATAAAAATTACAAGAAAATAAATAGGAATTATATTTCCACATTTTCATGTTTTTTATGCCACCACATACATCTTAAAGAGATCGTTAGTTGTAAGCGGTAATTTTACTGCCAATTTTGTGACAAAACGGATGCTACTCATTGAAACTAAATGCATGTCTTTAATAGTAAGTGTGTCACTGAATCTCATTGAGGAGAGAAATCACCGTTTTCGTTAGCATCTATTAAAAACGCTGACCGAAGTGAGGTCCTCTATTTATGTATCAAGAAAGTGTATTCGAACGGATGTTTCACGGCCACAACATCTAAACACTGTGATCAGTACTAAGGCATGCAAATAAACATCCGGTTTTCCTCCTATAATAAGCACACCGTGGTATAGAACGCATATGCCACGGGCAACTTGAGATGGTTGGAGGAATTCCGAAAGTGAGATCAAGCAGTGTGTCGACAAAGATGGGATAACATTTACACTTATCTTCGAGGAGGAACGTATGTAAATGAGATATACACGAAACAAGCAGTTGGAATCAACAGTGATGAAATGCAATTATTAATCTTATTAATTATTTCTGTCATTTAAAATTAATCTTAAATTTGAATGAGAAAATTGAAAAAAAAGCTTGAAAACTCTCCGCAAACCACCGAATCATATCTCAGATCTACTATGCACTCCTTAGATGTGACCATCACATGAAAAACCGTACGTTACTTTTCAAAGCTTTTATATTTTCTGTGATTACACCTTAGTTACAATTCGTATTATTTTTCTTTATTTCTACCCTCTTAGTGACAAACCGGCTTAAGCTCTTCAGAGGTTTATAATGCCCAAATGAAATTAGTATAAATATCCCAAGAGAATTTCTCACTGTTATAAATAAATACGTGGTATCTATAACCTCTTACAACTATAGAGAAATAGTTATCAGTCTTGATGATCATCCAAATTAAATATTCACAATTAATTTCTAATGAAGCATATAATTTCCAAAATAATCGAAATCAAAGCCAGCAAAATTTACTACCATCAGAACTAAATTCTTTCTTGCTACATCTGAGAGTGAATTACATATCTGCCTCCAATTCCTTAAAATTAAAATCACCATTTATCTTTCTAAAAGTGGCTCCTAGGTATAAACTAAATTTTAAACACATGATAATTATTGATTCTAAATCATGCAAATATTTTATGTATTTGAAACCACAGACACGTGTAATTCCTGTGATGAGAATACTTTCTTCTAAGTTTTCTTTTAGTCTCTTCTTTTCGATCTTCACAAATTCCCGAATTCGAAAAAAATAATGTAGATTTCTGTTTATTGTTTAAGTTTGTAAGAGCAAAACACAAAACTTGATACGGAATTATTGCTGAGAAATGGTGATCTTGCCCATCTTCCTCTACGTGATGCGTAAACCTCTTACGTAGGATCACTCGCTGAATGATTTTAGAGGCACGCACTTTTCCCAGCTCAGGAATGAAAAAAGGAAGATCTTTGTTTGTGGAAGCGTCGTATTATCCCTCAAAATCGGATATACTTAAGCAGCTCTTCTACGCATTCTCTCATTATCCTCTCACTAATTCTTCTTATCTCTCCATTCCTATTCCATTCTACATCTTTTCCCCTGTATTCCCTTCCTTTTCCCTAATCTTCTCAATTCATTTTATTTTCTGTAAGTTGGCATATTTGTAAGGGCGTACCATCTTTTCTCATGTTACTTAAAGTGCTCTCTATTTAGCCTTGGTTCACTTTTCCTCATCTCCGATAACACCGTCTTCTCAACTCTTTTTTTGAGTGATTCTAATATACATTTTTTCCATGTACTCTGCTGTTAAACTTTCAGTAGTAATCAATCGAAGGATTGATGGTGGAATCAAAATCCTGCTCATCTGCATTTAGTGAACTATCGATTCCTTTCTCTGTTCTAATAGTTGAGTTCTATCGACAAATTGGCAAGCATTAATTTATTCTCAACCGTCAGATTGTTTTTCTTTTAATAGCATATCATTGTATATAGGATAATTCTTTTTCGTCGGATTTTCAATTCATCGAAAATCGCAATAAAATTGCCTCATAATTATTTTTTACTCAAGATACGTTATCTACATATAAATTAATAAACTGCAAGTCGCCTTTGGCGTGAAGCTTCGAGGGGGTGTAAACAGCAAGTGTTTGAACTATCACTCTGCTCTGATAATGCAACATACTTGTCGTTTACTAACCATATATTGTAAAATATCAAAAGCAATTCCTAACAGAAATAGATACTGAAGGTGACAAACCCCTTCAATGTGGTATACCATAAAGATTCGTGCTGATCACATAAAAAAGATGAACATCAAAGTCCACTGCAGCCAGACGCCACATTATATCACGTAATGTATTTTTTTCGAATTAGAGCTAATTAGTTGAAGACAATGGGTTCCAGCCCGTGGAATAGTGCGAGATAACATTGCCGATACTTCTTATTGTTATCAGTTTCTCCTTTTCTGAGAATTACATATTAGCTGTACTTATTACTCCATCTTCGAGTTTATTTTTGGAAATGGTAAACATATTTCGAATAAACATTACCCTAGGGAAATTTAAAAGATACATTCGACGTGAATTCCATAAAAATTGTAATTAATGTTTTCATTTTCGTTAAAAATGTAAAACTTTTGAGTATATTATCGTCAGACAGCGATTTTTGCTCTTATGTATCCAATAATATTAACCTCTTTAAAGAATTTACTCTCTCATTATTTGCTACAAAACTTTTTACATCACACTTTCAGTTCAAGACACAGATAAATTAATGTAGTAGATAATAACACATATTGATTAATAAGCAATTCTTTCAGATGGGTTTGCTATTGAATACAAATAATGTGTCGCTCTTGCCAATATTCTGCTTGTTCATTTATCATCATGTCCTTTACTATCCTCTCCACCATCTCTAATACTACCCTTCGCCTCCTCTCGGTCCCTAACCGTATCTCTTCCTGCCTCTCCTCCCTTCTCTCTCCTTATCTTCCTCTCCTCTAATTTCCTTCCCCCTTCTAACTTTGGTCGTCCCAACCGAAAAGGTTGATGACGAAAAGTAATTAGAGTTTCAATAACCGTCCTTCACCATGGCAAACCTCCTTGATTTTCAGTATGCGTCCAATATGCTCTGACTCTGTACTTGGTTAAAATGACAAGATTCATCCAACTTAAAACGATTATTGTGGAAATAATTACTTTTGTAAACATCAGATGGAATTTTAATCGGTGTAACAATAAAAATCATATGCATCGATGGCTGCTTCAAATCAATCCCAAATGTGATAGGTTTGTAAAGATTACGCATCAGGTATATCAAATTCCTCAGGATAATTACCATAAACATCTTCCTTAATATATCTTCTAGGGATTCCTTTGGCTTATTCAAGTGTTAAACCTCTTGAATAGTGGATCATCGCAAATGTCTTTTAGAATTAATAATATTAATAGAATTGCGTAACAGTATTTCATTCATAAGTACCTACTTCAACCCTCTGTATTTCATCTCGCCGGCCTTCATCCCATCTCAAATATCCTCTTGAAATTTTATTCTATTGAATGATAAGTTGTTCTATCAGGTTTCTACGTTTAATTAAAATCCAGATTTATGTAATTGTATAAGTTACGTGCATTTAATGTCTATGTGTTTTATTTGCAGACATTTCTCAGTGAATACTTTTTCTCTCTGTCATTCCAATTCCAAAATGATAACATAATTAGTATTTTACCCCTTCATTTCATATTACGCCATAGATCGAATTGAATCTTTCGAAAAGAGAAAAATACTAATGCAGCAAAAATTTGAATTATTCTTAAAAGTCATGAGTGCATCAAACGCCGCTTCGAAATGAATTAATTATAATATTTTGACAATTGTTTCTATTGAAAATTCTTCTTTCAAATTTAGTGTGATTTTGCGTTTTCTCTTCTTTTCTTAAATATGATTAATCTTTCTTTCATTTCAAATTACGGTTTCAATTAAATTATACATAACTCTATTTATTACAGCTTTTCCCTCCTTTTAGTTTCGAATTTACTCAAAAATTGTTAATATTATATCATCGTTTTTGGTCAATTTTATATGTGTCATATAAACTCTCACTCTCAAACTAAACAGTCACTCTCCAAGATGTGATGTTCACATTGTTCTCGAACGATTTTTTGGTTGCTATGACGGCTCTAAATATTTAATGATCTAAATTCTTAGCTCACTTGTTGCTGATTTCCTTTTTTTCATTGAGATCTATTTAATCCTGACCATTCCATAAAATATTATTGAAGTTTCATATTCCAGTAGATCAGCAATATTAAGTGAGGTAGCTAAATATTTTTGCGATAATTTGCCTTCCCTGAGGATTCCTGATTCTTATTCATGGACCTGCTGCACTCCCCTCTACGGCCAGTTTCTCTGAACTCAGACAAAGTTTGCGGAACTTAATCGGTAGTCTCCATAGCTCGTCCGAGGAAAACAGGGAGCTTAAATTTTGTCCTTTCTGGGAAATAACTCGTTTAAAAGGATTTAAATTTACTCATATTCCAGAATGTAGCTTGCAAGGTATATAAGTAAATTTAATACCTCTTAAAAGAGTCTTTTCCTCGAAAAGGACAATGGAACGCACAAACCTAGGACCATGGTAACAAATTGTTGCGGAATTATCATTTAGGGTACTATTTTTCTTGACCAAAATAAATATCATCAACATAATTACCGAGGTAAATATCTTTCTATATTGTTTAGGCAAAAATTCAAATTTTTACTCAAATTACTGGTACGAATGGCAAACTTATGTGGAAAAGAGTTTGAATTGTTGAAAATTGTTTTTTACAAGTACCTAAACTGAATTCCAGTTCAGATTTTTTTAATTCAATTCAAATATTTTATTTACCACACGAAATTATATTAGGTACTATAAACGTTTTGATATTGATATGCAAATCTGTCTCTCATTCATTGCCAATATAAAATTTAAATCACATATAAAAACTCAATGAAATTTGACTTCTCATAAATACATAAACTTCAGAGATATCAGTTACACAGATACGTAACAGAAAATTTCCTTTCTCATTTTGCAGTTTGTTCGAGTTTAGACTAATGGAGAGACTTGTACACCTTGCAAGCATAATAAATGAAGGATAAGTAAGTGTGACTGAAAAGTTAATGCTCTATAGGGTTCTACTAAATTTGTTGCAGTTTGGGACCGTATGAGTTGGGACGAAGCATAACCTTAACCAATGGTCATAATGCAAAAGACGATAGCAATAGACCATGATCACTACTCCAACTCAGCCTTGTAACCAGGGTTAGGCAAATGTTATGCAAAGTACACCAGTTACTACTGGTGAATGAGTACTTACTGGATAGCCATGAAGTAATTTCTAGAATGTGTAGCCTACGAGGAGAGGTGTAGTGTTTATTGCGTGTTTAACTTCACTTAAAAAATGTGAACTGGGAATAACTCTTCTCTAGGTGAAAATGGAGTGTTGGAAGGTGGTTGTAAGTAATGCAGTTTAAGGGTTAATGCAGAAGAGGTGGAAATGCAACATATGATCTCGTCTTTGTATATTTTACCATCGTTATGCTGCTTCACGTCATTTTATTACAAACTTATACCATTTCTCTCGACTATGTTATGCGATATGACCTTGGGTATTTCTAAAAACCTATATATTTTGTCATTAAACCTACCTAAGAATGATGTCAAGAGGGCAGAGTAGCCTAAATCTTTGGGTTAAATTAAATAATGTCTAAAATGCGTTTTCTTTGAGATGATATCTTGGCCCAGGAGAATTTCGAATCGGTTGAATTAGATAAAATTAGCTATAAATGAGTCAATTTAATTATGAAAAGGTAAACTCTAAGTAGTGAAAAAGGAAGGATATTACTTTATAGTTGGCGGGCATGTATTTTGACGGAGGGGATTATTTATAAAAGGATATTGGGTAGCATGCTGGAAACAAAACAAGACTTGCTGTCTCTAAGGGTCAAAGTAAACATTTGAAGATAAAACATTGGTATTCCCACTATAAACCGAAATGTTAATTTATCTATCGCAAAAATAAAATACATATTTAATTTTATACATGGTGAATAAATTTTTTGATAAAGATAGATATTTTTCCCTCACTAGGGAAGGATGAATATTTTTACTTTTCTAACTGCCATATTGATGGAGCGGACCAGTCTATATACTCTCGCTGATCATAAAATGCTATCGATGAGGAAAACATCGATACTATCGCCGTCGGAGACTGAGACTGGGTTTTCCTTCGGAGGAGGAAAAATGAATTTACCGAGCGATGGAAGACAGTAAATGTGTTTAAGTAATGGAGTTAATCGAGGGAAGAGAAATTTTAAAATTCGAGATAGTGGTAAACACTTGTTTGAAATATCAGCCATTTATTATCTTATTTTACCATAATAAATGAATTAATGAATAAGTTGAATAAGGCCCTTTACTAATCTGAAATAAGTCTTTCCTATGAAATGCATGTATTTCGTGAATTGCATAGCCATAGATGAAAATAGTAAATAGGCATTAGCGTTTGTATCTTTAAAGTTTTCTACATAATATTTTAATTGTGAGTTACCCATTTCATGATCATTGTAGAGGTATTGCTCTTAGGATTAAATGGATCATTTTTAAATAGTATTCATATTAGTATTTAATTTTCCAACTATGACTTCAAAAGCATTTACGCTGAATTTTCAAATACTTGAAAAAAAGCGGGAATTAAATCAAAACGAATATTATTCCTGTACTTTAGGGTTGCCAGAAGTAATCTGAAGAAACTTGTAACCCGGCTATTTTGGTTGAAATATTGGCAAAGTGTCACGAGGGAAAAAAAAATTTAGTAGGAAACTAATAGTCAAGCTATGTATTTATTGGGTGGAGGTCACTTTATTATATATACCTTTATATAAATGAAATGCAGTACTAACGATTACTGCCAAAACAAAGCATTCACTATCATTTATTAAGATGAAATTCTTACTCATGATATCAACTAAGAGCTGTAAAATTACTATGCTAAGCAGATAGGAAACATTTCTAAGATACAAAGCTATAAGGCAACTTATTACTCCACCAATAATTTATAAGCGTTCACCCCCCTGTTATGCGTTGTGATTTGACAAAAGAGTCGTGAAAAACATCTCGTATCATTTATTTCCATACAAAAGACATAAAATCACAGCAATCTTTTACAAGAAAATATACATTCGCACATAAGTAATGTATTCTAACACATGTATGGATGGATACTTTCAAGGAAAGAAAATGATAATCTTAAAGTGGCCAAATACGGTGAGGAAAATGTGAGCGAAGTCAAACTGATCATATTCTACCTAATCAATTGATTCTAATGTGCACGTTCTTTTTTTATATTTGTATATATGATTATTAAAGTAGTTAAAATATTTTTGGGAAATGGAAATAGGATCACTTTTTTACGACGAGTCGAAATCAGAGGGTAAACTATGGTATTATGGTAGCATAAGTAGGTATAACAATTATTTCAAATATAATTATAAATATACTTCGCTCCTATTTGATCAGCTACTGGACTACTTTTGTCGTTAGAGAATCCAATATTTTGTTAATAAGCACTGCAAAAAATATCTTCATCTTTTAAATGCTCACTCCTGTTTTTTTCTTCATCACCTTAGGCATATTTCTACAGCTTAAATTTGCTTCTTTCAGCTAGGTTTTCATGAATAGAACTTATTTTCTTAAGAATGTAGAAATAGTGATCCACAAATGCAGTGCTCTAGTTTAGGACATATTTTCAATAAATGCGTGAAAACAATACAGCTAAAAGTAGCACATTTCGCTTTACTCCTCGAGGATGGAAAAAAGATTCCAAGCGACGTTTTACTTTAATGACTTCATCAGTAAGCGTATCTTTTTATGATTCCTTTCTCGCTTAAGTACCTTCTCGTAATCATTTCTCTCTCCCTTTCATCTCTTTTCTCTTAGATACACACTTCCTCTTTCTTTCTCCTTCCACGTGTAGCTGCGATATTCCCCTCACGTACCGTGTCCTCTTTGGAATATTCTTGCTCTTTCTTTTTCACACCTCCTTCTACATGCCCCCCTTCCTCGGGACCATGGAGAGAGTCGAAACGGCAAGAGAGAGGAATAAGGAATGTCTTACCCTTACCATAGCTCACCTCTTCCCACCAGAAAATTTTCCTCGAAACCTTCTCCCCTCCTCTAACTCACCCTCCCTTCGACGAAACCCTCTCTATCCCCTTTTCATTCTCCTTCGCCAATCCCCTGCCGCCGGTTTCCTCGGGGAAAAATCCGATTCTTAATCCGCGGGACATTCGCGGCTTCGCTCTGCATAAAGAAAAAGCCCTTTACCGCCGAAATACGAACGTCTCCCGGATCGTTCGCTACGTGGGCCCGACAAAAGGAGACGTATGAGTACAAGAGAGAGAGGAATGCAGGAAGAGTCCACAAGAAGGGGGACCTCTCCTAAAAAAGAAAAGCTTCCGGAACGAGATTCGACGCGAGGAAGAGAAAGCGAAGAAAAGAAACAGTCTGTAGAGAAAAGCGATTACAAAAGGAGAGAGTCGAGGGCCGAAATAGAGGAATCAGAAGGCGTAGCGTTAAGGAAAGAAAAAAAGCGAGGGCTATATAAGTCGCACGTGAAGAATTGGTTTAGAACGGCAAAGAAGGTAAGTTAACGGTGAGGGAAGATGAGGAAAAGAGAGAGATAGTCGTGTAGGAGGAAGCGGAAGGTGGTATGGTGTGCATCTTCCCCTTTCACCGGAAGATGCCGCCATGTTGAGAGGGGGGAGATAAGAAGAGTACGGCGAATGCTCCTCTTCAGTCTCTTTTTATGCCCACGGTTGTCCTGGGGGATGAAGATGGGTGAAGGGGGATGAAGAGGATTCGCGACGAAAGGAGAAGTGGAGGGGAATTGATCATTTTTTCAGAGAAATAAGGTTGAGTTATTCGATATATCGATGTAGTTTTTGTTCGATAGATTCCACCCTCTGATCGATATCTAACCAGAAAAAAGTACGAGGACAGGGGCTTGGGGAAGTAATCTCGACGTCGTAATTGGCGGCTAATTACGCTCGGTAAGGAATTCTTAAGGTTTTTTTTTTGGCGCAGTGGTTTCGAGAGCAAAGGAGGTTCTGAATGAACTTTCTCTCTTTGAGTCGAAGCAGGCGGTTGGAAATATTCCCCGATCTCTCCATTGCACGAGAATTCAAGAAGCTCGGAGTGAAAGGTCGGAGTTTCCGACCTAAAATGTTTGGGTCTGACCTTCCGAAGCTCGCGTAGTAAAGAGACGTAATGAGATTCATTTGGTAAAAATTAGCATGAAGCTGAGGATTTTGTAAATTCTACCACTCATAGTCCCGATATTTTTTATCCTGAAGCTAATATACATTAATATGATAATTATGATTTTATGAATATTTCTCTGATCGATTCAATGATTCATAGAAATCCAATAGTTTTAAAACCTCAAGAAAGAGAAAAACGTTTACTACTAAAAATGTAGAAATACGAAAAAATAATATCACGAAATAAATATTTAATGTTATTAAGCGTCCTATAATATTTTGTATAAATACTTTGAGATATTATTTCACTACAGTTGTTGATAACTACTGAGATGATAAGCAGAACTAAAGTGGTTCAAATTTTCAGCCATAGAATCACGAAACCAACCGCCTAATTTGTTCCCTCGATGTGCTCAAAGGGAGAGAAAAAGATCTTATAAAATGACCAGCTGAATAGAACGCTCAGTTCAGAACTCGATTGGCATCAAAAACTACGACCCAACGGATCGGTACTTTAATTTCCTTGGAAACCACTTGGAACTCCTATACATGGGAGGGTGATTGATGTCCCGTCGTAAATGGATTCGAAGCATCTGACCTCATAACCACGGCTATGCAAAACAAAACAACCGCGTTTTTCCTACCCTTTATTCCGCGACCGCCAGTTATCTGCGGGCAAGGCGAAAGGAATAAACCCTCGAGAGAGAGAGAGGCTCATGCGATGCAGGGCAAAGGGGTGCAGTAGGGTAAGATTTATATTCCTGATAGGAGACGTCACTCTCGTCCCCACAGTACCCTATATCATCACGCTCCCTCTCCCTTAACTGACCTGGAATTACTCATCCTCCGTCCTTCTGCTTACGCGTTACATCGTAGTGCTTTTCCGATAATAGAGAACTCTTACTCGAATCTATCCGACTGTGATTGTCCCATTACATTACTCCACGACTATTTTATCTCTCCTTCCTTTCTATCACGATGTCCCGTTTATCTCGTTCTAGCAACTATCAAGGCTACCTTGACGACCTTTCCTCGTCATCCTAATGGTTTTCATGCTGGATAAAAATTTCTCGACGTTTGAATCTTGGCTATTACTTTTTAATACCCATAATTGCAGTTAATTAATGGGATTGATGTGATACTAATTATATCCACCTTCCAAAGAATTATAGTAGCTATCATGAGACTCCTATTTATTAATTACATATCTCTTTTCTTTTGCCACACGCTATGTTTGAATAATTTTCATGGCCTTATTTTTACAGAAAATATGACCATTACTAACAAAACTGATTTTCTGAAGGCTATCCTAACCTTCTCGCTGTCATCTGTTGAGGGTGTTCTAAAAAGAGTAATAAGTTTGAGAGTGTGATGTTTTCTAATTTTGTTGAACACTTTTACAATGGATTCTTCTTTCACGGGAAGGTAATATTTTCATCTTAGATATGTTTATGAGATGTAAGCGATGATTGGTCCCTGAAAACCATTCATTTGCTTTTATTTTAATCCTAAATTAGATGAAATTACTGAGGCAGAGGTGCATCATACCACTTTAACACTGAACTGCTTAGAATGAAAAAATATTTTATATCCTTAAAACACTTTTATGAGGATTTTTTATTTTATATTCTCCATTCCGATAGTAAGCTTATGATGATGTACGCTGTTCTCTTTTCCTCGTAGCACACAAGGTCTTCCTCGGTCTTGCCTTTAATACCGCTACATTAAACCTCGCCATCACGCCTAGATTCTTCCGCAAATTTTTGCGCATCTTAATATCATCAAATATTTACGCGGAGAATATGGTGGTTCTCTCTCTGTGTAAATCTTCTCCCCTTTTTTCGCTATTATTCCCTCTTCCTCTTCCATTTTGGCAAGATGGAGGTGGGCAGAGTGAAGGAGGTTGTTTTAAAAGATAGACTCGACGTATAAGCTCGCCCTCCCTTTAAAGAAACGAGGCTTGATGAGGCAGAGGCCTAAGGGAAGCACACGAAGGTCCCCTCGCGCTGCGTCTCTTTCACCCGACTTATCTGCGTTCTCCATCGACCTTCTCTAACCCTATTTCGCCCGCTTTCTTTCTACTCCTTCCTTGTGATCTCCCTGAGAAAAGAATGTTCTCGTGGTCGCTGTCCATGTTACCCCCCGGCGAGGGAGAGAGGAAAAAGTCCTCAAAACTGCCGCTAAACCGCCGAGTTGAAGGCCGCGCTACGGACCCAGAGTTGGAATTCGGATCAAAAAGGAATGGAGGGGAAAAATTAAAAGAATGCCCTCCCACGAGCTGCTGGTAATATTTAGGAGCTCCTTTATCATCTCGGAGTGCCGGATTATTCTCGGAATTCCCTTTTTTCGTCCGAAATGAGGAGGGGAGAGAGATGTTTATGTTTGTCTGGAACTTTGCGACTTGGAGAAGGGAAAAGGAACTCGTGACGTGATACAGTTGGGCCGTTTTACAACTTCTGCTCCGTAGTCTTTGTTTGGGATTAATTATAAAAATTGTGCTCTTGGGAATCGGGTTGGGAAAAAATTTGCACATGCACGTTGGAAAGTGTGTCAACGAATCTACTTCCCTGGATTTGGATAGACTTCTGTTCTAACTCCTTTCATCTTTCGTCTTGAATGCAAAGTAAAAGTTTACATTAGCTCATGTTTCCATTAGATGAACCATCTAGAAGGTCTTTTCCTGATATAAAATTTATTCTATCGTGATATGGTTCGGGGAAATAATTCATTTCATTGAGGAGATGTTTTCCGTTCTTTTACTGAGCAATTAACCCATCAACATATCTGCTATAGATCGATTGAAATATTTAATATTCAATTACCTAGTTGGAAATGAAAGAGTGATAAATTATCACCATTCTTTTTCAAGAAACAACCTACTTAACTTCTATCAGACGGCAAGTAAGAACGATTAATGAAGATTCCCTCATTTCGATAAGTACTATACAGCTATCAAATTTTGTGAATAATGGATTTAGCCTGTAATCCTCTTGAAAGACAAAAGATATAGAAAGAAATTATGAATATTTTGTTTATAACCACTTATTTTTTTACCTACTGGACTTTAGAAAAGGAAAAGGGCGAATTTATTATCTAGTGAATTTTTTGCTCACTTTCTTCGTATTTGATTTTCAATAATTAATTGAACATACATTTTTTAATGAAGTGGTAATTTACAAAATTTTTCAGCAATGGCAATTTAAACGAATTCTCAGGAAGAAAGGACGAAACCCACTGGGAAAATTGCAACACAGGAATTAACAATTCATGGATTGAAACAGATCATTTGAAGTCAAACCAAGACGTAAATATGTACGAAGAATTACTTTTACAATACGTTTAAAAAATAAGAATGATGGAAGACAATAGCGTAATAGGTGGAGAGTCTTAGTCAAATTAGAAATTTCAGATAAGTCCACAGTGTGCGTAATATAAAGTTACAGTAGAAACAATAATGTACTGTATGCAATATATTCCGCAAACAGTAGTCACCAAGTAGATGACATTTTCTTCCAAAGTTTAACCTTTACAGACATGGTAAATAATAGAAGTTACAGCTTAAAATTCACAATAAAATTCACAGTCTCAGGCGTTGTTTTGTGGAAATCCATCTCGTAGAAATGAGGAAGGCTTGTACTTTTTCCACAGGTTTATTTTAAAAACACGACCAGGTTTCAACGAGTAATCGCCATCATCAGGTGAAAAGCAATAACCGTAACCATATATATATACAAAGGGAAGACTAGCGGAAAAACCATGAAATAGGAAAGGTGAACAAAGGAAGGGGAAGGGAGGTGGAGACATTAAGGGTAAGAACTTGGAAGTGCAGGTAGAGGAACCGTATCTGTGGGTGGTAGGATGCATTGAATCAGTGGAGAGTGGGAAGGGAACAGGTGCTCATTGACAACAGAAAATTTCGCGGAATTGATATGAGAAAGTATTTCGAATTGTTCCAGGAAATTGAGTCTCTGGCCTCTGTTGGAGAGATGTAGGATTTGGGGTTTAAAGTCCGAAGAATGGTTGTTCTCCAGAAGGTGCTTGGCAAAATGCGAATAAGTTGCTTGATTGCTAAAACATCTTTTGTGTTCGTTGGCTCTGATGGAGAAATTGCGCCTAGTTTGCCCGATATATACCCCTTCACAATCGTTACATTCGAGCCGATAAATACCTGATTTTTTTAACCGGTCAAATTTGTCTTTGCCATTGCAAAGTATTTTCTGAAGGTTGAAACGTGTTTTAAATGATGGCCTCATTTTTTCTTTTGGAAGGAGGTTACCGATCTTTTCGGACAAACTATTTAAAAAGGTTAATTTTACCCATTTCTGATTAACATCTTCGTCGACTTTTTTGAAAATTTTATTTAAGGCTAGTTTCCTATGTTTCCGTACTAAAAGTTTGTTAATTAAATTCTGGTGAAAACCATTTTTCTCGGCAATATATTTAATGGTAGACAACTCAATATTAAAACTGTCCTTCGAAAGGGGAATAGAGACCAAATGATTAATGAGGGAGTGGAAGGCGGAGAGCTTATGGGAGTAATGGTGGTTGGATTGGAAAGGAATAACCTGATCTGTGTAGGTAGGTTTACGGTAAATAGAGAAATGGAGATTAGGGCTGCGAAAGGATATGGTAAGGTCCAAAAAGTTAAGGGAATGGTTCATTTCCAGTTCTTGGGTAAAACATATGCAGGGATGGAGGGAATTAAGGAGGGAAAGGAATTGGTTAAGTTGCCTGAGGGTGCCGCACCAAATACAAAAAACATCATCTACATATCTGTACCAACATTTGACAAATTTAAGTAAATCGGAAGAGCAATTAAATAACTCACATTCTAAATTTTGCATAAAAATATCTGCTAAAATGGGTGACAGAGCAGATCCCATAAAAAGTCCATCTGTCTGTTTATAGAAGTCACCATTTAATAAAAAGAAATTTTGTTCACAGCAAAGTCTGACGAGCGACAAGATATCAGTTTTTATCACTTGGTCCATATTGATGTTACTAAACAACTTATTCGCATTTTGCCAAGCACCTTCTGGAGAACAACCATTCTTCGGACTTTAAACCCCAAATCCTACATCTCTCCAACAGAGGCCAGAGACTCAATTTCCTGGAACAATTCGAAATACTTTCTCATATCAATTCCGCGAAATTTTCTGTTGTCAATGAGCACCTGTTCCCTTCCCACTCTCCACTGATTCAATGCATCCTACCACCCACAGATACGGTTCCTCTACCTGCACTTCCAAGTTCTTACCCTTAATGTCTCCACCTCCCTTCCCCTTCCTTTGTTCACCTTTCCTATTTCATGGTTTTTCCGCTAGTCTTCCCTTTGTATATATATATGGTTACGGTTATTGCTTTTCACCTGATGATGGCGATTACTCGTTGAAACCTGGTCGTGTTTTTAAAATAAACCTGTGGAAAAAGTACAAGCCTTCCTCATTTCTACGAGAAGTTACAGCATTTATGTAGGAAATATTCTATCAAATTCTGACTAATATACACCGGAAAAAGTTTACCCTTTGCTTTTAATTCTTGAGCCATTCTAAGAATTTGAAAGCAATGGTTCCAACCGAGACAAAATTGAAGGCTCAGTTCCAAATAAAATTAGTACAAATGCTTTACTCCCTTAAACTTAAAATAAACTACAGAACAAAAGTACCATTTGTAAAAAATCCTAGTCTTTTAAACCTAATGATGAGAATATATAGAAATTTGTCGATATCATACTGATAATTGGAGAGTATCATAGAGGGCATTAAAAATTTATAAAATGAAATCCATTCTTAATGATATTCAGACGTAGGGATGCAGATAAATTAATATCACAGAGGAGCGTATTAAAGTAATTAGCTTTCAATTTTTGCGTAACTCGCACTCTCCATGTAAATCCTTTAAAGAATGGGAGTAAGATAATTTTCTTAGTATCCAAATGTTATCTGATAGTGGACCGAGGCTCATCCTGGGAACTAATGGCGATAACTTAATCAGATTCGAATCCGATGTCACGCATTTGCGTGGTGTTTCGTGTTAAATCCTTAAAGGTCACGCCCATGCGACATCAAAAATAGTTTACTTCCATTCCGATTTCCACTTGGTGCGGCAAATATATTTACTGACGTCAATCTTAATTCCCATAAATTCCACAGGCATCACTTACGTTCCCTTTCGTTCGAGGTAATATAACCTCTACTTTAACAGCGGACATACTTCGTCTTCTCCAAAAAATATAAGATCGCGATGGATTGGGAGATGCTCAACTGAGAAATGGGGGCGAAGGCACAATGGAAATTGATGTGAAATGTGACTTCGGCGTCAAAAAGAGAGGAAATGAGGGATGATAAGGAACGGGAGCGGAAGGAAAGTGAGAAGGAAAGCATGAGTGGCTCAAAGAAGTGGAGAGGACAACTTAAATGTTAAAAGGAAGCTTTTCTGAGACGGCAGGAATATAGATAAATGAAGGTAACCATTTGGTCACAAATCATATTTACCGAACGACTCCGTAATAACAGTGAAAGAGAAAATTAGAGAAGACACAGGCGAGAGTGGGGAGATGTATTTGAGAAGGTAGAAGATGTGCAAGAACGTCGTGTCAAGGAAAAGAGAAAGAACTTTCACTTTTAATTCAAGTAAAACATTAGCGCCACAAAAGAGATGACCATTCCCACGTAAATAATTATTGTACACTCCTGGCCAAAGTTAACGCAGCACCTCCCTAGCGATTCTTACGGCTCGTGCTGCGTTAATTTTGGCCAGGACTGTACCTTTCCTAAGGATCTTGTTAGTTTACAAATAAATGGACAGCTGTGAATTAAAATATGAGGACGAAAGTTTTTTCTAGATGTACTTGAAGTTCTCAGTATGTGGCTTTGAATGTAAAATTTGTATCTTTTATGTCCAACTATAACTGAGAAAATTAAACGACGATATTACATTAAAATAAATATTATTTACATTCTTTGTTCTATTGAAGGAAATAATAAACTGTACAACCACTAAAGCGATCAATATATTAGTAATATTAGTAGTATAACAACTACAATAGATTAACATTAATTAAGTAGCTCATAATCTGTAATGTATTTATTGCAGAAGGTTTTTTTAAGGAAGTTGAAGTTAACAAACAGAATTTTTAAAAAATAAGGAAATATCGAATCGTGATAGCAATGTTAGAGAATTTGAAAACTGTCTGTTCTATACTTCGTCACTTCATCGTTTTTTCATTAAGGAATGCTAAGAAATGAAAAAATTGAGCAATGATTCAGGAAAATTTGAATTCAGAGACCGTAAAATGGAAAAATCGAAACTTTTGGAAAGAACCGTAAAGAGCGAGAAAGCGAGGCGGTGACATATTATCGAGAGAGACAGGATATTTGGGTGAATCCATTGAGGCAGAGGTGTGAGTCAACAGTGTCGCTCGATAGCTTTAGATGTTTTCTGCTAAGGTCAAGGACGCCTTCAACAGTCTCTGGGGAATTAGTAAAACTCTCAAACCAAGCGTGCCAGTTGGAGTATCGAATGAACTCGAATAGAGAAGCTCTGATACCAGATTGTTGAAAAAATAATAATGAAATTAGGCAACACTGCAATAATTGCTGGCATACATATTAAGAAAATTAGAAGTTGAGAAATTAATTCGATTGCAGTTTGGAAACGCCCATCGTTTATCAAACTCAATTCACCAAGATGTGAGCTAGATAAATCATTTCATGAAATGATTTATCTTGATGGGGTCAAAAAATCTTTACCAATTTCCTCTGTTTGCTTTTAAAAGTGATTATAAAGTTTTTACATTTATGCCTCAATAAAAATAATCTCAAACATTTCAAAAGGTTTTTCTTTAGAAATTACTTCACACTGAGAAGAGTCTCCTTAAAATAAAGAGTTTATAGCTGTTTATTTTTCAAGTTAAACTTTTTCTAAGGCATTTGTATTGAGCTTAGGTAATTTTCTTGATTCTCAATTTTTCTTAATACTTACATTGGTGGAATGAAACTATTCCAAAAATTTTGAATACCTCGTAAATCTTCCTTCTCCATCAGAAATAGATGATATTTGCTAATCACTGATAATAGAGCCTTTGCAAAGGAGTCATGGAATATTTCCATATGCATGATATGGAATATAAAACGTGCATGCACTTCTTCGCTATTTGTAGCCTCCTTCCCCCCTCAAATTTCATTCTCTTCCTTTTTACCTTTTCTTGGGCGTTGAAAATTATACAGAAAATTAAGCTGTATAATCCACGTGAAGTGATCTTGAGACAATAGAGCTAGAGTAATATGAAACGTGTAATTTATCACTAACCTTCTTGACGGGCCCCCCAGCAATAACATTATTACAGAATTCCTTCTTCGCGTTTTCTGATTCTAGCTCTAAAATCAGTATTTCAGTAAATCATAGCTATGGGCTGAGGGCGAGAGACAATTTTGCATCAATTATATTGAAACGATGAAGGCGGACTTTTCAGATGACACCGCTTCATGTCTGAAAATGGAAACGGGTTGGCTATCACGTACTCTTTCCTCCATTTCGATTTCATCTCTGCGAATTCTCTCAATAAATGGATGCCGGAAATATGATAATCATGGATGGAAGTATCCATGAACGGAATGGCTCTATATGCATTTTGCGCTAAAATCCCATTTCCCTGTAAGACATCAAACCTTTTCTACTGCTTTATCAGATCGAAAGATACCATCATGAAGCGTACTAAAGCATACAAACATTCTCACGTTTACACGCTCGGCGATGTTATCAGTTTATATTATGGAAATATTCCCTCTTTCTGAAGTAAGAGCCTCTTACACGACCGGCAATGCAGATAGCGTGCACTATGACTCTTTACGAGTGAAGTATGACGTGACTGCCGTACACGAGTCTTTTTCACTTACACAAAAAGTAAAGCGACGCGATTGCGTAGAAATAAGCAGAGGCTCTCAATTTTGCATCCATCTATCGGAACATGTCCGCAGCTCCCTCAATTACTGCCTCGTTTTTTTTACTATCCATATTCTGGTTAAATTAACACAAAACAGCAGTAGGAAGCTGATGACAGCAAATTTAGCGGCTACAAAAAATAATAAAATCATAAATGAAGATGCAAAAAAATGTGGATCAATATTATTTGAACTGCTTATTCAGTTCGAAATTTCGAAGTTTTTCGACCATTTTCCACCGAGGGAAAGACATTTACCCATATTTGTCTTGTATTTGACATCCTATGGAGAACGAAATTTTGAGTAAAGGATCGTGAAAAATAAGGATATACCTGAATTGAGATTGGATATATCATATCATTGGATATATCATATATCATGGATTTTGGGAGGTGTATATGAGGTAAAATATACCATTGTGAACCAAAGAAAGGTATCGTTGCGTTTTCAAAGTGTCACCCAAAAAAGCATAAATTTGACTCTAAATACTTATAACAATCATAGCGATGAAACTGAAAATATTGAGATGAAAATTCGTTAATACTTATAATGAAGTTGTTATAGGATTTCCTTGAGCATGGTTTGAATTCTTAAGTGTTCAGTTGACCTTTGTCTCCATCAAATGTATCATTAAATAACTTTTAAGATACGATCGATAAAAGGAGTATGAGTTCGTGTTCCAATGTTTTACAGAGTAATAAAATCCATCGTTAATCACAGTCAGTAGGTAATAAATACGACAAATGAGGTCTAACTTCTTTTTCCTATTGCTCCATCTTCTCTACTTCCGATATCCGTGCCGATATCTTCCCTTTCCTTCTCTTAGTCCTTTTTCACACGCCCGTATACCTTCCCTCAGATCACTATCGCCTCCGAGGGGTTCGCTAAGGCGTATAAAAATGGATCCCACGCAAGAAGAAGAGAGAGAGAGATGGATAAAGAGACTGAGAAAGAGTGGGTGGGACTATCTCAATGTGAAGATAGTGTTCGAAGAGGGAGATGCGAAGGCGTACCTTTAAAGGTCTGGCAGGTGTGAAGGAGGGTTGAAAATAAGTTTGCGTGAGACATTCCAATTCGCAGAAATAGGAATGGATAAGAGATACAGGCAGCCTTCAAGGTAATGAGGTAGAATCAGTCACTGGATACTGAAAAGAAGGGAAGGATTTTAATTGAATACCTTTCTCCAACGCTTTTCGCTACAGTTCTCTGAATAATTATTACTCAATCTTTATCGCAATTTGAATTTCAGAACGTACCAATTAGCGTCATTGTAATAATTGTAATAATGTAATATTAGTTAAATAAACTATTACAGATTCAATAAGATATAAGGTGCGATTTTGGTACAATTTAAAAATCAATATGATAATCATTATCGTTTGATCAAAATCAGTCGTCACAGTTCATTGTTAAGTTGATATAAAAATATCCCAGAAACACTCTTTAATTCTAATAAAAAGGCATGCCTTGGCTAAGCAAATTTAACCAAAGAAAGGATCTGATTTATAAATTGGTAATGAATGTATCATCACCGTTTGCTTACATATATCAGTTTCATGACTTCGCGTAGGCACGAAAGAACAAAAGAAATGCGAATACGTCTCACATCCCTTTTACAATTGGTAAAAATCAAAGAATCCTTTGATTTTTTATTCCTGAAAACTTTCTTTAAACAACTAGACTTTATTAAGAGTCATAAGTGGCAGATCTTTTTTGAAGTTCAAAAAGTTTTCGAATTTTAAAATTCATCAATCCACACATTAAATGTCGTTTTACTTTGCTACTTTCTGTTTCCTCTTTTCTATTTGATATCGCTTTACTTGAGTGACAATTTTCCAGGTTTTGCCTCTCACTTTTTATTCGTCCTATTTACTTTTTTTATAAACGCAAAAACTTCGAAAGGATATCTTTAGGATGTATTTAATTTTTAACTCTGCGTATTGGGTATAATAGGGTAGATGTCCATCCGTGTATTTATATCAGTTTTTCTTACACATTTTTGTCTTTTAATAAATGCCATTGCCTCAACTTTTTTCAAGCTTGCCTTTGGTGGTAAATTACTTTTCACTCAACTTTTCATCTTTCTATTTCACCCCTTTCTGTTGCCAGTTTCTATTTCTGATTCAGACCCAATCTATTCATTTCGTTTATGCAGTTAACTATATTAACGACTTTGCGCGATCATAATACGACTTATCATAATGAAATTCTCATATTATAATTTTAACAACCAGGATTTCCATCTCTGTTCGACAGTCAATCCGTCAGTGTGGCATGAAAATATTCCGTTTAGATTGCAACTATCTCTTTCGTGTTTAATATCAAAGTGGACGATCCTCCATGTTTTTCACATCAGAGTGAGAGAAAATTGAAATAGCTCGCGACATACGTTTCCGCATTTTGTGAATAGCAATATTTATTATTTCCTTTTCCTCTTTCCATCCCTTTTACGGAAATTACTGTTCATTTTTCTCTATTTCCGTTTCCATCCAATTCCATTTTCCTTTACACCAAGAGAGACTTCCCTATTTCCTTTCCCGCATCTTCATCCCCTTTTCTTATCGTCCACCTATCGTATCACGCCTCGAGACGCAGTCCTTGGCTTCCACTCATACTTGCTTTCTTCTTTCTGCATTTCCCCCCATCCCCCTTCATTGCGCGACCGCTCGGTTGCACTGCCTGCCTCATGTTTCGCGCTGCCGTAAGCAATAACACGCCAACCTTCCTCCTGTCCTCCCACAAGGCCTATATGTTCCGTCAATGCGGAGTGCCCGTTGCCCTCTCGTTGAGTAATATTTTTTGCGCAGGCACGAATAATGCACGTAACGGAGGCCGGTCGGGACCTGCAGCGAAAAGAAAGGAGAAAAAACACGAGACGGCGATTATTTTGTGAAAATAAACGGATTTCGTATTTTTTCCGTACACCAATATTAACGGGCCGCAGTCTACCTGCAGTTGAAGCGACAGGTAAGGTATCCAATCGTGTTCAGATGGAGACGATGAAGAAGACGAGACGAGAAGGTTCATTTTAACACTACTTATGGTCGATTCATTGCTTTCGGACTGTTAAGAACGAATATCTTTAAAAATACTTATATTAAGCTATTTTCCGTTTTATCCTTATTTTAATGTATTTTGTTGAACTTTTCAGCATCATATAGTAAAACCCATGGTTAAAATATCCTCCCTTTTACAAACTTGCCGAGTAAAATGTTTGAATCCGATTTCCATCACAAAATGCTTTCTAGTATTAATTGGAGCAAGTGCAAGTTCATCCGTTTTCTTGGAATCATTCATGCACCTGAAAATTTACCACTAGGTGGATGCCTCAATCTGTCCCTATATCAGTGGTAGAAGTAAGAATGCCATTTTCATCGCCTGTTCCACTTTCGACATTCCGAATGGGATTTGCAAATGCTGATGTACCCAACTCCAAAGTGTCGGAGTTAAACATTTTTTATATAACATCCTAAATGATATGATTTATTTGTTTTTTTTACATACGTATAATTACTGTATAATTAAAGTAGAATATCCATAATAGTAACCGCTTCCTAAAATGAAATTCATTTTATGAACTTCGAGCAGGCTAATTCTTGAGTAGCATAAGTAATTTCAAAATAATTAGAATTCATTAGCTATTCTTTTAGCATATTCAGTAGTTTTTTGGTATCTCTTTCCTCCTGATATGTCTCCTTTCCTTCCAAAATCCTCAAAACTCTCGTGCTCTAAAGCTTTATAATAATGTGGTATATTTTCCTCAATTCACATTCCACCTTATCCTTTCCGAAGACTTTCAAACATCATATACGTTCACTTTCATTGCAATTTTCACCCAAATTCGGGTCACCGTATATCTCTTACAATCGATTTTATACATATTGATCTCTTTGTATGCGATATTTGCCGACTTATCTTTTGGCAATCATGAACATCAATGATCACTTTATTTCACGCACCTAAATATGTTTGATCACCCCTTCCTCCAGAAAAGAATAGAAAGGTGTGAAGATAAGGATAGATATTGACGGAGTTCGAAATCGACTAAGGTTGCTTTCTCGATCCATTGCCAGGGAGCCGTTATTCGGGCAGCAGTCCTTAAACTGAGCGTGCCTTCCACACATATCTGATTAGATAGAGGGCCGCGTCTCAGATTGCGTCCGAAGGATATCCAGACTTCCTTTCTCTTTCAGACGGGTCGCAGTATCCTTTCCCTTTCAAAATTCTCGCTAACTTACGCACGCACGCACTCCGCCTTCTTTCTCCAAACACACTACTCCTCTCCACCTCCAATCTTTCATCTTTGCTTTGAAGCGAAATAACCCTTCAGCTTTACCTCTCCACTCAATTCCTGCTTCATTCCTCCCAACCTTGCCCTCACCCCTCCTTGACTTTCATAAGCTCTCATATCTTTATTTTTCCACATCCGATTTCCCGTATTTTCCTTTGATTTCTTCCTCTATCCCTTTGTTTTCTTGCCGCACATTTCTCTTTAGTCGTTTGCTTTCTTTTACCCTGCATTTGTCGTTCGGTATTTGCCCTAGCCTCATTAGACGTTTATATTTCCCGGAGATTTTTTCTACTATTTTTCTTGTATGACTCTTGTTAAACATTCGACTTTTTGCTAACTTACGCTTCTGAACGGTAACTCATATCGTAATTCTCTTCTGAAACGTTTGTGACGATACAGAGTGAAAACTTCAAACGATTACTCACTCGCTTTCATTTGGTTCTCCAATCATTAATTCACCTAAGTATGTGAGCAGCAGTAGGTCAAGGATGCATATGTAAATTAATTTCATCTCAGAATTGTGCTGTCAATATATATTTCGGTAGGATGAAGAATTAACGTCGAGTACTTTTATACATAAATTGGTACTCTGCAGTCCGTCTATCTGCGTGAGGAGATTATGTGCATAAACCAAGAGATCGATCTACTTTATCTCTATATCGATTGCTATCTCATACCTCTTTCTATTACAGTCTCGAACTATTAGTGGAATAAATGAACTTTAAAATCTACTGTATCTTATATATTATTTTATGCATCCGTTTCACCAAATATATGGCCATGTTTATAATATATCTAAAAAGGATATTCAAAGATGCAGATTTCCATATTCGAACCAGAAATGTGTCCGCAGTCTATATGTTCATGCGAAACAGCCAAAGAATGTAAATTATCCGACCCTTTCCGACTTTCAACTTTTGGATTTGCAGACATCTGCTCTCCAACTCCGTACACCATCCAAATATACTAAAGACTGATAGTTTTTTTTCTGAAAATATCTGCTCTTATAATCGAGCTTATCAGAAAATATGTCCTCGCTTGACTTCATAGTTAGGTCTCAAGTGTGAGGAATCGCGGTTTGCTCTATTAAGGAAAAATTATGTAGGAGGATTGAGAAGGAAATGGCTATCTGAAATCTCATTGAATTTCTATCAACTTTAAAAATGGCTGAAGACAGGCCTCCTCGCCCAAAACCACCCACGTAGCTGGAATTCTCAAGCATATTAGATATCAATCATAGTAATGGACAAATTGCTGCCGATGAGACAATTGGCAACCCATTCGATGAATTCAGCCAACATATAATGCGATATGAAAGCGATGACTTCATTAAGGACCTTGGTACGCAGGACGAAGGAATTCCGTTTAATTTGCAGGAACTCAAACAGCCGAAAATGGAATTTATGCCGAGACTACCACAAATTCACTAACAGCCGAGGTACCAGGCTCCCGTTTACAATTTGCAGGATAGAAACCACCCTTCAGGGTTCAAATCGAGTTATTAAAACTGCTCTGCCGAACGCCTGTTAGATTAGATCGCCATTTTGCCTCGCTTTGAGAAAGTCTGAGACACGTGATAAATTGAATAACTCTCGTCCAAACAGCGTGGCCTTCGGGGCGAGAAAAACTCGGCAGAATTCGGTGAATAAGATTATCCCCGACGGAAAACGCAACTTGACAGGAGCGAGCGCGAGGAAATGTATTTTGCACGTGTCAATGGATTTAGGGCCAGAAGTGGTTGAGTAATGTTTCTCTGCTGTCGTGACGCTCCTGTTTATGTGCGAGCCGACGAAAGAGTGAGCGAAAAAGGATGAGAGATAAAGGCCGTCCTGCGGGATTCGAGAGGGAGAGCATCTTTTTATATCCTTGGATCCGGAAGGAGGAGAGCCCCCAAGACCATGCAAAAGGACGCGTAAATGCTTATCAGAACATGCAGATGCAGCGCAATGGAGGCCATCACAAAAACGAGCATTTTAATCCGTTATTTTGTATATTTATTTAATAAAATGACAATAGGATATTTAAAAGCATATTCCCTCTTCATCAGGATAATCGCTTAGCAAGAAGTTTTTGGATTTATATATCAATGTGCTTACTGCTTTTCTATATTCACGACCTAATCACTGCCAACTTTCCATTACTAACTTTACTTATTCCATATACAAATAATACCTGTGCGAGTAACCAATTGATCATATCAATTACAAAACCATATTTTATAATCGGCTTTGTGTTTCACTTTTATTTAAGTAATTACGATACACGTTGTGTCTTTTTATATGCTTATTCCACAATTCTATGTATTCTACATAAATCTGGAGGAAATTAGAAACCCATTAATTCATTTCTCCCTCTAATTCTTTCTCCAAACATGTTTTCATCAATTATTATCGCCATGTCTAAATTTGTCCTTTGATTAGCTTGCAATTCATGTTAGGTTGGACCTTTAAGTGACAACCTTCTCTTGATCTTGAAACAATAGGAAGACATTTAACATGCCACCACTTATGGATTACGGTTACTCTAGCAAGATAGTGTAAATCAGTGTACTGATCTAATTTCTCAAATTTTTATGTCTTGAAACACGGAAGAAAACACTATATTTTATTAAAATCGATACTACGGTCAGTTCTGTACATATTAATACCATCTCTTGTAAGAATAATGTTTTCTCAAGATTTTTTTAAAGGTGAAACACTTTCTAAAATTCTCTTTTGGAAAAATATAAGAAAGTTCTTTCTTTATTGATAAAAAAATGTGGTTATCCACCAAAATGAGGATCGAACACTGTAACATACATTTTTTATAAGCTCTCTTAATTTGATTTCATGTTTTTGATTCAGAGGTTGCTCATTTATATGCAAATTGGTGCGATAGAGGGATTAAAGTTAACTCGCAGCAAAGTGGGATAGCTGTAGAAGTGTTATCTGCTAAATAAGATTGAAATGGGAAGGATTAATACCAGAACACGTGAAGGCATTGAGGATCTGTTACTCTGCGATCGTCCGATCATATTGACGATGATTTCAATCATGATCATAGACATCATAGGTTTTGTAGACGGACGGATGACTAGCAATAACCCAACGGCGATACTGGATGTATAATATTTACTAGGTTAATCTTTTTCATTTTGCAAAGAAGGAGCTCCCATTCATCGCAAAGCCATAATCGTTTATTACCCAGTTACCATAAATTTTGAAAGCTTTATCATAGCATCTAGTTACAATAGATGTTCTTATTAAGTAAGATGAGATTTTTCCGATAACCCTGAACTTCTACCTGCTTTATTTCCCATATTGCGAGAGATTATCTTTATTTTTATTTTTAAACGTAAATAAAATTGTTATCAAAAATATAACTTATGGAATTGGTTTTTTGTAACTTAATGGTGAGTTTTTTCGGTGCTTGAATGAAAACGTTGACACATTTAGGAAAATTCGAATTTTCTAAATCGCAGAGCAAGGAAATGGAATCTTGGAATCAGCGAAGAAATTCCACTCAATGAATCTCTATTCTTGGAGTTTACTTCATTTTTCTTCTGAGTGAGAAAGATCGATCATTTGAATGGTGATATCAAATTACATTATGTGACAGCAGCTTTCGAATTGTGTGATGGATTACTCTGTCTACCTCTTGATTTTCACTCTCTTACTATCCTCAGATTTCATGGCTTGCCTGACTCCTACTCCGAACTTCTTCCTATCCATTGCTTTTTTATTTCTTTTCTCTATTTTTCCAGTAAGTAAATTGCATTTGAAGATCTTAGATAGCTTAATTATAGTCACGAAGAACAAATATTGATCTTTAAGGAATCACAATAATGAATTCATTTCATACGATGCTCTTCAAAGTTTTGTGAATGTGAATTCGCATATTCTGCTATTCTATTTCAAGCAATCTACTATAAGAATCTACGACGCAACTCCAAAAACGAGTGCTACCATCTCAAAAAAAGTAATTTTCAAAAGCTTTAAATTTAAATTAAAGGGCAATATATCAAAACTTTTGATTAATCTCATTATCATTAACAAATGTATGCCGTGGTTCAATAAATGTATTTGAAAATTTTATTATGAAAATTCACTGAAAAACCACATATTTTCAAGCTTATCTCTATTCTTATCTTTAGTTCGTACATACATATATTCACACATAAAATATGTTTGATTTTCTCTTAAATATCAGTACAAACTTTCCTAAGCACTAATTAAATAAACTTTCGATTAACTCACTCCTATAGCAATTATTCAATCATAAATAGATTCTAAGGTTTATTTCCCAAAGCCCTTAGGATTCGTTAGGTGTCAAAGGTATTTATGCAAGCAATAACTGTGCGGAAGCTAAACGTTGATAGACTATATATTAGTAATAAATTTGGGCAAAAGATAATTATGTAGGATAAAATATGTTCGTAGGTTTTATGAACCAATGAAAAACGACAAATGCTCATGTATTTCATCTTTACGATTGTATTTGCTTTATTTAACATATTCTGAATTATTTTTGAAGAGAGATTTATTTCATCACTAAAGAAATATTTCCTCTAAATTACTTTAAAAGTTTTTGTGATCAAATATAAGTTCTGGCAATGAAATTTTTAAAATTCGAAAAAAAAATATTGAATACTAAAGGAAATCGGTCCACGGATGTATATCTTGCTGAAATAAACGATATTACTGAACTTTTAAAAGTATAATCCTTTATATAATTTAATCTACTTTTATATCTGACAGTCATCAATTGGTAGACCTATTAAAATTATAATCAATCGGTTTCTACAAATAATATTAGTAGCTGAAATTAATCCTAAATAACTAGAACTTAGAGGTACAACTAATTTGCAAATTATATCATACAAAAATATTCAAATAAATATTTATTAGGAATATATACATAATTTCTAAGATTTTTGAGATTGAAAACTCTAAGAAACTGCAAATAGCTGATTTATAGAAAACTTTTAATATTTTCATCAAATACACATATTTAGCAGCCGTATAACATGCGAATTTATGAGTATTCATCACTTCTAGGGTACCATTTTAGGATTTGGAAAAATTTGATTTTTTTTCCTGCAAAATCTTATCAAACATTTTAAATTTGGTGTATTTAAATTATATTAGAACTCGATTTGGGATTCTTCCCTGGAAAGACAACAAGAAATTAAGGGAAGCGATGCTTGTGTTTCGGAAGGAATCAAACTTATGCGAATGTTAATCAGGAAGATGATGTCGATTCCAACTCCAATTCAGAAAAGCGATTGAATTCACATTGAATTTTATTTTATTGCCCTAAATCCATATCCGCGGTTACCTTGTTTAAACAGCGGTCAATGCAGGAAGATCCATCCCCTCTCCGCAAACATAATCCCGTCCTCCATCTCCTTATCTCTACCCCCACAAGCCCATCCCTCCGTCCCAATTTCCCTCCTTGTTTGAAGACCGCAAAAACGTATCATTTTCTCGTCAATTTCGACCTCTTCCCCCTTTTGGTCACCTTTTCCGAATCACTCCTCAATCTCTACTTGGGTTTCCCTTTTCCATCACACGCAAACATTTCCTCCCTCTGGACCCCGACACGGCCTCCCTCAAATCATCTACGCCAGCGGTTTTCGAAAAAGAATGCGCCGCTCGAAGACCTGCTTCTCTTTACACCGAAAATCTCTCGCCCCGACTCTGCCACCTTTTGTCATCAGCGTAAATGCGCGGCTGTTTCTGAGAGAGGTCGATTGCAAAGTGAGGCAAAGGGAAGAATATATGGTGGGGAAAGGTATCCGAACGACTTCGCATGTCATCGAGCCCCACTTTGGTAAATAGCGCGAGCGTATCGCGCGCTCGACCGGAATTTCGTGTTTTTTATTCCGCCTGTTCCTTTCAATTTTACTTTCTCCGCTTTTATTCGAGACGGTTTTTCCCTACCCGCTTGTCGAAGTTGTTCCGAGCCTATCTAACCATTTTCTCCATGTTCCAAATGCATCGATATCGTACAACCAATATTCTGCCCGTGTTAACGTAAATTTTTCAATCCCACAAACTTCAGAAACTCATCCGTTGATTCGATTTTTCCCTAACTTTATCTTTATACTTTTTGAAACCATTGATGCATTCGTTGTTCCGCTAGTTCCTCATTTTATTCCATTACATGCGTATCATTTGTTCAGGCTTCTAATTTTAGCCTCATCTTTAGTTTATTACCTTGTTTGCCATTTTGTGAATTAAAAATGCTTAGTGTTTCCTACTTAGGATTTTATGTAACCAGCCGCGTAGAATTTTGCTGCAAAAATTGTGATTTCTCTGATATGATAGAGCAAAGAAACTACCAGCTTCAATATAAAGCTTAAATCAATAACGAAAGAAAATAACTTTCAATGCAAGTAAGATAAAAATAATAATATCTTTAATGATACTATAACTATCCTGCCATTATATTTAAATACCAAGCTAGAATGGAATTTTGCTGAAAAATAACACGGAAGGATTCGATTTAAAGATGAAATTCGTATATTTTTAACAAGAGGAAACGACAGGGTCTCATTAATTGTAAACATAGACAAGATATCGGGCTAAATTTCATGGTGACACTATATACGCAAATAAAAAAATAGTTATACTGATTTTGCTTAGTATTCGTAACTATAAAGTTGTGAGATTAGGCTCTTTGATTCAGATGTAATTAAAAATTTCGTTGCGAGCATGGTTATCAATCATGTAAAAAATAAACTTAATCAAAATTCTTCCCTTTTACTTGATAGGGGCATAATTTTTTACTCTGTAATTAATTCTTTAACCAAACCCTAATTAAAATTGCATCTACTTATAGATGAAACAAAGTTTAATTTTAGCCAATCTTTTGTCACATTAGTCTATGCAAATGTTTCTTCTTCGTAACCATCTTCCCCGTCTCTTCCTACTAATTCATTTTCTATGTCCCGATTTTCTAACAAAACTATACTCTCAGAAAAATATTTTGACATTGACGTTAATGGCTGCCTCCATTTCCCGCCTGTGGTTTTGCTTCACTTCGTAGGCATCGTTCAAATAAACGAGAAAATACATATTCTACTTTATGTTGCCTAAATGAATAGTTTTTCATATACTTCTATACATCCGTCTTCACTATTACTTATGACTACTCTTTCCTGTATTTACACAATTATGATTACCTTTAACTAATTTTCCATGGTCCTTACTCCTATTCATTTATTCATTTAATTAGATCAAATATAAGCAACATGATGTTTAATGCACTATAATTAAATCACCTTTAACTGTAACCATGCTTACGTTGTTTAATTAGCTACTTTGCATTCAATTTTATTTCAATATTTCGGCCATACTTCAAATTATTTTAAATCAACCATTCACCTAAATATAAAAAACCACGCTGGAAATATCTGCAATAACATGACCTAAGCTGAAATTATCGAATAATTACCCATTACATAATAATTTTCATTAAACGGTATGAAATTTTCAATATTCGAGCTTACTCCGCAAATACCGTATTACACTTATATATTTTGCATTTAATATATTTATTGTTGTAAATTTAAATCCTAGATTGATCCATTTATTTAATTTAGAATTGCAATCTGGAAATCACTTTTTTTCCATCGAAGATTGCATGAACAGCTCAAGATGGGCAATATTCCGTTTCCTTCGAATACAGTAATTTGTCCCTCGATTTTATTCCCCTTTCACGCCTTGGCTTTTTCACTTCCTCCTTTTTTCGACGGCTTTCCATCGCAGTAATACAACTCAGATATTTTTCGTGGGTTGTATTGAATCTTTCCTTCCTCCCCCCGTCGAGAATCCTCCATCGGATCTTCCGTCTACAGAATCAGGATTCCAGCGATGTTTTCTTCTATTCATACACGTACACACATCATCCATTCGAAATCTCGCATGAAAAAGCTCCCTCTCTCATTTGCACCCCCATCTTACTCTAGACTCTCGATTTGAATATCAAGCAACTCCGCCACATTTATCTTCCTTTCTTTTCCCTCAGCTCGGGCAACCCCATATATTTTTTATCCCTCCATTCCACAATCACGTGTATCGCTCAATAGCTCTTCTATTGGACAAGGAATTCCAGACCACATCTCCTCGCAGTGTGTTTGAGTATCACATCCGATACATCCACGGGAAACATTTATCCCTCGAATGAGATAACACTGGATTTGTGAACCCGAGTTCTCATGCATTGTTCCTTCTCGTATGGCGGTAATAATTGATTTTTCTATGAATAATGGCAAATGTACTTAATTATTTGTAAAACATTTTGCTGTAACAACTTGTAGCTGATGCAATTTAATCCTTAGTTTTTGCATGAGTAGATGTACAGCTGTATACTTATTCTAAATACAGGAAAGATTAATTTAGACTCAGTGATTTTTATTTCACTGCTGCTTACAGAGCTCTGCGTGTATGTAATGTTCTTTTATGTAACTTTACTCACCAGAGAAACGTACAACTAGGGAATCGGTTGTTCCTATTTTCAATAATAGCGCTGGTGCACGCAGCATTTCTAAGCGCTTTCCTATTGGCGAAATCAAAGTTTACTCACTTAGATTAAATATTCTTTGACACATTATGCAGTCGGAGTAATTAATTTGTAAAATATTCCAATTGAATCATACATAATTATCCATAAATGTTGTGGATTAGGAAATGTGAACCCTCCGTGTTTATGTATTAAATGACTTTAATATAAGTTTATAAGTAATTTACAGTAATTCAATTACCACAATCACCATGATTCTTATTCAGGTATCTTTTCCTCCAGCTATACTTATTCCTACGCAAATGACAATTTGTAAACGAATTAGAAATGTACCAGTACTTCAGAAAATTTCAAATAAAACTGTAAAATACTATTTAATAACAGTACCTTTAAGAGGCAATTACCGTTACAACTGAGGAAATTGTTTAATTACTCACCTATTTATTATCTTTGCAACCAGCAAAAGCAATACTTATAATTGAGACAAAGCTATCAACTGCCTTGTTGAACTCTCGATAAGTTTTTCTATCAATAAACATAATCCATGCTGAGAATTTTCTATATTTACTGCTCATTACTTAGCGGATTTCTTGGTAATGATTCGCTGGAAGCACACTTTAATTTTTCGTAATTATGCTCGCTCGCACTTTCTCAGGATCTCCGTTTAAAATTTCCATTTCAGAGGAACATGAAACATGAAAATTTCTTTTTCCTTACCCTTTGCCCCTCAAAGTCCTTATCTTCATCTCTTCTTGCTCATTACTCAGAGTATTTCCAGCGAAAGAAGGCATTGCAATTTCCGCGTATCGGCAGCTTTTTCCCGCCGTTCATTCTTCCTTCCTTCCCGCCGTGGGTCTATCCTCCCCCCGAGCACGCTATTTCTAAACACGGCGTCTTAAAGCAACGACGCCAACGTAATCCATTCCTCATTCCAAACACATTTCAGCGTTTCTCCTTATTATTTGAACAAAATTTCTTTCGAAGAATTTTCCGTTCCGCTTACCTTTCCCTTCCTGCGTTCGTATCGGGATCTCGTTTCCACTGAGTTTTACTTATTAAAAGTTTGAGCCAATGTTAAGTCTTCCTTTGCAATCTGCTCTAGTTCCGGAGAGGTGACTGGCGCCCTTCATCGCCCGGGGCGCACCTCAATCACCGCCTCTTCCTCCAATTACTCCCTCCCCGCTCCTCAGCCCAAATAACTTTTAATTCCCTCTTTCCCTGTTCTTTGCCTCCGTCCTATCTAATTTCCTCGGATCGAAAATTGTTGCCCTCGTTTTCATTGTATTTATCGCCTGATTCTGCCCTATCTCTTTTGCTATCCTCCAGCACAACCGTTTTTTCTGGTGTATTTTCTTTCCATAACTTTCTATAAACCATTTTGTCATCTCGGCAAATGTCTATGCTATACTTATGCGTAACTACATCTGTTTTGAAATGTGCTTATATCTTATGTATATAGGAGTAGTCATCAGTAAACTGCGTAAATTGTATCTCTTTTCACCTTTACACTAAAATTACGTAGGAGTAGGAGTTGTTAGAATACTGCAACTCAGCACTTCTTGGTTTTTCCTTATTACTTATTAGTTCGTTTTTTCAAAGCTTAAATAGACCATGCCTTTCATTTTGATTCATTTTATACTAAGTAAGTTACGCTGAGAATAATTTCAAAGGGCTCACAATTAAATTTACGTGGTAGCGGATGAAGATTTTGCCATGGAATGAATTTAAGAACTATTATTTGTTTTAATTATCTATTTTTTTCAGAGAATTTAAAAATAGATGCACAATTATTTTCCATTTTGATCCCATTGTAAATAATCTTTCAGATGAATATGACCTCCTTAAATTAATATAATATTAAATTCTTTTTACATTCTGATAACATCTTAGTAAAGTAAGTAAGCATACCTCGTGATAAACATTCGGGTCCCGCAGTATTCGACTTAACTATTCAAAAGATTAAAAAAGCTGAGTGGTTGGCAATGTTTTATACAAAATATGTAAGTAAAACAATCAAACTAAATCTAGATGTTCGTTATAACTAATTTATATTAAACTAAGATTTTTTATCAATAAATTGTCGTAAATTCTCAGATAAACATTCGTCTAGGATCCTCATTCTTATGAAATAAATGTAGTTATCTTTAAGATAAGATGAATTAATTTACTTTTTAAATGTTACATCAGCATAATATTTTATGAAACTACTTAATGAACTTCTGCTTTATTTATAAAAATATGTCATTCTTTCGGGTTCAGCGTTGCATACGCTGAGTGATATTCTATTATTTGCATGACCTTTTATGTTTCTGACTGCAAAAATAGCCTAAAGATTCACCGTTGACATTATCTTGATAAAACAAAAGTTTTCCCCAGCGATATTTCTCCACTCTATTCTGCATTAGATGATGCTTCGCTCGCGAAGGAATTCAGGAAAGTGGCATGAATAGAAATTCTGCCCTTCGTACGATCCACCATTATTCAATAACAAGGAAAATACGCTCCTTCACTCATGCTTCTAGTTAGGTTTTATTAATTACCTGCCGACTTTTTCTCTCCTCTCGTTCCTCCGCCAACCAAAATAGCTCCCAATTCTCGAGGGCCTCTAACAAAGCACTCTTAAGGAGTTCGATGGCGTACGCGCGACTCGGAAAAATGGAAAGAAAAGTGAGGTCGGATGGGAGAATACTTCACCCCCCATCAACCGCCCCAGAATAGAACACTCTCGTTCCCGCCTCCTCGCCCTGATCCCCGCTGTTTATTTTTCTACCGGAAACGAAGGAGTTTTGGAGAATTCGATTTGTCTCTCATAAGCGAGCGAAGCATAAAATAAGGACCGCCTTTTTTACCAGCGACCCTCATCACCCCCACCGTTTCTGTGGGACGCGTCAAGCCAATAGTTTCACCCATTTCCCCGGCCCTCTTCCTTCCTCTCCTTCCCCGCGGAGCACCCGTCGGGCCCCTCAATTTCCGCCCTACCATAATCGTGTTTGGAGGCGCGTGGAAGGTCTCGTGAGGGAGGGAAATCTTTGAGGAAGAAGGTCGGAGACATCGACGAGGTTGAAAGGTTGCGGATTTTTCCCTGAGAATATGAACAGCGCGGGTGTTTTAAGAGATTTTGGGATTCGATAGGATCGAGG
Organism: Sympetrum striolatum; assembly: GCA_947579665.1. Classification (NCBI taxonomy): domain Eukaryota; kingdom Metazoa; phylum Arthropoda; class Insecta; order Odonata; family Libellulidae; genus Sympetrum; species Sympetrum striolatum. The sequence goes on along the minus strand of OX388341.1, from coordinate 103,033,423 downwards.
GTCGGATGAGAGGGAGGTCAGAGAGTAAGGGAGGTCGGGGCGAAGAAACAAGAAGGGGTTGAGAGTGGAGATGCGACGACAATCTTGATCGACGGGCAAAAGCATGAGAGCAGCTCAAGGACCGCGCTTTTTTGGCATCCTTCGCTCGCTTATTAAACTGATGTACCGTTCTGTGTCGGAGGGAGATCCCTAGATTTTGAGCCCACGCTCCTCCTCCAGTGCTGCGAAGTTTGGATATTCTATTTGACTTCGAACTGGAGCAACGTTTTAGGTTCCCTTGGGTTTGATGATGATTTATTTGGAGATATTGAACGTGAAGATGTGCTGAGTATATGCGTAATTTAGGGCAAAAAAGGTAGATTTCTTAGATTTTGGAGACATCCTTCCTTTGCATCTTCTGTTGATAGACAGACCAGTGGTATGCAACATCACAAACGCATGCAAACGAAAAATCGTGGAAACGATAAAAAATAAGTCACTCTATCAATTCAAACTCAAATTTTATCTTGTTGATAATAAAATAGCCCGATCACAAATTGCAAATTTTTGTATATATTTTAAAGAGGCGATTTCTTTAGGATAATGGAACATTCGTTCGATAATGTTTGTAAAAAGTTAAGATATCTTTAAATATAATTTTATGGTGAAGAATAACGAAAGTGTATTTTAAAGTAGAATCAATAAATGCAGTCTTGTTTTAAATGCCTAACATACTTATTTTTTAAATTTTAAATCTTACAGCAGAGAAAAACTTCAGTATATGGTTAGATAAGGAATGTTTAGAAAAAACACTAGATCATTCTCCTAAAATAAACATTTTACGACAGTTTCACATACCACATTGTATCTTCCACCTATTTATATTTTTAAATTCTTCAGGGCGTAGAATGATAAAGTGATATCCATGAGACATAAATTTTACACTTTTCCCCTTCACAATCAGAGTTTTCGATCAATCAGATAGACCATCAGAATTTACATTGTAAATGAGACTATCAATAAAATAATCATCACTTCTAAATGAATTGTCATCCATCACCTTCTCAGTCAAATTAACATTTTTTGATTTAGATTTACCGTTAATTCTTTTAAATTTATATCCAACTGAGAAATGATTTGGTTATCCACAATTATTACAAATTTTACCAAAAGCCGGACATTCCCTTCTCTTATGTCTGTAACTACACTTTTAACATAAATAGACCTCACCAGATTCTTCGGATACACGGCTGTTTGTCACTAAATGGTTCGGCTTATTTTTTAATACTGGATTCCTTACGAATTTTTTATTCACCGTACTCACTGGCTTGCTCATTAGTGTTACTAGCTGGCTCTACCCGAGTTCTGCCGCCTTGCAGATTTCCAGACATTTGTTCAATGAGAAATCGCGGACTAATAGACGCTCCTGGACAGCCAACTCACGTACTCCGAGAACGAGTCTATCCCGTAGAACACTCTTAGTCTGCTCCATGTATTCACAACTAAGGACAAGCTTTTTCAAATCAGTCAGGAAATGATCAATTGTCTCACCTTCCATTTGGACTCTAGAGTTAAACACAAACCGTTCAATTACGACATTCTTCTTCGGATAAGCGCTATTTTCAAATACCGCCATAACTTTGTCGTAGTCGTTCTTCTCAGCTTCAGTGAGGTTGAATGTATTAAAAAGTTCAGCCGCATCTTCACCAATAACGTTTAATAAGATGGAAGCTTTCAATTCACTGGACTTCGTTTTTAACCCCGACGCCAACAGATAAATTATAAAATTCTGTTTAAACTCCCGACATTTTCACTGATATTTCCCGAAAGGACCAAAACTTTTGGCGGTCGCACGTGATCCATTCTTAAAACGAGGTTCGGAAAACGACTGTGGTATTCTCAACCAGTTTGATTACAAAGGCTGTTGCTTGGCCGGTGGTACATGAGTGGCTGTTCCTCGGCTATTCAAAGCCTCGCATGTATCTTACAAAAACAAATGATTAACTATAATAGAATCGATATACAACACATGAATATACAAAACTAACTGTGATATAATTTATGTAACACTAACTGCAGCAGTTTTGATAACAACTTTATTTGTGTGCTTGTTTTTCATGTATTTAATGATTTTATAAAATTTAGACGTATAACGGAGAGAAAACTGTTGAGTCATTAAACATTCTCTTTATTCCATCCACCATTTATGTCCAGGCAACTTCAACATACTAGTTCCGTTATTTGTCATAAAAGTCGCTTTTTTAGTTTATGATTAAAGGTCTAAGCAGCGTATTAGGGCTAAATCCCCCCCTTTTTAAAAGGCGCCGAAGATCTTACCTAGGCTGACAATAAGTAAATGTGTGTGATGCCACATTACCTACATTCCCTCTGTTAGGCTGTAATTCTAGTAGCCTTTAGCGTATGACTCCTAAATCCGTTAATTCGCTAATAATTAAAAAAATAAAATTATTTTTTTCTGGATTTTGAAGTTGACTGAAATTGGCTATTGGCTATTTTAAAAATAACTTTGGTAAAAATAGAAAATTTAAATTTTGAAGTTTATCTCAAATTGGTGAGAATGACATTAATGTAGGTAATTATGATTTATTTTCTACGGCTCTTGTCTGTATCTTATTTATTTATCAGCTACAGAGAAGAAATGAGATGTGTATAGGAAACCGGAGGAGAGGGAGATAGTTGGAGAGAATGTGGCAATTTTCTGAACGAGTTAAGTGAAGGGAAATGGATTAGAAGAAAAATAAAAACTTGCGTCCCTCGAGAGAAAGCGATTTTTCCGAATGAAAAAGGAACCGAGAAAAAGAGCCCTTTCCACTCCTTTTTTATTTCTTCACAAAAAGTAGTTTTTTTGCGGAATGCGACGTTTTTTCAAAGATTTTGAGAGGCATCCGTGGTATAAAACGATCGACCAATCGTTCGCTTCGGTCACTCCAAGGATATTAATTGCGGATTAAAAATGTTCCCCTCTTTCGTGACGACAGCATTTGGAGAAATTGAAAAAGATAAAAAAAGAACTCTTTTCTTGCTGATTGAATGCGCTAGAATAAATGTTTTGTGATCTTATTTTTAAGACGACGGCTGAATGCCACCGTTATCCTGGATCGCATCTGCAGCAGGAATTTTCAATCTGAATCGTTTTTCGATAAATCTGAAATCATATAACGGTTTGAAGTAGTGATAAGAGGGGGAAACTTGCAGCTTAACTTTTTCTTTGAAAATGAGGATCGAATTTATCGCTGAATCAAAAGAGAAAAGGCATATACGAGTTTGGGGACTGCTTCACATCGCGTATTGGCCATTTTCTCATTGATGCGAAATGTTTCATTTCATGTATGCCAACATTCGAAAGATGATACCACTCCAAATACGACGTTATATTTTATGATGTTAATACGAGTTCTTTTTATACTCTTACATTCTCAATGGGACAGATATGTGGTAGTTCAAGTTACTTTGGTTAAAACTAGTTGACTATCCTAATTAATTTATAAGGCATACTTGCTCTTTCTATTTCGTACTTATTTTACAGTTATGAAGTCAATAAATATATTTTCTAATGCTGCAAAAGACGTAATTGTCACTAGTTTTTGACAATTATCATTTAATTTATTAAGAGTCAATAAAAAGTCGTATTTCAATTCTCAGCGGAAAAAATACATTCGAAAACCTTTGATCGAAATAACACATCATAGTTTTAATTTATCTATTAGTCGGGATAATGTCGACACATTTAAGTTTTCACTGCACTGTTGTTACTTATATTGACTGCAGCCCAATGAAAGGTAGAGAATTGAGATTCAGTGTTTACTCGTATCCTGAACGAAACATCATAACCGAATCATCTCCTCCTCCATTGGGATGTTCAGATTGCAAGATTTGGGCAATTTCCTCAGTTTGCAATAGGATTTGACTTACGATGGAAGGTGGATTGGGTAATGACTCAAAATTTCCACCACAGAGAGCTCTACAGAAATACCTTTCTTGAGTGAGTTAAGAAGTCCGTTTGGATGGAATTGAAGGTAAAAGTGATGAAAGAACGTTGGAGGAGGAACATAGAGGATGAGGTGAGGACGATGAGGAAATAACCAATCAGCAGCTCAGACGCCTTCCAAAGCTTCCGGAGAGGTTAGCAGCGGAACATGAGGTCGTGGTTGGATTCGAAGAAGAGAAAGATGGGCAGATAGGAAAATCCGAGCAGCGTCGGGGTTCAACCCACCTTGAGGTATTCCCATTACCGAATCCACCTCCTACCCGAATTCTTCTTCATCTCCTCTTACTTCATCCCTGTTCACCAAACCTCCTTTCATCCCAGATTTCTCTGCCAATCTCTCCCCTTCACCTTCCCATTCCCAGTGTAACTAATCTCCAAAACTTCGAAGTACCTTTCAATCCATTAGAAGCCGATGGCAACCTTATTGGCATTTCAACTTCTAGTCATTTTTATTTGAAATATTTTACACCCAACGAATCGGAAAATATTGTCTATACATTGCTTCAAAATAGAGGTTAATTAAAAATCTTAATTGGAATTCTGTTTATCCCGGAACTTTCTGCAGCTAAATATAAATATATAAAATAAATAATTTGTAGATTTATAATATGGCTGCTCTTATTTGTCTCATAACTTTTTGCCCAAGCTAAGTGAAAATTTTCGAAACAATTCTGCGTTATTATACAAAGAATCAAAATATAACTCCTTTTCGCCAACCATTGGAGCACCATATTTCGAAAATATCAAAGTTTTACCTTAAAAATGCACATATATATTTTGAGAGTATGCAAAAGAAAGGAAAACTTTGATAAGAGTTGCCCTCTAATTGCGGAAGACACTTTTGCTTAAAATGACTCATTGCCGAAATAAAAGTTCGGAGCACTATAATAAGTTGCGTATGTAGGTACGTATAAGGTGTTCTGAACGTAGCTTTTACATTTATGGCACAATAACCCAAATGTTGAACATCATCAACCTCTGACGCAGTTTCGGTTAATGGCAACTTTTTCACGTTTGCTCTCCTTTCGCCATCAAACCGATCCGTTTACCAGTATCCCGTCGAAGGGAGCTCAAGAGGGATTAAGGGAGAACAATACGAAGCTCTCCAAGAAATTCTTTTACCTTCTCTGGGAACGTCTCCTTCCCTTTGCTGCGATTAACGAAGCGCTTCAATCAAATTACCCATCGCTCGTCGTCTGGAATGACAAAAGAGTTTCCAATCAGATTCTCACCTCCAGCGAAATTCGCGCAACTTATGGGAGGCGTGCGCTAGAAAGTAACGTTTCGGAATTTTACGCATTTTAATCTTCACCCGGAGAAGGAGAAAATATTGCGGGAAGAGGATGAAGACCAATGTAATTACCTTATCCTTTTTTTGGCAGGGGAAACTTTTTCCTTCGCCGGACGTGGGGTTGAAGAGATTGGGAAGAGAAGGAAAGAGAGAGACAAAAGGGGCGTAATTGTGGGGGGAAATGGCTACGAAGGGACTCGCACGCGCGCTCTTTCTTTATCTACCTCTCTCTCCGTATTCCACCGACGTCAAAGCCGTAATTAAATTATGGATGTTGATAGTTTTTTTATTACGGAAAGAGGGCCTCAAGGATGGCTTTGTGAGAAGTGGGCTGACCTAATTGGAATCCATTATCTCCTACTTTGAGAGCTCGGAAATAAATTACGTTAGAGGGATAATTACTTAGGTGAGGCCGATAAAACAATCAAAAAAGGTGTCTTTTCTTGAGAAAGCCTTTTGGAGGAGCACTCCATCCGCTGCGATCTGCGTATCGCGAAAAGCAATTATTTTTTCCTGAGATGCAAATTGGGATTAGATGCGGCAAGGCTAAGAGTCTTAAGGAATATTCGATTACATAACTTAGGGACTGTTTCTGAAGGAATTTATGTTTATTTGATTAAAAAATTCGTTTCGCAAGTGATTATCTAATTTTCCTTAGTTTAAACTCTCTGCGTTTACTAACCTCTCCTGGAATCTCCTGGACCAATTTTTATGAGTATCATTAGAAGTAAACTGTCGAATACTTAAGTTCTCATAGAATTTTAAGTAAGTATTCACTTCTGGCTTCCCTGTTTCTCATTCTTCAATCCCATTAAAAATATTCCCCATGACATACATAGCATATTCAATAGAAGTTCCTCAATTCATTTACACTTGTTTTTTCCGTATTTCATTGAAAATAAGAGGGAAGATTGTGATGACTGTAAGTTTAAATGAATCTTAAAATTCCGATTATTTAAGAGATAAGTTTTTGCGAAGGACCCAATATTAAAGCCAAATCTTAATTGAATAAAAGCAAAATTTTATAACCAGTATTCTGCTTCTTCATTGCTAGTGAAACATTTTAAAGGTTTGGGTTTAAGGTACTTTGCACGTAAGGGCGTGCACCCAGAAAAATCCAAAGGGAAAATGGACTTGAAAACAGTCTGACGGGGCCTGGAATCGATCCTGAACCCAAAACGGTTTGTTGAAATGTTCTGGCCGGGTAGCCTGGATGGTTAAGGCAGCCTCCCGGATACAGGAAGATACCAGATTCGATTCCCGGCCACGTCAGACTTTTTTCTAGTCCGTTTTTCCCTAGGATTTTAAAGGTTAACTATTATTAAAAGTTTAATTTTGTGTAGGTTTTATACTATTATAAATGGTTGTTTACTAGAACTGTAACATTATTATAGATGCCATAATATATACGCTATACTAATGAAATGTAGCTTAATGCATATTCCGAAGGAATGTTTTTAAAGAAATGTCTCGCAGTAATGAACTGTTATGTTATTTACACTCTGTTTGACATTTTTAGAAACTGGGCTTCATTGTCATTCAATCCTTTTAGACATTTATTTAACCGTTTTGGGATGAATTTATGTCTAATTAAAAATCGTCGTTGTTATATGAATATATGGAGAATTAACTCCCATGTTATTTTTCGTACAGGTCTAAAATTAGCTCCTTTGGCCATTCTGAGAGGACGACACATTTGCTCGTCGCTCGACTAACATTCGTCGGAACGTGTTCGAGCAATAAACGCCGGAACGATCATGTACGGCGTCGGACACCTTCAAAATTTACGGCACGACCCACTGGGAGAGGGAGGTACGTGAACGTAGAAGGAATAATAAAAAAGAAGCATTCCTAAATCAAGTAGCAATTACGTTTTAACAGAGGAAAGAAAATAGAAAGATACATTTCGAGAGAATTTGTTCCCTGAGGAAAATTTCAACAAGTCCGTGTTTATTTTTCAGAGAGCTGGGTGAAATGACAGTCTACTCAGGTTTCTTCGTATATTTTTTTCAATTGTATCTTAAGAATCCTTTTATTTCCAGATGATATTGTACATCAATCTATAGCGAGTTTAGTTTCCGTAGGATAACTTTAGCATCTGATGTTTTTATGGGGAATTAAAAAATAAGGTTTCAGTAAAGCCATATTTTATAATTTGTCTAAATTTTGTATTTACTAATTTCATTTAAGTGTAATTAGACATGACCAATGGAAAATCTTCATCTTTTCCGCTTGCAATATCCTGCCAGTTCCATTTAATACACATCATTTTCTTGGTTATGATATTTTTATTTGCGCTACTTACATCAGACCAAAACCAACATCTAGACATATTAGTTTTGAATCTCGAAAATAAGGGAGATGTGCTGTATCCCTAAGATTGGGAAATCCGTTTTTGACAACTATCAACCTTCCGTCTACAGAGATAGAATAAAGGTAAATAATGCTCCATATTCGTAGCAAATTAATTGGCGGAACCTAAGCGTAATAGTAAACATTTAAAATATGAGACAAGTGGCCAGTTCCAGAATCATCAAAATACCTATAGGAGCAGATATACGCGATAAGGTTGAAATTGAAGCACACAACAATTTTCTCGTCCAAAAACAAGTGCGGGAATAAATCCCAATTGGATTACAGACGAGCGGGAGATGAGGGTAGTAGTTTTTCAGGTCTACTGAAGGCTTGAAGGGATAATACGAGGAAGAGGAGGGATGTAATGGCGTTCTCTCGGGTGAAGTGGTCGCTTGGGATTTCGAAGGATGGGCATGAACCGAGTGAGTTTTATGTGGAAGATATGGGTACGCGTTAGGTACAGCAGAAGAGAGAGGAAAGGATTTGGGGGAGAATTGGGATATGGGACGATGAATGACAGACAGATATAGGGGTGATGAGTTTACAAAGAAATTCGTAGAGAGCTGTGTTTTGATAGTTGTGACAATAAGAACGCCTTTCCAAACCATAAATCATTCCGCTGATTTCTCTAATAATTGCTAGCCATTTTAAATTTGTATAGTATTAGATGTAAAGATTTAATTTATAGCTAGTTACAAATGTCTCTAGTTATATTCTCAGCCTTTTTATTTGTATTCTGAAGTTCTTTGTAGAAAAACTCCAAGTTAATAAATAAATCTCTCAGCTCTTTGCGTTCCTCGAACTCTTTCATAACTTATTTGGCAGGCTGATTGGGCTGACTTATTTATCGCACTATTGAATAAATAAGTCAGCACTGGATCGAATATTGATTTCTCCTTAGGTACAAATATTCTTTCGCAAAATCTAGGTATTCGTAATCAATTACTTATTCATTATTCATTTACCTAATATAAGACAATTATGTCTAAGAAATACTTCAGAGCGCTGAACAATACAATTCAATTACTTGGTGGAGTAGAAAAAAGAGTGTTAAATGTTATTTTGCCATAATTTTGGTGTTATTTGATTTTTAGAATGTAATTGAAATGCATGAAGAGGAAACAGATTTGAGCGACTGAGCTGGAATAGCAGTGTTTTTTACAATACGAACTAATATTGCTAAGCAAATAAAAACCTTTCATGTTCATTTATGTTTTCGTAATGCTTCAAACTGGTATTGTTAGGATGCTGAGAATCCTAAGGCTATCGTTTTTTCAAAATCAAAATTAAGCAAACAATAAAATCAAATGTATGAAAAGTTCGATATCTTAAATAATCGCCTATTTATATGGCATATTCTGCATGTTCATCTTGAAAATTGAGAGGCCTTAAATTCTTTGAATTTCATCGAGTATACCATAATGCGCCTTGCACTTTACTGTGACGCTTTTATACTTAACATTATCGTGAGTAAGAAGCATTGTGAACCAATAAAAATGGAACGCTAATTACTTTATGCAAATAAAACTGAGTTCTAAAGTGCCCTGAACTTTTTACACAAACAGTAGCATTCATAGTAGAATAGCGGTTTTACAATTCGCAGCGCTTCAAGTATTTCTTAGGATTAGGATCAACCGTGTAACAACTTTAGACTTGAGGCAAGACTATAATCAATGGAGGGACAAGAGGAGTTTATTGGTAACCCATGAGAAATCTGCCACCAGTGCAGCCGTAAGCCACCGCGAAGACAATTCCTAACTTAGTTGATGATGTGCACAGCAGGGAATATCATTGGCTAAAGTGCTAACTTGCGGGTTTATTACCAATCTCTGTGGACCAAAGACGGCCGTGGAACAACGTAGGAGCATTTTTATTTTTTCGGATATCTAATAGTGCTAAATCATCGGCATTAATTCTGTCTAGTTATATTCTGCAATGGATTGATTTTCTTCTGGAAATATTATCATATTTTACGATGTTACGAGTAAACTAGCAATAATTTCAACCACGTACTCATAGTTTTTCAATTCGTATTTTAATCGATGTTTCGGCCTAACAGCAATTCTCAGGATGATGAATGTCCTGACGATTGCTACAAGGTCGAAATCAGTCGCTGATTAAAATATCGGGGACAATACGAATTCCAGTTTTCATTTATTTAACGGTGTCCGGCGATGTCAGGTCCAATCATATTAATTTCTTTAGCAATCATATGGTTGAGTGAAAGCCATTCCTAAATTTTGCGAAAGCTTCATATATTACTCAGGTTATTTAAGCCTTGAAACAGGATTCAAATGTATGCTATGATTCAAATGAATACATATTCTGTACATATAATGTATCCGCAGGTGTAAACTATCCTTGCAGGGAAATAATTTACTCATGATACAGTCATACAGAACAATTGAACATTGGAATGCTTAGCCTACGAGTAAATTTGAATCAATCACTCCTCGTGAGCGTACCTTTAAGGCAATGTTGAAAAACGTCTTCTAGGGAAAAAAGGCGTGAATGAAGGTTCGTTTTGGTGATTGTAAGTTGGTGGACAAGTGGATCAATGAACCTTAAATGTTATAAACGGAGGTGAGGCATAGGAAACAACGATCAGATATTGCGAAGTATTCCTTTATAAATAGGAGGATAAAAGATTGTAATATGTTACCTGAAGAGGCTCTCAAACTTAAGACTTAGAAATATATGTTTTAACTTACTATGAGGTATTATAATGTTGTTGCGTCTGTTTAAATCTTGCCGCCTGAATTTTGTTCTATTTTTAAGATTGATTATATAAATAAATAAAATAGTGTTCTTAAGAGAGTGATCGTTAACTTATAGCTATATTTTTGTAAGGTAGGAATTTTTTCTTGTACGTTTTATGACTACTGCCTACAAGGTTTTCTGAGGGGTTTCCCTCCCTTCTATGGCAAATTCTAGGTAGATACGTGTCCGTTTTATTACAAATAACTGTTCTGATTGAAACTGTACGTAATATTGACACACCAGGTTTTGCACCTTCTTGCAGAGTAATATTCACAATAATAATATTACTGCAGATGCTATCGACTAGGCCAAATGTATGAATAGGATAGAGATTGAGATTATAATGGGAGGTAAAAGGAGATGATGGAGCCCAAAGTGTGTTGACAACGAGTTGGAGTTAAGCAAATCTTAAAGGAAAGGAATTAAGACAAGAGCCTCCTCATGAATTATCGTATCACTGTATAATTAAAAATAATTGTCAATTATTTGTTTGAATGATTAATTGCTTATATGATAAATAGTAATGATAACCTTCCATTTTATAACAACCCTATTTAACACAATATACAAATATAATTACCAATTGCACCTTTCTGTTGGAAGGTCTTCCTAATTATGGTGGAATTTGTCTCGTAATAAAATCATAAAATCAACTTCAAGAAAATAAATATAGAAGAAAAAGTATAATATATGTCATATTGTAACCGATTGCTTAACAAACAAGTTATGAAAAATTTTTCAGCTTTAACGAAAAAAATTTAAAGGCTTTATATTTCTACTTAACAGATTTTAATCTCTAAGGTATGTTATATAGGACAAAACTATAATCTAAAAGTTAATTTTATTTCATAAAATTACATAAGTATTTCCATTACCATGAAAATACTTTTGTCGGTATTTCCTAAGCCTTCTTTTCTTCGACCTTATTTGAACTTTATTCATGGTTTCGCTCGTATCGATTCAGCAAGCAAGCAGATTTTTATATCCATTCTTCATATATACTACAGTGATAAACTTGTGTTTATTTCTAATGTTGACAGTATTAATATTTATCTCATTTTCTGCCTTTTCTATACTCTAGGCGCGTTTTTCTGGATTCCTGCTGTTCTTTTTCCTCATATACATGGTTTTTTCACCTTTATTTATATATTTGGCAAAATACCTATAACTTGGCCTTTTTCATTCCGTCATGCCCACTCTCACCTGTGCTGCCCAAAATTCCATATTCCCATTCATGCTCGTAATATTTCTTCCTCTACTTCCTAACTTTCGCCTGTCAATCATTTTCTTCTCCCTCTTCTTTCATCACTCTCTTCCCATTGTATTCGCTTCATCTGAACCTCATCGTCGCGTTCCTCCATACCTCTCTTCTTCTCTCTCTTGTTTTTTTCTCACTCTTCCTCCTCTCTTACCTCACTTTCATTCAAATAAAAATGAATAACCACAGTATATGAATTACGTATATTATTATAAAAATTAATCCACATTACCGCTGCTAAATTAATTTTGAAAGTAGCCGTACAAGTTTTAAATAGAACTTGGCATCGATATTCAGGATCAATATGAGTGTGCTTGTACTCATATGAGTGTACTTGCTATACACATGTAATATGACTATGACTTGCACTCATATGAGTGTACTTGCTATACTAATATGAGTGTACCTTCTATACTAATATGAGTGTACTTCCACTGAATGATGTTTGCATATGATGTCTGGAATGAAAAATTTCGTTTGAAATTGAAAGCGAGTTTTGTAAGCCATTGCTTTGACTTCTCCATATTTCCCTAGAGATAATTGTGGGAATTTATTTCGTTCTTCTCTTATAAAGAAAAACCATAAGAAAGAAAGATGATACGTGGGCAGATATACAAGTATGTATGCCTTTATAGAAACCATGATTAACCATAGCCTTCTATAAGTAATGTACGATGGAGAAATTATGATAATGCGGTTTCTGTTTAAATTCCTTCGCATTTATTTAAATATTTATTGTCACCGAAAATCTTTGAAAGCAAGTGAAATATTAGTTTTCTTGATTAAAGTTATGAATTGTATAACAACGAAACAGTTAATATCATTTTTTAGATCTTTTCCCAAAGACTGCTAATCCCAATCTCCTTTAAGCCACATTCGCTCCGTATATCTCTTTGGATACCACTCTTTTTTCGTCGTTTAATCCACCATCATCCTATTCATCACCGGAAGCTGACTCAATGATTGATTCTTCTGATCCTCTTTGGAAAATTCTGATTTTGTCAACTCGCGCCTGCATTTCCTTTGGTTTCCGATAAATCTGTCTACGTATGAAAGAGGAAAGGGGATTAGAGGAAAGGTTGAAGGAGGAAATGACGGACAGATAGCTTGCGAATGGATATTCCCTTCGACAAGTAGAACGAGGGAAAAGCCGGTTTGCAATCACAATTTCCCTCACGCATTCGCACGCATCTAATCGAACAGAATCGTTTTCGCGTGGAATACACGCGGTCTATTTTGTAAACGAATCTCTTTCGGAGAAAGCGTCATTACTTCTCAGGAGTAAAAAAATTACGAAGCATCTCCATTGTCGTAATCGCCGGTGTGCGAAGCGAAAATCTAGGATGTATGAATGGTAAAATTTGGAGGAAGCAGATGGAGCGAGAGAATGAGCACCGAAGTTTTGGGAGATTAGCAGACATCCTGTTTCAGGAACAAAACACCAAGGAGAGGGAATGGATTTCGAATTCCAATTACGTAGTACATCGGTATTGGAGGGAGTTTCATCAATAGATCCACAATCGCTGACGATTTTTGGACCAATGTTTGGGATAAATAAATTTACAAATTAGGACATTAATCTACCAAAAATGTTTCTATATGGAGAAATTTTCCATGATTTTACTCAAATTTCTGGAGCCACTTAATTTTCTTGAATCATAATAGCTCTTCAATCGAACCTCAGTAATTCAAAACCTCATTTAGAATTATTTGAGAATGTATATGGAATGTTGATAAGCAAAAAATAATTAAGTCGAAAACGACAAAAATGTTTTATTGGATTGAATATATGTCCTTTAGCAGGGCTAATGCATGTTTCTTAGAAGTCTAACTCTACTGCTTATATATTTTTGGTATGTGTGTGAAATCCATACTGATATATAAATATCAATATTAGTATTCAATATTCAAATAAGACTTGACAGCGAAAGTTAACCCGTGGATATTTCTTCTTGTAGTAAAATGAAGTGATTCATAGTGCACAAGTTTTAAGGAAACGATGAAACGTCATAGACTTTCTACAAATAATCTAACCATTTTCTTTAATGAAGAAATAGATTATTCCTGTCACTATGCTGTTTTTGAAATAATTTTATTTTAAGCCTTTTACGGTGTTCATAAACCTCTAGGAAATTAAACGTTGATTGCTTAAGAAAATAATTCCCCTTGAAGTTATCTTCTCTCTTCATTATAATCAGTTTCCACTCAAACATTTTCATTTCTCTAGTGACGTATATCAACGAATAGTACACACTAACTGATCAAAACCGTTTCCTCTCGGTTGGCATGAGTCTTTTAATGATTTTGTGGCGTAAAATTTGGGAATTTAATTTCCTGGAAATTATATCACATTTTCCTTCCAGCGAAAGCGAAACGCTTTTTATCGGTGACAAAATCTAACTTCCTCATCACCAAAGGCCCTGAAATCTTGTGAATTCCAACAGTTTCCCTCTTATTCCAGCATCCTTTGCAAAATTATTTCCAGTCGACGTGTTCTTTTTTATTTGTTGATCAATCCACTAAAGACCTTGCTCTCTGTTTTGAATTCTTCACCGATGTTCATTGATTAACTGAAATAAGGAAAATTAAATGATACATTGATGGATTATATTAGATTGGATTGGATTGCCATTAAAGTAAGTTTCGAATTAAATCACAGCTCTACACTTGTTGTGCTACTCCTTCTGCCTCTTTTTCTGACGCTTCGACTCAAATAATACTTTGATATAGTGGCAGAGGGATATATTGTCTTTGCATTATATTTGCAATACATTTATTTAAAAAAGGTCCATAAATTGACCTTTTCCATAATTAGAACGTAATGGTCTTTGTATTCATAATTCTATCAAAAACATTGTGCGAAGTGAAATTTTAAGAATGTACAATGTGTATTCTCTTAATTGAAATTTACTATTTACCGTACTTGTCTATTCTGAGTATGTGATAATTGTTTTTTCTACTCTGACGAAATTTGAAAATATAATTAGGTATCTATATTTTAATAAATTTCATCCAAATCATATTATATGAGCACAGTATTACCAGTAGAATATTAAAATTAAGCTGCTATGAGTTAAAGTACATTAAAAATTTACTCTTTTAAATAAATAAAGCTCGATTGAGTTTCCGCTAGAATATCTATTTAGGCAAGTATTTTTATAGTTTACGTCCATCAATGAAATGAGAGAATTCATTTTGGAAGGTAGATTGAAGGTGAAATCGGTGTAACTCTTTACTTAAATGGAGACAAAAACTTTAGTCATTTCTTATGCTGCACAAAAGATCCAAGAAAAGCATAGGTACCTCTAATGGTAAATCTTAAAAAGCCTCGGACGACCTATTAAACGCGGAAAATCGGATTGAATCTCCGTTTTAGCATAAAAAAATTAGAGCACAAAATGTTCCATTTACGTTATCTTAGTTAAAAAAGTAGGAAAATAATTCTAAGAGAAGCTTTAATTCTAACAGCCTTTACTATTTTTTCTTGTGGTAGAATTTTAATAATATTTTTCGGGATATCCCTTGATGGACATAAAATTTGAAGGGGAAAAGGGTGAGAAAGGAATACAGGCGGTGGATGTTCGTACAGTTGAGGAGTTACTGGGTATTAGAGGAAATGGAGTGAACAATGGAACGGCGATAATATAAAAGTTTGGGAGTAAATCGGAGGAGAAGCGGACGAGGGATAAGCAGAACAAATCCCCGACGATTTCAAAGCAGTCCCCTCATAAAATCGAAACAATTCAAACCCTTTGTCCGTTGTAGATTAGTTTCCCTCGATTCATTTCATTTTCTCCCGATTTATTACATCGCTCTACTCCAACTTTAGAATCTGATTCGATTCCAGCATAAAAGTATTGAAGTTCATCCCGCGCCAATAATAGCGCCATATAGAACATGTTATACGCATTAATGGACGAGAAAGAAGGAATAAAAATTGAATTTTTACGATGGAAAAAGAGTTAAAGATAAAAAGATAAAAGAAGTAAGGGTAATGGAAAAGAGAGGTTTGAAAGGAGATGGAAAAGCAGTTTGAATTTTACGATCGAAAACAGAGATATGATCTCGGCATGCCTCTAACAATTTCTACACGTTTCTACCTTTAAGACGTTGAAAGTGAATTTAATAAAGCCCATGACAATAGACTGAATGCACAGGCTCAACAATTATTTCAATGTTTCGTACAAGAGGAAAAAAGCATGGTTAAAATAGCTGATATTACAGTGCTGAAGATATCAATGGGACAAGACTACATTTCATTGACGTTTCCCTCTCATTAAAGTTAACAGTTTCAAAATAGGATGAAAAACGGAAGGTTTTACAAGATAAGAGGAAAAGATGTAATATTTTAGTAGTTAAATGAACTCGCATTAGAGTTGCTGAAATTTTTACTTTTCTAGTCAGTATTAATTTGGTTTAAACATAACTCGGAGAACTAAAACGAAAATCGGCGTGAACAAGATTTTAACAACTCACGGCTAGTAGAAGAAGGGAAAGTGAATTTAGGTTCTTTTGTCAGGGACTTTCTAAAGAAGGTATGGGAAGTTTTCCTGATACTTAAAATATATTCTTAAAAAAGCTAACATCAAATTGGCAATACTCAGAGAGGAAATGGAAGAATGAAAAATCCAGGTGTGAAAATATAACTGCGAAAGACATTTCACCATCAAGGAAGTTGTAATAAGCAATTCATACAATTCACACATCTTCGTATACATTTTATCATTGGATATAACTTTGCTTCTGTTCATATTGGAAAAGTTTAGCTTATGATGATATATTTATGTAGAAGGATCTAAAATCAGGCAGACCTATGATGAATGTAAGCAAGTATTTAAAATGTTTACTTTCCGTCAATTGTGAACAAGAAATGGATTTAAATGGATGATTCTAACATTGTATAGACACCCCAGTATATACATTAAATCTCGTTTCATTCAACCTTAACTCAATCCTCATCACCACTTATCTATTCCATTCTTTCTTTCAATCTTTTTCTTTTAATTCGTTGTTTTAACATATATGTTTACCCTTTCCCTCCATATTATCTCTTAATTGTGCGTATTGTTCCAATTCCCGCATAATTATTCAAAACTCTTTATACATTTTTTATCACTGTGGTGGATTTTGTTATCCTGTGAAGCTTCTTGTACCTTTCTGTTCTGAAGGTTTACTCTCAAATATGAATTTACAAGTGCTCCCTTTACTTATTCTAACATTATCTTTACTTTCCTATATTAGGAAGTAAAAAATTAAGTTTTATTAGAATGGAAAAAAATTCCCATTGTTTACGTTAAACTCCTGTAATATATGTTTTAAACTCTACTAATCTTATTTTGCATCACTTTTCCTTCAAACAATTATTTCTTCTATACCTGATAGTCTCTACACCCCAAAACACCTATTTTTATATAAGATTTAAACAACCTTAAATGCGATCAATTATAAAATTTGCAAGTGCAAGAGGATTTTCTTTTAAAATCATTTGTGTTTTCTGAAACATATTCCCCTGGTCCCTGTTCCCATTTTCTTTAAACCGTCTTTATGCAATCAATCTAATGTTGTATTTACTGCCCAACCATTAGTTCCATCTCTCCGCATCTCTCTTTTCCTCTTAATTTCCCTTCATCTTCCACATTTTCCTTTCCTCTCCATTCATCAATTCCTCACTGAACTCTCTCTCCACTTGCATTCACTTCACAATGAGTCTCAGCCACGCTTCTCTGCATGAAATGCGACTCGTGCGAGAGGCGTTTCCCGATATCCGTTTTGGATGCGAATGACTCAAACCATTCGAAGATTTTATTCGAGAGACCTTTCTTTCCTCATCTTTTTTTATTTTCACCTCCGTCCCTCTCATTTTTCTCTTTCGTTTAAGCTTGGCTTGCTTTCGTTATAACGAGTGAATCTCCAACAATGTACATACATAAATAAATACCGTCTAAAAATAGAAGGATTAATGAATAAAATATTAAAGGTTGGTTGTAAAACATTGAAAAGACTCGTAAAATTAAGTAAGTTAAATTAAGTAAGTTAAATTAAGTAAGTAAATAAATCAGCTGATTCATTTCAAATTCAATTCCTAACCAATGGTATCACCATGTGCCTCATATCTATTTACGGTAAGTCCAAAGAACAGTAAGGCTATCTTGGTTAGTTAGTTCTTGGTTATTGCCCATCATCGTTCAGGATGTATAATTTATCTCCGTGATGTTACGAAATTTCAGTGTTTGTTTTGAGATGTTACATATACATATTTATATTTTCCTTTGAAAGCTCTAGATTCAAGAATATACCAGAGGAACCTAACTGAGCAAGTTTAGTCAACGCTCATTCCCGCTTCCTCATCACCCGTCAAGCCCTGACGGAAGTCAAAATAATCTACCTGGACTTCCATCTATGAAATTGATTCTTTCATAGATTTACGTATTGTAATTAAATTTCCATTTCAGAAAAAAGAATTCCTCAAACTCTCAAACTTTCAAATATTCTAAGAGATATTAAAAACCTGTAACCATAGTTGTTGCACATATGTTCTTCAGGTTTTCTTTTTCTTTCGGTAATTTTAAACCTGCGTACCATCCTTAGCAACATACTTGCTCTTCCTTACATCGACACCACTTCACTGTCATGTAGAAGTACCTTCTCAATCGCCTGGCCATTCATATCTGCTCAAACTTAACCTCTCCCATAAACAAGTAAAGTAACCAGGAACACGCCCTTCCTTTCTACACAACTATTTTAGCCTTTAGCTCATCACTCAGTCCGCAATTTGCTTCTACGCAATGTTTACCTCCTACGCAGCATGTTTTCACGGCATTGAATAAGCGGGCAAACACTCCTTGCCTCTCTTCTTTTGACATTACTCTATACGTTTCCTTGCATACGAGCATGCACTGCACATTCCGTCTTAAAATGTTTGAGCGAAAAAAAATCAATCTTCGTTTCACCAATTTTTTTCTGAATGGAAGGTTATACTAGGTTTACCAAGGGGTTACTCATAAATAACATATTTGTAATATTTTACTTGGATTTTTTTTTGTTTTGAGAGTATAGTTTTCTTATTTTAGCAAACAGAAAAATTATAAGAAGAATGATTACCACAGTATTAAGAAAAAAATCCCCGAAATTATTTTACCTAAGCACATCCTAACATCAGTACAAGCATTACTTAAGAGCTTTTTACTGCGAAATATTTTTAAAGAAGATTTTAAGAAATTACGTACGTTCCGATTTTAAATTAATAATTGAGACAACCATTAAATTATTATAGTATGTATTATATGATAAGATATAAACAATTTCATTCTTAATTATTCGGAGCAATGAATTTTAACAGCAAATAATATAGCAATAAAATTTATAAGAAACATTCACTGTATACATCGAGGTAATTCATTATTAAGCTTGAGACTCAGCTCTGTTTTTTATTACGGATCTAAAATCCTTTGTAATAATATTTATTTCTGAAGTTTCATACTTAACCCTGAAATTTTAGTTTTTTTATAAAATTATCTCCTAAGTTGCATCATCTTCTTTAATTTTTACTCCATTGGTTGGCATATACTTATACCATACCATACTTACCACACATTTCAAATTAGCCTTCCTAGACAAAACTTTTCCATAGGATTCTTTTACATTTATTTTCTTTCATTCCCCGTATTCCAGCTTAAATCGGCAGGTGGTATCGTTCGAAGAATGGTTTTGGCAACCAATTATAAAATCCAATTTCCTCTCAACCAATTATTCTTTTTCATATCATCGTCCTTTTCTGTACGATTAATTGGAACTTAAACATTCCGCGACCCATGTCCCTTTGAATAAGACTTTGAATGAAAAATAATTGATCATTTTCTCTTTCGATGAGCAATTAATTTTTATGCTTCATCTATTCATTCATTTGGAGATGAGGGGATGAGGCTATCAGCTGCCACACAAAAATATTTTGGCAGTATGTGTAATCGATTTATATATCATTACAATGTTTATTGCAGTGATTGAGCTTAGTAAAACATCTACAGTTTTAGAGCTTTTGAGTTTAAGTAGACTCGAATTTGCTTCACCTTTTTCAGTGTCTTATTTTAACACTTTCAATGCTAAGTGATTCAAGCCAAAACTTTCCACTTGGCTTAAAATGGATTTCTCGTTTTTCGTAAACAGAATGATCACTTATAACATCTTGTTTTTTGATTTTTTCAAAAAAGTTAAATTTTGGTGAGAAAATTAAAAAATTAGTTATGACCGCATCAAGCGGTCACCAGCAATTTGTAACTTCGTCCGGTCCGGTTAATATTTTTTGCATCTAAATTTAAGAATGTATAAAATTTTTTTGGACAGTTATTAAAAGAAATTTAAATGAGTTTTTATTACTTACATGAATAGGTTCAAAAATTTAAAGTCTGTATTATTCTTATATATACACTTTTAATACAAAAATTTTATGAAACGATTTGAACATATTTCTAAGATTTCAAGCATTATTCTACGAGGAACATCTTCTAGCGACCAATTCAACAAAGCAAAGTAAAGCAATAAGTATAATTTATTTATAATTTATAAAAGTTACAATAATATTTCACAGATTTCAAGTAAAGAACTTGTTTCATCAATTTATAACTATTTCAACGTAAAAAAAGTCTGAAAATGTCTAAAAACCTGAATAAAACACAATAATTAAAAAAATACGATTTACAAGAATTCAACCTATATTATCATCAATTTGGGTTTCATTTGTGATATATAAGGAAGCAAGGCTCCAGGCACAATTCTGGTTCATCAGGACAATCTCGGCAATACATAGTTGTTTTCCTGACCACATTATTTTTATGACACTTCCTACATCTCTTCTGTTGCCTCTTCCTAGCGCCTTCTTTAATGATAGGGAGACATTTCGGGAAATGAAAGAACTTCTCGGGAATAGATTTTGCGGAGGTGAGAAATCCTTTATGAGACACTAACTCTCCTGTAACTTCCGGTCTAAAGTCGCTCAACGTTATCCTCTTCCCTGAGAAACTGATAATCAACGTAAAGCTGTTCACCATCATTATCTGAAAAAAAATGGATTACCAATTTTTGGTACCATTTTAATGCCTTCCTGTCACAAGGGTAGTAGGCCATCATTTGGTCCAAATTATCTACATCTCCCATGTACTTATATTAGCAATCATTTTGGGCTTTTCTCTCACTGTGCCTCTCTTGGATTTAACCGATGAAAACTCTTCTCCGTGTTCCAAATTAATCATTAATCTGTTTCATTATACTCATTTTATAATGAACTTGTAAATATACTAATAATGAGGCATTTGCGATAACGTATTACGAAAACAACTCTAACATTATTTAAGTAGCATCTTCGATTTTTCTAGAATTGGGACAAAATATAAGCAGTTTTATAATTGATACCAAGTGCTATGATAATATAAAGTGAGTTATGAATAAATTTCAAGTGTGATCTTATAAATCCTGAAATTTCTTAATTTCTGCAACCTTTAAAAATTTCGGATTCCCAATTTGATTTTTATATCAATCTGTAATTACACAACTTTTAATTTGTTATAATACGAATTTTAAGGCTTATTTACAACATTTATATATTCGTCTCAATCTTGATCAGCAGGTTAGGCATCAGGGTCCCCACATTCCCTTGAGGCTCTCTTTTAATGTCTTTCCTGTTCCTTGATGCATAAGATTGTCTAAATATTTAACAGAAAGCTCGCAAGTGGAAAGGAATACAGCAAATACCGAAGGATCTACCCTTATAGAAGGAAATACCCAACAGAAAACAATATAATCAGTATAACGTCACCAAAGCAGTGAAAATCTATTATGGTCGTTGCTTGTATATACATTGGGAAATAGAAAGTATGTGGCTTGCGAAGTCAATACTTTAGGGATATTGCTCTATAACTATCTACCTGAGATAACACTATCTATATCTGAGATGCGTATATATTAAACGCACACCTGAGTTGGTTGCTGGAGAATATAACCCGAATTTTACAACGGAATTTCCGAGGAGACACTCTGTGTTAGGGATTGGGAAATCACTCGATGAGTCGAGATGATGAGGGAAATATCGGCTGAGGAGGGCCTTCGATGGATCGTCGTAGCAAAGAAAAGGAGGGGATAATGAAGGGGGAGAGTCGATACGAGCGGACAGCGGAAAGGTGGATATTGGAAAGTAAGGAGGTGATTGTGCTACAGATGAGGCGAGGAGAGAATGAAAGTATATTAATCTGGGAGTGACCGAAATGAATGAGAAGGAAGGGGGAGGGGACCGAAAGCAGCGGAAGATGAGACAGTAGCGGAATTTTGGTAAATGAAGGAATGTGGGGTTTGCGTGATGAGATTCGAAATCGAATCGGATAGGAAATCGAATGAGCTTTAGGAGATATTGGAGTGTTGTGTCACCGTAACGTGGACTTAATAGGAGATATCTCCAAGAGCGAATGCTCTGCCAATTAAAATAACTTCCGTTTCTTCAATCTTACACCACGATCGATTCTTAAAGAAGTATTCCTTATGTTCTAAGCTCAATATATTTCGTATTGGAGGCGTTCAACTGAAACAACGTCGCAGATATGTACACATAACTCTGTTTCAACTTGATGACCTCAATTCCAATCCTTTTAGGACTGAGAGGGGCATCAAATAATAGAAAATGGAATGAAACATTGGAAAACTGGTTATTTTTTTACTTTATCAGATAAGAATTAAGGCTGACAACCTCGAGAATTTTTAAATTTATTATTCAGGTTTAGAATATACTTTTAAGAAACGAAATTTGAACTCTGTAACACTAAGGGTAGATTTATTTTCCACAATCTACTCTTTTCAAAAACTATTTGCCAAGAAGCTATGCAAAAAATATAGAAGAGCACTATAAACTATTCGGTAGACAAGATGTATTAAATAAATGTTCAAATACGAAAACTGCTTTCAACGAAAATTTTACACTCAGTTTTTTTACTAGCAAGGGGAGCACCAGGTTTGTGGGAAAGCGATTCCAACGAAACTTTCAGGGCACGTTCTCTGTTTAAAAATATGGACACATGTCCGATCGTTCGACTTGATGAGCCTTTGTTTATGAAAAATTAGCAACTGAATGTCGGAGTTAGGCAACTCCGCAATACACATGCATTACCATGTCGATCACGAGATTTTCCTCTTAGGACATTATGTTCTTCCATTTTTTTTGTAATTCACATGCAACTTAAACATTAATTAAATGTCTGCCTAGAAACAAATCGAATGTAATTAAAATCTTTTACCATCGGAGGATAGAATAACTGTACTTGAATATTTCTTAGTACCCAAACTTTCAAAGAAGAATCAACTACTTCAGCTGAGATTCTTTAATAACACTCACAAAATGAATAGAACAATCGTAACATTTCTGAATCTCTTCATAACTGTTTTGTCCTTAACTTTAGTCTTTAAACTGCCAGGGTAAAGGAAATAAAGTATACAATGATAAAAGAGCTAGAGTTTTCCACCAATGTAAGATCGATTAGTAGCGCATATGAAGCAACATTTTTATGCAATATAGCAATGACTTTATCTGATTAACTTCAAATAAGGTCACATTGATTCAATATATGAGCCCAGATATAAATATACAGTTTTCAACTTCGGATGTCAAATCGAGTGCTGTCAAATGTTACCGTTAAGGTAAATGATAAGAGGGGACCAGAGTAAATGGAAATGCTCATTGATAGTCGGGATGAAATGAAAGTCTGAAGAACCGAATGAAGAAAATCAATTTTGGAAGTTTCAAAGCCTCAGATGGCATTGATTAACTTCGCAAGTTGAAGCGTAATAAGAAAGACCGAGAAGAAGCGAAATTACGTGTACAAAAGAAAAATGGAAAGTTTGAGACGATTATTATCAGGTAATGGAATGGAAACTGAATTGAAGAACTCAGCTCATTTGATACCCATCGAATCCGCTGAATGAATTGGAGGTAACACATGGCTCATTTCCCTTTCACACAATTGAGTTTCTCCGAAGAAAGTCAATCGGAATTGGTATCCAAGCCACAGAACGATCGCCTATTTGGCAGAAAAATAAGTTTCTATTCTATCAACATGGAACTTTTTTCTTTATTCAACTCCACATTGTTCACTTAGAGTTCTATAACAATGCTAGTTTAATAATATAAGTTCCTTAGGAGAGTTGCTTCAGTTTAGTATTTCTGACTTAAAATTATCTTTCCCTCATTAAACTGTTCTTCGTAAAATTTAAGTATCGGAGTTAAGAACTTTGAAACCTTATTCCGTGAAATAATCTAAAAACATAAAAAAATTGGAATTTACTGAAGAAGCACTGCCAAACTCACTACTTTAAAAGAGTCAATAGTAGTATCTTACGAAGGTTCTTCTCTTTTTACTTTCTCCATATACGAAGTATAGAGAAAGTATTGTTTTCATGAAAAAATTCGACTTCGAGATTTCAACGGAAATACATGTTTTGGGGTCCCTAGAACACGTTTTGACTAT
This sequence comes from Sympetrum striolatum, assembly GCA_947579665.1. Classification (NCBI taxonomy): domain Eukaryota; kingdom Metazoa; phylum Arthropoda; class Insecta; order Odonata; family Libellulidae; genus Sympetrum; species Sympetrum striolatum. The sequence goes on along the minus strand of OX388341.1, from coordinate 103,009,271 downwards.
TTTCGGAATGATGTCTGTGTGTATGTGTGTGTGTGTGTGTGTCTGTATGTGTGTGTGTGTTTGTGGGCGCTCTAACGTGAAAACTATTTGTCGTATCAATACCAGACTTCATATATAGTACTGTGGTGTGTGCTGTCAGAGTTGATTAGTTTTTGGAGTAAATCGGTCAACCGGAAGTCGAGCTATATTCATTTAAGCTCATTTCCGGTTTTCAAAATATCTCCATAAATATGATATATACGTATATTGTATTACTTATAAAAGTTTTAGATAATGTAATTTACTATAACTTTTGTATTTAACATATTTTTGTATCACCGGTTGAATAGGAGTTATTCGTGAAACACTGATAAACCGGAAGAAGATGATTATGTACTTTGTGGGCGCTCTAACATGAAAACTATTTGTCGGATCAACACCAAATTTCATATGTAGTACTTCTATTACAGTCTTTAGAGTTGATTAGTTTTTGGAGTAAATCGGTTGACCGGAAGTTGAGCTTCATTCTTCAAAGCTCATTTCCGGTTTTCAAAATATCTCCATAAATATGATATTTAGGTATATGCTATTATTTATAAATGTTTTAGAAAATGTATTTTACTATAACTTTTGTATGAAACATATTTTTGTATCACTGATTGTTTAGGAGTTATTCCTGAAATACTGATAAACCGGAAGTTGCTGATTATGTACTTTGTGGGCGCTCTGGGCTCTATGGGCGAAAGGCCAGTTTCATCGTTTTTCATCCGGCATGTCCCGAACAATATTATTTATAATGTTTAGAGTTCGAAATTACTGTCGTAGATAAGTATTTACATCTTATATATGGAGAAAGTCATGTGCTGGCCACATCAGATTTTTGATTTTGATTATCTTTCTAACTAGCTAACATTAGTATCCGAAAGCTCGTAGGTAGCATGAAGGTTACTTGACACGATAAGGAGTAAGGCAATTTTACCTTTCTCTCTTCACCAAGACAGAATACTGTGAGTGGAACGGGTCCACGTAAGTGAAGCACAATGACTCTGCGAGTAACGCTTTTCTTAACATTTCATAAGGAGAAACGCTAATCAGTTCAAACGCTAAACGACACTGTTCAGCATACTCATACTTCCGTGGCTTTTCATCAGAGTGAAAAGACTGACCAAAGTAAATGATACATTTCTCTCTAGCCTGTATCAAATAACGAAGGAAAATATTTCATTCATCATAATATGTTATAATGAAAACTTTACAATCACATTTGATGAGAAGAAAATTACAAAGTTTCATAGATGACTTAGCCTCCGAGTTGCTGCTTTTAGGGAACTCCGGAAGTTCTCCTTGCCCTACTCTTCTCCCGTCATTGAAGAGTGAACGCAGCAAAATGGTGGGCGTGCAATTCACCTGCATTTTCCCCTCGGAAGGATATCGAAATCTCTCTCCACACCTCCGTAACCCAAAAACCCCATCCTTCGACGGCTTTATGCTGCGTTCCGTCGAAAGCTATGGACTGCGATAAGTATCGACCAGCCCGTGAATATGCAGTCTCACGGAGAGGGCAAACCATTCTGAAATAACACCCGTTGCCGATGGGGGAATATTTTACTTCCACGTTTTTATACTTCCTCGTTTTTACACCTCCTCTCTTCCCGAATCTTTTCAACTACTTCGTTCCAACGCCGTGACCCGATTATTTTCTCGACCATGTGAAGCGATCGCTCCACGAAAATTAAACGGTACTGAAGGAAACCGCGGTTAATTCGGAAATTATGGGATAGCATCCATTCATTCCTTACGCTGCACTTGCCTTCTTTATAACGTCAACGCTTGGGGGAGTAAAGTTCATCTTCAAATATTTGAGATGGACGATACAGAAAAACGTATGTAAGAGAATATGAATAAAACTCCCATTGTAGGAAAGTTGATATGGAGAATAGAGAACACAAGGAATATTTATCACATGATATTTGTATTCTGACTGCGTTCACAGTGCATGAGGTTGAAGTTGACCTTCAATGTAACTTTTAGTGTATTACTGTAACGCATCGATCCTAGAAATAATAACCAATTTGTCCAATAATCGTAATCGATTATATTTTTGCCGCATTTGATCGGCCTACATTGCCGGGTCGACTTTTCCTTCCCCTTCCGAAAGTAAATCATTACAAAACTTCTACCTGAGTTACAATTTTTTATATCGAATCTCATCAAATTTCAAGGAGCGTATTTATAAATTTGGTGGATTTTGAGATCAGAGTGTGCCCAAAAACTTGGAAAAGTGATTTTCATTGGTACAAAAAAGTGGGAATTGATGTTGAAAGGAATGAAAGATGGTATTGAGAAATGAATAGCGGCATAAAATGTGGGGGATACAGATACTTTGAGTAGATTTAAGTCTTCTAAGAAGTCAGAAAAACTATCCAAATTACATAGGGTAATGAAAATACGTATAGTGTTTAATTACAAAGAAAGAGTTATATATCACACAGAAAAAATATTGAGTAAAGCATTTAATTCATTGGCCTTAACGACCTACCAGAAATTGCGAGAGTTATGAAAAGTGGATTTCAAAGAAAACCTAACTTTAGTTAAAAATCATTGCGTAAAATTCGAAGAGTGCAGATACAAAGGAAGAGAGGAGAAAGGATAGAGGGGAAGAAGGGAGAGAGCACTGTTTGCTGCCGCGGTGGGATTAAAATGTGGGAATGGCAGAATTGTTAATTATTTTTTCGCCACGGGAAGTACTGCAGGGCTTTGCAAGAGGGCTTTGAAATCTGTGGAGTCGAAGACGCGGGGAAGGGAGAAAGAAGAAAGGAAGATGAGGGTGGAAGGCAAGGAGTGGAATAAAAGAGGTTTGTCTCGCGGAGAGGCAAGTGGGAGGGAGGAGACAGAAGAGTGAACAGCAGGGAAAGAGAAGGGGAAAAGACAGCGAAAGAAAAAATATTTGAAAATCCCCCGAAACCATTGTTTTCTTTTATGATCATCGCATGCATTTATGAGCCCACGCTTAAAATTTTCTGGTTATTCTGATCTTTCTGTGCCGAGAGGGAACCAAATGTACTGCAATGGTTACCCACACGCGAGCCTTTTTGTGTCGCGTTCGGCATATTCTTCAACGAAGTATACTTATTCCTTTTAGGATCGGACGAATTATAGCGTGCGATTCAAGTTGACGCGCTTGCAAGCTGTGAGGATGATCTAAATAGCACAAAGATGGAGCTCTTTCTTTAGATTTTTTTTTGTGACAAACCTGTCGGTGTAATTGATCCTCCACTAGGAAGCAGAGCAGTATGTTACAACCTATACTGCCGCAGGCCACACACTCAGGGGCTGATTGCTGGCACCTCTTTAATTTCAAACAGTATTTTATTCATTCCTCTTTGTCTTCATTCAGCTTCTATCCTTTCATGTCTTCCTTGCTTTTCTAGGCTCACTTGAAGAGTTATCTTAGTCTCATCCTATTCTTCGATCATAACCGTTCCCCTCTTCAATATTTCGGTCTCCTTTTTCAAGCCTCCAAATTTTTCCATTCTAATTCACAGCTATGCTTCAAAGGCGACTAGTCTTTTGACACCTTCCTTTCATAACCTCCTTGTTTCGCATCCATCCCACACTTCATGCTAAATTCTTTCACCAATTTATTTCTACCTTTTTCAAGAACCCGTTCAGCAGTTCTGTGTCTAGATATTTTTGCCTCGGAGAAGTATTTCCTTACAATTATTTTTATCTCTCTGACATACTTACAAACACTCATCGCGTCATCCTAAAGGACTATCACCAAGATAAATATTGAAAGTGAATATCTAAATACAAGAGTAGATTTTTACAATGTATTTATTGTAAGATTGCACGATATATATCTGTAAGAAAAGTATTCCTCAAGGGTGCTACCATCTTTTCTACGGTATTATCAAATATTAAAATTATTTTGGTTAATGGTAGTTATCTGGGGGTTTCACCGTTACTTTTTTTCAGGTAGAAATTTGGAGTGTCGCCGTCCTAATCCGGACCCTCAGCTCGATTTCGCAGCTCGGGAGTGTCCGGCCGCCACAGCAGGGGGGACCATAAAAAAACTGACCGCGTGGAATACTATTAAAAACGTTATAAACAATTTATTATCTTCGTCGTCTCACTAGTTCAAAGAGATATACAAGCGTCTTTTGATCGACATTCTACGATGAAAATTAAGATTTTTCGTGATTTTGATATAAATGACCCGATGACGCACGGCAACGTTGCCCCTTGGATGGGTTGTGGGGAAGGATTTCTAGATTTCTAGATTTTTACTATAAATCCCTCCCCCCAACCCAACTCATCCCCGGGGCAACGTTGCCGTGCGTCAACGGGTCATTTCTAGCAAAATAACGAAAAATCTTAATTTTCTTCGTAGAATGTCGATGAAAAGACGCTTTTATATCTCTTTGGACTAGTGAGACGACGAAGATAATAAATTGTTGCTCATTTGAATTGTTTATAACTTTTTTAATAGTATTCCACGCGGTCAGTTTTTTTATGGTCCCCCCTGCTGTGGCGGCCGGACGATCCTGAGCTGCTAAAGTGAACTAATGGTCCGGATTAGGATGGAGACCCTCCAAATTCCTACCTGAAAAAAGTAATGTTATAACCCCCAGATAACTATAATTAACCATTATTTTAATATTATCTTTTATTTTATTGGGTATAACATATTTCTAATATATTAAAGAATCGTTTATGTTACTATATTCTGATGAAATAAATATTTCTCATTTGTAATTTGCTATAGGATAGAGAAAATTGAATCTTTCACATTTATTTTTGTCACAGTCTTTATCATGGCTGTGACAAATGAAAGCTACTGAGGTATGAGTGGTGCTGAGTAGTGGCACTAATGAATGTTTCTCCTTATGGAATGCTAAGGAAGGTATAAATCGCAGAGTCCTTGTGCATCACTTACGTGGAAATGTTCCGCTTACAGCATTCCGCCTCTGTGAGGAAAGCAAGGGTGAACTTCCTCACTCCTTATTCCATTTAGATTGCTTCATCCCTTTCTATTAGCTCTCGGTAGCTAATGTTAACAAATATTTTACGGACAGCAAATAATAAAATTAAGAAGCGCGTATATGAAGATTTACGTTTTTATTTTGTACCGTCATTGCATTTTCCCTGCATTTTACGTGTTATTTGGTAATTCTGTTTATACAATATTTCTACATTCATATACCTCTCCATTTGATTACAAGAAACGCTACAACGCACATCTTTCTGACTGTTGGGAAAGTTGAATCTCACAAAAGTCAAACCTGGGGCCACTTTCATCAAAATGTTTTTTTTTGAATTGTATGCAATTATTTTCTTGTTTTTTTTTGTATTTTTTAGGTAAATTCTTCGTTGTATGTTTTCAATAATAGAATATGATAACTTTGTGCCGATTACAGCTCCTCCAGATAAATAGATATAGCAGATTAGTATTGAATTCATTAACTATTCATTGAACTTTCTGGAACTAATTCTTCATTATCAATGTTAAATATGTAATTACTGCAATATTACAAACTTAATTTTAGCTGTAAAACATATATAATAATCCTCTTCTTCGGCTTGTATCAATATTTACTATTTGAGAATGTCTTAACCTGACGAGAGGACTTCTTGAGAAGTTTGAGAATCAAATCGAAGATCTCAAGCAAGCTTAAGAAAGAGTAGTGTTTAAAGTCCTTCTGTGGCGCTATCCCAATGTACTCTCCCACTCACAAACCCTGTACTCCTTTCATGTTCACACGGTGAAAAAGAGAGTCGCTCCGTGTACTTGGGATGTCATTGTGATCCGAACATGGCATTGTTCGCCAGCATTCCTCTACACCTTTTTCCTCCTCAGGAAGTCCTTTCCATCCACCATTTGGAAGAATTCTGCCAGTACTCCACCCACCCCCTTTCCTCTCGGTCTTTAACTCACAATACGACTCTAATCCTCTTCCAGCATCTACAGCGCCACTCTGTCTCAATCAATCCTTTTCAAACAATAAACACGTGTCTTTTCAGTTTTGCGACTCTATTTACGTCCCTCAGTCAACCCTAAGCGAAAAGCGAGGTGAGCTAGAAGGTTTATGCCAGTGAATCGCAATGCTTTGGGTACTATGTGAGACATATCTTCATTTTATCAGCGGCTGATTTCTATTCGAAAGATAAGTTTTGTTGATACCGGTCACGATGATGATTTATCTTACTTGATGTTCTCCCATTGCCAACTAATCGTAAAGAGTAGCAAAATAAAATAACAAAAGAAATAGCAAAAATAGAAAATCAGAAGAGTGATTACGGGTAATAACCAATTGGTGTTCACATCTTTGATTTTCATGATTACCTAAGGTAGAGCAGGGTTTTCCAAACTTTTTCTATAATGAAACACTTGGGAAGTTTAACGGAACACTTAGCTAATTTTTAAGTTAGGTAATTCTACTTGTAAAATTTAAAAAAACATTGAATTACAACAAACTATTTATTTAGTAATTATTTTTAAATTTCAAAACTATAATACTATAATATAAACATTAAATATGAATAAATAAAGCATTTAATGACTTTTATTCTTCAATTCTCCATTAAGACTCCAAATTGTCGCGGAACACGTATTCAGGTTCAGCGGAACACCGGTGTTCCGCGGAACATAGTTTGGGAAACCCTAGGGTAGAGGATTGAGAATTGTCTCCGAAAATTAATTCGGCGTAAGATATACTTAGGGGCATATGTTTTTAAAAGGGCATTGTGTTATCGTGTAAAAATAAGCACATCAAGAAAGAAATGCCACCAGAGAGAAACTTTTTTTGTTTTAAAGAAATAATGCATTTGAAGAACTGGATTTAGGAGTTGGCGGGTTACACCAAATGCATTAACATATAAATAGAAAGAAGACGACTGAAACCAGGAAGATTAAGACCGATGGTTTTTCGGGTCCGTGAAGTTTTAATAACGACCAAATACTCAACTCTCCAACAAATTATTCATAAATAAGCCTGCACAACGTAAGCTGTAACACGGATATTACTACTCAGTGCTTAAGACCACAAATTTGAACAAGGTTTCTTTGAATATTTTCTGCGATTTATTCTATAAAGATCATTTTAAAGTTAAGAATAGCTTGTCAGAACTTGGAAGAATTCTTCATAGTTTTTGAGTAAAATATTTTAATCTGTTTGTTATTGAAATTATCCAGTAATGCGTGTTGAACATTTTAATAAGGTAACTGTATTTACTAATATTTTCATTCAGATCTTAATTTTCGTACATTCCTTTGAACAACTTGAAATCAATAAAAAGTAAGTGTAACCTTGCGCGAATTCTTACAACGCGAGGTGTAGATGAAGTATAAGTGAACTTAAAATAGGTCTATTGGTCATTAAACTTAATTAATTCTTGCTATATTTAAATCACCGATAAGCTAGTTCTAATTTATGGAAGAATCTCTACTACAATTACACCTGTCCATAGCCTCTTTCTTTCTACCTCTTACATCTTTTTTTGCTAGCATTCTCCCTATGCGTATCTCTTTTCTCCGAACCTTGTTTACTTCCCCGAGTTTTCCTCATCCCGTCTTCGCCTCTTCTCCTTCCATGAAAGCATCGACACACACGCACACTTGTAGCAGTAAAATGTCAACAGGTTATGAGGGGTTGTCCTTCGACATTTCTCTCTCTTCTCTGGAGAGGAAGATCCAAACAAATGGAATCTCACGCCTAAGATGCGCCGCTTCCTTTATTCCTGCCTCCTTCTTTCTTCTTCTCCGTCTTTTGTTGATCCTTTCATCTTACTTTTCTTTCTCCCTCTTTAACTATCCCCATACTTTCGTTTTCCTTCATCATCATCCGGCTTTGGTGGTGAAGGTACTGGAATTGCAACGTCGGAGTCCTAGATTTCAGATCTGGTTAGGGCTGTTTGCGTTCACGAATAAGTTAATTGCAACAGTAGTCTTTCTGGACTAAAATTTTCCAAATATAGTAGTAGTATTGATAAAAGTGCTTCGACAGCTTAGGTCATTTCGCACATTAGCTCCCACCGGGATTCGAACCCGGGACCGCTTTCACCAAAGGCAAATGCGCTGTCCACATGACTATCCGGGAGCCTTTACCAAATACGAGTAAAATGTAGCTTGCATACTGAAAGCAGATCGGCAATACTAATTTCATATCGGCATCATATTGGGACGGTCCTCAAAAGAAAAAAAAAAGGATTGAAATTTTTCTTAAAATTCTCAGACATTATTACCGTCTGGCATCGAACCCGGGTCTTTACTGTGAACTTACTATGCAGCACAATTGAAGATCACCATCTCTAACTATGTGAGAAAATTCAAGCAGAAATATTGGCTAAAACTGCCTCAAAAGCCGTTCTAATTTTCACGAATGTAAATGGCCTTCTGGATTCGAACCAAGGACGATCTTGAAAATCTAAAACATGTTTCTGAAAGTTATTAATGATCTCTATCTAGATGCCGAATTTCAAGTTTCTATATTATTGGGAAAGTTTTCAAAATAATTCCTAAAAATCGGATCAACTTCTGATTGCAGAGACACCTGGTGTCGAACCCAGGACATATTGATAAATGTGAATGCACAGTTTGATTTTTAAAGACTTGCTCTTCTATCATGCAAAGTTTGAAGTCGATAACATGCCGGGAAGTACCTAAATTTTGTTTCCGTTATCTCCGTAAGAAATGCATTGAGAAGTGCAAATGGCCCTCTGGGATCGAACCAAGGACCATCAGCGAACATGTAAAATTTAATTATGAAATATATTCAACATATATATCCACAAGCAGAGTTTCAAGTATCCATGTTATCGGGAAAGGATCCAAAAAAAATCTTCAAATTCGCCACAATGCATTTTAAACGGCCGATTTTTGCCCCGACCTAGCATCGAACCATAGACCATATTCGGCGATGTCTTTTTGATTTTCGTTGGATATGAACGGCTTCTAGCGATCCCTCGAATTTCAACTCTCTCCTTTTCCGGGAAGTGCCTCAAAAACATTTTCGAAAATCCCCGCCATGTATTCTTATGGGGAAAATCGCGACTTTGGGTCCCTCTGGAATCGAACCCATGACACTGAGGTTCAAAATCGCAATTTTTCTGGCGGTTATACGTTATGGCCAATACGTCGTAAAAATTTCAAGTCGATGACGCTTCTAGTTTAGGCTGTGAATCAGTATCCTATCTATCTATCTATCTATCTATATCCTTGAATGAATCCGGAGAAGCATCTATATTTAATAGATAGTCGTCATTATTATCGTTCATTACTTTTCCTTCCTCCTCAGATTTTGTTCATCTACGAATTGAGTAAGAGAGCTTTTTGCTATTTTCTGGCCATTTTTATTCGTTTCAGTTTTATTTATTCTTTTTTTCGTGTTGCTATTTTATTTCCTTCAATTCCCTGGTCTCTTATGCATTATTCTCAGGGACATCAAAAAGTTCTGAAATTTACCCTAGCTAATGTCTCAATGTCTTCCTCTACTGCATTCATTTTTAAATTTCAATTATCCGAGTCAACTGAGTTAAATAATCCGAGTCAACTGAGTTCATATATTTACTTGAGGAACACTTCTAACCCGTTTCCTAATTCATCTATTCCTAGTTTTTCATCAATTTATAACTATTCTTTTTTGGTTACTATTTCCTTCAAATTATCGCTTTCCTTTTTACCCTGTTTTTATTTCTTTACACTCATTCCCCTCTCCCACCGCATAATCCTCGGATACTTTTTTGTGGTATCCTTCCCATTTCCTTAATCCTCAAGGGGTAGTTTTCCCTCGCGTTTAAGCTCTTGAAATTAATTTCGCTCTCCTGGATTGATCAAATTATCCGGGTTCGGTAACCTAAAGGGATGATCTGACCAGGGGGTATAAAATTATATCTCTGCCAATAGGGACGTTATAAGAGAACACGATTATCCCTGAATCTACGCTGCCATTGAAATGGTAGTTTGTCATGTATACGAGCAATAAATTCAGGTAAGAGCGCAGTCAAATTTTTAGGAAGGGATTTTCGGAATAGCTGTTTCGTGTTTTTCATCGGATGATGACGGAGTATACGTATTCCTAGTGTGTAATCTGAAGTTTATGGCTCTGCATGGTTTTGGACGGAATAAAGCCTGTTGCAAATTAAGAAGAAAAGTAAGAAATGTAATTGTGAATCGGTATTCATGATCCCAACTACACAATTTTCTTTTTTTAAGAACTCCTTTCATGTATTTCACGATTTAAAAAGTATATTTTTGCAGTAGCTGACCTCCCTTTTCGCTAAAAGCTCTTTATAATTATGTATAATTTTGCCTTCGGTCAATTTGTCCAGATTTCTCCTGCAAGAACTTAAGTATTCAACTGAGTAGCTCCTGTACATATAATAAAATTCAAGTAAAGAAAATTATTAATTTATTTAATTAAATCTGGCGTAAGTACTATTTTTCTAACTGTATTTCTTACCCTTATTCCATTTTTTTATATTCAGCAAACGCCAGGCTTCTGACTTTGACAGAAACTTAAGGGAGAGTATTACACTAGAACTTAATATCACTAAGGTAAATTTTCAATAAAATTTTAGCTCTAAAAAGTTATAAGCAGTAATTATTTTTATCTATGGCTTCATGAAATATACAATACAATATCAAATTGCAATACGATATCAAAATTTATCAATTCTAATTCTTTCTTTTCTAAAACGTTTTAAGATAAAAATTATTTGTAAATTCACCAATGTTTTTGCTGAACCATTGTATCGCCTCGAAAAAATGTTTGCTTTATACAAAATAAATTGGTAGATTACTCATATAACAAAAAATACTTTCCTTTGCCCTTGGAATCCAACCTCCAACACTAGTGTTAGGTACTATCTCGATAATTTACAGCCTAATTCATGTAGTACTTCGGAAAGTTTCATGACCTAATAAATCGCTATTATGTACTCACGGTGGTAAAAGCCGAGTGGAATGCAGGAAATTCGCTCTCCATAGTGAAGTCGCATAGTTCAGATTGGTTAAATTTCGAGATCGCATGAGCATAACTGCACGCGCAAGTGCGCTTTCCCCTCCGTTAATTCCTGCAACTATTTTACTCCCTCGCACATCAGCACATTCTCCCATCAATAACACATACATTTCTCTTCACTCTAATTCAAAGAGAATCAAACCCAAAATAGCCGTTTAATGTTGTAGAATATTCAGGCTTGAATACTTATCCCACAAATTAACACAATAAACCCAAACGCGCTAAATCAAGAAAATTTTCCATTCAATTATTTGTTTACTTTCCGTATATCTATCCTGATCTGCGCAATAGTTTTTTCTTCTTTAATAGATAATTGTAAGTCCTCGCCAAAGGCGCATTAGCTTTAAGAGGTATGAGATAAAAATTGGGAAGGGTCGATAAAAGATCGGCTTTGACTCTGGGCTATTAAAAAATGTCAACTTTGAACACAATCAATATTTTTTCAACGACCTGCCATTCAATTTAAATACCGATGAGATTCTTTTAGAAGGTAATGTGTAGATCTGTACGTATTCTAAGAATTTCGAGATAGCTTACAGTGTGATTAATACTACATTTTATGTCTATGTTAAATCTCTAACGTAATTTTACTACCACATGATTAATAACTATGAATGAGGAAACATTGTTGATAAAAATATTGGCAGGGTTTGAATATACAAAAAGGTAATGGACCATTCACATGAGATGATATATTTATCTTCAGTGTATTTTGTATATTGGAGAAATGACGTCGATTCATGCTTTGTAGAAATACTGAAGAATAATGTATGTACAAATTTATGTCTTCAAATAATATTCAAACCACGGTTTAATCATAGATACACAATTCACCATTTCCTCGAAACAGCTAATGTTACTTTAACCCCGTGATTAGGTGCCACCACATGCGCTTCTTTCCACCTGTGAATTTCGCTCGCACCCAAACCTCATCACCCGATCCATTGGTCTCTTTCAGCACTGTGAGCGTCACCTCATCTGCCATCGCTAATCTCTAGCACGGAAATAATGTATGTGCAACGGATATTACTCGATGATTCACCTCCCTCTGTGGTATAGAACAGAAATCAGAGTGTCGACAGCTTTTCCTCATCTGTCAGTTAGAGAAGGCTTCCTATATAATCGCATCTTTTTAGTTCAATTTCATTTCAATTTCCAAAGAAATTAAAATAGAATGATATCGTAAGAATATGTAATATAAATCCGAAGGAGAAGTATATAATGCTGTTATAATTATTAAAATCTGCTTTGCTTAAGGTTCTCTTATTATTAATATCTATTAATCAATTCTTAATTAATACTCGGTGACTAGTTATTTTATAGCAATCAAATATTTCAATAATAAATATGGTTTGCATGTTCAAGGAAAGTCAAATAAACGTTATATTATTGACACAGTAACTTGTTTCAGAATTAAAGGAATCTTTGATTTTCTCATTTTAGCATATAATTCCCAAATTTGCGTACACAACTTTTTAAAGATTATTTCAGTTTTAAGTGAAAAAAATGTCTTTAAATATTACAATTATAATTAGAATTGATGATAGCCGGAGGCTGAACCTGCATACCGTAATATGGGAAACCTGTGTAATCACACGAGAACTTATCCTATTTTAATTTTTCGCTCTTTGAAGTAACTTAGTGCATGATACTTATTAAAGTAGATACTGAGAAAAGAGTCACTTTTAAATGTTTGTTTGCTGAGTGAATCTATCGATATAATTTTCCGGAAACATTTATTAAGGAGACAGATATACCTGCAGAATGGCATTGTTAAGAGAAAATTCCTGAGCCGCTTCATCGAGCTAATAATAGCCATAACTTTTAAATTAAACCTGAGGATTAATCCGCAAAGTTTCTAAAATTATGAACTGTGTGTGAACATATGTTCTAAAAGCAAGAACTCCAGCAGAGTCTTCCTGAAAGCTATGCTAAAATTATTATCTCCTAGAAAATGATCCTACAATGTTTATTATTCCATTAGAAACTAGAAAATATTGACGGGATCAAATAATATCTCGCTAGATTTTTTATTTTCAATCTCTTTTCAACGCCCTTGCGCCGCGGAATTTCATCGACGGGGCGGAGAAAGCGTTGGCCGTTGAGCGTGAATTATTTACGCGGAGACTGAGCAGATTTGTTCCGTATCTCTGGTGCATGCGGAAACCGAATGAAAAAGCGGAAGGACGTAACGAAATCATTTTTTTCGCGAAATACATTTTCCGTTTACTTTGGTATTTCGGGGAATCCACTCGTACTGCTGGGTCTATTAGTTTGCCTACATGTCTCGCCGTGTTATCAAAACGTAACAGACTAACCGGAAAACATAAAAGCAGTAAAGACATTAGAATACTTACGTTATTTGTGTAAGTTATGAACAACTGGTATTACCGAATTTTAGTTACCCTGACAGAAAGGCCAGTTAATAATTAATCTGAAAATCAACCACTAAAATCTTAATGCCGTCGAAATTTAAATAGGAAACTTAGTTTCGGAAGGAAGAAATTAGTCAGTATATGTTATGTTAAAATGTTAATCATTCTAGATATTGGAGTTCTCTATTGCCTAAAATTATTAGGATGCATCTAAGGATTAGCTGTTTTGTGTGGATCTTGTTTTGTTTGGATTGACAAAGTAGTTTTTCCGAAATGCATCAATTCGATTCTCAATGCCAACGAGTTTTTGTCTGGAATACACAATATCAAAATATTCAATATTTCTTTATTCTTTAAAAATACCGAATAGTCTCTTTTGTTTTACTCGTATAAGTCATTCAAAAGAATTTACTTTAAGTTAAAAATTTATTTTTGACCATAAAATAATTTGGTAAATTTATCACCGGATTTCAATATCCAATATTCGATGATAATAATACAAATTTATCAATTCTCTGCCTTCCCCCGTCCGAGTATTCATCTACTATGCCTACAGTAAAATCTTCGTTGAGATTTATCATTTCTTTAAATCTTCCTCTTACATTTTCTTTCATTATAAATGTATTTTTTCTTATGCGTTGTACCATTTCAACAGAATGAAACACTTCAATTTTTATGATTTGTTACATTTTATCAAAATACAATCTAAACCAACAAAGTTTTATGGCTTTCATTCTAATATTATTTTCATATCTTCAGTAAAAATATTCTATCGACAACATCTCTTCAGTTAGAATCACAGTTAGGTACTTTTTATCAATCACAGTCACAATTAGAAATATTCCTTATATAACTCCATAAAAACATAATTTCTACACATCAATTGCATTATTCATCTACGAATTATGCAAGTAAGTTATCCAATATTTATTCCCATCCTAGGAGATTGGTGGCAACTCTTAATAGTACAATTCATACAGGATCAAAAATATCTTGCAGGGGCTTCAAAATATTCAGTTTCAAATCCGAATTTAAGCTTTATGAGAAATATCCTTTAATATTCAGGAACCTTCGTATGCGCTAATTTGCATGGCAACAGATCGCCCCAATCCAATTCCATTACTCTGTACTATCCTCGATTCCAACGTACCTTTAGAAAGCTTTCAGATTCACTCCGCACACAATCTCTGGTGAACGCAATCACACCTCCCAAAGACGCACTTAGCCTAAATATATCTCCGCGCGCACGTTAAGCAATTTGCCATTATCCACCCCCCGTCGGAAAGTTGGGTATCAGCGGGTTCCCTCGTTAGGGAGAAATCGAGGAAAGGTTATCCGGCGGTCCACTCGTGACAGGTGAGTGGGCGGCGGAACGGTAAGGGATGGGTGTAAAAATAGTGTACCTGAGAAGATGGAGTGGGGCGGATGATGGAGACGCAGTTAAGAGTAATGCGGAAGGGTGAAATGGGTTTTCGTATTCACCCAAATTCACTGGGGTCGGAATTGATTGTCCAAACGGTCGCCGGTGAATGGACGTGTTTAGGAGAATAGAAGAGTCCCGCGTGGGCGAATGGTTACAAGTGGATAGGGAAAAACGAGAGCGCACGAAGCAATGCACGGGAGAGGAAAGATAAATCGGGTTCATATTTTTGGATCCACCCCTTTTTCATGTTTCTTTCTTGCCCTTTCTCTTCGAAGGAAATTTCAGAAATGGCGGTTTATTTTAAAACGCTCGACAAAAATGACCCTTAGCGCTTACGAAGGCGAACGTGCTGCTAGCGGCTGCCCTTCATTTTGCGCTTAACTTAAGTCTGATGCAGGACTGGGTTGCGTTTCTCCTACGCGTGGAACCGGTGGAGGGAAAATTACTGTCGCCGATCACGGAAATTCACAATTCAGTAAAAAACGGAAGCAGATCGGACTGGGTTTCCTTTTTGAAAATAGGGAATGCGGTCTCTGATTTCCATCAGAGGCTCTTCAATTCACATCATTTCAGGCACTTATTTTTAAAAAGTATTTATAAAGCATAATTTTCTATAAAAAGGCAAACTATATCTTTAACTTTTCTTAGTATTTGATTTGATATATTTTTATTGGGCCTTTCTTTTCATTCTATATCGGTTTGGTTATGAAGTGAAATATCCGGAAGAATTCACTCCGGTTTGTTTCTTTATTTTTAGTACTTTTAAAATCTCTCGATTTTTCGAAGTATAAATGCAGCATTAATAATATATTAGCATTAATATTATTAATTATAATGATATGTATAACATTATACTATGATTCTTCTAATAAATGCTTATAATCTGAAACAAACAAGAAAAATCTTGAAATTTAGGAATAGGGTGAAAGGATTTAATATAGCTTCTCAATATTTCACTTGGATATTTTATTTAATTAAAAAATTATGTTGCGTTTTATCTGTTCAATATATACGGCGTAAATGTTTCGCAATTAGAAAAGTCTCTGATCACAGACTAATATAAGTCTCTTCAATTCCGTTTTACCTACTTCAAATGGGAGTAGGTTTTGTATCGTACTTACGAAAATTACTCTTTGTTACGAGAAGACCTAATTGAGCGTTTTCAATCATTTCCAACGCTTTCTAATTTAGCATAAAATTTTACTAAAGCATTCGTTACATACTACATCTAGAATGAATGGTAATTTAATGCAAGAAAGAGTAATTATATATATTAAGTTAAATTATAGGATGGATGTAATATGATCAGCACTAGAAATGGAAAGAGGAACCTTTCCAAAGTCATAATAATAAATGTTTTTAATTTCTTCAACTTACTTTTCCATTTCGGTCTCCTTTAAAATTATCCATTTTTTAATTATGCGGGACTATAATTTATTCATACTTGTATACATACAATTTTACCGTATTCAATCAAATTATTATGAAACTTAGGACATTGAGATGTATCATCCTTCATTACCGATTGCTCTTGTTCATAAATTCTACAAAATAAAATTTCACCATATGTCTCTGTATATGAACTTGCTATAACTATATTAAAGTTGATATAAATTAATATAAGCGGAAAGTTTGCTATTTTGGTGAAATTTGCAACTCATGAATATTGATGTACCCATTCAATTTTTGCAAATAAAGAGAAAAAACTCATATGAAAATTTACCATCGAGTATTGACTTGGTTCGGAAACAATTGATTACATTTTGATTCCCAATGTAGTTCGTGATTTTCATTTGGCTTGGAGCACGATGGATATCGCTTCTTTTATTTCCATTGAGAATCTTCCAATAACTACTCCATGCCTCTTCAAATCGAATTCATTTTCTCCCTGTTTTCCTTCGAAGCCGCATTATTCATCAAATCCTTGGAATATTGATTTATCCAATGACTGCCACAGAAACAATTTCCTTTTCTCTGATACGTTTTTTCTTTTTTTTCGATTCACTCCTATTGCTATTTATATGTAATATATTCCCTTCTTGGTTTAAGTTAAAAATTATTTTTAATGATATATTTTATAAAAATTTATTTTATTTATTTTATAAAAATTTGTTTTAATGATATATTACCAATTGCTCAAACTTTTTCCACTAAAGACAATTCTAATTTTTCGCGTTTCCAGTTAATCTTTCCATTATACGGAATTATACTATGTTGAATAAGTTGTTTCTCCTTTTATTTCACTATCTTGTAAAAAGTTGTCATCAGTTTTTGTTAATTAGAATTTTTTTATTTTATTTATTCCATTTGAAAGGACGTTTTGAAGAAAGTACAAAATATTTTTATAATCCCTCCGCAACGTCATTTTTGATCCATAATGATTTGAAAATTGAGACTTAATTAAATCACCGAATATTACCATTTATCCTATTTAAAAACAAACTTCTTTGATTTTTTTCTTTAAAGGTAACTTGCATCTAAAATTTGATTAGTTTACCACAGGTCTTTCTTGAACTTTAAAGGCTCTCTTTGAATCCAAACAAACTAAATCAACACTAACGATGAAACATCTCATATACTTTGTATGAAGAACTGAAATGTTGGCTTACCTCTTCTCAATGCGCGCTTCCCATCATATTCCAAAGATTCTCCTTTGGTGTTGACTCTTCCATTGGCCCACCACACCTTACCCTTTCGTCCCTCCCTCCCTTCAGTGTTCTTCGTCTTCCCTCCCCAAACCTGATATATGCGTCCTTCCTTAACACCGTTCTGCGGGAATCACTGTCACACAGCCTCCTCAAAACACAGAGGCGTGATCGGTCGAGGGCATGATATTGGGCTTTCTCAGTAAGAAAACAGGTTAAGGAAATGTATGAGTAAGGAAGAAATGTCTAAAGAGCACAGAGAAATGAGTAACAAACAGAGGTTTAATGAAGAACACAGTGAATCAATCACCTTACGAGTGTACCGATCACAAATGAGTCACGATTTTGCCGCCTTAAAATATTAGGTTGGAGTAGGATCGGAGGAACAAATTTCGAAACTGGGAGGTGAACAGGTTGAATGTTGTAGAGGAAAGGCAAACTCTTTCCTTCGAGATGCTTCGGCTGAGTCAATCCCTATATTCGCATGGGAGAGGAATGGAAAAGGCTGGAGATTAAGGAGCGGGGAGGGGGACATGGGAATGGGAAAGAAAAGTGTAACACCCGTCCCTTTAGTTTCCTCGTTGCCTTCGTCGTTAAGATCTCTGAAAATCTTCTCCTCCTTATATTTTTAACAATTTCACCTTCCGATGATATTTATCCACTAGTATAACTCTTCTTTTTTGGCTTCAATCAATCAAGTTTTATCCAAGAAGATGAAGTATAAGTAATAGCGTTAAACTGTTCAGCGTTCGTCCCTGAATTAATGTTTCCGACACAAATAGAGCTTCGAAGACTCCATCCAAGCAAAGGGGACCTCTCGATTTTTCTAGTTCACAAGACCAAAATATCGGAATCTTTTTCGCTATTTTTCTCCAAAAAACTTCTTATAGAATAGAATTATTTCACTCTAAATTGTAAACTTTATGTGTGGGTTCGATTCCCTGGACAAACGTAAGCGTTGCGTCCTCCAAATTAATCCTTTCACTCAATTTTCCGAGCTGGGTCTTTTAAAGGATTCCAATGCATTCGAATCCCATCGGAGTTTTCCAAGATGTTATCCATTCTATTTAAGACAGGTCTATCCCAATAAACGCACATAATGCCCTGCAATATTACTTTTTCTAAACCAATATCAGATTAATTTGAAAAAATGTGATGAGAACTGATACCCCTAAGGGTTGAAATCTCCCAAAGTAAAAAAGAAAGCAAATATCATAACGTCAGCAGAAGTTATTAAGAGGTTGGTTTACCCTTGAGAGTTGAGTTTACCCAAACTTTGTCCTAATTTCGCTTGGTTGATTTTGAAATAAAGTGAAGGTATGAGGAAAAGCGGCTGATTTTAAAGCGAGCGCTACACGAGGCCCCAAATAACCTAAAATAAATCCATTTCCTCCTCCGAGTGGAAGCGCAACAGGAGTGGTCCCAATTTTCTCTCTCTTTTTGTAAAAGACGTGAAATTTCCTCTCCCCTCAACTCCCCTACTCGAGTCCTTCCTTCTCCTATTCCCAGGATGGAGCTCAACTCAAACTTACTTTCTTAACTGTCAGCTATCCTAGGCAAGGTAAACCATGACTCGAGAAACTACCAAAGCCCAGGAAATCGAGGAAACTCCATTGGTTGGTACGGATGAGAACGGTCAGGAAATGAGCGCAAGACAAAAGAACCGGGCGTTGCAGTCTCTTCCCAGACAAACTCTGGAAGATTATCGGGAAAAGCCAAAAGGAAAGCGGAAGTTATTCAAAAAACGAATAATTCAGATATGAAAAAGATTCGTGAAAGAATTCGGGAAAGTAGAAGTCGATTGACGTATACAGGGAGTAATGATTCGGCTGGTATCTCTTTCGGCGAAAGTACTGGACGATAAAGAACCTCAAGGTCGACTCAAGAGGTATGCTAACAAGGTCACTAGGGAGATGAAGGAGAAGGTAGAAAGGGAAATGGGATGAGATTAAGAGGATCGAGAAAGCCTCAGGTTTTCCTCGAACACAACACCGTCCTTCAGCGAAAAAAAGTCGCTCCCGGAGAACTAAAAAAGATCGCACCACTCTTTCTCTCCCTCCTTCCCCACCCTCTCTCTGCTTCAGCACCCGCTTCTCTCTAAACTCTCCGTAAAAATGCCGCTCCTCTGAAATAACGTGTGTGGCCGCCTCCACCGTCCCCAAGACCCGACTGCGGGACGACTAAAGCCGCGCTCGCCGGTCACGTGACCGAAGGAGAAGTGGGGGAAAGGGTGCGGAGAGAAGGGTAGGGAGGAGGATTGATAGCAGGGTATACGTGGAGGAGATTCGCACAGGCTTCGGGGTAGGAGAGGTGTGCGTTTTTCCCTTTTCGTGCGCATGCGCCCAACGAGAGTCGGCGATAGACCTTTCAACTCCCCCTTGCTCTCCCCCTCGTGTCCCTACGTTATTATCCCAACCCTCCTGTTTCCCTTTTTCCGTACCTTCCGAAAAGTTATTTTTTCATCTTTCCTTCCTTCTTGTCCGTTTCCTTTCCACCACGTGCTCACCTTAAGAGGAAATAATATCTTCTTTAAGTCTCGCTGCAAGGAAACGAATCTGTAAATTATTCCGCACTCGTTTCAAGGTTGATCTTCGATTCCTCCTTTACCATTTCCTCGGTCGGCAACGTTTAACTTTATATTTTGTTCCTTGCAATTGATAGTCTTCTATAAATCGTACTCAGTTCTGATGTGTGAAGAAGGATAGACGGGAAAATGATACGTATTCAGATTGGGATTGCAAAGGGTAAATTCGTTTGAGCTTCGACGTCCTTTATTTTTATTAGACATCCTTTATTTAACAAATAGATATAGTCGAGATAAAATATATCGCATTAAGAAATTATAATTAACTAGCAAACTATATAACACGAAGAAAAATATACAGAAATTTAAAGACTGATAAGATGAAAAACATTCATAAGGGAGATTCATAACAGAATTAGAAGGTTAAAAATTTTCCATTTTAACGGTAAAATTAAGTTTCACTTTGAAAATAAGAGCTAATTGCTAAAATGGAATACCGATTCGATTCTCTTAGGATACTCTCATAGAGAAATCAAACAAATAAAATTCACAACATTAGTTATCCGTTGAGACATTGTAAGGGATAAATTTTGCTATTTTTATCTGCAAGTGGAATTATGTCTTTATAAAGTTTAAAAATAATTAAAATTCATTACGGATTATCTTTCTCTTATTTTTTGTATTTTATGAAGATTTCTAAACTATGAAGTTATTTTAATTCTAAAGATTGGAATGGAAAGAGTTGTAATTTACTATTAACAACTATCACCAACAACTGCTAAGAGGGCGAAAGGAATGCTTTTTTCACTCTCAATATGAGTCGCTAGATTTTTCTCCCTCTCCTTTAAAATACCTTCGTACTCTTCATTCCGCTATTTCACTCTGGAATCATCCATCTCCCTATTGCTTTCTCTTCTTTTCGTTTCTCCTATCCCTCCCGTGCTCCCGCATCCCTATATAATCTAGTTCGCGGAAAATTTCATAAAATACACTACGGAGAATAAATTCTTTCCCGTGGAGATGAAATTGGTTCTGAGGCGGAAAATTGGGAACTTAAATTTTACGTAATCACATGAAGGTCCTCTTATACCGCTTAAAAAACAGTAAACAATCTTTCACGCATGCGTTCCTTATATTCGTAGATATTTTTAGGATGTTTCACGAAGTAATATGATCCTTCATTCTATGAAACAGACTCCCTGCATCGCTTTTGATAAACAATCACCTACGAAAGATAAAATTATGTGGAGTTCAAACAAACCAATATTAATTAGTTTATTAAGAATGAAAACCATTGCGATGAATCTAAAATATCTTAACTAAACTTTAAATAATAATAATGTGACCCTCCAAAACGCCTCCAATTTTACATTTTGACGTGATTAATGTAACATGTGTATAGAAATTGATGACTTTACAATCAGATTTAAATAAAAGCTCCTCAAGTCTAGGGCAAATTTCCAACCCTGAATAATCGACTCCGCAAATGTTTTCCTAGAGCTATAAATAATATTAACAATATGCACATTAGGTGCAACAGAGCCTATATCTAAAGATTATCTTTTTAAATTCAAACATTTTCCTAAAGTAGAGAAAGAAAATTTTTTTTAGTTAATTTCTTTAGAAGGGAGCTCATGTATCCTGATAAACTCATACTAATATTTGAGGTCACAGCTAACGCCGCGTAGTATTGAAATTTAAGACACAAAGAAACTAAAAAGGTATAAATGCTTTAATAAACTGTCGTATATATTGTTGATGAGTATTAGTAACAAGCGAAGAAAAGGGCTGCTTAAATGCGCAGAATGTTAACACATTGCAAAGGTAGATATTCAGTCACCAAAATATAATCGTCTCCATGGATATGTAAGTAAAGTATCGTATTACACTAACAAATATCTCAATTGATAAAATTGTATTCCAAGAAATGTCCTTTGCGACGAAAGAAATATCTTATTTACTTCTCAAAGTTAAGTTGCTTATGTTCTTACCAAAAAATGGTAATTTTTTTCGCATGTTTTTGAGCATTAAAGGGCTTAAGCTTCATAAAAGAAAATTCTTTTTATTTACATTTACATTTAAACCCTGCAATCCGCCAGTGGCGCGTGGCAGGGGGTGTAAGACACCAAAATACCTATCTAATCTGGAGATTATTTATTTCGGAAACAACCAATTATACGTCTCAATTCATATTTACTTCTTTTCACAAGAACTCAGTCTTCATTACGAAAACCCTTCTGAGATCCTTCACGTAGGCAAGACGTAATCGATGTAGGTTCCTTTAATTACTGCTGCATTCACTACCTCTGAGAGAAGAGAATTCAATTAACACAGAACTTACGGAAAAGGCTCCTGTAGTCATAAAAATTGTTGTCCCACAAATAAACGCGCTTGATTGGCATTTTGGAAAGCATAAATTTGTTTTCTTTGACGCTAAAAGAATTAGTTAATTATTTTTTTATGATTAAGTATATATAAAATAAAAGATTCTGAGCAATAGAGTCGACTGTAAGTACCATGCTATGAAGAAATTAGCACAACTCCATTATGGCACAACATACTCTGAATAGTTACAGAATTCGATAAAAGAACCAACACTGCGTTTTATCTATTGATTACTTATAACAAGAATATCTACCTACATTCATTTAAAATAGCATCTGTGACTACGTAGAAAGGCGAAGAAATAAATTGTGCTCTCAGAATCATGAGTGATAAACTTAGAAATGGATTGTGAAATTAATAAAAGTCATGCGGAATCGAGGTAGTATGGTTATTATCTCTAAAGTTTTAGATTTTACATTCTTTATATCAAAAAGAACTTGATTCGATGGATGAGGAAACTGGAAAACTTTCAGTGGAAATGCAGTTTTATGAGAAAACAATGAGATAATTTTCAACATTACATTTATTGATCTCATTTTGCGCTTTTTTATTCGAGGATCCAAAAGAGATCTGTATGATACAGAATAGGCATTTTACTTCAGATAACAATTCGAAAAGAATGCTCAAGGAAAGGACTCGGATGGAAATAGATCCAAATTTTCATTAATTGAAAGAAAAACTCGTCTTTGAGCAAAGAAATACTTTATTAAAGTATTGCTTCTCTCAAATGAAATTATATTTCTATGCAATATCAGAATATTTATCCGCAACTTCGGTACAATACATTATTAAAGATAGTCATAAAAAAACGTTTCTAATCTTCTTCACCCTCTTTCTTTCATTATTAAGTGTTAAATACCATTTCTCTCACTTAGAATTCGCTTTTAGAGTTACTCCATCAAACTCTTCGGCTGTAGAATAGATATCTGTAAATTGTGCCAATCACAAGTAAACTTGGATTCAAAATGCGTTTGATTTGAGCATTAGATATCTCTCATAGTACCACTCAGTATCATAACCATTAACAGCAGATAATCGTCTCGATCTTGATTCTATTCTATTGGAAACTTCGTCCATAGTGATTTATAGACAATTTTATATAGTTGTGAGGAGATTTATTAGTATATCATTCTAATTACTGCATTGGAACGTTTTTCTTCTTGAAATATGTACGGTGAATGTTTCTCGAAAACTTTCAATGTTTTTGCGACTGAAAAACTTAATAAATTACTTTATTCCTTAAGATTGCCACACTTCCAAATAATTTACTCTGATATTATTTTTAACACACATAAAGAAAAAATATTGTTCAAATTCATAGCTACATCGAAGAGCCGCTAACTTCAGGACTCCATAGAAGAAATGTATTTTGTACTAATTTTACCTGATATATATTCAGTTCTTACCATCGTGAAAAATACATTTAAATACATATCTTGGCGGGTGAGAAAGTTATTCTGTACCTAAAAATATATAATTAGTCGGTATAAGAATTATTATAATATATAACCTCATAAGTTGCTCCTATTTTATTGACAGGTACAAGTTTCTGGAATAATAATTAACTCTGGATAATCTGGAAAATGCATTAATAAGACTGGAATTGGTATAATTACTGATATAAATTGTGGAAGTGGCTTAAAGTTACAAGTATAAGACGGTTTTTGATCTGCAGGTAGTAATTTTGGCAACTTTTTTGCAGCGTGAATTCAAAATAAAATTGTTTCAATTTTTTGTTTGTATCGTTAATTTTCTGTGAGACTTAATAGATCACAATTTGGTGACCGAAAAGGATACCAAATTTATTTGAAAATAACATCATAAAAGCGATGCTCTCTCAACTTACCAAACTGAAAAAAAGCGAATCATCAATTGTAGATATTTTCTGTTTCGGAAATTAGCGAGGGGATTCCGAATCCCCGGGGAGTGAAAAGCGGATGTCAGAAACCATTTCCGGCGCGATCAGGAGTCTAAAAATCCCTTTTCCTTCAGTTCGATGCCCAGAAGCGTGTTGAAGGGATTCCACCATCTCTCCCCTTGGAAACCTCTCTCTCTCTCGTCTGCTATTCACCCGCCCTTCGACAAATTCTATTCTGACTTCATTTCCTCCTCTCACGCAGCACTACCAATCCCTCCACCATACTAGATTCAATCATTTATCTCTACCGCACGACCTCTAATTTCGTCTCCCCTGACTTTTTTGACCTCGTCAAATTTTTGAAGACTTTCTCCCTGAATCTCTTCTTCTCATTCACTTAATTTTCAAGATAACGATATTTGCTGTTGTAGTAGTAGAGTTGAATAAAAAAGGTGCCACGACAACTAAGGTCATAGGCACCGATATCTTAGCATTTAAAAACCTCTTCCCTTAAATATGAATAGAATAATATGTCAGAAATAAAATAATTAAAAGAAGATATTTTTCTTCGTCAGATCATATAAAAGTTTAAAGTTTATGTAAAAATATCGTACAGAAGCCATGAGATTTTACAGCACGTTGAATAAACAGATTCTCTTAAAAAAAAAAGTTAAAACTCTGGATATTTCCTCTGTGTCATCTCTTAAGATTAAGGGTAAGTCTCTTCCAATGCTTAGTGTGTTACGTGTCCCATCCACTAAGTGCACTCCACTAGAAGGTGTTGAACTGTAAGTGTAGAATTGCAATCGTCACAATAAAGAGGAGGGATCTTCTCTTCTGCAAAGAAGAAGAATCACTACTCTCATATCCCTATTCTTATATATGGTCATTGCTGTTATTAATATTAATATTTTAAGCATTTTTATGACTAGGCTCTCGTTTTTCGCGTATCTATGTCCCCATTAAATATGAACCATTAATAGTTTATGCGTCAGTGTAGATCAGGTTGCAATAATACTAATAGTACTACAATCGTATTCATTTATAACAATTCAGCAGCAGCTGGATATTTTTATTCCTAAAAACATACACCTTGTAAACTGCCTCGGAAGATAAGTATAGAAGTCTAAAAATGCGTTTCCTTCAAAATAGAGTTAAGAACGAAGGAACAAAAATAAAAACTCGAACGCCTACATACTTTCAATATTTCTCCTTGACTTCATTTTCAGAGACTCATAAAAGGTATTTTTATGTAGCCATATAACTTATTATAAGTAAATATCAGGGACATATCTTTTCTTTTCCATACTCTCTCTCCTTTATTCTCCCTTCTCTAAAACTAATCGTTCTTTCTCAGCTTTAAAAAATCTCTCACTTCCTTTAAAAGTAAATTTTAAAAATTTCGCTTTTTTACTACTATTCTTCATCTGTTGGTTAGTGTTAGTAACTGCATTATTCAAACCCCACGCTACACCACAATTTAAAATCAGGATTATCGTGTAAACGTCTTTATTCTCAAAATTACGATTCTACATTACACGAAATTCTAGGAAAAGACATCGCAAACACGCAGCTCTTATGATCAACAGGTCTCTTATCATTCTATAGCTCGTGTTTTCCTTGCTCTATCTAGATTTCGTATTTTCTACATATTATTGTAATTCAAATTATTTGCTGTGATAATTATATTCTAATCAGCATTGCAAACTATGGCTGTGGATTGAATCTGTCTTCTTATTATACGTTTGTTTAAATCTACCATTTTTTCTAAAGCTAATAACTCAACTGCTTTTTTAATTTTAAAAATATCTTCCTCTATCCATATTTCGATCAATCTAATATATTCGTTTGAATGTTGTTTTGTTTCATTGTAAATACCTAATACCTTAAGTTAGTAAAGTAAATGATTTATCTATATGTTTTCATATCTTCACTCTCTTATACTACTTAAAGTACATCGAAGTGCTACTTGTTTTTAACCATATTTCAACAAAGAAAATTAATTAATGCTTTTCATTTCTCCGTAGGTTTTAACCACATAATATTTTCACTTTCGAAAATAAAAAATTCGAGATGATTATTACAGTGCAATAAATGCAAGTAATAATAGAATCTGCTAATTCGGCCTAGACTTTGTGATAGTTCTCCATCATGAATCTTGAGAAAAAAGAATACTTATAGCTTTTCCACGGTCATTTTATTAACTCACGACCATGGTCTATAAGGTCACCATCAGATTATGTCCTGTCGCCTGATGATGATCGTAAGGTCGTGAGTTAATAACATTACTGTGGTGAATCTATAAGTGTTATTTTTCTCAAGATTTATTGCATGTAATAATTAATTTGTGTAATATTTATGTTGTCATGAAAATATCTATTCGTAAGAAAGAATAATCATTAAATTATTCCAGAACCCTGTACTTATTATATACCTGTGGTGAATATATTTATTACTCTTTGAAAGACATTGGTCAGAGCTATCATTGATTTTGCCATTTTAGAATAATCCGAAGATCAATAAAAATTTATTCACGGGACAAATTAGAGGCAGAAAACTAAACCGGCTAAAAAATCCTATATCTTCACACAAGCTCTCTTTATCAACGCAAGGCCATGAAAAAATTCGAGAAAAAGAATGTTTACTCTTCGTTGGCGGCTCTGATAATTCCTTAGATGACGCTTGTAATAGCTCTGGATGAATTGCTGTGCTTTTAGATAAGCACGAGTACCCAACTAGCTGTTGTATCAAGGACGTGTTAAGTACTGTTGAAGCCGAGAGAGAGTCGAGACGAACGAATGACACTGAGCCATCGTTTTTTACTCCTCACTCCTGCAGTAACGTTTTTAACGCCATACTTCTTCCCATTGAAACGGTATCTTGATGAATGGAGGCATGTCGTTAGTTTGATATTACCTGCCCATTCCGTTAACTGGCAAGATAGATACATCCGGTAAATTTTTACACGATATTTAGAACTAAATAAAATATGGAAATGAATAAATTGATAACTAAAGAAGGCATGATATTTTTTGTGCATTATATAAAAATGGAAATTATTTATAAAAAATAATCTCGATTTGGGCTAAAAATTTGGTTCCTATAATTAGAAAATATCTATTTGTTGAGTTTTAAAAAATAAATTTAGTTTCTAAATATTGAATTATCTTCACTAATGAAAATTCTCCAAACCCTGTTGAAATCTTGAGTATAATGAGTATAGATGTCTTAATTTCCAACACATCATGCACTATCTGCGGTCCATTGAGCTACAAGTAACGTTGATTTCACAAAATAGTGATTGTCCACCATATCCGATAGGTCTACTTAGTTCATTTAAGTTCGTAATTTCCAATCATGAATCTTTGAGCAGCTTTAATGTAAATATCCGGATGCTTGGATTCAATTCATTCAAGGAGAATACGATACGAGTGTATACCCTCTCTCGTTTCTGAGAGCCACGTTATTTCATCATATATCATTAAATGACACATATACTTCTTACTTGTAGAGTTAATTATGATACTCTATTGTGCAATAAAAATACCCACGCACTTTAAAGGTAAAGAAAAGATTAGTTATTACGTTGATGTCTGTTCACCCTTCCGGTATTTTATTCCCCCAAGGATTTTGGTATACGTAAGACTGTATTAAATTTAAATATGGAATCACGACATGAGTGCGCAAGTTAATAATGCTTGATTATCCATAGCTCTAATGGTATTTTGATTCATATTTTTCACAGTCGCTTATTTACCCCTCGAAACTAATTTCTGTTTTAAGAATGGTCAGCGAATTTATCAGAATATCTATATTAATTCACAAGGAATGAATATTATTAAAATTTTAATTCTAAAACAACCTGCCCGAGTGCGACATCCTTCGATTAGATTGAGCCTAAACACCTCTTACCGTTCTAATTAAAAACGTTTCGAATGCTTTACATTTCAATGGGAGCTATTTAAGGAGCTATCTGATACAACGAATGGATAAGAAAACGAATACCACGAGACTTCGGATCCAGAAAATCCCGCTAAGAGTAGATGTAGAATGTCGCAATTCCACGGAAGTACTCATTAGCTAATGGTATCGTTAACGTGCTATTTGGGAAGAAACGTATATTTTTGACTCTCAGGCAGTTTGTTCTGGTGTGGTGTTGGACAGACGTGGACAAGACAAGGAGCGAAAAAGGACGTTACCCAGGAAAACTCCGCTCAGGTACACAGATCCGAGCGAGATTGCAGCGTTCCACGGTCACATGGAGAAAATGGCTGTTCTCCCACTTTCAGCCACGAATCGACGCCTCGGCCCTGGAGATAAGAGGCGCTGAAGGGCTGTTTTGGAAGAAGAGGGGTGAAGGGATACAAGTCATGGAAAGAAGATAGGAGCATATTCATGACTGGACTAATACGTCATACCTTAGTGGAACACATTCTCTTTCTATCTTACAGTTATCATGTATCTTTAAAGTTAAGAAGCTCTTTATTTAATTCACAGACAAATTTCTTTTTCAGAGAAATGAGACAACCTATACCCTAAGCCTATAGACTCACCGCTTAACAAAAAGTGTGAAGAGTTATTGTGAGATTTATGAATATTTTGATACATATATATAGTTCTATTTTTCAATAAATCAAACCCGATTTCTTCCCGCAGACCAAGAATGTAATATTTGAAGTTTTCTTTCCACAAAAGTTTCGCGTCTTTCTTTTAAACTGCATCTTGATGAAAACATATTCATTACACAATATACCACAAGCGTCAGTTTATAAATTTAGCAGAGAGAATATACTTTTGAGTTATGCTAAGAAATATTGATTCGAGGCAAATGAAGTGAGTTTATTTTTTTTATTGTCATCCAATATCAGTAGAAATATTAAATTATTATTAAAATTCATTTATTTTACGCATCTCATTTTTCCAGCAGGTGATGATTATAGCAACATACGTACGAAAGTGGTGTCTTAATAGCGAAGAAATTTCTAAATTAACGCACCGTGCGAGTGAATATACGTATCGATGTCGATTTATTTTACTAATTTGAAAATAATACTAAACTTAATGGTGAGTTAAATTAATGTAAAAATAGTGGAAAAAGTAGAAAAAATAATATAAGGGAGATAGTTAAATAATTTCGGATGTTTTAAAATTAGGCACTAATAAAAAAGATTTACATATAAGTCAACTAATTTAGAAGTATCTCTAGCATATCAATTTATATTCTTACAAAACGTACTTCTGCTAATATAGAATAAAAAGATTTTTTAAATCGAGGGAAACGTTGCTAATAATAAAATATTTTTGGGACTTACTTTTGACTCCTTCCATCAAGAGATTTATTTCTTTTTGTTAATATTGGTCAATAGTATAACCGTTATCTAAAATAGAATTAGCTTTTTGACGTCCGCAGTTGGTTCATTCATGTCTCCAAAATTTCAGCAGTATTACTAAGTAAATGATTAAATGCTAAATTTCGACGAAATTAACAAAGTTTCTTATCCAGAGTAAACTTTCTTCGATGTTGGCTCAAAAATAAAAGCATAGGGCAAATACTATCTAAAATTGCGTGTATACCAAATCCTCCTTTCAGATTAATATCGAAATGAAATAGAGATTTCAAGAAATAATTTTTAAGAGCAGCCGAGAATACTATAGGAAAAGTAAGATACGCGGGAGGAAAAATAATTCAAAAGAAACAGAAGGAGAAGCTTCCATACGCTCATGCGAGAAAAATCTCGTAATGAATAGCGAAGAGGAGGTTATGTTTACTTATACAATGGTCGTTTTTTTCACAGAGATGGAGTGCTTCTCTTTCGTTGGGGATAATGAGCTATTTTGCATACAATGTAATTCTGATATTTTTCACTGAATTGAGGACTTTTCAGACTCCCGTAGCGATATTTAATTGTAAGATAATTTATTTTTCCACGAGCTGCTCTTGAAATGTTATAATACTCTGAAATCTCTGTTGATATTCTGTTTGCAGCTTATCCTTATATTCGAATCTTATCTTATATCATCTCCTTTTCTTATCCTCTACTTCTCATACCTTCTTATAGCTTTTTACTCTTTATTTTAAATATTTTAACAAAGGGAGTTCTCCGATCAATACCAAATATACAAAATACTTCACATCATACGTGGGATAGTTTGCCTGAGTAAGATACCTCAGGTAATCTCATAGTTCAGCAAAATGTTTTTTTTTCCATTTCAAATAAGTTAGCTTATGATTCAACTTGAAATAACGTTTCAGTTACATTTAATATCATTCCATCCATTTTCCTTTATTTTAAAATAAAATAATTTTACTTTCTATCTCTCAGCCGTCAATCTTACCACTTCTTGTTGTTCTCTACTGCATGTTTCTTTTTCAGCCATCCTTCACTCTTTCGTCTGTGATGTTTTCCTGCTTTAAATAGCTATGCCTAGGAATTAATTGGTTTCTGAAATCCACAAATCAATACTTATTTTCAGGATTCTCAATTAATCTCTATTTATGAAATTTATCAACACTGTTTTTTTATTTATGACACACCATCAAATGTTTTAAATGGAAAAGGAACCTCATTAGTCTCAATTTTGTTTCATCATTCATTTGTTAATTTTTTTATCTGGATATGGTCTATTCCTGACTTTGTATTACTCAGTGTTGTAAACAATTCCGCTTGCTACAAGCACCATTAAGACCTATGTTTGAAAATAAAGCGCGTTATATTAATGTTAACCAAGAAAGTTTCTCTTGTTCAAACCTCATGAGGTCCCTTATACCTAATATACAGCTTACACATTATAGATGTGTCAGTTGGACAGATAAAAAGGTTATAGTTTTAGGCCTACATTGCAATTAACCTACATCGAGTATTGGATCATTCGCTACCCACTTTTATTCCACTTTCTCCTGGATCTCTCCTTCTTCGCCACCATCATCTTCCCTTCGCTCCATGTTTGGTTCGATGGTCCATACGACCGA
Source organism: Sympetrum striolatum (assembly GCA_947579665.1). NCBI lineage: Eukaryota > Metazoa > Arthropoda > Insecta > Odonata > Libellulidae > Sympetrum > Sympetrum striolatum. The sequence goes on along the minus strand of OX388341.1, from coordinate 102,978,091 downwards.
AAATCGAAGAGTAAATGGTCTCCCGGTAATCGGGTGTACGGAATTGGTCTCGCCGCCAGCGGACCGAAGAGGGAGAAATCTTTATGGGACAACGGTCGAGTGGCTTGAGGAATGGGTACCTCGAAGAGGTGGCGAAGGGAATTGGAATTCAGGCGAAGAGGGAAACTTACCTCGTCACTTTCTTAATAGAAGGAGACATAAAGGGTCCAATGCCTTTGCTCGCGCTACCCGTGGAGCCCGTTAAATCTTTCCCTTCCTCCGTCGCATCCCTTAGCGGCTCATTTTCTTCCATTCCCATAGTTTCATCCTCCAAGAATTTTCCCTCCTCTTCACCATCCCTTCATACTATTTTATGATCCCCATTCATTCAAACTATTTGGGCCATTCCTCAATCTCTCTTCTTATTACCTTTTTTATATTTGTCACCAATGCCCTATTTTTTAAGATAACTTCTTCGGTGACAAATCAAAAGAAAATATGGAAGATGGACCCTCCTCATTGATCAAAATATAAAAAAAGAGGTCATGTACCTACCAAAGAAGAGGAAAATCAGGGCAGGTCTGAATAAATAAAGCACGGGTACTTAAAATCAGGAAGACGAGTGCAACACATCCTCGCTTAATCCAGGAGTTGAATCCTCTCTAAAGCGAGCTCGGAGAAGTGCGATATCGCCCTATTTAGAACATGGGATCCTTGTTTACTGCTAAGCAGAAGTACCGGAGGCGCTTTCCAGTTTAAAGTGTTAGCTTATGATCACAAGAGCGCCTTAACATGGATTTCCTCTAAAAGGAAGCATGATGCATATCATATGCATAATACATACTTACCCGTCTGAAATATTTCTTTTTCTTTCTGCCGGTGTTATATGCGGTAATCCTAATCGAGAGGATCTTTTCATATTTTTTTCGAGTTTGGCCATATTTAAAATAAGCAAAAGGTGGATGGTTTACAAAAAAATATTTAGTTTTTTCCGTCTCTAAATCACCTGTTAAACAGCTTGAACACACTTTAAGTTCGATTTTTAGGCGTATTTTAAGATGATAAGACGAATATCTTCAATATTTTTTGGCATACGGATGTCTCGCTAATCGGCTGACACCAATCATGAACTTTATCGAACCTCCCTTATCGCCTATCGTATAATTCTTTTCGTTTCACATCATTTTACTTGACGCTTCATTTCTCAGGGAGAATCTCAAATGAATCTACTGATATTCGTACGGATACGTTACTGGAATCATTTGTTTTGTTTGAGTGATGTTACTGACCTCTACTGCATCACACATTCGACCGCTTTCCATTTCAATTATTTCAAATTTAAACTCTGAATCCAGATATATGAATTTTGCACTCGATGACTTTTCCTTTAGTCAACAATGCGCATGTCTATTCCCATTACGGAAAAATGTGTAAAACTGCACTTATCATTTAATTTTACATTAACATTTCTTGAGCTCTTATGCTTTTTTAATCTGCTTCACTGTCTTTGATAATGCACACTACGAATCTACTATTTACTAATCTCAGAAAGTGACTTTGAAATTTTGCAATACGCACATATTTTTCATGCAGAGAGAAGCCAATAACCCTTTCATTGAATGTATCAATCAGTGATAGTCTTTGAAAATGTCTCAAAAGATTTTTGTCTCATTTATTATTATTTGACCTTTTCTTAGGTAAGTTTAGGTCCGAGTGGGCCTCCCTTACACCTCATAATTATGACATTATAAATCTTAACAAATGTGCTGTGATAGTTTCTGCTCTTTTCCTTGTGGCCATTCCAATCATCTCAATAGACTTGTAGTCGAATCATAATTATGATACCACAGATCTCTATGGATGTGCTTCATAACTTTATTCTGTTCCTTGTGGACCTCCCACCAATAACCAAACCGGGGATCGATTTCAACGAAAGAGATCGAAATTTTTCTAAATGTCTACTGGTTATTTTTTTATAACTTGCTACTTCCAAACATTTTTTAAAATTATTAATGATTGGTATTAATAATATTTCCATTAAATTTAACACAATAATTTTTCATTCATAGTAATACATAATTCTCTGTAATTGTAAAGTATGAAACGTTTTCTAAACGTACTAATTTGTAAAGAAACCGTTCAAGTTTAGTGATGAAATATAAATTCTAAGGCATACAAAGAATTATTCTTTACAAATATTTTATAGCAGTAGTTGAGCAGTTTCCCTTAAAAAAAACCGATAATAATATATGTGGCATTCACATCAAAATAGAAATACAGCACTGTCAAAATAAGTATAAAACCTAACTATAATTCAAGCATTCAGATTGCGGTAAATTCTTGGCTGGTGATCTAATTTGAGTCCTAGACATCTATAAATTTTGTTGGATGTATCAAACGTTTCCATTTACCAAATAAAAATTTCTTAAGCATTAATCATCATTTGCTAGCATCGATCCGTAAGTAAGTTTGCTGAAGCTTTTCTATTCCCTCATAGTCTCAGCAATCTATCTTTTCCCTAATACCGTTAATTCAGTTTCTCATTTCCATGATCTCACTTCCCTGTCTTCATCTTTCTTGGCAGGTTTCCTCCAGTTTATCTATCAATTAATACTGTTTAAGTGCCTCCAATGTCGCAAATACAGTATAAAACAAAAAAATGAATTTTTCATGTCACTTTTCCAAATCACCTTTGAAGTTTTCTTCATTTCTCTTAGCTATATATAAATAGCTATGTCTGAGTGATCTCGTGGGTTACAAAACACGCTATGTTTAAGAAATCGGAGAAAAGAAATGAAGTATGGTTCTACTTCAGATCATTTAATTCTCTATCTCATATTTTATTGTATTAGATATCAAATACTCAAATATATGTGATTGGTAAAAGCCCCAAAATAAGTAGTAAAAACGTACTATTTAAGTCTTCAAAAAGAGGAAGGAATGAACATTGAGATGTACGGATTTTGATGTATTCCATAGCACTTTAGAAAGTTACCATGCTATCCTTAATCAATGCTCCATCATATTTTTCCCAAAATCAAATATGTTCCTTTTTGTAAATCGAATAATATCCTTATTTCTTTCAATTTATCTATGATTTAGTGTGAAGCAGAGAATTGTACAGCTCCCCATAAAAAAATCGAACAGCGTAATCGTACCGGAATAAGATTGAAGGGCTAGAAATTACTGGACTTGGAAACACCGGATGGCCGAGCGATAGGATGGCTCTCATGGTGAAGTCCCAGGGAATACAACTCCTGGAACATTTCTGGTATACATTATGGCAGTATGTATATGGAAAAGAGCAGTAGCTGCAAAGTTAAATACAGATTCCTCTTTATTCGTTACGAAGAGACCCAACATTTTCCAATTCTCATAATTTCCGGCTCCTTTGAATATTGACGACTAAAAATAATTTATATATTAACATTTACAGTTAAAGAGAATTATAAATTATGTTAAATTAGCCATAATTTAAAAAAGTTATCAAGGTTCACTTTGTAGGAAACCATCATTTTTAAACCGTCGTTCGTAGCAGTTAAAAGACTACGTCATATTTTAAATTGCATGAGGATTGAGAATTTGCTCAAACATTATTTCAATAAATAAAAAATTGTAGTAAGATATTTACGCTACGATTATCTAAGACAATCACAATCACGCAAGGCGTTTCGATAGCTCAAAGTTCAGTATTTATCTCTTTTTTTTGTAGTAGTATTTTTATGAGTGATTTGACAGCGGAGATCATTTCGCACGTATTGTCCCATCGGGAATCGAACCCTGCACCATCTACATCCAAGTCGAACGCGATACCCAATTGGCTGTCTCTCTCTATATTGGCATTAAAATTCCTCGAGTACTCCGTTCTGACTGGGCCTATCATTACAGTTACAATCATGTCAGACACCACTTACTCGTTTTGACGAACACTATACTGCCCGGGCTGCAGGTGGTGTTTCAATGCAATTAAAAAGAATGGCCGTTACGGGAAATTGCGAGACGTTACAGCGGGTTAATTTCGATGTTCATCCACTCAGATTCACAATATGTATTTGTAAGAATTTAAAAAGTTCTAAAGGTTCATTTTGTAGGAAACCAACCATTTCCTTCGGTCGCGGAATCAAGAAAACGATTAATTTAAGTAAGTGCTTCTGAGAATATTTTCCATGGAAAATAATAGTATAAATAAAAACATAAGTCTCAGGTTTACTTTTCCGTGCAGTCCAAAGGGTTGAGTATGACAAACGAGTTATATCGGGTTTTCAAATTAAATCTTCCGATTTCATCGGGTTAGTCTAAATACTATTTTCGCTAAGAGTGGTCTGAATAAGTTACTCTAGAGATTAAAAATCGAATTGAAATGAAAATTTAGTTAATGGTAGTTATGCGGGGGTTATACTGTTACATCTTTTCAGGTAGAAATTTCGAGGGTCGCCGCCCTAATCCGGACCCTTAACTCTCCTTCGCAGCTCGGGAGTCTTGGCCACCACAGCATGAGGGGACCATTAAAAAACTCACAGCGTGAAATACGATTTAAAAAATAATAAACAATTCAAATTAGCAACAATATGTTATCTTCGTCGTCTCACTCGTCCTTAGAGATATACAAGCGTCTTTTGATCGACGTTCTACGATGAAAATTACGTTTTTTCGTGATTTTGCTAGAAATTTCCGGTTTATACACGGAAAAGTTGCCGTTGGGTTGGGTTGGGGGAGGAATTTCTATCAAAAATATAGAAATCTTCAGCTAATAATCTTATAGCTATTCAGCTTGTTTCTGTTATGCGGTCAGCAACTGCATGCTTGGTTTTGGTCAACTCTGCTAACAGCATATATTTACTTCGATTTAAATTTTCATTTCAATTCCATTTTTGATATCTAGAGTAACTTACTCAGACCACACTTAGCAAAAATAGTGTTTAGACTAACCCGATGAAATCGGAAGATTTAATTTGAAAACCCGATATAACTCGTTTGTCATACTCAACCCTTTGGACTGCACGGAAAAGTAAACCTGAGACTTATGTTTTTATTTATACTATTATTTTCCATGGAAAATATTCTCAGAAGCACTTACTTAAATTAATCGTTTTCTTGATTCCGCGACCGAAGGAAATGGTTGGTTTCCTACAAAATGAACCCTTAGAACTTTTTAAATTCTTACAAATGCGTATTGTGAATCTGAGTGGATAAACATCGAAATAAACCCGCTGTAACGTCTCGCAATTTCCCGCAAAGGCCATTCTTTTTAATTGCATTGAAACACCACCTGCAGCCCGGGCAGTATAGTGTTCGTCAAAACGAGTAAGTGGTGTCTGACATGATTGTAACTGTAATGATAGGCCCAGTCAGAACGGAGCACTCGAGGAATTTTAATGCCCATATAGAGGGAGACAGCCAATTGGGTATCGCGTTCGACTTGGATGTAGATGGTGCAGGGTTCGATTCCCGATGGGGCAATACGTGCGAAATGACCTCCGCTGTCGAATCACTCATAAAAATACTACTACAGAAGAAAGAGATAAATACTGAACGTTGAGCTATCGATACGCCTTGCGTGATTGCGTTTTTCTTAAGACAATCGCACTTTACTACATTAGTTTATTTATTGAAATAATTTTTGAGCAAATTTGCAACCTTCATGCATTTTAAGATATGATGTAGTCTTTTAGCTGCTACGAACGACGGTTTAAAAATGATGGTTTCCTACAAAATTAACCTTGATAACTTTTTAAATTATGGCTATTTTAATATAATTTATACTTCTATTTAACTATAAATGTTTATATATAAATGCGTTCTAGTCGTCTATATTCAAAGGAGCCGGAAATTATGGGAAGTGGAAAATGTTGGGTAACCTCATAACGGGTAAAGGGGAATCTTATATCCCTTTTCAGTATATAATACCTAACTATATATCAAAAATGTCCCAGGAATTGCATTCCCTTGGACCTCACGATAAAAGCAATCCTATCGCTTGGCCATCCGGTGTTGCCAAGTGTAGTGTTTAAGCAGCTACGACTACGCCTTTCGATTTTTTGTGTGGAGCTGTACATCGAGCTGAAGTTTTTATTTCCAAATTTTATGCTCTGCAAGTTTTATTAAATTAGTCTTTATTTTAACATAACACATCTTTTCTTGATTCACAAGTCCATCACGGCTATGAATTGATCCTTATACTTTCATAAAAATAAAGTCATGTAAGTCATGTTTGTCTCGAGTGGCAGAAAATGATTTCAAGATAGAAAGAGAAGACAATATATGGTTTTTAGAGGCTTGAAAAAAGGAAGGAATCCAATTTTTTTCTAATTCTAAGAGGTAGTTAGTAATTCTGTCAATTTAGGAAAGATGAGTTGCAGTGAATATGAACTTGGAGTAATAGAGTATTCGGCAAATATTATGCAAACAGATTTGCCAGCGTTCTCTTAATAGGGAGCAGCTGGTAAAACTGAGCTTTTTATTAAAATAATAATAATAGTATTGGATACTATTTAAAATCTTCCTTTTTCATGTTACGTTAATATTTAGAGAAAATACTTTTGAGTTTCAAAAATGTTTTTTTTCTGTAAGGATATAGATTATAATAATTATCCATCCCTGAGAATAATGCATTATCCAGTGACTGTCAAACTCTTTGCAATCCATGACTTTTAGTTCAGGTATTACCACCTAATTTGCAGTATCCATATTTTTTAAATAATTATATACATTGTTAGGGTCAATTATAACTACAAATTTCTGCTCATTTAATAAAAGTTGAGAAGTCTGCGAACATACTTTTGCCTCGACATGAAGCGATATTTATACATGTCAACATCGATAATGATATGCGGGTTCTTGAAAGAGTTGTTGAATATCTTTTTAATTTAATCTAAACCTAAGATCAAAGTAGGCTCAGAATAACTTAAAATGCCCGACTACATTAGAAATCGAAATTAGTAACCTATTTGAGCCTCATCAAACCTGATCCACTAGATGACTAAAATCAGCATTGAAGAATAAATCTCAATAAGACAGGTTTTTGACTTTTCTATTCTCTCGTGATGAGTTACTGAATTTACCTGTAAAAGGAGAAACATTTTTTCCTCTATAAAAGCGTAGAAATCCTGATTTCTCTTTCATATTCCTTCATCTCCGATCCTCTTCCTCGGCTCATTACATTTATGTCCCATTCTTTTACTTCGACCTTCGTCTCCCATTCTCTCCCTGTCTTCTTTCCCTTACCCCTCCAACTGTCTCTCATCCCATTATCCCTTTGAACCTCATCTGCCAGACCGTTTCCTCTACACCCATGACTATTTATTCGCAAGCCAATCCCGCAAAAGCCGCCTTTCCCGCGCCTCGCACGTACGACACCTCTTTCTCTGCTTTTTCCATTTCCTATTTCTCATCCGCTCGTGCAAGTAAAAGATGAGGGGATAAAAACACTCTGAGCAGATGTCATCGTATCTCAGAGCCATCGCTGTTCGGTCATCTATCTCCATCCTAATGCTCCATTTCTGCCGGAATTCAGCCCTTTTCCCTCGTGTGTGTGAACGATGATTTTTGAAGTGGAAGATTAGAATTACCTATGGATCAACCTCGGCCGGACACCAAAATGTAACGTGTATTCAAAGGCATATTCCCTTTATCGATCTTTCTCCAAATTCATCATTAGATGGAAGATTTTCGTGACCCAACATGAATACCAAAACCTGGATGCGTCACATCTTTGAAATTATACGGTAATTACTTCATTTGTCATTAAACTAGACAAGTTCATTAATTCTACGAAAATAAATCAACGAATATTAATAGCCTTGCTTATATAATACTTTGCAATTTCTGGGAAGTCAAAAAATCGTAAATTTGAACACGAAAATTGGCATAATTCAGTAATTACATTCAAAATACAGTGTTATATTCTAGGTTTTAGATTTGAAATACCTTTTAACTAAAAAAGTGATCTAAAAATCTATGATATGTATATTTTTAACGCTAAAACATCTGGATTGCTTTTACCATAGTGATTTTAAGAAATAAGTTCTGAGTAATTGATCTTGTACTTCCATTCAGAGGATGAACTTCTGATATATCTGTCTCATGTGAATCATGCATACAGTTATGATCGATAATAATTTAGCTCGATGCATCCTCTGTTAGAACACCTACAAGTAGTTAAAGTGTGAAAGGGTTTGTAAATTAACAATGTTTGTAGCTGCTACCTGACTTCTGTCAAACTGTAGCAATAATAATACTATTAACAAATGTTCCCGATTGGTTATCTTTGATTTCTTTGTATTTCATTAAACATCGATAGATTTTATTTTGAGCCAAGTTTTTTTTTTTATTTTCATTAAAAACCCTACATCTCGATCTTTCTTTACCCATCACTCTTGTTTTAACCTCTTTTATCTCCTTCGTGCTCTTTCGCTCACCGTATCTCCAATAACCTTTCCTTTTCGCCTTTTTTCGACAACGTGTATTTGTGAGCAAGGGCTCTCACGCAGTAGAATTCCAATTAAAGTTCCAAGCCTTGCGAAGTAGACTTTGATGAGAAGTGATCAAACTCATTTTGAACGATTGTCGTTCTCAAAACGTTCACACAATTTAATCCTCGCTTATTCGTATTTCCGTGATATATTCCAGGAGACCCAAGAAAAATAATTCACTTGTTTGATCAATCTCTAAAGGAAAAGACTTTCATACATCAAATAGTTAAACTTTCACGCAGACATTATTTATTGTAGATAACAGGGCAACAAGGCTTAAATTTATTTGCAATTTTGTTAATCATCAAACAAAACTCAATAGTACTGAAGTAAATCGATGGCAAGGATTATGATTATCTTTGTGTTGCCAAAGTTTACTTACCTATCCAATGCTAAAATCAAAGAAATATATGTTTGAGAAAGACCTTCTCGACAGAACATGCCGTTTACCTAAATCTTCTATTTCACAATGAATCACTTTGCTTTTAAAAATCACTCGAAACGACTGTTTTCATTAATAATCCGAACGTACATTGAGTAACACATATGTTTAGAATTTATTGATTGTATAGTCCTAATACTGTATTTGCGAAATATTGTTAATCTATGTTTATACAGGTCTAGTGAAAATTTCTTTTTCGAAAACCGGTAGTCAAGAAAAAAATTCTGTAACTTACAAAGCTGTACTTCTTCCAAGATTTCGTTATCGAGTCGTCTGTATCATTATAATAGTACTAGAATGATACTTTATAATAATTGCTAAGTAAAGTAGTTAATCTGGAGAGTGAACGATTTTTCAGAATTCCATACCCATGGTATGCTTGGCACAATTAAAATTACAAATTACAATATTAAAATAGTTATCAAATTATCAGCCTCCTGCACTCAGCTAGTGATCATAAGCAATATTTTATAAATGTCTTTCTACACGCCTCAAGAAGACAGTACATGTTTATTCTCGGAATACGTAGATCACCTCTAACGAATCCACTTACATTAATTAAGAGGCTTAAATAATTCTGTAACGAGAGGTTGAAGAGAGCGCAGAGTTTGAAGTTTATATGAAACTCTCGACGTGATCGAATGGTTGAAAACGTGCCTCTCTTTTAACAGATACTTAGCGGTCGTTGTACAAGAAACCCTCATTAATATGTCTATCTCTCAGTCAAATCCAGGGAGAACGAATCCCAAATGGCTAACGAGTTAAGCAATATCAGTGGGAGAGATTGGATGGAGAGACGTTAATGGGCTCACGAATTGAGAAGTTAAGACTTGAAGAGGATGCAGACAACGGCCGAGAAGCAAATGGAAGGGCGCAAATTAGTGTGACGGGAATAATAGGTTAACGAAGAAAGGATCCTTTGAAGAGAAAACTGAATAAGTACGATATATCGAGCGATACGTACGATGTAAGATGTAGTTCATGCGTTACATCTAAAATCAATTTTGTCTGAAACGATAAAAACAAACAGCAGAACGTTAGAGCCTTATACATGGATATGAAAAGGGGCATTATTGGATGATGTATGGTGGGAACGTGAAGATTGAAATCCACTGAGACAGCCTGTGAAAAACAGAATACATAAAATCGGAATGAAAAGACGAGACAAATCACTGTACGATAGCGTGAGTGACCAAAATATACCTTCACGAAGGAAACCAGAAAGTATATTTTTATTTTTTATAAGAAGGATGTATGATAATCCATCTTGTCAAGTGACTAAGTATTGAATTGTAAGTCAAGGGCATTTAAATCACAATTTTCGACAAATACAGTAGCTACTATCGCGAATATATATTTTATTGGTCAAACTCTAACATATATGAAATCTTAATGTATTCAAAATTGCAACATGAAGAAGCGACACAGAAAATGAGTTGGTTAAATATGAGTATGGAAGCTGTTGCACGGAAGGTAGTTAAACATCGAGTAAAAATGAAAAGTATCTATCATTAAGAAAATGAAACAGAGCATGAGATACCAGAGGTGAAATCGGAGAAGCTTTGGTGGAGTAGACATGGCGATAAAACAATTTCGAGCAGGGCGTGGTTTTATAGAAAGGAAAAAATGCGAAATTTGTCAAGTATGAAGATGTGGTAGGAGAAGAGGGAATGTTTCAAAGAAGAGACCGCAGAAGTAGGCGGTGGAAACGCACAGGGAATGGGAGCTATTTCCCTCAAGGTGCTTCACTTGAAGAAAAAGAGCCAGGAATGAGGAATATTTTGGTTAGGGTAAGCTTAGGGATACAAAGTTCAGGTCGCCGAGAATTATGGTCAACGGGGTCATCTAGAAGTCAAAAGTGGTAAAGAGAAGTTGGGGTGGAATAAAGGCAGAGCGAAGTAATTGATGCATACGATGATCAGCTCATGATTATTCCAAAAATATTCCTTTGGATTTTCATTTATCTATTTATTTTAAGAAATATTCTTTTGTAATATGTATGGTTACGACAGCTTTATTCTATCTCGGCAATGGAGTACAATTACTGAGATGAACACATCTTCCACAATTAACTCACTAATATGTAAATTCACTAACATAATGTCAAACAGAAATATCGTAGGTTTGATTGCTACTGGAAAATGACGAAAGAACGTTTCAAGACGCTTTTTCTGAGTCACGCTAAAGCTAAATCAGTAGTTCACATTCCAAGCGTTAAACTCTCGTTAAATTTTAAATTTTAAACCAAATTTATAGAAAATTGTTCTTTAATATCACCAATGAATTTTTATCGTTATCGTTATAACTAAAATATATATATATATATATATATATATATATATATATAATTATTTTTAATAAATTTCCTTAAGTTTTTTAGCTATCGACAATAAATTGAGCAAATTAATCAAAACTAACTAGCCTTTACATCCGAGGTCGATGTATTTGGTAAGGAAGAGATGATACCATTATCCTCTGGGATTAAAAAGTCAACTCAAGATTAAAACCATTTGATAAGTTTCACAATAATTAATCACGAACTAATTTTTATCTTCAGCTTTCTTGCCTTAATCATCATATACGCAGTTCTAAAAGTATAGTTTCTATCTGAGGATACTAATCAGCAACAAAGGGGTTTTACATCAAGTATTTATAATTGTATTCATTTGTTATAAATTAATATTATTCAGAGAGGGGCCAGCCACATAGGCATATGACTTTTACGGTTTTCTAAATACTTTTCTATGTATGTATGAATATTTCACCAATCTTTATTACATATTCTGATATCTTCCGTTTAAGGCACGATATGACATTCAAAATCCAAAGTATCCTAGTTATTGAATCAGATATGTTTCAAATTTTAGGATATACCTTATTCCTTGAATTCTCGGAAAATGCTAAGACAAACTTTATTCATGAAAAGGTACTGACATTGACAAAAGGATTATGAATCTTAGATTGAGATGATCTTTCAAAGTGTTGGCAAGTGATAACAGACTGTTATCATCTTGAGTATTTAGGGAGAATATGTATAGGCTTAATGAAACACAAGGGTTGAAGTAGAGGAGAGAATGAAAGAACGTGCGGTTCGGAGTAAAGAGGAGAAAGATGCTTCAGAACCAGTAGTTTCGGAAAGAGAGTGCAAAGAATGGGAGCAGTCGCTGGTTGGAGACTAGTTCCTTCATGAAGCTGTAGCATTATAATTAACTCATTAAATAATCAGATAAGATAGTATCGGCCTTCACCTGGTTTTATCCCAGGACAAAAGGAATTAACGGTTTGAAAGATAAAACGTAATTTATTTATACTAATACCACGGGAACACAAACAATCACGACCATGGCTACAATATCTTTCATTATCTTCCAGCAAACGAGAAGAAAATATCCAAGGGTATATAGGAGTGGAGGTGATGACGAGAAGAGCCAGAGGAGAATTATTTTATTCTTTCTCCCGAAATTTCCCACCCTCCCTCTTTTCCCAAGGCGTCCTACATACTCTTGGATTTTTTCTTCTTGTTCGCATGAAGAACACGTTAGACATCGAAATCATGGTCAGGAAATATTGATCTTCTGGTATTTGTATAAATAATTAAATTTTTACCTGTTGCGATGTCAATTTCTTTTATTTAGCAAAGATTAAGAAATATGGTACGCTTACACACGCAGCCCATGAAAAATATCTCGATCTCTTCACATTTTTGGAAAATAATTAAATAATAAAAAAGTGAACATACACTCCATCTTAACGAGAATTTTTGAGATATCGATCACTTATCTTTATTTCAGTTAAATCAATTCTTGCAACAGAAACTGTTACGACTATCAAAATAATTTTGTATCCGAACTATTATTGCTAGATAAAATTCTTTTCTAATTGGAAAATTAACGGTGATTACTTTTATAAAGATGAATACAATGCCTTCCTGATGAGAAAAAATTACGAAGTAATCGTCAGCCTTGCAGTGATTGAAACACAAAAATCCTGCTAGGTTTAAAAGTACTGAATTATTGAATAGGCATGATTTTTTATCAAAAAATAGAAACTATTTCAATATTTTAATAGAGAGAAGATATTTTCATATAATTATTAATTATAAAATTATATTGTTATCATAATTTATAATTTTTGAAGTGTTTAAAGTCTGTAAAAGATTGCCTAAGGCTGTTGTGCACGTGAATTGGTAGAGAAGGTAAAAGATGAATTTAAGTGTAGAAAGGAATGTAAGAGAGGGCAAAGCGAGGGAGGCTGTACAAGGAGCTATCCGTTGATGGAATGAGGAAATGAGCGCAGTTCATCACTGGGTTCGAGGGTAATGAGAAATCCCGTCTCTCAGGCGATGGCATGGTACTAAAGAGAGATTTACGCATCCCATCTGTAGATACACGGACTTTTCCAATGAACTCATAATTGGAATCATTAAACATGGGACGGTTGGCTTTAGACTTCTATCTTCTCAGATTTCCTTGAAATCTATAGCGCCATCCGATAGCTGAATATTATCTGCAGCTTATGTCTTAATGAGAAAGTTATTTGCTGGCTTATTTTGAACTGGCTCCACTCATTAATTAAAATCGTGTGCACGCTGATATCAGCTTCATCAGGAGGAAACTTACGCCCCCTACCATTTTATCTGCATCAAAATTGTGCATTATTAATTTTTAAAGCAGAGCTGATATAAATAAACACATACATATATTTTTCTAGTTTGACAATTTTTGAAATCCACCAGAAAGATGTACTTCAAAAATGTAACAAATTATGACTGTTTATAACACATGACTCGTGAAGTTTTTCTGCATTGATTCTTTTAAATTCTCAAGCAATCAATTGAAGATTATCAAAATTTGTGCTATAAATAGTTCTTTGTACTACCTACGCCCTGTTTAATAGATTTCCGCAAAACAGCTGTTCACCTTTTGAATTTACGTCAATTTTTTTTCTCGCCGAGAATTAGGGTACAGACTTAATTTTTCTGAATTGCTTTTTTGTGTCGTTGAACTTAACTATACGTTTACGTTACAGTTTTCAAATAAGCAGACTTAATTTGACCTCAAAATTTCATCCAGAAATTAGGAGCAAGTCTCCAAATGTCTCTCGGAGAATAACAACTGAAATACTTTATCGCAATTTACAATCTCCTATGTAGGTGGCTTAAATCTGATTTAACACTTCTCAGGAACAAATTTAAAGAAAATTTGAAATTTTTTTGAAAATGAATTAAATATCAGGTAGTTTCATCATTTAAAACTAGTAAACAACTTAACGCACTTCAAATGAGTCAAGCCACTTCTTTTTTCAGAATCGACATACGTGTGTCTGCATCAGTCGCATTTTCCCGAATATTAATGCCGATCAGCAGTTTCTGATGCGAATGGGTTAAGGAGTAATTAATTACACATTTCAAACATTGAATGATGTAAGAAAATCACGATTGCGATATACTTAAATAATTTAGATGGTCGCAGAGTAAGATATTCCTAAAGATGCAAAAGAATCACGTGCCCTTCAAAGTTTCTGCCGCAAGAGTGAAAATGGTGCATTTTGGGATGTCGTAACACGCTTTTCAAGGGGTCTACATTTTAAAGAACTTCCTGTTATCCTCTTCTTTCCTCATCTTTTATGCCTTGCACTTTGTAGCTTATATGTTATTCAAATCAATGGCCATTGAGTTGAACCGAATGTATAACCTTCAACACGTTTACCAAAAGAAGCGAATTGGCACCGGATCGATTCATCAGCGATATCAGATTGGAAACGTCACATCCATAAAACAGTTTTTTTTAATTTTCAATGGATTCGAACTGTCTCATCTTGAAGTGACCAAAAAGACGAGATGGTGGCGTCGCCTAAATAGCTAGCAGAAGCCGCGGGGGATTCTCGTTGGGGGGTATCTCCACTGACTCCATCTAGAGGACTAAACATTTATGAAGGGGAAGAGCATCTCTGAAGCCCTCGAGAGGCGAGAGAGGTATGAACGCTTGAGGATGGATGAATCGTGGAGGAATTTGGCATGCGGCCAATACTCCTCTCTCTCTCTCTCTACTTCATCTTGCACTCCGAAATCCACTCTCCTCCTACGTTACTGTCCACATTCTCCCCTGGTATTTATATGAGAGATCTTCGAGATGCTGAAATCTTTGGTATGTAGGATGTATGTCGAATTTTCATACTTCCCCTTTGTAAGTTTCCGGAAACGCTACAGCAGCGAATCATTTCTGGATTTCCGAGGATCAAGTCACGTGTCATTTTCAAGAATGCCGACGAGGAGCGAGGTGTTGCATAGGCATTCGATCAATAGAGGATAGAGTACTATTTTCTTTTTAATGCCCTTGACATTTTTAAAGCTCCTCTAGATGATATTTCTTAAGTTTGATGGTAATAAATCAGATCTTACCCCCTTTATATTTGGTTCTCGGTGGCACAGATGTTACAGTGGAGTGCAATACCGAGGTCTCGGAATCGAATCATTGTTGAGGAACGCGTTTTGTTATCTTATCAGACTTGTTTTGTTATAAATCACCCAAAAATTCTTGAATTTTATTATCATTTAAAAAATAGCTGGATAAGGATTTAATAACTTGCAAATCATATTTTTCTATGAAGTGTTTTCATTTCATCTGACATTTACAATTAGAAAATCCATTAAATTATTTTTTTAATTATTGGCTATTGTAGAGCACCGGATAGCTGAGTCGGCAAAGCACTCACTCTTGGTCCAGTATCGGATTTTTAGTTGAGGCCCTGATGTTTACTCAGCATCGTGAAATAATCGGACAATTCTGCATTAATTGGTAAGCAAAGCCATTCCGAACAAGAAACGTCAATAAAGCGGGGAGTAAGTCGATCTGTTGACCACGTAACACTAACGATATTTGGCCTTGGCCCTCTTACAGCTATTGCGCCATGGATTTATTTTGAATTTTTATTATTGATATAAACAATTTATCAATTATTTCGGAGATTAGTGATGTAATCATAGAATAATAGTAAGGTATAGGTAACATATTTATGGTGTTTTCTCAGTTATCATTACAACATAGAGCACCTTATCAATTAACTCCCTCCATATTTTATCACTCATTATGCTAACGAATTCGTCAAAGTCAGCGGGAGTAATCTCATTCGGTGGTAATTTTTCGAATTTTAAACTTTGGACAAATCAGCTTAGCGAGTAAAACCAACCCACCGAGCTAGTACAACTTCAATGGTGAACGATATAATTATTCTCTTTGATTTGTGATGTTTCACGTTGGTTTTCCACAATAGCAGCTCGAATTTTACCTTTATTTCTACGCTAATCAAATAATTCTCAAGTAGGAGAGATGTTCACATCTCGGTAAAGAAGAACGTTTCCAGTTAACTTTTAATAACTTGACGGTGTGTACATCTCGTGATAATTTCATTCTAAAATGCAAGGCCGATAAGGTCCCAGAGAAGAGAGAATTTGCATCTTCTATGCGCGCACTCTTCGTCTTGCGAGTATCCCCTTGAATGCCCTTCGAGGCTAGCTACATCTCATTCTACACTATTACTTTTGAAATTTTGCAAGTTCCATCTGATACTTTTACTTTTTAATTATTTTCTTTCGCTTATTCTTGAAGAATCTTATTGGACTCCAAATTCAGGGGCTCGTTAGTTTCTTATCAATTGATCGCCACCGTAGTATTTGTGGAGGGAAAGGACCCAAGTTAATTATATCTAATCCAAGTAAAAATCTCATCAATTGCTTTCACTCCATTCCTCTTTCATTGGATCAAATCATATCCGAGTCATTCATGTCCCAGTGGTTTGATTTCGAAAGGTCTTCTTAATTCCTCTTCATTACGACTCGCATTTGTCCACTTTCTTCTGCGACCGAGATCAGGAATCCTTTCAAGCGCTGAATGTCCTCTTCTCTGAATCAAACGCATCTCCGCCCAATACGACCTTCGAAGCCACAAGTCGACTTTCTTTCACATTTTCGCAGGTTTTACTTATATAGAACGGAGAAAATTGGAAAGTGCTTGGGGAGAATACTACTGCCATTGCCTTCAAAATGACGGTAACATTTCATGTGGCAATGCATGTTGTTTCTGTTGTATCGTTATAAGCCTTTTAAGTAGTAAGCATTATCAATTTTGTTTTATTTTATAATTATCAATTTATCTATTTAAATATACTTTTAAAAAATAAACCTATGACCGTAGTCACATAGAGCTGGTTAATGATAAGGAAATCAGAGACGAGATACGCTAAAGTAACGGCATTAGTATTAACTGAATTAGCATCGATATGGAGTATTAGATAACAAAAAAGCTTACCTTAGCTTTATTTTAAAAAATACGATTTAAAATTTTGACAGCTTTATTAATGTGTATTAAGCGTTATTTATTGTTGGAAAGTTCTTACTGACCACCTACAAATTGACTTCGATCGAATCCAAATTCGATTCCAACACGACATACTACGAAAATATAAAAATCTTTAGTCAATTATTTTTCTTACGGTACTTTTCTCTATTCCGCAGGATCATTATGTTCAGTTGAATTTTTATAAAAAAATAAGGAGAGGAAAACAATTAAATATAATTCTACAGGAATTTCTTATAGCAATATTTTTAATCATCTATAGTCAAACCAGCGATACTTTTAGTACAAATACGTTAATTGGTAATAGTCTATTGATTCTCTAATGAAACCCTAAATTTCATATTTTTACCACATAAGAAAGTGGGAGAAATCAATTTTCCAAGATTACTCCAATGTTTTTCTTGTGCAAGTTACTAAAATCGGATTAATAAATATATAAGTGCCATGCATTTATGTATACAATTTACCCGACGTAAATGTACGCAGTTTTCAAAATGGTATTGGTTTTGTCGTTGATAGTGCCTTCCTTAGTCTTTCCGTACTACTCGGAAACTGTTATAAGCTATTCCCCGCCCGAATAACTAACTTGCAAAGCCTTTCATTGGAGATTGGATCTTACTTCCTCATTACACCAATACGTCCCATCTTCATCCTTTATCTCCAAGCACTTTTGGCCCACCCTTTAATATACGCCCTTAATTACCGAGGTAATTACTAACACTATCTTCTAGGTGACTTCCATCAGTCTCCACGCAACAGCTTGAATTAACCTACAATCGAATTTTCGATCAACGGAGACGGAGGGAAAACAGTATGGTTCATTAACATTATTTAGCTTTCCGATACTACGCCATTGAGCTCAACAGCAAATTAAATACTCAATTTCCGCGTCACGTACGCCGTGACATTATTACTACCCATTCGTGAGGTGGTGTACAACTTCGCAATGAATCGATTCCTTCGTATTTCGCCATCATGACCTTCAATGCTAAAAACTCACAAGCATATAGCAATAAACCAATAAGAATGAGATAAGTATTAGAGATAGCTTTAAACTAAAATGAGTAAAAAATCAGGACATTAGAATCTTAATGAATACCATAATAAAGTGGAAACCTTATTTATTAGAAATATTTTTAGTTGAAGATATTGAATATAATAAGAAATTTATTTGAGTGGAGAGTTGAAATACCGACGGTAACTTGCGGATGATCATCCGATTAACAGGAAACTAACAGATTTTATTCATAAATATGTATATGCAAGAAGTTTTTTCACTGGCATTATCTTGTTCTTATGTTGCTTTCTCTGAACAGATATTAATACCTACTTAACTCAAAGACTACATAAATAATTTATTGCCAGAAATTTAATTATACTACTACGGTAATAGATAATACACTTTAAATAAAGAAAAAAAAGTCTTTAGGTAATCTTCATTCATGGAAATTTTACTTTATTTTTTAGTTACATTTCTATTTTATCTAATAGAGTATTAATCGCAACCGCCAAAATTCTCTTCATTTTCTACAGTAGAATAGTTTCCTTGGGATTTTTATATCTTTTAAAATTCTAACTTTCTTAATATACTCAAACGTGATACATAATTAGTTTTCAAGAAAAGAAATGAGTATTTACTTGTATTATATTATAAGAAAGGAAATATTACTTAAAGATCTTCAACTAAAGCTATTCTACGAATGTAATCAGAATTACCACGATAAAAAATTTGTTTATGTATGTGAGATTAAAACTCATTCACAAGTAAAGTTGCTCAATTAAACTGTTAAGTGTTTGAAATTATCAATGCAGATTTAAAAACTTGGAGGTGTATGATCTGACATACTCGATTATACTTGAAGGCTCAGAAAAAAACTGAACTTGATAGCATCGGTTTCCCCAAAACCGTGCCTAATCGAGAAGAAAGCGTTACAGAATCAAATCTCCGACTGAAAATATAATCCTTATTCATTCATCCCTTCATATATGCAATAATAATGAGGTATAGGAATTTTTCATCGGGAAGCAGAGTACAAAAATCGCGGAAAAATCACCGTCCTGGCCCATTAATAATTAATAACGTAAAATCGGGAATTATTCTTTTTTGAAAGCCTTGATAATTCTGTATTCGCTTTCTCTCTGGCTGAAAAGTCGCCTTGAATATTAAAAGCCCTCTCTCACTCCCCGCTGAGTAGCGAAGACTCACGAGGTTGGAATAGGGCTCGGTAGGGAGGGAGTGGGAGGTGGGGTTTTGATGGGGAAGAGATAGGAGAGGATGGGCTAAAGAAGAAAACCCCTTAGAGGGAAGGAGAGAGAGAGAGAAAGGGGAGGAAAGCCCTCTTTTCAAAGGGAGTCATGACCCATCACGCAGTGACAATATTGACTCTGGTAGTGCTCCCTCCTGTGCTGCCCTCTGCCGGGCCGAAACCGCATTCGCGTCTGGAGGGCGAGGTGAGAGAAGAAAGGTGAAGGAGAAAATGAGCGAGAAGAAGGGGGGGAGGGAATAGCTAGGGATCAAAGATAAAGAGTAATGAAGTAAAAGGAAATAGATAAAAGAGAGAGGGCAAAAACGAAGAAACAATGACAACTGGTTGGGTCGTAACGAAAAGAAAACGTTATTAATTTACTCCCAATCTCAAACTAAGAATTGCTCAACGTGCGTATTTAGAGACGAGATTGGTCATTTTACCCTAAAGAAACTGTTTCAACCTTCTCAAGGGTTCCTAAATCTAGCGTAAAGGCCACAGATATGTGAAATTTAAGAAGTGCTAATTTCAATTGAGAATTTGAAAATACTAAAGAATTATTTTTATTAAAAATTTAAAGAAAAAAATATGTGTGAGGAAAAAGGAGTTTATTAAGTACGCGCATGTTGTTTGAAGCTCCAGGCATTCAATCTGTCGCTTCCCTGTTCCATTGAAGTCATTGAAACTAGAATTTCCCCCATCAATTTCTTCCAGGTTCTTTCTAACCCCGATATAGATCATCCCGGATGATTCTTGTCTGGAAATTTAGAATGTTGAGAATAAGATACAATTAAAACTAACTGCAGTTATCTTTTTAATACGAGTATTATATACTAATATTATGCACTACCAAGCAAGAACACTGATGGATTTAAAACATTTATGGTCTTGATTCGAATATAGCAGTGATTTTTATTTCCAGATCAAAATCAAGAAAATTATTAACTGACGGAAAATAGATCAGAGATTGAGAATTTAAATTTCAGTGGAGAATGGAAAGGCTAATGGAAGGTAAATTGAAATCATAATATAATCCTATACTTAAGCAAGGCGCGACAAGCAAGATACTAGCTTACAAATAAATATATAATTTTTCTGTTAGTGGTAATCTATGCTATTCTATCTTTAGGCAACGATAATTGAACTTGCTTTAAATATCCTAGCTTTATCATTTTTTCCTTCATTTTCTATGTTTTATTTTTTATTTCATATTAAATTTGGACTTCTTTCTGTACTTTGAGGAAGCGCTGTATGGTTCCGCACACGAGCTAGCTAAATATTTTGATTTGCATCAAAGTTTGGTAATTGAATTAACTTACTGGAGTGCTGATTACTTTGTTTTTAATAAATTAATACTTTTTCCTCAGTGATTAAAATATCTTGCGAGGCGGTCTTAGGAGAAGAGTGATGGTATAAAACCTTAGTTCTATAATGTCGGTCATCGACGCATACCATAAATATTTTGGATAATAAATTTTTATGTTCGATCTGTCTCTAAACTGTATTAAGAATTGAATCAGCTGAAATTTGGGAATACAAATCTGAAATACAAGATGAGCGATAAGAAACGAATCGATGCAAAGAAATTTGATTTCTAAATAATGAAGTGCAAGCGAAGAAACGAAAGGTGGTATTGGCTGCAAACAACAAAGGATTGAGGCAAACAAAGCGGATAAGTAAGGGACGAGGGGCGAAGAGGAGAAAGAATGCGGGGCGAAAATTTCGCCCCAGCAGATTCGCCGAAGCGGGAGAGCGAAATTCGTTCCATGGATTGGTGATTGATCGCTTGGAAATCGGCTTCCAGTTGTTGGTCCCTAAGGGAATTATTTAAGCACATTTGCCTCCTGATTCGAATTTAAATATATCACGTTCCTGGGAAAGATTCAACATTGCATTGTCTCAGCACCTCTGACTCTAAATCTAAGGTCAAACTAGCACAGTGCATAACCCATTTTTGTCGGTTTTGATCAGGCAGGGGCAGTTCAAACGGATATCGAAGAAGAGATATGTGAATTATCTTAAATTATCGAAGAAACGCCGCAGAACATGCCTGGCTGAATATTATCGATTTAACGTCGTGACATAACCATTTTAACCTAACCTTCACCTCACGATCATAGAAAACGAAGATATATATGCTTACCCTTCTCTCTTCTTCTTATTTTAATTGCATTTTCCCTGGAGTTAACTTCAAGGAATGAAAACACCGGAATCGAAACTAAATGGATGTCCTCCTTTCAAGAATAGAATTTAGGTTCTTCTTAAAGCAATTTAGTTTCATTAGCATAGATTTTTTCCTTTTCATATGTAAGTTGATGATAAACTTAAAATAAAAGTAATCATGTTAATTTATAATGATACATCGTTATTGCAACAGTATGGTTTGGATAAATGGGAGAGGATACTATGGGAATGGAAAACGTTAAAGATTATTCTGAAATTAAGGAAACATTAAAGCATTTTTATTAGCTCTATAAAATGGTTCCTTTTGGCCAGATCTAGAAGTTGGTTGATATCGATTATATTAACATGTATTAAAATATGAATAAATAGTAACTGCTCTGAAATTAAGAACAAAGAAGAGTATCACATAATTTTACAGCTGTAATCCTTAAGAATACTTACAAAGTCTGGCAATAAAAATATTATTTGATTGAAATATGTATTCATATGCAAAACGGAAAGAAAAATAACAAGATAGTGTGGAGTATGTAAATAAAAGGGGTAATACCTTGTCCTAAAATAATGAATATGGTGCATATTATATACGTTGATACAGGAATTCAATTCTTATGATTAATTAATAAAAGATAAAAATTTTTCTTGGAGTTATCACGGAGTCGTTTTGATTTTTTATAAAACTCGATTAATCTGTTCTATATCTCAATCCGATCGTCACATTTTTATTAATTGCTGAAAGATAATACCTAATGCACTCGAGCTAGTCAGTGCTTTTTATTATATCCTAAAATAAGCTCTATTTCAACAGTCTCGGAAAAATAGATATGAAGATTATTACTTAAAGTAAATAAGATTAATACTAGAATGGATTACGATAATTACAGTAGAAGACACATCGTTATTAAAATGTATATGTAACAACTATAAGATTGCAATACCCTTGCAGTATAGTGTATCAACAAAAACTAATATTTTGGGTCAAAGGTCTGAGTTTGCTTTAGCGTTAGCTCTGGCAGCCACTCTGAACTAACGATTGGAAATAGCTTTGGGCGAACATGTTGCTGAGGAAATCGCACACACACAGATGAGATTGGTTCACTCACTGCATTCACGGTAATACGGAAAAATTTACGTCGGGAATTGAGATTAATACAGCAATTTATTGAAATCATTAACATGGATTTATATTTATAAATATAGTATAGTAGTATATTGAGTAGTGGCAGTACGGTAATTTCGGGAGAGTTGCCCCACCTGAGGAAATTACTTCATAACGATGACTTAATTGATAATAAGAATGTGAAACTGCGTGATAGAATCTAAAATTAATTGATTATGAATAGGATATAAACAAATTTTGTTTAAAAAAATGTTCACCCAAAATATTTACATTTTTCTGGATCCATGTATTTGGCCATATCTCCAAGTGTGCGGGTGAGACCTTTGAGAAGGAGATGCCCCAGTAGATTAAACTGCATTTAATCTGGAAAGCGCTTGTTATATGACGAAATTGTTCAATTGAAGTGGGAATCAGGATCTATCTAAACGTTTAACTTAACTTTAAAACCTATTTAGAAGTGTCATTTGCAAAACATTAAGAGGCATCTCAGCTACCTCTAGAGGCATATAAACAGCAAATCGAGGCTTGGTCATCAATAGTTTTTGCAAGTGACATCTTTTTACGCAAAAATATTGTCGTTTTAACCGAAAACAAATTATGACAATTTTGATGATTTTTTCGAAATTTCGAAACTTTGAGGCAAAAATTCCCCCCTCAAGATATTTCTTGATTGCAAAAAAATTTATATTTGTAATGTCCATGTGACAAGGGCCAATTTTTCCGGGTATTGCATCAGAAAAAAGTGGCTAAACGCTCCACCCTAGTGCTTACTAAACAATACGTCATCTTTTGATAGTGCATAAAATGCATTCTACCGTGGATTTAAATTTTAATTGAAATATAAATTTAGATTACAAACATTTTCTTGAAGAATGCATTAATCAATATCACCTAAAAGATAAATTGATACTAGTTTGGCACATATACCTAAAGATAGCACTGGGGCATCTATCCTCAGAAGAGGTGGGGCGTCTATCCTTTTAGTACGGGAGAGATCCCCTTACAGCCAGTGAGGCTACACTTTGTCCAAGATGACCAGTTACTGCGCTTGGATATTAGATGAACCTATAGCTACAAGTTTTCACCATATTATTCAAAATACTCAAACATTTAAACGGATGCCAACCAAAAACGTTATACTCTTTCTGATAAAAGGGCGGAAAAAAACAGTACCTACTTGAAATGATGTTATAAAACTGCGTAAAAAGAATTAATCTCCGTTAAACTATTGCAGACAGACTGGTCCCTTCCAACTGACTGACGCACACTGTTAGTAGAGCAATCTTGCGGTTTTCCTTACAAATACTACGACTGGGGCATCTCACCCTGAATTACCTTATATAGAAAACGGAATCGAACATTCACGGAAAATCATTCTAATGGGGATAATTGAACTAAATTTCTGAAAAATATGTTGAAATTTTCATAATATAACTTAATAGCCAGTTATACATTACTGTTATATTAGAATTTGTCATGAATTCTCTTTGATAAAGGAAAAATTAGAGCATATTTTTTTCCAGTATTCAGCAAAATATCATAAATTTTAATTTCATGTAATGAAATTTAGTTTATTTTCGTAATTCTCTGAGAATTTCCAATTTTTCTGGTGGTTAAAGAGTAAATCGCAGAAACTTAGAAAGTTTTCGTATATGCTTTTTATTATGTGTTAAAATCTATTCAATTTTGGAATTATGAGAAACTTTTGTATCTGCCTGGATAGAAAAAAGATGAAATCTGTACAGAAAGTGGATGGAAACCGGATAAAAACCGGGAAAAGCCGGAATGGAACCGGATAGAATACGAACAGATACCGGATGGAAATCTGATAGAATCCGGAAAGGAACCGGACTGAAACTGGATAGAAAGCGCATGGAAAATACAAAAAACTGATGGAAACCGGATGGGAACCGGAAATAAACCGTTTAGAAACCGTAAAGAAATATGAATCGCTTGCAAGCCGGATAGAAGTCTGACTGAAACCGAATGGAAAACGAACAGAAATCGAATCGAATCCGGATAGGATGCGGATGGAAATTTTTCTAAACAAATTGCAAATTACAATTTCTTGAAAAATTGGTATATTTAATTACAATAATATCTTCCATTTAAAAGGAATTCAAATCATTTCACTTCCCTATCACATCTTTACAGAACTGCATGAAAGTATTTATTGATTTAAAATTCTAGTATCATGCATTATTTATTTTGTTTTCAAAAATATTTTGCAGTGAAACTTATCGAAAATACATTCTAATGAGCATTATTAAACCAAATTTCTAATTAATATTCTAAAATCTTTGCAATAGCTAAATTTAGTTAGTAATCCATTATTATTCAACTAATGAATACACCTATCAAGAATTACGGGATTAAATGTAAATAACGTTACCAAATATGTAAAAAATCCCAATACTTCTTGGGGGAAAATTTGGTTAGCGCGTGTGTGTGATGCGGAGTTGGCTATGCTAAGGCCTATTCACTCGAAAGCCGATCAGTTTTTCCATCCACTTACTGCATCACCACAAAACGTTTCATAAAAATCCCCGGACAAAAGTGAGAATTTCCCCTAGTCAGACTCAAGCACCATTTAGCGATGTTTAACGGGAGAACTTTTCCTTCATCCACTCATCCCAAAAAAAACTCTAAACCAATTACAGTCGTGATATAAGTCACCATTGCAATCTGGTACAAAGTACAAAAATTCTTATTTTATTGAGTATACGACTACGAGCATAACTATAATTACACTTACTATCGTTTCATATTTATAATATTTATCATTATTTCTTCTAACTTTTCATCCCGCATTTCACAACACCTCTTATCTCAGTTTGCCTCCCTCTTACGACGGTTTTACGCTTACCACCGGTTGATATCTTTATCAGACTGAAACACTTCTTTAAATACTGCAAGGAAGGGAAAAATGTTTAAAAACAACCTGCAAAATTTTCAGCAGACAAAAACTGAAAATTACAATTATTCTGCTTCTTTGTTGATAAGAAATAAAATTTACATAGATATGTAAATTTCGTAGACGTTTGAGTAGCCGATGTCGATAGAAAAAATCTGATGTGGCCAGCACATGACTTTCTCCATATATAAGATGTAAATATTTATCTACGACAGTAATTTCGATCTCTACATTCCATCTAAACTTGGAAGATTAGTGATTAATTTATATATTATTATCTTTTACGTCACAAAAGTTATAAATAATGTTTTTCGGGACATGATCGATGAAAAACGATGAATTTGGCCTTTCGCCCACAGCGCCCACTGAAGTACAATGTTAGCAACTTCCGGTTTATCAGTATTTCATGAATAACTCCTAAAAAATCAGTGATACAAAAATATGTTTCATACAAAAGTTATAGTAAATTGTTTTTTCTAAAACATTTATGGATAATAGTATATACCTAAATATCATATTTATGGAGATATTTTGAAAACCGGAAATGAGCTTTGAAGAATGTAGCTCGACTTCTGGTTAACCGATTTACTTCAAAAACTAATCAACTCTAACGACACCAACCAAAGTACTATATATGAAATTTGGTGTTGATCTGACAAACAATTTTCATGTTAGAGCGCCCACAAAGTACATAATCATCTTCTTCCGGTTTACCAGTATTTCACGAATAACTCCTAATCAACTGGTGATACTAAAATATGTTAAATACAAAAGTTATAGTAAATTACATTATCTAAAACTTTTATGTGTAAGTCAATATACCTATATATCATATTTATGGAGATATTTTGAAAACCGGAAATGCGCTTTAATGAATAAAGCTCGACTTCCGGTTGACCAATTTACTCAAAAAACTAATCAACTCTGACAGCACACACCACAGTACTATATATGAAGTTTGGTATTGATACGACTAATAGTTTTTACGTTAGAGCGCCCACTATCACACACACACATACACACACACACACACACACACACACACACACATACACACAGACATCATTCCGAAAATGGTCAAAACGTGTTCTAGGGGCCCCAAAACGTGTATTTCCGTTGAAATATCAAAGTCGAATTTTTTCATGAAAACAATACTTTCTCTATACTTCGTATATGGAGAAAGTAAAAAGGTGGAATTGTATAAAGAGTAGAAAACCAATAACCAATGTGATATTTGTCACGAAAGAAGCACAAAGATTTGGAAATAGAAATTAATTTATCTATGAAATACAATCCTAATCAAACACAAGCATATGTATAGGTCCCTTTGGGAGGTTTAGAAATAGAAATAATTTAAAGATAGTGGTAAGTATTTTAATCATGGGGTGTATTGGAAAGAGTAGAGAACATATTAAAATCACAGTGAGGCAAAAATGTAAAACGATGTGAAACTATGACGCTGAGCTCAACTAGGTATTCGGAGCAGAGTTTTATCAAAGCACAGAATGATAGAGATCAATAGAATAATATTTTTTGTAGATTATAAGCAACGATTTATATTATTAATAAAAACGAGGCATTTAGAAGGATATAAGAATGGATGTAAGCGTCCATAAATTCTATTTCTTCAATCTTTCCCATAAATTCTTCAGTTTTCAAGTCTCAACCACTGTGCTATCTTACTTCCCAATTGAGCATTCACCATCACCATAATATTACAGTCATCATCAGTATATAGGCCACAAGCAGTGAGCCATAGTGATGTGGTGGCCATAGGAATGTAATAGTGATTGTTCCCTGGTTTGGTCAATTGGGAAGTCAATAGTTACCTCTGCAATATGCCCTTTGGATTATTATTAGATCCTCTGGTTTTTGACTCAGGTCTTTCGTGTATAATTATAATTCTTTAAGAAAATGTGAACAACCAACTGTTACTTCAATATTTTTACTCTCTTCGTGCCATCGATTTTTACTCCTCTTTCACTTTATACATACAGTTTCCATCTTTATCTGTATACTTCTCTCCTTTTGGCCTCTGAAGGACGGGATTTCAACTACTTAGAGGATTAGGCAGAAATCCACTTTGAGCATTCACCAATTAGGAAGTTTTTAATGGATTACAGTGCTCATAATTTTTCATAGTTTATTTTTTAACTTGAATAAATTTATATTTGTTATTAAGGTCTACGTCTTGCGAAATAAAAACTAGTTTTTGTTTCGCTCCTAGCTCTTAGTTAAAACTAGGAGCTGAATTCGAGACTTTTACTCATAAAGACTTTTCCCCAAGAAATGATTCCATCTTTTAGGCATCATCTCATTACCGAAAAGATGAAAACAAAATACTTAACCATAAATAAATAAATAAATAAATAATACATAAATAAATAAAATAGAGGAACAGTAGGCGAGAGGAAGTCGTGATCGCACGTTTGAGGATAGGTCACTGTGCCTTGACCCATGCATTCCTCTTTGTAAATGGGGAACCAGCACCAATGTGCCTTAGATGCAACTGTCAGCTGTCAATAAAACACTTACCCACGGATTGTGAAAAGTACCAAGTTTTGCGGGACCAATTACGCATCAGAGGAGAGATTAAAGACATTTTCGGTGACAACCCAGAAAACCTTGACAGGGCACTACAGTTCTTCAGGGAAGCAGGCCTGTATCATCGCCTCTAACCCTGGAACAATTTTGCTAAAGTCTTTTAATTAACTTATTTATTTATTTATTTAATCTTCTTTTATTGTCTTAGCTCATTATTAGGTGATGTTTGCATGTTTTAGCTGTTTTAAGATTTTAATATGTCAATGTTCTGTCCATATTTGTAGTGATTGTAACTGTCCCCTTTTTTTTGAGTCACTGGCGCAAATAACATAGCGGTTGACGCGCCAAAAATTTTAATACTACTACTACTAAATAAAATAGATATGTTCTCTTCTCATCCTCTTAAAATATTTGTCTCCAGAAAAACCATTATGATATATCCAAACTTCAAATTCTTGTACGTTGAGTGGCAAAGATGGCAAAAATTCGAAAAGCCTCTATTTTTCAAATTCTTTCCTTGCTTCGGTTTTTTTATTGCAGAGAAGATGGTCACTGTGCTGTGCATAAAGGGATCGATTTTATTTCCCGAATGTTCGTCTGCATTGCCCTTTACAGCGCGTCCATCGTTCTCGAGGAGGCCCAAACAAGATATAAATTCTTTAAAAATTCACCTGAAAGGAATATTTCCTTTTACTCTATCGCAATACCTCTCTTTCCAATCCCATCTCTTTCCTTCTTTCTCCTCTAATGCCTTTTGCTCTCTCGCGATACGCCTTCCATTCCATTTCAAACGTATAAACGAAAAAAACAAAGTCAACTCGCGCTGTTTATTTTTTTCGCCCGTCGTTATTATCGTATCTCCTCCCCGATGGCTTTTTATCACTGCATCTCCGTCCCCCTCACTCCTTTACTCGCTAGCCTAAGGCCTGCTTATTTTCCCATTGAGAGAATGTCATACGATATTAATACTACCCTCCCTCCCCTCTTTTTCGCCACTCCCTAAAATACTTCTTCCCCTCTTTTCCTTCTTATCACTCCCTCCGCCCCATTCCACTCCCATTCTTTTTAGCGCCAACGGTGGAACTGCGCTTTAATGGCTGTTCAGTGCACGCTTCCATTTTTCCTCCGCTTATTATTTTTTTTCCCACGTCACCCTCTTTTTCCTCTCGAATCTTCCTGCCTTTTCCTTCGCCTCCCCGGAGGAATGCCTATACTCGCGTTCCAAACTCTCGCTTGCATAACATTTCTATTTCGTACCTCTGAATATTCTTTTCGTTCGCTGATAGACTCCGAATGCTACCGGCGTAATTTCGGTTCGGCCCATTCGAAAATGACGCGACTCATCCTTCAGCTGGTCTGCATCGGACATGAATGCGGTCTTGGGCGTTATAAGCCTGTTTAAAATGATAGTGCAGCGCTATGTGTGCCGTTGACGGTGGGCTTTTATTTGTCGAAAGAAAGTATGTTACATACCAGAACAGGAAGCGTACGATTTGCTTATATCTCCGCCATCTTTACACGTAATCAACAAGTGAGGGATTTATCCGCTTTAAAGTTATTACTTTAAACACCCTATCCTATTTATCGGGCTGGATGTAAATTTGGTATTTAAGTACTTATATAAGATTCTCATCCTTCATAAAATCCTTACGCAAACTTTATACTACCTTTAATATTAAGGGAAATACTGAAGTAGATACGTATTACTCAAATATATGTATAGGATTTTCATGTGGGAAAGGAAACCAGAGTTATCCCGCCTAAACGGTAGGGCAGTTGCATTACAAATATCGTTCACGAACCAGATCAAAGTGCAACCCTTCTTTTACGTAGGTATTCATATAGTTAAGATAAAAGTCAGATGCGAGGCTATGTGGAAGTAGGTATATCATGTAGAATAGAGAAAAGATTATGAACATCATTCGTTGAAGTCTGTTCGTGCGTTTTCATTAAAGATACTCAGGTTGAATAAAACGAGATATATTTTACATACTCATTTGTTTCTCGTATTTTTCAATAACCATAATAATGCGTATTGTTTTCCAATATATATAATAAGGTATACTGATGTCTTATATAACTTTAAAAGTATGCATGTGAACTTGATAGTAAGCATTTCAGAAAACTAGTGAGATTTAATTATAACTAGGAAAAATTTAATGGAAGATATTATGAGTTTCCCAAAATTTATATCTATTTTCAATATAGACAGAGTTTAGTGAAATCACAATGTACTTTTAAAATGTTTGAAAGATGTGCAGATAGATTTAAAACCACATTTATGCTCATGGGCTCATATGCAAAACAACATTAATATAAACTCTTGAGGAAGCCTATATCGTTCATTGATTGTCTCGTCTCTATTGACAATAATCTAAAATGTTAGTCTGTATTTTAAATTGCAATTAGTGGATTATTCTTGAGTATCTCGTTTATTGATTATTTGCCTCTTAATGTTGGCACTTTATTGAACTATGCTTCTTTAACTCAACAAAACAGTGTTAATACGTTTAATTAATATGGAAGTATTGAATTCATTTCGTCAAAATGCTAATTCGTCGACTGCTGAACATGGCATTCCGAACATCGGTGCGGTGGCATCCAGCGATTCCTCATAAAGAGTCACTGTGAAAGTACTGGAGACCAAAGATGAGAGCCTAAATCATAACCCCGTGTAAACTATCACCTTTCAGTTTTGTGAAGTGGATATATCTTTAAAAATTTACATTCTTCTCTGAGAGCACGCATCAGTTGCGGATTCGTCCATTAAGCGAATAGGCAGAGGAATTGCATGTGATGCCAACCTTCGTTTATTTCCGACTCGAGAACTACATATTTCATGTAATATGTTTCACGCTGTGAGGCAGAACTATAGCTAGCCATACATTCATCGGAGGAAATCTCTCCCATTTTCATCTATCTACCAGCATTCCCATGTTACAAGTCGCGCTTCGCTCTTTTTCCCCTTCTTTCGTTTCCTTTCTCTGGTTTTCAATCGTTTTCTATCTTGTGGTTCCTCTTTATTTCAATGATTCCTCTATCTTTACCCTTGCCACCTATTTAATTCTTCGCACTTTTTATTTTTCCTTCTTTATTCTTGCATCTGTTACCAGTCTCTCATCGTTTTTTTAATATTATCTTCGTTCTTAATTCTTCTCTTTTCTCATTCTCTATCAAAAATAATAATTTTTATGAAACTTAGCCGAATCCAACGCCATTGAGGAAATATTTCTCAATTATTTATGTAAATAAAAATGGTTTCGCTCTGTTTAATATTGAGAAAACTTATAATAGCGTCTCAACGAAAAAGAAACTTGAATATAATCCTATTGGATGTATTGTTCTGTTCTCCTTTATTCTAAATCAACTCCTTTCCCTCTTTTTTCCTATATCCTTTCCCTGTTTTATTTATTTTCCTCTTAACCGCCCATATCAAGACTTGATTGGAATTGTTCGTTCTTATTTTCCTTGAAAACTGAATTTATTTACTAAGTCACTAACCCATGTTTACCCCTTATTGAATTTTATCGCCTTCTCAAACTTCTTTCGCTATTATATCCCCCTCAATGTGCCTATCCCTTTGCAAACATTTCCCATTGCTGTGCTTCTTTCTTCCCTGATTGATTTCTCTTTGCTAATATTTATATCGATACACTTTCCTTCCTCTGCCCCTATTATATTCCTAAGTATTATTCGTTGGGTTAGACGTAATCCTTTCTGTAACTTTGTCTTTTCCGTAGTTTAATCTCCGCTCGGTTGATTTTCTCTCTCTAAACACTCTCTACCATGTGGCTCTTATTCCTTATCTCCTTCCGAAATTCTTTCATTTTTCCATTCTAAATATTTGTCGTTCTTCTTCCGTTTCTCTTTCTTCCCCTTCTCCTTATTTATCCTCTTTCTCCCTCCGTTTCATTTAGGAAGCCTCGTTCTTCTTGTTTTAAGAGTAGTAGAGGCGGTCGGAATATATGCTTTACCTTTTCCCTCTAGTACTGTCTTCCATCTCTGTCTTCATCTTCTCCATCCCCACCTCAACTAGTGAACTGAGATGCACGACGCCACAGCCTCTGACGTCAGCTCATTGAATCTCTTCCCTCCTTTTGGGAGGGGTGTGGGTGGTTTTGGGGGAGATTTGGGAGGGCAAAGGGTAAACGTTGGGAGGGCCCATGGTTTGAGCGGTGGAAGACGCGAGGAGGGTGAGTTAGGAGATGGCGATGGAGTAGGAAAATTCACGGGGTTGGAGGCGATGATCAGGGGAAAGAGAGGGAGTTGAGGTAAAGGAAATGGGATAAAGAGAGAGGGAGCAAATGGGGGCTCGAGAGAGAGAGACTAGGCGCTCGATCGGCAAGTTATCAGATAATAAAGGTATTTATGGGGATAATTACTCAGCACAAAGTCTTAGACAGCTAATGCATTCAGCGTTTTAGCGTTTGCTTTTCATTACGAGGACGAGCTGATTGCGGAAGCGTTGATCATTTCTTATGAATCAACAGATAGGAATCTTGGAATAGATATACATATACTGAAAACATATATATTCAAATTCATGTTTGTATAAAAATTAGAATTTTATTTATGAAAATTTGTGGATAGCGTTTTAAGATGAAACGTAGTAAATAAATTGAGTGAAATGAATTCTATCAATATTTGGATCATCTTTCCTTTGGCAATAACACGTATCAAGATAAATCGAGTTAAAAATAATATATTAGGGAATTTTTCCGAGCAGAAACGGACATAAAAACAGTCCGATAGAGCAGGGACAAGAACCCAGTTCTTCCAATTGCTGGGGCATTACTCCATTAGGCTATTCTGACAAAACTTTCTACTTTTATGAGACTGTCTTAAACTTACAGACTTTTTTCATGTACATTACTTCATGTCAATTTTCTTATTGCAAGCCTTTAAGTGCAAAGTCACCTTTAAACATTATTTTATTTTGAAATACTCATTTGCATAAAATACTCTTAAAGGGTATTTAAATAAATTATAAATTAAATTTCAAAAAGAGATATCTTTTTGCAAAATTTAAGCAAGGGATATTTAACAAAACCAGAAATTAACACCACTCGTCATTAGAATTCTGAAGTCTCTTTTTATATCTTCATATAATACCTATGACATTGGAAATGCACAATGCTTATCACAAATTCAGATTATGTATATAAATACTCATGCGTTGATTAAAATATTCTTCTACATTCCCGGTAGATAAGCAAAATAAACTTAACCTGAAAATAAAAATTTGTTCGAAAACGAAAAACTTTCCCCTCGATTTTATATTCACTTTCACCATTTTTCTTTATCTGTGACGCACGAGAGTATTTTTTTCTCCTAATTTCTTCTAATCTTTCTAATTCTATATTCCAGTAAATTCTAGTTATAATATGAATTCATAAAATGACTTTCTCAAAAAAATATTGGTATATTTATGAATTCTTTCTAGTCTCCTAATCGAGTACTGCAACGAACAACTGATTTGTATTCTTTCTTTCTACCGCTCCTCGCTGAACAAATCTTGAAATATATCCGGCGAAATATAATATTCCTTTGCTGTAATGAATACACTTTCTATAAAATATTGACATACAAAGTACTGAAATGATTTTCTCTGTACATTAAACACTAACTGCTACGGAAAAAATGCATTTCTATAAACATACCTCTGTATTGGTACAAACGCATATATTTAACCATTAGAAACAGAAAACTAATTAACTTTTGATTATTTTAGAAAATAGTCCCTAATTATTTAGAGGTACGAGGGAACAGTATATATATCTATTTATTGTTGGTCATTTAATCCACTTTGGAAGCTACAAGTAGGCGAAAAAATCAGTTGTAAGTATATTTAAAAATGCAATTTGTAAACATTCAAATTTTCAGAACATTCAGATTATTTTAAATCTGACCATGTTTCATAAAAAAGACAAAATAGTATTGGACAAGTCTACCTCTACAACCCATTTGTCATACGAAATTTTTACTCTTTAACATAGTACTAAACAGATTTATATATAAGAAACCACATGGTTAGTACAAATGCAATACCACTAGGTATTCTAGCCCGCACAATCCTTATCTTATTATTTTGTTGCGAAGTGAAATAACTGTGTTTCTATTCCAACTACTTATGAAAAAAATATAAAAAACAATTTCAAGCGTTGTAGTTCTCCAATTGTGTTTCCGAAGAATTTTTTTCGGTGATGCGTATATAAAGCCTTATCTTTAATTGAAAATTACTGATGATACAAAGAAAGGTAGGTGACAATCTTGTTTTAAACTTTTGAATGAAGGAAAACTCAAACAAATAAAAGGTTAAAAAGAATAAAAATATGTTAAAATTTAATGATTTTCCTTACCCGACAATCCTGCAAATGATATAGATTATGGCAATGGTAATAGTTTTGCAACGGAATAAGTTATGCTCCACTGTCATATTTAAACTATATATATTTTGATGGAAATTTTAAAGTTGTATGAACATACCTCAGGAGCTTAGGATCAAGGTCCTTTATGAAAGCCAAAGTGAGTGAGGAGGAGAGGTCAAAGGATATGCATGGCGAGGGCTGAAAGATGGAAAGGACCTCAAAGGGTTGAAATCATGAGAGGAGACTACTTTGTAAGCTTAGCTGGCTAATTCATGTGCATAGAAAACAAAAAACTGGTTAACCAACCTTCCATCGGTTTTAAAAATCAGAAATTTATAGTAGCCCTCGTTCCTATCAGCCTCCTGTAATAGAGCGTATATTTACAGAACTCTTTCCATTGAATGCAAATAGTCGCGTTCTAATAAAGAGAATATTTGATTTGTCTTTCTGTATTGCATTTATGATGCCTTCGTAGATTTTTAAACATAACTCTAGCCTCAAACTCATAATTTATAAATACTAAATATGAACCAGGTTAAAAGTGAAATATCAAATGGTTGACACTCGAATGAACTGACATACGCTTAGTTTGTTGATAAATTAATTTTTTAACTCCTCGAGGAATATACCTTGTCTTGTCTTGATTTCTTTAAGGCAGGAAGAGAATTCCTGAAATTTCCTTTACTTTGTCCTCATTTTCATTTTTCTCTAATACGCCAAAAAATAACATAAGTTTTTTATGTATCCCAATACCTTAGAATAAAAAGAGATTCGCAGTTCATAAGGGATTCATTTATCCCATTGGTCGTGTAAATGTATTGTACGTACAAGCGAAGAAAAATAATGTACATAGCGAATAACGAAGAAAGAGTATAATACGTCATTTTATATTTGTTTTCTATGCTAAACTCAGCTTTCCGTTACGGATCTACACAAATTTGTAGTTCCATTTAACTTACAGTGTGCACAATGATCTGGATTTAATTCATATTAAATATAAATAAGTTTTGGATGTAGATTATGCATATAGTAGAACAGATTTGTAGTTTTATATTTATAGATCTACCGTAAGACCTTGTGAATGATTTGCCAGGAATAACATTTATGTAAAGTTGCTTTGCATTAGCCTCTACTATAATTTACGGCTACGTTTTACAAACAACGTTTTGTGGGTTTTTTGGTAGAAGTCAACAAGGGCTCCGTGAAAAAATATCAGATAAATTTTTAAAAACTCAATTTCCAACTGTTCTTTTTCAAATTCTGTTTCAGTTGGGAAAAGAACAAAAATTATATACTCGTTGGTTACGTTTAAGTATTTATATACTCTGATTTCGAACACTTACGCTAAAGAAAGATAAAGCACATAGGTAGGCATGATATATAAAATCTACACAACTCAGTATTGATCGTTTTGAATTTTTTCACACATGGCTTAATGCTGAATTCTCTAAATCTGTTATTTATTTCTCACATGCAAGTATTCTACGTCCGCAGCCAAAATATTTGTGATTGCTCTCAAACCTAAGCAAATAGTAATCTTTTCATTTCGCCCTTGTTCTTCTGCAAATTTTAAGCATCCAGCAAGACGTCTTTCTCATCCCACAGACTTCTTCCCCTCAATTGTTCACGGTCCCTCGTGAAATTTTCAAGCAAGCGTCATGCGCGCCATCTGAACGAGGGCGTACCAACCACTTCGCTCGGAGAAAAATCGCATAACAGCCCATAATTCATTCAAGAAACAGTTATTAGCGGAAGTAATGACGTCTGGAAAGACTTCGCGAAAGCAGAAACCTTGGGATATATTTTTTCTCTAACTTCTTATTCGTTCCTTTCCCCCGAGTTTGTCCAAGGATTTCCTCCCTCGGAATCTAAAGCATTATTCAGTATTCCAGCCATAAAGGCTTTCTCCAAGTTAATTTGACTTTTCCGAAGTTCTGTCATTCCGATTCGTCCGTTTTTTTCCTGTGTAATGACTTTGCCTGTTAGCACATCATTAGTATCGATATGTTGAAACTTCTTTGGTCGGTTCTTCTTCGGAAGGGAACGTTTTTGAAGGAGATGCGAGTTTTCTGCTAGAAGCTTCCGATTACAAGTATCGAGCCAAATATAAAAAGAAATCGTTAAAGTGAGAAGGAGAGGAAGATTTATTGGTTGTAGTCGGAGAGTCTTCCATTTCGAGGCAGATCTGATGCAGCATACTTCCTCATCCCACTCCTATCTCAAAAACATCCTTAACGACGACTCTATGGAGTATCAGTCGAAAACACTACTTCGTATTTATCAGTTATTTTTTTTACTTTTCCAATTTTTTTTTCGTTCTAACCTATCGAAACATTTCAACTCCTTTCTCTGTGTGATGTTGACAAGAGATGCTGAATGTTCAAAATTTAGCCTCTGAACATGTATGCTTTTTTGTATGTCTCTCGTATACTTTTTCCTATAATTTTTTGGAAAAATTAGGGTATAGAATACTGATCCTATTTTAGAAATTTTAGAATTCATCACTTCCATCCATCTGCTTCATTACTAAGAGGCCGGAGTTCGAGTTCATGTTTTCAAAACCAAATGTGTTAGAGATATGTGCTTTTACGATACCCAGCTTTGCTATTATACATAGTACATACATTATCTGAATATTTTTATGTCAAGAGCTGTTTTTCAATCCATATACTTCCTTAAAATACTGCGTGGTTTTTATGATTCTATAAAAATTTAGGAAAAAGTCATTATTTTTCAAAAACATTAAAAAAAATATCTTCTCAGGGTGATTCTTGTCCATTCAATACCCAAATGAACCGGTCAGATTTGATAGACGCAATACATATTCCCAAATTAGTCAACTGATTGATGTAGTATAGTGTAGTATAGTGGATGTATTTCTTTTTATTTAAAAAAACACGAAACTTTATATTTTGAATGTGTTCGTTGTTTTTTTTTGTTGTCGTTGTCATGTGGTTGTTGGTAAATAAGTAATTGTTGATTGAGATTTATTTGCCGCTGGCTCGAGATTAA
This sequence comes from Sympetrum striolatum, assembly GCA_947579665.1. Taxonomy (NCBI): domain Eukaryota; kingdom Metazoa; phylum Arthropoda; class Insecta; order Odonata; family Libellulidae; genus Sympetrum; species Sympetrum striolatum. Next base: position 102,940,460 of record OX388341.1, on the reverse strand, counting down.
AAAGTTTTTATGCAAAGTGATGTAAATTCTTTCATTTAATCGCTTCCAAGCATCATGATCAATCATCATATAAAGGATATTGAACGATTACGAATGTCAACAAAATGTTACAAATCTATGATGCATTCAACTAATGTACATTTATTTCAGTCATACAAAAGTATAACTTACTTTCTTCGCGATTGAAAAGAGATTTGATAAAATAATCTCTTTTGTGATTATTTTATATACTTGTTAATTTTTTCATAGTATAATATAATTGTTAAGATTTCAATCAGCATATGATAGATGCGGTCAAATTATGTATCTAACTCTTCTGTGGCAGAAAAAAAGAATCCATCACTAAGATATGGGTCTAAAATAAAGAGGAGCTTTTGCTAAGCGAAGATGGCCACAGTGTATTCTCGAGATACATGTATCAGCAAAAAAACATCCTGGAAAACCAAGCCATTACTTATTTAGCCAAGACGTGATCTAAATATTACAGTAAGAAATGCAATAATCAATATCAGTCAGCCCTCGAGATGCAGCCTGAAACTGATACAAACCAATAGTGCGGTTATACATACAATTTCCTTACATCCTCGTTCCCGATTCCTTTGCTCAGCGGAAAATGTACAGAAGGAAGAGGGTGAGAGAGAGCCAATGCAGAGAAGGGAAGGAGTAGCGATATAAGGAAATGAGGTCCATAATTCGATTACTGCGCTCGCTTCGGGTGGTTCTCGAGAGTGTATAGCAGATTGGGGGAAGTAGTGATGAAGAGGCAACATTCGGTGGAGTGAGCATGTTTTCGTTGGTGGGGGACGCGAAGATGCGTTACAACTACGTTTGCTGCTTTAGCATCTTCGCTGACCAATCTTCTCCTCATCACACTATGCATCTTTCCCCCGCAAATGTTTCCCTACTTGAGGTTAATATTCCTTCAATGTTTTCGTGGGGCTTGGATTCCCCAGAAAAAGATGTTAGCCTGTTGTTATATACAAGAAGCTCACCGTTTAATTGATCGGGATGGAATTCTTATCAATGCATGACAATATTCTTTATTCTCCAGTAAGCATAAATAAGTAGTTCCATTACTAATAATGCGGTATTCTCTTTTATTTTTTTAATAATTAGCATTTCATAAAATAAGTAGGTATTTAGGACGGGATTTGAAAACTTTTCTGGTAATTTGGAAGTAAATTTCCATCACCATTTGGATATTTCTCTTCTTTATATTCCTCTTTTTTATATCTTTTTTGAGTATTTATTTTTTGAATCGCTCAATGAAAGGTAACGTATTTACAAAATGAATATGAAGGAGCACAGTGGAATTCATATTGTAACAAGAAGTATTAATTATAAATCTATTAACGGTGTTTCTTCCCCTAAAGTATGTACACTTAACTTTGTTAGAGTAGGTAATTATATGTTCTCAAACAGATAACTATGCTTAATACGCTATGCGAACTAGGTGCTTCGTTAAGTTTCTGCTTTAGTACTTAAGAAAAGAATTGTGGGAGAAATATACTCAAGAATAAAGGTCAGAAGATTAGCTTAAAGAAATGGGGTTTTAAATATTGCTTCCATAAAGGGTATTCATTCAGTGACATTTGGGCCTGTTTTATAGATGTCCTGTTTAATTCTGTTTTACTGAAATGCTTTTTCAAGTTAGATTAAAAGTATTACTTTCCTCCTACACGTTGCTCCAATTTCGATAATTTGAATTTCATTTTTCGAAATTGCTCAACAAAAGATCAACATATTTGTTGATGTCAACTATTTTCTGATAGAATAGTTTTGAATTTATTAATACTGTCTTCATTATTTCGCTATTTTCTATAAAAGCAGAACTGATGATTTTTCAAAAATTCTTTCATTACATACAAAAATGTAGGGCTTAATATTATCGGTAGATATTTATATTAACGATTATACGAAAATAAATCTTCGTGTTTTTTTCATTTACAAAGTCATAAAAAGAACAAAGCGGCAGAGAAATATTTTCTTTTAAAGAGAATTTTGTGAAATATTTATTCGCATGTATGAATTACAGAATGTTAAAGAGAAAAAATGATCCTACTTTCTACAAATTTGCAGCTTAGTGAGAAACACAATGAGCAATGCAGAGGAAAATATTAAGGCGAAAACAATAATAGCCATTGAAACACGTTATTTTTATTAATGTATTAGTATTTTATATTATTGTTGTTATAAATTGCTGCTTCCACGTCTTGGACCATGAGATGAAACAAGCTGTGTCTAATAATTTTAAAATCCACATTCTCACTTGTTAGGAATACTTCATTTTCAAATATGTACATTTAATTTTTCCTTCACAATTGGAAAACTATTTCTCCAACCTCTAGCTATGAATACGCTATTAAAATAAATCGGAGCATACAACGTGTTCCCGAGGCACTAATTCAGCAATTGAACGCATCAAGCTCTTAGCGTCGATTCCTCATAAGCTCTCTGCATTCCCTTCTCGGATTTTCAATCTGTGCATTCTTTAATATTTCCCACTCATTTTCTCATCTCTCTTTCTCCACTTCACATTCGTGGCCTCCTCTCGAGCAACTTAATTAAAATTCCGATTTGAGGCCTCTCCTGAATCAAATAAAAAAGGATCTGTTCATCTCGCTAATGAATCTTTGAGAGGAGGCCTAATCTCATAAGAATAAATTAAAAATTGCCAGTTCATATCGTACTGCTCAGATATAAAATGAGCCATATAATCATTCTTTAAAAGCATAGCCTCGTATTTTCCGAGCAGGTTCCGAATGCCTTATTAGTCATTCGTGAATGGGCCTTGCGATTTTATTAATACCCGGCAGAGAAAGGGAATACCAACATAATGCAGATAAATGATAAAACAATTTCATCTTTCTTTTCTCATGGATATTTAATTTATATGGAAATTTCGTAATTTTAAACGTCTCTTTCAACATTTTCTTCTATTAAAAAGTAACAGCTAAGTACAGCATATAACATAACTCTGGGTAAAATGTTTTAATACTGCTAATCTTAAAGATATCATATTGAAAAGGAAGGAGGCAACTGGTGTTCCTAAAATTCCTCATCGCCTAATTCAATTGAAGTAATAAATTAACCAAGGGTGAATTAGCCTAGAAAATATGCTACGAGATATCAGTAGAGCATGTAAGAGATAGTAAACGGGGTCCATAAAAGATTCTGTTCATTGCAGACTTATACGACAGAGATTTAATCCCTTGCAATATGAAAGAAATTAATGTATCTACGAATAATGCAGTAAAGAACAGCGTACATGGAGTTGTAAACGTGTAAGAAACGTATTTTAAGGTTCTTTCCGTAAAATGCGCTATAAAAAATACATTTTCTTAAAAATTAGCTTCTAAAGTATTACGAAGCATCGTATTGATCATTTATCATGAAGATTGAGTACCATTTGAAATTTAAAGAATGAGCTTTTTAAAATATATATTGGGACTCATTAATAAATATTCGAAAACTAAATGCTCCTGAAGGACAGAAAAATGCTTTCTTAGGAAAGAAATCCATCGTAAATATAGAATTGATAAAACATTTTACTATAAATCTTATCTTAAATTTTATTTTCGTTAATGCTAGATATGAAACATAGGTTAAACAATTCATTATTTCGTGAATCTAAGCTACTTAATGATTCGCGTTGAAAACATAATTAGTTGTGGGGTTGTTAAGAATAAGGTTTAACAAATACTTTTTTCCACAGATTTAACTAACATAACACAGACAAACGAGCAATAGCACTGCTGCATCCATAGTTTCACGAAGCACTTAAAAAAAAAACTCGGGAGATAAAAGAAATCTGTGGAAAAAAGTATTTGTTAAACCTTATTCTTAACATCCTCTGTTATGGATTTCCACACGGTAAAGCCTGCCACAATCGATTTTATTTTAATTATAATTAGTTGTTTTTTATCAGCAAAACCTTTTTCGCTTCGACATCGAAACAAAAGAAACCAATCGTTGTATTTCTCATATTTCAGACGGAAAATTGTTCCGTTTTTATGGTTCTTCTGGAATTAAATTCTGTGATTGGGGAGAAAAGTAAAGAGAGTTAATTAATTTCATTATTCACGCTTATATTATGGGAACAGCTATATATTTAAATCATGCCAAGTAGTCTAGGGAGCGCATGGAGTGTTTACACTGGTAATTCGAAAATATTGGTCACCATCGACCGTTTAGCTTTTTAAAAAGCATTTACCCACAAACTGAATAGATCTCTTAGATGGTCATTATAATGACCGTTGATGATCAAACTTACTCTTAGACTTTTTGTAGATTACGGTTCAATAGGTTTTACTGAAAAGAATGACGATATTACTACATTTCAAATTTTGACTATCTACGTTCCTTTATGTATAAAAATAACCTCTTTTATACCGAATAAACTATAATTCTACCTTAAATTATATAATAAAATTTAATGTTAAATCTTTAAGATAGAATCCACCATTTCTGTGATTAAAAAAATTCCGTGCAGCATTGGGAGTGTGTTACACTACGACATAACAAGTTTTCGATAAATAGGTCTTGCTTTCTCAGCTAGAAAACTCCAAAATAATAGAATCAAAATGAGCACTAGCACTGCTGCACCCATAGTTTCACGAAGCACTTCAAAAAAACTTTCGGGAGAAAAAATGAAGGAAATGTTTAACGCTAACCTTCTTTCCTCTTTATTAGGACCCCCTTAAAAGCCCTTTCTCGTAACATCAACCGCTCTTCTGGGGCACGTGCACATTTCATACGCCAGTTATGCAGTGCTTCATTAAAGGGAATTCAATTCACTGTACCACCGGCCTAATTTCCTGCTCAAAAGTAATGCCTAAGCTGTGACGTCTAATGAAATAATTAAATAAAGAAATTAGGTTGATAAAACAGTTGGTTTAAAAAAGATTATGAAACGTGCAGATAAATCCGTTTAGTATAAGGTAAATATACCAGTTTAATTACAAAGCAATTTGTATACACTTATTTAAGGCTCACCACTATAGTATTATTTTCACTATCTAGTAAAATAAAATATCTAAACATGCAACATCAGATTGTAAGCTTATTTTCTTAACGCAAAATGATTTATCAGATCAACCAATAATTTTGTTTTTAGCTCAATTATTTCATATGAGTCGTAAAGCAGTTTTCCATACTTATGCTAAAATAATGATAATATAAGTGACAAGAAAGATCAGAATAAATGAAAATATCATGGATTCATTATTGATGAAAAGCTATCCCACATCTAACCTTCCTATCCATAGCTAACTCCGAAGTTTCTGTGTAGTGCATTCATGCATGGAATTCCTTTTGAATATTTTTGTGGATTGTACACTCATTAAGATGCGATCCATAAAATATTCATTTCAAAGTGCTTACAGCTCATGATACACTGTTCAATGAAAATATAAAACAAAATATATACCATTATTATTTTCATCGCACTATTTCATGCAAACCTAGGATCATCATATAATATACAAGATTCATATCTAATATTCTTTATCGTAGAAATCTCACCACCTCTCTTTCTTTTCTTTGCCTTCTCTCGTATTCTATTCTTTCTTCCACCTTTTTCAACCTCTTTCCCTCACTTAAACCTCAAGAGACCGACCGTCATCCGAAAGGTCTCCGAGGTTGATATTGCGGCTGGATAAGCTGAGTGAGTTTTTGAAATTCAGGAAAAGGAGAGGTCAGTATTAAGGAACAGATAAAACTGGGGATTACCAAGAGAAGCAGTCATAGATCATGGTGTTACTAATCTATCTATATTAACACTCGTAAAATAAAACAAACTGTCTTTTTCCCAAAAATCTATAGACAAAAATAAAAAAATCTGGAATAAAAATATAGGTTGTTTTTTATGCTATGTTTGTTAAGATAAAGTTCCACCAAGTTAAGGCCGAAGTTATTATTAATATCTATATTATCTAAAAATGGTGTGAAACCGATCACCATGGATCGATCACGTAAAGGTTTTAAGGCAGTTTTCTGGCAAAGGAAACGTTGTTTAGTTTAATTTTGCCCTTTTCGCTCTCTCACACTATTCAGAAATACCGTCAAATTGTAATAAAAATAAACTCTAAAGGTATTTATTTGTTATATATTTATTTGTAATTGATTTTATTTCCTTTACTCCCTTTGGTGTTAAAAAAATGTTCCATATTTTTTTTAAGTTTAGATGTAGATCTATTTAATGTGATCGCTTTAATTCTGGACAGTAAATTTAAAATTAGTCCTATTTAAGTAGGTTTATGAACTTTTTTATGAAAAACTGATCCGATAAATTTTATCATATATTACAGTTTTACTAAAGGAGCATACGTTTTTGCTTTGGATCGCAAGAGGCTGAGAATTGTAATGAGTAAATCATTTGATTGGACCGTTTCATTCAACTATTCCATTTTAACGCGTGGACTTTCCTTGGATAAGTAAATGGGATAGTAACGACGATGAGTAAAGAGAATAAAAGGGAACTTGATCGATGGTAATTATAGTAGAACATTGAGAGTGAAGTAAATATTAAAAAAATTGGTTGTTGGAAAGGCAAAGGTGGTAATAATCTCCCACAAAAACTAAGTTGGACTAAGCAGACAGTTCGTGTAAATAGAAAATTAGTTGATTTATTCAGAATAAATATAAATTCTTGAATCGTATAAGTTTAAGTTTTCCACACAAACTCACTCTATTCACAGGAATTTTTACAATTTACAGGAATTCCTATCATCACCGACGAATCTTGAATTACTTTCAAAGTACTTGCAAATGAGTAGAATGGTGAAAATAGCGTACTTCTTTCTCTCATTAAATGATACTCGACTCTTAGATCAACTCAAAGCTTAATGTGATGATTTACTTATGAAGTAGAAATATTAAGTGAAATTTGGAAATACGTATACATACTTAAAATCAAAAAATATTATCATCACATTTCATTATGAACAGGATTTGCAATTGAAAATATCTAGGACAGGTGTTGAAAGTAAACAATAATCTACATATTCTTTTGCTCTCTTTCTGTTATTTTTTTTCTTTCTTCAGATTCGAACTTTATTTTCAAATTCCATTTGACTAAAATTTTTACAATTGCTTTCAACTTTATTCGCCATCATTAAAATTTATCTAATCCCCTTCATGTTCTCGAATCTTCAGAAACTTTTTTGTTAACACATTATCCTGATAGATATGAAACGTAAGGGCCGCATTTGTATTGCACTACATGTCAAAGAGCACACATACCAGCTTATCCTGGTGGATATGCAACACAAGTGGCACTCCCGCGTTGTGTGTAGCTCACATTTAAGAGGCACACCTTCCCGCGAGCTATAAAACAGGTGGCATCGTCCAACGAGAGAACCTAATAAAACGCCTTGCCTACCCTTGCATAACGTTGAGGCGTCAATTAATTTGAAATATTAAGAAATTTAGCTAAATTACTGTAAGACTTTAGACAAGTAATAATATTTTAAGGTCCGAGCATATTAGAGGGTGATTAGATTTGTAAGTGAAGAATTTGATTTTCATTTTTGGAATTTCATTATTTTGAATTTGAAATGAATTAATATAAAATGAAAGAGTAAATTACATATCAATAATAAAAAGAAAATCATGTTAAAATATGAATTCAACTGAGAAAAGGAAATCTTGAAAGAGTGTGGACTCTATCTTGTAAACTCTAAAAGTGATTGTCCTTAGAAATTCGTTTGGCATAACATCAATTTGAATACATAAGAGTTATCTTAAGCCGTTAATGAAGCTTTCCAGCTTATTTAGGCGTAACTTATCGACTTCTTATAGTGATTAACAAGCATCGGTGGATCCTTACTGGTCCAATCGGCACCCACTCGGTGATTTTGAATGATATACAATTTTCTTAAAGTATGATGAGGAATTCAAACTGAAAACTAAAGGAAAAATGTTTAAAATAAACTCAATGGTAGCAGCCGTCACTTTGTGGAATTCCATTGCTGGAAAAATTAAACACAATGTATTCAATTCCACAACTTTTTAATTCCACCACACACACGACCGGTTTCGACTAGTTATTGTCATCATCAGGTCCACATGTCCAGTTATCTTCCTTGAGCGGCGTACGCTCTACTTCTGGAGTACACGTCATTTGCGATGAAGGATTAATTCATTCTGGCTAGTACGCTTTCAGAATGAATTTATTTTTATTTCCACCATTTCCATGTAAATCTTGTACGTGTAAATATAAACATAAAAAGGAGAAGGGTCGTTAAAAATTAAATTCATTCTCGTAGTAAGATTCCATAGTGGTTTCATTGAAATAACTAAGAAAAATTATTCGCTCGCTTATCTAGACCTGATGATGACTATAACTAGTCGAAACCGGTCGTGTGTGTGGTGGAATTAAAAAGTTGTGGAATTGAATACATTGTGTTTAATTTTTCCAGAAAAATGTTTACTTAGTAAATTTACTTTCATTTAATATTTCGCGAAGGTAGTGGCGTTTAACTGTTTATTGGTGAGAATAGGGCTTCTAATATTACTTTACGTTTCAGGTAGGCTTACTAAGTGTGTTAAATTGCCAAAGGGGGAAATTTCTAGATCTATAACTGCGTAAAGCATAGCTTCGACTACTATAAAACTTTTGACGGTTTCATTTCGGATAACAACGGAGTGCATCAAGCCAGCGTAATTAATAACTAGCTAATATGAAATTTTGTTCTCTAAGCTTTATGATATCTTTCCGTTAATACACGTTAGTGAGAATTTTAGCGCACTTTGAATAAAAATTTAATCTAGAATATTCATGTGAGAAACAGGAATCACCTATAAACATATAGACCTGCTGCATAAAAGAACTCATCCGACTACCACTAATCGTCGTTGCCACTCGCCTTGACTAACATAAGATGGATCACATAGGAAATAGTTTGTATTAAAATCAAAGCAAACACAATTACAAACTATTTTCCGAATACATTCACATTAAGTCCTGTTAAGATAATCTAAACGCTATGACGCTAAGTTACTTGAAAGCAATTAAAATTGGCACATGTGATCTAAAGTTAGTATTATTTTTATTTGAAAAAAGTACAATTTTAATAGTTTTCTTAGAAAGAGAGGAATTTCGTCAAATTGTATGCTTGTAATTTATTATATTTTCATGATCACTAACATAATTAAATTTCTTTATAAACTATCCGTAACTTACAAAACCTCTATGGGTCGGAAGATGTTTAGACTAAAATTTTAGTAGAATTATCTCTCCTCGATAAAAATTTGAAACAGCAATTTGTTTATCTTTCTTACTTAATATAAATATTGAAGAGATGATAAGATGACATCGAAAGTAATATAATTATTGGTAATACGCTTTGTAAAAGAAGATAAATTAATAAGCTAAATACGTTAAGTGAGAATCGAAGATGGTTATTCTGTTGAATTTACTACATAATAAATTCTCTCATTACATGTCCAGTTATCTTCCTTGAGCTCTACTTTTGGAGTACACATCATTTGCGATCAAGAATTAATTCATTCTGGCTAGTACGCTCTCAGAATGAATTTATTTTTATTTTCACCATTTCCATGTAAATCTTTGTACGTGTAAATATGAACATCAAAAGGAGAAGGGTTGAAAATTGAATCCATTCTCCTAGTAAGGTTCCATAGTGTTTTCATTAAAATAACTAAGAAAATCTATTCGCTCGCTTAATATTGGAAAACAGGTTTAACACTGTTCATGGGAAGGGCTTCTCGTTGGTTAAGCCGACTTGTGTACTTTAAGTAGCAAATTTTCCACACGTTCGCCGATATCCTTGTCGGCCTGTGGTTTTACTTGAGTTTGACTGAACGGTGATTGAAAGATTATCACCACATCTGAAGAATTTCAAACGAGACTCGTATTACTTTTTCTCCTCTTCTTTGAGCGCCATCTCTGTCCACCGCCACAAAACCGAGCCCCTCACAGTTTAGGACGCTTATATCACACACGAGGCTAATCTCCAGCCTCTCGTACAAAGAGCATCCAATAGCGCCGATGTCAGTCGAGCATCGTTGTCAATATTGACTCATTCAGGAAGTCCTCAGATCTGCTTCTGTGTAACGCCTTCCCTGCCCTCGACGTACTCCGAACAAAAACATGGTCACGCACCTCTCGGAGCCTCTTTCCAAATCGCAAAAAAATGCGCTATGAACACTTTCGGAACGACACAGTCGGCCATTCTACCCTCCTTCATTTATCATTGATAACATCTTGTGTAAACTACTTCCATTCTCGAAACGTTGCTGCGCCCTCCGTAAAATTTGTGGGTTTTCGACGACAGGGTGGACAAAAATGCCGCGTAAAAATAAATTATATTCATACAAGAAACAGGAGAGCTTTAAATTTATAGTTGTAGATCTCACCGTATTCGGTTTGCAGATGGCATTGATCTAGTATCAGTCTCATAAAAATACTGGAATGGTTGAATGTTGGAGTATTAGACACTCTAGGCAAAAGGATAAGGTAATAAGCAAAGCATATAAATTAAGGTAATAAGGTGAGTTTTGTAGTATAGTTGAGTAAATAGAGAAACAAGCAATACCTTAACCATCCGGAAAATTGAACGGGTAATAGAAGTTGATCAGTTAGTTGTACATTTAATCGCTATCAAAGGATTCTATAATGTAAAATCGATATCAAAGAAATCAATTTCTCGCAGACGCTAGGATTGTCTACTTGCTTCTACCACTATCTGTACTGAAATTCACTTTCATTTATTAATATGTACAATGCATTAAGTCTTGGACTATTTTTGGAAAATATTGCTGGAATATAAGTTTTATTAACAGAGGTATCAATGCACTACAGAACTTTCTGAAGCGATGAATCCACTACAAAAATTACGCTTCCAACGTAGAGAAAGCTGCTTTTAACGCATGGAGAATCAGATCGAAAATCCATTTGCGTTAAAACCATGATTCATTTCCCCATTGAAATCGATTGGTGGAGCATTGACGGTAATAGGCAGATGGGAATAAAGAGATGGTTGGATGGACTTTTCGCAATGAAGAAGAGGTCATAAAATATAGATGTTTACAACCCACAATCTCACTCTCCTCATTTAGATAATCCTCAAAAGACGTATCTTTATCTCCTCTTGATATAACTTTAATTGAGAGTTTTAGAGACTGAGAGAAATAACTACTCAACTGTTTATTAGCTTTTGTGTTGCAACGCCATACCCAGAAAACAACTGAGAGAAAAGCAGATTAAATTGATTTCCAAGAATGGAATGAGTAATTCTTAGTTACTTCGAATCGGAGAAAGGAGTGTGATCTCTAATGCTCAACAGACGTAGTGATTATCTTCATTGAAGTTTATCCGTTAAATGTAGAGATTATTTCGCTGAGACTTCGTGATAATGAGCACAAGGAAATATTTTAAATCAACAGACCAACTACGGAATAACAAAATATTAATTATTAAGCAAGTGCAGCTCTGCAAGTGACCATCAAACAGTGAGATGCAGAAGGAAAATGAACCTTCGAATGGAACGTAAGAAGTTAATTAGTAACGCTCAAGAAATGAAAGGACCATTCTCGTCCAATTCACAGCTGTGTACTTCACTCGATGACCTAAAACCATTTACGACTGCTTCCAAAAGACTTCGTGAATCCACCTCTTTGCTCGAGTAATTTGATTACTGGCTTCATTTTCCTTCTTTTTTCTTATAATTCCTCCCATAAAAGTATCGTATTCAAACGGAAAGTTTCCCTCGACGGGATATGTGCGCTCTTTTATGAAAATCGTTTATTTAACTACAAAACCGGTCGTGAATGATTCTTCAACATATAGTTCATTAACATATTTTAAAAATAATTTCCCTTCTACTTCTTAATGAATTTCATATTTTAGTGTACAGGTTTTCATGTTTAATCTCATGTTTAATTTCATGTTTCAGTTCATGGCCAATCTACATTCGTTTTCTTCTGAAGAGCATTAAACATTTTTTTCATTAAAAACTATTTGAAAATTGTCTCCATTAATAGTCAGCAAATGTTATGAAAATGAAATAAAATTCATCAAAATAAAATAATTAAGTCACAGATAAAAAGCGAACTAATTAAATAATTTCAATCGAGTTCATTTATTGATTTATATCTACCACTCTTCTTAATGTCCTAATGTCCCAATGCATTATACTCATAACTTTACGCATTGTTGAATTAATTTTTTCCAATTGTCAGGTGTCTGTAACTTGGAAATCCATTAATACAGATATTTATGAAACGTTTGCTCAATATCAAAATTCATATTTCCTAATAAAATCTCGTTGTCTATCATTTCCTTATTCAGTCCTTTATTTCCTTGTTTCTAATTACTTCAGTAGTAGAACGATTGGTTAATCATTTTCCTCAATTATTTCCTTGTACCTTTATCTGCTATTATATCTGAAGTGTTGTATGATTTCAGTGAGGTTTATTTTCATTGAACGATTGCTATCATACACTTTTAATCTAGCTTTGGACTCATAATAATTTACGTTCAGAAGAATATTAAATCCTTCATTATGAAATTTATGTGAAATTAAATGTGAATGTAATGCCCTATTTTACGAAAATGCCTTCAATGACTTTGATTCTGCTGTCTATATACAACTTTAAAGGGAAAGATACAACATATCTTGGTTAATGGATACTCAACTACGCGATGAAAGGCGGTTCGCTGGGTATATATACAGTTTTTGATGTTTTATTACTCATTTAAAACAAGCATATCTTTCTTTTCCTTACTTGTATGCCTCTTTGGTTCCTAATGCAGTCACGAAAGCTAATATAAAGTTTGATAACCGACCATTCACTACTTTTAAGATTACCATTTATGGTTATCATATCCGACCTTAGCTTCCAAAAATTGCTCATGCTTGGATGAAATTCACATTAATTTTTTTGTGCGTATTTTTACCACGAGAATAATTTTACTTTCTATACACCTTCGTATGACCTTTCATCTTGTTCCTACATACCTAATCAATTCCTAAAATCTAATTACCTTCATGTATTTCATTTGTAATTTTTAATTTTTGGGTCATTGAAATTACGTATATTTGAAAATCTTTGCACGTAAGATACTGCTCATGCTCATTTTCTTAATTGAAGCGATGAGCAATAATCTGAAGAGCTATCTTAACTTGGGCCACGGCATCAAAGTGAAACTGCTTAAAGGACATTATTGGAAGGAGCTTCCCGTTAGTGATTCGATGCGATAGCTAGAATCAACACACTCGACTACTTACATCGAATAATCAAAAATCAGTGTTTACCCTCTCTTTGATGCTGCCTCCCACGCTTATGAATGCCAAGTGTAAATAAGGAAGTAAAAGAGCTTGCCCCTATTAAGATATTTAAAAAAATCTTGGATAACAGATTCAAACATAAATGTTCGGAATCGAACGGATGAGATCTTTTCAACCAGTATAGTATTTCTCTCCTTTCAAAATGTCCAACTTTCTATCACATGAAATATTTTTCATGACGTAAATGCCTGTAATCAAGTAAAGAGTTCAAATGATAGATAATTCTTTTCTAAACCATCATGCATCAGCCAATAAGTATTGCAATTAGAAACTAAGATATAAAATTAATGTTTATTAAATATGAAGTAACAAGGCAGTCTTTTTCAGGTTCGATTCGCTTTAAATAAATTCTCATGGTGAAATATGTCTACTAAAAATGTTCCAAAGAGCTTGATAAAGAATGGAAGAAATATGTTAGTTTTTCATGAAAGTATTTCTAAGTGAAAAAATTACTGTACAATTTCTAGCAAAACCACTTTAACATGACTACCTTTTAGTGGGATTTGTACAATCAAAGTTATTTTATTTTCATACATTTTGATGATTCCGATAAATGCTCACTTTTCGATTTACAAGGATTAATTAATTGATACATTATTTCAAGTTTGTTTCAGAAATACGCGATAAGGTTGCATAATGGCAGTAAGACTCAAATTTCTGTAATTCGTATTTTTTTAACTTACAGTCTCATTTGCTTAAAAACCCAGGAATCATGAGTGTTCTACCTTTCGACAGGTTCATGTGCATCAAACATCCCTATTAAATGCCATTTCCTTATAGTTAAACCCACCCTTTATTTCATACAATATCTTTTGTCTTTGTCTCCCATTATGTTTTTCGCCTGAATTTTACGGTCAATTACATTTTTTAGCGTTCTTTCTCTTCTCAATATTTGACCCACTCATTTCCTCCATCGACACTTAAATACTTCAATATTCTTTATAATCATCAAAATTTGACTGGTTTTTGAGTCCATTATTCGAAACTTTTCCATCCTAAATCGCAAAATCAAATCGCAATATTATCAAATATAATATAATGGATACATGGCACTAAGAAAGATGCGTTCCTTGAATCCGTCATGGAAATTAAATCTTATCGCTACAACCTTCAGCGGCTCAATCATCATTCAATAACACGAAAGAAATAGATAAAATTTCAATGAATGTAGATTTAAAAGGAGAAAATTACAAGGAGAGAAGCCAAGCATTGCCGTGAAGGAAAGGGAGGGTGATGATGAGAACGTAAGAGAAAGGAATGCTAGCACAAAAGGGATTATATATTAAACGTTTAGCTAGACTTGGAATGGAGTTGGCGTTAGAATCGGGGGCGGAGTAAGGGCTCTGCGGTGGCGAGGGATTCCATCCCCTCGGGAACCTAAGTAAGGAGGATAAGGTCGGCGGTGGTGTAAGGTTAAGGAGCCCGATTATAAGGAAAGGAAAGATATATAGAAGAGGCGGCGGAGGAGGAGAAATGTACGTTGAAAAGGGAGGAAACTCCGGAGTCAAAAGGTAGGAAAGAGGAAGTTTCGGAGTGAAAATTTAGAGTTAAGGTCCAGAGGGAGAAAAGACTGGGTTGAACTTGCTGGCCAATATATTCAGGAGCTCGTGGTGATGGGGGAGAAGCGATTGGAAGGCGAACAATGGATGGGGGCGCAAGAAAGCGTGGGGAGGCAGAGTTTGGCTTACTTAGACGAGAGGAGAGACATTGTTTGATCGGTTCCCTTCCATCAGTTACACTCCCTCATCTAAGCCCAATATTGACCAGTTTTCCATAACAATTGGCCCACCATCTTTCCGCCGAAAAAATAGTCTCGCAAATAATTTTCTCTTTCGAGATCAATCTTAATATCTTTCGTTTGCTTCCTCATTCATCGCCTTCTCACACAATGAAGTGCCCAGAAATTAAAACTTCAGTTATCATAGACTCATATCTCGTAAAGGGTCTTCTCAGAAAACCCTTTGACTCTCTCGTGCTAATCTCACTTTGCAGTGCCCAAAGAGGGGAAGGCGTGAAGGGCTTGAGCTCGGAATTTAGCATAGAAAATTTATTGAGAGATGAAAAGAAAGGGAAATAAATGGAAAAGAGGAATATATTGGAAAAGGAGGAATTTACGTGGTTTGCAAGCTCTCTTTTCAGTTTTGTTTTCGTAATGATTAAATGACGAAATTGTTATCGAAGAAACGGAGACTGTACTAAATTTATCCATAAACGCCGTAATATCATTATTGTAGGGAATTCAATATTGCAATAATATTCGAAGAAAAAATATTTCAAAGTGATTCTCGAGGTATTGCCCGTTCAATCAGATGCATTGAGGAGGGGGAAAGGGATGGTAAATACAACGAACTTGATATTTAAGAACGAGTTTACTTAAAGGAGCGAATTTTATTCACTTTTGCTATGCATGTCAAAAAGGTGAAATGAATGATTAGTATGATACTTCTCGAGTGCACATTGTAAAAATATTTTTATAACTCAGATTTTTAGCAATAAGTAATGTTCTTGGAATATTTTCTATCTCCTATGCTTCAGATGAATATGAGAAAGAAGCATTTACAAGAAATCGAACGGAATACTAATAATTTAGCCTAAAGTAAAACGATCAATGGTACCCGATAAGATACCTGCAATTTTAAAGCTGAAGATTGAAAACTTTTACCCTGAGGATTCATTCATGATTTCCTTCGATTATTTTACTCAACGATAACTCAGAATGAAATTTGGTCCTAGATATTGTCACACCGTTATTTTCAAATAAAGCATTAACTTTTACATTAATGATTTCATTCAATCCTATCCTTTGTTTCATTATGAGGTAGTCATACATAGTCACTGGCGTTAGCCTGATTTCCAGATTGACGAGTTACGGATGTCGATTCTCGGTCATAATGAATAGACAACATAAAAGGGTTGCTTAAAAAGCAGTTTCCTGTCGCAGTGGCCTTCACCGTATATGAGACCGCGGATCGGACGACGCATGAGCGCACCCTCCGACACTGCGTCCCCGACGGCCTGTAATTGAAACGCGGATGATGGATGCGGGGAAGAGTTCTTGTCCAGTGAATGGGTTCGTATGTAGGAAGGAATAGGGCTAAAATGGCTGTCCCACGGGTATGGAGGATAAGAAAGCTCAATCCTTTAGGATGACCCTCCCAAGAGGGAAAGGGTGTTCGACATAGAGGATGAGTAGGGAATGGGATGTAGTGGTGAGGAACAGCTCTTTGACGGAGGGGAAGTAAAGGGGAGGAAACGTAGGTCTCTTTTCTCTCATGACTAAAAATACACGAGAGGGTGACACTTGGGAATGAAGAAAAATGGGATGCGAGAGACATGGAGATGAATTTGACTCACAGAGAAGATGTGATATTAATATTTGTAACGTAAACTCGGACTATGTGGCGAACGGAAATTTAATATATTCGAAAGATCGGTCAGTTTTACTTCTACATCTATATTGATACTCTGTTAACCGCTTATTAGCGAGTGGAATGGAGAATTTTACGCCTATTGCTGAATGTAAATGCAAAGATTCTGTTTAGTAATAAAACATATCTTTTCTTTATTAATGTGCAAAATAATGTTTGTGAGATTTAGTAGATAGCAGATTTGAGCACATATTTCTATCGTACGGAAGGAATATCTAATCATGTCTTTTACTGTATTCTCCGGAATCTAATGGGAAAAACGGTAGGAGTATTTAAATCCTCAGTTTAGTCTTATGTCAAGAAATTAAAACAAGGATAACAAGATATGAGTTATCCTGTACCTTTACAATTAATGAAAAACGAATGTACAAACAAAACATATTCCACAGCTGTAAATAACAGAATAATTTATCTCTTATTTAGCCATATTTAAATAATTAGTGTGATAGAACGAACGAAGAGAGTAATTTGCCAGAAAAAAATATCTGACAAAAATAACTTTAGCTTGGATATTGGGTGAAGTTTTATAAAAGAGTATGTATGGAATGACTTATTTTATAGGTGTTAAACATGGACTGTGATGGCAACAGAGGAGAGAAGGTAAGAAGCAGGAAATAAGTAGTGCCAACAGGAATAATGAAAATGAAATTGGAAAGACGCTGAAACTAATGCAAAATCCTTCTAAGGCCAAATAAAGAGAGAATTCTTCAATAGAAGCTCATAAAGAAAAGAGAAACTCAATTAAGAACACAAACAGGTTTGGTATTTTTCTGAAAAAATTATAACAAATAGTTCCTTTCTTTTCCCATGACCGTGACGAGTGAAATATAGAAGTCGTCGTACCAATAGTCTTGAGAAAGCAACCATTATTTATTTAACCATTATTTTCATCTCAAAGAGTTACTTGGTATATAAACATTTTGAAAACTAGCATTATACGTATTTATAAAACTTATTCATCGATATAAAAGATCAGATCCGTGTTAAATGCGTATATTACAGCAGAACACACTATAATAAGTTCGTAGCTATTGACAAAATTAACCTTTATTACATAAGAATCCATATAGGCTACAAATCGATGAATTCAATGAAACTATAGAGAATTGAAGATGGTAGATACCCTCTAATGGTGAGTTACATTTCAATTTGAAACGATTACAATATGTTAATGATGAAGACAATGGTGATTCATTTTCCTTGATATATGATGGCACTATAAAAGCATCATAATGAGATTTAAATTTCGGAAAACGATGAAAAAATATCTACTGCAACCGAGACGAAAAAACTTTTCTTGTTCAATCTCAGACACATCATTTCAAGATTCGAGGTCAAATTGTGATAAGAGGCTCGACGTCAGTTGCCCCCTTTTCTCCTCAGCAGAAAACAGATACCCTATCTGCTCACGCAGCGATCCGAGCGAAAGGGTCGAACGCCAGACACCCTGGTGGTTAACCAGCCAAGTTCTCTCCGTATGAAGAAAAAACGAAAAATAAAATGCAGAAACCATTTCCTCGATAAGAACAGGTCCGAGGATCCAAGAAAAGCCGCGTTCACATTTGCTTCGTAACCGAGTACTAGGAAAGGCTTTTAAGCATAGGATAGCATCTCCGAGGGAGTCTCGGTCATTTGCTCCTTTTTTGCATCGACGCGCTTCTCACATTTATACGTACTTCCGTATCTCTTCCCTTTTTTGCCTTCTTCATCAACTTGGACGCCCTTTCTGCTTAAGCATTTTTTGATCACCCGAACGAAGCCGATCTATAGATTTGGAATCTCTTGCTTTTGCCAACTCCCCAGCCGCGTGAAAACATCTTCCATGCGATCGGTCCTTTCCGATCTTCACGGCAAGATTTTTACTGAGACAATGAAAATTTCCTCCGTATTTGCATTATCAATTCTTTTTGATCAACGTTTCATATTGTATATACTGTTGGCAGTAGATTCTACCGCGATAGGTGAATTTGCGCGAAGTGGGATTCTTTATTTATAAACCGAATGTTTTCGTAGTTAAAACATAGAAAACCATTTTATGGCCTAAATACGTACTTAACATCATTGGTTCCTCTGGATAAAACCACCTCAAAATTCGAAGCGCGTTGTGGCTACGGACGATTGTGTCGTATTCCATGTGGCATAGTTGATTAGAAAAGAGGACTAAAACTTAACATTTTAGAAAACTTGAAGTGGATAATTCATAAAACACTATTCAAGAGATACCAGTTCGTACATTTAAGTTCTATTGTGCAAATATTATACCATATTTCCAACAAACCATCGCTGAAATTACCTGGTATGTGACAGATAAGTATTTAATGTAATTATCTTTGATTGCTCCCCGTGTCTTAAAAGGCGTCTTTCTCACCATTATGATAAATTTAATAGACAATTTAATAGTAATATGTGTAATATTTAGCTAGTAAGTGAACCCGTTGTTGAATTTAATAGAACTTTACGACTAAGCTTATGATTTGGGCACCAAATCCTTTGTGTCCCTGTAATCAGTGTGTAATATTTCAAGTTACAGTAAATATCATTCAAAAAATATTAATTACTGGTATTAATTCGGGTCTATTGTATTATTGCCAACGTAATTAATGTTTCATTTATTATAATACTTAATTATTTCAATCACTTCCTCAAAACCAATATTTCAAAATTTACATCCCTAAAACTTCTTCAAGGGACGAAAATATGATTGATCTCGCCGTTTCATGACACTGAGAGATATGTTTCAGAGTGCGTATGTACTCTCTGCGAACTCATCCAATCTCCAGTGCCCTTTTTATCTCTCCGATTACTCCTTTTCACGGATGGTATCTGGCTCTCCCTTTCATTATCTCTGCTTTTCACTCTCTCACTCAAACCATCCTCCTATTAATATCTTTTTCCACGTCAATTTGATTAACGGGATCAAATATATTCCTTTCCCAGTCGGAATATAGTTAACGGTCGATTCGCATAAAGCGTGAGAACTGTTATAGGTCACCCTAATTTCTTTTCTCCCCTTTGCGTTCTGTATAGAAATATCAAGATAAGAAAATCGGTATGTCATACATACATAATATGGGATTTATGTTTTGAGAAATATTAAATTTTAAATGTTGTCATTCATTTCCTAGAAGTATTTTTCACGTTTGCATTCATAACTTCAACCTAAAAGCAGCCATCTGCATATAATAGGATGGGATTGAAATGTGCAATGAAGATGGTTCGCTTCCTTATTCGTTTTAGTGTTAAGAATTAATTAATCTCATTCCAAGGAACCGAGTGACTTCAATCCAAATACGCAAAAATCGGTTATCTCCCTCACGACTCAATAAAGACTACCTTCAGAGACCATCAAACGAATGCTCTCGTAGTGGTTCTAGCACCTTTTTACGCCCTATTTCCGGCCTTAAAAACTCGGGAGAGAGGTGTCTGCGTCGTCGGATACCATTCCACAAATGGCCATTCAGCCTCGCTCCACCGACGCTCCATGAGCCTCTGAACGTCCGGAGACTCCAAACAAATACCCTCCCGTGGCGCGAAACGAACGCGAGTCGCCGACGCTAAAACTGATCGATGAAATATTGTGCGCCGTCCACACATGAATTTAAACATCCGTTCATTTCCAGTCGCTCCATCACAATTTCGGCGTTCGAATGATTTGTCCGCGCTTTCGGCCGCGTGAGCGTCGTCGAAACAAAAAACAAGCGATTTTACGAGAGCGTGTGATGCAGTTTATGTGCGAGAATTCGGCTCGATATAATACTGGAAGCGGGCGACCATTTTATGGCTGCCTGCCGTTTGGTGCATTATAACGATCCGTGAAACGAGCCTTTCTGTCGAACATTTGAAGGCGGAAAATTCGTATTGAAAAATTCCTTCTCGGTAACCCTTCGTTCTCTCGGAAACGAGGGACAGTAAACCACGTGATGTCGGAGTCGAACCACAAGTTTGTTTATTGATGTCGGGAATCTTAACGTCAGAAAAGTGAGCGAAATGTCATAGCGAATGTAGATATAAGGTGCGCTGACGTGATTCAGTTATATTGCAGAAAAGGCGCGTAACCCTACAGGGAATTAGATGAATATTACTCGTGCAAAGACGTGCGCCTAACTGCTAACATAGGCTCTAATGATCAAGTACTTTTGGGCTAGAACTAAGGATCATAATTTAAAACCCTGTATAGAAGTTTTTCGAGACAAAACAAAAGAGAATTATCTCTCAATTGTAAGTTATAAATTTTAAAGTAAACTTTCATTTTTATATAAATATACTATTGAACATGATCACTCAAAATAGTTAATCTTCAAATTGATTTCCCAATTCAGAATTTTGGCTACTTAGGTCTCGTGCACTTCTAATTGGTGAAGCTTTAGAGCTAATTATCGTTCATGGGTAAAATGTTTTGATTCCATTTTCACCTACATTGCATGGTCTGTGGAACGTTTTCCTCTATTTTTATACTATTCCAATCAGTCGTCTATAAATTTAATTTATTCGATTTATCGTTATAACTAGGAGAAAGAGCAGCATGGAAATATTCCCACGCCTAGGTAGTCAGGAAATGCGATGTATTCAAATTACCAATCTCACTTTAATTTTTATTTCTTGTAAACCTAAAACTATATCGGAGAAACCATTCTCAATATCTTTCCGTCGAAGATTTGGGGAAAACATAGATCACTTACAAATACAGTGGTACCTTGGTTAACGACGGCCTTAGTTAACGACGGACTTGGTTAACGACGAGTTGCTGTAACCAAAATATATCTTGGGTAACGACGTAGGATTTGGCTTACGACGCCTCTTCGATTGGTCTTTCCGGAGTTTCACGTGTTTCAGCACGTCTATTTACAATCACTACATTATAAACTAATATTTGGTGTACGTTACGATGTTACATCATAAAAACATACTTAATAGCAGCTAGCGGAGAGTATTAAAAATAGTTCAATGCTAAATTGTTGCTAATTCACATAGGCACATGTTTTCATACCGTAGTTAAATCGGTAAATATTATAAGTTTTGCTTCCAATAACTGGGGTGCATCCTCGACGCCGGGAAATACGGTAATCCATTACCATTATTATACCTGTGGAAAATCGCGCCTTGGATAACGACGGTTTTGGTTAACGACGATTATCCTGAAACGGATTAGCGTCGTTAACCAAGGTACCACTGTATTAAATTCCATAATTAGGAGTATAGGAAAAACTGGTCATCAGACCTTAATGATTTTTCATCAACCAAAAATACACGAGCAAGAAGTAAGTTGAGGAGTATATATTACAGTGGTGGTCATAAAAAAATAGAAGTGGAAAGCCTAAAGCAACTTTTAGAGAAGTCACACCACTCGATAGGTTCATCTGCCTTCTCCATAGAATGACTGAGCTAATTTCTATCCGCTATACGATTAACTAAGGGGGTTGGTCGAGGCCATAATCACAAGTAATAAGCGTCCATGCATAATTATATTTCTATCTCTCTATTTTCCAGCTTCCCAAAGCACCGTCCTTGTATCCCATCTTCCCCCTTTTTTTCTTATTGTTTGTTGAGTAAGGACTTGGTGGGTTGATGGCCGAGATGGCATTACTACCATCACTGCTGGGCCTGGCACTCTCTATAGAGGCCCGAGTCCCGTGTATACCATTACCAATATTAGGTTATGTTGGCGCATCATGCACTTGGGATAAATATTCGAGGTGGTCTCCCGTTTCCTTTTGCGACAGTTTTTTTATTGTGACCTTTGTGTCGTGAGTGAACCTGCGAGGTTCACAAGTTAGCCAATTTAGGTCATAGAAACAAGAAAGCCGGAAATGGTGCCGTAAGGAAAGAATATTTGGAACACGACTGTCAATGAATTAGAGGTTTAGAATCTCCAAACCAGGATATGGGTATGATTATTTTTATGAGAAGATTATTCAAGAATATTGATTTATAGGTAATATTATATTTTAGTGTAATATTTCCATTGTTCTGCTTGGACATTAAAAATTTGAAAATTTCACGCTGAGAAGAACTAGCCACATCCGAAAAATGTACACCTTCAAATTTTTCAGACGTTCAAAAATACAGCACAGCACAGTTACAGCACAGCTTTGACTTTATTGCTTGAATATGCGTGAGCTGTGAAACTGTTATGATTGATATTTGGAAAAATAACAAAATTCATATCGGTATAAGGAAAACTAAACTACCTAATTTGAGTTTTAAGGAACACTGGGTTAGCTCTTATGTTAGATCATACCTCATCTTGTACGTTATCGGTACTCAATATCTGATTTATTTTCAACTTCACCTAGGATGGGTCATTTAAATGTTCCAAACTATCTTAATAGACCTAACTTGTTAGCATGAAGAGGACTGAAATTCGATTTTAACAATAAAGAAATATTAATCATCTCGCCCTTTCTGATTTGACGATCTTCCGTCTGATAGCAATCCCTTTTTTCCCTACCAATCAATCTTCCTTAATTGGGGCCCTCGCGCTACACGTCAAATGCACTGCTTAACACGGAATTCTGCAGAAATTGGGTTGCGCAGAACCAAGTAAAATAGCTAGAAGAAAAAAGCATTCGATAGATTATTTATCATGCATTCGTATTCGTGACTCCCACAATCTAAATGCAATCAAAAATCTATATGAGTGAATGGCTGCGTACGCGATCTGTGCTATTTGCACTTGTAATGTAATTCATTGTAATTCACATAAACAAGGCTATACCGAGCTGACTCTTAAGAAGAGGTGTATTGCCACACCTGTAATAATATTCCCAAATTATTTAATTTAATTCTGTCCAAATTATTTAAAAAGTAAATTATATTGAATTGGAAAAATACAATAAAGGGAAATTTATTTTATCAATACACATGTGTCGTATATATAAACGATTAAGCTACCGATAAATCTTAAATCTTTTACAAGTTTAAAATTAATTTACTTTTTAAATAGAAGTATTATTTTCATACTATAAAACTATTTACACCGGGGTGTAAAGGAAATATTTGCAAATAAATCTGAACTATTAATATCAGTTTGTAATACGAACTTTTCAATCATTGACTAACATTTCAAAGTAGCGAAAGAATGTACAGTATTCATAAATATATACTTTTCACCCAGCCTGTATTTTACCGTTGTCGAAAAGGCTTTAAAGTACCATACCAACCGTAATTAGGGTGATAATGATGGAATTTTGAATTATCCTATATTATCACATGACAAAATTAATTTGCGTCGTACTACTTCTCCCCCGAGCACGATCTTCCCCAAGTGCTCTTATCTGTAAAAATGCGTTACAAAGCGTTCTCATCCACCGTAGTGTCTTCCATTATTTTAGATTATGGATGCACAGTGTGCATTGCATATTCAGCTATCCATATTAAAGTTGCAGCATTTTACGTTGTATCGGGTTAACCTGGATAATATTTCGCCTGAATATTATTTCGCTGGTAGTTTATTTTCTTCGAAACACCTGTCCTCTTTAAACCGGGAAATTAAGAAACAGGCTATCATTTTCTGGCAAGATCACTTAATTGTTTTCGAAAAATCCATTCACAAAAAATGAACCGAAAACTTCCGTTTATTTCATGCTAAAATATTATTCCTACCAAAAATATTCTTACCGATGCAATAAGAAGAAGAACCTTACATAGTGATATAATGGTTATCCATTTAAAACAATTTATTTCTCATATAACAATAATTATTTGATATGGTAAAGACTTTTATGATAAAGTGCATCTCTTTTTGAACTTCAAAGGAAAAGATTTTTATCCGAGGAATTCCTAACTTCTATTCTGAACATGCATCCCATTTCAATGTGACAAAATAAAGGTACTGTATCTTCCAGTTAATTTTTCTTTCTGCTCGTTATTATTGGTAGGGTTAGGAATCGCTGAGTGAACGCCGAATCTATAAAGTTGTTTTTCTGCGGATAGAATGCACCGCAGTGAGTTTGCGGATTCGCACGCTTGCCTTTTCCCGCCGCTTTTCGCCACCCCTTGCCTATATTTCCTCTTCCCTAATTGCTCATATTCCATATCCGAGATGAGGCGATTACGAGAGATGATGGATGCAGAGCTTTGCTCGTGTCAGAGCTCCGTGATTCGAATGGTAACGGTGCAGAGTGCCTCCGCCCTTTGCAATTCTCTTTTCCTCCCTCCGCTCCTTCCATGTTAATACTCCAACACATACAAATGGCATGAAATACGACGCAAATATCTCAAATCCACTTCAAGGAATCTTTTGCAGAAGATTTGAAAGTTTATGTTCATTAAATTCGGTTTCATTTCCTCGGGAATATAATTTGGATGTTGAGGGTGATTACAAGGAGAAAGTTAAACGATGATTCCATGATATTAAAATGATTGGAGGAGAAAACATGTTAACACTATAATATATGTATACAGGAGAGTGAAGACAATATCACAGAACCTACCAAAGTTTGCGTGTATCAAATGAGTAAATAATTGTAACTTTGTAAATTCCACCGTGGAGAATTTTGGAGGATCTTTTTTGAGGATCGAATTCGGCTACAATCCAGAGCAATAATTCCAGAAATGCAACTATTTATAAGCCTTGAATCGATTTTGGGAAAGAGGATGAGGAGAGAGGAAGGTTAATAAAGGACCTATTAGGATGATATTTTGCACAGGTTATTTCAATAATTTCTACGGCATCCATCTTCTTTTTATACAGCCTGAGGACAAGTTTCGCTGAAAAGTTGTGTTGGCTGGTCAATTTACTCATGGTGGATTGCAAAGGTCGAGCAGAATGTATTCGTCTGACAGTGGCAAAGTAGGTATATCTTATTCTTACGCTCCGGTCGGTTCGAACCGCGAAAGGCAGTCTTCTCCATTCATACTGAAAAGAAATAGTGTGAAAACAAACGTAAGATAAACGGATAGGAATATTGATATTGAGATTACTAATTTCATTAATGGCATTAATGTTGTTGGATATGTATATCATGGTTCAATGATTTCTTCAAGAACTGATAACAAAAATCATTTTATTTAAAAAATCCATGGTAAACAAACTTTTACGTAAAAAATCCATAAGAGTTTGTTTACCATGGATTTTTTACAAGTCAATAAGTACCACGAAATTAACACTGAATCTGTATCGTTTATCATTTTATTTTTTTGCAATGAATATGAGTAAAAAATATTAATTTTAAGGAATATCTTAAACTAGTTGTATTACAATTATGAACTCCTTACTTCATGATGAGAATTTGAATTAGTTTGCAATGCTTAAAAACGCTAAGATATCAATTAAAGTGACAGTTTTCTAACGAGAATAGTGCATATATTATTGAAGGGAGTAACTGCTAGAGTATACATAAGCACTTCATGATTAAAGGCCTTTGCGGATCCTGTGATATATCTCGATTCTCTTCTTTCCTTATCTTCCCGGTCCTACGAACGTATCTGCTCTCTGATTCGCTATGTCATCTTCCGTCCTCGAGGAACGCAACCAAAAGAATTCTTCAGGAACCTTTTCACAAATATGCGGATGCTCTTTCCATCTCCATTTATAGTACATAGTAAATGTTCATACTGTTTATACTTCTGTGTTAAATATAGTCTCACCTTCGTTTTAGACGTTTACAATCTTTTAAGGATTTAAAAATTCTAATTTCTGATTTTTTTATTTCTCTTTGTTCCTCTTTTCTTCATAACCAAGCATGTGATTTGTCAAGGTAGGGGGGAGCTAGCATTGCTCTAAAATCTTCTTTACTTTCTAATGAATTTTACCTTCAGCGTTCTTTGTAGTGCTAAGAAATCTATGATGGACGTACACCTTATTAAATTCCACCAATTTGTAACTGATATTGGATGCCAACCTCAATGTGATACCTAGTCTAAGCATGAGATTTGGTGAATGAAATAAATAATAGTAAATTAAATGTTCTCCTTGATAAACGTTTTTCTTTGTTTTAATCATCTATATTTTTAATCGTATGTTTAGTTAAAATATTTACCCTATATCTGACTTATTACAATGTTTTTACTATCTTAATTCACGACTCCACTACCTGTAAGGTGACATATTTTCATAGCAAGTAGGCTAAGAAAATATTCTTCTCGGATGTACCGAAAAAAGCTGAAATAGCTCGTCCGGTAATGGACAAAATTATAATTTCTTTTTTTTCAAATTGAAGAAAGCGTAGGAATGAGAGGGGGCAAGAAAGCAACAGGGAAATGAGCATCTCGAGAGGGAATTTGGCGGGTATATGCATTAGCGAACGATTAAAGCGATGGATTGGGAGGAGTCTCAAGGGAGAAGATATCTATCGAAGTGGAAGCAATGGAAGATGATGAAGATTGGCGGGAGGGAATGAGAATTGGAGATTGAGAAGCGAGGGAACCTAGAGGTGAGAGTGGTAAGGAGTGCGTGGGAAAAAGGGTCAGCGAGAGAAGAGTAACGATCGAGAATGTAAGAGAAAACCATGTTGCAGAGTAGGAACTTAGGGTCTAAATGGGAGGAAATGACTCAGAAATGCTTCGAGTGGCTCGGGGAAAGGTTGGAGGAGTAAACGTTCCTTGAATTTCCATTTCTCCCAAATATTGAGGTCACATGATCCGTTTACGAGATTCCATCTCGAAAATGGAGGTTTTTTGGAAGACTTCTGAAGATGATTTCCGATAGTTTCGGTTGAACTTGGCTTACCTACTCCTCTTTTTCGTATAGAAAACACATGGACGTTATTTGGCAATAGTAAAAATTGAATTACTTTGACGCAGAAGCAAGAGTGCAAAAATCAAAATATAATTTATCTCTAAGTGAGAATAGGAAGCAGGTAGTGAATTCAGAACAGGCTTTAATCATCAGGCATCTGATTTTGCGATAATTTATTTCAAATTATAGTTGAATATCATTTAAATATTGTGCACGTGTGTGCGAGGAAAGAAAGTAAATACCGTACAGTCCTCAATTCCTGATACTTAACTTCCAAGAAGCGTTTCTGAAGCTCTAATTTGCTCCCTTTCGGATGATTACTCTGTTTTCGTTCTTCAAGGTTGCTCGGAAATGTCTTAAATTTGGAATATCTGCTATTCCAAATAAAACAATTAGCAGAACTACGTAACTGAACAACAAAAAATCGATTACTCTGAATCCAAATTTCAGTTACGGTTATAAGATGAATTAAAGAATTTTATTAGATCAACCGAATATGAAAAAGGTAATCTTTTAGTATGAGTCGACTGAAATCTTTTAGGCAATTGCAATAAAACGTATCTACGGGGTACTTAGATTTTAGGAAATGATAAAATGTCAATTTCCTGCAATTTTCATACTATATCCGCACGCATTTTAAAACGATCAACCAAAAGCGTAGCAATCACTAAAATGATGAATTTCATTAATATAGTTAATTCTTTCTTTAATTTTTTACCTTTTACCAATAATTTAAAAATTTTACATGAAGATGAACCAATAATGGATTAGAAAATATCTTTTTAGTTATCCGTTTACGATAGCGATATTTTCGAGCAAAATGTTGGGTTTATTTTTGGAGTATATCACTAGGATTTTTTCTTTGAGAAAAAATAATACCGGTGGCTAAAAAACCAATAGTGTAAAAACCTAGGAGTTTTCCCTTGCCATTTTCTATTCCTATTTTAAACTACAAGGTATATTAAAAATCTTGAATGCTTATCAAAATATATTTAACAATCATATATGTAGAAACGAGAATTACTTTTCGATAGAATTCAACATTTGTAATGCAAATAAATATTTTGAAGTTCCTTATAAAATATGTGAAATATATCTCTCAAGTTAATCAACGCTTGAGGATTTGTACGCTTTCTTTTAACTTTTAACTCTACTTGTAACCTTTTACACGTAAGTTTTACCTGTAGATAATTAGTACTTCGTCTCTTTCATCTATCATGAATATGCAAGGCTATTGCATAGAGATCGTGCACATTTTTCCAGATAATTTGCAGGGAGTCCCCTCTCGTTTAACGGACCACCATCTCCGTTACTTTTTTATCAAACTCCCTTATCCCCCCAGCACTTCCTTCTTCGATACTGCATGGCTGGCCGACACCAAATCCTCATGTAGAGAGCTTCTTCCGGTTCTCCTACCGTCATTAACTCTCCCCATACCCATGTCCTGATCCAACTCCTTCGCCCCCTCCATTTTTGATGCTTGACCGATCCATTTTTCCCTTCCTATGAAACGCTGCGAACCAGACGACTCATTAATGGCGCGACCACCAACAAATTGAAGTCCCCAAGCCCTAAACTCCCCGACGGTCTAATTAATTGGGTAACCGAGTGGGGCAGCCGCAGCCACTCTCTCGAAGCCCTCTCCGATGCCCGCAGTGGGTCTTGCGGCTTGCTGCTGTTGCCTATCGGAAAGTTGTCGGCAAAGGATAGAATGCCATACCTTAAAGTGAGGTTCGAGTGCCTTCAAAAGGACTTCATGGAAAAGAGCCTTTCCCTTCATAGGATGTTGATGCAGCGTTGTATCGAAAACATTATTTGCAATCCATCGAAATCATATGTATATAGCTGCAGCGTAGCAATCACTTTGATCGCTGCTAATTATAAATTTAAAATATTCTTCCTCTCAGCAGTCTCAAATTCTTGTATCCAGTTTCTGTATACAGTTGTGTCCTGTAGTATTTGGTTGCGGATTTGTAGATTTTAAAATGTATATTCAAGGGGTTGTGATACGAGTCTCGTACAATCATTGGTTCTATTCTTTAAGATGCACTAAAAAAATATTAATTTTACAAGTTCTGTACGAAATTATTTCTGAGGCTGCATAAAATCCAGAAATAATTGCTTTTTTCCCATCATCACTTGCACTCTTTTCTTAAAGATTTCGCTTGTTATATTATAGCACTTAGGTTTTACACCAATAGCAGCATTTTCAAGAGAGCTTGAGATTAGTTTAAATTCATCCAAACATCTTTCTTTTTTCTTACGTAAGAATTAAACTGTTAATTTTTGTCAAAAATAATTATTTAGAATAAACAGTCAAAAATTCTGTTTTTATTTATGAAAGTTAATGCGTCTGCCAATATTAGCCAGCAAAATTGATCCGATCTGCTCTGCATAGTGAGATAACTAATTTGAGTGCAAGAACCACTTGAAATGAAATGTAACAAAAATAAAACTAGCAACGAACAACAATAAAAACATGTTCCCAGATAGTTTGAAAAACAATGCTAAGAAACGGCACATTCTTTGAGTTTACGACTTAGGTTAAATTTATTCTACAAAAGATAAAGTAAATAATGTATTTTAATTTGGACGAAATCTAGAGTTAAAAGTTCAACTACCACTCAACCCCTCCCTATGTTGAGTACTTTAAATTGGTAAATGATTATTTGTGTTATCTAACTTGAGATAGAAAAGGAAAAAATTATTTGTGGATTTCATAAAACCATAATGAGGCTTAGGAAATAGTGTTCACAGCGAAAATCTTACACGACTATAAATTGTATAATCATAGTAAAGGATGAATCAGTATAAATCAACATTGGAGAAGAGTAACAGAAAATGTTCGCCTTTGACATTCATGCCGTTTCTTGTTAAAGTGAATGAGTAGGTTGCTTATGATAAGATACTAAAAATTACTTTTCAAATGTATGTCACCCTTCCTCTTAAACATTAATTTTACCAAGCATAAAAACATTTCATTATGGATTATAACATTAACAGTTTACCAAAACTCTACATTTCGCTTTAACTGACTCAAAATTCCAGCAATTGATCATCTGTACCTACATTTATGCCCTTCAAGCCATCTTTCGGCGTGCGGCAGAGGGTATAAACAACAGTCGTTTGAACTACTTTTTTAACCTGTTAAGACACAGTAGTATCATTCAGTACTTATTCCAGCGTTTGGAAGACTACTTCATTTAATGAGAGTTTAATTATAAATTGAAAAGGTGATAAATGACTGTAATAGTAACAAAGCCGTTTTGGCATCAACAGTGTTGTAGATTACATTCATGTAGTTTACTCTTATCATTACTCTATATTAAGTACGTAGTTTACTGGGTCATTGTACTGCACTCAGGTGGACGTTTAGTTGTATTAGCTCTCTTTCTTAGTGAGGAAACCGAGGGAAAACTATCTCATCCCCCATCTTTCTCAACTGCCGCATCCACCCTCTAAAGCTATTAGTAGCGTGAGAGTTTAAGGGCTTCCTCGCTGAATAACAGGTCTGCGGAATAGTGTACATTATTTCTATTTACCGATAAAATTCACTCATCCGTAAATTATCATTCTCTTTCGTTAAAATAAACCCATTGATTGCAGATTAAGATGTAGCCGTTTTAGTGAACATTATAAAAGTAAAATCATAGTTCAGTTTATAAGGTGTTAAAACATTTGAAATTTTCAATCGAATTCATACATTTTAGAGCCACATCTCTTCAAAAGATCAGAGCCTAGATTCATCTTTGACTATGACATAGCTTCATGAGCTGATTAAAATCGTTAAGTTTTCTTCGCTGTTTGCTTGCTATGAATGAGACATTAAGGTTAATCTCCACTTGATACAAACACTTTCTCATATAGTATGTATTAATTTTTCAAATAGACTGCGAAAGAAACTTATAACCCTCCCTGGAATAGTAAATGAGGACTTCAAAAATCTTTCCACGGAGGAAACACTAGCGGAAAAGGGGTATTCGTATATTAGTCCAAATCCCGATTCCATCTCTACCCAAGTCAGGGAATTCAGTCAATTTGAGGAGGGGAAAAGCCATTTAAAAATCCACGCACACTCATTTCCGCTTCGAGGAGAATTACTCGAGAGTAAGAGAACGACCGCCCGCGACCGAATTCCGACCGCTTTCAAAAATCCGAAAACAACTGAATTACTAATTAGAGACGGAATTTTTTTCCTTCCCTTTCTCGTTTTCGAGAGGATTTTTTTCCCTTCTTATCCGTCGACGAATGCCGCCTTTTGTCAACGGCTCAAGCACTGCAATCCCGCGATGGCAGCGTTGAAGGAAAAACCCAAAGAATCCGTGTCTCTCGTGCATGTTCTCTCCTTGTTCAAGAGAGAGAAAGAGTAAAAGGGTGTTAGTTTCCGGTATAAAGGTGTAGATGAGCTACTACTGCCGTAGGATACGTCGGGTTTTATGGTCTCCGTGGGAGATACAAGCCACGTATGAGGGACTCCTGTCTCGTTTTCGTGGTGACTGTTTGCCTCGGATTTTCTCTCCCGTTTTTCCCTGCTTCTCTTCTCACCTGCTCCTTTTCTCCTTCGCCATTCACATCCTCTCTGCCGCTCGGTTTTTGTTTTTCCGTTGGCCCTCAGTGTGCAGGTGCGACGTCGCCCCGCCCTGATCACATATTCAGTAGCAATCTGGATGCAAAATCCAACTCCTCGTGTTAAAGTCCTGCCCTTCGACGTTCTGCCTCACCCTACGCTTCTTTAGCCCAAGTTAAATCCCACTCTTCGGCTGTTCCCCATCTCCTCGCCCAATTTTTCTCCCCTCTAGTCCACCGTCGATGGTTCTTTAGTTCTCCATTTTTTCCTCACATTTCCGTGTTCCTTCTCATTCTATAACTGTGAGTAGCTCCACATCACTAGTTACTGGATATACCCTCTTTGTAGCCATCAGCATGGTTCTAACATATCGTTTGCTTTCAAAATATGTTTTAAGATAGAAGTTGTTAGAACTGATTTTTCGGTCGCGGCCACTCAAATTTATTTATTTTACCCTTTATTAGCGAGGTTAGGCCCAAGTGGGCCTCTCTTCCACCTAAGTCAGAATATGAATAATTATAAATTAAATTAAAACAAAAAGACAGAGTAGAGTGTGGGGAAAAATCTTTGCAACTGAAGGTTGCTAAAGAAAAACCCACGTTGCGGGAAAACACCCACAGAGAAGGAGGGTGAAAAAACCCGCGAAAACACAGTAAAAATAACAATGAAGTATAGACAATAATAAAATTACATACAGCATATACATAAATCAATAAATTTACAGAAAAATAAAACTAATATTAATTACAAGAGAAAAATATAACATTTAAAAAAGTGAATCAATGAAATCAACATTGAGACCAGTCAGATCTTTTGTTCTATCAAAACACTAAATGCACTACCTGCCATAGGAATTGTTTAGTTTACTTGAAAACAAAGATAACAGAATTTTACGACTTCATCTTTGATACGAGGTAATTTTCTAAATAAATACGAATTTCTATTCATCATCAAGGTAAGATTTCTTATATAAAATGAGTTTTTAGAGAAAATTTTTATAGCCCGTACTTGCATGATAGACTAATGGAGATTTTAGTAGCTATATTATTCCTTCATGAAACCTTACTAGAAGGTGTATAATCCGAAAGAATGAAGAATTAAGACAGTGTAAAGAGCAGCGTAAGAAGGCTTCGCTCTGATCCCAAAGGATGTCGGTTACTACGAACCGACAAAAAAGAACAAGCTCAATCGAGCGTAGTACCTATTCTTAGTCCCCTTAAAAATGCACATAGTCTACACTATTGTTTGGAGAGTGAAGGAAGTTTTTAAAATTCGATGAGGAATTAATAATGGCCAGCGAAAGCACGTGCTTCCTCTAACAAAGGAAAGTTTCCTGGAAGGTAAAGTGTGTCGTCATCACTCATTTACAGGAGATTCTTTCTGTTAAATTTCCCTATAAAGTCTATGATCCAGGCCTCGCCCCGAGTAGGAAGAGAATAGATGTCGCTCTTTGGAATATTCAATTTGGAAAACATGTTTCCCCATTTTACAAGAATAAGCTTTATCAACATTACTTCCGAAGAAATTCAAAAATACTTCTAATTTGCTCTTTTTTTTCATTTCCGCATTTACAAGTATCACGCGTATCTGCAAAAACACAACTCTTATAAGAGAATTGCCATTTTTTACCACCAGTTTACAACGTTCGGCCCCTGTAAATCCATGTGGGCATTACGTTCGCCTTTCTGCATTTGCTTCCCGGTGAGGGTTAAGAATTATCGATGTGCGCCCAGCATGAATACAGGTAGCTAACTAAATCTAATTGTAAGAGGTAGCAAGTCAGGAATAGAAAAGCCAGTGGCATGGGAGTCGATGCATTGACCTCGTGCCACCCACGATAAACGACACTAATCCGCTAAGGACTGCCACGCCAAGGAGTTTGTTTACAAGAAATATCCTACTTCACCCCCGCATAATCAGTCTTGTCTTGAATCGGCTTGACTTATGAAGA
Organism: Sympetrum striolatum; assembly: GCA_947579665.1. NCBI lineage: Eukaryota > Metazoa > Arthropoda > Insecta > Odonata > Libellulidae > Sympetrum > Sympetrum striolatum. The sequence continues at coordinate 102,906,523 of OX388341.1, read as the reverse complement.
AATATATTACTATCTTCTCTTTTACACTCTTTCTTAGGAAACAAAAAATAGTAGCCAGTTTTCTTAAACATATTATTCTAAAGCAGACTCACGCCGATGAAGTCTCATATTTTTTCAATGACCTAAGGAGGACGTCGAGAAAAATTGATATTCAGTGGACCCCTCCCTAAAGGATCTTTAAAAAAGATAATTTTTGTGGTTCATCTGTCTCAAATAGTTTATTTATCGCATATTTGTTAGATATTATTCACTGTGTTTATTATTTTCGACTCCGAACAGTAAGAGGAACATAATATTGTGTCCACTTCCTCATTACTACTAAAGGTGATCAAAATTAAATGTATACGAAATTTCTCTATTTCTTTTAGTCTCTGAGTCATGCACATTTGCCTCATTTATGCTTAGAGTATTTTGTTCACTGATTTGAGCGGTAAGTTTTCTAGGATGATCGATTTAGGGAATTTTCCACCTATATATTTTATCGAAAATATTTGGCGAGAGTAAAATCCTTCATTTTTTCAACATTTCACCATTATCTTTTCCCCAAGGTATCATTAACCCTTTCCGGTACAGTGATTTCAAATGTTATTACGTCACTTCCTAGCATCCATTCATATCTCCCGCTGACTCCATTTGAGCTCATAAGCTGTAGTATATAATTCCTTCACGACTCGCCGCTCAAGAAAAAATATAAGCCTCAGCTCTAGATAAAGATTGCTGTACTCATGTTCGTATGTTATAATCAGGGTGTATCTGTGGTGTGGTGGTGTTAATTATAATGAAAAACTGAAATAATTTTCAATATTCTGACGTATAAAAATTTAGCACTCTTTCAGTAATTTTCAACATTGTATGTCGAAGGTTTTAAGCAGTTGCTCAGTTTAAACATAGCATGATTCCATTTGGAATCATACCAGGTATATGGCTCAAATTACGTTTGAATGAATAAAAGATAGTCAGCACAGATATAATACCTTCAAAGACCTTTCAGTAGAAAAAAATAAATTATTTTGCTACTTTTTCAAAATTTGGACCAGAAAGGGTTGAAATATATCAAAATGTGTCTTAACTCTAAAAATCTTTATCTATACATAAAAGGTCAGCACATTCATTGAGCTCGAATTTAGTTATAACCTCCCATGAGGAAATAAAATTATGGACCCTGAATATTTATTATTACCACAAATAAATACTTTTGGAAATTACAAACTTGCAAAGTAGAATAAAAACATCACAGAAGAGTAAAATTCTTCATGTTGATTTCACTCTTTGTGATGAAGGCAAAGTAACTTGAGTACACTAAATCCTATCAAGCATGACCTTTCATTACTTTTAGCAAGACACTTAGGTAGCTACCCTTCTTTGGTCCTCCAATCATCTCCTCTGCCCCTCCATAATCTCTTATTAAACATTTAAAGAGTGCTTTTGTGTAGGTATGTTTAAGAGTTATTTCAGTATCTACATTACAAACATTCTTTACATCACACCAGCTAGCTATTCGATTACCGCTACTACGTAATCATCGTTATTGAATCCAACTCATCATTTGTAAATACCACTCTACTGTCTCCAACCCTCTCACATCCGAACCATCACAAAAATTGCTATTTAAGTACTACTACATTTTCTTACACCCGGGAATTATATTTCTGGAATCTTTTCGTAGGTCTGTGTAACTTCCTTACTCATGGACCGAGATCGCTTTTATCTGTGGGGAGTTTCCATGCAGACGCCAAATGAATGAGTCCGCTAAACCGCCGCTTAATGACCTACACGCTGACCAATACTCTGCGAGAAACAATTCGGTTAGTCTCATTGGTCTCTTGAAGCAGAATTTTGAAATTGCCCGCCGTATGGGAATTCGGATGGCCGAATTGGCGATAGAACAATTTGCGGCGACAGCTGTTTACACCCACTCGTATCCATTCTTCTTACCCTAGCTCTATTATAACCCTATCTTGCGCGTGTCTAGTGCCACATGCGCTGCCATCCCATCACACATGAACAAATTAACATACGATTTTCTGCAATGTCTGACATCTCGTAATGAAACAGAATATAACTCTGCTGAATTTGAATCTATGAATAACGTAAAATCCGGCTTCGAAAAGCAATTCTTGAAACTTTGACCCTCACTATACTATGCTATTCATAGCATACACTAAAAAAACATTTTCTAGTTGCATTATTAGAAATAGAATTAGAGAACTAAAAATGTATAATCATAAATATAAAGTTATTAATAATAATTGATCTTTAACTATCAAAAATATTAATAATTTAATTTTTTTCTACTTTGAATACTATTCCTCAATTGGCCAATATGTTTGAACATGAACAAGGCTTGTCAAATGATAAATCTACTTTTTTAGGTATGTGGCAGTGAATTGTCTATTGAAGTTGAAATCATACTTTATTTGATGTTACTGCTTATTAATTATTATTAATAACTATTGATTTGCAAGGTTAGGCCCATGTGGCCTTGCACCTAACTGAAGACATATTTAATGATTTATATGATAGAAAGATATTTTTTTAATAGAAATACTCTACATGCCAGCTTATAAGTCAACCTGGTGTATAAGTCGACCCTTAAAATTTTGAGGTGAATTTCAGGTTTTAGCCTATGTTCAGCATATAAGTTGATCCAAAAAATAAGGCAACACCACTTCCCCAGCTCTATTTTATACGAAGAAAAACTATGGTATCCATAAATGTACAATAGCTTAAGGAATATTAACCGCATAGGATTAGGACGCTAGAATTGTTTCTTTCAGCTGCCATGTCAAAATCTCGCCTCTGCTTAACTATTACACAAGGTTCTTTTATGGTACCACTCAGGCTTTACAAATAGTAATGTGTTATGAAACAGATACACAATGGTAATAAAAATGTATCATAGAAATAATGGTAACTTAGCGTGCTAATATCAAATCACAACACTGCTGAAAAAACTTCCATTACCTCCTAACGCTAAGTCGAATCATAACAATTATATGAATAAAAACAAACCATGATGTGCTTAATGATCTTCATTTATAAAAAGAAAACATTAAAATATATATTAAATTTTTTTTAAATAAAAATACATGTCAAGAAATCAATATAATTTGCAAAGAATAAATTTGCGTCAAATTTATTTTAAAGATATTAAAATGGTTTATTAATTCAACTATTTTATTATGAAAACATGTGATAACTGACTCACTCTTTCGGCCACAATTGTATTTCATGATGAAATTTGTTATATATGATATCTATGTTAATTAGACTTGCCCTAAATTAGTTTTAGTAAGAAATAATTGTGGTGAGTTGCAAGAGTTTGTGTACAACAAGTAATAGGCAGGTAGTTACACTTATTTACCCCTCAGCATTAATGGGTTAAATTTTATGTTCGGCATATAAGTGGTTTTTGAGATATTTTTTTAGGCTTCAAAGGTCGATTTATACACAGGCATGTATGGTATTTTATTTAATTATTCCAATGAGAGTATTGTGTAGAACTTTTTTAAAAATCAATGATCCACCAATGGTTTAATCTTCATATTCCACAAAGTTAAGGACTGAGCTTTATTGATTTGTGATGACATCAAGAGCCTTTTTAACTTCAAATTCTCTGTAATTAATTACAACTAATTGCTCAGTAGACAGTAATTTGATAAATTTCTAGTAGAATATGTTAAATAATCTTATATACCCTTCAACAGAATAATTTTTCATGGAGTGTGAATATATTCTAAAACAAATATTTCATGATTTCTTGTAATCCAAGAATATATATTTTAGTTTCTACAAATAAAACTTGAAATCATTTTTGTACATTACCACTATAAAGATTAGAAACATCATAACTGTCCTGAATTTATGTCTAATATTCTCAGCTTGATTAATTCCCTTAATAAGAGCCTTTGAGGTGCCGGTGCCGGTGTGGAAAATGCCGCATACTTGGATGAAACCACACCGGTGATACAATGTGCCCAAAATGGCTTGTAAGTGTTCTGGTTGAGTACCTTAGAAGGTGAAAGCAGCCTCATGGATAGAGGAAGATCCTGGATTCGATTCCCAGCCCTGTCAAACTTCTTTCAAGTATATTTTCCCTTAGGAATTTTCCTGGGTGCAGGCCTTTAGGTGCAAAGTTACCTTAACCCTTTTCCTAAATATGAAGATCTCTTGCTTGCTCTTGATTCCAAGCATTTGAATAAATAATCCAGTATGTAATACAACTTACTTTCCCTTAAAATGTTGGGTAAACCTAACAGATTTTCTTTGCCATCCAAGTAGTCATTCAAATCAATTCCTCTCACCCATTAATCAGGGTGTGCTTCCATAATTCTAGAAGAATGTGCTAATTTGAACGCATTTTTCTAATATTCATAGAAGTAATTTGATGAATGCATGAAACAAATGTTAATTTGGATACAAGAGTGTGAAAAGGCATCGTCTAAACAAGAAGATATGTAAGAGGAATATATGTTACACTGATACCCTAAGCTATGTTTAATTACTTTTAAAATAAATCATATAAGTAAAAGAACCATAGCCCTAAATATTTCAAGGGTGTTGAACTGGCAGCAGCATTCAGTTACCAATTGTATAGGGCAAAAGAAACTAATTTTACTATTAAATGTGGTGATTTCAGAAATCCCTTATTTGAGATTATCATTAAGTTAAAAAGAGCATAGTGGATCTACATAACTTTCATAAAATTTTCTAACCTAAAATGAGCGGAATATCATTAATAGCTTAAAGAAACGAAAACACAGTAGTGAACCAAACCGAACTGAATAATGTTGACTTCCTGACGGAATACTTTAGTTCATGGCTCCTGACTCGAAGTCTTATCCATGGTTTTCCTTGAAGCACTTTAAGTTCACTTTTTTTTTAAGATCACTAGGTAATTGAGAGCATCTGACTCGGTTTCAGGTTGGGTTATGGTTTATTCATTTAGCGCAACCTCGATGCAAAAAAAGAATTCTGATTCAATGGATGAAATGATATTTATAAACAAATCATTATTACAACACTGTCATCAATATCATTTTTCACAAATTATAGAATCATACGTAGGAACAGGTTTAATTATATTTGCGTGACCATTGAGTTTTTCAAACACATTGAGAAATAAATATAAAATATATATTCTTGAATCTACTCCATGCATGTAACCAGAGTCAAGCAGAATGCTAAAATTCATGTAAATATAAAGTGTAATGCTTAGAAAATTGTCTTACAATTGTTTATTGCTTATTTCCTTAAAAAAATTGGACAATTATGAGAGAAATCAACTAAATCAGTATTCTACACAAATCTATGAAATTCTGAATACTATTACCAAATAAGCCGGTGTTAACAGATGTAATTTACCTGAAAAGAAAGAAGGAGAAGAGTAGGTGGAAAATAAACTGCTTTTGCAGGTGTTTTTGAAATTGAGGAGACTATAAAGATCTAATTTTATTACACTATTATGATGTAAGTAATCATCTATATTTATATATAATTTAATAGTAATATAAATAACATGGATAAATAAAGTGTGATTTTTGTGCAATACAAATATTAATTAAACTAATGGAATTTTAAAAGTAATAGTTCAAGTAATAATATTAGCCTTGAGACTTGATGATAGTTGCTATAACAGCCATGTCAATAGTAGTCTCAGAGTGTTGATGAAGAGGTATTCTCCTTGTTTATTAATATGTTTAGAACTGTATATTTGAAGGAAGGAGTTGAAAGGCTTTTGAGAATAAAATATTTTGAACAAATTTAGTCATTATTATTCATTATCTTACCTGATCAATGAGTACCAAAGGTATGAGTGCTGTTAAGGTCATTGAAGTACAAAGAGAGATAAGTGGGACGACATTGTTAAGTATTTTGTGTACAAGGTTTAGTGTATGAAGCTTTCGTCTAAAACCAAGCCATGGCCAATTCAGTTCTTTCAGAAGAGGGTTACTGTGGTCATTTTTGACATTTAAATAGATTAGATAGAATGATCCCAAGGAAAAACAGACTTAAAAAAGTCTGGAAATCACTCTGGCTACCAAGCCAAAACAGCAAGTTCTAGCCACATCGCCTAGTTGGTTACAGCCGCATCCTGGATAGAGCTTTCCTTGAAATAGTGCTTAGAGATACAGTTTAGCTTGGCAATAGCAGGTAAAGTGAGTTTGTTTAGAAGCACATCACAATGATCAAAGGTAACTGGACCAAGGCTTGTATAAGGGTCTTTTTCAGCTACATCAGAAGTGTAATTTTATGTCTTTTAAGGTCATGAATAAGTGAGTTGTTTAGAAGCACATCACAATTATCAATGATAAGGAGGATCTAGGCTTGTATAAGGATATTCTTTAGCTGCTTCTCAAGCTGTAATTTTATGTCTATTAACACTAGGAGGAAGGCAGTTTCGGACTACCTGGAAGGATGGGAGGTGGTCATTTGACCACCTACTTTTAAAATTCGTAATTAAATATTTTATGATTTTCAAAGACCTGAATTTTGCATAACTTCTAAATTTGACCATTACACAAATGCTGATAAAGTGTTTTACCTCGTATTTTATTTAAATTTTAATTAATTAAACAAAATGTTGACCGATGTCCTAAATCTGCAGAATTTCATACTCTAGAATATTTTATCTATTCATACTGGACCAATGAAACTCATATTTTCGGAATAAGTGGAAAGAAGTCCGAATTGTTGATAAAATTCAGTCACGTCACGCCAAGATTGTTATGCCATCTGACGGAAACCATATAAAACCACTCGTTCGTGTCTGGGAAAAAACCTCCATCAAATACGATGGCGGAAGAATATTTCGAATTTCGTCGTGAAAATTTCCAATCTGTGGTTTTCGTCAATGCCAAATCGTTCTATAACATTTATGAATTCATAAAAAAATTTTAGCAGGGTTGCCAACATATTACTTTAATCATTATAAAATGTTCTTCCAATGTTTTTCTCAGGTAAATCTCAAACTGATATCTCAGGTTTACATTCAATCACCTTTCTTGAACAATTAGAATAAGTGTCAAGGGTACTAACTTCATAAATCAGGGGTACCAATCGAAAGAACGGATCTCTAAACAGAGAGTTATGCGTTCGCAGAATATATAACTAAAGGGATATTTTGAGCACAGATTTGTTTCATGTGATTTGTCGAAACTCTTGGGGATCCCGAATAAGTTTATAAACTATAAAGAAGCAGGGTTACTAACATTTTCGGCTGTAAAGTGAAGGCAGCGATCAGACCTTCATGGAAAACCTAGCAATTAATCATGCATTTATCGAGAATGGCCTTTTCTTACTTATGTCTCATTCTGTGCCTATCAACTCTTGTGCTAGTTTTAATACGATGATTTTTATTTTAGACTTACCTTAATACTTAGATTATTCTTAAAATATTATTTCCTTCCATCATCCACTAGTTCACAATAAATCCAAGTCATTATAGTAACACTTTATCTTCTTTTCCAATGTAAGGTTTGAAATTTTAAATACGCGGTTTGGGGAAAAAAAAACATTAAGACCCTCAACGAGTCTACAAATATAATACGGATGAATTCGACAATGGATACGATTGAGATTGTATTGAATACCCAGTCGAACTCTCCGATATTCCCACACATTTTTTGCATGTTTGTAGTCTTTCTTAGAAACATGCTCGTCCGCTAATCTGTATTATATCAAATCTGTGTTCGCATATTTCCAATATCGTAACAAAGAGCAACTCAATAAATATATTTGAATAATTTAGTTAAAAAAGTTAACATTTATTTGTTTAACCGGCCTTCCTAGGTAAAGTAGACTTTTGCTAAATATAGTATATGTAAGATACTGAATTATATCTCAACTTATGGTAATGTTACAGTTTACTTAGGGATATTTTTATTTTTCAGTTAAAAAAGTTCACATTTTTCTGGAGATGCAGCATTAATGTCAATGTTTAATAACAAAAGTACCAATTTTCCTCGAGAGATGGCATTAGTGGCGAAGTTTATAATCAAAAGTTCCAATTTCCCTCAAGAGATGCCATTAGTATCACAGTATATAAACAAAAGTTTATATTTACCTAAAGAGATGGCACTAGTGGCGAAGTTAATAAACAAAAGTTCAAATTTCCCTCAATAGATAACATTAGTGTCGAAGTATTTAAACAAATGTTCCTATTTCCCTCAAGAGATGGCATTAGTGTCGAAGTTTATTGTATAGTACAAGTTTAAGTAGTACGAAGTTTATTGTGCATACATTTAGGCCCGGTATTATAATGTATAGTTAAATCCGATAAATAGTTAACATGAAGGTTAAGCTTAACTATCGGTTAGCGAAATGGCCGGTATTATAAAACCTTTTCGACTCATGGTTAGTTATTTATCACTTTAACTAAGAGTTGCGTTGCCCGAGAACAATTTTCATATCCGTTGCTGCGAGTTTTGTTTGAACATAAACGAATCGTAATGCGAATATCCGCTTTCTTTTTCTATTCATTCGGGAACCTATTTAATAAGTTATCTCCTATTACTCTTATTTACCTTAACTTAATCTAAGGAATAAAGAATGGATGCTAAAAGAAGTAAAAACTTCACAGAGGAAGAGCAGATCTTGCTTCTAAATTTAGTTGACGAGAATAGAAATGTAGTAGATAATAAAATAAGTAGCTCAACTACATGGAAGCAGAAGGTAAGTTACGTGTTTTCGTCATGCCTGCTATCTAATACGAAATTCTACATGAGAGAACTAAATAAATGCAGGAGGCAGCATGGATGATAATTCGTGATAAATTCGACGCACAGACGGGAAGCACAAGGCCGTGGAGAAAGCTAAAATCGAAGTACGACGCTATTAAGAAAGATACGAAAACATACCTCCTCCGGTGTACGAAAAGTGTAGGAGTTTAATTTGTTTAAACGGAAAGGGCTTGGTAAATGTAGTGGATAGCGATTCACAAATTATGTGTAGGGATCTACCTTGTACTATTGAAGTGATGTTTTTTTAACAGAATTAATTCTATTTTCACTATATTGTGTACTATACAACGATTTTCCTGCAGGTTCAAGAGATGAGCTACCACATAATTCTCAAGCCATGATGGTAAATACTTATCTTGTTTTTTTATTGTAACACTGACTTTGCTTCTAATAATGGGAAATTTCGAATTAATAAAAATACAAATCATTAATTTCATGTAATTATTTCCTTATTTATTCATAAATGCTATCATGATCATTGAAATATTTAGTACTGAAGTGTAAAGCCTTCTTGTGCTTTAAAGTAGACCTCTATCAAAACATTTCCTTTCTTTGAAGTTTCACAAAATTGATAATACATTCTTGACAGGTATCAGATGACTCAAACTCGGATTGTGCTTCGTATGGTAAAACATTACTTATTACTGTCCATAATCAAATGAAAGAGAAATTTTATGAAAACGAAAATATTGCCAGTTAAGGTCCTAAAGACAACTCGTTGATGTTGTCACTGATGATTTCTTCTCAATGCATGTGGAATTGGTATGCCTTGCTTATGTTTACAAGGTTGGATTATGTTGATGTCCAGTTTGGTATGAAAGATATTTATATTCTGTAGATAAATTTGAAAGAAATAGGTCAATGCAATAGTCATGTCAGTCCTTATATTCTCAGAAGCATATCAAGCAAAATGTCATTACTGTAACAATATGTGCCAAGCATCATTTCATGGTTGTTACATCTTTTTCCACTTTACTTCTTGGTTAGTTCTGAAAGTTTTGACCAAGAAATATAGATACCTAATGCATTATAATCTTTAATACTTGGAGTAATGAATTTTTATAGATTACAATTGTAATTCTGACATTATCCCCATAAAATTTTCTGTAAAGGATTTTATTCATGAGTGCTTGCATTTCCAGACTGGAACTTATACTCTCCATCGTTTCCAGTAATAATGGAAACATCTCAACAAGAGAATGAAAACAATGGTACAGTAACTTCAACAGTCTTTAAAGTTATCATTCATGAAACTTAATTAAAGATAATTCTAGGAATGTCCTTTGATTGTATCTTGGTTAAGCATACCTGTAGCTTTCAGAATTTGTCACCTCTCTGACAAACTTGAGCTTTATGGAAACAGTAATGCTTACATTATCTGCTAACAAACTAACATTTCATAAGGAATATCAGAGAGTTTATGCTCTGATATTGAACCCCTTATTTGAATTTTCATTTCTCCAAATGATACCATTCATACCATATTTAATTCATCCATTCAACCTCATTGGCTTTACATTTTCTTCAAAAAGTATGTTATGATCAGTTATTACTTTTATTTTATAAATTTAGTTTTTAATAAAATGTTTACAACTATATTTTACACATTTCTTGCTCAGTTTCTATAAATTTAAAAGTTCTCTTTCTTCTGATAGTGAATTAATTTTCATTTTGTTTTTGTATTAATGTAAATTTTGAATGGTTCCCCAAACATCATTCAATCTCACTTATCTGAACAATACTCTCTTTGTATGAATCCTGATTGGTGTTTTGCATAATAATATTGATAAACATATTCTTTTGATCTTTTTGCTATTTCTTGTTACAATTGGTATTTGTTTCAATGATCTTTTGGAATCATTTATAATATTATTGAAAACTTTCTAATAATGAAGTATTTCGTCTTGGGTTTTCAACCGGGTGGTGCAGTGGAACGGGTAGTTTTACTTTCTAATAATATTTATTTATTTCTTTGATTTTCTTAGTCAGTTGAGTGCCTCAAGATACTTCATTTTAACTCCCTTTTTTTACAACTACAAACAAATATAATCTTTTACATTTCATAGTACATGATATTCATAATCCACTACCTTATACATTAACAGAACAATTATTATTTAAGTAATCATTTACATCTTATTACATATTTATAACAACATTCAAAAAACTCTCTTACAGGATAATAAAATTTACTTATCAATAACTTTGTAAATGTTTTTAGGAATCTTAAATGATCCGTAGACAGTTTTTCTCTAATATCAATTCTTAATTTGTTGTATATCTTTCTACCCATATTCTGTAGACTATTTTTAAATAATTTAAATTTATGTTTCGGATATTGCAACATATTTTTTCCCCTTGTTTCATACCTATGGTCTGACTGATCAGTTTTCAACTTATCCATATTAACACTGACCTAGAACATGAGTTCATACAAGTTAGTGCTTGGAAAAGTTAGTATGCCATTGCTTTTGAAAGCTTGTTTGCAAGACTATCTATACTATTTGGTATTTTGAATTTGGAGGTGGGGTAGGTTGCTGATGCTCCACCCACTGGTACTGAAAAAAACTCTTTATTACATAGTACTATAATGTATCCCTATATGAGATGTTTCATCTTCCAGCATGCAGCTAATTTCTTTATCCAGCTCTTCATAAATTCATTCTTACTTTGATTTTCTTTTCTGTGATTTCATTGAGATGTTACTATTAATTCTTAATTTTTTAGGTTACTTTTTCTTTTCCCATGTTTATATTTTTATTTTTATACTACTTATGCCAGATGATTCACACATCTTTTGCTTTTTTCCCACATTCCTGTAGATTTGTGTACTAACCAAAACCTTCTCTTCCTTTCTGTGATTCTCACTTTGTCGAGTCCCATTTCTGGTAGATAAATCATTCTCAATTGTCAGTGATTTCAGATTCTCATATAGTAACTAGCAAACCTTGCATAGTATTCTTCTTCTCTATATCTTTGCTCTCATTTGCAGTTGCTACAAAAACCATCCTATTCAAAGACCTATCCTGTTTTATTTGATTCTATGAGAGAATATTTTCTTACTTTGGATAAGGTGCTAGCCTGACCCTCCTGGCTTAGGACGGGCATTGATTGGAGTGATACCATCAATCTTTCTCTTTAATTTGAAAATATATTAATTTTTTTTTCTTCTTCTTGTTGCTCTGGCTTCACTTCCACCATTTGGCCTTTTGTTCAATGTTCCATTTACATAATGGGTTGTTTTTCTTAACTTACCTTAAATCAATTATTCGGCAACCATAATACATTATTTTCATCCTGTTTTATCTTTTATTTTATATCGTAGACTGAATGCCTTATTCTTCTCTTGTAAATATTTATTTATAATAATAATACTTTATAATAATAATACTTTATTTAACGGACAGATGTCCTATTACAAATGTTGAAAATGACCAAGGTAACATTTGAAAAGTTTGAAAATAAACATATGAGCTTAATTAAAGAAGATTGACACAAATGAAAATTACAATTAAATTGGAGATAACACATTACATGTTACAATAAAAGAAAAATACACCTTAATAATTCTGCACCATTAAACATTTTTTAAAATAAAATTTCTGAATACATTGTGTGAAAAGTAAAATATATCAGCGGATTTACAATGACTATTAAAATCTCTCATTATTCTAAAAATAGGCAGAAAATACAAATAATTATTACATACATATGGAATATGAAATAAATGATGGGATCTTGAATGAACAATTGGAACCCTAAAATTTATAAGAGATAAAAGATAAGAAGACTTGATATGATTATTTAACAGAGAGTGTAAGAATAGAACTCCATTTTGCTTCCTACGAGCAGAGAGTGTGTGTATATTTAGTAATTTCAATGTCTTTTCATATTCTCCACTTTCTCTCTCAATTCCAAACTTAAAAGCCACCAGTCTCAGAAATTTATTCTGGACTCTCTCTAAGCCTAAGTCGTACTTATGATAAGAAGGGGACCAAACTATTGAACTATATTCGAGAACTGGTCGAACTAGGGTGATATATAAATGTCTATAGCAAAAAATATTGTTAAAATCCCTACAATTTCTATACATGAAACCAAGAATTTTATAGGCTTTAGTAATTATGGTATCTATGTGCCTACTGAAAGACAAGTCGGAAACAAAGAGAACACCCAAATCCAGTTTATGGTCCAATCTTACAAGACTTTTTCCAGATAATGAATAGTCAGTTATTATAGGTGACTTGGATTTGCAGAAGGTGACAACATTACATTTACTAATATTTAAAAACATAGCATTTGTTTTGCACCATTCAGAGATATCTGTCAAACACCTTTGCAGTGCAGAAGCATCTGTATTCGAATCAATAGTATGAAATATTTTAATGTCGTCAGCATACATAAGATAATTAATTGGTTTAATTATGGTTCCAATATCATTAATGAAAATCAAGAATAAAATAGGTCCCAGATGGGATCCCTGAGGGACTCCAGATACGCCTTCAAAGGGAAAAGAAGTAATACCTTTGATTTTCACCTTTAGTTTTCTATTAGACAAGTAACTGCAGAACCAAGATAATAAATTCCCACTAATACCATAAGCTCTAAGCTTTGCTAGAAGCATGGAATGGCATACCTTGTCAAATGCTTTGGTAAAATCACAGTAAATAGTGTCTACTTGATGATGATCATGTACTGCGGTGGTGACAAAGTGCTGAAAAGATAATAGGTTAGTGACAGTAGACCTGCCACTCCTAAACCCATGTTGTTCATCATCTAAAACATTCTCAATAAGTGGGGTAAGTCTATTTGTCACTAAACTTTCGAGTACCTTTGCTAAAACAGATTGGATAACAATGGGTCTGTAGTTGTTCACATCATTTTTGTTACCACTCTTATGCACTGGAATTACATAAGAAGTTTTCAAGAAATCCGGAAAAATACCGTAGTCTAAGGATTTATTAAAAATAATATAAAGGGGAAAGACCAAAGCTTCGCAGCAGTTTTTGATAAGTAACGGAGGCAAGTTGTCAGGGCCAGGGCTTTTTGATACATCCAGTTTCCTCAGAATTTTTAAAATTTCATCAACGGTAACATTCACTGTTGAGATATTAATACTATGACTAAAATTAAAATTTGGAACAGAATAATTATCCTCATATGAGAAGACTCCAGAAAAATATTTTGCAAATAGATTAGCGATATCTTTAGGATTATCACACTTAATGCTATTATAGGACATTGATGATGGGATGTTATTAGTTCTTCGACGATTATTAACGTGTGACCAGAAAGACTTAGCATTAATTAATATGTTGTCCTGTACAGTATTTATATAGGAAGCATAACAGGATTTAGAAAGTGCTTTACATTTCTTACGGATATCAGAAAACTTTTGGTAATCGGTGGAGTTCCCAGAGGCCTTATAAACTTTGTGTAGGATTTTCTTTTGAGAAATTAATTGTTTTAAGGTGGGAGTAAACCATTTAGGGTAACTGCTATTACAAAATGATATGATAGGAGTGAATAATTCTATAGCTTGATACATTATTGAATAAAAACTATTCACAGCCTCATTACAATCTAAATTACATAATATCACAGGCCAATTAACTTCATTAAGGTAGCTATTTAAGCCAAAGAAATCACAGTTTTTATAATCAAGTATAAACTCTTTTTCCTTGGCCATTTCTACTTTCTTTGGAATATTTATTATTAATTCAATGGACGGATGATAAGAATCACATTTAGTTAAAGGATCATCCACCATGGAGCATGTAACATTTGTTGAATTAGAGAAAACAAGGTCCAGCAATTTATTATATTTATTTTTTACAGTATTGACTTGAACTAGACCCTGGAATGAAAAATTGTCAACAATAACTTTAGCTTGAGGTGAAAGAACACATTCAGTAGAGACTTCATCGTTCTCAGATGGAGTATTCCAATCTATAGAGGGTAAATTATAGTCTCCTAATATAAATATTTCATCAAAATCTTTAGTTAGGATATTTTCAACTCCAACACAATGACTATCATATAATGCAACCGGAGAGTTAGGTGGAAAATATACGGATCCAATTAAAAATTTCAAATCAGCAAAATAGATACTTACAAAAACTTGCTCAACATTATAATCAGGTAGAATTAGTTCATAACAAGTGAGTGAAGATTTTACCGCTATTAAAACACCACCCCCTCGTCTTTTGTTCGAATATGTGGGGTCACGATCTCTTCTGAAGATGTGATAATTCGGCCAACTGAGTTCAGATGTAAGAATGTCACTTGTCAGCCAGGTTTCAGTAAGCACAACAACATCGTAATTTGACACACTTATGGCTAAACTAAGTTCAGTTAGTTTTGTTCTGATGCCTCTAACATTTTGATAATAGACTGAGAGTAACACAGAAGACGATAAATCATTAATTTTGCTACGAATGCCATTACAATTTTGATAATAAAAATTTAAGGTTGACTGCCGATAAATTAGTTTTTTTGGATAATTTTAGGAACTCCAGCAATGTATTTTATGATAAGATTCGGTTCACCTTTGTCACTTCTCTCTTTAATTTCACAACGAAGCTTATTTATATAGTTTCTTTCACATAATGTTCTGTCCCTCGACACCGAGATACGAAAGTCCGTGTGTCTCTTTCTGTGAATATTAACGAGACGCAAGAATTCCAGAGCATCAGAATCCTGCCAAAAAACTACTTTAAGTGGTCTAAGCTTGCCTTGAGATCGTCTACCAAGTCGTACAACCTTGCATTCGCTGACTTCGTAGTTCATCCCCACATCGGCCAAGATATCAGCAAGTTGTTTTACATCATGCTCCAGGTCTTCATTACTAGTAGAGGAAGCACTCTCTGGAACATTATGTAACAAGACGTTTCTCAAACGCTTGTATCTTTCCATAGATTCCGCTACTGCCACTTCGATGACTTCCTCATGATTAGTGCATGACGATCGATCAACACGAAGTTCTTCAATTTGTAGTTTCAGCTCATTAATTATATCTACCAGCTTATCCACCTTATTCTTATTTGAGTTTACACATAAATCACAGTGGAACAATAATCGTCTATTTTGCAATTTTAGTTGAATCACATCATTTCGGGTTAGTCCGCCACATGTTGCATGAAGCGGCAACAAACAATTGTCGCACTTAATTTCCTTCTCAGGCGCAAGTAAATCTTTACAAATTATGCACTGATTAACGAAAGGCATTATGTGATCAATAATTAATCTATATTTAACAACCAATGTTGCAAAATCGTGTAAATAAAGAAAAAACGGAGTGCTCACAATACCGCGTGTATACCGTACGGTCGATCGATATCCTTTTCATTATCTTTGATCTCTGTCACTGATTGCAAAATTTCAATTTCTGAAGATTCTATTTTGTAGTTCTTCTTTTTTAGTTAATCAACATTTAGACCTATATAATACAATAGGAGCTTGATACATTTTTTCTAGGTTTTGTATTTTTTCTTGCAATTCAAGAATATTTTAAATGCTACAAACTGAATCAGAAACCTTAATTTTTTTGTTATATTTTTATCTTCATGGTATGTTATGTCACATGTAACTATAGGAAGTGGACTAATTATTCCAGTATCTTAACCTCTTTTTAAAAATGTATAATCATAAATATAAAGTTATTAATAATAATTGATCTTTAACTATCAAAAATATTAATAATTTAATTTTTTTCTACTTTCAATACTATTCCTCAATTGGCCAATATGTTTGAACATGAACAAGGCTTGTCAAATGATAAATCTACTTTTTTAGGTATGTGGCAGTGAATTGTCTATTGAAGTTGAAATCATACTTTATTTGATGTTACTGCTTATTAATTATTATTAATAACTCTTGATTTGCAAGGTTAGGCCCATGTGGCCTTACACCTAACTGAAGACATATTTAATGATTTATATGATAGAAAGATATTTTTTTAATACAAATACTCTACATGCCAGCTTATAAGTCAACCTGGTGTATAAGTCGACCCTTAAAATTTTGAGGTGAATTTCAGGTTTTAGCCTATGTTCAGCATATAAGTTGATCCAAAAAATAAGGCAACACCACTTCCCCAGCTCTATTTTATAGGAAGAAAAACTATGGTATCCATAAATGTACGATAGCTTAAGGAATATTTACCGCATAAGATTAAGACGCTAGAATTGTTTCTTTCAGCTGCCATGTCAAAATCTCGCCTCTGCTTAACTATTACACAAGGTTCTTTTATAGTACCACTCAGGCTTTACAAATAGTAATGTGTTATGATACAGATACACAATGGTAATAAAAATGTATCATAGAAATAATGGTAACATAGTGTGCTAATATCAAATCACAACACTGCTGAAAAAACTTCCATTACCTCCTAACACTAAGTCGAATCATAACAATTATATGAATAAAAACAAACCATGATGTGCTTAATGATCTTCATTTATAAAAAGAAAACATTAAAATATATATTAAATTTTTGTAAAATAAAAATACATGTGAAGAAATCAATGTAATTTGCAAAGAATAAATTTGCGTCAAATTTATTTTAAAGATATTAAAATGGTTTATTAATTCAACTATTTTATTATGAAAACATGTGATAACTCACTCACTCTTTCGGCCACAATTGTATTTCATGATGAAATTATTTATATATGATATCTATGTTAATTAGACTTGCCCAAAATTAGTTTTAGTAAGAAATAATTGTGGTGAGTTGCAAGAGTTTGTGTACAACAAGTAATAGGCAGGTAGTTACGCTTATTTACCCATCAGCATTAATGGGCTAAATTTTATGTTTGGCATATAAGTGGTTTTTGAGATATTCTTTTAGGCTTCAAAGGTCGATTTATACGCTGGCATGTACGGCATTTTATTTAATTATTCCAATGAGAGTAATGTGTAGAACTTTTTTAAAAATCAAGTGATCCACCAATGGTTTAATCTTCATATTCCACAAAGTTAAGGACTGAGCTTTATTGATTTGTGATGACATCAAGAGCCTTTTTAACTTCAAATTCTCTGTAATTAATTACAACTAATTGCTCAGTAGACAGTAATTTGATAAATTTCTAGTAGAATATGTTAAATAATCTTATATACCCTTCAACAGAATAATTTTTCATGGAGTGTGAATATATTCTAAAACAAATATTTCATGATTTCTTGTAATCCAAGAATATATATTTTAGTTTCTACAAATAGAACTTGAAATCATTTTTGTACATTACCACTATAAAGATTAGAAACATCATAACTGTCCTGAATTTATGTCTAATATTCTCAGCTTGATAAATTCCCTTAATTAGAACCTTTGTGGTGCCGGGGTCGGTGTGGAAAATGCCGCATACTTGGATGAAACCACACCGGTGATACAAAGTGCCCAAAATGGCTCTTTAGTGTTCTGGTTGAGTACCTTAGAAGGTGAAAGCAGCCTCATGGATAGAGGAAGATCCAGGATTCGATTCCCAGCCCTGTCAAACTTCTTTCAAGTATATTTTCCCTTAGGAATTTTCCTGGGTGCAGGCCTTTAGGTGCAAAGTTACCTTAACCCTTTTCCTAAATATGAAGATCTCTTGCATGCTCTTGATTCCAAGCATTTGAATAAATAATCCAGTATGTAATACAACTTACTTTCCCTTTAAATGTTGGGTAAACCTAACAGATTTTCTTTGCCATCCAAGTTGTCATTCAAATCAATCCCTCCCGCCCTCTAATCAGGGTGTGCTTCCATAATTCTATAAGAATGTGCTAATTAGAAAGCATTTTTCTAATATTCATAGAAGTAATTTGATGAATGCATGAAACAAATGTTAATTTGGATACAAGAGTGTGAAAAGGCATCGTCTAAACAAGAAGATATGTAAGAGTAATATATGTTACACTGATACCCTAAGCTATGTTTAATTACTTTTAAAATAAATCATAGAAGTAAAAGAACCATAGCCCTAAATATTTCAAGGGTGTTGAACTGGCAGCAGCATTCAGTTACCAATTGTATAGGGCGAAAGAAACTAATTTTACTATTAAATGTGGTGATTTCAGAAATCCCTTATTTGAGATTATCATTAAGTTAAAAAGAGCATAGTGGATCTACATAACTTTCATGAAATTTTCTAACCTAAAATGAATGGAATATTTTTAATAGCTTAAAGAAACGAAAACACAGTAGTGAACCAAACCGAACTGAATAATGTTGACTTCCTGACGGAATACTTTAGTTCATGGCTCCTGACTCGAAGTCTTATCCATGGTTTTCCTTGAAGCACTTAAAGTTCACTTTTTTTTTTAAGATCACTAGGTAATTGAGAGCAACTAACTCGGTTTCAGGTTGGGTTATGGTTTATTCATTTAGCGCAACCTCGATGCAAAAAAGAATTCTGATTCAATGGATGAAATGAAATTTATAAACAAATCATTATTACAACACTGTCATCAATATCATTTTTCACAAATTATAGAATCATACGTAGGAACAGGTTTAATTATATTTGCGTGACCATTGAGTTTTTCAAACACATTGAGAAATTAATATAAAATATATATTCTTGAATCTACTCCATGCATGTAACCAGAGTCAAGCAGAATGCTAAAATTCATGTAAATATAAAGTGGAATGCTTAGAAAATTGTCTTACAATTGTTTATTGCTTATTTCCTTAAAAAAAATTGGACAATTATGAGAGAAATCAACTACATCAATATTCACCACAAATCTATGAAATTCTGAATACTATTACCAAATAAGCCGGTGTTAACAGATGTAATTTACCTGAAAAGAAAGAAGGAGAAGAGTAGGTGGAAAATAAACTGCTTTTGCAGGTGTTTATGAAATTGAGGAGACTATAAAGATCCAATTTTATTATACTATTATGATGTAAGTAATCATCTATATTTATATATAATTTAATAGTAATATAAATAACATGGATAAATAAAGTGTGATTTTTGTGCAATACAAATATTAATTAAACTAATGGAATTTTAAAAGTAATACTTCAAGTAATAATATTAGCCTTGAGACTTGATGATAGTTGCTATAACAGCCATGTCAATAGTAGTCTCAGAGTGTTGATGAAGACGTATTCTTCTTGTTTATTAATATGTTTAAAATTGTATGTTTGAAGGAAGGAGTTGAAAGGCTTTTGAGAATAAAATATTTTGAACAAATTTAGGCATTATTATTCATTAGCTTACCTGATCAATGAGTACCAAAGGTATGAGTGCTCTTAAGGTCATTGAAGTACAAAGAGAGATAAGTGGGACAACATTGTTAAGTATTTTGTGTACAAGGTTTAGTGTATGAAGCTTTCGTCTAAAACCAAGCCATGGCCAATTCAGTTCTTTCAGAAGAGGGTTACTGTGGTCATTTTTGACATTTAAATAGATTAGATAGAATGATCCCAAGGAAAAACAGACTTAAAAAAGTCTGGAAATCACTCTGGCTACCAAGCCAAAACAGCAAGTTCTAGCCACGTAGCCTAGTTGGTTACAGCCGCATCCCGGATAGAGCTTTCCTTGAAATAGTGCTTAGAGATACAGTTTAGCTTGGCAATAGCAGGTAAAGTGAGTTTGTTTAAAAGCACATCACAATGATCAAAGGTAACTGGACCAAGGCTTTTATAAGGGTCTTTTTCGGCTACATCAGAAGTGTAATTTTATGTCTTTTAAGGTCATGAAGTGAGATTGTTTAGAAGCACATCACAATTATCAATGATAAGGAGGATCTAGGCTTGTATAAGGATATTCTTTAGCTGCTTCTCAAGCTGTAATTTTATGTCCTTCCTTGAAATAGTGCTTAGAGATACAGTTTAGCTTGGCAATAGCAGGTAAAGTGAGTTTGTTTAAAAGCACATCACAATGATCAAAGGTAACTGGACCAAGGCTTTTATAAGGGTCTTTTTCGGCTACATCAGTAGTGTAATTTTATGTCTTTTAAGGTCATGAAGTGAGATTGTTTAGAAGCACATCACAATTATCAATGATAAGGAGGATCTAGGCTTGTATAAGGATATTCTTTAGCTGCTTCT
This sequence comes from Sympetrum striolatum, assembly GCA_947579665.1. Lineage (NCBI taxonomy): Eukaryota > Metazoa > Arthropoda > Insecta > Odonata > Libellulidae > Sympetrum > Sympetrum striolatum. Next base: position 102,885,736 of record OX388341.1, on the reverse strand, counting down.
CAAGCTGTAATTTTATGTCTTTCCTTGAAATAGTGCTTAGAGATACAGTTTAGCTTGGCAATAGCAGGTAAAGTGAGTTTGTTTAAAAGCACATCACAATGATCAAAGGTAACTGGACCAAGGCTTTTATAAGGGTCTTTTTCGGCTACATCAGAAGTGTAATTTTATGTCTTTTAAGGTCATGAAGTGAGATTGTTTAGAAGCACATCAAAATTATCAATGATAAGGAGGATTTAGGCTTGTATAAGGATATTCTTTAGCTGCTTCTCAAGCTGTAATTTTATGTCTTTTAACACTAGGAGGACGGCAGTTTCGGACTACCTGGAAGGATGGGAGGTGGTCATTTGACCACCTACTTTTAAAATTCGTAATGAAATATTTTATGATTTTCAAAGACCTGAATTTTGCATAACTTCTAAATTTGACCATTACACAAATGCTGATAAAGTGTTTTACCTCGTATTTTATTTAAATTGTAATTAATTAAACAAAATGTTGACCGATGTCCTAAATCTGCAGAATTTCATACTCTAGAATATTTTATCTATTCATACTGGACCAATGAAACTCATATTTTCGGAATAAGTGGAAAAAAGTCCGAATTGTTGATAAAATTCAGTCACGTCACGCCAAGATTGTTATGCCATCTGACGGAAACCATGTAAAACCACTCGTTCGTGCCTCGGGAAAAACCTACATCAAATACGATGGCGGAAGAATTTTTCGAATTTCGTCGTGAAAATTTCCAATCTATGGTTTTCGTCAATGCCAAATCGTTCTATAACATTTAAGAATTCATAAAAAAAACTTTAGCAGGGTTGCCAACATATTAGTTTAATCATTATAAAATGTTCTTCCAATTTTTTTCTCAGGTAAATCTCAAACTGATATCTCAGGTTTACTTTCAATCACCTTTCTTGAACAATTAGAATTAATGTCAAGGGTACTAACTTCATAAATCAGGGCTACCAATCGTAAGAACGGATCTCTAAACAGAGAGTTATGGGTTCGCAGAATAAATAACTAAAGGAATATTTTGCGCACAGATTTGTTTCATGTGATTTGCCGAAACTCTTGGGGATCCCGAATAAGTTTATAACCTATAAAGAAGCAGGGTTACTAACATTTTCGGCTGTAAAGTGAAGGCAGCGATCAGACCTTCATGGAACACCTAGCAATTAATCATGCATTTATCGAGAATGGCCTTTTCTTACTTATATCTCATTCTGTGCTTATCCACTCTGGTGCTAGTTTTATTACGTTGATTTTTATTTTAGACTTACCTTAATACTTAGATTATTCTTAAAATATTATTTCCTTCCATCATCCACTAGTTCACAATAAATCCAAGTCATTATAGTAACACTTCATCATCTTTTCCAATGTAAGGTTTGAAATTTTAAATACGCGGTTTGGGGAAAAAAAAACATTAAGACCCTCAACGAGTCTACAAATATAATACGGATGAATTCGACAATGGATACGATTGAGATTGTATTGAATACCCAGTCAAACTCTCCGATATTCCCACACATTTTTTGCATGTTTGTAGTCTTTCTTAGAAACATGCTCGTCCGCTAATCTGTGTTCGCATATTTCCAATATCGTAACAAAGAGCAACTCAATAAATATATTAGAATAATTTAGTTAAAAAAGTTAACATTTATTTGTTTAACCGGCCTTCCTAGGTAAAGTAGACTTTTGCTAAATATAGTATAAGTATGATACTGAATTATATCTCAACTTATGGTAATGTTACAGTTTACTTAGGGATATTTTTATTCTTCAGTTAAAAAAAGTTCACATTTTTCTGGAGATGCAGCATTAATGGCAATGTTTAATAACGAAAGTACCAATTTTCCTCGAGAGATGGCATTAGTGGCGAAGTTTATAAACAAAAGTTCCAATTTCCCTCAAGAGATGGCATAAGTATCACAGTATATAAACAAAAGTTCCTATTTACCTCAAGAGATGGCATTAGTATCACAGTATATAAACAAAAGTTCCTATTTACCTCAAGAGATAACATTAGTGTCGAAGTATTTAAACAAATGTTCCTATTTCCCTCAAGAGATGGCATAAGTATCACAGTATATAAACAAAAGTTTATATTTACCTCAAGAGATGGCACTAGTGGCGAAGTTAATAAACAGAAGTTCAAATTTCCCTCAATAGATAACATTAGTGTCGAAGTATTTAAACAAATGTTCCTATTTCCCTCAAGAGATGGCATTAGTGTCGAAGTTTATTGTATAGTACAAGTTTAAGTAGTACGAAGTTTATTATACATACATTTAGGCCCGGTATTATAATGTATAGTTAAATACGATAAATAGTTAACATGAAGGTTAAGCTTAACTATCGGTTAGCGAGATGACCGGTATTATAAAACTTTTTCGACTCATGGTTAGTTATTTATCACTTAAAATAAGAGTTGCTTTGCCCGAGAATAATTTTCATACCCATTGCTGCGAGTTTTGTTTGAACATAAACGAATCGTAATGCGAATATCCGACTATTCCGCTTTCTTTTTCTATTCATTCGGGAACCTATTTAATAAGTTATCTCCTATTACTCTTATTTACCTTAACTTAATCTAAGGAATAAAGAATGGATGCTAAAAGAAGTAAAAACTTCACAGAGGAAGAGCAGATCTTGCTTCTAAATTTAGTCGAAGAGAATAGAAATGTAGTAGATAATAAAATAAGTAGCTCAACTACATGGAAGCAGAAGGTAAGTTACGTGTTTTCGTCATGTCTGCTATCTAATACGAAATTCTACATGAGAGAACTAAATAAATGCAGGAGGCAGCATGGATGATAATTCGTGATAAATTCGACGCACAGACGGGAAGCACAAGGCCGTGGAGAAAGCTAAAATCGAAGTACGACGCTATTAAGAAAGATACGAAAACATACCTCCTCCGGTGTACGAAAAGTGTAGGAGTTTTATTGGTTTAAACGGAAAGGGCTTGGAAAATGTAGTGGATAGCGATTCACAAATTATGTGTAGGGATCTACCTTGTACTATTGAAGTGATGTTTTTTAACAGAATTAATTCTATTTTCACTATATTGTGTACTATACAACGATTTTCCTTCAGGTTCAAGAGATGAGCTATCACATAATTCTCAAGCCATGATGGTAAATACTTATCTTGTTTTTTTTATTGTAACACTGACTTAGCTTCTAATAATGGGAAATTTCGAATTAATAAAAATACATATTATTAATTTCATGTAATTATTTCCTTATTTATTCATAAATGCTATCATGATCATTGAAATATTTAGTACTGAAGTGTAAAGCCTTCTTGTGCTTTAAAGTAGACCTCTATCAAAACATTTCCTTTCTTTGAAGTTTCACAAAATTGATAATACTTTCTTGACAGGTATCAGATGACTCAAACTCGGATTGTGCTTCGTATGGTAAAACATTACTTATTACTGTCCATAATCAAATGAAAGAGAAATTTTATTAAAACGAAAATATTGCCAGTTAAGGTCCTAAAGACAACTCGTTGATGTTGTCACTGATGATTTCTTCTCAATGCATGTGGAATTGGTATGCCTTGCTTATGTTTACAAGGTTGGATTATGTTGATGTCCAGTTTGGTATGAAAGATATTTATATTCTGTAGATAAATTTGTAAGAAATAGGTCAATGCAATAGTCATGTCAGTCCTTATATTCTCAGAAGCATATCAAGCAAAATGTCATTACTGTAACAATATGTGCCAAGCATCATTTCATGGTTGTTACATCTTTTTCCACTTTACTTCTTGGTTAGTTCTGAAAGTTTTGACCAAGAAATATAGATACCTAATGCATTATAATCTTTAATACTTGGAGTAATGAATTTTTATAGATTACAATTGTAATTCTGACATTATCCCCATAAAATTTTCTGTAAAGGATTTTATTCATGAGTGCTTGCATTTCCAGACTGGAACTTATACTCTCCATCGTTTCCAGTAATAATGGAAACATCTCACCCAGAGAATGAAAACAATGGTACAGTAACTTCAACAGTCTTTAAAGTTATCATTCATGCAACTTAATTAAAGATAATTCTAGGAATGTCCTTTGATTGTATCTTGGTTAAGCATACCTGTAGCTTTCAGAATTTGTCACCTCTCTGACAAACTTGAGCTTTATGGAAACAGTAATGCTTACATTATCTGCTAATAAACTAACATTTTATAAGGAATTCAGAGCATTTATGCTCTGATATTGAACCCCTTATTTGAATTTTCATTTCTCCAAATGATACCATTCATACCATATTTAATTTATCCATTCAACCTCATTGGCTTTACATTTTCTTCAAAAAGTTTGTTATGATCAGTTATTACTTTTATTTTATAAATTTAGTTTTTAATAAAATGTTTACAACTATATTTTACACATTTCTTGCTCAGTTTCTATAAATTTAAAAGTTCTCTTTCTTCTGATAGTGAATTAATTTTCATTTTGTTTTTGTATTAATGTAAATTTTGAATGGTTCCCCAAACATCATTCAATCTCACTTATCTGAACAATACTCTCTTTGTATGAATCCTGATTGGTGTTTTGCATAATAATATTGATAAACATATTCTTTTGATCTTTTTGCTATTTCTTGTTACAATTGGTATTTGTTTCAATGATCTTTTGGAATCATTTATAATATTATTGAAAACTTTCTAATAATGAAGGATTTCGTCTTGGGTTTTCAACCGAGTGGTGCAGTGGAACGGGTAGTTTTACTTTCTAATAATATTTATTTATTTCTTTGATTTTCTTAGTCAGTTGAGTGCCTCAAGATACTTCATTTTAACGCCTGTTTTTTACAACTACAAACAAATATAAACTTTTACATTTCATAGTACATGATATTCATAATCTACTACCTTATACATTAACAGAACAATTATTATTTAAGTAATCATTTACATCTTATTACATATTTATAACAACATTCAAAAAACTCTCTTACAGGATAATAAAATTTACTTATCAATAACTTTGTAAATGTTTTTAGGAATCTTAAATGATCCGTAGACAGTTTTTCTCTAATATCAATTCTTAGTTTGTTGTATATCCTTTCTACCCATATTCTGTAGACTATTTTTAAATAATTTCAATTTATGTTTCGGATATTGCAACATATTTTTTCCCCTTGTTTCATACCTATGGTCTGACTGATCAGTTTTCAACTTATCCATTTTAACACTGACATAGAACATGAGTTCATACAAGTAAGTGCTTGGTAAAGTTAGTATGCCATTGCTTTTGAAAGCTTGTTTGCAAGACTCTCTATACTATTTGGTATTTTGAATTTGGAGGTGGGGTAGGTTGCTGATGCTCCACCCACTGGTACTGAAAAAAATTTTTTATTACATAGTACTATAATGTATCCCTATATGAGATGTTTCATCTTCCAGCATGCAGCTAATTTCTTTATCCAGCTCTTCATAAATTCATTCTTACTTTGATTTTCTTTTCTGTGATTTCATTGAGATGTTATTATTAATTCTTAATTTTTTAGGTAACTTTTTCTTTTCCCATGTTTATACTACTTATGCCAGATGAGTCACACATCTTTTTCTTTTTTTCCCACATTCCTGTAGATTCGTGTACTAACCAAAACCTTCTCTTCCTTTCTGTGATTCTCACTTTGTCGTGTCCCATTTCTGGTAGATAAATCATTCTCAATTGTCAGTGATTTCAGATTCTCATATAGTAACTAGCAAACCTTGCAAAGTATTCTTCTTCTCTATATCTTTGACTCTCATTTGCAGTTGCTACAAAAACCATCCTATTCAAAGACCTATCCTATTTTATTTGATTCTATGAGAGAATATTTTCTTACTTTGGATAAGGTGCTAGCCTGATCCTCCTGGCTTAGGACGGGCATTGATTGGAGTGATACCATCAATCTTTCTCTTTAATTTGAAAATATATTAATTTTTTTTTCTTCTTCTTGTTGCTCTGGCTTCACTTCCACCATTTGGCCTTTTGTACAATGTTCCATTTACATAATGTGTTGTTTTTCTTAACTTACCTTAAATCAATTATTCGGCAACCATAATACATTATTTTCATCCTGTTTTATCTTTTATTTTATATCGTAGACTGAATGCCTTATTCTTCTCTTGGAAATATTTATTTATCTTTGATCTCTGTCACTGATTGCAAAAATTTCAATTTCTGAAGATTCTATTTTGTAGTTCCTCTTTTTTAGTTAATAAACATTAAGACCTACATAATACAATCGGAGCTTGATACATTTTTTCTAGGTTTCGTATTTTTTCTTGCAATTCAAGAAATTTTTAATTGCTACAAACTGAATCAGAAACTTTAATTTTTTTGTTATATTTTTATCTTCATGGTATGTAATGTCACATGAAACTCTCGGAAGTGGACTAATTATTCCAGTGTCTTAACCTCTTTTTAAAAATGTATAATCATAAATATAAAGTTATTAATAATAATTGATCTTTAACTATAAAAAATATTAATAATTTAATTTTTTTCTACTTTGAATACTATTCCTCAATTGGCCAATATGTTTGAACTTGAACAAGGCTTGTCAAATGATAAATCTACTTTTTTAGGTATGTGGCAGTGAATTGTCTATTGAAGTTGAAATCATACTTTATTTGATGTTACTGCTTATTAATTATTATTAATAACTATTGATTTGCAAGGTTAGACCCATGTGGCCTTACACCTAACTGAAGACATATTTAATGATTTATATGATAGAAAGATATTTTTATACAGCATATAAGTTGATCCAAAAAATAAGGCAACACCACTTCCCCAGCTCTATTTTATACGAAGAAAAACTATGGTATCCATAAATGTACGATAGCTTAAGGAATATTTACCGCATAAGATTAAGACGCTAGAATTGTTTCTTTCAGCTGCCATGTCAAAATCTCGCCTCTGCTTAACTATTACACAAGGTTCTTTTATGGTACCACTCTGGCTTTACAAATAGCAATGTGTTATGAAACAGATACACAATGGTATAAAAATTTATCATAGAAATAATGGTAACTTAGCGTGCTAATATCAAATCACAACACTGCTGAAAAAACTTCCATTACCTCCTAACCCTAAGTCGAATCATAACAATTATGTGAATAAAAAAAAACCATGATGTGCTTAATGATCTTCATTTATAAAAAGAAAACATTAAAATATATATTAAATTTTTGTAAAATAAAAATACATGTGAAGAAATCAATGTAATTTGCAAAGAATAAATTTGCAAATTACATTGATTTACTTACATTGATTACTCAAATTTATTTTAAAGATAATTAAATGGATTTTTAATCCAACTATTTTATTTTGAAAACATGTGATAACTGACTCACCCTTTTGGCCACAATTGTATTTCATGATGAAATTTTTTATATATATTATATCTATGTTAATTAGACTTGCCCAAAATTAGTTTTAGTAAGAAATAATTGTGGTGAGTTGCAAGAGTTTGTGTACAACAAGTGTTAGGCAGGTAGTTACACTTATTTATCCCTCAGCATTAATGGGTTTAATTTTGTTTGGCATATAAGTGGTTTTTGAGATATTCTTTTAGGCTTCAAAGGTCGATTTATACGCCGGCATTTTATTTAATTATTCCAATGAGAGTAATGTATAGAACTTTTTTTAAAATCAAGTGATCCACCAATGGTTTAATCTTCATATTCCACAAAGTTAAGGACTGAGCTTTATTGATTTGTGATGACATCAAGAGCCTTTTTAACTTCAAATTCTCTGTAATTAATAACAACTAATTGCTCAGTAGACAGTAATTTGATAAATTTCTAGTAGAATATGTTAAATAATCTTATATACCCTTCAACAGAATAATTTTTCATGGAGTGTGAATATATTCTAAAACAAATATTTCATGATTTCTTGTAATCCAAGTTTATATTTTAGTTTCTACAAATAGAACTTGAAACCATTTTTGTACATTACCACCATAAAGATTAGAAACATCATAACTGTCCTGAATTTATGTCTAATATTCTCAGCTTGATAAATTCCCTTAATAAGAACCTTTGTGGTGCCGGTGCCAGTGTGGAAAATGCCGCATACTTGGATGAAACCACACCCGTGCATACAAAGTGCCCAAAATGGCTTGTTAGTGTTCTGGTTGAGTACCTTAGAAGGTGAAAGCAGCCTCATGGATAGAGGAAGATCCAGGATTCGATTCCCAGCCCTGTCAAACATCTTTCAAGTATATTTTCCCTTAGGAATTTTCCTGGGTGCAGGCCTTTAGGTGCAAAGTTACCTTAACCCTTTTCCTAAATATGAAGATCTCTTGCTTGCTCTTGATTCCAAGCATTTGAATAAATAACCCAGTATGTAATACAACTTACTTTCCCTTTAAATGTTGGGTAAACCTAACAGATTTTCTTTGCCATCCAAGTAGTCATTCAAATCAATCCCTCCCACCCTCTAATCAGGGTGTGCTTCCATAATTCTAGAAGAATGTGCTAATTTGAACGCATTTTTCTAATATTCATAGAAGTAATTTGATGAATGCATGAAACAAATGTTAATTTGGATACAAGAGTGTGAAAAGGCATCGTCTAAACAAGAAGATATGTAAGAGGAATATATGTTACACTGATACCCTAAGCTATGTTTAATTACTTTTAAAATAAATCATAGAAGTAAAAGAACCATAGCCCTAAATATTTCAAGGGTGTTGAACTGGTAACTATACTATTGGTAACTGAATGCTGCTGCATTCAGTTACCGATTGTATAGGGCAAAAGAAACTAATTTTACTATTAAATGTGGTGATTTCAGAAATCCCTTATTTGAGATTATCATTAAGTTAAAAAGAGCATAGTGGATCTACATAACTTTCATAAAATTTTCTAACCTAAAATGAACGGAATATTTTTAATAGCTTAAAGAAACGAAAACACAGTAGTGAACCAAACCGAACTGAATAATGTTGACTTCCTGACGGAATACTTTTGTTCATGGCTCCTGACTCGAAGTCTTATCCATGGTTTTCCTTGAAGCACTTTAAGTTCACTTTTTTTTTAAGATCACTAGGTAATTGAGAGCATCTGACTCGGTTTCAGGTTGGGTTTATTCATTTAGTGCAACCTCGATGCAAAAAAGAATTCTGATTCAATGGATGAAATGAAATTTATAAACAAATCATTATTACAACACTGTCATCAATATCATTTTCACAAATTATAGAATCATACGTAGGAACAGGTTTAATTATATTTGCGTGACCATTGAGTTTTTCAAACACATTGAGAAATTAATATAAAATATATATTCTTGAATCTACTCCATGCATGTAACCAGAGTCAAGCAGAATGCTAAAACTATGTAAATATAAAGTGGAATGCTTAGAAAATTGTCTTACAATTGTTTATTGCTTATTTCCTTAAAAAAATTGGACAATTATGAGAGAAATCAACTAAATCAATATTCACCACAAATCTATGAAATTCTGAATACTATTACCAAATAAGCCGGTGTTAACAGATGTAATTTACCTGAAAAGAAAGAAGGAGAAGAGTAGGTGGAAAATAAACTGCTTTTGCAGGTGTTTTTGAAATTGAGGAGACTATAAAGATCTAATTTTATTATACTATTATGATGTAAGTAATCATCTATATTTATATATAATTTAATAGTAATATAAATAACATGGATAAATAAAGTGTGATTTTTGTGCAATACAAATATTAATTAAACTAATGGAATTTTAAAAGTAATAGTTCAAGTAATAATATTAGCCTTGAGACTTGATGATAGTTGCTATAACAGCCATGTCAATAGTAGTCTCAGAGTGTTGATGAAGACGTATTCTTCTTGTTTATTAATATGTTTAAAACTGTATGTTTGAAGGAAGGAGTTGAAAGGCTTTTGAGAATAAAATATTTTGAACAAATTTAGGCATTATTATTCATTAGCTCATTAGCTTACCTGATCAATGAGTACCAAAGGTATGAGTGCTGTTAAGGTCATTGAAGTACAAAGAGAGATAAGTGGGACAACATTGTTAAGTATTTTGTGTACAAGGTTTAGTGTATGAAGCTTTCGTCTAAAACCAAGCCATGGCCAATTCAGTTCTTTCAGAAGAGGGTTACTGTGGTCATTTTTGACATTTAAATAGATTAGATAGAATGATCCCAAGGAAAAACAGACTTAAAAAAGTCTGGAAATCACTCTGGCTACCAAGCCAAAACAGCAAGTTCTAGCCACGTAGCCTAGTTGGTTACAGCCGCATCCCGGATAGAGCTTTCCTTGAAATAGTGCTTAGAGATACAGTTTAGCTTGGCAATAGCAGGTAAAGTGAGTTTGTTTAAAAGCACATCACAATGATCAAAGGTAACTGGACCAGGCCTTTTTTAAGGGTCTTTTTCGGCTACATCAGAAGTGTAATTTTATGTCTTTTAAGGTCATGAAGTGAGATTGTTTAGAAGCACATCACAATTATCAATGATAAGGAGGATCTAGGCTTGTATAAGGATATTCTTTAGCTGCTTCTCAAGCTGTAATTTTATGTCTTTTAACACTAGGAGGACGGCAGTTTCGGACTACCTGGAAGGATGGGAGGTGGTCATTTGACCACCTACTTTTAAAATTCGTAATTAAATATTTTATGATTTTCAAAGACCTGAATTTTGCATAACTTCTAAATTTGACCATTACACAAATGCTGATAAAGTGTTTTACCTCGTATTTTATTTAAATTTTAATTAATTAAACAAAATGTTGACCGATGTCCTAAATCTGCAGAATTTCATACTCTAGAATATTTTATCTATTCATACTGGACCAATGAAACTCATATTTTCGGAATAAGTGGAAAAAAGTCCGAATTGTTGATAAAATTCAGTCACGTCACGCCAAGATTGTTATGCCATCTGACGGAAACCATATAAAACCACTCGTTCGTGCCTCGGAAAAAACCAACATCAAATACGATGGCGGAAGAATTTTTCGAATTTCGTCGTGAAAATTTCCAATCTATGGTTTTCGTCAATGCCAAATCGTTCTATAACATTTAAGAATTCATAAAAAAACTTTAGCAGGGTTGCCAACATATTAGTTTAATCATTATAAAATGTTCTTCCAATTTTTTTCTCAGGTAAATCTCAAACTGATATCTCAGGTTTACTTTCAATCACCTTTCTTGAACAATTAGAATTAATGTCAAGGGTACTAACTTCATAAATCAGGGCTACCAATCGTAAGAACGGATCTCTAAACAGAGAGTTATGGGTTCGCAGAATAAATAACTAAAGGAATATTTTGCGCACAGATTTGTTTCATGTGATTTGCCGAAACTCTTGGGGATCCCGCATAAGTTTATAACCTATAAAGAAGCAGGGTTACTAACATTTTCGGCTGTAAAGTGAAGGCAGCGATCAGACCTTCATGGAAAACCTAGCAATTAATCATGCATTTATCGAGAATGGCCTTTTCTTACTTATATCTCATTCTGTGCTTATCCACTCTGGTGCTAGTTTTATTACGTTGATTTTTATTTTAGACTTACCTTAATACTTAGATTATTCTTAAAATATTATTTCCTTCCATCATCCACTAGTTCACAATAAATCCAAGTCATTATAGTAACACTTCATCATCTTTTCCAATGTAAGGTTTGAAATTTTAAATACGCGGTTTGGGGAAAAAAAAACATTAAGACCCTCAACGAGTCTACAAATATAATACGGATGAATTCGACAATGGATACGATTGAGATTGTATTGAATACCCAGTCAAACTCTCCGATATTCCCACACATTTTTTGCATGTTTGTAGTCTTTCTTAGAAACATGCTCGTCCGCTAATCTGTGTTCGCATATTTCCAATATCGTAACAAAGAGCAACTCAATAAATATATTAGAATAATTTAGTTAAAAAAGTTAACATTTATTTGTTTAACCGGCCTTCCTAGGTAAAGTAGACTTTTGCTAAATATAGTATAAGTATGATACTGAATTATATCTCAACTTATGGTAATGTTACAGTATACTTAGGGATATTTTTATTCTTCAGTTAAAAAAAGTTCACATTTTTCTGGAGATGCAGCATTAATGGCAATGTTTAATAACGAAAGTACCAATTTTCCTCGAGAGATGGCATTAGTGGCGAAGTTTATAAACAAAAGTTCCAATTTCCCTCAAGAGATGGCATAAGTATCACAGTATATAAACAAAAGTTCCTATTTACCTCAAGAGATGGCATTAGTATCACAGTATATAAACAAAAGTTCCTATTTACCTCAAGAAATAATATTAGTGTCGAAGTATTTAAACAAATGTTCCTATTTCCCTCAAGAGATGGCATTAGTATCACAGTATATAAACAAAAGTTCCTATTTACCTCAAGAGATGGCACTAGTGGCGAAGTTAATAAACAAAAGTTCATATTTCCCTCAATAGATAACATTAGTGTCGAAGTATTTAAACAAATGTTCCTATTTCCCTCAAGAGATGGCATTAGTGTCGAAGTTTATTGTATAGTACAAGTTTAAGTAGTACGAAGTTTATTGTACATACATTTAGGCCCGGTATTATAATGTATAGTTAAATCCGATAAATAGTTAACATGAAGGTTAAGCTTAACTATCGGTTAGCGAGATGGCCGGTATTTTAAAACTTTTTCGACTCATGGTTAGTTATTTATCACTTAAAATAAGAGTTGCTTTGCCCGAGAATAATTTTCATACCCATTGCTGCGAGTTTTGTTTGAACATAAACGAATCGTAATGCGAATATCCGACTATTCCGCTTTCTTTTTCTATTCATTCGGGAACCTATTTAATAAGTTATCTCCTATTACTCTTATTTACCTTAACTTAATCTAAGGAATAAAGAATGGATGCTAAAAGAAGTAAAAACTTCACAGAGGAAGAGCAGATCTTGCTTCTAAATTTAGTCGAAGAGAATAGAAATGTAGTAGATAATAAAATAAGTAGCTCAACTACATGGAAGCAGAAGGTAAGTTACGTGTTTTCGTCATGTCTGCTATCTAATACGAAATTCTACATGAGAGAACTAAATAAATGCAGGAGGCAGCATGGATGATAATTCGTGATAAATTCGACGCACAGACGGGAAGCACAAGGCCGTGGAGAAAGCTAAAATCGAAGTACGACGCTATTAAGAAAGATACGAAAACATACCTCCTCCGGTGTACGAAAAGTGTAGGAGTTTTATTGGTTTAAACGGAAAGGGCTTGGAAAATGTAGTGGATAGCGATTCACAAATTATGTGTAGGGATCTACCTTGTACTATTGAAGTGATGTTTTTTAACAGAATTAATTCTATTTTCACTATATTGTGTACTATACAACGATTTTCCTTCAAGTTCAAGAGATGAGCTATCACATAATTCTCAAGCCATGATGGTAAATACTTATCTTGTTTTTTTGGTAAAGTTTTGGAAGAGGACCGTCAGCGTTTTATTATTTTTTTTGTACTAAAATTGACCCTTTATCGATGAAACTTCACTGGCACATGTGTTCAATATTGCGCTTTATTTACATATATCTAACATACGGCTACGTGCCATATTTACCGCGATAAGTAACTTTCAGTGACGGAGGTGCAGAAATGGCCTCCAGAGACCATTCTTAAACCGTTAGTTATGGCGTTCTGACGCTAGATGTCGCAGCACACGCCCAGTTTCACATCTCCGAAACAGCGAATACGTAACGCATTTCAAATCGCATAAACATCGTACGAACGTCAAACTCACACATTTCTCGATGATTCCGGATGTATTTTACGACGAACGAATTTAAATGGAAAAAATTGTTTTTTTTTTGGCCCTATTCGCTTTGTGTTATAAAAAAGATAGTCACCCTCTCGTTCGGTTTGCAAGCTATAGTTTGTTTGCAAGCTCATTAGGTTTCCAAGGTATTTTAAGAAAAATTATGACTTTGTTTTAATGAAGATCATATAATAAAGGGAGCCTGGAACACCCAACTCAACCCATCCGCGATGAAACACATTTTCATCATAATTCTGAATTGATAAATAAGTAAATTAAGTGATGTTAATAAGAATTAATAAGTACCTTGAAAGGCCTTGGAAACCCAATGAGCTTGCAAACCAACTATAGCTTGCAAACCGAACGAGAGGGTGACTATCTTTTTTATAACACAAAGCGAATTTTGCCGAAAAAGGAATTTTTACCCTAGGAGTTCATTAGAGTTGAAATAAGTCACAATCGCCCTAGCGGAGACCCGAGGAAACATCAAAGATGGCGTCCTAGCAGACGAAAAACGACCAAAAACGGTCATATTTGGATGTAAATATCTCCTAAACCATTCGTACTAGAAATTGTTTCTAAACATATAATTATACCGCTATTCTTTATCTTTAATGTGCGTTAAATTTTTTATCATGATATCAACGTATAAGGGAGATATAGATTTTCTCCCTGACGGTCCTCTTCCAAAACTTTACCGTTTTTTTTATTGTAACACTGACTTAGCTTCTAATAATGGGAAATTTCGAATTAATAAAAATACATATTATTAATTTCATGTAATTATTTCCTTATTTATTCATAAATGCTATCATGATCATTGAAATATTTAGTACTGAAGTGTAAAGCCTTCTTGTGCTTTAAAGTAGACCTCTATCAAAACATTTCCTTTCTTTGAAGTTTCACAAAATTGATAATACTTTCTTGACAGGTATCAGATGACTCAAACTCGGATTGTGCTTCGTATGGTAAAACATTACTTATTACTGTCCATAATCAAATGAAAGAGAAATTTTATTAAAACGAAAATATTGCCAGTTAAGGTCCTAAAGACAACTCGTTGATGTTGTCACTGATGATTTCTTCTCAATGCATGTGGAATTGGTATGCCTTGCTTATGTTTACAAGGTTGGATTATGTTGATGTCCAGTTTGGTATGAAAGATATTTATATTCTGTAGATAAATTTGTAAGAAATAGGTCAATGCAATAGTCATGTCAGTCCTTATATTCTCAGAAGCATATCAAGCAAAATGTCATTACTGTAACAATATGTGCCAAGCATCATTTCATGGTTGTTACATCTTTTTCCACTTTACTTCTTGGTTAGTTCTGAAAGTTTTGACCAAGAAATATAGATACCTAATGCATTATAATCTTTAATACTTGGAGTAATGAATTTTTATAGATTACAATTGTAATTCTGACATTATCCCCATAAAATTTTCTGTAAAGGATTTTATTCATGAGTGCTTGCATTTCCAGACTGGAACTTATACTCTCCATCGTTTCCAGTAATAATGGAAACATCTCACCCAGAGAATGAAAACAATGGTACAGTAACTTCAACAGTCTTTAAAGTTATCATTCATGCAACTTAATTAAAGATAATTCTAGGAATGTCCTTTGATTGTATCTTGGTTAAGCATACCTGTAGCTTTCAGAATTTGTCACCTCTCTGACAAACTTGAGCTTTATGGAAACAGTAATGCTTACATTATCTGCTAATAAACTAACATTTTATAAGGAATTCAGAGCATTTATGCTCTGATATTGAACCCCTTATTTGAATTTTCATTTCTCCAAATGATACCATTCATACCATATTTAATTTATCCATTCAACCTCATTGGCTTTACATTTTCTTCAAAAAGTTTGTTATGATCAGTTATTACTTTTATTTTATAAATTTAGTTTTTAATAAAATGTTTACAACTATATTTTACACATTTCTTGCTCAGTTTCTATAAATTTAAAAGTTCTCTTTCTTCTGATAGTGAATTAATTTTCATTTTGTTTTTGTATTAATGTAAATTTTGAATGGTTCCCCAAACATCATTCAATCTCACTTATCTGAACAATACTCTCTTTGTATGAATCCTGATTGGTGTTTTGCATAATAATATTGATAAACATATTCTTTTGATCTTTTTGCTATTTCTTGTTACAATTGGTATTTGTTTCAATGATCTTTTGGAATCATTTATAATATTATTGAAAACTTTCTAATAATGAAGGATTTCGTCTTGGGTTTTCAACCGAGTGGTGCAGTGGAACGGGTAGTTTTACTTTCTAATAATATTTATTTATTTCTTTGATTTTCTTAGTCAGTTGAGTGCCTCAAGATACTTCATTTTAACGCCTGTTTTTTACAACTACAAACAAATATAAACTTTTACATTTCATAGTACATGATATTCATAATCTACTACCTTATACATTAACAGAACAATTATTATTTAAGTAATCATTTACATCTTATTACATATTTATAACAACATTCAAAAAACTCTCTTACAGGATAATAAAATTTACTTATCAATAACTTTGTAAATGTTTTTAGGAATCTTAAATGATCCGTAGACAGTTTTTCTCTAATATCAATTCTTAATTTGTTGTATATCCTTTCTACCCATATTCTATAGACTATTTTTAAATAATTTCAATTTATGTTTCGGATATTGCAACATATTTTTTCCCCTTGTTTCATACCTATGGTCTGACTGATCAGTTTTCAACTTATCCATTTTAACACTGACATAGAACATGAGTTCATACAAGTAAGTGCTTGGTAAAGTTAGTATGCCATTGCTTTTGAAAGCTTGTTTGCAAGACTCTCTATACTATTTGGTATTTTGAATTTGGAGGTGGGGTAGGTTGCTGATGCTCCACCCACTGGTACTGAAAAAAATTTTTTATTACATAGTACTATAATGTATCCCTATATGAGATGTTTCATCTTCCAGCATGCAGCTAATTTCTTTATCCAGCTCTTCATAAATTCATTCTTACTTTGATTTTCTTTTCTGTGATTTCATTGAGATGTTATTATTAATTCTTAATTTTTTAGGTAACTTTTTCTTTTCCCATGTTTATACTACTTATGCCAGATGAGTCACACATCTTTTTCTTTTTTTCCCACATTCCTGTAGATTCGTGTACTAACCAAAACCTTCTCTTCCTTTCTGTGATTCTCACTTTGTCGTGTCCCATTTCTGGTAGATAAATCATTCTCAATTGTCAGTGATTTCAGATTCTCATATAGTAACTAGCAAACCTTGCAAAGTATTCTTCTTCTCTATATCTTTGACTCTCATTTGCAGTTGCTACAAAAACCATCCTATTCAAAGACCTATCCTATTTTATTTGATTCTATGAGAGAATATTTTCTTACTTTGGATAAGGTGCTAGCCTGATCCTCCTGGCTTAGGACGGGCATTGATTGGAGTGATACCATCAATCTTTCTCTTTAATTTGAAAATATATTAATTTTTTTTTCTTCTTCTTGTTGCTCTGGCTTCACTTCCACCATTTGGCCTTTTGTACAATGTTCCATTTACATAATGTGTTGTTTTTCTTAACTTACCTTAAATCAATTATTCGGCAACCATAATACATTATTTTCATCCTGTTTTATCTTTTATTTTATATCGTAGACTGAATGCCTTATTCTTCTCTTGGAAATATTTATTTATCTTTGATCTCTGTCACTGATTGCAAAAATTTCAATTTCTGAAGATTCTATTTTGTAGTTCCTCTTTTTTAGTTAATAAACATTAAGACCTACATAATACAATCGGAGCTTGATACATTTTTTCTAGGTTTCGTATTTTTTCTTGCAATTCAAGAAATTTTTAATTGCTACAAACTGAATCAGAAACTTTAATTTTTTTGTTATATTTTTATCTTCATGGTATGTAATGTCACATGAAACTCTCGGAAGTGGACTAATTATTCCAGTGTCTTAACCTCTTTTTAAAAATGTATAATCATAAATATAAAGTTATTAATAATAATTGATCTTTAACTATAAAAAATATTAATAATTTAATTTTTTTCTACTTTGAATACTATTCCTCAATTGGCCAATATGTTTGAACTTGAACAAGGCTTGTCAAATGATAAATCTACTTTTTTAGGTATGTGGCAGTGAATTGTCTATTGAAGTTGAAATCATACTTTATTTGATGTTACTGCTTATTAATTATTATTAATAACTATTGATTTGCAAGGTTAGACCCATGTGGCCTTACACCTAACTGAAGACATATTTAATGATTTATATGATAGAAAGATATTTTTATACAGCATATAAGTTGATCCAAAAAATAAGGCAACACCACTTCCCCAGCTCTATTTTATACGAAGAAAAACTATGGTATCCATAAATGTACGATAGCTTAAGGAATATTTACCGCATAAGATTAAGACGCTAGAATTGTTTCTTTCAGCTGCCATGTCAAAATCTCGCCTCTGCTTAACTATTACACAAGGTTCTTTTATGGTACCACTCTGGCTTTACAAATAGCAATGTGTTATGAAACAGATACACAATGGTATAAAAATTTATCATAGAAATAATGGTAACTTAGCGTGCTAATATCAAATCACAACACTGCTGAAAAAACTTCCATTACCTCCTAACCCTAAGTCGAATCATAACAATTATGTGAATAAAAAAAAACCATGATGTGCTTAATGATCTTCATTTATAAAAAGAAAACATTAAAATATATATTAAATTTTTGTAAAATAAAAATACATGTGAAGAAATCAATGTAATTTGCAAAGAATAAATTTGCAAATTACATTGATTTACTTACATTGATTACTCAAATTTATTTTAAAGATAATTAAATGGATTTTTAATCCAACTATTTTATTTTGAAAACATGTGATAACTGACTCACCCTTTTGGCCACAATTGTATTTCATGATGAAATTTTTTATATATATTATATCTATGTTAATTAGACTTGCCCAAAATTAGTTTTAGTAAGAAATAATTGTGGTGAGTTGCAAGAGTTTGTGTACAACAAGTGTTAGGCAGGTAGTTACACTTATTTATCCCTCAGCATTAATGGGTTTAATTTTGTTTGGCATATAAGTGGTTTTTGAGATATTCTTTTAGGCTTCAAAGGTCGATTTATACGCCGGCATTTTATTTAATTATTCCAATGAGAGTAATGTATAGAACTTTTTTTAAAATCAAGTGATCCACCAATGGTTTAATCTTCATATTCCACAAAGTTAAGGACTGAGCTTTATTGATTTGTGATGACATCAAGAGCCTTTTTAACTTCAAATTCTCTGTAATTAATAACAACTAATTGCTCAGTAGACAGTAATTTGATAAATTTCTAGTAGAATATGTTAAAATAATCTTATATACCCTTCAATAGAATAATTTTTCATGGAGTGTGAATATATTCTAAAACAAATATTTCATGATTTCTTGTAATCCAAGTTTATATTTTAGTTTCTACAAATAGAACTTGAAACCATTTTTGTACATTACCACCATAAAGATTAGAAACATCATAACTGTCCTGAATTTATGTCTAATATTCTCAGCTTGATAAATTCCCTTAATAAGAACCTTTGTGGTGCCGGTGCCAGTGTGGAAAATGCCGCATACTTGGATGAAACCACACCCGTGCATACAAAGTGCCCAAAATGGCTTGTTAGTGTTCTGGTTGAGTACCTTAGAAGGTGAAAGCAGCCTCATGGATAGAGGAAGATCCAGGATTCGATTCCCAGCCCTGTCAAACATCTTTCAAGTATATTTTCCCTTAGGAATTTTCCTGGGTGCAGGCCTTTAGGTGCAAAGTTACCTTAACCCTTTTCCTAAATATGAAGATCTCTTGCTTGCTCTTGATTCCAAGCATTTGAATAAATAACCCAGTATGTAATACAACTTACTTTCCCTTTAAATGTTGGGTAAACCTAACAGATTTTCTTTGCCATCCAAGTAGTCATTCAAATCAATCCCTCCCACCCTCTAATCAGGGTGTGCTTCCATAATTCTAGAAGAATGTGCTAATTTGAACGCATTTTTCTAATATTCATAGAAGTAATTTGATGAATGCATGAAACAAATGTTAATTTGGATACAAGAGTGTGAAAAGGCATCGTCTAAACAAGAAGATATGTAAGAGGAATATATGTTACACTGATACCCTAAGCTATGTTTAATTACTTTTAAAATAAATCATAGAAGTAAAAGAACCATAGCCCTAAATATTTCAAGGGTGTTGAACTGGTAACTATACTATTGGTAACTGAATGCTGCTGCATTCAGTTACCGATTGTATAGGGCAAAAGAAACTAATTTTACTATTAAATGTGGTGATTTCAGAAATCCCTTATTTGAGATTATCATTAAGTTAAAAAGAGCATAGTGGATCTACATAACTTTCATAAAATTTTCTAACCTAAAATGAACGGAATATTTTTAATAGCTTAAAGAAACGAAAACACAGTAGTGAACCAAACCGAACTGAATAATGTTGACTTCCTGACGGAATACTTTTGTTCATGGCTCCTGACTCGAAGTCTTATCCATGGTTTTCCTTGAAGCACTTTAAGTTCACTTTTTTTTTAAGATCACTAGGTAATTGAGAGCATCTGACTCGGTTTCAGGTTGGGTTTATTCATTTAGTGCAACCTCGATGCAAAAAAGAATTCTGATTCAATGGATGAAATGAAATTTATAAACAAATCATTATTACAACACTATCATCAATATCATTTTCACAAATTATAGAATCATACGTAGGAACAGGTTTAATTATATTTGCGTGACCATTGAGTTTTTCAAACACATTGAGAAATTAATATAAAATATATATTCTTGAATCTACTCCATGCATGTAACCAGAGTCAAGCAGAATGCTAAAACTATGTAAATATAAAGTGGAATGCTTAGAAAATTGTCTTACAATTGTTTATTGCTTATTTCCTTAAAAAAATTGGACAATTATGAGAGAAATCAACTAAATCAATATTCACCACAAATCTATGAAATTCTGAATACTATTACCAAATAAGCCGGTGTTAACAGATGTAATTTACCTGAAAAGAAAGAAGGAGAAGAGTAGGTGGAAAATAAACTGCTTTTGCAGGTGTTTTTGAAATTGAGGAGACTATAAAGATCTAATTTTATTATACTATTATGATGTAAGTAATCATCTATATTTATATATAATTTAATAGTAATATAAATAACATGGATAAATAAAGTGTGATTTTTGTGCAATACAAATATTAATTAAACTAATGGAATTTTAAAAGTAATAGTTCAAGTAATAATATTAGCCTTGAGACTTGATGATAGTTGCTATAACAGCCATGTCAATAGTAGTCTCAGAGTGTTGATGAAGACGTATTCTTCTTGTTTATTAATATGTTTAAAACTGTATGTTTGAAGGAAGGAGTTGAAAGGCTTTTGAGAATAAAATATTTTGAACAAATTTAGGCATTATTATTCATTAGCTCATTAGCTTACCTGATCAATGAGTACCAAAGGTATGAGTGCTGTTAAGGTCATTGAAGTACAAAGAGAGATAAGTGGGACAACATTGTTAAGTATTTTGTGTACAAGGTTTAGTGTATGAAGCTTTCGTCTAAAACCAAGCCATGGCCAATTCAGTTCTTTCAGAAGAGGGTTACTGTGGTCATTTTTGACATTTAAATAGATTAGATAGAATGATCCCAAGGAAAAACAGACTTAAAAAAGTCTGGAAATCACTCTGGCTACCAAGCCAAAACAGCAAGTTCTAGCCATGTAGCCTAGTTGGTTACAGCCGCATCCCGGATAGAGCTTTCCTTGAAATAGTGCTTAGAGATACAGTTTAGCTTGGCAATAGCAGGTAAAGTGAGTTTGTTTAAAAGCACATCACAATGATCAAAGGTAACTGGACCAGGCCTTTTTTAAGGGTCTTTTTCGGCTACATCAGAAGTGTAATTTTATGTCTTTTAAGGTCATGAAGTGAGATTGTTTAGAAGCACATCACAATTATCAATGATAAGGAGGATCTAGGCTTGTATAAGGATATTCTTTAGCTGCTTCTCAAGCTGTAATTTTATGTCTTTTAACACTAGGAGGACGGCAGTTTCGGACTACCTGGAAGGATGGGAGGTGGTCATTTGACCACCTACTTTTAAAATTCGTAATTAAATATTTTATGATTTTCAAAGACCTGAATTTTGCATAACTTCTAAATTTGACCATTACACAAATGCTGATAAAGTGTTTTACCTCGTATTTTATTTAAATTTTAATTAATTAAACAAAATGTTGACCGATGTCCTAAATCTGCAGAATTTCATACTCTAGAATATTTTATCTATTCATACTGGACCAATGAAACTCATATTTTAGGAATAAGTGGAAAAAAGTCCGAATTGTTGATAAAATTCAGTCACGTCACGCCAAGATTGTTATGCCATCTGACGGAAACCATATAAAACCACTCGTTCGTGCCTCGGAAAAAACCTACATCAAATACGATGGCGGAAGAATTTTTCGAATTTCGTCGTGAAAATTTCCAATCTATGGTTTTCGTCAATGCCAAATCGTTCTATAACATTTAGGAGTTCATAAAAAAACTTTAGCTGGGTTGCCAACATATTAGTTTAATCATTATAAAATGTTCTTCCAATTTTTTTCTCAGGTAAATCTCAAACTGATATCTCAGGTTTACTTTCAATCACCTTTCTTGAACAATTAGAATTAATGTCAAGGGTACTAACTTCATAAATCAGGGCTACCAATCGTAAGAACGGATCTCTAAACAGAGAGTTATGCGTTCGCAGAATAAATAACTAAAGGAATATTTTGCGCACAGATTTGTTTCATGTGATTTGCCGAAACTCTTGGGGATCCCGAATAAGTTTATAACCTATAAAGAAGCAGGGTTACTAACATTTTCGGCTGTAAAGTGAAGGCAGCGATCAGACCTTCATGGAAAACCTAGCAATTAATCATGCATTTATCGAGAATGGCCTTTTCTTACTTATATCTCATTCTGTGCTTATCAACTCTTGTGCTAGTTTTAATACGTTGATTTTTATTTTAGACTTACCTTAATACTTAGATTATTCTTAAAATATTATTTCCTTCCATCATCCACTAGTTCACAATAAATCCAAGTCATTATAATAACACTTCATCTTCCTTTCCAATGTAAGGTTTGAAATTTTAAATACGCGGTTTGGGGAAAAAAAAACATTAAGACCCTCAACGAGTCTACAAATATAATACGGATGAATTCGACAATGGATACGATTGAGATTGTATTGAATACCCAGTCGAACTCTCCGATATTCCCACACATTTTTTGCATGTTTGTAGTCTTTCTTAGAATCATGCTCGTCCGCTAATCTGTATTAAATCAAATCTGTGTTCGCATATTTCCAATATCGTAACAAAGAGCAACTCAATAAATATATTTGAATAATTTAGTTAAAAAAGTTAACATTTATTTGTTTAACCGGCCTTCCTAGGTAAAGTAGACTTTTGCTAAATATAGTATATGTAAGATACTGAATTATATCTCAACTTATGGTAATGTTACAGTTTACTTAGGGATATTTTTATTTTTCAGTTAAAAAAAGTTCACATTTTTCTGGAGATGCAGCATTAATGTCAATGTTTAATAACAAAAGTATCAATTTTCCTCGAGAGATGGCAATAGGGGCGAAGTTTATAATCAAAAGTTCCAATTTCCCTCAAGAGATGGCAATAGTATCACAGTATATAAACAAAAGTTTATATTTACCTAAAGAGATGGCACTAGTGGCGAAGT
This sequence comes from Sympetrum striolatum, assembly GCA_947579665.1. Taxonomy (NCBI): domain Eukaryota; kingdom Metazoa; phylum Arthropoda; class Insecta; order Odonata; family Libellulidae; genus Sympetrum; species Sympetrum striolatum. Next base: position 102,862,160 of record OX388341.1, on the reverse strand, counting down.
TAATAAACAAAAGTTCAAATTTCCCTCAATAGATAACATTAGTGTCGAAGTATTTAAACAAATGTTCCTATTTCCCTCAAGAGATGGCATTAGTGTCGAAGTTTATTGTATAGTACAAGTAAAGTAGTACGAAGTTTATTGTACATACATTTAGGCCCGGTATTATAATGTATAGTTAAATCCGATAAATAGTTAACATGAAGGTTAAGCTTAACTATCGGTTAGCGAGATGGCCGGTATTATAAAACTTTTTCGACTCATGGTTAGTTATTTATCACTTTAACTAAGAGTTGCGTTGCCCGAGAATAATTTTCATATCCGTTGCTGCGAGTTTTGTTTGAACATAAACGAATCATAATGCGAATATCCGACTATTCCGCTTTCTTTTTCTATTCATTCGGGAACCTATTTAGTAAGTTATCTCCTATTACTCTTATTTACCTTAACTTAATCTAAGGAATAAAGAATGGATGCTAAAAGAAGTAAAAACTTCACAGAGGAAGAGCAGATCTTGCTTCTAAATTTAGTTGACGAGAATAGAAATGTAGTAGATAATTAAATAAGTAGCTCAACTACATGGAAGCAGAAGGTAAGTTACGTGTTTTCGTCATATCCGCTATCTAATACGAAATTCTACATGAGAGAACTAAATAAATGCAGGAGGCAGCATGGATGATAATTCGTGATAAATTCGACGCACAGACGGGAAGCACAAGGCCGTGGAGAAAGCTAAAATCGAAGTGCGACGCTATTAAGAAAGATACGAAAACATACCTCCTCCGGTGTACGAAAAGTGTAGGAGTTTAATTGGTTTAAACGTAAAGGGCTCGGAAAATGTAGTGGATAGCGATTCACAAATTATGTGTAGGGATCTACCTTGTACTATTGAAGTGATGTTTTTTTAACAGAATTAATTCTATTTTCACTATATTGTGTACTATACAACGATTATCCTGCAGGTTCAAGAGATGAGCTATCACATAATTCTCAAGCAATGATGGTAAATACTTATCTTGTTATTTTTATTGTAACACGGACTTTGCTTCTAATAATGGGAAATTTCGAATTAACAAAAATATATATTATTAATTTCATATAATTATTTCCTTATTTATTCATAAATGCTATCATGATCATTGAAATATTTAGAACTAGAGTTTAAAGCCTTCTTGTGCTTTAAAGTAGACCTCTATTAAAACATTTCCTTTCTTTGAAGTTTCACAAAATTGATAATGCTTTCTTGACAGGTATCAGATGACTCAAACTCGGATTGTGCTTCGTATGGTAAAACATTACTTATTACTGTCCATAATCAAATGAAAGAGAAATTTTATTGAAACGAAAATATTGCCAGTTAAGGTCCTAAAGACAACTCGTTGATGTTGTCACTGATGATTTCTTCTCAATGCATGTGGAATTGGTATGCCTTGCTTATGTTTACAAGGTTGGATTATGTTGATGTCCAGTTTGGTATGAAAGATATTTATATTCTGTAGATAAATTTGAAAGAAATAGGTCAATGCAATAGTCATGTCAGTCCTTATATTCTCAGAAGCATATCAAGCAAAATGTCATTACTGTAACAATATTTGCCAAGCATCATTTCATGGTTGTTACATCTTTTTCCACTTTACTTCTTGGTTGGTTCTGAAATTTTTGACCAAGAAATATAGATACCTAATGCATTATAATCTTTAATACTTGGAGTAATGAATTTTTATAGATTACAATTGTAATTCTGACATTATCCCCATAAAATTTTCTGTAAAGCATTTATGCTCTGATATTGAACCCCTTATTTGAATTTTCATTTCTCCAAATGATACCATTCATACCATATTTAATCTAACCATTCAACCTCATTGGCTTTACCTTTTCTTCAAAAAGTTTGTTATGCTCAGTTATTACTTTTCATTTTATAAATTTAGTTTTTAATAAAATGTTTTCAACTATATTTTATACATTTCTTGCTCAGTTTCTATAAATTTAAAAGTTCTCTTTCTTCTGATAGTGAATTAATTTTCATTTTGTTTTTGTATTAATGTAAATTTTGAATGGTTCCCCAAACATCAATCAATCTCACTTATGTGAACAATACTCTCTTTGTATGAATCCTGATTGGTGTTTTGCATAATAATATTGATAAACATATTCTTTTGATCTTTTTGCTATTTCTTGTTACAATTGGTATTTGTTTCAATGATCCTTTGGAATCATTTATAATATTTTTGAAAACTTTCAAATAATGAAGGAACTCGTCTTGGGTTTTCAACCGGGTGGTGCAGTGGAACGGGTAGTTTTACTTTCTAATAATATCTATTTATTTCTTTGATTTTCTTAGTCAGTTGAGTGCCTCAAGATACTTCATTTTAACACCTGTTTTTTACAACTACAAACAAATATAAACTTTTACATTTCATAGTACATGATATTCATAATCCACTACCTTATACATTAACAGAACAATTATTATTTAAGTAATCATTTACATCTTATTACATATTTATAACAACATTCAAAACACTCTCTTACAGGATAATAAAATTTACTTATCAATAACTTTGTAAATTTTTTTAGGAATCTTAAATGATCCGTAGACAGTTTTTCACTAATATCAATTCTTAATTTGTTGTATATCCTTCTACCCATATTCTGTAGACTATTTTTAAATAATTTCAATTTATGTTTCGGATATTGCAACATATTTTTTCCCCTTGTTTCATACCTATGGTCTGACTGATCAGTTTTCAACTTATCCATATTAACACTGACATAGAACATGAGTTCATACAAGTAAGTGCTTGGAAAAGTTAGTATGCCATTGCTTTTGAAAGCTTGTTTGCAAGACTCTCTATACTATTTGGTATTTTGAATTTGGAGGTGGGGTAGGTTGCTGATGCTCCACCCACTGGTACTGAAAAAAACTCTTTATTACATAGTTCTATCCCTATATGAGATGTTTCATCTTCCAGCATGCAGCTAATTTCTTTACCCAGCTCTTCATAAATTCATTCTTACTTTGATTTTCTTTTCTGTGATTTCATTGAGATGTTATTATTAATTCTTAATTTTTTAGGTTACTTTTTCTTTTCCCATGTTTATATTTTTATTTTTATACTACTTATGCCTGATGAGTCACACATCTTTTGCTTTTTTTCCCACATTCCTGTAGATTCGTGTACTAACCAAAACCTTCTCTTCCTTTCTGTGATTCTCACTTTGTCTTGTCCCATTTCTGGTAGATAATTCATTCTCAATTGTCAGTGATTTCAGATTCTCATATAGTAACTAGCAAACCTTGCATAGTATTCTTCTTCTCTATATCTTTGCTCTCATTTGCAGTTGCTACAAAAACCATCCTATTCAAAGACCTATCCTATTTTATTTGATTCTATGAGAGAATATTTTCTTACTTTGGATAAGGTGCTAGCCTGACCCTCCTGGCTTAGAACGGCCATTGATTGGAGTGATACCGTCAATCTTTCTCTTTAATTTGAAAATATATTAATTTTTTTTTCTTCTTCTTGTTGCTCTGGCTTCACTTCCACCATTTGGCCTTTTGTACAATGTTCCATTTACATAATGTGTTGTTTTTCTTAACTTACCTTAAATCAATTATTCGGCAACCATAATACATTATTTTCATCCTGTTTTATCTTTTATTTTATATCGTAGACTGAATGCCTTATTCTTCTCTTGTAAATATTTATTTATCTTTGATCTCTGTCACTGATTGAAAAATTTCAATTTCTGAAGATTCTATTTTGTAGTTCCTCTTTTTTAGTTAATCAACATTTAGACCTATATAATACAATAGGAGCTTGATACATATTTTCTAGGTTTCGTATTTTTTCTTGCAATTCAAGAAATTTTTAATTGCTACAAACTGAATCAGAAACTTTAATTTTTTTGTTATATTTTTATCTTCATGGTATGTTATGTCACATGAAACTCTCGGAAGTGGACTTATTATTCCAGTGTCTTAACCTCTTTTTAAAAATGTATAATCATAAATATAAAGTTATGAATTGTCTATTGAAGTTGAAATCATACTTTATTTGATGTTACTGCTTATTAATTATTATTAATAACTATTGATTTGCAAGCTTAGACCCATGTGGCCTTACACCTAACTGAAGACATATTTAATGATTTATATGATTGAAAGATATTTTTTAATACAAATACTCTACATGCCAGCTTATAAGTCAACCTGGTCTATAAGTCGACCCTTAAAATTTTGAGGTGAATTTCAGGTTTTAGCCTATGTTCAGCATATAAGTTGATCCAAAAAATAAGGCAACACCACTTCCCCAGCTCTATTTTATACGAAGAAAAACTATGGTATCCATAAATGTACGAAAGCTTAAGGAATATTTACCGCATAAGATTAAGACGCTAGAATTGTTTCTTTCAGCTGCCATGTCAAAATCTCGCCTCTGCTTAACTATTACACAAGGTTCTTTTATGGTACCACTCAGGCTTTACAAATAGTAATGCGTTATGAAACAGATACACAATGGTGATAAAAATTTATCATAGAAATAATGGTAACTTAGCGTGCTAATATCAAATCACAACACTGCTGAAAAAACTTCCATTACCTCCTAACGCAAAGTCGAATCATAACAATTATGTGAATAAAAAAAACCATGATGTGCTTAATGATCTTCATTTATAAAAAGAAAACATTAAAATATATATTAAATTTTTGTAAAATAAAAATACATGTGAAGAAATCAATATAATTTGCAAGTAATAAATTTGCGTCAAATTTATTTTAAAGATATTAAAAAGGTTTATTAATTCAACTATTTTATTTTGAAAACATGTGATAACTCACTCACTCTTTCGGCCACAATTGTATTTCATGATGAAATTTGTAATGTATGATATCTATGTTAATTAGACTTGCCCAAAATTAGTTTTAGTAAGAAATAATTGTGGTGAGTTGCAAGAGTTTGTGTACAACAAGTAATAGGCAGGTAGTTACCTTTATTTACCCATCAGCATTAATGGGTTAAATTTTGTTCGCAATATAAGTGGTTTTTGAGATATTCTTTTAGGCTTCAAAGGTCGATTTATACGCTGGCATGTACGGCATTTTATTTAATTATTCCAATGAGAGTAATGTGTAGAACTTTTTTTAAAATCTAGTGATCCACCAATGGTTTAATCTTCATATTCCACAAAGTTAAGGACTGAGCTTTATTGATTTGTGATGACATCGAGAGCCTTTTTAACTTCAAATTCTCTGTAATTAATTACAACTAATTGCTCAGTAGACAGTAATTTGATAAATTTCTAGTAGAATATGTTAAATAATCTTATATACCCTTCAACAGAATAATATTTCATGGAGTGTGAATATATTCTAAAACAAATATTTCATGATTTCTTGTAATCCAAGAATATATATTTTAGTTTCTACAAATAGAACTTGAAATCATTTTTGTACATTACCACTATAAAGATTAGAAACATCATAACTGTCCTGAATTTATGTCTAATATTCTCAGCTTGATAAATTCCCTTAACCCTTTGAAACCCAAATTATTATTTTTTGATAAAAAAAATATTTTTTTGTTAAATGTATCATCTTTCATCTTTAAGAAGCTAAAAACCTTTTTCCAATTGTTTTCCCCCATTGGTTTTTTAAATACAGACATGTGACGTACAGGTCACATTGGGCTTCAAGGGACACAAAATAACCAAAACTAATTCTCGTCAAGAATTTTTATTAGAATGACAAGCGATGGGTTACACTATAAATTTGGAGAGTACATTTTATATTATAACATATTATAATTGTTAATTATCAAAAAAGTTGTAAATTTATAACTAACAAACACTATGTATTATGAAATATTTGGTAACATTTTTTTTTCACAGTCAAACATAGGTGTACCTTGCACTTCATACAAATTATCTGAGTAGCAGATTTAACACACACTTTACATCGTCCACGTCTTTCGACCATGTCCGGAGTATGACCTAAGCCATCAAATCTTACGTCCGCAATTGGATTGGGGGTTACATTGCACCTATAATGTTTAGAGGCACTCGGAGATGGAGAATCTGCACTAGGACGTCCCCATTTCCGCGAGTCGGCTTTTCCAGCCCTTGTAAGTCCAAACGCAATTTTGGACTGAAAGGCAAGTAGAGAAAGCTCGACTTTTTCCTTTCTTTGTTTGCAATGTCGCCGGTAGAGTAACCATCCATTGGCAATAGATACACTGAGGTACCAAAGAACTATTCGCATATACCATCTATTGGACCTGACATTTATTCTGTATAGCTCCAGAAGCATGTCCATCAAATCTACGCCACCCATAAATTTGTTATATTTGCAAACTATTTTTGGCCGAGGTACGTCTATGAATATATTTTCAGATCTGCTGAAGCGGCGGCATTTATCGAATGGCTCTATGCAAGCATAAGATGATAAAACATTAATGCTCTTGTTATCGAACCATCTAACAAGCGCAATATTGCTCGTCGTCTCTATGCGCCAATTAAGTGACCCACGTCCATATTTTTTTAATTCAGCCTCTGTTTTCAAGGGACAATTACCCATTCTGTCCGCACGAACTGTACCGACGAAGAGTATACCCCTTGCCTTCAAAGCTTTTGCTAGCGATATTGATGTAAACCAATTGTCAGCTGCAACCTTGTAATTCTTGTTTTCAGGGAGGTTTTCAACGCCATTACAATATCTCCTGAAAAGCCAAGGCCATAACTATCACAGGTGTTTTTTCCAGCATACAATTCAAAGTCATACATAATGCCCGATTCACCGGCCCTTGTAAGAACTTTATATCCCCACTTATGAGGTTTATTTCTCACATACTGCTTTAGGGTGTGACGACCTTTGAAGGGGATGATTTGCTCATCCACTGCATTATGTTCTTCTGGGGGAATCGTTAGAAGAGCCATTCGAAGTGATGACAGCAAAGGCCTAACCTTGCAAAGTTTATCAAATTTTTCGTCATCTGATGGACCAGCTTTGGTATTGTCCACTAAATGAAAATAACGCCAAAGCTGTATGAATCTATTACGACTCATAATTTCTGCTACAGGAGGATACCGGCATTCATTTGACCAATACAACCTTATGGACGGCATTTTGACTATGCCCATATGAATTAAAATTCCTAATAACTGTTCGTATTCATCTACTGAAGCATTCAAAGTTACCCCATCTTTTTGCAATGCATACATATTAGACTGCTCACAGATCAAGAAAATAACATCCTCACTAAAAAAAGACTTAAAATATTCCAGTGGAGTCATTTGTTTTTTCTGGGGGATTAGGCAATGTCTCCAACAATTCGGCATTTGGAGGGACAAAAACAGACTTTTAAAAATTTCCATTGGGTTTTTTTCTTACTAGCCGTTGGTGTCATGTCTCTGGCACTGGAATTGGAGGATAAACTCAACGAAGACTCAGCTGCACTTGCCAATAGAACAGGTGAAGTATCGGCAGTTCTTGGCACAGCATGCTCCTTATCAGTGGGTGCTAGTTCCATTTTAGATGAATCATCTTCTTTCTTTAAAACAGATAATTTTTAATCTTTAAAAAGATAATTTTTCTACGATATTCTACTTGGAAAATAAGACGACAAATACGAAATACAGAATAATCAAATATTTAGAGGGAACTTCACCGTTATAGAAATTGAGGAAAATAATTGGTACTGACCTCCTCTCCAAAATAGTCAATTTTCTGCTGTTGGATTTTGATGCGCTGAATTAAATTCATAACTGCCTCTTCGTCTGCCTGGCTTTTAGCTGAAGAAAAGACTTCATCTTCATCGGAATAGTCTTCACCATCAGTGCTTCAGGCACCATCCCCAGGAATGTCCACATACACAATATCCTCCTCGGCAAGATTTAGAAATTTTTCGATTTCGGAATCGCGCAGTCCACTCATATTTGAAATTTAGAACCAAGCACTCACTCAATATAGAAAGGATCAACGAATTAACAATTCACAAATGCAGTAACAGTTGGATCCTAGCACCTTGCTTGCACAATGCCAACTGAGGTGAGCCAACAGCCAAATGGGGGGAGAAATCCAGTGCCTTATTTACACTATGTCAGCCAGAAAATTTAAAACTGAGAGGATTGAAGCACATTGCTTATAAAAAGGCAACTAAATGACTATATATTGGAGAAGAATCGAACAATATACTTACAAAATGTCAGCTAGAAGTCTGAGGATGGAGACCGTCGGCTACTGGGCGTATCGCAACATTGAAAGCCCAATGTGACGTAGAAGTCACATGAATATGTAAGGCAATTGTGAAGTGAGAACATGATATTCGTGGTAAAGCAAAAATTAATGATAAAGAAGAGACTTAAGGGTAACACAAAATATTTTTGTATTCGAAGCTTAACTTTCGTTACTTGTTTAAAAAGAAATCAAACTTACGGAAATATGTTGTCCCGAAATTACGTGGACTCGCATTACAAAAAAAGCTTTAGTCCGGCCATATGCTTAAGATTGGAAAAGAATAACTCCAAAATGCATAGGAAAGGTAATAGTTATTATTTTAACGCAATTAGTAAATGTTTACATCCCATAGCATTAATGTTATTGCATCATATGTTACATGTGACGTGTAAGTCACACTGGGCGCGAAAGGGTTAATAAGAACCTTTGTGGTGCCGGTGTGGAAAATGCCGCATACTTGGATGAAACCACACCAGTGATACAAAGTGCCCAAAATGGCTTGTTAGTGTTCTGGTTGAGTACCTTAGAAGGTGAAAGCAGCCTCATGGATAGAGGAAGATCCAGGATTCGATTCCCAGCCCTGTCAAACTTCTTTCAAGTATATTTTCCCTTAGGAATTTTCCTGGGTGCAGGCCTTTAGGTGCAAAGTTACCTTAACCCTTTTCCTAAATATGAAGATCTCTTGCTTGCTCTTGATTCCAAGCATTTGAATAAATAATCCAGTATGTAATACAACTTACTTTCCCTTAAAATGTTGGGTAAACCTAACAGATTTTCTTTGCCATCCAAGTAGTCATTCAAATCAATTCCTCTCACCCATTAATCAGGGTGTGCTTCCATAATTCTAGAAGAATGTGCTAATTTGAACGCATTTTTCTAATATTCATAGAAGTAATTTGATGAATGCATGAAACAAATGTTAATTTGGATACAAGAGTGTGAAAAGGCATCGTCTAAACAAGAAGATATGTAAGAGGAATATATGTTACACTGATACCCTAAGCTATGTTTAATTACTTTTAAAATAAATCATAGAAGTAAAAGAACCATTGCCCTAAATATTTCAAGGGTGTTGATCTGGCAGCAGCATTCAGTTACCAATTGTATAGGGCAAAAGAAACTAATTTTACTATTAAATGTGGTGATTTCAGAAATCCCTTATTTGAGATTATCATTAAGTTAAAAAGAGCATAGTGGATCTACATAACTGTCATAAAATTTTCTAACCTAAAATGAATGGAATATTTTTAATAGCTTAAAGAAACGAAAACACAGTAGTGAACCAAACCGAACTGAATAATGTTGACTTCCTGACGGAATACTTTTGTTCATGGCTCCTGACTCGAAGTCTTATCCATGGTTTTCCTTGAAGCACTTTAAGTTCACTTTTTTTTTAAGATCACTAGGTAATTGAGAGCATCTGACTCGGTTTCAGGTTGGGTTTATTCATTTAGTGCAACCTCGATGCAAAAAAGAATTCTGATTCAATGGATGAAATGAAATTTATAAACAAATCATTATTACAACACTGTCATCAATATCATTTTTCACAAATTATAGAATCATACGTAGGAACAGGTTTAATTATATTTGCGTGACCATTGAGTTTTTCAAACACATTGAGAAATTAATATAAAATATATATTCTTGAATCTACTCCATGCATGTAACCAGAGTCAAGCAGAATGCTAAAATTCATGTAAATATAAAGTGTAATGCTTAGAAAATTGTCTTACAATTGTTTATTGCTTATTTCCTCAAAAAAAATGGACAATTATGAGAGAAATCAACTAAATCAATATTCTACACAAATCTATGAAATTCTGAATACTATTACCAAATAAGCCGGTGTTAACAGATGTAATTTACCTGAAAAGAAAGAAGGAGAAGAGTAGGTGGAAAATAAACTGCTTTTGCAGGTGTTTTTAAAATTTAGGAGACTATAAAGATCTTATTTTATTACACTATTATGATGTAAGTAATCATCTATATTTATATATAATTTAATAGTAATATAAATAACATGGATAAATAAAGTGTGATTTTTGTGCAATACAAATATTAATTAAATTAATTGAATTTTAAAAGTAATAGTTCAAGTAATAATATTAGCCTTGAGACTTGATGATAGTTGCTATAACAGCCATGTCAATAGTAGTCTCAGAGTGTTGATGAAGAGATATTCTCCTTGTTTATTAATATGTTTAAAACTGTATGTTTGAAGGAAGGAGTGGAAAGGCTTTTGAGAATAAAATATTTTGAACAAATTTAGGCATTATTATTCATTAGCTTACCTGATCAATGAGTACCAAAGGTATGAGTGCTGTTAAGGTCATTGAAGTACAAGGAGAGATAAGTGGGACAACATTATTGTTAAGTATTTTGTGTACAAGGTTTAGTGTATGAAGCTTTTGTCTAAAACCAAGCCATGGCCAATTCAGTTCTTTCAGAAGAGGGTTAATGTGGTCATTTTTGGCATTTAAATAGATTAGATAGAATGATCCAAAGGAAAAACGGACTTAAAAAAGATTGGAAATCACTCTGGCTACCAAGCCAAAACTGCAAGTTCTAGCCACGTAGCCTAGTTGGTTACAGCCGCATCCCGGATAGAGCTTTCCTTGAAATAGTGCTTAGAGATACAGTTTAGCTTGGCAATAGCAGGTAAAGTGAGTTTGTTTAGAAGCACATCACAATGATCAAAGGTAACTGGACCAAGGCTTGTATAAGGGTCTTTTTCAGCTACATCAGAAGTGTAATTTTATGTCTTTTAAGGTCATGAAGTGAGATTGTTTAGAAGCACATCACAATTATCAATGATAAGGAGGATCAAGGCTTGTATAAGGATATTCTTTAGCTGCTTCTCAAGCTGTAATTTTATGTCTTTTAACACTAGGAGGACGGCAGTATCGGCCTACCTGGAAGGATGGGAGGTGGTCATTTGACCACCTACTTTTAAAATTCGTAATTAAATATTTTATGATTTTCAAAGACCTGAATTTTGCATAACTTCTAAATTTGACCATTACACAAATGCTGATAAAGTGTTTTACCTCGTATTTTATTTAAATTTTAATTAATTAAACAAAATGTTGACCGATGTCCTAAATCTGCAGAATTTCATATTCTAGAATATTTTATCTATTCATACTGGACCAATGAAACTCATATTTTCGGAATAAGTGGAAAGAAGTCCGAATTGTTGATAAAATTCAGTCACGTCTATAGAGTAAGGATTGGGTAGAGTGCTGAACAGGCTGCGTAGTAGCCGAGCCGATGTTACAGCATTAAACCACGTGACTTTTCCGTTTTCTAGCGGCAATTCAAATACGCTGTGGAGTTTCATCTTGAAAAATCGAGTTTTTAAGTAACTCTGAACTACGTAGTTAATGCTTATATTATTTTAATAGATAGTAGAGTTTCCGCTTAAAGTTTTCTTAGTATAATAATCAACGTCGGGTATATATTTATCATTGTTTAAGAATATTTAGATACCTCTCGTCGAGTTCTTCGGAACGAGTAACAACTCATCAAGGTTTACTCGAGTAACAAGCAAGATAAATACAAAATAACAAAATTTCAAATAAATTCCCAGTTATCGTTGAGTTTTTCGAACATATCCGGAGAAAATTACGTTTAAGTGGAATATTAAGATACTTCTCGTCGAGTTCTTAAAAAAGAGAATCATTTCGACTAGGTTTACTCGGATGAAAAGCAAGATCAAGCAAGAAAAGGAAGAGAGAAAAAACTGAAAGTTTCGAATAAATTCCCAGTTTTCGTTCATTTTTTCGAACATTTCTGGAAAAAATGACGTTTAAGTGTTGTTAAGTTTAAATTACACATATAGCTAGAGTAACGTTTAAAACTAAGGTAAACTTGGGTTTAAGTGGTCGAATATCACAGTTAACATTTTCTTTCATATATAAACAATGTGGAACTTTCATAAATAATTTAATAGAAACGCACTCAATTTATTTTTAACGAATGAAAGAACAAGATACTTAACTTCCTCCATTCAAAAGTTACGAGTCTTCAAAACGAGACAGGTTCGTCGATTTTTGCGAATATTTGTAAATTGAATAAATTGGAAACTGTACCTTGATATGCCTCCGGTTGAATCAACTACTGGTATAGGTATAGCTCCAAATAAAGGAAACGATTTAGAATGGAATGAAATTACAGTGGGATTTTTCTGATAATATTTAATAATCACTTCTTTAACAAAGTTTTAGGAAACATCCTCCTGCCACATCACTGACAACTTCTCACATTTAGAATTCATTCATATTTAAGTATCATTATTTAGGTATAAATTATAAATTAATACACATTAAATTCTATGGTATTAGGCCGGACTTCGTGGAAAGCCATAATAAGAAATAAATAAGGCACTTCGTAATTTTCACACTGTGTTATTTATTTAAAAACGACCGGTTTCGGCTAACGCCACCCTCAGGTTTCATTTCTTAGTAATACATATTTTTAAAACAATACAGCTATGTTTACAGAAGGTAAGTGTAAGACAAAGATTCAGAAAGTTTAATTTTACGCAACAGGCCATCTCTCCATCCGAGATCTTTTTCACAGATGCTTCTAAAACAAGACATGTAAAGGAGTCCATTTCTCTGCTACGTGATACTTCACATTACTACATGTTGTAATTGAATTTAAATTTATTTCAGTTGAAGTTCATTAGTTTATATTTCCTAGCATTGCATTGTAATTTACTTTGCCATACGTGCAATTTTGTAAGGTTAATGCGGTGTAATCTCCAAGGTTTCTAATTGCTTGACAAATATTACAATTGGCAGCAAATAAAGGGATGTTTGATATAAGAATTTTTGGCAAGTTATTTATGTAAATTAAAATAATTATATGCAAAATAACGTTATGTAGGGTTCCAGGAAAGTTTTCCATTTTCCAGATTTTAGAGTGTTTAGAGGGCACAAAATCCTTTCTCCTCAAGCTGAGAATCCATAGTTTTCTCCTTTCATGATCTACTGGGAAACTATAAAGTCAATATTAATAATTATAAATAACGAGAAAAGCCTGCGACACTTTAATATACTCGAGCGCTCCAATGAACTCGATTCAAGCAATAATATTGAATATGCACCGAAGGGAATGATATTCCTAAACGGAAAAACAAAGTTTATCTTGTTATAATCATCGACAAACAAGAATAAACCGTAAAAACTGCTATATTCCATTTTTGTCACATGGAATACTCCGTAGTAATAGCCGCAATCGCCAATTTGCAAGCTAATTCATTACCTTATTACATAATCTGTAAATGGCAAATGAAAGTTAAATGATAAGAAAAAAATTCTAAATAAGTATTAAAATCACCATAAACACAAAACTTACGAGTTAAAAGTGATTTCTTTAACGTACATTTCCTTGCAGTTCCATGCGCAGCATTTCAAAACCATGATTCCCAAGTCCTTTAATCTTTTACGGTTAATTTTCATCCAGATACCGAAAATAAATATTGAGTTATATTAGCCAGACTATAGAGCATCTAAATAAACTCGAATTCAGAGCATCAGCTGTCCGTAAAGGACATAAATACTTAAAAAAACCAACTTGAGTACACGAATTTCTCACTTAACTTACCGGCGAGATTTCCGAAAGCGGACCAAAGTCACGTGGTCTCCTACGTTCAATCCTGTAATATGCGCAGAACGCAACACGCGCTCTACCCCATCCTTACTCTATGGTCACGTCACGCCAAGATTGTTATGCCATCTGACGGAAACCATATAAAACCACTCGTTCGTGCCTCGGAAAAAACCTCCATCAAATACGATGGCGGAAGAATTTTTCGATTTCATCGTGAAAATTTCCAATCTGTGGTTTTCGTCAATGCCAAATCGTTCTATAACATTTAAGAATTCATAAAAAATATTTATCAGGGTTGCCAACATATCAGTTTAATCATTATAAAATGTTCTTCCAATGTTTTTCTCAGGTAAATCTCGAACTGATATCTCAGGTTTACATTCAATCACCTTTCTTGAACAATTAGAATTAATGTCAAGGGTACAAACTTCATAAATCAGGGCTACCAATCGTAAGAACGGATCTCTAAACAGAGAGTTATGCGTTCGCAGAATAAATAACTAAAGGGATATTTTGAGCACAGATTTGTTTCATGTGATTTGTCGAAACTCTTGGGGATCCCGAATAAGTTTATAAATTATAAAGAAGCAGGGTTACTAACATTTTTGGCTGTAAAGTGAAGGCAGCGATCAGACCTTCATGGAAAACCTAGCAATTAATCATGAATTTATCGAGAATGGCCTTATCTTACTCATATCTCATTCTGTGCTTATCCACTCTGGTGCTAGTTTTATTACGTTGATTTTTATTTTAGACTTACCTTAATACTTACATCATTCTTAAAATATTATTTCCTTCCATCATACGCTAGTTTACAATAAATCCAAGTCATTATAGTAACACTTCATCATCTTCACAATGTAAGGTTTGGAATCATAATAAAGCATCGCTATTGTTCTTACAAATTAATATTTATTCCATATTAAGTAATGGGTTAACATTTTTAAGATATATGATAAGAGAGAATAGCACTCTATGTATCCAAGAGTACATAATTTTTTACCGCAGAATCTGCACATTGCCACTTTTACAGAGCATATTCCACTGTATATTTTCCTACATTTTAGGCACAAATTGCTGGATTTGTTATAACATCCAGGTGAGATCTGACACTTTCTTCTTTTCTGCGGTCTTATTGGCGCACTTGCTTCCCCTGATGAAATTCCCGACATTGCAAAGGAACATGAGGGCGATGGCTCTATTATTATTAGGGGTTCCTCATTAGACGAGATTGAGGATTGAGACTGAAAAGTCTCCTCTTCCTTCTAACCTGTAAAGTAAAGCTATATCTATAATGAGGTTCCAATAATTTCTAATACAAGTCTTTGAATTTACTCCTTCCGGCTGAGTTTATGCCCAGTGGTTTCTTTGAATAGAACCCAGCTATTTATTGAGGCCAGGTCCGATATGTTAAAAAATACATACTCTTCTATTTTTTCTTATCGTTCCAACCAATGAGATTTTATTTTTTTTTAGTTTTTTAGCGAGGCTGATTGAAGGGAAGTAATTGTTGCAAGTTATGTTGATACCGGAGTTTTTGAACTGCTCTGCCAACCATAGCACAACATATTCTCCAAGAGACTGCCTGATCCGCTAGCATCATCTTTTCCACAATAAGGAAATGCATTTAGGCAACATTTAGACTTCACTTCTGATAATACACAGTACTTGATCCCAAACTTAGCAGGCTTATTCGGCATGTATTGGATAAATGGGCATCTTAACTTCTGCTGAAAGGATCAGGGTGGGCGCTGAGTGAAATCTTGGGTGTAGAACTCTGAATTAATCGTTACACTCCGTTACGCGGATCAACCTTTATTGAGTTACCGCCCAAGATCGCAAGCAGAAAATCTGTTGTAAATGTTAGGAATGACGATCAGTTTTGTTTTAAATACGCGGTTTGGGGAAAGAACATACATAAAGACCCTCAACGAGTCTACAAATATAATACGGATGAATTCGACAATGGATACGATTGAGATTGTATTGAATAGCCAGTCAAACTCTCCGATATTCCCACACATTTTTTGCATGTTTGGAGTCTTCCTTAGAAACATGCTCGTCCGCTAATCTGTTTTAAATCAAATCTGTGCTCGCATATTTCCAATATCGTAACAAAGAGCAACTCAATAAATATATTTGAATAATTTTCTTTTTGAATTTAGTAACCCTGCTTCATGAAGTTGTTAGGCTGGATGTAGGTTAAGATTAACAAAAAGTTATAATATCATTTGTAGGACCCAAGTTTAACACGATTCAAAAACAAAATTTTAAATTATACTTTTACAGGTTGGTGACAGTGATAAGGATTAATTTTACAATAATGCAAATATTACTAATCGTATGTCATAGTCGAAAACTTCTAAACTGGAAATTTCATTAAAAAATCGAAAAATTGTTTATGCGCTATATTTTGACTTTTTTTCGAAAGGAATTAAATAAATTTTCATCATTTTCCTACGGCATTTGAAACATCGAGTGACTTCGTTATTAAAAATCAATATAATAAACTGTAAGGGTCTGAGATATGGGTGTGTCACATTCCAAGGACCTCGCCCTTTCTTTGTCTCTCCCTCTTTCCTTAGCCCGGCATATGCATAATGACCGTTGCAGAGCTGGTGGTGATGGGAAGGGATGACCATATGTGACCTATGGCCAGGGTGGGCTGAAGAGCGTCCTTTTTTAGGGGAGTCAAGCTGCGTACGCGAAGGAGGAAGGACGACCGTCAGAAATGAGAGATTCTCGTGTTTATTACTAAGGACAATAAACCTTTTAAAATCTACACCTTTCTCATCATTTAACCCAACTCTTCCCTTACGAGGATCGCCAATATCAGGTGCAACGAACCAGCATCTTACAAAACCTTTTTACATACTCCAAAAGTTTGAAACTGTTAGGTTACTTATAAATAGGAAAAATATCAAAGTTAATGCAATATTGGTACATGAATGTTTAAACATTTCTTTAATTATTATAAATAGAAAATGATATTTGGTTAAAAAGGTTAAGATTTATTTGTTTAACCGGCCTTCCTAGGTATACTAGACCTTTGCTAAATATAGTATAAGTATGATACTGAATTATATCTCAACTTATGGTAATGTTACAGTTTACTTAGGGATATTATTATTTTTCAGTTAAAAAAAGTTCACATTTTTCTGGAGATGCAGCATTAATGTCAATGTTTAATAGCGAAAGTACCAATTTTCCTTGAGAGATGGCATTAGTGGCGAAGTTTATAAACAAAAGTTCCAATTTCCCTCAAGAGATGGCACTAGTGGCAAGGTTTATAAACAAAAGTTCCAATTTTCCTCAATAGATGGCATTAGTAGCGAAGTATATAAACAAAAGTTCCTATTTACCTCAAGAGATGGCATTAGTGTCGAAGTTTATAAACAGAAGTTCCAATTTTCCTCAAGAGATGGCATTAGTGTCGAAGTTTATGAACAAAAGTTTCAATTTTCCTCAAGAGATGGCATTAGTGTCGAAGTGTATTATATAGTACATTTAATCTATCGAATGTATATTTCAATTATGGCTATCGATATCGGAATGGACAATACACGGAGATCGTGACAATTTGACTTTATTTGAGATTTGACAAGAGAGAAAAGAGATATAAAGATTCCTTCGATAGATAGAGGAGATATAATAATTATAATATATTTATAATCGCTTCTTGTCTGGCAATGGCGTATGACTTAGTGGGAGCATCAGAGATGATTACAGGGATGAGGGATGTCAGTGCGTTCTTTTTTACACACCACTTCCGGATTATAAAGCCGATACATTAAATGTAAAAATGATCATCAAGAAAATTGCGCATTGCTGGAAAAAATTAATCATGTATAAAGGATAGATTCTGATACAATTTGATGTAAATATCATTGCCACAAGTTGGCAATGTATTGGAGAAACTAGATGATTAAATACATGTGACGTCACCATTCTGCTGGTTGCGTACTCAATTTTCGTTTTACATCGCTGCAAGTGCAATTGAAAATACTTGGAAGCAATAAATAAATAGGAAGATAGTGCATAAAATTGACTACAAACTGTGTTCTTGAGGGAAATTGGAACTTTTGTTTATAAACTTAGCCACTAATTTAATTATTTATTTATTGTTATTTATTTTTATTTATTTATTTTTCATATACCCCACAAAAATCCATTTTCAGGATTTTTACAGTGGTAGGTATTAGCAACAACAATCACACAAGACCATTCCCTAATCAGAAAAATCCAAAAATTACTTCCCTTCAATCAGCCTCGCTAAAAAACTAAAAAAAAACAAAATCTCATTGGTTGGAACAATAAGAAAATAGAAGAGAATTACCTCCCTCGGTTCATCACAGCGATGAAATATACTCAACTACAGTTTATAAAAATAGACTTGGCCATAGCTTGACAAATCACCTAGCAAAAAATATAAAAATTTAATCAGTACAATGCATCAGTGATGATTTCTGACTTAGAAAAAGAAACCTGATACAGTTTTATTTTACAACTGCAACAAAGTAGGAGTAGACATAATGGATAGCATGTGCCGGAATTATTCAACTCATTCGGCTGCAAGGAGATGGCCAGTGAATGTATTTTTTAACATATTGGACCTGGCCTCAATAAATAGCTGGGTTCTATCCAAAGAAACCACTGGGCGTAAACTCAGCCGGAAGGAGTAAATTCAAAGAATTGTATTAGAAATGATTTGAATCTCATTATAGATAAAGCTTTACTTTACAGGTTAGATGGAAGAGGAGACTTTTTAGTCTCAATCCCCAATCTCGTCTAATGAGGACCCCGAATAATAATTATAATAATAGAGCCATCGCCCTCATGTTCCTTTGCAATGTCGGGAATTTCATCAGGGGAAGCAAGTGCGCCAATAAGACCGCAGAAAAGAAGAAAGTGTCAGATCTCACCTGGATGTTATAACAAATCCAGCAATTTGTGCCTAAAATGTAGGAAAATATACAGTGGAATATGCTCTGTAAAAGTGGCAATGTGCAGAATCTGCGGTAAAAAATTATGTACTCTTGGATACATAGAGTACTATTCTCTCTTATCATATTTCTTAAAAATGTTAATTCATTACTTAATATGGAATAAATATTAATTTGTAAGAACAATAGCGATGCTTTATTATGATTCCAAACCTTACATTGTGAAGATGATGAAGTGTTACTATAATGACTTGGATTTATTGTAAACTAGCGTATGATGGAAGGAAATAATATTTTAAGAATGATGTAAGTATTAAGGTAAGTCTAAAATAAAAATCAACGTAATAAAACTAGCACCAGAGTGGATAAGCACAGAATGAGATATAAGTAAGAAAAGGCCATTCTCGATAAATGCATGATTAATTGCTAGGTTTTCCATGAAGGTCTGATCGCTGCCTTCACTTTACAGCCGAAAATGTTAGTAACCCTGCTTCTTTATAGTTTATAAACTTATTCGGGATCCCCAAGAGTTTCGACAAATCACATGAAACAAATCTGTGCTCAAAATATCCCTTTAGTTATTTATTCTGCGAACGCATAACTCTCTGTTTAGAGATCCGTTCTTACGATTGGTAGCCCTGATTTATGAAGTTTGTACCCTTGACATTAATTCTAATTGTTCAAGAAAGGTGATTGAATGTAAACCTGAGATATCAGTTCGAGATTTACCTGAGAAAAACATTGGAAGAACATTTTATAATGATTAAACTAATATGTTGGCAACCCTACTAAAAATTTGTTATGAATTCTTAAATGTTATAGAACGATTTGGCATTGACGAAAACCACAGATTGGAAATTTTCAAGACGAAATTCGAAAAATTCTTCCGCCATCGTATTTGAAGGAGGTTTTTTCCGAGGCACGAACGAGTGGTTTTATATGGTTTCCGTCAGATGGCATAACAATCTTGGCGTGACGTGACTGACTTTTATCAACAATTTGGACTTTTTTCCACTTATTCCGAAAATATGAGTTTCATTGGTCCATTATGAAAAGATAAAATATTCTAGAATATGAAATTTTGCAGATTTAGGACATCGGTCAACATTTTGTTTAATTAATTAAAATTTAAACAAAATACGAGGTAAAACACCTTATCGCATTTGTGTAATGGTGAAATTTAGAAGTTTTGCAAAATTCAGGTCTTTGAAAATCATAAAAGTATTTAATTACGGATTTTAAAAGTAGGTGGTCAAATGACCACCTCCCTTCTTCTATGTATATTTTGATATAAAATTTAACCTAAAAGTGAAGAAATATATTTTAATACTTAAAACAAATTTTGGGATGGTAATAAACAAAGTCAAATTTAAAAAAAAAATCTGAGTTATTTTACGAAAAAAAAATTGATGTTAAACTTTGAAAAGTCGTCAAATGACCATCTCCGTCCTTCTTGTGTTAAGGTTATGAAGTGTGGAGTCTTTTTTTTCGCATATACTATTTACTTGAGGCACCCAAGCGAGGGATTGGTCGATTGATGAGCACTTCATGATTTCCTTGCCATCTTACTTAGTTCTCCAACAATGCATAAAATTTTTCATCTACATATTGCATGTGAAAAACTTTAATTTCTGTTGTATTTGTATAATTACCATTAGTTATCTAAGATCAAAGGGAAATGCTTCACTTTAGCAATCTCCACTAATTTTAAGTGATTTAATGCATCTAAATTAACAGAAAAAATAAACAGTTACATCAATAAATTCATTATTGATGTAACTGATTAGTTAGGTTTGTTGTAAAAATAACTACAAAGGAGTTATCGATTTGGCATAGTAGGTATGCAAGTTTTTGATGGATCTTTGCCCTATATTCCTACAGATGTAATAATTGCATCAATATCCACTGTGTGATTAGGTAACCTCCTGGTTTCTAACAGTTTAGTTTTGGCACAATTCTGAATCTAAGTTTTGATTGAAAATTGTTGTTATATCTAGACAGAAAGTCTGCAGAAACTTGACACTTTGACTGACTGATTTGAACTCTAATTGAACCAGAGTTTGCTGCCATTTGCAAGGTATAAGATGTATAAAAGAAGGAGAGCTAAGAAAAAATACAGAATCACAAGTATTTGAATGTTCAAAGACTCAAGTAAGAAAATGAAATTTAGCTGATTGGAACAGAGGAAGAAACTTTAAGCAGATGTGCTTAATAATTTACGGAATTGTTGAACTCAGAAGAAAGAGATGAGGAATGTGTAAAAAATAATAGACATAAATGTAATAATAATAATTTTTATTGAGCTTAAGATATCCAAAGTATATATAGCCACGTCAAAGACATAAAGTAATGTTAAATCATACAAAAGAATCATTCAAATAATCATTAATAAAATAATACATTTTCATATGAAGACATTTTTTTACATTTCTTTTAAATTGTGAGTGTGAAGTACTATTTTTACATTACTTTACTTACATGTAGGCAGCATATTATACAAAAGTAAGCCAAGGGAGCGAGGTCCACAAGCAGCAAGCTTAGTTCTATTAAAATTAAGATGGAGATCTGAGTTAAACCTTGTGAAAATAAGCCAAAAATAAATGTATGCGCGTTTTACCAACAACCAAACTCCTCTTGACAGATTTTGGAAAATCTTAACGACGAAATAAATTGCTACACGAGTAAAGAAAATCAGAGTATAACTATAATTGGGGAGGATTTTAATCATCCAAACATCGGCTGGAATAATCATAGCATAAAGAAAAGGGCTCTGGACGTCGACTCATGTAAAAAGTTGTTAAATTTGCTTCAGAAAAAATCGCTAAGCCAAGCAGTAAAATCGCCTACTAGGGTTGACAATATACTCAATCTACTCTTATTTATAACTTACCTGAGCGCATAGAGAACATTTCAATTGACGAAGGTCTTGGAGACCGCAAAGGCGTTTTTGCAAATATTGAGATAAATCTTAACTAGCATAAGAAGCCCAAACGCAAAATTCTCTATTCTATCTCTATTCCATAGCCAATTTCGAGGAATTTAATGTAAACTAACTACCGATTTTAATTCGTTTAAGTCGCGCGTAAGCAACAAAAACACTGAGGACACATGGAAATCTTTCTTGGAGATGATGCATAAATATATAGATTTAAATAAACCTTTTAAATATGTAGTTAGCTTAGCGAATATTACTCCTGTTTACAAAAGCTGATTAAAGGAGGACCCAGGAAATTATAGACCCATGTCATTAACTTCGCTGTCCGGAAAGGTAATGGAACATATAGTCGTAAGCTCACTCATGGGATTTTTAGATAGAAATGAATTCCTTGACGCGAACCAGCATGGCTTTCGAAAGTCCCGATCATGTGAAACCCAACTTGATCTATTTGTACACGATATCTTAAAGTCTGCCGAAAGTAAAAAGCAAGTGGACGCTATTTTCCTAGATTTCAAAAAGCATTCGATAGAGTCCCCCACTACAAACTAATTTATAAACTAAAACTAGCGGGCATTTACAAGGAAGTAGTCGACTGGGCTAAGGATTTTCTCTATGAGAGGGAACAACAAGTTGTACTGGATGGCGTTAGCTCAAATAGAGTCAAAGTTACCTCTGGCGTACCTCAAGGTAGTGTAATTGGACCTCTTCTTTTCCTGATTTATATCAGTGACTTGAGTGACGAGATAGTTAGCAATGTGAGGATATTTACGGATGATTCGGTTATATACAGGGGCGGATCCAGTAAATTTTGGGGGGGGAACTTCCAGGAAGGGCCATAGCGAGTGGGGGGGGGGGAACTTTAGCTTCAGTCGTTCGAAGGAGAAGAGGAGTAGACAAAGTAGAACTTCGAGTGCAAAGCAGTCGCCAATTTCAAACATTGTGTTTCTTCCTTACAACTAGGCGTTACAATATTGTCTCACGGTCGGCATTGCCACCGCATGCGACTGAATGGCGGCGTCCAGTGGCGCGTCTGATTTTGTGCCCGCTACTTGTGTGAACTCCTCCATTTGAAACAATGTTTAGCTATGAGTAGCGCGACTCGGAAGCAGCACAGAATGGCCTCGTGTAAAGGGCCAAGAGCATGCGACAACATTACTCCGACAACCGTCACGCGTCATCTATAGACGACGCTCGGTTTATAAGTATTAAATTATTGGCCTTGGAAAATATATTCTCTTGGTTTTGGGGGCAAAATTTCCCCCTTCCCCCCCCCCCCCCTGGATCCGCCACTGGTTATATATAGGGAAATAACAAACGAGGAAGATCGAACATCTCTCTCAAACGATTTAGTCCTCATCCAAAGGTGGTGCGAAAAATAGGAATTAGATATTAACGTAGGCAAATGCTCCGTAGTTAATTTCTTCGAAAGAAAAAAATGCGTCCAAATCACCCGAACAAAATTAATGGAATTAATATCAAAGTAGTAGATTCAGTTGAATATCTCGGGATCAACATTACTATTAACTTAAATTGGAGCACGCATATTCGAAAAATCTGCGGCAAAGCAAGTAAAAGGCTTGGCTTTGTAAAGCGTATTGTCGGTAAATGCGATGAAAAGGTGAGAGAGCCGTGTTATTTTACCTTGGTCAGACCCCTTCTGGAATATGCGGCAAGTATATGGAATCCAGCGGATGAAACATGTACTCGCGAACTCAAGAATGTGCAGCGTAAAGCGGTTCGTTTTGTTAAGAAATGCTACGATAAAAAAGCAAGCGTTACAAAAATGCTATCAATCGTAGGTTGGGAATCCTTGAAAGAAAGGAGATTGGAAGCTAGGCTGCAATTGCTTAATAAATTCAGGGAAACTACATTTTCGGAAGATACAATCGGTATCATGCAACCCCCCTGCTACCTAGGTCGATCCGACAGTGACCGTAAGTTAAGAGAAATAGATGCTAGGACGAATCGTTTTAGAGATTCATTCTTTCCGCGAACAATACGTGACAATAACCGAATAAGGAAGTAGTATAGATTCAACTGGTGTTTACACCCCCTGCCACACGCCGAAAGGCGGCTTGTAGGGTATTAGTGTAGATGTAAATATAGTCTATACATGATCGCGACCACAGATGGTACGATAAAGAGGTTAGAAGGGCTCTCCGCAAACAGAGTTTTGCACGGAAAAGTAAAGGCCTTTACGGGAATAGATCAGCTTGTTCCAAATCCATCACGATCACTTTTGCTAGAAAAGCATAAGAAAGCAAAATTCGACACCAAGCGAGCTATGCGAAATGCTCACAGCAACTTTAAGAAGAAATTTCTTGGGGAATGTTTAGAGGAAGACCATAAACCCTCTCAAAATCTCTTAGACGTAGGTTGGGAATCCTCGAAAGACAGGAGATTGGAAGCTAGGCTGCGATTGCTTAATAAATTCAGGGATACTAAATTTGCGAAAGATAGAACCGGTATCATGCAACCCCGATTCTAAAACTTCATTCTTTCTGCGAACGACACGCGACAATAACCGAGTAAAAAAGTAGTTTAGATAAATTGGTGTTTACACCCCCTCCACACGCCGAAAGTTGGCTTGCAGGGTATTAATGTAGATGTAGATGAAAGTTCTACGAAAGATATATGGTCCGGTGAAAGATGGTGAAACATGAATAATAAGAACAAAAACGGAAATAGAAAATAGTATCAGAGGTGAAGACATAGTGAGATTTGTGAAGGCTCAAAGCTAGCTTGGCTAGGTCATGCGGAGAGAATGAGCAATGGACGGCTGCCTAAGAAATTACTGCATGGAAGGATGGATGGAAACATAAGAAGAAGAAGAGCGAGGAAAAGATGGATTCAAGATTTGGAAGAAGTCATGAAGGCTTTGAGGATTGAAAGTTGGTGGGAAAAATTACAAAATTGTATTCAAAATTTTTTATAAGCAATCACCCATGGAGGTGGTTACAATTGCTTATTACCAATGGTAGAGATCCTCACGGGTAGGTATTGTTCCCACTATGCGACGCGCATCGTGATATAGTATTTCTTTCCTCTCCGCTTCTTCGATTTCCCTACAAGAAACGTCGATTTCTTTCATTGAAAGTTCTCGAGTTTATCTTCAAAACTAAGAATTCTAAAGGAATGAGATGCTATTTCATTGGTGATTATATGCCCTATGCTGAGTACATAAACCTAACAGGGAAAGCATTATTACTCCTACCTTGCTCATAAAATGATTTCCTGCAATACCATTACCTTAATAAGGCTTAAAAAATTTTCGATACTTAAATATAATCCAAATTGATAAAATATTTAACAAAACTTAAGCTGAATCTTAAGAAGACTATTTCGTCATCAATTAATTCTACTCGGATGAATATCTTTGCGGCCTCTTATGAATATCAATGCTCAGGAAGGATGTGGTCGCCTCATAGATAAGAAAGAATAAGCGGAAAAAATGAGAAATTTCCGCGACTGAACTTAACTGTAAAACCGAGCTTTGCGCATAATCCATTTCTTCTCACACTTGGATAGAAGCAAGCAACATGAAACAAAACATAAGTATTTTACTGCTATCATTGATAGTTCTATATTTAGGTCCTGTAGCAATCTGCATGGCACGGATAGATGTGGCGACCCTGCGTTACATGAGCCTCGGAGGTGGAGAATCTTATGGAAATATTCAATTCCAACTGGCGAGAGCGCAAGGCAACTACCCAGCTAACAATGGAAAATCAATTTTCTGCATCGACAGCGCATACCCAAATAATATTTACTGTGACGTCCACGCTCTCCTCCAAGATGAAGATGAAGTCTTCCAAGAAATACACAACATCGGGCTGGAGTACGTCAGAAGTGAAAATAATGTGACCAGATGCAGCATCGACTTCAAACCGGAAAGTTTTCCATTGAGTTTTCAACGTCATAGAGTAAGTTGCAGTCCACCTGTTGATACATCTCCCCCAATTCCAAGAGTTGGCGACATGGAGAAGCTGATGATTATGACTCGTAGACCCGAAAACCCGACACGTTTATGTGAAAATTATTTTTTCAAAGATGGGGACTTTCTAATTCCAGTGATGGATGGTTTTTCATCTGTATCTATAAATATTATAAGATTCTCGAACTCTAAAGTTTCGTGTTCGTTTCCAATTTTGAGACCCTTGTGGATTGAATAGTTCGATGGAAACGTTTTTATGCGATGGAATCTATAAGAGCCAGAACATATTTCAAATGTTCAAAAAACGGTCTTATTTCATACCTTTATTATATTTTACTGTTATACCAATGAGATGCGCATTATTGTTTGTCACTATTTTATAAAGAACTTGTTTATGTACACCAGTATGGCAAAATGAGCGTTTTTACTATATTTTTATATATTCTCAGTATGCAAATGTACAAAAATTGTACAATCTAGCACTTAATAAAACTCATTAATTGTACTTCATGTCAATTTTTTTAACAACAATTAATCAATTTAATGTTTCCTCAAGTTTTTATTTACTATACTCTGGTGATCAACAAATTTTAAAATTAGATGCGAATCTAGCAGCCTCTAAATTTTTATGTCTCTTGGTTAGAAAATTATTTTTGATATTACAACTTTTATTTCATTAGAAGCTACTATAGATTTTATTCTACACTATTAATTATTTATTAAAATATTCTCAACAGTGATACTCATTTAAATTCCCTCAACTTGAATTAATGTCATAAAACCTTGCCTAAAGAAACGTTCTGTAAATCGTAACAGTTTCGCAAATTTCAAATTTAAGTATGAACAAAATTAAACGTTCGTTTTGACTAGATATTACTATGAAAATTGGACAGCATTAATGGTGGATGTGGCGAGGTGGATATAAGACATAATAAATAAGACTAACGGAGCGCGCATAAACTCCCTTCTCAATCATAAGGGCCGTAAGGGCCCCAGGATTTGGAACTACGATATGCATCGACTAGGAAATTCGAAGAGGATCTCGGAATAAAGTAGAGCCGCATTCATACGATAAAAAACCATACTGCATTCTTTAGGATAACCCATCTCTCTCTCTCACACAGATTGTGAGACTTAAAAAAGACCTCGGTCTCCCAGAGACCTTCAGAATAGAGTGGATAGAAAAACCGTTTTTCTAGAAATCGGTCTGCGCCTAGTACTTTAAGTTTGTGGTTGGTGGTCCTTCTAACCGATAAAAAATTCGGATTATATCTTCGGGCTGAACTTTTTGGTCAAAAGGTTACGTTTTTGTGAAACATTAAAAAACGCAATTTTTCCTGATAGTTTTTCGATATTTCTGGAGTGATTGCATGGCTATCTAACTTTTTTGATGTTGATGGAGCAAGCACGATCCTAGTGACTGTGCAGTCGATTGCAGCCATCATGTTGAGTGATGCATAGGCGATTATTCGATGAAATGAGAGCTGAAGTTTACTTCCTTTACTATTAGTTTATCGTTTTTGGTAAATTTAAGTCGCTGGGGTCGAGTTATTATAGCGACTTATTGCCTACCCAACATCTGTAACAGTTTTTGTATGTTTGGGTTTTTTTTACGACTTCTTGCGAACTTAAAAACAATTTTCCCTGATTCATACACACTAAATCGTTAATAGTAAGCAATATATGTACTTTTGCAATCACTCCGGAAATATCGAGAAACCAGTACGAAAACATGCAATTTTTTAAATTTTTATGAAAGATTTAAAAAATTTTAACTAAAAAGCTTAGCCTTGAGATATAATCCGATCCGGTTAAAATTTTTTCATGCGTTATAAGGACACCAACCGCAAACGTAAAGCACTAGCCGCAGATCGATTTCGTAAAGAAATTTTTTTCGATCCACCCTACTTCAGACTAAATTGCATCTGCTGATACTAAGTACTACACACTGAAATCGTAAAGAAGATGGTTTGTAGGTGTAAAATTTTAAATACAGTTTCTAGAATTAGAATTAGAATTTTTCAGACATTTTTGTTTATGAATAAGATTTTCATATTCTTGTGGCAAGCAACAGGAACATAAGAAATTTTTGTAAAGAGGGTGAAACCAGGTACTATTTTCATCAATTGGTAGCCTCTCCTGTCAGGAGGTTAGCTCTCATGGATCTCCACTCCTCTTTTCTACTTGCTTTCCTCTTCAACACTTCATATGTCTTAATTTCGGTCCAGTTCCTTAAATTGTCCAAACATTCCATCCTTGGTCTCCCCCTCTTTCTCTTCCTTACTGTCCATCCTTCCAGCGCTGTCACACTTCTCTCCCCTGATGATCCCTTGAGTACATGTCCCGTGTATTTTCACGTTCCTGCTTTCACCTCCTTAAATAGGTTATACCTACTTCCTATTCTTCTCTATACGTCCTCATTTGTTATTTTGTCTCCTCTCTTAACTTTCAGCATTCTTCTAGTAACCCATATGTTCAATGCATTTATTCTCTTCTCCATGCTTTTTAAGATCGTCCACGTCTCACACACCTACATGAAAACGTAACACCTCAACGTTTTCAGTTTTAATTTCATGTTGATCTTTCCTCTCATTAGTTCCTTATGTTTCCAAAAACTTCCCTTTGCCATTCCAGTTCTTGTTTTTATTTCATTATTGCAGTACCCATTGTTTGATATTAAACTTCCAAGGTATCTAAACTGTAGGACTGTTCTATCAATTTGTCATTAATTTTTATATTGCAGTCAGTGTTGCTCATTTTATTAGCTACAACTAATACTTTTGTTTTTTGGTATTAATTTTCAATCCAATTTTTGTTTTTTACTTCTTTGCATCGCTAACTATAATTCCTCCTCTGAAGTTGTCATGATTATAATGTCATTGGCATATTTTATTTTGTTGTAATTCCTTTCTCCTATACATACATCCCTCCCAATACTTCCCCTATAAGTTCTTCACTATCTAGATTAAATAGCGAGGTTGACATCACACAGCTCTTTCTTACTCCACATTTTACTTCAAACCACATACAAACATACAACTATCATACAAACCACACCACCACATACAAACATACAACTATCAGTTCCTTATTTATTCTGAAGGCAGCTTCTTTGTAACTGTATAATTTTTGAATTATTTTTAAGCAATTGTTATCTATTCCAATCTTCTGCAACATTATTTTAATACTTTTTGGTTAACTTTATCAAATGCCTTTCGAAATCCAAAACCTAAAAAGATCTCTTTATTATCCTTTAGATTCCTTTCCAATATTAGCCTTAATTCCATTTTAGCATCCCATGGTCCTTTCTTCCCTCTAAAACCATATTGGTCATTTGATATCTTATCCTCAATTTTATTCCTTATTCTCTTTAAAATTATCATAACGAGTATTTTTCATGCATGTGAAACCAAACTTATTGTACTATATTTTGTACACAGTTGCACTTTTTTCTTTCAGTATTGTAAGCATGACTAGTCTTCTGAACTCATCTGGTAAAATACCAGTACTATATATTTCATTTAGAAGTACAGTAGAACCCCGGTAATCCGGACACTCGCTAATCCGGAACCCTCGGTAATCCGGACGGTCCATTGGGAGTTATGCAAACCCGCAACTTCTTCTTGTGAACCTATAAACACGCATATTACATAGTAACAAGAAACGTGAGGTGGACAGACTATTTGAAAAATTTCTCCATTGGCTGCAATGATGTGATGGAGAGCGAAGTATTTCGTCTATTGTGATAATACATCTAAGCTGTGTTACTTTTCTGAGACAGCATTTTTCCATTAGAGAAATGCTTAATATGTGATAGACTAAACAATTTCGAAATACAATAAATTTTCAGTTGCAGCAGGGTATCACTTCTCAAAACATCACTTTCGTTAAAAAGATATGAGAGAAGAGACGTAAAAAACAATCCTTCCCTTTGATAGACGTCCAATGAGGATGACCATGCATAGAGATCTATAGAGATCGAGGGCCAAAAAACACTTGGGTCACACGAGAATTATTTTTGGATTGGTTCAAAACAGAATTCGTTCCAGCAGTTCGACAACATATGAAATCCGTCAATTTACCACAACGTGCTTTACTGTTGCTTGACAATTGTCCTGGCCATCCTTCTGCAGAAGAATTGTGCACTGATGACGGTGAAATCTCCGCAATTTTTTTTACCCCCTTAAAACGACTGCGCTGATCCAACCCATGGATCAAAATGTTATTCAAAGCATTAAGTTAGGATATCGTAAGTTGCTTCTTACAAATGTTCTTAATGATCCTGTGCAGAATGAAAATTTGGAAACTGAACTGAAAAAGGTAAATTTAAAAGATGTCGTGTTCAATCTAGCTAACTCTTGGGCATCCGTGTCTAAATTATTGATCAGCAAGTCGTGGAAAAATTTACTCCCAAATTTTATTGGTTCGGAAGTTTTAGAAAATGTGCAAACTGAAGAAATTCAGCTTGCGCCACTCATTACTCAGTTACAAAATTCGAACCCAATATCTAGCCCTGAAGTTCTCCGATGGCTGCTGAGGCTGACGACAGTTTGGCTCGAAACGAAGCTTTAACAGATGACAAAATTAACATAACAGTAACGACAGAAGATGATGATGATGACGACGACGAGGACCACCCTGTGGACTCCGTCAAAATTTCTCATTCTGAGGCTTTGGTTGCACTTAATACATCATTAAAGTGCGCCGAGGAGCAAAATTTTGAAACACATGAAATTGTGCTCTGTATACGTTATAGAGACCGCGCACTTGATTTAAAAATAAGAACAGTCGCGCAAAAGTAAATAACTGACTTTTTTGCTCGCTGATAGTATTCATTCACTTTATATGTTGTAATACCTTATGTAATATATACATGCATTATCTGTACAATGTAATTTTTGAGAAAAAATGTTTTTTACATTGTTTTTTGAAAACCTCGCTAATCCGGAAACCCCGGTAATCCGGACGCCTATGTGCCTGGATTCGTCCGGATTCCCGGGGTTCTACTGTATTGTTAAAGTTCTTATTGATTCCTTGTCCATATATATACTTACAAAAATACTAGCATGCAAGTAATTATTTGCAAATATTTACTTTCAATATTCCCTGCTAAGGGTGAAGACAGACAAGTCAGCTTTGTCAAAATTTTGACAGATTGCTACTAGCTATTTCTAGTATAATTTTCTTTGTTCATCTCTAAGTTAATCAAGAGCTGAAATATAAAATTCTATATCTTAGAGTGGTGTGTATTAAAAATTGCATCAAGTCTCTTTTGTATTACAAATTTACTGAAAAAAGAGAGCAAATGTCAATAAAAAAATTGCTTTTACCCAAGCATATTGAGCTTGAAATTTTAAGTCAACCTATTAGATCCTTATTAAAGACTGCCCATCAGTACAGTTTTAAATTGTATTATAAAGACTACTGTATATAAACTCATATAAGATGCATTTTTTATGAAGAAATGTGATCATAAAGCATGGTGCATGTTATCGGAGGATTTTCCATGTAATTTATTAAGGAAAAAACATTAAAAAATTTATAACATGGACCTTAAAACCTTGCCATTCCTTATACTTGGGTGTGTTCTACATGCGGGTGTCTAAGGTAATCAGTTCAAATGATAATTTTACCCATGGACTTCACAGGAACCACAGAATTATTATAGATTCATTGTAGACGTCATGCAATTATAATGAAATATAAGGTTAAACACATATGTGAGAATCTATTTAAGCAGATTATTTACCAAACTAAAACAAACTCATCTACATATGTATGTGACTTTGTTTAAAATATTAAATACAGTATATAAATATTTAAAATGTCTTATTAAGATACACCCATGTAATAAAACATTCCAAGCCATGTATTGATGTGTTCCTTCCAGATAGATTTTTATTTCTTAAGATTTTCTTTAATCACAGCTCATTCCTTCATACAAGTGTTTCTTTATGTTACTTTGTTTGTGATTTCTTTCATGTCATTTCATCCCAAGAATAACTAAAACAAACAATGTCTTATAAGTTCCTATTACCAACCTACATCAGTACAACTAAAATGGTATTAAATTCATCCATAATCTTTATTCTCACTTCTTAGAAATAATGATTTGAGTTTTCTCAATCGAAAGGATTGATCGCAATTGCAAAGGAAATGGAGTCATTTGAGAGTTGGGGAAAGGGATAAGGAAGGGAGTGTGCGAACCAAAAAGGTTAAGGGACTCCCGGAAAACATATATTCGTTATTACGGGAGTGGAAGTGATACAGATTGTGGATGATCTATTATATTTTTAAGTGAATCAATTTAAAGACGTTTTGAGCGACTGCACCCACTACTCCCTGCCGTCAATGGAGGGGACGTCCGCCTTCCCGTGCTCTCGCCGACGTAACCGCCATTTCAAAGCTCAATTTCTCGTAAAAGAAGCACGGAAGTTTGTGCATCATCTCGTACCCTCGAAATTTAAGGTACGAGAGTCTACGTGATAGTTGCTGAAAATGGATCATCCATCCACAACGACGGCCCTGTCGATATTCATCTAGACGTCGGATTACGACGCGACTTCCGCTGGCTCTTGAGTGCGGCTCGATGTTTTTGTATGTATCAATTATCCCCGAATGTTTGAAGTTGCCCTGCATTAACTTACAAGCAAGTGATTTCTTTCCGAATATCACACTTGCACCAACGGTGGCGAAGCACTCGCAAAGCGCGAGATATTCTGTAAGCATGCGATATTTTCCGATGGCATCAGTAGATTAAGTTGATTAAGGTAGATTAAGTTGGTATATATTTTTCTTTTTGGTTTTAAATGGCATGGGCTTAAATTTACATTTGACTCATTTGCGGACTTATACCCTTCTTTTTGTATCTCCAAGTTCTAGAGGTCTAAGACTACATAGATCTTAACAGGGGGTTATAAATGTTAAGGATTTAGGCGGTCGGTAGTGGTCACTGATGTAATTGCATTATTGTAAAACTTTTTGACTTGATTTAGGTTTTCCTTGGTTGTTTTTAAATTAACTATTGCGGCGTAGGTTTAAAATGGGAGAGAATAAGCATTGATAAGATTGAGTTTTGATTTGGTGGAAGGTACTCTTGGTACTCTTTCCTGGAGTAGAGGAGTTATATTAAATATGGGCCTTTTTCAGTGAGTAATTCTTACGGTTTATCCCAGTGGTGTAGTGGATCGGGAACGCGTGGGAACGGCGTTCCCGCACTGGTTTTCCATAGTAAACAAATAGCCGATTTATTGCTAAATATTGATTTGGTATAAAGCCTCTAATTCATTGACAGCCCTGTTCCAATATTTCTTTATTTACACGGTTTGCGGGGATTAAGGTTTCGATTAACTTATTATTTTTATCGTGTCATCCATGCAGATACGATGCGAATAAATCAAGCTAACTACATGGAGCCCATCAATTAACTTGCTAATCATTGCATATTTACATCGAACGAGTCAAACGATTTGCTTAGTTTTGGGATCGCTATTTTCTTATTATTCATTTTTGAAAATCGTCAACTACTTACGGAGGAACTTCTGTGAGACTTCCAGAATCATAATAGTAAAGGATCGAAATTTTGGAAAAGAATGAGTTATTTGGTGATGATTAAGTTTCTCCAAGCCATTAGTCGTGATGAGAGCACTTATCAGAAAGTGCGGTGTCCTTTCTTGGTTTCTCGGTATACCGGGGAATGAGAAGAGGAAAGCCGACATAAACGGGTATTGAAGATTTTAAACCTCTAGTTCCTTAACAGCCGTATCCCAACTTTCCTTACCTACAAGCCATTAGAGTGGGAAGGAATAAGACTTATAAGAGGATAATCGGTTTCATTGGATATATAAATTTTCCATTATGCGTTGGATTTTAGCTGGGTTTCCATACTCATTGATTACTGGCGCCAATCGACAGGCACCAGTTAACTGACGCATGACGTATGGAAACACGTAAAATCAACTGGCGCCAATTGATTTTGTTGATTAATCATTGTGCTAGTAAAATTAGGAGAGATTTCAACTATCAGGCGCTGCTAGTTGACTTCTCCCACTCTGTTTTCTCCCGCATCTTTCAACTTTCCTTTATTGATCAATCGATTTGAGATTTTTAGTGGCGATTTCTTCATTCTTCGATAAAAACGTTTAGTAAAATTAAATTTAACGGATAAGGGAACGCTTCGATGGAGAACATGGAATTTGAAACTAAGAAAAGTATCGTTCAAGAAAAATTTATTGGTGTTTCGAATGTTTTTAATATAAAGGAACAGAAGAACCGTTTACAATTATTATGCAGAGTAAAATAAGGGTGGAGGTTTTACTCGAGGATATCCGAGGTTCCGAAAAGGAATATCGTTGAGAGACAGAAAGAGTTTGATTACCAAGTCTTTAGTTAGTTCCATTAGAACTTACTTAGCCATTAAAATTGGCCTTTCATTCGAACTAAGGCAAAAGGGGAGGGCAACAGCAATGGCTATGAATATTCCTTCCTTCGGAAACGAGCCATCTAGGTGGTCATTTTTCAACTACTTTCCAAACGAACCAACTCCCGATTCTAATACGTGCATACTCACATTAGGATTCCAATGCTTCTCTAATGTTTGATCTTTTAAAACCTCGTGAAATTCGTGTGCCTTGTTGTACAACTTCGAAACCTGCGATGATAATTAATGCCTGACTCATTCGAAGAGCGGGAATTAGAAAAAAATTAAAAATATGCTTTTCTTTGTACAGCAGTATAGGGTGACTCTTGTTCAGTATACAATTTTCTAATTCTTCGCTCGTAAAAAAGAATTTTATGCATACCCGTTAAAAATACGAATGAACAAACTTGAATTTTTCAACTTATTAGAAAACAATGAATATTGAATAAGCTATATATTTATCCCTTGCTAGGAAAAATTCGAGAATATTCTGGTTTCGAATTTAAGGACAGAAATTCCAAGTGCATTTAAAGGACACCCTCTAAAATCTACGATTCCTATCGAAAAACGGAGGCTATTCTAACTTTAGTCGACATCAGCGTCTGCGACAGCAATTAATAGAGTCGCTTTTATCGATCTTAACTGCGTGACCGAGATGCAATTTCGATATTCGCAATGACTGAACTTCGTTTGAGGGGAATGAAACTCCATAAGACGCTAAGTATATCTGACTAAATCGCGCAATTTGTTTTCGTGCCATCGAAAAGTACGCGTGAGCGAGGTCTTACTGTAAATCCACCCAATATCCAAAGAATTAAAGTGCGAATGAGCCGCACCAAAAGTGTGCGACTCCCAGCGCTACACATTACGTCATGAAAGGCTTCAAAACGAGGGAGGGAAGTATATATAGCGTATCGGTGCTCGTGTGGTCACGGGCGTGGCTCTTGGTTCTACAACCACCGACATATCAGCTATATTTCGTTCTGCAAAATATTTATGGATGAGACTGTGTAACTTTGCGTGAGATTAATTTTGAAATTGATTTTCTCTCTTTTAATGCATAAAGAAGTTCATACTCTCAATCTTCAGTCACTGAGAGACCTCCAAACTTCAGTAAAATATCACTCTCAAAGAATACCCAATCATTTGAACGAAATTTGGCATATGCACTGCCTAATTTGGCATTTTAGATTCCATTATGAAAGACGTGAAGGTTATAACTCCATAATGCTTTCACGGATACTTCTGTCCCTCTACTTTTCAGATAAAAGCCGCATGAAAAATACGCATTGCATCCGTTTACCGCTCAGACAGAGTATAACGAGACTCGCGGCCGCGGCCACGCCTACGTAGGGTACGGCTGCGATACACCTCCGAGGGGATATCTCAGAGGGTGGTGGTCGCCCTTGGACTTAGCGGTTGAATTGGGTGAGACGGAGAGACTTCAGTGAGCATACGTTTTTGAACAAATTTCCCATTTTCCCGTATCTTCTATCTATGACCGTCTCATTTTGCATGATGCAAACGGAATTTTTATGAATCCATTCATTCATCAATTCATTTTAAATAGTATGCCACGTATTAATAAGCAGAAGGATAAGCTTCGCATTCCGGCAATCTCTCTGAATTTGTGCACTCCAGATACCTCTTTCGGAACTCCCGCACCAAAGGATATGACGGTTTTATAACATGCTTTGCAACGCGTTTAAGGACAATCTCACAAAACTATCTCCAATGTGATGGTGAAATTACAAAAATCGGTTAATGTCACAATTTTCACACATCAATTACTCATGTTTCTTAGGACAGTCGCCTTCTCACTAACTCGAATTCAAGTTCATTAGGAATGTCTGAGCTCCGATTTCATGGTTCTCCTCGCTCCCAAAATTCCTCAATCCTCATTTCATACCGATTCACTTCTCCGTTCATAGGGAGAAGTGTGATGGCACAATTATGATGTTCATTTCTTCAATCATTTATGCGAAGATAAGGCTCAAAAGTCGAATACAGAGGGGAGAATTCGCGTGACCTCACCTTCTTTCAAGCATGCCATTAAGTCCGGGTATTGTGTCTCCGGATGAACGTCATAACGTCAGGATTAATTTATCAGCAAGAAGGTTAATTGAATTTAATCATTTGCAGAAGTCAAAACTTAATTTTTGCGTCGAAAGAACAATTTTTCGAGTTGAATGCAATGATTCCTGTACTGCGAAGAAAAGGACTTTATTTTGCCATTTTATTACCATTTGGTAGACCCCTTCAAGTAAACATTCCTCACGAAGAATAATAACCTAGGGAGTGGGATGGAGGAGGGCGTACTCCACTATTCGAATCCACATCTTCAAACTCTGTTACTCGCCCGTTAACATCTCCATTATGTAACTAATGACATTATGTAAAATGGCATTTACGAGGAATGAATTGCACGCCTGTGGAAGAGCAGAGTAAAAATACCCAACCATAAACTGGTCTAAATGACCACATTCAAACAGTATGTATTTTAAAATACTTAATTCATTAGGATTCCTCGTTGTTTTACTTTAAAACACTCAGCAATTATCCACGGCATTGTCGATAAAATTTCTGCGAATGTTGGTTGGATTTCGACTATCTTAATGCTTTCGAAGGACTGCAGTTATTACGACGAAGGAAGGAACATAATTCATTTACAAATTCAGTGGAATAATAATTTCTCATAATATATACAATGCAAGGAATTAAATGTGTAATTTAGCTACCTCTTTCTCCAATGCGAATTCCGAAAACCACCACCGAAAAGTACTAAGAACCCAAAATTGACTCCAACAATTTAATCACTTTGAAAATTTCCTTGCTCGCCTTCAATAAATTTATCTAAAGATGAGATAATGCGTCTGAGAGAGCAAAGAAATTAAATGAACGAGCAATACGAATCTCCATTCCAACGAATCCGCCCGAGCGCCTGGTTACTGGGAGCCCAATTCCCCTCTTCCTCTCCCCGACCCTCCAGCGTAACCTTCTCCCTCACCATTTTCCGTATATAAGACCTGCGAAATTATCGCTCTTTCCATTCTGTGACTCAAACGGATCGACGAGAGGTCGAGCGGAGACCTCTCGAGAGCTAACACCTGCCACCAGATTACTTGAGAGTCCTCTGTGACGACCTTCCATTGCCTCATTACTCCAGAAGAGGTTTCCAACGCAGTTTCACCTACTGGCGTTTACGCGGAAGATTGCCCTCCTGCTTTCGACTGTTTTTCGGGAGAATGACTTTGAGGCAGCTCCAACGGAAGAAATATCCAACACTTCGCGGAGGACACCAGTCACCGGAGGAATCTTGGTCATCTCAATCCAGTCGCAACCCACGCCGTTTTCCTGCAGTTCGAAATATCTGGACCATTCGACCCATGATGGAGAGTTAAATTGCGGAGATGATCGATCGAACTCTTTTCTGAAAGTCCACGTTTTGACCCGACGATCGCCAGCCAAATTCCCTGGGTTCCAAGAACATTTCTGACAAAATCGACGACGAAAAAACAATTGCCCCTTCGGACCGAAGCTCCTCCTGCGCATCAGAATCTTCAGCCTCCAGTTAGGAAGATCGAGAAGAAAGTGAGTCGTTTTAGTGTTGTGAGCTATGGTCATTTTAGTGCATAATAGTGAAAATAGTGAAGTGACTTCAAGAGGAGGCTCAGTTCGCCGATGGAACGCAGAGTACGGCCACCGCTGGAGGATTCCCGCAGCTTAAGGTAAGGATCGTCGTTTTTCAGATGAAAGGGTGGTAGGTTCTTTAGAAAAGGGCCCGACAAAGGGCGTTAGCGAACAGGTCTGCATTAGAGTTTGGGGGGAGTGGGAAACATGCTTAAGTAGGGCCCACTTGATGGGCGATAGTGAAATTTGAATTGCATTGTTTGGGGGGAGAGGGAAATATAAGTGGCAGGTATTACACACACACAATGACAGACAGGCTTTTTAGCCATTAGCAAATAAATTACTTAGTCTTCTAAAAGTTTCTCTCTCTATCTTTTCCGTGGCAGTGGTTTTCATGCCATTGTCACACCATGGTTTTATAGGGCTGGTTAATTGCAACTGTCGCGTGCGTCCCCAATCCCTCGAAATGTTTAACAGTTGCAGTTTTCTGGCGAACCTCTCCATTAAAAAAAAAGAGGAAACGAGCTGGGCACGATACGTCTTGGCGTGGTTTGGAAACTCGTGCAAAATCCCTATTTTTAATCTCTTACGATTTATTTTTAATTCATCAAATTTTTTTTTAATTTTGAAAAATTGAATCTTTGACACGTAGATTTACCTAAAAAGTGGTTTTTAATAATATTTCGTTATTTTCTTATTTCTAGAAGCCGGTAACATTGTCAACTAGCAACAGGAAATTCAATTGCCTGGAGAACATTTTACAGGAGAAACGTCTGGGTAAGTAAATTCTACTTTTTTGAAGTTTGTTTAAAATCTAACTTAAGCTTGGATCTTGAAGCTATTTTATATTTGAATTATACTATAATAATATTATTAGAATTTTCAGTAGTCCTTAAGGTTAATTTCGTTAAAGCCTTCTTTACTTAATGTTGTTTTCGTAACTTTTAACAGTAAAATTATATTCAGAACGTATATTGCAATATACAACTTAATATATTTTGTAATCTGCTTAAGAAAAAAATTCCATATTCAAAATACTGTGGAACTTAAATTTACCGTTAACAACTTTACCTTCAAATTCTTAAACCTCTCTTGATGGGATAAAAACAGCAAGTTGAGTCAATTTTTATTCCAAATTCTCCTGATAGATATTCTCAGAATTTGGATAGGTTTATATAGAGCCAATAACTTGTAAAAAGGAAGCTAATATATGGCTTCTAGTAAATATTTTTTTCTTTTAAGATGTTTGGGAATTTCAAGCTCGCCAATAGAATTGACATTTTCGAAATTACATGGTAGCAATATGTAATACAGGTCTTTTCTTCCAGAAATTATTCCAGCTTGGTGAACTTCTTGCCCTTACCTGGAATTCAAAGATTTTTATGTAAAGCCTATATATTTTCATTGTATTTTTTATTGATAATAAAAGTTTCTATATTAATTATCTGCTTCAAATTATTCATTACGGAAATGGGGCTCCCAGTATTTCCGTAACTAAACTTTGGCTATATTCTTGGTTTTTTCGTGAAAATCACTTATTGAGGATTGATCCAATCTATTGCTAACGTTTTTTCGCGGAAGAACGCGGAACTTAGAGGGTTGATAGTGAATCGCGTGAGGCACGTGAGTGAGGGTAGCATTTCGAAAACGTTCGGGCGGCGGCTCGAGGTTCCGGCCAAGTGATCGAGGTTTTCGTCGGCAGGGGTATTGGAGGCCAAGGAGCCTGAGGAGTGGAAGGTAGAAGCCGTTTGAGGGGATGGCGGGGTGGTACCGCAGAAGTTGAGGCCGATGCTCCTGTAAGCAACAGTTTTGCAGGGTTGTCGCAGGATGACGTGGAAGACAGCGCTTTACGCTAGGCTACACAAACATTTACATTTAGTTATTTGAGTGCTCTGATTATTAAATGAACGATGGCACAAACTATCGAAACAGTAGAAAGACTGAATATCGCAGATATATAACAGCTCGAACGATCACGGCCGGCGCTGCGTAATAAATTACCCACGTAAGAAAAAAATTTTTCTTAAGTTATTTATAAACAAAGGGTTCAGATTTGAACAGAAAATAAAGTCGCTATTTTTTCCCAAATTTTCCCACTGGATGATATTTTCCTGCGCAAATTGGACGAAAAATTGCTATAGACTAATTTATACAAGGCAAATCGCAAGATATTCTCCCAATTTTCCATTCATTCCTGATAACAATTTCCGTCAAATTTTCATCTACCATAGTAATAGAACAAACGGAAATAGAAAGGGATTGAATAGTGTTTTCAAGAAAATCTAGTCCATATTTCGTTGGAACTGCTAGGCAGTCAACTTCCGTGACGTCATCGATTCGGTTTCCATACTTCCGCGTCTAGACCGTACAAGAAGCAGGCTGACAGTCACAATAAGACTGATGGGAACCGTACACATTGATTTCAGTACGATTTTCTTTTTTCAGCTACAAATTATTGTCAAGGAAGGATTTTAACGATAGCGAATATGAGCAATTAATAGAATACAGGGTTAATTATCGTATTTTATATTAATATTTTATATTGCCATAAGCATACAGATTTTAGGAAAGTTCTGGCAAAGAATACTGTATGGTAAGAGAAAGGCGACGCAAAGAAAAAAGATCTTAGGTTAATTATTTTATTTTGGCTAATGTGATAAGTTTTCTTAGCCAATATTAGAGCTGCAACAACAGTATGTAATACTGCGGTTAGCAGTTCCAGTGAAAATTACAAGCCGTAGCGATCGGAAGTTACGGTTGGCAGTTACTTCCAGACCCAAGCGAAAGGGTGCCTAAGTGGTTTGTTAGCAGCGCTATGCCACCACCCAACGTTGAACCTGCGTTTTCAGATTACTGGTCGTTCTTACGCGGGTCTAGTGTATTAGTCTTAAGGTCGGTCCTCTGTGAGGACTTGGAATCATCATTGGAAATTCAGAATGACTTGAGCGTGTTGAAATACTGGTTTGTAAGAATTATATGCTGTTAAGTATAAAAACTAAATCTGTTCTATTTAGTTTGAGAAATGTGACCACTGACCAGAATCACATTATAAATGCATGAAGTGTATAAAATACAATTCAATATCCTGTACTGATTGTACTAGAATTGAGCAAGTTCAACATATAAAGTACCTGGGAATATATCTTGATGAAAACTGTAACTGGAAATGTCACATTAATAATTTGCACTCTGAACTAATTACAATTATTAGAAAATTTTATATCTTAAGACACTTTGGTCCATTTTCAGTTTTAAGGAAAGTCTATTGCACTTTGGTTCATTCATGTCTTCAGTACTGGATTCTTTGCTGGGGAGGAGCTTATGTCCAATATTAAGCCTCTAATACTGCTTTAAAAAAGTTCATTTGTTATTTTAAGAGCACCTTACAAAGAAAATTCCTTCCCATTATTTGTTAAAGCCAACCTATTACCTTTAAGACATCTATTTGTTTATAAGATTCTAAGATTGTGGAGGGGAAAGGGATAAGCCAAAAGTGTATAATTTGAGATCATGTAACACTCTAATCTTAAAACCTGATATCAAATTATTTAGAAAATTGAATATATATTTAAGATCTAAAATTTATTGTACTTGGCCTAAGTCTATCACTTCTGTTAAAAGTAAAATTTAATTCGCTATAAAATTAAAAGATTGGCTGTTGCAACATGAAGATATAGATTTCTTGTTAAGTAGGATGGTATAAATGCTGTCATTTAATGTTTTTCTTTTTAGTTAACGATTTTTGTATTTTTATATGTCTGTCATGACACATGATCATAGTTTAATTATGCATGAATTTAACAAATATTGTTTTTTTCTATTGTTTGATAAACTGAAGAGAAAGTTAGAATGTTGCAGAACAGCTTGAACGACCACGGCCGGCGCTGCATAATGAATTACCCCCGTAAGAAAAAAATTGTCTTACATTGGTATATAACATATTTTCTCTTTTAATGATTTAACGGTCACATCCTCTTTCAATTTGTTTAGATTCCAATTTCTGCTTTTATCGAGTTTTTGTTACATTTCTTCTGCTTAGTATTCATTCTGTATAATACTGGCTTATGACCTGACTTGCAATCTGCTTCTGACATGGCTTTACTGTTTTCAATGCAGTTTTCATATCTATTTTCAATCATTTTATAATCAATTTGATTCTTTACTTGCCCATCTGGGGATTAACCAACTGTGTCTAGCTTATTTTCTTTTTTCATACCAAGTATTTGATATACCGTATTTGACGGCATATAAGACGCACCCTCTTTAAGTTGGCCACTCACAAGAAAAAAAAGTTTTAATAGTCCATGCAAAAGCGCGGTACCACAATAACTTAAAATGTAGTTTCTTTTAGTTGTCACATTTTGTAAAAGCCAAATATTAACACAATCATTGAATGCAATTATGATATATGTAGTATAGACCATCTGGGCTTAAAATAGCATTCAGTATTGAAAGTTAATCTGTGGAGGTTGAACCTTCACATATAAGAAGCAGGGAAATTTTTCGAGACATAATTTAGGAAAAAAGGTGCGTCTTATATGCCGTCAAATACGGTACTCAATTCGTTTTTGGTACAAAATTGTACAAGTAAATCTCTTTTCTCATTGCTCAAACCCAGTCCCCATGGTCCAACCACCTTTCCTCTCTTTTGCCCAATTTTGGCATTTCAGTCACCCATTATGATCATTGTATCATTGAAGTTTCTTTTTAGTTAAATAGTATTCTCTTAATCTTTGTAGAATTCATATAGTTCCTCTTCTGTGCTGTCTGAAGTTGGTGCATATACTTGTATAATCAATACTTCTCTTTTCCGACAGTGTAATTGCCATCGCTCTTCCTGATATCCTTCATATTTCATACACTTACACACACAATAAATTCCACCCCTGTCCGTTTTGTGTCACTTCCTGAAGTTAATACCCTACAAACCAAGAAAAGATTAAATCCAGATTTAGCATGGATACTAGCCAACATTGGATGCAGAAAAAATCTAATTTAATCTAGCTTGAAGTAGGTGATATGTCCTCTACATGACTTATTAATTCTAGATTTTATATAGAATTTTTTGATATTTTTGAAATCTTTTCGAGGAACAGGCAGCCACAGAGGGGGAGGGCACCCTCCTTTCACTTATTATTTCTGGTAGATTAAATTAATAGCTATTTTACAGGGAATCCCACATATTTCTTGAGCAAGTTAATTCCAGTGATCAAGGGATGTCACATATAAGAAATTACTTTCAAACATTGATGTTAAAATTCCTGTTTTTATGACCCATGAAAATTATAACATTTCTGGTGCAACTCTTACTAAAGCACCACTGAATTATCTTTGAGAAACTCATAAATAAGAGATCAGTAATACACCATTATAATGAATTCATCAGAAAATTAAAAATTTATTGAATCTTAAATTCATTAATTTTTTATTTCCATTAATGGATGTTTCAAGAGGGATCTCCACATTTTTTAATTCCGTTGCTCATTGCACAAAAAATTATTTCTTAACTCTAAGGAATATGATTCAATTATTGACCTTTTATAAATTAAAAACAATTTTCATACTGTTATGAAAAATTTCACAACGTATGACTAGAAAATTCAATAAGAATTTTATCAGGATGTGATCAGTAATATATGAGAAGACCATAAATTTGAAATCAAAATTTTTTAATTCAATATATTCATTTATTTATACAATTGTTCCAATTACATGGCGACTATTCCTACCCTTTATCCTGGCACCTACTTGGTGCAGCCACTCAGCTACCACCTTTACCACTTCCTTCTTTGACGAAGAAGCCAAACTTGCTCTTCCACGTATTACCTCTGAAATGAGAATGAAACAGTTAAAATTATTACTCATTTGTGTTTAGTCCACAGAAAGAATTTATAAAAGTATTCTTGCTCGTTTTCCATCAGGTCTTGAGACAAACTATGCTCATTCTCTACTTGAGATGGACAAGAAATGTATCTCCATATTCACAACTGTTTCCTAAGCATTCTCATGACAGATCAACTTGAATGAGTTTAAGGGTTGAGTTACTAATCTTAGCAGGAAAGCTAATGATACAATTAATATGTCAGCCTTCAGGTCGAAACACAGAGTGATGTAATAACTGTCACTATGGACATAAAAGAACATATTTCTATCATGAACTTCATTCTGCTGAACTTTTGTTTACAATCTATGAATTATTTTCTCACCAAATATTAATTAAGCCAGTTTAGAGTCCGTAGTATGTTGCCCTGAGTTTGTTTTTGTTTGAAGTATTGTTAAAAAAGTTCGTTTTCTCGACTTGTTCAGATGTAAGTCGTTCTGTCAAATAATTACGATTATATTCTTTATTCAATTGTATTTATTGAATATTACATAGTCTTTGAAGGCTGATTTTGACATTTCAGGGACACCTTTGTAAGTAAAGCATACTGCAAGGCAGGTACGGATCTAGAAAAAAATTTTGGGGGGGTCCGATCGAAAAATTTCAAAATAGAAGATATTTCGGCTTTCACAAAACGTGACGTTAGAATTGTGTTAGACAAACTCGAATTTTTTCGCTAGTGATTGCTTATTAAATTGTATTTTTATTTGCGTTATTTGAGTTTCATTTTCGAAAAATAGGCACAAGTGATATTTCGGGGGGGTCCGGACCCCCAGGACCACCCCCCAGGATCCGTCCCTGCTGCAAGGGTTCTGTCATTATCCTCTACAAGGCAATCTATCATTATATCCTGTACATAATTGCGTTGACTGAGGCCACCAATGATACTCCTCCCTGAACTTTTAGCTCCTTTTTCTGAAAACGTAAAATAGGCAAGGTAATAAATAAAAGAAAAGGGAACCCCTTATACGCATATGGTCTTTGAGTAACTTCCGAGAAAGAAAATACAAATGATGGCAGAGATGCACAAACACTGAATGATCTCTGGTAGTTTGGTAAATTACAGTCAGTGTGACTAATTTCGTCATAAATA
Organism: Sympetrum striolatum; assembly: GCA_947579665.1. Lineage (NCBI taxonomy): Eukaryota > Metazoa > Arthropoda > Insecta > Odonata > Libellulidae > Sympetrum > Sympetrum striolatum. The sequence continues at coordinate 102,817,467 of OX388341.1, read as the reverse complement.
TGAAAGAGACAGAAAGGAACAAAGGGTATGGGAGAAAGGGGAAGATAAACGAGTGAATTTTCATCCAAAACTATCCACCAACTCCTTGAATATTTGATCATTTAACTTCTCCATAGTTTTAAAATCATCTTCTGACTCTGTAATTCTATAATTAACTCCTTCTTCAAGAGTAGATGTAAAATGCTTATTCCCCCAGTGTGTTTCTGAAATACTTAAAATTTTTATATCCATTCCTTTCATCTCTTTACAAACTTCTGCTAACTTTCCGATTTTATTCAACCGTCTCACATCCCATATTGCTATCTTCCATCCTCTGTCTCTCTGTTTACTCAGTCCTACTGATGTAGTCCTTGCCTGAATGGAAGAATTTATTACCTCCAGATAATTTTACTCCAGTGGGCACCATGATTCATGATTTCCTGTGGGGCTATACCTCGAATTCACAGGCGATCGGTATTAACTGCATGATGTGAAAACTCAAACAAATAAAACATTCGCAAATACGCGAGGAAAACGCGTTAAGATTGAGTATACCAATATTATCTAGCGTGTTATATAAAAAGAAACAGCACCGGCGCTCATTATCTTTTGTTCTGTTTTGTTAAAAGAAGCGCTTCATTTTTAACAACAAACATGGCGTATGAAACTTGACATCCGTACGGCGACTGATAGAGGGGAATTAAATTTTACCATTTATACTCCGGGTATCTGAGACTTACATTAGTGGATTTCTCTTTTAATATTATTTGACGTACTGTTATTATTTCCTTTTAAACTCAAGATTATCTCATACAATTCTTTCAGTTTTAAATTGAGATTGAAGGTTGAAGTTTACCCAATTGTCAAAAGATGTCTCATTGAATCTTACTCCGGAGCTCCGGAGGATAACAAGTAGCACACGTTGGTTGGGATATAAAAACACGCGGCGTGCTGTTGTAAGTGTACACGTCATTGCAAGACATCGTTTAGTATGTGGAAGTTAGCCTTGTTAGTTTTACTTTGTTACGGAAAATCTGCATCTTCCTCATTAGAAGCTGTCAATGATGACGAGCTAACTAACTTAATAAGAGGAGAGAAGTATGTGATTGTTCTCTTCAGTAAGTACTTAGTAGTTTATTTTTAAGTCATATGTAATCAATAATTTAAGTATACTGAAGTGAACTGTTTTCATCGTGTATTTATCACTCACATTCTTTTAGCGAAAGGTGATTGTGATGCTTGCGAAAATTTGGAAAACGAACTGATTGGCTTAAGGGAAGATTTAGTGGATTCACTAAACGCATGGGTTGTTAAGTCTGTGAATAGTCCGCTTGTACGGTTGTATAACCCGACAAAGGAGCCAGCACTTGTGTTTTTCAGACATGGTGTACCTCTACTATACGATGGTATGTCTATGAAAGCTGTACTTTGATTTTTGGTTCTGTGTTTAAGATAGCACCTAGAAATAACCGTTTACAATTTAATAGGTCCAGTCAATGACGAAGAAATTCTGTACACATTTGTCTCCAACAAAGAGCCGGTTGTAAAAGAATTGTGGGATGATAACTTCGAGCATCTCACTCAGGTTGCGACAGGGGCCACAACTGGTGATTGGTTTGTCATGTTGTAAGTAGAACTTGTATTCATATTATAATATTCTAAGAGAATTCTCAGTCGAAATGACATGTATTTTCTTTTAGCAATTATGAATCTTCTTAACAGGGTTAATTATAAGTGAAAATGTTCCTTTGTACATGCTTTGATAAAATATTTTCCCTGTATATTTTTAAGTAAAATAATATATGTTATAGTGTCAATACATAGCATAGTTACATAGACTTGAGGATCAATAATACACATTTCACATTACTAATTATACAATAAAAACAAAATTAAACAAATTTCCTTGCCATGTATTACCATGAAAATCGAGTAAAAATCAACCTTATAATTACGTTATAAATTTATTTTATCTTTGAATTAGTTCGAAAAAAAAACATTCTGGTCATAGTGATGCAGAATAAGGATGAACCTTATCAGGAGGTTTATAATTTAATGGACTATATAGTTAGTAACCATATGGAAACACATTGTATCAGATACTGCTTCAAATTCTGAAACCAATCATATTAATTTGCAAGTAGATGATAGTTTTTATATTATGCTTCATCAACAAATTTTTAGAAATAATGAAAATGATATTAGTACTTCTGAAGAAGTTTGCCTCTTTTCTCCTAATTGCCATATATCTAACTATTGTCTTTAATGTGCAGAAGTTAGCAATATCTGTAATTACTCCAGAATTGAAGCCTAAAAGATTATTTTCTCTCTCAAGGAAATCAAACTTTCCATAAAAATTTTCTTAATTTTTACTATTAATATTTTAAAGTTTTCTAAAAATTGTGAGTCTAATGTTAGTTCATTGAAGAGGGTAGGTACAGTTACTTATAAATCTTTGCTTACCATGGATATTATAATACTTAGGAATATCATATCTCAACGTAGTTCTTTTGTACATACCATGGTAGAAGGTTTTTTAACTCTGTATTTGTTTGAATTGTAGTATTCTGTAATAAAATTTGTTTTTGTTGTGGGTTGAAGTAAAAAATTTAGGATTTTTATTGTGATAGGTAATACTTAAATTACATTCTTTATCCTCATTAGAAATCTGCTTTATAATTTTGTCTTGACTTAGCATTGTTCTTTTCAATCTACTTTTACCTATTTGGTTTGTTATGCTAAATCTATTTATGACTGCAAATGAATTATACATAACCTTTTCTGTTTTTAAAGACAATATCTTTTCAATAAAATTGGTAGAGAACCTTAATTAACTTATTTACATAGTTAATAATGCATCAAATTAATTACTCTCATCTAAAATTACCCTGAAATATTTACGATTGGATACTTGCTCTATACATTCACAGTTGCATAACTTCAGTTTGAGTTTATCTGTGCTACAAACATGTCGGCAATTATGATTATGAGTTTTTATTTTTATGCTTCTTTGCTTAGCAATGTTGTCAATTGCAATTTCAATGTTCTATGTCTGTTGGTTATATACACAACTTTTGTTTTGTTATTACTAGAGCGTGGAAAAAAGTACCTTGAAATTCTGAAGTATTTTTGTGAGAAAAATGCTAAATTTAACTTAACTATTAGAAAAGAGAGCCCAGAAATGAGTATTCATGGGTTTTTGAGTAGTTATACTGACTTTAGGAAAGGAAAAACCACAATTCACAGCATATTTTTTAAAATTGTGAATAACACTTCGTTTGATGACCAGAAATTGTGGAAGAAAACTGTTAATCCCTATCCCGTCTTTATGTGGAACTGTCCTCCTTATATATTTTTCAACAAATTATGTGAATAAAGAGTGTTTTGATTTGTGAGTAAGAATGTCACAAATGCCACTGAGTGAGTGTGATACTTTCATGAGCAGTGGAGCAAAAGAAAGGATTCATTGCTCTTTCCGGAGCTCTTAATAAAGTTTCACATTAACAATTGTCTGGAGCTTACATTTATGCTGTACATCACTGCTGCATGGAGTACCACATGAAAAACACAAAGGTGTCCGATACCCAGTTGAACAAAAGTGATCACAACAGCCAAACATTAATTTAGGCTTGCGGTTTAAAGAAAAGGGCCCAGAAAAGTCTGTTAATCAGAAAAAGTCCTGCCACACCAAAAAAGTCTCTAAACAAATCATTAAAAAATGTTTTATTTAATGAGATTGGTGAAGATTTGTATTTAAAACCCCTTAAGTCCCATTTTTACAAAAAGTCAAAAGACTTTTTCTGCACTGTAGTTATTACTACAGGCCATTATCGTGGCACTATTTCCAGAGTGAATTTAAATCTTCTTCAATGAGGAACCTTTAAAAATATTACCAATAATAATATTAATAACAATAACCCTTAGCTTAGAGTATATGCCTCAAATCTTTGCTGAAAGAATGATTTGTTTAATAATTACTGTGCCGTATGAGAAACAAACTTTCTGTCAAGTCTGTTAGCTGTTTGGTGATAGTGTAATTCGGGAATTTTGAATAAATATTGTATGAACTGCTAAATAAAACTCATCTGTGATCAACAAAAGATGTTCTCATTGATGGTGTTTTTTAGTTGATTGAGATGAGTTTAGAAAATGCTAACAAATGAAAGGAACAATTAAATTAAAGATTGAAGCTTTTGAATGGTCTTTCTAGAAAATTAAACTATCTTTGCATGGTTTTTGAGTAAGTATGGATACTTATTGAATGATTAATAACACAGTATGACAATTTTTTGGTAACATTGACTTAGTTACTTGTCTCTTATTAAATTTTTTGCGATAAATTCAGCTGTGATTGAGAATATTGTCTACCAAGCACAGTTTTTGAAAATTATGTATAAACCATAAATAAATTAATTTCTTCATTAATTTTTATCTATGTTTTATCTCTCTTAATATGTATCTAAACTGTTTATCACTTAATTAATTCACTATGTTTATATTTAATTTATATTCCTTGACAGAATTAGAAGAGCAACAAAAAAACGATTTGACAAGACCCCAAAAAAGTATGGATTTTGGTGCCCTCAAGCTCACTAAAACGCTAATTTTTCAGAAAGTTTCAAACTTTCAGGGCATAATATACATTCATCTTAAAGCTCTTCAAAATTCCTTTATCATAGTACACGATTTATTCCATTTCAATAAGTTCTTGTCTACTTTTTAGGCAAAATACGTTTCTATGCCTTTCGCTTCCAACTTCAGCCAGAGGGCCCTCTTATCTGTCAATGAGTACCCATTTCCAGCTGTAAACATTGCTTTCAGTATCCTTTTGATTCCTAGTAAGTAATGAAGAACCTTAGGGGATATGTGTGTTACTTATTTTTTAGTCCAGGACACCCTTCTAAGGGTACCTAATATATTTATCCATGGTGGTGTAGAAGTGAGTAGGAGGAAGGAGATGATAAGAGTTTTGATAAACAACAAAGATGAATGCTTATTTTTGATGGAAAGGAAATCTTAGTTCAACCTTTGTTATATTTATAGTGTCTCCTTACTTCGTATAACATTGATGAAAAGAGAAAAAAATACTCTAGCATGATAATTGCATTGTAGGAAAACACATGTGGAATTAGGGATGAGAATATAGGTAAAAGTCACCTTAACAAAACATCCTTTGGTGTTTGAGATTTTTTGAGTTGATATCAGTATTTAGTGACCCAAAATTAGTTATGGACAGCTATTACTATCCATGTTACAGAAAATAATTATTTTTGCAATAAAGGCAAATGTGTGTAGAATTATGGTAAAGAAAAAAGTAAAAGTTACAATAACAAACAAAATCTCAAGTGGTTGGACTTTTCTGAGTTCATATCTGTAATCAGTGACCCAAAATTAGTTAAAAACAGCTATTATCATCCATGTTGCTGAAAAAAGGCTAAAATTTGTCGGCCTGTGGAATTATATTTGAATATCTGTCATAGTTCATCAGTTTGTAAGATATTCCAAATTACATGTTGCATATATTTTATTCTAAATCATGCTGTTCATAGTAAAATTCTTTCAATTCAAAGGATGTTTCTTTGTACAGAAATTTGCAAAGCTGGTTTGACACTAGTTCAGCATTTCAATTTGTCTTGATAAAAACTCATACTGAGTATGTAAAATTTATTTTTATTCATAAATAGTCAACAAGGTACATAACTTATTACCAGCAACACACTGGGGGTTGATTTGGAAGAAATCTATGAATAAGTTAGCTTTTCTAGTCCCTGTGTAAACTAATGAAACTAATTTGAATTTCAAAAAGATAATTAGTTATCCAATATGTATTTGGTAAATTCAGGGTGTAAATTGTGTATGTGCAATTTAATCTATAATATGGCTAGTGTGTATTCCAATCTTAATGATCATCATTTCGGAGAGTTCGTAGAATTCCAACGTACAATGATTTCATCATTTGTATCATCCAGACTATAAATTCTCTTTCATTAGGCAAACTAGAGCTATTTATTTTTTAGTTTCCTACCAGTTCTAGATAATTTTTCAGTAAAAATTAAATACAGTTCAGATATATTAGCCTTTCATATTCATATAGTTGTCGTGGTGACATTAAGAAAAAGAATGTTTCCCAAAAAATCAATTTATTTTCAGATTGGCAAAGGTTACAGTACACTAAAGTGGAAAGTCCCAAGTTGGCACAAATTACAATATGGTAGCAGGAATAGCTCAGGCTGGAAGTCTGCGGGCCGACCACGTGGTACGGTAGTCGAGCGAGTGGACCACTCACTACGGTAGTTGAGCGGGCTGATCCCACCAGTAACTGGAAAGTCAAGCAGGATGACCAACGCTATAGAGGTAGACTTATGGGCTGACCACGCTTTACGGTAGTCGAGCGATGAGGCAGCATACCTAGTACCAGGAAGTCTTGCTAGCCGACCATGCAGCAAAGGTAGTCGCACGGGCAGACCTGCAACCGGATTCACTTCGTTGGGCCGAATGGCGATTTGATAGGCTGTGGCGTAATATGTCCTCAGGCGGCATACTCCCTTCCCCCACACTCACATTACAATTAAACAATGCGGGGGTAGCCCCTTCCGTCCTCACACCATCATCACATAGTGATATTAAAGATCAACTGGATTGATTCAGTTGCCTTGGATTACTTTTGTTCCTTATGGATTATAATGTAATGAATTAATATATTTAAAGATTGAAGTAAATATATTTAATGCTAATAGGTTTCTTTTTATAAAGAGCATTGTATTATCCAAGGCTAGAGCAAATAAATGAAATTTTCTTTCAGGCCTTGTAAGAAGTTTTTCAATCTGTATATTTTATGAACTTCTTTATTTCAATTAGTTACAGTGCAGACTGTGTTGAAAGTCAGAGACTTCAAGCAAGATGGGAAGCAGTTGGAGCACGACTAAAAGCAAGGCTCAATGTAGCTCGAGTTGACAAACAATCCAAAGGTGGTGCAACTGGAAGGAGATTCAACATCCGTCAAACTCCTACATTTGTTTTGTGAGTACATATTTCAATGTTCAATTTATCCTAAATTCCTTTTTTATTTTGCTTAATTCTATCTATGCTAATTGTTTTATTGAAAATTTTGAAAGAAGGCAGTGGTTTCTGTGAAGCCTATATATTTAAATTACTCGTCATCTCTATCTTGCATAAAGCATAAGATATTTTACTGCACAACAATAAAAATATCTTGAGAAGACATGTAATTATATTGATGGGAATCTTTCTCCAAAATATATGCATACTCTCATTCTGCTTTGTTGAAGTCCTCACACTCTTTTACCTGATCTCATGAGGAGCTGCCATAAGTTCCAAGTTAAGAATCATTATGAAATCAGTTTCATGTAGAAATAGACTGAGATAATAATTGTGTGTGTCTCAACCATATTTTCCTGGACTCAAGTGAAAATAGATAAGAAGAGGTATTACCTCATACAATGTATTATTTTTGCACATTCAAGTAAGACAGTAACAGGTGAACTTTTTGAGGCTAGGTTAGTGCTAAACCATTGCATTTTCTCTTCAGCTGGAATAAATTTGTTTCGATTCCAAATCTGAGGCAAAGGTTAGAATAATTGGTTAAATATCTTTTTACTGAAGCATGTAAGAATTATTGCCCAGTTTTAAAAAGGTAAAACTAAATGATAAAATAATCAGTATATCTGTAATTTCATTCAATAACATGATTCATTTCAGGTTAAGGTATAAGGATAATTGAGAATAAATTCTACTAACAAACAAATTACTAACTTACAAACATTTGACCAAGAGTAAGTCTCTATACCACTGGGCCGACTCTTGTTTGAGTGTGCAAAAATTATATAAACATTAGAAGTAGTAATTTAATCTTTGTCTATTTTGTCTTGAACCCAGATCTATGGGGAATAATGCCACCTGTTTTGCTGTATCTCTGTCCCCCCTTAAATGCGCTTCTTTATAATTCTTAACATTGATCTTGCATTGACTCCTTGCCAGCCTACCTGAAAAATATGAAATATAATTTTGGCCCTACAGTATATTTAGCAAGGTATTCTGATATTAAGCTGATAATTCCTTATAATCTATCAATTGTAACTGGAACTTTCATTAATGGTAAATTGCTTTCAATTTCATTGTTGATGATCAAGCATTCTCTATTCTTAAAACAATGGGTCTCACTAAGAAATGTTTGCTTTTTACTTTCTTACAGATTCCGCTTGGGTAAAATGTATCGATACAACCTACCAAAGTATGATGTAGCATCCCTGTCTGCATTTGCTGTTGACTGGTATAAAAATGCCAGAGCTGAGCATGTTCCTGTGCCCAAAACTCCTTTGTGAGTATTATAGGGGTCATTTCTTAATATTCCTTGGTATATCTATTATATATAGATACATAATATATGCAGTTTTCATGAACTCATTAAGTCATGCTAACAGTTCTTATTACACCCTTATTTGTGTTTATTGCATGGTAAATTTTCACTTTAACACAATTTTTATCTTAAAAGTTATATATAAAATTTATTCAACTGCAGGATTTTACTCCAATTTATGAAGTTTTTATTGTTAACTCACTAGATGCTCCATTTAATCTCTTAAGAATTGGCTATAGGATATAAACATCAGTCTTTGTAATTGTGTAGTTAATAAGCTATAATGAATTCTTTATTTAATCTAATTACTTTAATTATTATTAGACTCTTTCACGAAGGAGCATATAACATTCATATTTAATTTATTTATACTTTAAAACCTTACTAAAGTATGACAAATGTCACATTGCAGCCTTAACCTACCTAATAAACTCATAAATCTAGGAAAATATGTATGTAAATATATCTTATGCCTTAACTTTGACCAATATATTTGTATACTTAAAAAAAATTTCTCCTTTTGTAAAGCATAACCATTTACTATATCACATAAATCTTTGCAGATAGTTCAAATTATTTCTATGTGTTACCTAAAATACAATTATTTATAATATTTTTATGGCATTATTTTAAAATATTGTATTGTGATAAAATCCACATGTCATTATTCCTCTACTATTACTGTATACGCTGGCGTATAAGTCTACCTTTTTAGCCTAAAAAAATCTCTCAAAAACCAGGGGTCAACACCGAACATAAAATTCGACCTTTTACCACCGAGGGGTAAATAAGTGATACTGCCTGCTTTACACTTGTTGTACACAAACTCTCGCAACTCACCACAATTATTTCTTACTGAAATAAATTTTTGGCAAATCTAATTAACTTAGATATCATATAAAAACAAATTTCATCTCGAAATACAATTGTAGCCAAAAGGATGTTATGTAATACATGTTTTCATAATAAAAGAATTAAATTCATAAACCATTTTCATATCTTTAAAATAAATTTGATGCATGTTTATTCTTTGCATGTTATATTCATTTCTTCACATGTATTTTTATTTTACAAGAATTTTATATATATTTTGTTGTTTCCTTTTTACAAATGAAGATCAAAAAGCCCATCATGATTTCTTTTTGTTTATATAAATGTTATATTTCGACTTAACGTTAGGAGTTAATGGAAGCTGTTTTAGCAGTGTCGTGATTTGATATTACCATGCTATATTACCATTATTTCTATAATAAATTTTTAATACCATTGTGTATCTGTTTTGTAACACATTTCTATTTGTAAAGCCTGAGTGATACCATAATAAAACCTTGCGTAATAGTTAAGCAGAGGCGATAAGTTGACATGGTAGCTGAAAGAAACAATTCTAGCATTTAAATCTTGTGTGGTAAATATTCCTTGAGGTATCGTACATTTATGGATAGTATAACCATAGATTTTCTTCCCATAAAATAGAGCTGGGGAAATGATATTTCCTTATTTTTTGGGTCGATTTATACACTGAACATAGGCTAAAACCTGAAGTTCACCTCAAAAATTTAGGAGTCGACTTATAGACTGGCATATACGGTGATTGTATACATTTACGTGGCAATAGGAACTTCATATATTTTTCTCTAAACTAAGTACAGTAGAAGTCTGTTACAACAAGTATGGCATATAACGAGAGTTGCATTATAATGAGTGGTTATTTCTCAAGTATCGGTATAACGACTGCCACGTTTCTAAATCTGTCTTGCAGGAGGCATATCTCAGAATCGTCAATCTATGTGAGAGATAAGCAAATGGGTATTTGAGATGCCTACCTCTTCAAAGAGCAGAAAAAGATTAAATGCAAACATCGCCACCTAATCCATGCATTTTTTTTTCCCACAACTCACCTCAACCTTCCTTGGAAAAAATGCTTCAGGGAGCTTTGATTAGAGATTTCTCACAAATTTTACTCTCCCCTTTCTCCCTCCGTATATCTTATCCCTTTGTCCCTTGTTTCTTTACAGCGATGAATCCTCTACTCAGTGCCGTAAATTTTAATTGAGTTCTAATCATATTGTCATCTACCTGTGGGATTTGTTTTCATACAAAGCTTGGCACCAAATTGTCCAATCCAGGATGGGTGGAAATATAAGAGATAAAAGTAGTGATGATTCGGATTACCAGGGTAACTTCTCCCCTGCCCTCGCAACAGAGACCATTGCTTTAGAAGGGTGTGAATGAAAACTGTCCTGAGAAAGCAATTTGATATGAATTAGGATTATCTAATGATATACCGTATTTACTAAAAAATAAGGTGCTTCCTTTTTGGTCTTTTACTAGTTCACATGTTCCATAATGCAGGGATGGCCAGATCCTCAGCTCACCGTGGTTCTGCGTAACTCTTCAAAGGTTTCACCAATGCCCTATCGATTTTTTCACTGTAATAGTCCCAGAAGACTACAGACTAAACCATCAGTTGATAGTTTGTAATTGTAAGGGAATTGGCTAGCCCATCAAACTTTTTAAATGACTGATTTTTAATTGGTTAATTTATGCAATTATGTAGATCTTTAGGACAGCGTAGGCAACTGCCAGCATTTTGTTTACAGTGTTTATGTGTATAAATATACGTATATAGCAATATGTATGTATATAATAATTACATATACGGTGCTGCGAATGGCGTGGCCGCATATCTTAGGCATGCTTTAGATTCGCGAGCAAATGATTTTTGATTTTCGATGCTGGAATTTTGTGGCACGCATTACATTCCATGGTGCATTAATATCGCATAAATGTGGTACCATTACTTTTCAACGGTTATTGAGCAATAATTTTCTTCATTTTATATTATAGGACGCACTTAGGTTATGGTATATGTACACATTTTGAAGCATTTGCATAAGGATTAAAAACCCTACAGTTCCATTCTGCTGAACTCGCTGCCCTTGTATTCAAGAGAATGGACAATTAATATTAGAAATCAGCTATAACAAATATGTGTTATAAAAAGCACTTTTCCAATTTTTGTTAGCACTCGATATAACTGACTTCTATTTTTTTATTTTAATGAGTTTTTTATTTTCCTAATTTTAACCATTCTTTCATTTTGCCACACTCAGCATAATTTGGTTTTTGAATCAGCAATTTAACTTGAAATGTTCTTACGACCCTATTGAGCTTTCTCTCTTAACTGCCGGTTACTAACTTGTAAATAACCTCTCAATCTTTCCTTCTATTCATGAATCTCTTATGTTTACTTTTATTTATTTCTATTCCATTTTGTTTTCCTCACTTCTCAAATTCCTCAATTCGTTTGTGCAATGTCCTTAAATCATCTTCATCATTAATTTCCTTGTAAATTATGTAGTCACTAGATAATAGCTTAGTCATGTTCTTTATGAAAACGTTTTAATTATTTAAGAAAAGTAAACTACCAATTATTACTTTCTTTAAGTACCTACCACTGATTTGATTGTATTTTTTTACAGATGAGGTTTTACCCTTTGAAACAGTTAAAAAAAATCGGATCTGAAAATCTGAAAAACGATGAAATGGCCTTTCGCCCCAGCGCCCAGAGCGCCCACAACATACGTAATCAGCAATTTCCGGTTTATCAGTATTTCACAAATAACTCCTACACAATCAGTGATACAAAAATATGTTTCATACAAAAGTTATTGTAAATTACATTTTCTAAAACGTTTATAAATAATAGTATATACCTCAATATCAGATTAATGGAGATATTTTCCAAAAACGGAAACGAGCTTCGAAAAGTAAAGCTCCACATCTGGTAAACTGATTCACTCCAAAAACTAATCAACTCTAACGACACCTTCCACAGTACTATATATGAAATTTGGTGTTGATCCGACAATAGTTTTCATGTTAGAGCCCCCACAAAGTACATAATCAGCTACTTACGGTTTATCATTATTTCACGAACAACTCCTAATCAACCGGTGATACAAAAATATGTTAAATACAAAAGTTATAGTAAATTACATTTTCTAAAACTTTTGATAAGTAATATAATATACCTATATATCATATTTATGGCGATATTTTGAAAACTCCAATTTACTCCAAAAACTAATCAACTCTGAAAGCACATGCCACAGTGCTCTATATGAAGTTTGGTATTGATACGACTAATAGTTTTTACGTTAGAGCGCCCACAAGCACAGACATACATACACACACACTCACATACACTCACACACACAAACACATACACACAGACATCATTCCGAAAATGGTCAAAACGTGTTCTAGGGACCCCAAAACGTGTATTTCCGTTGAAATCTCGAAGTCGATTTTTTTCATGAAAACACTACTTTCCCTATACTACATATACGGAGAAAGTAAAAATTTGCAACCATCACTTAGGGAAGAAAATTGGAACATGGCTGTAAATGTATTAGCTTTGAATGAAAGAGGTTTGAATATCTTCAATAGCCATCTTTGTAAGCATTCTGCATCTCATTGCCACTGATTTTTTTGAACAACAGAAAGGTCCAGATTAATAACCTTCTAAGATATACTTCTTTTATCAGCTCTCTCCTCGTCAGTAGAAAGGCTATAATTACTAACCTAATTGGTGGCAATGAAGTGTAGAGCACTGACAAACATAGCTACTGGTTGTTATTAAACCTATAAACCATCTCTTAACCCATATATGCCGATTTATTTCTACTTTTGCTGACCTGAGGTAATACAGGACATTATCAAATGCTTTATAAAGTCTATAATGGTGCTGTGGACATCATTTTGCTTGTCTAACATTATTTAAATATCCTGACAAAAACCTAAGAGTTACAATTTACACCAGCATCTTTCTCTGAATCCTTGTTGATGTTCTCAGCATCTCTCAAGAATTCCCTAAGATCTTCTGCATCTAGTTTTTCCATTACCTCACAACTGTAGTTAAGCTGGCCAATCATTTAAGATAACTTGAAGGTACAGCCTTAAGGTATAGGATGATTTGGGTAATTCAATGGCAAGGCTTATTATTTTCAATCTTTTCAATTCTTATTGTATCCCTGTATTTCTGGGAATCCCTTTTTTGTTTTTCCACTTTCTCACTAAATATCGATGCTACGCATAATTTTTAACAAACTATTAGTTAGGTGCCTCCCACATTCACATCTCCTTTTGCAATGGTTTCTCAACATATTATTTTCCCAATATTTCCAATTTTCTGAAATCTCCTAACTTTCAATAAGCTGCTCTAACTTAAAATATACTTTCATTTTCTCGGTTATTATTTTTACAATTATCATTTCACAGTCATCCCTCGCCCCCTCTAACTTCCTCAATTTTCTCCCTCCCCTCATATTGCAATCCCTCCTGTTTAACATAAAGTTTTTGTGTGAAAAGCACTTACCTATTAGTTTTAACAAATTTCTGTAAATATGGTTATTTGCCCCAGCATTTGGATTTCCTCTTTTTCTCTGCAACTCTTTTATCTCTTTAACAGTTTTAACTCTTTCACAGTTAACCTTAAGAGCTTCAAACCTTTACCTACATCAGGGAGATCCATGCCTTGAATCCTTAGTCCAACCAGCATTAATTCTTCAGCATCCTTACTACTCTCTGTACTCCTTCCTTGATTTTATGTGAAATTGTTATTGTAATTGGTCTCCATATATTCCTTCTTTTTTATTCTACACCTCTTCATCATCATAGTTCTTCGTTAATTTGCCGGCTCTCCAGCTCTTGTTTGTTCATTGAGCTTTCATCAATTCCCCTTTTCATATCCTTGCATTTGTCAGTATTTACCTGAACTCTTTTAGTGCATTGATCTTTATTATCCCTCTCACCCAATCACTACTATTTGCTTCCCAACTTAACCAAATAGTTATCCAAGTCTTTAGTTTCTTCTCTTGTTTACTCTTTCATCCAGCTAGCAGTTGGGATTTATAATAGTACTTTTTTGGCATTTCATAACCTTTATATCTCTTCATTAATGAAGTCCTCTCAATGCCACTCACAGTTATTTTGCTAGTTTGAATTTGTTTTTTGCCACTGTATAGATTTCTTAAGGGTTCTACATTGTATGCTTGCCTATCTTGGCTGCCTTAATGAAATTTGTACCCAATTAAAATAGAACTATTTTTCTACCCTTTTTGCTTGCCAAGTTGTATTTTCTCTGTCTAATCAGACTATATTCTATTCCACTCTTACTCTTTTCACCACTAATTCTAATTATAGTCTATAAGAATCAGCAGATTCACGCTTATCTCCTTTTTCAAACACAATTTATCACAGCCCTCTTCATTCCAAAGGTCCTCATTTTCCAAAATTAAGGATAGCTACTGCTTCCTTGGCCAAAGCTTCCTGTTATTTTCTATTCTTCCTGTCTATTTCTCTTTCCTGTTAATATACAACCATTACTCAAAAGGTACTATCAGTGACTCCAAATACCATCAAAATCTTTGTTTGATGGTTTTTGGAATCCTTGATATTACATTTTGACTATTATTGCCATGAGTAGCCGGATATACATTTATTTAGGGCGTTTAAATGAAAAGGTACAAAATTACGGTGGGGGTATAATTGAAGTCTCATTCAAAAGTAATTGTAAGTGGCCTGAGCACAATTATCCCACTGTTTCATGAGCCAAAGGATTTCTTGTTTCCAGAATCCCTGTGGCTGTGACAGGAGCAAGTCCTTCACTGATTGATTTTGTGTTCTGTCCAAATACTCCATACCCAGAATAAGAGCCAGTTCTTCACTATGAACTGTAGTTTGTCATCCGAGTTCTTTTGGGATGGTTTTTAAGCGGATCAAACAGATGGAAGTAACAGGGCGACATTTCAGGGCTGTAGGTAGGATACTTAAGCTGTTCTTTCTTGGGCTAGTACACTTTGTGAGACCCATAAGAAGTGCGTTATGGTGAAGCAGTGGACTTGTGAGATGCAAAGTCTCCCCATATACGGCCTCCACCTGGCTATGAATATTGGCTGGTTTAACACCTTCAGTCAGAAATATGATCAATCGTCGGACGAAGCATATAATCAATCAGTGAAGATCTTGCTCTTGTTACAGCAAGAGTAATTCTGGGAACAGGGAATCCTTCAGCTTGATAAACAGGGATATTTGTGCTCAGGCCTCCGGTGATTACTTTTGAATAAGACTACAATTATTCTCACAGTGTCGTTTCGTACCTTTTCATTTGAACACCCTAATATTATACAACCGTTACCTAAGGTTCTTTTCATTTCTTGTGATTTATGTATCACTTTGGAGAAGAATTTACTGTATTATGCTGTGATGAATAGCCATTAATCTCATAGTCTAATTTATTTGGTTATCATACCTTTAATCACACAATAGAATCTGCAGATATTTTTGATCCTGAAATCAAGTATAAGAATTGAAGGCAATTTAAAGATGCAAATTTAATTATCAGAATTTTGCTCTTGGGTGTAGTTTTTGACAAATCAATTTTTGTCAATGTTCCATATTGTTGACTTAGTTGATAAAATTGTTATAAAATTCCGTTGAAAGTAGCATTTAGACTCATATTGAGAGATATTCAATACTTTCTACTTCTCTTTAAGTGAAACGTAAGCAACTTTTTAAAAGAATAATTCTATTAGACTTGTGCTTTACAAAATCCTTTCATCCGTAATTATTGATAGAAGCATTAAAATTTTGCTATCAGAACATTTTTTCCATCTTTTATGTATCTAGCAGTGTAAAACCAATGTAGATATTTCTCATTCATTGAGATTGTATAAGATGTTAATCTAGATTATGAACATAAAAATTATATTTTAATTCACTGGGGTATAAACAAAATAAATACCGTTAATTTTAAGGTATTGATTCATAATTGACAATATTTTCTTTATCATTTTCATTTAATTTTCTAGTTTATACAAACTTAAAACAGATGTAATACAAAATCTCATTGTGACTCAAGGAATGCTAATTCTATGTAATAAATAACATAATTGTTGGAGTCACTGGAAATTTAAATTACAACTGTTTATGTACATGTATGTACATAAGGTATCACAATCTTTTTTTCTTTCAGTGATGACTTTGTTCAAATGATAGCCGATTACCTTCGCGATAATCCTTTGGTTTGGCAAGCAAGTGGTGCTGGATTGTTGTCAATTATACTTATTGGAGGAATTATACAATTCCTGAGAAAAGGAATTACACAGCTCCAGGGAAAACCACCCAAGAAGAAGCAGGGTTCATCCTCTAAAAAGTCAAAGTGAGGTAATATGTGCTAGCCTGAGTGATATACAGCAACATGCAGCAGAGGTGTGAACACTTGACTTGGTGGTGTTTATTGGTATCATCTTCACCAAAGAATAGCTACCATCCAAAATCTCATCCCAGTCATTTTAAATAATTTAATACAATATTTTTGTATGCAAGAGCAGGAAAATGTAAGATAAGGACATATCTCAAGATATAATATAACATTCCAATGTTTTAACAATCAGTTTTTACGATTTTCTTTACAAATTTTATATAAATTCAAGCAAGGTGAATAAATCTTTACAAGAAGTGGAGTAGTGGACAAACATAACTGTACTTCTTATCTTGGTCAACTGAAATAAATTACTCTATCTGTTACCTTGACTTATTATATTTCATCTACATGAAAATTTAGTCTGAGAATGGTTTTAGGATCTGCCAGGCTATCCTTTAAACCTTTCTCATATTTTTCCCTTACAATACTGAACTGCATTACATTTTTTGGTTTCTCATTTATCCAAAATTTATCAAATTCGAAGAATAAGTATGAGTACATTATATGAAACAATTTCAGAGATGGTATACCATTGCAAGCATTATAAACATGAGTTTTTGCAGTTCCATTCCGCAATAGGTAGTAAGCCATGCTTGTTATATTAATTCCAACTATTGCGTACACAAATCCATAATTTGGATGTCGGGAATGTGATAGAACATGCCGGGCAGCCTTTGGATATTCTCTGGCGAAGAATATCAGATTTTCCAAGCCTAACAGTCCCATTCCACGAAAATCAGTAGTTGGGTCGTCTCCTTGAAATCCTATCTCTTGCCACTGCTTAGAAATTCTAGCCTCTAATTGTTCGTCGGGCTTCAACAGACTCCACAGTGATAGAAGTTTTTCCTCGTGATCAGGATTTGAAGAATCGTATGAAGTCTTACGGAGATTCTCGACTTCTTGAAGGAGCTGTCGGTAACCCCAGATCTGTTGCACACAAGCACCGAAAGATTTAGTGAACTGACTGTGAATATGAATGTCAATACCTTTCACTCTACACACAGAGTATACAGCATAATGAATAATACTTCTTCCATTCGCATCTAATTTACCAGATTCACTAGCTTGATTTAATTCAGACACGAGTCTTTTGATTTCAGCGCACCTTGAATTCTCCAAAGAGAACTCAGCTTCCAGAGTTCTTTGGGCACCGCTAGGTACACCGTAACAAATTCTTTGTAATTCACATAACTTGGTGGTTCGGCGAAGAAACCACTTAATAAGTGGCCGAAGGTACCAATAAAGAAAAGACCACGCAAGCTGTAGCATTGCTTCACACAAAAATTACAGTATTACGATAGAACGTCTACTCTGCTTCATCACGAACCCATAATACGTAAGCAAAATAAACAACAACGTTTATTTTGCCTCAACTCATTCTATATCATAAAAACAACTTCTTCTCCATCGTCATTAAGTTCGTCTGCTTAGAACCACAACTGACCACAACAAATTATTACATTCCTCAAATGAATTCGTCATGATCCTATTTAGTGCCTCTTGAACTTCTACGGAAGGTGTCGGTAGATGGGGTTTATGGCGGCATACGGTTTGTGAGATTTTCTGGTTTCAATTTTCTTGTTTCAGCTGAAAGTGAGAAGCCGCATACAGAGTTCGTTTCGTGAGTTACGTACGTGTCCGTGCCGAAGCCACGTTTGTTGATTTCAAAGAGATATAAAATAGCTCAAGATGTTGCAGAGTTGGTTTGATGATGTTAAACGGATGAATAAGCGGCAGGTAGGTTTCTATTGTTACTTTTGCAAGAGACGACCTAATAATGCTACCTTCGATTATGATAAGACTAGATACATATTGCAGTTGAATATTGAAAAATAATTATTTATTGTTTAAAAAATCATTCATAATTTATATTTGCATGAAATGTCAAGAATAGTAATTAAGTTATGGCTATTCAATAACCATTCCAACATTCTCGGCTTGAAAACATTCAATCATAGTATCCGGCTTTTCTTTGAATATGTAGCATTAATCGATATATTTAACAAGAAAGTACTGTATTTTGAATGTTTGTATGAAGTAGTATTTATTGTCTTTCAGTTTTTATACCAACTGCTCAGCTTTGGTATGATCGTATCTTCAGCGTTAATGATTTGGAAAGGGTTAATGGTAGTCACTGGTAGCGAAAGCCCTATTGTTGTTGTTCTCAGGTAAGTCAAGTAGAACTTTTCTTCTGCCCCTAATTACACGTGTATGTTAAAATAATATAATCTTCAGTATGGAATATTAGATGTTTCGGCCATATACTGTTGGTCCGATTTCACTGTTTAATTGTCACGTTCCGTAATATATACTAACTCCAATGTATAAATTCCTGTTACGAAAAATTAACTAAATTAAATTGTGTTGTGTTCAAAGGGAAACGTGATCAATAGTTGTGAATTTCTTCGTTCTTTCTGCTATGTATTGTTTGGAGTGGTGTAATTACCGGTTGACTCCAATGGATGTTTTTAAGACTGAAAGAGATCCATTTAGAGTAGATTATAATCTCATGCATTTAACCCAAAGTTATAATATAAAATCGACTAACTCTTGCAGAACTATATATCGCGATTTACTTTTATTTTCTTTTAGTATTTTCTCATTGTTTTTGTCTCTTGTTATCATCATGCGATTCTTTTCTAAAGTAGAAGTTTATCATAGCCTTATTATTTACCCTATTAGTGGCAGTATGGAACCAGCATTCCACAGAGGCGATCTCTTATTCCTCACGAACTATCAGGAAGATCCCGTTCGTGTTGGAGAAATTGTGGTTTTCAAAGTCGAAGGACGGGATATACCAATTGTGCACCGAGTTCTTAAACTTCATGAAAAGTGAATACATATTTTGATCTATTTTTTAATATTTCTGAAACATAGTGTTTAGATTCCAAATTACAATGGATGAGCCTTTGACGAGTTTTAAGTAGACTTTTTAATATACATTTTACTCTTTCAGGGAAAATGGAACTGTGAAGTTTTTGACAAAAGGTGATAACAATAGTGTAGATGATCGAGGACTGTATGCCCCAGGACAGTTGTGGTTAACAAAGCAAGATGTTGTGGGGCGTGCACGAGGCTTCTTACCTCATGTTGGCATGGTCACTATTTATATGAATGAATACCCAAAATTTAAGGTTAGTAAAAATTCTTAATTTCCTTGCGTTACACTTTGTTTCAGTTTGTGCTATCTGCCTAGCCCCTACATTTTTCCCTGCCAAGTAGGAACTCTACAAAGTGAAACTATTGACATATCTTTGAACTTCTTTTTGGAATTTTAAATTTGGATGTCTTAATTTGACTGCTGATCAAGTTTTCTGCAGTTATTTTTTTCCTGTATTTTGTTAAGATATTTATGAAGTTGATCGGCACCTAGAAGATATGTCCATCCCTTAGCCTGAGTATTTGGAGGTTTGCAATTCATTTTGTATTAAATTGAGTTTGTATAGTACCCAAAATGAAAGATATTCATCAATCTCCAATATTTTTGTCTTCTAATCATGGTCCCATTCTGTTTGTCATTAATGATGATACATCACCACAACATAAAACTCACTGAACATTTAATTTTAATAACAGATATTTCATTTTGTTTATTGTGTATAATTTGCAGTTGATGATTGCTATTGGTTTGCTCTATGTTATTTTTTGTTCCTATGGTTATTAATGATTTAATCAATAGAAATAATGAAGGGCCATCTCTTTTTGTCCCTATTTCAGTGCTTACTAACCTTTCATGTAAAATTCACCTGATCATTTGAATCTGTATCACACAAAGCAACCCCATTTTAGATTGCATTCTAGAATGTAATTAGGAGAAAAATCTTAATTATAAAAATACTTTTTATTACATTTTCCCACTAAGTGAAAATGATATGAGATACTTAGTTGTTTAATGGGAATTTGTTAAAATTTGTGTATAGTCCTATATTTCAAGTAAAAATGGTAGAATGTGACACCTTATAGCAACCAAAGTGATATGGTACAATAGTTAGGAAGCACTGTTTTTGGTGATTCCTTCTAATTCTGCTCCTCAGGCAGTGCTTTTAAATACCTTGGCTGTAAATCTGCATAAATAACTTATTTTTGGACATTTCTGTTTTCCAGTTTGCTGTCCTGGCATGCCTCGGTTTATATGTTTTAGTCCATCGAGAATAGTGCAACACATTATGTAAAGAATCATGAAGAAAATTGCATGGTGATGCGTGTGTGTGTATCTGACGAATGTTTTGCAGGTGTACTGAACGTGTTTGGGAAAGGTTAACATTTTTGTTGACGTTTTCAGTGCTGAGACACTGTAAATGAAGGACTTTATCATGGAACGATGTCCTATTCCTTAAAACTTTGAGTTGGATCAATGCTGACTTTTGGAATTTTTGTCCATTTTTTCCTCCCCTTATTTCAGTGGATAGAGGAAGTTGAGCTTAGATTGGATGGTGGAGCCTTGAAATTCATTATTACTTGAAATGAAGTGTTGGTGGAGGGGTCTGAAGTGATTGTAAACAGTGAATGCACATTTTGGATGTGTTAATCTTGTGCCTAATAGCACATTTACTCTAAAATGAATAGCTCTAAATGTTGACATGTCGGTAGACCTGTTCAGTAAAAAGCTACGACTTAAAGTTTGATCAATATACTTTGGCTTTATAGTTGCCTCCTTTTGGGGTCAAACTTTTTACCTAAACAATTGACATGAAATCAGGTAATTGAATGCCACTTTTTACTTCCTGATGCTCCTTGGCATAAACTTCAGTTATTGGAGAAACCCAGTTATTCAAAGATTGTCTTTAGAATTTACATAATTTAGGAATTTGTCATGGTGATTTTTTTACTTATGTGCAATTAAAATTCAAATCAAATGGATTTTTTCTCATTCTTATTTCTTCCATTTCTACACTGAAAGAAATGCATTTAAGAATAGCCTCATTCTACACTTTTAATATATTCTAGCTCTCCAAATTGAAAGTTTTCTTGTAGTTCTCATTTCAAAACTATGGAGATGAATTACTTTATATATTTATAAAAGGGTACTTTCTCTGCATCTTAGTTGTACTTAATTCTCATTTTCTTCTAATTATCTTCAATTTGCATTTTTCTCACTACATCTGTGATAGTGAAATATTTTTAATGATTATTTCTGAATTTTTATTCTTCTAGCCTTGAGGCAAGGATGGATATCCAAGTCAAGTATTCCTTTGGTGATTAGAATCATATTTTCCAAATATAATTCTGTGCATTTCTTAGTCTTATTGATTTTCATGGAGGTTATGTAATGTTTAAGTGTTTTGTTTGCATCATCAACCTCTATTTGTTAGCCCAGCATCTTCAAAACTAATATCTGTTAAAGGTCTTATGTTCTTGTTTAGTTTGATCTTGAATGTATGTTCAGTGTTTAAATGGCTGTGTTGCACAGGCCCTCACCTCTAAATTACTAAGCCATAAAACTGTAATAATTGGTTTGGGAATAATAAATAGATAAACATTTCACACTTCAGAGTTCCAGTTCAGTTAAGTATTCTATAATAGAAAGAAATGTGCAGGATTATTAAATATCTCTGTATCTCCAGGAAAAAAAATGCTTTTTGAGCAGGTGTAGTTCAGATGGCAAGCCTGGGAGGCAGTTGCTTCAGGGTGATTGCCAAATACGGTTAGTAGCTGGAATGGCACTTTTTATGACAATTTCAATTTCATGGTATAATCAGCCACCCATAGGGATATATCTGTTGGGCCTCAATAGTTATCAGATTAGCAAAAAAGCCATTTCCAAAATTAATGTATCTAAAGAAAGGGACAAAGTGATTCTTCAAAGACATTTGAGGTGATAGTTCCTCTTTTCCTGTCAATTTCATCCCAGAAGGTGAAATAACTTATGCTCTTGTTATAATTAGTAACAAAATCGAGTAAACTGAATTATCAAACAAGTCAAAATTTATGATCTAATATAATTTAGTGTACATAAACAGTTTGTAATATCAATAAATATACATAATAAATTTGAACCTCTGACCATTATGGAGTAGTAGCATGCCATTCAAAGGGCAGAAAATTCCTGCTTCAGAACACTTTAAAGTCTGAGGCTGGACCTGAGTTGTGTAAAACAAAAATGAATAAATTACTATTAGGGTGTACTGATTAACTGAAGGTTGAAGTTTCCTTTTCAGTTTTTAGTAATATTCAATAGTATGCAGGCTTGTGATAATTTCAATACGTTGAACCTGTTTGTGATAAAGTTTTCAATTCTATACCTATGGGCAAGCTCTGCATTACCTCAGTGTGATTGCATGTTTGAAGTATGAGTGGCTAAATTTTCTGTAAATGAAATCCTTTCTGATCAACTTTTTTAATATATTATGGAATTCCTTTTATTTGAGGCCTGTTCAGAGAGTAGCTTCAGAACAGGCTATTCACCAATGATTCCCTATTGTGTTGATAGATTGATATTTTTCAAAATTAGTTTTTTATTTGGTTTATTTATTTTTTGTGTGTGATCACTGCAGAGTATGAAACCTTGCACATAGTTTGTGCCTCAGCTTTCTTATGAACTCCATCCATTAAATATTCCTGCCTGTCTGAATGTCTTCTCTCTTGACAATAACAACTCCCATCCTAACTGATCTAACATTTACTGACATTTATCTTTCTTATTCTTTCTGATTACACATCTAGCCACCATCTTTTGCATACCTTAGAGCTTTTGCAAAGTACCACATCATGTAGGTTACGCATATTCTATAATCTGCTAAGCCAGGGATTTTGTATGCTTTTTTCTCTGACACCCTTCCACTCCATATTGGTTTACCCATTATGAAGTTGAGATTTTTGTATGCCTTTGAAATAATATCTTTGATATAACTCCATTTAAGGTTTTCAGAAACCTAGATATTTGCTGCTAGATATGGATATTTTTTATTGCTTTTGAGGAAAAAGAGAAAAGTCAAGCAATTATAACATTTCATATGCAATGTAAAAAAATTCATTAAAACCTCACATTCCATTATTGTGCTTCAAATAATTTGCTAAGTATAAGCAAAGTAGTATCACTAGGAAAAAAGTCTCTGAAAAATTAATTTTTAATGCAAAAGCTCTAGGGCAGGGTTGGTGAACCTTTTGCATCAAAAGTGCCACATATGATGAATATAAAGAGCTTGCGTGGTAATATGGTGCAGAACCATACAGTGAGATTGTTATATTATTAAACGATACCGATTCAGGGTTAACTTAGTGGTACTTATTAACTTGTAAAAAATTAATGGTAAACAAACTTTAATTTTTTTTCGGAAGTGTGTTTTTATTTTGTCACCTGATGATGTAGCGACGCTACGAAATCTTGGTCGTATTATTCAGATAATAAATTAGTGGACTAGTAAAAGTTTGTTTACCATGAATTTTTTTGTTATATTATTAATTTTTTAATCTCAATGATGTGATTTGGATTTTTATAAGATTTAAATGGTTGTTAGTTATCTCTGCTATTAAACAGAATCCACAATTA
This sequence comes from Sympetrum striolatum, assembly GCA_947579665.1. Lineage (NCBI taxonomy): Eukaryota > Metazoa > Arthropoda > Insecta > Odonata > Libellulidae > Sympetrum > Sympetrum striolatum. Next base: position 102,793,353 of record OX388341.1, on the reverse strand, counting down.
TTTACTGTGGAGCTTCATTTCTTAAGTGAACAATACAAAAATAGATAATTTCATAGGAGTTTTACGTGCCAAAAAAAGTCTCTTGCGTGCCACTTTGGGCACATGTGCCATAGGTTCACCACCCCTGCTTTATGGCAAACTTTCAAGTATGAAAAATAGTACAAACAAAAGGTAGAAAACAATCGCAAGATTTGATAAACACTCAATATTACTATTCTTGTATTTAGTTTGAGATTAATATCTGCTTCTTGGTTAAAAGCCCTGCATAAAGCAGTATTTCTCACGGTTTTTGTCACCATGTACGACTTTTTAAATTCTCTTTTGTTGCAATGCACTTTTACTGTTAAACCTCTGTTACTTGCAGCTGCATACATTTAGATACCTAATTCTCACTTACCCTAGCTGTAACTTTTGTGGTGTCAAAAAGAGAGTATATTTGTGTTCATAGATTATATTTTGGTTATAGTGAAACTAAACTAGCAGATCTGCTAGTTTAGTTTCACTTTCAAGGATAGTTTTCAAGGATCTATCCTTTCCCCTGTATACCCTTATAGGTCTACTGGAGACAGATTCAGAATCTTTGATATGCTCATTCACAATGCATGTCGTCACCAGATAGAAAAGCACTACTGTTGAGCAAATCGATTTCTTGAAGTATGAGCATTCCATATTACTCAATTGGAATATTAAGTATTTTCTCAAAATACTTCCTTCTTTAATATTGCATACAAGTAAAATGTTGCTTGCATACTGCAAGCATATCAATAACACTAATTTCAAGTTGGCATCATATCGAGAGGGTCCTCAAAAGAAAAAAAGGATTGATAACATTCTTAAAATTTGCTGCAACTTATTCCTCCGGCATTGAACCCAAGTCTTCCTGGTCATACTTACTATGCAGCACAACAGAAGATCACCATCTTTAACTATGTGTGAAAGTTCAAGCAGAAATATTTGGAGCAACTGCCTCAAACGATGTCCTACTTATCCCTCATGTTCCTTATGTGAGAAATTTTAATGTGCTTTGGCATCGAACCCAGGAAAATCATGGTCTTATCTACATTTTTTTCTTAAACGGAGTCTTAATATACATCTTCAAGCCGAGCAGTAACTTCCTATTATTTCAATAAAAGCATCAAAAAAAAATAATGAAAAAGTACCCCCAATGTATTTTAAATAGGAGATATATTTACCACCCTGCATCAAACCCGGGTCTTTCTGGTGATACTTCCTATGCAACACCATAGAAGATCACCATCTCTAACTATGCGTGAAAATTCAAGCAGAAATATTGTCTGCAACTGCCTCAAACGACATCCTAATTTTCCCATATATTCCTTATGTGAGAAATGTTAATGTGCTCTGGCATCGAACCCAGGAACAGCATGGTCTTATATAATTTTTTTTCTTTAACCAACTCTTAATATTCATCTTCTATCTATGCAAGAACTTCCTATCATTTCGATAATAACATCAAATAAAATAATGAAAAACTACCTCAATGTATTTTAAAGGCAGATTTTTGCATCGTCCTAGTATCGAACCCAGGATTTTTTTCATAAAAGTCATTTATGTTTTTGATAGATCATGACCATATATATAGTCTCCTTGAGTTTTGACTCTCTACCTATCCGGGAAGTATTTTTTAAAAATTCCCAAAAATCAAAGAAATCTTTATAAAGGGAAAAATTTGGACTTAGGGACCCTCTGGAATTGAACCCATGACACTGAGGTTCAAAATAGGATTTTTTCTGCCAGTTATACGTTAGGGACATTATGTGGTAAAAATTTCAAGTCAATGACGTCTGTGGTTTAGCCTGTGAATTAGTATCCAACTGGCTATATATATGAATCCGGTGAAGCATCTATATATAATAGAAGATTTGATTGAATACTAATCTATTAATTATGCTTATAGGTGTATTCTGCGAGTATATCTTGATTGCTTCTTTGTAAATTATGCATAAATTCTCCATATATTTATCCTCTCCTATTTTATTCTTCCTTTTTCAAATGCTTGGTATTTCAATTTTCGCATTGTATTAATGAGGTGCCAATTCATTCAATTTCTTTACGATCCCTAAGAAAAGTGTAAATTTATGGACTCATAAAAAGAATTATTGTTAAGAATATGTTGAAAATTAAGTAATCCATCTGGCTTATGCATTTGTATGTACTACTCTTTATGTTTCATAAAGAAATAATGATTCAAACTTAAATTTAGGTCATAATTCAGTTATAATCCTATTTTTCGTATGTATACTTCAAATGAATAGATCACTACTGAGTCTTAATTTCTTTAAGCTATAATGATATTCTGTTCATTTTAGGTTAGAAAATTTTTTGAAAGTTATGTAGATCCACTATGCTCTTTTTAACTTAATGGTAATCTCAAATAAGGGATTTCTGAAATCACCACATTTAATAGTAAAATTAGTTTATTTTCCTCTATACAATTGGTAACTGAATACAGCAGCCATTTTGAAATATTTAGGCCTATGGTTCTTAATATTTTCAGCTGTTGTCACCTAAATCCTTGAAACCTATTCTTTTACCCCCTTACAAATATATCAAATTTATGAATTAAAAAGAACAAGAAGGGTAGATCTCTATATGGTAAAATAATATGGACATTTGCTCTACTGAAATAAAATATTAATGATTAATGAAATTTAATCATTTACTTGTTTATCTCTGCAACTGATTAAGATACAATTATTTTATATTATCTCGTAACACCTGAACAAAACCTCTTGCATCCCCTGAAGTGCATGTAATACTTGTTACGAACCGCTACTATAGAAAGTAGCAGAACAATTAACTTGCAGCAGCATAAAAGTCTCCATATGTAACTCTATCATCAAGACAGAGAGGTAAAAATAGCCTTCTTTGAGAGGAGTTATTGGAACTGCAAAATGTTTTATTTTAGAAGTAATTAAACATAGTTTAGGGTATCAGTGTAAAGTCTATTCCTCCTACATATCTTCTTGTTTAGACAATGCCTTTTCACACTCTTGTATCCAAATTAACATTTGTTTCATGCATTCATCAAATTATTTATATGAATATTAGAATAATGTGTTCAAATTAGCACATTCTTCAAGAATTATGGAAGCACACCCTGATTAATGGGTGAGAGGGATTGATTTGAATGACTACTTGGATGGCAATGAAAATCTGTTAGGTTTACCCAACATAACCTGACTCCTGGGACCAAACCTATGATAGCTAGAATTGATTTCTCTTTATTCCTGGTGGTCTCTCATTAGGGCCTATAATCTACAAAGTACCCATGTTAATGACACTTGTGGTTTAGGCTGTAGGATTTTATTCCATGCACATGGGTATAAACATAGAGTAACTATACAATAAAATATAAATATCTAGAGAAGCATTTATATATAATGGATATGCAATAGATGACATTGGGTCCATAAGCCCCTCATGAAATAGATATTCTGGCATGTTTTTTTGGAATTTTACTACAAGAAAACTACCAATGGACAAGTCAGACAGGCATGGTTCATGTACGTATTATCTTTTAAAAACATCTTTGTGTTTTACTTTTTGTTTATGGTGGTTACACCTGAGAGAAACTATGAAAGATTTTTTAAATATTAGAATGCTTGTTGTATGTTTTCACTTGCTATGAAAGAGTATGAATTGGGTTATATAGTACAGTGGAACCTCGCTTAACGAGTATAATTCGTTCCAGAATCTTACTCGTAATGCGAAACACTCGTTAAGCAAAACAATTTTTTCCATTGGAATCAATGTAAAATAGGATAATGCGTTCCATTCCGAAAAAATACTCAGAAAATTTATAATAATGTAATTTATTATTTATTGTATATTCTTTTTTACTAGAAAGTTGTCTAGAGAGGTTTGTTTCTGCCTACGCTTCAAAAGTTTGCAAAAATGAGACATAGCATCGTTAAATAAATTTGCAGCGCGCATAGCTACTGACTTATTAGGGTGATGCTTCTCAACGTCCGATGTAACAGCTTCCCATGCTTTTAGCATCTCCCTTATTTCGCTGGAAGCTTGTTGCTCTGCTGAGGCTGAAATCTCCTCCTCCCCTGACAAAATTTTCTCCACAAATTCTTACTGTGTCACAAAATTCAGCTCCATAAGCTCTTCGGTGGTCAGTTCCTGGCTATGCTCTTCCACTAGCTCATCGATGTCGTTGCTATCCACCTCTAGCCACATAATCATGGCCAGAGACACAATCTCGTCAACTACCGGCTCCGCAGGCACTTGCTCAAACTCCTCGGAGTTGAGTTCGACAACGCTGTCCGGCCATAGCTTCTTCCATGCAGAAATAAGGGTTCTCTTGGTGACCCCCTCCCATGCCTTGTCAATCATCTTGAGGCAGGCAACGATGTGAAAGTGGTCTTTCCAAAACTCTCTGAGAGTGAGATTGGTTCCTTCAGTTACCTCAAAACAACGCTCAAAGAGAGTTTTAGTGTAGAGCTTTTTAAAATTTGAGATGACCTGCTGATCCATTGGCTGCGGTAAAGGAGTGGTGTTAGGAGGCAGGAATTGGATCTTGATGAATTTAAATTCTTCAAGGAGGTCATCATCTTGGCCTGGAGGATCTGCAGGAGCGTTGTCCATAACAAGCAAGGCACGGAGTGGCAAATTCATCTCGAACATATATTTTTTTACAGACGGACCAATCACTTCATTGATCCACTCTATAAAAAGGTAGCGTGTCACCTAAGACTTGTTGTTGGACCTCCACATGGCATTTAGCCTGCACTTCTGGACTTTATACATCTTGAAGGCTTAATTTTCAAATCGCCACTTGCATTTGCACAAAACAACAACGTGAGACGGTCTTTAATTGGCTTGTGGCCTGGCAATGCCTTCTCTTCTGCTGTTATATAAGTTCGCTTTGGAATCTTTTTCCAAAAGAGACCCGTTTCATCACAATTAAAAACCTGCTGCAGGAGATTACCCTCAGAATTCACAAGGTTCTTGAATATGCCGATGAAGTTCTCGGCCGAATTTATGTCTGAGCTTGCTGCTTCTCCGTGCCTCACAACGCTGTGGATGCTGGTTCTTCTCTTAAACTTTTCGAACCACCCACGGCTTGCCTTGAATACTTCTTCTTCGTCCGTTGATGATCCTGACGTCTTCTTTATGAGGTCGGCAAAAATTAGTTTCGCCTTCTCACAAATTAGGTTTTCGTTAACAGTGTCGCACTGCATTTGCTTCTCATTGATCCATATGAGAAGCTATCTTTCAACATCGTCGAGAATACGTGGCCTTAGCGTAGAAATTCTTGTGACTCCCTTTGAGGCATCAATCTCCTTCTTAACATCAATCTTATCCTTGTTTTTGAGGATAGAGCAAATAGTAGATGTGGACCGATTGTATGTACGTGCTAGGTCAGCCACGCTCACACCTCGATCCCACTTCTCAATGAATTGACGTTTGACTTGTATCATCATCATCATCAATTGGTAGCTTCTCCTATCAAGAGGTTAGCTCTCATGGATCTCCACTCTTCTCTTCTACTTGCTTTCCTATTCAATTCCTCATATTCCTCTATTTTGGTCTAATTCTTTAAATTGTCCAACCATTCCATCCTTGGTCTCCCTCTCTTCCTTACTCTCCATCCTTCCAGCGCTTTCACGATTCTCTCCCCTGACCATCCCCTCAGCACATGTCCCGCGTATTTCCACTTTCTTCTTTTCAATTCATTCCATAGGCTATACCTGCTTCCAATCTTTCTCCAAACCTCTTCATTAGTTATTCTGTCTGACCATTTAATTTTTAAAATTCTTCTGGAAAACCATGTGTCCAATGCCTTTATACTTTTTTCCATACTTTTTAAGATGGTCGATGTCTTGCACCCATACAAGAAAACCGGCCAAACATAACACCTCAACATTTTCAGTTTTAGTTTCATGTTGATCTCTCATTAGATTCTTGTATTTCCAAAAATTTTCCTTTGCCATTCCAATTCTTGATTTTATTTCATTACTGCAGTACCCATTGTCTGATATTAAACTTCCTAGATATCTAAACTGTTGGACTTGTTTTATTGGTTTGTCATTAATTTTCATATTGCAGTCAATGTTGCTCTTTTTACTAGCCACCATCATTACTTTTGTGTTATTGGTATTAATGTTCAATCCAAATTTTGTTTCCACCTCATAAACTCTTTGCATTGCTAACTCTAAATCCTCTTTTGAATATGTCATGATTGCTATATCATTTGCATACCTTTTATTGTTGAAATTCCTTCCTCCTATACATATACCCTTAATCTCTTCTAATGCTTGCCCTACAACTTCTTCACTGTACAGGTTAAATAAAAGTCTGTTATTTAACCTTATTTCCTTTAGAATATTCATTGGGTGTATGATGATACGATATATCTGTCGTATGTATCATCATGTATGTACTCCTGTCTTACTCCACATTTTACTATGAACCATTCTGTCAGTTCGGAATTTATTCTGAAAGCAGCTTCCTGGTTATTATACATTATTTGAATTATTTTTAGGCAGTTGTTATCTATTCCAATTTTATGTAAAATTTGTATTAAAACTTTCTGGTTAACTTTGTCAAATGCCTTTCGATATATATAAAACCTAAAAAGTTCTTTTTATTATCTTTTAGATTCTTTTCCAAAATTAGTCTTAACTCCATTATAGCATCACGTGTTCCTTTCTTTTCCCTAAAACCATACTGATCATCTGATATTTTATCTTCAATTTGCTTCTTAATTCTCTTAAGAATTATCATTAGTAATATTTTACATGCATGTGAAACCAAAGTAATTGTTCTATATTTTTAACACACTATTGACTTGCATTTTTTGACTTCTAGGGTGATTTTTTTTTCTCTTACTCCTGTCTTCTTGTGGCATTTTCTTTAGGGAAGAATATTTAAACTTTGCACTAAAAATGCACAATAATTTGTCCGGATACAACTTTCGCAAGCGACAGTAAGATGCTAGCTGAGCGAGCCCTGAATATAGACTGATAGCCGAGATGCCGGCAGGTACCTCCCTGTTGCGCCACGATGTATCCTCGTAACTCGTTCTACGAGACATCGCTCGTTAAGCGAGTCACTTTGTTACATTTTGTTTAGCTCGTTATGCGAATCACTCGTTATGCGAGGTGCTCGTTAAGCAAGGTTTGACTGTATTACATAAACTTGAGGATTTTTTACTAATTTTGTTTTACTTCAGTCATTTTGGTCTATGAGACCATTGAAAAATCCTTGCTGAGTTGTTGACATTCATAATTGGGGTGCAATGATATAATTGTCTAGTCCCAATGTCATTTTGGTGGTTACTAACTCAATTATTTTTAGTTCACTAAACACAATTCAATCAAAACCACGTAAACTAAAAAGCAAACCAGTTGGAATTTATTACACAAATGTTATTTCAATAATCTTGAAAATGGTCTAACATAAATTATATTACCAGTAGAAAGGACCAACTCCTTATATGACACACTTATTGAAATAGAATTTTAGTGAGAGAAATACTTGTTTTGTAGAAAACTAAAACTCCACCAACTGAAAATGTTGATGGAATCCACCTTCAGATGTATTTGCTGTGTTCAAAGTCAGACCCAAGAAACTATTATCTAATAGTGAGAGATCTATAAAGATTATTCAGCATATGCTATATCCATCTGAGGAACAGTATGGAAAAGACATATAGCCTAATAATATAATGACAGAAAATAAACAAGAAGTTGAAGAAGATCGTATTGGACATAGTAAAAAGGGCAATGAAAACAAAGGCTTGGGGAAGCCTGCCATGCCAATATTATTGGGGGAGGTTGCAAAAGTAACAAAAGGCTGGCCAATCACAAATATCTTGTGAAAAATGGTAATGCATATTGTTTTTGAGTTCTAGATTTTATTAGAAAAGAAATAGGAACAGCATTTATTTATAATGGTCGTTCATCATATTATTTTGATGTAATATCTATTTTTGATAAAAAGAGCATTCTGGTCACCAGAAATATGTTGCATCCTCAGAAATTATTCATAAAGAACACTGTTGTTACAAATGGTTTAACTTGGGTCAACTTGCTGATCTTATTGACCCCATTACATAGCAAAATGTTTTTCAAAATTTATTCTAAGAAATACGTAGTGCACAAATGATCCTATGGATATTTCACTTCCTTCAATAATGAAAAAAATTAATTAAAGAAATGAGGTCAATGAACTATGTTTAATATTTTCCATTTCTAAAGTTAAAACAAGATAATTGATTTTATTTATTGTACTGTTATGAGCTGATACTTTAATTCTGTTGCCAGATCCTCAGTCAGTTAACTAAACTACCAACATGACGTTTTGGCATGGCAACCTGTTGGCGTCGACCTTTTGTCTTCGACCTAATTGCTGTTGACCCATAGTCGTGGAACCTAACATTGGATGTAGCTTAATTATCTGCAAAATTATCAGATTCTACTAATTTTAGGTTAGGACTCCATTGGACTTACCAAGAAACTTAAAGGATCAACCACACCTAGTAATACTAAATTAGTCTTTTGATGTGATCAGTCTTTTTACCAATGTACCTCTGTATGAAAGGAGTTCGAATGGATATTCTTGAACTATTAGCAATAGTACATCACATTAACTGCTCTTTCAACCTTGCCAATGCAAGAGCACCTCTTCACAGTATCCCACTCCCCAATATTATCCTGTTTAGTAAATACTCTACCACCTCCCCCTCCTCTACTCAACCCTTCTACATAACTCCCGACTCACCTCAGTTTTGCTCGGTCTTTTGAATTTTCTTCCCTATGTTCACATCCCCCCCATGTTGATTTTCCCCCTTTCCATTTGTCTATTTAAACATTACACTGTAACTGTAAACTGTGTACGGGACTGCTTTTGTGCCTGATGATGACACGACAGTCTCGAAACCGATTGTGTCATATTGTATTATAATTTTGTGTGGATTGTACATGTTTTGTGAGTTTTATCATTTGTTAACAATAGAATTCCACCAAATTACTCTAAATCAAGTGTTTTTTTATTAATTCAGTTGAAACCCTCTCACCCCTAACCATCTCTAGCACCTTCCTGTCCATTTTTCTATCAATCAAAGTAACTTTTACCATTCTTTGTTACACCCACACCTATAAAGCATCCAATCTTTTGATTTCCTCTCCTCTTAAGGTCTAGGGTTCACAGCCCTACAGCAAAAAAATTCATACCAAGAATATTTACTTTTTTTTCTGATTTTTTTTATCTACACTACTGGATACCATCAGTTTCCTTCACCTCAAGAATACTTCTTCTGAAAGCTACTATTCCTGAAACTTCCTTATCTGTTTATTCTCAAGCCTTGATCACCATTTCCTCTGCAATTAAATTAAAAAGCAATTGTGATCAAGTACATCCCTGTCTTATTCCGTATACTGCCAATTATGATTCCCATCAGCTATCCTTATTTATGCTACTAAGTAAAGATTTAGCACCAGTCTCCAATCTTTCCAGCCCAACAAAATATTATGACCTGATGATGTAGCGACGCTACGAAACCTAGGTCGTGCTTTTTCAGATATTAAAAATAGTGGTCTAGTAAAAGTTATTACCATGAATTTTTTTTCAACAAAATATTCTTTGATATTTCCGTAAGTAATATTAGATTCAATTCCGTCCACTCAATATCTTAGAACAACTGGAAATACGCAGACATATCCATTCTTCCAAATATTTTTTAGTTAATGAGCACCTTTTCCCTTCTCACTCCCCGCTGATAAACTATGTCCTTTCGTACAATAGCAACGTACCTTCCTCTTTACCTTCTTAGTCTCCAACTCTCACCACCTCCTTCTTTCCCATCCCTAATTTCACCTTCTCTATCCCCTTACCCCTTAAGTCGTCAGCTAGTATTAAAGCTTATGATTACAGAGTTTCTTCACCAGAAGATGACGATCAATCGTCGAAACCGGTTGTGTGTTTGTTTTTTATAATAAATAAAAATGTGGCAAAAGCGCAAATATTTCAAAGATTATTTCCAATTTTGATCCTTTTGAAACCTTTTCAATAGAGAATACTATTGCTTCCTTCTTAAATTTCATACTTCGTCTATCAAGCACCCTTATTTTCCCAATTCTTCCCTTGTCCCTTTTCCAATTTAAAACAGAAATGATCTTCTACAAATTGTCTCGTAATTTTTAATCCTTTAACTAGGACCCTTAGAACAACTTTAGGGATGTAATAAATAAAAATAATTGTATATATGTATTGTAATCTCAACAGACTGGCAATATTATTTTTTCTGTAACGGAATCCACTTTTTTTTAGTAAAATCCTTTTGCTACTTATGAAAGCCTATCAATTTCAGTCCTCTGTCGGTTTTATTTTCTATTCCAAACTCCCCCACTTATTCCCCATCTATGCCGTGGCCAAGAAACACATTCCAATCTCCTATAATCATTAACTTCTTATTGCCTTTAGCCCTTCGTATAACCTCTTCAATTGGTTCATAAACTAGCCCTTCATCATCATCACTGTAATTGATAGGTGGAAAGTACACTAAAACTATCACAATGCTGACTGATTCAGACTGTAGGTAACTTTACTGACATAAACTGGTCTTTAGTTTGTTATCAAGGCTTCTGCTTTTTACTTTCTCCATATACGAAGTATAGAGAAAGTATTGTTTTCATGAAAAAAATCGATTTCGAGATTTCAACGGAAATACATGTTTTGGGGTCCCTAGAACACGTTTTGACCATTTTCGGAATGATGTTTGTGTGTATGTGTGGGTGTGTGTGTGTGTATGTATGTGTGTCTGTGCTTGTGGGCGCTCTAACGTGAAAACTATTAGCAGTATCAATACCAAAATTAATATATAGTACTGTGGTGTGTGCTGTCAGAGTTGATTAGTTTTCGGAGTAAATCGGTTAACCGGAAGTCGAGCTTCATTCATCAAAGCTCATTTCCGGTTTTCACAATATCTCCGTAAATATGATATATAGGTGTATTGTATACCTTATAAAAGTTTTAGATAATCAAATTTACTATAAATTTTGAATTTAACATATTTTTGTATCACCGGTTGATTAGGAGTTATTCGTGAAATACCGATAAACCGGAAGTAGCTGTTATGTACTTTGTGGGCGCTCTAACATGAAAACCATTAGTCGGATCGACACTTAATTTCATATATTGTATTTTGGTATGTGTTGTTAGAGTTGATTAGTTTTTGGAGTAAATCGGTTCACCGGAAGTCGAGATTCATTTTTCAAAGCTCATTTCCGGTTTTCGAAATATCTCCATAAATATTATATTTAGGTATAAACTATTATTTTGAAAAGTTTTAGAAAATTGTATTTTCTATAACTTTTGTATGAATAAATATTTTTGTATCACTGACTGTGTAGGAGTTATTTGTAAAATACTGATAAACCGGAAGTTGCTGATTATTTACGTTGTAGGCGCTGGGGCGAAGGGCCATTTCATCGTGTTTCATCGAAAATGTTCCGAAAAACATTACTAATAATGTTCGTGACGTAAAAGATAATATGATATAAATTAATCACTCATCTTCCAAGTTTAGATTGAATATAGAGTTCAAAAATACTGTCGTAGATAAATATTTACATCTTATATATGGAGAAAGTCATGTGCTGGCCACATCAGATTTTTTGTAAAAAAAGCTGCAACCACCACTTGGCTATTTCCATCATTAAAAATAACTCTCACATCATTCCACTGTACTTCTAACAGCCCTAGTCTATTACTGTTCAACCACTCTATTTCTACCTGTACTTTTTCCAATTTCTCTCTCTCAATTACTCTCCTTACAATCCATGTTCCCATCCTCGTTTCCCTGTTTATATTTCACCTTCTTATTTTCTTGTTTCTTGGGTAATAATTTCGTGGAATGACGACCGAGATGGACTTACTCCAATCCCTCCCATCAGTACCGGATAAGCATGGATAAGGCGTGAAATTATATTCAATTTTAAACCTTCTACTGCAGGCATATATTGCCTTCATTAACTGAAACTGCTCGCTACTTTTTTGGTTCACGGCTTCCCAAATCTTTGGCTCATATTCAATAAATCTTAGAAAAATTGATGATTAGTTATTAATTGTGCGTGATGTTTTGTGGTGCCTAAATGAATTACTCATATGTATTATAGTCAAATATAGAAAAAAGAAGTTTGTTACTAATTTTTTTTCGAAGAGCACAGTTTGGGAACCGCTGCCCATAGAGAACGGTTAAGAAACATTTATTCATCGGCATATAGTTGCACGTCATCAATTGGGCAAAATGGGCATTTGCCTAGGTCTCCCATCAAATGGGACCGCCATCCCTCCACTTCCCAGAAAAAATTGTTAGCATTCACGTAAGACATGGGGCTGCAAATTCTAATTTATCCAGGATTTCATAAAAGCATATCGCGCTTCTGGAAATGCGCTAATAAAATTGTAAGATCATGTAAAACCATCAAGCCAGGATTAATAGAGATCCCGCGTATACACAAACAGCGTAACATCGGTGCTGTGCGTAGGGAAGCGAATTTAATCGGTAAGAATCCAAGAAGAGGAATGTTACTCATTTGAAGTAATAAACGAGACAGCGAAACAATATTATCTGATTGTCAGTATTGGTTTCAACAAGTAAAGAATTGAACGCTAAATCTTTCTGCTGGTTTCTAACCTCCGTTCCTTCCCAACTTTGAAATAGTTACTGTTTGATGTTATTGAGAATTCAGCAATGCTTGGAAATAGAGTTCAGCAGTGTCAAGTTTTTCACATTGTTTTTTGTGACAAAAATATCTGCTGTTCATTTTTTAAAATAGCTCTAATTTGCCCAAGGAGGTTCTGAAGTCAATATAAAACGATGCAACTTAAATTCTTCCAAAATATTTCTGAAGGTTTGTAAACAAGGGAAGGAAACGAATTTAATTAAAATGTGATTGTAATTTTTGAGGTCTAAGATGCCGTATTTACAAAATGATGAGTTTCATCTGAAGTAGCTTCAAAAGTTTGTATCGTGATGAATTTCCAAGTTAACGACATTCTATCATGGTGATGGTATCATTAAATAGTTTTATTTGCTATTTAGAGGAGCAATAGCAAGGAATTGCAATTGGGTCCTTGCCTCGGCGACACCGTTTGGTATTTTTGTGATATAGTTAATTTCCTCCTTTGCAATATATAATTGACATAATTCAAGGGCGTCGCCAGCCACTGGGCTAGGGGGGGGGGCAAGCTGCCAGATAAAATGAAAAATGCCTAACTTACAGGGGATAGTTTATTCATGCCCGATTCTTACTACATATACGTCAAATCTTTCAAAAACTAAATGTATTGAAAACTAGAGGAGTTTAACGCTTATATGGCCAACTCATTAAACTTTCCAAGATAGTAGTTTACATAAGCAAACTATTGGAAACTTATTATAAGTTTTGTTTGGATTTCTAGTTTGGATACGTCCAATTCCTATTAAAAAGTCATTTTTTTTCGATGCTAAACTATTTTGATGCTGTAGATATATACTTCCCGAGTCTTTGAGAGTTCTTTCTTCCAAGAGCGCAAAGGAAAATATAGTTACCGTTATTTGACAAGCGATATAAAACGTCTCAATAAATCACCACATTGGTGCACCCATCCTTATTTGAACATCTTTCGTTATTAGACTATATCATCAGCAGCTTTCTTAGGAATGACTTCATCAGTTGCTATTAAAACTACCGCCTCTTCTAAGAAACAAAAAATCAGATATATCAGATGACATTTTCTGGTAGGCTTACAATTAAGCCTGATTTCGTTATTTATGTATTAGTCAAGCATTAAATTGAATGCGTCACATACCGGAGAGTAAAAATTCGGCTGCATTAAAATATTCTGTAGACTCTTGATTATAGTTGATATTATAATTGAATTTGCAGAAATCAAGTTATATACCAAGGTGGAAAAAATGAAGACGTCAACTTACAATTATTTAGACTAAGTAATAGGTGGTTTAACCAACGGAGAGATGATACAAAACCCATTCTTACGCACTGAGTGTTCAAAGAAAACAAAAGTTTCCACGAATGGAAATTTTGATTGGGCTTTGCATAACCAGATATGAGATTCGTGGGATTCTATCACAAGAGAAAAAATTGGTTGCATCGAAAAGGAAGCTGAAGAATTTAAGTCACAGTTTTAACCGTTTCTCAAATTTATTTCAAGTCATCAAGTCACAGTTCCGATAAATATGTGCGTAACTTACGCGCACAATACCTATTCAGCTGACTGATTTGCTTTCAAAATGGTATATTATTAATAATATCATCGAAAATTAATTTTTACTAATATCTTGTATTGCTCCAATACTTTTACAAATTTCTACGGAAACCCGGTTATTGAATTATTTTCGTAAATATACAGCAAATTAACGGGTAATTATAAAATAAGGATCAGTATATTTAATATCATCGTTTTCCCGATAGAGGCCTCGAGCTATTAGCGGTGTGTATTTAGTGTGAAAAAAATTTTCGGATGTCCATCTGTATCTTATGAAATCCAAACTAAACTCTCCTTCGAACTTTTTGCTGTGAATTTCTCAAATGCACTATTCACGAGCCTAGCTTTGCATTCACACCCTCAAAACAGTCACATACAAAATATCTAACTGAGCGTTTTATCAACCTGTTTGTCTCTCAAACGTAATCTTAATCTCTGTTTTCAGGGTGTAAGTCTCGAATTACTTCTCGAATGTTCCCTTGTGTTTTTGCGAGGAGTAAACGAATCAGCACTTTCGAAGTCTTCTCATGGGAATCTTTTCTTATGGTGTGAGTCATCTAACAAAAGGATATGGTTAAGAAGTGCATGCGTTGAACATTGTGTGCGAAACACTCGTAGCGTCCCATTGATATCGATGTCGGCTCTAGGCCTACTCTGCTACCGAAAACATCAACTTAGCTGTAATCGGAGCCATATTTACTGGCATGCAAAGCTTTCGCTGAATTTATCAAGCAAATGATTGGGGTTTTGTACTCTTCAGCAGAAAAAAGCACAGAGCTAGTCATAGGACTTGACTCTTGGGGGGGAGGTTTGAACCCCTAAACTTCCCCCCCTCGCTGCGCCACTGCTTGGGCCTATTTGCAAAATACTCACCGCAAAACTTTCTTATGTCCATTTTGAAGGGAAAACGAAAAAAACTGAATCCGTTGTCTTCTGCGGGCGATTGTCGGACGATACTCAAGGAAGTTTGAGAGAGAGGACATAATCGCATAAACTCGCGCTCTGATCGAGAGGCAGTTCTAACTACATTGTTCACCCTGACACCGAACTTTTCTTCTTTTGGGAGGGAAGGGGCGAAGGAAAGGAGGGATGGCTGTTGACTCTGCTGCAAAGTATTGTTGAAATATTTGTGCTGCACTGGAGGTATAAATGAATTTCATACGAGGAAGTACTTTTCCCATCAGTGGTGTTTACACGTGCCAACACTTGACTTTGTTTTGTCTAAATTCTTTTCAAATACGCTCGTGCCTAAAAATTGTTTCTACAACACATCCCGAACCAAAATACGAATGGGTCTCCAGGGGGGGGCAGCTGCCCCCCCCTGGCGACGCCCATGACATAATTCCTTATTGGTAAATTTAGTCAAGTATTTCATTTGTATCGGTTGATATCTTACATCATGTATAGTATACGATAGAGAAGTACTTCTGATATTAAAGTTGGCTTCTCTTATCTATCCTGCAAGCTTTGAAATCGTTTAATGTCTTTTGTAAAACGGTAGAGTACCGTATTCTAGTGAATTCACATTTACTGCACATTATAGATTTTGTTTATACCATGCGTCTGTATATGGGATGTTTAATGTTGTAGAATCTTTCAAATATATAAAGCAAAATTTTCCTCGTAATTTTGTGGAAGAGAATACCTACACTCTGAATTTAAAATTAAGGAAAACCTTTGAGAAAACTTAGAAATAATCTCTTGGCTAGCTGAAATAAGGCGGGGGAAATTTATCTTTGATTTTTCTCCTTGTTTTCCAATTATATAATGAATGTGCCTTGTGCACTGATGTTTCAGTGCCTTTCATCCTCTCAACGTAACTAACGGCTATTATTTTTGATAGGTAACTGTGGATGGAAACGAGTCGTTGCCTTTCTCAATCAATGGTCTTCTTGTCTAACAATAAATCCTTCAGTGAAAGCAAGAAACGGAAGATACACGCCAAGGTGACGTCACTTGTTATCTGAGCGACCTTGGTTGCCGTTTTCCTCTCCTTTGCAGCTGTCCGATTTTCTGGTCCGAACCTTGAAAGTCCATCGCCATAGTTCATCGTTGTTTCGTTTCAGTATGCTTAAACAGTGCTACAGTGACAGTGTTTGGATTGAGAGAGGCGATTTTCCCTTGTTACATTGGATAACATTTGTCTCTCTGGAATCTCTGACATCAAGGTAATATTGTTATTCTTGATTGCCGTTTCTTGATGCACGGACATTTCATTTTTTTTTCAATCAGATACTTAACTCATCAAGTAAATTTACTTGATGAGTTAAGATTAACCAAAGTAATTAAAATGTAGTAAACACGCCCACTTATGCACGAGAAAAGAAATCAAAGAATTAGTTCTAAATTTTGTAATAAACCTTCTTTCGAGAAAAAAGTTCCAAATGTATCATAACTTTCTTTTCGAATTCTGTTTTTCTCATCATTTATAATAATATTTTAATATAATAGTTATTATTATAATTATTGGGTAGGGAAACCATAATATGTGAAACTTTGAACACTCAATAACTTCCACTAATGTATTTTCAAGGCGACTAGTTTCGTCAATGAATCAACATCTTTAGGCACATCGGTCAAGGAAGTACAAGGATATATACACAGGGAGAGGGGAAGGTGAGGAAGAAAGTGTTGAGGGTAGGGGGAAGGGAGTGGTGATGGGAATAACGGAAGTCGTCGGTTAGATTATAATTGAAATCACGGTGCACCGTGGAAATTCTATGAGTCTTTCGACAGTTAGTTCGTTGATTCCCGGATAGTGATATAGATATACAGGACAATTTTCTAAGCACATATACCTATATTCACATTTCAGAAATAGGAGTTTCCATAAGTTTTCAAAGGAAAAGTAATTTAGTACCGCAAATTTTCCAGAAGAACCATTAAATGCTATATACATACATAAAATATTAACAAAATTTAAAAGTAAAAATCTGACGTGGCCAGCACATGACTTTCTCCATATATAAGATGTAAACATTTATCTACGACAGTATTTTCGAACTCTATATTCCATCTAAACTTGGAAGATGAGTGATTAATTTATATATTATTATCTTTTACGTCACAAGCATTATAAATAATGATTTTCGGGACATGCTCGATAAAAAACGATGAAATTGGTCTTTCGCCCATAGAGCCCAGAGCGCCCACAAAGTACATAATCAGCAACATCCGGTTTATCAGTATTTCATGAATAACTCCTAAAAAAACAGTGATACAAAAATATGTTTCATACAAAAGTTATAGTAAAATACGTTTTCTAAAACATTTATAAATAATAATATATACCTAAATATCATATTTATGGAGATATTTTGAAAACCGGAAATGAGCTTTGAAGAATGAAGTTCAACTTCCGGTTACCTGATTTACTCCAAAAACTAATCAACTCTAACGACTGTAAGAACAGTACTATATATGAAATTTAGTGTTGATCCGACAAATAGTTTTCATGTTAGAGCGCCCACAAAGTACATAATCATCTTCTTCCGGTTTATCAGTATTTTACGAATAACTCCTAATCAACCGGCGATACAAAAATATGTTAAATACAAAAGATATAGTAAATTCCATTATCTAAAACTTTTATAAGTAATACAATATACGTATATATATTATTTATAAAGATATTTTGAAAACCGGAAATGAGCTTTAATAAATAAAGCTCGACTTCCGGTTGACCGATTTACTCCAAAAACTAATCAACTCTGACAGCACACACCACAGTACTATATATGAAGTTTGGTATTGATACGACCAATAGTTTTCACGTTAAAGTGCCCACTATCACACACACACACACACACACACACACACACACACACACACACACACACACACACACATACACACAGACATCATTCCGAAAATGGTCAAAACGTGTTCTAGGGACCCCAAAACATCTATTTCCGTTGAAATCTCGAAATCGAATTTTTTCATGAAAACAATACTTTCTCTATACTTCGTATATGGAGAAAGTAAAAATTACATTTGTGAATTCTATAAAATTTTAAAATATCCAACTATCGAATTATATTGACGAAATATTTACTTTTTAATGAAATTAATTATTAATCATAATATTTCCCAAATATTCTTTGAATAAGCAATAAAATAGCAAGGAAAGGAATTTAAAACTATTAAGAAAGAACCTATGGTTTTAATTAATATTTTTACTTTCTCCATATACGTAGTATAGAGAAAGTACCTAT
Source organism: Sympetrum striolatum (assembly GCA_947579665.1). Taxonomy (NCBI): domain Eukaryota; kingdom Metazoa; phylum Arthropoda; class Insecta; order Odonata; family Libellulidae; genus Sympetrum; species Sympetrum striolatum. The sequence continues at coordinate 102,774,892 of OX388341.1, read as the reverse complement.
TGTTTTCATGAAAAAATCGACTTCGAGATTACAACGGAAATACATGTTTTGGGGTCCCTAGAACACGTTTTCACCATTTTCGGAATGATGTCTGTGTGTATTTATGTGTGTATATGTTTATGTGTTTATGTGTGTGTGTGTGCATGTGGGCGCTCTAACGTGAAGACTATTAGCCGTATCAATACCAAACTTCACATATAGCCCTGTGGTAACTGCTGTCAGAGTTTATTATTTTTTGGAGTAAATCGGTGAACCGGAAGTCGAGCTTTATTCTTCGGAGAAAATTTCCGTTTTTGCAAAATATCTCCATAAATATGATATTAAGGTATATTCTATTATTTGTGAAAGTTTTAGAAAATGTAATTTACTACAATTTTTGTAGTAAACATATATTTGTATCACTGATTGTTATTCGTGAAAAACTGATAAACCGGAAGTAGCTGATTATGTACTTTATTGGCACTCTAACATGAAAACTATTTGTCGTATCAACACCAAATTTTATATTTAGTACTTTGGCTGGTGTCGTTAGAGTTGATTAGTTTTTGGAGTAAATCGTTTTACCGGAAGTCGAGCTTTACTTTTCGAAGCTCGTTTCCGTTTTTCCAAAATATATCCATTAATCTGATATTAAGGTATATACTATTATTTATAAAAGTTTTAGAAAATATAATTTACTATAACTTTTGTATGAATCATATTTTTGTACAACTGATTTTTAGGAGTTATTCATGAAATATTGATAAACCGGAAGTTGCTGATTATGTACTTTGTGGGCGCTGTTGACGAAAGGCCAATATCATCGTTTTTCATCGAATATATCCCGAAAAACATTATTTATAATGTTTTTGACGTAAAAGATAATATGATATAAATTAATCACTTATCTTCCAAGTTTTGATTGAATGTAGAGTTCGGAAATACTGTCGTTGATAAATATTTACATCTTATATGTGGAGAAAGTCATGTGCTGGCAACTTCAGATTTTTTCAATATGAAATTGTAAAAAAAACATTTATAGTTGTATTGCGAAGTTCTGTGTACATCTTACATAGATACTTACTTATAAATAAATATCTCTGTAAGGTACGAAGATTTCGTTAATATAAATCAATCAGACGAAAATTTTATAGTTATGACACTACACATTTGGCGTCTCACAAGTATATAAAATTAGCTCACGTTAAGTTTTAAGGAAAATTCCAAGTTCCGTTTCACCTGATTTTTTGATTTGATATTCGATTGATAAGACAGGATTAAGGGACAGAAGGCCTTGGAGAAGGAGTGAGGCTAGAGAACAGATGGGAAGTGAAGTGCTTGGTCCTTAGTTGCATTGCTGAATCTCAATTTTCCAGACGGAAAGTGACGAGTAATCGCCCTATTCGCATCACTATTTATATAATTCGATAATGAGTTGACAAAAAGAATGCCACTTTCAGAGAAATACATACATAGTCAATAAAGAGGCAAGCATAAATGAAAGGTACGTTCTTTTTGTCCTGTATCTACCATAAATAAATGGAGAATATACCATTTATCAAGATAGAAGTAGCTTGTATAGTTGCATACCGTAAGACTCTCAGGACGTACGTACGTGGAACGCTTAGCAATTCCTTTCCCCGTGGAAAAAAATGAATCCAGTTTTTTTGTTATGGATGTAAACTTGATAGCTCAGTAGTAGGGAATGTAATCCTGTATTTGAACACAGAAATAATTTTGTATACTCCGCAAACATTAGATAGTACGCAGAAGTGTTAAGTAGGATTAGACTTTTACCAATCAAACATAATTATTGTATTATATTTTCGAATCTTACGCGTCTTGTTTTCTTCCGAACAAATATTTCCTTTTTAAGCATTCCTTATGTTATTATGCAGCCCTTTTCTAAGAACGTTTGGGAACCCCTGGTATATAAACGAGTCAACTACAAATAGACTGAGAATAGGGCGCAGCTATTTGGACATGCTCAAGAAAATATCGCACCTGTTGATCTATTTATCATTGATTTCTCAGTTACAGATTTCTTTATTTGCACAACGAAAACTGACATTATCATGTATAGCATTTTGAAATGCAAACTAATAAATAACATGTTATTGGGTAGCAGTGGATTTGCGGAGATATGCGAAATGTATTTTAATCCTTTCCTTACCCACTGTGTGTTTAAGCGCCCGTGCTGGTGAGTGAGTCGTAGGATTGCCAACTCTACCAGACTCGCCAGGGGGTTTCCCAAACTAAGCAATCATTTTTCAAATCCCCCGCCTATCATATCGATGGGGTTTCCTCCCGCTTTTACTGTTTAGACCAGTGCTTTTTAACCATTTAATAGTCAGCACCCCCTTGGATGTAAAAATAAGCTCTCGCACCTCATTGAAAAATGTTTCAATTTTTATGTAGGAAAAGACATTTATGGCAAGATAATTTATGTATTATGTATAAAAGTTGATGAATTTACATAAATTCTATGCATATAAAACAATATCCACATATTTAATGCCTACGTTGATTATTGTTTTCATTAAAAATTGATATACGTCTCTCGCACCCTCGGTTAAGAGCCTCTGGTCTAGACTCGTATTACGGTTATTACACTGATTTACGGACTTATTTCTGTTATAGTTTAATTTTAGCACTCCTACTGCGTGACGAAAATGATGTTCCCTGCTCATCTCAAATTATTTGGAAATTTTCGGAAGTATCAGTACGCTATCAGCTAATTTGTATTATTTTTTTTTGAGGAAATGGCGTTTTATCATCCAAAATTCTATCTCTGGATCGAGCCATCCTAATTGTGATCAAATTGTATATTTATACCTTTTATAAATAAGGAACACATGTTCTGAGCTACTTGAAGTTATGCTTTAAATAGTATCTTGGAATTCCCCCGTAATTTAATTCTCTTATAATGGACAACTACAAGAATGAACCTTTCTGGAGTTGGCTATCATAGTGAGGAGGCGAGGCAATTGCCTCAGGAGCCTCTCAGATAATAAAAAATAATGTAATTCACTAGTATTCTTTTAAATTTTCGAATATTTCCGTTATATCTAATTGGGAATGAAATCAATTGCGCCATATTTCATCATGTCTCAGGTTGTACAATGGCTTGACACTAGGCTATTTATGTGTGTATTCAAGTTACATCGTTTTAACTTAAATATAACTTTTCTCTTTTCTAGGCATCAGATGATCAGAAATTCAAAACTTTCGGGTATGTAACGATACCACAGGTTGTTCTTTCATTTTTCACATTCGAAATAAAAATGCCGCTGATATAGAATCTCTCCAGTGCTGTCATCAAAGTTACCAGACCAAAAATGCATTGGAAGGATCCGACTTCTGCAATACCTTGTTTTAAATGGAGGAAGAAAAACTTGCATAGTATATGGTTGGAGCCTGAAAGATGATATATTACCCCAAAGCTTGGAGTTTTATTGCAACACTGTAAGTGTAATACAATTCTCTGCTGAGCTTATTTTGTAGTTGTTGCTGATTCTATAATCGATTTAGAATTAACGAGGCTACATTCATTCTCGATGATTGCGAAATATATGTCTGCTTTTGTCAGTGGGCGTTCTTTCTTTAGTTACCTAAAAAATAGTATATTGTGGAAATGCCAGGATTCACCACGAGCAGATACTGCTAAATTAATGTAAATATAGTTATGCATCCATTTCAGTTGAAGGGAGTAATAACTTACATAAGTTGATTCAGTAATTTCTTTCATTAGCTATTAAGTACATTAGGTTGAAGCTCACTGTTATTCATAAAAATGTCATGAAATGGATGTGGTATGATTTTCTAAGATAATGTTAAATTTCTCTAATTCGTATTAAAAATTCGAATGGAGAATCGGTTGGAATAAATCTGGGTAGCCTAAATGCACCTTTTAGAGTACCTAGTTGCTTCATTCCTGTGTACTGCATCCCAGTATTTTGCTGTAGCAAAATTTGGCACCAATTTTTTACATCTGATTACACCCATATTGATAAATATTCTATAATTACATTTCCTTTGGCTATTTCTGAATGGATTGGCTTATTAGATACATAAGTTCCTAGAGAACCCTTAGGTGTGAACGAATCGGCCATTTACGATTTATAGTATCTTCTGGAAAATAAATTCAGTGTAACCCATTAATATACATTAATAAATAAGTTAATTCATTAGATAAATTAATCCTGGAATCCTCCTTCGATAGAACGTAATCTCAAATAATTGAAAATAGCACTTTCCTTTGGAAATAAAGAACACAATGCCCTCATCATATATACCTATATTATACATAATTTAACAAGGAGCGTATCTAAATCTCCTTTTCAAATAGAATATAAATTAATCCCAATTGTTTAAAGTAATTAACGAGTCCACAAGAATTGAAATCTTTCTTAATAGTTTCTTCATCTTCTTCTTATTAGCATCTTAATCATTTTAGTTTTTCTTTGAAACAGTGGCACGAGATCAAAAGAGGCGACATAGTAAATGGAGAATAGGTCGAGTAACATGGAATCCGAGCAGCATAAACGGCATATTGATGTGGTGGAGGACTGTCTGGAATCGATTGCTGAGAAACTTGGAGCAAAGCAGCATCATGAGCTAGAAAGGATTTATCTGGCAGAGAAAAATCTGCATTATATCAATGACGACATCGACGATACGGGAAACACGTTGCTTATGAGGTTTGTGAAATTGGGGAAAGACGATATCGTAGAGTTTTTAATGAAATGTGATGGAATTGAGGTCAATGGCACAAATCACGAAGGCTATTCGGCTGCTGACATAGCATGGACAGAGAAACAATTTAAGTGCCTGTTGCACCTTCTAAGAGGAGATGCCGAATTTCCATACGAGTTAGATAAATCAAAAGTTGACGACACTGCTTTGAAAGACTTTCTGGAGAAGAGGGATTTGTTACACCAATATATAAAGTCCGGAGATTTACGCTCTATCAAAGAAGCACTAAAAAATTCCAAACCTTGCAAATACCTCAACCTCAAGTGTGATCCTTTTTATAGAAATCAGTCTGCACTTTCTTGGGCTGCAGATTTTCAAGAGCTTGAGATCTTTGCATACCTTTTAGTCCATGGTGCGAAATTTAACAACGAAGAGGAAGAGAGTGATTGTGAGTTCGATGACCTACAATTGAGTGACTTGAATGATCTGTTGAGTGAAAACTTCGTCAAATTGGAGGACTCCCACGTACTGCAATTGATGCATTCCTCACACTCCCCCCAAAAGCTCACTGAAAGAAGAAGAGAAAAGATTAAAAATCTTTATGAATACCTCAACCGCTCAGAGATAGTGAGAGTGATCATGAAAGTGCTCGAGTATGAGGGAGTAGACGTAGTGTTCGACTTTGATTGTGATCATACCAATCGAATTTACTGTTTGAATAACTGCGACATACTGGGCTTGACGGTCACGGATATAAAAAAGATCTTCATCGCAGCAAAGAAATGTGAGCTAGAAGAGAGTGTGAACTCGGAAATCGCAGGTACTTTAGCGCACGAGTTTGGTCATATGGCAATCCAGGTAGTTTATGGAAATAGTGCAAAACCTTATGAAGTATGGGAGGAAACTAAGGGAAATGAGACAGAAAAGGTTGTACTATACCGTCGTATAGTGGAGGAAATCCACAGGAAATCACTAGATTCTACTGCGAAGATTGATCCCATTATTGCGAGGGTATTCGATAATTATTCCTCTAGTTCGTGGCATTCCGAAATGATTGTACGAATTCCTCACATGCTGGCTTACTATGGAGAAACCAAAGGTAGCCAATTGCTGCAGAGTCAGGTTCAGGAATTATTTCAATTCTTTTTATCTGAGGTGATGCCTAAATTTAGGGGATACAGCAATCCTATGTTTTTCTTGAAGCATCTTTGCGTCGTTGAGGCAATGAACAGATACCTCGGTTGCCTAACAGATGATAATAGGGAAATAGCCCCCCTGAAAGAACCTGCTAGAAGCTTTAAAAAGTTTCTTGTTCCGGTTGGAGTTTTTTCTGTGATTTTCACCAGTAATACAAGACTTTGCAGTTTACATGTTTATCACGAGCTAAAGAAAATCCATCCATACCACATGGAAAAGAGGTGCCTATTTTTCAGCCTTGATAGCTTTGAGCAGAACTCAGAAAATATCTTGAAAGCTTTGAAAAGCAAAATATGTGAGTGTATGGTGCTTGTGTCAAACAAAGAAGTATTACGTTTGGAGGACCTATCCTTATATTTTGACGGTGTTTTGGACATGAGAAGTGAGAATGTCTCCGAGATGCAGAAGCAGTTGATAATTATTGTGAAGAGAGAATGTCGGTTGTTGCCAATTGCAAGCCATGGAAACGTTCTTTCTTATTGTTGGAATGAGCTATCAAAGTCATTCATGTATCTATTAACGAACCAAAAAATCGATTTTAAAGGCAAGGAAACAAGTTTACATTTTTGGTCCTTCAGAGAAAAAGTAAAGCAAATAATTCATTCCGACGAAATATTGCGTTTCGCACCCAAGCAAGGAATTAATTTTGGAGACGGCGAGCGACTGATATGGAAAGGGTACATACAGGACTACTATATCGAAAGAATATTTGTCAGAGTGTCCGTTGACGAAAGTGTGTTTCAGGGATTGAGTGATTCTACTGCACTCATCATAACAGGCTGTGAGAAAGACGAAATTCGAAATATAAAAGGTTTAGAGGAGGCGAACGTTCATTGGATGGATTCGTTCCTCAATATCGATCTTCGGAAGCGGATCTTTTCTCCGTTGTGGAAATGGGAGAGTAAGGAGATGTTTACGGATTTTTGCAACAAAATTCCATCAATTGAATCAGTGTACTGGCTACATTTTTGCCAGAATAAATTATATCTTAGAATGGCGAAGGGAGAGAATACCTACTTGGACCAATATAGGGAAGAGGAGTTGGTCTCAGAGAAGGAGCTATTATCGTCCTCCAAGGAGAGGATCATTCTAATATCAGATGGCCCTGGAATGGGAAAGTCTACTGTGATCACCAACATAATCATGCGGATGAGGGAAACACACCCTGACTGGTGGGTGGGAAGGATTGATTTGAATGACTACTCGGATGGTAAAGAAAATCCATTGGGTTTAGCCAACATTGAAATGGAAAGTCAATCGGATTATATCCTGGAGTTATTTATTCAGATGCTAGGATTCAAGAGCAAGTTGGAAGTCTGCTTATTTAGGGAATTCATCAAGCCGAGAGGATTGGACGTAAAATTCAAGGTTTTTCTGGATGGTTATGATGAAGTTTCTAATCTTTACAGTGAAAACGTATTAAAATTATTTGAAGTTCTAGTCGCCGAAACTAAAATGCAAATTTGGGTTACAACAAGAAATCATGACAAAGTAATTCTGGAAACGAAACTGGGCTGTTGTTCGTATGCAATGAAGGAATTTACTTTTGAAAATCAAGCGGAATTTTTGGATAAATACTGGAGGTACCGAACGAAATATTTTAGTAACCCTGAGGTAGCTGAGTCGGAAATTCTACAGCGTATGAGCATCAAAGTTGAGGATATTTTGAGGCACATTGAGTATGAAGATTCAGGATTGGTTGAATCCCTTTGTTCTTTGAAGGAAGTGTTGATGTCGGATCCACGGCAAATATCAATCGAAAAAATGCATCAGACGAGACTTTTAATCGATGAATTGAACTTTCGTGACATTGCTGCCGAAATAATTCAGAGTTCGTCCATTAGCAATGAAGAAAGCAAATTTATGGGTACACCTCTTCATCTCTTTATGTTAGGTAACGTAGTATACGACTCCAATTTCAGACGCGGTGTGTATTCCAATGTGTACAGTCTGTACACAGAATTCGTCGAGGGAAAGATTAAGATATACTGGAAAGAAAAGGGTAAGGTGGGATTAGAAACGAACATCACCCAAAAGTTGTTCCGTTTTCACAGAAAGGAGATTATTAATTTCCACAAAGATATTTCCCAATGCGTAGTCGAGCCAGCGTTATACTCGTGGAGCTCTTTCATGGCTGATGAGGATAGAGACGCGGACTTGAGCGTAGGAATTGTGACCAGAGGTGTCGATAACTTTCAGTTTATTCATAAAACTTTTGCGGAGTACTTCTTTGCGGAAAAGATTTTGGACAAACTTAAATCAAGGGTTTTGGACGGGGTAACTGTGAAGCGTATTCTAACGAAAATTCCGTATTCTGTGGTGGTGAGATTTCTTTACTGGGCCGTTGAGAGTGAGCAGGAAAAAAACGTGATAACCAAAGATATTCTCAACAAATGGGATATGTTCTCCATCATGAGAAGATGCTTAGTATTAGGAGAGTATCTGATTCCTGAGGCTAAATTTCTATTGAAGATATTCGTGGACGAAATGATTAAACTTTGTGATGCATCTCTCATTAATCATTTCGTGTCTAAAATAGCAGGAGTAGAAGTCGTAAATACGATACATGCTTTCAGGATTATGACTTATTGTCTGTCTGATTCGATGCTCTTTGATATTTTTGAGACCTATTACGATCACAGTCATTATATTTTTTTCTCCTTGATCGACAACTGCTCTGCTGAGGATACGAAGGAAGTTTTTCGTTGCATACTTAGAAATTCGGTGTCTAGGTCGTCTGGTTTAGATTCGTTGAAAAAATTAGAAACTGTCAAAAATATTCCCCGGCTTTTTCTTAAGACGGACCTGCATAATGCAAACATTTTGTTTTATGCAGCTTCCAATCGCAACAAAGACGTTTTTTCATCCGTTCTTAATATATTGAAGGAGTATTTAAGCATTAATGAATTAAAAAAAATACTGACTTGTGTCAGCAATTATCAAGAAAATATTTTACACAAAACTGCTCGTTACTTCATGGATAACGTTGTTCCTGTGATTAAATGCATAGCAGCAACTCTGGAGGCGAACGAACTGATTCCAATATTGAAAGCGAAGAGTATCAAAGAGTACAATTTCCTGTACGGGGCTGTAAAATATAACAAAGCTTATATATTGCGGGAGTTGTTTGAAACCCTTCGAATCCTGTGTGACGATGATATATTTCGGGAAATTATTCTAGCGGGAGCATCAGATAGTAATATAATTCATTATGCCATTGGAAACGGAGAAATTGAAGCATTGGTCGTGGTGTTGGAAACTGTGAAGCAAATGGTAAATGAAGAAGAATTTTCGAAAGAGGTCAGAAGCTTTTGCTGGTTTGGCAACATATTCCATGGTCGGGCGCTGTTTGGTCATCCTGTAACGGACCTGATTGTACTAAAATCTTTCATAGGTGAGGAGATTTTTCGCGAAATGCTTTTGGAAGTGAATGATGCTGGAAAAACTTGCCTTCATGAGCAGTTTTCAATGTTTGGAAGTGCCTGTTTGACTCGATCATCTAGATTCAAGGAATGCGTGGACATTCTTTTGCACGACTTGAGATTTTTGCAGCAGATCCTAGATCAAAATTCACTTCGGGAGTTTCTTCTAAGTACCGACAAGCAAGGGAATACTATTTTGCATTATATCGCGGATAATCCTATGTTAAAACCATATTCCGCGATTCTAATTTGCGAGTTGAAGAATGTTTTAGGAACAACTGCTTTCGAGGCGCTCCTCACCATTTCGAATAAATTGGGGGAAATTGTTGAAGTTACGGAAAACGGACAGTTTGTTAATCTTAAGCTTTTATTGTCAACAATACACTAAGCTGAAGAAACTTCCTATTGAATATAAGCTGATCGGCTCAAAATACTTCTTTAACTTTGTTCTTTTGAAGTATAATTTGAACATCCAGGTGGACATACCTATGTATTTTTAAATTCACATCACTTTGAATTGCTAGCATGTGGATTAGAAATAAGATAATATAAGTATTGCTTCTTTCTTTTTAAAACTTTAATTCTACAAGTTTATTCATAGTATTCATGTGCTTCTCAAAAGCTGAAATGTGTTGCATCTCTTATCATGTTGCGATTTGCTACTCACTATTAATCGAGCTGCAGTTTTCAAGTTTATTGAACGCACATACATTGGTTTAATAGTAAACATAAGTTCTTAATTTGAATGATGAGATTAAGACTTCTCATTAAGAGAAAATGCAATAACTTAAAAGAAGAAGCCATAATGTGTTTCTAACTAAAGCTTTCTATGGAGGGGCTTACGAATTTTCTACTATCGTCCTAAATATTGATTGTTGGATTTGTGCCAGCTCTGATATTTGAGTTTATTTGTTTTTTTTTGTATTATTTACAATGTGATTTACGAGATCACACATTTTGTCATTGCTTTAAAATAAATTGTTTGGTTACTGTATTATTTTCATTTATTTTCTCTAATAGTAACACTTTATTATGAAATCCAGAAAACACTATTGTTATGAAATTGATAGAAAAATATATGGCAATCAACTATTTTTCTTTTTCAACGAAGACCAATCCACAGATATTACCATAAATATGCAATTAAGCATACTTTTACTTAAAATATCCTTATATTTTTACATTTTTGCATTTCAGAGAGCCCATCAGTAAGTTTAAAACACTTTTTGACATAAGAAAGCTCTGATCACGATTCAAATATAACAAATATGTATCCTTCACATTAAGAAAATACTGCAACATTCATTCAACTACTTTCCCTAAATTAGGATATTTTTCTATACATTAATTATCTTTGACAAACTTTTTTTTAAATTTTCATTTTAACCATCATCAATTCCGTTATTTTCAAAATTCGACTCTCAGTCAAGACTAGGGTTGACACCTTGCAAACGGTTCATTCCGAGAGATATTCTGAAGGTAAAATTTCCATAACATTTTAAATTTAGGTGCCTTATGGTACAGGATACTTTTTCTATGTTAAAAAAAGATGCATCTCAAGCAATTTTATCTTATTACTAGGCTAACAATTTATATTCCAATTTGAATTTTTGCAGTTCTGTGATTCATCTTGCATTTTTGTCGAGCTAAAGCAATAAAGTTAAAGAAGGAATCTCCCACTGCGAGAGACGCGTCTAAATCCTGGGATCGAACCTATGATAGCTAGGATCGGTTTATCTTTTTTATGGTGTGTGGTCTGTACGACATAAATTGGCCAAGTAAATGACCCTTTTTATACAAGCTGTGAATTTTTATGAAATGTTTACGTATTAGAGGTCTGCATGGGCCGGAAATTTTTTAAACCAAGCCCGGACCGTCCGTTGTTGAGCCCGAGCCCAGCCCGGCCCGAACGTAGGAAAAACATTTCGAGCCCGGCCCTGTCCGAACGTAGAAACAGTACATTTATTTTACTCTTCAGCAATTTCGCGAATCCCGGCTAGTCGGATTTATCCTTTTAGGGAATGGTCGTCTGTGTATGTAGTGTGAGTGTGTGTGTGTGTTAGAGAAAGAGAAAGATATTAATAAAAATGCAAAAAAAGGAATAAAATTAATAAAAAGGGGTTATTTGGAGGAATAGCCTTCATAGACTAAAATTCGGCCATAAAAACGGCATTATTATTATTATTATTATTATTATTATTATTACAGTGTAGTAATTTACATTGTATGGTAAGGCTGGCGGTCGCACAAAGCCTCCGTCATATGCTACTTACATAATAAACACTTATCTGAATAATTAAATGCCTAGTAGAAGCGTTTCGGTTAATATATTCTATGTTTCTACTCATTAAATAAAATTCCAATACTAGAAGTATACGTTGCTATAAATAAGGTTAGGTTGCTAATAGCTATGTCCACACTTGTGCAACTTTCTATTCAATACAGTCATGCGTAATAGCGCACGGTATGATGAAGGAGAGGCATGCAATAGCGCACGCCTCTCGCAAGTTGACTGTACCTTTTTTTCATGACGTATGCCTCAGCGCACGTAAATCCAACCAGTTGGATTTTCGTTTAACATTCTGTGCGTCTTTCCAGTGATTTCGATATCAGTTTATTTAGTTTTTAAATTAAATCGACTGAGGCCGCATTGATACTGAGGAAATTCATTACGAATGAAATAAAATGGTATTCTCTTCTCCTCAAGTGTCATTGGAATAATACAGCGATCATTTTCAGGGCCGCAAAAAGATATGTTATAAAATAAATAAAACAAATACATAATTTTGTTTATAAATACATAATATTAAATATCAATAAATGACATTTCCACCATTTAGTGTGACCCTACCAAAGCAGATCATTGCTGTGTTAAATTCATTTTAAATCGAATACCTTAAGAGCGATAAACTTACATTGCGCAAAAACGTATCTTCTGCCCTATGGTTATATATACATGTAAATAAATTCAACAGTGAATACAATTATACACTCATGCAAAAGCCGAGTTTTTCTGCACACTATTTTATGCTGAGTACAAGGCCCCTCTTCTTAAACTCGAGGGAGGGCTCTCCTTATCAGTTCTCCCGTCGCAAAGAAGCGTCATTGTCGTAAATCGGCTGGGAAATTCCATTCCGCACTTGCTCATTCAACAATGCCTTGTCAATTCTCTCTTACTAAAGGACCGATGCCTCAATTACAGTAATTTCATAGCTACTTCTTTTCATTGTGTACCAGTACCTGCTGCATTTCTCACCCTAGGCTTTTGTTCGACTTTGTTACTTTTCCCAGTTTTTTGGAATAAAATTAGGTACCTCGGCTTATAATGGGGTCGGCTTACATGGAAGTACAAAATGTATACTCTTTCACAAACACTACTAGTAAGACTATTGAAATATCGGCTATTCAGTTTACATATAATAAGTAGAAATATTATATCTGGAGGGGAAAACTCTACATATCGATTTGTGTTTCGGTTGCCTCAGTGAGGATCTCCGTTCGAGCCCCAGCCAAGACACTATTTTTCACTTCTTGTACAACCTCAATATTATATCTTGATTTTCATCTCTGTGTAGAATTGATTGAAAGAAATGTATTTTCACTTGAACAGTTTTATTGCAAAAGGAAGCATCAATCTTAATTTTCAATATTTTTAAGTGTGAGTGAATGTCCGTTTTTTTCTCCCAGAAAATAAACATTTTGGTTATGATCTTTCTAAACTCATAGAGCAAAAGCATAATTAAATTTTCGTGCAAGTGAACTCCAGTGCAACTTCTGCGGCTCAAATATTACATTCATTCCATCATTGAGGGACCTGACCACAGATAAGAATATTCCATTGAGCAATTAGACCGAATTTTTCAGCCTGCTTTTCTGGTGGCTATTCTATCCCTATGGGTAGTAGATAAGGGGTGACGTGGAAGGTGGATTTCGCAAACAAGAAATATAGAAATGCTCTGCGTGTAGTCATGTTTTTGGCCTTCATTTTCAGTTCTTCACGTGCAATCGAGTTGTTCACATCGAAAACGTATCTTTCAGAGGACTTACCTATATTGGCAAAGTGCAAGTGTGTTTCGTGCTCTATCACCAAGAAATTGTACTTCCAGTTTTTCTTGTTGAACATACAAAGATTTTAGTCGGTTTAGGAAGTGCTGCGGAAAATAATTCGAGTGTCGCGCAATTGCCCTAAGAAATATTGTGGAATTGTGACTGCAGTGCTTATTTATAAAATATCATTAATTTTCTGTCTTAAATTTTCAAAGTACACTTAATCCACTCAGTTAACGGAGAATATTAGGCGAAATAATATACGTGTTAAGAGGTGCTACTTTTGTGAGCGAAAATGGATACAGTGAGGTTGAGCAATTACTCGGCAAATTGTTTTTTTCGTTACCAGTGGTCATCAGATATGTTGTAATATATTCGCTCAATATAAAGTTTTGTAAGGAGTGCTGTGATTTGTTATTTAAAAGAGTTATTTGAGGAAATCTAAAGAGGTAAGAAAATTGCTTCTATGCGAGATACTTCATGCCGTATTTTTTAAACGAATTGCTATTTTTTTACTGTAAATATATCAAGTGACTGATCATATTTCTCACAGCAAAATACGGAAGTTCTCACGTTCCATTAATTCGCTTTTTATTGAATCACAATGTTATTCAAACAAAAGACCTTAAATGAAGTAATGCATTAGCTGATATAATGACGATATGCAGATTTTATCTAATCACATGACGGCTCATGAAAAAAAGTAATTCTTTAGAATCGAAGAGTATTTTCTGCTGAAAAATCCGAACTTAAATTGCTCATACATGTTGTATATTTTTATCTAGAGGAACGACTGTAAGCTATTAATTTTAATTTCAGCATAGTAGTTGTTTAAATAAATGTAGCTTCGATGGAGTCAAACTGCTATTCTTTTGATTATATATCCATACTATGTAACTAAAACATTGCGTCCAGAAAGCATTATTATTAAAAATAAGATTTTTAAATACATCCGTTTGTTATTTTTTAATAAAAGTTAATTATAATGAAAGTAGACTTTAATTTGACAGCACTACGAAAGTCGTTTTTCGGCTATTTTCTTTATATTTAATTAGGAAGCTTTGATTTAAACCATTAACTCTGGTGAGCGATATAATTTAAAACAAAATTTTCAAATATATCTTTTTGTTCTTTTAAATTAAATATGGTTGTAATAAAATAGGTTTTATTTTGATTACTATCACGACTACTTAAGTCGTTTTCTTGCTATTTTCTTGATTGTAAAAAAAATTGAAATAAACTTTTGATTATAGAAAATTTTGATGTAAACTATTATTTCCGATAAGCAGTATTGTTTAAAAAACGATTTCAAAATACATTTCATTTTCATTAATATGAAAGTGGGCTATAATGTAAGTAGATTTTATTTTGACATGAAACACTAAATTCAAAGTGCTATTTTTGGTACAATATATTATTTAACTATCCTACTCTTAATACAAGGTATAGTTATTGTACAAAGAATCTTAAATAAAACGAGAATTGGTAAAAAAAGAGTTATTGGCAAATAAAGTAATATGAAAGATAAAGAATAAATTCATATTTACAAGAAAAGTCAGGGAAAACATGATAAGGTCCACGTGAGCCATTCTTGGCTCATCTGTTAGTTCCTGGTTTTCAATTGTTGTATAGTATACTTATATTAATATTATATAGACTGATTTAAACTATATATGGATACAAAATATTAAACAAGGCATAGATAGTGTGATAACATTTAATATAATTTTTCCCCACTTATTAGAAGTCACTTAAAAATGGTCCCTATGTGAGCCTCCACTTCTCTGTCTTCTGACTTTCATCTTCTTCATGTCCTTTATGAATTAGCCATCTCAATCTGGACCTTCCTCTCTGTCTAGCGGCATACAGTCTCCCTTCTATCACCTTATTCAGCATTGCTGTTTCAAGCATCCTTCCCACATGGTCCAAACATTATATTCTCAAAGATTTTGTGAACTTATTCCTTGCTTGTATTCTTTTATTTATTTATATTATGCTTTTTTGTAAGTTATGTATTCTAGATATTTAAACTCTTCCACACTATCAAATTTTATCTGTTCTATCTTCAAATCCTGGGTGACTCTAGGTTTGTCAGATGAGTTCATAAGCATATATTTAGGTTTGCTGGTATTAACTATCAATCCCATTTTGCTTGCTTCTTTCTATTTATTTGTTAAATATTGTTCCTCTTTGATCTATTTTTTCTTCAGATTTGTGTAATCCTAGAATATCCTTGCTTTATCCCAGTGCTGAATTCAAATTCATTTTATATTTGATTATGTATTTTTACTTTAGCCATGCTCTTCTTCAATGTCTTTTGAATCAATATAATTATTTTGGATGAAATTTCCATATCCACTATTGCTTCTCAGAGTTTTATCCTGTTTATACTTGTTCAAATGCTTGTATAGAATCTACAATAGCATATGCAGTTAAACATTATGATCATAGAATTTATCTAAAATTTGTCTGATTACAAATAGTTGGTCTATTGTACTTCCATTGGATCTACTCCCACACAGAGAATCTCCATTTATCCTCCCAGTTGCTACTTTCAGCCTTTCTTTTATGATGATTTCATATACTATATTTAACAGTATTTTCCATCTATATTTCTCGAGAACCAGTTTATTTCCCTTTCTATATATTGGGCTTAGGATTCCCATGCTCTATCCTCCTGGCATTTTTCTGCTTCCTATATTATACCACCTAGTTTATGTATAGCATCACTCATTATATCTCCTCCATATTTTACTAGCTCTGCTACAATATTTTCTTCCCTGGGTCTTTATTATTTTTTAACTTTTGTATGCATTGTGCAATTTCCAGCCTAATGGGTTTAATTCTGAGCAAGTTTGATATATTTGATTTGATTGATTCTATATTTGATTCTGTCCTTAGCCTATCATTTTCTCAGTTTTTACTCTCTCCTTATCTTCTGTACAGAGAAGTTTTTTGAAATGTTCTACCAATCTTTCCAGAACTTTATTCTCTTCTTGGAATATATTTCCCTCCGTATTTTTAATCCTTCCATTCTTGGTTGGTATCCTCTTTTCACCTTTTCTAAAACTTAGTAGAACTATCTCTGTTTATTCTGTTTGCTGTATTCTTCTATATTCTCTAGCTGTTCTCCATTTTCTCCTTTTTTCTTGCATATCCTATTTGCTTCCTTCCTCATTTCTTGGTATCTTTAAGTGTTCGTTCTGGTTTATTTCCTTATCATGCTTTCTCTAGCTTTATTCTTCTCCTGTATAATTTGGGCGCACTCGTTGTTAAACCAATCAGCATGTATTATTCTCTTGTTTCTTCCAATAGTTTCTTCCACAGCTTCTTTGATTGCTTTCCCTATTTTTCCCATTCTTTTTCTATGGTTATTTTATAAGTTTTTTCAACGGCTGTTGGTTTGCATTTCACTAGCTAATCCTTTTCGGTTTTGCTTCGTGACTTCCTAGTCTTCATTTAACTAATCTGGGTCCCATATTTTCTTAACTATATCTGGACCTTTTTCTGTTTTAATTATTCTCTCCCTTACTCTTGCTTTAAATAGTTAATGATCCGAGTCACAGTTTGGCCCTTTGCAGCTTCTTATTTCTATATCTGATTATTATCCATTATTCCTTATCTTTCAGAGCTTTTCCTCGGCTGAGATTTCGCTTGAAATTGCGTCACTCCCTACAACGTCAAACTTATTATTCTTCCATCACTTTTTCTATTAATAAAATTTTGTAAAAATAATTATTTATGGACTTCCAAAAAATACATAAGGAAGACATCCTTATCCTCCCAGTGGTTTCAAACATTTCTTCCCCGTGTCATAAGCTGGCCACTGAATTTAATCATTTAATTGCTAATTTATCAGACTTTATGCCATTGTGTGAAAAACTCAGTGGAATTTGCACGTAAAAGTGAAAGACTTGAAATTTCCTAACAATGCAAAACTCTTTCGATGTTTATAACTCATTTACCAGAGTTCCTTGTGTAGAGTTTGTTGTTGTGTTGGAAGGGTTACTAAAAAGGAACAATGCGGATGAAGTAGTAACTATTAACCTGTTGTCAATGGCGAATGTGTGTTTAAAGAAATCTTTTTTTCAGTTCCAAGGTGGTTTTTATGAACAAAAATATGGTCTTGCTCTGTTTTAGCTAACATTTTCATGGACTCCCTAAAAGAGAAATTGCTTTATTCAAATTCCCATTTGATAAAATTTATTTTATGCTGGTTTCGGTACGTTGATTTTTTTTTATCTTTTGTTTATAGGGTGGGAAAAACCGACAACTTTTCCTTCATCTCTATCCTGGATTCCTTCCATCCTAGTATTTCATTTTCCCATGAAATTGAAACTAATAACACCTTGAACTTTCTTGACCTCACCCTACGTCTAGTTAATCAAAAATTCCATTTTGAAGATAATGATAAACGCACTCGAACAATTAGAGATTATTCGATACTTTGTATCACCTAATTGCTCTCTCACAGAGATTATTCGATACTTTGTTTAAACCTAATTGCTCTCTCAGTAATTAATATCTTTTTCAAACCCCTCTCCTCAACCTAAACATTGTCAATAGCTTCATTTCAGCTGGAATAGCTTCTTGGAAACTAATATTTTTCTTTGAATTAACTGGTTCTATTATTCGTAACAACTTGTAAAAATTTTCCTTTGAGATGCGTGTAAAATTCCGGAATACGTTTACATCATGCTGAAGTTCTCTGAGTAGCCCAATATTTCGAATTTTGTTAAACTGCTTTGTCCACAGGACCCGTGTTGCTTTTTTATTTTACGTGAATTTTTGGAAAACACACCTGCACAAAAGGCACTGCCACACTTGCCGATTCTGTATCCACCATGACGCACAGTAGATAATGCAGTGTGGACAACAAATTGAATGCCTCATGAGGCATGCCCGTAAAGCATGCGCAACGCATGTTGAAAGGGAAAGGGAAGAGGAAAGCGCACAAGTGTAGACATACCAAATGACGCTTTAAATATTGTACTCCCATCTATCGGGTTGATCTGCATTATCTATTCTAATGGTGAAAACCTTAACTATTGATTCAACAATCACTTTGGTTGTCCATGAGAATTTTTTTGCTTACAACCTTAAACTTTCCGGAATGTTTCGTTTATTTCATTGCTGTTCTCGCAATTCAAATAAAAAACAATATTCCACGACTGAAATAAAACTATTCATTCAGTCTCCTTTCTTTTGGTACTTGTCGAGGCTTCGTACGAGTTCTTTTACTAATTTAATTTTGCAAAAGAAACAAACCCTGCATGCGATAAAAATGATATTTACGTACAATTCCTAAGGAAATTTATTCATGGGCCCAGGCCCGGCCCGAGCCCGATAGACTGCCTGCTTACCCGGCCCGAGCCCGGCCCATGCAGACCTCTAGTACGTATGTATGTACTCATATTTATGTCAAATAATAGACACAGGAAGTCCCAAAAGTTAGATTTATATTTAATCTGCCTAAAAACTCTCAATAAAGATGTTTATTATGTTTAAACTAAAATTAGTAAAAAGCAAGTGATTCGTATTCGTGTTAACGGTACAAAGATCAAATTAGGAAAAAAGGTAATTTTATTTTCAATTGGTATTGGGCAGTTTAAAAAGTTTTACGCGTGAAAAACGCGAACTTTCATTCAATTTCTACTCTGTGCATTATTTTTTTACTTTATTAGCATTAAATATTCAATAGGGTGTTGATAAAACCTTTCTTGATCAATCACAGTCAGAAATGAAGCTAAAATTGACCAATGTAAACTACGAATCTTGGTTTTGATCGGTTCAAATCTGAAGCTCCGCGGGCTACGCGTAAAGCGTGACAACTGAGACAAGAATTGCGGTATGGAAAGTTTGGGAAATTGAAAAAGCGATCGGCGACTTGATCCAGAGGTAAACTATATTGAAGAACAATCTTTCCCGAAACTTATATATCTTCAACATTCGTAGAAAATTTGTTGGTCATTCAGGTGATATTTTGCGAATGCTAGCGATGTGTAATGTAGAAAAGAAAAACCACTTTTTGGAATTACACAACGTGTAAGTAAGTGTTAATCCCCAAAATGGTTTTTCTTTATTTCTTATGGATGAATTCCTCAAAGTAACGCTCAAAACCGTATGGTAAATTTCTAGAAGAGTCCAGTATTTTAGTTTAAAATGAATTCAAAACGTTATTTTCATAAAATTCGACAATATCTCTTGGATATCGAATCGAAACGTACACCACAAGAAAGATCTAATTTAGAGATTTAGAATGAGTATATGCAATTCACAAAATTGTTTGAATGTTTGCTACCAACATCATGGCAACGTTATGAAAATATCTGAAATTGTCTTGGTTTTTCTAACTCGGTTTTTTGTGTAAGAGTCATCTATGACCAGCCGCTTGTAGCTTTTGCCCACTATGCCTAAATGCCTGTGTAGACTGTTTTATAAGCATGCTACTACGGTATGAGTGATACTGAATGATTCGATTTGCTCCGGTAACTCCTTACAGAATCTTATCAATAGCGCTGATTGTAGGATTGTTGTGCATATACTTAAGCTAATCCTGTCCTCTTCCAGCATTCTAATTGAGTACGTCTCACCATATTACCTAGTCGCACGATCCCCGTACAACGTCTGAAGTATCTATTGATGATAGGGGTGAGGGCTCAAACAACGTTGGAACTGATTACATCCCTTCCCCTATTGGAAGCTCTGTAAATACAAAAGGGTCTTCCATTTTGTTACCAAAGTTTTCCAAAGCAATGGAATGCTGGCTCTCAGAAGGTAATAAAATATGGCTATATTCTATCATAACTTTGTAGAATTACAAGTAGAATATGCGAGACAGTAGCTACATCAATTTATTAACTTTTCATAGGCACAATTCTAAGAAATGTATCTTTAGCAATTTTTTACTTAACCGGTTTTTAAGATATAATGATAGTAAAAGTGATGTTTCTATATCGCTAAGAGGTTAATCTTTCTCTTTTCCATTTGGCTTCAATGAAACTGGAGTTATCGCGAATGCCATGCATATTTTATTTACCTTAAAATATTTTTGAATCAGTTTTCACTTTAGATCACTCAAAGTAGTTAAATCTAAATATAATTATACCCTAAAATGCTCAAGCATGACTTTGTGGAAGGGAGTCATTTCAAATAAAATTCAAACACTTAGATACACTTACACTTAGATTTCAATAGAGATCTGTGTTATTTTATTACATCCTTAAATTTTTCTGACCAAAAGTAATATAGCTAAACTTAATGGATGCTGTGGAAAAAAAACTTTCTACTCAGAATTCTCTACTCTTTGCTGAATGAGCATCACTGATTTTGTCTCAATGGAAGTAGTGTAACACCATTCGCAATGACATTGAGGGCTGAAGGCAAGCAAGCCAGATTTACATTCCATCATCTTTTATGCTGCAAAGCTGTAGTGAAATCTCAATTTCAAATCATTTGGAAACTTTGCAGGAACTCGGATATTGTTTTAAAGCTCCTCTACACATGAAAGAGTGTGTGAAATTCCATTATACTCGGTATGTTTCTTAATCAACATTATGTAACTTGTTTTTTTATGCATATCTTTCATGATGGAAAGCCCATTCATGATTGAGTAAAGTGCAGAATGTTATCATAGGCACTCATCTTTAAGGACTCAGTAAGGACCTTAGGGAAACTGTTTACAGAACTTTCATTACTGATGCTTTCAGATGACAAAATGAAACCATTAAATAACCATTTCTGAGGGTACAAGACAATTTTTGCTGTATTCTTTTATGCTATACTTTTCATTTTCCATGATTTTTATGACTTCATCCCCAGATAATTTAAAGATTTACTCAACCAGAGAAATAAAACTTACTGTATATGCTGGCGTATAAGTCGACCCCTAAAATTTTGTGGTGAATTCCAGGTGTTAGATTATTTTTGGCGTATAAGTCGACCAAATAAATAAGGTAACACCTCTTCCCCAACTCTATTTTAGGGGATGAAAAACTACGGTATCCATAAATGTATGATAGCTTAAGGAATATTTACTGCATAAGATTAAGACGCTAGAATCGTTTCTTTCAGCTGCCATGTCAACTTCTCGCCTCTGCTTAACTATTACGCAAGGTTCTTTCGTTGGTATCACTCAGGCTTTACAAATAGAAATATGTTACAAAATAGAAACTCAATGGTATTAAAAATTTATTATAGAAATAATGGTAATATAGCATGGTAATATCAAATCACGACACTGCTAAAACAGCTTCCATTAACTCCTAACGCTAAGTCAAATCATAACCTTTATATAAACAAAAACAAAACATGATGTGCTTATTGATCTTCATTTGTAAAAAGAAAAAATTGAAATATATATTAAATTTTTGTAAAAGAAAAATATATGTGAAGAAATGAATATAATTTGTGAAAAATAAATGAGTCAAATTTGTTTTCTAAATATATTTGACTTGTCGAAAATAATTTTGCAGGCCTTACATTTTTCTTTCGGTCACAATTGTATTTTGTGATGAAATTTTTTCTGTATGATAGCTAGGTTAATTAGACTTGCCAAAAATTAGTTTCAGTAAGAAATAATTGTGGTGAGTTGCGAGAGTTTGTCCATAACAAGTTTTAAGCTGGCAGTTTCACTTATTTACATGGTTTTTGGGAGATTTATTTAGGCTTCAAAGGTCGACTCATATGTCGGCATATACAGTAAATTTTTTTAAAGAAAGTCCCTTGTAAATCAATATTAGCACTACCCCCAAGAAAGAGTTTACGCAACTTATGACTTGAAATAATATCTCTTAGCTACTATCATAAATCATTTGTCATTTGAACAAATCTACAAATAGGTAGACAGATATTTAAGTTTTTTTCAGGTAAATTATTAATAGGAGCCAAGATATGTTCAAAAATTTTAATACAAATGCTAGCTGATAATCTTTCTCTTTTATACACTAGTATATGTTGCACTACTAAATTAAATGAAGAGATATATAAAATAATAAATTCAGTGTAAAAAGCATTCAGTAATACAAGGTAATGGATAATCACTAAAGAAATTGGTATTCACCTACAAGATGAATTATAACGATAAATGAGATGAGAACCTATGAAAGAAATAAAATGAAATTTTAGATAAATCTCACTTTCAAAATCCAAAAATTATTTTTTATCATATGTAGAGGCTGCAATGAGCCTTTTAATTACAATAGTCAGAGACTGCTAGAAAGCTCAGGGAATGAGCTAATATGACTCGCCGATTCAAAAATTATACAACTCTGCAAATGACAAGTAACAAAACTTGGTTAAGATACTGTGTGTTGGAAAGGGTAGATCATAGCAATTTTTTTTTCCTAACAAAGGAGAGATACATGTGAAAAAAGGCCAAAAACCAGAATAGTTACCATTAGAAGTGTTGTTATTTTCAACCATACTAAAAAGTCACCTTAGATTTATAGATTAATGGTTTCTCAAATCTATGGAAATGTTTGCAAAACTCCTACATTTTTATGAAGAATTTTTATTTTTAAAGACTTACACTCACAAATTTAGAGAAAATGAATACATAATTTGGGTAAATTTATTATTTAAATAAGCAATTACAATAATAAGCAATAAGCTTTCAAAATGGTAATGCAAATTTGTGAAATATCTGATAGTAGGTAAGCTCTTTTAACTAGGTAAGCTCTTTTATATTGTTTAGAACGCTCATCTTGAATACAAACTGGAGTTGGAGAAAAGGTAAGTGAAGAAAAATTACAGTTATAACAAAATTAATCTTGAGGTCCTGAAGCTGTGACTTCAATAACAAATATTTTTCAAGAAAACCAACTTATAATGTAAAAAAATGTATTATAGCTGCCAATACATCCTGAAGATGCCTATTATAAAATTAAATACAAGCAAAAAATGTTCAATTTGAAATCTAGGCAATTAAAGAAATTGATTCATAATACGCCTCAGATAATTAGAATACAAGAAACATGGTTTCCCTGCTTGCTAATGGAAACCACTTCTAATACAGCTGATAATGTGAAGAGCACTTACTCCAAATTTACTTTTTTACAATAACCTTTTGGGAAAGGCAAAGCCCTGTTAAATATTTATTTTATATAGCACCTGCTTATTTTAATACTGTCATAATAGTTATTTATAAAATAGATTCACATAGAGTAATGCTACTATTTTTGAGTGAATTCAAAGCAACAATGGTTATCAAATTTACTGTAGATACACATGAAAGCATCACCAAGATATGAATGAACAATATCTAAAAACATAAATACCGTATTTGACGGCATGTAAGACGCACCTTTTTTCCTAAATTATGTCTCAAAAATTTCCCTGCGTCTTATATGAGAAGGTTCAACCTCCACAGATTAACTTTCAATACTGAATGCTATTTTAAGCCCAGATGGTCTATACTACCTATTTCATAATTGCATTCAATGATTGTGTTAATATTTGGCTTTTACGAAATGTGACAACTAAAAGAAACTACATTATAAGTTATTGTGGTACCGCGCTTTCGCACGGACTATGAAAACTTTTTTCCTTGTGAGTGGCCAACTTAATGAGGGTGCGTCTTGTACGCTGGTGCGTCTTACATGCCATCAAATACGCTATTAAAAGGATAATAGACTGTGTACAGGAATAATGATGCCAAATTTCAAAAGAGAGAGTAACTTTAAAGTTTGAAAGTGTGTAAGGCAGGAGATAAGGAAATCAACAGAATGGGACATACTGTGTATTAGTTTAGTTGTTGTAGTTGAAAATTTCATAGCAATGCAGTTTGTTGGAAAGTCATAAGGGCAGAAAATTATGCAAAATCATGTTTTTCTCTTAAACAAAACATTAAGCAATATAAGTTCAAAGAATGAACTATAGAATAAGATATAATTTTCTATAAATTTATCACAAATTATATTTATTGAAAAAGTAAATCAAAAAGGAATTAGTACATGGAAGAGCATATCTCCGTGGAAAAATTATTTTTTGTGTACTGGTATTGTCCCTCTAATGTTTTCAACAATGACAATGTTTTGATAGAAATTGTCATGACAAACTAAGTGAAGATCAGATAAGGAATAAAGTCACGGAACAAAAAGCCGGTGCACTGTTACTAATAAGGGGCAATGCACCAGGAGTTCTATTATTACCACCACTTTTAAAGATATTTTGGATAATTTTAAGCAAGTTGCATTATGAGGGCCATCCAGAAAGTAACCGCTGTTGTTGCCAAGCACTAGAAATAGTTGGGAAAGCACCACCATTCTTATATCAGCATATGCAATGGTTCAGTGTGCTTCCAGGTGCATAAGACAGAGCATTATACTTAAATGCATCTGCCAGTTACAACCTCAAGAACATGAGTACTGCAATAGAGAATATTGGCAGATGTGAGGTGCTGCATAAAATTTGAAGGAGTTAAAGGCCATTCTTTGGCCAAAATTCCTCATGAATTGGGAGAGTTTACAGTCCAAGATAATAAGTGAAGGTATGGTGCATCAATGGGTAAGGTTTTAAGAAATTGAATAACACACATTCACAATGAAAACAGAAGTGATAGGCCTTCTCATGTCAGTGATGATGACCTTGCTTCTAAAGTTGATGAAAATGATCATGAAAACCATTCGTTTACAATCCTAATGTCAGGTTAGCTACTTTCCCAGGCAGTAGATTTTTATGCATAAGGTATTTCAAAAATGATGAAATAGTATGACAAGAGCTTGAATTTGTTTGGAAATTATGTGGAAAAGTAAATGAAATGTGTAGTTTTAAGTTATATATATATATATAATAAAATAGTTATATCTATGCTACTTGAAGCTTTATTTCTAAACAGTTGTTACTTTCTGGCTGGCTCTTGTATAAGATAGTATAAATAGAAAAAAATTATGAATCATCCAATAGCCATTATCGAATTTGAAATTAGATGTTAGATGAGACTATGGAGTCTTAACCTTGTCATCAGATACTTTATTATTATTGTCATCTTATCCTCTTCTGATAGTTCTGTCTTGTTTGATTTGGAGATTGAAATAAATAATGAAGGTGATGGAAACTAAGTTTTATTTCTCTTATTGTGTAAATTTTTAAATGTTTTGGGGATGAAGACATAAAAAACATGGAACATGAAAAATATGGTATGAAGGAATACAGTAAAAATCATCTTATACCCTCAGAAATTGTCATTTAATGGTTTCATCTTGTCAGTTCTAAAAGATGATTGACTCTGATTATATTCTGCACTTTACTCATCATGAATGGGCTTTCCATCATGAAAGATATGCACATAATAAATGTTAAATAATGTTTGCAAAGAAACATACCAATAAAAATGGAATTTACTCACTCTTAAATGTGTAGAGCAGCTTTTAAAATTAAATCCTGCACATTTTCAAAAGGATTTGAAATGGAGGCTCCACTGCTGCTTTGAAGCATAGAAGATGATATAATGTAATTCTGATAAAATATAATTTCTTATTACGTCTGGTTTTACTTGCTTTCAGCCCTCAATGTCAATGTGAATAGTGTTTACTACTTTCACTGTAACTCAGACAGAATCAGTGATATTCATTCTGAAAAATGAGTAGAGAGAATTTTCCACAGCAGCCATAAGTTTAGCTATACTACTATTGGTCAGAAACAATTAGGGGTATAATGATATTACATAGATATATCTGTGGAAGTTACCAAGTACTTATCGGTCTAGTGTATAACAATTAAATTTAACTTCTCTGACTGAACTGGTGAAATTTGATTCAAAAATATCATCAGGTAAATAAAAGAAGGCCATCCTTGATAACTCCTGTTTCATTGAGGCTAAATGGGAAAGAAGAAGATTAAACTAATTGCATACATATTAATTATATGGAAACATCACTTTTACTAGCATTATATTTTTAAAACCAGTCAAGCAAAATATTGCCAAAGATATACCATTTACATTTAATAGGATCTAGAAAAAATTGAAAAATGAATTGAAGAAAATAATATATTGAAGTGGTCCACATATTCTACCTCTAATTCTACTAAGCTATGATAGAATATATTCATATTTAATTACCATATGAGAGCAATCATCCAATTACTGGCTGCACTTAGCTTGTTTTATTATTACATTAGTTACGAGGAGTAAAATTTCCTTTGGAGAACTATTGGGATGTTTTGTTACCAACATCAAATTTAGAAACCTTTAGCAATAGGGAAGAAAGAGATTCCAAAGACTTATTGAAAAGATTTTATTTTGATAAAATCCAATCAACAAATATTTACTCGTAAGGGAACATGTCCATTAAATGCTTCCACCGCAAATGCCTCAAATTCTCAAATCGAAGACCCTTTTGCATTTACAGAGCCTTCAAAGGGGGGAGGAATGTAATCGGCTCCAACATACAAAAATTTGTAGGTCATCCCTCACCCTTATCATCAATAGATATTTTAGTTGTTGAACAGGAATCATGGTGACTAGGTAAGATGGTGAGGGATACTAAATCATAATGATAGCAGAGGAAAGGGTTAGCTTAAGTATAGGCACGACAATCCTGCAATCCTACAATCAGTGATACTCATAAGATTTTGTAAGGAATTACCCAAGGAAATTGAATCACTCAGTATCACTCATAACTCAGTAGTATACACATACAATTCTCTACGCAGGTATCTAAGTGTGGGCATAGCAGGTAGCCAAATGAGGCATTTGCCTGCTATGCCCACACTTAGATAATATCAAATTCGATAATGGCTATTGGATGATTCATAATTTTTTCTATTTATACTATCTTATACAAAGGCCTGCCAGAATGTGACAACTATTTAGAAATAAAGCTTCAAGTAGTATAGATATAACTATTTTATTATATAGAACTTAAAACTACACATTTGATTTACTTTTCCACATAGTTTCCAAACAAATTCAAGCACTTGTCTTAATATTTCATCATTTTTGAAATACCTTATGCATAAAAACCTACTGCCTGGGAAAGTAGCTAACCTGTCATTAAGATTGTGAACAAATGTTTTTCATGATCATTTTCATCAACTCGGCTCGAAATGGAGAAAACTTTATAAAATGAATAAATCTTTGAAAAATAAATAGTGTTGGAAAGATGCCTGCATACCAGGTATTACCTTAGCCATCATATAGGGAAAACAGCTCACTACGTATACATGGGATTTAGATAGCTTCATATGCACTAGGCATACAGTAAATATATGAGTCGGAATAAGTTTCACATACAATGCCCAAGTTTTCCTCTGTATTTTATTCACATATAGTGAATAATGTTGCTAATCTAGAAGGAAACTTTGTTGACCATTAGTTTATTTCACAGTTGGAACACTCATATTCATTAACTGTTTAGTTATTTCCTGTTTTATTTTGTTATATTAAGTAACATCTACTTCTATGAGCGGATTGCAGATGCATCTAAAAAAATTAGCATGTACTTTTCAAAATAAATACAAGAAAAAATAATATTGTCCCTTTTTGTATTGTATTTATTTGTATTGAACTGTATTTAATGTTTAACAGAAAAATGTTCCTTTCTCTTTTCTGCAAAGATGGTGACTATTTCTTTACCTTATTTTTAACTTGCCCAAAAACGGGAAATTTGGATGTATAGAATAGAAAAAAAAAGTTTATGAAAGATTTATTTCTGTTACATCATCTTGGCTCCCACCGGTTTCACCTAAGGAAGGGAATTTGGAATTACCCATTATTTCTATATGTGCGTGTACTCATCGTAAATAATACTATGTATAATACACGAGGTAAAATAGCGTCAGGACTGTCCTAGGTCCAATTCGATGACGTGAACATTGAATTTAAAATCGTAATTTTGATCTTAGTTACTCTAATTTTGGCAATGATGAGCATATATCTTGTCGTTTTCGTCTTATTAGTTGCATAAAAGTAAGTGATGTTTAATAAATAATTATTGTCTCTTTTCAGTTGAGTTGATAAAGTAATAAGGAAATTCTCAACTGTGTAAATCATGGAAGGATAAAGGGTTTCATTTCGCTAATTTTCGACTGTTATTTACTGATAATACATTCATGCGTTCAAATTGTGATAATGAATATTCTGGTTCCATATTTCATGTTTCTTACGCATATCTTATGCATCTTACAGTAGTCATTCTTTATTAAAGAGTTGTAACCCTTAATCTAGCCCGCCGACTAATTTTGAAATCCTTTCTTCTTATTTCCCTTCGCTGCCCTTCTTCGTCCCTTTCTCACTCACGTCTACAGCCTCTCCCTCTGCGGAACCTCCTCGAAAATTGCCTGCTCCTACGGTACCTGCCACGTGTTGCGGGAAGCGAGACAAGGGAACGAGGCATGGAGTTATGGTGGTTAAAGGGAGGTTGCGGAGCGGGAGGGCAAAAGCGGTGGGGAAAGCGATCGGATGGTGCGGCAGAAAGGGTCGGGAAAAAAGCAGGAGATGGGGATTCAAACGCGTGCATATGTCAGGGAAAGTGGGGGAGAGAGGGTACGAATGGATGAACTGCTTGGATGGGGATGTACAAGTGAGGCAAGAGGAGAAAAATGTACACCGCTTTCGACATGTTCCTCATACTACGCTCGAGAATTAAGGGGGAAGAGGATGGTGGTTACGTTGCAAATTCTAAGCAGCATGTCTGACGGTTTAGCGTGACGTAAAGACTTGGGCTCCAAACTACAAAAACCATTATAAATCTTCTATAAAATAGAGCAATGAAATGGATTTCATATCAATATCATAACTGGATTGATGAATTTCTGTTAGTTTTTACTTTGCCTGTTATCAGCGTAGTGGTGAAATCGAAACAGCAACAGGCTTTCAAATTTGCAGTTCCTTACGAACAGGGTTGGTAGGTTGTATTTCTACAATCCCCAGAATTAAGCAATAAAATTAATTTGAAGGACGATATTATACTACTGCACTAATTTAGAAGTTCCATGGTAAATGCAGTTATCAAAACTATTTCTGCACAAACCTTTATAATTTTTGAAATTAATGACTGTCTAATATTATATGGAAACCAATGGAATGATTTCCTTTGATATAAATACATATTGGGAATGTGTCAATCCCAAACAAATGTAAATATTTAACATTAAAATTGTCTTCCTCTTGCGTGTCACAATTTAAAACTATAATTATAGAAAGAGATTATATAGGTACTTGAATTTCATTGAGAATATGATACAATCAAATCTGAAGGTAACTTTGCTTGAATTAATAATTATGCAATTAGAGATATCAGAAGTCACTCATAACAGTGATTTTAAACTTTTTTAAGCAGCACTCAAAAATATGAATATCTTCTACGTATCAAAAAATTTGGAATCATTTTTAGCTAATACATACGTAACATTTGCGCGGAGTGAGAAAGTCAATCGGATTTTAAACTGAAAGATTCATTCAATTAACACACTCAATTATACATTAATTGTGGTTTGTAAGAATCGAAGGATCTGTGAAATACTTATCTATCCATTCACAAAAGAAACGTTATAGAATTAATCCTCAATTTATTGAAACTACAGATATAGACCCGAGTTTTATGCTTCAATGAAAGGAAGAGAGGTTTCCGTGACTAAGTTGATGACACTTTTACTTTTGAAAATTTTTCAATAATCGTGGATAAATTTCGATTTCCGTAACGTCGGTGATTGAGCTAACGTTAGCTTTGGTAGAGTTGGCTGATATGAGTATGGCGCAGCTAACGTAACTTAATATGGACGAGAAACCGATGAGTACCGATTTTCAAGTCCCTGGAAAGCTGAATCCAAGGATGTGGTGGCTGATATTTACATTGATATTAAATAAGATGTTCCATATCGGTATAATATTAATCTAATTGCCAGGACTTTTAATGTTTTCTGCGCAATGTTTACTTTCATCTGTTCAAGTTATTTCGGATCATTGCAATATTACTGTTTCCGTTCGAACTCATATTTTTCTCTCGAAAAAAGTCGAGAAAGGATAAATCAACTTACATATGAATATTTCATTGAGGATATTAAGTTCATATAGTGAATATTTCCTCAAATATTTATAACTTCTTGGTGTATATCATAAGGTAAATTTTCGAAACACTAACATTAATAACACTAAAATGTCTCTAAGCACTTTCATGAATATGAAATATTGCAAAAAAATATAAATTATGTATATAAAAGCATTAAAGTGGAAGAAAAAATCCAGAAACCGAAAGACCCAATAATGAGAACCACAAGAATTTCACATCTTTCTATGGATCAGATTACAAACTTCCAAGTAAACCAGAAATGTACAGTTCTATTGAAATTATTTCGGCCAAGTATTTTATTATGGGGAGAATTTTCATTTTTATCTCGGGACTTCTCACGGATGATTTAAAACAAGATATAAATGCTCATTAGAGTATTAAAAAACATAGTTATTGTCAAGTTTATCTTTTCTTCTCCGCAGGAAAAATATCTTTTGAAGTCAAAAAGTAATCCTCAAGCTTGTTTATTTTGGTGATTACTTAGAATGGATATTGTTGGTATTCGGTTGGTTGGTATTGTTCGTCGATCAGTATAACTTTCACTTTTGATTTAGTTCTGTAATTTGATGCCAAGCTAATAGTCACCTTGCCATACATGCATTGTCGACCAGATTTGCCAGAAGTCTAAAAGGAGGATGAAATAAATAAATAGCCCTAATACATAAAAGTCCTTCCTCTGGATATCTCCGTATCAATGAATCCATAAGCCCATGTCTATCCATTTCACTTTTACTCGATTTTCCACTACTTTCACTTCCTTTAAAACTCTCTACGAGTCCACTCATTTATCACTCATCTTGTTTAAATTCATAATTGTACTTCAAAACAATTTCTCTCCTCATCTCTTCAAAAGCAATTCATTATGCTCATTTCCGCCTAAGAGTTTTCCGACTCTTTGTTTATCGAATACGCTGGATCTTTGTCTTTGCAAACGTGGTAATAGTCGTAAATACTATGAGTGAATACATTGATCAATCGTGAAATTTTGATTTCTTCATTCATTATTTAAATCACACATCTTAGAATAGGAAACTGATAAATAATCAGTGATAAAGAAAGAAGATCACAGAACTATATAATCATGTTGTCAGCAAATAATCCCCTATGACGTCTCGTTTTTTCTTCATCGTAAGAACAGTTACACAAAATTTGATAAGAACAGATTTGTTCATAAAATGTAGGGTGAAAAAATATTCAAATTTTTCAGTTTCAGAAAATTTTCATTCAGTAGTAGGCTAAAACGTATTGGCCTGAAGGTAAAATGTATAGAAAAGGTACTAAGTAGTGTTGTTTGAAAATCTCTCATTTATTCAATTTAGCCTTATATATAGCGCAGCAGCAAGTATTGCAGTCTTAAGTAATCTCTAAGATAACTTCGCCGCGTAATGGAACGTAATTGGATCATTGGCAAAATTTAGCTGACCGTAAATTTAGAAAATTTGGACACATGATTAATATCTTTTAAAAATGGACGATACAAATTTTATCCTATTAATAAGCTGTTTGCGCCTACTTTTCTAATTTATTACAAGGTATGGTAGAAACAGAAATGAGAGAAATTTTCTCAATGAGTATACAAACTTGATATTTAGAATCTATCTTCTATAGTTTAGTCTAAATTTCTATGAAGTACAGCGTTCCTATATTCGAGGAAAGTAAGGCAATATGTAAGGTTTTCCTCAGGTTATCCTTAAAATGTGTTTTTATCATGCCGGTCATCGGAAAATGCTAATGCATTATTGGAAATCGTTCAGCAATTTTAGCAAATCAATATTCTTCTGTGAAGCAAAAAGAAAATTTCACCCTGAAACGCTCTGAAACATCAGGTCAAGAAATTCAAAATAAATATTTTGCCATTATCTTGGAATTTTTGGTACTGTTACCTAAAAACTCTCCAGTTTTCGTAATTTCCCTTTTTAGACTGTTTTCCATAAACATTTTTGGGAGGTATTAATTTCAATCAATCACTGGTATGGCATCTATGCCGAGATCCCTTTTAAAATTACAATTTATTCAAAATATGTGATCAAGACAAGGTCAAGTAATGGATCACCGAATAAATTCTAAAAGCAGTCCGATTATAGCTAACATTACTATTGATTGATTTCTCTATTTGGGAAAAACTACGCGAAATATTGTGAAAGGTACATTTTAGTACTTTATAAAGTTTTTGTCTCCAACGAAGCAGGATTCAACAATTCTTATTCATTCATACGTATTTTATAAGATGGCAACTTGTATTTTATAAAAATGGCTCACTCGGTTATTTAACCCGAAAACATCATCAGAAACTAATCGCTCACACTATGGTAGAAATATACTAGGTGGAAATTTCCGACTT
Organism: Sympetrum striolatum; assembly: GCA_947579665.1. Classification (NCBI taxonomy): domain Eukaryota; kingdom Metazoa; phylum Arthropoda; class Insecta; order Odonata; family Libellulidae; genus Sympetrum; species Sympetrum striolatum. The sequence goes on along the minus strand of OX388341.1, from coordinate 102,742,202 downwards.
TGGTTTGTTCACCTTCAAAGACCAAAAATTCATCAAGACTGGAAGCTCCTAGTGTTATATCTTTGATTCCCATTTGACTGTGTTAGATTTTAGTTAATAAATCACGACTTTATTCAGCTTCATTTGCTTGTATTTGAATGCTCAAAGTTAAATCTTCTGAAAGAAGGGGGATATTTGTTGTATTTCCTGAAAAATAAAATTAGATTCTTTTCCAGAATAAGAATAAAAGTTTTTAGATGTTTCCTAATGTTGAATTTTCGTTGTGGAAGTCGTTGGCAAGGATCTGTCATGTTGCAGCGGATGGGGGCACTTCGTATGATGGCTAATCTGCGATTAAATGTTACGAGGGGTGGAAACGGTCATGTTCTCTCTGCTCGCCGCCCCCTTGTCTCACTTTCGCATGCCTTGCGGTGTAGTGGATCCAGCAGTACATTTAACCGCGATGCGCTATTTGCATGAGTTTCGCGACTGCTCGATCGATTGGACTGCATAGTCGCTAAATTCCCTTCACCAATTCAGTCATCATTGTTCTTCATTGTTCCTCTTAGAGCAAGCATGAGGATCGAGTACAGTCGCAGACGTAAACTGGATGTCTTGGAAGAATTGCGCGACATCTTTACTCTTTTTAATGCTAAAAAGGACGGCTATAGAAGGCAGTCACCTCATTATATTTGTGCTATCGAAGTAGGTTTATGAGTCTAAACGGAGAGACAGTCGTAAATCAGTAGTGTAATGCTCAAGTAGTATGGGTGCCTCATAGACGCACTAAGCTAAATTCCCCATCAAAGGCGGTCCAACTGTCAATTATTTTTTGGGGATCACTGGTCGCTATGGCTTGAATAAGTGAACAACCACCGTCAATTATTACTTTGACCGCGATCCTTGCAGCGTCAACGTCGGTCCTTGAATATACTCTGCCTTCTCTTCTAGTGAAAGGTTATAACTTGAATTACTTCCATAAGTAATTACTTTATACGAATATAATTTTATTTTCTTTCCCTTAGGGTTCATATCTTCACTTTAAAAATTTGCGAACGCCAGAAAAGAAGGAAATTGACTATGAAGCCTGTGATGAGGCAGACTAACATTTGTTAGTACTGAACTTCGTCAGAAAGACAGGCATTTTTAAAAAAACTTTAAAAGAAAACTTATAAAACAAGGAATTAATCGAGCCCGAATTTCAGCCACAGACTACAGTTCCATGAAGGTATGACCTAATTATCTTTACTAGGAAATGGTGCTAAATGACCGTAGATGTCGACGCACCTCAATAAAACAACAACAACAACAAACAAAAAGCGACAAAACTGTGACTTTTATAACGGAAATAATGATTTTGAGGGATGGTTTCGTGCTTGTTTGTCAAAAAGAGTCGAAAATCCCTGTTGTGAAAACCCTGAAATACTGGTGTTGGAGGTGTGATGCGATGGCTTTCCGACTCATCCCTTAACATATGTAAATAAGGTTGAATTGGATTCGAAATTCTGGGGTAATTTGTAACCCTTTCTGGAGGGTCTTCAAATACTTTTTTACTAAAGTATGTGTAAAGTAATTTTAAAATGGAGGTGTTTCGTTTGGAAAGGTACATCACTAGAAATATCACAAATTAATACCATGAAAACTTTATTAATCCAAAACGCAAAACAAACTTGTAAAACCATAGATCTTTGAATATACAATTAAAATTTGTTGGAATCATTCGTGTTAAGTCTTCGCCAATGGTTGTCCAGGCAGTACCACTATCTGTGAAATCGAAAGAAAAATATCAGCATTAATTCAAATAATTATAATCGCGAAATATGATAGCATAACAGAAAACCCAATACATCCCAGATGTTTCCACACATATTAATATAAGCTGCATAGGAAGAAAGCTAGAGAGAAACCTCTCTATGCATTCTAAATGGTTCTGAAGGAGCCTTAGGGAAAAAGGGAAGTCTTTTAGAATAAAATCTTCTTCTCATTAGAGAGAATTAATGCCTCTACTGATACCTTCGTGGTATATTAAATAAGCCTATGCTATATTATTTCAAACGTAAATTACTTACTTAGTACTGGCCATACACCTTTCCACTTCTGGTTTTTCTGAACATCAATGTCTTCCGTGGATATTCTTGTAACATATCGTCAATTCCGGGTGCATCTTTTTCAATTCTGTATCGAGAAAGCATTAGATTAAGAACGAGAGAGAGAAATTAACGATAGCCTTACATGTTATTCGTAAACAGTGATCAATATCTATGGTTATCTCTGGGATATTATTTATACATTCCTTTCTTAAAAAACACTTTTCTCAGTATTATCTTCTGTTATCCGGACCATACATAATTAGAAATATCATGATCGCTGCTAGTTAAGCAACCATGAACACCGGATATGCAATTACAAGGAAGAGAAACATATCTCTGATAGTTTTTTCAACATGAAAAAATATGTTCAATGTCGATATGGTAAACCTCAGAGATCTAGTATCGATATTCGATATTATATATTTTATATTAGATATTATAAAAAAAACATGTATCTCTGTATTACCTTGCGTTACCCGGATCACGTAGAAATAAAAACAACAGGACTGCGACTACCTGCACCAATACGAACACTGGATAAGCTATCACCAAGAAGAAGAACACCTTCATGATGCTTCTGTTCCACATGAAATGGTTGTTAGGGCGAGAACATCGGTGGTTACTAAGGCCGAGAGTTGTTGTTAGGGATTTGTTTAATTTTGATGATTTGGCCTACGGCTCAATGAAGTTAATGATGTGATCATATTACACGTATCTATATTCGCATATTTGTGTGGATATATGGTCATATATTTACAAAACTGACTATCGTTAATTTTTTTATAAGATTCGCATCAATATTCGCCTTATGTATTTCTTGTTTGAAAGTATTTATCCGGCTTAGCTTCGAACTCAGACCCAATTCTTGAGATATTATAGCAAACGATCCGGTAGCACCACTTTCAATATATTCAGAGTTTCAAGCGGGAATAATTCCAAGGAGTGCCGCTATTGAAGTTCACATTAAATAACTAACATACATATTGTATAGATCCTCATGGAAGAATGTTCAACCGCCATAGCATCGAACCTATAAAATGTTTTGGAATTTTTAGATTGTGTTTATGAAATATAATCACATTCTGTGCAAATATTTGAATATACGTATATAACTTTTCGGAAGATTTGTCGTATTCAATGTGATTAACTACCGGATTCGATTCATTTTTGAATTTATTATTAATCTCCCTGTTAGGTTGTGATTGTTCAATTTTATTAATTATAATTTAGTGGTAGCATCTGCATGTTTTATTGTTGTATAGTGAATTAATTAGTCCAACACTCGAAAAACTATCTAAATAGATGTGGTCGTGTAAACCAAATTGCTTTTCTAACAGGTACATCACCACTTGATTTTCTTAGAGCATAAATTTTTTTCTATTTCCTTTTTTTCCTAGGAAAACAGTTTCCTGCAACACGTATCCATTTGGGCTAGATAAAATCCAAATTTTAAATCTCCCTTTTGTTGGCATTTCTTTCATGTACTGCTTTATATGGTGACATCCTTTGAAAGCAACCATTGCCTACGACATGTTCGGACGGGGCTTAATTTTTGATGAAATGTATCTATAACAGTTAAAAATGTTCCGAATGTTTGCATTATATTGTAATCTTCGTTATGGGTCGTTTCCCCTCTGCTATCCGTTACTTAACAATCAGTGAATCCGAAATTCCTGTCTCCATAGGTTTTTTAATTAATCACCCTGGTCATCATCATTCATATCAAACATCAGTTTTGTTACAAAGAATGTGATAGATGTTCTAAGCTATTATAATAGTATAATATAATATATATTAGTATATATTATAATATATTATAACAAGAGTACATCTGCTGATGGTTATAACTGATAAATAATTACCCAAATTCCAAAAACCATCAAAAGTAATGTAGGTAATAAGTAATTACCTTTGATGTTTTTTGGAATTTGGGTACTTATTTATCATAATATATTATAGAAATTGTACCTAATCACATAAAATCTTATAATATATTCAATTATTTCAGGCGGTACATCGTTGAATTTTAATATTTTTAAAAAGAACACATTCAAATTCAACAAGAAGAAATATGTTGTCAACCATGGTTTTAATTTTCCCGAAAAAGACGCCTCAGCGTAGAAAATGTATACGATAACATACATTATCGTGCGTTAGGAGGGTTTGCCGTTCCTCGACTGCACTCTGTCTCTTGTCTACTTTGCTTACTGCTTGAATAGTACAAATCGCGAGACCATTTTACTCGAATCCTGTGTTGAGTGATTCATGTAATCGATGGATTTTGAAGGGGTGGAGGACCCTGACTGGAGGGACCAAGGAAATGATCTCTTATGGCCTGCCAAACATGTCTTTTTCTCAATCATCGCAAGATATGTGACTTTTCGAAGAAATGGTCTAAGATGGGTTCATACGGTGCTTAAGACCATGGTATTAGGGGTTTAATGAGAGCATCGGACAGAGGGAACGCTAAGCAGGGGCGTGGGTGTAGGAGTAGAAGTCTTTTGGTGTCGAACCAGTGCGGACGTTGTTTCGTAAGAGGCAAACGATATAATGGATAATATCAACAATAAAAACCTTAAGGCTTTAGTTTTTCCCCTTGATGGACCTCCTCAAGCCAAAATTTTCTATGTGGCTTACAGTACAGTTCAGTGCAGTATTCTTTTTCCAACTCATATAATCGCGTTGCAACTTGGATTGCAGAAATCAGTTATTCATTCGGCTCGTGAAGTATTGTGCTAAGTAAATTCAAAAGAACAAAACGCATCGCACGTGTGTAAACAATGTGGATTCTTTTAGCTATATTTGTGAAGGGTTTATTCTGAAATTTACAAAAAACACAGCTTGTGATGAAGTTCTTTTATGTTACGCAGTTATATTAAAATTATGTAAATCGGGAATCGGGAAGGAATGGTTTTAGGTGTTTGCTTTACTTGAATTTTTTTATGACATATTAGAATACAAGATACTAATGGATTGAGTCGAAAATATTTACTGCAGGGGAAGATTTCTTAAAAGACCTAGTAAATTAAAAAATGACATCATTTTGTTAGGGTTTGGGTATTGTTGGCATCTCATATGTATTAAAATGAATCCTTTGCATCTGAAAATTTCCGCCTGTCTACATTACCTGAGACATCAACAGGCGGAAGGCTCGTGATTCGAAACTGCCGAATAAAACACATGCTACATGGCGACAGCAGTGTTTATTAAATACACCGTATGCTCAGCAAAATACGTTTTTTATGCAATCTATGGGTATTTATTGTACGCTTTTCTGTGTCGATATGCAATTGCGTTTTGTGTATTAACAACTCTCTACTTTATTTGCCCTATTACATTTGATCTGTTCTTTTGGGCTGGTAATCGTAATTCGTGACAAGGAATAATTGAGCAAAATCAGGAAAAACACGTATCTTACTTCAAAAATAAAATTCATCACGTTTATGGTAATGATTTGTCGGTCATATCATTTTAGGTGGAGTACATAAGGTGGAGATTTTATTTGCCATTTATTTACCATTTATTTGCCAATTTATCACATACAGCTAAGAAGTCAATTTAAAGAGACATTATAACAATCATTTAAAGCGAAAGTGTAACAACTTAGAGATAATGGATGAATAATAATGCTTCTCTCCTTGGTTGCAGTCTTTTAGAGTTGAAAGAACTTATCGGAATGAAATTAGTCATCCAGAATTTATTTTTATGTAAATCCTGAAAACTTGGAATTCGCAAGAGAATAAGAAGAATCATTCATAAAATTTTGCATTATATCTTAACAGATCTTAATTTAGTATATGTTATAACACTATATCAAACACTAAGCTAAGGCTTTTGGATTTGATTGATATAAACATATGTAAAACAGCTCGTACCTGAATTAAGTTCTTTGGACCTACATATTTATAATTCTTCTCAGTTTGATAAATTATTATTAAAAAGCTACAAAACTGTGACTTTTATAACGGAAATTATGATTTTGAGGGATGGTTTCGTGCTTGTTTGACAAAAAGAGTCGAAAATCCCTGTTGTGGAAACCCTGAAATACTGGTGTTGGAGGTGTGATGTGATGGCTTTCCGACTCATCCCTTAACATATATAGATAAGGTTGAATTGGATTCGAAATTCTGGGGTAATTTGTAACCCTTTCCGGGGGGTCTTCAAATACTTTTTTACTAAAGTATGTGTAAAGTAATTTTAAAATGGAGGTGTTTCGTTTGGAAAGGTACATCACTAGAAATATCACAAATTAATACCATGAAAACTTTATTAATCCAAAACGCAAAACAAACTTGTAAAACCATAGATCTATGAATATACAATTAAAATTTGTTGGAATCATTCGTGTTAAGTCTTCGCCAATGGTTGTCCAGGCAGTACCACTATCTGTGAAATCGAAAGAAAAATATCAGCATTAATTCAAATAATTATAATCGCGAAATATGATAGCATAACAGAAAACCCAATACATCCCAGATGTTTCCACACATATTAATATAAGCTGCATAGGAAGAAAGCTAGAGAAAAACCTCTCTATGCATTCTAAATGGTTCTGAAGGAGCCTTAGGGAAAAAGGGAAGTCTTTTAGAATAAAATCTTCTTCTCATTAGAGAGAATTAATGCCTCTACTGATACCTTCGTGGTATCTTAAATAAGCCTATGCTATATTATTTCAAACGTAAATTACTTACTTAGTACTGGCCATACACCTTTCCACTTCTGGTTTTTCTGAACATCAATGTCTTCCGTGGATATTCTTGTAACATATCGTCAATTCCGGGTGCATCTTTTTCAATTCTGTATCGAGAAAGCATTAGATTAAGAACGAGGGAGAGAAATTAACGATAGCCTTACATGTTATTCGTAAACAGTGATCAATATCTATGGTTATCTCTGGGATATTATTTATACATTCCTTTCTTAAAAAACACTTTTCTCAGTATTATCTTCTGTTATCCGGACCATACATAATTAGAAATATCATGATCGCTGCTAGTTAAGCAACCATGAACACCGGATATGCAATTACAAGGAAGAGAAACATATCTCTGATAGTTTTTTCAACATGAAAAAATATGTTCAATGTCGATATGGTAAACCTCAGAGATCTAGTATCGATATTCGATATTATATATTTTATATTAGATATTATAAAAAAAACATGTATCTCTGTATTACCTTGCGTTACCCGGATCACGTAGAAATAAAAACAACAGGACTGCGACTACCTGCACCAATACGAACACTGGATAAGCTATCACCAAGAAGAAGAACACCTTCATGATGCTTCTGTTCCACATGAAATGGTTGTTAGGGCGAGAACATCGGTGGTTACTAAGGCCGAGAGTTGTTGTTAGGGATTTGTTTAATTTTGATGATTTGGCCTACGGCTCAATGAAGTTAATGATGTGATCATATTACACGTATCTATATTCGCATATTTGTGTGGATATATGGTCATATATTTACAAAACTGACTATCGTTAATTTTTTTATAAGATTCGCATCAATATTCGCCTTATGTATTTCTTGTTTGAAAGTATTTATCCGGCTTAGCTTCGAACTCAGACCCAATTCTTGAGATATTATAGCAAACGATCCGGTAGCACCACTTTCAATATATTCAGAGTTTCAAGCGGGAATAATTCCAAGGAGTGCCGCTATTGAAGTTCACATTAAATAACTAACATACATATTGTATAGATCCTCATGGAAGAATGTTCAACCGCCATAGCATCGAACCTATAAAATGTTTTGGAATTTTTAGATTGTGTTTATGAAATATAATCACATTCTGTGCAAATATTTGAATATACGTATATAACTTTTCGGAAGATTTGTCGTATTCAATGTGATTAACTACCGGATTCGATTCATTTTTGAATTTATTATTAATCTCCCTGTTAGGTTGTGATTGTTCAATTTTATTAATTATAATTTAGTGGTAGCATCTGCATGTTTTATTGTTGTATAGTGAATTAATTAGTCCAACACTCGAAAAACTATCTAAATAGATGTGGTCGTGTAAACCAAATTGCTTTTCTAACAGGTACATCACCACTTGATTTTCTTAGAGCATAAATTTTTTTCTATTTCCTTTTTTTCCTAGGAAAACAGTTTCCTGCAACACGTATCCATTTGGGCTAGATAAAATCCAAATTTTAAATCTCCCTTTTGTTGGCATTTCTTTCATGTACTGCTTTATATGGTGACATCCTTTGAAAGCAACCATTGCCTACGACATGTTCGGACGGGGCTTAATTTTTGATGAAATGTATCTATAACAGTTAAAAATGTTCCGAATGTTTGCATTATATTGTAATCTTCGTTATGGGTCGTTTCCCCTCTGCTATCCGTTACTTAACAATCAGTGAATCCGAAATTCCTGTCTCCATAGGTTTTTTAATTAATCACCCTGGTCATCATCATTCATATCAAACATCAGTTTTGTTACAAAGAATGTGATAGATGTTCTAAGCTATTATAATAGTATAATATAATATATATTAGTATATATTATAATATATTATAACAAGAGTACATCTGCTGATGGTTATAACTGATAAATAATTACCCAAATTCCAAAAACCATCAAAAGTAATGTAGGTAATAAGTAATTACCTTTGATGTTTTTTGGAATTTGGGTACTTATTTATCATAATATATTATAGAAATTGTACCTAATCACATAAAATCTTATAATATATTCAATTATTTCAGGCAGTACATCGTTGAATTTTAATATTTTTAAAAAGAACACATTCAAATTCAACAAGAAGAAATATGTTGTCAACCATGGTTTTAATTTTCCCGAAAAAGACGCCTCAGCGTAGAAAATGTATACGATAACATACATTATCGTGCGTTAGGAGGGTTTGCCGTTCCTCGACTGCACTCTGTCTCTTGTCTACTTTGCTTACTGCTTGAATAGTACAAATCGCGAGACCATTTTACTCGAATCCTGTGTTGAGTGATTCATGTAATCGATGGATTTTGAAGGGGTGGAGGACCCTGACTGGAGGGACCAAGGAAATGATCTCTTATGGCCTGCCAAACATGTCTTTTTCTCAATCATCGCAAGATATGTGACTTTTCGAAGAAATGGTCTAAGAAGGGTTCATACGGTGCTTAAGACCATGGTATTAGGGGTTTAATGAGAGCATCGGACAGAGGGAACGCTAAGCAGGGGCGTGGGTGTAGGAGTAGAAGTCTTTTGGTGTCGAACCAGTGCGGACGTTGTTTCGTAAGAGGCAAACGATATAATGGATAATATCAACAATAAAAACCTTAAGGCTTTAGTTTTTCCCCTTGATGGACCTCCTCAAGCCAAAATTTTCTATGTGGCTTACAGTACAGTTCAGTGCAGTATTCTTTTTCCAACTCATATAATCGCGTTGCAACTTGGATTGCAGAAATCAGTTATTCATTCGGCTCGTGAAGTATTGTGCTAAGTAAATTCAAAAGAACAAAACGCATCGCACGTGTGTAAACAATGTGGATTCTTTTAGCTATATTTGTGAAGGGTTTATTCTGAAATTTACAAAAAACACAGCTTGTGATGAAGTTCTTTTATGTTACGCAGTTATATTAAAATTATGTAAATCGGGAATCGGGAAGGAATGGTTTTAGGTGTTTGCTTTACTTGAATTTTTTTATGACATATTAGAATACAAGATACTAATGGATTGAGTCGAAAATATTTACTGCAGGGGAAGATTTCTTAAAAGACCTAGTAAATTAAAAAATGACATCATTTTGTTAGGGTTTGGGTATTGTTGGCATCTCATATGTATTAAAATGAACCTTTTGCATCTGAAAATTTCCGCCTGTCTACATTACCTGAGACATCAACAGGCGGAAGGCTCGTGATTCGAAACTGCCGAATAAAACACATGCTACATGGCGACAGCAGTGTTTATTAAATTCACCGTATGCTCAGCAAAATACGTTTTTTATGCAATCTATGGGTATTTATTGTACGCTTTTCTGTGTCGATATGCAATTGCGTTTTGTGTATTAACAACTCTCTACTTTATTTGCCCTATTACATTTGATCTGTTCTTTTGGGCTGGTAATCGTAATTCGTGACAAGGAATAATTGAGCAAAATCAGGAAAAACACGTATCTTACTTCAAAAATAAAATTCATCACGTTTATGGTAATGATTTGTCGGTCATATCATTTTAGGTGGAGTACATAAGGTGGAGATTTTATTTGCCATTTATTTACCATTTATTTGCCAATTTATCACATACAGCTAAGAAGTCAATTTAAAGAGACATTATAACAATCATTTAAAGCGAAAGTGTAACAACTTAGAGATAATGGATGAATAATAATGCTTCTCTCCTTGGTTGCAGTCTTTTAGAGTTGAAAGAACTTATCGGAATGAAATTAGTCATCCAGAATTTATTTTTATGTAAATCCTGAAAACTTGGAATTCGCAAGAGAATAAGAAGAATCATTCATAAAATTTTGCATTATATCTTAACAGATCTTAATTTAGTATATGTTATAACACTATATCAAACACTAAGCTAAGGCTTTTGGATTTGATTGATATAAACATATGTAAAACAGCTCGTACCTGAATTAAGTTCTTTGGACCTACATATTTATGATTCTTCTCAGTTTGATAAATTATTATTAAAAAGCTACAAAACTGTGACTTTTATAACGGAAATTATGATTTTGAGGGATGGTTTCGTGCTTGTTTGACAAAAAGAGTCGAAAATCCCTGTTGTGGAAACCCTGAAATACTGGTGTTGGAGGTGTGATGTGATGGCTTTCCGACTCATCCCTTAACATATATAGATAAGGTTGAATTGGATTCGAAATTCTGGGGTAATTTGTAACCCTTTCCGGGGGGTCTTCAAATACTTTTTTACTAAAGTATGTGTAAAGTAATTTTAAAATGGAGGTGTTTCGTTTGGAAAGGTACATCACTAGAAATATCACAAATTAATACCATGAAAACTTTATTAATCCAAAACGCAAAACAAACTTGTAAAACCATAGATCTTTGAATATACAATGAAAATTTGTTGGAATCATTCGTGTTAAGTCTTCGCCAATGGTTGTCCAGGCAGTATCACTATCTGTGAAATCGAAAGAAAATTAGCAGCATTAATTCAAATAATTGTAATCGCGAAATATGATAGCATTACAGAAAACCCAATACATCCCAGATGTTTCCAAACATATAATATAAGCTGAATAGGAAGAAAACTAGAGAAAAACCTCTCTATGCATTCTAAATGGTTCTGAAGGAGCCTTAGGGAAAAAGGGAAGTCTTTTAGAATAAAATCTTTTTCCCATTAGAGAGAATTAATGCCTATATTGATACCTTCGTGGTATCTTAAATAAGCCCATGCCATATTATTTCAAACGTAAATTACTTACTTAGTACTGGCCATACACCTTTCCACTTCTGGTTTTTCTGAACATCAATGTCCTCCGTGGATATTCTTGTAACATATCGTCAATTCCGGGTGCATCTTTTTCAATTCTGTATCGATGAAAGCATTAGATTAAGAACGAGAGAGAGAAATTAACGATAGCCTTACATGTTATTCGTAAACAGTGATCAATATCTATGGTTATCTCTGGGATATTATTTATACATTCCTTTCTTAAAAAACACTTTTCTCAGTATTATCTTCTGTTATCCGGACCATACATAATTAGAAATATCATGATCGCTGCTAGTTAAGCAACCATGAACACCGGATATGCAATTACAAGGAAGAGAAACATATCTCTGATAGTTTTTTCAACATGAAAAAATATGTTCAATGTCGATATGGTAAACCTCAGAGATCTAGTATAGATATTCGATATTATATATTTTATATTAGATATTATAAAAAAAACATGTATCTCTGTATTACCTTGCGTTACCCGGATCACGTAGAATTAAAAACAACAGGACTGCGACTACCTGCACCAATACGAACACTGGATAAGCTATCACCAAGAAGAAGAACACCTTCATGATGCTTCTGTTCCACATGAAATGGTTGTTAGGGCGAGAACATCGGTGGTTACTAAGGCCGAGAGTTGTTGTTAGGGATTTGTTTAATTTTGATGACTTGGCCTACGGCTCACTGAAGTTAATGATGTGATCATATTACACGTATCTATATTCGCATATTTGTGTGGATATATGGTCATATATTTACAAAACTGACTATCGTTAATTTTTTTATAAGATTCGCATCAATATTCGCCTTATGTATTTCTTGTTTGAAAGTATTTATCCGGCTTAGCTTCGAACTCAGACCCAATTCTTGAGATGTTATAGCAAACGATCCGGTAGCACCACTTTCAATATATTCAGAGTTTCAAGCGGAAATAATTCCAAGGAGTGCCGCTATTGAAGTTCACATTAAATTTAGTTCATACATATTGTATAGATCCTCATGGAAGAATGTTTCAACCGCCATAGGGTCGAACCTATAAAATGTTTTGGAATTTCTAGATTGTGTTTATGATATATAATCACAGTCTGTGCAAATATTTGAATATACGTATTTAAATTTTCGGAAGATTCGTCGAATTCAATGTGATTAACTGCCGGATTCGATTCATTTTTGAATTTTGAATTTATTATTAATCTCCCTGTTAGGTGGTGATTGTTCAATTTTATTAATATTAATATAGTGGTAGCATATGCATGTTTTATTGTTGTATAGTGAATTAATTAGTCCAACACTCGAAAAAACTATCTTAATAGATGTGGTCGTATAAACCAAATTGCTTTTCTAACAAGTACATCACCACTTGATTTTATAAGAGCATAAATTTATTTCTATTTCCTTTTTTTCCTAGGAAAACATTTTCCTGCAACACGTATCCATTTGGGCTAGATAAAATCCAAATTTTAAATCTTCCTTTTGCGGGCGTTTCTTTCATTTACTGCTTTATATGGTGACATCCTTTGAAAGCAACCATTGCCTACGACATGCTCACGGACAGGGCTATATTTTTAATGGAACATATCTATAACAGTTAAAAATGTTCCGAATGTTTGCATTATATTGTAATCTTCGTTATGGGTCGTTTCCCCTCTGCTTTCCGTTACTTAACAATCAGTAAATCCGAAATTCCTGTCTCCATAGGTTTTTTAATTAATCACACTGGTCATCATCATTCATATCAAACTTCAGTTTTGTTACAAAGAATGTGATGGATGTTCTAAGCTATTATAATATAATATATATTAGTATATATTATAATATATTATATAAATTGTACCTAATCACATAAAATCTTATAATATATTCAATTATTTCAGGTGGTACATCGTTGAATTTTAATAGGTATTTTGAAAAAGAACACATTAAAATTCAACAAGATGATATATTTTGTCAACCACGGTTTTAATTTTCCCGAAAAAGACGCCTCAGCGTAGAAAATGTATACGATTACTTACATTATCGTGCATTAGGAGGGTTTGCTGTTCCTCGACTGCACTCTGTCTCTTGTCTACTCAGCTTTGCTTACTGCTTGAATAGTACAAATCGCGAGACCATTTTACTCGAATCCTGTGTTGAGTGATTCATGTAATCGATGGATTTTGAAGGGGCGGAGGATACTGACTGATGAGACCAAGGAAATGATCTCTTATGGCCTGCCAAACATGTCTTTTTCTCAATCATCGCAAGATATGTGATTTTTCGAAGAAATGGTCTAAGAAGGGTTCATATGGTGCTTAAGACCATGGTGTTAGGGGTTTAATGAGAGCATCGGACAGAGGGTACACTAAGCAGGAGGGCGTGGGTGTAGGAGTAAAGTCGTTTGGTGTCGAACCAATGCGGACGTTGTTTCGTAAGAGGCAAACGATATAATGGATAATATCAACAATGAAAACCTTAAGGCTTTGGTTTTCCCCCTTGATGGACCTCAAGCCAAAATTTCATATGCGGCTTACAGTACAGTTCCGTACACTATTCTTTTTCCAACTTATATAATCGCGTTGCAACTTGGATTGCAGATATCAGTTATTCATTCGGCTAGTGAAGTATTGTGCTAAGTAAATTAAAAAGAACAAAATGCATCGCACGTGTGTAATTAATGCGGATTATTTTTGCTATATTCGTGAAGGGTTTATTCTGAAATAAAAAAAACACAGCTTGTGATGAAGTTCTTTTAAGTTACGCAGTTATATTAAAATTATGTAAAGTAACTCAGAAAATCGGGAAGGAATGGTTTTAGGTGTTTGCTTTACTTGAATTTACTTATGACATATTAGAATACGAGATACTAATGGATTACGTTGAAAATATTTACTGCAGGGGAAGATTTATTAAAAGACATAGTAAATTAAAAAATGACATCATTTTGTTAGGGTCTGAGTATTGTTGTCATCTCATATGTGTTAAAATCACGCCCCTGAAGTTCCCCTATGCTGACTGTACAATCGGCTGACGCCCTTAATGTCCGCAGCCGCGAGATGGCAGCACTGAAGCTCGCCCTTTGAAACCATAATCTCATATGGAGTAAATGGAAAAAACAGCACGATTATGATACTTTTTCCCTCTTTTTCTTTGGGGGAGTAGTATATACCAAAGATGGAATTCAGAGTTAGTGATTTATCCATTTATAAGTACTTAAACAATTGAATAAAATGGACAAATTAGTAAATCCGAAAAATAAGTGCAGGTTGCCTTCAGGGCACACCACAAGTAACTTCGTCGCTGTGAAAACATCATTTGTAGATCAGCGAAGTGCAATGTATTTTGCTTGGATACACAGAAAATAATTGATCCTTAATAAATTACCAACGTTACATCCACTTTCAACTAGGCCTTTTAAAACTAGAATCGTAGGATGCACATGGGTGGTCTGAAAATTTTCCGACATTTCAACATTTCTTGACATGGTTTCTGAAAATTTTCTGAAGATGGCTGAAAAATTTGGGGTCGGAAACTTTTCAGACCACCCTCGTATATTCATTTCCTGAAAAAAAAAGTCGAAGTTCCCAGAAATAGTCTCCAGGAAATGAGTAAACGGTCAATTATTGTTGAAACATACATAAATCCAAAAGTATCAAATTTTAATGATGGCGTGGACTGCATTTCATCTTGTTGAGGCTGAAATGTGAAGTTAGGTTATACAATACACAAACATAAAGGATAGAGTGGTATAAGTAATTTTATTGACCGAACATTAGGTTTTAGACAGTTTCGCAATTTTCGTTTTCGATGCACCTTCTCTAACAGCCTCCAAATTTATAAAGTTTGCATGCTGTCTAATCCTCATAGTTACATAATATTTTATTATATATGTTATGATTTCACTTCCGTGCTCAAAGCATGGAAAAGATATTTCTTCATCACCTTCAAGTAACTCTGTAATTATGCACTCAGGCGCATCATTTGACTCACAGTGTTTTACAAATTGTTCCTCCACTTTCAGGATGAAAGTATGAAGGTTTAAATTAGGATGAACTAAACCCCCATACTTTTCATATTTGTTAAATTTGCTACTGGATGGCAAGAGAATGCCCCCGGATGAATTAATGCTGCTTGGCAAACAGCACACTTGCTGTGTTTCTTTATCTGGTGCAATACAACGATGACCAGGCATTTTTAAGATTAAGGATACCTTAACGATATCTTAAAATATACCAAAAGTCTTCAAGCGCAGTAAGGGCAATGAAGATCTCCAACTCACACAACGTAGTCGCACTTTCCAACTTACATCAACGTTACTGTAGAAAGGTGACTTCGGCCACGCCTGCACTGCTCCACAAATTTTAAATTTGTAGTACAATATCTAAAATTTCACTAAGTAGCTATTTTTTCCTGCCCTTTAGAATTTAGATTGTCTTGACATATCGCCAGCAAATCCGTCTTGCTCCTTGCAACATTGACTTTACAATTGTCATGGGGAACTAAATTGAAAATCGTGCATTCTCGAGACAAGTCTACGAAACCTCAGACTGGTAACTTCTCTCAGTAACACTCAGCAAGATGGGAAACATTTCAAGACAATTGGAGGCCAAACAGTGCTTCTTCGTGAAAAAGAGATTAAATTAGTGGAAGTGCTGTTAAATTTATTATGAGTATTCTTGATATCCAAATTTTAGTACGAACGTATTTGAACAGTAAAAAGTAAATGTTCAGTGCTTTGACAAAAATTCCAGAAATCGTTTGGGTTCGGAGATTCATTAGTAGAAACAAAACACTGACTCTAAGGCTTGGAAAAAAAATTGAAAGGGTTCGAGTGACAGTGAGTAGAAGTTTTCTTCAGTAATTTTTTATTCTTTTTGTTTTTAGAGGAAAGAATTTTAAAAATGTATTTTTCTTTTGAAAATTTATAAATAAAGTGGAAAAACGTTATTATTATTCACTCCATAACTCCGTTAATATTATTTACTCCATATGAGATTTTGGTTTCAAAGGGCGAGCTTCAGTGCTGCCATCTCGCGGCTGCGGACATTAAGGGCGTCAGCCGATTGTACAGTCAGCATAGGGGAACTTCAGGGGCGTGCTCAGTACCTATTAAATAAAATAATATTTTAAGATTTTAAAATATATTAATGGTCGTAATAATAGTCATATAGTTAATTTTATAGGCGATATTCAGGAAAAATATTTAGTGGCCGAAGTCACCCCATCGGTTGGGATGCCTACGGTCGCTATTCTTTATTTTTTTAAACAAATTCCGTTGCTTTAAATAAAGATTTAAATACTATTTGCTATTTTTACTATTTTACAGCGACAAAGTTACCTGTGTTTTGCACATAAGGCAAGCACCATTTCTTCGGCTTTGCTAATTTGTCCGTCTTATTCAAATGTTTTGTATTCAATTCAAAAGTACCTATTGTTGGATAAAACAATTACTCTTAATTCCATCTTTGGTAAATATTACTCTTTATTACATATGTATCATAATCGTGCTTTTTCACCGTTTACTCCATATAAGATTATGGTTTCAAAGGGCGAACTTCAGTGCTGCCATCTCGCGGATGCGGACATTAAGGGAGCCAAAAAATTTCAGCAGTTTCCAGTCCTATACTTTCTAAGTTCGTGGTTAAAATGAACCCTTTGCATCTGGAAATTTCAGCTTGTCTACGTTACCTGAGACATCAGCAGGCGGAAGGCTCGTGATTCGAAAGATACGATTGAAACACTTGCTACATGGTGACAGCAGTGTTAAACAAATACACCGTATGCTCAGCATTATGCATTTTTACGCAATCTATGCGTATTTATTGTACGCTTTTGTGTCGATATGCAACTGCGTTTTCTATATTAACAACTATCTACCTTATTAGCCCTACATTTGATCTGTTCTTTTGGGCTGGTAATCGTAATTCGTGACAAGGAATGATTGAGCAAAATCAGGAAAAACACATATCTTACTTCAAAAATAAAATTCATCACGTTTGGGGTAATGAATTGTCGGTCATATCATTTTAGGTGGAGCACATAAGGTGGAGATTTTATTTGCCATTTATTTGCCAATTTATCACATACAGCTAAGGAGCCAATTTAAAGAGACATTATAACAATCATTTAAAGTGACGGTGTAACAAATTAGAGATAACTGATAATGCTTCTCTCCTTGGCTGCAGTCTTTTAGAATTGAAAGAACTTCTTGGAATGCCGTTAAATTAGTCATCCAGAAGTTATTTTTCTGTAAATCCTGAAAACTTGGAATTCGCAAGAGGGATTAATTATGATGGGATCAGTGCAGGTTTTTCAACAATCAACTGATAAATATAGGAAATACGGAATTTTTGGGTTTTTCCAGATTTCCCGGGATAATCTGAAATGCAGTAACTAACGGAACAAAGAAAAGAATTTGTCAAACTTGAGGAAGCAGGTGATGTGGGAAAAATATCAATCATACGATAACGGAAAGAAGTTAAAAGAATATGACTCAATATAATTAATATGTTCTATCCTCACTTGGTGGAATTCAGTATAAACCATCGTAATCAAACACTTAGTAACTTCCACAATTTTGGAAATTGTGGAAGTTGTGTTTGATTACGATGGCTTAATATGATTCAAAATCAGAGAAGCTTCAACAACTACATCAATATACATACTACAAGAATGCGTTACAGGCAGGAAGAAAGTTTTTTTAAACATATTTATAAGTTATGGCTTCATTAAATTGACTTCAGTATTATTTAGCTTTTTTGATATGCAAATAAAGCCTTAGAAAGTATATACATTTTGATAGTAATATTCTTGGTAGAGATTATTAAGGAATTATATTAAGAATACTTAAGATAGTATAAAGAGACTTAATAAATTATGAGTGTTAATAAATTAAGGTTGATGCAAGTTATATTAAAAAAATGAATGAGTGAATAAATAGTAAGGGATTTGTATAAACATGCAATGTTTTACAACTTGGAAGTAGTTTGATTGTAAGTAATCCTTAATGGAGATTAATAAGGCCATGTTAGTATAACAAACATTTTGTACATAACCAAAAGGAAAGAGCCATCGGGAAAGGAATTGATCAAGAATTTTTAAAATGAAAATTATAATTACAGATACCATCCTAGAATTGTAAAGAAATACAAAGTTGTAATTGATGTCTGTTTTAAATTGAGTTTGAGTGTGTCATTGATAATTTTATTAATGGGAATCAGAATCTCCTTAAGTTTTCCAACGGCGCGTAACATGACTACAGCAGCATCCATACAACCCCAAAGTTCTTAGATTAACGAAACTTAGGAAAATTTTCCAAAAACCAAATAGAAGAGTTGACAGTCGAAAAGAGGACAATCTTGTGAAAGATTCCGACGCGCTTTATCAAGGGAGATCAAAGTCAAATAGAGGCAGAAAAGAATTGAATAAAATCGCGAATGTGAAGAACGTTCTTAGAAGAAAGCTGCGAAATGGATTCGGAAAATATTTGAAAGGACGAAGGAGATAAAAAATAGCGAAAGTTGAAATGAACGGTTCGAGTGTTTGCGCCATGCATACAGAGCTTTTGCAGTCAGCGGATACGTCAGGATTTTGCGGTCGTTTGCATCTGAAGAGGTGAAGAAGATAGGGTAGGAGTAGTATAAATCAAAAGAAAGAGTTGGGCATTGGAAAGAGCAGTAAAAAGGAATGAAACTGAAGGAGAAGAACGCAGAAAAATACATGTAAAGCAAAAAATTCATGGTAAACAAACTTTTACTAGACCACTAATTTATTATCCGAATAACACAACCCAGGTTTCGTAGAGTCGCTAAATCATCAGGTGACAAAATTTCGTTGATAAGTACCACAAAATTAACCCTAAATCGGTATCGTTTACATATAAAGCAATCGTGGTGTGAGTGTAATTTTGGTGCAGAGCACAGGATCGTTGGACAATACAGTATTGTAAACACGTGGTACGTTTAGAAAGCTCCGGAACTTATCTCTTCCCGCGAAAACGCCGAGCAGGAGAAACGTAAAATTCTGGTGGTAGATAGCGCTACATATTGTGGGAACAGATGTGCAAGTCTGTGTCGGTTGGTGCTTGTATTTCAGTTCTGTCACTGTGTAAGTTGAAACGTGTCTATATACGCTCTGGCAGAAAGTAGGAGAATGTCGCTATTTGAGCAGCGTTAGGTTCTATATTTTTCTGTTTCGTTACCAGTGATCTATATGTTCAAAAAGGTAGAGTCAGTATCCTCAGCGGCGATGTTGTAGACAGACAATAGCATCTTCACTTTCTTTTGCTCAGCGCTAAGGTTCGTGTGACCAAATGCAGGTGGAAGTGGTGCATCCGCAAATCGTAATTGAAAATGACATGGCAGCTTCCAACAGAGATATCGTCTAACCGATACATCCATGGCGACGTGGGTGAAATTTTTTCTCAGACAATCAATATATTAAATTAAGTAATATATAACTAAATAAAGGTGTTAGCAGTTTTATAATATACCTCTGTCACTTTATGCCAACATTAGTTGATAAGCAGATTTAAGTGGACATTATTGGTAAAACCAGAGATGCCTGTCAAACATGCCCTGACTGATTCAAATCCGGTTCCCCGGGGATGCTAGGCTAGTACGCTAAGTGCTCCCGTATGTCACCGAGGCCATCGGCCAATAGTAACTGGGTATTGGGGATGGAATGAAGGTGGGAAGGATAGAAAGTAAGGGTAAGGAGAGAGAAAAGGGTATGAAAATATGGTGTAATATAGGGAAATGATATTGAAGGACCTAAGGCAACTAAATAGGAAATTAATGGAAAGAAAGTGAATCGAAAATAAGAGAAAATAGAGAGAAGGGTAAAATTCAACTGCAGTCCAAATAGACGAACTGAGAAGAGACGGAACGATAGCTGTTTGATTGGTAGGGTAAGGGGGTGGCTTGGCTATATTTTCAAAGCTTAGCGAATCTAAAATGTCTATCCTCATGTAGAGATAAAGCGAGTTGGAAGGATAAAAAGAGAGACGGAAGAGGAAAGAAATGGGAGGAAACAAGTGAAACAGAAGTGAAAGACGGCTTGGGAGAAAGGGTGAGAGGAGCTGTTGGAGAGGACGGGATAGAGGAAACATTGTCCATGCCTTTATCCCTTGAATAGCCTTTTTGTAAGCAACTGGTGAAGCGAGTGCATTGCATGTCGAGGTTTCACAGTCGTTAGGTGGGGTAGAGTTATGGAGGATCGAAGGATCGAGAGAAGTATGTTTCGAGCCACAAGACAGGACTTCAAGAGCAGAGTTTTGGATGAAATATGTCTTAGCTAGTCTTGACATGCTGTTATTCATCATAAACAGATTTTTGCTTATTGGCTTACTCTTTCGTATGTTTCGTTTGAGTGGTACTTTGGTGGATTGTCATTGAAACGTTTGAATTTCTTAATTGTGTGGACAATTTGTATATTGCAGTCATTTCATCATCTGAAACTTTACAATTATCAAGCTTAATACCAATGATAAAGTAAGATAACCGGGTAGAATAATTAATGATATATTTCATTTTTCGTCAAATAATTACATCTTAATTGTATAAGTAATTTGAGGTAAAATTTGTTCATATGTTTACTAGAGTGATATTTTTCTCCTAAAATCAGGAACAAATGACCAAAAGATGACCTCCAAATTTTTAAAGCACTCTCGGTGAGCAAAATTACTTTTATAATCTCTCTCTTATTCTTCGAACATCTTTGAATTTCGTCCTTTTCTTTCTTTTTTATTATTTTCACTGTTCACCCAACATGTGCGAGATACTTAGAATCTTTCCCTCTCTTTTCATTAACTCATATCCTTGAATATTCCGTCTTCTTGTGACTCACTCTCAGAGCCTTTACTTCAATGAAAAATGAGACAGAATCGAGAGAAAGTACGTCTTAATAGTAAATACCTGTTAATGGCATCGCGTGAGGTTTAGAGATAGAAATAGGAAATGGGGGAATACGGAAGGGGAGGGCGCTCACAAATTGGAAGCGTGTGAAAAAGGGAGTCGAATCTTTATTTCCGCCATGGGAGAGAGCCGTAGAATGGGACGAATTCTTTGGAAGGGGAAGATTGGGAGTCGAAGAGGGGGAGCCACACGCATCGGTGTAATGGTGCTGTGCAGTCGAATGGGGTGGGTCAGAAGAGGTTTCGGACGTATAAATCACGCTCCTTGCTCGTCGGCGTTTTCAGTGGCAATGACGGGGGGAGGAGGGATGAATTTTTGGGCAATTTGGAGGAGAGCGTGAGAGCGACTGCGGTTGGGGAGATCAGTGACTAGCACAACGTTCCACGGGTGCGTCGGGAAGTTTTCGGAAGGCACTCAGGTGGTTTTATTACTTTTTCATCATGAAGGACTTGGCATTTTTCCCCTCCTTTTTCGTCAGGGACGTAAATGGGATTAGCCTAAGGTACTTGGTAATGAGGAAGTCGCTCGTACTCCAATTCCTCATTTAAACACACGTGGGGATCGCAAAGAGAAGCGTCCGATGGGGCCCTCTTCTTGCGGATAAGACCTTTTTAATGGCCAACCACTCGCGAGAGGTCTTTTTGTGAAAGAGGGCTAATTACTCCAGGGAGGGTTTTCTGCTTGGAGTTGGATCGGCGTGAATCGATTGAAGGGACTTGTTGAAGTGGTTGTTTCAGAAGAGGAATAAAGAATGATCGCATAGGTACATGTTGAATGCGGTAGAATTTTGATTTGAATGCCAGTTACTTGAATCGGAATGGATACTTCAAACATATTCTGTTCCTATTAATTTTTATTTCATCGGAAAATGAAACAAAAATGCTATGAGGGTACACTTAAGTAATTACAATCAACAAAAATGTTAATATATTAAATAAAATTTGCTTTTTAATATAATTGCAGGAAGTAAGCATCCACGTTTTACGGATATTATCTCTTGACGAATGTGTTTTATATTTTGATATCCTTGGGAAAAATCCTTTCTACAACATGGCATGTGGTATTTGAAAGATGTTTCGTACATTTTTATGTTTACTTCAAGATTGCGAATAAGTGTTGCTACGGTGAATAAAAATTAATATTAATTACATGAAACTCTCTGTGAAAAATATTCTTCTCGTAACAAATGAATGAAGGGCACTTTCTGAATGTATTTGCTCACAATAAATCATACGTAAATGGATACGCTGAAGTATACTTGAGATTGCCTTGTCAAGATAAGGAGATAAGGGAGTACCTTCGGTTCCAATCAAACTGTTTGTATTTTTACGTGGGTGACAGAGGTTAGAGAGGACTTAGAACTTGAAAGTCATCTTGAGGTTAGTAGGAAAAAAACACATCTAGATGGGAAAAGAAACTGGAATATAAAAACATTGATCTTCATCCCGCTTTTAAAAGGGAAATCGTTGACAGTGATTTTGTATGAGTATTCCCATCGGAGTAAATTCGCTTTGAAAATGTCTGCAGCAGTGGTAATGCTTTTATCGCCAAGTAATCGATATTCTCAAATTGTTTTCGAATTCATAAAAGCTTGAAATTTTTCAACAAGTAATTACTCTGGAATGTTTTTTCATGGGTAATGATAAAAAATTATTTTCGGTGATATACACAGTATTTGACTCTTTTGGACGTACTTCCACAATCGATCGCTTAAAAACTAGCACTTATGGTATCTAGACTCAGACACTATCGCAAAATTTCCTGTTGTAATACATAAATATCAATCATTACACACGTCAAGAATGAAGTCATTTTCGTCTTAAGTCGTTTACATTATCTCCTCATTCAAATTAGCGTCTTGACCATAGCGTAAGAAATACCTATTGCGAGATTTAGTAATAAAAGGAGACTTGTTATCTTGTATGACTCTAAAAAGATCTTCATAGTCCAACATAATCAAATTAGATCAATGTGCTTCTGAAGACTTTTTGTTGTCTTTTGGAGAAAAAAATAATCTGTATTAAGGGGCGGTCCTTTTCAATTCCGTCAACATCCTCTACTGTTTTTCTCTGCCATCCATCTTTTCTACAGTGTCCTCGCATGTCCTATCTCTTTTGCTTTTCTCTCCTCTCAACTAAATGCTCTCTTCCCTTCTGTCCGTCCATCCCTCCTGTAATTTGACTTCTCTTTCCCTTTTAATTTAATGTCTCTTCCTTCTTAAACCTTCGTGCATCACTCTCCCCAATTTCCAGCCTTCTTTCTCTTTGACTAATGGCCCGTCTCTATCCACGTGCTTATTTCTTCTTCTCTTTATTCTCTCGATTAATCATCCTGGGCCTCGTTCTCATTCAAATCGACGAAATACCTTTTCTCTTTTGAGATGCGATCTTGGAAATTGTTTTATTCCAGCAGAGGAAATGGGAGTTTGTTTAAAGAAAAATTAAGGTCGAAAACATTCAAATTGTGCAGGGAATTAGGAATTTTTGTTTGTGGTTTGCTAAACTCATGTTTTCAATGAATCTTGGCATGCCTTGAGTGATAATGGTGGTACTGACTTTGAATTCAACGTTCTCCATAATTGATGTTGTCTTATGAAGAAAATATCATGCTACTTAACACGTGTTTCTTTTGATAGAACAAGTTAAAAATCACTCAAGCTCGTATTTAGGAAAGGATATCTACTTCTATTTCTTTAAGACCCCTTGTTAAATATTTACCTCCTTGTTCTAAGTAGTTCGTCCAGAATGAAATTTAAAGCATGGCATTATTTTCAAGGAAAATCTAAAAACAAAAGCACTTGGTAAACTTTTCGCATATTTTCTCAATTGATTTACCACTCGCACCCATTTTCCCCTTATCTATTGCCACTTCCAGACTAAACTTTGAAACTTCTTCATTCCGAAACCACTCCAATACTCTCTCATTTCTACGTTTAAGTCTCTGGTCGTGATCGACTTCCTCATTTACATCGTGACCTTCGTGAAGTTGCGAAAGGTTCGAAATGAGCCAATCAAGAGAAAGAGAAAGACAATGTTGAGAAATGGATTCGCGGAAGAAAAGTTCGGGGAAAGAGTAATTTAGGGTGCGAATCAGGTCGCGTCGGAGAAACGTTTAGAAAAGAGGTAACGAGACTTATTTATATCCATCGGAAGGAATTCTGAAGGTTATGCAAGAACAAAGGTATCGGAAGGTAGACGGGGCGAATCAGTAAAGCCATGATTGCAACACCGTGGATATTTCTCGATAGTTTGACGCGGATGGAGCGAATTCCAAGTTTCGATTCCCAGAAGCAGATAAATGTGTATTTCTCGCTACTCAAGAGCTTGAGTTTCAAGAACTACTATATTTGAGGATTAATACTATGATGATAAGCGTCTGAATTAATGCGATTCCAGCAGGTACTTCTATAAAGAAAGAAAGAAGTCACGCAGGGTTGACGAAAACTGCTAGGGTTATTTGCTTATCAAAATAATATTCCCCGAGAGAAAAATCTTCAAATTAACAGGGAAAACCCCGCCAAGAGCCTTTGGCTCGGCCACAAATATTTTGAAATAATTCAGTTTTTATTCGTGTAAAGTATACGCGGAATATGAAATTTTTGATTTGCAGAAGTAGATGATTAGTAATTTCCTTCACCTAACTTCTCCCTGGATCGACTCCAGATATCTGAAAATGTGCCATTTGAAATGCCTATGAAGATCAGCTGAATTCATTGCAAACATTTTTCAAAATGAAGTTTTAAGTAAAAATAAAATTTCCCAGGGTATAATGCTATCATAGCCAATTAAATCGGTTATTATCAAGTGTTCTGGAAATCGTCGCATGTTTCATGAAATGCTAGAACTTAGTGAAATTTCTTTTTTATGATAAAAATCCATGATGGTGTATCTTAATGAATTATCTTAATTCATACTGATTTCATTGCTAGCTACGTTCCGTAATTCTTCAGTACCGAGAGTATAATACTCAGATTGTTGAACACTGAAGCAGAAATAAAACAGTTTTTTATGCTAAAGGAATTTATCGTTAGCTAATTAAAACTGTTATCAAGTTGTTCCAGAACCAACTAATAAAGCTGATTCTAGATATTAAGGTAATGGACGACTGTTCTAGAACACAACCGTAGTGTAAAACTCTCGCATAATTCGGTTTATTCAAGCATTTATGTATGTAATAATTTATAATGTTCAACATTTTTTAGAATGGCATTTGACTGGAATCGAAAGGTGAGCTTGGAAATAAATATCAACTCTTCTATTGGAAATGTTCGATATACGGTTGATATGGGGAGGTGAGATATTAGGAGGAAGGACGTTCATTACCGTCCATTTCAACTTCTAAAACACCGGAAAGGTTATTTCCTTCCACGAGACAGTTCCCACGCTCTGACATCTATAAACAGTAGTTTACGAAACCTTAGTCTGACGGATGAAGTGAGTGGAACATTCGACGTTTGGAAACCGATCAAAATGGGTTTCATAGCGTAAACGATAACGAACGTGTCAGCGTTTGCCTCCTCTCGGATCACGAAGAGACTGGGAGAGCCAAGAAATTGTGTAATGCTTTCCATTCCGAAATCACTGCTTGTTAATTCTATTTAAATACTTTCATCGATGATAATATTCAATTAGGTTTATCAAATTTCTAATTATTTATGCAGCCAATTGACGGCAAACAGAAATTTGAAAATAACATACATTATTTGGCTGTACATGCATTCTACTTGCATGCAAGGAATTTATAATTTATCTAGAACAGTTTGCGAATGGGATGAACTAGTAATTCTCTCGTGATACTTCGTAATTTTTATTTATCAATCCTTATCAGAGTTGCTCCTATATTTCGCAAATTCCGATAATATTTTTTCATCTAGCTGTCCGCATCTAGTGTAAGTTTGATAAACCAATTAAAGTGAGTAAATCCTTTTGTAATTGGGCATTAAATATGTTTCGCTAGGACTGTGAGAAAATTCCTAAAATATGGAATTGCTCAATTTAATGTTTATTTTTTTCACTCCGTGTAGATAATTTTGCGTTAGAACAAAAATCTTAACCAATGACTGTCTACATAATGTTCGTTTTCAAAGTAGCAATATTTATTTTATGGTGTATAGTATAGTTTAGTGTACTTCAATTATACTGTATGTATTACCTGCATTTTTACTTCTATTATATGGGGAATTGGTGGATACGTAATTACATGTCATGAAATAAAATTTGGAATATGGCTGTTAATGAATTAGTCTTTGTCGGCGTTACTTGCCTCATCCACCGGTATTCGGAGAAACCAAGAAAGGATCGCACTTACTTTATAAACCCTGAGGAGGAAACAATCGCTTTCGAAATGTCATTTGATGTTTCTAAAGGGCGGAGATAATTTCCTGGTTCCTCCAAATGTTGGTGAATGAGGCGAACCACGCCGACAAACACGGCTATTTGAGATTTTAAACCTCCAAAACGTAATTACATACTAGAAATTTGTTGGACTTCAATGGATGCGAGGTTCACCGAAGAGCGATATAACTCCACTGCATACTGTCAGAAAAGGAATGAAAATTCGTAGAAAGGAAAAAACTTATTCGATGCGAATTGATTTTATAATTAACAAAATGGGTATGCCACACAATAAAGAAAACTTGAGAAGGGAATTAGAGAAAGAAATTGGAAAGTAGAGTGGTGAGTTACGTTTTAGGTATAGTATACAGAAGTAACCCGATGAAAAAATGGGCGAAGAAGAGTTATACGGACACGACGGACAGAATAGAGTTAAGATAAATAGAATTGGAGAGATGTTTCAATTCGAGGTCTAAGCGAAGGTGGTAAAGCGGTTGGGACATTCCATTGGAAGCCGACGTCAGTTCCCTTGAAATATTAGTTCCATCCACACCAAATTCACTTCCTTCTCCGTTTGCGACCCTTTTCAATTCTCCTCCTTCCCACATCTCTCTTTTCACCACCAAATCTTGTAACTCACCTGCACTTCTCTCTCTCTCAGATTTCCAATCCAATACCCTTTCACTCTCACTGTTTCACTTTCCTTTTCAGAAATACACTTTTCTCGATCCTCAGTCTCTGTGCAATATCCGTTGCTTTCTCTTTCAATCTCATGACTTCCTTTATCGACTTCTATATGTATACACTTATATTTTTAACCAAAAGCGAAGTAGGATTCAAAGCAACAGAGGAATTCATTCAGAAATCCTGGAAGTGGAATTCTTCAAAAGGATCGCAAGGGGTCTTTTAGGAAAGGCTTTGTTCGGAAGAATCTGCATCAGTTAAATTTCAAATTGTCTGTTAGACCAATGTTACCCTATTTACCACTCAAGATTATGGTCCACTAGGAATTCCGAACAATCAGATCTGAAACTTTAGGCGACTTGCCAAAAAAATAATAGGGTAATTTCTTGATAACTTTTCATACATCCGTTACAAAATTTCCATTCATATTGGCTCGAATACTGGCATAAAAACCTCTTGCATTCACTTCCCTACTAAGAAAACGCCCTTTATTTTATTTCAGAACAAACTACTGAAAGGTTTATTTATATTTACTTAATATTTCCAAATTTAGTTAATTAAAGTCACCGATCGATGATAGATTGAAAATAGTGACCCTGTAATCACTCTTCAGCCTCAAATGTGTAGGTTAGTTATCCCTATAAATTCTTCTTCTGGTGCCGCTTCTATCGGAGATTGGAAATCACCAAAGCTAATTCATCTTTCTTCCACCCTCTTCTAAAGAGTATAGTAGAGATACAGTTAAATCACTTTTTTAAATTGTCCATCCACAAAATATTTTTTCTACCACTGCTCCGCTTATCGAATAATTTTCCTAGTAAGATATGTGTTTGTAGTTCGTAACTTACGCCTCTCATAATGTGACTGAAATACTGTAATTTCTTGATTTTAATAGTTCTGATAACTTCACGTTCATTGCTTCGTTTGTTAGTACTGCAGCATTCGTTACTCTTTCTATCCGTGATATCCTTAGAATTCGCCGGTAACACCATTATTCGAAGGCTTCAATTTTCTATATACTATACCGTTTTAATGTCCAGGCTTCAGCTCCATATAAGAGGGTGCAGAAGACGTAACAGCGCAGCATACGTATTCTTAGTTCTAGGGTTATATCTCGATTGCAGAGGAACTTCCTCATGGCATCAAAAGTTGTATGGGCAATTTCAAAACTACTTCTTATTTCCTTTGTTTCATCGTAGGAGTCTATAATCCATATCCCTAGATGTTTATAATATGGTACTTTTTTAATTTGTTCCTTATTAATTGTTAGATTTAATCTGAGATCGTGAGTATTTGTTCTTGACATACATTTAGTTTTCTTTAGGTTAATTTTAAGACAGTACTTATTACGTTTAATGTTCATGCATTCAACCAAACATTGTAAATCTTCTATATTTTCTCCAACCAAAACTGTTCAATCAGCATATCTTATATTTTTTAATATAAACTCATTTAAAATTAACACCATTGGACTTTCTTCCATATGCCTAACTTTATATAAATTTATTAATATGAGGGAATTCAAATATGAGCAGCTCTAACTGTTCGAGTGTTACAAAATGTGTTCTTTCCACTGTTGTTCCCATTTATTAGAAGTGAATGTAGCGAAATTATTTTCATATTTTGAACATCTTTCCAATACATATTGGTGAACATTATGAATGAATAAAAAGTGGTGTAATTCTTAAGTAG
The DNA here is from genome assembly GCA_947579665.1 of Sympetrum striolatum. Lineage (NCBI taxonomy): Eukaryota > Metazoa > Arthropoda > Insecta > Odonata > Libellulidae > Sympetrum > Sympetrum striolatum. Next base: position 102,713,112 of record OX388341.1, on the reverse strand, counting down.
CTATATTTATTTTTAAACTCTATTTTGCTAGATGTAACGGTTTTGCTCATTTTCAGTCAGACTTTTCATTGCAAACGCCTGCAAATTTTAACCTATATTTGAAACATATTTCAAAATTAGAGTTAAGTATATTTAAATTCACATGTGAGTTTAAGGAGTCAAGGAAAGGCCCTTTTTAAAACTTCCCGAGCTATCCGTTCGCTTCGGTAGAGGAAACAATTATTTGTATGAAAGGGATTCAATAATTTTCTCCGGGTTATTTGGCGGGCTCAAATGCTGCTCCTTTACACGTAGTAGATTATTAAAGCTCTCCTAAATTGGTCATATAGATCATCTATCAGAGGATGTAATTGCACGCTATATGCCAGCTAATAAGATTTGTTATGGTGACTCGGAACATTTTGGGAAGCAACGTATTGAAAGCCGTTTACCATTAATTACGGCAGTAACGAACCTGCGACACAGCAACGGAACTTGGGAAGTTTGAGAGAAGGGGAGAGAAGGATGGAAGCTGCGTTTGTGGCTTGGAGAGGAGTGAAAAGAAGAAGAGAACTTCCGTAGCACTATGATTGATTGATCCACGTATTCATCAATGGCGACTTTGTAACAATAGGATTCCGGGTTCTTTCAAAAAGTATGAAAAATGTAAGCTTAACTCACGGAAAATAATAAATTAATTGCGGAATAGCCTATCTTCATCGTATAGAGACAACTGTCTCCTCTTGAATTGCGCCAAAGCAGGATTGTAAATCGCTCAAGCTGATTATGATATTTATACGTATATATTCAAATGAGTCCTCTTAATTCTGAATACGTATTAAATAACAGTGATAACTCTTTAATTTTGTAATGTATGTATTTTTATGTATGCTTGTAATGTATTTTCAACTTAATGTATCAAATGTTATTATACAAGTAAAGCTATATATAGAGAGAAAGTAATTAATAACGAAAATTTCCTTTTAAATGTAATTTGCTCAAGAACGTAACTAAAAATAGAAATTTTTTGTTCCACCATCACTATGAGATACAATCTCCGTGTAGTTAATATCTTGATACCTTAATGCAGTTAAGTTAAAAAATTCTATAACTAATACAAAATCAAAAAAATACCTAGAGAAAATAACGAAACTACCTAAAATATTGATGATTGATAGACAAAGAACACGATAAAATTTTTAATATTTAAAATTAAATTCTAAATCTAAAGGGGTTTTTGCTTTATGCACCCAGCCAAAGACTATTTTGCATCGTTTGCCTTCAAGTAGCTTCCCATGATTTTAAGATAGATAGTATTGGTTTGCATACTTTACGGTAAAAAGGTTTTGAATAGGTTAGTCACGATCTATGAGCGTTTTAATAAAGTTTATAACCTAAATATTGGCATAAGTGTGTATGTATCTTTTTCTTTGGTAAGGAGGAAATCGAGGTTTGAATTTACTTGATCTATTTTGATTTATTCTAAAACATTTGCTACCCTTCTCTGATATAAGTATAATTTTTGGTCATAAATTGAGTGATGGTTAGAAAAAATAAATTTTTCGCATAATGGCATTATATATCATGCTCTTTAACTCTTAATATAGAAGATATCAAAGATTGTCTAATGTATATGGAATTAAAATCTTTCCAAATCAATTAATGAAGTCATGACTTTCAATCTTGTTCAATGGAATCCTTGCCATTGCAATTGCTTACAGTAAAGATAGCCGTAGAAAGCCGTCCATACAGGTCCTTTTCGAAAATTTTCGAAATTTTATTGCACAGAAGTTCCTCCTCCTGTCTTCTAAGCTTCAATCTCTGATGTATGTAAACTTATAAAATTGTTACCGCTGAATTGCCATCTTTGCAAGCCAATGGGATAGTCTACGCCTGACCTAAATTTTGACTTATTGTTAGAGATAGTACTCGACACAGGATCATCAAGTTATTGCAGGGATGTCCGAGTATTTTCGAGTATGCAATTGCGTTAAAAACGTGTATTTACGTGACATGTTAACTTTTGTCAACCGGGTGAGATAAACTAGGATACTCAACTTCTTTCAGTAATACAAGATAATTTTACGATCGATGGGAAAAAATGGATGCTATTACATTCGGTGATATTTTTTTATTCACATAATAAGCAATATACCATAATACTGTTATATTTAAAGATATATTGATTATTTTTATTATTACATTTGTTCTAAAATTCTTGAAAAGGGCAATAAAATCTACCAAAATTCTCTAGGTGAGTGAAATAGCCCCACTCCACAAACTCTAGATCGTGTGATGTTTCTACTCTTTTCTCATCGAGTTTGTATTGCCTTACACCCCTCTTCTGCATATTTTTTATTGACCGAGGACGGAAGGATTTTATTCCATTACCTGTCAGCTAGTATGTGACAGCCATATTGGCAGAATGGGGGTTGTTCCCTGATTTATGAGAAACCGAAAGAGCTGTAACAACTGCTGTAGTAGTAGTGTTGTTAAAAGTGCTTCGACAGCTTAGGTCATTTCGCTCATTGGCTCCCTCCGGGAATCAAACCCGGGACCGCTTTCATCAAAGGCAAACACGCTGTCCAGATGACTATTCGGGAGCCCTAACAGCTGCCATTACATCCTTAAATCCTCGCAAAAATTCAAATACTAGATTCGTTAAAGGAAGGGAGGCTGAAGAGGTAGTAGGGAGGGGTTAGATTCGGAATGCATGGCCTACATAGGAGTACAATTAGCAAGAAGCGGAAGAACAGAACGATACTATTTTGGAGTGGCATTCGGGCGTTATGGTATTTCTGCACACGTTTTTGCCATACTCGGCTCAGAAACAGAGAGTTTCTGGCTTGATAACATGGGATATTGCATAGACGCAGGCTATTAAAATGCTAGAAACCTGCATTCTTTGTGTTTCAATTATAGAATATTGCCCGTATTTCTGTTGAAGTGACGAAGAAAGAATCTTTCCTATACACCATTCATTCATTATTATGCAAGGCGTTTGGTAATATTGTAACAAAACTTCTTCCTTCAATAATAAAACTTATCCTAATACATTATAGTGATGATGATAGAGGAGTACCTGCTTTAAAAATTGTAACAAAAGTCAACGTTTTTCATTTTAAGTATTGAGCATTGCCATACTTCAACATTCAGATATTTATCTTTTTTAATACTAAAAGATCTATTACGAAATTGAGTATAAAACGTTAAATTGAAATTATATGTTGCCGCTATGAAGTATCCTAATATATCATTTGATATTAAATCAAACTCCACCGCACAGCAAACCGCAAGTATATTGATTTAAACTAAATATATACGTTAAAAGAAAAAACATAAATTACTTTGTGACGCATATTCATAGATAAAAATAATTTTGCATAAAAAGTGAATCTTGTAACGCAAACGTAAAAATGCCCAATCTTTAACCTCGAGTATAACGCAGTACTGCAAGAAATTACTCACGACATAACTTTGTGCTGCTGAACTTCGGTTGGGAAGGATTGCCTTGCGTAACCACTCGGCACAAATTAGCTTCTTCACTTCCTTTCAGAAATGTCCTTTTCATAGAAATCTACTTTTGCGGCTCGCTTCCACAAAGACAGAAATTCAAAATACTCTTCTTTCAATTTTCAGGTACGAAGCACACCGTGAATGAAATAGTCTTCAAAGAATCGCTTAGATTTGAAAGGAAAACAAGAGAAATTGAAAGCCTGCCTATTTTCAAGGATTTTTGGAAGGGTTGCGGAAGATCAGATCAGTGATCTGGTGAAGTGTTTTGAAAGCCGTGGTGTCGCATCAGCTGATCTCGAAATGACATCAGGCCTTTGGGCGATTCAGCTTAGTTCAGCTAATGATCGTGTTGGGAGTCCTTCCGAATGCGGACTAAAAGGACACAATTTTCAAGGAATTCATTATATTACATGATATATATCCGTTTGCGTTAATCCTAGCTCAAGCAATGAGGTTGCAGTATTGCAATTATAGCGAGTGTGTCGTTTTATTGAGTAAGGTTTTTAAAGTTGTAAATAATTCAATAAATCCACCGAGAAATCGGTGCCTTGAGGGATATTTAATTTCTCAAGAGAACTTTATGGATTAGGTGACTTGCGGTTATAGAGTGGGTTGCTGTAATGTGCGACACGGCAGTTTATAATGCAACAGTGATCCTCATTTGAAGGTTTACCAGCGAGTGCATCAGTGAAATTTTGACGTTTGTTTCCTCTTTGAGGCTCCTTTGTTCCTGTTTTGGTTCTGATGGACAGCTGAATGCTTTTTTCGAAGATAAACGGGATTATTCTATAGGTACGTGAGTAAACCCATCTTTTTAAACATCCCTATCCTTTTGATGCATCCCCTTGAGTATCGCCTCAGAGCGTCGTATCTTCCACTCTTTGGGAGGTGTTAGGCCGTTTGCACACGTGTCGAAAAAATCGGTGCCGGTGTAGGAGTCTAAAGAAATAGATATTTTTTAACCTTCTGAAATAATCGCGGCATTCTAGAATATTAGCTAAAATAGTATTAACTTAATTAGTAGGAGCTCTAGTGCAGACCGAGAAAGACTTTGTGATATATTTTTATGGAACCGAAAGGACATTCATATGATTATAAAAAGTCAATTATCTTTAAGTAGGTCAATATAACGGTTTGCTGTGGTTAAATTGAGAGTGATGTTGTCATTCTTATTCGAAAACGTTATTTTTTTATGCAGTCATTTACTTTGAATGTAGATTATTTAGGATAAGGGTCGTTAGGCTTCGAAAATGTTTCCTTGCTTCTATAACGTTAGTTATTTCAGACCATAAAACAAAAATTCTCGCAGAAAAAATTTACTTTTCTATGGATCGATAAAAAATTGCAAATATTACGTCAGCGTAGATCTAGATCGATGTATGTTTTTGAAAAATAGTGATAATATTTGACTCAGTCATACTATAAGCCTAGTTGGATTCACTTTCTGAAGTAATAATTTTCATTATTTAAAATTAATTTTTTCAATTTACAGATAATCTTAGAAAATCACTTAGAAATCTATCTTATCTTCACTATCCTTGGAATCTCTTTCAGTCACTAGAAACAAACATGATTTATCCTTCTTATATTCACCGCTAAATCCCCTTTCTGACTGTCCTCCCTTAACTTCACTTCTCAATTTCGTGTTGCAAAAAGATCCACCCGTTTGATATCTTTACTTCAACATAATACTTCTAGACTTTCACTTTTCAAGCGCTTTCTTTTCGTACGCCTTCCTTCTCTGATAAACTCTTCTTCATTCTATTGATCCTTTCTGCCTATCTAAAGGAGAATTTTTTATCCTGAGCTTGGTGGTCTAGTGGTTACCGCGTTAAGCGCTATCGCTCCAACCCAACGTCCCGGGTTCAAATCCCGGCTGATAGAGATTTTTCTCGAAAATTTTCGTTGTCAGGGATTGGTCGTGTGTGTATCATTGTTAACTAAACTGGTATTAGTAACTATACCTTCTTCTACAACATCAGAAATCAAAGCTTCATTACTTTGCAAAACCGGACTTCTAATCAATGCAGTATATTTTTCGGTATATATCTTTTATCCATGGTTCCTTCGTCGTGCTTTTGAAAGATGCACTTTCGCCCGTCAATTACCTTTAAATTTCCAGAAGCGTAAGGTGTTTACATAAATATTGATATTTTGATCTCCCTTTCTTTAGTTCTTTATGAATTGTTATTCTTTGGAAAGACAGGCTCAAAGAAATGCATCCGCCAAACCCAATATGGTGTTTCTAAGACCTTCAAATATTTTTTATGTATTTTTTGAAGGTCAAGATCGTCGCTTTTTTACTTTATCGTGAAACTTTAGCGTAAAAAAATAATTTTGTGTTTTCTTATCGTTACCTTAGAACAAAGGAGTAACGTTTTAATTTCATATAATTTCTGGTACATTATTTTTCCTTAGCACATTCACATTTTAAAACCCTAAAATAGCCACTTACATATTAAATTCTTGCCAATTAATGGTGACTTGGAAACCCGTTAGCGGAGTCATGGCTTCAGATATTGAGTTCTTTTCCAGCTAGTCATCTTTCCATATGCCGCTCATGAGCTATTACGTTATATTTATCGGATGAATGTCACCATTGATTTAGCTCAAGTCAAGGATTAGGTAACAGTGAATGTTATAAGATTTTCCACTGGCTTGACTTTTAACTCAGTTAATATTTACTGCTTGTAATAAAGGGATGATTTAAACCAAGTCTTTTGAAGAAAAATTAAAATTTTAGCTACGATCATCCCTAACGTTGATCCCAATCTGATTTTACAATTATATTATAATTTGCGTCATCATTCTTTTACTAGTAATTGTAAATTAATTCACTGCACACATAACGATAGTCAAAACTAACTACAGTAAACAAATAATTTGCGAAACGTCTAATGTAGTTTTTTGCAAGATTATTTTGGGGGTTGGAGGAAATACTAGCGGTAAAAAAGTAGGAAATACAATTTCGATTTCGGTTTATTATAATGTGCATTTATTGAACTTAATAATTAAAATTCAAATTATATTATTTCAAACCCAAAGTACACACTTACTTCGTACATGCCGTAAACCTTTTCAATTCCCGTTTTCCGGTATATCTTTGTCGTTTCTTGCAATGCAATGGATGCATCTTTTTCAAAACTATATCTCCACCAACGAAAGCATTATATCAGAACAAGAGCAAGAAATTAAATAAGGCCTTATGATGTTATTTGTAAACAGTGATCAATATCGATATGGTAAACCTCAGGGATCTAGTTTAGATATTCGATATTATATATTTTATGTTAGATACTATAAAAAAACATGTATCGCTGTATTACCTTTCGTTACCCAGATTACAAAGAATTAAAAATAGCATGATACCGGCTATTTGAAGACATATGTACACAGGGTACGCTTTTACTAGAAAAAAGAACATCTCTCTGATGGTTTCTTTCAACATGATATGTTGGTTAGGGCGAGAGCATCGGTGGTTACTAAGGCCGAGAGTTGTTGTAAGGGATTTTTTAAATTTTGATGATTTTGCTTACGGCTCAATGATATCAATGAAGTCAATGATATGATCATATTACACGTTCGTATATTTGTGTGCATATCTGGTCATACATTTAAGAAACTGACTATGGTTAGTTATTTTATGAGGCTTTCCGCCTTATCCATTCAATATAGATCAGGTTGTATTGTATTGAAATTTCATGGGTAATTTGTAACCGTTTCTGAAGATTCTTCACATCCTTTTTTACTAAAATTTTCCTGATTATGGTAATTTTGTTTAAAGTCATTTTAAAATGTATGTTTCATTTGGGAAGGTAAATCATTACAATTATCTCAAATAATTAGTTTCAAAACTTTATAAAACGAAAACGAAAAACAAACTAAATACAAAATCATAGATATTTAAGATACATATATATTGAAAATTTTGAGAAATCATTCAACTGTTTTCACTTCTTAAACTGTCTTCACTTGTTGAACTGTGTTCGCTGACGGTTGACGAGGCATTTCTACTTTCTGTGGAATCAGAAGAAAAACAACAGCATTAATTCAAATATTCGGAATCGCGAAATATGATAGTTTAACAGAAAATCCGCACACCCAATGTGCTTCTTCGCCGATTCATATATTCTTCAGATGGACACAGTAAGAGGTAAACCTCTCTATTGATTTTGCAAAGTTCTGAGGGACCCTAAGAGAAAAAAGTGAAGTCATTTTAAATGAAACATTTTTTCTCATTGGCGAAAATTAATGCCTCTACTGATAACTTGGTGGTATCGTAAGAGAGCCATTGCTCTGCTATTTCAAACTTAAAGTACTTACTTCGTACTTGCCATACACCTTTCCACTCCTTGTTTTTCTAAACCTTAATTTCCTACGTGGATATTCTTGTAATATAGCGTTATTCCCGGATGCATCTTTTTCAGTTCTGTATCATAATCGATGAAAGTATTACATTAAGAACAAGAAAGAGATATTAACTATAGCCTTACATGTCATTTTTAAACATCGATGAATATCAATGGTATACCTCAGGGATCTAATTTAGAAAATATTTTCTTAAAAAAAGAATATTTCTCAGTAATACCTTCCTTCATAAGGATTCTGAAAGTTGAAAATGAACAACACCGCAATTTGAATCACTAGAATAGCCGAAAAGTAGAACACGAGGAAGAGATCCATCTTTCTGTTAGTTTCTTATAAGTGAAATGGTTGTTAGGGCTAATGCATCGGTGGTTGCTAAGGCGGAGTGTTGTTGTTAGGGATCTATTTAATTTTGTTGATTTAGACCACTGCTCATTGAACTCAATGGTATGATCCTATTACACGTATCTATCTCTGTTTCTCTGCGTGTCTGTATGTATGGTTATATAATTAATAAAATGTTTTTCCTTAGTTTTTATGAGGTCTCAGTAATATATTCGTTGATGAAGAATATTTATCCGGTATAGCTTTGAACCCAGAGCAAATTCTTGAGATGTCACTTTATATCATGATACAGAAACACCATTAGAGCTAAATTCAGAGTTTCAAGCGGAAAAATTTTTTGTAAGTACCGCTATTAAAAATGCCATCGTATGCACAAATTTCACAGTTAACACCTGCAATTAATGCCCCCGGTAATAACACACGGGCCGGGAGTGTGATTTATATTTATAGTCCTCTTATACAAAGGATTTACAAATTATGATGAAACCTGAAGTTCTAAAAAGAGAAATTACCATAATGAAATCCAGTTCAAATAAATAGAAGACAATATTGGCCGACATGGAATACCCTGCGGGTGTATGCTGAATGTGTTGATTCTGTTTCGAATCGTCCGAAAAAAACTTCAATGCTGTTTCTTTCTCAAGTAAACTCAATGTTTTCTCTAAGTAAGAGGAACATATTGAACGCAGTTTAGCAATGGACATATTTTGACGGAAAGCGGTTTCTATTTTAAGGATATTGATACCTCTCACCCGTTTAGCGTAGTAAAAATGATTTATAAATCGAAATTTGTGTTTAATGTATTGAATCATTTCAAAAGAAGGCACGCTTTTACTTAACTTGGGATGGATGAATAAATCAACGTTATTCGGGCTGTTGTTCCGCGATGTACTGACTCACTTGTTCTTGGTTTTGGACTCAAAGTTCCTATATCCTCTTTTGAGATACATTGGACGATAGTTGAACGACTGTGTACAGTATAATCATAATATAATATAAAAAGAATTCAAGAGGAAAGAACCAAAAAGTAGGATTCTTGAGTGGAAGACCCATGTGAAATGCAAATTCTAGTCGTGAGAAATATATCTTTTTAGTTTGTAAATACAAGCATTCTTGCTGTCAAAGTAGTCGGCTTAAATTTCATGAATATGAATCCTTCATCGAAATCATAATTAAAACTATGAAACTCATAGAGTGGAATGCATTCATTGCGAAAGGTTATGTGCTATTATTGTTTCGGTAAGGATTCTTCCCAAAGAATTGGTGTACACCGATAAGAAGCCTTGACAAATTTCATACTTGTCTTTGAAATGAAGTTATTTGTGGATGAACTAGAGAGGAATCATTATAAATATTTTGTGCGACAAAGGGAAGTGATTAATATTCTTCTAAGACTTCAACTCCATATCATCGAAATTTCGAGAGGAGTTGATTATTTTAAAATCAAAGAAGGTATTTAGATGAATTACCATGAGTAGTTGAAATGAAAATCATTGAATTGGGACGATGCGCGAATCGAATTCTTTTGTTTCATGATGATGAGGGGTTAAGAATTGTCATAGATAGTTTATGATATTACCTAACATAATTACACATTAAATTTCTTTAAATTTCGGATATATTTCGTAGTTAATTATTTTCCATTCTAAAATATTTTCGATATTTCGAGAAATTGCCTCGTGACATCCATTAAATTCGTTTTATTCAAAAACATGCTACTAATAAAAAAATATTATCTGAAAATTAAAAAAATAAAATTCAGATAATTCATCATCAAATCAATTTCCAATTTAAGTCAAATTTGTATTTACGAATATCATTAACAGGCTAGATGGGCGGGGTGACGGACGTAGAATTCAAATTCGCTCAATGAGATTGCAGCTATTTTGTTCATACCTTGTAGGAACGGTTATTTCCTCAGTCGTCGCTGAGATTTCTTCTGGTGAAGTCGTAATGTCAGTTGTTTTGAAGAAAACCGTTACTGATTTGAATTTAGCGTCTAGAGACTTCACGGAGAAAAGCTGTTCGTCGTCACCACCTACTAGCTCCTGTAATCGATAAGTTGCATAAAATATCTTATTCAAATTTTCTTGCGATCTTCTTTTAAGCAAATAATTGTTTTAAGAGGAAAGGTTTCCCATATTCAATTGTTCTACTTGCGTATTATTAGTCCATGTCACTCGAGTAAAATCCAGTTTCGGTAGCTTATGGAGAGCAACCGACTTCTTCCATCGTATCCTTTCGTAAGATTTTTCCTAAGCTTATTTGGCGAATGTCATTCGATTCCATAGTGAATACTTTGAACAAGTTAATTTTTTCTTAAATGTTTTTGATTTTCGTAAACAAATTGAAGAAAACTCAATGTTAAGCGTAACTGATTAGTGAAAATTTCTAGTCTTCGAGTTCAATTGAATCTAAAATTATTAATTAAAAATCTTGTTTCACGTGCCTAATTTAAGAGAAGGATATTTAGGGGGTAAAAGCTCAACTTTACTGGGACTTGAACCCGGTACTTTGCACACCTGGTGCTCTCTACTCGTTCGAAAAAAGCATGCGCACGGCTAGCTGGAGTTTGAGGTTCGAGTCAAGGTAAACGACGCGACGGTTGAATGTTATTAATAACGTATATTAGAAGATTTGGATAAGTGCAAAGATGTATTGTATTTATTATGATTTTTAGGACCTGATATTCAAGATGGTTTAAACACAATCCTTGAATACTGTAATTAATGATAGTGCATAACGTTTATCGCCACTAAACGATCTAATTTAGTTTCCTTTTTCTTTAAATCGAAGGCAAATATCTCTTGTTCGTTCATTCGCTTAGCAGTATGTCTCTCCTTTTCAGCATTAACAACTAAGTTTCAATGATAATTACGTTTCTATGCTCCAACAAGATAGCTATTTGCTATTTCAGAAAACGAATTAAATTCTCTATGCCATATATATCATAGTTACCTAAATGAAATTTCTTCAATTTTCTTCTAGTGAGTGTTCGTTCTGTGAAAAATGAATTTTTTTCGATTTCTATATTGTACTGGCGTAAGTTTCGTTCACTTTTCCAAAGAATGGCAAGTGAAAGAAATCGTCTCTGGTGATAACCGAGGACAGAGCCCCACAGGATCTTTAAATTAGGTAAGAAGAAGTTATATTCATATCATTTATCGTATTTTACGTGAAATATTACCTCATTTTGTGGAATTTTGAAAAACTTAGTACTTCGATGTTCTAAAGAATTAGATATTTTTAGCCTCGTAAGATAATCGCGACATTCTTGAATATTAGAAAAATAGTTATTAACTCTAGCGATTTGTAGGAGCTCTAGTGTATACCGAGAAAGACTAGTATATTTTTTATGGAACCGAAAGGACATGCATATGATTATATTAAGTAACTTCTCCTTAAGTAGGTCAATATAGCAGTTTTCTGGAGTTAAATTGAGAGTGATATTGTCATTTTTACTCGAAAACGTTATTTTTTGATGCATTCATATACTTTCAAAGTAGAGTATTTTGGATTAGGGTAGTTTGGCTTCGAAAATTTTTCCTTGCTTCTTTAAGGTTAGTTATTTCAGTCAATAAAACATATAACTATGGTATGGCCAGAATCAATCAGATGTTATACGGTAGGCACCCATACATATGGGTATTAGGATCTCCTCATTAGTATCAAAATAAAAAAAAACAATCGTTCACGATTTATCGAAAACCCAATTATACCGATGGTGTTATTCCTTGTGATTCTAACCATACTTTTTCTAAAAAACTGGCAGTTTTTCATTCAATGATTAATAGATTGATCTGTAGATATTTCCAAGGAAGTTAGTACTATTAAGCATATTGCCCTTGTTAATGGCTACAATACACAAATGGTAGATAAAATAATAGATAAAAATGAAGAAATCTGTTTTGGACTCTATATTTTTAGTAACTCCACCTGATAAAATTAACAAATGCTGCAGAATACAATTCCTTTTTTCTTACGTTAATAAAGTGGCTAATAAATTTCCTAACAATTTGGCGCGTGCGTTTAAAACTCGTGGAAAATTGAGAGACATAATTGTGACTTCTAAAGAAAAAGTGGTTCTTATGCAGAAAAGTGGTGTTTACAAACTGGTTTGTTCTGATTGCAACGCTTTCTATATTAGTCAAACTGGCCGCTGTTTCGCCGTTAGAAGAACTGAACACATCCGTGCTTTTGTGCGCAATACTCCCGCATCTTCGCACTTTGCAAAACATCTGATTGATTCCAGCCATACCAGTGACTTTAATCTTTCTGTGTGCTACATCTGTGATAAAGGACGCAAACTCATTTGAAAAATTTGAAATTCTTAAAAATACTAATGGCAATATTGTTAATGAATTTTTATTTCCCAACCCCTCTCCTATCCTACGTGTTATTTCGTCTCCGCCCCCCTCCCATTCTATCCCCCCTCAAACTACCCTTCCCACTTGAAATTTCTTCTGGCTCCCTTTCCCCATCCCCCTTTTGTCCTTGAGTTCCTTCCTTTTAAATCACACCGCTCACGCCATTTACTTCGTCTTTTGTTTCTTTTCTTCCAATTGTATGCCTCACCTCTTCTTCCCCCACTCCTCCCGTTTTTCACCACCTCACTCCCCATATCTATTTAGTATTTAAGCTGAGCTTTTTTCCTGTTAGTTTACCTGATGATGCAGCCTCGCTGCGAAACCGGTCGTTTTTATGTAAATTTTTTGTGGCAAAGTAAAAGTTGTTTTAACATATCACCACGTAGTGTCTGTCAATACCACCAAGTGAAGACTGAACCAGTCTCTTATATAAGTACCACATGCTTCCACCTTTCTTTCAGTGGATTTGATCTCTTTTCCCTCTTTCACCTCTTCATCAAAGGTTTTAAACATCGATTCGTCTTCGCACTTCTCACCACCCTTGATTGAATCGGTAGAACGTTAATGGGTGTAATGGAGGGCAGTCCTCTCGGGGAGCCAAACCGATCGACCCCCGTGTAAGCGCCTCCCTTATGCGTTCCCTCCAAACACCGTTTTCTCCCTTTCAGATGAATATCCGTTATACGTCGGGAAAAGACAGTCAATCGGATGGCTTGCGATGGCCAAAACGTTTCTAAATCTAAAAATTTCGGCTCGTGCTTTGATAGTTTCATAGGCAGAAGAGATTTTAATAGTATATTTAGGCAAAAAGGCACTCGCAAGATTGAACTTCCTGAAGATAGAGGTAATTGGTATGCATCAGAACCGATCTGTTGCCAGATATATCCAAAACCTTTATTATTATTTACACCTACATTAATACCGCGCATGTTACAGGGCATTTAAGCAATGAGAGATCAGCCAATTGCTTTTGATTGTTGCTGCCACTTATTATCCGAAGGAATAGTGAGTTCTTAGAACTATTTGTAATAGAATCTACTTTATTTTACGTCCATTATTGAGATAACGGATAGACCGTGGAATTAGGAAGGTTGCGTAATACCGCAAATATGCTATCTCCTAATTTATCAGGCAATTGCTACCTAACATCTTATATCCTTCAATCTGAATCAGAGAACACTTTCGTGACTCCCTATTTCATCATAGCATTTATTCATCAAAAATACAAATATCCTTTCTTTCTTTTTTGTTTCCTAACGTATCCCATATGTTTCTCACATATTCCAGATGAGACTAGACCAAGATGATATGACATCTCTCCATAATCTGAGCTCTACGACATTTCTTATTTATTTACCGCAGATATTTTGGATGTACATGCTCCGGCTTAAGTTGTTCGTTTGGGTGATTTCGGGACATTCAATTCAACCGAAAAAAATGATATTTCGTGAAAATAATTCGGGTTAATCCCAATATCCGCTGCTATTTTAAAAGAAAATTAGGTATTAATTTCATATCTAGACTAATAGGAAACATAGGTCATACTCCTTAAGTAATATGATTCTTTAATATGGTAAGAAGGAAGAGAGCATAGCTTATGCGTCATATATAATGGATTAGGAGAAAATAGTCTTAGCCTTTCTTTCACATCATCCCTTTTTCGCTTCTCCTTTTCACTCCCTTTTGATTCCCACGCAATTCATTACGCCGCGGTCGTCCAGTGTGCTCTCCTCAACGGCCACCTCTCCTTTTTTGGAAATGAGAGTGTCACTCAAGCAGCGGGGAGTAGATTTTTCCGTATGGAGAGGTAAGGGACGGGGGGAAGAGGATAAGAAAGGAAGGGGCGAAGTTGACAAAATAGAGTATAACACTGGGATGCGAGATGATCTATGAAGGGCTACGAAGTGCAAATAAAGAAGAACATAAGAACGAAAGAAAAATATTAAATTTGATAATAAGCAAAATCAATAGGGGCGAGAGTAAGTCTGATTTGAGGTCTAAGTGGTGACGCATTTAAAATAAGATTTCACTCGAAAACTTAATTGTTTTAACAATGACTTCAATCTTAGAAGTAATTGAAAAAAATAGAGGTAGAGAAAATATCAAGGGATTTAATATTCAGTACATGTGATTGTTTATGGGATAGAATAAATTTAATCCAATTACTAAAAAATAAATCCATTTAAATTACGAAAGCTGCTTAAAAAAGAATATTTTTTGCATTATAAGCCTTAATTTTGGTAATATATAAGCCTTATATATTACCAAATAAATACCCAATAAGGTATAAGCCTTAACATTGGTACTTAATTTCTTCGATACCTATTCTAGAAATTGGTGGAACAGGTAGAAATAGGTCCCAATGTATGAGAAATGTTCATAGAATGAGATGCTCATTCATCTAGAACCTTGATAAATAATGGTTCTTTCCAAATTTTAATTCAATCGGATTCATGATACAAAAAGTAAGAAATTGCCCACCAGCTTCTATTGACTATTCCTTAAAAGGACTCATATCGACGTCCATTAATTGCTCTAATTTTGATATGATTGCGAGAGAAAAATGGAACATTTTTCCATATAACTCTTATGGAATGCGTGATTCACCTTCATATATATATATTGTATATACATCTCAGTAACCTTAGTGGACTTTGAAACTAATTATTTGGCTCTTTGAATTTATTCTCAATCAATCTCACAGAATTCCCAAAATTAGCCTATTTAGTGTTTAAATGTTTCTCAGATAATTTTTATTTTACTAAAGCATACAGTCAGTCAATCTTCATTTCATGCCTTTGAAAATATTTCTTCGTTAAATTTTAATCCTCAATCCAAGTTCTTTATCTGTCACTACGTTTAGAATACTATGAATGATTAAATATGTATTATATTTTGCCGCACTCTTTGGAATTTTTGTGTATATTGTTACAGTAAAATATATCATGATGTTTCCCTCATTTCTTGGCTAATCCGTTGTACACATTTCTTTTTATGAAAATTTAAAATGATCATAAATGATGTATTTCTCCCAATATTGTTTGAATAATTCCTACAAACTGTTTTCTTGGTTCTTAAAATTTTGCACTTACAGGATTTGACTGCAGTTATAAATCTTCCTCATTTATGAAAATCAAGTAGCCTGTCGTCGTTAGATCTCTTTTCATTATTGTTCCTATTTTATACTATTCATCTCTAATTTCTCCTTCGCTTCTTCATCTATTCTTTATACCCTAAACGTATCCTTCCTCCTAGTCCTCTCTTTTGTTCTTCTTTACCCCTCTCACTCCCATCTCCAGAGTAGCCTCTTCCCGCCCCTAAACCTCAACTTACCCCTTCCCATTCCCCCGCAATCCTCTCCATGATTCTAACTTTTACGATCTCCTCCAATCCTGGATAAAGATGCAGTAGAGAGGATCTCATTCCCTCCATTGATGAAATCACTTTCTTGTCATATCGCTGACTCATGCAAGTCAGGAAAGGGAGGAGCTGTAGGAGTCCCTAGGTCGTAAAATATTTTATATGGCGTTTGGTATAGGGTAAGGGAGGAACTTAAATACGTGTGAAAGAGAGATGAGTCTCTAAGAAGTCGCGAGCGGGTGCTCCCTACGTGGTATGTGATCTATTGGAATTTTGGTCTTCCATGTAATATTGCTGAAGAATCAAAAGCATTGTAGGGGAATGAGATTTTATAGGCTCACTGTGAGGTAGTCTAGAATATTTATTGATTGATATAATTTTGCTATGCCCTTAATTGACGGAATATGATCGTCTTTAAGTTTTAAAAGAAAAATCGAATTCCAGATGTCACCGATGTAGCTCCAGTGAGTTGGCAGTCATAAATTTTGATAATACGAGAAAAGGAGACTTTAATATTTATGAAAGAGCTGTGCTAAATATCAGAATAGCTAAAAGTGCTTTTGCAGCTTATTCCGCACTCATGGCCCCCCACAGGCAATCGATCCCGGGATCTCCTTCGCCGAGTAAAAGAACGCTAACCACTTGGTTGGTTATACAGTAGTCTGCTCATTTGTAAAGTGACTTGAAATTTGAGAAGAATGTTACTAGACGCTTAGGAGAAAGTACTTTTACTCTCTATATTTTGGTATTTAGTTGTATCACACTTAACCAACTCATTATCCCAATCAACAAGTTAAAATGTGATTCTCAATCATAATGTTTAGAACATTGTTCTAAAGCACGTCATTAATTTAAGACATCGTAGCCCTTAAAAAAGTAAAAGAGTAATGTACGAACTTGTCTTCTCTATGTTGAGATATTGTTTAGATATCTTGAGCTATATACGTTTTATTACTTGCGAAGTATGATATATTAATAGCGAATGTAATATCTCTTCTGATGAGTTTAAAACATATACTTATTTATGTTTGTCACAACTTTATAATATTATTAGAATATATTTTTTCAGTAAGTCAAATTTTAGTTTTATCATAGGAAAAAGCGATGTTTTAGATTCTGTATACTAATATAGTGCCTCTATAATCTGTAAATGAATATTTCCTGCTTTATTTGAAAATTCGCATTGTTCTTGAGAATGTACCGCTCCTCACATCTTGATGTGCAATTTTATAAGTCAACCCCTATTTAAACGTACGGGAGACTTCAGATGCCGGAGTTAAATGAAAATAATTAAGTAATAGATTTCCTTCTTTGACTCCTTCAAATTCAAAAGTACCCTATAGATAGAAGAACTATTTTAGCGGTGGTGTTCATATTGCAATTCATCCATCCGGCTATTGGAAAGTTTGGACTGAAAACTTGATCACATGTAACCTTTTAGATCAATTCCGGTATTGACACCACTAAAATTATGGTACAAGATGCAACATATAACTAATTGACTAACTTTTAATCTTTAAAGAAAATTCAAATCGAAGAAGGCATCTTTTTTCTATATAATTGGTCACATCTAGGAATGCAAGTTATAGGTATAATAGATACAAGTAAATTGCATTCTTTCGCTTCAGATTTTCAAGGATATTTAAGTTAAACATGTTTTTCAAAAGAAACATATTATTTACTCGCATTCTGTACTTGAAGATGCAAATACACACGTGATATCGGTAGCATGTTAAAATTTCTGTGGAACATCACTAACCTGTTTCTATTTGTTAGATATTTACGCAAGTTTTGAGAGGTAGCATCGAAGATCTTATGAAAAACATATTAATCATTGAGATTAAGTTGTTAGTTTACTTTATTAATCCATATGTTATGAAACACGGGCCTTCTAAGATACCGCTCTGCAAACAAGATCAATTCTGGATTAATTTTATTACCTTTTACTGGCTTATTCGTGGCCATCGCCTCAATCTATAAGCGTGTTTGATCCAACGGAATGACTAGAATCACCGTAAATCTCGGCAATCTCTTCGTTTATTGCGATCCCTTGAAAGTCATCATCTGATTTAGAGAGGCGTTTAAGCCCATCGTATCGTAAAATGCTTAACGTTGACTAATGGCATCAAAATATCTGTGAGCACAAAAATCAGGGAAAAACGCGACAGTTAAATATAAATATTTCTCATCGGAGAATAACTCATCCATTTTTATAATAAACTACCTAAATCATTGGATCAATTAGAAACATATAAAAAGTTGATAGCTCAACAGAAAAGTAACTCACATCTTCTGTGAAAATATAAGCGCAAGATGTGGCGGAGAAAAGGTGAAAATGTGCAAATATATTTAGTCTGTGTATGTATATTTAGAAGTATGAAAGAGTTTGTAATATTAGAACATTTTTCAATCACGAACGAGATTATTAATAGACACCCAAGGTAACTGAGAAGATCGTAAATGCTACAACTTTATAATCCAACATTTCTACGTATCAAATCGAGGTGAAATAACAAGTTTAAAATTGAATATGAGCGAATATACATTTCCTGTCTGTGCGAATGGCTCTGCCTTTATTTAATGTAACACCCTGGTAATTTTCTTATTGGAATTGTACCTTATAAAATCCAGATACTTTCATAATTTTAGAGCATACCCTGAGTAAACGTGGTATTTTAATATCGTATAAGAAATGCTTTTCCGAAGGACGCAATAAATCAAAACGATGGGGAACGGTATCGCACTACATTCTAGTAACTAGAATCTAGTTACTTTTGCGCATATTATATTTTTTCTTACAATTATCTTTATGTTATTGACCTTGAAAACATGAACTTACTCATTTAAATCAATATAAATGTATTAACAGTTGAATATTAGATTAAAATTCAAGTTTACGCTGATAACTAACATGATAATGTTAACTAGTTCGTCAAAATGGATTATATTTTCTCCCTGTAACCGCTTTACTGTTACCTATTGGATTGATAAAAATATTTACAAATATTGTTATATATGAAAATAATTTATAAGCTTCTTGACTCAATGTTTATTTCAAGTGTTAAATATCAATTATTTAATGTTAGTGTTATTATCAATGTTTATTTAAATATTTTCTCGCAGTAATATCTTGTCAATTACCTATTGGATTAGTAAAATGATTAATAAATATTTCTATATATGGGGATAATTCGTTAGCTTCTCTTCTCAGTTTATTTCAATCATTAAATATCGTGACACCATATATCTCTTTCATCTTCCAAATTCCTTAGATAACTTCCTTTTAGCTTCCGTAATGTCTCCATCCGTTTTCCCCATCAAGGCTCTTGCTCTAGCCATTCTAACAAAACTTGAGTTCCGTTCGCCTTCTTCCAACTCGCACACTTCTTCATTACCGAACTAATTAATCATTCCTGTCTCCTTCCACGTCTCCCTGTCCTCTATTTTTAAAATTTGCGCGGTTATAAATTGCTCTATCTCCTTAAGATCGTATTCACCGCATCCACTCTTGATCAGAGTGATCGTGGCTTACCAAGCAAATCTCTCTTCTTTTCATATGCCGCTGCGTCTGGTTTTGCGATCGGGTCTGATTACTCTCCATCCCGAAATGAGACGTAAAATGGGATCAAGTCTTGGTCTAAGTGTTGCTGCGATTTGACGCCGAGATTTTAGTGGGCTCGTTCAGATCCCCGTTTAGTAGAGCGGTTATTTCAGGGTCGTTACATTTGAGAGAGTTTGGAGCATTGAGTTGTATGGGAGCTGAGATTCTCGCCGCACGAAGCTTATCATGTATCCCAGTGATTAGCAACCTCATCTATTGATCTTCACGTAAATTTTCATGAGATGTAAAATTTAAATATGAATTGATTTACATGTCATTAACTTTAATTAAATAAATACTAATTATTAGTAAAAATATAGTTGCAAGAACTCAATAAGAAATTATTCAGGGATTTAGATAAGATACATCTAATTTATAAGTATGTATATGTGAAAGGTCTTATCAATACATTAATTTGAAAACTCTCTCTATCTCTCCTATTTCCAAATCACCTAATCCTCTGACATTGCTTCCTGTTTTTTGAAAATTTCTTAATGGAGGTGAAAATACTCCTTGCTTTTTACCCTTACTCATTTCTCTGCAGCTAATATACTTTAACGGATTCATCTTTCCATTATACTCCCGCAAACTATAGAGTCGCGCAGACCTTTTTCTTCTCCTCATTTCTGAAAGCGCGTTCTTTCGTCATCCTTCTACAAGTACATCCAATTTTCCTACTTGTCTTCTCTCTATTCTATCTTAGAACGGTGCTGCTCTCCGTATGCTCAAAAATCGTCAGCATCATTTCATTTTATCCCTTCCATTTACTTGCACCTATCCCTTAATCCACCTTTGCTCCCGATCCTCTTCAGACCTCGTCATCATCAGTGCCCTCGCATCGCTACCGTCTTCCGTTTAAAACTCTCTTCTGATTCCCGCCATGAGGAGATTATCCTCATACTCCAACGGAGCTAAACGTGAAATATGAGGGTGGTTGGGATTAGCCCTAAGCTTCTCGCTCGCGAAGGTTTCTGGGTTGGTCGGTAGTTTTCGCTGCCGCACTGTTGAACGAAGGGGTTTTCCGCCCTCCTCACTCTTAAGCTACCAGTCCTCCCATTCAGTCTTTTCAGAGCCTTCCCTATTTCCTCCCGTATCCTCCTGTCTCATGCGCCGTACTTTCACCCTTTTTTAATGGTGTCCGCTGGGAGAAGTGGGTTCTGCATTCCCACTCTCGGATATCTTCTCTTCCTTTCTGTCTTAAGGTTTTACTCCCGCTTTATCCCCCTCGTGAATGAGCATCTCTTGCTAACGAGGATAGTTCGCGGATTTTATGTCCTCGGGACGCTGTTGAATGTCTCCGCTCACTTGTTCCTTTCTCTGTCGTTTCGGAGGACTTAGTTGAGGCTCGTGTTCTGAGGGTTATTGCAACGTGTTTCGGGGGCACTCGCAAGGCGAGATTGCTTCAGCATTCTTATGTGTGTATGTACTCTCTTTTCCGTTGGAATTAAAGTTAGAATAACAATTGATTAATTTTTATTCTTGATAGAAAGAAAAGCTAAGGTGAAAGACTTAGTATTATCCATAGAAAATGTATCGTACGACCGGTTTTACAAGTTAAGTTGCATCTTCTGCAAGTTAACTTGTGAAACCGGTCGTACAATAAATTTTCTGTGGATAGTACTAAGTATTTCATTTTAATAATATCGTTCCGCCAAGTGACGCCTTCAATCATCGATTTCATCAGAAAAGCTAAGGTTCACAGCAGCGCTATATCACCAGCAGATACATATTTATTAGCTTGAAGGTATAAAGGTAACAAAGGTATGCTGTATAGATAACGGCTGAGCTTGATAAATTTGCGGACGAGCGAATTTAATTTGTTTTATTAGATTGCAATTAGTACAGAAAAGGGCTAAGCGTGATAGGTTGATACAACAAAGATTGTAAAGGAATTTTTGTATCAATATACTGCCAAAATAAGGGAATATCTGTGGAAAATCAACGCGTAAGGGCACTCTCACAGAGGAGATTCGCGGCTGACCATAGACGCAAAAAGCGTACAATAAAGATTTTTTTTAAATTTAAACATAGAATGTACTCTTTGGTGCTACCTGAACGGATGACTGTGTATAAAATAATAATGAGGTGGAATTTTCGTGAGATAGTTGGGTTTTACTGATTTCATATCAATGCACACTCAACAAATATACGATCAATTGAAAATATTAATAACACCGAGAAGGTCAAGTAAACTACGAGTAAGGACTGCAGATATAAAATTTAGTAAAGTATCCCTAAAATTTGAATTTGAAAGAATCTCGTTCCCTATAAAGATCCCATCGGACAGAGGTTTTATCAGTTGTTCGAACACTGCAATATACAAGGTGACCCGTATCTACAAACATAGAATATAATTACCCTGATTGATTGATATCATAGAGGAGATAAACAACGCATTACCTTACCTAAGAGAGTACTACATTCTGTTTAGGGAAATGGAAGGCTTTGATAAAACGTAAAAAATCTTGTGAATATATTAGTTCTTCATAAATCGGTCTACGCGCTATCATATTATGTAGCGTGGACATTCCTGACATTTTCTGCGTTAAAACGTAGTGAGCGCCAGCGATGCGAGGTGGCACTTACATCGGTCTTCCACTCGTTACAGCGGTTGCTGGAATTGCCACGGCGCTTGGGTCGAAGGGACCGGAAGGAAGCGGTAGGACCATATAACAGGCGATAAAGAGCGAGTTGATGGCCACTTCAGCTGGCTACATTTCTTACTTTGGTGTGCCTATCTCAGCCTCACTAAATGTCTGGATCCGAAGGGATATCTGCCACCCTAAGAACAAGAATGTGCCGTTTTTCTTCATAACGACCGACGATGCTCATATTATTGGAATTCCTGTTATCTATATTACGGAGACATTAATTTCCCTTGTGATTTTCATTTTATTGTGCCAAAGAATCGTAAATTTGGTAAGATATATTATTTCTTAAGTTTTTCCTCAAAAATATTAATTTTCTAGCTGCAGTAGGACTACCAGTGAGAATGTTTTTCTGTATTATGAAGCAATGAACGTTTGTCTACAGTTGATCTGGTGAAAATCGATTCATTATTTCACTGGATTCATGTTGCCACGTTTTCATGGCATTATTCACGTATAAACTTAACTGGAATAAATCTCCCTCGGGAAATCCTTTAAGTAATCTTGTATTAAACTATGTACAGCTAACAGCAAAAAAAAGTTACCACCCCTGACCCACCAAGAAATTCTAAGTCCAAATTTCGGGCCGGCGAGCCTTTCTCTCGAAAAGGGAGGGAGAGAAAAGAAAGATGGAGAACATGGTACGTTACGCTAGCTCGGCTCTCGCGTTTGGATGGAGAATTTTCGTTATTTATATAAAAATCATTTACTACTATCCATTATCTGCCGCAACATTTGATGTGTTAACGCGTACTATTGAATTTGACGACGATCAACTGGAAGATAACTAAAGAAATGAATCGAATGGAATGCAGCAATCAAAGTAACTCTCACTTTAATTTTCGATAACAGATTATTAAATCATTTCCAAAGCAATACAAATGAATTTAACTGAATACAGCATTCGGTATCAAATTAACTCACATTTCGTTTTTCGAAAATCGATCGTTTAAATCACTTCCAACGATTGATTATGCTCATCAATGTGAACGAAACCAGCAACTATTCTCTTCTTCTTAATTTCAAATAGGCCACAACGCAGGATCTCGGATTCAACAATGGCATTTGTCGTCAGGGGGACCGGTTGTTTATACTCACAAAACTTTTCGTATTCCGTAAAATTCTCGAAAATTCAATTCTGGGATCGAAGCTAGGACGAAGTGTCACCATTTTTTACAATATAAACACTTTCGTATATATATATATATATATATATATATATATTTGAATGCAATGTTCTATAAAAATTTCAAGTCAATCGACCAAGTGATTTTTGAGTTTTGCGGGCACAAACATATGCAGGCTGAATTTTTATACATAAGATATGTGCATAATTCGGTGGATTATTATAATTTAATTTGATTGCTTTTACAACCCTTTCGTTTAATTTTCCCAATTGAAAAGCGTTCTATCATGAAGAGAAATAACTAAGGAATAAACACAAGGAAATAAAAGTTCCACATCTTCCACACAAAAAGTCGTGTAACTTTGACAAAGTTATTTATTTCCTTGTGCTTAGTTACCTATGGAGTTCCCCAAAGTTAAAGCTCATTCGATTGATTTAAATAAGGAATAATCTTTTCTAGATTACCATTTCCCCTTACTCTCGTGACTCCTATAGATTATATAATCCAAGAATTTGTAAAATTAAATTATCCTTATAACAACACTGTGGCAAATTCTCACAATTAGCTTTGACGTTTACTAGCACCATCTTCAACATTTACATAAATACGCGATCCTCCATATGGTGTGTGCCTTGAAAAAGAAGAAAGAATGAGAGGGAACAAAAGTGTGTGTGCAGGTGAAAGGGTAGAATTCTTGGAAAACTGTTAAACAGGACAAAACAAAATAGGTGGGGGAGAAGGACAAAATAAACCCTTAGTTGCCAAAGGGGAATAGAAAAGAAAAACTTTCTCGTTGGGAGAAGAGGACGGGTTGCAATTTGCTCGATTCATTTTGATTTTATCTAAAATAATGTGTCCACTAGCCTTCTCTGATATATGTATAATTTTTACCTCGCAATTAGAAGAATGACTCGAAGAAATACATCTCTCATAAAGTGGGACTGCCGAGCATCAGATTAGAAATGTTGTATGTTCTTCAGCCTATAACCTACGAAATCTCACTGTTTATCTGATGTGGATTGAATGAAAATAATCATAAATCGCTTGATGAAACTACCGTCCTAAAAATTTGATCCATGGATTCCTTATCGTTTCAGAGTAACGGGCTTACAGTAAATACTGCAGTAAAAGGCAAGCGGTAGACGTCCTTTTGGTAAAATTCTCGAAATTTTATTTCTCAAAAGTTACTTCTCTCATTTTTTTTAGCTATTTACTGATCCACCAATCGACTCCGAAGAGTATTACAATTTGTTTATTTCGAAGTTCTCAGTATTTTAAGAAGACCATCTTTTATTTTATCAGTTACGAAAAATGATAAGACCGCTATTCGTGAAATTGTGACTTTTGCATGACAATGTTAATCGACGTCTAACCAAATTTAAGACTTAGCTAGAGTATGACTTATTTGTACTCGACGCAGGATGGGCAAGTTATTGCGTGTATATTACAGTAATGGCTATTATAGTTGTGTTTAAATACGTATTTAAATGACATCTTTATTTTGTATTTTATAAACCAGATGAGATCGACTACCAAATTTTATCAGTGAATAAAGATGAGTTTAACGTTTTGGCTATCATCAATACTGAGAGAAAAAGTGTATTCACTTTCTCTTGGTGGTTTTTTTATATTAATTTTTAAGGTTCTTAAAATCTACGAAACTAATAACTGTATTTAACATTTAATGGAATAAAAGGATTGAAAACACTATACATTCAATGATAGTAATGAAAAAGAACCAAAGGAACGCTAGTTTACGCAAATAGCTATTTCTTAAAATTTCCCGTTCTGTTTTAGATTTAGATTTAGATATATACCCCGCGAGCCGCCAGAGGCGTATGGCAGGGGGTGTAATACACCACCATTATTCATTCCTACCTATTAGAATCTCTAATAGCTTGGGGAAAAAACGACCAAAAGTAATTATCCGTCCTTGCGATTACTTCCCTATAACGCTTCGTCGATGCCTCTCGGAGATCGCGTTCGCTCCTTACTGGCACTAACATTTCACTTACTTCGTCTATAAATTCTGAACGATTGAACTTTTCGAAAAGTTTCCGACGATATTCAGATCTTCTCATCTGTAGTGAATTCCAACTGAGGGACTCTATCATTGCCGTAACGCTGCTATCAAACCTGAAATCCCCGCAAACGAATCGGGCTGCTCTACGCTGGACCATCTCTAAATCTGAGACTAAACCTACTTCGTGTGGGTCCCAAACCGCACAGCAGTATTCAAGACTCGGACGAATAAGAGAAAAGTAAGCTATTTCTTTGACTCTCGATGAGCATCCTCTCAACGTTCTACCAGTTAATCTTTGCATTCTATTCGCTTTTCCTATCGCATCTCGAATATGTTCTTTAAAAGATAAGTTACTGCTAAACGTGACTCCTAGGTATTTGTTGTCGTGAACTAACTCTAATGGATGACCTGAGATTTGGTACTGCGTGGGAATTATGTTTGTGGAGCGCGTAAAACTCATGGCAACGCATTTATTTATATTTAAATCCAGCTGCCAATCTTTACACCATCCTGATATTACGTCCAGGTCGTCTTGAAGCACATTACAATCGTTTTCTGTCAAAATCTCTCTGTATATCAGGGTATCATCGGCAAATAATCTAACCTTACTCTTTACGTTATCTACGAGGTCGTTAATGTAAATTAGAAATAAGATTGGACCAAGAACACTTCCCTGTGGAACTCCTGATGAGATACTTATTTCTTCGGATAAAACTCCATCTAACGCAACTCGCTGAGATCTGTTTTCTAGAAAAGATTTGGTCCATCTGATAACTTTTTCGTCGATCGCGTAGGCACTCAGCTTTTGGATAAGCTTTTCGTGAGAAACTGTGTCGAAAGCTTTCCTGAAATCTAGGAAAACTGCGTCTGATCTAACACCGCCGTCTGCTGCTTTAGATACGTCATTCATAAAAAGCGCTAACTGGGTCTCACAAGACCTACCTTTACGGAATCCGTGCTGGCTCTGACTGATTGCTCCCTTTTCGGAAAGAAAGCGCATGATAGAGCTCGCTATAATATGCTCCATTATTTTGCAAAAAATTGAAGTTAATGAAATAGGCCTATAATCATCTGATTTTGACGCGCGCCCTTTCTTAGGCACCGGAGTGACATTAGCTTTTTTCCACGACAATGGGACGGTTCCCTCATCCAATGATTTCTGATAGAAAATCTGTAGAAGCGGAGCAATTTCATCGGCTAAAGTTTTTATTACAACAGCGGGAATACCTTCGGGTCCTGGCGCCTTTTTCCTATCAATATCTCGCAATAATTTTCCAATTCCATCAACCGATATCTCGATGGGACACATCTCTGAATCAATGCGCGAGGTAAAATCCTTAACTTGACCATTGTCTACAGTGAAGCATTTCTGGTAGTGCCTGTTAAGTAAGTTAGCTTTATCTTCTGATTTATTTACGGTAATTCCCTCTGCGCTTATGAGGCTAGGCACAGAAAACTGACCTCCACGGGTCTCACGCACGTATGACCAAAATTCTTTCTGATCGCCACCTAATGATTCTAATAGGGTTCGAGATCTGTATTCCTGGTATTCTTTTCGCGCTTCTTCCTTAACTAACTTTCGCACTTCTCTATAGTTTAGTTCTTCGAGCTCATGGTTCGTTCCGCATGCTTTGAGTTTTCTCCATCGCGAGTGAATGACTCTTTGCTTCCTATGTAATGCTCGTAATTTAGGTTGCGTCCACCGTGGCTCTTTACGCTCACGCACGCTCTTAGTGGGAACAAATTTAATTAAACCTTCTTTGATTATCCGGAGAAACTCTATCCAACTATCATTTACTGTATTTGCACCCAAGAAGCGGAAAAAATCATCCTTGCACTCGTTAATATAAACCCTAAACTCCGAAAAATTAGCTTTGCGAATTACATATACTTGCCTCGGTGGCTTAAGAGATTTAACCGCTACTGCTTTCATCTCCGCCATTATGACATCATGGTCTGAAATACCGTCAACTATATCGAGATTAGCTATCAATTGTGGGTGGGTGGTGGCTAGTAAATCTAGGATGTTACCTTCACCCGCACGAGTCGTTCGAGTCTTCGTCATGTTTACCTGTTCTATCGCATGCGACGAGAAAGTATCGATTAATTTTTGAGAAACTTTTCTCTCTCTACTAGAGTTGGAGCATGTTAAATTCCGCCAATTAATATGTGGTAGGTTAAAATCTCCTCCTACAACTATGATGGGATCTTTTACTTTTTCACCGATTATCTGTAACGTCCCGGATAAATCGTCAATACAATCAATTTCGCCATCGGGAGGACGATACAATGAACAAACATAAATCTTACTACCGTTAGGTCTTAAAATCGAGCACCACATCATTTCGCTCCTGCTATTTTCTACAAACTCATCTCGCTAACTAATCAAATGGTTCTTTACAGCGATAAAAACTCCACCGCCTACTCTACCCTGTCTATCTTTGCGATATATCACATAATCTGGAGGAAATATCTCGCTGTTGTTGATTGATTTCTAAGGGTATCTTGAAGGTTTATGAAAATCATTGGTTAGAAGAAAAAGCCTGAAGAGATGTATGTAAATATTGAGAACGTAATTTTGGAATTAGAATGCTCCGAAGCTTAAATTTCTTCAGGAGTGATCTTTCTACGGTTAATATATGCTTAATTCTACTCCTGAAAGCATAGACGGTCCGAGACATGGGCAGTCTGGGAGACCGTCGAGAGCATTTGTGGGCTCTTCTCAGATCCCTTGAAGATTCTCAATGATAAAATTATACTTGTATAGCTTAGGTAATTTTAACGATTACACCCGGTCACAATATTTAGGTAAACTTTTTTTATCCATTAAGGGGAACTAGTTCTAAACGTCTGCCTGCCCAGAATGTCAATAATCTTCAGATTACCCCCTCCCAATGATTGGAATCAATTTCCTTCGCAATGAATGCAGCTTTCTTTGGTCCTCGTTCTCTTGAGTAATTTCCTTTAATTCCAATTGATTGAAGAAGCCGTTACTTGGTGAAACTGCGTTATGTAAGAAATTGTGAATCTTTTTCCTTAGTTATTTCCACCATCCCTTATAGTCGTTGAGCTATGACTATATTCTTCCTTAAAACTTCTTGGTTTAAAGATAAGGAAGACATTTACGATATCTTGAAGGTACAGAAATTTAAATGTGTGAATAGCTCGACATTTGTGTGGGATCAACTGGCGGAAGATCTAATTGTATGCATGAATGTATGCACATGGTATGCATATTCTTATATGCCTACATGATTATATCCTACCCTATGCCAATAATTTTCGAAGCAAAATAAATTTACATTGATAATAAATAATTTCGACTATGATAGGTCTATTGTTAATGGTTTATGAATTTTGGATGCAAATGAACGTTTTAGAAGTAAGTTCACATAAAACCTAATTCAGTATGTTAGGAAAATGAAACTTGCAAACTGCCACAAAAATCGGAACTTTTTCAAATCGTTGATCTAATTTACATTCCCTCTGGCTGAAGCATTGAAAACATGTTTTTCCGGTCACCCTCTAACCTGCATTATTTTGTCTTAAAATGGCTTAAATCGTTTTCTCAATCTTATTAATAGCCAACATCCCAGGATCTCTGCACATCACTTCTGAGCCTGTTTACCACATTATCTTCATATTTTTTTGATGTATGCCTTAGAGTTGAAGAGAATAAACATTCTTTTCTTAGTAAGCATAAAATATTCCGTATTCCCATTGTTTATTTTCCTATCATCGTCACCATGAAGTAACCCATTCATATTCCTTCTTCGACGAACTTTCTTTATATCACCATCCATGACGAAGAATGGCATTTTCAGGCAATTCTCTCTCTCATACAAAACCCTTAAACGATGCCTCGAAAATTAGAGGCACTGAAGACGGAAGTTACCTGTGACCGCTCCATTGAAGACCCTTTCTCTTTCCTCTCTCACCCCCATAGAGAAGCTCCCTTTGTTTTCTTGAGAAGGAAGGTATGCATGCTACCGATTAACCGTTATGTAGACAAAAACATTAAAAGCAGACGTAGCACCAAAAGGTGGGCTTGCCACAGAGATCCTTAGAAATAGATTTAAATATATTTTTCATGCATGAGCGTTTACGTGCGAATATTTAGAGTGGAGTTGTAACAGCCTAAAGCTGTTGGCTCATACCTATTTTCTATGTTGAAACTCTTAATCGTTTTAGCATTTTAAAATTTTTGACCGAATTTTAAATAAAGGAATTCAATATTTACAAGTATATTATTCAATTCTTTTTGCACTTTGCTCGACTCTGCACGACTAGTCCTTCTAACTTCATTACCCAAAAGAATTTCTCGCGCGTAAAATATAAAGCTGTTTGTTAAGAGACTACAGGTTAGATAGCAGTGAGTCCAAAATGATAGGAGCCCTCCGCTGGGTATCTTTTAAGAATATAACTATGTAAAGACAATAATTATTAGAGATATTCCTTAGCTGTGATTTACATGACGAAATACGCGACGGCATGATCCCTATTCTCAACGATCGTTATTTTCACAGCCAGATGGTGACAATATTACCGCGAGATAATAGCGAGGACAGATGGTTTATATTTTTATCATCTTACGTATCGTATAAGGTGCGTAAATATGTAAATTATTTAGATAGTTGAGTGTTTCACATTCTCTGCAATAAGCCTTATGGGGCTCGCGGATAGTCAATTTAAATGTATTTTTTACTTAACTATTTTTCACAAATCTGCAACACCATTATTATATTTATAATATACGTTTTTTTCTTATCTTTCCTACTTCCGTTGACCTGATTTACAGTAGTTCATATTCTCTTAATTATCGTATCATAATTAAGCATAATCTTTGCGAAAACGATCATCCTGCGGGCATGTGGAGCATTAACTGAAATAACCGGTTTCATTATAAATCTGCATTGATGGAAAATGTTATGTATTATATATGTTAGGACGAACTATGAGCAGCCAAAGTAATTCTTGTCCAATATTTTAAGAAGAAGAGCGAATTACGCTTGATATTCGAGCCGATTTAACGAAATACGAATTTAATTATTTCATAATACAATACTGCTTCTACCGCAGCAAAAGCAATGACTTTTAGCGAGTATTTATAAAATATATATCATCACAAAAGCCTTCAAAACGTGCCAGGCATAAAGAGGAAGACGAAAAGCGCGCTCAAAACAGAGAATCTGAAAGACTCGCCCTTCTCGAGTTATGCTGGTAGCATCTTAGGTGGTAACTTTTTTATGCTGTTAGCTGTACTATCTTGTATCATTAAAATCAGATGTGATTATCAGACTAATTTTAGTGAGATTAAATAGATGTTTAATTACTTCGGATTCAGATAAGACAGTATTATAACGTTAATGGTTGTAGATATCCAGAGCCAAGAATTTTTAGAAACAAACACGGATCGAATGAAACATGAACGGCTGCAGCAGAGATGCTATGAAACTCCGTTCTGAATAAGTTTATTATTTCATTTTTAATATAAACATGATTTGGCAAAAATTCTGCAGTGAAAGCTTACTGAGTTGGAGAGGCTGGAAAACGAAGAGAATAGTACGGAGGGAAATTCAAATTGTTAATCACGAGGGTGGAAAATAAATTAAATAAATTGAAAAGGCGACGTTGAAGAGAACGATGTATTATTTCGGTAAAAATCGCTTTGTTTTGAAGATCAAAGAAATAAATTCAATTTTAAGAGAAGAGCATAAAATGGGGAAAATTCGTTAATTTGATAATCATTGACTCATAAAACTGCCAGAGAAAATATTTGTTACAATGACGTGCATATATACTCGTAAATCGCAAAACCTATTGGTTATCATAACATTCTAGTAACACGAAAAGATAATGGAATATGCTTGATTGAAATATCTTGATAAAGTTTCGCAAATAGAAAAAATGGAAAATCGCCACTCTAACAAACTTGCGAGTGATGCAATTCCAGACATTTCGAATTACGAGTTTTATTTCGTGCATATAACGAGTTAGATTAAGATTTACTTTGAACGGTCCGTTTTACGCAATTAAATGACGTACAGGGCTCTCTGAAGGCTATTGAGTGCATTGGACGTTAATTCCTAATTTCGAGTGCATCGGGACGTTGTACAAACGTTCTCTCGATTTCCCCTGCGTTTTTACATTTCACCCTCTTCCTCCTAGTTCCCCTCTCGTTTTATTAGCCCAAACCGTATGCATACCATTCCGCGGAATCAGTCACCTCCCAATCAAAGCCTTGAGGTTGGACGAGAGTGTTGGGAATCCCCGCAATAACTCGGCTTTCTACCCCCATTGCAATATGAAACGCCCTCTCCCGGACAGGTAATAACGGTCGATCGCTGCGGTTTCCGAAATAATCCAGCTTGTGTCCACCTCCCTCTCCCCTTTGATCCTCCGCAACGGGGGAAGGATGAAGTCCACAGCGAGTCCAATCATATCCATTTGGCCAAGTTCCACGTCGCACCCCGCGAGCACTTCAATTAGGATTCGCGTAGGACATAACGCGCGTGCCCCGCTCGCCCTCCCTCCGGGCAATCAAGGGATACGGCGTGAAGTGGGATGTAAATAGGTGGGCGGGTGGTTGTGATTGGGTGTGAGAAGTCTGGGTTGGGAGGCATTCTTGGCTTCGAATGCGGCTTTTGTGCGTCTGCCGGAGCGGTTGGGTGCGGCAGGGGTCCCGAAGAGGCCGCGGATGCCTAAGGCTTAAGTGAAAGCAGAATCCCGCCTTTTTCCCATTTCGTTCCATTGGAATGCTGATTCACGAGGACCTGCAGTTTTATGTAAGAGGTTGGCTATCATCAGGAGCACATTGACTTATAATGATGGTTAGATGTTGAAAAGCAATGCAGGCATTGGTTTCCGAAGAAATTGAACCTCGAAGATCATTGAGAAAACCTTCGACGAGAACGTTGCACTCATGGCTTAACTTTTCATATCTTATAGCATTAGGGAAGAATCTAAGAGTGATTTGTACTTTTACCACAAATTTTAAACAAAGTAGTTACAGGACCAGTTTCGAACGATTAATCATCATTTCTGGTCACCAGAAGATGATGGTTATTCGTTTGAAACCGGTCGTGTTACTATTTTGTTGAAAATAAAATTTGCGATGAATGTACAAATCTATCTTAGATTCTTTCCATTATGGATCACCACAACTTTTCGCCTGATTCTCTGAAGTTTATAGCATAAGATCTATTTTTTATCAAAATTTGTCTTTGTTGTAATATGGTGAAAATTTATATTTATTGAATAGGAGCTATGGTGAACGAAAGTACCATTACACGTACTACATGAAGCACTAAGAACTCTTTACATTCCAAAGAGCTAAAAAGAGAAATAAAGGAAAATTGAGAATGAATTCGTTCTCAAATCCTGCGAAAGAGAAAAGGAGAGATAAGGCTTTCATTCATTCTTTCGAGTGCTTTCTGTATTCTTTCTTATCTTTTAGGCAAGTCTCCCAGTTTAGCCATGGGATTGTCTCCCTCATATCTTTAACCGTTTGTGCGAGGGTTTCTCCTTCCTTCTAATCTGAGAGGTCTCCACTCTTTCCTCTCCGGTCAATCGGTTACTTCCTTCTTTTCTCTTCTCTTTTCTTCTCTCCCTCTGAGCTTCAGCCCCTTTTCGACAATCTCTTAGGGCCATTTAGTCGCTTTCATTCCTAATCTCTCTATTCCGATTTTCTTTGTTCCATTTGAAGCTACTTTTCTGTCTTTATTTCGGAATCTTTTTTCAGATGAACGTCTTTATTGGTATTCGTTCGACGCTATAAAATTCTTTATTTATGCAGATCTATAAACATAACGATATAATATCGTCATTATACTCAGGTTAATGCGCATTAACTAGTGAGTGGAAGGCTCCAAATTCCAACCACTATTTTATCTACAAACGATGTAATATAAGGGAAGGAAATTACAAATATGAGGTTTAGATAAACAAATCTGTGATAACATTTTTTCAATTATTTTATATGCAAAGTTGCTTGCATCAAATCAAGGAGTTTAAATTCCTCATTCTTGAAAGATATATTTATTTGGAATCACTTTCCTATCATATACCTACCCTATATTATCTTAGGACTCTAACAAATTAATTTGATGTAATTTCGCCAGAAAAGATGAAATTTAAATACTCTTGAGGAATAATGCCCTTTCATCTTATACACTAGGCTTCCAATGGGATAACACGCGGAAAGAATGGTAGAACAAGAAATAAAAGCTCTTAAAATTCCTTCCGAGAAGAGGAAATCCGAATGCTCTAGCTGAGAGGAATAAGGAAGAAGATTAAGGGGTTTGAGAAGGATATAGAATCGCCCTGACGACTTGTCCAGTGATATTAAGCTTCTAGGTCCCTGCAGCACGATCTCTCCACGCTTTCCTCTATCCTAGGGGAATTCTGCCGGAGATTTCCTCTCCCTTCCGCACACCTCTCCTTTTGTGCGCGGTAATTCAATCCCGTCACACAGGACTTACTCTTCTTTCCCTTTTCGTGCGGTTTTGAGGGACTCAAGCGGAGGCGTTCCCCAGAGGACTGAAGGAGGGTTGCGAGACGGTGTCGTAGTTCCTCATCGTCTGCTCGGAAACATGGGATGAATGAGTCTCGAATGAATGACTGTTGCGTCGGACGGAGAATAGAGGGTTCAGAAAAGAGAGCTTCCTCCGTGGGGACTTGCTCATTATCTGGGCGTCGAAGAGAAGGGTATTACTAAGGACCTTCTTTTTCGTTATTTCAATATTCGACCATTATTTTCGAATCTCTCTCTTCCTTCTATATGAAGATTTTAGTATTGATAAAAACAAATCTTACACCGATATCTGTTGAAGGATTGATGACCAACAATTTTGGTAAAAATATGGAGAAAATTGGTTTAGAGGAATATACCATCGATGCAGCACAGAAAGCAGTATTACCGCAAACATGTCACATTGTGCGCAAGTTCCTCAGCAATTAGTAATAAGATCACATGGGTTAGAGTGAATTCTCTCTCCGTGTCGACTGAGCCTAGTCCTAACCATCTATGGACAGGTGAATATTTTTCAGCGGAAACGCTGAGAAAGTGCAAAAACTCAAATAATAATAATAATAATAATAATAATAATAATAATAATAAAAAAAGCATGCTGTAAACGTAAATTCATTCGATTTTAGCGCGCTAAATAATTACGTTTTTCGTAGTTTTTTCAGAATTTTCTTATTTGGAGATGAGATGAACAACACTTCTTGCAAGTTTTAACTCTTGTCACAGTCAATGTCCTTACCAAAGAAAACTTGCAAAGTCTAATTACTTTCGCGTAGCATAATCGTACTCTACACACAAAGCCCACCGATTATCTAGAATAATTTATTTTGGGTTCCCCGTTAGATTTTAATTTTGAGACGTGTTTTACATATGCATCTAACTAATACTGGCAGTGGTTAGAACTGGAAATTAATTTTTTTCCTAACTTTCTATCCTCAACTATTAACTATTTATTGTAAATGATAAATTTGTCTAATCATTACGTTGTTTTCATAGAATTTCAAGCAGATACACTCATTGAGTTTTCTGCCAAAAGGCCAGATTAAATTACTGCTATAAACGTATTTTACGGAAATAATTTCCCAAAATATTGGCTAGAACATAAATGAGAAAACGTTCAGGCATAAATAGACGTGAAAGAAGTTGAAATTGCCCAACGATTTTACTGTTCAAATAGCAAGATCACCAAAAATAAAGACATCGAAAGAAAAATTGTAAGTAGAGTTGTTCAGGAAAATATGACATTCTACTAACAAAATGGTAACTGACAGCAGATGTGAGAAGCTTGGATATCAATAATCGATTGAAAAATAAGGGGAGCGTCCTCTAATATGACAGTAATAGCAGGAAAGAAAGGAAGATTAGTAGAAATGAAGGTGTGGCGCTATACTATAGTGATAAAGATAAAATGTACGGAATGTAAAGCTAATAAATGAGTCCATCTAAGATAGATGGAGAGATAAGTCTCACAGTCAGAAAAAATATACAAAGAAGGGGAAAGGATCGGGCACACTTCTCTGCACAATAGTCCACTGAAGACAAAGAATTTGTTTTAGAAAGATGAAAGGCTGGATTATGAAGGCAAGTATTGGTTTATGTTAAGGATAGTAACTACAACGGAGTGATGCGATTGGTTTTGAGCTAGATGCGATAGTTAGCCGTAACAAACTACGATGGCGATGCCTAGTTTAGATTTTCTCTTTATCGATTGATGCTCTCAGGTATTTTTAGCAGACTCTACTTCCATTGAGAGATGTGCAATGATAAATTTCAGAAGTTATAAGAAATATTTTAATGGGAAAATATTATATTTCAAATTTAGTAAAAGTTAAATGCAGGAAATTCCTCTCTAATAATTTATGCTGATTTTTTAGGATATCAGTACATGGAGCGTGCTTTAGATCTAATTTAACTGACCGAACTTCCACCTAACTAGCCTAATTATCAAAATTAATTAAAGCCACCGCCATTCTATCTTTAAGGAAGTTGTCAATATCCTTGAAAATTTCCACATATAAAGGATTTTGTTCTCCTTTTTCAAGCGGGTTAGTGAGCGATCTATTAATCAAAAGTGGAGAGCGGTATTTAAATTGCGTGAAATTTATTCCTCTTCGGTAGATAAAATGGAAATATATAACAGTTTTTGCTACGTCACTTTTGTAAATTTTACTTGCGGAAAAAATCTTTCTTACGATATTGTTGAGGCAACAGCTTCATAATTCTTCCTCGACTACGCCCAAGTATGATATCGACAGTTCACTTTATCACTTTGACTGACAGCTGTATTTTCCTGTATGTTCAAACTCTCTGCAGTTTTTTGCGTGTAATAAAAGTTTTACCATACATTTCCATATTTCTGTGAAATTAAGGCGTTACCTTGAAGTTGCCAATTTAATATCTGTAACTTATACTTTATGAATTTAGCTAATTGGTGCATTAATAGAAAAAGTAATATTTTTGCAATATGATCAGTATAGTTAAAAAAAACGAAATTAATATTTAAATAATATTTATTTATGACGAAATTAATATTTAAATAATATCAATAGATAGATAATCATCAATTCCACTTAACTCCACTTAACATACAATGACACAATAATTAATAATCTATTTCCAGTACGTAACATTGAAAGTATTAAGCCAAAGAAATTATTTCTACGCTTTTATTTTGCGGACATGAATTGCAAAAAAATATGATGTAGTTAATAATATTTGGTAGTTTTAGAGTATTCGAATCAATTTCGTGCTCGAATTCCTATCACTCATTGATTGATTAGTTGAAAGTAAGTGGTCTGTTATCCAGGCCTAATCTATAAGGAAATGGAAGTAAGAGACACGAATATTTTATAACACGCAGTAAAATTTACGGATTCAGGAGTACTTTATTTGGATTCTGGTTAAGAAGTCCATAAAGTCTATATTAAGAAGTAGGCCAAAAAAATCCATTTCATTTCCATATAACGCAATTCAACAAGTTCCGCTCCACAAGAAGGGCAATTTCTTGCGTTTAAACACCTTTGTTTTCCATCTTCTATGAGTACAGCCAGAAAAGTGAAAAATTATAATTTTCCCTCTTATTCCTTTAGTTCACCTCGTGCCAAACCATGTTCTTCGGAGGCAAGCGAATTTTACTCGTTTACATGTTTATGAATTCAAGTGTAAGCTCCATACATGAATATGAAGGTGAAAACACTAACTCATCACCTCAGTTAATATGCGCTCACGCCCTTCACGTGACCTTAAGTGAACAGAATACGTAATAAATAGTCTTTCCCAGAGCCCACCCCACCGAAGAAACTCCGCTCTTTTTTTCTCGGCCGCCTCCTTCCTTCTGAAAACCTCCCTCTCGACTCATCCCAGCGAAAGGATTTTGTGATTCCCACTTCGACGGGAAAGTTTCCTCAGCAGATCCGAGCGCCACCTCTGACTCCAACCCCTCGCAACCTTTGGAGTTCGCGCCCTTCCTCTCCAGCCCTGGAATTTGAATACATTTGAATTTCCAAGTCCCACGGAGGCTACTCCTCAGCATGCCCCAGCAGTCTCCTTCTCCATCCGATTTCATCCCTTTCCTCTTCCCTAGCCTAGTCGCACTGCTCTATCCTCTGCGGGCGTCCATCCGAGCTTGCTTCGGAAATTTGCCTACATATCTTCTTACCGTAACATGAGCTCCATGTATTTTCATTCCGCCTTTCTTCGTGCCCTCGCTTTATACTTTCAGTTTGACCTTTCCCTGCTCCCTTTACCGTCGAACTCTTTATTCACGTGCCCCGAAATTCACCTTCTCTCCATTCCGTCTCAGGTCAGGTCTGATGTCTCTTTCTTCACTCTCTCAATATCGAAAAAAACATTGTTTTTTCAAATGTGAGATCATGATGTCCATGGGTTAGCGCTCTTTTAGGAAATCTATTCTTTTATCCTAGGGTAAGTATTTCTTGATGTCTTTGTAATAAAAAAAATGCCTATACATCTACTTCTTTGCCTAAAACTTGTTTTATTATCTACTCGTCTTACCTTGAATTGCCTCATTTATGATCAAAGCCTCGTAAATCCTAAGCTAAAGTTCATCGTAGTGACGATTAATAGCATATATCAATAAATAAAATTCTGTAGATAATGATTTCTTCTATTCCATTATGTATGTTTCTTTGCCAATCCTTCCGATGTCGATGATTACATTTTTAGCTAAGGAGACTCAAAATCTTTTTATGAAGTTTGAAAATATTGCTTCTTTAATGGTAATAATGGTATTATTTGTCGGACACTTATAGCAGTGGAAAATAATGAGTTTCTGGACTTTAGAGCTCATTGTGATATATTATGACGTATCTGAATATTTCTTACATGTATATTACTTACAATTCTCACGTTACAAGGTATGGCTTCACAAACTTGTATTGTAGTGCTGCGATTCGCTTCCGTTATGAGCTTAAATTTAAGGAATTTGCATTGAGACTTTTAATGAGGTTGATAGATCCTGACCTGTTGATTCAATTCACTTCTTTTAATAATCACAGAAATGATTCCGTTTCTATATTAGAGAATTTTGAATATTAATTTTTGTAGTTTAAAACTTGATTATGCTTTTTTAAATACGTTTTTGTTTAAATTTCGTAAACAGTTTTTCGTGTTTGTATTTTCTCTAAGTTCACCTAAAAATAGAAAGTTTTTCTTTAACCTCGCTGGGAACTTTAATACTCAGCTTGCAATAATATTACAATGTACACCAGTCGGTATAAATGTATTAAGTTCACCAGATAAATCGATGAATTTGTATATCTCTTTGCGTCACAAATTTTTCTGCATGGAATTATTAGCATCGCTAACTACGATCGCGTCACATAATAATGCTTTAATTTCAAACTAAATTGAGAATTTGATAAGATAATTCTCTAAGTTAAACTTGGTTTTGCTCCATAGTTATCAATTCTGATGATTTTCAGAAAGAGATCGAGATGAATTTACACAATACCGAGATTGTGGAGATTTACCATTCCTCAGCTTCCCTCTCTGGTTTTCCAGAAAAGTGTTTTTCCCAGCATTCCCATCGGCAAGGCGTAGCTCTGAATAAATAAAAGAGGGCGAGAATGAATAAGTGAGGGGGTTTCTCACTCGCTCCCGATTGTCAATTGATGAATTGGGACTCGGGCGAAAGTGAAGATGGAGTTAATACTGAATTGGAGGTTATGCAATGAGGGGTACCTTAACTCACCCCAAAACATTTTTCTGGGTACAAGATTGCCATGTTGATTTGGATTGAGAGATTGATGCTCGTAATTCTCCTTCCTTCAAAGAGGAAAACTCAGAGAATGAATTTTGTTTGCTATTCCTGAGGGGCACTCCTGTATAGTTTATATAATTTTTACAAAGCTTCCTTAAACTGGTTCAATTTCTTTATCTCGAAAGCGAAACAGAAATGACCTTATATCTTTTCATTCTATAGCAGTAAGAATGTTTGTAGCGAATGGGTTTAATTGGTTTTCAAGCAAAACCTGAAGTTGAAATAAGTTAATGTCATGCAGTTTAAGTTAAAGGATTAATATTGACATTTATACTTCTATTCGATGATCGGTAATTGGTTAGCTTCATCTTAGCCGATAATTTCAGTGTTGATCGCTTTTTCTTGATCGAGAGAGCTTTCTTTTCAACATGTCTCGCTGTAGGAACAAAGCGAAAGGATCCTTCGTCGGAAGAAGACATCCCCAAAATTAGGATTTCTTATTCAGTAAGCAAGTTGCGCAGCGGCTTCGATGGGAAGGGAGATTATGCAAACGTCCTATAATTCGAAGCGAATATTTCATTCGAACAGAGATCTTCTCCTACTAAGCCCGATAAAAAATTCAATTACTTCCACTGAAACCATAATAACTAATCCCCATTCCAAACCCTCTTTACGACCACGTCGCCCGCCCCCTCCGTCCGAACTCTTCCGCAATATCGCATTCATGGGCAATTTTAATTGCAAAAGTAAGCGCCGGAAGAGAAGGTGGACCGC
Source organism: Sympetrum striolatum (assembly GCA_947579665.1). Taxonomy (NCBI): domain Eukaryota; kingdom Metazoa; phylum Arthropoda; class Insecta; order Odonata; family Libellulidae; genus Sympetrum; species Sympetrum striolatum. The sequence continues at coordinate 102,673,259 of OX388341.1, read as the reverse complement.
GAGGGAGGGAGGAAAGAAAGGGAAGGGTAATCCTTTAGGAAGAGCAAAATACGGTCTGACCATGCCATTGCTTCGCTGAGGTGGAATTCGTGGGTGCGGGGGCAGTTAAGAACGGGAACTGGTTGAGTTATGGGGCAGGCAGAAGTTGAGATTGCAGAGATGGGTTAGATACTGCGTAAAGGGATGAGGAATGGCGAGATATAATGTGATAGAGCGCGAGATAATTGGTCCTGGGATGTATTTTGCGGAATGGGATTGCAAACGACGCCACGGAACGCTATCGGGGTCGACTCGAAAGGCCCGTTTACAAAACGAGCGGAATAGCGGATTCCTGTCGGATTCCAATTGGAGAAGACAAAAGATAGTTTACGGAAATCTTAAGGATTATTTGAGCCCTCTTCCGTATTCCAAGTTTCAATTTGAAATGATGAAATTTGGTTTTTTACTGTTATAAACATCAACACAGCATTAAGATGATTTGGCACTGTTGAGGTAGATTGTTCTCAATAGAAGGCAGGGACATAAATACATACAAAATATAGGGGTTTGCTTGTCCTGTGGAAAATCTTATTTTTATCGCAGAAGTTAACGCAGGTATTTTCTTGCCTCGATTGTGGGCAATATCATCTTTTAAATCTATCACATTTTAATTCAGATGCAAATATTTTTGTGTCTGTTATACTTTAAAAGGACGCATTTCTGTTAAAGCTGATATCAATAGGATATTAAGCTGTTTTTACTGTATCTGTATGTAATCCTGAACTATGCGCAACTATTGTTAATTTGATCGTAGCTTTATCCGTTTAATTTCAGTATATTATGAGAAATATGTGTCAATATCAAATGGTATTACTTTTGAAATGCTACTTTGCCGACTGAGATATTCCCTTTTTGATACTTTGATATAGTACTCGTGATATTTGACCATGATTATGTTTATCGCCAATAACGTGAAAATTTACCTCATTTTTCTATAAAAATCACTCGTATGAATATTGTGAACAATTTGTAAATCAGAATTTTTTGACGTGAAATCCTACAGGGTGTATGCTATGCTTGATTTATAGTATTAATAATAATAATAATAATTATTATTTTAACACATACAGGATAAATTCCCACATGAATGTGTTGTATTAGACAAACAATGAATTAATAATAAGCACAATAAACAGTGAGTGAATATGAAAAAAAGATGAGAAGTACAAAATAATAAAGAAGATGAAATGAAGAAGTAGGAAACGGGTGAAAGAACAAAATAGAGGGAGGAGAAAATAACGTGTAATTAGGGTAATGATTTGATGAGATTCCTGCGGATCTGAGATATTGAATCGCAGAAAAAGTCATCGTTCGTTTTCGAAAAAAAAAGGTTTGCTTTCCTTACGTCATTCGTTTATAAATCCAATGAATCGTATTACCTAGAAATTGAATGCAAAAGCTCTGCAAGTGGTTTCTGTTGAAAAAACTGGAACGGATTATGCTGATAAGAAAAACCAGTGTGGGTCATCTGGCAGTTCGCAAAGAAATTCTGCGTCACAACAGCTGAAACAGGCTTATGTACCTACGAGGATCACTTAATGGAGAGGCATTTCAGGGAACGTGTGGGTTCGACGGAAGATGGGGTGCGCGGTGTGGGCAGCTGTGATCCTTAGAGTGTAGTGAAGGAGTGGGAGCATAAATAATGGGAATTGAGTGGAATTTTGTGAAGGACTTAATAAGTGATTAGGACGAGAGAGGGGCAGAAACCAAGGAACGAGAGGCCATTTAGATGAGAAGGAATGCGTTGGAGTGAGAGGCGCAGCAGCATCTCACGAATCCTTGCTTGCAAATTGGGCGGATTATCTGCATGAGTCCCACAGGGGTCATTCGTTGAGGCAGAGGTGATCTCAAACGGTAGGAGAGTGAGAAATAGGGGAGGAATGAGGTTGAGGAAATGGAAGAGTGGAAGGAAAAGTTTCTCCTCAATCATAGTCAAAGAGAACTGATAAGGGATGCTATTAGTTTTATGCTAACGTTTCGGATCAAATATATATTCATGGTGATAATAAATCACCACAAAATTCGTAATGGAACGTATTTTTAAATTCAATAATCATATAAATTTAACTGTTTTTTTCGGTAACATGGATGGTAATAGCTGTTCTAAACCAATTTTGGGTCGCTGGTTACAGATATGAACTTAAAAAAGCACAAACTTGGACAAATATTTTGTTTAGGTGACTTTTACCTTTTTTTCTCATCCCTAATTCCACATGTGTTTGCTTACACCGCAATTATCATGTTAAAGAATTGTGTTCGCTTTTCATCAATATTATACGAAGTAAGAAAACACTATTAAAATAACAAAGGGAAATTTTATGAATAGCTTCTATAAGAAGTAAAAATGAGCTTCAAACTTTCCATTTTTACACCGTCATAGTTTTACCACCACCACCTGTATATTAGGTAGGTACAATTAGAAGGCTATCCTGGCATTAGGCCCGGAACACACTTGGCGTTTTTTACCGATCGGATTTTTTACCGTTGCCGCCGTACCAGTAGTGGCGCGTAGGATGGCATTGCGACTTACACATTGGGCGGAAATATGGACGATCGGATTATTTACCGCCGTCGGCAGCTATGCAGCCGACCACTGCCACTACAATCGACGGATTTTTTACCGTCTTCCCAGAAATGGTGGCCTACGTGACTAAATGCGCGTTTACACACTCAGCGTCCAGTCTGCCGCCGACCGCTGTAGTGTACGCGTTGAAAGTGAATTTGGTGAAAGTGGTGTGATATTATCATGACCGAAGTGGTTGGAATTGACAACGAATTATTAATTCATTTTGTGCAAGAAAGGCCAGTACTATGGGATAAAACCTTGGACGTTTTTAAAGACAGGAATGCCACTAGGAATGCGTGGCATGAAGTTTGTCTTCAACTGAAGAATGATTTTGATAAGCTGGAAGACAGCAAAAAGAATGACTTTGGTAAGTACAAAAATTTCTTTCTTTTATTTCTTTCTATTTATTGAATTAACCTTGATAGTCTTAAATTTTTTTCTTTGCAATTATAAATTCACTAACAAATGCAAACAAATCAAATTTTCCAAAACAAACAAAAAAACTCCGTATGTTAAATAAAAAGATAAGCAACACACTAAAGCATTTTTACAAAACAACAAAGATCTTTTAATAACATCAGCAGATAAGGGAGTGGTCATAGTAGTAATGAATAACGTAGATTATAACAAAAATTTGAATTTGAGTTATTAAAAGACCTATGACTTCGAACGACATAATACGATACTTTTTCAAATTTGGAAATTTTAAAAAGAGGAAATTACACCATCAGCGTTTAAAATAAGGCTTGGTTAAAAAATTATCAATTTCGAAACGTTATATGTAAAATTGTACTAAGATTAGAGTTTTTTATGCTGATCAGTGTCATATCTTTCCACAATGTACGTGATTATGTTTAGGCCCTCAGATCTTTGACATCTGCCAGGGAATGCTTCCAACACTTGACATGAAGTACTTGCAGAGAATGTTTCGCACGTTGTTGGCTTTCAAGCCTCCTCTTGTATTGCACGCTACTTGAATGTTTTCAAGTCCTGTAATTGACGTAGCATCCTCAGCTACGTACCCATCTCTATCTCTAACATAATTATGAAGCACAATACAGGCCTTGACAATATCAGTAGCAAAATCAGGTTGTACATTCAAGGGACGGTGAAAAATTCGCCATTTGTTACTGAGTATTCCGAAAGCGCACTCTATGTACCTTCTTGCTCTACACAGTCTGTAGTTAAATATCCTCTTTTCAACAGTCAAGTGAGTACCAGCGTAAAGTCTCAACAAATTTTTATGTAAGCCGAATGCAGCGTCAGCAACAAAGAAATATGTTACTTTCGGGCTTTCTGTTCCTGGGAGGCACATCTCTTCCGGTAGATTATGTGAACCACTTTCAATTGATCTCCACAGCTTAGTGTTTTTGAAAATAGAAGAGTCACAGTCTTTTCCATAACTTCCAATGCTCACGAAAGTAAATCGGTACGAACTGTCTGCGATAGCCAATAACACAATTGAATAATAATCTTTATAATTGAAAAACATAGAGCCACTTCCCGCTGGACACACTAGACGGATGTGCTTCCCATCTATCGCACCTATACAATGAGGGAAATTTGCTGTTGATTCAAATCCCTTTGCCGATTCCTCCCAGGATTCTTTAGTAGGTGGTGGCATGCACTCATTTTGCAAAACTAGCCACAGAGCTTGACAGACCTCCATAACAATCAATCTTGCTGTAGATATTCCAATTCTGTACGAATAATGGAGGTCGATAAATGTGCATCCACTGGCCAAATACCTAAAATTAAAAACATTAATTTAATGTTAAATTCCACACATTCATTATAGTTAACAAGTTGTGCTTATACAATTAACTTCATTATTTCCTCTTACAAATTTTATTTTCAGGTAAGGAAGTCATTAAAAGGTGGAAACACTTACGTGATGCTTTTATCAGATCTCAAAAGAAATGCAAAGCATCAAAAGCAAGTGGCTCACAGGCCTCCAAGAAAAGGAAGTATATTTTCAATGACGAGCTACAGTTTCTACGAAAAATTTACGAGGAAAGAGGAGCAGAAGAAAACTATTACGACGGAGATAAAGAAGACGACAATACTGAAGAACCTAGTGCTCCACCAGTAATGCAAGAAGTTGTTCTCTATTCATGTTATACACAACACTACTTATTATATGATAAAACGACAATTAAATAGACACTTGTTGCACAATGGTCAGTGATCGACTGATGTGGCGTTGGTGTGATGATTATAGCGACGGATATTTTACCGCCCAGTGTGTAAACACTGCATTATTTTAGAGCGGCGGCGGTAAAAAATCTGATCGGTAAAAAAACGCCAAAAGTGTTCCGGGCCTAAGGCCCGGAACATGAACGTGAGAGGATACTGAAAGAATGTTTACAGCTGGAAATGGGAATCCACTGAATTAGACGAGGTTGGAACACAGCTGCATAGAACCGTATTCTGTGTAAAAATAGACAAGGACTAATTGGAGTGGAATTACATCCTATGAAAGAAAAAAAGGTATTTTTTTATAGTTTTTATGTGAGTGTATTTAATTCCATATAAGTTTATAATTCTTCGAGAAACGAGCGATTTAGTGAGCTTGCGCACACCGAAATCCACTCATTTTTGGGGACCTTGCCTACTCGCCATTTTGTTGATTTTCTAATTCGGTCTATTGATATCAATTAAACGTGAATATAGTGAATTAACGAACTGATACAAATTTTGTTGATGTATTTAGTATGTTAAAAACCTGAACATTTAAATTAACGAAGAAATTACCTCGTATATTTAATATTTATTCAAAATACACAAAAACAGTACGTGTTGGACAATTTTCTCAAACACGGCTGAATATATCACAAAAATGCAGTAATGAACATGTAAATGCGTCAATGTTACCAAAACCTGGTCGGTCTGTGTAACAGAAGGGTTATAAAGTGGATGAGAGAAGAGAAGGACCAAACATATATTATTGACAAGCTGAAGTGCCCGTTTATTCTCAACGAGTGGAAGATAATTTAACATCTCTCATATTAGTTCACCGGGATAGGTTATTGATATCGAAAACTTTCAATGAAAACACCATTTCTATGTTAACAGTTCTTATAATATGGAGCCGAAATCTATAATCTACGATAACAATATGAATATGTATAGAATTAATATCTCGGATTTAATTTGAACGATATTTATTTTTAATTTAACTTTATAATAAAAAGAGAATTTGTAAATGATTAAAGTGAATTTACCGGCATTTATTATGAGAACGATTTAATTTGATGGGTATTGAATCGAAATCCAGAATATATATGAAAATATGTCTTTTATTTGAAGGACGTTGACTTTCAATATTGTGAAAGCTTAGCAATTTCTGGTGAATGAAAAATATACCAAAACTGGAAAGATAGAGCAGGAATAGCTATCAGAACTGCTCTTGAATCACCAATGGGGAAATAGGGCAAGGAACGATTCGCCATTCTTATAATGAGGAAAAGGAGGGTAATCCTATGATGACCTATGATTGTGTAGTTCTTCATTTAACTACTAAAATATGTTTTCGTTTGTTTAGATTACTCGCCAGGATGCATTATATACTGCAATGGATTTCATCAATCCGTCTTTATTGTTGACATAGTAAGATTATATTTTATTCTACTTATCATATATCTACTTATCTACTTACAGAATATGCGATTGCAGGTCAAGTTATCAAGAGTTGATAAATAATCAAGAATTCTATCCCTACTTGTAATCTTTTTGAGTTGAACGAATTTCGCGAAATCCTTTTTGATTAATAATCCTGAAATAATTTTCCATACGTTTTAAAAATCTGTCTTTCGCAAAAGAATGAGAATTATTATGCATAGCACAACCTTTCGTAACAGACCTTCTTAAGAATATGCATTAACATGATTGATCTGATCTATGTTGTGAAATGTAATAAGGAATTGATGGAACGGAAATGGTAAGGTTGCCGTAGTATTCGAGCGGTATGATCGGCACAAACAATGAGTGGAGGCTTTTGGATAAGATTCCTTCTTACAATAGTGGAATCTGACTTCTGACCGGTTTCAACTGGCTACCCTCCATCGTAGTCGTTCCTGAGCATCTTCTTTCATTTTTCTATAACTTCGCCCATTTTTATATAATCTTGCGTTCCCATTTTCCTTCTTCCCCTTCCTCGCTTTCCTCCAGTTTTCCCTCCAATAATTCTCGTGAGCAAGCAATTTTGGCGTAGTATATGCCAACCCAAGCTTTCTGCCTCTTTTTGATTTCCGTCAGCAGTTTTCTTTCCTCTCCTATTCTCAACAGAATATCATAATTTCTATTTCTTTCCTTCCACTTCACCAGAATTCATGAAAAACAGCTCATATTTGAATAACATTCTTTGAACTTAGGAATTTACGATAATTTTCAGTTTGGTATATTATTTGAAAAACTATAAAATTTTGACTTTCGGAACGATGAACGGAATTATTAATTATTTATTTATTATTCAAAACTACAAACAGGCACAAGGCCAGGTGGTAGTCTCATGAATTTTGAGGGATGGTTTCGTGTTTGTTTGTAAAAAAGGAGTCGAAAATCCGTGTTGTCGAAACCCTGAAATACTGCTGTTGGAGGTGTGATGTGATGGCTTTCCGACTCATCCATTCAAATATATAGATCAGGTTGTATTGGATTCGAAATTCTGTGTTATTCTGTAACCATTTCTGGGTGGTCTTCAAATATTTTTTGCTGAATTTTGCCTTTTTATGACAATTTAGTGCGAAGTCATTCTAAAATGTAGGTGCTTCGTTTGGAATGATAAATAGAAACTAGAAGTATCTCAAATTAATATGTGAAAACTTTATTAATCAAAAAAACTATTTTCATCTTAGTTTTCATCCAATGATGTTAGAAGATTTTGGTGAGTCTAACGTTATTTGAAATATTTGAGTATTAGTGTTTAGAAAAACGATTCTGTACCTCAAATTCGAATGTACCATTTTTCCTTCCACAACACAGGATCAGCGGCCATTTCGTTTTATGGTAGCATTTCACATTCGTTCGGCAATTTCAAATCATATACTCTTTTTCCCAGTCTATCGGAAAACCCCGGAAAAGAAGTTCCAATCGAAAATGGGGAACCGATGAGCTGCATCTCCTGCTCGCCCCTTCTTTAATTAGGGAATTACTCAATTCTGCATCTCCACGCACTCAACGCTTGGCTGATTCCCTTTCCATTGGGGACGCGTTCGTGGTCGGAAAGCAAACGGAATCGCGCACAAGGGCCTCGTTGGACGCACTGATTGCCGCATCTTCGCCAACAAAGGCTCCTTCGCCTCATCAATTTCTCTTTTTTTCGAAACAGTCGCCCTTCTTTCGAAGTCCTAATTCCGGAATCACACTATGAGTTCCGTTTCCGCAGCCGCCCTCACCGCAGGCAATCAGTTCACGCGTCATTTCACGGAATGCTGCGGAAGCAGTTATTTCACCGGTTGAATGGTCATCAATCGACGAATCTAAGTGAAATATCCAGTGGGCAGGATTACCCATTTATCATTTATGTGGGTGCGAACGGTTTAAGGAAAAATCTATTGAATTGAGATTCAAGCCAACGTTGTAGTAGTACGAGGGTCGTTCAATAAGTCCTTAGAAAGAGATGGAAAAACACTTTTTTTTGGGGTAAATTTTTTTTATTTCTCAACATAATCTCTTTTCAGCTCTATACATTTTTCTAAACGTTTTTGAAAATTTTTTATGCCGTCCGAAAAATAGGATTTTGGAAGTTCTTCAAAATACTCATTCGTTTGCTTAATGATCTCCTCGTTGGAAGTGAACCGTCGTCCGCTAAGCCATTTTTTCTAATTCGGTAACAGGAAATAGTCACTTGGGGACAAATCTGGTGAATAAGGTGGATTTTGCAACAATTCCATTTTTGATTCCATAATTTTGACCATCGACCATCGAAACAGCACAGGTGTGCAAACGCACATCGTGCATATGCAAGAGGATTTTTTTCCTCTTCAAATGTGGACGTTTTTCTTTGATTTCATCGCTCAACCGATTCAATAATGACGCATAATACGTCCCTGTTATCGTTTTTCCTTTTTCCAAGTAATCAATAAAGATGATGCCGTGTGCATTCCAAAAGACCGTGGCCATCACTTTGCCGGCCGATGCCACCGTTTTCGTCTTCTTCGGAGCCCGTTCACCCTTAAAAATCCACTGTTGTGACTATATCTTTGTTTCTGGAGTGTAGTAATGAATCCAGGTTTCATCCACAGTTATGTATCGACGAAGAAAATCGGCAGGATTACGACGGAAGAGCGCCAAAATAGCCGCAGAGTCGACCACACGATTGCGCTTATTCTACTCTGTGAGTAAACGCGGCACCCATCATGCAGAAATTTTTTCCACAGACAGTTTTTCATGCAAAATTGAAGCGACTATATCTTGCGATATGCCTGTGGCCTCAACTATTTCGCGCACTTTAATCCATCGATCACTCAAAATCATATCGTGGATTTTTTCGATCGTTTTGGAAGTAATCACTTCCTCTGGGCGTCCCGAACGATATTCATCTTTTGTGGATGAACGGCCACGTTTAAACTCATTCATCCAATTGTAAACAGTTGCAAACACAGGAGCAGATGTGCCATGAACTGCATCCAACTCAGCTTTGATTTCTTTCGGCGTTAAACCTTTCAAATACTAATGTTTAATCACAGCCCGAAATTCATTTTTCTCCATTGTTATAAACAAACAAAAGTTGTTCACATCAATCCTATTTTTGGACGGCAGAAATTTTTTTTAAAAACGTTTAGTAAAATGTATAGAGCTGAAAGGAGATTATGTTGAGAAATAAAAAATAATTACCCCAAAAAAAAGCGTTTTTCCATCTTTTTCTAAGGACTTATTGAACGACCCTCGTATTATGGTTAAAAGTGTTTCTACAGCTTACTTAATTTCGCAAATTTCGCTCCCACAGGGAATCGAACACGAGACTGTTTTCGCCAAAGACTAAAGCACTGCCCATATGGCTATCCGGAACTCCTCAAGCCAATGTCGTAAGGTACAGTATAGATGGAAACCTTTCCAAAGTAACATATCAAATAATTGAACGTTACTGCTTTTTTAACAATTCAGAACTTCCAGTTTTTTATTGAGTTATATGTATTTTCATCACAATGAATTTAAAATGTGTTTTATATAAAAAAACATTCAAAATGCGGAATAATCAATTGAGAGAAATATTTTGAGAAGATTTAAAATCACATATTAAAAAAAGTACTCTTCAAAATATGAATTTATTTTTATGTTTGTTATTTTACACATAATTGGAGTTGATTTATCAACCTTCAAGATTGCAGTAAGCAATGATGATAAAATACATCTCTCACAAATGAGAATTAAAGTGTGTAACCTTCAATATTTTTAGGATCGAAAAAACAATTCTCAGATGTTGGGTATGTAATAATTAGTATTATGCAATTATTTAAAATCTAGATGTTCAGGCGTTACCTTGTGGAAAGCCATTGAAGTAATGAAGGAATGAAACTTGTAAATTTTCCATACTATTTTTTATTTACAAACGGTAGTGGTAGCGTGGATAGTGTGGATCACAATCCACGCTACCGCAATTCCACACAATAGTGTGGAAAATTTACGAGTTTTATTTCTTCATTACTTTAAGGCAATTATTTATTCCGGTATTTAGTGTACCATATGCTTATATTGACTTTGAACGCTCGTCTCATAATTACGAAAATAAATCAAGCTTATAAATTCTGATTTGAGAAAAACACACTCATTGATGAAATATGCTTTGATTGACTAGAAGGTATCCAGAAAGAAGATAGTTATCTCCATTTATCTAGTGAATGAGTAAAAATGTAATTTCTATATCATATAAAGGGTTCATTAGTCAGAATAAATAGATTGTAAGCATCTTAGTAGTAAGGATGTAAACCTTGGAAGAACAGAAGTTCAAAGTAAAGGCATTTTGTAAGATATGACTGGGACAAAATTGTAAGTCATAGTGAAAAGGATTTCTATGTTTCAATTCAGATTTTCATCGTAATTTTACGATATTTCAATTTCAATGACTGTGATTTAGGAAATATTTTGAAACACGAGTTTAAAGCATTCAAAATTTGCTCTGGTTGTTTATATTTACTCTGGTAAATTAAATTTCTGTTCTAAATTTGGATTCATAAAACAAAAAAAAACTCCCGTTAAAAGTAAAATGGAAACATGTTATTTCATTCCCTTTTTACTTAAATTAGAAAGGAAACCACTTGCGAAAGACGCGAAAAAGTATTTTTCAATGATAATATCTTATCTACCTCGAGAATTGAAGACAAACTTTACTTGATAAAATACCAATAAATTTTATAATATGATGGATTTTCACTTATTGTACAACCATGTACAACCAATAAAATTTAATCCATAACGTTACTAAAATGGTATTTAATCTGTTTCCAGAAGCAACAGACTTTCTCACGTGACAAGAAAGAAGAAAGCCAATTCTACGTTACTACTTGTCATCAAAGAGGGTACATGGGGAAGATTAAATGGGCTTTGAAGTAATTTCGTTGCCAAGTGCACGGAGTTCTAACCATGACGACATATCTGGAGAAAATATAAGAGAGATATTTCGGACATTTTTCCCATTCATGAAAAAAGTCCTATTATGACTTCGCGAAGTCTGTGTGCTCACTGAGTCTCTTACTATTTTGGAGCGGTCCCAAAGAATATAATGCCGGAACGAGCCAGTTTCAGTTTGGATCGCAGGACCCAGTAGTAACTGGCGTGCTTTTTATAAAATTACAATGCAGAAGGACTGTAAAAAATAGGGCAATTCTCATGCGTGGCGTCGAGCAAGATACCACGCTCAATATCTTGGAAAATAAGTGCTGCGCGTCTGATTCTGTAGTGTAAACGATTCTGGTGTATCCAATTTAGATATGCATAGAAAATTTGTGGAAAACTGCAAAAGGTTTATTCTATTCTCCTATTTGTAGCGAATAATATTAATTTTATAGACATTTCCGGAAAGTTGCTCAGTTTTAGTGAATTATAATCACCATTAAAAAAATGTTTTACTCAAATTTCGTCGTATATGCAAAGAATAAATTTTCTGGGATTGATTATTAATATTCAAGATCCTGGGAAAGATCGATTCTTTTATATATTGTAACATGATTTGCAGCTTTCGGTAATAAAATACGGATCTATATTGTCATCAGGAGTATTAAAATTTCTTCAGATATCTCCCTCAAGAGAATCAAAAATGCTATAACATCACTCATACTTGATTGAGATTGCAAATGTCAAAGCCTTAACTGCGCGTGTATTTTTACTTAGACAGCCTTAACTCCAAATTTACTCTGAACGCTACTTATCATTCGATTACTCCTAATCAATCCTCCAATTTAAAAATCAATCTTTAATTTATGGCACAAAAATCGTGTGATTTTGTTTATTTGAACCTACTTAATTAACCTTAATAGTTAGTTTGACCCTTTATTGGCGAGGTTAGGCCAAGGTCTCTTCCACCTAACCTCGTATGTCGATTACATTTATAGTTAACTTATTAATATAGTATACCCTGGTATCCACCAGGAACGCAGTACCGTTTGCCCTTAATTGCGGGCGTGAAAACGTCAGAAACATTGGACTAGTTACCTATAATTCCAAATATGTATTACTTTCCAACAAAGATCATGGACCTAAAACTAATACGAAAATAAACTAATAATGACTCAACATACACCCATATATTTCAGATTTCAACGATAACCTTAGTTTGCATTCAAAGCCGCGCACGTTTCAAAGTTTGATAATGAGATACGGGTTGTTTAAATTTCAACACATTTTTATAGTTGTTAGTATTTAAAAATAAAGGGTTCAAACTCTTCACAAGAATATAATATAATAATACATATAGTAATAACATATAAGAAGGCAGCTCATACAATGGAAAGGCGGCTGATTAAAGCTAATACTTCACTTATTTGCAATTCTTTCAAAAATGTATTTGATTTGAAGCAGTCTCTGTACTTCCTTCTCAAATGTGGACAGTTAAATATCTCATCCGGAAGAACGATATCCTCCTTCATTAACTCATTCCCCCACGCTATCAAGATTCCATTACTGATTCCATTCCCAATAACAAGAACAACTTTATATAAATACGAAGGACGATTATTAATTTATAGGCTTAGCGATATCATTATCTCTTGGCTTAGGTTTTTAGGCTAGACACATCAATTCCGCGCGGGTGCTCATGAGTCAGTCCGGAAGGGGGGAAAGAGGGGAGGCGGAAGAAAAAAGATTGCCGGGGCTCGAGGGAGAGGCAAACGGATCTTTCTCATTCACGGTCTCCGCCCAACTAAAACCGCTCCTCCCTTTCTCATTCCCCAGCTTCCGCCAAGATTATATTCAGATTAGGGAACCCCACACGCACCCATCCTTCACTAGATCATTACTATATATTTCGCAGTTCTGCCCCTCGCATGGCACTATCCCTCCACGTGTATCGAATGCATTCAGGATAACACTGAATAAAAATTCATATTTGCATACCGCCGCATTATACGTGATATTTTCAATGAAAGAAGAAATGATAAGCTCTTATTGTGATAATGTACGGGATAAGCAAAATAGCTGATCTTTATTATAACTTTCGTTTTCCAATTTCTGAAGCAAAAAAACTTGGACCTTCTCGTTCCTCTATGTAAGGCATGTTCAATCGATAATATTCATTTGAAGCTGTACCTTTTCCCTTATTTTGACTCTTCAAAAAATACCAGTTTATACAATAGTTAAATTACACTTGAGGTGATGCTAATGCTAGCTTTATTCTCCAATCGAGTGAATATTTGTTCCTCTCAGCACTGAGTAGCTCAGTTGAACTGAAAACGGATGAGTAACATTTCATTGCACTAGTACTTATGAAAAAGTGAAGATATTTTCGAGTTATTAAGGATTAACATAGGATGACAGCGACATGAAAGAACTCTCACGTATTTATGCACTTAAGAACAGATGATTGATTATTTTACTATAAAAGATAAGTCACCCATATATTCCGGTGTAATCCAATCTTGCGCGTTTGCTTCACTTGAAGCGTACACATTTTCCGTTGCCTTTGATCGTCCATTCGGAATATCGTCGAGTTATATCAGTTTCAATATCATTTGCATCAGTATTTATTTACGAGAGGAATGACAATCGATACTGAAACATTTCTCTGGATTATCTCATCCCCTTTTTCAATTCCATCCCCTATCTACCACCCGTGGCCTCGTACCACTCCTCATTTCTCCCATTCTTTCCTTTATGGTGTTCATCTTTTTAGTTGCGTCCCCCGCCCTCCGTGACTTTGTGTGGGAGCGTGTGCCACCAGAGAAATGGGGTGGAAAGCGCCCAGCCTCCGATGGTGCCGTCCTGTGCCACCGCGGGAGGTGTCCTCCCTCTTCAGCGGGAGCCGCGGGGATGACAAGGAGATGAAAAAGATGGTCTCGCCCAACGCGGGGCGACCAGAGGGATTTGCGCTCTGCCGACCTTTGGATCGAGTCCCGGGGGATGACGCGGATGAAGATATTTTCCCCGCTCATTCGGTGATGTGGGAGAATGGGTCACCCCAGCTTTGTTTTTACATCTGAGACCACCTCCTACGGCTCTAATCTCAGCTCTTTCTTTTGTCTTTCCCAGCAGTGGGAGGGGCAACGGGGAAATAGACGAGGGAAAATAGGAGCGGCGGTGAAGGAAGAATGGCATTCAGAGATTAATTGCGGAGATAGCGGAACAGAGGCCGCGTTCGAGAGCGATGGATTGGACTAAATAATGCGAAAGGGAGTTTCGAGCGGAGAGGAAAGAATGCATTTCGGAGGTTGATATACCGATTTGCGATCTGATTAAGATTTATCGGATCCAACGGCACGATGTTTTTCCCGGAGAGAATTGTTCTGAGCAACAATAACCGTTCGATCGCGTTTTTTGGATGGCGGAAATTCCAAATGTTGAATGCCATCTCGTTTTCCCGACTTCTGAAAGCAGCTCTCCAAGGCTTCAATCTACGTTTGATTTATGAGTCGAGGAATTCTTCATGGGTGCAATTTATTTATAAGGGTTAATGGATCCCAGTTGTGGTATTATTTTATATCGAGTTGGAAGAAGCCAATGACGAGAGCTGATATTAAACGTGCATAGAGGGTGAACGACTGAAAATCGGAAATAGAATAGATCAATCTTAGGGAAGGAAAAAGACACAAACTAGGCTCTGAGGCAAACGAGTTTTTACCAGTATTTATTTTAGGAGCAGTAGCAGAGCTACCAAAGAACATAAGGCAGAACTATTGTCACTTGTTAATGGTAGTTCAACATTGATTCTTCCTATTATTACCTAAAATTTTAACAAAAAGGAAAAATATAATCTTTTCAATTTTTAAATTTTTTCCTTTTTATTGTTCAACATAAATTAGTTGTTTACAAATAATAATAATTTTACTTTTCAACGTATCTCTAAGCGTTACATTTTATTCAATTAAGTCAAATTCTGCTGCTTTCGTATATATTTTTGTGTGACATTTCTTTATATTGATATTGGAAAAAATAATGTAAAAAATACAAGATTGAGATTGCAATTCAGGTTCTAAGTTGCAACTTGAGAAACATGAGTATAGGCAAAAAACAAACGAAGATCGTTTGGTGAGGCCGGAGGTATCAACAGGAATCTCTCTCATCTAAAATAACCCATTACCTAGATCAATTGTCAATGGGTTACATAACTCTCAAATGACGCTTTATCTTCGGAAACATATGTATTCATTTCTTTAAAAGTCATGGTTTCTGTAATATTTTCCAGTACAGAATATTACGTTAATTGTTAGTCTTTTGTTCACTTTACGGAAACAACAGACTCTGTTTCTATTCATTAGCCATGAGTGTTTCCAGCGCTTGGTTAACAATGATTCCAGTACAAATTGTCGAACCCATTCTACCTATTCCATTGTCTAATGCTCACTTTAGCCTAAATACGTAGTCAAAATAAAACACGGGGTTCTTTATCCATGCAAAGCAATACCTCCATCTCTCTCTCCCAACTCTTCTTTTCATTTTTATTCTCTTTCCGTTGGCTCTTCGAAACTTACCCATTCCATAATCTTTATAGCTTCTTCATTCCCATTCTTTATTCATCGGTTTCAAATTGAAAGCCGCATCTGCCCTCTCTCGGCCCCGCCCCCTCCCCCATCTTAACCTCCCCTCCCTCCCCCTCCCTTCCCTCCCCCTCTTCCCTCCCTTTCTTCCGTTTAACTCCCCTTCTTCTTTTTCAATCCCATTCTTTTCCGAGCGACCATTGAAAACGTTTTTTTTCCTTTTTTCCATCTTTTCGTGTACGCTTCTAGACCATCTCTCTTCACGAATACACCCGCTCTGGATGTATCTCCGAGTATCGTGCCACGCGGCAGTGAAAGAAAGTAGTCACTGCAAGCGCTCTGTAAAATCATAAAACAAAATCGCCGATGATGATGGTAGTAATTCCTGCTTCCCAGTGTATTTTCCTTGCTTCCAAATGACGAGACGAGATCCTTTATTTTCCCGAGTCCATGTTTCTTTTTTTTGTCTCGATATGAGGGTACGGCGCGGGAAATGGTTTACATTGAGACCGAACATCGAACTTAGGAGAAAGGCATTCTTGGTACACTACTAGGAGCGTCGCATAAAAAAATATATTCTTTTGAGGTAGGGGTCCCAGAGCTCTACGGTAAAAAATATAATTTACTTGAATATTTTCGACTTAATTAAATACTGTTTAAGTTCATTAGACCTGTAATATCCAGTCGCCGATAGATTTTTTTTCTCAGTTTTATCTTGGAAATGCCTTAAAGTTACTACTAGCTTGGACAGGTCTGACTGACTGAAGTAAAGATCACGTCAATATCTTTCGTAATATATTCTGAAGAAGTGTAAAGAAAAAATGCAAAAATGTAGCTGACAACTAAGACAACATTTACTATTTTGAAAATGCTCCTAGTATGATGTAGTTATTAGGTTTGTGCACTATGTACTCATGAAAAGCTTAGATACGTGCACATGCGTATGCTATTTTGGTTAACTCTCAGATATTGAAAACTAAAAGTCATGTACTTCTAGCAACATTCCTACCCAAATGATAAGAAAACCACAAAATATTTTATTAATTTCATTAATATATTTATAATATCTCCGAAAATTTAATGTATTCTTATCAATTTACAATTTTATGTAGCTAGAGATTTAAAATCTCCAATATTCATGTATGATTTTATCCAACACCTTTTCATTTACACCACTCTCAATGTTCCCTTATTAAGATATTTTTAAAAGTCTTTAGCAGTTCATAATACTATTTATAGAAGTTTCTATACACTCCGAAGAGTTGGGAAATCATTTCATCTGAGTATCTAGGTAATGTATCTAAAATACGAAATGTACTACTACTACTTCTAAAATAAAATAATAGGAAGTGTACTGCTACTATTTCTATATAAACACCTCTAAAAATGAGTTATCTAGTACTTACCGTTACCATTTTCTCATTCATGCTTTATCTAAAATTAAAGAAAGTCGTAGCTCTAACGCAGATACTATGTACTCCCAATGTCTCACACGCATCTCTCTTAATAAAAAAGTACGCCATTACTCATTTTAACGCCCCACACGTCCCCTAAAGCCGCCATCTATTTTTCCTTCCCATTTCTCCATTCATTCCGCCCCGTGAACCGCGCTCTTTCGCCGCCAACTCGCTCACTCCATTCCCTGCGACGAAATTTCCTTTCCTCCCCTTATAGCCGCAACCCTCCTTCATACATCATATTTTTCTGTCTCTCTTCCCCCGCTTCCTGGTTCGTGTCACTTCTTTTACTCACACCTACTAACATCTCCTCTTTCCTGGAAAATGTTCAGCACTATTGCTCTGAACAATAAACAGGAAAGGTATAAGTTAGTGAAAGAGGTGGGAAGCAGTCGTTTCAGTAATTCTTAGAGATATGTGAAAGTATAAGTGAAGATAATGAATGCTGATGATTAAAGTAAGATCTAGGCAGTAACTATATCTCTGGTACACAAAAAATGTACCAAAGTTACAAATGATATCTATGTTAACTAAAAATAGGACACAATATGCTAGCCCAGGATATTAAATTATAAAACTATCAAGAAAGCGTCGCTCTCTCAAGAAACCGTTTGTTTGTAAAATGTCGATTCAGAGCCGATCTTTGTTGATAGAAGTAGGCAGATATTTTAACAAGTAGAATTATTAATAATACCACATACTCATTCAAAACGTTTTTCGTGGAATAATTGATCACAATGAAACTGTTGAAGAATCTGTCTTAGTTCGTTTGGTGATTTTCTGTTCCAATCATGATTTCGTGGCATCTTCAGTTATCATTCAACTGAAATATACCACAAGTCATACCTGAAGCTATTGATAGAATAGAAATATGCCCACGCAGGAGAAGGAACATGAATTTGTGAGAGCTCTATAGGAATAATTATGTGGATCATAAATTATTTTCGTGAATTTACAAAGTCAGATCCTTTCCTTGGTTACACAGAAATTTTTACTAGGTGCTATTTAATAACTCAAACCACCAAGATCCCTGTATTCTTATCGATCTAACCCTTCGATCGTATTTGGTAAAATGAAGCATCCGTTGTGCTCTATGCATCAATTACTCCAATTTTTTCTCGCCTATTTGCTTCGGCACCATATCCTCAAACGAGTTCTATTATTACTTGCTATGGATTCAGAAAAAGCGTTGTGGAGAGTAAAAATGAGTGCTGTAGATCCCTAGCCCATTTCTAATGCGTACTATTCCTTGAAATGAATCATCTATTTTCCAGGTGCAGGAATTCAAGTAACTTTTGTAGAACACGTGTATATGGGTGCACGTAATCAAGCGTAAGGAAATTTGTATTTTGATGAAAACAGACAATTAATTCATCATAATATGGAGAGGTATTCGCAAAGGTTAAGTCTAAGGGAATATGAGAATTGCAATCTCTACTATAATCATAAACGTGTTCCAAAATAATGTTTTCATAAAAAAATTACACGAGTTTCTAAGACCGCAGAAAGTGAAAACAAAATTTCAAAGACATGCAGCTATTAAATTTCTGATATCATTTAATAGAAGGATTTTGTCGTTGGTTATTAATATTCTGTTTAATCAGTGATACGATAAAATCTACAATTATATTCTACGCAGCATATTCGCTACAGAATTACTTAACCGAGTATTCAGAAACCCATTTTTGCCTAATAATTCACCAAGAACTTAAAAATGCAAGAGCTTGTACAATCCTATTGCATGCAAGTGTAATAATAATATAGAAAGTCATATTGTTTCAATTTAAAGAAGAGATACCCTTCGACTGAAATTACTTCAAGATAAATTTTCTGCACAGAAAAAATTCCGATTTAACTATTTCTCTGCTGAACTGGTGTAACCTTGCTTCACTGTCTGAAAGTTCAAGAAAATTCTTAAGCTGTTTCTACTTATGAAAATAATTAATGTAATCAATCTGGGTAGAAAAAAATTGCTGATCGTCATTTAATAAAAAAATGGAAATCGTATACTCCACAAGATGTTTAATTTTTCATTTTCTAAAATTGTAACTATTGCAACATTGAAACATGTCTTATGACTGAAATGGTACTAATTATGACTGCAAGGACTATATTGGTCGTTGAATAAAACCTCTTTTTGAAAAATTCTAGTATTCTTTTATTTGATAAATACTGATTGTAAGAAAAATTTATAAAAGTCTAACTCCATACTCTCAGGATTTCGTAATTTTAGGAACATTACATTCTTTTTCTCCAATCATTGTGTTTGTGATTCAATATTTCTACATTGTTTTTTACTTTTCTTGTTGACAAAGACTTGCTGAGTAAATTCGAAATGTTTTCTCAGTGGTATGAAGATGAGTGATGAGAAGGGCACCATAGAATGCAATAAGCCGCACAGAGAAGGGGAATGGATTATCGTGGAAGGGGAGGCAAAAGCATAACCGCTTCTGGCTTTCCTTTGAGTGGATTTTCTGGCTTTAATTTTTTGGCTGATGCGGCAAATGTCTGCTTTTCATGGCGCCATTGCACGGCAGAAATGACCGCTAACCCCTGTGGCACATAAGTATGAAAGCCCAATCGTAATATTCCTTTTGGACATTTGCATTTCTTTACCGCTTTTTTAAAAGCAACCTCTGCTAGCGTTTTCCTCTTGCATTGTTCGTTGCGGAGGCCACGAGGATAACGTTTCTTTGGATTACTAACACTGCATGCTTGCCGCATTGATAGTTTATTTAATGCAAGTGGAATCGCAGAGCCATACAACGCAGTTTATTCATTATTTGAGTGCACCCGATTAGCCGTTCTTATCTGAGTTACCTTCATTATAAACTTTCGAAGGATAGCGAGTTTTTTGTGGTTCTAATTTACGAAACCCACCTCTGTCAGAGCGGAAACGCGCTTAGAAATACTTCCTCAAAAAGTGTGTTCTGTCTAAGGTAAAAATATATCGTTAATGAATAAGAATTGACATGAGAGTGATTGACATTTTTTCAGAACAGTCGAGATAGAACAGAAGACAGTACACATACGCTTAGTAAAATATGGTTTTATTTAAATACGATTGTTTTCCCCGTTTAGCAATCTACATGTGAGTAAATTGTAATATTTTAAAAATTAAAGCAATAAAAAAGCATGGAAGTAGTTTTATCGTTTGATCGGGTAAAGGATTAGCAAACGGATACCAAAACTAGAATGTTAGTGTACGATATCAATATTCCATTTTAAGGGTTCAACTTAGGGAGAATACTAATGGATACTATTACTATATATAATTTTCATGACTTGAAATTTTCGAAGAAGACTCATACGCCTTTCGACATTGGAACAAAAAAGGGACTCCCAACAACTTTAATTAAGTCTTAAATTCTTTTCTTCTAATAATCTACTTCGATGAACGAATTAGATTGTAGCCATTATATTTTTCAAATTTCCACTCCAATCCATTATATAAATGGTGGATGTAGTCAAAATGTAAAAATAACATCACAGATGGCCAACGAATATCATAGAATTTAATTATTTTAGGTCTCTTGGGTTAATCGAAGTTCATAAATGTAGTTAATGTTGAAACTTTAGTGTTTGAAACTTAATAATATCTTATGCGTATATTCTCAAAGGATATGCTTAAAAGTGCTTCCTAGTGGTAGCTTTTTTTAGCGGATTCGATGTGAGGTGAGCATTGGATAAAATCTTCTTTCATCAGTGAACAAGTGAAATAGTGAATGTCCACTCTTCTCCTAATCCTGAGCCAAGGATGGACACTCTCTCGAAGGCGGCATTCAACAGAAACGGCGTAATGGTCTTCTCCGCAATAAACCTGTTCCCTTTCTGCCTTTCCATGTTGCGCTTCAAGTCAACAGGTACCAACTCACTTTCACCAAAACCCTCGCAACAGCTATCGACTCCTAAAAGCAACACCGCAGTGCCTCCGACCTCTAAGCATTCACTTTTCCTCATATCCGAAGACTTAAAGAGCTTCACTCATGTCTTGTCACTGATGCATTTAAATAGGAAAAGGAGCGGATCGGAAAGTTAGATGTGTATTTTTAAGGGAAATAGCACCAGAGTTGGGTACGAGGAAAGCGAAGGAGAAGATCGGTCGTGTGTGTCATTTTGGTCCGAAAATACCATCCTTGGGAGGTTTTTTGGCGACGGTGGTGGGTTTTTGGGAAAGGTTTAGGCAAAGAGGGGCCGATATCGGATTAGATTTGTGGGATAGGGTAATGGTGGATAAGGGGGAGAGGGTTATGGGAAGACGTCCTAGGGTACGGGTTGGCAAAAGTAGGGAAAAAAGTTCCGGGGATCGCGGAAACTTTTTTAGAAAGAAGAAAAGACGGGATTTTGTGGGTATGATATTTTGGAATCCTCGTTGTCTGTGGGGGAGTGAGGTCAGGGGTAATCCGCGAGGATGGGTATGCATGGGGAGGCCCCTGGGGGAAACTCCGCGGCGTCATAGTTTAGGGACGCTTTCCGTCATCATCCTTTTTATTATTTTGTTTTGGAAGGCCGTCCCCGAAGCCGCTTGGCACCAGAAAGAGGATAATTTCATTTCGTGTCCTCTCTCTCCCCCTACCGTTCTACCCATTTCAGTATTTTTTCGCTTCTGGTTTTTTTTCGTCCACCCACATTGTGTTTTCCGTGTCGAGAACCTCTGCTGGAGATAAGGAGGAATTCGGGGTAGGGAAGCGTGCAAGTTACTCGTCCCCTTCTATTGGTTATTCGAGGCAGAGGGAGAGGGAAAATATGCGAACGGGACATCGAGAATTGTTTTGAGAGTATGACTGGCGGTCGCATGAGAGACGCGCCATTATGCCACGAGAAGACATTTTCGTATCTCCTTTTTATTGTTTTTGCACTCGTGCGATGCGGTCTTCTATGGGCCATTTCCAGACCCAGATCTCTCCAGAATAACCCTGAAAAACGCCGGGAAACTGTGCTTAGTTTTACGGTTTTCTCCCTCTGAAAAAGATTTTTTGCGTATCTTTGAACTTCCTTTTTTTTTGGAGAGTGGATAAATAAGACAGTAACTGCGGGATGTGGCGCTATTTCGAAAAGAGACTAATTTAGTGGTGGTGAATACGATCCGTTCAAGTGGGGCATTTAAAACAGTCTTTCCTGAAGAAAAACATTCGGAGCCAGGAAAAAAAATGTTGCGTCTGTTTCGTGAGCAGCATTAAAATGGGACGATATTGGAGGCGTAAAAATATCCCTCTAGAGTTAGGGAAGTTCCTTCTTAATTTTATTTTAATTATAGGCATGTTTCTACTATGAGAAGGTACTAAAATTGTATATTTAAATCAGGATCAATCGAAAACTCTTTCACTATCTGGAATTATATTGCGAGAATATAGATTAACACTTTATAAAATTAAAGGGATACAAAAAAGCATGACGATCGTTCTGACGACCAGATTATGACTATGTAATCATACATTTTCATACTATTTTGCTAAACTTGTGGGATTTAAAAAAATGTTATTTATTAATTCCTATTCAAGCCAGTCAATATTTTTTCCATACGCACTTCTAGATAATCAGATTGTTTATACGCTGTTAAAAATCTCGACTTATTTATATCAATACTCTAATGATTATACTTTTCGACTTGCATCTTCAAAATGATTCTGAAATGTCTTACAATTAATCAATAGCCGTAGAAAGTCGACGATATAGAATATGCTTTTTGTTTTTTAGTTAAGAAAATGCATATTCACAACAATGGAATCATTATTTCAGTTTTTTCAAAGCGCTCTGGTCAGATTTTCTCTTACGAGAACACAATTTTACCTAGACATTACTGGCATAGAATCTCCCAATTAGGTATAATATTTTGAACCTTAAAACTGTTACAAATTAAAATTAAAATGGAATAAATACTAAAGGAAAAGTTTCTCTCGATTATAATCCATTTAATATTGCTCCAAGTTGACAGCAAAAAGTTTTCGGTCTTATCCGGATGCAGCAATTTCCTTCATTATAAGGTTATCAGTAACATTTTCTTTCCTAAAATCTTGATTTATTTCCTCGCTTTCTCTTTCGACCATTCATGCATTCTTACGCTCCACCGAAGAAAAAATGCTCCGATGGGAGAACTTTTTCCCCTTTTCAGCTATTCCGCCTGTCATATTTTATGTTCCCGCCCGGGAGATAAACGAGCCAGTTGTTTTGTTTCACATGCAACAAAGAGCCGAAAATACACCAATAAGTACGTGAGGTGTCGGTCGAGCTATTCCTCTCGTTCATACATTCTATCATCAACAGTTAGGTTATAATGTTCTCATTATATTTTCAACTCCATACTAAATTACAGAGATTATTAATATTTCTCACATTCGCTTCATCATCATATTGCCATACATGTTTATTCTTCAGAAATGTGATCGCGAATAATATCGATTTTACTTGGCCTATTCTTGTGGTAGACCGTAAAGGACAAGGGAGTTAAGGTATTTCAATTATTAATAATAATATAAATCGGGCAGCAAATAATTTAGGACTTTCTCAATATTATTTCGGTAAGGGGAATATTCAAAGTAAATTCGGAAACGTACAAAAAAGTGAAGGAGACGGGGTTAAATAGGGATGTTTAAATGTATTGGACATGAACCTACCGAAAGCTAGAACATTAAAAATATAAATGTTACAAATATCGAGGAATAATGTTTCAGTATGCCTTCACGAAGGTTACCATTGAACTGCTCAAAGATTATAGTCATCACAAAACTCAATGTTTCAGAAAAATAAGCAATGAAAATGGCCATATTATAATATTTAGTACACTCCTGCCAATATAATTTACAGTTTTAAATAAAATAAACCCTGATTTACAATTTCAGCATCGCAGTCGCTAAAAAATCAATTCGTCTTCGAGTTTAACACAGAGAATTTCCATAGAGCGATTATTCTGCAGGCGAAGCTTCGAATGGCTGCCATTATAAATGCGCAAATACATTTCAGCTCCACTTCTTGCTAATCAAAGGAGAATAAAACGTTTACGGAGGATGAGAGCTATTGAAATACAGCGCGAAAGAGCTGTTCACTTTGCTGCGAAAGTCACCGGGACCCCGAGCATTTTGCAACATTCTCGAGTGCGTCGAAAATAAACGCGTACATGATATCCCTCTGCTCCGGGATTCTCTTTCGCCCCGAAATCGCGGAATAATTCTGTTTTTAGAACAGTTGTTAAGTTGTACAGAGCATTCGTTCTCTTCGCCCGCGGCCCTTTCGCTCCAAAAGGCCTTTTCACATTTCAGCCCCTTCTCTTCAAGATTTACAAGCGGCTGCTTCACCTCTTTCTCTTCACATATAACAATTGGAAAGAAAAGTTCTCGCGAATGAAAAACAATAAAACCCTTCAGAAAATATGCTAATACGTCAGATACAGAGCTTTACATTCCATTTCTTGTCGAAGCCAAACGAACTAGCATTAGATCATAATGAATCGACTGAATCTCTATTTAACACATTTATTTATTGTATAATACCGCAGTAGTTAGTGGCAAGGACTCGTGGTGACGTTTACTTATATAACAATTCATTAAAAAAGTCATTACGCATACATACAATAAACCTAACTAAATAAAACATAACCATCTATAAAAAACAATAAAATAAATACAAAAATATAAATATACAATACATATCTAAAATATTTATTAAAACACCACTTTGAATTAGCTGTCAGTATGAACTTAAAAATAAAAAAAAAACTTAAACAGCATATACATTTCTTGCCTTCTACTTATCATGCAAGATCTTTCGAATTTTCCGTATACTAGGATTTGATACATTTAATTTTTGAAGGAAATATTTAATAGTACGGTATATGAAAACAATGAGCAATTAATTTCATTCTCTTTGAGTAGCGTATGTATTGGGTCGAGACGCTCCCTTTCTCAGAACTCTGCTCTTTAACTGCTGATGATAGCTCTAATTGATTACTATTTCGATTATATCATATACTCTTGTACACATGAATGCTGTTGTAAATGGCTTTAAGATTATTGTATTCATATTCCATACCTTACAGTATATTTAGGGATACAATGGAATTGAATTTGTCCGAATCGATTTTACCGAAGTCCAAATAAGTGATAATTTCTATGAAATCATGTATAGGGAAGAAGTTCGCAGTGATATTGTCGAATTAACTGAAATGAATCTCAATATGGGGTATATACTTCATTCATTTCTCAGGAACGTGAAGCATGTCTCTTTTTATAGAAGTATCACACATTATTTTAATTCAAAGGCAATTAATTATACAGCATAGCATATTCTAGACTATTTTATCGAAGAGTATTTCCAATACAGTTATTAATTGACTTTCCTTGCACATGTGAAGAAATAGTTTGCTAAGGTAATGCTAATATATAACAATGATATATATGCTACTATATAATATATTATGATAATAATTTCAAGACTTAATTAAAAATATTCAATTTGCAATAATTGGTCGATGTATCTATTATATATAGATGCTTCTCCGGATTCATTCATATATAGCTATATAGATAGGATACAAATTCACAGGCTAAACCACAAGCGTCATTGAATTGAAATTTTTATGAAATATTGGCCATAACGTATAACCCCCAGGAAAAAAGCGACTTTGATCCTCAGTGTCATAGGTTCGATTCCAGAGGGCCCCAAAGTCCCGATTTTTCCCGTTTAAATGCATTGCCGTGATTTTCGGGAATTAAAAAAAAATACTTTCCGGATAGGTAGAGAAATAAAACTCAAGGTGTCTATATTTATGGTCTTGGACTTTCGAAAACATCAATGACTTTTACAAAAAATATCCTGGTTTCGATGCTAGGACGATGCAAAGATCTGCCCTTTAAAATACATGGGAGCTGTTATTCATCATTTTTTTTGATGCACTTCTCGAAAAAATAGGAAGTTCGTGCTTAGCCGGAAAGTGTAAGGTAAGAATTTGTTTAAGAAAAAAATTTTCATAAGACCGTACCATTCCTGGGTTCGATGCCAGAGCACATTAACATTTCTCTCATAAGGAATATAAGGGAAAAGTAAGACTTCGATTGAGGCAGTTGCATCCAATATTTCTGCTTGAATTTTCGCACATAGTTAAAGAATAACATCTTCTATTATGTTGCATAGGAAGTTTCACCAGAAAGTCCCGGGTTCGATGCCGGGCGGTAAATATGTCTCCCGTTTAAAATACATAGGGTTTGTATTTCATTATTTTTTTGATGCACTTATCGAAATGATAGGAAGTTCGTGCTTGGCTGGAAGATGTATGGTTAAAACTGGTTTAAGAAAACAGTTTTCAGAAGACCGTAATATTCCTGGGTTCGGTGCCAGACCACATTAACATTTCTCTCATAAGAAATATAAGGGAAAAGTAGGACGTCGTTTGATGCAGTTTCAGATGATATTTCTGCTTGAATTTTCACAGATAGTTAGAGATGGTGATCTTCTATTGTGCTGCATAGTAAGTATCACTAGGAAGTCCCGGGTTCGATGCCTTACTAATAAATTGCAGCGAATAATCAGAATATTTTCAATGCATTTTTTTTCTTTTGACGGCCCTCCCGATACGGGATGGGACAACTGGCCGCCGCCGACTCGCCGCGGCCGACTGGCCGCCGCCAACTGGCCGCCGGGCCAACTGGCCGCCGGGCCAACTGGCCACGGGGACAACTGGCCGCGGGGACAACTGGCCGCGGGGACAACTGGCCGCGGGGACAACTGGCCGCGGGGACAACTGGCCGCTGGAACGGGAAATAGTGGCCATGGTGTTATATCAATTATAATAAGTGAAGGAATTTCCCTACAACTTACTGCTTTCATAGGAAATGTTACGCAAAGCTAATATTTATTTAAATAAACATGATATTTCATATAATTCTTCATAATTTAAAGCAAAAATGTAATAACCTCGTATAAAAATACGCTCCACAAAACCTTATAATAGGAATTCATCCATGTTAATTGAAATCATATGTAACAACAAGGAGACGAAATTACTATTTTATTTTAGGTTAAAAAAACCATCATGTCCTAAAGGCATTACCACATTAAGTTTTTTAAATCACTTCTCGATAAGATAGAAATTTGAAACTCGGCATGTGGATAAAGATCGTAAATATCTTTTATTTACGTTGTTGAAAGTTTCGCTGATTGTCCTTGGTTCGATTCCAGATAGCCATTTACATTCCTCAATGCATTTTTTATGGAGATAACGGAAACAAAGTTTAGGTACTTCCCGGCATGATATCTACTTCAAACTTTGCACGAGATAAGATCAAGTCCTTACAAGTCATACTGTGCATTCATAGCTGCCAATATGTCCTGGGTTCGACACCGGGCGTCTCTACAATCAGTAAATGATCCGAATTTTAAGAATTATTTTGAACCCTTTCCCAATACTGTAGAAACTTGAAATTTGGCATATAGATAGAATCATAGATATCTTTTAAAGATGTGTTTTAGATTTGATTGATCGTCCTTGGTACGATCCCAGAAAGCTATTTACATTACTCTTTGGAATTATATGGGGATAACGAATTCTTAATTTTGTATATCTATATATAATAGATATATCTACATATATAGGTATATCCGGAGAAGTGTCTATATATAATAGATATATATTGCCTGGCTTTTGCTTAATATTAAAGATTTAGTTGGTTTGAATCAAGGAAAATGGATTCTCAGTTCGCCAAAATTGGTCAAAATTCACAAAACATAGAGAAATCTTACGGATCTTGGTTAGACAGTAGGGTGGGTCGTTTTGTTTCTTTTTTCTGATAGAAATGTAAAACCCTGCAAAAGTGGCACACTCGTATTACTGATAGTACTTGATTAGGAAAGGAAATTATATCTTTTGTGAGAATTTTTGCCTCGAAATTTCGGCAAGAAACTTTAAAATTTCCAAAAATTCTAGTTCGGTTAAAACGAATATTTTTCGGATAAAGATATGTCATTTGCGACTAAATCTGTCCTTCTAGCCTAAATATGGCACTTATATGCCTTTGCATAGGGCAGAGATGACTCCTATGGGACCAGAATAGGATGCGAATTAATTTAAATTTAAATTTTGTGTAAGCTCTTCCGTTCTCGTCTATTCCTTTGCTTCTTGGAACATATTTATTAAATTTAATATCTGATATGTTTTATAAATATTATTATCATATTTTCGAGTACTGCATGACCCAAATGAAAGATGATGAGGTTGTTGTTTTTGAAGGTGAAGGAAAGAACACCTATACTTGTTGGAAGGATGAAATTCTTCGAATTTTCGAGGAATTATTTAGAAAACCAATGGAGTCGAATAGAAGTTCATTGTCATGTAAAAGATAAACAGACCATTCAATTGGTTTCTTGTTAATTCTTTAAATATTCAAATATTTTCACCCTTCCAACCAATATTGGTGTTCCTTCATTTAATCCCAAGAACATTTATCTCGTCAACTTTAAGGTGGGCCAGGATTTACTTAAAATATAATAATACCATTCATACAACAAATAGAATATTAAATGTAAAAACAGGTGCAGCACTGCTTTGCTACCGCTACGAGCCACCAAGTAAAGAAATTTACGAGAACGGAAAGAGGTACAAAAAACTTCTATTTACTTAGTTCTAAATTAATTTGCCTCCTATTCTGGCCCCATAGGAGACATCTCTGCCCGATTCAGAAGCATTTATGCGACATATAGAGGCTTGAGTGACAGTTTGCGTCGGAAAGGACATATCTTTATCCAAAAAAATATTCGTTTGAATCGAACTAGAATTTTTTTGCAATTTTAACGTTTCTTGGCGAAATTTCGAAACTTCGAGGCAACAATTCTCACAAAAGATAGTATTTGATTTGGAAAGAAAATTATATCAGTAATGCGGGTGTGCCACTTTTGCCGGGTAATCATTTCTATCATAAAGAAAATGACAAAACGACCCACCCTACTGTCTAACCAACATCCGTAAGATTTCTGTATATTGTCGTATTTTGACGAATTTTGGCGAAATGAGAATCTATTTTCCTTGATTCAAACGTACTAATTCTTTGATATTAAGCAACAACCAAGCAATATAAGTACTTCTCTGCCATTAAATCACATTGAGAAACCATCAGTAAAAATGCAAACACTTGACATTCTTCACAAAACTTTAAAACTTTTAAGACCATCAACCACAAACTTTAAGCACTAGCCCTTGACGGATTTTAGAAAAAAGTTTTTCGATCCACCCTACTAAACAACAACCATGTCTCACAGGAATACCAAACCTTTAATAAAACCTTGGCATAAAATCTTAAGGTTTGCTGTGCAATTTCAACAGCAGATCTTGATTAATTCAAATTTGAGAAGCACCTGAATTAAGAATCGATGTCGTAAAATTTCTTCTATAAATTGAAATGTTGAAATTTTCACTCCACTCTCTTTGATCGATTTAAATAAACATAAATGCATTTTTTTCTAGATATATTACGAGAGGAGATACTAATTCGTAACTAATAACTCATTTTTAACTAGTTAATTATATTTCAAACTTGCGGGTTTTAATCCCTTAATCGTTATCGTAAAAGAAAATCAAATTTTACCACAGTCTTTCGAAGGGTCGTAAAACCTTATGAATTTGAATAAGAATGTGCATTCACTTATGTTCAATAATTGGTAAATCGTTTGAGTTCCTAACAATCTAAGCTTCTTCTATATTTCCCTCTACTTTATTACAGCTTTCTTGAATTCCAATCGCCAGCAATATACAGCAACTACACAACTCTTCGGCTGTAGTATCCGTTGATCTCCAACGAAATAACATTAAATATATTTGCGCTTTCGATGCATCATTTATCAGAATTCACTGAGGTTAAAAAATGAAAATAGAAAGGTTGAAGGAATATTTAACAGTTTATTAACTTTCGCTATTAACACCTTGAGATAAATGCACACGATATATAGACCAGAAAATGAAAATGCAATGCAACCATAAAAATAAACGAAAAACAAATAGGAATAATGAACAAGAAAAATGAAAATTAAACATAGGTTAACCCGTGTTATAAGTAAAACAGAATCATATGCACATTTCAAAATTAAGAGGGATGCGAAACAGAGAATCTTGGACTTAGTATGTTTTAAATCTAATTTTAATTATATTGCCGAACAGATAGCCCAATAAAATTTTCTTGGTAAATATTTAATGACTTGAGCAAGTTTTTAAATTAGTCATCAAAAAATTACTTTACGTGAAGTTCGTTTTGAAGTTGGCATCAAATATATTGATCAGAGATGTGAAATCACAGTTTTTAAAATTTGAAGTCTTATTTTGACTGAATGAAAGTAGCCGTGACAAAAAGTGTTTTTGTGTTAGTTGAAGCAAATATTTAATTATTCAAGAGGAAGATATTAACTCTGTATCCTAATTATTTACGTTGCCGTGGAGTAAAATGTCCTAAAAGTCACGATTATTAAAAAAATACGAAAAAAAATCGTCTGCATTCGTCAGTTGCAGCTTATATTTCAACTTGAATTTTCACACATCCTTGGTTCGATACTAGGCCGGTGAAATAGTCACCCATTTAAAATGCATTGGGGTCGTTTTTCGTTATTTTTTGGTGCACTTATCAAAACCATAAGAAGCTGTTGCAGCGAACAAAGATGGAGGTTGGGAAAACGTTTCCGAAAAAAAAATATCTACGTACATATAACTCCTGGGTTCGAGTCCAGGGCATATTAAGTTTTCTCTCATAGTGAATATATCGGTAAAGTAAGACATTCTTCGAGTCAGTTGCAGCCAACATTTCAACTTGAATTTACAGACATGGTTACAAATGGATATTTATCATTGGCCTACATAGAAAGAATTACTAAAAAGATCTAGGTTCGATGTTGGCCGTTGCACATTTCTCCCATTTAAAACACATTACTAGCGTTTACATTATTATATTTGGTGTACTTAGCGAAATGAAAGTAATATGTTTCAAGAACGTGGATAGATGCTGGGGTTAAGTTTTCTATGACAACATCTCTATGCACAACATTAAATAACTACAATTTGTAGCAATATATAAAATTTCAAGCTAAAACCTAGTTTGCCAAGAAATATGGAAGAAGCTTAGATTGTTAGGAACTCAAACCATTTACCAATTATTGAACATAAGTGAATGCACTTTCTTATTCAAATTCATAAGGTTATACGACCCTTCGTAAGACTATGGTAAAACTTTGATTTTCTTTTACGATAACGATTACATGATTAAAAACCTCAAGTCTGAAATATAATCAACTAGTTGAAAATGAGTTTTTAGTTACGATTTAGTATCTCCTCCCGTAATCATTCTAGAAAAAATGCTTCTTTTAATTTATTTAAATCGATCAAAGAGTGTGGAGTGAAAACTCCAACATTTCAATTTATAGAAGACATTTTGTACGAGATCGCTTCCTAATTCAGGTGCTTCTCAAATCTGAATCAATCAAGATCCTGCTGTTAAATTGTACAGCAAGACGTAAGACTTTATGTTAAGGTTGTGTTAAAGGTTTGGTATTCCTGTGAGACATGGTTGTTGTTCAGTAATCGTGTGACCATGATCGAGTCGAGAACTTCCGCGAATCCACCGAGTTTTGATTTGCTTCACATCGTCTCAGATGGGGTAGGGGAACAACGCTGACGCCTAATGGATATCATAATAAAGAAAATAAGTTGCTCTTTAAAATTGTGTACGACAAGTACCATTATAATCGCGCATCTTTGTAAGAAAAAGCCTCAAAGTCCAGATCTGTACCATTTTTGGTCCGACATTAACCTAAAATAAAATAGCAATTTCGTCTCCTTGTTGTTACATGTGATTTTAATTAAAATGGATGAATTCCTATTATGAGGTTTAGTGAAGCATATTTTTATAAGAGGTTACTACATTTTTGCTTTAAATTATGGGGAATTATATAAAATATCATGTTTTTTAAATAAATATTAGCTTTGCGTAGCATTTCCTATGAAAGCAGTAAGTTGTTGGGAAATTCCTTCACTTATTATAATTGATATAACACCATGGCCACTATTTCCCGTTCCAGCGGCCAGTTGTCCCCGCGGCCAGTTGTCCCCGCGGCCAGTTGTCCCCGCGGCCAGTTGTCCCCGCGGCCAGTTGTCCCCGCGGCCAGTTGGCCCCGCGACCAGTTGGCCCGGCGGCCAGTTGGCGGCGGCCAGTTGGTGGCGGCGAGTCGGCGGCGGCCAGTTGTCCTAGACCGCTCCCGATATGATGCCGACATGAAATTAGTGTTGTCGATCTGCTTGCAGTATGCAAGCTACATTTTACTCGTAAACTAATACGTATACCTACATTTATCAACGCATACATTGTTTTCAACCGAGGAAATGATCAGTACTAAATGTTGTATTGAATGGGGGAGTAAAAGAATTGATAATATCGTTGCGTGTTTACTGTACACTCCCTCGGAATATCTTTCCACGATGTCAATAAAAATAATTTACAATTTGTTGTATTGTATTATAACAAAAATTTTTGTACTCTAACAGTGAAATAGAATATTTTATGGCTGAAAGAATCTTACATGTTAGAAAGATCATCTACGTCACTTACGATGTACGCAATAAAATAAAGGATGAGAGTATCAATTCATCTTATAAATAATGAGCATATTCTTAGCTCTGGTTATAATAATAACATAAATTATGTATGTTTCATTCTCTCATACGTTATATTTGAAATAGAAAATAGCGATAAATTATCTGTAGGTACATTTTATTTTATAGTTACATCTTTCTAGCTTTCATGGAGGATAATTGAGGAATAAGAGAGATGTATAGAAAATATTTTTAAAGACATTGTTACCCTCAGCGATCGAATATTTAACTAATATTTTATCATTAAATAGTCTACTATATGGATAGTTCTGCATTATGCATTAATAGTTCCCCTCTCTGCCGAAGTATCAACGACAAAATGTCGGACATTTTTGCCTTATTTCCTCTTATTAACATTTCCTGTATCCAACATGAAATGAAGTTATATCTTATTTAATTTTATTCCAAACTTGATTGTAAATACTGCTGCATTAGTTATTTTATCTAAGGGTTGTATCGCTTTCGAAATCGAATTTTTCCTTCGATGTCCTTACTTCAGGTCCACAGAATATGTGATTAAACGTACGTTTGGAAGTTTCGGCCACGGTTTGAATATAAAATACTATATATCACTCATAATGTAAGTTCTTGAGTGTGTCTTAAGTTGATTAATCAGAAAAACTTTTGCCACTATGCAGAATTTCTGTTCGTTCAGCAATCATCCTCTCTTTTGTTGTGATTCTCCAATATGTTCCGTAAGAAAAATGAATTATTTCCTTGAAGATAGAATTCAATCTCCATTTATCGTTGTTTATAGTAAGAGTGTCAATATGTAGGAAAATCACGACAAATGTCTCATATAGATTCTCTTTAAATATTCATCCTCACCCATTTGTGATCGCTGCACGTTTACCGACCTTAAGTACCCATACATTTTGGTCACGAATATTGAAAAGCAAAATCCCGCGAGTGTAACAACCCGTCTCCCATGCCTCTCTCGGCGCTGTTTTTACGAAAAAATACGCGCGACGCTATTTCATTCTCCTCCTTTGTTCCTGAAAGAAAGAGAGGAAAACAAAAAGAGTGGAAAGCGGAAAGCGGCCGTTGCCCAAAACGCAACTTTGTACAAACACCTCCGCCTCTCCCCGCGCATTCGCCTTTTCGTTCCTTTTTATTATCATTTTCGCCTCCTCGCCGATATAAACGACTGCGAACAAAACGGAGGTTTATACGCGCGCGAAGGGGGGAATGGGTCGGAATCCAAAGAGGGGAGGGGCGAGGGTTTGGTTAAAGGATAATTCGCGACAAAACGTTCCGAAAATGGCGGATCAGGGGTGAGGTAGGGAAACATGGTGTTTTTTTCGAGAGGTTTTTGACGAGAGGCAGGTTTGATAGCTGGGAACTTCGTACATAAAATATATCGCAGCAGTAGCCCGGCGTCACAAAAGCGCGTAAAAGCGTTCGCAAACACATGCCACGGCGGACCGTTGCGAGATTCCCCCTCTTCACACCCATTCCCCTTTTCGCTCGTCCCTCTCACCCTTTTTTAAACCAAATTCATCCCCTCCTTCGTCATCCTCCTCTGTTCTCCCGATTCTCCTGGGGGCATCGAGATCAAACTTTCAGGGATTGGAAGAGCGGCACACAAATAAAAGCGGAGATGCAAGGCCGATGGGCAGGTATTCCGCGTGGGGATGTTTTTACAGCATAGCGGCATAGTCTTCATAAAAGGGAAAGTGGGGACGGAGATTTTTTATTCAGAGTGGTGCATAGCGTTATTTTTTTGTTTTCTTCGATCTTTCTTTATTTTCCTCTCGCGAGTCAGACGAACGCCCAAGGCTACGTCGATTTGAAGAGGGCCGTATATATGGAAATAACTTAACGGTTCCGTTTTTTCCTTTCCTTATTGAAAGCGAATACTAGAGCGGTATCTTTCTCTATCAATCTTAGAGTTATATTCTTATTGTACCAGTCATTTTAATATAGTACACCTATTCGAAGGTAATTCTCTCCATAGAAATTCATAGCTATTCTGAAAAGCGTTATCAGTCTGACGGAGAATTATAGCGGTTAAGGATTGATAGTTGATTAAGAAAATATCCATAAAATTACCATATTGGAAAATATTTATCTTTATCGATTAAAAGAGTCCCTAAAACGACACAATATAATTGTTAAATATGATTATAATTTCACAATGTTGATTATAGAGATAAAAACCAAATTACAGTTTGGTTTTTAATTAGTATCCTTTGGAAAATGGTCAGTGAATTTTGGAAGCGCTTCTCACTTGAGATACACGAATACCAAAGAAGACCCAAAGTAAATCATTATTTTATGTTTCATAGTAAATAAAATATTGGTGAATATATACTTGGTATACTGCGATTGGTTTTCGAATAATTTTATTGAAAACGTAATTGGGTTCTCTATTTAAATGCAAAGACTTGGCCTTAAAAGAAGAAATTTTAAACTCCAAATTAATAAAGTCGTTTTAACTATACGATAGAGGATTTCTTTTGGAATTGTTTTTTTAAATTTAAAAAAATTTACATAAATACAACTTGGTGTCAAATGAATTTTATCTCTTTCATTTACTTTGATTCTGTTCAATGAATGAATTGTTATACATTATGAGATATCCCCTCAGAATATCGTCGTCATAGCTAAAACTAGCAAGCTTAAAATAATTGAAATATTTCAAGTACCTAAACTACGAAATGAAATTAACCGAGAATACAATTCTTAAATATTCTAACTCTACTACTCTAACTCTACGTCTAGTTTCTTTTTTTTATTTTAGAGTTACTCTGAAAGTTTCCCTCCTGACTTCAATGAGTTAGAAGTGATCATTTCTTATGAGAGATATGCAAATTGCTAATATTAACTCAGAATTGAACATGCAAAGAACAACATTTACTCTCGTAGTTGTAAGTAAAAGAAAATCTTTTTTTATTGATATACGGCCGTCTATAGTGTAATTCATATCTTCCTTCATGTAGTAGTCTTTAACTGAATTATCTTTTTCCTTAGTCGCAACCTGTTCCGATGCGACAATTTTTACCTGAGCTCAGGTTTAGCTCAGTTCAGCTTCAACTGCCTTAGTAGTTTCTAAAATTTTTCGCGATGGAGAATTTGCTTTAAGTAATTTCTTAAGGTCAAAATTTACATGATTTCTCTGTAGAAATGTTATAAAAGTTTCATTTGGTAAAAGCGCTTCTTGGTTTGATTTCTGTAGCGAATATGGTGATTACTCCTGAACGTTTGGAAATGACCATAGCTGATTAGTTGCTGATCCTTTGCAAACAATCACACCTCGAAATTTTCACTGATAAGTTGTAATCCACGATTTATGTTATTACGATGAACTAAAGTTCCACATGAGTTGTTGCACTATGGAGGTAATTTATTAATTTAAACTTTATACATCTATTACCAGAGAGAACTTACCTGTGAGTGAATTTTAGTCCAAACATATGTTGAGTGCTACGAAATCGTTTGTGCAATACGAGCTTAAAGGAATAAACTCCGTCCTGCAGTGGAACTCCTTTACTCTGCCCAAAATTCTATCTCTTACCGCTTGGTTACTCTCCAACCCTTTTGGGTAGTTTTCCTTGCCACACTGAGCCAATATTTTCACCTCTAAGGCATCGTGGTGCGTGGGTGAGATCACGAAAAGGAAACAAGGGCATCGAGGGAAAGTTTTAAGAGAAAGGAAAGTAAACAGGCTATACTCCCCTGTTGCTTCTGCCCTCTTTACTCCGTAGGACTAAACGCGTGAATTTTTTACGTAAAACGTTTCCCCGATACTACCGCGGTCTCTATTTTAGTACATTATTTACTGCATCTCTCTTTACTTTCGAAGATGATAATGGCACCTAATACTGAAAATTTTTCTTATTCTATGTCCTGAAACCCAAGATATTAACTAGGATATTATTTATTGCAAATAAAATAATTTAAATGATGAACTGATATCATGGAACCATTTTAATTTATCCTAATAATTAATATAATATGTCGTTTTTCAATTCTATTCACTCTAGATTCGAGAGTTGAT
Source organism: Sympetrum striolatum (assembly GCA_947579665.1). Classification (NCBI taxonomy): domain Eukaryota; kingdom Metazoa; phylum Arthropoda; class Insecta; order Odonata; family Libellulidae; genus Sympetrum; species Sympetrum striolatum. Next base: position 102,636,457 of record OX388341.1, on the reverse strand, counting down.
TATACAAGAAAGACACGGCTTGGTTGTTCTAGACCTAGCAAAACGTATAACAGGGTCATAGTTAAGAGCTTATGGAAACAAAGCTGTAAAGTAAAATTTAATATTATACTCTAAAATAAATCTTATAATATATGTATATCCCATTTTAAATTACTATGAAGAACATAAAGTATTTGTAGAAATATTCAATTTCATCCTTGAATTGTGTTTCTCATTTCAGTGGTCTTTAAGCAAAATAAAGAACATAAAAATTAGAGAAAAATAGCTTCATTCAAATAATGAATTTAAGAAGAAGAAATTTAAGGCTAATTCACTAAAGTAGGATAAAAAAGGTAATTAAAATAAAATTCTTGAGAGACTTTTATGAGAACTAACAATTTAAATTCTTCTGTAAGTTCTTAATGACCTCCTTTGGGCCTTTTGGTATAGGAAAAAAAACTTCTGTTAGAATAAAAGAATGCTTTTTAACTGCACCTATTTTATACACTACATCTAAAATTTGCACGTTTTTCTCTAGGTGGTTCTTAAAATTCCACACTTAGCATCGTAAAGATGAAATTAAACTTATGTTATATTATTTTATTGTTATTACTACCCCCATTTGTAAAAAATGCTATTCCTTTATTGATATTCTAAACACGATTTCCGCTGGAATCATTCGTTCTCAAACGATTTCATGGATCTTGGACGTGTAATTTATTTAGTTCTTTCGATAAGTGTGAAAATGAGTTATAGGTCCGGTACAGGAGGCGGACCGTGCAATGTATATACTTTTGAAGACTATTTTGTCGCACACCGGACCATTCCTGGAATTTCCATTCTCCTCTCAGGTTCGTATCATCTCAGCCTCCCGCTGCGCTACCTGGGGAGACGAATATCTCCCTTTCGCCACAGCCTCGTCCCATCTCAGGGGATGGCAGAAGCAACGCCTGACGCATAGACTGCCCGCCACGCGTCCTCCGGGAATTCCCCTCTGCGGTTGCTGCAAATGAACCCCATGGGAAATAGATGGTAGAGGCACAGTGAATGGCTCGTCAGGTGGAGAGGGTCACCTACGGTGCCGGATAGATCGTGAGACCCTTTTATATCTTCGCTGGGGTCACCAGGAATTTGGATCTTCTCACAGTATTTTTGTACTCCCCGCGCTACATGACTCTCTCCAAGATGCAATTCTACGAATTCAGTATATTACATGTGACTAATTAATATTAGATGCATGGCTAATGAAGCACCTGGGAGATTAAAATTACTGGGTAAATTTGTGTTATTCACAACAAAACTTTTGTTTGGCTTTTTCAAATTTTCTGTTAATTTTGCTTAACATCGGTTAAGTATAAGCAAAAAGTTAGTTAGTTAGTTAGTTAGTTAGTTTGACCCTTTATTGGCGAGGTTAGGCCCAGGTGGGCCTCTCTTCCACCTAACCTCGTATGTCGTTACATTTTAAAAAACTCAACTTATTAAAAAAATACAAAAAAAAAAGAGAAGGGTGTGGGAAAAAATCTATGCAAGTGAAGGTTGACTAAGAAAAAACCCACGTTGCGGGAAAACACCCACAAAGAAGGGGGGTGAAAAAAAACCCGCGAAAACACAGTAATAGAAATAAATACAATAATACACAAACATGAAAAGTGAAAAAGATTATATATGAACAATTGTTTGATAAAGTAAATTTAACAAAATGTATAGAAGACCTAATTGATAGTTAGTTATAAAAGGATACTAATTAAAAACAATCTTGCTTATTGTCCTGTCCCTGATAAAATACTACCATCTGTCCATTATATTTCTCTGTAGTGATATAATGACTGTGATAAAAATTTCACATAATCTCTCTCGAACGTCATTGTTTCTGATTCCACACTCGCATAAAACACAATCAAAGAGCGAATATTATGACCCTTTCCTGGAGAGGACCCCTATATTGAGGTTACTCATATTTTTGGTACTGAATTAATCAGCTGAGTTTTCGGCAAGTTTTTTGTTTCGACAAGACAAGACTACGTGGAATTTGAAATAAATTGTATTTCAAGGAACCTCCTTATCTCTGGCATATATAATCACTGAAAGGAATATTTTATTTTGATTTTGTGATAAATGTCATATTAATTTAAAAAGAAACTTACAATCATTTATAAATAATAGGTAATTTCCAAATGTTTTCAATAAATTACGATGTAGGAAAATGAAGAGATGACAGTCCACCGATATCTTACTATAAGATGTTGATTATATTTTCCATACCTCCAAACGAATAGATTCGATTGGTTTAAGACGAATGTTACACTTCTTTTAATTGCAATTCAAATAATAAAATACTAGAATTGCGAATTACACAATGTATTTTCAAATCTGTAAAATTTGATAAATATACTTCAAATGTTCTCTCAGTGTAGCTGCTTATTTGTTTCTGACATTAGCAAAGTAGGATTACGTAACATAAGCGAGGTTTTTCTCTTTTCCATCCCGCATCCTTTTGTTCAATTCTTTATTCTCTTTCCATCTAATTCTTCCATACCCTTTCCTCTTTCCCTTCATCTCACACACGGGCTATTCTCCCACTCTCGGCCATGCATTCTTTATCCCGGCACATCCGTCGTATCTTTCCCTCTTTTTTCCTCTCTCCTCCATCTTTGTTTCCCTCCCTTTTCCACTCCCAGGGCGTGCATGTATAACCAAAGTGCCACATTTCGACCCCTTGCCCCACGCTTTCCCCTAAGGGTAACGGAGTGGGATAAAAAGTGGGATGGGAAAAAGGATGAAAAAGGCGGGAAAGGGATTGGCTTCCTTTTTCTCTCGCTCTTGTTGCTGCCTTCAATCCGCAACACCTGTTTCCCACACAAATCCTACTCCCCCCTCTACTTTTTCTATCTCTTTCCAAACGCGCACTGTTGGTATGGAGAGAGATGGTGACCTATCTAAGCCAATGGGAGCAAACAGGTGAATTGACTCTGAGGTGCAGATGTGCAGGACAGCGTTGGACGGAGGAATGTGAACATGGGATCGAGTTTAATATTATTTATCGTAATTTCGCCCTAATATCTCAACATATATAAATTTCAAATTTTTTTTCAGTAAATATCAATACGTTCGTAGTAGTTTCCTTTCCTTCTGAATAAAAGTAGTTAAGTTCGTGCAGTTACATTTGCTCGGTTAGCATGTATGAGATTTTTTTCTTGTCAAAGGGAATCTTGTATACTCAAGTAAATCTAGATTATTTTTTTTTCAATGCAACTATAAGTAAAACTCTAAAGATAGATTCACTGAAAATATCTAAAATAATAATTTGAGAGTTTAATTATATGATTCTTGAACTTCAGCATGCCTATGAATCTACTCCTCACCAGAAAATCAATTTTTCAACTTGTTTTTGATCTTACAATTAGATCTTAAAGACACTTGTCATCATTTGTTAGCTCTTCTATTAAGAAAACTCCACCCAGCTTTAACTCCATTCATTCATCGATCACATCGCAGGTTTTTAGTTGACCTCCTAAACTTTCGTCTATTTATCATTATGATCTTTCTGGTTAATTTTAACATCTTTTTACGATTCATTGATATTTTGCTGATAATAATTAATTATTTTATATCTCGTTAGTGTTAAATTTATTCGATGAAATGACTTTTTCGTTTTTACTATCTTAATATTATCACTTTATTTCTCACCGTTACTTTTACAAACTTTAATGATATATACATATCAATATGGTCAAAGCTGAATATCAATTAATTTGATTATAATATTTCGAGAGCTTGCTTTTTCATTATTAATAAAACTAATAGGATAATTTATGAAGAGAATTATATCCTGCGTTTCAAGTTCTTTGGCCTGCTCCCCAGCTCTCCTCCGCAAATTTTTCATCTAAATTCCTTTATCCACTAACATTTTCTCTCTTTTCCCCCCTTATCCTAAACATCTCCCCATTCCTAAAACTTCGCTCCTTATGCCTCCACATTTTTTTTTGCTCAGTTCATTTTAGCTCGGCACGGGTCATCGTGGGAACTACTGCGTCCCTTAAAAAAACCTTCTCCTCTCCCTTTGATCCCTCCACGGATCATCATCATCTTCCTTTTCGCTTTCCTTTGCTCCTCACACTTAAACTCCCTCCTTAATCCCCTCACGCAAAAACCCACTCTACTTTTAATCCCCATTCCGGTCCCTACTCCTATTCAGGAGCTGTTTTCCCCTCAACGCGGGAAAAAAAGTCTTCGGAACATAAAAAAGAGAGGCCTCTGAGATACTCGCGTCACTTTCTAATTATAATCCCCTTTGTTAACTGGCGGAAAAAATTCAGGAAAGCAGCACGCATTTTTACACTTACATAGAGGAAGTAGAGATTCTACGAGGGATTGCGTGAATAAATAATGGGGGAAATGGAATGAGCCTGTGGTTATTTTCGTTCTATCCGACCAAGGTATTACCAGATTACATTACATGTGTAATCATAATTCTCAGTTTGAACTTATTGGAAAAACAATGCAGTGATGCTCTTCAAATTCAACTTTTCATTGATCTTGGCGAAACGGTCTGTTACGACGATATTTCATGGAGGATGGATCGGAATATAGTGAAGAGATGGCGGAAGAGAATCTTAAGATAGGTAGAATATAAGATTTATTGTTCTTGCTTGAAAAGGATTGGATCAGGATTAGGCCATTTATTTTATTTGTGAAAATGGTTCAGGGTTCGATTCCTGATGCCAAAATATCAAACGAAACTGTAATCGACTTATGGCGAAGAGGAGGAAAATAGACAATGTGTAAGTGGCAGTGAATTTAGAAAAGTTATCAAATAAATATGAGTGAATAAATGACTGTAGGATTGCATTTTGAAATGCAGAATTGTAGAGAGAAACTGAATGTTTTTAAGCGACATATAGAGAAAGAGTTGAAGGAGAGAAAATTTGTGAAAACAGGTGAATTATTTCGGAAGAGTAATGACACGCTAGACTGAAATTGCCATAAGGGAAGAAGTAAAGGCCAAGAAAGTGGCCCTTTCGTTTTAGCTCTTATTAGCAGTTATTTCTGGGTTCAACCACTGTGGGATTACAAAATATGGGCATGTATCTATGTTAATCCGAGGATAAATATGTAAAACTGACTTACTTGGACTTATTTGGTAACAGCTAATTCCTATTTTCAAGTGAAAGATGTCGGTGATGAGTCAATAATATTTTGCAGCATTCTTTAATACTAGATGTTCAAAGTTTGAACCTAACTATATATCGCATAATTATAGCAATCCTTAGGTAAAATTGCGAGAGATAGTCATCAGGGGAATGGGAAAGAAATTAAAGTCGAAGAGCTAAGTGTGAGGTGGTGTGATCGCAGGGGTAGATATCTGAGGAAGGGGAAAGAAACGAAGGGATTACTAAACAAGTCGAGCTGTTACGTCGAGACAAAGCAAAGCTATATTTATAATGCGACGAGAAAAGGAGTGGCTCGAACCATAATCTCGCAAATGAGGAGCTCAATAGCGATAAGTGTTTCAGAAGTGAGTTTCGTTGGGATTTATGGTTATTATTTTTTGGAGCATAACCCGTTCTCTTCGTGTCGATAAATTTCCTCTCTCCCACGTTTTTGACATTTTAAAAATTTCGGTTCACGCGAGAAAAGATAAAAAATTCGCGCTTGTGCGATTTATGGAAAAAACGGAGTTAATGACAGATATAATGATATATATTTTTTCAACGTGAATAATTCTTAAGCGTGTCTGAGATCGCCACCCGTTTAAGCAATCATTTACTTCTTTTTATTGTTTGAGTTCAAGGATCTGATATCCGCAGGAATTATTTTTTTTTCGTTTTCGAAATAATAAATGGATTAAGGGCAACTTTTGTCAAGGTGATTTATGAGGACGGAAAATTTTGCTAACACGTATCGACTTGTACCTATTTTTGAAACTCACATTCTTCTTGGTTAGTATTTCACTTTATTGATACTTACAGAACGTAGAACATAGAAACACTTTATTCATGAACAATTGATCAATATATTTAATCGGAAAATACGTCAAGATATAGCGCGAAAATGTTCCTTTTATCGTGTTGGATATGGAACAGTTGAGGTAAGGATATTTAGTAATGTTATTTAAATTAATTATTTTTTTCGAATTCATTAAAGAGGTACTTGTTAGTTTAATCAGGCATATTGCTGATGAATGCGAATGAACTGCGAATTAAGAGCTATTACAGCTCTTTCACGATTTTTCACATTGCTGCATTTGCCTTTCTCTACATCTCCTCAAATCCTAGGGTATCATTCCTCATCTCCGTTTTCCATTAAAAAATTCTGCTTATTCAACGTACGTTCAGTTCTGTTGGAAGATAGGAAGAGACTCGATGAGTCCTTCTATCAGTAATTCTAGTATCAAGAATTTAACATTATCTCTTGGAAGCTATTCCACCAAAATTAGGAAATGTCTTCATGTACGAAAAATATTTTTTTTCCTCATGTGAACTCTACTTTAAGTCCGATTGAGTAATAATTATTCTTGCCTATAGAGTTATGTCAATCCACTCTTCTCATCCAATCTCTTGTTGTTTCCAAATTCATTTGTGAGGAATCTAACATTCAAGTACGGGGAATTTTCTGACTTTTAATAAAATATCGCAATTTCAGTAATAAAGGGACGATATTGCATTGCTGTGATAGTATTTATTAGGTAATGTTTATTTGCGTATTATAGAACTTTGGTAATCAAATTTAAGTATTTTGAGTTAACGTACCGCTAGATATTTTGCTAAGATAAACTTAAATTAAAAATGAATTTTTTAATTATCTGATCACCCAAAATAGTGATTGTATGAATGAAAAAATTATAAATCAATGTTACCTCTCTTTTCTGTTTTCATTAGAAACATAAATGTGACTTAGAAAAATAATTAAAAGTTTTTAACCGAATTTCCTATTTCCGTTTATGAATGGTCCCATGAAAGTTCAAGGCTGTAGATCATGTTAAGTAACAAAAGTATCTACCATCACATCTTACCATTTTATAGTACACCTTGAGGAAATCTCTTTAAAAAAACACATAGTTTCTTGAAAATATGCTTAACAGCACCAAAAGTAAAGAGACTTGAATATAGATTTACATGGAGCTTTTTTAATAGAATTTCAAGGTTTCTTAAATTAAAATGCTATTATATTTATTCTCATTTTATTGAAAGTGTCTTTGAAAATCACGAGTCTTAAACATTAAAAGAGGATTTATATACTAACATGTTTCACTAATCCTAGCTGCGCTTTCTTCAAGTCTTTCAAAGGGTTTTAACGAAAAATCATTTCATTTAGAAATTTCATTTTCTCAGAAGCTATAAAAGTCCAAGATGATTTTTCTTTACAGATAAATCGTTGCATGTTGATAGCTTACAGAGTTAAATCAGCGGTAGTCGAGTTACTATGGTAACGAGTGTTATATGACTTAAACAGAATACGCCTTATGCATCGTAAGTCGAGGAATAAGTCATGAGACAATAAGTAAGCAGACCATGTTGCTACGTGCGTATCAAGTGGTGATAATTCCAACGAGACATTTGATATCTTAATATAAGGATTGAATTTATTAATCTAAATCCGTTGCAAGAAGGTGAAATTAAGTCATTTAAACTGTCATTCTAGCTGTTTGATCTCTGATAAATGCAAAGTAGAGGATAAAGTCCAAATGCCTCGCATTCTTTCATACATTTATCGTATTTGGGTATTAAGTATATAAGGGGTGCTTAATTAATTATACTATATTTCCCTTGACGAATCCTACCGTTGCGTGAGATTTTGTAAATAAGACACATTTTTATGGAGGCACATTTATCCGTGCCTCTTTAAGTTTCACAGCGTGACAGAAAGTGAGGAAATATCAGGTTTTCCTCAAGAGATCGCAAATATATTTTACAGTCGTAAAATATAAAACATGAAAGCCTAAGTAATCTGAGCTGGAGGAATATATCACTGATTTTATGTTCATTTCAAGGATTTTAAATATAAATATTTTAATTTTATTAATTCTGTTGTTGAACACTTATTTAACTAGGGCTGTATGTAATTTTTAAGTACCAAACCTTGTAAATACGAGTCTTTTATTCGAGTAGTTTATGCATTAGAACCAAATCCCATATTCCTAAGCTACCACATATTTAAACTCTTCTAGTATATTTCTGCTATTCATTACTCAATCGTTATTACTCATGCATATTGATTGAAATAAAGAAAAAACTGGGGAACAAACAAAAAAATCTTCATCAGGTCCCCCATCAAGATGTTCCACTGGAAAAAATCACGATATTCCTCGAAGTTTTTTTCCATTTCCATCTCTTCAAATATCGAAGGGACCGGTCGAAAAGTTAAGGAGTGGCAACATCTTCGTGGGAGAGAGAACTCCGTCGGGTGTGCGCGTATAAAATAAACAGAGGGGAAGTCGGAAAAAAGGACTGGGAGGAGGAGTGGAAGAATACAGGGGAAGCATTCCAAAGAGCGCTTGATGGAAGGAGGGATGGAACAGCGGGGGAGACCTCCTGGATCCAGTGAAGGAGGAAGGCTTAAGGAAATCCTCATCAATTTTCATGGGCGGGTGGACTAGTGAGGCTCGAAATCCTCAGGAGCAAAAGAAGGGGCGAACGTATACGGGGAGACTCGGTGGTTTCGGGGGAAGAAGCGATATAAGGGAAGAGGGATTATGCTCTTGGGTAGGGTGTTCGGAAAACTTGGTAGCGAGAGGAGGAAGAGGTGACCTGCGAGGGCGTGGGAAGTCTTCGGGGGAAACTCAGCGATTCTCTATTTATCTTTTTTTCGAAGGTTAGATTTTTGGGAACCCAAGAAGCAACCTCGAAAATTTTTCGTATTTTTATTTCCGCGGCTTGACCTCAGGTTTTCTCGAGGAGCCTCCGGCGAGGAAGTGGGGTGGGTTTGCCGGAGGTAGAAATGGAGGTTTCCGGGAGCCGATACCCGCTCCCTCGGAACACTCACCCGCAAAGAAGAACACGCCATCAATTTGTAAAAGGGGTCTGGACTCGATAAGAGGGAGCGACGGGCCCTATTTCGAGGATGGAGACAAGGGTTTTCTGGGCGTTTTCTTGGCTTCCGTAACAGAAAAGGACGGCGGTAAATCAATGGGATGATTGAAGAAGGATTGGGGAAAGAAAATTCACATGCCGTCTTCGCGGGTTTTCACGGGAATTTGCGGAGGAGTTGCGCAGTCGATTGCTTTGTGATTCGGCGGAAGGATTATTGGTTCTGTCGGTGATAAAATTCTACATTCGTGGAAAGATACAGCTTAACTCCAAACAATTGGTCAAAAAGCTAAAATAAAATCTACCCTCTTAATTGCTGGTGGATAAATTAATATACATGTAGTATTAATCACTTTGCGCATTAGTTTATTTGACTGTTAGTGAAAGTAATATATGTGCTAACCTTAACATTGTATGATAATAATTATCTTTAACTTACATGTGAAATTGTGCAAAATAAAAAAATATAGTTGCATGGTTTTGTTGAATACTACCGGGTTTTATTTATGAGACGATTTCTTAAAGATTTATTATATAGCATGGTAATGCAGAAACATTTTATTAATACCATAAAACTAATTAAGCAATAAGAGTAGAAGTGTTCATTTTATCGAATAACAGGCGTTCACTGTAGCTGTTGAGCTAATTTCAATATATGAGTTGAAATATGCTACTATTACTGAAAATAATGAAACAAAACCTCTACGGGATAAAGGGAGGCACTAAATTAATGTTTCTTATCAAATTTAATGATTTACTTGAAAAAAAAATTATAATTAAAAATATATAAAATAGGGTAACCTGTTAAGTTAATGATGTTTATTATTGCTTTCATTTGCAATATCCTTTTAGAGATTAGAAAGGAAATAAAAAATCATTTGTACAACTATTATGTTCATTTGCAGCCGAGAATATTATTTAGCCCTAAAATGAAGTAAGCGGGTGTTTCATATTCTATCAATTTAAAAGTAGAAAGAAAAAAATCTTTTATGTTATTTCGTATTTGTAGCATATGTTGCGAAACAGTTAATGTTCTTTCTTGTGTTATGGGAATACTGGAGACTGAGAAGAAGAACGCCGACAAAAACGGTTATTAGAGATTTCAAACGTCTAATTCCTTAAAACCCGTGACCCAACTTTCCTTTCCTTTCCTTTCTTTAATTGTAGAAGATGATCCTTATAGTTGAAACTATTAATAAACATTCATCTATTTACCTGTCTGTAAATAGTTTTCATTCTTATAATTTGATTACTCTTTTACAAATATAAAATAAAAATGTTTCAAGTGACTTGTTTGAACTTATGGTTTCTAACGGTTTTACGAAGAGAATATAGTCTGAAAATTGCCTGAAAGTTGACATTTAAATTCTATTCTTTTAGAGTTTAACTCACTAGAGGAACATAGGAAGAGTACAAAGTATCTTAGTAATTTTAGGACTAAAGTATAGGGTATATATTGAAACTTCATTTCCATTTTTTCAGGTTAATATATGTTTAGTGAGTCATTACTATTCATTAGGCATCCACCACCATAAATTAATTCTCAAAATGCAGGGGGAGCGAAGGAAATTCAGTCTTAGTAACTTAGCCTTTCATAATTTAATTATTTTAATTCCGAAAAGTAAATTATAAATTTATAACAGTGCTTTACAAGTAAAAAAGACTAAATTCGTAGTGATGTAACAGAACAGAGTTAATGGTATGGAATTGTGAACTTAGATTTACCTTTAGAATTTATTTCAAAGAATTCGTGATCAGTCTATAATTTGGCATATCTTATTCTTCAACTTAAGCAAAGCCACCGATTTCTTTTTATTCGGAGCAACATTTTATCATTAAAAATTCCGTGCCTAAGCTGCTAAAAGTAACAGTGATACCAAACACCGTTCGTGCACGCGAGGATTGTATTTTTCCGACCTTGCTGTTTGGATCAGCGATCACTAACTTTCTCGCCTCAGCCATTCGCACGCCGTAATCGGTTCTTTTATTCTTTTCCGCATTCCTGAAGGCGTAACCGCTGCCGGATATCGAAGGATCTCCCTTCCCCTCCTCCCCTTACCCCTCCTCGCCTTTCCACCCTCCTTACCCCTCCCGAGCGGCAACATGTCACACGCAAACATGCATTCAAAGCCCACTCAAAAGAGGGCTCCACGAGCGGGCGAATTAAGCGCCATTCGTCTTCGTCTTTTCTGACATCCTGCGCTGCATTCCCTCCTCTTCTTTATTTCTCATTCCTTCCGTTTTCCCTCCCCTTTCGCCTCCCTGTCCCATTTCCTTTCCGTCTGACTTCGAAACAGGTCCCTAAAACTCACTTATTCCATCTTCCAGCCATTGCTGTTTCGGGCGGTATCCCGACGTCCCTTAAAGCTTTTATCGAGAATCGGAAATAGCTCAAATCAATCCTTTAGAATACCTTTAAGATTTCTAATTCATACATCTGATGATTGGTAGATTGTACGAGAAACTGTAGACAAATCATTCATCTTTTCTGTTTTTAAATTTATCTTCATTTACTTGGAGTAAAACTTGCGCTTTCATCCTCCTGAACTTATCTCGTCTCATCGCATAATACTACTTTGTGCATCTATTGACCAAAAATTTAGTAGAAATATAATTGCACGTAAATGAAAACAGATACTTTTCGTAGCGAAATTGGTCGTCAAACTATCTGATTAGCAGTTTATAATGGCTAGTGTAGTCTCGTCATTACACCTTTAGGGAACACGATCAAGCTGTTTCGCGATTGCCAATTTTACATATATTTTATAAAACCGTGCACATACTACGTATAAGTTAAAAAATAATTCCTTAAATTTAATGCCAAGGAAGATAACTACATAATTAAAAACGGTATTTCACTTCGTTTTCATGGCTTGAAATCTTGATTACATATGTTGAACTTGCGGATATAGAGAGACCCATCATAATGGCTCCATATAGAGTGTTAAAAATTCAACACAAAGAAAATGGATCTTTATCATTCGCTAAGTTTTTTGATGTTCATTTATACCCATTTATTCAGCTAAATTAAATGGTCAAAAACGGATACCTAGTCGAGAAGGTATCAGAAATATACTCTACTCAGAACCTTCTCACTTTCTGTTTCTAACTTACCCTTATCTTCTTTCCCATATACAAATCTCTCCAGTTCCACTGTTTTTTCGCCATCCTTCTTCATTGTCCTAGTTGCTGACCCTTTTTAAACCACACAAGATTTATAAACTGTAACTTGATGTACGATTTGCTATTCTTTTCCTTAATTCATTGCTCAACTATGAAAATAGTTCTTTCCTATTATATTATAATTCTTCTTTTTCCATTAATATCCTTCTTCTCTGTTGGGAGTTTGAAGTGTTTTTCTTCCACTGAAAAATATATAGAGTGATCAATAAATTGCAATATATTCATAAATAATACCTCCTGATAATTCTTATGATGTCAAACAAACAAATTTAATATGGATACTTTACATGGAAACAATTGAGAGACTTTTTGAAGATGCTTTATTAAAGTAATTTATTCATACATACTTGGTTCATTTTCAGTAAAGTAATACTTTAGAGTAAAGGGTTCGCATCATAATTAAAAACGTCTTTTAGTTAATGTCGAAGATGAATACTACTGTAATAACGGTTTGTTAATTAAAAAAAAATAAGATAACTTAGAAATATCTATCTACTTTTATTTTAATGGCGGATAGGTAAATGTCGTTAGAATTTTAATTCGAAATGATATCCTTTTTGTAGGGGTGTGTATGGGTAATTCGCGTATTGCGTGATTATTTCACCATTTAGATTGTCGTCAGCACTTCTTTATCGTAACTGTCATTTAATTATGCATTCCAGATATAAGGCGTCTGATTTTTGTGATCTCTTAAAAGGCTTTCCTTTCATTGTTTTTTTTTCGAATTATTCCAGGGGGGCGTATCCTGGCTTAAGCAAATCTCCGTTCCATTTTACTTGAAGATTAGGTGAGTTTAGCTGTAAAATTGTCATGAGCTTCTGGGTAATTTATTTCGGGAATGAATACATTACTATCTAATAATTAAGGGCACAGGCCAAATAAGAAACAATAAGACAACGTACTTATCGCGTTACGTTTCTTGGCTTCCACTTTCGATGTCAGACTTTTGGCGTCTTCTCATGGCCATTATTCGAAGAATTAGCATCTCATATTTATCATCCTTTCCTTCAGTTTTCTCGTTCATTCCCATTTTGGGGCCGCATTCAGATATTTATACTTCCGCGTCGCTCCAGATATTCCCAGACCTCTCCCTATTTCATCCTCTCGGACCAGTAATACCGCTCCGCTTTAAAATTCCCCGCTCTGCCCTCGACTTCTTTATCCCGAATAAATAAAAAAAACCTTCTCGCTTCTTTCGCGACCTGTTATTCATTTTCCTTGGCGTTGAATATTTCCGGCCACCTGCCGCCTTGTTGCCATTCTCTCGTGCTCGCGATTTGTCAACGTCGTTTCTTTCCTCGCTCATATTTATGTGCGTCAAGAGCCTCATTCGCACCTCTCTTCTATCTTCTCTTTGATTTCCCCTTTTGCATTTCTTAGATTGCGATGGGCGACTTCTTTTTCCGAACGTTCCAGGCTCTCTTTTTCAGGACAAAAAAAGGATACCGGAAGTAGACCTGTTAAGGTTTTCTTCTCGAGTTTTTTCAATTTTCGCGCTATTTTTTTGCCGGATTGGAATGGAACCCCTTGGATCGGTGAATGACGCTGCTTTTGTTACCGTAGGAGTTTTAGAGACTTGACAAGATAACTAGGGATTGTTGAAATAATTTAACCCTGAAGCTTAAAGAATTATCCTTATAAACGATACCTCCATCAATTTCTAAAGTTATTAATTTTAATTTGTAAAGTTATATTTTATAATAAATATGAATTGATCATTCACTTACATAAATAAATAATAGATAATAATTTACGGCTTCTATTTTGTTTCATCTATTTTCATGTTTTAACTATTTGCACACGGATTTCCTTTCTAAATTAAGAGTCGAAATGACTATCTGTGTTAAAATGTGTTTGAAACTAGTAGATGCCTTCTTATTTAAATTAGTATCCCCATAGACATTATCTTATTGATACTGTAAGAGATTGATGAGCTTGAATTTTAAATTCGCTTTGTCATTTTTTCGTTTCAGTAGATTATGATGGAAATTAGGAGTGATATCCGATTAGGAAAGATTTTCTCATTCCTTATTCAGGGTATAGTTGACTATTCTATTAAAAAGATCATAGAAATAATTATGCTTGCAGAGGCCAGTATCAACGTAGTAGATACACATATTTTTTCTGAGGTACCTTTTTGGTTTTTAAGTAAATCCCTCTTTTCTGTTACTCCTTTTCCAATCTTCGCCATCACCCTTTCCTCTCCGTCCTATCACGTCCTCTCTCCACCGATCGTCACCTCCCCCAACTTGTTTGGACGATTCATTAATGTCACACTCTGCCGGCAATTGACGCCGTAATCTGCGAGGGTCTGAAGGGGGAAAGGAATTCGACAAGAGAGTGGGTGGCATTCTTCCCTCTCTTTGCATCCTCTGCCATTCTTTCGACTCCCCTACGCATTAATCTCACCCTTTTCTCTTTCACTCCTTCGATCCATCTAAGTCTCACATTATGTCACCCCGTATCCCCTCTTCACTTACCCTCTACCCAATTTTTCCTTTCATTTCTCTTCTTGACCTTCATTACCCTTTCAAACTTTCTTGAACTCCTATGCTCGGATTTATAATACAACACATCTACCTCGAAATTTAACTATTCTCTACTATCCCCTTTGAAGTGTTAGCCGATAAGCTACCGATAAGTTTAATTAAAATTAAAATTCGGTCAGGACATCAACTAAGAAATGCCATGAAATTGTTGAATCGACGTACCAAAAATAAAAGACGTCTCTATTACGCTAAAATGATGTATTGTTTTCGATTTACGTTTTATTTTGTAAGGATAATTAACTAATAAAGTTTTATAATAAATGATCGCATATGTTCAGAAATATATATTTATAATAAAGCTTGTAAATCATTACCCTTGTTATAGCATTAGAACTTATGATAATATCATTTTGATTAATGTTATTATCGTCCTATGATTTGATCTTCACGTACAGCATTACTGATGAAGTCTATAAGATGTAAAAAGAGAGCTATTATTCTCAATAGTCTTGAAATAATATTAATAATTTTTATTTAACCAACGAAATAAATATGCATGTATAGGACAAGTCAATAATATACAATCAATCAAATCAAAACAGTCAAATTTTACATTATAATCACATTATAACATACATTAGAGTAATGATACAGCAAAAAAATTGGTCTTAACCAATTTTCACAAAAAATTAACACATTTCATCTCTACAACATAAATAAATTATGAGATGACGATAAATATCATAAAAACATACAGGAAAATTAAAAATGTTTAGGAAATTACAGATACTAAATATGAGATGAGTGAAAGTTCAATAGTAAATGGAAAGAAATTTATTAATTCATATAGATAATTTTGAATATAGGACCTTAAAAATTTCAGGACAAGTGCAAAAAATATAAGATCGTGCAGCTTGAAAGGACAGTCATCAGTATGTTGATCATTGCTGAGTTAGATATGTTGGGGATTAGGAGGAGGAGTATCAGTTGAGTGATTATTTCTTTAGAAGATGAAAAAAGACATTTTGTCTAGAAACAAGAAGTGAAAATAGATGATTTTATATAAAGTGGAAGAGCGTTCCAAAACTTAATGGCAGTTACTACGAAGAATTTGTGAAACATCTTTGTTCTGTAATATCGAACGAGCATATTATTTTTCCTTCTAGAATTGAAATTTTTGACAGATTCTAAGTTGATAAATTCAGAAAAGAGGTATTTTGGAGTGTGTACGCTAAACGCCAGAAGCTAACGATAGAAGATTAGCTATCAAAGAAACTAATTAAAACAAAAGTAATGATTCTAGAATAATCTTATGCTAAACCAACAGAGAAATAAGTAAGTATTATTTAAGAAAAAGTAATAATATAGAGAAATAAGTAGGAATTGCATTGAATTCAAGCAAGCTTTACGTTAAAACGCATTTCCTTATATTATGGGCTTACTACATTTTCCTTCTTTTCATTTATATTTATGTATTTTCTTCACGCTCAACCCAACCATTGCCAATGATTTTCAGGGACAGAGGTGATGAAAAGTAGATAGTGATCATTAATTTTGAGTCTCTATTTATCTAAAACAGTTCTATATTTCGCTGTAAAGTAAACGTGCACTGATGAAGAGGTAATGTTTCTTTTTCATGTCATTATTTTTATTTTTTAACAACTTCACTATGAAAATTGAAACCAAACTCGGGTGAAAAATGGCCTAAACTTTTTAATACCGAATTTACCTTCCTCGAGCGCTTGGCCTCAAAACTGTTTTTATTCCTCTTCTGAGTCTTCTTAACCGCTCTCCAATCTCTTTATTCTGCTTTGTTCAGGCACTCAATTAAGCTAGCTTCGATTAGAAACGATCTGGTGCTTCTGTAGTATTGTTGATAAATCCAGTCAGCTGCAATTTGACAGAATCCAAGTATCCATCGTTTCATTCCAATTACGGCTGTAATTATTATTTTGTGTTTTTCAAAACTGAAAATTTCTTATGCGGTGGTTTTTGTGCGTTTAACAAGAAATGCATAATTTAGAAACCTTTTTTTGCGTAAATGTTTTTAAATTCATATAATAAACTACCTCAGTCATCCGATGTATCAGATAAGTCATAGTATCAATGTCGCTATCATTTATTTTCCTTTTAAGTTTTTCACGTATTCCTTCTTAAACCTCTCCACCCTGAACAATGGACCCCACGAACTGGAAAACATTTCTCTAACCGCGGTACCGAATTTTTGTCCTCATTCCTGCATTCCCATGTTTGTGTAGGAATCCATTAAATTAAAAGCCTCGGAAGTTTTATGCGGCAGAGTGGAGGAAAGCCGCCTCCTACACCTTTTCTCTCTTCTCTCCCACTTTCTCTCGTCCAAATCCAAACATAGTATAATGCACCTATTTATATCTCTTCAGAGAGTAATTATTTATGTGCTATGTGGCTTATATAATCTAAGGGCCCTCTTATTTAGAGAAAGAGCCGCCGTCAGAAATATCGAGTGCTACGTTCGTTATTCGGCGAAGTAAAACCAGATTTTGCTCCTTCAGATGCCATTTATTTTTTTTCACCCGTAACTTTTCCTCAGTTCCGTCCCTCTTTCATATTAATCGTTGGACCAGAATAATAGGTTATTAACGTCCAAGTCTTTAATGGCCTAAGGTATTATTCGTCCTAAAAAATTAATTTTAGAATTGAATTAGACTTAATATTTCCGTATTGAACATATACCAGTTAAATAGAAAAATCTGGATAAATTCAATATGGAAACATTTGCAAGTACAGACAGAATTCGCTAGAAGAGAAGAACCGTAGAAGAATATTAGCAACTGAATCTAAATAATAAATTAATTTTTATCTTTTTTGCACAAGTTTTCATTTGTATACATTTATATTTAAGTATATTATGTGTTAAGTACATAGAAATGTCAGCTATCGCAGAATGAAAAACAACTCTAGTTAGTCAATTGCTTTTTGTACATTGCCTCTCCTTTTAATCTAAGTTATCTGCAGATTTTCTTGTTATACCATACATTTTCTACTTGAAACAACGATAGAGCTCAAGAAAAACTATATTTTCTTCTTCGGAATAATTTCACTCATCAATTCATTCGATATAGAGGTTCAGATTCAGATTCGATAATAAAAATCAGAGCGCATCACTTCGTCTTCGGTTGAGTATAAATATTTTTTATGAGGTAAAACTAATTATTCCTTATTTTCCTGATGGTTTTCATTTTGAAATTATAAGATGTTTTTGTTCAGCGACGGGAATTTAAGGAATGGTGTATTATCCTAATTTTCCAAGACCGAAAATATTACGATTTAGAATATTACGTCGAAATCTTAGAATGTGCACCATGTATGAAGAGAGTCTGAGATCCGAATATATTGAGGAACTATGTATTATTCGTATAAAATTCATAAGTATGTTATTTTACGAACATATGAATTCTTCTTTTTATTCATGCGGTTAGAGCTCAATAATAGTATCCTAACTAGTATGGACCCGCATTGCCAACACGACACAGTGATTGCATAAGATAAAGGGCGTACCCCAAACAAAGTTTTAAAATCTCAAATTCTTTAACGGCCGTGTTCCAAATTTTCTTTCCTTATATTCCATCAAAATACACTAAAAATCATGTTACCAGCAACTGATTGATTGTTCAGTATTCATTTTCAGATTTCATCAGTGATTAACTTCCTGAGGGAATATTATATAGAAATGAAGAAATATTTCTTTAGCTCAATTTCTAATCCTTTAATTTTATCACAGTATAGTTGAACCATTGAAACTGGGCTGAGTAATGAAGATTGATATGAAGATAATGTATGCTCCTATGAGCTGTTAGCCATGCTGTTACTTTGTCGTTGTAAATGTAGTAGTGTATGGTATACACTTATTGTAGAATAATTTAACTTCTACGTCACTAAGGCTCTCATAACAATGGTAATTAAACTCTAGAGGAAGTAAAGTATATGTAAAAGGATAAATGGGGAAGAAAAAAGGGATGCGATACTCCCAAACCACGTTACAAAAGCATGCATTTAATTTCACGCCACTAAGATTTCAGTGCTCTTTTTATCGAAACGGTACTGTAAAATGAAGGGAGAGAGAAAGGGAATAAAAGCTTATCTCTTCCAGAAAATAAAAACGCTACTTGAGAGGAATCAAGAGTAAACTTTTTCTCCCGAGAAAAAAATAAAAGCGATCGAATCCAATAAACTTCAAAGGCAAAGCGAGATTCCTTTATTTCTGACCTCGCAAGAAGAAAATGACGAAAAAATAACGATTGCCTTTTTACTTCCGAACCAAAAACATGGAGAGGAAGGAAAGCATTGAATCCTGCACGTGGATAAGATGTAAAATAATGGTATGAGACAAAAGGATTCGGATATCACCATTTCACTGTTCATTTTTTTCCGAACGTGGAGGGGAATGGGGTAAGGGGAAACGGTTGAGGGAGCACTTAAAAGAATCCTTTCCACTCAGCCGACAAAGGAAAGAGACTAGAATCCTGAAAGCGTATAGCATTCCCCGTACTCGATGTACAAACCCTTTGGGGAACTTTTGCACCATTATTCCCTACGGAAAACATAAAAACCTTTACTTCCTCTCTCCCCCGTCTCCATTGGCTGGCCACCCACCCACCCCCAAATGTCTGGAGAGGATGTTATCTCGAAGTTTTACATAGTTTTAAGAGGGATTTATCGTAACAGCCTTTTTAAGAGGAAACGTATGGAACATTACCTCTTCCTAGAATGCTCGGGAGTAAAAGATCATAGTCTGAAATTCAATTCCGGTTAGTCTCGCTTTCTTAGCACCCTTAAATGAAGATAGAGAATGTATCTTTGCACAAGAGGACTCTTGATATTAAATACTTTGCTATTGAAGAAATGTTTCAAAATTAGGTAATTAGATAAACATAAGTTAGGTAATTAGGTACATCTACATCTACATCAATACCCTACAAGCCGCCTTTCGGCGTGTGGCAGGGGGTGTAAACACCAGTTGAATCTAAACTACTTCCTTATTCGGCTATAGTCACGTATTGTTCGCGGAAAGAATGAATCTCTAAAACGATTCGTCCTAGCATCTATTTCTCTTAACTTACGGTCATTATCGGATCGACCGAGGTAGCAGGGAGGTTGCATGATACCGATTGTATCTTCAGAAAATGTAGTTTCCAGAAAATGCAGTTTCCTAAGTATACATAAGACATAGCAAATAAAACAAATCATAAATCTTTTTGAAGGATTTTATATAAAAGGCACACTCAAACGTTATTTTTACAAATGTATACATGATTGTCTGAACTACTTTTCCAAATACTTATCAAATTCATTTAAAGCGCGTGGAAGAATTAGGAAAAAATCATAATATCTAGCATTCAAAAGTATTGAGAAATAAAAACAGATTTTCAATAACATTATTATTTTACTTGTATGAATTTGAAATAATTTGAAGAAATGTCTGATCTTCTTATTTAGAAATTGTCTGATAAAGTACAAGAAGTTGGTTTAAAGAGATCAAGAGTCAAACATTTCGTAAATATAAGATATCGTGACAAAAATTCGTTGAGTGCCAACGTGGTGCCAACTAAGACGTAGTGTAATCTTCGCTGGGACTCATGAAATTACTTTTCAAGGTTCTTGTTCTTATCTCATGCAGATATTAATGCAAGGTTCCCCCGGAATTAATGACAAATGAATATTAAAATATATTTAACGGTCATCAATCACCAAACATAGCCTTTTATAGTTTTGAAACCTATTTACGAGCAAATCGAATGTTATTTCCGATTAAATTTAATGTAAATTAGATATCGAATTTCAAGTATCTTATAAACTATATACAATAGTATGTCTTATATCACTATCATAGCGGAACGTTCTTATTATGTTCACAAATTTATCACTTTCGTAATTTAAACTCGATGTTTACTCAGCCATCACAGTTCTGTGAAATAGATTTCCTATCAAAGTAATTTCGAATGATTTTACATATAAATCAGAAAAGGCCTTTTTGAAAGCTAAAAACGAATTCCTCAATTAATACGGCTTCATTTATCTATATATCTGATGAAATTGGCCAAATTCTCGAAACTGAAAAGCATGCGACCTCGCGGAATAAGTTATTCTCCTTACGCACGGAAGAATCTGATCGAAGAAGATAATTTATAAAGAGAACGTTTAACGATCACAGCACTCGTCCGCGGCCTCATTTCGCTATGTAAATTTCATTACGTTTCTCCGTTATCTCTCCGAACGATTAACTCAAAAATAATAACTCGAAATCACTTTCCGTCTCGCAGCCACGACTTTTTGATCTCCACCAATCAGTTTCGTGATAAACAGCGTATTGGTCAACGAAGTCAGAGGAGAATATAAGTGTAAAAGCCATCAAAAAATACACCACGTCGGGGGCGAAAAACGTAGCGCGTGTGCATTTTTTTCCTAAACTGGCGCAGACTCAATCAATTAACACCGATTGATTGGACTTTCATTCTTTCCCTACCCCATTCCTATGGAATAAGTAATTTCAGAGGCAGCTTCCGGCAAAAACATTTTAGAATTAGCGAGGAGAGCCAAATAGCCCTTGTGCTCACCGGGGCGTGCACCATCAACGCACGCACGCTCCCGCACCATCGGCTCCCCTCCCCCGCACACTCCCCTAAGTTAGCCACTTCCCTGCGCCATATTCCATTCCATCAAATTCTTCGCCCACCCCTCGCTCACAAACACAACATCCCGGCGTTCCTCAGCATCCACGTATGGGATGAGAGGTCCAATGGAATGCGGCGATTGCTCACCCATTCTCCCCGCTGTTATTGTTGCTATTAACGACGCTTGCTGAGATTTCGCATTGATTTAAACGTCTCTACGAGATGAGTTAACGATTTAGCGATGCATGGTGTTTGTGTAATAAATATGAAAGAGTATAGAAGAACCGTACTATTCTAAATCACTCTGTTGAGAGAAAAAAATTGAAATAAGGGCCTTAGGGTTGAAGAGATGCGATTTTTTTGAAAGAGCAAAGCAGCTACAGGTCAGCAGTTTAAAATTTTAAAAGGATGACGTAATTTTAAACGGCTATGAAGTTTTTAGATTGTTAAAAATGATATGCCAAAGCCAATAATGTGTGAGTTGCATTCTTTGACATCCGTTATTTTGTAGTAAATTTGTCCCCGTTCTTTTACGAAAACTCAAGATTGATGAGATTGAATATAATTTTGTAAGGGTTAAAAAAATAAATAAAATTCGATAAATGATTGCATTGATGCTTAATAGCTTCTTCCATAAGTTTTGAAACTTAGATTAAGGTTAAATATGTTGTGCGTAATTTTTTAAAGCGCTTTTAAACTTTTATTCACAAATATACTTCTATTTAGTGTTATAAATATTTCAATCTCCCAAAAGAAAGAATAAGATATTACAAACGTCGTGCCTTAGAGAAATTTTGCCGCTTTAATGTAGTTAGTTTCTTTATATTATGATATACCTCGTATAATAGTAGCGTATATAATGACATTTTATTTCAAAGTAGTCCTTATAACCTAGAGTTCCACGGGATATAAACATAAGATCGAATAATTTTTTTTACATTCTGATTAATTTCGGTTTTTTAGATTTTGTATCTATTCTTATTAATTAGACTTCTTCATTCTGGGAAATAAGCGTTATGAGAAATAAATATCTCCTTGCTCTTTTGCAATCACAGAATGAGGAATGTGTAATCACTTACGTAGGTGTATACTTCTGTAAATTGGTGTAAGTATTTTTATAGCTGGGTATACTATCCAGTTACTGTCAAGTATGAAGTACTATGAAGTATTTGATAATCTATATTGCTCGTATCAAGATTACAAAACAAACTTAAAACCAAAACATAACTAGCTGAAAGGAGCAAGGAAGTCGCAGCAGCACTTTTAGGCGTGCATCATGAAACACAAGGATGAAGATAAGTGAAAAATATCGTCATGACTGGAAATCGAACCCAGGTATTCAATTTTCCTGGCCGGTATGTTAGCCATTAAACTATATGGGTTATACACCCTTTTCATCATATCACTATAAGTCGTTCTGCCTTCCTTTCCATCATATTACTAACGAATATTTCTTTTCGTTTGTATTAAAAGATAAATTCATTCACAAATATCAATAAAAACACTAAGGCATAAATAATCAATAGTTTTTCTAAGATTTAAATGGACTGTAATTAATATATCCACTGATCATGCTTGTGTTAATCCTTTAGCCTTCCTTAACTTTTACGTCACTACTTTTAATGACGAAGAAAAGTTTCTTTCTACGAAAACATGTATTTTTCGGGTACGTAGCAAAAAATGAAAATTAGATGAATAGTGAATAAGAAAAGAATTCTGGCGAAGAGGTATTCCGAGTGGAGAATGCCAAGTTTTCCTTTACTCAATTGGATGGAATGCATAGAGAGTAGAGCGAGGGAAGGAACGTAAGCTGAGGAGGGGAAATATCAGAAGAAAAGAGACAAGGCGCCCGAAAAAGAGAATGTAGACTGGAAAGAAGCAGAGAAGAGGAAGAGAATGATGGAAGCATAGCAGTCAACTTGACATTTTCATGGCTTAATCCTGAATTATGCTAGATTTAAGTGGGTTAAAGCAATCTTGAGGATGAAGGTACATACAGCGAGGAAAGCAGAACATTTGCGAAATATTTTATCAAATCTTAATATTGTTATTTGTGCGAAATGCTACTGGATATAATAATTTTAAATAGTCTCTTAAAACGTAACTTGCTTAATGAAGAACGGAAAAAAGGTTAATTTTCCTATTATGAGTATGAAGGGGTAATACAGTATAAGAAACCTTTATTGAGTATTCTTTGCGGTAATTTAAATTTTTCGTGTCTTACTCTTCATTATTAAAAAAATCCTTTGAATAGAAACAATAATCATAAGAAGATAAAAATAGATCTACTAACTCTGAAAATATTACTATTACCTATGTGTACATAATACATACGTATAATAAATAATTTTCATTCATGTATATAAAGTGACTGAACGACATGTATACAATGCATTGAAAGTTTATTTTGAGGAATGGGCGCCTTTTTGAGAGTTGATGGAATCGAATTTTATTTGAAAGTATATTTTTGTTTAGTTTGTTGATATTTTATCTCTATTAATAAATGTCCACTTAAAGAATTAAAATATTTATGGCTTAGAAAAATTACCAAAATACATTCAGATATAATAAATTCGGAATCATCAAAGATAGACTTTATCACTTAGAGGCGGAGTACATCTAATACCAAGCGGAAATTAGTTAGTGTTATCTTTTGAAATTCGAAAATTGTTGATTCATATCCGAAATTCTTCGAAAGAAACCGAAAAGAAAAGGATATTAAGGGAATGAAGATAAGTTCGATATCAAATTTAGGAGCGTTGGAGATAATTGAAGGAAGATTGGGGCTGCAAAGCACTCGTCAAAGAGCAATAACTTAAGGACGAAATTCGGAATAAAAATACAAAGAACAAATTAAGCTGCGATAAAATACGACATTTTAGCGGAACTAATTTCATAAGAATGTTATAAATAGCTGAGACGTAAATAAAAGATAAATAACAAATATCAAATGTTAAAGAGATATTTTAACAGTTCAGATAAAAATATGCGAAAAATTTTAAAGTAATCGTTGGAATTCTACCTTTGAGAGCGTGAAGATAAAAAAGTACGTCGTGATATATGTTTGACTGGCTATGTACTGGAATACAAGAGAATAACATTGCAACGGAAAGGGGAATGAGGGAGCAGAAAAATAGGAAATGGAGGTAATACAAGAGACATCATGCATAGAAAAGAAGGCTTTACTGTATGCGGAGGCAGCAAGAGGGCATTCTGTCACGAGCGCACTTAAAAGTGAAGGAAATGAGAGCTATAAATAGATATAAGAACGATAAAAGAAAGAAAACGACCGAAGGAGTAAAGGGAAAGGAAATATCTGAGTAGGGAAAAAACGATCGGGAAAGAAGAGTAGAGGATGGGAATGAAGAGATAGGGGATTGCAGAAAGGGGAGAGTGGGAGGATCCACCAGTGACTGGAGTAGAGATGACGGATGGGCGCGTAAGAGGCGCCATGGGAATTTCAAAGGGAAGGAGAGGGATCGTAGGGAGGGAATCGTAATGGTGTGTGGGGTTCTTCAGAATGGGTAGTTGTGCGTGTTTGGGAGGGGGGGGGCGAACGAGAAAGATGGTAGAATGTGATTTTGGGGAAGAGAGTCCTGCTGTATATATGGCCGATCCTTCCGTATACGAGTGACTAAAACCACTCTCCTGCACACCATGCCTAGAGGCTTTTATCGTCAATTTGTTTGGTTCAACACGTCTTGACGGGAAGCAAAAGGGGTGATTCATGATCAGAGCTTAAACTTATTGGACGTACGTGGTCTGGGAAAAATGAAAATGTTTTATTTTCGGCGAGGGGCCGAGAAAAAAGAAAATTTCGATAGATGTTCCGTGAAATTCGGTGCTACTTCGGGTATGATGCTTTGGTATTAGAGTAATTAGCCATGAAGTAAAACGTGTGCAAATAGAACCAATTATTCATCTACTAAATAAAAACTCAGTTGAGGTTGGTACATGTATAACATATAATGTTAGATCATAAATTAGATATTTGCGATATTACAGTGGTTAAAAATTTATAATTAATAATAACTACATAAATAGTTAAAAGTATGAAGCGATAAAAATTAATTTTATACATTTTTACCAAAGGCTTTATATTAGCTAAGATATATAATAGATTTTAAATCGTTACTAAAAATTTCAGTTAATCAGAGAATAACTCAAATTTCTTTGGTTATCATGCCCTTTAGAGGCACAAGACGCTTAATATTAGGATAATGTAAGAAATGAGTTCGGCATTGTAAGAATTGGATCCATTCAGGGTTTTATGATAATCTAATCAATGTTGCAAGAATCGTACAAAAAAACAAGCAATTCGTATTAAATTTTTGATTTAAGAAAGCGAAATAGATTTTAGTAGTACCAAAAATATACAGATCTATCAACTCAGTCTTATTTGATCACACCTTATTTAAAGAATGACCTTGGAGCTAATTTTTATAGGACTTCAAGCATCCTTATGGTGTTAAATAAGTCATTTAACTTGTTGACTCCTAAGCCTGAATAATAGCAAAATATGTCTCAACCTTTTTTCACGACGAGTGTATTTTATTCGTTCCTTTACCACTCGAATTCATTTCATATTCTCCTTCATAATTTTTATCTAAATATTATTCAATATTGCTGCCAATAGTCGAAGAACAGAAAACAAGAATTATTGTATCATCTTAAAAGGGATATTAAAAGTGAATATTAAATGCTATTGGAATGTAACAAAGAATAATTTAATTGGTTTGTTTTTAAAATATCTAAGTTCACATAGGAAACTGCGGCTCACGAAGATATTTAATTTATAATTTGTACATTTAAAAATACTCTCATCATTTTATTATCGTTGTACAACTAAAAAAGTCAAAAATTAGGAAATAAGGTAAATTGAACCTGGAGAAGTTTGTATTTATTTCATTCCAGCTGGATTGGTACATAAAAACCTTAAGTTGAAGAACCTAAAAGGATCTAAGAATCTTTCATTCTACTTGCTTCCTTTATCGAATTCAGTTTCAGCGTTCCTGCAGAGATAATATTGTAATTTGCGTACTATTGAATTTGCGGTTAATTTCAAATGAATTATAGTTGAATCTAATATCAAATATATTGTATTTATTCGAATTTGACAGTGTCCTTACTTGTTAAAGGTGCCTTACTATCGAATAAGATAATTTAAAGAAAGAAACGTGAATATGAGAGAGCTTTTAGAGAAGCTGTAGTGTGGAATCCTGATTTTTTCCCTTTCAATGGGAGTGAAATTACACATGTTTATAACAAGTATATCATTCATTTGAAAGGCATAGATTTTAACTTGCACGTACATAAACATTAATAAATATCTAAATCTCTATTAATTTAGAATTGAAAATATAATTTGGCAAAGCGAGTTACTGAGTAAATACCCTGTAGAGCTCATACGGGAATTAAATTTAATGGGGAGGTATCATCGGTACAGATTGCTCTGAGAATGTTTAATCATCTCTTTAGATGTGTGTGAGAATTGCGAAGGCTCTCCGTCGTCTCTTTCCATTAGGCAATATTTCTCACCAGAGGGACGTAATGTTTACGGAGAAGGAATGAGAAAAGGTGAAAGGAAGATGGAGAATTCGGGTACTAAAAATTCCAGGCGTTTTTACAAGCGGAATTTCAGAAGGTAAGGAAGGAGGGAATCAGATGAAAGTACATGCGGCGGTTGGCCACAGCGGGAGAGGTAGTAACCAAGGGACAGGAGCGGTGGTCGTTTGAAGGAAGGAGGGAATGGAATAAATCAACAAGGAAATGCGGAAAGGGAGTGGACTCGGAAGCAAAAAAGGACGAAGGGGAGAGGGGTTCGAATAGCAGGGCCGTTTGTTTGTTTGTATGTGGTGGATTGGTGTGGGGGTGCGTCATGAGAGCGGATCGGTGGTCACGCATGTGTGCGTTTGCAGGAAAGAATGTGCAGATGAGAAGGAACGGCCGAAGTAAAGCAATTTTCTTCGGCAGAAGTGAAGGAGTCCAACCATGATGGGCACATGCAAACGTTGAAATCTCTTTGGAGAAACTGTAATTAAACCGACCAGAATTCCAAACAAGAAAAAATAAGGAAGATTATTCACCGCATTTTGCATTCCGATGAAATTTCACCTCTATTAATTTGTTTTCTTTTAAATTAGATAGATTAGATTTCTCTCCCTAATGATGCTGAAACCAATCTTTTGTTCCAAACTCATTGTCATTAAATGCCTTGATCATCACTCTTTATATAATTTGGTTAGCAATATTGAGCGTGTTAGTTTGATTAACAACATATAAAATAAGTTTTAATTTAAGATAAATCTATCACATTATAGATACCCAAATTTCTCACTATCTACATTTGCTTTCCCTAAGATAGGTTTCAAACGTCAATGCTGAAATTTGGTTATTTATGGATAGAAACAAAAGAATGTCTTCTATAAGGTAACTGTGTCACGAATATCAACTCTCTGAGGGGATAAATACATGGATCCATGAATCCAAATCTAAACCTAATCTACTTCTTAAATGATGCGTGTGAATTTCTAATCCTTAATTTTGTCATCATTTCTTCGCTTTTTCTGTTCACCATAACAATAATACTCATTTTCCTCTATGAATTCAAGTAGCATATTTCCTTGGTAGTTTACGCAAAGGTTATATCTAATTTGTGACGGAAGAGCATACAGAGAGCTGAAGAGCTAAAGTATTACATTTTAAATTATAAAAGTGACAGATGAATTTTTTGATCGATTTTCATTTAATAACTATCGAATAGTGTAGATAAGATAACACACACCAAGGCAGGCTTTCTTTGATACAATAAATCTAAAAATTCCTATTTGCTAAGGATATATTGATAATGATCCTCAAATGGCTTTTACCGGGAATTACTTGATTTGAAAGGTATTGCAAATTTAACTTTTCAGCACTTCAAAATTCGTATCATAGCAGTGAAAAGTAAATTCACAATCCATAAAAGTTGTATATTATAAAAAATCCATAAAGGATTGGATATGAAATGAATAGTTAGATATACATGTGTTATTACTTAGATGAAAAAATATTATCATACTAAGTTCACCGCCTAAATATATATTTCAAACGCTCAGTGAGAGATGTTATTTGTAAAATAGATACTGCATTTGTTTCGGATGATACTCCTTTTGCTTTGCCTGTTCATTAGAAAGCATTTTCATTCCTCTTCTTTCACACGAAAAAAGAGGAAAATATAAATAAGGTTCTATATTTTCTGATTAATATCTTTCTTTAAAATATGATTTTAAAATTCGTAGTTTCAAAGGATTCTATGAATTCAATTACTACTCTGTAATGCTACGCTTCTTCTTTTTTGTCACTCCTGATGATATCTTCAGGTTGGAATTTTCTCTAATACTTAATTATTTATGTACCGTAGACATTTTTGGAGACAAATGTTCTCTAATCATTCAAATTTTACTCGGAAGTCGACGTGTAGACCAGGTTTCACTCAGGGTGGATTCCACCTGGCAATGTCATATCTCCGAATAGGATGATGGGCATTAATCATTACTTAACATTTTAATAATGCTCGAATACAGTTGGACTTAGTGTTTATATAGGTGAATTCCTATCTGTAGAATATATGCAAGAAAATAGTTTACTAAATGTAAGTAATAGTTTACTGTATTTGAAACAATAGTTATAGCAGTAGTAACTCAATAAGGAGGCTTTCAAAAATCATTAGTGCAATTGGAAAAGAATTTCAGAAATGAATATACTGTGAGGGTAACCAAAAAGGTTGGTTCATAAATATTCAGGTGTCAATAAAGTGAACTATGCAAAGAGAGAAAGTTTTACTGATAAAAGAATTACCAAAAATTGTAGGCTGATAATAACATTTTTCCTTCCCAATATTTTATTCTTCTTTTGTAAGTTGATTTTGAGATTAAGTTTCTTTTAATATTACAAAGAAAGTTAAAGTCTGTCCAAAATAATCGTTACCTATCTGAGTGGAATAATCTTGAAATGACTGTAAAGCCGCCTTGGACAGAAATACACAAGGCAAAGAGGCATACCTTCATTCCAGGTCGCATGGCAACCAAATTACCAGAAAAATAACGAAGAAGGCTCCTCATGGAGGTCATAAAGAGAGGAGAGCAAGTTTTGGGGGAATCTTCTCTTGGAGTTTATGGGACGATAAGGAGAGTCTGAGATAGAGATTATGAGAGAAAGGGTAGAAGGGGGAAAAGGGAAGATGATCACGGGAAATGGCATTGGGGTGTGAGTGCGATTCGCGGGTCCTGAGATAAGAAGGTCTCGAGGTGGAAGGGTTTTAGGAAGAGAGATAAGCTTCTACTGCAACCCTTAAAACGCCAAGGGAGTGAACCGAATAGGGTAACTGTGAACGCTTCCGGTATCTGGAAGAAAGTTAAGGGCGGTGGTCGCTGAAGATGGTTTAATGCACATCCACAAATGGAGATGAGGAATTTCAGTTTCTATTAGGGAAAGATAACCAGGAGAGAACTGATTTATAGTACCGAGATAGGTCTTCCTTGAGAGATTCTAGTTGATATTCCAGCGTGCCGTGTTAAGGTGCTTCAGCAAGAGATGGTGAACAAATTAACATCTGAAACACTTCTTTAATAAAAGCGTATTTTATAGCCAGTTGAATGAAAATTTGATAAAAATTCTCCATTTATAAATAAGCCGCTATTGTTTAAGAGATTTCACAGAAACTAGATGAGCAGATTGGTAATTTTAGTACTCATTTCTAAAAGTCATCATATACTTGTGCAGTTATACATTTTATTATTGAATAATGTGCCGAACATAGCATCATAATCTCCTGCTAAGGAACACCTTTATTGAAGAAAAAATCAATGATAAAAGTATAGCTCACAAATTAAATATAAAGCTAAAGAAATAATTCGAGTTGCTGTATAATTTGAACGATTTGGGTACTATTGCAAATGAAATACAAGAATGTTCATCGTATTCAGAGCCAGAAATATGATACAACAGTTATAAAATAATAAACAGGAAGAGCTTTTATATTTTCTGAGATTTTAAATCCATTAACGGGACGTATCCCCGTTGGGAATCAACCGATGCTCCAGTAATAAAAATAATCATAATGATATCCGTAAAATGTAATGCATGAAGTAGAAGACATTGTATATTTTTTCCTGTATGGTCTATGGCCTCAATGTTTTGGCTATACCATCGTACATATATTATCTTACATTTTGCATTTCCGTTACAGGTAAATTGAATGTATCCCGTTAACATGGAATCTACGATCTCAACGTCCTCATTGACAGTAACTCGACCGGATTGTCCCTCAGAATGGACAGGTGAGAGCTCCTACTGACTGGATGTAATTGGGATGGTGACGTAATTGACGAGGAAGGTGCCATCCTAGTATTCTCACCGACCTCCCAATAGATGCGATTGGCTTTGAAGAATGGACGAGGTAAGAGCATCCGAACGTCCTCACTGACTAATATTAGTTGTTGAGTGGGTATTAATAGTATAGTATTGACGAGGAAAGTGCCATCGGAGTATCCTCACTGACTGACGATTAGGTTAGCCTCGCTGGGCGATCTTCATCAACTATGACAGAGAGGCATTAGGCCCCAAGGGAGACCAATGAGGTCATGCAAGGGTGAACTAAGAACCACAGAAGGGCTCAGCAGTAAGCAGACATCGGTGAGTGCAATTATTTCCTTCAGAAAATTTCCTTGGCAGTCTGTGACCTAAGGCACTTGGATATTTCTCTGCACCTGATATTTTGGTTCTTCCGTTGAGAAATTAAATCACCAAAAGTTGTACAACTTATGAGTAGCTTTCTCAGACTTCAATGCTCATATTACCGCAAACAAATATCGGGGACATATTAATGCGTATTGTTTCTTCAGGTGATGAGATAAACCCGATAATGACAGAACCTGCGTTTGATTGATCGAATTCAGTTACCGTTGTAGATAAACAGATTTATAATAAGTAAAACGTTTTCTGCATGACAAGAAACAACACAAACAAATCAATAGATTTTGCAGCGAAGCTACATCATCAGGCCTATTCTTTATTGTGGGGTAAATTATAGTAAGGATAAGAAGGAAAAAATTTTATTTTATTTATGTTTATTATTAAACCTACTTAAATAAACCATGTTTTCCGATCATCGGTGTTATGCTGTTATTTATCAATTTTACACTTACCCATTTCAAATCAATGGATATTTCACTTATTTATGCGTATATAAAATGTCAATCGAATTGGATTCATCATAACTACTTTTGAACATGTTTTTATTTGTTAAATTAAAGTGAAATAACATCTGTGTTTATCCTAA
The DNA here is from genome assembly GCA_947579665.1 of Sympetrum striolatum. Classification (NCBI taxonomy): domain Eukaryota; kingdom Metazoa; phylum Arthropoda; class Insecta; order Odonata; family Libellulidae; genus Sympetrum; species Sympetrum striolatum. The sequence continues at coordinate 102,604,809 of OX388341.1, read as the reverse complement.
TCAGAAAAAGGATCAGAAGGAGCAATGACTTTTGAATCTTTTGACTTGAAAAGTATCATTGATTCCAAAGATAAAACAATCGAAAAATCATATAAACTTAGGTAGAAAATTAACATTGAACTTTTTAAATTGCCCTTAATGTATGCATTTCAATAAAATCCTCATGAACGAAATATTGTTTAAGTTCTCTTGTTTTTTTCTCTAAGTTAACTACGCTATTTCTCTAACGAAACAATTGCTCTATTGTGGAGACTAATAGCCTGAAGAAACACTACCACTTTCCACATAACTGCTTTAACCCTTTTCTTGCCCAAAGGAACCACATCCGCCAATCTGTTAAAGGGGATGGTTATAGCAAAACGGAAACTTATCTCCTTTTTCCAATATTTCAAAATGAGGATAAGGAATATTACATATTTGAAGTACGTATGAATGATATGAATAGAATCCCTTACCCACATCACCGCCGACCGCTCGAATCATAAAAACCATTTGCGATCTCAACCACGAACCATATAAAATCTCGGGGATTGACGATTGGTCTCACGTCACGCGACTGAAAGAGAATGGAAGGAAGGTAAAGTAAGAGGGAAGACAAAAATACGCCATCACCCACTTCTGAAATTCAGGGAAAAAGTTCTATTAGGCCACAATGTGCGGGATAAACAGAGACGGTCCTCAACGCGGTCTCACTTACTACGGCCGTATTGGAAAGCGAGGAAAGGATTACGTTACGAGAGAAAGAGATAAAGAAAAGACGGGAGCTGGAAGGGGACACACGCTTTTGTTTGCGTTTTCGACTGAAGGGAAAGAGACACTGCGTTGATTTACAAATCGATTTAAAGGGGATGGACCAAAATAGCGGCGAGGACGCGGAATTAACTCTTCACCTCGGAGAGAAATCGCGCATCCCCTTTAAGTCGGGGAGAGACGCAACTTGTGCGAGGGTTCTTGCATTTTACTGCCAGGCTACCACGCAGCAGGTGGGGTTAGTAAGTACGAGAGTGAGAGTGAGAGGGTAAAAAAAGGGATCGGGGCGAGGGGTAGGAATGGAAGTAACGAATGGGAAGGGGGTCAGGTGGGGAAATTGGGAAGGAGGGAGGTCTAGAATGGGCACCCACCCACCACTACATCACTGTTTGGAAAGAGGCCAAGGATCGATATTGGGGTTTTGGGCACAAAAAAGGAAAGGGATTCCTTTGGTTAGTGGAGGGATTGGTTAAGGGGAGAGAGGGGTGCGGTTAGGCATGGGAATAATTTCTGTAGGATTAAGGCTCTACTGTTACTACTCTCCCTCCCTCACCACTGCTCTATGTTTTATAGAGTCCTATCCAGGAGATTTGACATCATCTATTGCTGTGGAATTATTCATTGTAATATGTGCCTCACCAAACACAAAATTCCTCGTACTTCGTTTACGCTCTGGGCATTCATTTCCTGCAAGTATATGTGATTTATTATGAAACGTCATTTCCGGTTGTGATTTTATGCCTACTATGTTTGTTTTAAATGAGCAATTACTTTCGAGGGCTCATTTTCTATGAATTATATCATGCGTTACTTATCCAGAACAATTTCCGGGAGGAATATGTTCCATTTCCTAAGTCAAATTTCCAATAAAAAACGCTTAATATCTTCAAAATACAGTATCCGAATCTGGTATTCTTATAAATTTCCTTTCAGCGAGGTAAATATTATTTAGGAGAAGAAACAGGAATTCATGTTAAGTTTGTAACGCATGAATGATAACTTCTCGTTCGTAAGGCTTAATAGAAATGAAGATAAATTATTGTTTCTTTAGAAAAAAATGTATTTACCAAAAGTCTCATATTGAATCGCGAAAAATATTTTGTAAATGTACAGTGATCATTCGATCTTATTAGATAGACTTCGTTCTGAAATGCCAATAAAAATCGCCTGACATTCCCAAGCTCAACAGTACCAACTCTGCTTAAGGTCATAGATTTCAGTACTCACGCAACAATAGAATCCACGACAATCCCTCAGCCGAAGTAAATAGAATCACCCTCGAATTTCCAAAAGAAACTCCATCCTTACCACGCGAAAAATCCTCCTTTTTGTCATTTCCGTGCCACCACTCTCACCGCCAGAGTGGAGACATAAGACCTCACGGTACGCGAATCGACGTCGGAAGAGCAGCACAGTGGGGAGAGTTTTTTCAGCGGAAAGAAAGACGCGGGGAGGGAGAGATTCCAACGCCGGAGCGAATCGCGGGGGAGGAGGATGGGAATTGAAGCAAGGCCCGGGAGCGACAGAGACTGTGGGTTGGGGTACGGCGCCAATGCTGGAGGAAGCGCTCCAAGGGTTTAGTGGTGCGGGGGAGAGAGGGGGGAGATGGGGGAGACATGGCCATGTAACGCCGTTCCCGTTTTTTTCCCTCCTTCCTTCCCTCCCTTCTCTTCGTACGAGTTGTTGCTTCGCTTCCACAGGTCCCTTCCATCCCTTCCCCTTAAGCCCCCCTTTTCTCTATCATTCTCTCTCTTTTTCCTTTCCTATAAAACTTCCCATGTATCCTTTTCTCTCGACGCCATCTCCGCGTATTTTATTTTTTCCACTCCCATTCTTCCGCTTCGCTCCGCCCCCGCATTCTTCCGTTCCCTATCTACGCAGCTTTCCCTACTTCCTCTACTATTTCTTCCTTCACCCCCTCTTTCTTTTATTATCTTCTGGTTTTGTATCTGTTTCTCGTTCCTCGTTTTTTTATCCTCAGTTTCCTCAACGTCTGAATGTCTTTTTTTTGTCTGTCTTCTTGGATCCCTGATCGTTTGTCTCCCTATAATTGATCGGAGATAGAGAGTATCGATTTTTGAGGACTATTGCGCTACCCTTCGAAGATTAATCCTACACGTATTCTTGTTCATCCTATCCGTAACAGATAATCATTCTACTTCATGAACGAGTTCTTTCATTTTGTCTATGCATTCTGTGTCCTATTTTTCATACTAAGCATGATTATTATTAGAGTTCTTCTGTAACGAACGAGAGAAAATTTTATTCAAAGGGACAGTTTGATTCTCACAGCTAAAACTTTCGGCTCAGTACTAAGGAATCATCAGCTGCACAATCGATGCCAACTTACCAGCAACTAAGAAAACATTCATAATGTATGGATGTATGGTATAGATATGTTTGATTCTTCTATTTAATAGCTGAAATAAAAAAAAGAAAATCAGTTCTATTTTTATTCCTATTAGTATTTTGGGTTTTAATTGGAAATAAGTCTATTTCGTCAAATATAATTTAATGTTCACCGAAAAGGATATAGGGAAAATAAGGCGGTTAATAATTCAATATCCCATACTTTTCTTGGAGTCTCTCCGCTATTTATTTATACGATGTATAATTTAGCTGAAAATATTTTTGCTATCATATTGTGAAAATTAACGAACTTTAACCACGTTTCTGCTTAGGCGATTATCAATGAAAGGAACATGGCAATTAAACATGTCCTCCATTGCAGCAATAACCAAGCTGATGATTACTACTAAAATATCATCCATAAATAATACTTCATGTGATAGATCATAATGTATGAACCGATCTGATCCTCTACTTTTGAATTCTTTTCTCATAAAGATTAATTCAAAGTGTGCGAAAGTTTTGATTGAATAACGCGTTCACTTTAATAATTTACGAATTTTCGAATTTAACGACGTGGAATCTAATAATTGCCTTCGAACGGGGCGAGAGACGGGAAGAATAAAACATCAAAGGGCTTCCCTCTGTGATGTTACAACGCCGACCGCCGGCTCGTGTTCCTTCATCGCCTTGAAAACACCGCACAGAGAAAGGGACGGCTGAGGTCTTTCCCGGCCGATAGTTGTGATTCCTAGCGCGAAATATTGCTGCCTTTAGGGGGGCATCCTCGTGACGTTTGAGAGCCTTAGCGGCGTCCATTGATGTTCTGCAGAGGTAATTAGATTATCGGACGAGCTGAATTCAATCGGCAAAAATTTCATAAGTAAATTGGTCGCAAATATCGTGGCTGTACTATCGTTTATCAATCGGGCCGTTTGACAGCAAAAGCGCACCGATACTGTAAATTCGATTCTTTTGGCTTTTCGGTACGTGATATGGTGAATTATAATGAGGGAAGCCGACATTTTAAGTGAATTATCTGTGCATTCAGTCGTTGATAATAACGTTGCACAGGGCTAATGGCATTCATGAGGTTAAGACCAGAATGATTGTACTGCGCAGTTTTATGAAATTCGTAATAGGTTAAGAGCGTATTTTCAAATTTAGAATGTATGCAATTAAATTAGAATATGGGCACCAACTTCTATAAAAAAGAGGGATTTTTTTCTTTTTCATCAGGAAATAAAATTTTAAAATCACGTATTTATTGCTATTATTTTAACAGTAAGATAATTTTCCTATTTCTGATTAATTCTAATTCGTACTATTTTTTTGATCGAAAGGATAAAAAATCTTCAACCTTTAATATTTTATGCAAAACCATTCATACCAACGATAACTTTCAGAAAGATGAAGATAAGAATCGCGCGTTTTGTACAACGAGTGAAAAACATTTTTCCATAAATATTTATTAAATTAATCTTACTTACTGCAATTGCTATCTAATCAAGATAATCCCACTTTTAAAACAAATCACTTTACTGGCTAGAAAAAAATTCTGAATTCCTGCAATTTAAAAATTTGATGTAACTTCACTCTCTGGGGTAATTTTACTGAGGAATTTATTTTTGTCGCAGTAGTAATAGTTAAAAGTGCCAACTCAGGTCATTTCACACATGGGCTTCCATCAGTAATCGAACCCAGGACCGCTTTCACCAAAGCTGAATGTGCAGCCCCCTTGGCTATCCGGTAGCCCCTTTGTCATATCAGTCATTGGAAATCTTAAATAGTGTTTTCATATAGCCTTATATGATTATTTTGCTCATGATCCGTGAAAAGTATTGTTTTATTTATTTAAATAACTAATGTAAAATTGTTTATTTTATTTTATGCTGTATTGTTTTTCATCGTGAGTGAATAATTAAGATGTTGTAGAAACATGATGGTTCCTTTAATCTCTCTTGAGCACATAAGTCATTTAATTAAATCACCATATATTATTTGAAGCATGAGAATACAATAGCAGATATTCCGTTAACATTCATTGCATCACTAAGCACCAAATAAATAACAAATTACTTTGACGAAAACAATGATTTTTGGGATTCATTTAATGGAAATCAAAGGGAATATCTGCTTGAACTCCATATTTGACCAGAAATCCTTACAAAATTACTCCTTTATTAAATATTTAATTATTATTAAACTATTATTTATTAAATTTTAATTAAAACAACGTCAATTTTTAGGCAAATTAATTAACAATTGTTCCTACAAATGCACATTTTAGGCTTGGAAAGATGAATGAATTTCGATACGAAAGTTATATCTCTCCAGATGAAGTCGCCATAGCAGTTGGTATAACCAGAAATCTACTCAGTTGTGAAAGCCGGGATACTTCCGTGCGCCATAACATAGAGGGATATAATCCCTGATCCTCACCCTGTTTCATGTCCAAAAAAATCTTTCATCCGTTGCTTCCTCGCATCCCTCTGTCCCTGTGCAAGTCTTCTCTCACTTCATTCTTCCCATCTAATACTCCTCAAATCCAATGCCTCAGACACCCTTCCCTACTTCTGCTTCCTTAATCCCTTGAATTATGAGTGAGAGATGTCCAATCCTCCGTTCGTCTTCTATCCTTTCCTCTATTACTTCCCTTCTTTCAACCGTGTTTGTTTGTGCCTTCCGATTCATACGAAACACTATTGGTGTCTATAACTTATTTTCCCTTTTTTCCTTCATATCTTAACCGCTGTACTTCAATTCTTCTCACGTAGCCCTCTCTTCTTTCACGTATGTTCCTTCCTCGTTTTTGCCTTCCCTCCTCTACAGTCCTCGCAGACGACTACACCGAATAATTAATCCCTCCATTCGTGGGATATGCTCTCCATCTTCGTGTTCCTTCACGGCAACTCTCGCGTAGAGTTCGTCTAATTTGATTTTCTATGTACTGAACATGAACTGCTAACTATTGTCGTTACTTTCTCTATTGCGAAGTATTTTAACTCCCATTGGTGGCTCCAGTGGACTAGCAAGAAGCTTTGTGTGAATACATATGTTGAAAATGCAAAGGAACCACTTTATTGAGATATTCTGAAATTTGGTAGCTAATAGTTTTGAAAATTCATTTAATAAATGTTTTGAAGTGTACCGCTTAATATTTAATTTATGAAATCACCATATTAATCGTACTAAAAGCAGTAGTTTAGTTGCCGTGATATGCCGATATTATGATAAACCAATACTGATTTACATATTCTTTCGTTTATCTTCCCCTTATAACTGTATCTTTTGCTCTAAATTCACCTAATATACTAAATACTTCATTACGTATGCAATATTTTCATTTTAGAAACATAAAATACGAATTATTCTTGAAAATTTCTCCACGAAAAAATTATTTTCTGGGGGCACAATTCAACGTTCATTTAATACATATATTGTTATAGTAAGGAATTTAATTTATTAATTCGTATTTAAAGCATTTATCATGGTCATTTTTATTATTATTTATGTAAATCTGAGTGCCCATGGTTACATTACTTTCCATCATTATATCAATTGCTTAATTTTAACAATTTCTTTATTTGATTGCATCAGCGCAATAGTTTATTTTTCTGAAATATTTATTAATCATCCGTTTACATGCTCATCTCGCCACCCTCTTCCTTTTGTAATTCTTAATGGATATTTCTAGTATCTAATTCCTTGTTGGAGTTTTTGATGCAAAGGTTCGACTTTACGTTACCAATTGCCTTTTTTCCTCCATTTTTGTAAGCAAGTGCAAAACAATTGATGAAAAAAATTATGGATGTGATTGTTGCACTGACGGAATGCATAATTCTCTATGGATTTGGTAAACCTATGATTCTAGCTTTTAAAATATGCTGTTGGTTACAGAATTACTTAAATGGTGAATTCTTTCAGTGACATGGGATGATATAGTAATTGAAAATGTTTTTGTATGAACAACCAGCAAATTGGATAAAGTATTTTGGTGTTAAAAGTTAGGAATTGTGTATTCAACCACAAAAATGTAATATGATCACTCATGTAACAATTTTACCAGTGAGAAAGTATCAGGGCACGGTATTTAGAGTAAATGATATTACCGAATTCCAAAGTCTTCACCTGTTTATTTTTTCGTAAATTCTTAAATAATCAAAATTACTGAAACATTGAAAATTGCTTCAGTTATATTATTGATTATCTACTTCGATTACGGAAAAGGGGAGAATTTTGCCACCCTAAGTCGTATTTCTCATTTACTGGTTTCCTTTCCAACATATTATGTAAAAGTGGTAGAAGGGTTTACTTTTTTTATACGTCTCCTTAAATGTACCTTGAATACTATCTTACAAAAGATCTGTATTCAGTATTGCTGAATAACTTAAAGTAATAGTCAAACCAAAAATAAACTGTATAATAATATACGTTGAAATATAATTAGAAATTTATTGACTAGTTATTTAATAGAATGAAGAACCCCTTCTCTGGCACTACAGTTCTCTTTATCTGGCATCCTCCACCGCTAAACTTTGAGATGGGCTGGCGAATACTGCATCAGCGTGTTTCATTAATGGACAGAGTAAGTGTCTCGGGGTTTTGTCAAGGCTTTTTGTTCCAGAAATACATCCAATTGAGATGGCGATTTAGAGTTTAATGGGGCGGATGCGACAGAAGCCAACCATGCACTCGAGGAATTTTCGAAGAACTTTTGAGGAGATAATCCGTCTTTACAGTGTCATAAATAACGTTGTACTTAAAAAGATAAGAAAAATCAACGTCATTTAAGTCTTATATTTGAAATTTTTGATACTCCATGTACTGTTACTGCGAGATTATCTATCACTAGGATTATATGTCTCTAGGTTATTGGATGAAATTAAGTGCATTATTTAGTTTTTGGTTTAAAGATTGCTAAATTTTATTTGTCATTTCTTAAGAGATTAGTTCTTCTTAATAATCGGGCGTTGAACTACAGTCTTCTTTTCTATAATTTACGTTAACTGAAAATTTTCTTAAATTTAATAATATATTGAAATATATATTGAGTAACTGAGACACTCGGGTGAGAGAAACGCACGTGATAAAACGTAATTTACGAAAATGGTAGTGACCAAATGCTCTTTCAGTAAAGAGTATCTTTCGCAGAAAATTTTAGTAAGTCAGACCTTATTGTCTCTATGATTGGTCATTTTATATCTCTTTTAGATTTTTTTACGTGCGATGGCAATTTTTCTTGAGTTTCGTGGCACGTTAACTTATATCGAAAGTAATACATATAATGAAGTTTTCTATGCTTGTAGAAGATATGATTCACCATATTAAATATTGTTGGCTCAAAGAAATCAGATCTTTACTAAGGGATATCCGTAAAGGAAAGGTATATACATCGAAGCATAAATTTAATGTTAATTACAATTAATAATATTAAAACACTTGAATTGCATCATTCCTCTAAGAGAAGATATGTGTTTAGAGGTTAATTACTTTGATATATGAAATAAGTCGTCTTGATAGTTTTATTATTTATTAGAATTTTAGTTAATTTCAAAAGATCTCCTTTGATTCTAATGCGATACTAAATTCAGATACACGTAGAAGGAAAATGCTTTGTTTTCTTGTTGTACCGCTTGAACCTCACTTATCTTTGAAAGGAATGTGACGAAGAGTAATTTTTGAGGGAAGGAAAGAATAGGTTGTCTAGGCGCGAAACGGTAGAGGATTTGGCACCCAACCAACTCAGAGGAGGCGAAAAAGAGGAAAATGTGCTCTCCCTTCTTGTGCGTGAGTGTGTGCGTTTGTGCCGCTGATGACGCCACCGTCGGCGAGAGAAAGGTTTAGAACAATGGCGATGGCGATCGATATTAAGTGCTTCCCCTTTTTTACCCTTAATTCACCCCATCCCGTGCCGTGCGAAAGATATGCACGCTTTATCTGTGTGCACCATCGCCTCCTCTTAAAACAAGTCCCTCGCCGGGACTCCGAGACAGATTTAGCGAATTTCAGCACAGCAGACTGGAAAATTATGTTTTTATTAGCTGTAAGGATGTGCAAGCCTGCATAAGCCGCCTGCATTTCGGAGTGGGAGAGACTAGACTACGGAGAGGAAAGAACAAGCAGCTCACTCCGGAAATATGTAAATTGCCTAGAAATGTATTAGCATAGCGGTGCGATGCATTGTCCGGTTTAGAGCAAGGAGGACACACGAGTATTTGCAATGTATACAGAGATGGAATCTAGCTGTTACGAACAATTCTAACGTCTTGCAAATATTATAGAGTTGAATTCTAACCTAAGTATTTAGTTTATTGTTAAAGGTTGGAATCTCTCTCACGTGCTGGATAAATAATCAATAATGTCTTTACAGTTTTGATCAAAAAGTTATCTACCTGAGTATATTTTAATTATTAGTAAGCCTAAGCGAACGGGAACAAGAATGAAGTAAGTGAACACAAATACTCATAATAAAAATCTGATGTGACCAGCACATGACTTTCTCCATATATAAGATGTAAATGTTTATCTACGACAGTATTTTCGAACTCTATATTCAATCTAAACTTGGAAGATAAGAGATTAATTTATATCATATTATTTTTTACGTCACAAACATTATAAATAATGTTTTTCGGGACATTTTTGATGAAAAATGATGAAATTGGACTTTCGCCCAGAGCGCCCACAAAGTACAGTGGGGGAAACAATTATCGCAACACCAGTTGGCGTCAGAGCGCGGATTACGTGGAAACTAACTGAAATCACTCTAACTCTGACAATTCGGCAACTCTGTATAGAGGCAGTAAAACCGGGAATATTCAAAGTCCATACGAATGGAAAATAGACTTTTAGTTTCGTTTTTATATGCAGAAATTTAAGACTCACCTTCGCGAGATTTCCAAGTAGTGCCTTTGCCTCATTGTCTTCATTTTTTGCCATTTATTATTCAAAGTCAGTTGTGATAAAAATGGTTATGTAGAATGTCAATATAATACACTGGGAGATAGTAACAAACAAGATTGTTTGATAGCGAAATATCAGACGTTAAAATGAACATTTTGAGGTATTATTTCGAGAATTAAAGGTCTAAATACTAGAATTGTGATGGAATTGAATTCTTGCAAAGAGAATTCAACACTTAAAAATTCGAATTTAGAAACCACTAAGATGCGTCCTATTCTTACCTTTCTATTTTCTCTCGAGCAGTGTAGTTTTCCACTGCTTAAGGTATTAAAAATATCCCTTCGATGAATCCAATCTAATCCGTGTGTTGAAGGAGTTCAACTTTTCCAAGAGCTTTTTAGCAATTAGAGCTTTTTAGCAATTAACGTTTTGACAGGAATTGTCATCACTATTATTAACTTTTAAATAGTGGAATCGGTAATAAAAAATTTTCAGCTCTATCAGGCTATATGTAATAGGGAGTAATATTTGTGTAATAACAAATGGTATTTCTCATGAGACATCAATGCACTTTAACCATACTGACTGAAAAAATATAATAAATTGCAACGGTACCACATCTCTATTGATGTTACAGTCATTCATCACACCACTAATACGATTTTCCTCTTCAGTGAGTGTATTACTCTACAACAGTTAATTTCAATTTAATCTATCCAGAGCTGTAATATATTTGATTAATGAGCTAGAATGCAATCGAAATTATACCAACAATTGGAATCTTTAATGCAAATAAAAAATGATGATTCGAATGTCCGATAATCAATCATTAGATGTTCCGTACTCGCCTCGTAGTGTAAACATAATCACACACTTTCGACGAATTACAGGTGCCCCACAGATTTTACACTGTAGAACGGGCCACACTTACGAAAATACTTGTGGCAGCATAATCTAAACTTGTATTAAGTTTCCAAGAGGCCGGTATTTACTTCTCTACTTTCTCCGTAGCGATGAATAAAATTTTCCGCTTCCAATTTGATCATCTTGATTTCCGTATGTTAAAATACTTCTCAAGGTTACTTAGATCCATATATTAGACACCATACTCAGCTATTGTTCGCTGATTTTACTAAAATTTGTGTGCACTTTACGGACTCTTCCGAAACACTCCCAACCCCTCTACCTCCATGAAGACCGTAGTTTAAATGTCGTTTGCTACGTTGTTTTGCGGTTTAGATGCGAATAGAATAGAGAATAGAGCGAATATACGCAAACAAAGTTATTCTTTAATTTAGCAGTAGAAATAGTTACTAACGCCCACTTAAATAAGCAAAAGGGTGGGCATGAGCTTAGCCCCAAAACATAGAAAAATTGCAATGGTGAAAAAGAAAAATTCACTTAAAAAAAAGATAAAGGTTATTCGAAAAAGAAAACCATGTTTTAATGTGCGAACTGAGAGATCTAAAAATAATAATAGTAAATTGCAAGAGCTTACGTAATAAACAGGTGGAAATCTTTAACATTACGATGAGAACTTGCGCGGAAATCATTCTAGAAAGATTTGGTTACGCGAGGATATTACTCAAAGTGAGATATTTCCCCCAATTATGTGATATACTGAAAATATGACTATGTAAATCTAGCGGTAGAGGTTTTATAGCAGTATGGACTCATTTAATTAGTAAGCGCGATGAATTAGTAGAAAATAGCAGGAGCGAAATCATTTGGTGCTCGATTCAAAGACAAAACGGAAGTAAGATTAATGTTTGTTCTTTGTGTCATCCTCCCGATGAAAAAATAGGTTGTATTGTTGATTTATCCGAGGCCTTACATAAAAATTTCGAGAAAATAAAAGATCCAATCATCGCCGTAGGAAGAGATTTTTACCTAACCAATATTCATTGGGATAATCTTAAATTCTCCAGCACTAGCAGTGGGAAAAAAATTCACGAAATACATCTTACTTTTTCGTTGCATGCTTTAGATAAGGTAAATATGACTAAAACTCGAACGAATCGTGCGAGGCAAGGTATCAATTTAGATTTACTAGCCACTTCCCAACCACAAATAATAACTAGCCTCGCTGTAGTTGACGGTACAGTCAGACCATGATGTCATAATGGCAGGCATGAAAGTAGTAGCGGTTAGATCTCTTAAGCCGGTGAGGCAAGTGTATGTAATTCGCAAAGCAATTATTTCTGAGTTTAAGGTTTTATTTGAACGAAGGCTTGGATAATTTTTTACGCTTTTCGGGTGAAAATACAGTAAACGATAGTTTGGTAGAGTTTCTACGGATAATCAAAGTAGATTTAGTTTAATATGTTCCGTCTAAACAGTAGGTGAGACGAGGAAGAAGTTTGAATCGTTGCATAGGAGTCATTCACTCGCGATTGAGAAAACTTAAACCGTGCGGTGAGATCCATGAGCTTGGTGATCAAAACTATAGAGAAGTGCAAAAGCTATTTAAGGAAGGAACACGAAAAGAATACCAGGAATATAGATCTCGAACCCTGTTAAAATCACTAGTTGGCGATTAGAAAGAATTTTGGTCATAAGTGTGAGAGACTCGTGGTGGTCAGTTTTCTATGTCTAGCTTTATCAGCGAAGAGGGAATTGCCTTGAATAAATCGGCAGAAATAGCTAACTTACTTAATCCGTACTTCCAGAAATGTTTCTCATAAGATGATGGTCGAGTTAACGATTTTACTTCGCGCATTGATTCGGAGATGATTTCCATAGAGATATAAGTTGATGCTAGTGGAAATTCACTGCAACAGATTGATAGGAAATTGTAGTAGTAGTAGTATTGTTAAAAGTGCTTCGACAGCTTAGGTCATTTCGCACATTGGATCCCACCGATAGGAAATTCTATCAGAAATCAATTAATGAGGGTACTGTCCCAATGTCGTGGAAGAAATTAAACGTCACTCCGGGGCCTAAGAATGATCAGATTATTATGGGTAATGTTCGTTAACTTCGAATTTCTGCAAAATAATGGAGCGTATTATAGCAAGCTCTATTACTCAGTTTCTTACCATAAAGATAGGAATCATTCGGATCCCACACGGATTCCATAAAGATAAATCTTGTAAGACGCACCTAGAGTTTTTTTGTGAATGATGTATATAAAGCGTAAGGATGTTAGATATCATCCAAAAACGTTATTTCCACGCAGCAACAAATTTCGCAACAACCCTTAGTGTTAGTGCGCCACACAAAATATCTAAGTGTCACGTTTAGCTGTAGTTTATCTTTGAAAGAACATATTAGAGATGCGATAGGAAAAGTGAATAGAATGCAAAGATTAACTAGTAGATCGTTGAGGGGATGCTCAACGTGTTTTCAAAGAAAAAACTCATATTCCTCTTATTCAACCTAGCCAAACGAGAAAATACTGTTTCGCGATTACACTGATTATAACTTTTATATTACAGTTCGTGTACAGCATTTGTTTGATTGGTTGTATACGATACGATTTGTACAGAATTGCCATGATAAAACGGTGAGTGTTACTCAGATGTTGCAGTACGCGGGATGGTAATCATTAAGAGATAGAAGACTAATTCAAAGGATAAATTTACTAAGTAAGTTCAGAAAAATTAGGTTCTCAAATGATGCAATCGATATAATGCGACCTCCTTGTTGATGTGGGCCGCTCTGATACTGCGAGGAAGATTAGAGAAATAATTGGTAGAAGGAATCGTATCAAGAATTCATTTTTTCCGCGCATGATACGCGAAAGAAATTAATTAGGAAAATAGAGTTAAGGTGCCTGTACCCCCTGCCCCACGCCAAAAGGCGGATTGAAGGGTTCTTACATAGACATATTTTTATGGTGTTTTTGTGCTGTCGATATTTTAACTCAATAATCAGAATATATCGTATTTATAAAACAACATATAATCTAAGAGGAAAAATTCATCCGTCTCCGCTACGATTGGTATTCGGTTTCCTTCAAAGTAACTGGGTTGTCCAAATTGTAGTGCTACCTCCAAAATACTTCCGTTTCAATATCATCTCCTAAATCACTACTACTAATTTATTTCTTCTCACAATCAATAACAGTTAAAGGAAAGTTTAATCAACCTTCCTTTGATTTCAAAAAACTCTCAAAGGCACTCGAAATTAATATTTACAATGATAAAAACCTTACACCTTGAGAAATAATGACAATGTAAGAGAAATTGGCCCTTTCAAAACTGGAAATCCAAATATCATTGAGGATTATTATTCATCATTATTATTCAATTATTCATTTACAAACTAAAATCTCAAAAAGGTTTTAATTTTGCCACATAACCGTGAACATATCCTAGTTTTCTATGCATTTTAGTCTTTTTAAGAATTTAATATACCGGCCTTGAAATGTAGAAATGTTTTCGCTCTTTCTACTGTCTATAACCCTCTCCCTCATAGACAAATCCTGGCTGCGCCCCTGCGACAAAGCAATCATTAATTATCATCTGTATATTCATGTCCACATTCGATAGAATCCGTAGATTCTTACACATAGATGATTATGAAAAAATGACAGCTCCGCCATAGACCTCGATCCCCGTAATGTTACTCAATTTTCATGTTTTTAAGAGAAGGAGACTATTTAACATAGTTTAGAGCAAGCGTAAAATATTTATATGTATTCGAATTTCTCTCAGACTCGGTAACAGTGTGCACTTATACACTATGATTTATAATCAAGAACTACATTGGAATCAAGAAAAATATAGGATGATTAATAATATATCCATTCTCCTTCATTCTCATCCATACGATTCAGCCTCCGAGACATAGAGTTAACCACTTCTTTATTGGAATTCGCTCCAGGTGAGAAGATCTAATAACCGACGGAAGCTCATCGAAAGCTTTATCGGTTCAGAACCTAAAGACGAAGTAAATGAAATTTTAGTGCAACTAAAGACCTAATCGCGATCTCCGAGAAGCATCGACAAAACGTTACAGGGAAGTAATCACAAAACATTACTTTTGGTCGCTTTTTTCCCCGGACAATTAGAGAGGCTGATAGAGTAGATTACGTGATGATGGTGTTATTACAACCCCTGCCATACCCATCTGGCAGCTCGCGGGGTATATATCTAAATCTAAATGTATATAATTGGCTTGGAACTACCGCCGAGAAAATTGGAAACTGTGAACCCGCGAATTGTCCTGGTTGTAGACGAACAATGAATATTAATATGCATAAGAATGTCAATAGTTCTCAAGGCTTTTTTTTTAAGCGTAAAAATGAAAAAGATTCGCTTCCGCGGTCCGCTGGTTGTCCGTTTATCGACGTGAAGACCTAAATGAAGAAATAGTCGCCAATAAGTCTGAGTAAGTAAGCCTGAGCTCCTTGCCTTACGACCGGTTTGTTGTTGCGAGTGACGCATAGGCTTTCGAAAATCCTCTGCACTGAAAGCGAAAGGTTCATCGTGCTTCGGGAAATCAGGAGGCCCTGTCAAATACCTCTAATTGTGGAAAATGAGTCAAAGGAACGACCTCGAATCCTTGGTAGAAGAGGAATTTCCACTGACACACGAAACATGTTCTTGACCGACAATTGGTGATGAATCGGTTCCGAATCGTTCATGTCCAATGGTGATTTTTCCATAATGAATTGCATCTCTCTGGTAAATATATATATTCATCACTATTATAAATATATGTGGAATATATCACATCACATTATAAATATATGTGGAAACCATATCTTACATTCGTTCATTTACCGAACAAGAGAAGTTTAAGATAAAAAACTCATTTAACTTAAGCGGAATTCGAGCTCGTGCCCTTCCTATGCCAATAACATGTGTCAGACAGCTTCAAAATCACCTCTTAATTAGCAACTAGTTATATTTATGACACTTCCCAAAAAACTGAGAAGTCCATTTTAGCAGCTTAATAATAACTTTATTATGGCAGCATAATCCTCGTTAATTAACTTTATAAAGTCAGACGTTCATAAAAAAATTATCAGTGATAAAAACTTGGGTTGTTTATTAGGAAGTCTTTGTTTACTAAAATACGCTAATATAATAATATTATTTGGAAATATTTTTACGAGTGCAATAACATCTAATTTCCTTAGCACCATGGTGAGGAAGGAGCTTTGAATTAGCCAGAGGATAGTTTCTACTGGGCGATTGTAAAATGACGGTTCTGAGTCTAGCTGACATAGGCACGAAAAGGAAATATATACCAGGCATCTGCAATACTTGCTTTGAAAGTGCTCGACATATGGTTAAAGCTTTTCCGCGCGAGGTAATGCATTTCAACGTTTGTTTTGTATTGGCGCCTGCGATACTTTAAAGGGATCAACTTATGGTTAAAGACTTTCCTCGCGAATTATCAAAGCCTTAATGCATTACTACGTGAATTTCTCCGCGCGAAGGCAACACAATTGACTAATGACCAAGGTCACCGAGCTCCCTGTTACAAAATGTAAGACAAGTCTGATATATGCGCAGAAATTGTTCGGTTTTTATGAAATAATGTTAGTTTTAACTTTGGAATTGGTATTTTTCCTTTTAACTCCGGACGGACAATGATTTCCTGTATTCTAGGTGACAAATGGTGTTTATAAATTTATATTACGAATTTCCTTCATCTGCTTGATTAAATTGGCGAAAAATTATATTCCGTAGACAATTACAAATTTTACATTGTGTCATAGTTAGTAACTCAGTAATCGCTCTAACGACTTATCGAATTCTAATTGCTGAGTTGAAAACATAAGAGTGGTAATCAAAAATCCTCCTCGGAATGTTTATCACAAATAATGAATATCCTATGTTTGAACTGGACGTTTGAAGAATTACATTTACATTAATATCAAGCAGGCAGCCGTAAGACGTATGTTCGAGTGGGAAACCAAACTACCAAAATAACGCCTTATTAGCGCACAAATTATCGAGAAAAAGAGACCATTATAGGCCATCTGTTCTCGCTATAATCTCGCAAAACATCATTTTCCTCTAGACTCCAAAATTCTTGTTCTCTAAAGGTGAGAATCGCCACATCGCGTATTCCTACTCCAATCCCACTTATTCCTTATTGCTACGCATTATTAAAACCGAATAGCATTCTTCACATTATTTAGAATTAAATTTCAATTATTGTCCATGTATTTTATTGCATTTAAGATTGAAATTGGAATAAATATATATTTAACCTATCGTTCTATAAATACGATAATTATCTGTGAAAGAGAAACACCGAAATAAACATGAGGAACTCGGGGAGAGATCGCGCGAAGGCTCTAAGAAGAGTTCGAAAGAGAGGAAATTTGTGTGAGTTCTAGGCTCCGACTCAAATATTACCGCTTTTCGAGGCTTTCCTCGGTGTTGCCAGTCAGTCACAGAAAGCAGAATTCCAAATAGTTCCTGTGAAAGCCACTGGTGCGCGCGCAAAGTGTTGCGATAATTTTTTCCGCCACTGTACATAATCGACAGCTTCCGGTTTATCAGTATTTCATGAATCACTCCTAAACATTCAGTTATACAAAAATATGTTTCATACAGAAGTTATAGTAAATTACATTTTCTAAAACTTTTATAAATACTAGTATATACCTAAATACCAGATTAATGGAGATATTTTGCAAACATGGAAACGAGCTTTGAAAAGTAAAGCTCGACTTCCGGTTAACTGATTTACTCCAAAACCAAATCAACTCTAACAGCACCTACCACAGTTTTATATATGAAGTTTGGTATCGATACGGCTATTAGTTTTTACGTTAGAGTGCCCACAATCACACACACACATACATACAGACAGAAATTATTCCGAAAATGGTCAAAACGTGTTCTAGGGACCCCAAAACATGTATTTCCGTTGAAATCTCGATGTCGATTTTTTTCATGAAAACAATACTTTCTCTATACTACGTATATGGAGAAAGTAAAAATGAACAATTTGCTCTTAAAATCTGAAAAATTACAGAAAGCTGAAAGTGCTTGTAACTGAAACTTGAATTAGCTAGTTAACTTTCTATTTGGATTAGTTAGTACGATAATTATCGAGGCAATTTTATATGGAATAGCATAGAAAATTCCGATCGAATTGGTAGAAGCATTGAAAAGTCTCCGCTTACTAATAGACACGATACAGCGTCTTTTCATGCAATTAGTTGAAAAGTATTTATATGAATTGAGGTTCTGAAATGGTTCTTTTGTCAAATACGAGTTATCGATTTGAAGAACCATATTAAAAAGTATAAACTCAAAAATTAGATATAGCAAGAAATAAAATTAAAATGACATGTAACCATTTTATAAATTTTAAAATTGGACCAAAAACTTGAGAAGTTGATGAAAACAGTAGAAAATAGAATTATTCCATAAGCCTTTTAAACATTTAGGCTCTAATTATTCATGTATACTGTCGGAGAAAATAGAAAATACCAATCTATGACTGGGCGAGTTTATGATACAAATACAGCTCACGAATTATACGTCAAATTGACGAGAATTCTGCCATTCTAGCATTTGAACAAAACTCTTATGTAAAGTAAAATTTCTCGATATTTTAAAGAATGCGTCTACAAAGGATATGGCGCTTTCCTAGCGAATATTATAATAAAGTTCTCTTGGGTTACAAGCCGAGAGAACTTTATCCAATATGTCTACACAATGGAAAGACAATCATTGTTCTTAATTCTTGTACTGATGCCAATGATAGGAAATATGAGCTAGGATGCTTTGTATTTATTTTACATACATATTAAGAAAACTAAGTTTACTTGTTCAAAATTATCTACGATTTCAAATTCATGTGCTTAAATATCTGAAACCACAGGAAAAATGATCCATTGATAATTCCAGTAGATTGTCATTTTTATTTGATGAAACCATTCCATGCTATTGATTTCGAATAGAAGTTTACTTTTAATACCGTATTAAGTCTGAATACAGTCATTAAAATATTAAAGCGACCAAATCATTCTTAAAGTAACACCATTGCTCATCACATTAATTATCTAACATTTATTCAACTATAATTAGTTTTTAGTTTGTTTCTTCAACATTATTCCTTGAAGTGGAAACAAAACTCACCTTTCCTAATATCAAAAGCAAAATAAACATCTCCAGTAGAAACTCATTCATTTCAACAGCTCTCCTCCTCCCCGCCAATTTCCGCAAGTATTGCGAACCGGGATTTGCTGCAGTTCATTTCGCTGATCCTTTAATGCCCATCGCTGGAATTTGGAAAAATTCCTCTTGCTTCGTTCTCGTCCATTTCGCAGTAATTAAAAAAATATGTAAAAGCGCTTCCGGAAGCAATAAAGACATCGCTCGGGAGGTAACAAACGGCCGAACAATGATCCCTAGGAAGTGCTCGGGAACGAGCGGCACTTGTTCCGGGCTTAACTGATCCTCCACGCAGGGATCCAAACGAGCGCATAATCGCCGAGAAGAAGCAGAGGGCAGTAAACGTTATGTACGTGCAAAATAAAACCGAGATGGGCGGCGGCGGGTCACTAACGGCAGCGGAATCGCCCTTCTGAGGGATTGCGCATGCGCACTATATCGCTTATAAAACATTTTCGAGCTTAGCAAGGAGAAAAAGACCACAGATTGTGGTTTGTATGATGAGTGGCGGAAATGGGCAGAGGTATAAATGCAGAATCGGTTATGTCGTTATAATTTTAAAGATATATGCAGATGAAACGGCAGTTAGGATAAAATATGCAAAATAGTGTGACAATGAAACATAATTTAGAAGATCGCTGAGAGAAAATTTGATTTTGAACTTTCCAGAGGATTGTGGTTAGGCATCATTAAATAAGTAAATCCTCTAATTCAGAGTATTGTAATTGTATTCTAAAGATGTATTACCATATTTTCCGTTAATACAAGATTAAGATCTGTTTTCTTTACAAGTATTGATATACATAACGAGACTGTCAATTTTGAAAAGATATTTTATTAATCTACAGTAGCAATGAAAATTACAAATGATAAGAGAGACAAATACATTATGCGGATCTTCTACAATTTAGTCGAAGACTTTATTGATTACAAAGCTCCAATTTGGAGCATGGTCACCTAATCTAATTACATTTTTAAATTATTATATATTATCTCTAGATTAAAATCTTTTGCCATGACAAATATTAATCTACACTGTGAAAGTGTTTATTTCAAATGGAAATTTTATTCTTTAACAGCAATAAGGAATATAGCAGATGATAAGAGAGACACAGAAATAATATGAATCTAATAATATCAAATTAAGGTGTGAAACTTTATTGACTGCAAAAGCACGCCTGAAATTTGAACCAAAATTACCTAACCTAATAATTGCGATGAATATGGTAAATGAATGAATGAATGGATTATGGTAGCTTATTGAAAGATTCTAATATTATATAGAATCCATAGAAATCCGATTTCTTGATATGAAAATTAATGATCACCTCACCATCTTAGAAGTCGCAATAAGAGCATTAAATTTCAAAATTTTCTCAAGGTATACGGAAGAAAATGCACTCCTGAAAAATTGCTGAGTTATCTTAAAAACCCGCAAACACGTTCTTATTCTTGTGACAAATTCTTCATTTCCGTCGATAGAAATGAAGGGAGAGCAATCCCTTCGGCACATACAAGTCGGCGGAAAAGCAAACATCTGCTGACCGGAGCAATATTTCTCTCCATCATCGGAAAGAAAAGTCTTCTGTAAGCATCCCTCGACAAACGCAAGGCCCAGACGCGTGACGCTGTCGACGTCTACGTCGGGGTGTTAATGGCACCAAAACTGGGTCGTCCGATATTTGTAGACTCCGGCTTGTACGTGTTGAGCCAAAATCCAACAAGTCCTCCATTTTCATAGCTCTTCTCCCAAACAGAGGAAGTACTGGAAGAACGGTTGAAAAGTCCATCTTCTATGAACGGGTGAAGCAATATTCCTAGATGGAAGAAATTAAATTGAATAACTAACCAGAATTACATCACTGGAAGTAAATACAGCCAAAAAGGTTTCCGTAATATCTTATATCATATCTTTCTGAGATTGCAGTTTCTTTGTGAAGTTTTTCTGTGTAGACTGGCGTGCATTTCAATTTGATTATAGACTTTACGTCGTTTGAACGTAATCTGTGTAAGTTGATCTTACTAAGACCCTGTCTTACTAAGACACTGTCAAGTAAAATTCATAACCAAAGCAGTATGAATGAATTAATAATATGAAAATGATATTCCCTAACTTAATTAATCATTTTTTCAATCGGTTACAAATCTCGTTATATGACCAGAAGACGATGCTAATTAAACAAAAATATGCTTATTCTGTAAATTTATAAATAATACTATTTAAACCAAAAACTCTGATATAATTACCAATATGATTTCAAAAATATGGAATCTATCCGTTCCAATCCAATTAATTGTGAAAAATAATTGATACCTAAATAATGGTTATTATCATTCTGGTTAAAAATTCATCAATTTCTTAGAATTCAGTACAAATCATAAGTAAGTAAGCATAGCAACTTCATTCATTTTACTTAAATTATATATTAAACTGCAATTTTCTACGAAACATTCGATGAGTAATTGTTGGTTCCTCTTTGAAATGGGTCCGTTGTCCGGAATCATTACTTAGTTAAGGATCAAGAGAATTAAAATGGCCGAAGGAAGTGGAAAATAGAAAATTTAAGTGCTGAAGTCAGTTAAATATTTTATTCGATTTGTCGCCATGTTAACCCTACTCCTCCTAAAAAGTATGACCATTTTATGGGTTTACTGTTGAGGAGAATGGGTTTTTTCGACCTTAAAAAGAGACTGCAACGGCAAGAAGGAAACATTGAAGGACTTTGGCTTCGTTTTTACATTCCTCACGACACATTCAACGCATAAAACTGAATGCGACGGCTGCAGATTGACCTTCATATGAAGCCAAACTGTCTCATATCAAATTATGCTGCATTTCGTATATTCTCAACTCTTCTTTTTTTATTCACTCTCTTAAAGGCATTAGTAATTGGTAAACGTTGAGTGGTAAAACTTTGAAGAGTGAGTTGAGAAGGTGGAAACATTTTTTCTAATGATTTAATTTTTAGATAGCAAATACATGCAAGTAGTGGGGATTTCGAGGTTGTGAAATATTGATTAACCTTGCTCTTATTATTCCACTTCCAACTAAATCCACCAGAAAGAAGCCAAGTCATCATCAATTCAGGTTAATATTTATGGATGTCTCTAAACATACATTATTCGGTACGCATGAGCATGTGAATATTTATATATGCATGTGACCTTAATCATTTATGGGTACAAAGTAGTTTTGAAAGATTTTCTATACTCAAGTGAAAAACTTGGCGATGTTGAAAGCGATAATTCTTTCTACCTTGGAAGTCTTTTCTTTAATATTCCATCACTCCAAAATATATTACCATTTATTAGAATCCCATTTCTTGGATTTTGGCTCAGGAGAGATCGTTAAAGAGCTTTTCCGAGACCGAGAGAAAGGAGCGGGAGGATAATTTTGCATTTTGGAAGGTATATTTGGTCCTTTTTCATTTATTATCCCCCTCTCTTTATCTCCTCAACTTAGGAGGGAAGGAAGATAAGGTTTAATGAGATCAAGAGAAGCCTCATTCAACTCAAAGCACCTTCGCGGCCTGTTTTTTCATCTCTTCAGCAGTCCCTTCCTTTTTTCTCCATCGGAGATTTTAGTTGGGTTTTGCAACCACTAGTGCGTCCGAATGAATACGGAATCGCTTATTCCCTGCATTTGCATCGCCTCGAGATTAGCCATTTCGAACGGATTTCCTTGTTTCTTTCTTCTGCAACCGACGGGCGAAATGTGTTAATTCGACTGGCGCCCTCGCGTTGCAGGTACTAGTTGAATGCGGGCTTTTCGGTATTCAGGAGACGGCCGAGTCGCGGTTTACGGAGAGAAAAAGTTTCCCCAAATACGTGATGGCGCTCTGTTGCTTAACATCAACTCGGTGTCCGAGGAGACGGAAAATTGCTCCAAGTGGAGAAAAGTTTTTGGGTTGCGTCCTCTTGACTCCCTCATTCCCTAACTAGCGGCTGATTCTTTGACTTCCTTTTGTCTCGCTCACGCTTCATCTTTGACTAGCTCCTTTTTTGAGTCAATGCGGACGTTTTCAGTTTGATAACAGCAAATCACGAACCAATTTAAAGGCTGCAATTTTTAGAAAGAATCTTATTGTTGTATAGAGTGAATATGAATATTATCATAATTCTAAGATGTAATATTATAACAATCTTAAAATTTTATAGGGTAATTCAAGCATCTTCATTGTTAGTGACGTATATAATCAAAGCTGAAATTATATAATATAAATGGTTACACGTACCGGGTTGTCGATTAATAGCTAGATTAATAGATTCTCTGCATTTCATTTTTATTAACTTTCATTATTTGTCTTGATAATGTGTCTCTAACACTTCTTGTAATTTTCCAGGTTATATGTACATTGTTTTCCTTAATGTCTTTTAGTTTTAGCTATCGGTAGGTTTGCGCAGGTTTTTCACACCCCCCTTCTTTGTGGGAGTTTTCCTGCAGCGGATATTTTTTCCTAAGCTTTTCTTAGGTTTTTTTTACATCCGCAATCCCTTCTCACATTTTCTTCTATTTTCCTCTAAATTTCATTGATGCATGTAATATACTTATAATAATGTAACAACTAAACTACAGGTTAGATGGAAGAGGAGACTTTTTAGTCTCAATCTCGCCTAATAATAATAATAATAATTAATATTCATATATTCCAAAACTACCGACCTGTTATTTATAAGCGATGAATCTCATTCTTATTTCAGCATTAATTTGCCAGTGACGTAATAAACTACACTTCGTTGGCATAGACGCCGTACTATTATATTTTACTACCCTCTATCACGATATTTCCTTCGTCACCTTAATCAAAATTTAGACTCTGGAAGAGATAAAAGTGGACTGAGTCAATTAGTATCTCTTTTTCAGAATAATTTGTTTATCATAAAATGCTACTCATGTTGGCCAATAAACCGCTTTTAATCCCCGGCATACGGTTGCTAATAGGAAGACGGATATCAGATGAGGAATGATGGTAGAATGCACGCTTACTGATCATTATCCACTGAGAGCAATTTGGCAAATACTGCTATGGCAACCGAAATACTTAATGATTGTCGTTATCTCTTGATCGCTCTGATTAAGCATAATTATGAATGATATATTGCGGCTGATTCGGCAGTTTGCTTTAATGTTCCGGCTGTATTCTTTGGGAAAATTTGAGGAGAAAATAGGCTAAGGCGAGAATGACGTAATCAAAAAGGGAAGGTTGAAAAAACGCATTTGAATATTTCTGCTCGTCGTTAGCGGTGCGGTTAGTTAAGGAGTTGTGGGTGCGGGAGAGGGGAAGGGGAGGAGAGGGGGAGGAGAGGAGGGAGGGAGGAGGAGCTTTGCCCGAGGATTGCACCCGTGGAAAGGGAATAAGTAGACCACTCCTATTTCTCTGTGCCTTGAGGCTTTCCAAGGCGATTTGGAGGGCAAATACACACAAGGGTGTATTCATGGTTGATTTGTGCCTTAAAAGAGGTTATTTTAGGGGTGAATAAGAATTGTGGTAAGACAGGGGGAAGATTCGTCATTGCTCTGAGGAGGGGGAAAAGAATGGAAGAAGGAGAGAGAAGAAACAGAAGAGAAGGCGATGGGGAAAGCCAATTACATTAGGAGAGTAAGAGTCTCAGCGAATTTCATTATTCATGACTTCTTGAAAGTATTTTTTTGTATTATAATATTTCAGCCGTAGTTTATGCTACCCGAATCAGATTTAAATTACTATATCTGAAACTGTTAGCAGCTCTTTTAAATTACATTTTAATAAAGAGTGCAGAACTTGAGTTAAACTAAGAATATCTTACATAACAAGATCTTTGGTCGCATTTACAGGTTAATACGCACAGAAATATTAAACATTATATTAAAACTGAAGCGTAAGACATTCAGTTGATCTGAAACAAAATAATTTTCTATTTGTCTCCTATTTTCTGGGAGAACTTGGCTTGTAGTAGTACTACAAACAAATACAATGTAGTACTAGGCTTCAGATACATAATACAGAATGAATAATTGTACGCCGTAAAATGTTGAATTGCGATTAACATTAATGTCCTCTCAAAATCTCATACTTGGACAAATACGTTAATATAAAGAGATAGGGAGAATTTACATACACCTCCTCCATGGGAGAACGTAAAATAAAAAAGGTTGGGAGAGAGTAAACGTAAAGTAAAAGAAATTTAGAAATATCTACCATAGAATTGAATGAAAATATAAGAAAATATGGAATAAATCGGGTAAGAACTGCAGTAAAATTATATTCGGATGTGGGATGGAGAATCGAGAAGAGTAAAAAGGAGTTTTCCGTCGTCTTAAGCAGAATAAAGCGTGACGCGTGTTGAGTGTCCCACGAGGGGCTAATGCTCTCACCGAAAGGGGCTTCTTTCTCAAAACGACATACTTTTAATCCCGGAATGTTTTAAGTCTCCCCCTTTGCCGCTTTTCTCCGTCCGTTTTTGTTGCGAGATTATTTTAATAGCATGGGATTTCTGGGCTTCGGAGCCTTAAACATCGGCGCTCCTCTCGCTGAATGATGGCAATCCGAATTAGCATACTTATACGTGAGACTTTGGGGTGCAAAGAAATGGGGGATCTGTAGAAAATGCGCCTATCCTTAAAAGAGAAAGAAGTAATCGGCTAATTCTATTCAAGCACAATTAATGGATATTCTAACTTCCCGTCAAGACTGAGAAATAACCAGAGCTTTCGACGAACGTCTGCTTTCTTTGACATCTAAGTATTTGGCCAAAATCAACGCGTAATTGTAATTTTAAGCGGTAAATAGATTAATAATCAGATAGAGCGTTAATTAATCATGGAATATGTACCAAAGTCTCAATTTCATTGCATAAGTCAGCACCAGTATCTATTGCGATTACATAAATTTTACTTTAAAGAAAATATTTTCGTTGGCAATGAGATTCATGAAATTATGTTTAATTAATGCTAAATTGTGTTAGATGAGATAAATGTTCCTTCATGCAAATACATGGGGATGTATATATAGATAAATGCATAATTTATAGAGTAATATCGTCTCTGGCAACATGTTTTGTCCAGTCTGCGCGAATTAAATACAATTTCCGCTGTAAATAATTAAATTAAGATCTAAATGCATTAAAGTGCCTCAATAGATTTAGCTGCAATCGTCACAAGTGATACTATAAGCCTAGCTAATCCCTGACAATGGAATCAAGCTCTCTGCCTGACGATGACGTCTCTACAAATCGAGTGGGGTTACTATAAAAAAGAAATTACGCATCCGTCCTTTCTCGCACGATCTTGCCACGCCGATGAATATTTAAAACGCCACAGTGAAAATCCGAAAGAAAAATCGCCGTTCGTTCCCACACTCATTTCGGACAATGAAAGAATCGGAAACCTTATAGCGTTGATCCAACGTGTGTCACCTTCATTGTCGGCAGCTAATGGAGCGACATCTATGGAGGGGACAGGATCGTCGGACTGGAAGGCAGACAGGGAGAGAAAGGTCGAGCTATGCTGGATATGGGTACACTTTAGACCGTCTTTCTGGGAGGCTTCGGTGGGAAAAGGGCGAGGCCTTCTCATTAGCAGAGGGACACGCTTTGCTGATCCCTCGACTGCGGGAAGAGTCGCTGGCACACGACTCGGATTTCGCAAGCGGTGCTGCTTCGGAGGGATGGCGGGGATTTGTGAGCGTGAGTGTGACGTCTGCAGAAGCGGTTGTTAGAGGAGGCGCCGCGTTCAAGAAATTTGACAGGAAGGAGTGATAGAGACTGTGTGATTGAAAGGGGAGGAAGAACAGGGAAGTAGGGAGTCGGGATTTAGTTGTAAGGAGAGCCAGATAGAGGAGAGGAAAGATCTTTAAGGGAAGTTTTAATGTTCAACTACTCAAAGTAATTCCGTAAATGGCATCCAAATACAGGGAAAAAATTTAATGGTACTGAACCCTTGAACAACCTTGTAAATTTATAGGAACTAAAATATAAGTCACTAGCTATATTACTTAGCCCTACAGGATCATTTCCGAAGACATACATAATTTTGCTCCCGGCACATTTGATGTCCAATATTAACGAGGATATTTACTTATCAAATAATTCCCATGGTCTTACCAATAATTGTTAGAAGTTGTTCGAAAATTTGTAGACTTTTTTAGATTTTTGGGAAAAAGGAAGCGTACTTGCTACTCATAAGGCTTTGCAAAAAACAAAAGAAATTTATTCGGATATATATAAATGTCTATACATGCTTATTAAAAATTGAATTCATAATTTCAGTCCGCAAAGTGTCTGTGATTGATGATGAGTCGTCTGCACTTTGCAGACCAAATTCACGTATTGTTGGAAAGACTCTTTCAATGAATTTAACTGAGGGTATTATGGCAGGAAGAATTACAATGTACAA
Source organism: Sympetrum striolatum (assembly GCA_947579665.1). NCBI lineage: Eukaryota > Metazoa > Arthropoda > Insecta > Odonata > Libellulidae > Sympetrum > Sympetrum striolatum. The sequence goes on along the minus strand of OX388341.1, from coordinate 102,577,338 downwards.
GTTGAATAATATTAAATATACATCGAATGAAAATTAAAAGAATTCTCAAAACAGGAAGGTACAAGCCTATGCTGTAAGTTCTCATTCTACCTTTCCACCAATTTCAGCAATCACTAACGTTATCGAAGACTTTCCTGCAATATTTTTCTTAAAGCATGATAATCAAATTTCAAGAATTCTTATTCCTGTTGAAATATAGCTCTAAAAAGAAATGATGTACTCAGATTAAATATCATAGGTATAAACCAATTTAATTAATAATTATTAACTAATTATTAATTAATTATAATTCAGTGCAGTACATTATTTGCACTCCGAATTGTATCTCTAGAGTCACGTTGGAGCCTTACTGAAAGTATACCTTCAAAAGTAATCCTTCATAGAAATATACGCAGAAATTAGCTTTCCCTAAATTTTTTCCGCAACCTATACGAGAATTTCAGAATACATTGCCTAATATTCACCATTATTTATTTGGATCTTCCAAGGGCTTATTATTGAAGTTTTCTTTCCAGTTAGCCACTAAGAATTCATGGTGAGTATGCGGTATTTAGATAGAATATGGGAAATGGAGGCGAAATAAGAACTATAGTACATGAGGCTGAGAAGATGCGATTGGGTACGCACACATAAAGCAGTGGGAATAGGATACGTAATGATTTAGAAGCACGTCAATAGGAGGCATGACCGATCCCCTCGTAAAGGGAGGATGAATTTACGATTCTCGTTTTTTTGTCCTACGATACAAATGTCAAGGAAATGAAGCGTTGCCGGGATTTTTTCTTCTCTCCCTTCGCCTCCTCTTGCCCTTTTTGGGCTTAATGCATTTGTTTTCCTTCTGTTGCTTGAAAAGGGATGTTCGAGTTGAGATCTCATTTGTAGAATCATCTATCGAATACGCAGCAATTTTTGTAATGGGGGTTGTCCAAAGAAAGCTTATTTAGGTAATGGTCCGTTTACGTACCGTGTCAAGATCCGAATCCACGTTGTCATTGTAGAATGGAAATTTATGGTGCACTTTCCTTTATCTATACTTCTTTTGTATAGCGGGAAGAGTGTTGCAGAAATGAGTAATGAAATTTTAGGTACTCAAATGCCGATGAGAAAATGTGAGTAGACATGAATGGATAAATTTTATATAGCTCAAAGAAGAATCAATGACCAGAATTGTTCAATTTTACAGAAATAAATGCTGCACTCTTAAAAATTTGGCCTTCTCAATGAATTTATTTTTTTAAATAAAAGATTTTCATTTTTTATAACTGACCATATATTTGGTGGGATTCGATTTTAAATGTGTGTAGTGAACTTAAGATATAATTTGTAAACAGTTCAATTTTCACATTCTAAATCATAGAGTAAGGATTTCTTACTCTATGTTTTGAATGTAGCCTTTTGTTATCAAACAATAGTAATATTGAAATTATATAGAATAGTTTGATAAATATATCCGTGCACGATATCTATTCTGAGAATCAGGAGACATATATAGTTATATTCAGAAAATATGCGTGCAGTCTTTGGTAACAATATTATTATATCTGGTACCAAATGCTTACTTTGGAAATCTCGATATAATATCATCAAACAAAGCTGTCAAAGGCCTCTTATGTAATATGCATTATTTTCAAACTTATTTATTTGTTTGAGTCTAACAGGGGTCAACACGTGGCGGTTTCAAAACTTGCTTACCTATAAATACTGTTTTCTGAGTGGTTGAACTTCAAATTCTGGAACATTGTCGTGTTCATATTCCTTCTGCGATCTCATAAGCACAGACGATGCCATTAATGTTTATCATCAAAACTCTTCTAACTTTCGAATCTCTTTTTTTCTTGTTGGAAGATAGCAAAATAAAATAAAAAATAAAAGGATTTCGCAAACCGCATCCGAAACAAGGACTTGGTAGAGGCTTTGTAGGAGTGAGAAGCACTATGGTAGTGGAGGAGAGGATTACAGGGACCCGAGCGCACGCACGCAAACGCGAGGGCCCGGACTACACGCATTCGACGGAGAGTTCGGAGAACAACTCAAAACATCAAGAGTCAGCCATCCCTCCCTAAACAGAAATACAATATAGGGAACATCCATCCGGACCCAGGGCCAATAGCTCTCGTTTTTAGTATTTTGTCCTCTCTAGGCGTAAAAAAAGACGACTCTTGGCACGAGCACTTTCCGTAAAAACAAGAGCGCGACTTTTCTTTTCCCGCCAGACTAATACATCTCCTCTCCCCCTCCCTGGAAAAGGGGATCATGACGTCACTTCCCCTCTCCACCCCGAAAAAGCGTTAATCGGATTGCAGCAACTCTACCAGCATCAACCGAAAACTCTCCCGAAAACCCCTTCGATCGCAGTCCTGTTCAAACAGTCTCTCTCCACACACAAGTTGTCGTTTCTCTGTCTTTCCATCTAATCCGGATTCAAAAACCCGCTCTTCTGCCACTCCGAGAATCGTAAACTCTAAAATCACCCGAACAAATTCGCTGGCGCAGTCCGCGCAGGATGGTCGGTGGTCTGAGGAATTTGCCCCTTGAGTTTTCATTGACTTGGTCGTTCAATGGAATTTTATGTAATTCTAAAATTAAGTTACAACTGATGATTTGAAGATTATTGGGAATTTTTTAACCTGCATATCTTAATAAATCGACGTTTTAAAACAAACTTGCGGTCAATGAGTTATGTGGAGATTTATAAGCGGAATAGAACATCTTTTGCTAGTCATGAATGACTAATGCCGAATCAGCGAAAAATTTCTCTGACGAATTATAACCGCACGAAACGCGATAGAAACTTTTCCTTCATTTTACAATAGAAAATTAAGTAACCATATGTCACACTACAGGTGCTCTGAAATTGCAGCTTCTCATATTTGGATTTTATTTTTAATAAAGGTGAATAACTATTTTAAAGATGACCGATATTTTTATTTAAATATGTCAGGAAATCTATGTCCAAGGCTTTGAAATATACGTGTAGAAATGATTGTATATGACAAGAAATGAAAAGGTAAGGAATCTTTTCACCGTTGAAAAGCTTCTAATTGTTTTTATTAGAATTTAAGTTTTCGTAACGCACGGAGTTTTATCCTCAAACCCCTTTACGTTATCGAAAAGTCATGGACTAAGAAGGACATCTTCTTTAACGTTCTATTCCGTTCTAAACATGTTTAATTCCTTTATAAACGTTCTAACTAACCGTTAATCCGTAGAAAGTTAGCCTGGTATTGAATCGAAGGGAATTTTGTCGGTTAGAATACATAGATATATTTATTTGTTGTTTATTTAAAGTTTCGCTCCATATAAATGTTAAAATATAACTTTCTCAAACACAAAAAAGAATTAATTTCCTCTCTTCAGTTAGATGCAATCATCAGCTAAAAAATGAGTGAAACCATCAACTGCAGCAATGCAACGTAGGGAAATGTCAGAGTTACTGTTATGAATGGAATTAAAATTCCGAAGTTCAGGTCTGCATATCTTGTAGAAGGCTTATTCTCCTCAGTCATGGTAAGAAAAAATATACTTTTCCATATATAGACAACTTGAAATTCAAAATTTCGCAGAAAACATTCATTCTCCTGAGGTAAATTTATAATTATTGATTTGATGTTGACCAATATTCCGTTATAACGCTTTAACGGCAGTATATTCTAGTTATAAGCATTAATATAAGCAACAATATAATGCTAAATCAACAGTGTTTTGGAAGTGCAGAGTTTTTAATTGGCCCTGGCATTTCGAGATCCACTATGTTGCATCCTACCTATAAAAAATGTAGCTCTCTTCCTGTCAAAAAAGGTTTGCGACCCCTGCAGCAGAGCGTCGCACCACCCTTTTTCGCCCTTTGTGGCGTTCCCCAGGAAAGAACGCACCGGCTGTCTCCCCCTCCCGCATCAGCAACAGCGGACGAGTTCCCACGAGTCATCTAGTTAGGGCGAGAGGTGGAGAGATGAAGGCGGTCCGAGTGATTCAATTAGGTCGGTGGGTGGCGAGCGTCTGGACCGTATGCTGTGAACTCTGCGGAGGATCGGGTGCAGCGATCCGTCGACAGATAAGGGAGGCGCAAGTGTTCTTGTAGCAAGTGCTTGTGTTGCTTTTATTGACTGGGACAGGGCCGGTTGTTGTAGATAGCCATCTTGCTGGAATTATATTGTTGGGTTACCGGTTAGTCTCTCTCAGACATTAAAATTCCCATTCAGATGAAGGAGATATTTCAGTGTATTCATAGGGTCCTAATGAAAATATTACAATAGCAGTATAAATCATCTACTGCGTTAAATATAAAAGATTTTTAATTTATGGATTACCTCCAAGAAAGGATTCATAGTACACCTCGACCGAGCCCCTAGCAGGAGAAGAGAGAGAAACAGTAGAAAATCAGGTCCTGAAAGTAGTATGATGCATAGACGGTGTATATGTCATGGCTCACTGGTATATGTATGAACATATTTCAGCTGTATTAAACAAATACATTTTATCAGATATAATTCGATATATCAATCAACAAACTATATATTTTTCAATATTTTTTTCCCACCCAAGGTTTAGTATTTTTTATCACAAATTTATCTGGGATTTTTCAAGGACATTATTTACTGATAGTCCTCCAAGATCATTTTCTTTATAGTTGAACATTCTCATTTTGTCTTTACCTTTCCCTTTTTAGTCAAGATTTGGTGTATAATGCCTTATCGAAAGGAAAGGATTATATAATTGTAATTATGTTTAAGAAATGGAAACAATTGTATTGAAACTGGTAGCGTGGAGAATAATGTTTAGTGGCTACCATGAAAATTTAAATACTATCATTTGCGTCAATAGGGTCTTACTATTTAGCTTGGATTTAATAGGTTATTTATTCAGCTAACGTCCTTAGAATTCGCAAATGGTAATCTCTTTCCACTTGAATTCAAGAAACCTCGCAAACTTCGGAGAGACGGTTTAATTGAAGTCACCGCTGTTTCTCAACTGACCACTGGAGAGGAGAGTTTCTGGTGCTTTGGTTCGTCGGTTTTCCTTTGGAATAAAACTTCTTGGACTCCAAGGGAGAACGGTCAACGTGAGAAGAACAGTTCCCTCGTTGTTTATGCTGAAGCCGTGATTCAATTCTGATGTATTTAGACTTAATGGTAAACAATTTTGCATTTCTTTCGGGTTACGATTTGAAGCATTAGTGTTGTTTCCTCAAGATTCATAGTCATCAACGGGGTCACTGAATGGGTATATATACATAGATAAGAAACATCATACAGTAAATGTTTTCAGGTTATGAATTGTAGCTCATGATTTTAATGTGAATAAAGGGAAGTGTTAAGTACAAAAGTAAATTTTAAGGATATCAAAATATAACGCAGAATCTGACTTCTAATTTGAACGGAGGAGATCCATTTGTTGGTAATTTTTGGCGCTATTTGAGGTGGTGGTGTGTCAAAAGTCGCCATTAGAAGCTATATACATAATTATAAATTAATAACGCACAACAATAAAATGCAATTATCGTATGAATTTAAAATCGTAATTTTAACACAAGAGAAACATTATAGGGTGAATTGCTCTAATAACTAATAAACTAGTTATCTGTCTTCTTTGCTGCCGGTAACTTTATGTGCTGATAAAAAGTAATTGTAGATAATTTATTTTTATTGCTCATTGATCCGCCGATGAATTTAATTTTGTAAAGAGGGGCTGTGAATAACAAATATATATCACGGAAGCCTTTTGAAGATGGGCAATGGTAAAAATGTCTTTTCTTTCGCAGTAAGAGTTTGTATAATTTGTCTAAAAGCCATGTCTATGGTTACTCACGACTTTGCAAAAACATGCCTTGATGTACTCAGTTGTTTAGAATCGATCATGCAATAATTTGCACTAAGATAATAACCTTCGCTGAGAAGATTTCGCGATATTTTAATTGGGAATATCATTTCAAGTGCGCGGGGCATGTTCAATTTTAAAATAAAATAGGAAAAATAAATTTATTTGTGATCTTCCAAACGTAAAATGGATTAATTTTCCTCCGATTGAGTTATAAAGTACAAGCATTTGGAATTTAAACAGCAGAATCATTTGAAAATTACATCCGGAAGTGCAGTTTCTATAAGCGTAACAGAGGAATCACCCACGGAAAAATTGAAGAAGTGAAGTATTTAAGGTAATCAAAACTGACACCTTCGCTCTAGGTCTTCATAGAGAAAGCTAATGACAATGGTTTTACCTCAGAAGGGGACAAAGGATATCTCCCCGCTTATAAGTCAACGCCTACTTAATATTTCCGGGTTTTAGACGCATATTCACATATCCAAATGAAGTAATCTTAGCTCAAGTCATGCTTTTCCATCATCAGATAGATACGTAGTGTTTTGAAGATATGTATGGTGTTAAATAATTCTTCAATTATATGAAAATTAAAAAAAAATTGAATTGTGAAGTATGCCTTTATGTTTTTTAATTCGGTGGGACTTGTGCTAAATATTGACATAAATAAAGGGTTCTTACAAGTAATTTATTGCAGCATATTATCTTCAGTGATATAATGGATTTCTTCTTCCTTTCATATCACAGTGTCTTCGTAGTGTTTGTGTGGTTATCAGCCTCTCGCCGAAGGTCAAATAAATCTGACATTTAAGTTACCACCTAAATTGTTTGCATTCACCAGACTGATGTATTATGGGGACATATAACAACGGATATTACGTGCGTACACACTGATTTGAAATATCGTATATTTAATGAAATGAGATAATGGTTACATTTTTAACCTAAGCGAGAAGAATCAAATATCCAGCAATCACGTTCTACAAGATATCAATTTCAACGCACAAAAGAACCATTTTCGATTGTATCTTTAATCGAACAATATTTACTATCACTGAGATGTTGATGTAGAACCTGTTTATTATAATAAGCCTTACATCGTAATCTCTCATTCACATAAATTACCGTAGTAATAGCTTAAACTGTGAATTTAACAGCGGGTTGACCCTCCTTCACGCGAAATGGCTTACTTTTTCCTGTCTTTGGATCATTTAACAGGAAACGAATTAATCTCCTGCAACTTAATCTCCTGAAAGAGCGTAAAAAATTTTACTCGCGCTTATCATCTTAAACCTTTGTTTCCAATGCGCACAAATAGCATTATTCAACTCGTCACTTGTGAAAAGAGAGATTTACACGAACTACAAAACCAATCATACTTCATTGTTCGTTTTCACTCGACAAAAATGTTATTTTATTCTTCAAAAAGGGTAACTGAGAGAAACACGCATTAAGCTCTGCCGTACATTTTTTTCATCGCCGGTCGAATAACATTTTTTCGAAACAAATAAATTTTTCGTTTCACTTTATTTTTTCAATCGTATTACGGTGAAAGCGGAAGAGTAGGAGAAAAAACGATTTTCGAACGCTTTCCTCTTCCTATAGTCGATTTTATCCCCATTCGCAACTTCGGTACGCGTATCACGCACGATTTAAAAAAATAAAAGGAAAGAGGGTCGCGCCGAACACGACTAATCCGTCCCTAAGCGCGAGTTAAAATATCCTCTCGAGTAGAAATGAAAGAGAAAAATCTCGGGAGGGTTAGGGAAAAAATGGTGAGAGAAAAAAACGTTAAATATCACTTTTTTGAGAGATTAAAAGAAAATACAATCGACGCCCGCAACGTCAAACCGACAACCTCAAGCTCGCGCGGAAAACGTGCTAGCCGGCATCACTTTCTCGTATTTTTTCCCCTCTCGTCATATTCCGGCAAATCCCTCTTTATACTTTTCGAAGCCGTCAGATTTGAGGTTCCGCGATCGTCCTCGGGATCAAGTGAAGAGAGAGGGCGCGCGTATCGCCCGAAGGGCGGGAAAAGGGTCATCGTAGCCATTTTGATCCCACCGAACCCCATTACGTTCACGGCGAGACTATAGTCCGGTCTCGGGACGTAATGACAGCGGGAATCCTCTCTCCTCCGGCCTCCAGAGGACGCATTTAATGCCGGAGAATCGTTCGACGGAGCATACCGAGCTCTTAGTTCAGTTAGTGTATCGTTTCCGGAGTTATTCTATCCTCTCTCTCGCCTATTAAGGGATTATAATACGAAATTGCTGAAATAATTTGAGATAAATAAGAACTCGTTTAAAACAACTTATTCATTAGACGAACAATCTTGGATAAAGATAGCTGGTATTCATTGTTCTTTTGTCTTTGAATGACTCCATGATATTTAACTCAAATTAATTGCGAAAATAGCGAAAAATATTTACTCGACCTAAACACCATACAAGTGACAGAATATGCCTCAGATATTAGATTAGAATCGTCTTCAAAATAGAATTAATTATGTATATTCGGTCGTTAGAGAGGTACAGATAAGTTGTGTTCCTTTTTCCTTTTTAGTTATGCATAAAAAACTAAAACTTCCTTAGAGACGATGAATGTATACCTTTCACTAGCACATCAATCATTAGGAATTGTGTATATTTTGTGGTAAAATATACTTAAATATTTTGAGCTTTTTATAGTTACTTTAATCAATGTAAATTACGAGATTTATTTATGTATCAAAACACAAGAAAAGTATAGGATTTAGTTCATCTTTTTAGCATTTTTATCTAAATAATTTTCAATTTTGCGAATTGTGCAAATGAATGGTTAGAAGAAAGTAGTTGTAGTAAGCAGAGATTTTGCACAATTTTGAAACACATTCCCTATTTTGTGAAGTGTATTTATAGTAAGATACTCCTACAAATACAATGACAAGCTCAATGTCGTAATTGAAAGACCAAATATGGTAGAATAAATAGGTTTTGGAAACTAAGAACCATTAAATTATGCAGTCGAGCGAAGATTAATTTTCCATAAATTTAATCTGGAAGAGTGAATAGTTAAAAGTTATGATATCAAACTTAAATTAAAAAAATCTGATGTCATGAACACATGACTTTCTCCGTATTTATTGAAAACATAAGCCTATGCCGGTAATATATAAATAACTCCAAAACAATTAGTGTTACAGGAAAATGTTTCATACAAGCTTTGTAGTAAAAAACATAATCTATAACTTTGGTACTTAATTGAACATACCTACATTGCATTCTGATAGAGATAAGTATGAAAAAGTTCAATTTCTGGGTAAACAACAACTTCCGGTTAACCATTATTAAAGAATAACTCCTAAACAATCAGTATTACGAAAAAATGTTTCATACAAAAGTTGTAGTAACATACATTATCTATAACTTTTGTATGTAAATGTATATACCTAAATTGCATTTTGTAGGAGATATGTATGAAAACCTTCCTTTTCTGGGTAAACAAATACTTCCGGTTAACCATTATTGAAGAATAACTCCTAAAAAATCAGTGTTACGAAAAAATGATTTATACAAAAGTTGTAGTAAAGTACATTATCTACAACGTTTGTTTGTAAATGTATATACCTATATTGCATTCTTACAGAGATATTTAAGAAACAAACTTTTGTTCCGGATAAACCGTAACTTCCGTTTAAGCGATATTCTCCAAAAACTAATCAACTCTTGGCATTGTTTTTAAAATTCTAATTATGAATTTTGAAAATGATCGGATAATTACTTTTTAAGATAGAGCGCCCACAAACTTTTTAACCACAGACAGACAGACAGACACACAGACAGACATGTTCGGGAAAATAGCGAAAACGTGCTCTATGGGCCCCAAAACATCTATTTCCGGCGAAATCTGGAGGTCGAATTTTTTTACGAATACAATACTTTCTCTATACTACGTATAGGGAGAAAGTAAAAATGATATAAATGTAATAAATTGAATATCATATGAATAATGTTCCCAATAATGGCGGACAAAGCTATCCTTAAGAGAGATCTATAGATTGGATGCTACTCTACAATTTTGTGGATGAATAGTTTTTCATCGAATAATCCTTTCATTTATTTGCATAAATTTTTTCGTATATTAATTAAGAAGAAAATATTTCTTTCGATGACTATAAGAAGGTCGTGTAAACGAATTTTCAAGTATCCAATTAAATTGTTTAGTAGACTTTCTCGAAACAAATTTTAATTTTAAATTGGGGTATTTAGAGTGATAAGAATGACTTCTTCTCAAATATACCTTAATATCTCTTGCTTAGTAATCCGAGCAGAGGCTGAGAGAACGAATGTACGATTTATTTCTGAGGAAAACTCCATCTATGTCCTATATATCTTTATCTAGCAGTCACCAAAGTGTGACTGTTACTACAAATACGATTTTTCCGAAGCCTTCAAATATTTATGATTAAAAGTTTTTAATGATGCCTTAGATTTAATAATAGATTTAATTCTATGATAGATTATGCCAAAGGAAAGATCGAATTTCCAAAAAAATGTTAATATGACGAAGAAATAATAATCCAATGTTATTTGAAGAAAGCATAACTGGTATGAAAATTTTTAAATATAAAGGAAGTAAAATTCCTATTCAAGGTATGGAAATAATAACATAAATCTAATTGAACAATTACTGCGCGCCCTTGGTTACATAATCTCTGCATCTTTCGAGATTCACCACAATGTTTCTTCTTTGCGACGGCAGTTTCATCGCAAAGAAGAAAGAGTTGTATATGAAGAATGAAAAGTGTAATACTTTGGAAAATATACCATGAAAAGAACACTGTAAGGCAGCAACGGGAACAGCGCAATGGCAAAAGACACTTTGTGTCATTATACAAGAGGAAGGTTCTTAAGAATCCACTCAGTACGTTTCGTCATGAATGGGAAAGGAGTATAAGCTAACTGCCAGAAATAGAAATGCGAAAGGCTGAGCAAACAAACACTAATAATAAGAAACCCATTGGAACTTAAAAGAGAGGCAACATTGAAAAGCGTGAAAGTAATAGGAAAGAAAACACTTCGGTTCATTTCCAAGATTATCCATTAGTAACATATATTTTGATATCTGACGATATTAGGTCGGAATAGATCAGGGGTGTCCAATCTTTTGGTGGCGGAGGGCCGCATTAGAAATTTTCTCAGGCGCGCGGGCCAGAAATAGCAACTTGATTTAGGAAACTCTTATATTAACGAAATTAAAGAAAAAACTTATGTACTGCTATAGTTTAGAAGGTTATATAGTACAATATTTATCCACAATATATCCTAATTACGAACGAGCATAGTAAAAAAATTATTTTTCGAACAAAAGGACAACATTTTTATGGGGACAGAATTTGCTGCGGGCCAATAAAAATTGACACGCGGGCCGCAGTTTGGACAGCCCTGGAATAGATCGATGTTAGAGCCATATATAATTTGATGATTAATTTACAGAAATAATTTCAAAATAGTTAATCAAACTAATTTCTATGCTTAGATTTTTTGGTCTCATTTTCAGATAAGTCATTGAGTTTTTTTCTCTTATGTATATATAATATAACCTAGAAGCTACACATAAAAAAACTTAAAGTTATGATTTAAAATTAAAATTATAATTCGATTCACATATAAATCATATTCTATTGTTTTAAGTAATATCTCAGTTCCAAATGTGGATATATCAAGGTTATAACTTGATTATTTCTGACTGCATCTTGTTCTTTAAGTGTAAATGTTCGTGGCTAAATATCACTCGTTCATAGGATAATATAAGAATACATGAATTTTGCTTTTCTTAATAGCCATTTAGTGGTAGCGTATCTCTTTTGTTTGTTTCGTATTCTTAAAATAAAACTATTTTAGCATACGATTCTCTATCCGCATCCATCTGTAGTATATTTATCACATTAAATTTCAATCAGATTGCCGTTCAGAGCCAGAGAAGTCTTCCCATTGTGAGTACAAGATCTCCCTGATCTCCAGTAGCAGCTCATACGACAATAGTTCGTGAGAAATCCTGCAGGTGTCATCCGCATACTCGTTGAACTCTCTCTGTGCCCGCGCTCCTAAACGGGTACCATGCATGCGCCGTTCGTTTGAGAAATATCTTCCTATTTCAAACATCTCATAATTCTCTATTCCACGTCTGAAATCCCATTCCACCTTCCTTCTTTACACCCATTTCTTTAAATAACCATTTCATCGCCTTCTGCCCTTAAACCTCTATCAGAGGCAGGCTTAATACCAAACTTATTTTCACTCCAAAGTGAGACAGCTCTTTTGAATTCTGCGATGTTTTCCTCCTTATGTCCCACCGTTTGTCTTCCTTCTCGGCCTCTCCTTTCCTTCGCTCCTTCTTATCTCTACGTTTTGTATCTCAATTTCCCCTTCTTCGTATTTCAGATTTTCCTCTCCATGGAGCATTTGCCCTCTCCATTCAGCCCTCCCTCTTCGGTAGAAAACACAAGCTCTTCGCGCCCAGAAAATATTCTTTCCGTAAACTCAAAGGGATTTTTCTCCTCCCTCTCTCCCCTCTTGCGAGAGATCTTTTTAGCTGTAAATTGAGGGTTTTATATGCCTTCGAAATCTCTGAACGGAGTCATTCATCTATATTTTACGGGCGTTCTTTGTCTGAGCGAGACTGCGTTATTCTCCGTTTGCCACGGTGCTATTTTTCATCGGCGAAGTGACGTAACAAGACCATTCGACATCGTGCTCCCTTTCCGGTGGTCCATTCTCTGTTCTTTCTTACAAAGAGGAAGTAAGTGACTTCATTCCATGGCCTTGTAAATCGATCAGAGGTGCGCGTATCATGTAACGTTTTCTTTGGTTCTTCATACATTCAGCAGCGACTGAGTAGCGACAACACTATCTTATATTGCCAAGAAAATTTTATCTATTCATTTACTACTTGGGATCTAGACAAAATAAAAAATATATATACCATCACATTAACTACTTCAATAATAATTACTCATCACTTTTCCGGTAAGGGGAAATTGTGAGTATTTCTTGATGTTAGCTTCTGAACATGGTATTTTGTTACCTGATAACAATCTACATATCTTAATCGAAACTCTAACTACTTCCTCTGTTGTTTTTAAAAATTGCAGATGTTTTTAAATTATGAAAAAGAGAAAAATATACAATTTGTAACTTAAATGATGTTGTAACCGAAAAGTCTAGTTCTTAATAGTTCACATGATACTAAATTAATATCAAGAAATAAGTATATACATCAAAACTAAAATCATTTTAACCCGTAAAGTGTGTGACAAAATGCACTAACCGAATTGTCTAGTTATTATTACTGTAGATGCTACTAAACCGTGGCAAAGAAAAGCAAGATCAAGCGAGATTATATTTGAAAGTGAATATAAACTTGAAAAGTGGTAAAAATATTCTTATATAATAGAAATAAATGGTGAGACCAAATGTAAGATATTGCAATACCTACTGTTAGGCGGAACTTTTAATAAGTGGTTTATATAAACACCAGATGATTAAATGCGTTACCAAGGTCTTTAGGAATGTAGAATTTTTTAATAACTACGATTTACATGAAAATAATTACATTCATTAAACTTAGAGAATAAAATTTTGATGGATGTTTAGGCTTCACCATTCAAAGGGATTGACTTAAGGCAAACACCTACCTAAATACCTATCTTAGTGCTGCTGGTCACTTACGCGAACTTAGTTGGTATCGTTCGTGGAGAAAATTATTGAAAAGGCTTTTACTTTAATCTTTTTCCTTGATTATTTTCACATTAACAGACGAGTCCACGGCATAGGGCACTTCATTATTTGAAATTATATTTACTGAATTAAGTAGCGTTTGTGTTTTGAATTCGATAATTTCTCGTTCAGTAATTCTCATCGTACATTAATGATATGATTATAGCCAACTGGTTTATCATGGCATTATTAACGAAACTTTTGTTTTATTATTATTGTTTTATTTGTTATTTTAAGCAGCCCATCTTCGATTTGAACAGCAGAATTATGCGTAGCTTTCCCTTTTCTACTCTTATGTCTTCTTCGCCTTATTCTTCGTCCTCCCTTCCATTATCTTCCCTCCGCGCTCACATCCTTTCGCTAGATTAAGCAGTGAACCCACGTCAGGATGACACAGCCTATCAATTATGGATACCCCGTTTGTCGGGCGGTGAGTGGGGTCAAAGCAAGAGATGCGGAATCTCCGGCAAAGGCGCTGGAGACGACCTGCTGCCAATACAGCGCATTTAGAATGTTATCGGAGGGTTGTTCTTCTCCCTCTCCGTGCGTCTCCTCGAGCCATGCATTTTTTGCTCTCCCGAGGGATTCGAGAGTATTGCATCCTTACGCGTTCATTTTTTATTGCGAATCAATTTATGGCAGAGGGATTTGGTGACCTTTTTATTCTCAGTCTCAGCTTGACGTCACGTGCATGCCCATAAATATTCTTTTATCAGCAGCGTACCATTTGGTTTCCTGCTCCCGAACAATCCCATTTTCAATTTATGAAGGCCGGAATTTTGAAGGTTATTAGAAAAGTTCGGTATTAGTTTCCGCCTTGAAAAGCTCTGCGGGGGAGGGAGAGACTCTCTGAATTAAGTTGAATGCTAACTGATTAATGGGTGGATGTTAATTATTGCGTATCGCTAAGAGACATTGCCTTTTTTGCAAAAAAGGGATGGTATATGTATGGCGATGTGTTCCGAGGATAAGGCAATAACTGATAGAAAATTTACACCCGAGTTTCCAAAATGTCGAGCTTAAGAGTCCTTTATCCCTAAAGTTACGTTATTATAGTTGGGAAAGCGAGTGGTTTAAATTGAATCGATTATTCAATATGAAGAAGAACCTCTGTGCGCAAGGTGATAGTCCAAAAAGATTGCTAAATGTTCGTTAATAAACAATAAGGAAGTTTTTTTGGAAAGCATTCTGTGCAATTTAAGGTTCTTCTTTCATTATCTCAAATGTAGAGATATCTTTTTTTTTTCTGTAACATTTTTGAATTGGTTTTAAAATTTGATTTTATGATAAGGTTTATAATATAATAAATGACTTATAATTAATTATGAGTTATATATCAAGCTAAGACAGACGAATTTATATATATATATATATAAGTATGACATTCTTATATTTTAATTGAACAGGTCAAATGCTTTCAATGAGTAGCTGACGATTGTAATTAAGCACGAAGACGAATTTATATTATTTGCCATTATCTCAACTCGGGCACTTCTGTTAAGCGTCAAATGACGTATTACATTTCAAATTATTATTTATTTGAAGACAATATCTAATAGAGAGTCATTATTCGTATTAAATCTACGAAATATCACGACAAAATAGTATTTAACGAAAATTATATTGCGAAATATTATGGTGATCATTGTACAAAATATCTAATGCAAGTATCAGGAGGGAAAACGAAATATTTCATCTATTTTAAAGAAACAAAGGATGTTACGAGGCACTATAATGACAAATTGAGTAGGGTAGTATAGACCTATATGAGATGGCGGATTTGTGGTGAAAAGATATTCATGAGTCAAATCCATGGAGGTGACGTTGAATTTGCAGTTATTCAATCAGATGAAGTTTTTCTCCCATAATAGCAAATACTAACGATTACTGGAGAAAAGGAAATGCTATAATTATAAAGGTGTGTTCTTCTGCGCATTTTTTATTGCGGGCAGTTTGGCCAGAATACTCATTAATACAATTGTAGTAATATAATATACTGATATCTAATGTTCTGATATTCTTCATTCGATCAAAGTCTATTGAAAAAGTGCGTGAAAATTATTTGTTTTTAATTTTTGGAACAGGAAAAGGTCAAAAATCGTATGCAAGAAAGAGTTTATAGATTGTTAAACATAGATAGTTAGCAATATTTTGTTTGAAAGAAGCAGGAGAATTTATCAGGAGGAGAAATGGAGGAATAAACTTGGTGAATACATCTTTTTTCTTTTATATCGTTTGGTAGACCGTTATTTTGGTAATGAGATGGAAATTTTCGAGTTCAAGATTCAAGTTCTTGAAAAATAAACTGAAGTAGACCATGAACTAGAGCAGGGTTTCCCAAACTATGTTCCGGGGAACACCGGTGTTCCGCTGAACCTGAATAGGTGTTCCGCGACAATTTGTAGTCTTCATGGAGAATTGGAGAATAAAAGTAATTAAATTCTTTATTTATTCATATTTTTATGTTTATATTATAACTTAATAATTAAACATAATTAATAGATAAATAATTTGTTACAATTAGATGATTTTTAAAAATATTACACGTAGAATTACCTAACATAAAAATAAGCTAAGTGTTCCGTTAAACTTCCCAGGTTTGTGATGTGTTCCATTCCAGAAAGAGTTTGGGAAACCCTAAACTAGAGAATGGAAAATATCCTATTCATGGTAAGGGAATAATTGGGCGAAAAAGAATAATGAGGTTCGCTTTAGAAGGTTTCTTATGTATCGTTAAGGACACTTCTGAATCATCTAAAGTTATACTGACATCTAGTGTAAAGAATGATCGGATTCTGAATGATGGGAATCCGAGAGATTTAAATTTTGCCACCCATCTGAATTCAAATAATCACAATGCTTTCTTTCCACTAGTATTCCTTAAAGTTGTCTATGGAGAAAAGAAACTACTTCAACTTGATGAAGTTGGGGATGGAAACATTATTTATTATTCCTATTTAATCCTTTATGATATAGATGTTTATTTAAAGTAACTGTTTATTCTTTTTTTTCTCTTGTACCTTTTCATATTTCAACTTGTTTTCCTCACCATTCTTCGTTTATTTTATTTCAATCTTTAACCATTTTCATAGAAAATGTATTTTTGATACACATGCCGAAAAACACGTTAACTTTGAATTGAAATGATGGCAATACCTATAAAAAACTCCTTTCTTCTTTCAAAGCATCTATCAATCTTTTTTGTATGTGAAAATAATTATTATTATTACTCTAAAAATTTTAGTAAGTTTTTCTACAGAAAATATTGAGCTTTTATACTTGCTGCCATACTTCGTAAGTTTTGTGCGACAGATATAACCTTTACAGATAGTTTGTAACTAATTATTCCCCGGAAGGCACTGTCACATTCGTGCGCAATAATCACGGATGAAAATCCAGTTAACGCGATCTAGTCAAGCTGCGCGAGGTCGTCCAAGTAGATTCAAGGGACGAGGTAGTTACAGTCAACCTCCATCCGGAATCGCATTGTGCTCCCAGTTATTCAATATAGAGACAAATAGCTGTGATCCGCCGAGTAATAACACGCGTCTCCGATTCCTATCGGAATCCCATTATCTTCCGATCGCGCATCTAGAAAATGGATGAATCGTCTTAACCGCGGGAATCGAATCAGCGATCCCTGAATATCGGAGGCCGCGAAGGGGAGATATGGCGGAGACGGAGATGGGGTTAACAACCCCCGGTGCACGGGATTAAGACGGTGGCATTAGAAGTGGGAGGGGCAGAACATCCCGAGGAATCGGAGTCTCTGCTTGTTCGGAATGGGTAAATGTACGTTGAGTATTTGTGAAAGCCAATTTCTGGAAGAGGGCGTGAATGGAGGAAGGGGAAGGTGGAGTTTCTTAGCTACTCTGCCCCGGGCAACAACGATGATGATATTCAGGAGGAAGTCCCATTTAGACTCTCATCCCCTCCAAGCTACTCTATTTAGTGGGGCGGTAGGGTGGGTGGGGCTACGAATGTGTGCGATGAGGAATATGCATGGAAAATTACAGGGTTGGTGAATTAGAGAAATATCTGAAGGCAGTGAATGACAAATATGTAAAAATAGACCCAACGGGGGAAAAATATCGGATATTTACTGATTAATAATTATACTTACATCAATTAGATACACTTCTCTTCTTTTACTCTCTTTCCGGTGACTCCTTTCATTATTGCAATATAAATACCATAGGCATAATTGAATATGAAACTTTCGGTTGATTTTTATGGATTTTTAATTGTGTACATAACAAGCAGAAGATATTTCAGAGGATTTATCTACTAAAACTGAAAGTACGTACCATTATTGTTACATATAATGTTGTGATCATTGGCTATTCATTAGGATACGATGAGTTTTATGTAAATAGAGAATAATGTGTAAATTTTTATTTAGTTTTATTCTTTATTAAGAATGATTTAAATAGGGAAAGAAATAAAGGATGCTTACTGAATTATCGGGGGTTAAGAGGGTTGGCAAGAAGACATGTGGAAACTAAGGGACATTTCGTCTTTTCTTATTGGTTGTTTCTATAGATTTGATATTTACAACTCATTAATTTGCGAGAAATAGATTTCTACCTCAGGTATCCCAAACCATTCATAGAAACCCGTCCTACTCCTAGACTTTGCTCGCCTTGTTTCACGAATTAATATTGGGATGATTTTAGGATTCATTTCCCTTATTATCTCAAAATCCCTCCATGGGGTAGATATATTCGATCTTAACTATTTACTTACACGTATGCCTACCCAAGGGATGCATTGCAAAGAATTCGCAATTTTCATTTATAAAACTAACTCAATAATCAAAATTTACAAAAAGTATATAAATATAATAAATTCAATAATTTTGACAGAAATTAAGTGCTTGTTACAAATTTTCCTCCAGTTTACCGCAACGCGCAAAATTCCCTTCCGGAGTAAAATCTCAAAGCAAGTTTTTGTCTTGGTGCAACCTTATACAGAATTCAGATGAGTTACTGATGCAAGATCATGCTATTAGCAGCATTACGGGAAATGTATTCGGCGCAAGAGAGGCGTTCTAAATGGGAGAATGAGGGAAACAAGAGAGAGATGAAGTATGTTAGGCCCATAGGAAATGCGCGTCGAATACATCTGCCTTCCAGAAGAGGGCACCCCGGAGAAACCATGGGACCGTTTCGAATGCACATTAGTTGGGCTCTTGAGGCCTCCGGTGACGCCGCGGGGGAAGATATGTGTTAGATGGAAAAGGGGGTGGAGGGGAGGGAGGGAGTGGGATGGGTAATGAAAGAGATGTGGAGAATGAAAGGAGGGAAGTGAGTGAGAGCCTGCTTTAGTTAATTAGCGTACTTGTCATTGCATCGGATTCGATCTCTTAATGTGTTGCGTCTGGAAATGGAATTTACATATGGAAGAAAAAACTTATGTTCATGAATTAAGGTAATGATAATAAACATAAACAAAGACTTAAACCTAAAGGAAAGTTTGACTTTTAGAGTTCATTTTTTCAATTGCTTGGTACATAGTTGGAAGACAGGAGGGAAGGAATTCCACCTACAAATGTTATGTCGTGGCTGAAGCCTAGAAGATCATTTACTAGAGCAGACAAATTAGCGCTGGAGAATTTTAAAATAAATATATAGTTGAAATTTCCATAATTTTCTCACAAAACTGAAGATATAGACAAGAGAAAATTATTATTCCTTTACGGTAATGTGAAAATATCGTAGTTTCCGATGATCCTTTTACCACTTTTAATATGCATTTTATTTATTAAAGACTTGTGATATAAGCTGAAATTAATAAATAGTGCATGTGAGATTTTAGAGAGAGTAAGGTTGTTTCTAGGATCTCAAAAAAGGAGGAATGTATGAATGAAGCAACGACGCGACATAGGTTGAACAGAACTCATGTTCAAAAAGCAAAAAGCTTTATTTAAGTTACAACAAAAGATGCATAATTACGCTTACTCTAGTAACTATATCTTATTTTAATTTAGAAAAAAAAAACGATTTTGCAGTTGTAAATATACCTCAACATAATAATGCTATGTAAATAACTTAATGTGACCTATAATAAATTAGTTCAGTATATTTTACTGTAAAACACAGAACTCAAAATTTTCAATCGAAGCTGAGGTTTAGGACTCTTGACCAGAGATTTTCGCTGATTGGACATAAAAAGGGCTCAAAGTATATGAATTACAGCATTGCGCGAAAAATGATGCACGTATCGTTGAAATTAACTGATTTAGAGGAACTAAAGCTGTAATCTGTTTAACTTCATCTCTACTAAATGGATTGCCTTTCCATTGAGAATCAAATCTTACTGTAACAACTTTAAATACTCTTCTTAATAGACATACATTTATGTCGTTATTTACTTCTTACAGAAAATAATTTGGCTCAAATATTATAAAGCGATCTGATCATTTTTCTTTCAATCGAGTGCATATTAATTAAGTGTATAGCTAGTGACGCAGTTTTAACGTCGATTTATTATTTGCCGTTTTCGCTTCTGTATTCCGCTAGAAGTAACTTGAGAAATCTTTGAAATTCTTACCTTTCAGTACCTAAATCCCCAAACCCTCTTTCTCTTTTACGAACTTCTGGCAGAAAATGTTTTCCCGTATTTTTCCAATCGAAGGTGGGTTCTTCAGGTAAGGTTTCTTTAAGTACTCCGATCTTACATGACGTACGGTGAGAAGCCTTACGAAGGCATTTGAGTACGTCTTTTCCTTTGAAATCGTCATCTTACTCGAGCAGACCATGCGGTCATTCAGCTTACTGTCGGGGATTCTCCCACACGCCTCAATGATGCAACACCTCTCTGCACCACAGGCGCCTACAGCGTAATGCTTTTCCGTCTAGCAGTTTAGTCCTTGAGGTTTAACTACTTAGACATTAATATATCCTCAAAGGCCACAAACTAAAAAACTACGCTAGTCATGGGAAACAATATCAACATAATGGAAAATAAAATAAAGGCTTTCATAAAAATGCATACCTATTTTAGGATACGAGGCAGAAATTTCGGTGTTACAATTTTCGCGAACTAAAAAGGAAATTCTATACAAATATAAGTGATCCTTTTGTTTGAGTGAAATTATTTTTTTGTAAAAATATATAGAAATTTTAATTATATTGATAGAATAATGCAGTTGAAATGATGATAGTTGTTCTTGCTACTCAAATTGTATTATCATTTACTCCTAAAATTTTCATAGAAAGACGTCAGTGAGGGATGTTATATATAAATCTAGGCATTTATTATTTGATATATCAGTTAGTTTGTCATAATATATTCTGAGAGCATATTATAGGTTGAGAAACAAGTATTTTTATGTGAAGTAATATGAATGAAAGATTTCCTCATAATCTTTAAAGAAGTGGTTTTGTTTGACAAATACCTGTGTAAGTTGGATTAATCACAAACTGTTCTGATTGTATGATTTTCTCCTCGACTATTAAATTATAAAATATACCAGAATCTACGGATACTGAATATGACGACGCATTAGACATATTGTGGCAGTAATGGATGATAAAAGTGTGCACTGGCCAAACCATTCCGCCTGATGACCATGAGACTGCGGTTTGGCGATCCTTCCTCGACTGCGAGTGTTTGTGACATGTTTTTCGTCACTTGAAATCATTAATTCCTCATTATCTCGTCAACAGCATAAATCTCAATCAATCACTCTACGATCGTTACTTCCAAAGCATGAGGTCCTCAATTCCTGGAAATCCCATTTTATGTAACGAAAAAGTATTTAATTTTTTTAGTATTAGTGTCACCCAAACTCCAAGGTTCATAAATGTATATCATGATACTTTTGCAATGAAGGAAACACTGAATAAAATACAGTGCTTTTTATCGAATGACTAACAATTATTTATAAGTAATTGATATAATGAAGCAATCCAATTGGTCTTATATTCCAGAAAATGAGATACCAATCAGACAAGTAGGTTTTATCGGATTGTTAAGAAAAATACATGTTAGGATGATCAAAGTGTTTATGGTGTATTGTGCACATCATTACATACATAAAATTGGTGGTGTATCTATGTATATTTTTCGATATTTTTTCTGACATTTCACAGCAAATTAAATAAAAGTATGATGAATGCAATAAATTTTGGTAATAAAACAAGAATATGTATATTAATTGTGATTAATTATTAAAATTAAGCTCACAGACCGTCACACGGTAAAATAAATAAATCAGGGAAGATGAGATTAGTCGGAAACCATAGCAATAGTTGCTCCGTTCATTTGAGTTACATGGAAAAAGGCAGGCCTCAGAAAAAACATGAACTCATTTTTCACTCAGAACTAAGCGATGTTTTATCAAATACATCACTAAATGCCGGTAAAAAATCTCACATTTCATACACAAATGTGGTGTTATTCGAACTAGTCATTGAGAATCAAGTAAATTAATGTAATTAATAATGCAAAGTTCATAATGAAAAGTTGAATAATTTATTCGCAGCTAATTACTGAGAAGAATAGTTGGAAATAAATTTAGATTACAGTAGTCAATAAATTTATCAGTTGTATATGTAAAGTGCGTATTGTCATAAAATTGATAGATAGATGGACCCTTATCCCTATATTAGGCGAAGTTATACCCAAGCTAAATAAACATGAAAGAAACACCATGGACGAGAAATACTCTCCAGAATAATTATCTCGCCCAAGAGTTAGCTAAAGAGCCCCACCCTACATCGCCTGAAAATCCCCCTTTATTTGTATTCGATACCTCTGCTATGATTTCATCATCGTTTGGCCAATCGGAACAACGGATCCCTTTGAAATATTCACACTATAAACAACTCTCGGAAGCAACAATGGAATGGAAACAATGCCGCCCCTTCTCTTAAGGAGGGTCCCCCACGAGGCAAGGACCAATCAGGAGGAAATACCAATTGATATATTCTGTCTCGTGCTCGCCTTCTCCTCCGCCCACGTCTTCTTCCGAGTGTTTATGTACGCGCTAGTCGCGCAGACACTGTGACTGTTTGCACCCCTTCATTGTCGCGGATGACAGGTCTCTCCGTCTTAACGTCTTTCTCATCCTCTTTGCCTCGAGGACATCGGTACGCATTCGGGAGCGATACACTCCCTTCCTTGTTAGAAGGGTTTGGGCCTCGTTAGCAATCGTCGGTGCCTGCCTTTGTCTGGGGGGTAGACGTGAGCTGAGTAAACACCATGCGGATATGATTCACGTTGCGTTTGGGAAACTCTCTCCCTTCATATTCGCCCCTTCCGCACCTCCTCCGTTAATGTTTCGCCCCATTTGATGGCAAGTCGCGGAAGCGTCACTCCTGATTGCACGGTTTGCCCCAAGATGGCGTGCATTAACAACGCGTTTAGTTTTATTGCAATGGCTACGTGTAGCCTCCGTAACATTACGTGTTTTTAATGGCGAAATGTAAAGGGATCTAATTACGGAAAGGAGGTTAAGCATTTGAAAACAATTTTCTCTGCAGAAAAAATTTTTCGTAAATTAATAAGATGGAGAATTAAAATAATTTCATCAATGAGGCACAGAATTCAAGGAACGCTGCGACTTTGCCATCGCATTTTTTGATCTACTTTATCTAAAGGTTAGTAATTCATTGCTATCTTTGTTTGTTTATTCACCTGCATTATCCATACATTTAAAATTATCGTGAAAATATAATTGTGGGGATTTCCATTGTTTTACAAAGTGATATTTTTTGTTTGCATGTCTTCGTGATTCTATGCTTTCTGAAAGTGTTTTACTATTTTTAGGTTGTACGTAAATGGGCTTGGATTGGAAATTATAAAAATTTAACAGGTTTCACTTTAAAACCAATGATATAATTCCAGATATATTTTACTCTAAATTGAATTTATACCTTTTTGGCAATTTTTTAAAATCCTTATTCAACAAAAGCATTAATACTGTAGCAATATTTCACTTCCGAATCGGAGGGAATTGGAGTGTGGTTATTCATTAGGATTGAAAGTGGTTAGTGTATATTTCTTTATTCGTTTAATTTCTTCCCTCATTTGCATCGATATTTCCACATCCAAATAAAGTACAAATGTGCTAGAATCCGAAGATATCTGTGGTAGAAAGTAATTTTGTGAAAATAATAATACTTAATGACAAATGAATAGCTCAATATAGATGAAGATC
Organism: Sympetrum striolatum; assembly: GCA_947579665.1. Classification (NCBI taxonomy): domain Eukaryota; kingdom Metazoa; phylum Arthropoda; class Insecta; order Odonata; family Libellulidae; genus Sympetrum; species Sympetrum striolatum. The sequence continues at coordinate 102,553,599 of OX388341.1, read as the reverse complement.
TCTGAGCAACGTTGTGCAATACTCGAAGGGAGCCAGGGAAATGAGATATTTGATTGGTTTAATTAGAAGTCTAATAAGATCATTAAGTGTAAATATATTATAGTAAAAATATATGATTATTTTTCCCACCGTATTTTGGTGATTTCAAAATACTATCTCTCATAGATGTATCCAGAAAATTTGTTTATCCCAATGGTGAATCATACATCCTAAAGTCCTTTCTCACAATTTCGCTCCGCGTTTCTCATGAAATTTGATTGGACTGTTAATCCGCGTGATCCGAAGACAACTGCGAATCGTTGGTGTTTGGTTGATGTATGCCATTCAGGTGTACGTCGCCTGCGGTTGCTCGAAAAGGTGAAGTAATCCACGAGATAGCGATTTCCCGCTCATTGGACTTCTGCGTCAAAGAGGCGTGGCAATTCGCTTGCGTGCTAAACGTGCAATCCGCAAGGAAGGAACAGAAACGCCATAACAGCGATTTGATTTCAGGGTCCGAGAGTGGTAATCGTGTGGTACTATTAGGAGCCTTCATTAGTAACAGAACAAAATTCGGAATTGAAAGGCTCATCGAGAGAAACCAAAGCAGTTGGTTTTCGAATTATTTTTAGGAGAATTGAAACTTTATCAATTATGTGTGATTGATGGTTATCGAAAATTCTGTTGTATACGATAAAACGCCTGTTGCAATCTTAAGTTATCAAAGTTTGGGAGTTTACAAAAATGTATTTATTTAACAAACACCGTGATTAAGATTGGTTGATTTGAAATAAATGACTGTTATTAAGTAAAATTTATTTGTAGGAACTTTTGTGAATTTAATTATGGGATTTATGTATTATGTGCAATATATTTTGTAAATGTAGATTTACATCAATATTTATGATTAGAAAAATTTGAATTTTATATAGAAACAGTCATTCACATCTAAAAACAGTATTATCGCAAACCTATTTGGAAATGGAGCTAGACCATTCAGAGTTAAGAGTGTAATTGAATTATACAGTCTCGGGTGTTAGGAACCCACGAGACATTGGCTTTAGCAGAAAACTCGAAGACTTGCAAAGGAGAGCGGCAAAAGCTAGATACATAATTAGAAATCATCAGAAGGATGAAAGTGTCAGTAGAATGTTAGATCAGTTATAGTCGTATTTCGAATCGTCAATAAGGAAAATATTTAAATTGGTTGGAACATTCAATGAGTAAAAATCTATAGAAGAACGAATCGAACTATGTGGAAGGTACTCCCTCTCCTCCGTGTCCTCTTCCATACGTAAATATCGGGGCTATTAAGATGTTAATACAATTCCAAATTTTTGTTGCTTCCAGAATTGGTGGCGACGAGGGCACGGGACGCTGACAAATACAGCTTTGGGAGAGTTTCTAGATCTCTAATATTGTTTAGTTTCTTTCGTATATCCATTGCTTTCTTATTAATTACGAGTGGACATTAAATCGAAAGTAGTTTCAAAATTATGATTGTTCTAAATTACACGCATGTGTGTAATGTATGGGGATATTTAGTTACTCTATTTCATAGTTCAAAATTCAAAATTACAATGTGAGTACAATGTGATTCTATACTTTATATTTCTGTTTGTGGGGGTTAAATATTTTAGTTATTCAATTTAAGAAAATTTCCTAAAACCTGTCGCATTGAACTAACCTATGATGATGGATGTAAGATTACCTTAGGTACTACATACAATTAAATCTATTGCATGCAGTTCTACTTCTATTTTCCTAGTTGGGAATTAACGGTCAGAGCTTATATAAATATACTTTATTATTAATTAAACATTATTTAATATTACGTATATCACATCAATGTAATCGTTAATTTTACTGCAATCGGCCCTTATAAGCACCTGATATAGTAATGTTATCCCTCATATTCACTCCAGAGGATTTATCCACATAATTTTTACATTTGTACGCCAAATAAATAACTACTTATGTAGAAAGTGCCCTAATCTAACTTTATCCGCCATATTAATGAATTATCCTTTTCCTTACTTACTGAAGTTAGTTTAAGGATATTTCAAGGTGGTTAGGAGGATTACTGTCTTTCTTCTCTTTACTTATTCTCCTTATTGAAAACATTGATTCAGATAAAGAAATATTAGATGTTATTTTTATGCGTAAACCGTACCTAATAAAAATTTATTATTTAACTGTTAAAAGTTCTTAGTAAAGAGCCATTGTGCTTAAAATTTGTAAAGGGGGCAAATGGTGATTCAAACTTTCAGTAACTAAAAAGCATATCATTTCGCATTCATTACCCATTTCGCCCTTGTGCTTAAATTCATGTACAAGACCATAATCTGGTTCCAGAACTGAGCAACTTCCCCGTCACGAGGGGACAGCCATAAATTTGTTGCATTTCAAGTAGGAGAGAGAGTAGTGCTGGAGAAAGAAGCGTTACTAGGGTCGTTGGGAGACTGTGAGGTTTTAAGCAGGAAGTGCTTCGAATATAGCGAGCAAGGATAACATGCAAATGTGTCTTGGCTTCCTTACTTCCTCCCATTTATGGCTGCATATTGTTCGAGGGAGCATTATACGAACAGAAGTGAGCATTAAAATTCGGAAAAATTTATTCAACCTTCGGATTCTTATGGATGCCGTAGAGGATATTTTTTAAGTACTTGGTAACTGTATTTTAGGGACAGCCGAGCGTGGTTGCATTCATACATCATCAGGATGGGAGAGTTCCTTCTTATGATTAATCTGTTAAATAACGTATCTTCATATAATTGGCGAATTCATAAATTGGTAAATACTTGAAATCAGGAAAATTTCCAGTTATCTTTTTTGAATCCAATTTGATTTTAGAGATGATATAAAAACATTTTCCTCAATTTCGTCATCCGGGAAAAGATAAGTATATCATTAGAAAGACTTATGCCTTTTACACTCAGTACTATAGATAAGAATTGCATTTACCAGACTAGTGTAGTTTGGGAATCGTGGTCAAGAATTTGTCTTTCAACTCCCCTGGAAATCAAAAAGTAAATCTCACATACGTACTTTTCATATTAAAAATTGAAAGGAGGAGTAATAAAGAGAATAATAAAGATGTTGATGTAAAGCAAGTAAAAAAGGCATCCCTCGGTATATACTGAGCTCATGTACTCAATATTTGCTTTCCTAATCTATTTCTAAACTAAAGTTCATGACTCAACTACTCATTATGCGGCGGAGTGGTTAGCGTTCGGGTCCGGGTTCGAATCCCGGTTAATTGGATTTTCTGGTTAGGGAATGGCTAATTTCCTCAAATACAACCTTCCTATAGGGAATAGTTGTATGTGCATGTTGTGTGTGTCTTGTGTTTATCAATAAATTAAAAATGCAAAAAAAATGATAAAAATAAATTGGTAGAGTAGCCTTCAAAGAATAAAATTCGCCCACGAAAAAAAGACGGCATTATTATTATGATTATCATAATTGCGGAATTGATATTTATCAGAATATAATGATTGATCAAATAGCAGGCTTATATATATTTGCAGGAGAATATGTAGATATTTTAAAAAGGAAACAAATTAGTAGATTCTAAATCTTTTTCACCATATCTCATGACTTCCTTAAAACCATCATTGATTCACATCTTATATTGACATAAATAAAAAATATTATTATAAATCCATACAAATCCAAACAATGGACAACAGTAGGTCTTATAATTCTATGAAAAATGCTATTCATATTTTTAACATCTCTATATCCCTTATATTATTATAATCAGCTCATTGAAATTTCTTCCTTAATGACCCTAATTGTAACTAACGACAAATTTTGGCACGAAATATAAATCACAATTCGTATTCAAAGTGATTGTGCGTAAAAAAAACTTCGTGAGGCTTTTTATCAATTCTCCAAGTTGTACGCAAATGGATTCGGAACATGCGATTATGCCAGGAAATTTCCGCGGAGTGACGAATGTTTGTCGAGTGCTCTGAATATTTTATTTTCGTTTATGAGCCATCCGAATTCTGCGAGCATTTTCTCTGTCCATCGTCAGATGATGAATGGCGGTGACATTCTTAAAATTATCCACGCGAAATATTTTCTCGACAGTATTTTCAACCTCTCTTTATATTAAAGTTGCCATTTACAAGAGAACTTTTCCGATATCAGAATACTTATTGGTATCTATATATCTAGCTAAATAAACGTTCCGTTTATTATCAGAAAGAGTATACTGGAGAGATTCAACTAAAAATTCTATTTTCATGTATCCTGTTCGACTATTTGCATAAGAAATCAAAAAGTACCAAATTTCATTGACAACTATAATATTTTAGTAGAGTTGGACACGGTGCAAAATAAAAGGTGCCAACATTAAGAGCTAAAAGAGCTCCGAATAGCCGTTGTTTGCAAACAACGGCTATTTGGAGATATTTAAACTATTAATGTTAATAACTTTTTTAAGCCACAGTTCCTTTTTTACCTTTAGTTATTAAAAGGTTCCAATTTAAACCCACTCTATTACAGGTGCGCCTAACCTTCTATAACATGAGAGTGAACTTTCTTGAGGGACGTCGTGAAATTCAGATCTAAAGAGTAGAAAAAATTCTGTTATCACCAAATTACCGAACATGGCAAAATACCAAGCAGTTGAAATATGAGCAGAACAAATTATGACAGTATTTGAGCAAGTAAACATTGCTTAACAACGGATGTAATTCTAACATTAATATTATATTTGTATACATATTCGCCACCATAACATGATTGTTACCTTTTTCCGCCTTTCTAGTTGTCTGAGTACATTTGATTGAAAAGAAACTTAGTTGGGAACTTTTTACGAACGTAGTCTAGATGGTAGCATGCCTTTTAGTTTACAACTCAAATGTAAATCAAATATCTCTACGTTCTTTCTTCCTCTCCCCAACTTCATTCGTCTAATACTCGCATCCTAGCACAATGCACACCACTGCTCCGAATCCCGCCATCCTCTAAATTTCGTTTCCTTCTCACTCCACGACACTCCGTCTTCACAACTGCCTCCGTGGCCCAAGGGTCGTAAAGCACAACCTGGTCCCTCCTCTCCTCCCAAGAGCATCCCCTTCCCTATCACTACTATTCCCTCTCCTTCCAACGCCGTTTCCCCTTCATTTCGCACCGCACCTCTCCATCACCTCTGTCTCCCGATAAAGATTCCCACCCCCGCATCCATCCCTTACCGTCGTCTGCACTATTTTAAGAGGGAGCACCTGCTATCGAACTATTCCACGTCGATTTTTTTCCTTTCTTACTCTCCACATTCATTCTTTTCCTCGGCGGCTATTTTTCGGAGGGAGGGAATATTGATGGGAGGGTTGCGGATTGGGTTTGAGAATGATAAGTGTAGATGGAGACAATGAGGGCAACAGATAGTATGATAGTTATAAATAGACCGGTGCTTATTAAATATTCCCGAGAATTATAAATCTAATCTCTAAAGTAGAGTAAAATAAGCGAAAGAGTCATTTAATAATTTTTATGATTGAAATTTAAACAATATTTATCAAAGAAATAGCAATGAATCTTTAGCCAGATATATTTATCAATCAGTTTTTAGCTTAAGAGTCGTCAAATAAAGAGGAAAGGTAAACATCATTGGCGCCTCGTTCATATTAAAAGGACGGAATTGGGCTGCTCATGAATCCATAAAATATGGCATTGATTATAGGTACTACAATATTATCGTCAAATTCCATCAGTGATTGGCATTTCGGCGTATACTCGCTGCAGGAGAATTTATTGCAAAATATAATGCATTTAAGAGCTGCAAAATCTCTAGATTTTTATAAGAATTAGATCCCTCTGCAGGAAGAAACAATTGAGGAGGGCAACCAGAAACAGTATTAGTTATTACTCATTATTTACCATAAATTATTTTATTATTAGTGTTGCTTCAAAATGACATTTTATTATGCTCCTACCAAGCTTTATTGGATAAAAAGGTAATTTTGTACTCTTTCATTAAAATTGTGAATAGGAAAAATATTAAATTTATCAATTACATTAAAAAAAATAAAATGTATGGAAATTATATCTATGCTGAAGATACAGTTTTTTGCTTTCAATTCTTGGAAAATTATGGAAAATAGATATTGTTGCTTAGGGATCACTTAGGGAAAACTAGATTTACAATTACTGCTACCATGTAATTTGGAGATAAAGAAGGCAGATACAAAGGGGATTGGCAGATATATTAGACTAACTCACTGTGGATAGTAAACATTGCTGTGTTTGGGATTGCTACTGAGGGAAAAGTAGGAATTGGAGGAAAAGGGCGGATATGAGGGAGAAGAGGAAGGGATACGAAGATTGAGAGGGAGGAAGAGAAGGGATACCTGAGGCCATGAGAGAAGCGAGAGAAGAGATGGTAGAATAAATGGAAGGGGAGGAAAAGGAAGAATGGCGAGAATTAATGGATGGAGAGAGAAATGGAGAATGGAAAAGAAGCTTGCAATTGGCACGAAGAGAAAGAAAGAAATGTGTAGTAGAAATGATAGCGGACACGATAAAAAGGAAAGAAATAAAGGAGTCGGGACGTGTATTCGAGGAATGACAATCCAAAGATTTATTGATGAGGGTGCGCTTTTATAAATCGTTAACGGAGTTCTCGTCGCCCTTAGGTAAAAGAATAAGTGGGAGTGTGTTGCTTTCGTGGGTACAAACAACGTGAAATTCAGGCAAAGGAACGCAAACCGGGGTTTCACGCACCCAAAAGATTCCATAAATCAACGATGATTTCAGCTTCATTTCGGGGTGTTGTTTGATTTAACCTATCTCTGATTAATCTTGCGATATTTACCTCTATAGATTTCATAGACATCTGGAGTATCTGCTTCATATAGACGCACTTTTAGAAAATTCTTGTGCTAACGTTTTTTTATATAGATTTTCAATATGTTGTGATTCGAAAATACGTTATACCATGTTTGTTTTACGGTCCAAATAATACAGATCCCCATCGGAATAAAAGCGTTCCCTTCTTTCAGAAATACGCGTAAAACTCAAGGAAAGAAGCCATCTAAAGGTTAATGGAATCACAGTGGAATGGAAGGAATTTTCTTGAAGTTGCTCGACCAACTGAATTTTTGCTGCAGTTCTATTTACGGTACAAAGGTAAAAGATCGTAAAGAAGGGACGCAAAACGATTGCTAGGTTGAGAAGGCATGTTTGGAGATAAAAAAGAGCTCTTCGGATAGGAGAGGCTAAAGGTGGAAGCAGTTAAGAATAAGAGATGCGTGCTTGAATGGGGAGTTAGTGTCACGCGGTTGGTAATGGCCCACGTAACCGTCTCCTTCCAGAACTCCCACGGGATGGCGCTGTGATGGGAGGAAGATAAAGAGGAAGAGAACGGAAGAGAGGAAAGCGAAGATGGAGAGAATTCTGCCACGGTCAAGAAGAACCCTAATGGCGTACCCATGAGATTCCCTGATCACATGTGTCGAGAAGGCGTGAGGGAAGAGATGCTGGGGTGAGAACAGGGCTGCCAACTTCAAGGAATTGACGCAATCTTAAGAAATAAATCGGGATAAAAATGATTATGGAATTTTTAATTTTAGGTAACTGTTTTAGGAACAATGAATGAAAGTCGCATTGATCATCATTCCCATAGTAAATAGCGCTGAATTACCCTGTAGCAACAATGCGAGATCTTTGTATGTTGTTTATTTGAAAAAGTTTTTTATGTTTAATTTCATACATGCCGGTTTTTTTAAAGTAATTGCCATTAACATATCATGTCTAGTGATGATATCATCTGGGCTCAGTTTTGTGGCCAACCTTGAGGATCAACAACCATTGCGGGAAATACGGATGTAACATTGCTTTTGTTCTACTTCGAGAATGTTATTTTCGTTTCTCTTCAGATGCATATCTGATGATCTTAAGATAAGGAAAAGAGGTAAAATCTACTTCCTTACTTTTTAGTCCTGCCTAGCTCAGAGCTTAATCTGCATAGATGCAGTTCACAAAATGATCATTAGAAAAGATAAGTGACAAATATATCGTGTATGCGGGTAATTTATCGGGATAATTTACAACACAACGATTCATTTCAAAATATTTTATTGCATTACTGGGAGGTATTATAAATAATTGAAATCACTCTGAGTACTTCTGAATCAAAACGATAGTTCTTGGAAACTGCCAAATTTACCGTCGTTGCCGGACTCCATAACCTTCTCATTTCATCTCTTTTAATAGTAAATCGTAAATAAGTGGGATTGATAAGTATTTGAAAAGGTCAGAATGATATTTCCAACAATTGGTTGATTAATATTTATCAAATAAGTCATATGTATCCATTTTTATTATACGTATTTTAAATGTCATTTCATCCTTGAAATACATAGTACTATAATTAATTTGGATGATTCTCAACTAAAGTATTGGTTTTTTTGATCTTGGAGATAGCAATAGTCCTATGTTATAGCACTGTTGGTACCTCTGGACAGAGGCATGGGAGAGGGGCTAGTGAGTAGAAATGGGGAGAGTAAAGAAAGAGAGAGGAGTGGGCAGCAGAAGCCGTCATTAGCGCGTCGAGCCCGAGAGGAATAAGTGTGGGGAATCGGAAGATTTGCGGCGGATGTCTCCAGTTGCCCCTCTCGGACGTGGCGATGGAAAGGGAAGAAAGTGAGCAATAGAAACGCAGCTGAAATTGAGATCAAACAAAGGCTAAACGCATCATTAGTCCAATATTGTAGCTCCTATGAAGTTGGTCGATGTTTACGCATGGGCAATGCGAATCTACGATGAATGAACGCAGGCAAAGAATGGATGTGTGGAGGTATAGGCTACCTGTCAGCGTCTGTGACCAGGATAAGGTTGGCGAGAATGGGGAAGAAAAAAGGGCAGGCCTCTGAGGGAAGATGGAAGACTCGAAAGGAGCGAATTAGACCTATGGGACTACTGAGGGAGTGTCTGTTGTCCAACTCGACTGATTCGGCTGTTGCGGAAATTACCTTAATCTTCTTTTCTCTAGCTCTCCGACAGAAATATGTGAGTTAGATAGGCTTCATTACACAAGATCAATGTATTAGGCTGAAAAGAACGAAATCATTGGTCGTTCATTCAATGCTCCTATCGGTTATAAAGGAGGGGTTACGATACATCGTTGTTTTAATGTAATCGCAAATAAGGACGCAATTCTAAAAATGTTAACTTCAAAAATAGAAAAACATATTTGAAAAAACACGCCATATAAGTAAAATAATTTATTAAAAATCTAAACTGTACCTTTTTTGTATGATATGAAACGATATAAGTAAATTAAATTCATTAAACACAATGATCCTGTCCTCCTCAATTTCTACTAATTATAATAAATTATCTTCTACTCTTTCACTTTGAATTTCTCTTTTCATTCGTCAAATATACTGAATATTTGATCAGACAAACATTTATTTTTTCAAGTATGTTAACGTTATTTTCGAATTAAAAATTATATAATGTATTGAGATAAAGTTTCCAATTATATTCCTATTCCATCTACATTTATTGTGATTTACGTGTGAGATTTTCTTGACTCTTCCTAAAGTTTCACATTTGAAGTTTTTGTCTCACAAATAAATATATACTAAACATTTTACGTATGTTGCACAGCTGTAATTACTTTACTCAGTTATGAAATGGTATGTAAATGCGCATAAAGCTCAGTGTTAGGGAATAAAAATGCACCAGAGTTGATGAATCATTTATCGTTGAAGCTTTTGATCTTATCGAGATAATAAATTAGAAAAGAGTAAAGGTAATTCCAATACATTGGCTTACAATGATTTTCCAAAGTTAGACTACGAAAAGCATTTATTAATTAAAACTATAAACATATCATATAGTTCTTTCTCTACGCACTTTCTATTTCCTATTTAAAGTATTAAAAAATTAGTATGCCAAAGATTCCGTGCTCATTCTACTTTTTGTACGCTTTCTCTCCTGATCAATGGCTTAATCATAAACGCCGTGCGCACGTAGTGACAGATGGAACGAAAGAAGCGTCACTTACAATTTATTACCGGAAGAAGCAGATATGCTTAGAAGTCCAATCCAGTTCCCTACGCGTAGGGCTATCGCAGCCACTCCACATACGAGCCCTACAAGGGTGACTATCTGAAGGGAACAGCTACTCGTTCATCACTCCCCTGTTTGCAATTTTTATCACGCATTCATACAGCGGCGGCAATTAAATGGGCGAGCGGTGGAGACCACAAATCGGAATGCTTGCTTCAAGGCGCGTGGGAAAAAAAGCAAGGCCATCAGATTATTTAAAACCGCAACGCCACCATCCCTGCACCCACTCGCGATTTCCGGCAAAACTCCCACTCCTTCCCCTCGTCTGCATATCTAATCCACTCGAATACTCTTCCATTGTATTCAATCATCGTTTGGAGAGTAAAAATGAACCATAAATTACAAGATGCTGGTCTCTTTTATTGTTTCGCAAATCGATTCAATGGAGGCTGAAGATGACGTTTCACAACGTTGGCTCTTGACGTCAATGGCAAAGAGAGCCCTTCCTGCCCATTATTTCCCGAAATGAATGCAAAATTTATCGGTGGGCTATTAAAACCCGACCCATCCGTGCCAACCCGGGACGAATTCAAAATTTACATCTCTCGCGGAGGCTGTGTGACTCGATCCAACCCCCTTTTTTCCTTGCGAATCGCCCCATAACTTCATTCCCAACAGTTTTCGTACTGCTTTCGAACGAGCTCGGAAGCTTTACGACCTTTCCGGATTTCGTGAAATAATAAAAAGGGGGAATTCGGAGGGGGAGAAGTGTGTTGGTCGTGTGTGCGTTGCTCAATTGTTATCGCATTAAAAGAGCGAGGTGGGAGCCGGTGGTCTCTTCCGCGACCTCTACGGCCGTTTGGAAGCGCAACCGTCGAACCAAAGGCGAAAGCGGGACTAATTTCTATCTGATGAGCGAAACCGAAACTGATGACCTCCGCTCTTAATGGCCACGCGAATTCACGCAAGGAATTCTTTTCTTCTCGTTATCCTCCTCAATACTTCCGCATCTTTCTTGTCAGCTCTCCGTGCATGTCTTGCTCAAAGTTCATTATATTTTAGCGGGTTTTGACTCGGTACTACCTCTCCGCCCTAACTGCCATCTTGCCTTACTTCCCCGAACTAATTGAACTCTCCGACACTCTATCCTTTGAGTTTAAACTGGAACTATCGTCTTCTCTTCTAAGTGAAATAATGTTCGGCCTTTACGACATATCATTCTTTTAATTTACATACCGAAAGTGGGAACGCTAATTTCATCACCTATAAATTAATGAAAAATCATGCGAACAGCGAAATATCATCATTGCTGAAGTCAATCAAAGAGATCAATCAATCAGAGAATCAATTCAATTGGAAAAACGGTGAAACCTTATTCTCGCTGATTCATAATTAGCCTTGTTTAAAAGTAATACTATCCTCAAATGTAGATACTTTACAATAAATTCTTATTTTCCGGGAATATAGTTTGAATATTTTACATACTTCGAATAAATATAAAAACAGTTTAGAAAATCCCTGACAGCATCATAATTTGCTTTTATGGAATCAATTGAGTAGTTGCTCTCAAATTTAAGGGACATAGCTTAATTTTTAAAGGTATAAATTTTCAGAAGAATTTATTTATCATTCATATGTTCCACCGAATGGTGCGTTTGTGTAGAATATCTAAACTGCCTATTTCATAAGGCGGATATGCTCAAGGTCTATCACACTATCGGGTTCACAGATTATAATATAATAATAATAATAATAATAATAATAATAATAATAATAATAATAATAATAATAATAATAATAATAATAATAACAATAATAATAATAATAAAAACTCTTTATTTGGCGAGGTTAGGCCCATTAGGTCCTCTCTTACACCTAACCATTAAGGATTAGGAGGAAAGCTAAAACTGATCACTCTACAAAAGGTTTTAGTTTCTTAATACGTTTTCCCATAGACTTTCCTAAGAATATGGTAATTAAATCCGGTGATTTTTGGCAGGTAACATTAATATTTTTAATTTAATAATATTACTTTTTGTTTATAACCAATTTTCGTTTATTTCTTTAACTAAAAAATATTTAATTCCAGAACTCATAGAAATCTGATAGATCCTTAGTGAATCCTGACGTTATTTTTTATACTGGATTCTGAAAATTTTGGAAAAAGAAAGTTTTACAACTCTTTAAAAAACTATTTAAAATGACATAAATTTTCAGGGAGAGGAGAAAGGATACCGAAATCAGTCAAGAGCAGTTGGAATTCCTTTTGTGCTCGGATGGAATTACGTATTACACACACCCGCTCTCACATACGCGAAAGGAAAAAAGTCCGTCCTATAACATCGCCATCTATATCCTTACCTTCCACCAACTATGCAAGCCATAATTCTTCCGCTCTCTCATTCCTCAGAACAAAAGGCTGTCGGCTGTAAATCTATCGAATGTGAGTGGAAAAGAGACCCTTTTGTACAGAAATCTGATGTTAAATTGGCGAGAGTCGGCGTGCCGTGTCGATTACTCCTTTTGTTTTTGTTTATTTTTATGCCACAGAATGGTTCACGTCGTGTGGATGGAGTTCGGTTAACGGAGACCTTTTTTGCGAAGAAAAATGGTTCAGTCCCCAACAATGACCATGTGGATAGAGAGACAGGACAATAGTTGTATAAAATACAGATAAATCATTCTGAAGGAGAGAATTTTATTGATAGCGTATGGAAGATATTGCTCCCCGAGAAAAAACAATCTGATTTTAAATTAGACAGCTCTAGACAATTAAATTTAGATTCCTTCCCGAAAATAAACACTATGCACAGTTTACAATATCGATTCCCGTGGAAGTTGCATGTGCATTCACTCGTCGTTGTAGGTGCTCAAATAAAGGTAAATGCCCCGTAAGATATATTTAAGCTATCCATGTTCAAAGTCAATTCATTCAATTTTAACGTAAATATGAATAAGAATAGAATAGCTGATTAATCTCAAATTTATTTTATGTATTATTTAAGAAGCCGGTTCTCGTAAACCTATAAAATGCAGTAATTTTCACTACAGGTGTGTGTGTTGGAAATGCAATGATGTGTTCTAAATAGGAGTCACAAATATACCTTAAGCTGTCAAAAATTGTGACAGCTTAAGGTATATTTGTGACTCCTATTTATTAACATTGCTGTCAGTGGTGAGTCTTTATTAATGATGTTTACAATGGATAAAGTCATTGAGATTCAATGTAGAAATTGTACTAATTTCCTTTTTTAATGTTATAAAGTACATTTAATAGCAGTTTCTGGTAAAATAATTTAGAATCCTTAGACTGTAAAAACCGTAGATAAAACATAATGAAAGGGACTCTTCCAATACCTGAGTAATTTAAAGACTGCCTGAATATTGAGTAAAATTGCTAGAACAATTCGCATAAAACCGAGTACCCGCGTCAAAATAAGTTATTCGGTGTGTTACGGCTGCTAACAGTATAAACTAGACTAAATAGATGCATCGGAATACATTTCACTCTTACTATTCTCCAAAGGTTAGTGTTTATCTATTTATTCACGGAATGCTGGTAGTTATTCCGTTGTTGATATTTACTATCTATATTTATGAATTTATATTCATCGATATTGGTATATTTCAAAATATATTCAAATTATATTAAAAAATTTGAGCATAATTTAATTATTACTTCCATCAGCGTATTTTTATTGATTTTGCCCATGTATTGTACTATTTTATTTGCATAGAGATTCTTCTTTGATTTTGAAAACATATTTCAGTATGATGTTTTTTATGTGTTAGGAAACAGAAATAAATTAACAATACCTTTATTGCGGTCTTATAAATGTGCGTAAGCATTTTCATAAAAAATTAAATGAAAATTTCCATTAAATTGATTAGTTTTTGCTCATAACTTATGGGCATATTTACGATGCAATTCTAAAATTACATAAAACAAAAATTTTAACACAGATAAAGATCCGTTTGCAAATTAGTCAATTAAATCCAAAGTCCATTAAGTACCACTTTGACGAAAAGGGCTGTTTTCATTGTCAAGTTTATACAGGAAAACTAATGCCTAGTAGATGAAAGGTCATTCTGATGTATTCAGCCAGACTGTTGCTGTACGTAAAAATGAGATAGCAAATCTCCAGTTACTTCCGTCTGTGGGTTACCGAAAAAATTGATTATTAAAACACAGGAACGAATGCTAATGAATATGCTGCCCGTCCCGATAAGCCCTTTCCCAAGGAAAATTCTTCTGTCGAAAATAAAAGGAATCGCCTTTCCGATGGGATATGTATCGTAACTAACGGCCGTTGGTTTTGTTGCGCCATCCTTATTTGCATTTCCGAACCGTTTTCTTTTCCCCGGTTCTCCTCCTCCCACGCTGCAACTTTCGGTATCCCTTGCGTCTATTCCTTACATTCTGACCTTCGGAAACTTTTATCTCCGTTCGCCAACAGGACGGCGCTCGTACATGTTTTCTGTATGCATAAATTCGCCATTTATTGCCTTATCTCTATTTTTTTTAAATAGAACCTGTATGGAGATCCTCGGCATTTTTCCCCTATCCCCACTTTATCATGCGTCAGAATCCTTCCATTGCCCGAACTCTCATGCCTTCCTTAATGTTTGACCCAGTCCCTCTATCCCCACGCATAAAGTTAATTCATTTCCACATCATTTTCTTCTGACAACCCGGATTACTTTCGTTTCCGATTGGATGACACAGACTCGCTGGCTTATATCTTGCCATTCAACAGTAAAGGGCGATTTTGCATGTGTGTGTCCCTGATTCAGCTGGAGCTACGATGAGCCAGTTCGTTCGGAAGATTACTTGGTTCGAAGGGAGCTGGTATACATTCTGCGTATTAAGTGTATGTATGTACTTAAAAAAGTGACTTCATTTTCGTTTTAATCTCGTATGAATGAGGATAACTTATGATACATTTTCAATAAACCAGATTTTCGTCAATTAATTTCAAAATAAGCCTTCCGATGTAATTGAAGCTGACAGTTAATGTTCGCAAAATAATGCTAAGCAAGAATTTCCCGTCTTATTCACGAATTTAAATGATTCATAGTGAGGTACAGTCCTGGCCAAAATTAACGCAGCACCGGCCGTAAGGACCGCTAGGGAGGTGTTGCGTTAATTTTGGCCAGGAGTGTACATCACAAAAAAATAACACCACCTGGTGAAATATCACCACATAACATTCGTCGAATCACTGATGAAAAATGCACTACCTAGTAGCAAAAATTTTGAAATATGCTAAATCTATGCTTTTTTAATTTTGGAGATAAATATTAGTTGTATCGTCTATCTGGATATAAAATATATTTGGATATCGGTGACCATCAAATTTTATGTCATGAAGAATTTATATTTTATGTTGATATTTATAAAAGTATGATGAATGAACAAACTTTTGCTTTATTGTGTTGGTAGTATACCATCAAAGATGATTATTATTGTAGATACGAGCAAAAGAAAAGAAAATACTGTTTACAAGAAAACCCTTAAGAAATCATTTATGTTTAATGTTTATTTAAAAACTTTTAAAGAATTTCAGAACACCAATCACCAATCCACGCCGTGTATAAATTTTATTTAACTAACTAAATAAACTATCGTAATATGTGACATATTAGTAAAATTTACCTTGATGGTGAGAATAATTGACGTGGATTGAGATATCACTCAGAACAGCGTATGTTCTTGCCTCGAAGTCGTTATATGTTGTTGGAAGTATATCCTTCTCTCTCGGATAGAAAACACGCTCACTATATTTTAGTCACGTTTTCCAGTCAAGTTTATTTCCCCTCAATCTCTATCTCCGCCGCTCTCCTTATACAGTTAACTATTCCCTAGTGCTTACTCGCAACTCAAAAAGTATCACGCTTACGTGAACAGAGGCGGAGTTAATTGAGAGATAGTAGTGACGCTGCAGCTTCACGTGAAGATAGCTTTGGAGAAGATTAATTTAATGCAAAGGCCTTCTAGACCTATTTCGAATGTACGCGCGCGCAGCATTTATGTCCTCTCTTCAAAGTGACCGCATAAAGAGAAGCTAACATATTTCTGTAAGGTCATCGCAATATAAAACATCATTTACGTCGTACTTCTTGGAATAAAACAAGAAAATTCATAGATTCACTCTATTCGAATGATTAGCGGTTTAATAGCTTTTAAATGCGCTAGACATCCGTAATTGATATTGAGTTAACCATGTCTGAAAACTGAAAAATTCTAGCATGAAAGAATAAAAACAATGGTATTTAATATTTTTTGGAAAAAAATTGGCCATAAATTTCATAAATATTTTACTTTTATTTGAATGAAATGTAAAAACATTCATCTGAATTTATGTGCTAATACGTACAGCTATTGGTAAAATCTTTGCATATTAATTGCAGGATCAAGGGTATGACTGAGCGAGAAAAAGGGTTGGACGCAAAGTTGTAATCCTGTTACATCAATGCCCCCCTTCCTTATTCTTAAGTGCTATTACATCTTCACAGAAACAAGCTCCGGCGAAAGAATGAGCAACTCTTAGGAAATTTAATTTGAGAACTATAATAACTATCAAGTGGTTAGTTATATAATTGTCTAAAATTATTAATCTATTATCTCTAATCTATTATCATCAATATGTAGCCTCAAAATTAAGTGAAAGGATCCGAAGGTGGAAAACAGAGATATTTAAAGGACACCAAGTTCCACAAAAGATAATAGACTCCCGGAATTCGTTTGGAAATATCATTCAATTACTTCTATTTGTTTTTCAAACCATTCCCTGAACATCTTGCATAAAGTACCATTTATTTTTCGGTTTTAAGAATTACATCTTCCCTTACTTTTAGACTAAATTCAATTATCTTGTTATAGTGTTAAAGTAAGAAACATTCCCCACTTCGCAATGCTCTAATGAATTTCTCGATTCTGGCTTTGAAAATTTAGAACGTTTCTCTATATTTAAGTTAAATATGATTAATATCTTAACATCAAGGCAACGATTTGAATAGGTAAAAAATTTTTGTCAAAGTAATTTTCCACTAATATTGCACGTTTTCAAGGCTC
Source organism: Sympetrum striolatum (assembly GCA_947579665.1). Lineage (NCBI taxonomy): Eukaryota > Metazoa > Arthropoda > Insecta > Odonata > Libellulidae > Sympetrum > Sympetrum striolatum. The sequence continues at coordinate 102,536,516 of OX388341.1, read as the reverse complement.
ACGTATGTTTACTGATAAATTTCATCGAAAAACTTTGACGCTAGTTACTAAAAAGATCTTAAGTTTCCACGCTTGGAAGATCCAGCGAAGACAGGTTATGATTAGCGCATGGCCAGGGAAAGGCAATAATTCTACGAAGGAACTCCATCGAATTTTAAGCGACTCATCAAATCCTCCCTTTATAACGGCATCCCCTTGAATGCCTCTCTTAAAATAACGAAGTGCCAGCGGGAAAGAGCTTTCTGGTAAAGAGTTTGTAAATCCGTGTTTTCTTAAATCGGTGCGCGCCCTGGTGGCGGGACTTGATAACCACCTTCCCATCAGACAAAATGACGAGGGTTCTCCGCGTTGTTTGGCAGAAAGGGGAGAGAGAGATAAGGGATGGAGAGGGTAAATAAGACAGGAGACTGTTGGGGAGCTGCTTTTAATGATTGGGGTAGTCCCAGGACGCGTTGGCTATTAGTTTGGCAGAAATCCTCTCTAAGGAGGTGCCGCACGCTGACTGAGAAGAGATGAAACCGGTTCACGTCTCATACTAACACGTATCTTACGTCTCTAATTCTTCACCTTGAGGGAATTCGCCTTGCTCGATCACCTGTACCAACATTCAAATTGTTTCCCCGATTACTACATTTCTACGTATTTAAACGCCACCTTAATATTACATCGTATTAACTCATGGTAACATTGACAGAATATAGTGTATTTAAACCTGGTGAGATCCATTCCCTCTCAAGAATATATTATACTTACTGCTACATTCGTGTATATATACATTTTTAAAGGTTGACCACATAACTTAAAATACAATTGAATTGTTTTCAATGTAAACAACTTTGATCACAGAAGGCTCAAAACGTTGGTATTAAATCGCTGAGAGTAGAAAAAAATTTAAATTGTACTCAGATTTTTTTATAATAAGCTTTACATTTACTCAACTGCCTCTCAAAAGAATAAGAAAGGAAATGAAAAATAGTGTAAAGTAATTTCCTGTAATCTCCCTTCTTATGGTATATCGGAATTATACATTATGCACATATTTTCTAATTACGTTAAGTTACGGTCAATTTTGTCGTTTCAAAAATTTAACGCCCTTTGCATATATCTTGGAGCAACGATAAGTTATTTTTGAATATTTTTATTTGACTCATTGGTTTTAAAATATAATTAGGAATTTTTTAAGCAAACGAATCAATGTTTAGCAGCGCAAGATAACATAATTGATATGAAATCACGTTTAATTTACATTAGAATATATCACTACCAAATTACTTCATTGTTATTTACACCATAAAAGTCAGTCAAGCAGTGATTTCTATAAGTACTTAAAAACTGTGCGTAAGTAAATAAAAACTAGGATCGAAATAGAAATGTCGAAGGTATTACAGAGGGATATCTCCTAAATACCTACACTTTAAGGCGCATGCATTTAAGCTTTAGCAATTAATGTAATTTCTTTTAGCGTCTCACCTAGGAAAAAACATTGTTCTACTTTATAGCCATAATTACCAACAGCTTCTCCACAGTATAGAAGAAGTAGTACGTAAAGAATAGAAATCCATACCAATTCCATGAAAATTTCGATTAAATCATACTTTACGTCCGACTTATTACGTTGGTAGATCTTTCTCATTTGTTCAAATTCCACTCGTTTGACAAATACCTCCGAAAGAACTTCTGGTAAAGAATGTACTGGCTGCTAAAGATAAAGATAAAGAATTCTTCATAGAGTCCGTTCTTAACTCACTGGCCTTGTTTCCTTTTTGCAAGCTAGGCAAATAGTTTGGGTATTCAGTCACTGAGAGAATTCCGTGCGATTAGACCGACTGCATTTAAGGCCATTATATCCCATCATAACGTAGCTATACCAAGAAGTAAACAGAGTGACACAAAGAAAGACTTCCAAATACACGAGCTGGTGTAACTTCAGCTTTTGTCTTCTACAGGTCTTTTCTTCAACTCAAAATTTCGAGCTTCGTTTTCAGTATCCATTGAGTCATCGACCATTGAACTTCGGAAACGTCGATGAAAGGACGGGTGTTTTGCTGGCCGTTTTACTCTCTTCAGAACAGAAGCCATGGCTGCCATTTCAGTGGCCATGTTGGCCAGAGTGGGCAGAATTTAAGAAGTCACGAAATTTAAAATAATGTGGATCTCGAAATGAGTTGCGCTAATTTCAGTACTATGCGTCAGAATTGGATTAATAGAATTATCAGTTCCACGAAAGCAGGCTACGAATCAGTGTTGGCATTAGTCTGTATCCTCAAGTCATCGGTGAAAGTGTTAAAAGTTCGAGTGTCCAAAATACTTAGAGGTACTAACAATTCAGCACCGAAGGTGGTTCCATTCCAGCAAGTGAGAAAGGTAAGAGTGGCTGAACCGGTATGTATCAATCCCCAAAGTGTGAAGCAAAACCATTTTAGTATTTAGCCGAACACAAACCTGTGTCTGTGACTTTAGGATTTCATGATGGTTTTGGTAGTTTGTATACAATTATCCAGTAATACACGTACTTTTAGAATTTGAATACTCCGTAACTTGTCAAGCCGACCTTTCATATTATTTTCATAATTTGATTCGTATTTATTTCTCGTCGTGGTTCTTTCAATTTAAATTTAGCCGGCACTGATCTTAGAAAATGTATTCGATTAGGTAAGGGTCAGTACATATAGCAACGTTTTATCTTATGGTAGTAATTTACGGCCGTAAACTTATCTTTGAGAATGTAATCAATGTTTTATAAAATATTTGTTTTCATTACCGAAATTTTATTCTAAACATTATTCTCTTGTAAGTATTTTCGTGGATGATACCAGGTATCTCAAAGCGTTGGTATTTCTATTTTTCGAAAGGTTGGAGGAAAGTTAACTACTTTCACATCTACACTTAGTCACTCGGATTCTAAGAGCGAAAGTCTAATAAAGGAACAGTCACGGAAGTCTCTCGTGGACAACGGTTGCTTGAAGCCTCAACGTAGGTAAGAAGAATATATATTCGTATTCTTTCAGCATACTTTTTTCCTTTGTAAAATTCGTCATGTTATGAAAAATGAAGATATTTTCCAGTATATATATTATAATAAAGAAATTTTGTTTTCATGTCAAATAATAGCTAGATTAAAATTTTGTTTTTGCGTTCTATTGAATTACATTATGTGGTAAAAATTTAGGTAAAAGCTGTACCCCAGCTAATATAATTTAAATTTAAAACATTTACCTTAAAAATATTAAAAATGTAAAACAAAACAATAATGTTTCAATTATGTGACTTTTTTATTCTTTAATGCTGTAATTTGATGGACATAATGCAATTTAGTTTAATATGTTATGGGCATCAAATTCTATTCCACTTTTGCGATATTATTATAATTTATCTAGATCTTGTGTTATTAAAGATTAGGATTAGCAATTGTTTTCACTAACATAAAATCAGAAAAATTTCCTTAAATTACGTTTGAAGTCGGGATTCGAATGAAATCCGAAGTTAAATAATTCGAGTTTTAAAGGTTACCGACGACTTTATCGAGTAGCCATTGATTAACAATAGATTAAAGACGTGTTGCATTCACAGAGTGAAACGTAGAATTTCCGTATTATATATATATACATTTTCCCTTTTATTATTCTTTCATAGAGAAGGGACGTGTGAACTTTTCCATAATATTATCAGGAAGTAAGTAAAACTTGAATTTGAGTTTTTTTTACGGTCAACAAAATTGAGTTTGGATTCAGAAAAGCATAACCTGTTGGACACTTGGGTAAATATATCTTAGACTCCACAGTAACTGTAGAACTTGGATTTGCTAAAATCAACACGGTTTAATATCAGTTTGGGTTCATTCCACCCACCGATTTTAAATTAGCGTAATGTTCTTCTTAATATAATAATAGTTTATAGATCCAATTTTCTATTGTATTTTGCACAGTATTATGTACCCACTTAGCACATTTACTTCCGTTATTACCAAACGCGTTCCACGTTGTTGTATCAGTTACTAGATAGTAATGAACAAAATAAACTCCAGTTTCAAATACCTTTTACATATGTAATATGTCAAATTTAAAAATTGAGAATTGGATCATGATAAGCGTTCTCTCCGTGCTAAATAAAATTTAACCACTCTGTTGTAAGAATAACGTTTTAGATGAAAGAGGTTTCCAGCCGTAGGTTAATTCGGTTGCTTTATTTTGGAAGGTGTTAGGCGACTTTGATGCTTCATTTTTCACTCTCGGAAATATGGTATTCACTTTCGTTCACTTCGGTAAACTCACCCTGACATTCAAAATATTTTGTCGCTTTCTATGTAGATTTTGCACACCAACTAATGTTAAATGTGAATTCCAATCTTTACTTTGCGGTAAAATACATATCATAAGTTTCATCATCACGTTTAATTTCATTTCCTTAATTAATATACCCCTTTTTTCTTTCTCTAGCTATCCTGATTTTCTAATAAATTGCTCTATGTAATGGCCGAAAACGCAGTTAGAAAGCGGTCAGTTTCATTTGCGTTTTCTCACGCGAAAATTGATAAGTGTTTTGTAGTATAGTACTCATTTAAAAAACTTTTTGGTGTTGTTTCCTTTACACATGCATACCATTATTTATTTTAATTTCTTTGTAATAATTTGAAAAAAGTTAATTCTTAAAGTTTTGTTTTCGAGATGTCTAAATAAAAACTTATACTATGTAACTTTACAACCTGAACTGTATTTGAAAGCCTTTCTTCTTCCATTCCGTATTCATAAGTTTTGCGTAATACTTCGTCGGTCTCATAGATACACTTATGCGGACCTATCACTCATCGATAAAGGTAAACAACGCCTCTTTAATGTTTAACGAATGAATGGAGAGAGTAATTAATCGCTCAACTATCAGTCTTCGGCCAATTAGCTTGTCTTCTAACTCACAAGAAAAAAATTGGAGGACGATGTTGCTAAACAATTATCGTAAAAATATATCAGGACAACAATAAATTCAATTTATTTGTACATCCAATGGCAGAAGTTAACCTTTGACTTTGCGGTGGATCTAAAGATAAACATTGCCGTGTCTAATCTTCGTTTCAATTGGAGAAAATTCTCTTCTTTGAAACTTCCTTTTTGATGCCCTCAAATATGCTTTTAAAATAATTAATTCCAGCTATAAAGCTGGAATTAATTATTAATTCTTTCTAAGACCATGTCTTTACTGCTACCGTTATTTATGGCGGTTGGATATAGACAGCGATTTTATCGAGGAAATTAGATAAATTAGAGAGAAGAAAACATTGATGAAATTTTGAGAAATTCTCTTTTGCAAGCATTACAGTTGGCGATCTATAAAAACCAGCACCATGCAGTTCTAGTTTGCGTATCATGACTTAATACCTTTTAGGATTCTCGGGAATTTGGAAAAACTGGAAAATTAATATAATGTTAGAAATTCCATTGGTAAATAACGAAGAATTTTTGCAATAGATTTACCATGATACAATGAATAAGATGACTGCGAAGATTCAATGATTGAATGACTTAAATTGAAAATCCAAAACTATTATAGATAATAGGAAAGGATAGCGTTCCACCCGTGGCTAACCGGAAGGCATAAAAAATATTATTGTATTGGGTTGTATTTTCCATAGTATGCCTACAGTTAATGATGCATACGAAAACATCCCGCGGTTAAATTTTAATCGAACCGTTTCCTTCACACTAATTTTAATGGGCCAAACGATCAAAGGAAGGGTTGCTTGCTTTGAGGCGGAAAATGAAAGGATAAGAGAAGCAGACAAACCGAGCATTCCGCTAACTATCCAGAAACGAGCGTCTAACACAAACGGCGCTCACGGGAGGATGGACTGAGAGGGCTTAACGCTGGGCATATCGGAGAGGGTTGCACCGCCAAGGAGGAGGGGGAATGCAGAGGGGAGGATGGCACAGGGATGACGCAGATAAGAGCGGACGAAAGCCCAACGGGAGGGGAGAAGAATGCGCGGTGATGAGAATCGTGTGCGGTTTTCTGAGGGTCCGCGAGATATGGAAGCAGTAATCTTTCGGCGGCGACTGAGCTTATGATTTAATGGCTCCGGGCGGAGGCTGCAGGGGAGAGGGGGAAACGCGTGTTGCCTTAGGGTTTGAAATGGATTTTGGGCGGAGTGGAATGATGCCGTGGGTACGGCAAAGGTGGAGCGAGGGGGATGGAGGTAAAGAATGCAGACGAGTGAAGAGAAAGGGGTGGAGATGAAATGTAGTCGTGGATTAGGAGGGAAAAAATAGGGGAGATCTGGTATGGGAAAGGGTTAGGCCGGAATGGTTTGCGGTGGCGGTCGATAAAACGTTCCTACGTTGGAATATTAAGTTTCGTTTCCATAACATTTTTCTGGGGGAGTGAGTAAAAATATCCCCTTTCTGTAAGAAAAACATTCAACCAAAAGATGTACATTTATTCTTTGATGACGTATTGAGGAGATGAAATTGGCCCACCTGGAACTGCTGAGGGCTCTTGCATGGAGCGTGGATCCTCCAAATTTCCATCTTCGTATTTTTGTACTTTGAGCTGATAATTGATGGGGAATCCCAACATACGCAAGAAGAGGGTTTGAGTGGTCTTTGCAACAGTACGGGATTTAAATGGAAACATTATATTCCTGATAGCTAATGGTCTGCACTCCTATGCATCTGTAAGATGATATTTACATAAAGAGATGAATTTCCATGAATATATCGTACCTGAAAAAAAAAACACTTTTTCTTCCTTGGTACTTCCTCTTAGGGTCAGGTAGAATACACGTTCTATGATTTCACGTCCCATAAAGATCCTTTCTTACTACTTATATCTCTGTATTTTCGTTTATTGTTTGTCCCCTTTAAAATCTTAAATTACATAACCGTCCTCTTTTACGGTACCATCCCAGATTTTCCATAAACTCTGCTCCTTTGGTATTACCACTCTTTCCTTCTTTTAAATTTTTTGGTGGGACTGCAAGTCTTCCTTAGTATCTTTCATTAGTGCTTTCATTATGCCCCACCGGAAGAGATGCCCCAATCGCAGCATTTTTAAGTAAAACCACGAGATTGCTCTACTGACGGTGTGCGTCAGTCAGTTGGAAGGCATCAGTCTATCTGCAATAGTTTCACGGCGATTAAATCTTTTTACGCTGTTTTATAACATCATTTCAAGTAGGCACTGTTTTTTCCGCCCTGTTATAAGATAGGGTATAATGTTTCTGGTTGGCATCCGTTTAAATATTTGAATATTTTAAATTACATGGCAAAACATTGTAGATATAGGTTCATCCAATATCCACGTGCAGTGACTGGTCATCTTGGACAAAGTGTAGCTCACAGGCTATAAGGGCATCTCTCCCGTACTGGAAGGATAGACGCCCCACCTCTTCTTAGGATAGATGCCCCAGTGCTATCTTTAGGAATATGTGCTCTATTAGTATCAATTTAACTTTAAGGTGATACTAGTTAAGGCATTTTCAAGTAAACGTTTTTAATCTACATTAAAATTTGGATTGAAATTTAAATCCACGGTCGAATGCAATTTATGCACGATCAAAAGATGATGTAGTGTTTAGTAAGCACTAGGGTGGTGCGTTTTGCCACTTTTTTCTGATCGAAATATAATACCCTGAAAAGGTGGCCCACCAACATTGAAATTACAATTACAATGTTTTTTGGAAATCAAAAAATATCTGTGAGAATTTTTGCCTCAAAGTTTCGAAATTGTTTCGGTTGAATCGAAATATTTTTGCATGAGGAGATGTTGCTTGCAAAAAAAACTGATTACCAAGCCCCAATATACTATTTATATGCCTCTACAGGGGGCTGAGATTCCTCCAAAAATTTTGGCAAATGAAACTTTTAAATAGGTTTTAAAATTAACTTAAACGTTTTCTTAGATCCCGACTTTAAGTTATATTTAACAATTTTGTATATAAGAAGCGCTTTATAGATTAAATTCAGTTTAAGCTAATGGTGTACCTCTCCCGCAGAGGTACCCCATTAGAGGGGCGTCAGGGGGCGCAAAGGGACGTCTCACCCGGACACTCGGGAGAGATGGCCAAATTCATTGATGCAGAAAAACTTTAATATTTTGTGTGCAAATGTTTTTAAACAATATTTGTTTACATCCTGTTAATAATCAATAAATTTTCTATTATATCACGCAGTTTCACATTCTTGTTATCTCTGAGGTCATAATTATGAAGTCATTTCCTTCGGTGGGGCATCTCTTCCGGAATTACCTTATATATTCAGTAACTAATTGATGTAACAATAAAGCTGGAGCATCATCAAAATTCTTCTGACCATCTGATAATAGCTTTGCTGTATTTAGAGAGGGTTGAACTGCGTTTTAAATATAAAAATCCAAAATATTTTCTTTAAATATCACATAATAATAAAAGTATTAAATTATTTTCATCTCACCTGTTTTTCGTTCTTTATCAGTTACAAAACAGTTAGGTTTTCTCATCCAAATGAATAACTCTTGAGAATTGAGTAAGCATTATTGCTTTTCTGCCTTTCAACTGGACTGTTCAATTGCATTTTTAACAATGCCAGCTGATGGATTTTATTCTTATCAGAAGAAGCAATTCTTAATTTAGTTTCCACCCATGCATTAGTAGAATTTATCCATCTGTTTCTATTATCACTCATGATTTTCTTTTCTTAGAACTCTTCTATACACATTCATTCTTCGATGCTGTAAATTATCTCCTCAATTCATAGTACGAGCTCAAAAGTTATAGCAATCAACACGTTTCACGTTCTCTGCGTCATAAGATCTCACAAATTAGGAAGAATCAATCATCAATAGTTTTTGCTCCATAATTGGTTAGTCGGTCATTTTCCACTTCTGCGGAAAATATTGATGCCGGAAGTTGCTTCAACTAGATTGATTATTTTTGTCTTTAATGACATCATTACCATATAATTTGCCTTGGCTAAATTCGAAATATGAATATCTTATTTAACTCCTGCCTCTTTCTTTATTAATAATATCAAAGCTTCACTGCACTCAAGATACTATCTTTTGTTGCGTATCATATTTTTGTTACCTATCCTAGTTTTATCTCTATACTTCTTCCATTCTCCTTATTCTGCCTTCAATTAAACCCGTTTCCTTTCATTCTCTCTTTATAGTAGTTACTTGCATACTCAATCCGTTCCGAGCCATTACGTTCTCTCGCTATCTTTCCTCACCCACATGCTCTGCTGGGAATATATCTCTGCCTTTGCAACTCTTTCCATTCACGGGTGCTTCCATCCGTGCTCCCTTAATTCGATGCCTTTTACGACTAGTTTCTTTATTTTTATCTGCACTGCTCCCAATGCAATTTCCCACGGCGTACCGAATTTCATTTCCAGTTCCTTTTTAACTGCACGTTATCGAACGCCGTGTCGCTCCCCGTTGAAGGAATATTATGGAAATAATTTATAGTTATCATTTGCTCGTGAAATGAGAGTCATTGCTGAGCCCTGGCCAGGTTTCTTCGACCGCAGATTAGAATCCCATCCTTTTGATATAGATGCGTTCCTTAAGCAGCCGGAAATCCGTATCATTTCGTATTTTGGTTGCTATTTTTCAGTTAAAATTCGCACAATTTTTTCAGTTCATCTAAAATTTTGAGAATTATTATGCCAAGATGCGTGCAACCCTCGATCGCAAAATAAAATATATTTTAGCGGGGGTAAGTACCTCATCATTTTACTCTTCATTATTAATGAATTTATTATAAATGGTATCTTATAAACACGTTTAATATATGATTTGATTGATCAAGTATACTGGAGTAAGCTTACTACAGAGAATTTTCGTAAACGATACAGCATATTATGTAGGTGTTACCATTTTTGAAAACACCTATTTAAAGCATACATATAACTCTTATAGCTTTCTGGAGGTTATTCGAATACATTGTGAATCGGTAAAAGATACCTCTCTACCCAGGGCTATTACTTCTCACTTCAAAGGCAAGGATTGTAGGGTAATCTACGATAGATGGCAGATAAATTTCATCCTACACCTTATCTGGAATAATTCCACTCCCTTATACTGAATAACGCCCTTCTTTTGTAGCTTCATCTTTAAACTCTACGACTCTCTGATGGTCTCCTGAATTTCCCTTATGACGTTGTCTTCCAATCCCCCGTTCCGATCTGCCCCTCTCCCCACAGAGGAGCACCCATCCGACCTATCGCACCAAAGGCAATCAATCCAGTCTTAACTGCCGCAGAGAACTCGTTCTCTTCCGATTTTTTGCGCCGTCAACTGGTTTTTTGAGGATCGGAAGACCCTAGCACAACTTACCATCGAGGCTCGACCATTCCAAATCTCTGTCCACCCTCTCTCACGTTCGCCCATAACATCAAAACCTTTTCCGCCACGCCCCCTTCGCAGCCCCTCGACGTCCACCAAGGGCAGGAGCCTTCCTTTACGTCCACCCCTCCTCCGTGGTCGTCCATTACCAGGAGCTCCCTTCAATGACGTCACTCGCAGTCCTCTCGATGACAACGCTGGCGCACATAAACTGGAGTCATTATCATCTGGAATCATCGCATTAGAGATGGACGGTGTGCGTGTCTGCAGGAGAAGAGTTTGGGGTGGAGAGATTTCTGCTACTTGTGGATACCGAATTCGCTCCTTCTCCCCCACACGCCCAAACCAGATAGCGCCTCGATGGATCTGATTGCTTCCCTCGACGTTGTCCCACGGTTCTTGTCTCCCATTCATCCGGTGTCGGTGGCTAATCCGGTTGTGATCGGACCTTACTCGGAGCTTAAATGCCAAAGGCTTTAAGGGACTCAAAACTAGAAAGTTTTTCTAAGGACGCGTAGACTTCCAATTTTTGAGGACTAATTTTAAGTACACTTATTTCAATTTTGTGTCGCGAGGAGCTATTCCAATTTCGTAAATGATACGTAAATCTGCAAAAATTTGGTTTGAGAGTTTCTCTAGTCTAGACTCATGAATGTCTCATAAGTAAGCACATTATTTACTATAAATAGCATATTACGGTCTTTCATGTATTAAATAGAATCGGAAATATTTAGAAAGGAATACGTAAGAGATAATTAAAGGATAAAAATTACAAATATTTATGAATCAATCAAAGCTGCAGTCAAACTTCCTCAGATAATGGACACCAAATCCTTTTTTTAGGTTGTTCTTAATGTAAATTAAGCGCAGGTAAAATATCCCTTTTCCCAAAATTGAGTGGCATTGGAGTTCATGAAGATATGATGAAATATGAAAAACGAGAAACATGGTTCACATTTAATTAGTAGTGAAAGCATTGGCCTCACTGATTACAAGGGAATAGGGATTCAAAATCAAAAAGTCTGACATTGAAAGCAGATTAATTACAAAATGATAAATATCAAAATTATTCAGAAATTTTGCAAATATTTCTTTATTATTCAAGTGTATTTTGCATAGTGAATATATTCATTTTGCCTAATTAAAACCATTTCTTGTGAACATGGGGTATTTTTGTGGTTGGTTTGCCAATGAACTGAGGAACTACTCTTTGTCTAAAGGTATGTAATTTTGGTGAAATCATTATTCCCTCTAAGATGGAAAGCCTGAGGAGGTACCTAAAACTGAACATTAAATTATCCTGCTGATTGTTGAAGGTTTGGATAGCTTTCAGCTACATTTAGAGCTCTTTTTTATGATATTCCCTAGTTCAAATGTCATATTGGGATTCGATAGTGCATTCTGCAGTTCATCAAATTAAAATGATAGATCCGTGAGGTATATTCTTCTTTAGAAGTCAAGCCTCAGTTAACATTTCATTAATAAATACCTCAATACAATATTATTTTATCACAAAGATTGAATAAATGTAAAGAAACTATGCTTGCATTGATTTTCTTAATTAAATAATTACTTTACTTCCGTATTTCAAAATTAAGACAAATGAATGCCATGCTGTTGAAACGCAGCTGTTAATTTCGACAGGTTGACCCAAGAGCAATTAAAATAATGATTACATGAATAAATATTGATATTATTTAAAAACTTAAGTTTAAAAATTATTTTTTGATGGATATGCGGTTTCTCAATTAATATTGTAAGCCCGTAAACTTCTATTGGTTTCTATTAAAAAAAATGAGACTGCGCCAAGCTTAGAGATGAATCTGGTCATACCACGGAGGAAATGGTGATCGATATGAATGTGACAGATATGCAATCCCTATTTTTTAGTATAGTTCGCCAACGTAGGAGAACTTTAAATTGTTTTCTTTATCAATATTCATTTCAATGTAAAAATAATCCTTCATAGCTTTGGTCCAGTAATCAATTCGTATCACGATGTCTACGCCTCATTCACCAGTAACGAAGAAAACTCATGAGGCTCATGAATGGAGGAGAATGAGAGGATCTTCATTGCTTCATTCGGTCAAAGGAATCTCCTCGATTGGGCCCACTATTTCCTCTTTAATTTCACACCTTAAGCGCTCTTTCTCTTTCGCCACTGTTGCATCTCCCGTCCCTCTTATTCTCTCGCCACATTGCGGCACCGTAAAAAAAAGCTCGCTCAATTGAACCAAAGTGTCGTGGTGCCTTTGATGGGAGCTCGTTTTGTAGGGAACGGGTGCTGGAAGAGATGGTGTGGGAGGGGATTGCGGTGCTGCGAAAGGCCGAGTGGGAGGGGGTGGATGTCTGTCGGCGTGTGTGTGTGCGTTTGTGGTGAATTGGTGGAGGGATTGCCCCCGTGCTTCTGACGCCCCATAGAATCTCAATTTGCCTCTGAACGGAAACTGTCAACAGCTCGATGCCACGAACAGAGTTGATCCTCTAAAATCGAATTAAATGCGTCTCCGTCATTTCGTTGTGTTTTCCGGGAAACCTTACTCACTCTTTCCATTTCGGGATTGAGTTCATTGTTCGAATTTTAACGAGAAACTTCCTCGCAAAACTTCTACATCGCATAAAAATTCGTTTCCTCGCGCCATTTTCCCCCGCTTCCGCTGCAACGAGAGACAATGGGAGAGAATTTGTAAATGAAATTCGACATGGGGACGCATGAAAGGTTTTTCGTTTATTTTTGTCCTGTTGCGACACATATTTTATGGTTAACAATAGTACCAATAGGCTTTTATTTTGTAGGAATGAATACTTGAAAAAGATTTTGGTTCTTTTATAAAATCAATTTTTGCCTCTTCTCTTCCAAATGAGCTAACCTCTAGTATAAAATAGTACGTGAAATTTGTCAAGATACCCCATACAACCTTGCTAATATCATAAAAACGACGAGCTTTCAATACCACCGACTCCTCTGTTAGTTATGCACCTTCATGCAGTGGGCAATGCAGTGAAGTGGATAGCATCCATTGATATCTATTAAAATAATCCTAATCAAAGAAATCTAAGTTACCAATTGTCATCCTGATGAACTAAATAATAATTCATTGACGTGGAGCTTAATAACCCGTTGAATTTATAACTTTAGCAGGGTTTCGTCACTGAAAATGTGGGAAATTCTTTGTGACCATACAAAATTCATTATAAAAGTGAGTCACAATTTCAAAGCTAAATAATTTTTGAAAATGTTGTAAAACAGTTCTACAAGTATCGAAGTAAAGTCAAAATAATTTTGGGGTTTCCAGTATGCCATTTCGAAATACATGCTTTAATGTGATGCCTATGCAGGTTTGTAAAATTATGTGGATACTATGAAGCTAAAGGATTTAAGCTATGGGAGTTCTTTATAAATTTGTAAGCTCATTTCATCTCTATTAAAGAATTTAAAATTATTAATATTATTAAGTTATTAAGGCATATTCGGATGGATTTCTGTCATGAAATAATGAACCAAATTTAACTTTCTTGTAGATAGTTAAATTTCTCCGCTTTAATCTCGTTTATGTTGCTGCATTGCAAGAATGAAATCCTTTATTTATACGAGGGGTCCCGCATGCTATCAATGTCTTTTTTATCCTCCGATGAAAATTAAAATCGCCAGTCTAAAAAGATCCGCTTACTAGTAAAAGGAAAACTAATAAAAATCTTCGCAGGTTCATTCATTGGATAATCTCAAGATTTTTTTTCGCGAAACCCATTTGAAATTGGCAAAAAAAGGGTATAATCCATCATGGAGAGCGTACCGAGAGTGATTACTCCAAAAATCATCTGCAAAGTTAAAAAATAAAAACGTCGAGAGGTTGTTGTTCGCTGCCTTGATAAAAGCAAAGGATATTTTTAGGGAGTAATCCATCGGCATCATTATCCCGATTTTGTCGTGAACTGCATTGCTTTAGCAATAAAGGCGAAATGAAAGAGATCAGATTTAGGGCGCGAAATGGTTGGATTGGGTGGGGGGCAGAAGGTTAGGAGAGGGCAGCCCAATAAAGTGTCATCGCTTTATCATCCGAATGCGCCGGAGTAATTGGTAACGCCCCGCGAGGCTCTCGCGCGGGTTCAGGTGAGCAGAAATCTGGATTCATTCTCCCTCTAAACCACATACACCCCTCACGCCCATCATTGCTTAATCTCCACATCGTCAAATGTGCTCGCTCAATCATTTTATTAGGCCCCGGAATGAAGCCGCGTCAATACGAAGCTCCAGAGGAGAGTATTTTATCGGAGTGTGCCAAATCGATCTATTGTTTGCGTCTCGAATCCGCGTAAAAATAATCATTGCTGCAATTGACCTTGGATCCTACGATTCGCATGTTATATTTAGATTCTAATGAGTAGTTCTTACAGTATATCAATTTCATTTACTCACCTATTTACTTATCTCTATACGATTCTATATTCGTATTTTATTTAACTCTCGGATATGTTTAAAAAGTACTTCTTCTCAACCTGAAAACACTAGGATGCATTTTATTTGGAATATTAATAATAGTAAATTTGAAAAATTATAAATTTATGCAATATTATATATATTATATACAATATTTTAATTTACAGAAATATGGATGTATATGTATGCTGTGTTTTATGTCTCTTAAAATTATGCGGAGGCTGATTCAATCTTTTAAATCTAAATAAGATCGAATGATTATCCAGTTTCAAAATCAATTCGAACTAAACTACTTCCGAGGTGTCTCTCTGTGAATAAAATCTCAAATGCACTTAATGGAATTCGAAATTTGTTTACACCATTAAGGCTTGGAAAAAACTTTACCATCTATTGAAATCAACTTGTAACGATGTTTACATTGCTATTTAAACGGTTTAAATTCATTCCCATATAATAGGCAGGTCCCATCAACTATAAACAATCTAAAATTCCAAGTTCACTTTCTTTAAACGTGAATAACCTAGGGTAGCATGAGTTTTAACTTTAAAGTCGTTAAAAGTACTCTTAGGCCATAAGGGAGACAGTGGAGGGTGAATTTGCATCGATAGGCTTTCACTTAGGTTTTTGCGAAAATAAAATATTATATATGAGTATTACTAACATCTGAAATGACTGGGACTGGAACTCGAACCTGGATATTTTTTTCCTCAAGCAGCTGCTCTACCCAATTGCGTTATTTTACCAGGAGATTCCGGTTCACCGTTTGGACAGACTGTAGGCAAGGGCGTGCTGTTCATTCGACTATGCGGCGACGTCCACTAAGATTGACCTAACAATGTGGTGGAATGAACCACCCCTTCAGAATCATACAAGAAAAATCTGATGTGGCCAGCACATGACTTTCTCCATATATAAGATGTAAATATTTATCTAAGACAGTAATTTCGAACTCAATATTCCATCTAAACTTGGAAGAAGAGTCATTATTACTATATATAAAGCTGCAATCCTGACTCATTGATACAAACTGTTTGGCTATTTCCAATCGAGCTAGAAGGCTGAAATTTTCAGGAGTGGTTTATAATTCACACTCAACCCGGGGAAAAATCGAAAATTCTCAGATTTTGCCCTGGGTTTGAGCCCAGAGACGATTATATTTTTCAATGTATTTAAACGGGAAAAACGAAAAATGGCCATGCAGAGCAAATTTCTTTCGTTTATTAAAATGTGAAAACGTAATCGTTAAGTAGCGAGGCTTGGTCTATATTGCGTCTAAAAGATCAAAGTTTACTTTTCTTGCGACCGATTATAACATTCCGGCACGAAATTTGCAAAATTTTAGTTACAACGCCAATTTATTTATTTTTTTTTCTGCTCATTTCGAAAATTAAATCTATGACAACGACCATTGTTTAAATCTAAAACAAATTTGTTTACAATACTAATTTCATACGCTAGAAGTTTTGATGCATTTTTAATAATTTTAAATGTTTCTTTCGATGTATATTATTACTGAAAGCTGAAAAATGTAAATTTCATCAAAATAGACAGCGAATATATGCACGGTCAATGAATTATTCGGTAATATATCCTGTGATAACATAAGTTTCTGTAGAGGATACGAGAACATTTATCAACGAAGATAATCAGAAAAGTCATGTAAGTGGTGAGATAATTCGAGGGTTAAATTGAAAAGTCTACACTGAATCTATATAAGAGGGATAGGAAAGCAATTTGGATGAAAAATACTCATTAATTACTGATGAAGGACGTATTATACCGGATCAAGTCTATCTATGCCTGAGTAAAAGTAAGTACAACTAAAATTTACATGATCGTAAAATATTACTATCAGAATATTAATGTAAATTAATAGTTTAACGACAATCTTTAGAAATACTAGAAATAATAAGTTCTTTTTCTACGTTTCTTTAATTAATACGTAGTATATTAGGTAATTCAACTTTCATCGAAATGAAAAACAAAAATCTGCACATGAAATAAACTGATTTTCTTGAACGACCTTCTGATTACGTTGTTCTACGCTGGATAATTCTTCGTTAGTATAAACAATTTTTGCATGTATCATTGTATGAATATTATTTTCCCATCTTCTCCAAACGGGCTTTAGAATAAAGTTCTTTTTCTACGTTCTTTAAAACTATTTACATAATTACGTTGCCTATTGTCTGTTTGTTTACTTAATTAGAAACGGAGCTCATTGTCGTGGTAGACGCCATTTAATGAATATAAGATTATAATGCAATATATCTTGCACTGAACCTATTACTACATAGGTAATCGTCAATTTATTTTCCGCATTTTTATCTTATGTAGATTTTTATTCTAACTTAACATTCTTAAGCTTATTTCATTAATTTAATTTTACGAATGCACATTAAATCGTCGTCGTCGCCGCTGCAACATTCATCGCGGTGGGATCCCGAAAGAGATACCACGGAATCAGCCGATCGCCGCGGAAACCTTTGACCGTACATGTTCATTGAGGACTGAAATCCAAAACTAAGAAAGGTAGGAATTGATTTGAGAAGCGACGTGTTTTCACATTGCCAGCTGTATGTCGCGCTAGGGCGAGTACGTTCCTCAGAAAATATCAGGGTGTTAGTTTCACCGGAAAGGATATTTGATAATATTCCGCACGCAGTCAATATTGTCCTCATCATCATATGGTGATCTACCCGGAAGCAGGAGCCGCGGCCATATGATTCAATTGGAGTATGTCTTGCACTAAACCGAGTACATACCACAGGTAACCAATCGTCCATCGATTTCTCGCATTATTATTTTATGCAGATTTTTATTCTAACTTTACTTTGGCGTATTCCCTTAATTTAACTTTACGAATGTGTATTCATGAAGAACTCAACTCCAAAACTCCCGTATCGAATGAACGTGAAAGGCCTTCGAAGCACTTATTCTATTATTATATTATTTAATGAATCTCGATCTTAGATTTAAAACTATGTATGCTAGAGAGAATGGCATAATTAAAAAGAAACGTAAATATAACATAAAGACCGATAACACAGGGTAGTATCCCTTGATAATTTTCTTTGCTTGCATTATGCAAGCACCCTTTTACTAGTTAATTTATATATTACCATCTACCATCGATCATGTCCAGAAAAACATTATAAATAATGTTTTTCTGGACATGATCGATGAAATACGATGAAATTGGCCTTTCGCCCATAGAGCCCAGAGCGCCCACAAAGTGCATAATGAGCAACTTCCGGTTTATCAGTATTTCATGAATAACTCCTAAACAATCAGTGATACAAAAATATGTTTCGTACAAAAGTTATAGTAAATTTTATTTTCTAAAACATTTATAAATAATAGTATATACCTAAATATCATATTTATGGAGATATTATGAAAACCGGAAATGAGCTTTGAAGAATGAAGCTCAACTTCCGGTTGACCGATTTACTCCAAAAACTAATCAACTCTAACGACTGTAATAAAAGTACTATATATGAAATTTGGTGTTGATCCAACTAATAGTTTTTATGTTAAAGCGCCCACAAGTACATAATCATCTTCTTCCGGTTTATCAGTATTTCACGAATAACTCCTAATCAACCGGTGATACAAAAATATGTTAAATACAAAAGTTATAGTAAATTTCATTATCTAAAACTTTTATTTGTAATACAATATACGTATATATCATATTTATGGAGATATTTTGAAAACCGGAAATGAGCTTTAATGAATAAAGCTCGACTTCCGGTTGACCGATTTACTCCAAAAACTAATCAACTCTGACAGCACACACAACAGTACTATATATGAATTTTGGTATTGATACGACTTATAGTTTTCACGTTGAGCGCCCACTATCACACACACACACACACACACACATACACACAGACATCATTCCGAAAATGGTCAAAACGTGTTCTAGGGACCCCAAAACATGTATTTCCGTTGAAATCTCGAAGTCGATTTTTTTCATGAAAACAACACTTTCTCTATACTTCATATAGGGAGAAAGTAAAAAGGGGTGAGTGTGACTTACCACGTCGGGTGTAGTAGTTGTCGGTATAGTAAAGGATTCGGGCTCTAGTCGCAATCCTGTCCAATTTATTCATTTATTCATGATCATTCCACCTTGGGATGTAAAGGAATAACATTTTAACTAATTTTGTTCTAAGTATTATTTATTATTATTTTTATTATTAACTAAATGAGGAGAATAAACTTCACTTATATCACACAGTATATTTTTAGCGTCTTAATAAACATATATTGTGGAACATACGAAGTATGCTATCCTCATTCAGTTGTCATGGCGTTCTACTGAGTCGGCCTTCTCTTATTAATTATATTTATTACTTTTTGTATTTAATGATTTTATTATTTAATATCTTACAAAGCATTTTTACTTTCTCCATATACGAAGTATAGAGAAAGTATTGTTTTCATGAAAAAAATCGACTTCGAGATTTCAACGGAAATACATGTTTTGGGGTCCCTAGAACACGTTTTGACCATTTTCGGAATGATGTCTGTGTGTATGTGTGTGTGTGTGTGTGTGTGTGTGTGACAGTGGACGCTCTTACGTGAAAACTATAAGTCGTATCAATACCAAAATTCATATTTAGTACTGTAGTTTGTGCTGTCAGAGTTGATTAGTTTTTCAAGTAAATCGGTAAACCGGAAGTCGAGCTTCATTCATCAAAGCTCATTTCCGGTTTTCAAAATATCTCCATAAATATGATATATAGGTATATTGTGTACTTAATAAAAGTTTTAGATAATGAGTTTTACTATAACTTTTGTATTTAACATATTTTTGTATCACCGGTTGATTAGGAGTTATTCGTTAAATACTGATCAAACGGAAGTAGCTGATTATGTACTTTGTGGGCGCTCTAACATAAAAAGTATTTGTCGGATCAACACCAAATCTCATGTATAATACTTTGGTTTGTGTTTTTAGAGTTGATTAGATTTTGGAGAAAATCAGTGAACCGGAAGTCGAGCTTCATTCTTCAAAGCTCATTTCCGGTTTTCAAAATATCTCCATAAATATGATATTTAGGTATATACTATTATAAATAAAAATTTTAGAAAATATTATTTACTATAACTTTTGTAAAACACATATTTTTGTATCAATGATTGTGTAGGAGTTATTTGTAAAATACTGTTAAACCGGAAGTTGCTGATTATGTACGTTGTGGGCGCTCTGGGCGCTGGGGCGAAAGACCAATTTCATCATTTTTCATTGAACATGTCCCGAAAAACGTTATTTATAATGTTTGTGACGTCAAAGATAATAATATCTAAATTAATCACTCATCTTCAAAGTTTAGATGGAATATAGAGTTCGAAATTACTGTCGTAGATAAATATTTACATCTAAAATATGGAGAAAGTCATGTGCTGGCCACATCAGATTTTTCACTTTACTTTAATGTAATTTATAATAGTTAATGACTATTTTATCCTTTTCATTCCAAGAATACAAATTAATGGGAATATCATTAAAGAGATATTAGAGGTAATTTTAATAAGGATTTCTTTACTTTTTAATATCTATCATCAATTTCTAACTACGAGGCAGCCTCATGGTATCCAAAACTTGCGACAATCAAAAGCGATTTTATACTGCGGCACTCAGCTTTAACCTCGGTAACATATCAAACACGAAATTAGGCTAGACTTCACGTCCGGCGAAAATCACCCGATTCAATTTCAGCGCAAGAAATTCTCCCACCGGAAAAAAGCGGAAAAAACTCCGCCGTATGCGGAGAACGACGCCATCAAGTTCCGGTTGTTGTCAACGCTGAGAGGTTCTGAAGGTGATCGAATCGCTCCCTTTTTCTGACTGGACACCCAAGGGAGGGATACGTGCCCCTCAGATCCTTATTGAATAGTCGAAAGTGCGAGCTGCACGAGAAGGGGCGACAGTTATTTCTTCCGAGGGATGATGAGGATGGGGAAAAAACGCAGGAGTGGACGAAAATGGGGATCGAATGTGCTGGTCCTTGTTTGGTCCGCGAGGGTGCGTGAGCCAGACCCTGATTTCCCGGCGGCCGATGCGGGAAAACGTGATCGGAATGGGCGGTGCGATCTTTCTCTCCTTTCTTATGTTTCCGAAGTGCGAGATTCCCAAAGAAGGGTATTGCCTTCCCTTTTCTCCCCAGATGCGTCGTCTCTTATCGGAATTCCCCTTTCATTACTCTCCGTGGGATTGAGAGGCTACATGATCGGAGATTCCCTGGATTTCCTTGAGAGCTTACTGGGTTTTTAGAGTTTTTTATCAAGAGCGATTATGTATGGAAGGAAATTGTGGCTCTAGAAGAAGGAAGTTACAAGTGAAAACGAGAATTGCGCAGTGAAAGGTTTATTTGAAAAGAATGAACTTTAGGTTACGGTGGTAATCACATCAAATAAAGATTGAGCTGCGTGTTATACTATTAATACTCATGGTAAGCTGCTTTGAGTACGATAGCACAGTTCGCTTTAAATTTAACTTATATGAACTCGTTATGATCCGTAATATTCTAATTGTTCCTAAAACATGAACATCCTATCCATACACTTCTATTCTTAATCAATCTAGATTTGTACTACTGCTGACCTGTATTTAAGTTTAGGAGTAAATCTTTATTAATTAGAAAAAAAAATCCTCGCGCATTTTTCCAAAGATAGATTTAGCAGCTTGAAAGATAGTTATGTTTGAAGTTTTATAATACTAATACGTTTGTAGTTTTGGAGCTAAAGTGTACCATATCAGATTTATATCTAGAATTAAGGTGTCCTCGGCTATTTCCACGACTGGTTGAGGTTCATAGAATCTTGGGTTAGTCTAAATATATATATATATATATATATATATATATATATATATATATATATATATATACACGAGTAAAATGTAGCTTGCATACTGCAAGCAGATCGACAACAATAATTTCATGTCGGCATCATATCGGGACGGCCCTCAAAAGAAAAAAAAAAGGTATTGAAAATATTCTTAAAATTCGCTGCAAATTAATTGTCTGGAATCGAACCCGGGTCTTCCTGGTAAGCTTACTATGTAGCACAACAGAAAATCACCATCTCTTACTATGTGTGAAAATTCAAGCAGAAATATTGGCTACAACTGCCTCAAACGACGTTCTACTTTTCAGGAATGTAAATGGCGCTCTGGATTCGAACCAAGGACGATCTTGGAAATCTTAAACATGTTCATGAAAGTTATTTATGATCTCTATCTATTTGCCGAATTTCAAGTTTCTATATTATTGGGATAGGGCTCAAAATAATTATTAAAAATCGGATCAACTACTGATATAAGAGACGCCTGGTGTCGAACCCAGGAAATATATTTACGCTGTGAATGCACAGTATGATTTTAAAGGACTTGATCTTATTTTGTGCAAAGTTTGAAATCGATATCATGCCGGGAAGTAACTAAGATTTGTCTCCGTTATCTCCATAAGAAATGCATTGAGGAATGTAAATGGACCTCTGGGATCGAACCAAGGACCATCAGCGAATACAAAAAATTTGATTATGAAATAAATTCATGATCTCCAACCTCATGCCGAATTTCAAGTATCCATGCCATCGGGAAAGGGTCCAAAAAAAATCATAAAAATCGCCACAATGCATTTTAAACGGCCGATTTTTGCCTCGACCTAGCATCGAACTTAGGATATTTTCCGTAAAACTCATTTATGATTTCGATAGATCATTACCATATATATAGGCTCCTTGAGTTTTATTTCTCTACCTATCCGGAAAGTATTTTTTTTAAATTCCCGAAAATCACGGCAATGCATTTAAACGGGAAAAATCGGGACTTTGGGGCCCTCTGGAATCGAACCTATGACACTGAGGATCGAAGTCGCTTTTTTCCTGGGGGTTTCACGTTATGGCCAATACGTGGTAAAAATTTCGAGTCAATGACGCCAGTAGTTTAGCCTGTGAATTAGTATCCTATCTGGGTATCTGGGTATATCATGAATGAATCCGGAGAAGCATCTATATATACGAGTAAAATGTAGCTTGCATACTGCAAGCAGATCGGTAATACTAATTTCATATCGGAACGGTCCTCAAAAGAAAAACGTAAAGGATTGAAATTTTTCTTAAAATTCGCTGAAATTTTATCGTCTGGCATCGAACCCGGGTCTTCCTGGTGAACATACTATGAAGCACAGCAGAAAATCACTATCTCTAACTATGTGTGAAAATTCAAGCAGATATATTGGCTACAACTGCTCAAAAGACGTTCTAATTTTCACGAATGTAAATGGCTATCTGGATTCGAACCAAGGACGATCCTGGAAATCTAAAACATGATTTTGAAATATATCTATGATTTCTGTCCACATGCCGAATTTCAAGTTTCTATATTGTTGGAAAAGGGTTCAAAATAATTATTGAAAATCGTATCAATTACTGATTGTAGAGACGCCTGGTGTCGAACTCAGGACCAATTGAAAGCTGTGACTGCACAGTTTGATTTGTATGGTCTTGTTCTTATTTTTTGCAAAGTTTGAAGTTGATATCGTGCCGGGAAGTACCTGAAATTTGTTTCCGTTATTTCCGTAAGAAATGCATTGAAGAATTTAAATGGCCCTCTGGGATCGAACCAAGGACCATCAGCGAATATGTAAAATTTGATTATGAAATATATTTATGATATCTAACCTCATGCCGAATTTCAAGTTTCTATGCCATCGGGAAAGGGTCCAAAAAAAATCATAAATATCGCCACAATGCATTGTAAACGGCCGATTTTTGCCCCGACCTAGCATCGAACCATGGACAATATTCGAAGATGTCTTTTGGATTTTCGTTGGATATGCACGGCTTCTAGTGATCCCTCGAATTTCAACTCTCTACTTTTCCGGGAAGTGCCTCAAAATAATTTTCGAAAATCCCCACCATGTATCCTTATGGAGAAAATCGGGACTTTGGGGCCTTCTGGAATCGAACCCATGACACTGAGGTTCAAAGTCGGCTTTTTTCTGGAGGTTACACGCTATGGCCAATATGTCGTAAAAATTTCAATTCAATGACGCAAGTGGTTAAGCCTGTGAATTTGTATCCTATCTGGGTATCTGGGTATCTGGGTATCTATATATATGAATGAATCCGGAGAAGCATCTATATATAATAGATATACGAGTAAAATGTTGCTTGCATACTGCAAGCAGATCAACAACACTAATTTTATATCGGCATCATATAGGGACGGTCTTCAAAAGATAAAAAAATGAATAAAAAAATTTTTTTAATTCGCTGAAATTTCATCGTCTGACATCAAATCCGGGTCTTCCTGGTGAACCTACTATGCAGCACAGCAGAAAATCACTATCTCTAACAATTTGTGAAAATTCAAGGAGAAATATTGGCTACAACTGCTCAAAAGACGTTCTAATTTTCACGTATGTAAATGGCTATCTGGATTCGAACCAAGGACGATCTAGGAAATCTAAAACATGTTTTTAAAATGTCTCTATGTTCTCTATCTATATGCGTAATTACATGTTTTAATATCATTGGGAAGGGGTTTAAATTAATTCTTAAATATCGGATATTTTACTGATTTTAGAGACGCCTGGTGTCGAACCCAGGATTTATTGGTAGCTGTGAATGCACAGTATGACTTATTAGGACTTCAATTTATTTCTTACAAAGTTTGAAGTCGATATCATGCCGGGAAGTACCTAAAACATTTTTCTTTTATCTCCATAAGAAATGCATTGAGGAATGCAAATGGCTCTCTGGGATCGAAGCAAGGACCATCAGTGAATTAGTAAAATTTGATTATTAAATATATTTATGATATCTATACCCATACCGAATTTCAAGTTTCCATGCCATCGGGAAGGGGTCCAAAAAAAATCTTAAAAATCGCCACAATGCATTTTAAACGGCCGATATTTGCCCCGTCCTAGCATCGAACCATGGACCATATTCGACGATGTCTTTACGATTTACGTTGGATATGCACGGCTTCTAGCGATCCCTCGAATTTCAACTCTCTACTTTTCCGGGAAGTGCCCCAAAAAATTTCTTGAAAATCTCCGCCATGTATTCTTATGGGGAAAATCGCGACTTTGGGGCTTTCTGGAATCGAACCCATGACACCGAGGTTCAAAGTCGGCTTTTTCCTGGAGGTTGCACGTTCTGGCCAATACGTCGTAAAAATTTCAAGTCAATGACGCTTTTGGTTTAGCCTGTGAATTTGTATCCTATCTGGGTATCTGGGTATCTATATATATGAACTAGTAAATGGGTGCTTGCAAACTGCAAGCAAAGAAAATTATGAAGGGATATGTGTCTTTTTAATTATACTACTGTCTATCGTATACCTAATTTTCAAATATGAGATCGAGTTTCATCTAATAATATAATAATTATTTCGAAAGCCTTTCACGTTTAATTGAGACGGGAGTTTTGCAGTTGAGACCTTAAAGAATACGCATACGTAAAATTAAATTAAAGAAATGCGCCAAACAAATTTAAGTAATAATAAAAGTCTTCGTAAGATAAAAAGGCGAGAAATCGATAGATGATTCGTTACCTGTAGTACTCGGTTCAGTGCAAGGCATACTTCAATTGATTCCTATGCACATTAAATGGCGTCTAAAGCGGCACTATGAGCTCCGTTTCTAATTAAATAAACAAATAGAAATTAGGCAACGTAGTTGAATAATTTTGAAGAATGTAGAAAAAGAAGTTGAATTTAAAGCCCATATGGAGATGTTGGGAAAATATTTTGCATGCGATGATAAATGCAGAAATTGTTTTTACTTACAAAAATTATCCAGCGAACACGTAGAACTACATAATCCGAAGGTCGTTCAAGGTTTTAAGACGTCCCCCTTTGGATTTCAAAGGCCTTCTACGCTTATTTGATACGGGAGATTTGGAGTTGATTCCTAATGAATGTGCATATGTAAAATTAATTTAAGAAAATACGCCAATCAAAGCAAAGTTAGAATAAAAATCTGCATAAGATAAAAATGCGGAAAATAAATAGACGATTACCTGTGAAGTATTCAATTATATAAACAAACAAATATGCTACAGGTAACGTATCTATGTAAATAATTCTGAAAAACGTAGAAAAAGAACTTAATTCTAAAGCCCGTTTGCAGAATATGAAAAAATAATTTGAGGTGAATACAATAGAAAAGAGTAAACATAGTAAGCATACATTTTTAATCGCAGAAATTGTTTTACTTACGAAGAATCATCCAGCTGATACGTAGAAAAACGTAATCTAAAGTTCGTTCAAGGAAATCAGCGTATTTTATGAGTAGATTTTTGTTGTTTATTTTGATGAAAGTTAAATGTTCTTGATGTATATTAATATTACAAACAAAAGAATATTGAAAAATATTTCAAAAACTTCATACTTTCATCACGGCGTATGTTATTTGAACTGCAAACAAATTTGTATTCCACGTAAATAATGGTCGTAGCCAAAGTTTTTATCTTGGGAAGGGTGCAAATAAAAACAGTATTAATTTGTATTTAATTTAAGATGTTGCCGACATGGCGAAATTGGATGCAGGAAAAATGAAAATTCCTCTTTGAGGTATAATTTAGTTAAATACTCTCCACTGTACGTACATTTTTCATGCTTATGTGAATGAAAACATTTGGTTCTTCATGGACATTTATCGTTTCCCCAGCAGTATCCCATATCATTACGTAAGGTACTACGTATTAATTAAAAAAACGAATATTTAACTTAATTTTAAATTCTGTATGGATAAGATGACAGAATAAATATATGTTATTAAAATAGAAAAGACGATACATAATAGGCATACAATTAAAAGCACAATTTTCACACACGAAAGGCAATCCAACATATACGTATAATCCTAACATCGTTCAAGGATATAATTTTATTTCCTGTGTAGATATTTGTTGTTCATTTAAATGAAAGTTACACTTTCTTGATATTCAATTATAATATGGTCCTTCAAGAAAGGCGGGCAGCAACGGGTTTGGCTGCCCGTATGAGCTTTTTGGTTACAATGTATCACAATGTATGTAGTATGAAATTGAGGCATACGTTACTTAAAGCTTCCCCTCCTAAAAGGAACATCATCTAAAGAAGCCACACTATGAGGTGGCACGCGAGACAGGACGCTGGAGCTTATCTGTCGATCTTAAGAGAAACTAAGGGCAAAATACCAAACACACCGGGTGCGGTGAGAAAGTGGTCACTGTGCTAGGACTCCAACACCAAGGTACGAATTCCGGCTAGCAAGATTTTTCTGGCTATAGAATGGTTGAGTGTCTTTGTTAATAGTATTAGTTATTGAAATGGTGGTAATTGGGATCTTCCTGCTTTCATCAGAGATGTTATGAATATTGTTATTAATTATAACGCCATAAAGTAGGAATCGGAAATGGCCATTGCAAAGGAAGTTTTTAGACATAATTTAATATACGATAAATGCATTGGGTTAAGTGAGAATAAAGTGAAATACTACTATACTAAACTATACCGATTTTGATGCTAATGATTCGTATTGTTTGCAGTTATATTATTTCTAAATAATATCGTTGAAACTATTAATTTACATTAATATTCTGATAGTAATATTTTAGGATGATGTAAATTTCAGTTGTACTTACTTTTACTCAGGCATAGGTAGACTTGATCCGGTATAATACGTTCTTCATCAGTAATTAATGAGTATTTTTCATCGAAATTGCTTTCTTATCCCCCTTATATAGATTCAGTGTAGACTTTTAAATTTAATCCTCGAATAATCTCACTACTTACATGACTTTTCCGATTATCTTCGTTTATAAATGGTCTCGTATTTTCTAAATAAACTTATGTTATCACAGTATGTATTCCCGAATAATTCATTGACCGTGCAGTTATTCGCTGTCCTTTTTGATGAAAGTTACATTTTTCAACCTTCAGTCATAACATATATGGAAAGAAATTTTTTTTAATTATACCACTGTCTATTCTATGCATAATTTTCAAATAAGTGAGATCGAGATTCGCCAAATAATATGATAGTAAAATAATCATTTCTAAAGCCTTTCGCGTTTATGAGATACGGGAGTCTGTAATGAATACGCATTCGTAAAATTATATTAAAGAAATACGCCAAACAAAGTAAAGTCAGAATAAAAATCTGCATAAGATAAAAATGCGGAATAAATAGACGATTACCTGTGTAGTATGTGGTTGAGTGCAAGACATTCTGCAAAATAATCCTATATTCATTAAATGTTGTCTACTACGACAATGAGCTCCATTTCTAATTAAATAAACAAATAGACAATAGGCAACGTAATTATGTAAATAGTTTTAAAGTACGTAGAAAAAGAACTTTATTCTAAAGTCCGTTTGGAGAAGATGGGAAAATAATATTCATACAATGATACATGCAAAGATTGTTTTTACTAACCAAGAATTATCCAGCGTAGAACAACGTAATCAGAAAGTCTTTGAAGGAAATTAGAGTATTTTATGAGTAGATTTCTGTTTTTTTTTTTTTTATTTTGATGAATGTTGAATTACGTAATATGTTACGAGCTAATTGTGTACTACGTATTAATTAAAGAAACGTAGAAAAAGAACTTAATTTTAAATTCTCTTTAGAAAGGATGACAGAATAATTATATGTAATTAAAATAGAAAAGAATAAACATAATAGGCATAAAATTAAAAGAACAGAAACTCACACACACGAAAAGCAATCCACCATATGCGTAAACCAACGATATCCTAACATAGTTCAATAATACCATGTATTTCCTGATTAGATATTTGTTGTTCATTTAGATGAGAGTTCAGTATATGATAAATGTATTTGGTTAAGTGAGCTATGAATTATAATATATTAATACATTATAGTGTTCGCGAAACTAATGATTCGTAATGCTTACAGTTATGTTATTTCTAAAGATTGTCGTTAAACCTTTTAATTTACATTAATATCCCTATTTATTAATTTATATTCGTATCTATATACTTCATTCTAGAATAATCTCACTACTTACATGACTTTTACGATTATCTTCGTCGTTAATGGTCTCGTATTCTCTACATAAACTTATGTTATCACAGCATGCATTCACGATTGATTCATTGACCGTGCAGATATCCACTGTCTATTTTAACGAAATTTACATTTTTCAGCATTCAGTAATAACATGTATCGAAAGAAAGATTTAAAATAATTAAAAATGCATCAAACCTTTATCATTGCATATGAAAATAGGATCGTAAACAAACTTGTTTTCGATTCAAACAATGGTTGTTGCCATAGATTTAATTTTCAAAATGAGGAGAAAAAAACGTAATAAATTGGCGTTCAAACTAAAATTTTGCAAATTTCCTGCCGGAATGTTAAAATCGGTCGCAAGAAAAGAAAACTTTGATCCTATAGACGTAATATAGACCAAGTCCCACTGCTTTACGATTACATTTTCCTATTTTTATGAACGAAAGAAATTTGCTCTGCATGGCCATTTTTCGTTTTTCCCGTTTAAATACATTGAAAAATATAATCCTTTCTGGTCTCAAACCTAGGACAAAATCTGTAGATTTTCGATTTTTTCCCAACTCGACTGTCAATTATGAATCTCTTCTGAAAATTTCAGCCTTCCAGCTCGATTAGAAATTCCCAGGATTTTGTGTCAATCAGTAGGATTTGCAGCTTTATATATAGTAACTAGTAAATGGGTGCTTGCAGACTGCAAGCAAAGAAAATAATTAAGGGATACTATCCTGAGTTATCGGTCTGTATGCTATATTTATTTTCCTTTTTAATTATGCCATTGTCTTAGGTATACATAATTTTAAATCTAAGATCGAGATTCATCAAATAATATAATAATAGAATAAGTACTTCGAAGGCCTTTCACGTTCATGTTTTACGGGAGTTTTGGAGTTGAGTCCTTAATGAATACACATTCGTAAAGTTAAATTAAGGGAATAAGCCAAAGTAAAATTAGAATAAAAATCTGCATAAGATAAAAATACGTAAAATTGATAGACGGTTTGTTACCTGTGGTATGTACTCGGTTTAGTGCAAAACATACTCCAATTGAATCCTATGGCCGCGGTGCCTGCTTCTGGGCTGAACACTATGTGATGATGAGGACAATATTGATGGCGCGCGGAATATTATTAAATATCCTTTCCGGTGAAACTAACACCCTGATATTTTCTGAGGAACGTACTCTTCCTAGCGCGACATACAGCTGGCAATGTGAAAACAAGTCGCTTCTCAAATCAATTCCTACCTTACTTATTTTTGGATTTTTAGTCCTCAATGAATATATAAGGTCGAAGGTTTCCGAGGCGATCGGCTGATTCCGTGGTATCTCTTTCGGGATCCCACCGCGATGAATGTAGCAGCGGCGACGACGACGTTTTAATGTGCATTCGTAAAAGTAAATTAAAGCTTAAGAATATTAAGTTAGAATAAAAATCTGCATAAGATAAAAATTCAGAAAATAAATAGACGATTACCTGTTTAGTATTCGGTTCATTGCAAGACATACTGCAAAATAATCCTGCATTCATTAAATGGCGTCTACCACGACAATGAGCTCCGTTTCTAATTAAATAAACAAATAGACAATAGGCAACGTAATTATGTAAATAGTTTCAAAGAACGTAGAAAAAGAACTTTATTCTAAAGCCCGTTTGGAGAAGATGTGAAAATAATATTCATACAGTGATACATGCAAAAATTGTTTTTACTAACCAAGAATTATCCAGCGTAGAACAACGTAATCAGAAGTTCGTTGAAGGAAATCAGTGAATTTTATGTGTAGATTTCTGTTTTTCATTTTGATGAAAGTTGAATTACGTAATATACTACGTACTAATTGTGTACTACGTATTAATTAAAAAAACGTAGAAAAAGAACTTAATTTTAAATTCTCTTTGGAGAGGATGATACAATAATTATATGTAATTAAAATAGAAAAGAAGAAATATAATAGGCATATAATAAAAAGCACAGAAACTCACACACGAAAAGCAATCCACTATATACGTAGAAAAACGATATCGTAACATCGTTCAATGATACCATGTAATTCCTGAGTAGATAGTTGTTGTTCAATTAGATGAAAGTTACAATTTCTTGATATACAATGATAACATTGACCTTCGAGAAAGGCGGGCAGCAATGGGTTTAGTTGCCAGAATGAGCTTTTCGGTGACAATATACCACAATGTATATAGTACGAAGGTGAAACACATGGAACTTTTTAGTCTGAGTTCATCATACGATAAATATATTTGGTTAAGTGAGCTATGAAATAAAATATATTACTAAACTATAGTGTTCGTTAAACTAATGAATTGTATTGCTTGCAGTTATGTAATTTCTAAAGACTGTTGTTAAACCAATTAATTTACAATAATATCCCTATTTATTAATTTATATTAATATCTATGTACTTCATTCTAGAATAATCTCACTACTTACATGACTTTTTATTATTATCTTCGTTGTTAATGGTCTCGTATTCTCTACATAAACTTATGTTATCGCAGTATGTATTCCCGAATAATTCATTGATCGTGTAGGTATTCGCTGTCTATTTTGATGAAATTTACATTTTTCAGCATTCATTAATAACATATATCGAAAGAAACATTTAAAATAATTAAAAATGCATCAAACCTTTATCATGGCGTATGAAAATAGGATCGTAAACAAACTTGTTTTCGATTCAAACAATGGTTGTTGCCATAGATTTAATTTTCAAAATGAGGAGAAAAAAACGAAACAAATTGACGTTCAAACTAAAATTTTGCAAATTTCGTGCCGGAATGTTAAAATCGGTGGCAAGAAAAGAAAACTTTGATCCTTTAGACGTAATATAGACCAAGTCCCACTGCTTCACAATAACATTTTCATATTTTTATAAACGAAAGAAATTTGCTCTGCATGGCCATTTTTCGTTTTCCCCGTTTAAATACATTGAAAAATATGATCGTCTCTGGGCTCAATCTTAGGTCAAAATCTGAGAATTTTCGATTTTTTCCCAACTCGACTGTTAATTATAACTCCCTCCTGAAAATTTCAGCCTTCTAGCCCGATTAAAAATGCCCAGGAATTTGTGTCAATGAGTCGAATTTGCAGCTTTATATATAGTATACTAGTAAATGGGTGCTTGCAAACTGCAAGCAAAAAAAATATGAAGGGATACTACCCTGAGTTATCGGTCTATATGTTATATTTACGTTTCTTTTAAATTATACCACTATCTATCGTACACATAATTTTGAAATGTGAGATCAAGATTCACCAAATAATATAATAATAGAATAAATTTTTCGAAAGCTTTTTGCGTTTAATTGATACGGGAGTTTGGAGTTGAGACCTTAAGGCTGGGTGGCCACCAAATGCGAAGCGAAGGTAAGTTGAGCGAAGTTACGTTGAGCGGACTACGCTTTCACAATAGAATCTATACTATTTAATGCAGCTGCGGCCACCGGATACGAAGCGTAGTTGAGCTGAGAATTGTGACGTCACTCTGCCTCGCAAGGCATATCTTCCGAACGGTCGTGGTTTGTTCTGAAGCGAATTCAGCTTACCCCTCCACCGTTCTCAACGTGATAGTGGTGGAGGGGGGAGCCTTTCGCTTCTTTCATCGGCAGTATTTGAATTGATATCATTGTGTGAAAGATTCACATTTTTGAGGGCTCCCGGATAGTCATGTGGACAGCGCGTTTGCCTTTGATGAAAGCGGTCCCGGGTTTGATTCCCGGTGGGAGCCAATGTGCGAAATGACCTAAGCTGTCGAAGCACTTTTAACAACACTACCTACCTAAGATTCACATTTATGAGCTTGAAAGGTGTGATTAATTCCCAATTACAGCTTTCTTTCAGAAATATTAATTTAATAATTGATGAACGATTCAATTTCACAAAAAGTAATCACTTTGTCAACCTATGATAATTGTGATCGTAAACCTAATTTAATTACTTCCAATGTGGTTACAAATCAATTAAATCCCAATTTAAGATATTTACTCGTCTTAGCGGAACGCAATCATTGAGAAAATGCCGTCGGAAAGGTTCACTGCAGCCGAGAATAATTTTCTCGTAAATATAATCATTGAACGCAGGTAAGTTTTTGAAAATAAACTAATCCTGTGAAATCGTCAGTAGGTTTCGGAGAGGAACACCAGCTTACCATAGCACTAAAACCAAGAACAGTAGGATATTCATTTATGCACCATTAAAAATATTAAAAATACGGCAATTTGAAGTAGATTAAGAAAAAGGCATGTGCTCCTCTCCGAGACATTTACCCGTCAGCAAAAGTATGACGATGGATGAAGAGTGAAGAAAAATTAAATTGCCATGCTTATGTGAGTGAAGTGGTTAATTTTTGTGATGCTCTTTACAAAATAATTTAACTAATTATTAATATAAAATTAAAAACTATTTATACTATCAGTTCCGTCATTGCAAAATGAAAAGTGTACTCGAGTGTGGTACGAACGATAGGAACTTATATGATATTAGCGAAATAGATAAATTAGTGTCCAATGACTGTAAATAATATCTTAATTAAAGTGTTCCAGCAGAATATTGTGACAGAATCCGCCTCTTGCGGAATTTCTGTGATTTAACCGTAATCAAAGAATTAAATTCTCAGTCGGCAACTAAAGGCTAAACTTACGCCATCTTGGTAGTTTAGAAAGGAATCGCTTCGCACAGCTCAGCTCCTCCTCCAGTTTCCGACCCTCGGAGACTAAAACTTCGCTACGATTCGCTCCGCGTCACTTTTTCCAGCTCAACTCAGCTCAGCGCCGCTTCGCATTCGGTGGCCACCAGGCTTGATGAATACGCATACGTAAAATTAAATTAAGGAAATACGCCAAACAAAGAATGAATTTCACGAAAAGCAATCCACCATATGCGTAAACCAACGATATCCTAACATAGTTCAATAATACCATGTATTTCCTGATTAGATATTTGTTGTTCATTTAGATGAGAGTTCAGTATATGATAAATGTATTTGGTTAAGTGAGCTATGAATTATAATATATTAATACATTATAGTGTTCGCGAAACTAATGATTCGTAATGCTTACAGTTATGTTATTTCGAAAGATTGTCGTTAAACCTTTTAATTTACATTAATATCCCTATTTATTAATTTATATTCGTATCTATGTACTTCATTCTAGAATAATCTCACTACTTACATGACTTTTACGATTATCTTCGTCGTTAATGGTCTCGTATTCTCTACATAAACTTGTGTTATCACAGCATGCATTCACGATTGATTCATTCACCGTGCAGAAATCCACTGTCTATTCTTGATGAAATTTACATTTTTCAGCATTCAGTAATAACATATATCGAAAAAAAAACATTTAAAATAATTTAAAATGCATCAAACCTTTATCACGGCATATGAAATTATGATTGTAAACAAACTTGTTTTCGATTCAAACAATGGTTGTTGCCATAGATTTAATTTTCGAAATGAGGAGAAAAAAACGTAAAAAATTGGCGTTCAAACTAAAATTTTGCAAATTTCGTGCAGGAATATTAAAATCGGTCGCAAGAAAAGTAAACTTTAATATTTTAGACGTAATACAGACCAAGTTTCACAGCTTTACGTCTACTTTTACACATTTTAATGAACGAAATAAATTTGCCCTGCATGGCCATTTTTCATTTTTCCCCTTTAAATACATTGAAAAATATAATCGTCTCTGGGCTCAATCCTAGGTCAAAATCTGGGAATTTTCGATTTTTTCCTGACTCGACTGTCAATTATGAATCTCTTCTGAAAATTTCAACCTGCTAGCTCGATTAAAAATGCCCAGGAATTTGTATGAATGAGTCGGATTTGCAGCTTTATATATAGTAACTAGTAAATGGGTGCTTGCAAACTGCAAGCAAAGAAAATTATCAAGGTATACTACCCCGAGTTATGGGTCTATATGCTATATTTTTGCTCATTTTTAATTATGCCATTGTCTTTAGTTACATAATTTTCAAATCTAAGATCGAGATTCATCAAATAATATAATAATAGAATAATTACTTCGAAGGCCTTTCACGTTCATTTGATAAGGGAGTTTTGGAGTTGAGTTCTTCATGATTACACATTCTAAAAGTTAAATTTAGGAAATATGCCAAAGTAAAGTTAGAATAAATTCTGCATATATTAAAATTCGAGAAATCGATAGACGATTCGTTACCTGTGGTATGGACTCGGTTTGGTGCAAGACAGACTCCAATTGAATCCTATGGCCGCGGCGTCTGCTTCTGGGCAGAACACCATATGATGTTGAGGATAATATAGACGGCGTGTGGAATCTTATCAAATATCCTTTCCGGTGAAACTAACACCCTGATATTTTCCGAGGAACGTACTCTTCCTAGCGCGACATACAGCTGGCAATGTGAAAACACGTCGCTTCTCAAATCAATTCCTACCTTTCTTAGTTTTTGATTTCAGTCCTCAATGAACATGTACGGTAAAAGGTTTCCGCGGCGATCGCTGATTCCGTGGTATCTCTTTCGGGATTCCCCCGCGATGAATGTAGCAGCGGCGACGACGACGATTTAATGTGCATTCGTAAAATTAAATTAAAGAAATAAGCTTAAGAATGTTAAGTTAGAATAAAAATCTACATAAGATAAAAATGCGGAAAATAAATTTACGATTACCTATGTAGTAATAGGTTCAGTGCAAGACATATTGCATTATAATCTTATATTCATTAATTGGCGTCTACCACGACAATGAGCTCCGTTTCTAATTAAATAAACAAATAGACAATAGGCAACGTAATTATGTAAACAGTTTTAATGAACGTAGAAAAAGAACTTTAATCTAAAGCGCGTTTGGAGAAGATGGGAAAATAATATTCATACAATGATGCATGCAAAAATTGTTTTTACTTACGAAGAATTATCCAGCGTGAACAACGCAATCAGAAGGTCGTTGAAGGAAATCAGTGTACCTTATGTGTAGATTTTTGTTTTTTATTTTGATGAAAGTTGAATTACGTAATATACTACGTACTAATTGTGTACTACGTATTAATTAAAAAACGTAGAAAAAGGAACTTAATTTTCAATTATCTTTGGAGAGGATGACAGAATAATTATATTTAATTAAAATAGAAAAGAAGAAACATATTAGGCATATAATAAAAAGCACAGAAAGTCACACACGAAAAGAAATCCACCATATACGTAGAACAACGATATCCTAACACCGTTCAATGATACCATGTAATTCCTGAGTAGATATTTGTTGTTCAATTAGATGAAAGTTACAATTTCTTGATATTCAATGATAACATGGTCCTTCAAGAAAGGCGGGCAGCAATGGGTTTAGTTGCCATCATGAGCTTTTCGGTGCCAATATATCACAATGTATATAGTACGAAAGTGAAACCTACATGGAACTTTTTTGTCAGAGTTCAGTATACGATAAATATATTTGGTTAAGTGAGCTATGAAATAAAATATATTACTAAACTATAGTGCTCGTTAAACTAATGATTTGTATTGCTTGCAGTTATGTTATTTCTAAAGACTCTTGTTAAACCTTTTAATTTACATTAATATCCCTATTTATTAATTTATATTCGTAGCTATGTACTTCATTCTAGAATAATCTCACTACTTACATGACTTTTACGATTATCTTCGTTGTTAATTGTCTCGTATTCACTACATGAACTTACGTTATCAAAGCATGCATTCACGATAGATTCATTGACCGTGCAGATATCCACTGTCTATTTTAACGAAATTTACATTTTTCAGCATTCAGTAATAACATGTATCGAAAGAAAGATTTAAAATAATTAAAAATGCATCAAACCTTTATCATTGCATATGAAAATAGGATCGTAAACAAACTTGTTTTCGATTCAAACAATGGTTGTTGCCATAGATTTAATTTTCAAAATGAGGAGAAAAAAACGTAATAAATTGGCGTTCAAACTAAAATTTTGCAAATTTCCTGCCGGAATGTTAAAATCGGTCGCAAGAAAAGAAAACTTTGATCTTTAAGACGTAATATAGACCAAGTCCTACTGCTTTACGATTACTTTTTCATATTTTAATTAACGAAAGAAATTTGCTCTGCATGGCCATTTTTCGTTTTTCCCGTTTAAATACATTGAAAAATATAATCGTTTCTGGTCTCAAACCTAGGACAAAATCTGTAGATTTTCGATTTTTTCCCAACTCGACCGTCAATTATGAATCTCTTCTGAAAATTTCAGCCTTCCAGCTCGATTAGAAATGCCCAGGATTTTGTGTCAATCAGTAGGATTTGCAGCTTTATATATAGTAACTAGTAAATGGGTGCTTGCAAACTGCAAGCAAAGAAAATTATGAAGGGATATGTGTCTTTTTAATTATACTACTGTCTATCGTATACCTAATTTTCAAATATGAGATCGAGTTTCATCTAATAATATAATAATTATTTCGAAAGCCTTTCACGTTTAATTGAGACGGGAGTTTTGCAGTTGAGACCTTAAAGAATACGCATACGTAAAATTAAATTAAAGAAATGCGCCAAACAAATTTAAGTAATAATAAAAGTCTTCGTAAGATAAAAAGGCGAGAAATCGATAGATGATTCGTTACCTGTAGTACTCGGTTCAGTGCAAGGCATACTTCAATTGAATCCTATGCACATTAAATGGCGTCTAAAGCGGCACTATGAGCTCCGTTTCTAATTAAATAAACAAATAGAAATTAGGCAACGTAGTTGAATAATTTTGAAGAATGTAGAAAAAGAAGTTGAATTTAAAGCCCATATGGAGATGTTGGGAAAATATTTTGCATGCGATGATAAATGCAGAAATTGTTTTTACTTACAAAAATTATCCAGCGAACACGTAGAACTACATAATCCGAAGGTCGTTCAAGGTTTTAAGACGTCCCCCTTTGGATTTCAAAGGCCTTCTACGCTTATTTGATACGGGAGATTTGGAGTTGATTCCTAATGAATGTGCATATGTAAAATTAATTTAAGAAAATACGCCAATCAAAGCAAAGTTAGAATAAAAATCTGCATAAGATAAAAATGCGGAAAATAAATAGACGATTACCTGTGAAGTATTCAATTATATAAACAAACAAATATGCTACAGGTAACGTATCTATGTAAATAATTCTGAAAAACGTAGAAAAAGAACTTAATTCTAAAGCCCGTTTGCAGAATATGAAAAAATAATTTGAGGTGAATACAATAGAAAAGAGTAAACATAGTAAGCATACATTTTCAATCGCAGAAATTGTTTTACTTACGAAGAATCATCCAGCTGATACGTAGAAAAACGTAATCCAAAGTTCGTTCAAGGAAATCAGCGTATTTTATGAGTAGATTTTTGTTGTTTATTTTGATGAAAGTTAAATGTTCTTGATGTATATTAATATTACAAACAAAAGAATATTGAAAAATATTTCAAAAACTTCATACTTTCATCACGGCGTATGTTATTTGAACTGCAAACAAATTTGTATTCCACGTAAATAATGGTCGTAGCCAAAGTTTTTATCTTGGGAAGGGTGCAAATAAAAACAGTATTAATTTGTATTTAATTTAAGATGTTGCCGACATGGCGAAATTGGATGCAGGAAAAATGAAAATTCCTCTTTGAGGTATAATTTAGTTAAATACTCTCCACTATACGTACATTTTTCATGCTTATGTGAATGAAAACATTTGGTTCTTCATGGACATTTATCGTTTCCCCAGCAGTATCCCATATCATTACGTAAGGTACTACGTATTAATTAAAAAAACGAAAATTTAACTTAATTTTAAATTCTGTATGGATAAGATGACAGAATAAATATATGTTATTAAAATAGAAGACGATACATAATAGGCATACAATTAAAAGCACAATTTTCACACACGAAAGGCAATCCAACATATACGTATAATCCTAACATCGTTCAAGGATATAATTTTATTTCCTGTGTAGATATTTGTTGTTCATTTAAATGAAAGTTACACTTTCTTGATATTCAATTATAATATGGTCCTTCAAGAAAGGCGGGCAGCAACGGGTTTGGCTGCCCGTATGAGCTTTTTGGTTACAATGTATCACAATGTATGTAGTATGAAATTGAGGCATACGTTACTTAAAGCTTCCCCTCCTAAAAGGAACATCATCTAAAGAAGCCACACTATGAGGTGGCACGCGAGACAGGACGCTGGAGCTTATCTGTCGATCTTAAGAGAAACTAAGGGCAAAATACCAAACACACCGAGTGCGGTGAGAAAGTGGTCACTGTGCTAGGACTCCAACACCAAGGTACGAATTCCGGCTAGCAAGATTTTTCTGGCTATAGAATGGTTGAGTGTCTTTGTTAATAGTATTAGTTATTGAAATGGTGGTAATTGGGATCTTCCTGTTTTCATCAGAGATGTTATGAATATTGTTATTAATTATAACGCCATAAAGTAGGAATCGGAAATGGCCATTGCAAAGGAAGTTTTTTGACATAATTTAATATACGATAAATGCATTGGGTTAAGTGAGAATAAAGTGAAATACTACTATACTAAACTATACCGATTTTGATGCTAATGATTCGTATTGTTTGCAGTTATATTATTTCTAAATAATATCGTTGAAACTATTAATTTACATTAATATTCTGATAGTAATATTTTAGGATGATGTAAATTTCAGTTGTACTTACTTTTACTCAGGCATAGGTAGACTTGATCCGGTATAATACGTTCTTCATCAGTAATTAATGAGTATTTTTCATCGAAATTGCTTTCTTATCCCCCTTATATAGATTCAGTGTAGACTTTTAAATTTAATCCTCGAATAATCTCACTACTTACATGACTTTTCCGATTATCTTCGTTTATAAATGGTCTCGTATTTTCTACATAAACTTATGTTATCACAGTATGTAATCCCGAATAATTCATTGACCGTGCAGATATTCGCTGTCCATTTTGATGAAAGTTACATTTTTCAACCTTCAGTCATAACATATATGGAAAGAAATTTTTTTTAATTATACCACTGTCTATTGTATGCATAATTTTCAAATAAGTGAGATCGAGATTCGCCAAATAATATGATAGTAAAATAATCATTTCTAAAGCCTTTCG
The DNA here is from genome assembly GCA_947579665.1 of Sympetrum striolatum. Taxonomy (NCBI): domain Eukaryota; kingdom Metazoa; phylum Arthropoda; class Insecta; order Odonata; family Libellulidae; genus Sympetrum; species Sympetrum striolatum. Next base: position 102,496,606 of record OX388341.1, on the reverse strand, counting down.
CGTTTATGAGATACGGGAGTCTGTAATGAATACGCATTCGTAAAATTATATTAAAGAAATACGCCAAACAAAGTAAAGTCAGAATAAAAATCTGCATAAGATAAAAATGCGGAATAAATAGACGATTACCTGTGTAGTATGTGGTTGAGTGCAAGACATTCTGCAAAATAATCCTATATTCATTAAATGCTGTCTACTACGACAATGAGCTCCGTTTCTAATTAAATAAACAAATAGACAATAGGCAACGTAATTATGTAAATAGTTTTAAAGTACGTAGAAAAAGAACTTTATTCTAAAGTCCGTTTGGAGAAGATGGGAAAATAATATTCATACAATGATACATGCAAAGATTGTTTTTACTAACCAAGAAATATCCAGCGTAGAACAACGTAATCAGAAAGTCGTTGAAGGAAATCAGTGTATTTTATGAGTAGATTTCTGTTTTTTTTATTTTGATGAATGTTGAATTACGTAATATATTACGAACTAATTGTGTACTACGTATTAATTAAAGAAACGTAGAAAAAGAACTTAATTTTAAATTCTCTTTGGAAAGGATGACAGAATAATTATATGTAATTAAAATAGAAAAGAATAAACATAATAGGCATAAAATTAAAAGAACAGAAACTCACACACACGAAAAGCAATCCACCATATGCGTAAACCAACGATATCCTAACATAGTTCAATAATACCATGTATTTCCTGATTAGATATTTGTTGTTCATTTAGATGAGAGTTCAGTATATGATAAATGTATTTGGTTAAGTGAGCTATGAATTATAATATATTAATAAATTATAGTGTTCGCGAAACTAATGATTCGTAATGCTTACAGTTATGTTATTTCTAAAGATTGTCGTTAAACCTTTTAATTTACATTAATATCCCTATTTATTAATTTATATTCGTATCTATGTACTTCATTCTAGAATAATCTCACTACTTACATGACTTTTACGATTATCTTCGTTGTTAATGGTCTCGTATTCTCTACATAAACTTATGTTATCACAGCATGCATTTACGATTGATTCATTGACCGTGCAGATATCCACTGTCTATTTTAACGAAATTTACATTTTTCAGCATTCAGTAATAACATGTATCGAAAGAAAGATTTAAAATAATTAAAAATGCATCAAACCTTTATCATTGCATATGAAAATAGGATCGTAAACAAACTTGTTTTCGATTCAAACAATGGTTGTTGCCATAGATTTAATTTTCAAAATGAGGAGAAAAAAACGTAATAAATTGGCGTTCAAACTAAAATTTTGCAAATTTCCTGCCGGAATGTTAAAATCGGTCGCAAGAAAAGAAAACTTTGATCCTTTAGACGTAATATAGACCAAGTCCCACTGCTTTACGATTACATTTTCATATTTTTATGAACGAAAGAAATTTGCTCTGCATGGCCATTTTTCGTTTTTCCCGTTTAAATACATTGAAAAATATAATCCTTTCTGGTCTCAAACCTAGGACAAAATCTGTAGATTTTCGATTTTTTCCCAACTCGACTGTCAATTATAAATCTCTCTTGAAAATTTCAGCCTACCAGCTCGATTAAAAATGCCCAGGAATTTGTGTCAATCAGTAGGATTTGCAGCTTTATATATAGTAACTAGTAAATGGGTGCTTGCAAACTGCAAGCAAAGAAAATTATGAAGGGATATGTGTCTTTTTAATTATACTACTGTCTATCGTATACCTAATTTTCAAATATGAGATCGAGTTTCATCTAATAATATAATAATTATTTCGAAAGCCTTTCACGTTTAATTGAGACGGGAGTTTTGCAGTTGAGACCTTAAAGAATACGCATACGTAAAATTAAATTAAAGAAATGCGCCAAACAAATTTAAGTAATAATAAAAGTCTTCGTAAGATAAAAAGGCGAGAAATCGATAGATGATTCGTTACCTGTAGTACTCGGTTCAGTGCAAGGCATACTTCAATTGAATCCTATGCACATTAAATGGCGTCTAAAGCGGCACTATGAGCTCCGTTTCTAATTAAATAAACAAATAGAAATTAGGCAACGTAGTTGAATAATTTTGAAGAATGTAGAAAAAGAAGTTGAATTTAAAGCCCATATGGAGATGTTGGGAAAATATTTTGCATGCGATGATAAACGCAGAAATTGTTTTTACTTACAAAAATTATCCAGCGAACACGTAGAACTACATAATCCGAAGGTCGTTCAAGGTTTTAGGACGTCCCCCTTTGGATTTCAAAGGCCTTCTACGCTTATTTGATACGGGAGATTTGGAGTTGATTCCTAATGAATGTGCATTTGTAAAATTAATTTAAGAAAATACGCCAATCAAAGCAAAGTTAGAATAAAAATCTGCATAAGATAAAAATGCGGAAAATAAATAGACGATTACCTGTGAAGTATTCGGTTCAGTGCCAGACATAATGAAATTGAATCCTATGTTCATTAAATGGCGTCTACCACGACAATGAGCTCCGTTTCTAATTATATAAACAAACAAATATGCTACAGGTAACGTATCTATGTAAATAATTTTGAAAAACGTAGAAAAAGAACTTAATTCTAAAGCCCGTTTGCAGAATATGAAAAAATAATTTGAGGTGAATACAATAGAAAAGAGTAAACATAGTAAGCATACATTTTTAATCGCAGAAATTGTTTTACTTACGAAGAATCATCCAGCTGATACGTAGAAAAACGTAATCCAAAGTTCGTTCAAGGAAATCAGCGTATTTTATGAGTAGATTTTTGTTGTTTATTTTGATGAAAGTTAAATGTTCTTGATGTATATTAATATTACAAACAAAAGAATATTGAAAAATATTTCAAAAACTTCATACTTTCATCACGGCGTATGTTATTTGAACTGCAAACAAATTTGTATTCCACGTAAATAATGGTCGTAGCCAAAGTTTTTATCTTGGGAAGGGTGCAAATAAAAACATTATTAATTTGTATTTAATTTAAGATGTTGCCGACATGGCGAAATTGGATGCAGGAAAAATGAAAATTCCACTTTGAGGTATAATTTAGTTAAATACTCTCCACTGTACGTACATTTTTCATGCTTATGTGAATGAAAACATTTGGTTCTTCATGGACATTTATCGTTTCCCCAGCAGTATCCCATATCATTACGTAAGGTACTACGTATTAATTAAAAAAACGAAAATTTAACTTAATTTTAAATTCTGTATGGATAAGATGACAGAATAAATATATGTTATTAAAATAGAAAAGACGATACATAATAGGCATACAATTAAAAGCACAATTTTCACACACGAAAGGCAATCCAACATATACGTATAATCCTAACATCGTTCAAGGATATAATTTTATTTCCTGTGTAGATATTTGTTGTTCATTTAAATGAAAGTTACACTTTCTTGATATTCAATTATAATATGGTCCTTCAAGAAAGGCGGGCAGAAACGGGTTTGGCTGCCCGTATGAGCTTTTTGGTTACAATGTATCACAATGTATGTAGTATGAAATTGAGGCATACGTTACTTAAAGCTTCCCCTCCTAAAAGGAACATCATCTAAAGAAGCCACACTATGAGGTGGCACGCGAGACAGGACGCTGGAGCTTATCTGTCGATCTTAAGAGAAACTAAGGGCAAAATACCAAACACACCGAGTGCGGTGAGAAAGTGGTCACTGTGCTAGGACTCCAACACCAAGGTACGAATTCCGGCTAGCAAGATTTTTCTGGCTATAGAATGGTTGAGTGTCTTTGTTAATAGTATTAGTTATTGAAATGGTGGTAATTGGGATCTTCCTGCTTTCATCAGAGATGTTATGAATATTGTGATTAATTATAACGCCATAAAGTAGGAATCGGAAATGGCCATTGCAAAGGAAATTTTTAGACATAATTTAATATACGATAAATGCATTGGGTTAAGTGAGAATAAAGTGAAATACTACTATACTAAACTATACCGATTTTGATGATAATGATTCGTATTGTTTGCAGTTCTATTATTTCTAAATAATATCGTTGAAACTATTAATTTACATTAATATTCTGATAGTAATATTTTAGGATGATGTAAATTTCAGTTGTACTTACTTTTACTCAGGCATAGGTAGACTTGATCCGGTATAATACGTTCTTCATCAGTAATTAATCAGTATTTTTCATCGAAATTGCTTTCTTATCCCCCTTATATAGATTCAGTGTAGACTTTTAAATTTAATCCTCGAATAATCTCACTACTTACATGACTTTTCCGATTATCTTCGTTTATAAATGGTCTCGTATTTTCTACATAAACTTATGTTATCACAGTATGTATTCCCGAATAATTCATTGACCGTGCAGATATTCGCTGTCCATTTTGATGAAAGTTACATTTTTCAACCTTCAGTTATAACATATATGGAAAGAAATTTTTTTTAATTATACCACTGTCTATTGTATGCATAATTTTCAAATAAGTGAGATCGAGATTCGCCAAATAATATGATAGTAAAATAATCATTTCTAAAGCCTTTCGCGTTTATGAGTTACGGGAGTCTGTAATGAATACGCATTCGTAAAATTATATTAAAGAAATACGCCAAACAAAGTAAAGTCAGAATAAAAATCTGCATAAGATAAAAATGCGGAATAAATAGACGATTACCTGTGTAGTATGTGGTTGAGTGCAAGACATTCTGCAAAATAATCCTATATTCATTAAATGCTGTCTACTACGACAATGAGCTCCGTTTCTAATTAAATAAACAAATAGACAATAGGCAACGTAATTATGTAAATAGTTTTAAAGTACGTAGAAAAAGAACTTTATTCTAAAGTCCGTTTGGAGAAGATGGGAAAATAATATTCATACAATGATACATGCAAAGATTGTTTTTACTAACCAAGAATTATCCAGCGTAGAACAACGTAATCAGAAAGTCGTTGAAGGAAATCAGTGTATTTTATGAGTAGATTTCTGTTTTTTTTTATTTTGATGAATGTTGAATTACGTAATATATTACGAACTAATTGTGTACTACGTATTAATTAAAGAAACGTAGAAAAAGAACTTAATTTTAAATTCTCTTTGGAAAGGATGACAGAATAATTATATGTAATTAAAATAGAAAAGAATAAACATAATAGGCATAAAATTAAAAGAACAGAAACTCACACACACGAAAAGCAATCCACCATATGCGTAAACCAACGATATCCTAACATAGTTCAATAATACCATGTATTTCCTGATTAGATATTTGTTGTTCATTTAGATGAGAGTTCAGTATATGATAAATGTATTTGGTTAAGTGAGCTATGAATTATAATATATTAATAAATTATAGTGTTCGCGAAACTAATGATTCGTAATGCTTACAGTTATGTTATTTCTAAAGATTGTCGTTAAACCTTTTAATTTACATTAATATCCCTATTTATTAATTTATATTCGTATCTATGTACTTCATTCTAGAATAATCTCACTACTTACATGACTTTTACGATTATCTTCGTTGTTAATGGTCTCGTATTCTCTACATAAACTTATGTTATCACAGCATGCATTCACGATTGATTCATTGACCGTGCAGATATCCACTGTCTATTTTAACGAAATTTACATTTTTCAGCATTCAGTAATAACATGTATCGAAAGAAAGATTTAAAATAATTAAAAATGCATCAAACCTTTATCATTGCATATGAAAATAGGATCGTAAACAAACTTGTTTTCGATTCAAACAATGGTTGTTGCCATAGATTTAATTTTCAAAATGAGGAGAAAAAAACGTAATAAATTGGCGTTCAAACTAAAATTTTGCAAATTTCCTGCCGGAATGTTAAAATCGGTCGCAAGAAAAGAAAACTTTGATCCTTTAGACGTAATATAGACCAAGTCCCACTGCTTTACGATTACATTTTCATATTTTTATGAACGAAAGAAATTTGCTCTGCATGGCCATTTTTCGTTTTTCCCGTTTAAATACATTGAAAAATATAATCCTTTCTGGTCTCAAACCTAGGACAAAATCTGTAGATTTTCGATTTTTTCCCAACTCGACTGTCAATTATGAATCTCTTCTGAAAATTTCAGCCTTCCAGCTCGATTAGAAATTCCCAGGATTTTGTGTCAATCAGTAGGATTTGCAGCTTTATATATAGTAATGTATCCGGAGAAGCATCTATATATAATAGATATATATATATACGAGTAAAATGTTGCTTGCATACTGCAAGCAGATCGGCAATACTAATTTCATATCGGCATCATATTGGGACGGTCCTCAAAAGAAAAAAAAGGATTGAAATTTGTCTTAAAATTCGCTGAAATTTCATCGTCTGGCATCGAACCCGGGTCTTACTGGTGAACTTACTATGCTTCACAATAGAACATCACCATCTCTAACTATGTGTGAAAATTCAAGCAGAAATATTGGCTACTACTGCCTCAAAAGACGTTCTTATTTTCACGAATGTAAATGGTTCTCTGGATTCGAACTAAGGATGATCATGGAAATCTAAAACATGTTTTTGAAACTTATTTATGATCTCTATCAATATACCGAATTTGAAGTTTCTATATTATTGGGAAAGGTTTCAAAATAATTCCTAAAAATCGGATCAACTTTTGATTGCAGAGACACCTGGTGTCGAACCCAGGACCCATTAATAGCTGTAAATGCACTGTTTGTTTTTTTATGGATTTGATCTTTCTATATGCAAAGTTTGAAGTCGATATCGTGCCGGGAAGTACCTAAAATTTGTTTCCGTTATCTCCGTAAGAAATGCATTGAGGAATTTGAATGTCCCTCTGGAATCGAACCAAGGACCATCAGCGAATATGTAAAATTTAATTATGATATAATTTTATGGTATCTAACCTCATACCGAATTTCAAGTTTCTATGCCATCGGAAAAGGGTCCAAAAAAAATCTTAAATATCGCCACAATGCATTTTAAACGGCCGATTTTTGCCCCAACCTAGCATCGAACCATGGACAATATTCGAAGATGTCTTTCTGATTTTCGTTTGATATGCACGGCATCTAGCGATCCCTCGAATTTCAACTTCCTACCTTTCCGGGAAGAGCCTCAAAAAAATTTTCGAAAATCCCCGCCATGTAATCTTATGGAGAAAATCGGGACTTTGGGGCCTTCTGGAATCGAACTCATGCCACTGAGGTTGAAAGTCGGATTTTTTCTGGAGGTCACCCGTCATGGCCATCACGTCGTAAAAATTTCAAGTCGATGGCACTTGTGGAACATGGTTAAACTTTTGATCCCCTATGAATGAGTGTATATATATATAGGTATATCCGGAGAAGCGTCTATATATATATACGAGTAAAATGTTGCTTGCATACTGCAAGCAGATCGACAACACTGTTTTCATGTCGGCATCATATCCGGACGGCCATCAAAAGAAAAAAACAGATTGAAATTTTTCTTTAAATTTGCCTAAATTCCATCGTCCGGCATCGAACCCGGGTCTTTACTTTGAACTTACTATGCAGCACAATAGAACATAACCATCTCTAACGATGTGTGAAAATTCAAGCAGAAATATGGGCTACAACTGCCTCAAAAGACGTTCTAATTTTTACGAATTTAAATGGCTCTCTGGATTCGAACCAAGGACGATCTTGGAAATCTAAAAAATGTTTCTGAAAGTTATTTATGATCTCTATCTATATGCCGAATTTGAAGTTTCTATATTATTGGCAAAGGTTTCAAAATAATTCCTAAAAATCGGATTAACTTCTGATTGCAGAGACACCTGGTGTCGAACCCAGGACTCTTTGATAGCTGTGAATGCACTGTTTGATTTGTATGGACTTGATCTTTGTACATGCAAAGTTTGAAGTTGATATCGTGCCGGGAAGTACCTAAAATTTGTTTCCGTTATCTCCGTAAGAAAAGCATTGGGAAGTGCAAATGGTCCTCTGGGATCGAACCAAGGACCATAAGCTAATATGTAAAATTCGATTATGAAATAAATTCATGATATCTATCGACGTGCCGAGTTTCAATAATCCATGTTATCGGGAAAGGATCCAAAAAAAATCTTAAAAATCGCCGCAATGCATTTTAAACGGCCGATTTTTGCCCTGGCCTAGCATCGAACCAAGGACAATATTCGAAGATGTCTTTCCGATTTTCGTTGGCTATGCACGGCATTTAGCGGTCCCTCGAGTTTCAACTCTCTGCTTTTCCGGGAAGTGCCTCAAAAAAATTTTCGAAAATCCCCGCCATGTAATCTTATGGGGAAAATCGCGACTTTGGGGCCCTCTGGAATCGAACCAATGACACTGAGGTTCAAAATCGCAATTTTTCTGGAGGTTATACGTTATGGCCAATATGTCGTAAAAATTTCAAGCCATTGACGCTAGTGGTTTAGCCTGTGACTTTGTATCCTCTCTATATATATATATATATGAATATATGATATATGAATGAATCCGGAGAAGCATCTATATATAATAGATATATATATATATATATATATATATATATATATATATATATCATTTATAATAGAAATCTGTGAAATTCAGTCCAAAATAGAGTAAAAATTAACATTGGGTCCGTATGGAAGTAGCATGACATTATCTGAGAGGAGCATTATTACTATTACTATTACTGTACTGCATGTTAAAAATTCGACTAGTGCAGTGAGAGTGAAACAATCATTGAATATATAAGAATAAATTTAAAGTAAAAATTTCAGCTGACAATAAACAATTAGATGAATGAAAAACAAACCTTAACGTAGAATCACATAATTATTTTAGATATCGACTTACGTTTTTAATTATGAGAAATTCACGAATTCAAGCTAATTAAATATGCTATTGTATAGCGCTCATATTTGAGGAAAAATAATTCGTTTTTCTACTGAAAGTTAATACTGATCTTTTGAAAATTTCATCAAGTAAGAATTAGTAAATAGATATATAAATATATAATTTATAGCTATTTTATATAATTTTTCTCACTACAAATGTCGAATTTTGAGCTTACAACAAACTTTGGTTCAAGCGCACGCTATCTCGTGCTGAGTAAAAATGTATTTCCATCTCATTTTTGTAATTGATAATATATACTCTATATTATTATTACTGAAGAATTTTCACTGAAAGTAAATGCATTACTCATGGGAAGTGTTTAAAATTTTAAATTGTTAATAAATTATTCATAATATTCATGATATAAATAACATTGATAATGAAGATCAATCCATCTGACAGTAAGATACAAGTGGCGTATTAGAAACTTACTACTCGGAACCATCTCAAAGAGTCAATAGATCAAAGATCAATAGCATTCAACAATTCATCACCGGAGAGCTCCCCACAGGGACTCGGAGATTCGTCAGAAGATGCATTATACAAATGGGGAATGAATGCTCTCCCAACGCGATACGGGAAAGGGAAAGCGACTTGACCGATGAATAGGCCGTCGCTGCGGGGTCGGAGAGAGTTTGTATTGCGTCGAGTTTTGCCTCGAGTTAAGTCATCGACCGCAGATTAATTATTTTCGTCAATATCATTATCTTGGTGTCACGAATATCTCAAAACGGAGACCGATAACCGTTAGGGGACAACGTCCCAATTATTTCTCGTCTCGTCAATTAATCTCCGTTACACAGGATTGGGCTTATTTTTTTCAAAATCATGAAGGATAGGTTTAAAGCGAGAGTCCTCCATCAATTCAGGCTCCGAGAGTTGTGCTCCCCCGCGGCAACCGTTGGTTCCGCTTTTCACAGACGGCTGAAAAATAGGGGGTCTTTACGAAGAGAAACATTACCCGTCCATCGCTAAGTAACGTTTCATTCATTCGTGTCTCAACCCCACCGAAAATCTGTTTTTGTTGCCGTGGGTAGCTTTTAGAGTGTTGCATGCGGAAGAATCGAGTCCTACGTAAATATAGCCTCATTCCATTGTGACGGAATGGCAACCCATGGGAACGGCGGATGGCCATTAAAAGTAGACGTATTTGAACGTTTTCTATCGGAAAATGCTGCAGATTCACCAATGTTTAGTTGAAGTTTACACCAAGTTATCTGTTAAGTATGATATTCCCCCCTGCCACACGCCGAAAGGCGGCTTGCAGGGTTTTTACATAGACATAGACATATTATTGACTTGATGCAGCTGAAACACTTAATCTCCAAAGAGAATTCAATGCCATCAGAATTTTTATCTCGTCATTTATGCCGATAAGTTCGTTAAGAGTCTACTCGTTTTTTCACCTACTAATCTTTTTCGTTCTACTGTTTATAGAATCTATGCTGAGAAATATGCTCAGTAGACATTCACAATTTTATTTGTTACAGCTACTGTTCTTTGAATTATTACCCATACATCACAGTGCCTTGTTACCATTTTCATACATTTGATCTAAAACATTTTGCCATAACTCCAAATTCCTGGTACTTTTAGTTTCCTTTGCTCTGATGCTACTATCACTTACTATCATTTATCGTATATAATATCCTTCCTAATTTATATAAAAAGTTCGATTTCAAATAACATTTTAAATTCCTATAGCAATTCATCAGTTTTGATGCTTTCTTTGCTGAGAATAATCTAGGCAATTTATTTCTGCTTCTTCCATCAATTTTTTAAATCAATTGCTCAGGTCCTTTTCACAGGATCTAGTTTTTGCTATATTGGCCATCTAGGAGGATGTCATCTAGTATTCATCCATTCAACTTTATCTCAGAGTAAACATGAATAATGCGATTTTTACTTATACTAAAATATTTTGTGATTTAGGACAAAGAATAATTGTATTGATCCCAACAATGTATTAAGAATGACAGGAAAGAAAGAGATGAAATTTGTCGGATAACAAAGCTGATTGTTTTTCTTATTGGATCGAATTAACACCAATGTATTTGCTTAACATACAGAAATAACTATTTCTCGTTCGAAGAGAAGCGTTTCAGATGGCCGGAGCATTTTGGGACAGCTAAATGGTAAATTAAATGAAAGGGAGTTTGGAACACGCTCAAATTTTCGGCAGTATTTCAGGGGAGCTATTTATTCAAGCCCCTTTCTGAAAGGCGCAGAAGGATTAATTCGACCTCATTCTTTACACACTCGGCCGTATAAATCTTTTAGGTTCTAATCTTCCCTGCTGATATTCAACTCTCGATGCTGAATGTATGCAATGTCCTCCTTTTACATTCTCTCGTTCGTCCACCACGCAATTTCGTTCGAACCCACCGAACTCTCTCTAATTCAAGCGCTCTCTCAATGTCTTTGTAGCCTTTGAAACCCCTTCTAAATTCCCAGGGCCATTGTCCCATTACCGAACACCTACGTTCGCCCCGTTCGTCCCTTTTCTACTTTGCCTACAATGGGCGATTTGGAATTTCCATTTGGAGTCATCTCGACTTGAATGCTCATCCAACTCCCTTAGTCACTCCATTTCTTCGTCCCAATCCTTGAAGACATACTAAGTGTAAGATTTAAGGGATACCCGCTGCTTGGGATACTGAACTTTGATGTTTACGCTCAGTAATTGTTGAGATAATTGTGGAATCCTCAAAATTTTCTGAATAATACGACCAAATTGTCGCTTTAAAGTTGAGTTTCGACTCTTTTTAAGAATGCTTGTACACTCCTGGCCAAAATTAACGCAACACCTCCCTAGCGATCGTTACGGCCGGTGCTGCGTTAATTTTGGCCAGGACTGTACATTCATTAGCAGTCACCAGCGCTACAATGTGTGTGTCGACGTCAAAATATCGCAAATGTGCTTTAGGATGTGTCCAGGGTAAATTAGGAATAGGGTTTGAGTTTATTTTATTAAAATAATTTTATTTCTTTGAAATTGTTGCAAACCAATCTCTTTTATTATCTATCTTCGTTCTCATTAAATTTAACGCATTGGCATTTTCGGAAAAAATTCTAAAATTTTCTATGATTGCATTTTTTCTCGATCCTGGGTTAACAACTTGACCTCCAGCCACGCGAGGAATCGAATCCGGGAGCGCTTTCAGCGAAGACCAATTTACTACCCCTTCAATATTTTATGTTCCGTTTTTACCAGATGATATATTCCTTCTTGAAGCTGGAGGTATTTTTCACTAGTTCATATACTTGAGACCGGTTTGTGGATTCTAATTTATAAGGAGATAAAATTAACGAAAGATTACCTAGTTTTGATACAAATATTTACTTTTAAAGTCTTAGGAAGTCATTTATTAGAATTGTTTCCAAAAAGTTGGATTAAAATGCCTCTTAAATATCATAACTTCTATTCCATACAAACACGGGTGTGGGTGATACATGCTAAATGAGTTTGGGGTTTCCTCAGGATAGCATGCGATCCGATCTCACATGATTTCGTACCCTACCCTATAGAGGATGAAGGTCAGGAACCAACTTCGTATTTTTCTCAAAATTTATTTTGTATTTCTTAGGGAGTGTTATGTATGTAAAATGTAAGTTTATAAATTATAAGTATGAATAAGTATAAGAAGTACATTTTAAATAGATATATGAATTCAATGCGCCACTTAAAATCTTGCCTTGCACCACTTTCTGTGAGTATGCCTTAGCTCGGCTATTCCTGCTTTTGAGGCTCGCACACGCTTTTATCGTATTATCTAGTGAAACTTGGTGGCAATTCAGTTAGTAATTATTCGGCGTAATATTAAAACTAATTCGCTTTATGAAATTACTCTCATTGCTTATAATCCAAAACGTAATGATCACTCATTAGGTCTTATACTACTTTTGTAATGTTTTTCTCCTTGTCGAACTCTACCGGTGTCATAAAACGTCGTGTGTTCATTTCCTAGATAATTTGTCCACCCAAGTTCGCCACGCGGTACCCACTTGTTTCCTTATTTATCCCTTTTCCATCTTCAATCACTGCCAAGTTCATTCCACTCAGTCCCCGCATGCACCCGAATTTCACCCTCCCCGTGACCCCCATCGGACGACTCGCCATTTGCACTCCCGCATCATTCCTCTCCCTTTGAAATCTCCCCATACAATAACCCTCTTACGCATTCTTCACGGGGTGGCGCACCCTCCCTCTTTCATCCAGACCGCGCTATCTGTTCGGCTCCCCTTCCCCGACGACTGTTCACCTTACCAATCCCAGGACTCTTGATTCTTCGGCCGATTGTCCGCCCACCGCCGGCTTTTTATCAGATTAATTCGATTCCCTTTGCTCGTTTGTGTTTCTCGCGCAGAAAGGGAGCGATAGGGTTAGGGGATGGATGCATGAAAGGGGTGAGGGAGAGGTGAAAAATGGAAGGAACTGGAAAATCTGTCCCCGGGTACGCAAGGGATGCTGGAGATAAGATAACGTGGTCCATTTATCATTTCGAGATTGGAACTGGTGAATCTCACACTCCTCTCAGCTTTCTATGAAAATATATGCTGCGGATGGAAGTGCGTGGGTATCGAAGGAGGAATTAAATGGTTTGCAAATTTTTATCGGATTGCTAGGATTGAAGCCCCCGCAGATAGGGTAGGGTAGGGTAAACTCCACCCAGTACAAGAGTCAGATAACGGACAAACAGGTTACACCTCATTCGTAGGTTAAATGTTCTATGACACAGAATGCGATATCTTTGAGGAAGAAAACCATTTAAACAGCTTAAGAAATTTCAGTGTTACTTTCGGATGTAGCTAAGATATTTTCATTCTGTCTAACAATCAAAGTATTACAAACAATCTCATTGAAAGATTTTTTGTAAACCTTACAAAATGTTTTAGTTATTTTACGATTAGTTTTGCGTTAGCTCAATCTAATGATAACTATAAGAAAAAAAGGAACACTGCTGTGTCATTACATTTGAGTTTAAAAATAGCTATTCGGAGATTTATTAAAACTCTAATTCGATCTAATAGTAGCATATTTCTCACCTAGTTATTGTTTAATATGGAAAATTTATAATTTTTAACAGTATTATCATTGAGACTACCAAACATGTTTGTATTTAACCATTATTAAAATTAGTACAGATAGAGTTTTGGCTAAATGTTCTTCTCTATTTTAAATTAAAGTTCGATTAAAATTCTAATATAAATCTAATTAAAATCTAGTGATTAAAATTCTATTGCTTTACAAAGCGTACAGGGAAAAAACTCACGAGTGCAATCATGAAATTCTACTTCCTGAATTATGTTTCAAAAATAAATATTTAAATTTACAAACCATAAATAGTGAAATGTATTTAGGAATAATCTTGAAGATTAGATCCATGCAAATAATATACTGCATGCGATGGCGGAGTGGAGACGAGGGTTATCATCAGGGACAGCACAACGCCTAAAAGGGTGCGGGACAAAAGGAAGGAGAGATGTCCATTTCCTGTTTCGTATACACCCAAAACCCCGATTGGTTTTCTGGGTGCTCCATGAGCTCCGTTATGCAGATGGAGGAGTTTTAAAACAAGGAGGGGGAAATGGGATGCCGTGTGCGTGGGGGATAAGTAAGGTAGGGTCAAATATTGAGGGGGGATTGATGGGGCTGCCGCCGGGGGCGAGGTCATTTCGTTGTTTGCCTTTCCGACCGCCGATATGCTATGGCTGCTGCCGCTCTTTATTGTTGCCTCTGTGTTTTCGCTCTGATTTCATCGCAACTCTTGTTATTTTCTATGGTGTAATTGTTTGACGTGAGCTTTTGTGTGCTTGTTTTTTGAGCGGGAAGAGCTTTCGAATCGTTTGGATGTAAAGTGTCCTCGTATCGATTTAGGTGCCACTTTAATGGAAGCTTTTGGCTTAAAAATAGAATGTGCGAATCTGTTTTGTCTATCGGATTAATTGCTATAAATTTAGGGATCTATAAATAGACAATAGACAGTGTTATGGCTGGAGCGCTTACCTTGTACTTTTGAAATCACGTGGTCAGCTTTTACTGATATTAAGGAAATTTGTGAAGTTTTAGAGTAAGGTGATAAATGTAAGTCAAGTCCTCAATTTACATCGCGTATATTACAAATATCTTATATTACTTGACTGCATCTCTTTGAATAAAACACGGAACTTTTTGGAACTCATTTCCTAATAATTCAAAAAGGTTCTCCTATCCCGTTTGTTAGCCAATATTCTATTCATGTCCCGCTGTATTTAAGCTCTCCAAAAGTAAATTCAATGCGCTGCTAGATCTAGTGGAATGTGGTTGTGGCTGTAAGACACATTCGATGTTATTCTAAAATGTCAAAATGTTGGTATCAAAGTTATGATTGGGTGATTTTTCTTGCAGATGAAAGATCTTTCAGTTGAATACTTACTATACCAAAAAGAAATTGTACTGAATTACTATTGACTGCAAAGACTTCTTGACAACAACATCTTGAGCATAAATTTCCAAATTTTAACTTTCAGCTCAATTTTTATCGGTAAGAATTCGATAAAATAAAATAAACAACTTTATAATAACCTATTTATTAATTTACGAAGAAATTGTTATATCTTATAATAAATTTAAAAAAACAATGTGGTCTTTAGTCATTTTTTTCGATTACTATTTTGCACCTGTTTTTCATATAATCTGAAACGATCGTCTACTTCATATGTAATATACAAGCTATACTAATTTCATATGTAATATAAAAGCTTTCTTTCCGACTATCTAACTCTAAAAATTATTTTGAAAAGAATTCCTCATTGAATGTTTCCTATTGAAAGAGAAACTTCCCTGAGTTTCAAAGTATGGTTTTCGAAATCCGTTCTCAAATAATTATAAAAAACAGTTAATTTCATGAGAGGGTGAAATAGTCCGATTTATTTTTAATTTCTTTTAGTCTAACTTCTTTTCTTGTCAAATCTTTCATTTAAATGATAACAAAGTGTTTTAATTTGATTAATTTAATTGGCAAGAATAAGATGAATAATATATATACGAAGGCTGAACTTACTGACGATATTAGGAATGTTGCGAAACAGCGATTTTAATTAGAAATCGACTTGTTGCATTCTCACTTACGTAGATACGTATATTTTTATGTTCACAGCTGATTGCAATGTAAATTACTCTCCTTGGCAGCTACGCTTGCGAGCACTTCACTCGGCAATTCATCTTGCCGATGCATACCTCCGCATGTATAAAACTTTTCCGAGAATTCAGACGCTCGCACGGAGTCCAGTTGACGTGAACTTAGAGAGTTGGAGTAAATGAAGGAGATGGATGGCTTCGACTCCTGGGAAACACTAAGTGGTTCGAGATGAGGATGCCTCGGAATGGAAGATGCAAGTTGGTGGAAATAGGGACACTGGCAGTAAAAGAAGTGAAATTTAAAAACGAGCATATATGAAGTAGCAGCTAAGGAGATGGAAATTTTGTGAAATAAATTACGGTGATACTTTAAAGCTACTGGAAGACGATATATATGAATATAATTTGATTTAGACCATCTAGAGAAGCTATTAACAAGAGAGATATGCCGAAGTAAATTGAAGACTATTTATATTTCCAAATTTTGAATTATAATGATAGCACATAGAATTAATCATAGAATGAACACGTACAGCAAGTGGTTATAAATCGTATATGGTCAATTTATTTTCAATTTTTTGGAGGTAATTCAATTCAGTATTCAACTGTAATTCAAGTTTCGAAAAATCTTGATGCTGTGATATATTTGGGCTGAGCTATGTCGACTCAAATTCTATTTATTAATTTTTTCTAGCAAATAGACCATCCCTTATGAAATTATGCTCCTTAAGTTTGCCCAGTTTCATGCCATTCGCTTTATACTTCCAGCCCCATGAGGCATATGCCAAAAGTATTTTATTCTATTTTCAATTACAATTTACTGAGATTAAATGATGATAACATGATGTTAGGGAAGCCTCCACAAAATCCTGTCGTGATAAACATAAAGATATTGTCACTAATCAGAACTAATTATCAGTTTTTACCCGTAGTGAAACATTATTTTGTTTGTTCAATACGATGCAAAACTGACTTTAGATTAATGAAGTACAAATATTCCTATTAGAGAAAAACGATTTACCATGTTTCATGACATAATGGAACACCGTATTTTCGATGTGAATGCACTATTTCAAAAAGAAAGCAATCTAGACTGCTATAAGATTACGGTAGTCAACGTAAAAATTTTATCAGTTCAATTTTAAACTTAAATGCATGAATTAGTATAAAGGGTGGTACAGAATGAATATCAATTAAAAATCATCCGGTAAACCGATATTTGAAAATCTAAAAAGAACGAATATTTGTTTGCTGTTATGATTGTGCTAAAAGGATAGAGCAAGGGGTTGAGAAGAAGGTATTTGAAGGATGGAAGAATGGGATTTCGCATGGGGCTCGAGAATGAAGTAGGGGAGAATGCGTTCGGACTGGAAATGCGGTAGTAATTTGTCTTCTTTAGCGCTGATAGAACGTTAAGGGAGGGGAGGTCTCTATCTTTCCTCGAAGCCAGACCCTGGGGCGTTTTGTTCGTCTTCCCTTTAAGCCTCCCCCTCTCAATCATCCTTCGTCATTTGTACTTTCAATCCATTGTCCTGTGGCTTCAATCGAGCCCTCGCCGTCCGATGCAGGATCGACACTTTGGCTCTCTAAAGCCGACAAAGTTTCCTCCGCCGAGGGGCGGCTCATGCGCCGTTTATATCGTCCGTGAAAACTTCATGAAGGGGTCCTCTTCAAAGTTTGCCGAAATGCTGAATCCACTGCTTATCGGGGAATTAGTAATCCTTGACAAAAATCAACAATTTGTCTTGTATACGAGACCATATTGTGGAATTATTTCAGGGAATCCAAATGGACATTAAAAACCTGTTAGTCGTTCATCAAAGAGAAGTATTATGATCGTTCAACGTAATACTCTTCTCGGTGCTTTCACGAGGAAGATTATTTTTTAATTGCTCGTTTCTAGCACATTTTTTCTCCTTTATTCGCGGTGTCTGGTCGACTTAAGTTTCAACTGGGCGAGGAATAATATATATTACTACTGCTTCTATCTAAGAGGATGCGTTTTCCATAAACTCCCTGTGTAATATTTTTTTGCCAAACAAACTGATCTTATACACCTCAATGACAATTACATGTTCTTCGTTAGGAATTTAAAATCAACGACGACCTTTTGCTGGCATTTTCCGATCCAAGCATAAAATATCTGTCTAAATGATCCTCCATACTGAATACTACGTCATGCGTTTATCTAGTGGCATCTTTCTTGTTGAAGAGCCTCATTCGGGATCAAAATGCAATGGAATTGAAGTTGGAAATTTTCAATTACGATTGAATATTCATCTAAACTATAAGCCGTCAAGGAACCCTGTGGATAAACATATTTTTTCGTAGTCTTCCTGAAATACAGAATTTCTATAAGTGGTCTATGAACTTTAAATTTTGTACCCGTAGCTTAAGAAATATAATGATTTCCATGATAATAATATATTATAGGACGTAAACTACTCTTAGATGCATTAGTTGGACTTCAAGATATTATTTCATTCAATCTTCTCTGCGTGAAAATGTGTCCTACTAGCATACGATAGTCATTGTTTATCAATTATGTATTAAGTTGTACAGATTTTATACTTCTAATTCATTAACAACCGTATTCAAAATTTTCTCTTAATGCATGTATTATGTATACACATTTATTTTCTGTTTCCCTTATTCATGAAGCATTTGATATTTTGATTAATTATAATGCTAAATATACCATGGCATTAGCATATTATAATAACTGTAATTTATAATGTTATTATTTCAAAAGTTTGCAAACCTGATACAGTGCATATTTTCACTCTTCAATTGTGATAGTGTTTAGAGGGTAACCTTGCTTAGAAGCCCTATATTTAATTGTATTTTGAAAATAATTTTAAGAGAAACGGTAAAACTAACTGCTGTATAAGCAAACCCATACATTTATAGTATTCTTGAGGGTGCAAAAAACAATTTTACGATAAAATTATCTAAATTTAATGTTTATATCATAGCAACTTTACAAGACATTCACGCAGAGATAAGGCATTGACCAAACTACAGGATTATAGGATTAAGGTCATGCAGATCGTAGTCAAATTAGAGACCGAATGGGGACATATGAGTTTGTGATACAACAAAATTCTTTTCTACAAATAATCTGAGTATAATATAACTTAATATTGAAGAATCTTAATTTTATTTTTACTCTGCTCCTGTGATAATAAGAGTCTCCTTAGGAAGTACGAGTCTCCAGGATCTGATTCTCCCCAAGGAAATTTTCCTCTTAACTTCTTGCAACGGCGACAGCTCTTTTCTTGTTAGAACTAATTAAACCAGTTTGAAAGAGTGAGGCCCATTAATTTCTGCCTGCGTCTTATTTTTGGTTGGGGAACATTTATTTACATTAGAAGCAAAACAGGTGGGAATTCTCGCTTAATTCTTACGAATTTGTGATCGAATGAGAAATGATATGAATAATTGAAGCGAACCTTTGAACTCCGCTGTAAATTCTAAATCCATCAGCAGCTGCGAGGAAATCTCATAAAAAGTTGATGAAGGAAACTTTCCTTTGTTTTATAATATACGCACTCAAAAACTTCTCCTTTCCAATAAGAAAAATTTCTAGCTACATATATTTTCCTCGCTCCCATTCTGTGACTGAAACTCGATTTGCAGTCGAAAATCTCCTCGTTCCCCATTTACTTACTCCCTCTCCTTCTCTCGAATCCAGCGGCTCTTTCTTTATTAATGCGATTTCCTTCGTTTTCGCATTTCATCCCTTCAACTTTCTGTCTTGGCGGGGATTGGGGAGAATTCGTTCGGAGGGGGTGGTCCTAACTTTTTCACCCCTTCCCGCCTCCCCCCTCTCGTCTTCCCACACCCTTTCCCCCAACCTCCCAATCCGTCTCTCACCCCTTATCTCGCCTTGCACCCTCCTCCATGGCTCGAAGGAGCGCCAGCTGGACTCAGCAGTTTAAATGATTTAAAGAATCCCCAAGGCGGAGTCCTGCGAATTAAAACTTGCCTCAGTCAGCGGTACGATTCCTGATTCTCTATCCCTCTTTGCAGAGAAGGCTGTAGGGAGCTTGTGGGGGAGGTAAATTTGGTCGGTGAGGGGGACGTCGGAGATGGGCTCTGGGATAAAAAATGGCGGAGTCTGACAATGAGTTGAATTTGGTAGGGAAAATTTTCCTTTTTACGGACATTTTTTAATCTTGAGGAAAAGAAATTCTCAAGAGACGATATCTTGAGGGATGGTGGGGAAGAAAAGAACTTTTTGCATCGGATAAGAATGTGAAAAGTAAACAAGGTGAGAATCCATGTGGTCCAAGGTGGTTTGCTTGATGTTGGAGATAATTTGTAAGTCAGCAAAGGCCGAGTCATCAAATCCCTGTTTATTTCATTTGAGGATTTCCTCCGTATAAATTTTAAATAACAATAATTTGTAATTCCTTTCGTAGCAGTTAGAGGACAGAAAAACCATCAGTTGAGAACTTATCAAGAAAATTAATGAAATTTAAGGTTATGATTATGTATAATGAATAAATTGATATGTATATATATATATATATATATATATATATATATATATATATATATATATATATATATATATATGTAAATATCATAATTATGAAACGGTGGACTTGATATTAGCTCTAGCGCGTCTCTTTTCACCTGCATTCTGCTAAAAACATCTAAAAATTGAATTGAGGCTCTTGATCTTGGAAGCCTGCTGCGGATTTTGGTACTCTTGTTTTTCTCATAACCATGTTTAAACAGAAAAAAATACTATTTAAATTAGATTATTATGCTAAAGTTAATACCAAACACACAATGTATCCTCATATGGTTTCAGCTCTCAATCATTTGCAAAAATACTTCAGCCCATTTTCTACGTGGAAAATTATGCATCCATAACCTTTTAGAGTAGACACGATGTGTTTTCCGTTCATTGACTTTAATAATTTAAATGAATTTCTTGTGCAAGTGTGTATCTTCCGTTCCATGCAGATTCGCACTCTTCGACATCTAATTCACCGTATTCATAAAACCATTTAACTGTCATTCTCTCTTATTAGAAATTTACATTTTCTTTACTCATTCTGTCTCTATACACTCCTTATATAAGTTCAAAGTGGCGTAAAATACTCCTTTAAAGCTTACCAACCTTTCTTTATGTCAAAACTCCATCATTAACTATTAATTGCTGATGTTTGTCACTTTATTACACTCTTAATCTCGAGTTATCTACTCATACTATATTTAATTTACTCATGTACTTCCATTACCATATGATAAGGAGGGTGCAAGTGCTCTTCTATCCACCTGTTTCGAAAGTTGCTAACGTTTAATCACAACTTAAATATGCCTAAAGATGTCGATTAAATGTGGATAGTAATGGAGAAAATCAGTTGCTTGTGGTGATCTACATATTATTAAAATAAATTATGAGTCGTTTGCTTAAATAAAATCCAAGATTAAATCAATATTTTATAAAAACACTATTTTTCTTGAGGAAAGGAATTTTATACTTAATCCCTCCGAAATCTCAGTTGTGATGTATTCGTGGCCCAAAATCTGACATTTTCAAGTGCCAGTCTGAGTATTGAATGGGAACATGGAATTCGAATTTAGAATCTTAAAAGTATTCAAAACTCGTAAATGTAAAACCAAGAACTTCAGATCTATTCTCTTAAAAAAATGGGAGGATATTTTCAAAGGATTTGCCGATACATGTGATCCCAATGTGTTTGCCTCGAAACACTTTCACCTCTATCGATGTTGGGTTATCTCATGCCCCGAGGCTACAATGACCTTGCTTCTCTTGACTCATTACCGCACCTTTCCATGTGCCTCCTTTAGAAAGGAAGACTGATATTACGCTAGCCCGAAGGCAACTATGCTCAGAATTCTTTATCTCTGCGCCCATCCAGAAAGTATCCAACCTTTTCTTTGCACAAGCTTCAACCCTCCCCGAGACCTCAGGTGTTCTTAAGTTCTATCTTCCTGTTCAGAGTAGTAGCATTTACTGAACCTGTCGTTCAACCTACGTTGTCTTCATTCCAATTTCATATTTTATTCCAATTTTTAACATTGTTACCATGACTATCTCATTTTATTGCAATTAAAATGAATTAAATAAGTTATCCACCATCATCATTAATATTTTTGCGATCATTTACATTGATTTCTTAAAAATTTAGACTGTGATTGTTTAATTTCTTAGAAGAATATATCAACATCAAGTTCGTTCATATCGATAATAAATATTGTATTTGCCTAAGAAATCATATAAAATGTATGGAAAGGTATATAGATGACTTTTAAGCTAACTAAACTATAAAAAAAATGCCCAAAGAACGATTAATATTAATGGAGTGGCTGCTTTATTATTGCGTAAGGTATATCCTGAAATTTATTTTTGTATGACATAGAATATCATTTTGTGTAATAAAATATTGGTTGTTTTACTTTATTTCTATTGGGCTGACGATCGACTTATTTTGACTTTCTTTCCGTTTTATGCAATTTAATCAAATTAAGTGTTATAAAATATGTTATTCTACGGATTTCCCTCCTATATCACCAAAGAGTGTATGATGGTATTTTCCATCATGTTTAGTATCATTACATTACGCTCAAACAGCATTTTTTTTCTAGGTTGGTAATCGTGGAAGGCTTTTCAAATTTGCACTGTGCAATTCATAGTTTCAAGCTCTGTCATTAGGAATGATTTTTTTATATCTTACTTAGCTTACGATAGTATGTACCATGTAGCACGTTTCAACTCATTCATTATTTCTCCGATAAGTGACAGAATGGTCATCACTGATGTTGCTTCCAAATACACTCGTATAATTGGTAAAATAAATCCACTAATGAATTGATAAAGAGTTTAGTGCGGAGATTTAGCGGCAGATAGTTGCATCAGTCAATAGCAATTGTTCGAGACGATCAGGTGTTCATCTTCGAATAATGTGGCCCTTCTTCCTTCTCTAGTGATCTCCACCTCTAAATCCTCGTCTCTTTATCTCTCTTCTGTTGGGAAGGAGACAGAAATCCCCCACCATTGAGAGTGATGGAGAGAGAAAGAGAGACGCTGAAAAGAACTCGTAAGTCGGATGATTCTAGAGTAAATCTTGTTTCGTCGGAGAGGTAGCAAGGTGTGCCGAGAGACGGGTTTTGTGGGGATGAAAGGGAAGAGATTTTTCCCTCGGTGAATCGGCAGCACGGAGAGATTGAAAATATAAGGAGAAGATGAGAAAGAAGTCTTGAGCGGCAAAATGGGAAGAGGTTTGTGCGGAAGAGGCTTCGGAAGGGAATAACTGATTCTAAAAGAATCTTGAGGAGACAAGCAGTGGAAATCGCATCAGTAAGGAGTGTGCCTCGTTCGTTGAATTTGCTTTCTTTTCCCAAACCGTACGCGCAAAGCTTGTCTCCTGGAATCTACTGTGACAAGGCTCTGGATATGTCATCTCACATTATAGTTAGCGTATTTCAACAGATTTACATTTCATGCAGAATATCTACGAAGAATAATTTGATGCTATTAATATCATCTTATCAAAATAATCTCGAGTGTTGTTATTTCGCGTAATGTTATGTTATAGCTTCTTCTCATACATAACTTCTATGAAAGTAGAATCCACTGCTTGTGCTGTGACTTAGTGCTAAGTCTCCATCAGGAACAGATGAAAAGAAGAACTTTTACGAACCACAAGAAATTGTTTTTTGGAAATGACCATGGTTTCGATACAAGGAGTCATCCTTGAGTAAAAGTAAAGAATTCAAAATTACACATCAATACATAAAAACATTTTGTTTTCCTTTCTTGTATATATTACTATGTAATTTTGAATTATTTACCGGAGAATGACTCCATTAGTCGAAAACACAGTCGTTTCAAAATAAAGTTGCTTATGGTTTGTAAAAGTTCATCTTCTTATTTGATCAATGAAACTATTTACCCGTTCAACTACTATCTAAATCCGTTAATGAAATGACACCGTATATTTAAGTCTTTTGACGTGCGAAGGAAGATTTCTTTTTATGGAAGTTACTCTCCAAATTGAATTTTGTACATGTTACAATATCGTGGTCTAATCACTAATATATATTTTGAGAAGTCGAATTAACCAAAACATTGGTTATGATCAAATTTTAAAATATGTATTATGAATATGTTTAAAAAATTCAACAGAATTTTTAATTGAAGGCTTCTTCATGTAATTATCAATCTGCCTATCAAATAAGGAAGACTTTTATGCCCCTGGAATCACCCATAAAGACATCCCTCCACCAACATGCACAATGCCTGCAACGCGACAAGGCGTGGGTATGCAGAACAGCGCTTTCATTGGAGAGCAAATTGGCTTCTTCCCCTTCCCGCCCTTTCTATCCTAATTACAAAAATCCGCATTTGATTTATCAGCGTTCCCTCGCAGTGCCGTGGGTTGGATAAGTTTTTCTCCCCCAACTTCAACTTCTCCCTCTTTAATTTTACACCAAGCGAACTAATTCTCGTTCAACATTCCGTCCATAACCTTAACCCTGCAAGCTCCCTCGCCCTACATACCTTTTCCCTCTGACGTTGAAAGGGGAAACACCGTTTATTCATCCGCCTTGTGACGCATCCGATTTCATATCGCTTTTAACCACCGCTGTTCTCGAACGTTTCCCGTTGTCCATGACCAACATACCGCCGACGCAAATTTCTTTTCACTTTCGGTCCCCCTCCGACCCTTCCCTCCACCCCTCTCCCACGAACTACTTAAACTGCCTCCGCCAAAAAAAAACCGTGCCCCGGGAGAACTCAGTCCTTACGCCATTTCTCCCAACCCATTTTTCCCTTCCGAACCCCGCCCTCGATCTACCCACGGCGCTCCAACCCCCGAAGGCACTTCCACCCTATTCTTCCCTCCCCCACCTTCACGAACCTTCGTTGTTCTGCGTAGGACGTGTTTGGAATGCAGATTTTCGGAATGAGGTGGGAATTCGTGGGGAGAGGAGTGGAGGGGATGGAAAGGGTCGGAGGGCGAAGGTGTGGGTGGGGAGTGCGATATCTCCGAACTGGAAGCAACAGTGGAAGGCGGTTACAACGAATGGAAGATGCATTAGAACAGGGGGAGGGTATGATGAGGTGAGGGGAATGGAAACGGAAATACGAGGGAAGATAGGGTTGGCGGTATAGGGAGGGAGGGGTTTTCGAACGGATGACACGGGTGAAATAAGGAGATAAGGGGAAGAAAAATGTCCGGAGACGTGTTACTCCGGGGTGGAATTGGTTTTTCTCCCTTAAGTATTCTTTTATGTGCGAGATTAGGTCGGGGTTGTTTGGGTCCCAGGTTGCCGGAGAAGGGTGTGTTTACAGAAATATTACAAAGTAAAAATCAATATATTTATGTATATCACGTTTTTCGCATGATGAATGAGAGGCGTTAAATGGCATGTCATCGGGTCGCCCTGAAAAGCTCTCTCGGTGCCTGTAAATGTTAGATATTGCGCTTTATGCAAAATACATGGAGTTAAATTTTCATGTTTGCGAATTTAAACGAATATTACTCATTCAAATCCAAAAGTTATTTCAAATAGTCACCCATATTTAACTTTTAAGGTATAGAAATATATATGGTAAAAGAAGGTTCAGAAATGTCTGCATCCAAGTACTGTTCAACGTAATTTCTGAATGTGTTTCTTGGTAGCGGGAGTCTCAGGTGTGAGTTTGAAGCTCTCCACAAACACAAGTGTTTAGTTAAATTCGTATCCATACGATTCTTCAGTGATGTTAATTTTATTTGTAATCAGAATCAAGAAATTACAACTTTCCATAGATAAGTATAAGCGATAAATCTTTCAGTTTCTACTCTTTTATTTAGAAATTAACTGAAATTCTTAGATTAATTTTTTTAACTATGCAGTTATTTTATCATCTACATGAAACTACAACACCGAATCTGAAGATAATGCGTATGGTTTTTCGAACTTTTGTGTTGAATAATTTAGCAATCCTTACTTGTTTCGACCCTTACTCGTTAAAAAGTCAAAAGTCCACCAGCTGCGACGAATAGCGTTTTTATTTACTAGTATAATATACTTACTTGAATTAACTTCAAAAGAAAAGCCCTAAGCCAAAAGACGTAGTAGGAACTTTTATGCTAAATTATGATACAACTATTTCTGACTTGCTAGAATTTCAGTCCAATGTTCATATAGAATGTCTAAAGAAGAATGTCATGGATGGTAAATTGTAGTGCCCATTGATTCCTGCAAAGTGTTATAAATTTGAGGTAGCTAATCGTTACAAAGATGAAGTGAGAGGACCTTCAACCGCTCTTCAGTCATTAAAGATTTTGAGCATCGGATAGATGATAGTATTATCAAAAGCAATAAATCTTAAATATTTTTTCTAAAGGTTTTAACATAATCAAATAAGGCGTATATATTTTTAAATAATAATATAAATTAAAATGAGTGTATTGCCTATTTAAAGTTAGTATAATTCCCACGACATTTGTTAAAAAAACGAGCAATCGTGACGTACTGCGTCATATCTGTTGTGCGTCAAAATCGATTGAAATCTTTGAAAAATCCACGCTAGGCTTTTATCCTTTTAAATTGAAGCCAATTGTTACATGTGCAAAAGGAATTTCAACACATTCAGTTTAAGCGATAGCTAAGCTTTTCGTTGACGGGGTCAGAATATCATTTTTATTTTATTTAGTAAGGGAATTTAAACCTTTACAAGCTTCGCGCCGAAACAATGCAGCTCTGGCAACGTGTCAGGTGACCGGCAAATCTGCAGACGGTTTACCAGGAGCAGGTTGAGACAGAGGGGAGGGGTGGAAGAGAGTGAAAAAGAGAGACGGCGTGGCGAGTGGGCGGGAAGGAGCTTTTTGCGACTTCTTGCCCAGGTTCCCATGGAAACTCCTGAAAACTGCGCCGGCAGCGTAGCTCGTTTCCTTGGAACGTGGCCCAGAAAGCCTGATGAGGTTGGAATGAAAAGGTGGAGGGAGAAGGGGATTCACGGATTAGGACCGAAGGAGTCCCTTGGGGTTGGGGGAGGTGATAGCGCCGATGGGGTCGCCCGAAGGGAGGTTAAGCACCTCCCCGTTTTAGGGAGCTGTGATTGCAAGACACGCAAGACCGTTAAAGGTTGTGGGAGGAAGAAAGTCCCTCTCCTTGTCTCTCGTGGAGTGTCGAAGGGTGAATTTTAAGATGCTCGGGCGAAATGGCGTTTACGTATACTTTGGCTTCCCTCTGTAACACGCGGAAGCAAATTTCGTTAAGTCCTCGGTGAGATGTACTCTTGAGGATCCTAAAGCATCACTAATCGAAGTGGCTTCTTGAGAAACATCCTAATTGATCCGGTGGGTGAATTTATTTCGGAAAACGTATTCTCCCACTCGTATTCTTTCACTTCATGCTTCGAGCGAGTTTTTACTTAAATGGAGTTTATCATTTCTGATTCCTGAATGTAAAACTGATAAATATCATTATTTTGGGACATTTTTTCACTGCAGATAGTGGAAAGTTTAGTATAAAATTAAAAATCTTTAATAGTAAATAGACAAAATGATTTAATTAATTTTAATCAATTCTAATATAGCTGATGTGATATGTGGTTAACATATCATATTAGCACTATCAATAGTATCATGTTGAAATACAATTAAACTTATATAATAGAAGATAATCTTGCTATAAATGTTTGACATTAAAAAATCGAAATTTCATGTTAACCACTCTATTTTAATTAATTAATTCTTTATTGGAATTTGTCTTAAGGTGGCATATTTTTATTTCGTATGCCTGTAATATATTCCCATCCCCATTCAAGATATTTGGATTCTAATTTTGATGCCTGCCAGAAAGATTAATTTTGAAAATTCCTTAGAATTTAGTTGATCAAATGGCTTTTACTATAAAAATCAGATATCCATGCACAAAGAAATAATGTTTCGTAAATACAGTTTAGTTTTTGAAAATTTTCGACCACGAACTTTTGTTAATAACTTTGTGTTTTTGAAAGTAGTAGATAGACTGTGTTAATTCCTTTCCTTATTAATTTTTACGAAAAGATGAACAGAAGGGTAAATATACACTTGATTGCCACTCGAATCTACATGTTTTACTTTGCGAGAATGCATTCATTGTCATTTTTATTGGGTCCTTATTGGACCTTGGGTTTTAAGAAGCTAATTTCTCCGTGAAGTATTTGCTACCTTCTACGCCCCCCTGAATTATTTTTCAATTAAATGGAGCCATTCTTAATTCATATTTCTGTACCAGTATGGATAACGTTTTCAGAATATAACAAAACTCAATAACTCTCCTCTTGCAAGTGGTTGTAACCTTAATGGAAGAGTTATATGACGAGCGTTCAGGGATTTTACCCAAAAATTATAAAAATAGCTCTGAAAAGGATTTTTTAAAGTTCCAATTTGCTTGATTTAACTGTAAAACTCACTCGTATTAAAATTATTCTTAGGTAAAACATGCTCCTCATTCGTAAAAATGAATCATAAAAAGGAATGCTTCGAAAACTTTTGCTCGGAGATCTCAATAATTGCGATGCAAATTGGGAAATTGCCGAAAATGAATCATTGGACCTCAGCTTTGAGAAGTTTTTGGAAAAAGAAAGGAAATATTTCTTGGCTTTCTGCGGAGGGGAGTAGGAAAAGAGAGGGGGTTTGTTTTCTGGAGGTATTTGGATGGGGAGGAAGTAAGATTATGATTGTAGGAATCGAGTGAGGGGGATACGGGTAGTCCTTAGAATCATTCCGCACTGAATTCAAAGTTTCCCTAACAAGGCTCTTGAG
The DNA here is from genome assembly GCA_947579665.1 of Sympetrum striolatum. Lineage (NCBI taxonomy): Eukaryota > Metazoa > Arthropoda > Insecta > Odonata > Libellulidae > Sympetrum > Sympetrum striolatum. The sequence goes on along the minus strand of OX388341.1, from coordinate 102,467,881 downwards.
ACCCCGACTCGCACCACTCAGAAACCCCCATCAAACCCTGCCGTCCTTTCCCTTGGCCCGTCTCGCAGATACACGAAGGAGAAAACGGTGATGAAAGAAAAGAAAAAATGCAGCCTTCCCCCATATTTCTTTATTCTTCCACTTTTAGCAGCTTATTGGTGGCTACTCCGCCATTCGCCTGCAAATACTCGCAGAATTGGAAGTGACGCCCTAACTATCTACACTTTGCTTTCTCATGAATGCTCTCCAAAATTGAACCTAAATTTGATTCATTGCAAATTCTTTTTACTTAAAGGACTTAACTCCTTTAATACCCGTAATAAGTGTTTAAATCATCTGTGTGCTCACATGCTCACATAAATTGATGCATGCTATCATCCATACGGCCAAGGCTATTTAATAAATATTGTTAAAACAGGATTAATGTTTTATTGAACTGAATTATTATTAACTCGAAACATGACCATCTTTGTTTTATTCTATTATTACATGTCGATGTTATTAAGTATTGTAAAATATTACATTTCATTTTAATATAATCCAGTTTGCAGAGCTTAGGTAGTTAAATCGCATTCATTTGAATACTTGCTTACTCATTTGAGTATTTCTAAGTAAATTACTAATTTAATTACACACATAACTTCTTCTACAAACAATTAATATTAAGCTATCCTTATCTTTATTCATAAAAATATAATAAAATTCTTCAAACCTCCATTTAATCCCCTATTAATAAACAATTGATTAGGAATCTGAGTAAAGGCAAACATGGTGATAAAATGTCCCATTAAATTTCCTAAGTATATTTTGCAGCTATACCTCACCAGAAATTGAATAAATTAAAGGCGTAATTGACTAAAATGCCATAATCATGATAGCATCTCGACCAAATTTCATTCATAAAAGAAGGTCTTCAATCTTGAAAGGAAAAGAAGCTCTCTTTTGAAAAGGTCAAAAATTACGCAATCTCCTCCCGTCTCTCCGCCAAGTCCCCGCTTAAAGGTGGTTTGTTAAGAGAACATAACGCCTCCTCGCAGAGAGTATCAGAAGCGTCGATGTTAGGGGAGCACTTCACTGCATTACCACTTTATTTACGCAGCCATCCAATCTCCTCTTAGGGGAAAAACGAAGAAGACTACCATTTTTCCCGATTTCTCGATGAGAAGAAGATCCAATTTTTTTTATCGGCAAACCCATTTCTGAAGCCTTTCTTTCCACTCGGTAAAAACCTCTCTCCTACTTCCAACACCCCATTCTCTAATTCTTCCCTTCACCGCAAGCGTGCCTCTTCCATCCTACCACATTGGCAATTTTTTTCCTTTAACCTTCTCGAGTCATTCCGCATCTCCCGTTCCCTTGTTCGCTCTAAACTCCATCCCAACACAGTCTACGACCTTTTAAGCCACTGCCAGTCCTAACACCAAAGCGAGACTTTGATGCAGCCCGCGAAAAAGCCGATAACTTTGGAAATCGCCTAGTTGAGGCTAATGGCCAAAGTTGTTTTGTTCGGGTAGCGTTTACCCCGAAGGAAGGCGGCAGGAAAATGCTCTATTACGGGTTTAAATTTATGGAGTGGTGAATCTGCGGTGGAAGGCATGGGGTTTCCAGTGTTGTTTACGACAGGAAAATATCTCGCCGATTAGAAGTCGATTCAGACTCAATCGATAGATGATCGAGTAACACAATCATTATAATTTGCGTGTGAGAAGTTGTTGGAAACATCTACGTCCATACATTTTTACTTTCTCCCTATACGTAGTATAGAGAAAGTATTGTATTCGCAAAAAAATTCTACCTCCAGATTTCGACGGAAATAGATGTTTTGGGGCCCATAGAGCATGTTTTAGCTATTTTCCCGAACATGTCTGCTTGTGTGTCTGTCTGTGTGTCTGTCTGTGGTTAAAAAGTTTGTGGGCGCTCTATCTTAAAAAGTAATTATCCGATCATTTTCAAAATTCATATTTAGAATTTTCCTAACAATGCCAAAAGTTGATTAGTTTTTGGAGAATATCGCTAAACCGGAAGTTACGGTTTATCCGGAACAAAATTTTGTTTCTTAAATATCTCTGTAAGAATGCAATATAGGTATATACATTTACACACAAAAGTTGTAGATAATATACTTTACTACAACTTTTGTATAAAACATTTTTTCGTAACACTGATTGTTCAGGTGTTATTCTTCAATAATGGTTAACCGGAAGTTGTTGTTTACCCAGAAAAGGAAGTTTTTCATACTTATCTCTGTCAGAATGCAATGTAGGTACATACAATTAAGTACCGAAGTTTTAGATAATGTTTTTTACTACAAAGCTTGTATGAAACATTTTTTCGTAACACTGATTGTTTTGGAGTTATTTATATATTACCGGCATAGGCTTATGTTTTCAATAAATACGGAGAAAGTCATGTGTTGGCCACATCAGATTTTTTTTCTTATTATTAATATTATCACAAACAAATTTACAATTTGTCTAATCCTCCGGTGGCAACACACATTACATGTATTATACATATATAATATATCCTATCTGTACATTTTATCATTGATATCATAGGGTAAGTTACGAACGCATTAGATATATACATGATTGAAAAAATTCAGAGCTTACTGCACATTTTGTGCGGGAGACTTTTTAGCATCAAGGTTCCAATTAAATGTACATAATATTAGTTCTACGAGAAGCATAATTTCAATATTAAACTTTTAAGTGACTATTCATGTGAATTAACTTAGTTTATTTGGGTAAGGCCTACGAATATCTAAATTGAGTTATTAATTCTTTCATTCTTGTGTTTTATTAGTCATTTATTTTATCTTATTTTTTAATTTAAACATATTTAATGTATTACCATATACAACAATACAATTCAATAAAATAATACCGTATAATGATAGTCATATATCAGTTAACAATTTTACAATACAATAATGTTATCAGTACAAAGTTTCACAAAGAAAGAAATTGAGGTTAAATTTCCGGTTCTGCTAAGTCAAGGACTTCAGAATCAGCAGGTGCCGTACTACATAATCAGATTGATCAACCAGAATCAACTAATACAGAATAAAGAATGGAAAACAAAGAGAAAGATATATAAGTTACTCTATTTTCTAATTTAGAAAATGTACCAATAAGATTTTTGATGCTAAACCATAGTTATTAATAGGCTTCATAGTTATAGTTAATAGATGTTATAGGAGAACACAATTGATGGATGCGGTCGTGATGTCGTGAAAAGTCATACTTAAAGATAGATGTATACTATTCCACACAAACAGTTTAAAGTTTATGTAATAAATAAGAGTCACAAAATATACCTTTAGCAGTCAAAAATTGAGGAAGGGGTCGACGCGCGTTTCGTTACCAAGTGTAGCATCTTCCGAAGACCATAAGTGACTAAAGTTTGACAAGTTGAAAGCGGACGTAAAGGAGAAAACAAAAAAAATCGTTAGGCGAGATCAAGCAGGCTGAACAGAGTTTTATCGAAATCTGTATCAAAGTTCATTAAACGTTACCGATTTTTATAAATAAATAAATTTTCCCAAGAGTCAAGACCAGAATGTGAAATGTGAACAAGACTTAAATTGTCAACGGTAATATTGTGGGCAAAATCAAACATATGTTTAGCCACAGCCGAGTTAGGATATCTTCCAGACCTGAAGTGAGCTAAATGCTCTTTAAATCTAATGATTGCCCTTCTTCTTGTTTGAACAATATATTTTAAATCACAATCTGGACATGAAATACAATAGATACCGGAGTTATGAAACATTTCCACTTTATCCTAATTGAACCCAACATATTCTTTAAGTTAACATCATTATAATAGCACACTTTAAAATTATTATGTTTAAGAATAGTAGAAAGACCTGTAGTTAATGGTGGAAAATATGGTATTTTAATATATATTGTGTTTGGAACATCATGAGCTTGAGAAAAGTTTGAGCATTGGCTAATAAGTCTTTTAAATTTATGTCTTTTAACTAAAATATCAATTAACGAGGATTCGTAACCCAACATGTCAGCAGTGTTTTTAATGAAACCTAATTCCCTATTATAACCAGTATTATCTAAAGGTAAGTTCACTAGTCTATGAACAAGATGATGAAAGGCCTTCTTTTCTTTTTCTTATTAAAGCTTATGTGGAAAAGTGTACATCTATCTTTAATTATAGGAGAACAATGAGGGTCTTGTTTATATCAAAATATTAAAATTTAAAGATCAATTTCAAGTCTTCTATGGATCATTAGTATAATTGATAGATATCCTCTTATTTAAAATATCTTTAAAAATATCAAGAGATAATGTAAAAATTAGAAAATTCATTAGTTTTATTATTTCTATGTTTTTTCTCTTTTAGAAATGTCATCGTTTTATACCTGTAGGGCCAAGTACCTTCCAATATTTTTTAACTTCTTTGTAATTCATGATCTACTCTTTTTCGGATACTGATTTATTAAATACGAATTTGACTGACTAATATGATTTATTTTTTCATTTTTTCTTTCTGGGACATTTTTTATCATCGAGAAAGATAATTTGAATAACAATGACGGTATTTTACTATCGGTGGAGTAGTAATAGACCAGAAAAGTCTTACTTTAATACCCTATTCCCGAGAGTTATTAACTCTAATAATATTTAAATAGAACGAATAGAAATTAGTTTCGATTAATAAATATACAATTACGAGGTGAGATGAAAAAGAAGAAATTTGAGAGATTAATTAGGGCATCATAATCTTTTACATGTACAAATAAAAATCTAAGACGCAACTCCGAAGTTACAGATTTTTCTTACCATTATGTGGAAGTCATTCTTATTGCTTCCAGTTTTAGCTATTCTTGTTAATACAGATAATCTCTAGCGAGTTTCATTCTCAGCTTATTTCTTCTACTTGTATAGAAAATATTCTTTTGACTTTAGCATATTTGAATTCTCAAGTGAAATAAGTCTTTCTATGAGTCCAGAGGTTTCTTCAAAGCTTTCTGAAATAGTATTAAATCATGCCGTCATGTATGTCTCAATTTTTTAGAATGCGATCTTTTCTTTTGTCAAAATACACAATCCATTGTCCATTTCAGCGTTTGATTTTTGCTCATATAATACGCTTCGCACATGCCTTTTGAACGGTTTTTAAATTTCTCTTTCAGAATTTCTTATGCATTAACTTTTCCTTTCATATTTTCTTCCTGTGGTATCTTATCTGAAGCACAAACTTATAGCAGGATTTTGTCACGTTGATTCTTCTTTTCTTATCCAAATATAGAAAAGAGCAATGCGGTATACTTTAATTCCCCATTCTTCTCCTCAACCTTTTTCATCCTCGGTTAAATCGCATATCTAAGCTGCGGCCTATCGTTTTCTCCCCCTCCTCATTGTCCCATCCACCGCGAAGTTTTTTCCATCTTCTCCGCGTTCGTAAAGGCGGTCTAATGCCGTCGGAGGTGAGTGAAGGGAGGCAAATTGAGGGAGAGCTCTGGGGATGTGACGGCTGCCCGGATGGCGGTTATATTGGACGGGGTTTGCATGGCGAGGAAAGGCGGAGTGATGGAGGTGAGTGAAGGATTTTCGCTGAGGAAGGTTTTAAGGAGACGATGGCAAGTTGGCGTAAGAAAGCCTGGGGGCGGGGGAAGCATTAAGAGGGGCGGAGCGGGGAGTGGGAGGTTGACTGAACTCCCTCTGAAGAAGAAAATGTGAACCGACAGAAATGCACACTCATCCACGCGCTCATAAGGGATGCATCTTCAATGCTTTTTTAACGCGACGTGCTTCATTTCACTCGAATGAGGAACAATTTATCACTCGCGAAAGAAGAGGAAGCTTCAATTGGGAGGTGCGGTGAGTGAAGTCTTGGGATTGATTTCGCGTAGGTTGTTTACGATGAAATTTGTAGGCCTCGAGAAGTCTGATGGGATTTAAAATTCGTGTCCTTTTTAGGAATTTGTGTGACAAAGCTATCGTACGCGGAGAAAGTTCAAATACCATAGATTTCAAAAGTTAAGTACCAAAAATATTGTCTATGAAGTATTTCAGCATGGAGAGTTTTCAAGAATTAAACGTTTTTACTGCAAGGAGATAAAATTCTATAAAACTGTAAATTTTTAATGGTGCCTAAAAAGCTATGAACCTCTTTCCATCGTTCGGATTTTTTAATTACTTAATTAATTATAATTTCTTGTGAATTTACACTAATTAGTTTTAATATTCAAATTACTCATCTTCCTTTGATTGACATGATATAACGAAGAGATAAATTCAATATAAAAATATAATTAATTGCATGAATAGTTTACTAGTAAATGTCATGTATTCTTCTAAAAAACTCATTTTGTTTGATCGAAGCTCAGAATCATAATTATTCCTTCACCTATAAAAAGCTAGCGCAGTGGTTCCAGCCTAGTAACAACATAGCTACCCAAACAGGTCCCCCTACCCCTTATCACCTCCTCACTGATATCCTTTACCCCTACATCTTTAGTACACACACCTCGTTTTATGTATTTTCTCATCCGTATCTCCACCATCTTTTCCCCTTCCCCCTCACAAAAATATCATCTCCTTATTTCTTCTTTCCCACCAATTCCTCCTTCCTTACCCAAAGGCGGCCTTTCCTTAAATTCGCCACCCCCTCTGTCGTTATTCCACTCCGATAGCTCCACACCGCGACCCACCTTCCCCTTCTTTACGCTTCACCCCCTCCCCGACAAACCCCTCTTCTCAGGGATCGTGGAGAATGAGCCGTGAACCTTCTGCGGCTGAGGGAAAAATATTTTTCCTAAAAAGGGAGCGATGAGGGTGAGGCGGGGGGATTAGGAGATGCGCGGCGCCGTAAGAAAGTACGGAGAAGAGGGAGGAAATTTTCGTCACAAGAGTGAGAAAAGATACGTTTCGGTAGGGCGTCAACCTCCTTTTTCTTCGTAAGTTTTCAAGGTGAGATGCGAGCATGGAAAAATGTTCGCAGCTCGATCGGAAGCTGGCAGAAACTATGTGGGGGAAGAGAGGAGATGCTTGGATGATTTCGAATGTTCTTTGGGTGGACCGCCTTCGGAGTGGGGGTGGGAAAGGGCGCCGCGCGTCAACTGGTGTCTACGCCTGAGTTTTGCTGGGAAATAACCGTTGACGAAATTAAAAGCTTTCCAGACCGTTACGTTGTCTCCCGTTCCTATCCCGAGGTCTTCAGCAGTTTTTACGTCATGGGTGCGACGGTTCCATTGCAGGTCTGGCGGTTATCGAATGTTTACATTTGTTCTGCGGAAAAGTGGGATATGGTGTTATAACCTGCGCCGTAATTCTTAAGTTATTTTTTAAGCATAACATTCCTGCGTTTACTTGTGGTGAATATTTCTAGGACTTGATGGAATGGGTCCTCATAAAACGAAGTGCTTTTTGACAGTTAATCACAGTAGGCTTTTATCGTTCGTAAGAAAATAATTTACTTATCAGAAAGAAATTTTACGTATCCTCCACTCAAAATATCTTCTCATAATCTCGAGATGTTTACTAACATATAAAAAGCGTCCCTTATGAGAAACTTCTCCATGTTCATGATACTTTATTGAAACTTAAAATTACATTTAACAATTATTTCTATCAGGAAGTAGGGAGATGATGAGAAACAATTTTGGAATATAAAGTTATGCCTTTCTGAAACAGAAACTGTCGAGGAACTTACATCTAATGTGACATTTAGTTGTATTTACTCTTCTTAGTAATGCCCTTTCATTGCATACGGTTTACGGAAATATCAAAGGTATTTTTTCTATCAGCGGTTCATACTTTTTTAAGTATAATTAGTTAATTACTAGAGTGCAATTTTTTTCAAGATTTCTCACAAAAAGATAGCCCTTGTACAAGAACATAAATTAGGACAAAGCGTACCAATTAGATGAAATGGCCGCTACCAAATCCTAACTTCCTCACTAAGGTAGATACATCACACTCACGATAATTGAAATCCATCTCCATGCCTAATTTGTAATGAATGGATCTTTATCATTATCATTTAAAGCAATGAACTTATTGCTGATTCAATTCAATGACTACAGGAAAAAATTTATTTGTGACTTTACAAGTCCTAATGTCTACTCTACTCAACCAACAAGAATGACTTATGTGATCTCAATGTTTTCATTCATACGGAAAATGCCTCTCTCTCCGGCTATAGTGTATGGCTATCAAGACAACTAATTGTTAAATTACAGAATTTAAGCCTTTAATTACCAGGAAAAAAATATATTTTTGCGTGTGAATTGGATCAAGAATTCTTTAATTTCCATTAACTATTAAATTTAAAAACAATTTCTAATGGTGAAGAACAAAGGAAAGATATTTATCCCACGGTGTAAAACTTTTGTAGAATCATTCAACATAACAAGCCTTTGAAATTGTGATGTATCGTAATTTAGGGCTAATTTAAAACAATAAATTACACAATCATCTACAGTTGCAGTTTTGCCATGCGAGTTACCAATCAGTATATCCCAATGGGTGAATACACTTAGCGGACGATATTTCTCTTTTGTTTAACCGTGGATCGTTTACAGAAGGAAGAGTTTCTGACGACATTTGTCATCATATCTATCTCTCTAATTATTAATTAATTAAAATTGTTTAAGTTGGAGAAAAATCCAATAATTGCTCCTTCATCTGAAAATAATGGAAAGAGACACAAATTAGAATGAAAAAGGTGGAGTATAATGAAAATAATGCGCCCATGATATCCATTTTGAACGTGGGAGCAAAAGGATCATTTTATACACATAAATCGAAGAATGAGCATAATTGTGGACAAAATAGGGAGATGAAAGAGCAAAGCGTTTCTCCCGAAAAAGACCGGGAATTATAAGACGCTGAGATGGAGGGAGAGGCAGAAGGATCTTGAAATTGAGGAAATGTTTTCGGCTGCGAAGCGTAAAATGAATCTTAAAAAAATATAAATTGGAGCGAAGTGAGTACGGAAGTCGTGGGGTAGGAGGTAATCAAATTTAAAGGAGCGTTTGAGAGGGAAAATGAAACGCCGGTGGAGTGGAAGAGTCTCCTGGGAAGGAAGCTGGAATCTGCGCACAACTGAAGGGATAAAGAAGGTTTGGTGGGGAAAGAGAATGACAAAAAGAACGACGGGAAAAGAAAGACGATGCTAAATGAATCATCATCTGAAGAGTCGAATTATTAATTGTTTTGGATTATTTAAAGTTATATCGATTAATATCACTTTCAAACAGTTAATTTAATTTAAAAATAAATATATTTGTATTGATCCAGATGGGTACCCACCAACAAAACATTTTCGGTTAGGCAGGACCCTAATGGGTTGATTGTATTTCTCATGACAACCTACGTAGTGCATATATCTCCTGAATATTTATTTTACGACTAATGTGTCTTCTTTATTTTTAGTTCTGTCTGCTTTGCTTTTAGTCTCAAATTGTATAAAATATATTACTAGTATTAATTATATACCTATCGACATTAAAAAAGACTACTTTAAAAATTGAGTAGCTCATAATATCTAGGTATTTTTAGTAAATACAGGTATATAATGTTGTATACTAACTATGCGGAAGATGTGCAAGTGCTTCGTATAGAGAAGTAAGAAACCTAATAAAATAACTATATTCCCTGGATGTATATTGGAAGAACTGTACATAACCAACAATCTATCAAGAAAAGCATCAATTAAGTATAAAAACCGTCATATTATTTCGTTAAGATAGAAAGTTCAAGAATAAAAACGAAATTAAACCATAAGGTGGTACAAATATTTCAATAATTTGGTATTCCATTAGTGTGTCATTCGGAATTATTGAAATGTGGAATAGTTTTAAATAGAGGACTTTTCAATTATAAGGAGAGAAAAATCACTGTTTAAACAGCTAAAGTGGCAACGGAGCTGAATAGCAAGCGTTAAGGATTTCGCTAAAGAGCTAGGAATTATTGAAATGTGTATAATATTTGTATGTAACGCAGCAGAAGATTGTTAAGAATAATGTATAGCTTACGTTTATTTCTTTTTAATTTCTCTTCAAGTAGTTTATTTCAAGACAAATGTTATAACTACCATTGATTTCATAATAGGCATCATGATTCTTAACCTGTAACTCCAAAAAATCAACAACTGAAAATATTCAGGTAAAATGTAAGTAAACAAATACCTTTGCGTGTCGTATACATAACGCAAGAAGAATAATTATATTTTCCGGAGTACGGAAATCAAAGTTTTGCAAATAGGAAAAGTAATTTGAAAAACCATTTTCGAAGGTAAATACTAAAAGGGGAAATTTATGCAGGGAGGAGAACAAGAGAGAGTTTTCAGTGTTTGAGGGGAGAATTTTCCTTAAATCCTAAATATGGATATAAAGAACGCAAAGCAGATTAAAAGAAAAAAGGCTTTCGCGGCGGCTGAACCGTATAATCGTCGAGGCAAAAGGGTTTTTTGATATCTATTTGAGAAATTCCGAGGTCTCTGGGATTTAAAGGTGAAGACCCGCGGTTATGTGCAAATGTGGAATCATTATTCATCCCAGTCCTCTTTGGATGTCCCAACTAATTCATTCACACAGCTTCTCTGGCGTAATTACCACGGCCGAGTGATTTTTCGTCGTAAGCCACGCTACCATCTCGCGTTGCCTCCGTTCACGCACGCGTGGGCACGGGAAGAGTGTACGCAACGGCGCCGACAGCACGCCAAAAGTACTGATGACAGAGCGTAGAGACCATGTATTCATATCTCGTGAAATAAAATCTGTTCAGGTTTCCCTCCTGATTAAAAGTCGGGTTGATGATAATTACGTTGGAGCTAAGCAAGCAAAACAGCTCCAGATTTTCGGGCCAGAAATACGCCTGAATATGGATGAGAGAAAATGTGAAAAATTACAGGTTGGTTTTACAATAATAACTTCAAACTTACTTATTTCAACTGAATTTATCGTTGATAAATGTTTCCGAATATTTAATGAAGTTGAAACTATGATGGTAAAATGTGACTAATTCAGGTATTATCATTGCCAGTAATCTTACACAGAAATCGCTGATATTTTAATGCTTGTTAAATATTCAAGCTACTTTTGTTTCTACCCGCATATAATATTTTATTATAAAATATTTATGTTGACTGATACTCGAGAAAGTACGTCAATTCCTACTTTGCATAGTCTTAATGTAACAACGTAAGTTTTGAGATCTTCAGAGCTAATATATAGTTATACAATTGCTTTCTTGTAAAATTTCAGGTTTCAGTTTGCTATATTAAATATCTTCCAAAACTGTAATGCTTTTCAATGAGTGAAAAACCATAGTTCGACTATTAGTATCCATTTTTATACCATATATTTCACCTTGTCAGAAACTTTAGCACTGTTCATATATTTTAAAATTCCGATTATTTGTTCTATAACTTTTGTATGAGAACTTTATTATTAATGGTAATTTAAGTTTTTAAAATAAGTATTTGATATTTTTAGTTTTTGCCGCAAAACTTTTACGACTACTTAGGAAAACTTTTCAACTGAAAACTTCGTAGTTTTACGTTCAAATGTATTCTTCTGACATTTCCACCGGTCAAATGAAGAAATGGAATGATGATTAAACAAAGCTTTGCATTCCTGATGAAATCTTTAATGGTGTATAAAATGTTTCTTTTTACGTTTCAACCTCACCGATGGTCGAATTTCCATGGGTACTGGGCTCTAAGTATCCCTTCTCTGTTTTTTTCGTTCTCTTCTCTCAAGTTCTGGATTGAGAGAGGGGGATCTCGAGGCCGTATGGTGTAAGCGAGGGACTGTGAACTGAGGGTGAGATTTGTGAAAGCGAGGGGAAGGAAATTAAGCAAAGGATAGCGGAAGGCCCCCTTTTTATTTTGGAAGGATTGCTTCCCTTTCTATAGCTTCCCAAGGGATAATTTAGAGTAATCCGTTTCCTTGCTTCATTCTTTCCAAACTGTTAATGAACGTGATCCTCTTTTATGATACGGCGAGAGCCTTGTAATGATTTTTAAATTAAAGCATTTATATGCAGCTACGGATATCATAATTTCTTATTAAGATTATTGGAGCTATTTCAGCTTTCAGGTTGACTATTGCAAAATGTCAAGTGATTCAATATTAATTTATAACTAGAGTTAAGTTTAGTTTAAGGATAATTATCTCATGAAAGAGTATTGCGCCTAACGCATTAGCAATTTAAATTCATATTAAAATGTTTTCTCAACGATGTTGACACCAATTTGGCTCCATTTAAATTGTACGGACTTTGCATGTTGAATCCATCTCACAAATTTAAGATTTGTTTTTAAAAAATAAAAAAATTATCAGTGAATGAAACTCGTATTAGTGAAATAATTAAATTATCCAACACAATTTAATAAATTGGAGTAATTTTGGAAGCTAGGAAAATTTTAAAGCTCTTGATTTTGAACTTAAAACATAAACAACAAGGAATTGTTGTAAAACTTTCTTCACGAATCAAATGAATATTTTAGCCAATTTGGTGATTTCATAAGGGACTTCGAAAACTTTTGAATGGTGAATGCAAAATGTGCTAACTTCTGTTTTAACAGGGGTGAGCAATCTTTTGGTCGAGGAGGGCCGAATTAAAAATTTTCTCAGGTGGGCGGGACAGGAAGGACTCCATGATTAAGGCAACCCTTATATAAACATAACTAAAGAAAAAAAAACCTTTGTACATATTCTACAGTTTAGAAGAATATATTTAGTACAATATTTATTCACAACTTAACCGAAATAAAAATGCTCATAGTAAAACGTTTATTTTTCAAACAAAAGGACATAAAATTTGTAATATGGATTTAAATGCCTGTTTTTCGATACCAGTACTGTTTATTTTCCACTTATACGACGCGGGCTGCACGAATGGGCTTCGAGAACCGCGGGTTTGACACTTTTGTTTTATATGTTATTTTCCGAATAAAATGATTGCCTTTTTTAATTCCACACTCGGCCCAAAAAAGGCTGATTGTGAGATGAATATATTTGTAAGCTTTGTAAATCAGTCCATAACCTTCAACCACGAACTTAGAAAGTATAGGACTGGAAACTGCTGAAATTTTTTGGCTCCCTTAATGTCCGCAGCCGCGAGATGGCATCCGCGAGATGGCAGCACTGAAGTTCGCCCTTTGAAACCATAATCTTATATGGAGTAAACGGTGAAAAAGCACGATAATGAAACATACGTAATAAATAGAAATATTTACCAAAGATGGAATTAAGAGTAATTGTTTTATCCATCAATAGGTACTTTTGAATTGAATGCAAAACATTTGAATAAGACGGATTAATTAGCAAATCCGAAGAATAGGTTCTTGCCTTATGTGCAAAACACAGGTAACTTTGTCGCCGTAAAAAATTCTTCGTAAATCACTGAAATGCGATGAACCGTACCGTAGAATTAGACTTTGGCCGTTTTTTAAATTTTTTAAAAATATTTCTGTATTCAATTACATTCTCTATGCTCATAAAATTTAAATTACATGAAGGTAATTCTTATTCATGCAAATCTAAATATTTTTCTTTTTTTTTTTTTAAATTCTAAATATTTTATATTTGTTTAAAAAATAAATAACAGCGGCCTTAGGCACCCCAACCGATGGGGTGACTTCGGCCACTAAATATGTTTCCTATAAAATTAACTATATGACTAATATTATGACCATTAATACATTTAAAAATCTTTAAATTATTATTTTATTTAATCTTAATTTAATAGGTACTGAGATAAGAAGTAATTGACTCCTAATAACATTTTTCCACTTCATTTATAAATTTTAAAAGAAAAATATTTTTTTAAAAATTTTTTTCCTCCGAAAACAAAACAAAAAATAAAAAATATTGTAGAAAACTCCTACTCACTGTCACTCGAACCCTTTTAAAATTTTTTTCAAGCCTTAGAGTCAGTGTTTTGTTTCTACTAATGAATCTCCGAACATAACAATTTCTGGAATTTTTGTCAAAGCACTGAACATTTACTTTTTACTAGTCAAATACGTTTGTACTAAAATTTGGATATCACGAATACTCATAATAAATTTAACAGCACTTCCACTAATTTAATTTCTTTTTCACGAAGAAGCACTGTTTGGCCTCCAATTGTCTTCAAATGTTTCCCATCTTGCTGAGTGTTACTGAGAGAAGTTACCAGTCTGAGGTTTCGTAGACTTGTCTCGAGAATGCACGATTTTCAATTTAGTTCCCAATGACAATTGTACTGTCAATGTTGCAAGGAGCAAGACGAATTTGATGGCGATATTTCAAGACAATCTAAATTCTAAGGGCAGGAAAAAATAGCTTCTTAGTGAAATTTTAGATATTGTACTACAAATTTAAAATTTGTGGAGCAGTGCACGCGTGGCCGAAGTCACCCCTTTCTACGGTAACATTGATGTAAGTTGGAATGTGCGACCACGTTGTGTGAGTTGGAGATCTTCACTGTCGTCACTGCGCTTGAGGACTTTTGATATATTTTAAGATATCCTTAAGGTATCCTTAATCTTAAAAATGCCTGGTCATCGTTGTATTGCACCGGATAAAGAAACACAGCAAGTGTGCTGTTTGCCAGGCAGCATTAATTCATCCGGGGGCATTCTCTTGCCATCCAGCAGCAAAGTTAACAAATATTAAAAGTATGGGGGTTTGGCTCATCCTAATGTAAACCTTCATACTTTCATCCTCAAAGAGGAGGAACAATTTGTAAAGCACTGTGAGTCATATAGTGCATAATTACAGAGTTACTTGAAGGTGATGAAGAGATAACTTTCCCATGCTTTGAGCACGGAAGTGAAATCATAGCATATATAATAAAATATTATGTAACTAGGAGGATTAGACAGCATGCAAATTTGGAGGCTGTTAGAGAAGGTGCATCGAAAACGAAAATTGTGAAACTGTCTAAAACTTAATGTTTGGTCAATAAATTTTTTATACCACTCTATCCTTTATGTTTGTATATTGTATAACCTAACTTCACATTTCAGCCTCCCCAAGATGAAATGCAGTCCACGCCAGTCATTAAAATTTGATACTTTTGGATTTATGTATTTGACCGTTTACTCTTTTCCTGGAGACTATTTCTGGGAACTTCGATTTTTTTTAGGAAATGTATATACGGTGGTCTGAAAAGTTTCCGACCCCTGATTTTTCAGACATCTTCAGAAAATTTTCAGAAATTTTCAGAAAACATGCTAAGAAATGTTAAATGTCGGAAACTTTTCAGACCACCCATTTACATCCTGCGATTCTAGTTTTAAAAGATCTAGTTGAAAGTAGATGTAACGTTGGTAATTTCAATTATTTTATGTATATTCAAGCAAAATACATTGCACTACGCTGATCTAGGAATAATGTTTTCACAGCGACGAAGTTACTTGTGATGTGTCCTGAAGGCAACCTGCACTTATTCTTGGGATATACTAATTTGCCCATTTTATTCAATTGTTTTAAGTACTTATAAATGGATAAATACTAACTCTAAATTCCATCTTTGGTATATACTACTCCCGCAAAGAAAAAGGAGGAAAAAGTATCATAATCGTGCTGTTTTTTTCCATTTACTCCATATGAGATTATGGTTACAAAGGGCGAGCTTCAGTGCTGCCATCTCGCGGGTGCGGACATTAATGGCGTCAGCTGATTGTACAGTCAGCATAGGGGAGCTTCAGGGTCGTGCCTTCAACACAATTTAAATACGGGCTAAGATGTTACCCTCAATAAGAAAACGAATTCCAGATCCTCTTTACGTAAATGACCGAAAATCGACTCGATTAAGATGCGAGGAGAAAATGCATGATTCCTCCCTAAAGAGGAAAGGAAGGGAGCGATGGTACTTAATCCCTTAAAATCCTAAATGGGGTGAGCCGACGAGAAAGGAAGATGCTTCTAATGCTTAACGGCGAAAAATCTTAGAATATATAGGCGGTTGGAGGTGATTGCTGTGAAAGATATTAAGTCCAAAGACTCTGTGTAGAGGTATATCTACGGAAATGAGTCGTCGATTTATAAACAAGTAGACTGACTGACTAACTGGCAAAGATAATACTAAAAGATCCGTGAGGATAGAAATGATATCCCTGGGACTACGCTATATCTGGAAGCTCTTTAATTTCTGTAGGAGAGGAAATAATATACTATCTGAGGTAGGAGAGGAAGAATAGGTGTGACTGTAAACTTTCAAGGAGCGTAGTAATATTTTTTAAGCTTCTTGAGTAGTTGGCGCGATTTCCTTCTTTTTTCTTACATATAGGAGTGTATTCAGGATATTGGGTGGGAAAGAAAAGCAGTTTTAAAAAGGGAAGTGGAGTAATTCCCTCCCACCCTTCAAAACTTTTTATTTTCTCACTATCCCTTTAATCCTTCAGCAAAGAGCTAGCTAAACTTTTAGGGCATTTCTCCGTGACTCGTTTAATGAAGCCACAAATAAGTTTTCTCCAGCGTAAGGAAAGTTAGCAAATATGCCGTCGATCATTTTCAGCCCTTTTAAACATAAAAATACTTGCGCTCTTGCCCATACTGAAGCCAATCTATTTATTGGAGTAAATATTTTAATATTTTTTGTAGGTCCGAAAAAAGTGAATAGTTAACGATTCTTTATACATCTTTGCTATTATGCACTAATTATGTCAATGGATGATAATTACGAAAATTAAGTTCCCTGCGACTTCGTCTCTAAGCAATGCAGTATATTCTCGCCTCTTCAGGGAAGGCATATTTCATATTTATACAATTATATATTCTTAACTGGCAACTTTACTTTGAAAACGTTTAATTTTAACCCTACAACTTTACTTAAAACTCAAAATTATATCTTATCTTCTTTATTCAACACTGTGAATTGTAGTAAAATATACTTGCTGCTGTTTATCCAACAGATTTTTGGCTTGAGGAAGTTTAGAATGGACTTGAAAATGTTTAAAGATATTAAAGCAACTAAAATTCATAAATTAAGAAAAAGAATGTCAACAGAAAAACCAAGGAGTAACGCAATTTCAATTTCAATATTAGGCTGCTGTAAAAGAAGAAAATTGGAATGAAGCTGTTGAAGAATTGGAAGTTTCTAAATCTCCAATAGCCCTCTAAGAAACACCAATGTTTTGAAGGTTACTAATCCGAGCCTTTCTGTTGTTTCCGAAGGCCGGTAGCAACGACGTGTGGAGCGCTGACAAAGACGGCAATTCGAGATTTTAAAACCTCTAAGTAGACCACTGATTTTGATTTTTATTTATAGTAATATTCGATCTTGCATATATTTACGAACGGTGCAAGTTGATTCTCTTTTTATGAAATAATCATGTGATATCTTTTATTAATTTTTCATTTCATAAATCATGTAAGAAATAAAATAACTTTCAAGATGGACGTCTCAATTTTTACTCACACAATTAAGTTATTTCTGAAGCCTTTATGTCCGATATGAGTTCCCTTAAGATCTCCTCACCTTAATACCTACTTTTTAGTTTGGTGAAAGTCTACATCCCTTAAAAAAAGAATTCGTCTCTTATACGTGGAGTGTCCCCCGTTCCGAGATGTAGCCATTCCATCGAGGGAGTGGTCAGCAGCTTAAACCTTCCAATCATCTCTCCCACGACAACTCAACTCCTGGCCATCGCACCATCATTCCCAATCACTCCCTTCCCCACACGACCTCGCCTCCTCCAGATCGTTTGAGACACCCCCTTGTAGCCCGCTCCCCTTAACCCCTGCGCCCTTAGAATTCCCTCTGAGGAACCTCTTTCTATCGCCTGCCACCCTGCCGTGTAATCCCGCTCTGTTACCCCCGTTTCATTCTACTCTATCGTCTCCGGCCATCTAACTGCTTCATTTTTTTCCTCGGCCCCTTTTCCCACCGATCCTCTCTCGCAGAATGTTTTCCTCCCCTTCGTCTTTCTGATCCCTTCTTTCTTCTTCCTCTTCTCCGTTTGCTCCCAAGAATCCATCCAATTTCTCCGCCCTTCGCCTAGGATTACGTGCATTCCGCAATGGCGCTAAATCCTCCTCAGGAGTGGCTCTCCGAACACTAGCTCCCTGTTCAATGGGTGTGTAATGAAATGGTAAGAAGTGGATTACGTATATGTGGAATGGGGGGCGGAGATTTCGTTCGAGTGGTTTTCTTTGAAAGTATACCGAGGGAATAGTAGAGCGCGTTAGAGTTACTGGATTATACGTTTCTACTCCTAATCCCGCAAATCCTTCAACTTAGAATGCTTAAGAGAAAAAATAATCAGGCTTACCATTTATTTGTTTTAATTTATTTGCAATCTCATTCGATAAAAACGTTTCTACCCAAGAAATGTAATTTGGCTCTTGCATAGATATTCTTACCCAATTGGTCCATCAAAAATCTCTTATATATTTTAATCAAGTCGTTACAATAATAAAACAGACTGCTTATACTATTAAAACTACGAACAAAATTCTCTGCTTGTTTATTTTACTATTTAAAGTAGGCATTGGAATTAAGAATAATAATAATGCTGGGCCCGACGAAGTTATCAATGGAAAACTCATTTAGAAAAAATGGTGATGTGTATCTGACTGAATCATTTTTAACCAGTAGAACCCTCTTACTTTCAGACAATTAAATTTGTAATAATAATTTGTAGAATGATTCTGTAAAACGAAAATTTACGATTAACTGAGATTGTTATGAATGATTGAAATTGGATGATTTTCTATGTAAGAATTTCAAATTTAATGATATAATGGATCATTAATTGATCGAATCCGTTAGATAAGTAACTAATTTTTCGTGCCAATAATTCATTCGCGTGTAGCTCATGATGTCTTAACTCCACACTTCTCTAAATTATGTTTCACAACATCAAGAAGCGTTACTACGTGAACTACATAGCCTAATGCTTTGCTCATTCGATAACAATTCTTCCCACTACCAAGGATTATTCGCCATAGTCGTCATCTCATCATCGAAGTCTTCGCTCCTAGATTGTTTTCCTCCCCTATCAGCCTCGTACGCATTCCTCCCTTTCACCTCTCCTTTCGCTCCAACCCAATTCCATCCCCTACCACTATCCCTTTTGTATTTTGCTCCAATTCAATTTTCTGCTTTGCTTCACCCGACCTCTCAGTACAAGGCAGACAGTCAACCCAATGAAGATGGGCCTCCCACGCCCGTGAGGCTTTGTCCTTAACCCCTCATACCCTTCCTATATTGCCACCTCTATCCTCGGCTTCTCCTGCCCCATATTCGGGGAGAATGCGGTCGTAGGTGGGATTGCGAAGGAGTCTTTCCGTGCGAAAGCGGGTTTAATAGTGGAATAAGAAGATTCCTAAATCTCCTCAAGAAGAGATCCATCTTCCTCTGAGAGAGGCTCTACCGAAGTCTTTGATGTCACTTTAGAGCGAACGTTTAAAATATCATCACTAGAGTATAAATATCGGGTACTCCATCACGTGAAGGAAAATCGGTTTGAAATATCTAATCCTTGAGCTGCATTAAGAAGAATTTAGAAGGATTAGCAAGCGTATATGCTTTATACTCATTCATGGCACAAGAGAAAATTAAATATATTCTTGCATTGGTTTTAGGGAAATTAATTATTTTGATTTCGTCATAAGATGAACTTCAATGTGCTTTTTGAAGAAATATGCACTTTAGGAACGGAATAAACGAACCGGAAAAGTTTATTTCCGTTAGAAAGAGTACCGAAGTTATAACTATGACGATGGCTAAGATATTGAATGGAAATTTACTATTTACTGAATATATGCTATATAGCTCTTGCTGCAAAATCACTGTCGTATGTGATTGTTGGTGAGTTGGACCTAACAATGCAAATAGCAAGAGTTATGAAACATTAAATGTATGCAAATATAAGTCCCAGAGAAAGGTGTAGCTTCGTAGAAATCTATCACAATGAAGAAATAAGGACAGAAAGACTTTCTCCCCAATTTTTTCACACAATTAGTTTCAGCAAAGAATAGATGCTGCTGACGATTACCCTCTGGAACCCTTCACATTGTGAATTAATTGTGGAGAGTACGCTATTCTGGCATAATTTCTCGGTTGCTTTGTCCTCGTTCTTGGAATCTAACCTCTATCATGAAAAACTCCGATATTCTCAGAGAATCTTTTTCTAAATTCCAACAAAAGGTATCATTCGTCATGAAGTACCTTCATTAAGGATATGGTCAAATCATATTACACACGAAAAGATTTCGTAGTCTTAGATCCGGTTTTATATCTGCAGCAGAATAGCTGCGTGGAATACTTGCGAAACTTCCGAATTCCCGTACCTGCGATACCGCTATACCACGGGAGAATATCGAACCTTCAAACCCGCATTCATTGGATCGCTAAAGCGTGCGGAAGACTGAGCCGTTCCATCTGCAGTTTTCCTACGGATCCGCCGTCGTCTGGCACCGGGCCAAGTCAATGCTTGCGTCTTCATCGCCCCTCCTCAAATCCTCTTCTCCTCAAATCTGACTCTTCACTTCAACTTCCAAAGACCCAAAACGGGATAAGAAGGGAGAGGGATGATGGAGAGGCATTTTTCCTTCCAGTTCAACGCATTCCGATTTCCTCCTCCCCTTCTCTCGGGTCCTTCCGAAAAGGCCCCCTTCCCCCACAGCCTCGATGGTAACTTCGATTGCCTTCTCCTCGCACTTCCGCCCCCGTTCTCTGTAGACGCACAGGTGGCTGGACTTGTTGAAGGAAAAATCAAATCCTAGGCGAAGAGGGAGAGATGGGGACGCTGTCATCATAGAGAACGGATGGAGGGGCTGAAATGAGCTGCAGGGGCGGAAGGCGAAGCGTTAAAGACGATTTGCTACGTGTAGCTTCAGCGGCGACGCCAAGTGTGGCTGAAGGCGAGGTTTCTACTGGAGGATATTGTCCCTCTTCTTTATAGAATAGTTACTATCACTAAAGTATTAAAGATAAAACAATAATTTAGTTATGATGAGGCGTTCTAAGAATAGGGATATCTTCACTCTGTAATTTCACTTTCTATAAACATTTGATGGTGGCTAACATTTCGTCATTTACTTCATTGAGCACTTATTTGGAATTTATTTTTAAGGATTTTATTGGAGTACTCTTTTCATACGAGATTTAGTTCCTACCTACACAGGCATACGGTTTAATATAACATTAATTATAATTTCGAATTCCAAGAAGGAATAGTAGTAAAAAACAATAGTAATTCACCCAAAATAATGATTAATAATCACTTTAGGGTGCGATTATTTTGATTTACTCTTCTCGTCACATAAAAGTTGTTTCGTTAATTTTACATCCCACATTGAACATTTGATTTGTTGCAATCGTACTTTGAGAAACAATTCACCAAAAAAACCAACGAAGAGTTTTTTGATTCATAGACGGAGTACATTACAATTTGTTTCTAAAATATCCGTCAATAACCATTCATAAATATTCTTAGAAATTGAGAAATATTAAGGTAATTCATGTTGAATTAAAAGCGAAAGCTAAATTAGTTTAATGGTACTAAACATATTCCAAATAAATAACCTAAGAACATAGGGATACATCATGAAGGGTGCTTATTCCTAAGTTATTGAAGCAAAGCATGAGTTTTGCAAAAAACAATTGTATTAATATCGCAAATCATTCGCATAGCATTGAATTTAGTACCTGCTCTCGGATTACGATTTCTGCAGCAAAAAACCTCTCTCAAGGAAGATTAATTGTAGCGGGGCAAAAACTCAACGCACGGTTCGATCTGCAATTAGATGAATCATTTGCTTGCTCCAAAGTAAAAGAAATGAACCCTCTCTCCGATTCTGTTCAGTAACCGATCGCTCTTTGTTTAGAGTGGTATGTCTAGTTACCGTTTATCTTCCCTTCTCGGAGGAGATTCTTCTCACGTACCTGAGGCCTAGAAATCCTCGCCGACTATCAATTCAGAACTTCCAATCTTTTCTTTGCTCATCTCCTTCCCTTTCCTCCCAAACGGAGGCTTTTCCACTCATTTCCACTCAACATCACTCCAAATGTCTCATTGTGACTGCTTTTCACCCTTCTTTCCTCGCAATCTCCTTTCTCTGTCCATCTTCTTTCAAACCATTCTGTCTCACCCAACACCTCGGAGGGATGCGGTCACTGATCTTCCGATAACGGTGATGCAAGCTCGTGGAATCCTAAATTTCTCCATCTCTGAGTAGGAGTAAAAACATGCTGAAAACGGCTATCGAATTTAGATGTGGAAAAGTTTATCTGAAAAAGGGGAAAACCGTATGGATCACATAAGTTCAAAATTGACACAATCCCTCCTAAAGTACAGATATTTCCCCCTCTGAAGAGATTCTGGCAATAAGTTGTAATTTTTTACCACGTTGAAAACGAAAGCGGTGGTATCAAGATTAATATTTTATTGATTTTAGGTGTTTAAATGACTTAAATCGCTTCCATAACGCCCACGAAATAATACAAAATCGCTTAAATATATATTTCAAAAATTCATTTATCTGTCTCTCATATCTGAACCTTTGAATCCCCAAACTGTAAAGATGATTTTGCTATGTTTTATTTTCTACAGGTAGTCCGAATAGCATATTTATCTCTGGTGGAAAATAAGTTTTTAAAGTTGCTTAACTGAAAATCAGTTTTCAAAAGTTCCAATGTGACTTGAGTTTGCAGGCACGTCGGTTCCGCTTGTCATGTTATTCCATTCCATTACGGATTTATATATATCTGTGTTATAATTAAAGTGGAATATATAAAATCGATGTACACTTTAAAGACAGCTAGAATACCAAGGATATATTTATTTTCAATATTTTTAACTGTTTAAATTACGAAACTCCTATAAATGTAATTTTAATGTTTTTAATTAATAATTATAATAATAGGCATTATTTTCTTTGATTAATCAATGAAAAAGCTAATAAAATATAGTACTTTAATTCGAAATTGAATTGCCATACATAAACAAAACTTAAACGAACCAATTGTGAGTTACAAAATCCATAGCGAATTTCATAAATAGTCCATAGTAAATTTATCGATCTGCCAATTTGATTTAGAATTTGTGCACGAGGGAGAGAAAGAGTGATGTAGGAAGCGAGAAAAAGTAAAGTCCGCGTGGAATTACAAATCAGAGTAAACAATCCCTCGCACATGCGGCTCCGACCATTCGGAGTCCCATAACTTAGAAAAGAATTAATACACTCCCTCGCCAAAGTCACGCGTTTTTCGATTATCCAAGGAAACTCCGTCACTACTTCGGTAAATGTCAAATCGCTTCAATTTTTCATCTCGAAGGGAAAAGGGTCCCTCCTTCCCTCCGGAGACTCGAAAAAATGAACCGGTGTCCCAACTGTTGCAATTTGGAAGATCGTCATTTTCAGCCCCCATCGAAATGAGCGTGGAGTCCTCTGGCGGAGTAAAAACGAAGGTGAGAGAGTGGGGGCACCAAAGGAGAGATTGAATGGGTGCGTACACCCAGTCCACCTCTTCTTCGGGAGGTGGGGAACAATCGCCAATCAATACGGCAGCAGGGGGGCATCCTCATTCTACGCAAACCTCATGCCTCTCGTTTTTTATCTCCCTTTCCTCTCTCTCTCCTCTTTCACCCATTCTATCTCCCCATTCTGTCATCTACGGCGCGCTACCATTTTGCCAGCATTTTCCCTCCACACTTATTCACGCCTGCGACACTTTCTCCCATATCCATACCAATGGCACAGATTTTGATAACTCCCATGTTGGATTAATTATGTAAAATAAGATATTACTCCAGATCTGAACTATGTTTACGTTGTTTATTTCAAGTTTATGAAAATAGAAAATATTAATACGATAATATGGCTACTTCAGAGTTAGAATAGGATAATCTCGCTACCCTTTCCTGTTTTTTTCCTGATTTAACCATTTTAATTGTATGTTATAACAATATCCAGTAGAAACTAATAAGGAAGAAAAATAAAATTATTCATTTCAACTTTAATTATATAAGGCCCGCGGTTAGCCAAGATGATAAAGCGTTCGCCTTTGGGAAGAGCAGATCTGGGTGTTATTCCCAGTGAGGACTCGCATCTTCAAAATAACCTCAACCGTCGAAGCATCATCAAGAAAAGTACTCTGTTTAGGATACAGAGATACGATACATTTATTGACAATAACTACGTATGTATACTATGTAAGAAATATGATATTTTGTTTAATTAATTATTTAAATTTACGGAGATAATATTTGACCTCTGTAGCAATTTAAAAATATACCACTGTCCTTGTAAAACCTGAAAAATATTTTTACATAAGTCTGAGAACATCACTTATTACAATACATGACAACAGGAAGATAATGTATCCCTGAGTACTAGGCAACACGCGATGCGTTGTGGCCCCCCGAGATTTTATGCAATCCAACGTGCATACCAGTCTTTCTCTTGCATCATTAAAAATTTCAAGGCAGACAGAACATACATTTCTATCATTAACTTTAAAGTTAAGGTTAAATATGATGACGAGAATATCATTAATATCTTTATTTAAAAATATTCATAGAAATCAATTATCAACAGTCAAAATTAGAAAAGTCTGAATTCACTATAGGTACGTAGAATTGCATTCTTTTAATCTTCTTTTCATTTAGCCTTCTGTCTTTACTTTTGAGGTGATTCCTCATCATCACAACCCTCATTGTCTACTTCCATCCCTTTTCATTTCTCACTCCAAATGCATCCCTCTTCACCCTTATGCTTTTCCCTTGACCCTTTTTGGCGTCCACTTTCATTCTGTGTCCTCCCACACAATCTACCTCCGTTCTCGATTTATAATCCAACTCTTCTTACATCGCATTTGTCATTCTGTCAAACTCTAAATTTGCTCATTCTAGTTATACGGCACAATTTCGCCAATTCTTATTTCAAAATATTTAATCCTTCCTTCTTTTATATTGGTGTACCATTCTGTTTGTTGAAATATTCACTTTCTTTTCCAGATCCGGCCGCATTTTTTCTAATTCATACACTTTATTCTTCAGATTATGTACTACCTTTTCTTTTCAGCGTCTCATCAACCGCATTCAATATTCTACCTCTCGCCCACTTTTGTCATTCTCCTATCATAGTTCATTCCACATGTTCAGTCAAGTGTAATAGATCGTTCATTTTTATACTTAAAATTTTTATATTTTCTATTTTTTATCTCTCATATAATTTTCGCTTTATAAATACTTTCCTCATTATTTCTTCTTCATTGACATTCTTATTCACAGTTCTTACTTCTTCACTGCCCATATCGTCCTTCGTTTTCTCTCCTTGGTCCCTCTTCCTTTCACTACAGCCTCTCTTTCACTTTTTACCCTCTTACCCTAATCCATCTCGCCTATCGGATACATTTCTACCCCCATCGGAATGCTTCACTTCTTTGTGTCCTCCCTCAATTCTGCCCCTCCCTCATTCTTCCTCCCTCGGAGTTTTATTGGGCCGATTTATGTGGGACCGAGGGTTTAATTTATTAGAAACATTTCTGTGTTGCTCTTAATTTATGGCCTCGGATTGGATCGGGGAGAATGCCTTTTGGAAATATTCCTGAATAATAGAAGGGAATTCTGAAGGGTTATTTTCGCTTGATATGAAATTTAAGAATGATATGAAAATGCAAAGAATAAGACGGATTTAATTTAGAATCGGATGTGTCATCCTTCACATTTCGTTTATTGAGTCGCATAGAGAGAGATTATTTTCTCACTGTGGAAGTAGTGGTGTATTGCATGGGATCTCGTTTAAGTTGTGGTATATAATTCGAATATCCAAACGTTAATGTGTTATCTTTATTTAGAAATAGACTAACGGAACTAGAGGAAATTTGAACGAGTAACGTGGTTCTTTATTCAATGAATCCATTTACTGCATCATGACACTTAGAGCAGCATCATTTGTAGAAACATCTTTGTAGCTCAGAGTGTAATGGATATAACATGCTATTATAGGTTTAAAAGTTAATGTGGCATCTAAGGTAATTTTTTCACATTTTCCTCATTTTAAATCTAAAGCGTGTTTAACGTTATGACTCTTAATTTTATTAATGTTACTTTCTCGTAGGATCTTGGAAGGTGGTGGTAAAAATAATTCGTAAAAATCTATCTTTAGTAATGAACAGTTAACGTAGGAATTTGTAAGAATCGGTGGATCTAAATCACTTCTTTACGACACTGAAAAAGGAGTTTCTCCGTATCGCTTTCAATTCTGAAAATTCCCTTTTTCCATAACTCTCTTCTTCCTTTTTCTCTCTCGTTTCCTATAATATATACAAGAGTTTTCCTTCTTCTTCGGCTAAGATTCCCACGGGACTTTGCCCTCCCCATTCTGCATCTTCCAGCCGCCTAACCTCGTTAGGTCCCTCGCTATTGACAGCCCTTAAGTAAACCACTCTCTTAAATTCCCTGGGTGCCGCGCGACAGCCATCTGTCGTTTCCCTGCCTTTATCCACTCCGTCGTATGTGTTTTATGCCAGCGAGGAATATCGAGCGGAAAACAGGCTTTTGTAGTTAAAAACTAACGATGAGACTCCTTTATGCCGATAATATCAGTTTTAATTTTCCAGTTATTAAATTAAATTAAGCGTTATTAGAAGCTTGGCGAGGGAAAGCGAAGTTTTTATGAGGACTTGATGAGCTTAAGCAGCTGCGAACAGGTGGCGAAGATCGCAGAAACATCTGAAAAGCAATCATAAAGTTTAATTACGGTCACAATTCCACGTCGGTAAGATCAAATTATTCCGTTATTAAGGAGGAAGTTATCTTCAAAAGAGCATCAACTTGTTCAATAAATCTATATCAGAAAATGAAAATAATGGGGTGGTTTAGTTATACTTTGCCATTAGGGAAATATTAACTGTCAGCCATTTCAGCGTCAACTTAAGGATTTGTGGATTCCATTGTTACTTAAGAGAGCCAATTGTCGAACAACGAATCAAGTGCTTACGAAATATAAATTCTATCTCAATATTTTTTACCAACCAGTGTATTTCGAGAGAGTTAGATTCATTTTTATTTAAATATTCTTCCCACTATTTACTAAAGGCAGTTGATTTCAAATATCCATGAACTAAACATTTTGAGCCTTAGAAATGCATATTTGCTGTAAATATTATTCTTGTTTTGTATCACCCTTAACCTCATTTAATAATATAGTCTATTTTTTATACTTGTAAGTATTGCATCATTCTATTGAAAGTTTCTGGCATGTGTTCACTCATAGTTACTCACCTATGTATTTCGAAGGAAAAAGTTACTTTCCTAAGACCTATTTCCACGGTTCTTTTCTTTCTTTCTCACTTGTTAAGTTCGCTGGAACTACTCTAATGTAACTGAACATGTAGTCTTATTTAAGACTTGAGAAGTGCATCCATTATTTCGCCCTATTCACTAGCAGGGTTAATTACGGTAGCAGTTCGGAATTACGCACATTGCAGCTCCGCCTGAAACTTTTCACGTCAAGAGCTAAATGCACGCTCTATTTTTTCCCTCGCCCTTGAACGCTTTTAATTGTACCCTGGAATGTTCTTCCTCCATTGGATCAAACTACAAGTCCCCGCCACAACCCTCTTTTACTGAAAGCACTCCCACACCGAATGGTTGCCATCCGCTGCTCTCATTCTTTCCCACTCCAGTAGCAACGCGACCACTGTTCTTGGAAAACAAGGAAACCCTTTCGACTTGAGCAAAGTTTCGCGGAATCTCACTTCGACGTCTTTATCCTTAAATCTTCTTTTGCTCCGTCAGGTATTGCTTGCTTTCTAGGGGAGCTTATTTTTCGCCTATAGTACCGAAGTTACTCTGAGTGGCGCTTCAACAGTAACCAGACCAGGAATGTCCAAGCTTTTACCTACTGCAGCCTTATAAGTATCTGAATAGTCTTCGCGGAGAGCAATCAATATATCCTAGATTATACGTTTGGATCCTCTTTCAAATCGGAACCTCTTTTTTTTTAATCCATCACACTTCTAACTTCTTCTACAGGGTACTATTTTCCCTTACTATATCCTATGCTTCCATATCAGTAAAATGAGCTAAAAATAATACAGTTACGCATAGAATTCGAATACACGTTTACGTAATTAATTTTTTATGAAGGTAGTGTGCTTTTGCGTGTGTCAGCAGAATGACAAATTTGACGAATTATGGTTGCACATTGCTTTTAAAGCAGCCCTGTAATTCAAGAGAAATGACGTAGTGATTAATACTAAATGGATGATCAGTCCCATATTCTCTCTTGAAATCTATTTGGCGTCTTATAAATATTTTATCAAAATATAGGTTATAACTTCATTTCGACTTTATTCAAGCTATACGGAAAGCAATTTCTTATTATTATACTGCGGTAAATGAAGGAATTTGTGAGTAAATGTTTATGCATGATCTAAAAAAAATAAGTATGGTTACTATTTTTTAAGTAACCTAGAATATTAATTCTGTTCCTAACAGAAATAATTTTGTAATTTCGATGAATTCAGTTGGAAGAGGTGATTGATGAACTTCTGTGATTACTTTTTCACGTATGTCATCATTTAGGAAAAATGCGAAAGCTTATGATTCTTTTTATTCGAAGCTAAATATAGCGATCTTAAATAACTAATTTCTCAACAGATAAGAAACTAAGCACAGTTTTAGGGCTTATCTATTCTCATCATATTTTTAGCATTCTTTTTCAGAACCCTCCTTAGTGAATATCCCCATTTCCTTGCGGTTAAAGAAGTAATCAGTATATCCATGGAAAAGTTTCTTTTTCGATCGAGTTCTTTTCATCGCTATAATTAAGCGTGGTGTATGAATTCACCGCGATCATTTAATTAAATCATATTTTAATAAATTGAGAGTACTGCTGACCATCAAGCAAGACTATTTAGGAGCCATAGAGAAAGATACATTCAAGAATAATTATCGAAGGAGGATAGCGCAGACTTTGGTTTCATTCTTCAGTTCTTTCCCTATCTCCATTGATCCTCCGGAGCTCCTCTTTCATTACACATCTCGGAATCAATGTCACCTCCTCTCATTCTGCCGATTCATTGCTGCCCCTTTTCTCATTTCTCACGAATCTCTCCTATCTTCTTTCAGAGCATTCACATGGTGCTCACGCACTTCCTTCATCGTTCCTTTCCTCTCTCTTTTTCCATATCCGACCTTTTATCTCTTTCTGCTTTATATCCTTATCCTCCCCTTTTTCTCACTTCAGCCCTCGATTTGTCCTTTTTACGCATCCCTAGTTACTCTATTTTACCTATAACCCTTCCAATATCTTTTACGTTGGCCATTTCAAAACATACGATGTCGAGTGTTCTTTTATCTTTTATTCTCATCCCTGAGATTCCAACACTATCATCTTCTATTTTCCCGCATATTTTCTCTTTTGGTTAACGGTTTGCCTCATCCCTCCGTCCCGTGTGCAAATTCCTCAGCTTCCTTTCCTTGATATCAAATCCTTTACTTATCTGCTGCTACATTCTTTCTACTCACTACCTTTTACTCCTATAACTAATTCTCTGTTACCTACAGTTTATAAGTACATGCACTTCCTTTTTTATAAAATTTCTCAACATTTGTTTTCATTCTTTTTAATTTGATTTATTATAAGATTTTAGCACTCAAATTTTCAACAGATGCTTTATGAACACATAAAAACCTCTACCCATATGTTTCTTTCTAAATTCAAAAACTTATACTGAATTTGATTCTTAATTTCTTTAAACGATAAACTCGCTAAAATTTTAATATATTACGTATTATCAAAAAATGTAGTTTATATACTATACTATATTTCCCTAATTAAATTATACATTTTCTACTATTGAAACATTGAAAATTTTAATATTTGTAATATCTTATACAAAATTGAGAAATTTAATAATTTGCAAAATTTAGAATTCCATCGTTAGTGCAGCTCCTGCTGAATTCCCTTTTACTTGAACCTATTTTCTTAAACTGTTAGAAAACAGTATGACGTGCGCATTATTTCTAAACAATATTTATGTATAAATTAATAGATATGTATTTTGTTGTTTACCTGTTTTTATATTTAAGTGCATATGACTTAAATTATTAATATTATTATTGGCACTGTTTTCTACTGCACTGCACTTACTGTTATGCATTTGCATCCAAAGGCTGCGGTTATATTTGTTATTTGGGGAAAAAGTTAGTGCGCCGGGACTTGAGCATCCTTTGACAGATGCGCGTCATAAATTCTCATTCCTCATTTATATCCTTCGCAGATATTCTTTTCCCACGCTCTTAACCGAAATTCTTCAAATTTCTTGCAGCCACTCTCCTCACTTCCTTGTTCCCCACCAGTATCAAAGATTCTCTCTTTCCCTTAAAATGCCACGCTGATTAATGGGAGTCACAGATAACAGTCCTCCCGAGCTCTACTCTTATCTACGAGGGAAAAAAGTTCTCTCTCATTCCCTCTGCTCTGTTTTTTATTAGGCACACCCTTCCTCACTAAACTTTGCCAGCTCCCTCTCCTCCATCCCACGCCCCTTCGATAAAATATACAACTCCCGATTCTTTTTTGTTCTTTCCCGAACGTATCTGCAGCCACGCGCGTCATACCGGCCCTTGGAAAACCCCCACGTACACTGGTCTGAATTTATAGCGCCCTCCCACGGTTTCTCTCCATACTGTCTTCTTTTTTCTTTCGAACCGCCTATCTCCCGGGTCTTCTCCCCTTTCCTCCCATGTCAACTTCTACCTCAACCGTGTCAGTTTGTTGCTTGTTTGTACATTTCGATCTAGATAAACCATCCTCTCGCAGTTGTCTTCCTGTTCCTTTTAATAAGTATTTTTCCCTCCCCTTCCACCGGAGTAAATTGTTGTTAGGGAGTTCCGTATCGTTCTGCTGAGCACTGCGGGAGGCAATTCGCCTTTTTCCCATTCCGGATACTCGTTTGTCTAGATGTCTGCGTTAAATGAAATTTGAAACATTGCCTGAAATGTTTCGCGGTGTGGCATGACGTCCATAAAAAACTCGGCGGGTACAAATTG
This sequence comes from Sympetrum striolatum, assembly GCA_947579665.1. Lineage (NCBI taxonomy): Eukaryota > Metazoa > Arthropoda > Insecta > Odonata > Libellulidae > Sympetrum > Sympetrum striolatum. Next base: position 102,436,903 of record OX388341.1, on the reverse strand, counting down.
CACGTAAAATTATAGAAAGTCTTGAAATGAGAAAATCCACGCTCGGATGGATTTATTATACTCTCTGAATGCATTTCGGGGTTAGAAATTACAGCTATGCACATCACCACAGAAATTGCTTGGCGTTATTTGCTATTTTTTTCAGGATGAACATCACGTCCATCATCAAGTGCGATGAACTGTTTACAAAGTTGCAGAAAAATACATTTGAGAACGGTTAATTTTTTGGATGCCTTCTTCATAATGACTACCAGAGATGAAGAATAGAATGTTTCATGCGTTTGTCTCTTAAGAACGTGGGAGCTGAATTTGATAAAATATTACAAAATGAGACATCTGAAAAAAAATATTTTCTAAAAATCGAGAAAAAAATTATTCCTATTTTATGGTAACGAATGGAAATGACTGTTTGAATTGAATCTGATAAAACAATGAATATTGTTTACCTTTTCCGAGAACCTATAAAAATTTAAGTTATTTCTTTTTTCATACAAAATTTATGCTACTTCTTTCTTGGGCCACGTATGAAGCTCGTTATTAGTTCTTATTTCATCTTGTAATATTTTCTCTATCTTCTCGAAATAAAATCAAGTACACACTATTTTTACTTCAACTACTCAATGTTAATAGGAATATTGTTTCACATCTATCTAATCCAGGACATTTTCTCAAGAAATTTTAATTTACTTCCTACATCTCCTTTTGTTTACATCTATCTGCTATTTGAGCATATTTATTAACTTTCTAGCTTATTTCTTAAATGTTCTTCTTTACTGTACCATTCGCTTAATTTATATTATTACGATAATGTTCAATTTAAAATTAGACATTTTCGATTTCGATTTCATTGTAATTGTATTTCAAAAGAGTTCATTAATTAATCTTCGCTATCTTAAGCCTGTGATTCTATTCCTTAGATTTACTTCACGAGACATAAAATGTAGATAGATGTCTCCACCTAATCCTCTTTTTCATTCGGTTGCTGAGGAAGTCTCCATCAAACCCATTAACCTCTCTATATACGTTGAGCGTGGCATCATTTGATCCACCGTTTGCAAGACGTCCTCCGCTCGGAATTTCGACAGAGGGGAACACCCTAATGAGCTCTATTAGTTCATTAAAGGGAGGATGTGTTTCTGTGTAATTTGTATATTGAGCGTGAACCGCAAGTCTGCGCTCGCATGGAGGGAAATAGGCGAATGCTGGGTTTCAGGGAGATTTAGACGGAGGGATGAAAGGCTCGGCGAGAGAAAAGGGGTCCTTAGCGGAGAGGATTAGCGCAGCTGGAGGACTTTCCGGAGACATTTTTTAAGCTGAGACATTTTACGCATGCGCAAGCTTTTATCATATTCCACGTAGCATAAATAATCTTACGTCTTTTATTTCCCTGACACCCTAGTAGTCGAATCAAGGTAAAGGTTTTCTATGAATTAGTCTTCTGAAAACTGTAATCATGAATATTTTTTAATTATCGTCAATGGAAGATGAATATGGCATGAATTTGGTATGGTGACATTTTTTTATCTGAAGCATTTGACCTATGTGCAAGCTTTTTTCGTTAGCCATGCAATATAAATAATCTTATGTCTTTCCAATAATACTAAGTAGCCAAATAAAAGCAAATATTCTATTTGAAATAGCGAACTGAAAATTATTATTGTTGGTATATGGTAATTACTGGCTGTAAAAAATGAGTTTGTTATAGTAAGTTAGTATCTCTTGGAATTATAAAATATATGCAGACTAGAAATTTCTTAGTGAGTATTGCAAAAGTAATTAAGAATAAAATTCATATTTTCTAAAATAAGCACCTTGGCTTGTAACTCTCTTCTTTTTGTATATTCTCATGACTAGTCAAATCTTAAAGTGTTTGTTACATTGCCAAAAATACGTTAAATATTTCATTGACTTGTATTTGTATTAAACAAATATCGTTACTAACAATTTTACTGTCCTTGCGTCGAAGTACACCAAAAAGAAGTTTCGTATTATCTCTCCATGTGCACGGCAGGACTGTTTGATGGAATAAAATAATCTTAACTACTTCAAAAAAGTAATAGTACCTTTAAGACTGATGTGGTAGTTTAATTGGAGATTTTAGATACTTGATTCGCAAAGAATCCTTTGGATTCCAATGAACTCACATCGCTGAAGAATCTATAGCTCCGCATCCATGCCTTGCCTAACACACCTCATCAGAAACTGCGCGTAGATGCCTGTAACCAAATCATCTTCCCGTCGTCCCCAGTGATTCTCCAGCACAAACATACAGCGCGAGGGAATTACCGCTTTCATAACAAGGAACCCTAGGATCCTATAAACCCCAATTCGAGGCTTCACCTACTCTTAATCACAGGGGAATTCAATAGGCCGCGAGTGTCGCCGTTGACGAAACAAAGCGGGAGGGCATAAATCTTTTACACCTCGCGTGGTAATTTGCGGCTTGCGCAAAGTGCTGGAGTGGCAAGAGGAGATGCTTAGAGATCGAGGAGAAGGTCGGGTGGCCAGAAGAGGGAGTTGGAGAGAGAATTGGAATTAGTAAAGAAGGGAGATGGGAAACGAAAACCTCTGACTTAAAAACGATAAGAACGGTGCGAATGTGTGACTTTAGAAGATGCTGGGAGAAATACCGTTATGATAGGTAAAAGTAAATGGATAAAAGGAAAAAAAGCGAAAAGATTTATATGATTAATTTTTCTTATTTGAGAGCTTAGCAGAATATAAAAACTGCAATTCTATTTAACGTTGCACGCATTTGAACCTAAGTTCACACCGATATTAAAAATTAAAATTTTAGACTTTCAGCAATGATATTAATTTAACATTATTCTTTATGATAAGACAATTTATATATTTAGCAAAATTATCAATTGGTTACAAAAACTCAGTAATCTTAGGTCATTTTCTGTATGGCACGCAGAAACCTGTAAAATGGGTTGGTTGGTTTATGCATAGCACTAGGCAAAAGGTATGCTAAAGGAATAATATTCCAATGTTTTACTGATTAACGAACTACCATCTTAGATTTGTAAGATATTAGAGATTGCCCAATGAATGGGTTTATAGTAATTGAATTAGGGCAACGAGGACAGGGGGTGACTAGGGAAACTTAAAAGGACGAATTGAGTCAATATTTTTTTCATGCTCAGCTACTGTTGCGTTTCACCGGTGAAGTCCTAAACTCTGATGAACTTATCAGGAGGCGATTTACCGATGAAACAGTAACAACGAAAACATATACAGATTCCCTGATCGTAAAAATCCAATCAGCGGGGAATCGAACCCAGGACCTTGGTGTAGGAGCATTAGCTTAAGTGGTATGCTATCCACTCGGACACCAAGGCCGGCAACATTACTTATGATAAGAAAGAGCGGAAGAAATTCTTCGACTAATTTCTGCATTTTTAATGTAAATGGATAGGAGAATATTTGTGCATTGAAGGAATGAAATATAGAAACTTTAAGTAAGAAAGAAAAATATAGTTGGTGGAATGAGATACGAACTGAGTAGAACGATTTAAATCCAAGAAAGACCGCTGATATAATGATTGTTTTACTAACAAAGGAGGAATAACTACATATTTCCTCTTATAACACCATTATCTAATTTTTATGAAGTAAATTCAAGATCTAGGGAAAGAGCAATAACTACAATAAAATCGTCTTTCTCCAAATTTAGGAAACTATAGTTTCCCTCCCTTTGCACTGAGTATCCCTGCACGAGTCTTCAAATGCTTATCACACCAAGGAGCAAACTGCTCTTCCTCCGTCGTCGAAACCCTCATTAGCTCCATCAATTACGCCTCTCTGGAGCATAACTTTGAGCATTAGAGAGAGTCGACGAAGACGGAGCGAGAAAACGTATTACAAGAGGTTGGTGATGATTTTGGCGTGTACCGTTTAGGCGGACAAAGAACATTTTAGACCTAAGTTGAAGTTACTTTCTCTCTCTATTTCTCTCTATATTCGGGCAGAAAAGTGGGAGAAAACTACTGGAATTTTCCGAGGAAACAGTCATATTTACTTAAACCAGTCCCGATACTTTATACAAGCTATTTCAAGATAAAGCATTCAAACTACTTGTAGCATGCTCAATGCATTTGGAGATCGACGGGCTTAGGTGTGGCAATAGTAGGCGTAGATTTATCTCAAAGTATCCTGATATGGCCGATATTTTTTGTAAGTCCCTCCATTAACGAATAGCCTTCCATAAGAGAGGGTTCGCTGCTAAACCCTTAAACAAGGAAAGGTAATCTGAAGGGGGTGATTGGATGATAAGGTAGACCTCACGTGGTGATATTGATACTCCCGATATCCAGCTGAAATCTCATTTTCCCTTGTCCTCATCTTCTTTCTATCTTTGTCCTCCTCTTTTGTCCCTCCTTGATGACGCCTCCAACATCGTTTAAGTGTCATTAGGGGCCTTCGGCTGATGGAACTCAGAGGTGTTTTCCCGCCATCGATCGATGATACCTTTCATTATTGCGGTGCACCTTCCCTTAAGCTCTTGCGAATAGGTATCCGTTTTCATCTCGATGAATTTATGAATGCATATCTTATCTATGAGGAAACTTGTGAGGACTCTTTCTTTCTGGGATAACAGCACTCTGAAAACGGAAATGAAATTTAAAAAATCAGAGAGCACTGATGAAGCTTTCCAAATAAGTAATTCGACATAGACGTGATGCATAAAATGAAAGAACAAAGTGTTGAAGGACTATTTTTTGTGATTGTGCTAAAATTCTAATGAATTTTTAATGCGGCAATCAAAGTTGAAAAAACGTGTATCCCACGAGATATGATAATGTGATCGGGCCTAGCTACTGATTGATAATCCATAAAACAGTCAAGCTTCTCTAAATCTAAACCCTGCAAGCTGCCTTTCGGCGAGTGGAAGGGGGTAATGCCTCTAATAATATAGGCTCTTTTATTGAGGCTTACAAAATTAATCAGTCATTTTATGTTATATATAGTAATAACAGTCATACTTTTATTATGATATATAGCAAACCTATGTTGTACTTTAAAAAACTTCTAATTTAACTCCTTCCCTATAATTATACGGGCAGATATATCTGGTGAATAGAGAAAGTATTTTTAAAGTAGGCAGATTAAGATAAATGTAGTTTCAAATATGATTCTTTGTTAAGTTTTTACAGATTGAAGAATGGATATCTTTTTTAACTGATTCAATACAATGCTTCTCTTAAATTACAATGACTCTATTTCATTATTTACCTTCCCATGAAATATATTTCGTTTAATTAGGGAATTAATTTTTGTTCTTTGACAGGAATTTTTTTTTAAGCGTTTGAAAGAAGATATTAATTTAAATTCAGAATTGATTCTCGTATTCTACACTTTCCAGGTTCTGATTAACAAGTTGCGAGTGCAATAAAATATCATAAATTAGCCATAGTTTTGCTTTGGATATTTTTGGAATCTCATCCTCTTTTTTCGTCTCTTTCGTTTCATTTCCTCTTTCCTCCTCCGAAAAACTCCCGACTTCTCTCATATCTCTATCCCCTCCCTCAATCTCTACCTCCCTCCATCACTCCCTCCTCCCATCTCTCCCTCCCGCCCATTTGGTACGACGCTTTCGATTCCTAGGGTCATTGCTATCCCTTTCAAAATAAAACCCCTCTCCACTCCATCACCCTTCTGGACATCCACCTCCATCCTATCTGGAAATATTTGAGGATGCATTGGGGTTGGAAGGTGGGCCGTGACAGTGAGCTATAGTGAATGTGTGCTCGCAGGGCCGTGAGGAAATAGATAGGCGGCGTGCGATGGATTTGGGAGGCGTGGGGGTGAATGGGGGAGGGGGTAAGTGTGCTGGAGGGGGCATCCATAGGGGTCGTGAGATTGATGCTGATCGTCTCCGATCCCGCAGTTTGAGGTAAGAATCGCTCTCGTGGTGATGGACTGGGTTTGCCGGAGGGGTTTTTTGGGGAGGGAGTGGAGGGATGGATGTTTGGCCCCGGGGCATTCGTAATGGGGTGGGACGAAGGGGGAGGAAGAGGTGGTGTCATTTTGAAGGCCTGCGGTGGCGATGGGGAGGAAGAATCCTAAAAGGCCTGTCTCCTTACCGACCCTTTGTGATCAGACTCCTGAAATGAGGGAGCTGTACCTCCTTTTCTCTATTTCTTCCTCTCCCGACACTATTGGGCTCTTGGAGGCGTTGTGGGGTGAGAAATGGAGGTGGAATACAGCACTTCTCAGTGAATGGCGTTTGAGTTCCATCCCACCGAAACAGAGGGAAAGAGACTCGCCTTGGAATTGTAAAAGTGGAAACGTTTAAGAGCTTAGTATCAACGCTCTCTAAAATGGAAGTTTTGGTTTGATTGCAGACTCTGCAATAGTAATTAAATTCTGAGTAAAATACGTAAACATGAGTAGGCACCATCAATAGTAGCTGACATTATGAAGAGAAATCCGAGTTCCAAAATTTAAACACCAATTATATGTCATTTCTATGGTGTAGTATGATGAAATGAATAATTTATACATATTTTTGATTAAAGCTTCCTAAATGAGTTTGCTATTCATTATATTATCTCTACTTTTGGAATTCCACCAAAAAAATAATTGAAATCTCTAATAGCCTTATCAGAATTGACGGTGGTATACTAAAGCTTAAACTAAGAGTACTTCTTTAGTTGAGCTGCACAATTATTGTTAATCTACTTACGTATTACATTCAAATGATTCTACCAAGCGCGGCTGAAGAGCGTTGATTTCTTCTCTCCATTAAGCCGGAGCCATAATTCATCGATATTCACGAATAGATTTGAATTAAACCACTAGATTTATTACTTTTAAGACTCATTACTAGCTTCTGCACTATCGGGCACAATTTCCTAGCGATTCAACTCGCATGCATTGAAAATAAAATGGCCATTCTTCTCCCGTACCCAGCATCTGAGCTTTTTAAAAGGGCTTAAGCTGAGCTTAATAAAAGAAAATCTCTAGATCTTCCGACGCAACTTTCGATCGTGAAATATATTCCTTCTCTTAAATGGGTAGAAAACGCCAGCGGCAGCGGGGGTTGATGCTATTTCCAAAGCCGATAATCCTGAATGATCGCCCATTCGAAACTTCTCGTAGAGTATGTGCGCCCATATTTCTCCCGGCGTCCCTTTTTTCAAGGTCTCCCTCGTTTTTTGGGAGTGGGTAATTCTTTTCGCGAGCACGTTAAAATGGAGGGAAGGGAGAATAGATAGGAGCAAATGAAGAACATTCGGAAGCCGATGGCACACTCCTTAACAATCTTTTGCACTTCTGAGGAGTTTTCTGAGAGGGTGAGGTCTCCGATATCGCGTTCCTTTTTAACGCCGTTCTTCCCTGCATTGCGAAGAAGATGCGATTCAGGCTCCACTGCCTGAGGGTGCCTCCAGAGGATATATTTTAGTGCGAAACTTACGATACTTTGCTAGAAATGAATGGCGTTATAGGGATGTGATAATAATTTTGCATCCCATTTCATATTTCATCATATTTTACTGCTTTTAAACGCACTATTTAATGTTTAGGCTCATCGTGAATGATTTATTGTGTATTCTCAGCGGAAAAGTTGTATTAATTATGCAGTGAGATAGTTATATACATTTTATTTTCACCTGACAGATCAATGTGTTCCTTTAGTGTGAATTAATCATGTAATTTATCTAAAATTAATGTTTCGCAACGTATTTTTGCATTTTAATTACTGTATATAATTAAATATTGTTATATTCGAAAGAATACTTAAAACCTTGGTAAATAATGTAAGTTATGAAGACAATAAGTTGAGGACAGTCCTCATAAATATTTATCATACAATAACGTAATGTGGAATGAAATCTGGCTACTGCGCAGAGGTTTTAAATAGACTGATGAATTGATGATAGACTCCCTTTTTTTCTAAGTAAGTACCTTCTTTATATAATCAACCCTAAGTTTACAACTAGAAGTCGAAACCTGATCAACCTGTCGGAATATACCATTATTTAAAATATAAATGAACCGCTTACTTCATAGTTGAACACCTTTTTCACAGTCAATTCAACAGATACGGTCTCGATGACAAAGTCCGTCGTTATAACAAATGATAAGGATATCGTGCAACTTCTACAGGAATTTGTTTCATTCGAGCACGACCGATTTTGGCGGTTGATCACCCGCACCATCGTTTTAGAATAAAAAGAAAAATTCTTAGAAGAAGAATGTCATCCTCAACATTTGCTTTATTTATCTTTGGGTCGATTGCAATAGAAATGCATGTAAGTAAAGTACCTTTTCTAGCTGAAATATGTAATAGGATGGAATATTTTTGGCAAGGATATTTTATAAGTTATAATTTTGGATAATAAATATCTAAAGCACGCGAATAAATTTATTTAGCGAAGTTCCCTGCCGAAAACTCATCACTTTTTACAGACGAAAGTGCATATCGAACCCAGAGCTCCCGCGTCAGCGAGGGAACGTCGGAAGGGGAACATTCATAAATTATTAATAAGCAGACTTATTCAGCACACTGAGGGGGGCGGGTTTATACGGAGATAAGTAACTTTAATTCACCGTATGGCGTGAAAATTCAATCTCATTAATCCAGAGACCGCGAGAGAGTGCGTGAGAGCGCTAGTTATTTAAGAAGCACCTTCCGCAGAGCCATTCATTCCGCATCCCCTCTCAGACGTACTCTGCAGATTCGAAATTACTTGGGGCAAAAGGAAGGTCGGAAAGGGTGTTTGTGGCTCGGAGAGGGACTTTCTTCAAAGTATTGGGGGAAAGACCGGCGCAAAGATTCCCGGGATATTCATATATAGGATGGGGGCTTAAGTCGTAGTGGGGAAATTGAGAGAGGGTTTGACGATGAGACGGGAAGGAGCTGATGAAGGAGTCGCTCAGAGAGGGGAATGTTCCTTTTTAAAGGATCTCTCGCCGTATCTCTTTTTCTCCATTCTAGCAAAGAGTGTTGGATTTCGCCTTCGGGGAACTACAATTCTAAGCGAGTTCTCCCTTCCTTTTTAAAATAGGCATTCCTTTGTTTCCATCGTCTTTTTCTTCTCCAACATTACTTCCTTCAACACGAAGGAAATTCCTTTTAAATTATCACACGCTAAAATATCAAAGTTTATTTTTTCAGGAAAAGTGGTCAGTATCTAAATTTTAAATATCCCAATAGTTATTAGTAAATATCATAGTGTGCATCTATTAATTGAGGCCCTATAAAAGGAACATATGGTCACTCTCTTTTAAACTATCATGAAAATTAAGTTCTTGTAATTATAAAAATATATTGAAGATAAAAATTTTACTCCATTATTATTTTTAGGCAAAGAAATATTTAAAATTATTTCTCATTTCATTTATATTTCAACCCAGAAATATTGCATAGTAATTTACAGTATTCAATCAAATATATTCTTGAGTTATTGAATAATATGATTATTTTTTAAAGACAAAAGCTTATGGCCATTTTACTCCTTCTAGGATACGAGTACTTCAATTTTACTGTAGATATTGAAATTCTTACAGTTGTCTATTTAAACGCTTTTACTTTCGGTATGTATTTTTTGTGAGACACATATAACCTGTAAAATGTAAATATAATTGTATTATCATAAAAATGCATTAAAAATTCTTATGAATGATTTATAAAATTAATGAGAAGTTAAAGTTTGTTACCAAACTACAAAATTCGCAGACTACAGTTAATTTTTGCTGTGAGTGGCTATTGATTTTTACAGCGGCTCTTATCTGCTGATGGATTTTAATATTCATTTTTATGACAGGCTATTAAGGAAGAGTTGTTATTTCCATATTATGATATTTTTATCTATAAATTATGCATAATAGTTCCTAATTTTATTTAAATAAATTTATTTAAATGAATATAAATTGATTAAATTATTATAACTTTGTCATGATACCATTTGTAGTGATTATTATGTCAGAAAGTTTTCACTAGCATCTATTTAATGTTCCTTTCCAGTTCGAAAAATATTCCATTTATGTTTGCGTAGCACCTGTCTTTTACCCGCGCCTTTCTCCTTTACCACTCATCCCAAGAGTCAGACACGGCATTTCAAAACTCAGACGAATCTGTTTCAGATGTTTTAATCATATTCAGGGTCCCGAAATGAAAAACTATATCGCGCGTGGAGGGGCGAAATTAAAATCTAAGATGTGTGTGTGGATGAAACGAGAAATGGGGAAGATCGAACGCTCTTCCCCCCGCTGACGGAGGGCTCTAATAAACTCCACCCGTCATATGGCACTGGCACTCGTGGATGATTATGGCACACGATTGAAAGTTTGACCCTCTGCACACTGAGATATGTGGGATATTACTCTCGGCGGGATTTTTCCGTCAAAATGAAAATTCAGTATATTTTGGTCATGAGGTAATATTTTCAACGTTAATGTACTGGACGAAAGGAGTTTTCAATCACACTGTCACAAACCAAGAGATAAATATTTCCCAAATTCTCTACTTGCTCATCAAACGGAGAGGTTTTAACTGTGTATTCAGTCATAAATATAATTCTCATTCATATTTTCCTGCATAATTACAGTGAGAGGAAGGTAATTTTAATATATACTCTCCTCCTTAGATTTTTGCGTATATTAGCAGAGAATGGACGGAATTTATAACTGCATGAACATTAATTTTAAATATATATCAAAATAGTTACTTCGAACTATTGTATTCCTACATATATCTGTCTAAATGTTCCCATGAGCAATGCCAAAGAAATATATCATTAAATGGAGTAGACAACATGCGGTCTACAGAAAGCAAGTAGCCCTTCTACCATATACCATATTTCAAGCTCTTGCTTTTGAGACATTTTATCTTTAAAAATACTTCACGGATGATCCTATTATTTCCCTAGCGTCCAAGTAAACATTCGAATTGGAAAAGTCAATTTTTATTTATATATGTAGAAATAAAAAATATTTACTCATTGAAATAGTTATTGCACATGCGTTTTAGCTGTCGTCTCTTTCTTCTGCTCCTCATACAACCAGAACACTATTAAAACAGAGGTTTATATTACTCCTTTCAAATAATTGAAATGTTTTGCGATTCCTCAGTGTATTTGAATCTGGTTGTTCCATCCTGGTACTAGTGTTTTCTTGGTAATCACAGAATAGAATTCTTTCTTTTCTTGTTTCCTTCATATGAAATTTTAGGTTCATTTTAAATAAAATTTTATATTTCCTATTTTTGTTGAATTTATGCACTATACAATATAAAATATAATTTAAAATGTAATTTTAAGATTTATAGTTAATAGGTACCCTCATAATGAGACGTTCTTTACCACAGAGGGATCCAAATGTTTCAAAAATTTAATTGTAAAACATGTAACATGGCAATTTATTGAAATACTGAACAAAGACTTTTCATAATACAAAAACTGTGGCTTGGCCGCGAATGCAAGATCACTGAAATGAAGATTTAAAATAGAGGGCATGCAGAATGTATGTTTAATATAACGCAATTCACAGCCCAAGTAATAGATAAACAAATATATTCCAAACCAGGAGTGCATTTCCGATGGGAAACTCTGTGCCGACAATATTAATCATTACAAATGAAAATTAAAATAAAAGGAAACCACCTCGGTCGGTGTGATGATCCCAGTTCGTAATGAGCCTCGTAGCTGCAGTCCGCGATTGCACATCTTCGAATGGCATCAGATGCTTGAGAGAGAGAGAGAGAAAGAAGGTGTTAAAAAAAATCGATCCCCATCGCCCGAAGAAGGGGATAAGAGCGAAAGGGAATCGTCCCTCCGGCATCTGGGGGTCGGCGGGAGCAACAGTTAGCAACAGCTTTGGCCACGCGTTGCCTTCCTCTTCCCCTTCTGGATGTTCCAGCAGAGACTGCGTTCCTCTCGCCTTGATTTTTTCTCTCCCTTTATCTTCTTTCTTCGTCTCGCACCCCAGCAGACCCCCCCCCCTACTCCATACCCTTCTTCTCGCCATACCTCGCGCTCCATACATTTCCTACCCTTTTCCCGATGAACAGTCTAAAGTCCTCCAGACGCTCATTTTAACCCTTCTCTCTCCCTCCCCCCTCAACTTCCTCTCCGCTCATTTTCTTCACCTTCCGTCGCTTCCATTTCGCTTCTTATTCCTTTACTCATTTCTTCCCCATCTTCTTTAATCTCTTCTTTCCCTTCTTTATTTCCCATCCGATTAGTATATGCTTTTTTTCCTTCTTTCGTTCTATTTTCAGGTTTCTTTCGTTTTATTAGACTTTTGATAATCTTTTAAAATTTATCATTACCTTTCCTGATGAAGGAATGACTTTTTTTTAAATTATATCTTGTGAATAAAATAGATGCGCCAACTGCAAAAATGTTACAAAATCGATAAATTTTGTTTATAAATACATGTGAAACTATATTCTGGATTCTGTTGGGATCTCTGAATCGGCAGAAATGACGAAAATAATTTAATCAACAGTACCTCATCTCCCAAATGTCACCTTCCAGCTTACACAATTATATGGTTCCCTGATTTCAGTCACTTGAAGAAATTTATATGTGTAGCTATTTACACCATTCGTATTAAATGCTGATAGTCAGATGGTCGAGGTATTAGCATCCTTTCCTTAGATCTCTTTCTGGTCTGTTTTAACAAAAAATCCGTTTTCTTAATTTTGAATATGGATTTGAGAAGTACACTATCTACACAGTCTTCCATACCAGTTCGAGTCAGAACATTTTTAACCACTATATGAACTGTTTCGATAGTATGTTGCATTTAAACTTAACTCTATGTAAAATCAATTCAGCAAAAATTCACTATGAAAACTTCACATGTTCGGTTAAAATTTAAAAGTTTGGATTTTAATAATAAATTATTTATCATCTTAGTTTAAGAAGCATAAAAAATTGCTATTTTCTATTCAATGAGAAAAAATTAATATTCCTCTTCTGCACTCACTTCCATTTTCATGGGTTCCATAGCATGAACTCCATATCCTTTTCCCCTACGCATGTTTCTTTGTCTCATATCATCCATCGATTCTTCTTTACTTCTCTTCATATATCTCCTAAACTTCTCCGTCGCAAGACCGAGGTTCGTTTGTTCCCCTTCTTCTTAAGACGCTCTTCCTACTCTGCTCACGTCCTCTTCTTCACAGTGAGATTCCCTTTGCGTTTTATGTCTTTCATCTGCTTCACTGAGTTCCTTGGTGGCCAAAGGCGCATAAAAATTTATCTTTGCGAAACTTATTTCTGTCGATTGATTCCCCGTTCTTACCTCGATATTCTGCACCTCCTTCCGATAATGCGATGAGTAAGCTGAACATTCCCGCTCTTTTGAATACCTGAGTGTTGTTAATTTAGAACATAAATTCGGTAGATGAAATGGAGTCACTATTTATTCATGAATAAAATTAGTAGAATTCATTAAAGTGAGATGATAAACTTACAAGAAATAAAGAAAAGAAAATCGATTTTCGCAGTAGTATAACGAAAAATCATTCCAACCTAAATATGGTTGTATCTTAAGAATTCCGCTGATGGCTGTGAATGAGGAAAGAGTCGCAGAATACTCCGAACACCATCAAAAATTAGATCAACCGATGTACATTTCGCTGTTTGTCAGACAGCGAAATGTACATCGTTTGATTTCATTTTTGATGGTGTTCGGAGTATTCTGTGACTCTCTCCTAAATATGTTTGGATGGTAGAATTATGAAAAAATAAACAGATTATTTTACGACCATATAATGAATTCGATTGGTTGTTATTTATTGTGATACTTTATAAAGAACAATTACTGAATGCTCGTACTAAGAACTATAGCAATGACTAAATCTCTTATCGAAATATTTCATCAGGGACAAAGGAGTTGGTGTACAAGTAATTGGCCTAAACTGTTGTAAAATTGTACATTATACCATCATATTTATTTATGCATCGCAAAATTTACTCAAATCTATAGATGTAGAAAAGGCTGTGAACATAAACTGTGGCAAGTTTAGTCTAGTTCAAATATTTTTAAATTAATAATTCCATTTTTACCCAAGAAAAAGACTACTCTAATTTGTTAGCTGTGGAATGAAATATCCCTATCAAACAAATTTGTTAATGTTAACGATTCAAGCAATAAACAAAATCCAATTCAGTCTAATGAAAACAACCATTTTTATCTTCTCAAATCATATGCTTTGAGTGTAGACTATGGTTAAACATATATATTAATTTTTTTATTATTATTATCAATCTTCCTTTTAACCATTAGTGCGCTTGCTGCAGAACTCATTATATTCACCCGATACTGACTTAAAGTAAAATTATCTCAAAATTGATATTGGTGCTTTAGTAAACGTAAAGAAAGGAATAGATTGGGTGAGAATGGAATGAATTGAGAGAAGAAAGAGAATCTGAAGTGAGTGATTAGGTGGCCAATGCAAGGAAAAGGCTGTGGAGGCTGAGGAGGATGAAGTAGGGATTCTAAGGTGCTATGATTCTCTATCTCTCTTGGGTCTTATAGAGATTCTTCTCTCGCCCTTCCTCTCTCCCGTACTCTTTTGTCTTCCTTTCCACATATCCAACACCAATTCTCTCATTTTCACAATGAGTTTTCTGAAAATGAACCGATTCCCCTACCATCAGCTACTTTCCATAGTTTTTATATCCAATATCACTCCACCGAAAAAGTAAACCCTCTCTCACGCTCCTACCACATATCAGACATCTTTTCTCAAAGGGAAATGAATTGTGTAGTTGGAGGAACTGAGAAGATGGGTTAGGGATGGAGGAGAAAGATCTTTACGTAGACTCTAAAGGAGGGAATTTACAATAATTTCTTTTTCCTATGCTTCGAGGTTCACAAGCACTCACTAACCTTCCCCTATACATGTATTAGAGCATTAATCTAATATCTACAAAGATATTATTTCAGGGATAGTTTTATTTGTGATATTTTATTTCATACCGTTTATAATGTTGTATAATGACTCTTGTATTATACGAGATCAAAGAAGTCGCGTGCGGTTATACATTATCTGTATATCTCTTATTCAGTCAAATTCAACTAATTACCTTTAGCTTAATAAATTCAGGGAAACTATATTTTCGGAAGATACAATCGGTATTATGCAACCCCCCTGCTACCTCGGTCGATCCGATAATGACCGTAAGTTAAGAGAAATAGATGCTAGGACGAATCGTTTAAGAGATTCATTCTTTCCGCGAACAATACGTGACAATAATCGAATAAGGAAGTAATTTAGATTCAACTGGTGTTTACACCCCTGCCACACGCCGAAAGGCAGCTTGCAGGGTATTAATGTAGATGTAGATGTAGATGTAGCTGACTTCACAGCTAAATTTAAGTACTGCCGTTGTTTTAATATTAAAACAATACGCTGTATATAACAAAAATGTTTCAAAAATAATAATTTTGTAAGGTTTTCAATATAGAGTGATATTGGTAATCGAACAGTGTTATCCGATAAAACTAAATATTTTTGATTACGGAGTTGAGATTTTATATAAATCGATGAAGTTAAATGCATTAATGTCCCATCCATTTTATTAGGTATTTCTTGTTATTATTTTTTTCTCATATTTAAAATGCATGAAGAATTGCGAAATGAATTCTTCCTCATTTTCGCTGTGCCATTCCTCCACGTGGCTATCTGCGCCCACCTTCATCCCTGCTGGGGTTCCTGAAAAATAAATTCTTTCCTTTCCGTAAGCCATTCCGGAATTTATCCCTCGCAACATTTTCCAGAAATAATGGGAAAGGTAGATATAGGGTTCTGTGTTTATTTCATTCTTCCGCCTTTTTTCGAGGAAGAAGATTAATAATTGTTGAGACTTAGGTATGGGGGCGCGGTTTCGCTTTTTGAGTAACGATGTATGTTTTGATCACGTGACTCGCGAACGTTTGTAATACCCTAACGTTTTTCGAGAGCTGGCACATTAGTCCTAAAGTTAATTTGTGCTGCAATGCTGTAAAAGAGCATTTAACAAATGGATTTAAGGCTTTTTTCCTTACAAACGTTTCCTTTTCTTTAAGATAACGTCAGGAAAGGGAATAAATAGGTATTCTGGCCTTTAAATCGGAATGCGGGTTGTATTATTAAAAATATAATGGTTAATTTTATAAATGTCGTGATAAGACTAAAATATGCTTACCTATTATTTGTATTCGTTTTAATTAAACGGAGCATGACTAAACTGCGTAGAATATATTTCATGCTAAAAACTTAAATATCAATTATGAAATACTTTTGTTTTTCTTCTTTTGAGAGATTTATTTACATCTTATTATTCTTATCGTACTCCATTTGCATCTTACTACAATGCTCATGTTTTACATTTGATCAAATTTTTTAATTTTTATATTAATACACATCGGTAAGGAATAATTACCTGAAGATATATGAATTCTCATTTCAGTAATAATCACTTAAGAAAAAGCTTTAAGTTATGGAACCTATTTTATTGTATGCATAATGATTAGCATTCATCAATAATTACGATATTTCTACTACATTTATTGTTAAAGTATTTTAGGTGTTTCTATTTGCTCAAGTTTCTGCTTTTTGCGAATTTATATTATAAATTTATTTTATTCACAAGAATTTCATTTAAATTTTATTTTTCTTATATGTCTTAAAATAATTTAATTATCTGGATAGCTCTGCTTGTTTCTGAGCAATATTATTTAATTATTATAGCCGTTCGTGCCTTAATTGCAATTTCATGTACATTACCTCTTTGTATGTAAAGCAAAAGTAGAAGAGAATAAAATATTTATAAACAGGAGGAGTAGTTATGGTAGGTTTTTCTGTTGAATGAGCATGACATTTATGTACTTCCGATATTTAAATATCAATTTGCATTTATTGTATAATAGGTTATTATTACTGAAATGAAACATTTTTGTCTCGCAACGATTCCATATCATGGAACCCTGACAGTCTGTAAACCTATTTAAGATATAATGATATATGAAATAATACTACCGAATTTCTGTGCTTTTACTAGGTAGTATTCCATAGTAAACATAGAGAATGAACTGTGAAAGATTTATTCATACTGAACCACTACAGCAACAAATACAAATGTATCAGTTTTAAGCTAGTGGTTAAAGCATTGTCTCCATTAATTTATTTTTGCATTCATTTCTAAGGGAGTTTTATATACTTTTTGAAACGGCGGATTTTAGTCTTTCCAAGTTCTCCAAGTAATTGAACCCTTTTCCGTATAAAAGTAGCTGATTAAGTACTTTCTACCTTTTCTTAAATAAATCTTCTCAAATTCACTAATTAAATTCGATTTGATTTCCAGTGTTCTTTCTTGCCAGAATGAAAGAGGAGAATATCAGGTAATTCATCACAGCCTCTTCATCCTCAACATTAGTTAAAGGCAGCGATTTTAGCAATCCCTGCTTCCTCCTTGGGATTTCCCATCAAATGCTATATCTCGCACTCTCTATCTCCTCCACTCACACTTTGAGATAATTGAAATCTCAGTCCATTCGTCATATCGACATTCGCTCCGGGAAATATTCTCTTTCACTGAAGGATTTTCCTCTGATGCTCTTCTCTTATACTAGCCAAACTAATCTAAAAGTCTCTTCCTACGGTCTCCACCAAAATTCCTCTTTTCTTCTTTCTGTGCTTCTTATCATTTTAGCTTATCAAATAATTCGTGGGCCATCACATACACTAATTTCCAAGTCAAATCACTTTGATAGCTCCCTTTGTATAAACTAGTCAAACACTGACTTCACGCTACTTAAAGTCTTTCAATGTCAAAAATTTGTTAGAAAACTGCCTACTATAAAGTGCGGTGTCCTGTCATGTTTTCTCGGAATATCAGTGAATGAGAATTGGAACGTCTACAAAAACGACCATTGGAGATTTTAAATCTCTAACACTATATACATGTAAAATACAATCTCCAGAAGTCAATTCTGCATCATCTCATCGTTGATTTTTCCATGTGTGTATTATACTAAAATAGGCCTTAATTCTTACAGAATAAAGTAGGAAAAAATCATTCTTATTTTCACTCTACTCTCTGATAACTTCAAATATAAAAAATAAACACAATTTACAATGTTTAATCAGCGTTTAAAATATGATTAATGTCAGTGTGAAAGATGGTATGCGGCCCGTAAAGTCGCTGTATGTATTAATGTGGCCCGCATGAGAAAATTAGAGAATCGCTTATTTTACAGAAAATTTTTTCTTCAAAATAATTTGATTGGGATAATTTCATACCTTTTGACTCTCAATTTTTTACCCATGATTGAACGTCTTTTTGATTTGCTTAGAAATACCAAATAAATGCAGCGATAAAAATTAAAAACAATATAAATTATTCGATAGAAGAATAATTAGTAACCACACTTTTCACCGTCACAAATATTTACTATAAGTATAGTATTATTCATCAGTTAAAAGCTAAGATATCGGAATAAAATTACATAATAACATAAAAGCAAAGGAATAATCATAAAATTACAATCATGCTTAATCAATGAAGTATATTGAAAATATTATATTTATTAGATCTATGTTGAATTTAAATATAAGTTTAAAAATCATTAGTTAATGAAGATATGGAATATGTATGTATTTTATATACATGAGAAGAAGGAAAAAGGAAAAAATATCATAAAAACTGTAAAAATAACATATGAACGTATATAAAAGCAATGGCGAGAACATAGCTGAATCGAGCGACCCTTTTATGGGTATAATCACCATCGACTTGAATAATTTGCCAAATTGACTTTGAATTATATGATAATTCAAGGTTTAAATTGCATTACATTTAGTTTTCTTCAATATTTGCATGTCATAAATGTAAAGAAATGTAGATTGAACAACATAGAATATATAGCTCAATCTCACAGAAAGAGCCGCATATTTTTTATAGCAGCAAACTGGAAGATTCTTGGTACCACGTAGCGGTTATGGCTTTCATTTCCATTTACTTCAAACACAATAACTTTGTCATGAATATAAAATAACGCATAGTAGCTTCCATATCCCTTACCTACATTCAAAATTCAACCCTTACTTTCACCATTTTTATATTTGCACATTCTACCATTTTTAATCGGTTTTAACCTACTTTATGATATTTTTTCTCAATATCTCAACCATTCCCCTTTCTTCCTTTACAGTTAAAATTCCATTAGAAAATTCTTGGACGTCAAAATTCTCATGCTCAATGTTCTCTCTCCCCGTATTCATTTATACCTCTTGATACTCTATTTAATCAACCACATCATACAAATCTACCCCTCTCCATTCACTCTGACATATATTGCTACAGGATACCTCTCACTTCCTATACAACTTTGTGCTTTTTATAACCCTTAAAACTACCGACTTAAAAATATCGGTGCATTTTTATACAGCCCTCAATGAAAAAAAAATCCTCGACCTCAACCTTTTATATAAATGCCCTCAGATAACACCGATAAAAGGGGAAAAATCGAAATGTGATTGCCCAGTTTTCAACATTGATTTTTTGACTTGAAAGGTTATTCGGCATATCAAAGGTACCTCTCCCTATAGATAGAAGCTTTCGGAATATTATGAAGCATTAAGTGAGAGTTATAAATAAATTTCAGAGGGAGGAGAATATTTCAAGCTATTTTTTATCGATAAAACTGTTTCCAGGCATGTTAGCTATATATCATGACGATATTATTCATATATTTAGAAAATAAAGAAAAAACACCTTCATTCGTATCATTATACCGCCCACTTTCCTTTTTGTATCAAATCATTTTCTTTTGTCAATAATAAATCCCAAAATAATGTGCAGCAATATAAACTATCCCCTCCGATCCTGCAAACAAAAGCCTAAAGTGCGACTATGTTATTTTGAATATGATTCTGGATATCGGTTATCGTAAAAATTAGCGTATTGATTTTTCCCTTGTTTATGAGTACCCAATAAACTAACCACCATTACCTGAGGCAAATATAATATTTTTTCGGGTCCTACTAGATATCGTGTATTAAAAAGCTGAGTTGAGAGAGAGTTTGACCATATTATGTATACACCAATAATGTAACTTATTAACCAGGTATATAGTGTTTCTATAAATATCACGAATAATCTCTTATCGATCCTCAGATCATAAACGTCAAATTCACATTTGTTAGTTTATACCGTATCCTTTGAGCTTAATGTCCATATCCTGGGAGGTTTAAGGAGTAGAGAAAGAAATAAAAATATATCGATGGCATAGAATAACAACGGTGAGATAGTTTTACGTCGAGAGGAAGCTCTCAGTCTAAGAAAAGCCTTTCTCCGAATCAACCCTATCCGGAGGTCTTCATGAGAAGGACGCTACATCCGTACGAAATACCCCCGTCAGTCTCATCCCTTCAATTTTAGTCACGGCCATTCCAGTCCCTCGTGGCCTCCCCTCTTAATCCCCCTTCTTTCTTCCTTTTTAAGGGAGGGGGCCCTTCCACCCCCTCTCCGCAACCGTAAAAGCAAAATGCGGATTCGGCAAGAGCGCAGATAACAAAGGACTCGTTAGGGGTCTCGTACCGGCTAACGGAGTTAGGCGCCGCGTTGGAGACTTTGGGAACGATTGATGGAGAAGCGAGGAGAGGGGAGGGTGTTTGGGATGAGACGAACTCTTAGCGTAGAATACAGAAGATTGAGAGAGGGAGGTTGGGATATTTTTAAGGAGACAGAAATTGGATACCTGGAGCCTAAAATGGCGGACGAAAAGGACGCTAGAGGCCATTAAGCGCTCCGATTAACTCCGAGAAGTTTTGTAGTCTTGAAGGATGTCATGTGACCGATACCGAGCTTGGGAAGCAAATGCCTTCGAATTTAGGTAATGAAGGGTACGATGGGCAGGAAACCCGTGACAAGTGGTTTGATATTTACGACACTTTGGAAGATAAATCTTTATAAGGTTCAAGTTATCGAATTTATCTTTGAATGTAATACTTCGCATTTTATGGAGTGCATATGCTTTAAGCATTGTCCAAATCCTTCATAAGTGCAGGGGGTGGATCACTTCTGAAATTTTATATAAAGTCTGTATGGTTCGCTAAATTATTGAATTATTGGAATCACAAAGTAGAGGTCAGGATAAGTTAAATATTATCTATGTAATTACTTGTATTGAATGTTAGAATTTTTAATCTCTATAGAACTAATTCAACCAGAATCACACGCAAAAATGTCAAACGTCATCAACACACCATAAGTGTGTATTATTGATTCCTGAATTCAAGGAATTTATTTTTATGAATTTTCATAATTTTACTTTTTGATATTCAGTAATTATGAATCAAGTGATGATGAATTAAAATAAGAGATGTTATGCCTGAGAAGCATCATATTATCCTAAGCACTAACACCAGTCGACGGCTTGGGGTAAACTATAATTTACGTTTGATAAGAGAGAGAGAGAGAGAGCCTGTCACTTTTACTAAGGAGAGGAAAACAATGCAAACGATCCAATATTTTTCCGTACATTGCCATAATTTCAAAGATAGAAGCAGCGTTTCAGCATCCAATCTCGCAAAACCTCAATCGGTCAAGGACTGCGTCGTCTCTTGAAACAATGTGGCTTGGGCCGACCTTTGAGCCATCATCTGTGACGAACGGTCTCTTTGTTCGGTGGTTCAATTCATTGAGGCAAAACACTCATTTTGTAGTTCACGTCGGATAACGTCCGGCAGACTATAGTGCCGTAATGAAACGAGCGACTGGCAGCAAATTCGGATCTGCCAAACTTGTCTCTCTGCGACGGATTGAGTTACATTAGACCATTGAACCGTTAGAAAATTTCTATAGAGTTCTTTTCCTTTCTTAAAAAGAGTTTAGTTTACATTCTGCCTTCTGCTTGATACTGAACGCCCATTATCAAATGGGGACACTTGAGTGTTACGAAAGTAAACCTTACGATAATTTTGCGAATGAATATGCATATCATTTTTATGCGCGGTCTGTGGCTCTACCATAAAATAAGATATTTCAGCTAAATTAATATTATTTAATAATATAACATTTAATGAGAGGAATTAATCAACAATTCTTTACTTTAAGCTGATTAACTTCTTTTTATCTATAACTTTTTGGAAGAAAGTGGAAAGAAAATGGATCAGCATTGTGTATTTTAAACGGTAGCAATCACGAATGCTTTAAGGTAAAGACATTTTATCTTTATGAAAAAGAATCCGACACACTGCTATTATTTCATGAAAATTTCCTGGCAATTGTATCCACATAAATCACAGTACTAAATTTAAATTGAGCTCCGATAAAAGCATATTGGAGCCACATACTGACAAGTAGCAAGTGATCAATTGATCAGTTCAAATGTTTTTTATCGTCACGAAAAAAAAGGGTTTTGCTATACCTAAGTATTCAGCCTTCTGGCTGAATGATACCTCGAGACTCTGATTCTATCATCAGTGGTTAATTAAATGAGCCACTATAAGATTTGTAGGGAGTTGGTGGAATACTTAGCAAGATGGGTGAAGTAAAATATAATTTACTTCACCCATTGAGCTATAAATCTACACCGTATGGGGTCGAAGTATTTTTTGGAGCTCTGTTGATCATCTTATGATTCTTGAGATTGTGTCATTCTTTTATCTCATGCCCAACTTTTTATTCAATTTTCTTTAAATATCCCTGTTTAATTTATCAGGAAACGGTAATATTATCTTAGTATTTGCAAGAAGGTTTGGCCTTGACTATTCAAAATTAATATTAAATAATAAGTGTCCGATTAGTTTTAATCGAAGGTTTATCATTTGAGCTTACAGGCAAAGTAATGTCATGCTATAATGTAAAAATATATTTTATATATCTTTTTAAATAATTAAATACTTATTAGTACACTCCTGGCCAAAATTAACGCAGCACCGGCCGTTAGGATCGCTAGGGAGGTGCTGCGTTAATTTTGGCCAGGAGTGTACATTATCAAAGCACAGAAATCGTGTACACTATTCCGAATACTAAATACTTACTATAAAGTTAAATGTAAAAATACCGTTTATTTCCTAGCGTCGCGAGTAATCCGATTCCCGTAAATCCCCAAGAAATGACAACATCAATAATTTTACGCTCCATCTCTCTCTCTACCTTGATATGCCGCTCTGTTATTCTGGACTACTTTCAGGAAGCATCGGAATGAAGGTTAAGGCACAAACAAATTAAGGGAACAATGGAATTATTACGTCTTTTTTATATTCCCTTTTGTGTACCTCGCCATCGAATTCTTCGGGTGGCCTGTGGCGTTTGATGGGCCTCCCGCCGTCTTCACAAAACTCTGAAAGAGACTGTATAGCATCGGTTTTTCGGCGGGGAATGAGATGGGAGGAAATAAAAGGGGCAGAAAAATGCCGCCCGCTGAAATGTCATGGAACAACCTTTACAACGTAATACGCTTTAGAGCCTATTGTCTCGTCCACCGTCCCGGTAAACGACCCTCCCCTTTCGCACCCCTTTTCCTTCCCATCCTCACTCAGCCCCTTTCGGTGACCTCACCCATCAACTCCTTTCCCCTTTACATCCTTCATTCTCTCTCTCCCACTCAGC
This sequence comes from Sympetrum striolatum, assembly GCA_947579665.1. Lineage (NCBI taxonomy): Eukaryota > Metazoa > Arthropoda > Insecta > Odonata > Libellulidae > Sympetrum > Sympetrum striolatum. The sequence continues at coordinate 102,413,339 of OX388341.1, read as the reverse complement.
TTCTATTCTCTTCCTTTTCACCGTCACCTGCTTTGAAAATACATATATCAGTAGAACCTATGTATGTTCACGGTTTTTACACATTCCGTTCTCTCTTCCGAGCATCCATTTCATACTCCGCTCACATCTCATTAACTATCAGCTGTTTGTTTAAGATTTTACAATATTAAAGGACTGAATCATTTTATTGCGGATCTTGTCATTAGTGTTCAATTCCACACACTTAAAGATGATTTGCAGGATATTAATGCATGTGTTAACTTGCTAACCTGTGAAGAAGGGTTGTACGAACTAAGGAAAATGACCCATCTGTATAGATTTGGCAGAAGATATTACAAGGAATTGTTATTTAGTCATTCATAAGGAGTTTAGTTAGCTGTTTAGCTTCATCTGATCGTTGAGGATAAAAGTTTTAATTTGTGATTAAAGGACAAATACTAATGAAGGAGGCCAGTGTTCGGAGAAACGGAAGCAACTATACAAAATTGATTTATTTCTCCATTTATACTTTCTCCATATACGTAGTATAGAGAAAGTATTGTTTTCATGAAAAAAATCGACTTCGAGATTTCAACGGAAATACATGTTTTGGGGACCCTAGAACAATTTTTGACCATTTTCGGAATGATGTCTATGTGTATGTGTGTGTATGCTTGTGGGGGCTCTAACGTAAAAACTGTTAGTTGTATCAATACCAAACTTACTATATAGCAGTGTGATGCATGTTGTCAGAGTTGATTAGTTTTTGGAGAAAATCGGTCAACCGGAAGTCAAGCTTTATTCTTCGAAGCAAATTTCCGTTTTTGCAAAATATCTCCATGAATGTGATATTAAGGTATAATTTAATATTAATAAAAGTTTTAGAAAATATAATTCAATATAACTTTTGTATGAAGCGTATTTTTGTATCACTAATTGTTTAGGAGTTATTTGTGAAATACTGATAAACCGGAAGTTGCTGATTATGTACTTTGTGGGCGCTCTACCATGAAAACAATTTGTCGTGTCAACACCAAATTTCATATATAGCACTTTGGTTGGTGTCGTTAGAGTTGATTAATTTTTGGAGTAAATCGGTTCACCGGAAGTCGAGCTTTATTATTATTATTATTATTATTATTATTAGGGGTCTTTGTTAGGCGAGATTGAGACTAAAAAGTCTCCTCTTCCATCTAACCTGTAAATTATTCGAAGCTCGTTTCCGTTTTTGCAAAAGTCCTCCATTAATCTGATATTTAGGTATTGACAGTTATCTACAAAAATTATAAAAAATGTATTTGTATGTATCTTCCTAGTTTAGATTGAATCTAGAGTTCGAAAATACTGTCGTAGATAAATATTTGCTTCTTATAAATGGAGAAAGTCATGTGCTGGCCACATCAGATTTTTTGTATTTGCATAACTAATGTTCACACGGTAGTAATCAGTTTTGTTTCACTTTTGTGATGAGACTTATTACAAAGAATAAAAGTAGAAACTTGAAAAATATTTTGTATTGCCTCATCCTATTCCTACCATTCGGCTGGTGTTTATAGCCTTCGTTTTCCAGAATTTTATCTCTCCTTACTTAGTTTCAGTTTAAATGCATAATATTTTCAGAAGAAGTAGAGATACATCGATTGATAATATTTATTGCAGAAAACAGTCGTTGAAGTGGAAAATAATTCTTCCATTTATATTCTAACTGCATTTCATGCGAGGAAAATCGCCTTGGCACAGGTATAAGTTGCTGACATTTCAATCCATACCTCTGGAATACTACTTTTTGGAGCTATCTCTAACCTTGATATCGGGACCATAGGAATTAATAGGATTTATTTTTGGTGCTTTAGATGTGATTAATGACATGAAAATATCTCCTCTCCTAGTAATGTCCCGTTTTATTATTCCATGAACTGTTTATCGAAGCATCGTGTTTTCTTTATGAGCTTTCACAAAAACAGACAGTTGACTTTACTAAATAATATCCGTGCACGTTTCATTTGCATATTTTCACCGTTCTCAAAGGAAAAATAAGAGATCAAAACGCATTTGTGCCGCGCAAAAGAGCATCGAAATCATGTAATTACGTTTCTCCAAACGATAACATTCCGAGCTGCAACCGATAAATCAGCCAGATGTTTTAAAATCCCTCTCCGAGAGCAATTTAAATGCTTTTGCTGGCTCGTTGTTGTCCTTCTGTCGGAAAATAAAAAGGCATTTGTTTTATTCACCACCGGTGGCGCTGTGATTGTGCTCTCCTCCGACAAATCCCTCGTGTTTTCAATTTTAATCTTTCCCTTTGATTGGTCCCGTTCACTGCCCATCGCTCCCTCGTAAAACCCTTTCTCCCCCTCCTTCTTTCCAAGTAGTGCCCCTTACCTCCGAGTATCCACCCCTTACACTCGCTTTACCTCATTTGTGTTTTTCGGAACCGCGGCCCCGCTTGTCATTCTCTGCTCTATGCACCTCCTCATTCCCTCCGTTACTCTTTTCCCTCCTAGATTCCGTTTCCTTCCTCCCCCCATCTCCCCCCGCAACCTTCCATGTAATCTCATTCTGGCCACAATTCTGAGATTACGCACGGGCTGTTGGTTCTACTTTCGGAAGCCGCTGCGGGCTTTCCGAGAGAAGGCGGTCCACCCGTTCGGTCAACCCGACCGCTGTCCCTTTGCTGGTTCATTCGACCGTCCACCGCCCCATTCCACTCCCGATTCCAAAGCTCGTCTTCGGACAACGATTCACTTTCTATGCCATCAATTCCTTTGTGATCGCCGCTTTTCCTCATTTGCGGATCCTCTTCGTTTTCCAAAAATCCCCCATTACTACCTTTGCCCTTAAAATGAATGAGATCCTCCGAACACATTCAACATCTATGAGTGCCCGTCATCTCTTAATTTGTTACTTTATGAATGACCATTAATAAAAGCAGATCACAATAAGTATACGGGGGATGGAATCATGGATACTTACTCCTAGAGATTCATCAACAAACTGATTTACCAATCCTTCTTTCATTAGAAGTGAAAACTTCCTTTCTCAAAATAATCTCTCTTTGTAAGCGATGAGTTACGAAAGCAACAGCAGCCATTCTAACTTGACCCGTCTGAGCTACTTCCAAGTAGTCAATAGGCTTATAATTTTCTGAAAAAAGAATTTATATTTACTGACTCTCTTACTTACTTTGGTAGGTAGCACTATAATGCTTTCTTATGGAAATTTTAATTTTCAAACTGAATATATGTTGGAACATCGAGCGCAACGATAGAGGGCAGTCTAGTTTTTGATAGACATAACTATTAAGTAAGTTCAGTATTTATAGTTAGATAAAAGCATTACATATTTTAGTAAGATATATGATTTGGGAAAAAGCAATCATGCGATATAATTTGCAGCTTCCCTTAGCATGAAGTTCACGTTTTATTATATAAAATAGAGCCGTTATGGTATAAAGTTTTTCCAAGGAATAAAAAAGTATGGATCTAAATGTCTTCAACACATATTTTTAAATGATTTGATAGAGCGCAATTTTCGGTGTTTCAATGGGCTCTCATACCGAAAGGATTGTTAAGTTTTCAATCATAATACTAAAATTAAATCAATCGGAAAACAGTCATAATGTCTTACCACTGAAACGGCTTCATCTTCCACTGCTCTTCGAAGACAACTTTCTTAAACCGCAAAGGGAATCGATGTAGGCGAGAATTAGAGACGAGCGGAAAGAAAGCGTGGCGGACGGGGAAAAGAATGGAAGGACTTCGTGAGTTTTCTGACGTTCCGTTTTTTCTTCCGTTTTTATTGAAAGGACTGATTGAGAAAGAGACGGGTGAAGGGAAAGAGAAATTCGGAGGGTGGAATAGATTCAGGTCCCGGAGGAAAATGAGAGACGCTCTTAGGGGCGGCACCCCTCGACCGATACTTGAGCACGTCCAGCTTTTAAAGTCTCTCCAGTCCTCTTCCACCGCCTAGACCCCCCCAACCGCCACCAATCACCTACGCCGATTCCTCCTACATCTCATCCTCTTATCCCCAAATCATCTTTTCCGACTTTCTGACTCCACGGCTTCCTGAATCGCTGAGGTCATTGCTAAGGGGGTTCTTTTTATTCCTCTTCTTCTTCTGGGGGTTTCCCCTTTGGTTTTTGAAGGATCGAGATGTTCGATGGAACGGAAATGGGGAAAGGTGTTGCATACAATCGGTTTCCCGATATTTTGATGATTCGAGCGATTTTATTTATCTCAAATCTCTTTTGAATCTCGAATGAGACATTTATTTCTTAATGCGAGAGAATTTTCGTCTACTATCTCTTTAAGAGACTAAACGATGAAATGTTATCAATAAGACATCTCCTCAAATATTAGTCAAACGACTTGATAAAGGTGATTAATTGTATGCACGGCTAATTCCATCATTATATTTGTATTGGCTACATTTGTAGCATCTAAAAAATGATATTTTACATTGCTAAATTATATATTTATTATACAATATACTGTAAAATATAGTTTTCAAATCTAAGGAGTGAGCTTTCTATTGTTGAATAATTAGCCTTACAACTATAAATAAACTGAGACGAAGAACTACTGGAAGTTGACAAATCTTCAAAAGATTCTGTTCGTCCCTTAAAACAGATACATTAGAGTTACTGGATTAAAGGATTCTCAAATTTTTCCTTTTTTCCCTGTTCGATGCTTTAACTTATGCCTCAAAATAGAAAGACCGGGGCTTAACTATTACTAGAAGTACGTAGCTGTATAAAATAACAGAAAACGTAGTGCATTTCTGTATGCGTTCGAAATACGCCGTTCTTCTCCAATGCCGTAGATATTCCTAAATTTTCGGATTGCCATGTGGGTACTGCAATCGCCTTCGATGAAAGTAATTCTAGATTTGATTCCTCATACATGTCAACCTTTATCAGTATTCACTCAGCTTTAAGATGAGTATGAGAAGTTTTCGCAATTTACCATTTCCTTCCTGAGAAATACCTTCATATCCATATCCTTAATTACTCAGCCGCTCTTCTTTGCGCATCATCTCTTCAAGCCTATCTCATGTGTGCCTTCTTTATGTTGTTTATGTTTATGCTTCATGTAAACACTTCTCACACATCCCTAAACTTATATCTAGTTATTGACTCAACCATGGCATCTTTGTGTAAGGATGTTATCGCAAAATAAGTGAACAGATGCGATTTTTCGATTTTCTTTGATAGCTCTTCGGATTTAGTTGAGGATTTGATTAACTTTCGGTTGAACGCTAGTGAATGTCAGAAGAAGAACTGTCAACGAGTAGTGATGAATTTGATAATTGGTTGGTTTAGGCCACCACGTATATTTTGACAGTTCTTTTCAACCGTCGGACATATTAAAAATATATGCATGTGCTACCGCAAAACCACCCATAAGGAGTAGCCCTCACAATTAAAATTTCCTAAGAAATTAAAGCATAAAAGAGGAGAAGGCAAAAGTTTGCAGAGAGTGCAAGTAAGTGCTACAGTATGGTATAACAATAGAGAAATCCGTATGTTTTGAACTAATTGTAATATAAATCAGGTACCCCGGTTTCTAGAAAAACTGGAAAAGGTATAGCCCTTCCTTATTATTCACCGCAGCTTGTTCTAATTTTAGACCCTTCCGTAATCACTTACGATTTTAATTGTTCAAACCAAAACAATCATTACTTTTTGTAGGAACTTGCATAACTGTAAGCTGTAATTAATTATGTGAGCCACTATTCAAAATTAGTAATTTCGGTGGACAAGGAGAGGGGAACAATGCCTTATAAACATCAGTCGATCCGCCCATATCCATTTATTTACGAGTATCAAAAAATCTCTGAAGATTCAAATTTTGGATTTACTGATATATAATAACGGATGGCTGAAAATAAACCACTCAATATGTCCTCATTTATTACGAGTTAATGTCTGGGAAAAAACTTTGCCTTCAGTTATCTACTTCGTTCCTGAAACCAAATATCATCACTATAGAAAAATGTATACAATCATTAATAAAGGGTGAATAATTATATTACCATCCAATTGGCTTATTTGGAAGAGTTCTCACCTAAAATCAGTACAAAAATGAATACTCATAAACTAAACAGGATATCAACAATAAATTACAAATTAAAATTGAATAAAAAATATGCGATATTCGATTTTTAACCAGGAAAAGATTCAAAAACGATAGATACGAACAACTCAAGGTGTGCACACAAAATATGATAACATTTGAAAATGAATGAAAAATATGAAGCATTCTCCCATAATGAATGTATAGTAGAATATGAACTTCAATTGTGGTGCTTACAGGAATTTTTTCTTCTTGAAACTATGAATTTAGCTTTAGTAGTGCTTCTGTATCCTGATATAAAGTGATGTCTCAAGAATTTATTCTTGCTTCAAAGCTTTATCGTATAAATATTCTTCATCAACGAATATATAACTACGACCTCGTAAAAACTAAGGAAAAAACATTTTATTCATTATATAACCATATATCCAGACACACAGAGAAACATAGCAACGTATAATAGGATCAAATAATTGACTTCAGTGAACCGTGGTCTAAATGAACAAAATTAAATACATCCCTAACAACAACACTCCACCTTAGCAACCACCGATGCTTTTGCCCTAACAACCATTTCACTTATAAGAAACTAACAGAAAGATGGATTTCTTCCTTGTGCTCTACTTTTCTGCTATTCTAATGATTCAAATGGTGATGTTGATCATTTTCAATTTTCGGAATCCTTATGAAGGAAGGTAATGCTGAGAAATATTCTTTTTTTAATATAATCTAAATTGAATCCCTGAGGTATACCATTGATATTCATCAATGTTTACAAATAACGTGTAAAGCTATAGTTAACATCTCTTTCTCGTTCTTAATGTAATAATTTTATGATACAGAATTGAAAAAGATGCATCCGGGAATAACGCTACGTTACAAGAAAATCCTCGGAGGAGATTAATGTTCAGAAAAACAAGGAGTGGAAAGGTGTACGGCCAGTACGAAGTAAGTACTTTACGTTTGAAATAACAGAGCGATGGCTCGCATACGATACCACGATGGTATAAGTACAGGCTTTAATTCTCGCAAATGAGAAAAAATGATTTCATTTAAAAAGTCTTAACATTTTTCCCTTAGGGTCCTCCAGAACCTTGCAAAATGAATAGAGAGGTTTACCTTTTACTGTGTCCATCTGAAGAATACATGAATCGGCGAGGAAACACTTTGGGTGTGCGGATTTTCTGTTAAACTATCGAATTTCGTGATTCTGAATATTTGAATTAATGCTGTTATTTCTCTTCTGATTCCACAGACAGTAGCCATAACTCGTCAACCGTCAGCGAACACAGTTCAACAAGTGAAGACAGTTCAACAGGCGAAGACAGTTGAATTATTCCTCAAAATGTTCAATATATGTGTATCTTAAATATCTATAATTTTGTTTTTAGTTTGCTGTTTGTTTTAGTTTAATAAAGTTTTGAACCTAATTATTTCCGATAATTCTAACGATTTACCTTTCCAAATGAAACACCTACATTTTAAAGTGACTTTACACAAAATTACCATAATGAGGAAAATTTGAGTAAGAAAGTGTATGAAGAACCTTCAGAAACGATTACAAAATACCCCTGAAATTCCAATCCAATACAACCTGATCAATAAATTGAATGGATAAGCCGTCATATTATATCTAGTTTATCAATATTTCGATCTTTACTCAGCACTGATTTTCGTTTCCTCGTTATTAAAACAATATCCCTGTAATGCGCAGACAATACGTATTACTGATGCGTAGCACAGTGTAAATACCACCTGGTATCCCTCTAGGGGATCTCATCATGGACCATACTAATGTTTGAGTTACTGAGCTCTTCAGTTTTTTCCACAATTATGAGAAAGGCACTTTAGGAAGAATAATTTGTTTACTGTGAATTTAAGTCCTAAGGAGTTACCTATAGATAATTAGTCACACCTAATACTGAGGATTTGTATTAGTACTTGATAATTTTTAAATCTATTTCATCTGAAGTCTTACAAAAGGTATACGCGGGGATCTGAATTCATTTACCGTAATAATGATTTTGATGATAATTGCTCGATACTTAAAGAAAGAATTACATTTTTGCTGCGACGATTTTATTTTACGTTAAATTACGTTTCGAGAAACAAGGGTAGATTATCTTTATCTAACTTTTTTCTGGTACGGCTGAAAGCGGATAAGTTTCTAAAGCGTGTTTTTTCATCTCAATAATAACCCCTCGGTATCACTAAAATTAATACCTTGCTGTCATTATCTTTTTCCCTTAAAGCTCAAAACAATTTTTTCTGAGTTTCTTAACGAGAATATCTTAAAAAGGATGATCCTAATGAAAAAAGTCCATAAAAATGAAGCGTACCGCGCATTCAAAGGAGGGTGGAAATTTTTCACGCGCTCCGTCGATGGTTAACTGGAGCTTATGCTCTTTGTCAGTAAGGCTATGCAAAGAATTAGACTCATTTTCCACCCTTTACGACATCAGAGCCATCTTCTTTCCATCCACTTTATAACTTTCCCGCTTTTTATATCCCCCTCTCTGTGAGAAGCGTTACTCCGGTATAATTTCTCGTACAGATTATACTCATCGGGTTCTCGGACTATTCATTCTTTTTATCTCCGAGGGCGAATTTGCATCTTTATTCTTTAATCTTCTACGGATCCTCCTCACCGTTTTCCCTTAGTCCTACCATCACTTCTGCAAGCTCCGCTTCTGTACCAATCTCTTTATTCTTTTACTCTCGCCGTCATGGCGACTCCACTACAGAAGATCACGTCGTTAATTCTCTGGGGAATCACTTTACTTTTCCGGAAATGATGCAGGGACAGCGTTCGAGTTAACTAATGTAGACTTATTCAGCTCAATCACATTCTCACTATCACATATGAAGGAATGCAACGAAGAGACCCAATTTTTCGGCTTATAAATAATTCCTGACTGCTTAAAAAGATCCTTTTTTAACAGCCACGTTCTTATATTAAATTGAAGGACATACATTCGCTTCTGTCTAAGAATTTCTAGAAGTAATACTTAGTAATTACTTAGTGCATTCTGGCCTTGTACGTATTGGGGATTTGCTGCGCTACAGTATGCTGCAGTGTTAAAAATCTATCGATCTAGCTGCCAAATTAAAAAAAAAACTTTAGACTTTTGGACAATTCCAAGCTTGTTTCCTTCGATATTGTGAATATTTTCTCCAGTGTTTCTAAGAAAGATGTGCAACTAATACTAAAAGACTTATTGAGTGCTAAAAACGTTATATCTGATGTTATTGATGAATATTTATTGTTAAGTGACTTGTGTATTTCACAGAATATTTTCTTTTCAATAACTCTTACTACTCCCAGCCTGAAGGCTTAGCTATGGGTTCTCCTATTTCCCCATTGTTTGTTGAAATTTTTGTTAATCACCTTGATGCTAAATTATTTTCCTCGCAACATAATCTGCTAAAACATTGGTTCAGATATGTCGATGACATCTTATGCGTTTGGAATGGATCTTTAAGACAATTGAATTTATTTATCTCTTTTTTAAATACTGTCCACAGTAATATAAAATTCACTTGTGAAATTGAAACGAATAATAATTTAAACTTTCTTGACCTCACTCTGTCAAAAATTAACAACTCGATTGATTTCTCTATTTTTCGTAAACCGACTTACACTGACCACACCATACACAATTGTTCCAACGCCCCATGCCGCATAAACATGCTGCTTTTCATAGCTTAATTCATAGATTACTAAACATTCCTCTCAATAAAAGTAATTTTTCCAAAGAAATAGGTATTATAAAACAAATTGCTGTTGCAAATGGTTACTCCTCTTCCCTCATTGGTCGTATTCTTTGTAAAAATCAAAGAAAACTAAATATGACCCGCATTTACCACACCCTCACTACAAATAATGATCCTAAGAAATGGGTTAAAATTCCTTACATTGGCCCTATTAGTTACGGTATCGCGAACTCTCTTCCTTCTAACTGCAAACCCGCCTTTTACACATTACATAGTTTGGGTAAAATGCTTTCTAATATTAAAGATATAGTTGATCCTTCTTTAAAATCAGGTATTTATAAATTAATTTGTCAAGACTGTGGGGCTATTTACGTAGGTCAAACTGGCAGGCATTTACGCACACAAGCAATGTTTTAAAAATGGTTCCCATGTTTCACATTTCTCTATGCATTTACTCGAAAACCAGCACTCTTCAGAATTTCAACCTCACTTAATCCACCATTTACCAAAGGGTCCTAAATTAGATATTCTTGAACAGGTAGAAATTCTTCATCATAAAAGAAGCAATTTTGTTCTCACCAATGTCCATCAATTCTTTGCCACCTCCCCCCTGCTGTCACTTGTCAACCTGCTTCCTCTTATCCCTCAACCCTCCACTACCCCTTCATCCTTACCCCTTCCCTCCCCTTAACTCTGTTTTGTATAAATACTCGAACAATTTCTGTGTCTGTACCTGAAGATGACTAGTTCTTAGTCGAAACCGGTCGTTTATAATAAAAAAAATTCTGTGGAATTGAGACTAAGCTTCTCCTTCCTTGATCGAGTTCCACAAAGTTACAGCTAACTCGATTGATTACATATAAATATTGAATAAGTAATGTGTTTTTATGATGATTTTTATTTTACTATTAGTGATTGTTTAGTGTTTCATGACGTATTTTACTATTTTATACGTATCTACCATTTTACTACCATTTTACGTACTGATTGCCTTTTTCTGTTGCAATGTCTATCCATTACTTGTAGTTACGAATTTCACTGTATGATACCAAACTCTGCCATTAATAAATTCGTAATGAATACGTTCACAGAAGATGTAACCACAACCATGCTGTATATAAGATGATAAGATACTCTGAGGAAAATCAGAGAGAATAGATGCTAGAAAAAAATCCCTTCGAGGGTTCAATGTTTCGAGAAAAATAGGCGAAAGGAATCGAGTAAGGGAAGTACTCAAGGTCCCTTGTATGCATCCCCTGTTATACGTCAAAAGGTGTTTTGCAGGGTAAATATGTGCATGAATATGTTGGCAAGCTCTTAATAGCTCCTTAAATTAAGAAATTCGTTATGAAAGAAAATTTGGGTCTTACTTCCTTTTCATTGAAATCCTTAGGGAGTTCATGACTTAGTGAATTTAGTAAGGGTAAAAATGATAATGCTTCATTTCAGGGCGAACATTTACTTAATGCTTTCCCGCCCCTCATCAACCCCACCGTGAAAATGGTCGCATATTAACTCTCCACTGCCACTCCTCTTTTTAAAAACGACAAATGCGCTCCGCTCGAAAACTGCCCCATTTATATTTGATTCTTTGTTGCCCCCCCTCTTTGACCCCACCGAAAATTCTTCTCTCGTTCCAAAAATTATATCTACCGTGATAAAAAATAATTGGGAGCCACTTCTCGGCAGCTAAAGAGGGAGGGGGAAACACATTGGCAATTCCGCCCTTTTTTAATGTCTCGGCATTTTTGGATGCAAATTTCACCGCAGGGAGCGGCGGACTTATTTGCACTCCAGCGCCTGATTTAACCAACTTTAATTCCCCCCATTTTTAGCTCCCACGTGCTATGGCGATGTTTGCTATATGACGGGCAATGAATAAAGGAATATCCATATAAACTTTGAAGGGGATTCCCAAGAACTACTGACACGCCACGTGTTATGTTTTGAAGGACGTAATTAACGTGGGAAGGGTTTAAAAGGAAGGAGGTAATGGAATGAACACGTATTGATATGAAGCTATGCTAATTATGCTGTGGATAATTAATGATCATCTCCATGAATATTACTGTTGACTTGTATACTCCATGTAAAATCCATGTTCATTCTTTTGAGGATAATGTCTACAACTTTAGGAATGACTCATGATTTTTATCGAAGGGAACGTCATTACAGGTTCATTAAACATTCATAATAGAATAGGTAGCAACAAACAAGACAGAATAAAGAATCTGTAAACCGAAATTCATCTATTCTCCCATTTAGTATGGACAACTTCTTATTATGATACTTGCAGTGCATACAATCCAAACGATTTAAATATCATATTGATATTTTTGCTACTCTATTTAAAAAATACATTTAAGATCTTTTCAGATTAACTTTCTCTCATTTGCAATTATTGTTATCATATATTTTCACCAATGACAATTAGAATTAGAATTTTAGAAAAATATATATATGAATAGTTTAAATGTAATAACATGTAGCTAATAGTATTTAGAATGGTATTGGCCTTTACTTGGTGAAATTCCATACTGGATGAAAATAAAAGAACACTGTGGAATTACATTCTGTGTAATTACTACAAAGTGTTATTTTATTTTCATCCATTGCAGCTAATAGCTCTCAATATTATGCTTTATACGTGTTCATAGTGGATACATATGAAATTGCGTAGTCATATTTAATTTTAATACGTTGTCTTTTCTTTTTTAGTAAATATCTGCCCCTCATTATGCATGAGAATCCTAAGTTCCTTAAGTTTATTTTTTAAATGTAGGTTCTATTATTAAATTTGATGTAATGCTCTTGAAAGTTTTCATATCTAGGTGAAAATCCTCTACTTTTAATTTTTAAAGTAATATGTTAACATGAGTTCATCATACATGTCTCTACCCCTTACTAATCTAACTAGAGATAGGCCTGAAGCACCTCTACATCGCCATATATCTGAATAACGGTTCAAAAGTTTCGTTTTATATAGGTAAGAACACCGTATAATATATGCCTTAAGGTTTTCGTCTTTTAAATAAATGCCTTCTGTATGTTTGATCATTAATGGGAACGTTAAATTACTTCTAAAAGGCTCTTCGGCTTAATTCTTCCTTAGTGTACCCTGGAAGTTTAAGAAGTTTGTGGAAAATTCCTTAAATTAACCAGATTTTAAGAATTGGTGAAGAACTTCCAGTTCACTGCAGAAGCGGAAGACAACTCAAATCTAAAGATTTACTGCTGACTGAATTACATCTTTCCGTTCCGGAACAAGATTTTCTTATTGCTGGAAATCACGCAGAAAAAGGCGGAAAAGAGAGATAGATTGAGGAGGCAGACGGCTAAGAGGCCCTCTTCGTTCATAAAAAACGCAACCTTTTCCTACTGCACCAAGAATTCTCAAAACATATTACAAAGTGCCAAACTCCGCGCTCTCTGTCGGAGGAGAAAACAGAGAATTACGCGCTAGCTCGAAATTAATTTAGTTATTTGTTGTCCTGTGGGTGGCGAAGGGTTTTAAGGATAAGGCCTGGAAAGAAATTGGACGTTCCCTTATCTCAAAAACTCCCGGGACTGCTTTATTCTTTCCCTATCACCGGATAGAGGAAAGGAGCGCTTCCCGAGCGAAAGAGGCGGAAATATTTCGAGGGAATTCTCCTTTTTTGCTGTTTCTCAGGTCTGACCGACGCATTCTCTATTTTATCTCGCCCTCTGTGCAGAGTAATCGCCGACGCAAGAGACTCGGGTTGACAAATGGCCGGCATTTCTTTGTATTTCGTCCTATTTTGTTTCCTTCATTTTGCCACGCCGCGGCGCTGCCTACACGATTCCACACACAGTCCTCAACTTGAGGTTTTTCACAGCATTCGAGGCATATTGATAATGGCAAAAGGAATAAAAATAACAGTGGCATTCGGAAGGCGAGGACGAATTGGGCAAAAAACGGAAAATAACTAGGTTGTCTCGGATGGGAGTTGCGTTGCTGTTATCGGAAACAGGGGGAGGGCGAGACTTGAGGTGAATGCAATAGAGCAGTGAGTACAATATATTAAGAAATGAAGAGAGGAGAAGTGATGGTATTGCGGGGATATACGAATCCGGATATCCTTCCGTTTTTCTTTGACGTACCCTCCACCTTTTCTCTTTGGAGAATATCTCCCAAATTCCGTTGAATTTTGCTATCTTCTCAATTTTCCGTTCCGTTAGTTTTATGCAGAAAATGTTCCATTTGATGGAGAAGACGGCGTCGTGTTTTAGAAAGGGGAAATGGAGGGAAGGAGAATTGATAGAATGAAGAAGAAGGGGCACTACACGAAGGGAATTGATAATACTCGAGTAGGGAGCAGGTGGAGGAATGGAAGGAAAGAAATACCCCGAGACATGTAGATCGAAGGGGAAATTTAGTGGACCAGAGGGAGAGAAGAAAAGGAAAGGGTATAGATGCCGTACTGAATGGTCAAGGAATGTGAGCTCAGTTTTGTGACGTCATAAACCGAAACAAACAGATTTTCTAGTTTAAATCCGATTTAAATAACCAAATTAAGTACTTTTTTCTTTTTAATTCTGTAAGTAAGTATTTTGTCTGTTTATTTTAAATCCTCAATGTGTACTTCGAATCTACATGTATTTTATAGTGGTTTTTGATCATGAATTTTTAATTTTACTCTGCAATCCTGCAATTATTTAGTTTAAGTTTGGAAAAAAATATCATAGTTTGGAAGCTCGATTAAATACAGCTGCAAAATGCTGAACTATGAATTGAAAATATAAATTGTTAATATACGTTTATTTCATAATTCAATGCTCCGCTGTGTTAGTATTGCTGTACTATATCGCGTAATTATTTGCATTTTCTGGTAATTTTTTTAAGGTGATATTTATTAAAACAAAAAATCGTACTATATGTGTAATTAAGTCTTTTCTCACATCAGTTACAAGTTACTCCTCGTTTTCAGATAAGAATAAGAAAAATATTAAATATAATGCACTACCACAGACGAACGAATTTTTCTTTGACTTCCGAGAATAGTTTACAATTAATTTAGCGAAGAGTAATCGGAGTAGATATGCGAATTGAAAAAGATAAAATTCCAATATTTGAAGGAATTAAGAGAATACTGTCACTCTTAAAATCAGACTTCCTAGAGTGTTTAAAAAAAATGCAAGAGGAAGGGAAGAATACACTACCTTCACGCTCCTATAGCCGTTTATTTAACTTCTGATTTTATTGACCTTCTCGTTTTTCAACTTGCGCCATCCATTGTGCAGCTTATTTACGCTTCGCATTTCCTCACCAATCTTCGTTTTGCCTCTCTTATTCTTTATATTTCTCAATCATTCTTCTCCTCTCTCTCTCCCTATCTCACTTCTTTCTGCTTTACCTGATTTGAAATCGTTTCTCGAGAACGTGACTTGGCATCAAAATGCACTGACGATTCGAATCTTCACCCCCGCAACACTCTCTCTTTTCCGTTCTTTTTCTTTCTTCCTCTCAGCATCTCCTCCTTTATCCTTCTCTTTCTTGCTCTCCCCTTTCTTTCATAGGACCCTTTTGGATTGCATTCGCACCTATGTTTAATTTTACCCACGTTTCTGTTTGTAAGTAGTAACTCAATATATATTGTCCACTACGTTACCTTAAGTAGTTATCTAAACATTATACTTTCACATATAAAAACTTATTAAAAATAAGTTTTTCAGCTATATTTTGACTTAAAATGGTCTATGACGTAGACAAAGTTAGTATTTAACTGCTTTAGTGGACATACATCCAACATAGGGATATGCTTACATTATACACCATTCATCGGGTACAATAAAAAAAGACTTAATGAAATAACCCTAATTCATGGTATTATTTCAATATTATTCCAATACACATTCATATTAAGTATGAAGTCTGCAATGTTGAACTTTAAATAGACAAAGTTTACACAAACTAGTCATTTTGTAAACAAAACCAAGCTACCCAATATTATCAAACAACTAATATTATATTCCATCAACGTTGTTTAATTTTAATAGGAACTTTATCCAAATCTTTCATTAACACCAATTCGCTTCATATCTTGTCGACAACGATTGAATGTGGACACCACTGAAAAGGGTCCTATAATCTCCAGACTGATTTATCACCTTGGATATCCAATTTATCCCCGCGAAATCCTTTCGAAGAGGATTATGCTTTAAAGCCCCGAAGTAAAATTTTTAAGGCCGCGTTGACGTCGTTATGAAACAAGAGACGATCGCGGTCGAGCGAACATTTAAGTGGCAAAGTTTTCCATGGAAACTTTTCCAAAAGTCTTTCCCTTTACTTCTTCACCTCCTCCCTTTGTTAAACGTAGCGGCGAAACGTCTAACTGTTCCAATCACTAATCTTAGGGAGGTTGTTTCGCTGCTTTTTTTGTGGCTCCCAATTCTCGCATCTTATCTGGTAAGAGCTCCTCCTAGGGGTGCATCACGCGACGTCTTGCAAGACCAGCGGCCGTATCTTTCAACAAGAAAGAGGGCGGAACGTATTGGTCTCCCGGGAAGGGGTGGGCTTGAGGAATGGGTAACCTCAGTGTGGGGAAAAATAAAATTTTAGACAATTCTCTCCAATTTCCTGGTGGAGGAAGAGCCACTTCAACGCCTCCTCGTGGCGAGCGTGCGAGAGGAGACGTCGCGGGAAACTATTCCCACGTCATTCTTTCGCGGATTGAGGATGACTTTTCTTCGCCGGCTAAAGTGATGGGCGCCTCTGGCAACCGGAAGGGCCGTTACTCATCCTCCTCGGAGAAGTTGCATCTCTGCTGAGGAATGCGGAAAATGTGATGCATTTTACCGATTTCGGAAGATAAAGGAAGAAAGGCGGGTGCGGTAGCTGTTTATGCATCTTTATTCGGATGCGGCTTTCCTTTTTTCTCTCGACTCGCCCGTGGAAATAAATGCATCATTTCCGACAGAAAGATTTCGCTAAAGGAATTGCAGTGTCTGCGGAATATTGCGCTGTTAGTCATTCTTATGCAAACCGTGACATATCGCCGGCTCGAAGTGTATTCTAACATTTAATTCGGCAGTAAATCAAGGGCTGCTTTATGCATTTCATACCGTGGAATGACTTTAGAAATTTTGAATGTATTAAGATTCATTCTTTCTTAAATCTCTAAAACGAGCGTGGTTTTATCCTATTATTTATTCGTAAATTTTGATTCAATCTTTCTTGGGAATTAAAAGAAAAATCACACCAATTTCATCCAATATATCATTTCCAATGTCTTTACGAGAATAATTCATACGTAGATCGATCGACAATCTTGCTTGGGAATTAAAAGAAAAATCACACCTATTTCAGCCAATGTATCATTTCCAATGTCTTTACGAGTATAATGCATACGGAGATCGAAGCTTATTAAGACGGAAATCAACGCCATATTCTTTGTATGAAAATCCCACACTTTGTCTTCCTCTTCTTGCACCCACTGCGATTGCCTCCTTCCGAATTTTCCTCGCGATGTCTTCCAGTTTTTGCATTTCATCCGAAAACAGGCTGCACCTGCTAATTGCGTTGTGGGTCCGCTTCTGTGGAATTACCATTTGCTGACATATTTGAAAAAATGTATAAGTTGTAAGTTTTAGTGAATATGAAGTTAATGAGTCGCCGTGCCTTGAGCAGCTGAAGGAAGAGAAAAAAAACTTCCTACGACGTGGCCCTTAACGTCAGTAATGGGATTTGATGAATCAGCTGTAATTTTATGTCGGCACAAATCGTTCTATAAATGGAATCCAATTAACGCCGCCGTTTTTCCTTTAATTCGTCTTTTCGCCGGAAACTCGGTAATGAAGTCTCGTCTTAGCTTCTCTGTGAATGCTCTTGTGAGAGCGGATATGAAGAGCGGGTAAGCCCTTTGTGAATTTATTTTTATAGCGAAAAAGCGGTATCCATTCTTAGGAAGATTGAAAGGACTTCCTTTTCCCGAGGGCTTTCGTGCAATTTTCCTTACGGACGATACGAGTTTTAATCCAGCAAATTATTTTGTTTCGAATTTCGCTGATTAAGGCACCAGAAAAGTAGCTATATATTCATAACTATAATGAAATCATTACCGTTAGGAGATTTTTTCTATCGATATCTTTACCACATCGCAGGAAATAAATCGGCTGAAAAGCTGGTCCATCAACTGAGTATAATAATTCTAGTACTTTTTCTATTTTTAAGCTATATTTTAGCGAATTGCACATCTTGAATGCAGATCAAACTGAAGTGATTATATATAGTGATTATTATTTAGTGATTATATAGATATATTTATAATGACAGTAAATGAGAGCTATTTGCCTAAGTTTATTCATGTAAATCTACACGTTTACCCTATAAGCTACCTTTTGGGGTGTTGTATTTGCATCTTCCTTATCATTTTTGGCAAAAAAATCTTCAATTTTATGTTACGGTTTGTTAATTGGTTGTATTAAAATAACTTTGGATGGAGGATTTGTTTCTTAACCATCTCTATTGGGAATATTTTAAACTTGTCACAGAATTCATCTTAAAGATGCATGGAAGGCCGCACATTAGGTTTCAAGCACGCCCCTGAAGCTCCCCATGCTGACTGTACAATCGGCTGACGCCCTTAATGTCCGCAGCCGCGAGATGGCAGCACTGAAGCTCGCCTTTTGAAACCATAATCTCATATGGAGTAAATGGAAAATACAGCACGATTATGATACTTTTTCCCTCTTTTTCTTTGCGGGAGTAGTATATACCAATGATGGAATTCAGAGTTAGTGATTTATCCATTTATAAGTATTTAAAACAATTGAATAAAATGGGCAAATTAGTAAATCCAAAGAATAAGTGCAGGTTGCCTTCAGGGCACATCACAAGTAACTTCGTCGCTGTGAAAACATTATTCGTAGATGAGCGAAGTGCAATGTATTCTGCTTGGAAACACAGAAAACAATTGATCCTTAATAAATTACCAACGTTACATCTACTTTCAACTAGACCTTTTAAAACTAGAATCGCAGGATGCACATGGGTGGTCTGAAAATTTTCCGACATTTCAACATTTCTTGACATGTTTTCTGAAAATTTTCTGAAGATGTCTGAAAAATCTGGGGTCGGAAAGTTTTCAGACCACCCTCGTAGATTCATTTTCTGAGAAAAAAATCGAAGTTCCCAGAAATAGTCTCCAGGAAATGAGTAAACGGTCAAATATTGTTGAAACAAACATAAATCCAAAAGTATCAAATTTTAATGACTGGCGTGGACTGCATTTTATCTTGGGGAGGCTGAAATGTGAAGTTAGGTTATACAATATACAAACATAAAGGATAGATTGGTATAAAAATTTATTGACAAAACATTAAGTTTTAGACAGTTTCGCAATTTTCCTTATCGATGCACTTTCTTTAAATTTATAAACTTTGCATGCTGTCTAATCCTCATAGTTACATAATATTTTATTATATATGCTATGATTTCACTTCCGTGCTCAATGCATGGGAAAGTTATCTCTTCATCACCTTCAAGTAACTCTGTAATTATACACTCAAGCACATCATTTGACTCACAGTGCTTTACAAATTGTTCCTCCTCTTTGAGGATGAAAGTATGAAGGTTTACATTAGGATGAGCCAAACCCCCATACTTTTAATATTTGTTAACTTTGCTACTGGATGGCAAGAGAATGCCCCGGATGAATTAATGCTGCCTGGCAAACAGCACACTTGCTGTGTTTCTTTATCTGGTGCAATACAACGATGACCAGGCATTTTTAAGATTAAGGATACCTTAAGGATATCTTAAAATATATCAAAAGTCTTCAAGCGCAATAACGACAATGAACATCTCCAACTCAAACAATGTGGTCGCACTTTCCAACTCACATCAACGTTACCGTAAAACGGGGTGACTTCGGCCACGCGTGCACTGCTCCACAAATTGTAAATTTCTAGTACAATATCTAATTTCACAAAGTAGCTATTTTTTCCTGCCCTTAGAATTTAGATTGTCTTGACATATCGCCATCAAATCCGTCTTGCTCCTTGCAACATTGACAGTACAATTGTCATTGGGAACTAAATTGAAAATCGTGCATTCTCGAGACAAGTCTACGAAACCTCAGTCTATTAACTTCTCTCAGAAACACTCAGCAAGATGGGAAACATTTGAAGACAATTGGAGGCCAAACAGTGCTTCTTCGTGAAAAAGAGATTAAATTAGTGGAAGTGCTGTTAAATTTATTATGAGTATTCGTGATATCCAAATTTTAGTACAAACGTATTTGAACAGTAAAAAGTAAATGTTCAGTGCTTTGACAAATATTCCAGAAATTGTTTGGATTCGGAGATTCATTAGTAGAAACAAAACACTGACTCTAAGGCTTGGAAAAAATTTGAAAGGGTTCGAGTGACAGTGAGTAGAAGTTTTCTACAAGAATTTTTCATTCTTTTTGTTTTTGGAGGAAAAAATTAAAAAATGTAAAAAAGTTAATTTTCTTTTGAAAATGTATAAATAAAGTGGAAAAACGTTATTATGAGTCAATAACTTCTTATCTCAGTACCTATTAAACAAAGATTAAATATAATAATAATTTTAAGATTTTAAAATATATTAATGGTCGTAATATTAGTCAAATAGTTACTTTTATAGGTGATATTTAGGAAACATATTTAGTTTTAGTGACATTAAGTCACCCCATCGGTTGGAGTGCCTAAGGCTTCTATTCTTTATTTTTTAAACAAATTCCATTGCTTAAGAAAAATATTTACATACTATTTGCAAGAATAAGAATTAACTTCATGTAATTTAAATTTTCTGAGCATAGAGCATGTAATTGAATACAGAAATATAAAAAAAATCTAAAAAACGGCCAAAGTCACCCCATTCTACGGTACGGTTCATCGCATTTCAGTGATTTACGAATAATGTTTTTTCGACGACAAAGTTACCTGTGTTTTGCACGTGAGGCAAGCACCTATTCTTCGGATTTGCTAATTAATCCGTCTTATTCAAATGTTTTGTATTCAATTCAAAAGTACCTATTCATGGATTTAACAATTACTCTTAATTCCATGTATGGTAAATATTACTCTACATTACATAATCGTGCTTTTTCACCGTTTACTCCATATAAGATAATGGTTTCAAAGGACGTACTTCAGTGCTGCCATCTCGCGGCTACCATTTCGCGGCTGCGGACATTAAGGGAGCCAAAAATTTCAGCAGTTTCCAGTCATATACTTTCTAAGTTCGTGGTTTCAAGTAATATTTATTTTCATTGATTTATTATAGATAATAGTTTCTATTGCTTCTTCTCTATTTTATAATATAAAAATAAAATGTGAAATAAGCGCTTTAAATTATTTTGTAAAATTAAATTTTCCTTGGAGGAGTGATAGTATTTTGTTGCTCCCAGCCAAAATATATAGGTATATTTGTAACTGAAATTGGGGACTGGTAAAAGAAACCGTGATTGATAGATGAAAATAGGAAGGAAAAGAAAACTTTTGTACGTTAATAATAAAGTCATGCCAATACTGTTTTCACTGCAATAAAATTAAATGCATTGGAAGTAATATGAGAATGAATAACGTGGTCTCTTCGATACTAGAAAAAGGTAGGCAAGCTTAGCGCCTTAAATAAATATGATGCCATTATATTATTCCTATAATGCCTCCTGAATGTCAATGACTGTGACTCATGTGCTTTTTTGAATTTCTATACTGCCCTTATGCTAGAAAGCACGCTTTAGTCTCAATAATATCTGTCATTTCTGCCAGATATAAAAAAAACTAACAGCGACGTAATTCTAGTATGATTCCCTTGCGGCTAAAATAAAAGAATTCAAGAGAAACAGTTTTGGAATGGAGATTTATATCTACTGTAATGAAAATTATCACGTATTTTCATTGAATATCACCGAGCGATTCCCAGAAATCTTCTTTTTTTCTTTTGCGGCTCGATGGTCGAGACTTGACTGAGTGAAGTGTAATCTGAAATTTTAGGTGGAAATGGTGTCACAAAATGATTGGAGGCAAATGATGCATCGGTTGCATGACTGGAGTAATTGCAGACAATGATGGACTCATAATCGGTCATGAAGCATAGCGTGCTTTATTTTCGTTTGGGTAAATGACAAGGGGTTGCGTCAGCAGAATTGGATTCGAATGGTTTCAGGGGAATTCAGAAAAAAAAAATTAACTTGATTTTTCCTCATGGCCTGCAGATTATCCTTTTAAATGCAAGAATTGTTCTGAATCGAAGAGCTTGTAGTTTTGTTAAATAGAGTGAATTCCATGTTTGATTAGTAAATTAAAAGAGCCTATTTTTAATATGAATTTCTCAAGCGCTAATCAATGCCCCATATTTTAAGTAATATGCCTACTAACGTTACCTAAAATGTTCAAATAACATTAATTTACAGTTCTCATTTACTTGATCGGCCGAGGCGAAAATACATGGAAATTGGACTATAAATTTCATTTGATTATGCAGTTTATGGATGTGAAACATTCAAGAGTTCATGCACGTTTATAAATGTTAAATTGAGAATAAATTAGATAGAAGCATCCTCCGGTGGATTCTTATCTGAATACTCTTTTTCAAAGACATTATTTCTCATTTCCAAAACATTCAATTTCAAGTAGATCCTTGAGTTGAAGTAGTTAGTAAACACAGCGAGACTTTGGCTAACTCATTCCTCCGAAACGGTAATCATTAGCTAAAACCCTCATCATCCGAGGTTATTTTCCATTACTTATCACATCTTAAAGTATTCTCAAAAACTTACTTCTTCCTAATAGTGAACTGGAACGAGATATTTCAATCTGTGAAAAATAGTTTGTGACCACGTGCATACACGTGCATCCTTTAAAATTTTTGCTGACCTATTTCCGATTCTGAAAACCAGCGGAAACAACACTTCTTACCCTAAATTGAGTTATTTGAATCTTTTACTTAGCAGATTATAGATTTGATGTTAAAAGAAGAAAAAATAGATAATGCAAGTGATGATTTTTGCTAGGAATATCCTCGAAAATATTAGAATCCAAATAGAATGAGAGATGCTTCTAGAAAAGCTTCGTAAGACTAATATAGACAAGGAAATAAGATTCCCATCGACAGGAAAGAGATATCGCTTTTCAATGCTCTTCCCTTAATACCTCGCCTCCACGTCTTCATCAGTTAGGTAATCCCTTGGTATTTACGTAGAAAGCTCATCCTCCTCCGAGTGTTGTATGTCATCATATTCCATCATCCCGAGTGCTGCTGTCGTGGACAATTCCAAGGAACGCGAGAAAATCGTACCGATGACTCAGCCTCGCCTTCCCCAGGCGGGGAGCTCTGATAATCTTATTCCCTCCTCATAATAACTAATATGAAGCTGGTCATCGTCTCGTCTTTTGGATAGCAACTAGGGTGGTCGTAGCCTGGTACATCTCCATACTTCCTGCTTCGTTTTTGAATCATAATACATCACCAGAAAACTGCGTTACCTCCTGAAAAAGTACAGGCAAGTCATCTTAAAAATAGTCTATTACATACATCTCTGATCTATTTATAGTCTAAATATAATCTAAAAAAAATTACAAATTTGAGATACAATTGATTCGTTTAAACTAGAATTGAATGAGATTGAAAACTGTCAACAATAAAGCAAATGTTTTCACTGATATCCTTACCAAAGTTAGGATTTAGGAAGATGTAATTCAGTTCTACGATAAAGTAAGTGTTAAATTTAATACGGACCCTTTAAACACCTTCATATAAAATGTATAGCGATATATACATATTCAGAAAGTGGTGTTGTAAGCGTACGATAGAATATATTCCAAGCTATAGAACACTACCACAAACTAAGATACAATTCATCTGACTGTGCGTGTGCATACATAATGTACATAATACATATGGTAATGTGATGTTTCAATGATAAGCCCGTGTTCGTAAAAAGAATCCATACGCATAATATCGAGCGTGGTCAGAGTAAATCGTACCTTTTCATAATAAAAAAATAAGTACCTTATAATATAATTTTCTATGTAAGTAATAAGTGTAAAATTATTTTTAATTAAAAAACTTTTTAAATTCTACCAGTGAAAAACAATTTTCAACGCCGAAAGATAAATATTATAATGAGGTGAAATGGCATGTGAATTTTGCTCAATTCCAGTCACTGTCACTATTAGTTATCCTAATCCGTACATAAAGCCGAGGGCATGAGACAATGCAATGTTAGAACAGATTCCAGTATTATAGATTGGCAAATGGGATGGACTAGACAACTTACAGCCATCCAATTGTGTAACGCACTCAACCACCGACCAATAAATAACCATCGGTTTGTTTTGGGCCTCTTTATAGGGCGATTGCGATCTGCTCTTTGCAACAGCGCGATTCTAATCTCCGAAGTGATCGCTCGTCCCTTTGGGGAAAGACGAGGTTGGGACGGTGAATCGCGAGAGGAAGGGACAGAGGTAGATTTGTGTGTGCCGCCGTTGGACTTATCTACGCGAAGTGTTGTGCGGTCGGGATGTTGCAACGCACACCGGAAAAGGTGTCCCTTGGGTTCAAGGGTGCTGAATGGATGGCCAGTTACCACGGTGCTTTACGACCCTTGTCGCGCGCGGAGTCGCTGCCTCCTTCCATTCCGTCCGTTCCCTAGGCAACCGCATCCTAGTTGCGGATCCTCTCCGGGGGATGACCATAATGCCCCCGACTTCTTCTCGAGGGAGCCGAGATGGTCAGCGATTGTGTCCGTTGTTCTAGAAAGCCTATAATTTCGCCGTGAGGCATCATGGGAACGGTTAATCCGCACCGCACGAGGAATGCGATCGCATTATAAACGCAATTTTCCAAAGATCCGGATCTCGATTTCGTTGGGTGGATTCGGGTTGTTCGATGGGGATGATATCGGCAAGTTTCGACAAAATTTTGGTGGAAATTTGAGAATTTATTTGCGGAGAAAGATTTTTTTTACGACTTACGTACGTGTTCCTGCGATGTAATTTTTAACGAACATCATCGTGCTTGTTGAGATCACTGAAAATCGTTTTCATCATGAATGATTAGGATGGACTTAGTAGATATTTTTCCGAATGAAGCATGGCCAGGATCTTATTAGTTATATTCTAAATCGATTTATTTCACTCTAATATAGAAGAAATACATGAAACGAATTTCCTACAAAATAACGTATTTAAAATTTAATTTAGGGGCCATCGTAAACTAATTGTAAATAAAAAGTATTTATGAGCTTAAGGCAAGAGAAGCTTTTAAAAGATTTAGTTACACATTTTCTCTTAGTATAATCCTTTGTTAAACATAAACTGCCGGTGATAGTATGGAATATATTATAAATTGCGAATGGGCCTGGTATAATTCCTACCTCATATTTCATTCATCCTACACCATTTTAAACTAGGTAATCTCAATGCAAGTTTAACCTCGACATTTTACACTGTATAATGCATATTTATTTGAAGGAAGATATAATGCCACCGCTTTTATCAAAAGTGAGTGAGTATGCTTGGAAATTCAATTGCAATGCTTTGGTCTCTGTCTTACGTTAGATGTGATCATATCGAGATAAAATTATTACACTAGAAATGTCTAACCCATATTTAGTAATACTGGAATTTCAAAATTAGAACAAATATAAATTTTAAACCTCCCTTTAATTCCATACATATTTTCGGAGGGTATTTATTAGGCATCCTCTTAATTCTGTGAGCTTCAAAGTTCAACTGTTGATATTATCGATTAGTAAGCGCCGGGATTTAAATTCGGATCTATAAGAAATTGGATCCTACTAATCCCGTTCACTTCCGATTTTTATCGGCCAAGTTTGCGACCGGCAAAATCCGCGCGGAGCTTACAAACGTTGCCCGTGGAGACCAACGAACGATAGGCGGCCGAAAAGCTATCGCTGGCCAGATTGTTGATGCGTCAACCCTCTGTTGTTTTAGCTGTCAAAACTCCCTCCGGATTGATGCACGAGGGGAAGAGAGGGAGGGGCCGATTATTTTCTCTGCCGCCCATTTCAGAGCTCGACAGGTGATCATGTGACGTATTCAAATCGGCGGGAGCAAGAGGAATTTCGGGCAGAGATCCGCTGGGAAACTGCGCGAATCTTGAGTGAAGAGGGAGATTATCTCGCAGTTGAAGGGCTGCGTTTAATGTGACCGAAAATTTAAAGTGCTTCTTTCAAAGGAACAAATTCATCCAAAAAATGATAAATATTTATCCCCAATTTTCCAAACTAACAAAACGATCTGAGATTGCAAGTGTTTTGCTGTGCAGGACTTCGACGAAATCATAACGTTAAAAATCTTTATCTTTTCTTTGCATCCTCATTCAGCACTATCACATAAAGTATTTCAGATAACTGAATTGTTATCAACGTTGTATAAAATGTTGAAATTCGTTTTATTTCTTAGATAACAGTAAATTTTAGAATGCTAGCGATAAAGTCTAGATTTTCTTTTCATATAGCTACAATTTAGATTTATTTTTTTTAACCGTTCCGAATTAAATGAAGGGCTCGTTTGATATTTTTATACAAGGTTTATAGGTTTCTAACCAATGAGTTTTGAATTTTTAGTGAGTTCATTTGCAATTAAATTTTTCAATGAAACATAAATTGAAGCAATTCGGGTTGATTATTTTTTACGAAAATTCATTCTTTGTGAAATTGGTCGTTAATTGATTTCATTATTTTAACTGAGATCATTTAATGGCATCATAAATTAGGTCTTTTTAAGTGTTTTATTTCCGACTACGAATTCAGTCGGCGTAAAATTAGAGTTTTTTACGCATTCTAATTATTATGTCCAAACTGTTGGTGATTATTATCTATTACTTTTCTTTTTATCTTCCCTTGGATACAAATAATACCTTGAAATCTATTAGAATTTTGTTGGATATACCTGTATATACTATGTATAAATTTCTAACGTGAAAATTATTGCTTAAGTTAAATTATGACCTTATATTCACTTATAGCTGATCAGCTTACCGCATAATGAAATATCTCATTCCATGTCAATAAATATGAAGTCAAGCAAAAGGAAGTGGAATATTGGGGAGCAAGTAGCAACTTCGTATATTTTTGTAGATTCGTTAATTCATCGAAATAATAACAGAGATAAGTACTGAGTTATAGATATTGTCTTCTAGTTCTGTTGTTCCATGGAATATTATGAACAACTTCGCTTAAATTTTCTTAATTTGAATGATTTATATATTTATTTTTATATATATTGA
Source organism: Sympetrum striolatum (assembly GCA_947579665.1). Taxonomy (NCBI): domain Eukaryota; kingdom Metazoa; phylum Arthropoda; class Insecta; order Odonata; family Libellulidae; genus Sympetrum; species Sympetrum striolatum. The sequence continues at coordinate 102,386,327 of OX388341.1, read as the reverse complement.
GTACTTAGAATTTACATATAGAGTATAGCAAATGTTCTAAATTATTAAATTTTATAAATCTTATCGAGTAATTAATTAATTACTAGAAATTATTTGGGTGTATTCGAAATTAAGGTATGCAAGGGAAACTGTGCTCTTACACTTAAAATTAATTCATGTTTAAAAAGAAACAAATTTGCATATTTTATCCTTTCATACTGGATAAAGATAAGCCATAAATATTATTACAGAGTTCAAAATTATCTTCAATACCAATCCTCTCACAACGAATTTATCGTTGGTTCCCTTTACTGAGTTTGCCCTCTTGAAGTTAGCATGCAAAGGACGAGAAAATGTCAGAAGCCAGTGAGATTCTTCGAAATGAATATGCGTCGGAGATTTCCGATTCGACGTGGGAAACGAACCGTAAAAAGATATTTCTGAAAGTTTTATTCCAGAGCAAGGAAGGAAGGTGGCTGTGGCAGGATTCGATTACCAGTTGATTTCTGAGTTTTATTTTTGACGGAAAACGGAAATTTATAGCTATGCGTGTGTTTTCGCCCTTTGGATATTGAGTTTGGTTTGTAAATGGCATGTTGACCTGAGAGACTGCATTAATATAGACAATAACCTAAAGGAGGAATTGCGTTAAAAAGAATTACGCTGGGGCATTGGTGCAATAACCAGATTAAAAGAAATTAGCATAGTTATTTAGTTAAAGCTTACTTATGGCCCGTATTTAGAAAATGAAATAACTCGTTTTATCTGTATTACTCAATATACCTACAGCTGGGTAATGCGAGAATTTTCTAAAATAACACCACAAAAATATGTCTATCTAAACGGCGTGAAATCAGTGAAAGAATCAGAAAAAGTTTAGAAATAGGAATTGCAAAATTTGAATTGACAGTTTTCACGATATACAGATCTGGACGGAAAAGTAAGGAGAACATATAGTGATGTCTGTAAGAATAATAGGCTAGTAAATTCAACGAAACTTATACCTCAGTAGGAAGAAAAACTTAGAGGAAAAATGTTATCAAAATCCTCTTTACCTGAATATAATATTTAGTTTGTACTTCTGGCTGCTACAATTAAATTATTGGTAGTAACGAAAGTAAGTAAAATCGACATACGACATTATGATTTAAAAAAATTAAAAATATCAATTGAAATGAGTTATAAATCCATACCCAGCTTAAATAGAACCATCCCGACTTGTTAGAATCTGCAACTCGTATTGGAAGCAATTTTTCGGTTTATACTTTAATTTACTCCAATATAATAAAAAATGTCCTACTTAAATCAATATGATCTACAAACTTGAGTAAAGATATTCTTGTCTGTTTTAAAAAAATCTCCATTTCTATTTCCGATAGTTAAATCGAATATTAAAGACATTTAAATTTTGCTTATGACTCTTTCTTTCCATCTCCTTGCTTATTTTTTCCTAATTTTTACAGGCATCTCAGTAGGTATTTAACTTAAAAATAGTCACTGTGATTATCTTAATTGTTATAAAGAATTATTTTCCTCTTAATCAACCTTGACTGCTTCATCCTTAAAAAACAATAATTTTGAAATTGATCTATTCTATTATAGTTTTCACTGCGATACTCCCGTAGAACTTTTAGAGAACAATTTTTATTTAATTAAATAAGGATATTGAAATATATTCCGCAGTTACCGTCACAACAGCGTCAAAGGTTCTTTCATTAAAACTCGACGCAACGTAACTTGCTAATGATTGCAAAAACGCATTTATTTCACGAGCTCATCTTTCCCAAAATTAAGCATCCGCGTATCCGACAAGCCCTTCATCGCGTGCCTAGGAATCTTCCGGCCACCTGATAAAACTCGCCGATCTGCAACGTTGCGTATAGACAGATTCGAAAAATACTCCCGCTTCAACCACGCGATAGTAATTTACTGCATTTACTTCACGCACGGAAAACTGCAATGAAAAAGAAGAGGAATTTACCATCGTCCGGAGGGGGAAAAAGCAGTGGGAAGGTTAAGAGGGGGAGATAGAGGGTTAAAGAGAAAATGATGGCTCGGGGAAGTACAGGTGGAGTGAGGAAGAACGGCCTCCGACGCGGCATGAATTAACTTTACGCGCCGGGGTTTTCATAGCCTACCGATTCGAGGCTACGGAACGAAATTGCCGCTAAGCTGCAGCCGCAGCATCCGAGAGGTAATCCGGAAACCTCGATATCCTCCCTGAATCCCGTCCCACGTAGACCGCATACTCCGCTCTTTCCCCCGCCCCCTGAAAAAATACAATTTGGAAGAAGGGATTCAGTAATATCCGCCCAATAATTTTGAACGACTGCTGCCCTCTCTCAAAACCCAAAAACCCTGCCGCCGCCAACAGGGATCCTCCCCCCGACCAAAACACCCCCAACATATCCCTTTAAATCTGGCTGTTATTTTCTGGGGACGTAGTCCACGCTATGCGTCTATAAAACTCGTAATGCTCGCCGTTATTCTTTATTTCCGACCAGTTATCTCTCTATCAATCGTTCTCCATCTCAATTAGTGACGATGCGAACGTATCCGGCGATTAGCTCAAACGAAAAGTCGCCTTCCACTAATGGTGAACCTATCCCTCCGATTCTAACCATTCTTCGATCAAAGTATGTTTTGAAAATACCTTTGATTCCCAAAATGGATGAAACTTATTACTTTATTGTATTTTACTTCATGAGTATTAACTAAATTTATGTTTGATTAATAACGTCAAGAGGTTACAATCAGAATCATCTCGTAACAAAAAATTATTTTCTTATTTAAATATTATACCATGAATCTAAACTAGATCTCCATGACCTGTAATTCTATGTATCTTTGGTTTATAACGAAACTTCATTCTCCTCATGATCATGATGATCGATTTCATAAAATTGAAAATGTAACTTAGAGCTATAAAGTGCTTTGTGTGCAATGTATTAAGGGATAATTAGATAAATAGCAGCGATGACACTGATAATTATTTTACACCTTACATTCATTATATCAGCATTAACTATAAAATGAAGTTTAACTTATCAAGCTATCGAATTATATTGTGCTAATCCCCAGACTAAATTGAGTATGGAGAATCACGTGATGCAAGATTTCTTTAGTATGGCATGCCATAGAAACAAAATAATCTATTTTTCTCTACTTTCAAGTGAGAAATATCTTTTAAAAAATATACTATAATTTTGAGTAAATCATTTCTGGAAATTCTTATGTATTTGCTGAATTGTCAAATATGTTTCTCTTTCCACGAAATTTATCTCAGATTTTGTTATTTTTTATTATGCACATTACATTAAATCTCAATCAAAACATTAAAATTAAAACAAATGAATTCGAAGAAGTGCTTAAAAAGTCTTATATTTAGTTCTATGTTTACGTAAAATATACTTGTAAATTCTATAGGTCCCTCAATCTGAAGAACTGAGTTAATTTTTATAAACAGTCTGAGTAAATGTTCAATTGCAAAGCCATTTTAATCTGGAGAAGAATTTATGATACCTATTTAAATTGCTGATCTTAAACGTGTACTAAAATGGTAGTGGAATGGAGATAAAAAATCAAGATATTCGGAGAAAGATAGAATAAGAACGGGTAATGAATGAAGCATAAAAGGGTTTGAAGGGTAAAAATGAGCAGGTCTGGCTTCGGGTTCACTGGTTTATTTCTACCAATTTATGGCAGACTCCACGAGATGGCCCTTTTAATCCCTTATATTATATATTTCCCTCTCCATTCCCAATGTAACCCGCTCGGCAGGAGCCAAAGGATTTCCTCCAAAACTGCCGAAGCATTCGGTCGATGTTTGCGTGGCATTAAAGCCGGCGAATAATCAGCCTCGATCCTTAAATCTCTCGGATTAGTCGTCGATCGGAGAAAATGGAAAAATAATATAATTTTTATCATCATCCAAGTGTATTCCGAAAGCCAGCTTTTATTTAGTCTATGCCTATGCCTCCGTTCCCACATCCTTTGTTTTCAATCCTATCGCCGTTGTTTGTTTTGGAAACCTCGCCAAAGTTATGCTCCGATCGCCCCATAAAAGTTTAGCCTTTCATCCAAACGCCACATTTACGGATTATATCAAATGAAAATTATTCAAAAAAACTATGCAACGTTCTTTAGATGGGAAAGGGATTTGCAAGATAACCTCTTATAATTTGGGCCTCGCTAATCTCTTAATAAATGCGAGATTCTAAACTGATCCCTATTTATCGCGCTCTTTTTAAAAATTGTTATCCTTTCATAACGTTGAACTGTTGAGTTTTTATTTAATCTCCGAGAGGATTGAAACAAAATAAAATTTCGAATCAAAGCTCATTTTCGGGGATTAAAAAAGTATATCGCATGCTGCAGGTGCTTTGCCTCTTTAATTATCTTTATTTAATGACCGGTATCCGTGATTTTTGTTGCGGAAACGACTCATTATCACAAATTTGTGTGTTTGCATATAATATACACTTCCTCATCGCCGTTAAATGAAGAGATTTAAAGTAAATTAGAATTTCCCATTTCCTGAAAATCATGAAATAATGATAACTTGTAATAACGTAAAACGTAACACCTTCCTATTTATAACTGCACATATTTTAAAATAACCCAGCAGTAGTGTCATTAGAATTACTCAAATTAACTCGTATTCATTAATTATAATTATTTATTTATTATAGATAAAATCATTACATATTATATTTATATAATAGAAAAGAGAATGTTAACAAACAAAACAAATTACCATCATTGTTGGAAGGTGATTTATACTATGTTGGTGATGTAAATAAATTTCCACTATGTTTGTTTAATTAAATGATGTCAGCCATTGGTTATCAAAATTTAACACCATCAGGGTCGGTGGAAAGGTAGACAAATGTTTGCAAATTAATAGAGGAAAATTATATATATTCCTACATAAAACAAAATTTTTGTAAGAATCTGACAATAGATTAACAGTCCTACTTCTATGAAAACTCTTAATTACCAAAGTAAAATGAACTAAGAAAAATTTTTCTTGAATTTTTTAAATAATTTAGATATGATAAGGATAAGAAACATTTTCCTGCGTATATATATATATATATATATATATATATATATATATATATATATATATATATATATTTATTTATACGAAATTGTATAAACTGCAAACCTACGCCAATTTCTCGCATTTTGCGCGTGTCGTTTTCGAAGCAAGAGAGATTGAAGCGATGCGCTATAGTAAGTATCCATGTTCGCGGGCAGATGGAAGTTCTGTCACTCGGTAATTACTCATTTGAATTGACCTGTCCGTCACAATACCTTTTTCGAGTGAAAAAGAACTTTTCGTTATATAATTGAACCGAAAGAGTTACACCGCCAACACACGTCAAACAAACCAGAGCTTTGAACCCACAACTGAAATATGAAGGTAAAATTTGCGGATAATTAATTTAGTAATGTATAGCTGTATCAATCGAATGCCATAATTTGTTTCGACTCGTATGAAATTCAATAATGAATAAACTTCCAATGAAATCCACCAGCTGTCAAAACCTGATTTCTTATAATTAATCGTTGAAATACAAAGACCTTTGCTAGTGAAATAATTAACTTTATTTAAATCAGGGTTAAATATTCGGTATTACCTGTTGTGCAATTTTAAATTTGTAGCTAATCGTAGATATAAAATTAAATATATCTTCTTATCTCCAAAATTAACGCAAAAAAGTGAATTATATTCCAATTAATTTTCTTCAATTATATATTTTAACTTTTCCACGTTAGTTTTAAAATATTGAGTTATTATATTTCCTGTTTTTCTGTCTTTTTTATACTATAGTAATTTGATAAAATAATTAAATGATAATTTTTAAATGTCACATCTTCTGCATTTAAAAGAGATCGAAATCATTCAAATGCTGATTAATATTAATAATGTCATGTATGCTCCTCTTAATAAATTATTAAGCAATGATTAACTGCAGATTTTGAAAGAAATTGTTGATTGAGTGCAGAAGTATATATTCAACAATGTTTATATACAGTTGATCAAATGTTTGATTATTAATAAAACTGGATATTTGAGCTTGTGATCCAAAATAAAACCATGGCAAAAATACGTAATCCTGGCGAGAATGAAACATATTTTTCTTGATCATCACAAGCAAATTATTGAAATAAAATTTCTAGATTTAATTTTGGTTAGTGAATAATCTTCATCGGAAAGGTCATTTAGATTAAAAGATATTATTTTACCAAAATTATAGTACATATATATAATACAAATTTACATTAATTATATCACCAGCGCAATACATTATATCCTCAGAATCGATGAAAAACTTCCTTTTCCGACAGCCTCTCAACAACCCTCATTTATAAGCAATTTTCAATTTCCCTTTTTATTTTCTTCATAACCTAACCTAGACTGCAGACCCTTATTGGCTTTTGTGCCCATTACCTTTTTCTTTCGCTCCCAACCGCTACACTGGCTCGCATACCGGCTTCCTTCACTTACTCCGCTTGTATCCACATCGATATCCTATCGGAGATTTTTTCTTCATATCTCACTGCCGCTTAGCCGCGACCGACATTATACAGCAGCTACGACGCATCCCCTTCCCGCTATCCCCCCCATGCCCTCCCCCCCATCCCCCTCCCCCCCCCAGACCGCTTCGCTAACTCAGAAAAAGGCCCCTCCAAACCACGCTCTCTTTTTCTCCACCTCTGGCACAATTTCGATATTCCCAAGACCGGAAGTAATGGGCCAATCGGAAATCAATCCGCTCGATGTGAAACTGGCGTGTCTCGGGAATCGGCTTCTTCGGATGATTGGAGGATGTTGTCGTCTTGGGGCGTGGGAAGACGAGGAACCTTTTGGTCTGTTTCGGTTCTGGGTGCGAGGATATACATTTTTAAGTAAAACACACACTTACGTAACTACGATATTTGTCATATCGGTTAATTATGAAGATGCGTGTAATATTTCGTAAGAAATTCGTAAAACAAATGATATTTATTATAGCTGTACAACATATAAATATCCTCTGCATTTCAGTGCCCTGATTCGGGCAACGGATTGTTGGATAGCACGGCAGTCTCAGAATGGATCTTATCTGACAGAGACATTTATGAGACAACCTGCAGTGTTATCAAGAAACGGTTGCGTCAATAGCAGCCTAACTAAAAATGCAAATGTTGACTAGCTACGGTACCTATATTGTGCAAAAGAAATTCATACGGCAACAGTATTATAAGACTAGTATTCTAATCTATAATTTCCATCTTTCACTAATTACTTTATCTGGTCTTAGTGATGTAGATGCTGTAAAAGTTTTTGGAAGGGATACGGATTGGTAAAACTTTGTGCGAGCTCGGCAATTTTAGCTGTACTGTTAAGAATAATTCTTTATAACGCAGCATTTTTATCAGATGTTTCCTTTAAATTAACCTTGTGTTTTCTATTCTTGTTTGCTCTTTATTTTCAATTTATTTTTCATCACTCGCTGCTCAAATATTATTTTATCTTCATCAAGACAGAATGGTATAATATTACTACGACTGGTTAATATTAATTCAAGTATTTTTGCTCGATTATTCTGGGATTAGTCGTAGATTTGACATCTATTTATGACACTTCTAATAATACATATTTTAATATAATTTATTCCTGGTTCACTTATAACCATATTTTATCAGTAATTTAAGGTGATAAATATGCAGATAAAAGAATTATATATTTAAAAGATTAAAAAATAAGGCCATGAAATGACGCTGAAATATTATACAGTTTTACAGTGACCTAATTCAGTGTTTCCTCAATGACAGATATACCTCTTAAATGGCTCTGCATGTATTTTTGATCAGACTGTTGTCAATGGTCTGTTTAGGTAACTTAGTTTGAGATATGAGTGTCATTGAAATCAGACCTGCTTCCAAACATAAATCGTCAAGGTTGATTTTATGTCGGATGGGAGCCTTTTTCCTGAGTTTCCTTTGTTTACCATCTTTGAAAAAGCAAAAGTTGGGAAAAATCATGAGAAAGTCATTCCTAAATATAAATATATACGGAAAAATTAAGTATCACATAAATGTTATGTAGTGTGGTCGTTATAACAGTTTCGAAGGTTACGACTCTTGGTTAAATTTTTAGCGAAATAAATCGTAATTTGTTTACATACTACCTAATAGGTTTTTTAATTTCTGCGTGTATATGATGTGAATAATATGAATATGAAAGTAGTAAAAGATTAGGATTATTTGGAAAAAAACCATAAAGAAATACTGAGAATTAATCTGACATCTCTCTGTAATTTCCCGACTCGTTAACTTCCGAATGAATCAAGTGAGCTTCTTTTTTCTTCCATATCTTCTCCCTCTTTCCCAATCAGAGACTGCTCGACGATTCATCCACTCGGTCGCACATCCATTCACCGATTCAAATAAATGGCGAGAAATAGGAGACAAAGGGGAAAGATAAAGAACAATAAAGACTCGTTTTATTTACCTTGTACACGCGTCTCAACGGTGCCTCCCGAATTGGAGCCATCCTTCCAGGTAAACGCATTAAGTTCCGAGGCAATCACAATGCATTTAACGTGCCGTTCAGGTGTGTCGTATCGCTGCTATTTCAAAAAGCGCCACCGCACCACCCTTCGTTATTTGCACCGTTCTGCACTGCCAAATTCTGCTTTCCCTTTTACCCTTTTCAGATCCTCTCTCACTCTTCGCTGTAGCCTTTTGGTCTGCAAACCTTCAAAATCCAAAATTATGCTTCTCTTCCTTCTTCAACGTCTCTCTAATGTTGAACTTATTTTACAAACAAGCAAGTACCTGATTGTCCGCTACCGAATCTTTTCTTTCATGAAGGTTTCCGATTCATAATCTTAATATTTATTATTATTATTCATTGTTTATTATAAAATTTATTTTCCTATGCATGTTTCTCTTTTTAATTTCCTACTTTGATTTGTGTTATTTTGTCTTCTCTTTTAACCTCTTTTTATATTATTTATGATCAATTTCCTGCATTAATCTATGGGTGATCCTACTTTTTTATTGGGAGCTAAATCAGTTACGACATATCAGTAAACAAATTTTGATTTGATTTTGACATGTTACTTTATGTTAAAAGTTAATTCAGGTATTATTATTCAATTAGCATCTAAGCGTAATAACTAAATAAATAAATTATATCTATATGATTTTTATAAAATTAATTGCAAATTGAGTATTCACAAGAGTCATGAATCTCGCTAAAGCGACATTTTCTTAAAGTGTATTGCTTTTTTATTGGTGTTATTGTTATTGTTGTTATATTTTATACTGTTATTATTTTTTGAACCCTTGCTACATTTGCACCAAAGTTAAATCTTAGTCTTCCAATTTTTTCCGTATTCCCTCAAATATCCAATTCGTTTTAATATCATTCCTGATACTCAAATTATGTGTTGAATGTATTTTGTAAGATTTATAAGATAAGGATTGATAACTAGAAAAAGTATTTGTATTTATGACGTACTCAGCCTCTGACTTTTTAAGGCATTGATATATCAAAGAACTTCATGATGAAATTTTACTTAGCACGAGGAAGCGTGCGCTGTAAACCCAAGATTGAATAAGGAGTGAAAAAGTGAGTGAGTTCTTTCTTGTTTCCTTTGAGGGGATTCCTCTAAATATCGCTTTGTGGGTCGGTTGCCTCAGTGAGGACCCCTGGTGGTGGTCGGTGCCACTATGTGGAGCACTACTGTCTGCTCACAAAGCATCCTTTTAACAGGAGTGGAATTCTGGTGGCATGGTAGTTTAGTGGTTAGAACAAATGCCCGGAAACTGGGAGACCTGGGTTCGAGTCCCAGTCATGTCACAATTTTCACTCCTTGTTCAACCTTGTATTGATATTTTTTCAACCAATTCTATCAAGTAAATTTCCCATTCTCTGTGATCTCCATCGTTTAACCTCTCCTTCTCTTTAGACTTCCTTCTACTTCGTTTTCTTCACTTCTGAATATTTTCTTAATTATGTTCGATGGAGATGGCTTTTCTGCCTTCCGCAAGTTTGAATGATTGAGCGTTGAGATTTCCATGTGTTTTATTTTAGGGCTGAATATATATCGATCCCCCTTGCCTCACTTTCCTTCTCTTCATAATGAGATCGTTTCTTTTTCGCTTCCTTTCCTCTGAATAAAAATACTCTTCTCCATCCACACCCTCGTCTTGCCTCCAAAATTCTCCCTCGCTCGCTCCATCTATCCAGTATTTTGGGGAGCTTTGTTTTAAACGACTGCGCCCCTCGTTAAGGCAGTTTCCCGTACGGCAAACGAAGCCAATATTCCCATTCACCTCCGCCTGCTCCTCTTTCGACCCTTCTTCTCTTCCCAAAATTTCCACTCTTTTTTTAAAACGTTAACTCCTCAGTCTCCCCTTCGTTCGTACATTCCAGCTTTCACTTCCGAAGATAGGGAATCGATAGGTTAGAACGCAGCCGTCCACTTTCTTACTCTCCTTCCATTATTTCACTCACTACTTTTTCCGATTATCCCTTCGATTTCCGTTTTAATCATGGATTATAAGAATAGCGCATTTCCTAAGGGAAGAATACTCTACGGCAATGTTTCAAAAATGACATCATCGTCGAAGTTTATTCGTTTACGTGAATTTGATCTATCGTGTAAATAGCTCTCTTTCTCCAAACCTATAAGAGAGATAATGGTTGTAATTATTTATTGTAATTTTTGCTCTCAATTTTATGTAACATTATATTCCTGTAGGAGTTTTTGATGGTAGGATTTTTTTAAATAAACGTTCATAAATAAGGTAGCTTTGAGTCGTAAAAATTATGTTTACAATTCTTAAGGTGTCACGTAAGTAAATTATTGCAGAGAGTATTATCACATCCTAAGTATTGCAGAGATTAAGGTGTTAAGCGGAACTTTTTCAATTGTTAAAAGTTCGTTAGAAATATATTATACGAAAGATAAAAATATAACTATAACGTATCTACCATTTTCATCATTCTATAAACCATTCAATGATGTCAAAACGACGCTGTCGATTTCCTAACAAAAACTGACAGCGTTTCTCAAATTTGGAAACAGGAAAATATTCTTTGACGAAAAGGGTCAGAAATAATTTTTACTTTTTAAGTTATATTTTATAATTTTTGTGGCCATTAATTTAAATTATATTTTATGAAAAGTAAGAAACTGACAACATAACAAAGAATGAAGATTATGTGTATGTCTTTTGGAAGTTCTTTGAATTGAAATTATAATATGCAAACGGCGATGTATTTTATAATATTATACTTAATCAAAAGTAAAAATGTTATATATATTTAGGGAAAGAATATAATTTAATGAATGTACCGCCTAAAAAGCAGTAAAATTCATACAGGCCATTTTTGACAAGTGTAACGATCCTGTATAATTTAATGACATAATAGTAGTGAGTTAAATTATCTTTTCTATTTCATTACATAATGCTGCTTTGCACTCGCAGTCAATTTATCAAATTTATCTGGTATCCTGTTCTTGCTAATTGAAGAGTAATAAACTCGGTATGTGCATTTTCTACCTAAAAGAAGTTAAGAACCACTAATAAATGTATTCTTCTATTTCCTGAACTCTTCGTTCCATTTATGTCTTTCATTTTATGATTTTACAGGATATATTCATAACGTACTTTCTATTAGTCCATTATTTTATTTCTTCTTATCAATGCTTCTTCCATTCAATGCATGACCATCAGCTGTTATATATTACATCTTTCTTGTAGTTCTTGTAAGTTATGCATTTCTTTCAATTGAGGTTATCATTTTCATTTTCTATGACTGAAATATTCCAGAGCTCATTTAATCTTTAGAAATACCAAATCACATTTTCCCTTAATAATAGAAAAACTAAATTTGATATTTTTTTCTAAATCTTATTTCAATTTTATCAAATTTTCTCTCTGAGGTCCTCAATTTTAACCTTACTCTGCTTTATTAATAACTAGCTGAAGCGCCCGTTGATTTTTAACGGGGAATATAGAAGTAGATTAACTTCAAGTTGCCGGTCATGCAATGCGTAAATTCCCTTTAGAATAAGGTCTTAAATCCCAAGCTATTCTTATTGTACAGGAAAATTCATGAGCTCTGCTCAACCATCGCATTGATCGTGAGGAGGATTGGCTGTTTACAACCTCAACAATTTTGGATAATTCACTCGTATGTTATCAAAATTCTCTAAATTTCGATTAAGAAACAATATTCCACGATCAAAATTAGAACATTCATTTGATTTCCGTTCTTTTGCTTCTTGTTTCGACTCCTCACGACTATTTTTCTGTTTTAATTCTTCAAAAGAAATACAGCCTGCTACCGATTAAAGTGAAGATTAGATTTATTCTTTATGGAAACCCACGATCTTGGTTCGAAACCAGCAAAATTATCGAATAAAATTGAGACAGTACGTCCTTCCTGGTCCCAGAAAACACGTACGCAAAGTTTGACGCGAATCTGGCAAACGGTTTGTACTAAAATCGAAGGCACACAATCTCCTGACTGTAATTACGTACCTGCAATTGCTGGTTACATTCTTACAGAAAATTTCTCGTTATCCATGTAATATATCGTCCTCTTCAATCATCAGCTTTATGGGCCTAAAGTCCATGAGTATTTTTACGGGATAAAACATGAGCTCGGATTCAACAATGGAATCGGTCGTCAGGGGGATGAGTTGTTTACAGCCTCGAATTTTCACGAAAGTTTTGTATATTTTACCAATATTCTCGCAAATTCTACTCGAAAGTAAGATTCCACGACCAAAATAAGAATTTTTATTTAATTTTCTTTCTTTCGATGTTTGTCTCGACTCTGTACAACTATTCCTTCTAATTTAATTCTTCAAATGAAATAAAGCCTGCAACAGATAAAAGTGAAGCTTACGTGTATTCCTTATGAAAATCTATCTGAGCGATCTTGGTTCGAACCCAGCAAAAATCTTGAATAAAAATGCAACAGTACTTCCTAATATAAATGGACACGTATTCAAAGTTTGAGACAAATCGGGCAAACGGTGTGGACTCCAATCCAAAGCAAAAAAAAAACCCACACACAAACACACAAACAAACCCACAGAATTTCTGCTTTATATATATAGATATTATTAATAAATATTGCTTACGCCACTAGTCCTAATCTATAAAATTTTCACTCCTTTTTTTTATAAATACCTTTTTGGTTTTTTAACGATATCACTTCTTGCAATTGCATTTTTCTTTTGGCAGTATACGATTTCCTTTTTATTTTCATTCGAGTGGTAATTTATTCTGGGCCTCATCTTCTTAACCTCCTCTCATTCCTCTTTCAGCTTCTCAATTAAGTCTGCTCTCCACTTCCCATTGAGTATTTGCCTGATTATATATCCTCCAAATGACTGAGTCCTCATCTCTCTCTTTCTTTTGCCATTTTTGCGATATGAGCTTACGAGCTCATTCAAGATAACAATCAATTATACGCTCACTTCCCCTATTCATCAGAGCGGAATTTTTTGATTAGTTTTTCGTTTTTACCTTCGTAATCTCGAACGTTATTAAAGCTAACTTCAATTTTCTCTAAAGGTATGTGCGATGAGGAGAAATCGGTTGGTCTTTTAATTAATTGCTTGTTCCGTTTGATGTCAAAATTTTATCGAACGATCGATCGTTAGCTTCATGAACTTGGAATTGTTTTCGTAATGCTAAATTATTTTTAATGGAGTTCGATCCATCGATGATTTTTTTGACAAATTTCAGTTATGCTCAGATGAAGAGTTCCTGTATTGGCTATTATTATATCAAACAATAAGGTTTGTCTTTGTTCCATCATGGAACTAATGAGAGAATCTAAACGTTACAGAGACTAAGGGCCCCGTCGAAAAAATATTCGAGATATTTTCATGTAAGCGACGTGTTTTGGCGAGAACTAATTAAGAGGACGAAAAAATGTCCAGACGATCAGCATACGACCGACAATTTCCTATTACAAAGACGAGAATTCAAAATTCATCATCCAGCGCGCATAATCACCACAATCCAAAGCTCGAGCGCGTAATTAATGAAAACTTCTATAGCTGGAGCGATGTTCAAAGGAGAAAAAGGTATTTCAATCACGTTCTCTGTCCACTTCCTCTGAAGGGGGAACGAACGGTAGAGAGAAAAAAGAAATAACTCCTTTAATCGAAATATTAGCACCCTTTTATCTTTCAAAATCGCCGCTCTTCTCTTGAGCAAACCCAAGCACTTCAGAAATGCGCTCGGAATGAGAATCTCGCTTTGTAAGTAGTCAACAAGCAAAAGACCGATAATTCGACGAAGGCATTTTCTTCCCACCCCACCTCTTTTACGAGGGAAAGATGAGGGTAACTCCCTCATTCCGAGAGAAACCGACGAATGGAGGGACTCTCGGATTTGACAAAATCCATCTTAGCGTCCCAAGAAGCCTCCCCTCCGCTCCTCTGTCTATTTCCAAATCCTCACCTTTTGTCGATTCGCCCTCCCCCTTCAATTCCCTGCCGGAATCCCTCCCGAATAAGCGAGTTTGTGCGCTCCTTTCCATAAATTGAAACTTTTCTCCTCAGAAAGATTTTGAAGACGTATCGTCGTCTCGGAGGAGTTATGTGGCCCTTTTTCGTTTCGAAGGGCCGCCGAGGTTTTCTCATTATTACTTTCATAAGGCGGATTTCGCTCGGCTTAACTCCGAACTCCCAGAATGATGGCTTATTTAAAATTTTTATTTGCCCTCATTCGAAGAAAGGGTTTTAAAATATTTGTAAGCCGTAAGAGGTTGAGTGTCGCAAAATTCATCGACTTGCGAGATGACTTGTATTATGGGGGGAAAAAAGAAATAATTTTTAGAAGTCATCGCAGCCTGGTTATATATATTTCATGAATGAGGGTCCCAAAATGTGGCAAAATAAGTTTTGGTCTTATATATTTAATAAATATTGTAGTATATAGAAAATCCAACCGAGACAATATTGCATTAAAGTTAAAAGGTCTCAAAGGATAGCAGAATACGCAACGTTCCTGATAGGTTTATCCACCTCGGCTACAAAAAATGTCAGCTGAGTGACTCTCATTCCACCGTTCATATAAAAGTCCAGAATTATATGAATAAAAATGCGATGATTTCTGAACTCTGAAATGTTACGGCGATAAAGATAAAAGAGTTTGCATATGTTTGCCATTGGTAAATGCTTCATGGTATAAATAAATCAATTAATGAAACCTGCCTGTATTGTAAAAGTAAACATTAGAAATAACATTATTGTAATAGACAAAGGTTTTGGTAATTAGCATTACTGTCATACAAAGTGATTGTGACATCGGTGGGTGGTAGGTTAATTAATATTAACAACATTAAGTACTATTAACAAGAGTGCGTAGTCTACTCTTAGTGAAACATAGGTTATGGACCACTGATCTAGTTAGAGATGCCTGTTAATTGTTTTGCTTTTTTCGAGCCCAAATGAAATTCTACCATTGGGTCAGGTAATATAAATTAGGCACATTATTAAATTATTTATACATACACTAAACATATTTGAAATTTAAAATAACCAAATGAGATTCAAATATATTTTTGCTATTAATCTAATTTAATCACTAATTTGAAAGGGAAAATAAAATAAATATTTCAACCTAGAGGTCCGCTGTTTAGAGCCGATGGTCATGATTATTCACTAATTGAAATTCATTACGTTGATTATAAAACTAATTGAACAAAAATATAATTTTGCTACAAACCTATATTTCATAAATCGATTTTCTTCATATATGTAATTATAAATACCCACACATTTGGACATATACATCTCCTCTTCAAAATTTCATGAGCATTTTCCCGTACCCTCGTCCACTAAATGAGCGTTTTATATCCACCGTATACCTTTCAATATAATCAAAATTTCAATAGCTGCTATACGTTTCATCCCCCGCTATTTAAATGACCCACAACTTCACAGACCCCACGTCTCCTATATTCCGTCTCTCTCGATACCTCAATCCCCCTCCGCCTTCACGCCCTCTTTGAGCCAACGGAAGAGAACTCTTACCTCGCATTTTAGGCGAAGGCTCTATAACTTCCCTTTCTTCCCCTGACTATGCCAGCTTTCGCGTTAATCCGCAGCCTAGTCTAGTCGTTCCGCCCCCTCCTTGCCCCAGCCTTGCCCCCCTTGCCCCCCCTTGCCCCATCCCTCATTCCCAAACGCTCCTTTTATCTCCACTGCAATATCTCCGGACCTACTGCGACTAAACCAAAAGAAAAAAATTCTCAGACTTCCGCCCCTTTTCTTTAGGCGGATTGAAGAGTAAATAGCGCCACTTCAATAATTGGAGTTTTAAAGCATTTCCAAAGTAAAAGGAAGGGCGAGAGGGGGAGATTTGAGGATAAAGGAGAGCTGTGGGAGGGGGTGGTATTGATGGAAGCGAGCAGAAGGGAAAAGGGGGTGGAAGGAGAGAAATTAAGGAAACGTTGGAAATGGAATAAGGTTATAAAGGATGGGAAAGGAATCGGACGTCTCTCCTGATTTTTTTCTAAATTGCTTGTTTCCGATTAATGGAAAAATTACCTAGCGGATCTGTGATGAGCAGATTGCGAAGGAAGGTTTTTTTTCCCCTTTCCTTTTATATGATTAGAGTGTTTCCTCAGCGAGGTAACTAGAGAAAGATAAAGGAGTGAGAATATATGTGTTGGGGAGAGAGGAAGATTTCATGATTAATGGTCATAAGGTTAGGGATTGAGGACAAAGTTCTCAAACGTAATTCGAAGGAAATGAAAGATTCGTGAAAAACCTATCGTCCTCTGTTAACTGTTGGGAAAAGGAAATTTAAATTGCTATAGTAAATTGTACACGATTATGATATCCTGCAAATTTGACTATATTCTTACGACTTTATAGTAGTTTAGAGAGTAGGTAGCAAGTGCAAAGCGGGGATCTCTTCATTGGATGCGAATTAGTTAATGATAAGGGTGGTATTACAATTAGTGGATAGACTCCAAAACACATCTTAAAATTAACCAACTCACGATGTAAATATCATTTTTAAAGAGAATATCTTCAGACTCAAGCCTCAGAAGAAGACTACAAGATTATTTTTGCCTGTCATCGATTCACTTGTCACCTAAAGATGTACTTTTTGAGAACTAAATGATCACCGTGATTTGTTTAATTTCTTGGTGTTTTTTTATGGAATTTTCTTCTCATTATAACTCAACTATCTGTGACCTCACTATATCAAAACGTGTTGTTGATAAAAATTGATTGCGTTAGAACCTGGTTGTTGTAACAAAAACTAGAAATGTTTTCCTGGGCAGATAAATAAGGAAGTGAAAAGTATTCTTTGAAAAGTTGCGAAAATTTTTACGTAAAACAAGAATGAAGTTCATGAATATGAAACTGTATTTTCAACTTGGAATTTATTTTTATGATATTTTTATGCGATACGAAAGGATAATAAAGAGAAATACATTGACATGAGTCATGATTCTAGAATTATGGGTAGAAGTGGACCTGGAAGGAGGGTCAGGGAAGGAGGAGATGAAGAGCAAGGATAGTTGTTCTGAAAAGGGATGCTTCAAGAGTCATCAGAACATTTTAATAGGGGATGCAATAACTTGGCGGAAATGGGGAGAATATTAGGGGAGCGAGATCTCGAAGTGCTTTAAATACGAGAAGGAGTTATTAAGGATGGTCTCCGGGAAGCTGGAGATTGCCAGCGATATTATATAACTGCCAACCCTTTTTTAGTCCCTTTAAAGAAATGATTTATTTTTCTCTCAACATTTTATCGGTCTCCTGATGAGTTATTTCCCTGAAAAAGGTTAACGGATATCGGCATATCGTGCACGAATTTTATCCTCAAATTATCCTAGAAATTATGGAATTAAATGATTAAATATCATTCAAAATCACTTTTTAAAATATTTTGTAATTAATTAAGAGAAATTGAATTTTCAGTATACATTGAAGGCTCATATAGTAAGAATGACACAATGCGTTGGATGTATGTGAGTTACGAAGAAAATCTTTACAGTATCTCCTCTAGTACGAGAACTATTGAAACTTGCAATTGTTTGTAACAATTAATTTCAGTGTGAAAAGAACCCAATCGTATTCTATTTTCCCCCTCGTTCATCAAAATAATCATTCACGCATTGATATGAACTTATTTTTAACCTTTTATATTAAAGTACTGTTTCCTTGGAAAACATTCCTGGTTCCATAGGACTGTCTGGATAAAAAATATCTCGATCTAATAATGACTAATGAATCAAATAATTAGATAAACCATTAGATTAAATTATATGAACTTTATTCCCATATCCGTGTTCATCAGAGTTTAGACAATACTTGAATGAATTAAGCATTATTTAATTTTCGAACTCGACAAGAGTGAGGAGTGAAATTAGAGACCATAAATCTTTTTCCAGGAATCGTGCAGCGTGTTTGAAAACCTTGTCTCGCGAAATGAAAAGGAAAGTGGGAGAGAATAAAGGGTGGGAATAAAACCTTCCCATCAACACCCGTCGCACAACTTGGCACGCCTTGGATTACGCACGCAGAGCGAGTGAATGGG
The DNA here is from genome assembly GCA_947579665.1 of Sympetrum striolatum. Taxonomy (NCBI): domain Eukaryota; kingdom Metazoa; phylum Arthropoda; class Insecta; order Odonata; family Libellulidae; genus Sympetrum; species Sympetrum striolatum. The sequence continues at coordinate 102,367,751 of OX388341.1, read as the reverse complement.
GAAGAACGCGTGAAAATAGGAAAATGAGATGGAAGAGGCGTGATTTTGATGGATGAGGGAATGCAGCGGGGGAGGGGGTGGAAAGAAACCCCTTTTCGTGGGATTTAATGGGAGGTTGAAAGGGAGAGTGTCACGAAAGGGGAATGTGAATAAGAGACTTGCAGGGGAACGCAACAATGACGGGAGATGCACACTGAGGGTGCGTCTCTTCGATAAGAGTGCCATAGCGCAGGTCCCCTCTAACACAAGCTGACGCAAAGTCCTTCATTTCCCCTTGTTATTAAAAAGTTCTTCTCTTTCCCATCTGCAGATACATTGTGTCTTATTTGGAAAAAAACGAGACCGCGGGGCGCGTTTCTGCGATGATTAATAAAACAGCTACTACACGACGACGGCACTCTTTGAAGTCAGCTCTCTTTATTGAGCATATGCTAAGATATTCAACTGCTGAGTGTAATGTCACACTTCGAGTAACATTTTACGTACCCTGTGTAAACTTTCTATGTAAGTCATAATCTAATCGTATCTATGCATTGAATGATTTATTAATTACAAAAATATAGGAATATATGACTGATCAAATTCTTCTCCTTCTTTCTTTGCCGGATATTAACCTAATGATATGAATGGGCTATAAGTCATCAAGACTATGAAGTCAGTAAGGAAATTTTAATTTGTTATATACAAAGTATGGTTATCACAATTGAGTTTTTTAGGTAAATATTTGAGGAAGGAAAGGGCATGCCGCAACGTCTAGAAATCTAAAATTGAATTAATTCTCATAGTAATTTACATGAACAGAACCATACTGAGGTACATATTTCTTTCTGACCGACTTCGTTTAGATAAAATATAATTGGCTATATGTAACCCACTCCTAATTGGGGAATTTTTCACTAAACATGAGCGTTCGTGTACTCTGCAGCTTACAACGTCTTGTCAGTGATAAAAAGGAATCTTTTCAATTTAGTTCCAGAGGGTTGGACATCAAGATATAAATAAATCGCGCTATCCTATGCGCTCCACTTTATCCCTATTGCCTTGAGAGAACAACTGCCATATTTTGATGCACTCTCCTGGAAATTTCAAAGGAGAAGCTCCAAATACCCAATGTGCATTGCGTTACTCAAAGCTAGGAGGAGGCTCAGGTACGGAATGGCGGGAGTAGAATGCCGTCTTAGATCCATGCGAGAGGAGGGGTCGAGAACGATATGGTTTAGAGAGAGATGCCACTGGCCTCCCTTCCAGAAAGAGTGAGGCAATTTGTTTTCCCATGGGAAGATGGAGCTGTTCCGATCCTCGCTTCTCAGAAGGCGCCGTACTTCTTCTGGGAGAGTGGTCGGAATGTTCCATTTGGTGCGTGGGGAGAGTGGAGAAGAATCGGATTGCGCGGGGAGCACTTGGAAATTGCTTCAGGAAATACGTTTCTTCTATGAAGTAGATGGAAGATTAAAACATCGCAGAAGCTACGTACCGCTCCCTCGCAGGAGAACTTTTTAATCTTTTAAATACTACTCAGCAGCTTCGCAAAAAGATTCCGTAGCATTTTCCCCTAGGGGTCTTATGCTTACGTTTGAGCAAATTAAAATGTTCACCCTTCTACACGTTGCGTAAATGAACTTACTTGGCCATTTATCTAAGACATATTTAAAAATAGTATTAAATAACAATATCTTGGGCAGTAAATTTTTTCTTACCAATTCAAACCAATGTGTCTAAAGAACTAGATGAATAAAGATTTAATTTTACATTATTATTAGGCAATTGTTCATCTTTTCTTTATATTTGATACTCTTAAACATCAATGTCTCCCGGAGGGCTAAAATACTGAGTGCCGATGAGAATCAATATCTGTTTCGATACGAATTTTTCATTAAGATAATAATTATTACATATTTATAATAAGTAAATAAATTAACTGAAGAGGTGAATATTTCACAAAATAATAATAAAAAAGATGAAATTTACTGGTATCCATTCTTGTTTTATAAGTGTTATGCCTCCATTCTATGCAAAGGTTCTTTCTTCTCTTTCAAGCTGAAAATCTCCGGGGCAATATTGATTAAATATTAAATCTTAAGATATTCTTTCTTCAAATTCTTAACTCACCAAAAAGAATCATTTGCTCCTTTACTTTGATCCATTTGTATATTACCAAAGGTAAGCATAGAAAAATCAGAAAACTACGCTTCTATTTACTCATTAAGCATTGCATTGATAAGTACCTTATATTAAATCCCTTTTACCGGAAACCTTAATGCAAGCAACATCTGTGCAATTAAAATTGCCGAACCCAAGGTATAGGAAACGTTTCTTTCTTCTTTTGAAAGAAAACCCGAAGCAACACGTAGTATGGCAGCCAATGGCTTTAGAATAGGCTCACAGGTTCCTGTCCTTGGCAGGACAACACCAATGATCGATCAGAGTGCTTTCCTCCACCCCTTTCTTCCTCTTGCTCTCTCTTTCGCTACTCGTGGCCACGTTGCCCTTCGCAAGCTCTTGCGGTCTTAGGGGTTTGCGGGCAAAGAAGAGGTTGGGATAAACGAGGGAGGAAAAGGGGAGAGAAGAAAAAAGGAAGTGAGGGAGAGAGTGGAGGCCTTCCGGAGTGGTGAACAGCCGAGGGGGGGAGACCGGCTGATGGCATGGGTCAACGGAAGACGGCAGGGCAAACACAACAGCGTTCTTGACGGCGTCCCCCCTCTTATCCACGGACCCGATGCTGCTTGGATTGCGGAGCATTTTCATTCGAAACCGCCACTCGATTTTCCATCTCTACGTGGATCCCTCCCCTTCACCCCTTCGGACACCTTACACGGGGACCAATCTCGTCCACATGCCGCCCTTTATAACTAGGTAAACGACTCTCCACTCGACGGAACCTTTCTTTCGGTCATGCCAATTCGGAGAGCGAACGCCGGATACCGTTTCCTTACTCGGATCCATATGACTCCCCAACCCCCGCCCTGCCTTTTATCCAGCCGTGTTGATTTCTATGAGCTCAGATTTTCATTTCATGTCCCCAGTAGTTTTATGACTGATTAAGATACTATCGCTGTTGAGGAGTTTTACAAAAATTAACACATATTACAACATTGCTGAGAAAGACGAAAATCAATTTTAGGCACGGATTACAATAATTCATACATTAATGTTCAATGTAAATTTTTTCAAATAACTTCAACATTAATATATTTATGTTTTTTACCAATTCAAATTCAAGATTATTCTCTTTCATTTAAGTTTTAAAAGATAACTTATGTCAGAATCAAATTTCATCAGGGTGCATTTAAATTAATTGTATTATGGATCGGTTAAACTCTGAAAAATAGACAGTATTTTCTTGTGCTATTTATGAAAGATTATAATTTAAATTTGAATCATTACTTTCATCCAATTTCTACTAAATTTAAGAACAAAAAATAAAATTCTTGGATTGTCGTCGACTTACTTATTCCAAAATTAATACATAAAAGAAGAAGAAGTGAGAATAATCTAACATAACATTAATATGTTCAACCATGAAATCGTGGACATTTAGGAGTATTGTAAAGTAAAAATAGTTACACTTTCATATTAGATTTATTGTCACCAGTTTCTTCATACGGGTGACATATTAAGGTGCAAAAAACCTGAAGAGGTAGGAATATGTCGAAGGAAAAATTAAGTTTTCTTCTTTATTCCTGATATTTTATTAAAATATCTATACTAATTGGTCATATGAACTACTTTATCCTTAATTTTTCTTGGAGGTGATTCATTGTAATCATTACTTTACCTTACCTTTTGACCAAGATTATTATCTCATTTCAAACTGAATGAAAATAGATAATTCTAAAATAAGGTTACTATCCTTTAATTAAAACTGTGGAATTATCTTATATTTTTAAATTTTACATAATTTAATAGGGAAAATCATAAATATTTGGATATATCAAGCTAAATACTCTTATTGTACATTGTATATAAATATACCAAGAATAAACGTTTAGGAATCCTTCAAGAGAAAATTTTCATTACTTCCTAGTAGAACTGCAATATGGTAAGAGCCAGTGAAACTTAAATAATCTGAATCGCTAGAGAAAATAGAAGTCAAAAGTAATACAGCAAGACACGTGAGCTTGATGCACGGGACAATTTTCACTGAACATCTTCATCCAAACCCAATTTCTTCTTCGCACTGTTAATCTCTGAGTTTCCCATTCGAAGAAATCCCAAAACTTTTTAACATCCGCCCTATCTCCACTCTCTTCGCCCATCTTGCTTTCCACCCACACAACTTTCATCCCATTTCTCCCTCTTCCTCCAACTTCCTCCACTCCACCACAAACACATTCAAACTCTTCCTTACTTCTTTTAAATCCGCCTCTCCCCACCTACTTCATCACCCCCCTCCCCATTAAGTACTCTCCCCTGCTTCAGCAATACCTCACCATTCCCCCTCTCGCTGGCCACAGCCTCCATTTCCGGCCATTTCCGTCTGACCTCGTGCAGGGAAGTTATAGGGAAGACAGAGAGAGAGAGGGGAGGAGGTAGTGGGTTCTCACCCAGATGAGGGAAGTTGTATGTATTTCCAAGAGGGAGTGGCCTTCGAAATGATGGTGGTCTCCGCGCCTCCTTTTTCCACTGGCCCAAGAGAAAGAGATGTGTAGGTGAGGGAGAAGAAATTTGAAGAGGGCGGGTTCCTGAGGAAGGGCGGTATGGGATGAGCAATGAAGGGGACGAAAGGAAATGGGCATAGTAAAAGGAGAGATAAGGAAGAGAGATAAGAGGAAAAGATAAGAGGAAAGGGGATTGAGAGGGTATATGTGGAATCGCACGGCACAAAATAAGAAGCGACCGACCCGAAGGAAAAAATCTACTATGACATTGAGACTCGAAGGCAGCAGTTTTCTTATCGGGCTCGTATTTAAATAGAGATCCGAGATGTTTACTGTTCATATGCATAACTATATATGCATTAAATTGTTTACTATTTAGTATATAATATTTATTTATACATGGCGAATTATCCCAAACTAGCATACAGCTTCAATTATCCTTCAAAAAATGAAAGAATCGCCTCGTATGAGTTATAATTTCATTTGAACGGTTCTCGATTATATTATGGAGCTTTTATTTTATTGTTTGCCGAAAATCTTCAATGGTTTATCTATTTTTGGAGAAATGAATGAGTACTATGTATAAAACGAGGTTTACTTTAATTTAAAGAAAATTAACTGTGACTCACTGGTTTAAGAAAACATTTTGTCTTGTTTTTTTTTTAGCTAAACTTATTTCATCTCCTTTTAATCCTTCCGATAGTTAAATTTTTAATTAACGACAATACATACCCAAAGCATATAACATTGAGCATCTGAGAAATTATTATTGATACAAATAATGTACTTCTAAGCAATAAAGTACATTAAATGCGTAAGCTGCTGATTCGTCCTCAATAATAAACCATACAGTGTATCTTAAGATATATAATTGCTAAATACTAAATATAATAATATACTTAATATAGAGAGCTGGGGTGAAAGAATGTGAGTTTGAGATTTGGAGGCAAGAGGCGAGGATATCAGAAAAATAAAGTGGTTTTAATGTGAAAAAAGATGACACAGCACTTTCTTGGAAAAAAGGGTGCAGCTTAGAGCTGTGTCACTTATCGATTAACAATGAAGGAATGACGTTTGATTGATGAGTGTTACATCTAAGATGCATCAGTTATCAAAATCAATCCTTTCCGATTGGATTGCGACCCCTTTTATTAGTAACTGCATTACTGTAGAATTTTAGTAGAATGAGAACTATTTATAATACATATATGTATTCGAGTATTCCTGTGTAGATAAAAAATGAAAATTAATATAGGCTCCTGGATAGCCTTGCAGTAAGCACGTTTGCCGCTGGTGAAAAGGGCCATGGATTTGCAGGTCCATGTGTGAGAACTAATCTCAGCTTTCTAAATGTACTATTACAACAAAGTCATACTTGCATCTAAATAGATGTGTATTTTTAATGTTCATTTACTTCTATTAAAACTCATTTATTTATAAACTTTAAAACGACGCTTTTGCACATGTATCAACTGATGGTGTAATGTAAGTTATACGAAATTCCATGACTTGGTCATATGTGACTGACACCAATATAACAATAGTATCAATGTACCCCTACAATTAATATCTTAGAACTAACTAAACATAATTAAACATAATTACAAAGGATATTATTTGAGGAAATTGATGTATACAATTACATCGAAATATGAACAGGTGACATACATATCTATTATATATAGATGCTTCTCCGGATTCATTCATGTATCCATATATATATATAGCGAGGATACAAATTCACAGGCTAAACCACAATCGTCAATGACCTGAAATTTTTACGACATATTGGCCATAACGTGTAACCTTCAGAAAAATTGCGATTTTGAACCTCAGTGTAATGGGTTCGATTCCAGAGGGCCCCAAAGTCCCGATTTTTCCCGTTTAAATGCATTGCCGTGATTTTCGGGAATTTTTAAAAAATACTTCCCGGATAGGTAGAGAATCGAAACTCTAGGAGCCTATATATATAGTCATGATCTATTGAAAACATAAATGAGTTTCACGGAAAATATCCTGGGTTCGATGCTAGGTCGAGGCAAAAATCGGCCGTTTAAAATGCATTGTGGCGATTTTTAAGATTTTTTTGGACCCTTTCCCGATGGCAAGGAAACTTGAAATTCGGCATGAGGTTGAAAATCATACATATATATCATAATCAAATTTTACATATTCGCTGATAGTCCTTGGTTCGATCCCAGAGGGCCATTTACATTCCTCCATGCATTTCTTATGGAGGTAACAGTAAAAAGTTTTAGGTACTTCCCGGCATGATATCGACTTCAAAATTTGTATGAAATAAGATAAGGTCCTAATAAATCATACTGTGCATTCACAGCTACCAATATTTCCTGGGTTCGACCCCAGGCGTCACTACAATCAGTAAATTAACCGATATTTAAGAATTAATTTAAACACCTTCACAATAATATTATAACATGAAATTAGGCATATAGATAGAGAACATAGATACATTTCAAAAACGTGTTTTAAATTTCCTAGATCGTCCTTGGTTCGATTCCAGAGAGCCATTTACATTATTGAGAAGTAGGATGTCGTTTGAGGCAGTTGGAGCCAATATATCTGCTTGAATTTACACACATAGTTAGAGATGGTGATTTTCTGTTGTGCTGCATAGTAAGTTCACCATTAAGACCCAGGTTCGATGCCAGACGATTAAATTGCAGCGAATTTTAAGAATATTTTCCATCCTTTTTTTTCTTTTTTGACGGCCTTCCCGATATGATGCCGACATGAAATTAGTGTTTTCGATCTGCTTGCAGTATGCAAGCTACATTTTACTCGTATATATATACGAGTAAAATGCTGCTTGCATACTGCAAGCAAATGGTTTATAGAATAACATATATATACACGCACATGCAAGGTGTCAACTATCTGTCTTCAAGGTAAAGACGTAGAGACGAAAGAATTATGAAAATTCTATCAATATGTTTTAAATGGAAGATATGTTTACCATCCGGCATCGAACCCGGAATTTCCTGGATATACTTACTATGCAGCACAACAGAGGATCACCATCTCTAACTGTGTGTGAAATTTCAAGGAGAAATATTGGTGGCAACTGCCTCAAACGACGTCCTACTTTTCCCTTATATTCCTTATGTGAGAAATTGTAATGTGCTCTGGCATCGAACCCTGGAACAGCATGGTCTTATACATTTTTTTTTCTTAAAAGAAATCTTAATATACATCTTCTAGCAGAGCGAGAACTTTCTATAATTTCGATAAGGGCATCAAAAAAATAATGAAAAACTACCTCAATGTATTTTAAGCATCGGCATATAAGGCAAATTTTTGCATCGTCCTAGCATCGAACCCAGGATATTTTCCGTAAAAGTCATTTATTTTTTCAATAGATCATAATTATATATATAGACTCCTTGAGTTTCAATTCTCTACCTATCCGGGAAGTATTTTTTTTTAATTCCCGAAAATCAAAGCAATGCTTTTAAATGGAAAAAATCGGGACTTTGGGGCCCTCTGGAATCAAACCCATGACACTGAGGTTCAAAATCGCATAAATTTTTTATTGTTAGGGTCAAACCTGTATGATGTTTTAAGTCACAACTATATATATCCAGGGACTAAGGTTTTTATCGTCTTCTTAGACATTTGGTCCCTACAACCCCGTAATACTCACATTCTACTACTACGCTCAAAAAGTTCTGGAACTTATTTTTCCCCGCGAAAACACCGAGCAGGAGAAATATATAATACTAATGGTAGAGAGCGCCACATATTGTGGGTATACTAGTTACCTACCATCTACCTACCTACGTATCTAGAAACAGAATTTTAAATTTCTCCTGCTCGGCGTTTTCGCGGGAAAAAATAAGTATGGGAACTTTTTTAACGTAGTCTTATGTAATTCACTTCTTAAGAACAAACAAAACAGAAATTTTTTACCTCAATTTAAACACAATAATCGGCTGGTGCTTCAAACTTTCTTTTCATCATCAAAATAACTAACAGTTTTAGTATTTTTTGATTCAAGGAAATATCTCAGTTGAATTCAGTAAGAAGGACATTTACGGTTACGTGAAGAAGTGATTCTCAGATATGGGAATAAACTATTCAATTATCTTGTTAAGATTGTTTCAGTTCAAATTTGAGCAATGTATGGACTGAGCGTGTAGTAATGCCATTTATATGGGGACGAAATATCTCCGAACATAAAGCACGTTTAGAATATGAAGTTTGAATTAGGATTTACACTCGGACATTAGGAATGAAATTAGAGCTTCAGAGTCACAGAAATTTGATGCGGCATACCGGTTGGAAGGATATAGAACAAGAAAACATGAAAACGTAAATATAAATTATAGTAAAGCAATGACTGATGAAAAAATATGTTTTTCGATACGAGTTCGAAAAAACTATATTTAGGAAGGTCTTTTGAGTTACCTGTACTTTATATGCTTCGATAAGGCGTATCTCGAATATACGTGACAAGATCACGACGAGAAACAGTAACCAAAAAGGTCTTGGTCCATCCCTATGACCGTGTGGCGTCTGCTTGAGGTTCTGCAGCAGATCCCACCGCGGCCGTCGCTGCACAGAATGAGGGTCTTTCTGGGAAGGGAAGCCAGTACAGGGGGAGAGTGTTTTACGAGAGTGGAGTTCCATGCACTAAGGAAATGAAGGTAGGTGGAGCATTCTCGTAGCATGTAGCGAAAGCTCGCCTCTCTAAACTTTTGATGTCTTGCTTGCCAACTCCTCTCTCGGCGCATTTTCATCACCGGCTGACTCCATTCCAAACCGCGTCACGATTTTTGGGAAAACCCCCGCCCCATCACATCAACCCCATTTTTATGTATACATGCTGGAGCGTGCATTTGGACGCTTTTTTATATTTACAGGAAGATATATATTCGGTTTCACTTAAATTAAGTGCAGCTTGGGCGAGGGTTGGAGGAGTATTTTTTTCGGAAGTTATATTTCTATATTATGTACACGTGAAGAGAGAAATGCTCAAGCAGGCGAATAAAATATGACAGACTTTTCCTGGCTGCTGCATCGCTCCGCATGGAGGAGATTTGAATGGATGCTGCTCGCGGGTGCATCTTTAGAGATCCCCGCATCCCGCAGTTGATGTGAGTGATTGATTAATGATTCGAGTTGCGGCGACCTCTTCCGGCGAGTTGTTAGTTGGAATAAATTGATTGATGTGCGGGAGAACCAGTTTTGGGATATGTCTGCTATTTGCGACTTTTGATTTCACTTTGAAGGATCAAATGATTGAAAGTTTCAGTCCTTAAATCGTATTCCAGATGCAAGAATCAAATAAAGTCGGAGAAATGGGTAATTTAGTATGATAAAATTTCAGAAATGAGATATTAATTCTAATACTTATGCATAAAAATAGTTTTATCGCGCAAATGTATTATTTAAGAAATGTATGAATGATTTCTGTAAAGGTCATTTCTGTTTTAAATCTGAAGTTTAAATTTGATTATCTTATAGTAAAATATCCTAAAAAATAAATCAGCCCAAATTATTAGTTACTACCATTTCTAAGCTTCAAATACTCCAATTTTCAATAGAAAACCATTCACACGATTAGCTAGTATGAACCCATACAATGTAATCGTTGGCATGATGTTCATGGAACCCCTATTCACACTGATAGATTAACATTCTATGATTAACTAGACGTGTCAGGCATGAATTATCCTGAACAGGAGTCGAACCCTTATACCAATCGTCTATGAAACCAAACAATCAGACTCTAAGACAAGGGGCATTTATCTACGAGCACGCCCATAAAGCATGGTTAAATTAGCTTCCAACGCTTAGTTAGATACTCGCCTTCCCCCATTCACTCTTGAAATTCAATTTTTCAAACGATAGTGAGCCTAACATGCATTGCTGCACTAAATTAAGTTGAGGTTAACTAATGAATATCACTAAAGGCGTCATAGATCTGTTTAAAAGTTATCTTTCATATAACAGATTGAAAGATCATATATTCGCCGACCCTGAGATTCCCTTGTTTGTTGGAGGTATAATACTTAGTAGGTAGAATACGTTAAATACACAGTATTCAATATTCCACCATCTAAAACGACACGTTTTCCATAGAAAATACTAAGACCTTGGCCATATATGAAGGTATACCGAGCGATGGGGAGAATGTTTACTGAGATTAATATATCGTCATATTTGAACAAAATGTTAGAAATAACTTGTAACTTGATCAAAAATAATATATATTAAGAATAACTCAAAACATTTACTAGCATCGAATCTGTATTTTACTGAAAATGTCTAATGAAACACTACTAAGCTAAATTATTTTTCTTTTTAGATGAAGATTACTATCCGAAAATGTGTTTCCCTGTCCTTGTATAGCTTTGAAGATCTTTTAAGTCAATAATTAAACTTAAACGAGATATTTATTATAGGCTGCTGAATTGAGCATATAATAGAAAAGCAACACAAATTTTCAGAAAAAGTTGTGATAGTCTACACGTGCATACAAAAGGTAGGTTAAAATACCTTCCTTTCCTACAATGTTTGGTATTTATCATGAGATTGAAAATAATTTTACCCCTTTATTCTCTTTTGAAATATATTTAATCATATTCTTATGCCTCCAATTCAATTATTTAAAACATATAATATTTATCCTTAATAACCAGTCTTTAGTTGAACTAGCTAATAAAAATGTACTTCTATCAGCATGCACTTAATATATATGAGTTTTCTACGTGCATCTCTTGTGGTCACTCTGTTCCTCCCTCCACAAGTCTCCATTACCTCTTTCCATACCTTTTCCGCAGCACTTTCCATTAATCCGAACCCTTGCACCTGTTTCCTATGCCCACGGCTCTCTTATGTCTGCTTACGTCCACTTTTCATCGCCATACGAAACCCCAAAGACTGGCTACCAACACAACCACTAGGTTTCCCTCTCTATCCATTCCTTTCGGCTCAGAAACCACCCTCGGTTTGTTCCATGTTTTTTATATCAGCCTTCATTTTTTCGTCTCTACATCGTTTGCTTTCCTTCCGTCTTTTCCCTCTTTCCTGAGAGGATATCTACTCCCTCCCTGTCTACCTGTTTCCCCTCTCCTTTGCTTCCTTCCTCCTCGATTGTGCTGAAAGCGGAGGCTTCTGTCGGAAAATATTCATAAACCTTAATGGACGGTAAGCGAGCCTCCGGAGCCCGCGCTTACGATGACCGGCAACCGAAAGGACTATGTTTTTATCTTTCTCCGTTGGTTTACTACTACTTTTCTCCCATCCCCTTCACCCTGTTTCCTTTGCGTTTGATAGACCTTGCTTCTCTCCCCATGCTTTACCCTTTCTCATATTCTACGTTTGTTGTGGCGGTTTCTTAAGAATAGAGACTTCAATCATGTTGATGTCACGATCGATGGCAGCAGTTTTACCCTTCAGAGTGGTCTCATGAGTGTCTTTGTGTCATCTCCCGGTAAGGTGCCGCATTTGGTATTTTTCCAAGAGAAGGAAATATCTATTTTTTATTAATATAAATTATTTTCCACAATCAATTTGATATTTACAAAAATATACAGACATACTTATTAATACATACGAAATTTCTGGTGCGGATTAGTTTAACCTCTTTACTTTTGGTTATAATAAAGTTAAATCTATTTTATGGATCTAGACTTAAAATTAAATTTTGAGTATATCTTCCTATTACTCTATTGAGGAAGAGAGAGGACAAATACCTCACTATAAATTTAAGTAATTCCATTTTGAAATTTAGGATATGATTTCATAATTATCTGTTATGTATTCCTGTGATTACGAAGTTAAATTCATACTATTCAAATTCTTTCCTAATTTGCTATTCAAATCACTTTTGCAGTCAAATTTAAACAAAATTATCTTACGAAAGCAATTTCGCCTGATGGACGGACCCACTCCACCTGTTAATAATTTTCCACTCTGTGACGAAAACCGACAATTTACTTTTGAAATGAGAAAATAAATTATTTCGTTAAGTAACTCTCTCCATTTCTGCTCAAATGAAAGTGAATTGCAGTAAAACTAATGCAGCCCTCCCTTTCATCTTCCGATATGAAAGAAAACGGCGGTAGATGGGGGAAAAGAGACGATCTCTCCGTGATATAACCGAAAGGGAGGAAAAGGGGATCGTTTCATCTACGGAACAGTGCAGTAGTAAATTTTTTTAACGTCCCTTAACTTCCTAGCAACAGTGCGACACGCCTTCCGGTTGTGATTTGTTCACGCACTCTGCCGCCGCCGCTATTATCTCAAGAGAGCGACTTCCCATCCGACTCACTCTTCGACCTCTCCTTTTTAGCGAACTCGCTATCCTCCGCAAATCTCTCTTTCTCCCCTCACAGCTTCCCTCCACGCAAAACTTCGTTCCACTCCTTTGTCGGAAAGCTTTCTCTGTGACGATGGCCTCTTCATTCTCTATCTCACTTCTTCCTCTCCTTTTTTCCCCTCCACTTCCGTTCTTTACCTCGCCGCCCTTTCTTTCTTCACCCCTTCTTCTTTCTATTCTGAGAACCTTCTCTTCTTACCGTTGCTAAGTCTCTCTACCAACCCTACCTGCATCTTCTCTTTTTCTACCTACATGCTCTTCATCTCTTCCCCCTCATTCTTTATCCCGATACCCGCATGTAGTGTCATTTTCCTCTTCCATTCCTTCGCATTATCACCAAGCATTGCTTTCTTTCATCATCCCCTATTTTCTTTCATGGATTTCATCCTTGAACTAAAACTTCTTTCTTCTCCCATATAATGATCCCTAAATCTGCTGATTCATAAAATTCTCTCTTTGTTATTGTCTCTTTCGATTGTTACAAAGTTGAGTTTTCTGAGCTTCATTCATACACATGAATTCAAAGAGAAAATATTGCTAGAATGTGCACCGTTGATTCAATTTAGTTAATTTAGTATAATTAAACACGATAGAGATTTTATGTTCCTTCTCAAATACATTTAACTGATTTTATTAATTATTTTTGAAGGCAGAATATCCTTACTGATGTCTATATTTTAAAATAAAATATTTATATTAGGTTAGTCTCATTTTTTATGTTTCATGCGTGAATTCATATTAATTATACACTTTAAATAAAATAATATGATTTTTTCATTCGATAGAAAATAACTCATAATAAATCACACAAATCATAACAAACATATAATCCAATCCATAACATCGATCTGTCAGGTAAATGGATATATGCAAAAAAAATAATTCCCCACGTGTGTATGCAACCCGCACCTCGTACGTGCGTGCTTTATTGCCTATAATGTAGGCGCTGGATGGCCACGGAAAGTAAGCAGTTGGCGGACTGAGTGTACTCTAATCCTGATCTTTCACTTTCGGAGCGGACGCTCTAACGTTTTTTAGTCATCTTGCAGGTCAAACTCATAACGTTTGGAGTATATAAAATACCTGAGATTGGGTCCTTAACCAGCCTGTATTTTTCTGTATTGTCCTCTGGACTCAAACCTTTATCCTTTGTACAAAATTAAATTCCTTCTAATAATGAGTTATAAACAATTTCTTATCGGTAGGATGTTCTGAAAAGAGCTAGTGCTGGAATGTAGAAATTGAATCGCTAGATATCGTAGCTCTTTATCCGTTTTTTATTAAAGAATTCGCTCCACTTTGACTGATATTTAGCTTTCATTTACTCTACCGAATTCATTATTATCATGACGAATTAATCAGTATAAAGGAATCTTGCTTGAATGAATCATGAAATATAGAATTTGGGATAAAAGGTGTTACTTTGAGCACAGGTTTTAGAAATACATTGTTTTTCACCTGATTTGTATCTATATTCACTTAGGTTTCATTAAGGAAAGATCTTTACCACAGAAAGCCAATTCCTATTTTATTAACTGAGAAAAATGAGTATATTTTGCTAAGTTAATAAAGGAGAAATTAGTATCCTGAAGAAAATTTCTTCATGTATATAATATACCTGTTCCCTATTTTATCAGCATATTTTTGTCTTTATGGAGTACCGCAAAATTGCTCACAAATCCGTGGATTTTTTTATTTAAGGCATCAGTATTGCCACTCAACTCTTATTTTATCATACACTGAGTTATGTCAAAATAATTACTGTAATCAATTTCATCAGTGATGACCATAGTAATCTTAAGAAGAGAAAATAGATATATCTATGCTGGGAATTATTTTCTACGTAGTTTAGCAATAAAAATAATTGTAGTTTATATTTGGAATTTCATGTCTTCCATTCTTAATTTTATGCTCAAAGTAATAAGGGATTACATGAGCATACACGGGTAAATGAGATGAGAGTGAAAGCAATGTTTTCTCCTCTCATGTAATCGATTGTGGTGTACGTGGTATAGATAGGGTTTACAAGTGCTTCTTGTTCATGGCCGCGAATTAGCTCGTCTACCAACACGTGTACGCCTGCCGGTGTCTCTCGCAACCGATCAAGGGCTGATATGATAGGGCACCTACGCTTCCATACACGCCTTTGTCTCGAAGGAGACCACCCGTAGCCCACAGGCGAAGGTACTCATATCGAAGACACGCACCAGACGGAGCCAAGGGAGCGTCGGCCACCCACACTCTTATCCATTCGTACGCACTAAGAGATAAGATCGGACCACACAATACTCTTAATCTCGGCTCACTTTCAATAGCATGCGTTGAGTATTAGATGCCGTTAAGATACTATACACCTGAACCTCCCAAAGAGTTTTTATTCGCATTACTCTGGTCTAAATACGCTCTTTCTAGATAGGCTGGTGAGGGACCTAATTATTTCGCATTTTAAAGCATCGAAAACCTAGAATTCAGGAGAACATATTATCGAGAAACTGTCTAAAAATAGCAAATCGGTCAATATGCAGAAGCTGAGAAATATTATACATTATTGTGAGTTTTAAACTTCTGATAGCATTTTTATTTTATCAAAACGACTATAACGACGATATTTATAACGAATTCAAAAATTTTTCACAGAATATTTTAATTAGCGATCTTAATTGCAAGATAAAACCAAGAGAGTTGATCAAAATAGTGCTAAATAAAACTTCTTCTGTTGAGTCCAGAATATTTTTTCTCATAGCATTCTACTGCGAAATTAGAGTATAAATTTGAATGAGGTCTTTATCTTTATGATTTATCTTTAAGATATTAAGGCCGTAAACTATAAAGTTTATTTTACAGTTTAAATTATTTTTGTGTCATGCTAGAGCTCAATTACTCATTAATTTGAGCAACTCTATTTCTTACAGTTGATTATATTTCATGAATGAGTGGAAAACCGCAAGCATTCATCGTTTCACAATCTGCGAAAAGGATATCCCGTTACCCATTATTCAGCGGTCCGAGACCCGGATGAACTCAGCTGTTAAAATATTTTATGCATAGCATTGTTTCCAGTCCCTAAAATTCTACGTCTTGACGACTTTATCGAAATCCAAGTTCTTTCCAAAGAGAGCGCTCGAGCACGTTCTCTGAAATAGAACCCGAATGCTCTCGAGCCGAGAGTACCCTTTATTATTCACAACCCACCCACATCGTAATGTACGGAGAGACCTGCGTAACCGAATACGTTGTCTCTTCACTAATCTCTTTCGTCCTCCTCACACTCTCTGTCGATCATTGAAATCCCTTCCTTCCATTTTGCGTGCCTCACGCGCACGTGTTCTGTGTCTCGCCGACATCGTAGACGGTATTCTTCAATCCTTGATGCATTTTTTTCACTTTCTTCTCTGCCCATCTCCTTACTTCTCCCTCCTTACAAAACCTCCCCTTTTATAGCACGTGCCTCAAGTATCCCGTGTCGCTTTCCCCCTTTCTATTGTTCCCGTCATGCATCTGTCTCTCTTCTACCTCCTTCACTTGCAACTTACAATATCTCGTCCCACGCCACTCTTCCCACTTCTCTTTTCGATCCAACGGTGCAAGGGAATGGCATATTTTTTCACTCTCATCCCTCTCACCTCCCTCTCTCGTCCAAGTGCACCTCTTTTTGTTAAAAACAAGAGCGCCACATCAGTACTTCCCTTTAACGTCGCGTGTTGAATGCAGCGTCTTTCTTCTTTGGCTTTCTCATTTTTTCTTACTTTTTGTTCCCTGGCTGAATTGTTTTTAATACTAAACGTGGAGTTTCTGTCAATGGGATTCGACAATTTCGGATAATTTCAGTTGCTTTCTGAATGACTTTTCGCTATGAAATCGCTTTTTAAGCAAGACAGTCTTTCTGCGTCTAATAGAATCTAGGAAGTAAACCATTGTGGTCGATGGTAATGGTGAAAGAAAACTTAATTACACTAACGTATGAGTAAGTTTATTTTATAGAAATGTCTGGAAACCACAAAACATTAACCTACAGCTTAACTTATTGCTTTGATAAGTAAGTAAAAGTTATAAACTTAAATATTCAGAAAGCTCAGGTAGAATATTGTGGTACGTAAATATTAATAATATTGGAGGTAAAGGATCAAAATGTCTAAATAGGAGTGGAAGATCTTAAGTTGGAGGTTGAATGACGGAGACTTCTACAGGAATTCCTAGTCTACAACTCAATTAAAAAGGTAACCGTCATAAATTAAATGAGATAATGTTGATTTTTTAAAAGATTTAAAAAAAGTTGGGCTAGATTGACGTGATAACGTGAGCTCAGCTTATCAAAATTGCACGATGATATTAACTTTGCTCTATAGAGGTGTCAGTACTTACAAGAAGGTCATATCCACCGAATTCCATTGGATAGAGTTTCATGATCATACATACTTCATACAGCCATCGAATTCAGAAGCAAAACTAGTAATTCTCATATTGTTTCGTAATAGTATCGTGAATCTATAATATACATTAAAAAAATAATAAAGAAGGAAAGAGAACCTCTGAGGTGGAAGAAAGGGTGGATGTAATGAAAGGGTGAAGAGGAAATGGAAGCGTAACGAAATACTCAGCGTTGCATGGAAAAGTGCTCGGGACTGTGTATGAGTGCACTCGAGTTAATGTATTAAGATATGTGCTATGCCACTTCAGCTCCCACATCTCGCAATCTTTCTTTCCGTATAGGACTCAAGTCTACTACTGGAAGTAGCCTCCTGATAACGAAGGCCACATCCCAACCCCATTCAAATTATTCAGCAGATGTATATTTTTATTCCTTCAATTTTTCCTTCCCAGTGTGATGCAGTAAATCCCTAGAATTTGCATTGTCCCGCGAGATTTCTCTCGAAAGGTCGTTTCGAAGAATGGCAGACACGGAATTAAGTGGAATTAATTGTGAGCGGTATCTGCTTTGGATCGGTGGCTCGTGCATGCGATTCTAACATCCGCATGAGATTTGATGAATTTAACCCAGATACTCTCGAAGAATACTAGTTGCTTTTATTTTTACGTCCATTAAGCGAGAGCAACGTGCCCTTTCCGACATTTTCACGGAGCTGGTAATTATAAACATAATCTGCTTTCCTCGTCTCCTAAGAGACCAATTAAATGCCTGCCGTGCCATAAGACAGTAAAACAATGGGTGATAAGGCTCTTTCTCATTGTTGACTCTGGAGGTTTTAATGAGTCTGAGATAAGTACTCTACATTGTTATAATAATCTAGATAGGGGTGACATTACAGTTATAACTGACGCTTAAGAGACCGTAATCAATTACGGCTTATAATTTTTACATTTGCTTCGATAAATTTTAGAAATCCATTGTCTATCGTAATGATCGAAAATAACTGTTGAGTGAATTAAATTTCCATTTACTAATTTTAAAATCACAAAATCACCTCTGGATAGATTACATTCAGAAAATATATTTTTGATCAAGGTATTCTGAGGGCTAATAAAATGTGCTTAATTTATATGTCTATTAAAATAGCATTCCTTGGTGTATCGCATAAAGGTATAAACTTAATCTACTCTTGATATCAAATTATTTTCGCTACACGACCGATTTTAAATTATTAAGGACATTTAACAGGTAGTTAACAAGATACGGTGCTGAATATTGTTGAATTTTATTCTTCTATATTTTTACAAAAATTAATTTGAGACTATAAGGAGAATGATATAAATTGTTGAGAGACGTTAAAAATCAAATCGAAATTTTCAACATAAATTTTGAACAATTTTTAGCATTAAGAACATTTCACGTATTACTTTTTACAAAGTTTTTGCATAAAATTTGAAACGAAAGGATATGATTATTTTCGAATTGATGGTTACCGAACAAGTATTGTGTGATTCGTGTTATGAATTTCACAATTCATTAGTTCATACGCTATGAAATGAGTATGATAGAAAATGTTTTCATAGTGTAATGGATCCAAATGCTTACTCAAAAGTTTCTACTCTCTAAAATGAGTTTAATATGTCCAAGCTCGACTTTGTGAAAGAAAGTTATACTGAAGAAGTAAAACAGTTAGTAATTTCCACAGGTATTTCTACAATGTTTTCAGAAAGGCGACTTTTTTTGTTGTATATTTGTAGGCGAAACTGATTTTAAAAGCATATATGTATTCTGTGAAAATTATCGAGTGTTTTACTTGTTTAGTTTCTACTCTGAAGAATTCTGTTCCGAATACATAAATTCGAGACTACTAGAAAACTATTGGTCACAAATAGGAAAAAAATCATTGTCGTGTATTATCATCACTAAGTGCAACGCTTGCAGTCCAGCCGTGTACAGGTACTCTTCTCCGAGTGTCGCAAGGTAGTCGAGATAGAGATAAATGAGGAGTATGATGTTTAAACGTATCCTTAAAAGGTGGAAGTGGAATCAAGCACGGTTAGATCAAAACGTGCGTTTATGGAGGTGGTCAAGGGATGCACTGGTCAGCAGGTGAAGCAAAGGATGACGAGAGGAGATAGATGAAGAAGGAGACGAAGATGGAAAAGGGGACAGCTGGAGAGACATGGGGAGGCTGTGTGGGAGGGCACGTGATGTGTGGGAGCGGTGAAACGGAACACGAGGCCCGCAGCCCCTGATTAATGGTGTCCCATTTGGGGCTGACAATGAAGGAATGACCGGAGGACGGAAGGGGTTTGGGAAGTGGGGGAGATTAAAAAGGGGCGAGAATAAAGGAGTGTGAAGGAGAGAAATCAGCTGAGCGGGAGTATGGCAGGGGGTGTAGCGGAACGCTCAGAAGCGAAGGCCAATGAAGTGAACACGAGGAGATAAGAAAGGGAGGGCGTCGCGTCGATGTCGCTCGATACGGGTTATTTATTATTTTTGCGAATCTCGCCCTTGTCACCGGGTCGCGGGAGTTGCGTTATTTATGTGACGGAGGGGCTGTGACGGGATGGACGTAATGGCACGTCGTTCGGCGTTAAACTTGGCCGAAGAGAGATGTCCTCCTTCGTATGAGAATGCATGTTCGGGCCCGCGACGTAAATTGACCGGCGCTTCCCTTCATCGTGAAGTTTATATACGCTTATCTGTCTCCGGGATTTATTGGGGGATTCCAATATTCGACGCTCTAATTTTTTACGCCGTTCGCGACGATAAAAAATATTGGGCGATGTTGAGATGTCGAATGGCGTAAATTTATAAACATTTCCGATTTCCGGAGCTTTTAATAAACAGAAGTGGATTTTTGAAGCGCTCCAGACCGATATTGTTGGAGGAAAACCACGCAGTCGTTTTCCGATTTCACCATTTCTTTATGTATATTAGGAATATACCGACCAAATTCCATTGTAAAATAATTTAGGAAATCCTTAAAGTATCACTACTTTCAACAAATACTAGATTAAATTTGCATTTATATGAATATGAAGTATTATAAAAGAATGCGTTTCTCATATATAATCCACGATCCAAAAAAATGAAGTCCAGAATGAAAATCCAGTTTTTCAAATTTCAATGGAACTAGCTACTACAGATTTTTTTTAAATAATTAATTTAAAACGGATATTGATTAAAATACTTAATGTATAATTTATTTTACACATTACACATATATTATTTCTTTTTCAGTATTATCTGAGGTATTAACTCATTGTTGGATGGATGGATGGATAAAAGAACATCTTTGGAGATTTTATATTGAATACAAATTTGTATTTGTAAATTATTAACGCAAAGGTCGTCAAATCGACTGGTTACTTTTCTCGTCTGATGATTGATGTAACAGTTTACATTCAATGAATTTACCTATGTATCAAAGTAAAACTAGGGATGCGAGCGTTAGGGTTAAATAATGCTTACATCATTCTTGAGAGAAACTATAATTTATTAATGAGACGAGTTCTATCTATTTTTACGGTACAAATTATAAAGGTTGTTTGAAATATTTTATTTGCTCCAATTTATGATAATAAATCTTTTTAGGATAAGAATATTTCTATGGAAATTTCCGAAGGAACAAGAAATATTGTACAGCAATTCATAAGAGAGCTGAAAGATTTGATCAACGAAAATGAAGCTACAGATCTCATAATGATTTATTGCTGTTTTCACTCCGTCGTAAGAAAGTTTCTACGTGAACGAAATGTGTTGTCGTGTCAAGAAAAATGAAGCTAAACTCATATATTATGACACCGACGAAGCCGTGTTAACTTGGATAAATGATCCTTTTTCGTAATTCGTCTCCCAACATTGAATCCACCGGTTGAACGTTTCCCACCGCTAGCGGATTATCGATCTAGCTTACGGAGAATTACTGATTATGCACGAATTCAGGGTGAACATGAGAGAGCAAGGAAAATAACGGATTGTATCGTATCAGTACATTCAATGGATGTAGTATAACACTAATGCATTCTTTTCACCATAATTATATATTTATGTATGCTTCTCATCATAGCTTAATAGTTTGAAACCATACGTCATTAAATTTCGTGTACTTGTTTTTGGCATCAAAAAAATCCTATGAACGGTTTGTCTAAATATAATCAATAACCTGGCTTTATAGGATAATCAGCAGCCATTAGACACATCCATCGTGACAGTTAAAGACCAAGATTATGAGCGTCATTAGTCTCATTTTTTTCATGAATATTCTTGGATTGTCTCTTGTTCTCGATTTGGGATCTGCAGACCAAATATAATTGGGGATCGATCAAAATCCAAGCTAACAATTCTTACAAATTAAAATTTCGGTAACCCTGCTATAGAATTGATTCACGGTTTTGTCAATTTAGATCAGTTTTTAATGGATAAAACCTAAGTTTCCAATTGTTAAATCACAGAATTAAGTAGTTTTTTCAACTTAAAGAATGACCTCTGATCCATTTGAGAACATTTAGGGTCCTGGATATTTAATCAGCTGGAATAAAAATTCTGATAAAATCGGGATATGTTTTGTAAACAATTAAAAAATTGAACTCTTCCAGGTGTATTATAGATTTTTCAACGATAGATCGTTCTTTAACGAATAACTTCGCCATATAGTAGGAAACGAAATCCAACTATTTATTTTAATGAGAAAACATTTACCTCTTCGTTTTTTCTGTGCATTATTATTCTCAAATAATGCCTATATAAGCAGACAAAAGCTTTGCTATATAATTTTTATTAGAAATAAAATATACAATTTTCTTTGAAAAAGTAAGAAATTCGTTCAAAAATGATTTTTTCTTATTTATTATCTGTTCTCAGAACAAATACTTGATGCTTTCTGGCATCAAACGAATGTACCAAAACATCTCACTCTAATTCAGTGAGTTTCTTGCTTCGTCGATACGCAGATTGAATTGCGTATATTCTTCCGGATTTCGAATCCTTTTTATTCAGTTCCTTCACCCTTTCTATCGCAGAAATTCTTTTCGCTACAATCGAACAATTTTTTTCTCTAAGAAGATGAAACTGGAAAGCACCGAGTCTTTCACTCCTTTTCTAAAATCGAGATTGCTTCACAACCACCCTCCGAAACAGTGCCTCTTTTCCACTCCTTTTAGTTTGTCGCTGCAATCCATTCATTTGCTTAATATCTCCTCCACTCTTCTCGACACGCCCCCGCGTTTCCTTCGGGATGCATCCCTTCCCCTTTCCGACGTCGAGGAAACTTTAAATCTGAGCCGTCAGCTTGCAAAAGCGCGATGGGATTTCCACACCGCTGTCCGTAGGATGGATGACTCGCTCCCTTGTCTCTTGTCTTTCTCTTCGCTTGCCAACGGGACTGCTAAGAGAGGGAATAATATTAAAGGAATGATGGAAGATGCAAGCGGAAGGGGGATGACGGGAGGAGGATAGGCGATTTAGTTATGACTCAAGCAGGGAGGGATCTCACATAATGAACATGTTAGCATCGAAGAGATTTGAAAGAAATTTGATTAAAGAATGTACTATTTAGACGGAATTATTAGGCATAATTTCTGAAAAAAGAAAGTGCCAATTCCGAGCTCATGATAAATTCGATGAAATTCTTGTTGTATACTTGACAAGAATAAATAAACAGTATTTTGAATAATTTGGTTCGATTAATTTGAGATATAACTCATTAAATGGATTTTATATGTTTCAATTATTCATTGTGATTTCAGATTTAGTTGTAAATATTATTTTCTTGTTGAAACTGATGGATTTTTTCAGGTATTATGAGTAAATTACAGGTTGATTTTAGTTATTAGTTCTTGGAGTTTTCTTTGTCTTAGGGCGTTTGAAGCATTATGAGAAGTTTTCTGTGAAGATTAGGGCGTGACTAAATATATTTCAATAGGAAACAATACCCCTCCCTCGAAATCTTTTCTCCTATCATATCTTCCGTATATAAACAATGTAGGTACATGCCTTTCCTATTTTTCTCATGTCATTTAATTATTGGCTCTTTCCATCCTCTTCTTTTCTTTAATTCATATTTGTCTATTTAATTTCTAATGCATTATTTTTACTTTCTCCCTATACGTAGTATAGAGAAAGTCACAAAAAATTCTACCTCCAGATTTCGACGGAAATAGATGCTTAGGGGCCCATAGAGTTCGTTTTCGCTATTTTCCCGAACATGTCTGTCTGTGTGTCTGTGTGTGTGTGTGTCTGTCTGTGGTAAAAAAGTTTGTAGGCACTCTATCTTAAAAAGTAATTATTCGATCATTTTCAAAATTCATATTTAGTATTTTCCTAACAATGCCAAGAGTTGATTTGTTTTTGGTGAATATCGCTTAACCGGAAGTTGCGGTTTATCCGGAAAAAATTTCGTTTCTTAAATATCTCTGTAAGAATGCAATCTAGGTATATACATTTATATACAAAAGTTGTAGATAGTGTACTTTACTACAACTTTTGTATGAAAAAAAATTTCGTAACACTGATTGTTTAGGAGTTATTCTTCCATAATGGTTAACCGGAAGTTGTTGTTTACCCAGAAATGGAAGTTTTTCATAAATATCTCTGTCAGAATGCAATGTAGGTATATAAATTTACATAAAAAAGTTAGAGAAAATGCATTTTAATACAACTTTTGAATGAAACATTTTTTTGTAACACTGATTGTTTTGGAGTTATTTATATATTACCGGCATAGGCTTCTGTTTTCAATAAATACGGAGAAAGTCGTGTTGGCAACATCAGATTATTTATTTTTATGTTTCGTTTTAGATTTGTAAAGCTATGTGCTGATAATTAATATTATTGTTATGATTCAATGTAAATGGCCACTTATGGCTGTTTTTGAAGCCCATTAATAAATAAATTGATAACTAAATAAATATGTCGCTTCTGGATGATAAAATTAAGGCGATACTAATTAAGAAGTGTTGGATTGACGAAGAGTATTTGATAATTATCTTATGAAATATTTTCTCAATTCTTATTATATAAGTCAATGATATTTTAAATTCATATTATTTTGTTGTATATATTCTCTCAAAGTTATAATAACTGAAATTATGCATGTTATTACATCTCTGTGAATAGTAATAAATGATTTAAATTTGGAAATAACTCGTTTCACCTCTAAAATCTCAATTCAAATATAAAATATACTTGTGATACTGTTTTCGCGTTGATCATCTTCTTCTAAGCATGGTATCATAATTTTAAATTCAAGAAACTTCGTGTCATAACTTTGACTATGGCAGAAAGGAAGGAATAGTCGCGTGGACTGGAGAGCGTCCCCTCACTTGAAAAAGTGGAAAAAATACGAGAGGAAGCCATAGTAAACTGTGCATCTAGGGAGGCGAAAGGGTTTCGGGGAAAGAGGAGAAGGAAAGAGGATTAGGGCGAGGGGAGCTGTGCCTCGGAAATAATCTCCTTTAAGTGCAGAATGCATTTCTCAGTTGATTCGAATGTTTGGAAACTATTCAGGAGGGAATTACTTCAGTTATGCAGATTTAGTTGGTTGGCGAAATCATTATTTTTAATTATTTTCTGCTGACTTTCCAAAAGGAATTTCGAAGGCATTCATTAATATTCAGTATTTTTCAATGTAAGAAGAGATAACACCAACTTAAAAAAACTTAATTATACCTATAACGGTTCTTTTATGTGTACTTCCATACGAAAGAAAAGGAGGAGAGTATATCCAACGGGGTTTCATCAATTTATAATTAAATATAAAGGTCCATTTTTAATATGTTTAATTCACTGGGTTATTTTATATCCTAAACCATTCATGCCTGCCTCCTGTGGCATTGGAGAAAGGGATTACGTAAATCTAAGTCCAGATCACAGTAAAGTTATTTACATCGCGTTGCAGATTTGACCAAAAATACGATATTTTTACATTAAATTAAAATTATTATAGCTGAGCATTCAATGGCGTCATCAGCAGGTTAAGATTGAGCGCTCCAAGATCTTCTAAATAAAAACATTTACTTGAAAATGTCAAGTCAAGCTATAGTGAAACTTTCCATAGGACGAGTAAATTTTTCTTCGGAAAATATCTGAGTGTAATACGCGTAATTCCTAAAAACGAGTAAAGTAATAACTTTAAGTTCTGTGCTCTGTTAAGTTCTCTGTCTTCACGTTTATGCAGTTCCCCTGAGTTACGGTTACAAGTACAGTGTTAACCATCGCTCATTGTAATCTCCGAGGAGGGTCCAGTAAAATTACTCACTACCAATTTATTCATTCCGAAAGGAAAATTTCATCTCATCAACACGTATTCTTTTCATCAACTCTGCCGAGTGGATCTGATCCATTTAATGAATACTGGAGAAAGATTTAAAAACAGGATAACGGGGAGTAGCAACCTCAACAGAATATCAAACGCAGGTGAAAAATCCAAACAGTTCTCATTCTATTACCCCCCGGCGATCTTACTCGACAATTTACATTCCTGGCGCAGCACAACCTCATTTCGACCTCCGAGCAACTTCTTTCCTCTCTCATCTTATCTCGCAGCCGAGTAAAAAAACTTCCATTCTCATTCCCTTCTGTTGCAAACTTCCATTCCATATCAAAACCCTTAGGAGGCCTCTCTTACCTTCTTGCACTCCTTTTCTTCCCACGGAAACAACGTACGGAATCCCAAACAGGCCTCTCCCCTTCTTCGCTTATCTCTTTCCATACTCACCCCCGTGTTCTATTCCCGCTCTGCCGTGACCTCCCCTTGCACTCATCTCGCCTTTTTATCGCCACCTGTGGAGAAATGCGTTCATAAACGAGGAGGCCAAGGAGTTTATTGTTATTGGCTCGCACTTTCCCATCCCCCTTCCTCCCGTTGACATTTCCTCCGACCTCTATTTGTTCTTCTTACACGAACTCTTCACACCTGAAGGAATTCCTCTCGATGCTGCACCAACGTAATAATTGGTTATCCTTGGTAATCTAGATGGATAAGCTCCATTCGATGTCCAAAGACAATCAAATGAGTAGTTAAATGATCTCCTTCCCAGTGGTCAATCTATTTCCTTTCTTCCATTTTGGAAATTCGGAAGGACACAAATTTGTGTGCCATTAATGCTCTGAAGCAAGAATGAAAATTGATCCTCATCTTCCAGGAGGGTCACACTTTAATATAGTACAAAGCGATTTGTGAAACTCGAAAAGAATCCCAGTGTAACAGATGTAAATTCACTAAAATTATAATGAAATACGATCAAGAACATTAGTTACAATGTTTTAATAGTATATGAACACTTTATCTGCCTTATGTTGAGATCGTTTCTGTTGATGAAAGAGTTCTCTTTACAGTATTTTAATAGGGTTATAAAATTATAGTTTGATAGTAGAGATTGTATACACTCATAAAATTTTCTAATTATACTTCGAGTTTATGTTTGAAAACTCCGCGTAGTTTAGAATTATGTGCACCCAATGTAATGATGATATAAATTTCATTATGGGATTTCCACAATTGAAAGACAATCCCAGCGAATTCACGTCAAATAATTCTAGGACGATATTGGTGGTCAAATTTTATTCCAGACTAACGCGTTGTAACACACTTAGTAAATCAACTCAAATTATTTTTTTTTCAAGAATAGTTTTATTTATTTAAATTATTCTTTTATTTTTCAATCATTTCAGATGTAAGTAGAAATTTTGTTATATCTGGTCATAAATATCCGAATATTCTTGCTTTATTTGCTGTTCATAGTTTTAAGTTGTACGTATAATTGATATATAAAAATGAAAAAATGTTCCTGCTAACTTACTCTGATGAATGAAATATTTTCATTTGTCATGTGGTCCAGGATAAAGAAAAAGGTATCTTTCATTTCATTTCGTCCCAGTCTTGATCATGGCTGTGATGAAAGGAAAGCTACCGAGGCATGAGTGAAGAGTTGCACTTATTGAGGTCCCTCCTTACGGAATGCCAAGAGAAGTGTTACTCCTAGAGTCATTGTGCTTCATTTAAGTGGACATGTTCAACTAATAGCATTCTGGCTCAGTGAGGAAAGCAATAGCAAACTACCTCACTCCTCATCCTGCCTAGTGAACCTCATACTTCTCTGCACGCTCTTAGTAGTTTAAGCTATAGGGGGTGAGGTACCAACCAACCTACGGGCTGAATACTTTACAGAAAGACAAAAAAAATAAAAACGTCTTAGAATTGATACATAAAAACGAAACCGAGCAATCCAGTATCAACACGAAATCCTTAACTGTGAATACAAAATATTATTTCCATAGTATTATATTTTGGATATTATATGCTGACATTCATATTCAGATTGAGCTATAGATCATTTTTATTTTCTTGGACCGTGCTGTTACTCATGGTGACATTAGTAATCTCGTATCATAATTTGTTTTAAATTCGCTGATTAGTCGTAAGTCATTCGTTTAAAAACTAATAAAATTCACATTCACAAATTTTAAGATAAAAGAAACCTTATATAACCTTTGATACGATATTTAAACAGATATTTTTTGTAATAGAGTCCTAAATCTCCTTTGAATAGTTAACAAAATTTGTAAAATTAGTTTTAGGATTAGAAAGCCACCAATGTTTAAATTCTGACATAGAATCTTTCACCTCTTAAAGAAACAAATTCCAACTTTAAACGAATTACTATATCTTTCTTACAACATTGCATCATTTCCAATTGCACGATATTTCATTAGGATCAAATCTTTTCAAAAAAAGAGTTGACTTTTCAAGCGAACGCTAAGAGGACGTTTTCCAGAACTAATATCCCGTGTATCTTTCATGCCATATCCGTTGTAGATCCTGTCAGATTCTTTGGTAAGCGCCACAAAATCACAATTATTTTTGCGTGTTTTCATATCCTCCATGAAACTTCTATAGCAGCCGAAAAATTCCTCCCTAACCTATTGATCAGGATGGCGCGGAGTTTCTTGTCAACAGTCTCTCCTTAACTCCCATGCCTCTCATCTCTCCCTTCCAAGGCCCTCCCTTATCGTCCCTTGGAGTAAGCGATGCGTTGGGTCTCCAAGGAGAAGGGGTAGAGCCAAGGGAGGTCGACCTGTTACCATCGCCAAGGGAGATATAAGGAGGTATAGGAGGGCCAAGGAAACAAGGGATGGAAGGAGATGGAGAAGGAATTGAATAAAGGGGATAACAATGAATATCCAAAGAGAGATGCAGATGAAGAGAATGAAAGATTAAGGGATGAATAAGCAAGAAGGAGACAAAAGATGAAAGGAATAACTAAGAGATGAAATGAGAAGTAAATCGAGGAGACAAAACTGTCGGGGTAATCATATTCTTTATGTACGAAACTAAAACAAAGAAATGAGACTTTGTAGAAATAATTGTTAAATAATTCACATAATGCCTAAGCAAAGGAATTTTCAGCTCAACAATACCTATCCATTAGTCTTCTGTTGGAAAACTCACGATTGTAGTTTTGCTTTGGTATTTCTACCAATATTATAAAGTAAATGAAGGTAAATTAAGAAATTAGGATGACAATAGTATGCGCAAATATAAATAGTTAGAGAAGTTGGAAAATATACTCCTAAAAATATTTCCAATATCTGATTCTTTGTGAAACGACTTTGTTTCAGCCTGCACAAATAAAGAACCAAACAGTAGCTTAAAGTTTTTATTTTCTTTCTTTACTATAAAAAAACATGAATTGACCATTTCAATATTTTTACAGGGTCGTTTCGTGGAAGATTCCTTCATTTATAACGTCTAAGAAAAAGATGTGTCTAGAATACTGTAATTAAAAGTAAATTAAACTACAAAATACTCGGATCAATTTTCGAGAATAATGAAAGTGCTATTGCCACTCAAGTATAAAAGAAAAATGTTAAAATATAAGGAAAATTATAAAGGTGACTTGACAGGATAGGGTGTGATCTTAGTAAAATTCCACAGGAGGAATTTTTTCACATAGTTATTTAAGATAAAAGTATTGAAAGACAAAGATGATAATAGAATAAGAAAGTAGCAGCTACTTTTAAAAGTGGGACCAATGGTTCACAAACAATGAGGGTGCATGCATAATGATGTTTTTATGGGAAGAGAGCATTTATTTGAAGGTATCAATGAAATTTGCATAGAGCTTTATGTTGAGGTTGACAAGAATAGCACGTATTTCTGCGGGTAGTTGCTTAGTACTTTCTTTTGATGTCGTCCTGGTGCGATGTAGACCAAAGGAGAGAAGGAAGAGTTCAGAGGCTGCTTGTCACCTCGGATGAACGCAAAGAGTGATGGGCGAACCCTGTTACACTTGCTTTCCCTAGACCATTGTTGGTGCAAACTCTTCGGACAACTCCCCTTTCATCCGCCTTATCCTGAGGATATTGGCAAAACGGACTTCGGGGTTAACCCCTTCTAAAATGCCACTGGATAATGTAAGAACAGCCAAAGACTGGAGGCCGTAAATTTAGCCTGTGAGAAAGATAATATTTTCTCTTCCCTTTCAGGTCATCACAAACATCATTTTGGGGACTCATTCTCATTGTGCTTGTACTTAAACTTGAAGGCAGTGGGATCACGGAATCACTGAATTTATATTCATGAAAACCAGTTCATTGTATAATGTATAATGCATTACAACTACCTGAGGCAAAATTTTATGTTAGTGTTCAACAAATATAATTTAGTAGAATAAGTTTTGGGACTCAGAAAAATTATGCAATTAAATAAAAATATATTCAGTAATGTCATATACGGTTTTTTATTACATTTCTATTAAATGACAACTTAATAAGTTTAAGACGAGCCCTGGATCTATAATATTCTCAACGAAAACGAACTTGTAGCTACCAACGCAATCCTTAGTCGTCTGTTATTAAAAGAATAAAAAATATATCTAATTTGAGTTATAATTGCCTATATGTATTATAGGTAGTTTAACAATCATCAGATAAGTTTTCAAATGCTAATTTTTCTCTTGAATTTCAATACTATTGAATGGTGTAAACTATGAATTAACTCAATTGTGTTTCTATTATATACAATACTCTTGTGCGTTGATTATAGTTCAAGTAAAAGCATAATATTTATATATTTTGTGCCCTGTTACATATGACTGCGATAAAGAGACTGTGAAAAAAGTATGTTTCCTATATGACTATAATTCTGTAACTTCTTCATAAAGATTTCAAGGGAGTTAATCATCCATAACCTCGATCTTCCAGCAACATTTCCCTTTAAACTCATTTTTCCACGAAAATGCTCATAAAACCACCGGTAGAATAATCTTGAATGCAGCTTCCCAGGAGGCCTCCCTTTGATCATCTTCCTCCCGGGCCTACTTTTATCCTTTCCTTTCGCATCTCCCCCTTCGTCAAACAACGTCATCTCCCAATAGCACCCTTTAGTTCCTTCTTCAGCCGACAGACCGCGGAGTAGAAAGATGAGGAGGCTGGGCAAACAGAGGAGAAGAGAGTAAACTCTGGACAGAAAGTGCAGTATTCGAGCGGAGGCAAGTGTGTGGGAGACAAAGGGACCGTGAAAGAGGGCGGAGAGGTCAAAAACAAAGAAAACGGTGCGAAAGAAGAACACAGGGTCAAAAAGAAAAGAAAAGCTGAAATCAACAGCAGATTCCCGATGGCACTCGAGAATTTCCGTCGCCTATATTTCATCTTAGAATCTTTAAATGTATTTTTAGTGACTTCTGGTAATAATTCACATCTATCGTGCATATTTGGTGTGCAATGATGACATAAAAATTTGTGCACCTAAGACATACTCACATATCTGGATGGATTTGCGTTATCCATAATAACATTCCACTAGTTCTTCCATTCTTCATCTCATATTTGCCTGTCGATGATTCAATTGAATATGAAATCATGTATGGAGGTAATTAAAGGTTGTGAGGTGGAACTCATCGAATATTGATTTATTAAACGAATTTACCTGCTAAGTACTGCTAGCTCTCGTCAATAATCGTTAACATGAAAGGGAAACAAAGGTAGTCACCAAATTATGATTTTCTGTACATACGACCGTTCCATTTTTCTCTAACTGCCTACATGATCGTTGAGATGATAAATAAGATTTCTTCTGTAAGCTAATTTATTGAATCCTCCACCGTTTTTCATCGAAAATGTTCCGGAAAACATTATTTATAATGTTTTTTACGTTAAAGTTAATGTAATATAAATTATTCACTTAAATATCTTCCAAGTTTTGATTGAATATAGAGTTCGAGAACACTGTCGTAGATAAATATCTACATTTTATAAATGGAAAAAGTCATGTGCTGGCCACATCAGATTTTTTCACCTTCATCTCGACTGGCTATCAGCTGACACTAACTTAAATTGTAAGTATAACACGTCATCGTTATAGTTTTATCAGATAAATCTATTAATAGACTCTCTTATCGATCATCACAACACATGTTAAATATTTGCTGGCATTTACCCCACTCTCATAGAATTAGGCTGTTTTTACATAAGCGTAGAATTGATATCACATTCTTTAGATTATGGAAAACTCAAACATTTACTTTGCGATTGCATGCCTTATCATGTTATTGATATATATGTTTTCGGATTCAGACAAGGTTCTAATATTACAATGGGACCTCGAGGGATGCTGTGACAATGAGAAAGGAGAAGAGAGTCCGGAAACCTTAAATATTATATTTATGAGGAATCAAATGGAATTTATCTGTGTTGTTTTAACTTTTGGGTAGACCTATAAGTAATACACAATAAATTTTTTTCCCAAAAAGTTAAATAAGTACCAAAACTAAGCAAATCATAAATTAACTTACATCTTTGACCTACTTTTCTACATAGTAACCAATTTTCTCAACACCTCTCTCCCATCGTGGTACCAGTTCCAATATGCCCTGTTCGTAGAAGTCCGTTTGTTGGGAGTATAGCCATCTGCGGACTGCTGATTTCGGAATGTAACGCACAATGTTCTTTTTCTCCCTTGGCATTGCAGCTGGAATGTTGAAATTTCACGGCGATATCGTTCATACTTCATACTATTAGAGATAAGATAGAGGTTAAAAAAGAAATTTAAGGAGATTAAAAAAGAAATTGAAATGGCAATGCAAATCGAGGTAAATCTATGCTGCTGGCAGAGTTGACCGAAGCAAAGCCTGTAGTTGCTGATCGCATAACTGAAACATCCTGAATACCTCAGCGTTATTTAATTTGTTTTGGTTTATTTGATACTGCAGAAAAGTTGTTTTCTTTTAGCTTTTCTGATATATTCATTAACCTCATCAAAGCTGTCTTGGCCTCTCGGTATGAGAGCCTTTTTGATTGTTATATCTCATTATACACGATCTGTATAAATCTTTAAATTAAGTGCAGGCAACGTGTTAGAATTCTTTCAAAAATTTTTCTCTAGGGTTTGTAATTGAATTTTTAGAAATTTATTATTTATTTATATTTATATATAGTACATTAGATAAGAAAAATCCAATTGGAGCTAATGATGGAGCATTAACACTTCCAAAATTGATCATTCTAAAGAACGAATCTTTTATTTTATGTTCTTTCGTCGATTAATTGATAAAAAATATGGTTTCGCACCTGATTTGAGTATTTTACGTAATGGACCCCAAATTTATGTTAATTTATTATTTTAACTTTGTTTTTCTGCAATTTACGTGAATTTTTGTCTAATCATTTCACAATATTTGGAAAAGAATGTGTAACATAAGTGAGTAACTAAAGAAGCGCGATTGAATTCGGGAAGGTTATGAGACTTCTGCAACCTTATACTATTATATTATTACTAAATGTAATAATAGGCCTAATCAGAACGGAGCACTCGAGGAATTTTAATTCCAGTATAGAGAGAGGCCCAGGACAGTCAATTGGGTATCGCGATCGACTTGGTTGAAGGCGGTCTATGGTTCGATTCACGATAGGGCAATACGTGCGAAATGACCACCGTTTTCGAATAACTCATAAAATTACCACTACAGATGAAAGTGAGAAATACAGAACGTTGAATTATAGATAAGCCTTGCCTGATTGTGATTTTTTTAAGATAATACTAGCGTTAATATTTTACTACATTTTTATATTTATTGAAATATTGTTTGAGCAAATTTGCAATTCTCATGCATTTTAAAATACGACATATTTCAAAATGAACCTTTATAACTTTTTAAAATTATGACTAAATTAGCGTAATGTTTACTTCTATTTAAGTATAAATATTAATATTTAAATGTTATTTAGTCCTCAATATTCAAGGTAGCCGGAAATTATGTGAAGTGGAATATTTTGGGTCTCTTCGTAACGAGTAAAGAGGAATCCGACTCTAACTTACAGCCACTGCCCTTTTCAAAATACAATACGTTACTATATATCAAAAAAGTCCTAGGAATCGCTGGTATCACATTCCCTCGGATCTCACGATAAGAGCCATCCTAACGCTCAGGCATCCGGTGTTGCCAAGTCCAGAATTTCTATGCAGCTACGACTGCGCCGTTCGATATTTTTGTAGGGAGCTGTACTACGAATACATTATACTTCTAAGTTCGATGATTCCTCTGAAAAACTATAAAACTGTGACTTTAATACTGGAAATGAGGAATATTGATGAATATGTTCCTATTTGTTTATAAAGAGGAGCCAAAAATCAATTTTGTCAGATGACGAAACTCAAAAAGATTGGCAATGGAGCTGTGATACTCATCCCTTCAAATATATAAATCAGTTTGTATTGGATTCGAATTTTTAGGTTTATAACTCTCTCTGAAGGATCTTTGCCTACTATTCAAAGAAATCTCCCACATTGAGGTAATACAGATTAAAGGTTATTTAAAATTTAGGTATTTGGGAAGGTAAATCACTGCTCTGTCGCAACTTATTGGCGTCAAAACTTTATTGATTGGAAATGAACAACGAACGCCAAATACAGTCATAGACTTATGGGAAATATAATGAAAATTTAAAAAAAAATAATAAGCTGTACTAAGGCCTTCTTCATCAAAAGTGGTCGAGGAATGGCTGCTATCTGTGGAATCAGAAGAAGGATAAAGGAATAAATTCTGATGTTCGAAATGAAGATATTTGCTAAATAGTTCAGTACCAAATCCAACTTACACAAAGTGTTTCCTCGAATATATAGGTAGCCTCTGCTGGAAGGACCTGAGAGAAGGACATCGCTACTGATCCGATAGAGTTCTGACGGAGCCTTAGAAAAAACGGGTTTAATAATGCAATAATCTGTTTTCAATAACGAGTTTAAATGAATTTAAAATAATAAATGTATTTGTTGCAAGCTATTCTAATCAGATGAGATAATCAATTACTGTTCTTATTGGTGTAAGTCTCTTTTAAAATTTTGTGCAAATATTCAACTTAGGACAATGTTAGACATGAATTACATTATAGGTTTAGTAAGAAAAGAAAATTTGAAACATGGCTGATAACGACCATACTGCTGAAAGTACTACTATTGAGGGCGAAGTTTTTTCCTTACCTATAGCGGTAAATTCATTTTACTAAGTGCGGCCTGAAATGATTTAATTTTGATGTAACTTCCTTTATAACAACAATAAGTTTAATTAATAGTAATTCTAGTCCGAATTTTATGAAGCATATTCGTTTTATTTTTCCACTTACAAAATAAATTTACTATTCTAAAGAAAGGCACTTGTGATGAAGTTACCCCATCCCCTGATAACGAAACGGACGAATCTCGTTAAACCAGGTATTTTAGATGCTCAGATTTTTCCCATCTCTTTCAGAGGAAAATCCCGATGAAATCCCTGCTGGACTGAGCATTTTTATCTTTCCTTATCTCGGCCAAAATTCGTGAAGCTGAAAAAGATGGAAAGAAATGCTGCAATATTTCTCTGAGCGTGTAACTCATCCCTAAATCCACCCCTACCCTTATGCGTGCGAGCGGTTTAGAGAATTCTTTTTGTTTTTTAAGGATTCTTAGCCATTGTTCAGTATCCACTATCCAGAGCTTCCCTCCCCTTCTCGGTTTCCGTTTCCTCCCTTTGCCACCTCCGAGGATGACCCTTTAACCCTTCCCCTTCATTTGTGCCAGGAAGAGGATTTACTATAGAATAGTAGAAGGTATAAGTTGGGAATGAAGGCAAAGAATTATGTGAAGGAGGAATCTATCAGCAGAGGAAATGTTCAGCGATGCGCAAATGAATTTAGAGCTCGAATATCACTTTGAAATTATGACTAACTTAATGACATGATAAAGATACAATGGCGCAGACTTTGTAATAAAATAAGGAAATTACCGATACTGAAGAAAAAAAAGAGCAAACAAATTTATGTCGAAATGAAAGAATGCACGAATGCTGGTTTTATTTCTATGGTTGATGTGTTCTCTCGTGGAATAATGTCCTATTTCTTTAAAATTATATTGAAAGGTAAAATGAACCATGAAATTATATCATAATAAATTTACGATTTAAAGATATTTCAATTACAGCATAAATCCAACTATCCGAACTCAGACTATCTGAATCGCTGATTATCCGAATCGCTTTAAGACACCATCTCATATAGCAGTTCGAAATTTGCTGACGTGCGGTATTTTGCTGAAGCGTAACGGTAGAAACCGAATAGACCTACACGAAAAAAAAAACACACGCGCCTGCCGCTGGGCTGAGTATACTGATTGAAAATGTTTTATAAAAAATATTTAACAATGTAAATAATACATTAGTTTGATTTAGTTAAAGTATTTTGATTAGTATTTAGAAGTGATATACGCTTAACATGCCAAAGTGTTATAATTCTTTAAATTAATTAATACATAGCTCTTTTTTATACTATATATGTAATTTTTTTCTCCTGTTTTCAATGTAAATACAGAAGTTAATTAATTATCCGAATTTTTGATTATCCGAATGTGGTCCGGTCCCAGTTGATTCG
This sequence comes from Sympetrum striolatum, assembly GCA_947579665.1. Lineage (NCBI taxonomy): Eukaryota > Metazoa > Arthropoda > Insecta > Odonata > Libellulidae > Sympetrum > Sympetrum striolatum. Next base: position 102,331,537 of record OX388341.1, on the reverse strand, counting down.
GATAATTGTAATTCTACCGTACAAGAATTTTATGGGTAAGTTTACTGATATTTTCTCCTCTTACTGGCAATTACAATTCTTAAAAGGACATTGGAAGCATCATGCAGGAATTTTATTGCCAAAAGCGCATTAGGATACAGAGTAAAATTGTTACAGGAAGTCTTTCTTCAAAGCAAACGTTTAACAAGAATTGCAATTTTACAAGATAAACCTCGATTTGTTTTCATCTGATCACTTTTTATCAATTAACGATAATGATGCGCAAGAATTTCCTTTTAGAAAATTAAAATAAGATTTCATGTTCATAATAGTATAAATTTAGATTCGCTTCAAATACAATATCACGCTGCCTCATTCAGAATCAGCGGCACACCTTACGCAGTCAACTCGTTCCAGACGGAATGCTATTCACGCAATAACATTTTGTATGTGCACGGGAAGAATTTCGCGAAAATTAATTCTTCCCGTTGAGAGGAAATCGTTCCACTTAAGGAGGCCCCACTTTTGAGGCAGCGTGCCTCTTGGGTCACCGCATTAGAGAGGAAGACGGGGAGTTATAAAGGAGATGAGGGCCGAGGAAGAAGGATTGCGGTGGTATTAGGGCGCGTGCTGTGTGCTTCATTGTGGTTTGAGAGGAAGTTGAGCAGAAGAGGCGCGTGAGGGCGGATGCGAGAGGACGTGCGATGGAGGGGGTGCTGAGGTCTCAAGATGCATGGAAATGTGCGACTTTAACACCGGTCATTATGTACAGTAAGCAATGAAAGCACGATTGCAAGATGAAAGGACCGAGTCTCTCGAGAGGGAAGTCTGATGGCTTAATACGCAGTCAAGTGCTTCGGTCAAAGCCACAAAGAATCTTTGGTAGCCAAAGAAAATGCGGTTCTGCTACTAAAGATAACATCACTGACTTAAGTTCTAATATTATGATGAGCCTTTAAAAGTAAATAAATTATGACATGCATCGCATGATGTTTTATTGGATTTACATCTCAATGTGGAGGAATGTTATAAGATGGAAATTGTAGATGAGGGAATGGAAATCTCCAACTATATATATGATTATCGCAGCTTTTTAAGCCCGTTAAGTATTCCATCATGTGCAATTCACTCAAATATCATAAACTCTATGAATTAGAAAAAATACTGATATTAGTAAAAGTGGTATTCCAGATGTATAAAATAATTCAGCGGCTCTAAAAATTATCTTATCCTTAAGTGATACTTAAAAGGTTTCAAAAATAATTACTGAGAAAGGAAATACTTGATTCGTGTCTTAAAATTTTTAAACTTAATTAATCTTTATTATGAATAAAATTATCACAGTATAGATATAAAGATGAATTAAATTGATAAATGATGTAGCAGAGATATTAGAAAAATGACTGCCTTCTCCATTGAATTGATATAACTTCATTATGGTTTTGTGATTTCATACCCCACATGAAAGGAGATTTTTTTATGCACCCAATTAACCTTCAATAATTAGATTGATCTTAGCAAGATGGACTAAGTAACTTGCAAAACGCACCATTAAAACATTCTCAGCATTTTAAAAATATCGTTAAATAGATATGGGAAGATAAAAACTCGCAACAATAATAAAATATTTTCAGGAAATTTCCGAATATTTAAGGAATAATGATGTTATGTTTAGACTGAGGATGAAGGATGTTAAAACTCTTCATACTAAATTCCATTAAATGGGAAATACTCGCAATTTTGAAATCGAACCATTTCAACCTTTTACATTACATTTAAAGCTCCTGCTTAAATTAAAAGTATTAATCTAAAATAATTATTGGATGAAAATCGTTAGAAATTCGGACAATGTTTTATTTGAGTATTTAAATATATACACGGAATCTGGATATCAGTTTTGCAAATCCTTGAGAAAAACATTTTCAAAAATAATGCTTAAAGGCCATTTTTAGGAGAAATCGATACTTGTAACTAGAGAACATTATTTTGAGTTAATGTTCAACCATAAAGTTTTAACAAAATTTAAAAAATATAAGTCACCGAGATTTAAAACAGCGAATATCTTCAGGGTATAACATCCTTACTTTACGTCGTTCAACATTAACTATGAAAGAGATATTGGTTTTACAACTCAGATAAATCAGACTGATATTCAGAGTTAATCGAAATCAACAGAAAAAATGAAGAATGATAAATTATTTATTTCCTTGTATCTAATATGCACCATTTAAGTACAACACTAATTTAATTTTCATCATTTCTTCACAAAGGAAATAAATATGTTTAATATATATATCGGTTTTAAAGATCTGTGAAAACCTCCAGAACTCATGTTCCTTCTCTCTGTAAATGTTTGGGTTCGTGCTTGGATTCATAGGCTGATTCCATACCTTCTGAAAGATTCTCATCAGGTAAAAGTGTTTTATTTGATGAAAATGTGACTATGGGAGAAAGAGGTGAGATAATAGGCCAGCGAATGTTATGGGCCGAAATAATGGGAGACCCTGTACAACAGATGACCTCTGTTTCCGTCTGTCCTAGCATGTGCCCTAGGAAAGGGGAAAACTTGGCATTCGCAGGTGGCGAGTTAAGACTTCCTTCTCTTTCCGTCCAAGGATTATGGTTTCCCTTCCCGTACCTTGACCCTTCCGTAGTTCACATGCGTCGAAGCCTTTAAAAACCTTTCAAGTCCAGACCATGAATTCTCCCCACGGGTTTTTAAGCGTTTCAGCGTTGGTTTTGAGTCACTTTTGTCACAATTGAATGGATTCCTACGTCATATGTGCGTTCCCTTCGACTGTACGATGGAAGTCTTCCCCAGTCGGATTATGAGGATTGTGTTACTTGGATAGAGGTTGCCTGATGAGATTTTACGTACTCTGTTGCATATGCGTGCGCCTTTTCCGAGAAAGAGGGGTCTGTTTTGACTCCGTCCGTATTTACCTACTGCCTTTCATTTTAATCTTATTGATCAACAGGAATTTGTTCATGCTTAAAACTCCTTAGGTGGCTTCTCTAGACAAGCGAAGTATTTGTTTACAGTTTAACAAACAATTTTCAGTGAAAAGGATTGGGAAGGTACGAAAGGAAGACGGAATCTTGGAAAGGAAAGAATCAGCAAAGTCGTTGAAAAATGGAAAGTAACATATATTTTCATTGAATCCCTTCTTGTAATAGGGTGAGGATTTCTTTTTATGATACGCTGTGCACATTCACTTTTAAAATTTACTTATGCATGGTGCCTTATATGTTACTGCATCTGATATTTCGATAGAATATATTTTTATCGTGTGATTTCACCCCTTTTTTATCAAACCTTCATCGTATGAAAGGTATTTTTATCTACATGCCATAAAAAAATTGCCAAAGTTTTGTGAAACATCCCTTATAACTAGTTAGAAAATTAAATAAACTTTAGATAATACGGTATAAATCGATGCGTCTTATAAAAAGAGAAACTACAAACTTAGGAGAAAAATATTTACATTTAGAAGAAAAGGGCTTGAGGTAACTTGACACCATTTTTCAGCTGTGAAGCCCCAACACGAGCATCTCCAACTCTCCATATCTTCTATTCAGTGCTCATTTGACGATGCGTCTTCCTTTTGTTTTATTGTTTCCGTATCTTACTGCTCGATAAAATCCCTTTCGAAGGTGGTAAAGAACTTTTTCGAGACCTCACCTTCCTTTGTAAATATTTTACGAGACGATAAAACGTTCGTAATATATTTTCATATTCTCTCCTTTTATGATTCTTCATTTCTTTATCTGTAATATAAACCGATGTGAAACACACATTTGCTTGGTTCTCATACGTGAAAATAGGGTAGCGAAGCAATATTCCTTGCGATATTTGAACGGGAGCTGCGATAGTTAATTTTAATACATCTTAAATGTTAGTCTGTGCAGTGTAGGAATAGCTGATTGCATTCTTAATGCGAATGAATACTTTATTTCCATGAAAGCATCTCACCACAATACATGACTATTTCTATAAAAAATGTATATAATCATTATTCTATAGAAATGAAACATATTGCCTTTTCTTAGTCCTTATTTGGTATTTTTCATTAAACATTCATTTAATTTACTATCTACGAAAATGGCCCATACTCTTATGCCGTATTGTTTATATTTAGGTTATTTATTGTCATAGGTGAGATGTACTCCATATACAATGCTCTTTTGATTTTGATATCCAATAAATCACCGGAAAAGCCTATCGAGTGTGGAAAGCTTATTGAGTAGATGTAGATATTATTTTTAAACGAGAAGTCTATCTTATCTATTTGATGTTATGTGATGGTCATGTGAAATCCAAAAATATTAGAATTAAACCATTTTTGTGACAATCGAGGGGTTTTATGTCGTAAAAAGTACGTGGTTTTTTCATAAAAGACATCCCATTGCGCTTTGCCTGTCTCGCCTGGCAGGATAGCAACAGACTGTGATCACTGTCCATTTCCAGCGAGTTAAAAAAGCCTCTCTCTTTGCATTGGACGCATTTTGATTCACGCCACAGAATCTTAATTCATCTTTCAATAGAAGCGGAGCAGAATGGAAGTCCTCTCGCAATTCACACGACTTTTGAAAAAGGGAGACAAAAAAGGCAGGAATAAAAAGAAACTGATTCCTTCCGTTTCTCCTTGGTCCGAAAAAATTAAAAATTCCACGCTCCCCTCCTAAATATCATCGCAACATCCTCTATGTATATGCGGGTCGCCCTTGAGGTCATTGTCGACCACTTCCTCTTTTAGCGTGTCCCGCGTTTCCATCCCACCCTTCGACGCCTCTCAATTTCTCCTCTCCAAAAAAGGGAAAACTTTCCCTCATCCGGCTCTTTGTGCACTCCCCACTCCTTTGACCTCACATCCTCCCCCATCCCCCTTCCCTCCATCCTCTCCCTCCCCTCCCCCCGTTCTTTGGAACCCTCTTCCTCCTCCGTCACACACGAGACCCGCTGACGCCCAGACCAGTGTCCGGTTCCCCATACAACTGTGGCAGGTTGCCGGGGGAACGTTAATGAGAGTAATTAGATTTCAGAAAGTCTCTCTCCTTCCTTTCTCCCCGCAACACACCCCACTCGCTGTAGTCTCGGATGTTCTGCTAGCAGCATTTGGTATCGCAGACTTGCTGTTCCCCCTTCTCGACCATTTTCCCTTCATCTTCGCCCTCCGACCGCCCCTTTTCGGGGGAAACGCTCTAGAAAACTTAACGACGGAGCTTAATGTTCGACACGGTGACTATTCATCTCCCGCTTCTTTTGTGCTTCTCCCGAAGTGTCTAACGTGCATGGCGTTTGTCTCTCTTGCGAGAGCGTCTGTTTCCATCTCTCGCCTGATTTAATTAATGCGACGGACGTTAGTTGGTCGCTTAAGGCGTTCATAGCGCGGATGCTTCGCCAATGAATCCCCGGCCCTTTTGCCGAAAGCGAAAGAGGAACTGCGGCCCAAGTTGTTGAGTAACGGCCTGAGGATAAATAGAGCTGTTGCTGCGGCTGGATATTGCTGTGCAATCCATGCTTCTATAAACACCAATTTAACTGCAGTTAGGAACTTGAGAACTCACCTAATACGTTTTTGAAGCCTAAAATATCTAATATTTTCGCATTGTAATTGTTAATCAAAATGTTTAAATTGTGTAAATAATAAGATAACTGTTGTTTGGCTTATATAGCATTTCGCTGATTTCAACTCTATTAAAATGTTCATTTACGTGTATCAATATCTAAACAGGAAATATTAAAAGAAGCAACACAATTTCAATATACAAATATTAAATATTAAAAAATCCATTTAACTTCTTTTTACTGAATGATTTTATGGCCAAAGTATACTTTTATGATATGTATATACAATTTCAGTTGATAAAGGATCAAATTTGTGATATTTATGAATATCAATGAAAAAAATATCTTTATAAAATTAATTTGTGTATCAAGTTTCTGAGTCGTATATCGTTTCCTCGATTTTTTCTTGGTACCAATAAAATGTGAATAAAAATTTTACAGGAATGAAATATCGTATATTCATTTCGGAAATTTTAATACGCAATCAATCTACACTGCCAACTAAAGATAATAAAACTGGATCGAAAATATAGTGATAGTATTGCATTTGTAATTTGTATATATATATTTGTTTTCCTCCCAAATCCTATTCACCCATACACAACTTTTTATGCATATAATATCATTTACGAAAGTTTAAATGGAAAAGAGATTTTTCATTCTCCATCACGCCTTAATAAAGTCCTTATAGACTTTATCCGACGACGAAACAGGTGTTTCAGAAAAGATGAGAATTTCAACAAGGTACTTGATGAAATTCTCATCTGTAAATAAGCAGAGGGATTCGATAATGAAAATCATAGCTTTTAATGGGCTTTGTTGGCGAAACAAAGCCTAACTTTCGCTTAGGATGTGTGATTTGTAAGGTTTGTGGAGGACATGAGGAGTTAGGAAAGAGGGGATGGGCCTTTCTGGGCAACGTGTTGAGGGAATTCAATTAGCCAGCCTGACCTCAGGGGGTTGGCAATTTCGTCTTCCCCGCTTTATCCCCTTCCCTCATTGTTTCTATAACTCCCACCTTCTTTCGCCTCCCAATGCTCTCTCCTGTAATCACGACGGAGCGCGATCTGCTCCGCAATCAAAGTTTACACACATTCCTCAAAGTCACGAACACGTTCGCGTGCGAGTCCCCGCCTTTTTTCGCCTCACACGCGCAGAAGTGCATCATGCACATTCACGACCCAATTAATTTTTTCTCCTCGAGGTGTAAAAAAGGCAAACTGCCCTCTGGCGGGATATATCTGCATTACCTGCCTTCACGTGCTCTTGGACGATTTGTTCGCATGAATGGGATCTCTCTCTTTTGAGGGGAAATGAATGGCGACGCTAAGGGGGTGTAGTAGGAAAAGCGGCGAAGAATATCGCTCGTAATTTTGGGTTATTTAATAACAAAGGGCGTGGAATGGCCCCGTCGATGTAAATCAAAGAAAATCGACGCCGTCGTTACGAAGACCGCGTCTTCCCGGACAGCACTCGCTCGATCGGACTGTCATTTTGAATCGGCGCGGAAAGACAGCTAAAACAGCTGAGTGGAGTATTCCGTGACTGCACGGGATGAAACTGCAACGAAAATGAGGCATTTCTCATTCCTCTTGAACGAATCGCAGTTTCTCCTGACGAGTGGCGGTAATTTACTTCACTTAAATTGACGTCCGAGAAAAGAGAAAAACTAATATCCAGTTCTTCGTGAAAGCGAACCGTGTAATCACGCTGACTGGCTGAAAAAGTTTCAAATATTGCTCGAGTAAACTGAAAGAGGAAGGAGACCGTGGACTCGAATTACCAAACGTTATTTCCGTTCTTCTTTAACAAAAATAAATTTATTCTTTTGCTTTCATTCGCTCGACATTTTATCACTGAATACATTGATAAAAATTATGACTTAATTTTTACAGCAATTTTTGTTATTATTTGAAAATTATATTGTGAAATTTATTGATTTTTATTATAGCTTTTACGTCCATATCTAATTTTTAACAATTAAATATTAAATGATAAAATGAAAATAATGACAATGAAACTAACGTTCTACCGACTTTTTAAGTATAAGTAATTAATTTTCTCATCAAATTCTAATTAGCAATCACAATATAATTTACCCGATTAGAGGAACTAACTCGGTATAATAAGTCATCAAATTAAGAGGATGAAAAGAGTGTAAATTTTCTTAAAACTGTACTCACCAATTCTAAATTAAAACAAATGTTGATTTTCTCCTTCATACCTCCACTCGCCGAACATGGCAAGCGGTTATTCCTGGTATAATGTGCATAGCATGTAACCTCCATGAGCTAGTTGCGCCTGAACTCAAGGAAAAAACATATTTTCCTCATTACCCGAACTTTTAACTCGGCACACCATATATCACATTCCTTAGGTAAACATGGAACGCTTTCGTTTATGAACGCAAGAAATATTAAGATTTTTGAAAAATAATTTCAGTATTCTCGTTGCAAGATCGCAAGCTAATGGTTATAAGCAACTGAGTGATTGAATAGAATAACATAAAGATGTATACTCTTACTGAAATAATAGTTATGACGAAATTATGTCACGATCCTTAGTTAAAGGACATCTCGATTGAAACATGACAAAAATCAAGGTTCTCTTTATCCATATTTTTCTTTATAGGGGAGAGCGGGGCTAGTTGATACAGGGGCAAGTTGATACACTGTATTTTTTTAAATACCCTGTGGTCGCAACACCTCTGAATATTTACATACGCCTTCCTAGACCCAGTGGAATGCGCTCGTGTAGTTCACTGCTGCTTCGAGGAACGTCGTTGTGTTCACTTCAGTGATTTTGAAGGTGAAAAGTAATATTTTTTAATCGTCTTTTGAATATTTCTAGTAACAACTTCTTTGGAATTCAAGGCAGGACGATTTGTTTGTTAAGTTGAAACACTTCGCACTTTAAAATTAAGTATAAATTTGCGCTATTTGACCATCTGTTAAATCTAAAAATCGATTTATTTGCAATGGCGGCTAAAGGGGCATGTTTATACAGAACGAAAGGGGCACAAAGGGGTTGATACAATGTATATTATATCTAGTATTTAAAAAGCTTAGCGTTTTATTATTTTATAGCCCATTCATGGTCCTTACATACAAAAATAATATTTGGCTTTGAATTCTGGCTTTGAAAGGAAAAATATTGTATGCAAAAGAAAGGAAATTTTACTATTTTCAAGTAAAATTTTTTAAATATTGAATTTATGTTAATTTTCAACATTTTTATTTACCTTAAATTTTAAAAAAATTAATATAACACGTTTTATTATTAAATTTTGTGTTTTAGTTTGTTTTTACCAACTAATTTGATGATGTATCAACTTGCCTCAGGCGGGGGTAGGTTGATACACTGTGGATATTATTGAAAAAAGACGATTGTGTAGTTGGTAGTTAAATGATAGCTCACAAAATAATCTTCTATGTATTAAGGATATTTCAAGTTTATATTTTGTCATAAGATTGGTGAAGTAGATTGTTTCTAAAAATCATAAAAAATGAATACCCTAAAAATGTATCAACTAGCCCCGCTCTCCCTATATGATAAATACAGAATTGAATCACTTAAGATTTCTGTAATTACTCCAGAACAGCCTCAAGAAAACCCCAATGTTTTTCCCGCAACTCAAAAGGGGAATCTTCGCAGTTTTCATATCCGTGAAGCATACAATATAAGCGGACCGAAGGAATAGAAGTTACGAGGATCTCTATGAACCAGATATCTTTATCGCGGGAATATTCCTATGGTAATACTTGGCGCGAAATCGTAAACGCACAACATCCTTTTCATACCCTCATCCCATCTTCACAGAGCTCGTATTCCCTTCTCGAATACAGACGACTCCGTCTCCCATGGATTTCGTCTCAGCCGTATCTCTTTCGTTCCACTGAAGAAGATTCTCCGGCTAGCAGTTAGACCATCCATTCCGCAGCCCCTCGCTATATGGGTCCAAGTTTTGATGGATCGAATGCTCGAGGCTTTTTCTCCTTTTATTCAGCCTTCTATCCTTGATCCATTGCCCCTTCATATCTCTTCTTTGCACGCAGGGCTGCCACATCGGCGATTTCTTCCCTCTTTTTAATACCGTCCTTCTTAATCTATACAAATGAAGAACATACATTTTATTATTTTTATTTTAAGTTATAGACGATTTTACAGCTTAATTATTCAAAATGAAATCGTTCATTATCTTTTATATCGATGAACTACCTAGCTTTATCCAATTATTATACAGACAATTACAGTATTTCCTTATTACGTTGAACAGCTTTTAAAATAGTAAGCTTTGTGTTACAAAATTATCTATAAAACCTTCAAATGATATTTGCATATTTCATTTATATGATCTACTTCATATGCTAATATCTGCTTGTAATGAACAATCGGTAAACACTAAGAAAAGGTTCAATAAGATCTCAATCAATATATTACCAAAAACCCTCTAAAATCGAGTCTTAATAGAAAAGGCCTGTAAATTGAAGACTAAATTTATGTTTTCGAATTGAAAACAGTTAAAAGTTTAACAAAAATTTCGTGAGGGCGGTTCTTTAAAATTTTGCTAGATTTGCGCAACTTATTTGATGAAATCTGAAATTTTTCTTTTGGCAGGACTGCTCCCAAGCTCTTCGGAGCCTTTTATTCATCTGCTTCTCTCCCTCCCCGTCACGGGTTTCCATCTCATTCTCCTTCTTGAATGAGATTCTCCTTTCCTCCATGGACCCTTTGATTTCCCTCCTCTAACCCCTTTCCTATATTTTCCTTCAAACCGCCAAAGTCTCCCTCTTATATCCACACTCAGAAGACGCTCCCCAAAGGTTTTCACTCCCGAGATTTAAAAACTTTGCGACGGCAACTGTTTTCCCTCTCTTTTCTTTCCCATTTATTCCTTTTTTATAGCCTCTCTTCTTCCGCGTTCTCTAAGGTATCTCCTCTCCACCGTCCTTTTCCCTCTGTTCCGCTGTTGTTTTTCCATTCTCTCACCACCTCCTACCGTCCTTCCCTTTATTTTTCTTCGGAACGAGGCTTTTTCTTTCGGTTTGTTAAGGTCAGTAAGGAAAGGGATAAGTCAATAGAGAAGAAGGCTAAAACAGAATCCGGATTTATCGCGCGGACCACTGGGCGGCGTCCGCTCCTTTGTTCTGCTCGCCGCTTGTAATGACTTTTTTGGGAGAAAGAATATTTTTTGGTCTTGATATTATTTCTGAATTTCCCGTAACATCGCATTTTCATTCTTTGGCCGAGTTATCGGAGCTGTCTTCGAATGGGTGGCTTTAACATTACCGTAATTTCTTAATTTGCATTATAGCCATCTTCCGAAGGTTGACGATTTTAAACTACAAATAAAATTAATCTTCGTATATGATTAAAGATTTTCCACAATTATTCTCATTTTTTTCTAAGTATTTTATGAAAAGCAATCGCTTTAAATTTAAACTTCGATTGAAAGAAAAACTGGAAGATTTGGATGAAACTGATTAATGCATATAAATGGCAAACACTCATCAAATTATCCAGGAGCGAAAGTTATCTCATCAAAAGGATTGTAAGCGATGCATTTAAATCCGCAATACAAAAGGATAACAGATAAGGCTCATCTTAAAAAAAAATTTCTTCTTCATTTAGATTGAAACATAGGGCTTTACTCGATTCCTCTAATTTGTTGCAATCGATGCCATTACCATTAGCACGGTCAGGAAGGTCATCAAACGTCTCACTTTCTAACAAGGGGTCCGTTTATTCAGATCTATCTTAGAGCTTCATAAATTTGAATGCTTTTATGCGCTAATGTCGATGGCCTTTGATGGAAGATTCTTAAATGACCGCTGATTCGATATACTTACATTCAAAAGATGTGGTTAGTAAATAAGTCAGTGCTAGTAAAAAAGTGCATATAGGTTGGATTAAGGAAGAACATGTATTTACTTAAATACCTTAATATGACCGTGTGCATGACGGTTCAACAGCTTGTAGGCTAAAAGCAATAACTGTAGTCTCTATTTGATCGTGGTAGGGCATAACGCGTCAATTAGAATGGCGTAGCTTTCGCTCTCAGCCGTGCATTCCACTCTGCGTTATCCGCAGCGGCGTCAATATTGCCGTCCCCCTCTCTCCTTGTCCTTTAGTTACCCATATACACTCCTTATAATCCTTTCGAAATCCCTTGGGATTCCGAACATGACCTCCCTATCCACCCTTGTCATACGACCGAAACAAGTGAGAATCCAGATTATATCTCCCGGCATTATGTGCTTCATTGACTCATGATTTAAGTATGTTATTTCGCTTCGGGCAGAATAAACTAGGTTGCGTTATCGGATAAATTTGTATTATACACTTGCATCTATTCAAGGCAATGACGTTTTAATTTCAGTAATACATACAATTAACAGCTACGGGGCTACATAGTTACTAATTGAAGTAAATTTGAAAAATAATAAATTCTTACACGTTATAGTGACGTGGTAACTTTTGAGAATATTCACTTTAGCCTACTATTACAGTAAATTGAAGTCTGTTATATTATAGTCTATAATAAGATATGAATTCATTTCCTAGAAAACTCTGCAGCTCAAACATGTATGTGTGTGTTCATGTACGATAATTTCATATACAATTTTGATATCTTTATTTGATCAAAAAATATCAGCGGTAGTAAAACCCTTTTAATCAAACTGAATTTCTGCCAAATTAAAACTACATGCTTGTCGAATATAAATTTGTGAAGTTTATAAAAATATCACTCACAGCAGATTCAAATACAATGCTAATGACCTAATCTATTAAAGATATCACCGAAGAAAACTCAATATCAAAACTCATTAAGGAAGAGAGTAGGTAAATTTTCAATCCACAAGAGCTGCATGACGAATGTAAGTACGAAAAATATATTTTACCCAATTTCCTTAGTTTTATCTTGTTTACATTAAAAGACGTTATGAGGAAATATCTCAAAATAACAAACGTTAATTGAGCAGGTAAAAGTTCCAAAAATATAATGGAAATTCGTTTCTCCTGTGATAGTTCTCAATAGTAGACCCTGAGGCAAAAGGTGGGGGGAAATAGTTTAAAGTAGGAGGACTTAAGGAGGAGGGATGCCAGAGGAAACGTCTCTTTACGATTCTTTTGGGTACCGCGAGATGTCAGCTTCCTCGACGCGGCATTCTTCTCGTAGGAGGGAGGAGAGTGGTTCCCGGAGAGTCTCCATTCATTCGAAATAGTCGCGATGCAAAGCGGGAGGATATTTGGGAGCGTGCGATGGGTGTATTAGGAGGTAAGAAGTGGAAAGTCAAATGTCTGCAAACATGTCAGGTGGTAGGGGAAAGGTATTTCATACTTCCGATGCGTTCCAAATGCTTAAATTGTTGCTTGGAATAAGGCGTAATTCTATGCGCAAGGGAATACATTTTGCTAGCTGCTTAGTTCTTCAAATGAAACGTAATAAAGTGGAAGATGATTAGACAGTGAACTAAAAACATTCTCATGAAAGGATAAAAGTAATATAATTGTTCAATACTTTGTAACATCTTTATATCTTGCAATCTAATTAACTAGACCATTCACTATTTATGTTACCATGATGTTATTGTGATGAAAGAATAAGCAAAGTAATAACTTTACCAAATTAGATTCGTTGATTTAAATTCAAAATATATGTAGGTATTTATAAAAGCATAACGTTACAGTTGTACATACACGCATAACACAATATGTACTAAATACTAGTATCAAATTAAATTAATTTAATATTGATAATTTTAAAATTTCCTTCTGCGCATAATATTAGGACATGAAAACTAGCTAAAGGTGCCATCGTTTATTATATGCCATACCACTAAAGGCTTACTAAAAACTGTAATCATTTGTATCTAGATATCCAATAAAAACTTCCGGGTGAAATTTCTGCATCTATACAAAGGACTATACTATAATGTAGCTTGTCTTTACAAAATTTCAGCACCGTTTAGTTATCTGATCGAATTCTTTTGTTCAACTTGATAAAAATAATCGCAATGTATCTTTTGAGCATTGCTTTGATCGCGGGGAAATAAGGAAGCTCCTCAGTACGCCATTCTCTTCACTACTGCCCATTTTCCAAAGGAAAATTCTGCCATATTTCCACTTTTGTCTCATTTAGTACTGTGATCATTTTCCCCCAAAATACAGAGTTTCCTCTCTGAATATCCTTAAGTAATATCCTATCGCAAATTCTACTCTCAATGCACATCATCTTAGTATGCTCTAGGACAATCTGTTGATATCTCTCCCACAACTGAGTTTCCATGCATTCCAGTCCCTCCTTTCTAAACTAACTCCTAGGATTTTCCTCGTATTTTCCAAATTACAGAAAGTTTATTTGTATAAAATGATACTATAATAATTATGGTAATATTTAGTTGATGAATAATGTTCATTCATGAATCTGGAAGTGAAAGTTTTTCTGTTAAATATGACTAACTTTTCTTAAAGTTACTAAAAACATATTGGCTACCAAAAATCTTATGTTAAAAGTAAAAATGCTAACATTTCTTGCGTAAAGTAATCCAATGAGTTAAAAAATGCACGTCAGCTTCGAAGAAGTCATCTGGATCGTAGAACTCAAATCATTTACCAATACGTACTAGCGTTTGAATCATACTTCAATGGTGCATTTAATGTATCAAGATAGTTAATTCTCAAAGAGTAAATAAATCACGCCCGCCTGTCACGAGTAACTTCAGATGCTGCTTGGGAAAGTCATGAAAGGCGGAGTATTTGCTCTCGTCGAATCATTTCCGAACCGAAGATCGACATTGCGCAGAAAACGCGCTGCGGCGTAATGTTGACACTTCTGCACCTCCGAATCGTCTCCGCGGCGAACCACGCGCCGCATTCGTAATTCCGAAGGAAAAAATCGAATCAGGCGGAAAAAAGAGGGTGGACGCGCTTCCGTGATAAAAATATCCGTAAATCGTCTCGCATTAGTTTCGTCGAGTAAGGCATATGAAAAAAACGACTGCGCACTATCAAGAAGACTTTGGAGATTTTTTTTATGATGATGCGCAAAGTCGGTGCCTCACTCCCCCTGGCACACTCGTCTCCGATCCATCTCACTCCACGTGAGGAGGAAAGTCACCGATCTTTCACTTTTATTGCGACTCTTGCCCAAGGACATCGATCTGTAGGAGTGAGAGCATGCAATATTACGAGCATCAGAGCCCCATTCCGCCTTGGGGGAGGGAGGGGACATGGGGGGAGGGGGTAAGGGGGGATTTTTGGGCCGAAAGAGGAGGGGACAGCGCCGCTGACTCGGCTGCTCTTTTTCTCTTCCCCCCTCTTTCATATATCTGCGATCGTCGCAATGCAACCCAATGTTTGCTGTTCTTCCTCGCTGTCTCTACCTCTTTTTTGCTACACTTTTTTACTCTACCTAGCTCACCGTCTTTTTTCTGCCCCTTCCTACGTCAAATTCCATTATTACTTTCTTGAGAAGGGTTCCATTTAACCTCGAGCCTCTTCAAACGTACCGCTCACTCGGAAAGGGCTAAAACTTTGGAAAGCGAGGAAGAGATTTGGGTTATAGTCACCGTGGTAGGATCAATCAAATGGGATGTCGGTAAAAGAACAACTTAGACAAGGGATGAGATTTGTTATTTAATCGAATTATCTCTTGCCAATTATTTCGATCTTATCTCCTCTATTTTCTCTTTCCATCTTGGAGGAAATTCTGAATGACAGGTAAGATGCGGAAGTGATTTCGTGAAATTAAATCTAAAAATTGGGTATCTGAGGCCTCATTGTCACCATTTAGGCCTCAGATTGTGTGTTACTCATAAGTGTAACTGTAACCGTAGCGTAAATTTCACTTTCATCTATTATCTATATTTTCACTCCGATTCACAAAGATTTGAAGATATTTGAGGTTTTAGAGAGCATGTGAAACATCCGAAAATCAGTACAAAGAAATATTGGAACCAGTTGGTAGTGTATGAATTGCTTTGACAATATGAACACAGATCCTTCGCAGAACGCGATAAGGTTGTATGCTTCCACTTCGGCTTTTGAGTTCATGTATTCAATCCTGGAAGAGGCTTTTCAGAATGCAAATGTAAAATTAATTTCTATAATATTCCTGATAAAAAGATAAACTGCAAATAGCGGTTCACAAATAACATCAACTGAGTAAACTATAAAACCTAACAATTTCGACAGTTTAAACGAAAACGATGGCATTCTTAGGAAGCTATCCAATTAGAACAAAAATTGTTATTGAAAACCAAGTAATCGAACAGGTATCCATTCGACATCCATCCATTTCCAACATTTAGGATGTGAATTAACTTATGAAGATGATAAATACATCACAAATAAAATTAACATCTTCCGGAGGATGAGCGGGACAATAAGAAGAACCTTGAAAAGGTAAAAAGACAAAAGAAACCTATTTTAAGTTTTAGAATGTGATGGCAGTCCCTACTATGGGTCAGAATGTTGGACAAAAAAACAAAATGAATTAAAACAGGTAGAGTCCTCTGAAATGAAATCGAGCACTTAAGGGGTGTAAAAGGAGAGATAAAATAAGGAGTACATCTATAAGAGAGGAACTAGGAGTTCAGGCGATGCCAGAAAGATTAATAGAGTACAAAAACAGATGGAAAGAGCATGTATTGCCAATGATTACACATCAGCAAGCTTTGGAATATAAGCCATTAGGTAAAAGGAGTGTTGAAAGACCAAGATTAAGATGGTACAGTGAAGCCGGAACAGGCTTAGAGTCTAATCCTGGAAGGAAGAAGAAGAGAAGATTATTTTTCATGAACGCCATAGCAAACTTTACTATTCGTCTAACTCCCTTTTTAAGTCATTAGCAAATCATTGTATCGAAAATTTAGTGGAGCTTTCTTCTTTCGAGAGATCATTTGATCTAGTAATTTAAGTTTCAAATACCTTGTCTTTGTTAGAAATGTATGGATATATTGCTACGAAATCATTAGGAATTTCAATCAGAATATTGCCTCTCCACTCAAGTTCCTGTGTTATTTGGCATAGTATTAATTAACACAAGGACGTTAGCACTCAGTGTATTTCTCTGCCAAATTTCGTGATTTGAATCCAAATATGTTTCGTTTCCAACTTATCTGAAGTGGTTTATTCGACATTAAAAAGAATTTGAGATGGGTAAGAACATATTTTCCTCTTAAAATTGTCTTCAGTTTAAACGTAAGTCATCAGAATATACATACTCGTATACATTACGAGTAATAATTAAAATACTGTTTACAATAATTTATCGGTCAAATCCAGTAGAATTATTCTTACTTGGCAACTCAAATGAATCCTTTAAATGGCTACTTATATGGTTATAGCAATTAATTGCTGGTTATTGGGCATTGGAAATCCCGTAGAACACGAACAAGTAGAGCACTGATGAAGTACATGATGTCTTTTTCTGGTACTGAAGTAATAAAATTTTCCCTTTCCAGTATATTAAATTTAAATTTTTACGCAGCAAAAGGGCGCAGTTTTCTCATTTTTCTTCGATACGCTGCCTGACCTTCTCGTCACGATAATTTCGAAATACTTTCCTTCTGTTCAACTCCTACGTAAAACCGAAGTTGAATGGATTAAACGTTCCCGGTCAAATAGGCATAGGTGAATTCGTAGGAATTGGACAAGTTCATTGCCCTTTGTCTTCAAGTATGGCTTATGGAACCGGATTTGACCTTCGTTCGAAATATCGCAGTGCACTAGTTCCTCATCAGCGGCGCAGTGAAGGCAAACAATGAACAAGAAAGGAGTTGCGCAAGTTAGGAGATTTCAGCACGACAGGGGGTGCTGTAAATCGTATCGTATAATCGTCATCGGCAGTTCCTGTCGTGTAATAGGGCATTACACATCGGAAGCGCGTCAAAGGTAAGGCATTTTGCGACACTCGCATTAGCTTGCGAATTTCTAATGTTATAATTCTGGAAACTTAGTTACGAAATATTTACATGAATTACAGCTAATCGGAAGTGTGGTCTCGTGATGGAATGTGTCGTGTTCAGCAGGTTTTAGGTGAGCATCTTAATATAGGTTTAATATAATGTTCTGCTTAAAAAAGAAATTGGGCGTATCAGCATTAGTTCCAGTAATGCAATTAGCTTATTCTTATTGTTGGCTTTTGTGATATCCTTTTGTTTTAATTTACAATTGAGCAATTATATTTTTCAGGTTTGGCGCCTTGGAATTCTATGGATCAAGAACCAGATCGAGGAAGATAAAAAACATGTCAGGAATACCATCGGGTAGGTGCATCGAAGTGGTTTCGACTCACTTTGATACTCCTATTTAATATCCACGGGATACCTTTACTGAAAAATTAAGTGTAAAAAATCTTACGAAATTAAGCTAATGTGGACTTTAAACTCAGGTTATTACCACATTATGGGCTTATGGCTTTACGAAAGACTACGCTACTCATAATTCTGTCAGAATATTATTGGATGTTTTGCAACGTGTAGTTGATCTCGTAACTAGCAATACATATATAAGTGGGGTAAACCCACTTTAACTTTAAAGTTAAAGTGGGTACAGCTCAACAAGCTGATTTCAACTTTAAACAGCTGAACGTTACCTTTATGAATTATATTGTCCTGATGCCGCAGACATTGAGGTGAATCGGGGAAACTACAGTACGAACAGGATGTATCATTGGATATCCTCAAATTGAGAAAATTAATTTTTTAACTAAGAGATGCGTTTCACCAAATTGTCAAGAGTTATTTCCTAGGCCTAATCATTAGAGAAGATGGTTCAATGAGTGTTATATATCTTCGTTATAAGGAATTTCCAGTCAGTATGATGGCAATCGGATTTTTGACAGAGATATTACGAATGATGTCATAGAGCAATTAACATTGAAAATGAAAGACATTTAGTGGACTTCCACAGACTGATATTTATCGCAATATTTTTAGACAATTGGCCAGTTTTGTAATTGAAACATTTTATGCTATATTCGCTATTGTACTCCAAAGAAATATTTGTTCATAAGATATGTATTTCACAAATAACGGAGGATATGTTCCCTAAACAAGCACAATCGTTAACAAAGATATGTTTACGTTGTTAACTTTCTCTCTATTTAATAACTATTTTATTTTAGTCATAATATCAGTAAATTCCATTTGGTAATTTACTAACAGCAAAAAAAACATTTCTTGAGACGCCTCCCTCGGCTATTAAAGGCCTCATTGAGTAAAATAATAATAACTGGGAAAGTCAATAAAGGTATCGATTCCAGAAAAAGAAGAAACTTTAATACCTTAATTATAACTCTTATATAGCTAACAGATATTTTGAGTCGGTTATCTGTCATCGGGAAGATTTCATCAATCGAAAAAAGATATCAATGAAGAATGTTTTTTTAATATACCATTATGCTATAGTGACGACGTAAATACCGCTTAGTTCAATGAAATTGACTTAGAAAAAATCTAAAAATTACATTTAGAATGTCAGCAAGTATAAAGATGTGCGGCGATAGATAGTCATTCCTTTTCTATGTGAAATCCTCTTACAATATGCATTTTAGACTTCACTCTAATCTTCCTCCTCGGTCGCTACCAAAGTTCTATCCTTTCCTGCTTCCAGGAAAAACCTTAGCTTTTCTCGCTTCTAATTCCTCCTTCTCCCCATCCGTATTTCAGCCATTCCGCCCCAAGTTCTTTCTATCCCTTAGCACTTCCCTTTCGTGGCTTGACCCCGAGGCGTCACTCATCTCCCTGGTGGACGATTTCTCCATCCTTCCTTTCATACTCTCTTATACACTCTTCCATTTTGCCCTCAGAGATTCCCTTCCATTTGCCGCTGAAATCTCCCCATTTTTCCGCTCCTTAACTGCGCGTTTCTCTTCCCAATTCGCTCTCCTCTTTTGCTCACAACGCTTGATTCTTATCCACCAAATCGAAATCGCGGATTTTTTTCTTTTTTCCCCACGAATGAGACGAAACCTCTCGCGCCAAATTGAGTTGCATATTTTTTCGTTTGTGTTTCCCGCACGCATGATGAGTTTCTTTTGTCTATGAATTGAGGGCTCTCTTGCTTGGTTTTGGCCCAGTTATTTTAAACAAATCGTGGATTGGATTCAAGTGTTGCTTTTTAGATATTCCAGGAATAAAAAGAGAGTAGTGTCTAATGGGTTTGGTATGCAATATAGGTAAGAATAGGTAAATGGGAATACTTCTGTTCAGCTTGGAAGCTTTCTAGTTCTTATATATTACAACTAAGATCGAGTGGAAAATCAAATTTATATTTCTTAAAAAAATAAAGACAAATTAACCTTTGAATCCACGGCTCTATTTTTGCAATTACTGAGAGGATAATTGTACACGAGATAGGTTATATAATAGTATGGCTGTTCTGTCTGTAACTTGTTGAAACATTCCATCGCAAAAAAGAATGAAAGGTAGGAGCTCCAACATCTCCAAATAATTTATGAGCTTTGGTCATTTCAATGAATGTGCCCCACACAAAGGTCGATTATAAAGTTTCCCTTTTCAAAATATTCTGTTATTGATCGGATGAAACGGACACGACCTTTTCATGAGCTGACCTCTGTATGGACCCGGGCGTAAAAAGTTTAATTAACTTTGTGATTCGCCAAATTAATTGGTATTTTTCCTTTGGATATTCGTTTCAGTATATCAAGTTTCGAAAGAATCGGTTGCACTTCCCTTAATTAATTAAATGAAACCTTTACGCTAATACATGAAATAAATTATCGGTATTTACATTTTTATCTTAGAAGTATCTGAAATTGTAATCCTCTACAGGCTGTTACTTGGGATTTACTTCATATGAATTTGGTGGAAGAATGCCACCATGTGAATTTCATCTGCATCAAATAGGTAATTCTCATTTTGGGAGTTCAAATTTAGGGAACTTTTTTAGATAATTGTGTACAAAACATAATTTTTAAGTCGAGTATTTTGGTGGAGCTTAATGCTTTTTGTATTCTTCCTCTCTCTTCTTTCCTCTTATAATTTCTGACCCCGTGCTTTTTACCTCACGCTTCCGAATTTCTCAGCTTCAGAGTTGATCTGAAACGGGATAAGCAGAGGCGTGAGATTCGGGCTCAGAATGTCTCCCACAGGAGATTTGATCCCCGGCACCGTTCCTCAGATCGATATATCGACTCACTCTCGCTAAAGATTGAAGTGAAAGAGGATGGAAAAGATGGAATGAATGACGGCCAAAATAGGTGGAAGAAAGTCGGAAAAAGTGAATGGGAGAAGAAAGGGCATCGAATTGGGAAGGGCATTATACGCTTGATGAAGAAGATAGGGCATACTGAAGGGGGATTTGAGATACCTTTCATCAAAGTTTCATCAAGAGATCTTTTGATGATGAGCGCAAACACAGACATAGACTGTGGATTTTCCATAAGTAGACGATATTTCGATGGGGAGTAATCGAGAACCTTGATCCTTGAATTGATAGATGGAGTCACCAATCCAAACAAATAACTAAAAATTGATTTAAACTTAGTTTCACGAATATATTGTTGTAGGATTGATTTTAATAAGACATTTATGTGATAAATGATGATATAAGAGTGTTTGGGTTAACTTTGACGGCCAATATATACTCGATTGTATTTTATATAGTTTGACTTTCTATTTATACATATAGATATGTGCACACGGTTTAATTTTCTGTTACTAAGGACTTAAGACTTTCAATAGCTGTGGATTATAATAATAAAATTCATAAGCGAATCATCATTCTCTTATGAACTTTATTATTATTTATACTAATTAAAGTTTAATTTTATTTATCTCACAATAAAAAAATCAAAAAGTTAATACTCTAATTTTATCCCCGAATCTTAAATCTATATATCATAAATTTCATGCCAAAATGAATGGTAAATTTTACTTATCTTGGCTTATGGATACAAATAATAGTAATTTCTTGCTTCTATGAATAGTGATTTTGGAAATTTATAGCCATAATTTAAAGAATGGTTTATAGTTTAATAGTTTATTGCCGTCGCATTTTATTAATGTACACTCCTGGCCAAAATTAACGCAGCACATCCCTAGCGATCCTTACGGCCGGTGCTGCGATAATTTTGGCCAGGACTGTACGTATCATCTTACGATCACTTATTAAGTAATAATTTTGAATTACGTTTAATTGTTATGAAGTTATATTTCACTTCCAAATACGTATCCTGTTTAAAGTGAGGGTTTTATATTTCTTTCATTTCAGAATATCTCGAAAACAAGGTAAAGAAACATGCATCCATCAAAATTATGTCACGATTAATGCGTGCAGGGAAACTCTGCGGAAGCGGGCTTTTCTTTATATGAAACGTGGAATCTTATTTTTCGTGGGTCACGCATTGCATTGCGAGGGTAGGTAGAAAGAAACGAAGCTAAGGAGTGAAAAAGATGCACTAATGGAGATAGACACGGTGACGGGAAAGAAATATCTAAGGAAATGATTTCAGAAAACTTTGGTCAATGGCTGTCTCAGGAAGGAAAAATGAGGGTGTAAAGGTGGTTGTCAGGGGGGGATGAAGGCGTGGTCGGATATTAATTGGGCGTGTGGGGGTGTTGCAGAGAAATGATATCCACCCCACAATTATTTATTTTCATTTTTTCGTGTGACTGGGGCGTGGTTTCCTTAGTTTTGACGCTCTGATCAGGTGTTGACGTAATGCTTAATTTTTCGAAACAACAAGTCTTTATATCTTTAGTAGCCTTATCAAATTTAAATTAGGATTGCATAGCTCAAATGAAAAGGAAAATATAATAGGAAAATATAATAGGAAAATATAATAAGAAAATTATTATTGTTATTATTACATAAACTGCAGATAGACTGCTAGCCTGGTGGCAGTTTTTTATACCTACATATATATATATATATACATTAGTAATAAACATAATTAACAAAAAATAAATACTTGATAAACATACAATTCCCACAGAATGATTTCATACATATATCATATTTACTTTACAGCTAAATAATAAATTTATAATATAATTTGTAGCTGTTTTACTGGGTTTTTCGGGGTTCATGACAGGCCTTCTCGGCTACCATAGCGGTCACGGGGTAGAAACCCACCTTACATCACCCTGTCATGCAATCCCTTACTTTTCTAGAAGTCCCTAAATTACTACTACACATTATTGCGAGCACAATTCAAAAAAATATTTGAATGTTTTTAGTTTTCTCAATTAATTTTTATGCTGAATGTTTTATGACAATATTATGTGCTATTGACAAAGTAAGTTTTTTAGTGACTTCCTAATTATTTGAGTGTTTTGATTTCCTATGAAAGAAAATAGCGAATATCTGGTTCTTGATAAACGGATGTATTCGGTTGAAAGCAATAAAAATATAGGTAATAATAGTATTTAAAAAGTACTTTCATTCTTAAGGTAATTTTGCAGATGTTGGTCCCTCACAGGGAATTGAACTCGGAAGTGCTTTCACCAAACGCAAACGCACTGTTAGTATTATCTCAAGTCTAAAAAATTTATTTCTCTGCGAAAGAGCTAGATTTTTAAAAATGATGTCAGAATAACTTAAACAAAATCCGTAATGCGATTTAACTCCCTATTGTATTCGTATAGAAAAATGTATCCCTTAGCTAATTTACCCTGGAAATATTTGTAAAAGTTGCCACGATATAGGTGAGGAGTTAAATTGTATGTTTTCCATCTTGCGGTAAAGCAAGATGCTATCCGTTGCTACCTGAAAAAATACACAGCTTCCATTCCGTTCTCCGTCGTATTCAGGCAACAAATCTCGCTTCCCAATGCTCCGGCAAACACGATTTTTATCGGTTTGCCATTCCAAGTCGCTCATAACTTTTTAGAACAAGGAATGAAGATGGCATATTTTTCTTCCTTTTCGAGCATAAGTTGGGCAAAACAAATTCTTACGCAACGCAAGGAAGCGCGCTCTTCCCTTCTCACTCCGATGGAAAAAATATTTTTAAGACCACTCTCGTGTTCTAGATGGCGAAACTTTATAGGAAGAGAGCGCCGCATCAAGCGTATATCTATACACCCCTAAGATCGTATCCGACGCAACCCACAGCACTCTCCACCCGCCTTTTTTACGTCGCAGCTTTTTCATTGTTGCTCGCATCGCATAATCCTCTTCTCCTCTGGCTCTATCTTCCCAGGGGATTCATGCAACTAAATGCCTGGTTTATCTCCAAAGATAACCTTTTCTCTAAGTTAAATTTTGTATTTTCTAACTCACTCTGCTCAAGTTAGAAGCACCTAATAGCCACCTAAGTTAGAAGCATCCAACCGAACTAAACTAACCGTTAAATCAACTTTCTGGAAGCTAAAATATGTGCAATAGCTTCTACACAGCAATGAAGATTACAAAGTTAGCTTTCGTTACTGAAAACGTAACTTTAAGTAAAAAGTAACGACTTATCTTAAACAAGTCACGTATACTGCGATTACTGAATGAAATATTCTGGTTTAAAAAAAAAAAGGAAAATTCTGATAATTAGGCTTCCAATGATCAATCAGGAATTATTGAGATTCTCACCTTCTTTGGCAGTATAAATATGTCTGTGATATACGAATATATACATAAGTAACACAGCCAATCATCTCCGTTTGTGAATATGCTTAACCTGTAATCTCTAACAATTATAAACAATTCACTAATTTTAGGGTACAAACTCTAATGCAGAGCTTATCATTTTCTTCCTTCTACGATATTTGCTCTTGCTGTCTGAATCATTAGCAACATTTTAAATTTATTTTATGTTTATTCCTCTACATAAGCCTGTACTCCCTTCCTGCGCTTCCATAGGATAGCAGTGGCCTATCTCATGTCCCCTACTCGTCCTACTTCCTCTTCTTTTCCCTCTCGGGCTCTCCTTCTCCTCCCCTTCCATCCCCTTTTCCTTCCCTTAAGATCCGCGTCATCGGCAAACAGACATTTTTCATTAAGTTCTCCTACCCTTATTGGAAAATACTTGGAGTGGAAAAGGGGGAACTGTAGAAGACTCGGTTGTACCTTATTTTTTCACCTTCGATTTTTTTATGCCGCTCCCTCTCGAAAGAGGAAAATAATGTAAATTTTTTTCGCCCTCCCCTCCCCCTCTCCTCCTCATTCTAGCGTTTTAGAACTTAACGTTCCGAAAGGCACAGAGGAGTATGACCCACCACGCGCCCTTCAGTGTCCTCGGAAGCCTTAAGAAGGTGGAATTCTTAAGGGTGATACGCGACCTCCCCCAAGAAGGGTTCTCTTTTTCAGGATGAGCGAGATAAAAGAGCATCAAACTCCTCCTTTCCATTGGAATATTCAACCAAGAGTAAAGAGCAGTCGGCGCTTCTTTACGTATCGCACTGCAGTCCCATTCGATCCTCTGTTTTCGACCCAATAACCGTTCTCCTCTAATCTTTCCCTTCTTTTGTCTCTCCTCTTTTTCAACTCCTTAAGAAGTGAATGTTTGTCCTTTCGTCCAAGCGAGGACGTTCAACAGGGAGACAGACGGGGTGTTTTTTATCCGAGCCACTTCGACAAAAAATGAGGAGTTACATAGTATGGAAAGGAGAGAGAAGGAAGTGGACAAAGCGAAAGAAGGTGAATATCAAGAGAAAATAAAAGAAAAGAGGGATGGAGTAAAGGGAGTGCGATTCTTCCTTTGCCTTCCAAAGGTCCACGGAAATGCCCTGATTCGGAGAGAAGAATCCTTTGAGAAAGTTGGGAAGATGTTTGTCTAAAGAGCCTGCCTGTCTACAAATATCACTTCCCTTTGATTAAAAAGGCTCATTTGATTGAGCACTTTCCAAAGTACGTACCTTAAGGGTATCTCCAGGAAGATATTACTGCCATTTTATTTTTTTTTCTATGTCCCCGATGAAGTTTTATTCCTTTGGCCAGTTAGGGAAATCTTTTCTACCCCTTGGATTTGCGCACATGCTTAGGAACTATAAAAAGTCTCGCTATTTATATCTCTGTGTATACCCAAATGAATCTTCACAAGCATTAGAATGTCCCACGTCTTATTCAAATATAGAGTGTTAAATAATATTGCGACATTTCCTTGGGGCACATCGTCTTCGAACATTTGTATACATTAAAAGGTTAATTTTACTTCCTTTTCCTAAAAATAGTCTTAAGTAAATATTTCTGTCACTACGTTATTTTTATAATTACTCGCACAAAAGCGATTGTGCAATTTCTATTATCTCTTGAAGAAAGAAAATTGATAGAAATATGTGTTTAAATTAAATCATTTCCTTAATATATGAAATTTATACCTTAATTTGTTAAAAAATTTGCAAAATACCATAAAAAGACCTTATTAAAAGAAAAACGAATTCTCCACGTTTCGATAAGGATTTTAAGAATCAAGAATGTGGTGAAACGTTTTCATTTGATGTAGTGAAATGTGTGTATAATTTATAAATTGTATAGACAGTAGATAAAATTGCATAAATGATTTATGAATCTCATTTTGCAAAAATATAATTTTTATTATGGCAAGATAATGATTATTGGAAAATCACAAATTTGCGCAACGCCTTATATGATTAATCTAGAACCTTCCTTTTAAAGGATTAAATAGATTATAAATGATATATTCTATTGAAATCATTTCGTTTTCAAGAGCAAATATGTTTCAAATTATTACTTTGATTCATATCACAAAGATCCTTAAGTCAAAACGATATTTTTTTCAAATTTTCACTTTGAGAATTTGGTGATGGTGAAGAATTGGTTTCTAAATATTATATTGATGAACGAGTTCATATCCAGACTATTTCCTTCCTTTTATTTTCCAGACTTTCAAGTGGAAAATCTTTAAGACTCATTAATAAATGTAGATTATTTTCCTAAAAGCGTCATGCTCCATTTCAAGCTGACACGAAATCAAGTTTTTAGGTTCCTGAACTAACCAATGAGATGCTCCGGATTTCCAGAGCTGTATCCTGTCCTCTCACAGTGATCTTCTGGCACTCAAGAAAAAAAATTACGTCCGATTTTCCAGCGTCGCGGCAATTTTTCATACTCAAGGAGATATGCATTATTTAAGATGTGCTAGCGTTGCATTCGATCCTTGCGTTTCTTTGTGAGTTTCATACAGCTAACTGATAGCTCGGTGGACGTACTTCAGACGAAACTTGGTTAAGTTTTTGAATGCACTCTCCCGTGGGCATCTTTCGCGTCATGCGATGCCCGCAATACCTTCTGCGAGGTTTCAAATTTATTCCGGCAATTTTTTGGGTCTCGAAACTTTATGCAAAATGGAGACCATAAATTCCGACGACTGCGAAGGAAACGCAAAGCATATGCACTGAAGCTCGCAAAGGAAATGTTTTGCAGTATTCGCGACAGTGATTCCGCCCTTGCTCCTTGACAACTACGATTAAATATGGATGTGCCCTTCGCGTTTGGATTCAATTTTTTCAACGTTACGGCGAATTTTCCTATCTGTTAAAACGAACAACTTTTTTGCGATTTGATTAATTGATTATTAGTCTCATTCGCATTAATTAAAAGAATTAACATTATTGAAACTTCATGATTTTAATTATTGCCATAATTTGGGTGTATAGTATATTTTAATGAATTGAAATACTATATTTTAACGTTCACTTTGTAAGCGAGAGTGATAGAAGAAGCTGTTGTACAGAATATAATTAGAACGTAGTTATACTTAAATGCTTCGATTAGGTTTTGATAAATGGTGACAAAAATTGGTTCTTGTGGAATTTTATTTAAATTATCCTTAAGAGATTCTTATTTCACGAGATATTAGTAATTTAGCACAGTATACCAGTACTTTTTTGTGTCATAATGGCATAAATGAAACAATTATTCATATTCCTATTCATTTATCTTCCGTAATGCACGTAGCATCAAAACTAATTACATGATATTTATAAAATTGCGTAGTCGTAGCTGCTATAACTTCCTAACTAACGGCACATGATGACTTTATTAACGACTATGATATAGTGTCTATGCTTTATTAATTTTTTTAAAGACATAAAAATTTACTCATTGGTTCTATATGTTAAGTCGGAGATTGAGTACTTTCATATGTCAAAAGTTGTGTCTCTTTACTGAGCGGGCTATTGTAATCATTAAATCTGCTACTAATAAGTCTCATACATGAAATTTTTTACTAAATATTTTCTATTCAAATCTTCATTGACGAATCTAATCAAAACCTAACAATCTAATTTCATTCCCAATTCACTGATCAGCGAGACGTGCAACGATTCAATGCATTTCGAGGATGAACCCCATACCTCGGAATCCTAATTGCATCAAATTGTAATCGGCCCAATTTATTCAAGTCGCTAGCTATTTTGAGCGGTCACATCCAAGCAAGGCTAAATGGAGTTATCAACCGGCGATTTTCTAGAACACGTAGCACGTCGTGGAGGGTGAAAAAGAAGAAAGATAGATGTATTCGAAAGAGAGTCTCCCTCGTACTTCTTTCTTTCCTTTCTTCCCTTCATTTTGCCGCATCGCTTGATTGGCGCCTTGGAAAATAGTTCTGGAAAGGGGAATAGATATGGGAGAGGTAACAAAGCGGAAATACATTTCAGTGTTATTTTTCCCTCCGCTGGAAAGCGCGGGAGATTGACGGACCCGAGGTTTTCTTTTGTCTGCCCATTTCGCTCCCGCAGTCCAATCTGCACCCTCAACTTTTCCCTCCCCTTTTTCCTCTCCGCAGAACAAATATATCTCTTTCTTTCTCCTCCCAAATCTCTCTTTCGTTTCATAGAATTTAGAGAAAAAACGAAGCGCCTGGGTTGGAGGAGAGGAATGAAAAATAGCCGGAGTAACAGGAGGCAGTGGGAAAAATGGAGGAAGAAATTCCGTGACGGGTAATTTAATCTGTTATCTCCTTTTGTGTTTCCCCTTTCTTTGGGGGTCCCTCTGTTGGGCGCTCAAAAATCTTGAGGTCCACGTCGGCCGTGTTGCCATGCGGGCTATCCGCAGAGAGGAAATCCCAAGAAAGGAAGGAAATGGACTGATAGGGAATAAAAATAAAGCGAAATGGGGTAAATGAAGGTTGCGTGAGAGGAGTCGTCCGTATTAAAGATTCGAAACGCTTTCGGGGGTCGTTATTGCTATCCGGTTACAGGAAGCGATCATTTCATCTCGCGCTTTTCTGTACTATTGCATATCCAATTTTTCTTGTTAGGGATCGCGCCGACCGCACGCACCTTTTCTCTCCAGTTACGTGCATGCCATCGCCTTAATCAACACGAAATCATTTTCTCTTTTGAAACCTGATTTTATTTCGGTTGCACGTCGAATTTCCAAGTTCCGCTGAGTGTGGAGAATTTTCTATATTTACCCGTGAAGGAAAATTTTTAGGGAAATCATACAACCACCATGCATATTATGGGATCCCTTGACATGAAATATTATCCATGGATAACCAAATTAAAAAATGGTCTGTTGCTTCTCATACGTCACCTATCGTGCGATTAAAATTGTATAATTGACCCTTGTCCACGTTGATAGACCTTTGATCCTAATGGAACTGGAGAGAAATATATGAAAAATTTAAGATATTTATTTCTAAAAAAAACATTCCACCGTCTTCCAGCCGTTAAAGGTTTGCTGATTTGAGACTCAAAATTCACTTTAAATGAGCCACCTTTTTACATTTACCACTCTTGGTAAGCTAGTATTATAATGAAAATCAATAGAGGCTGTTCTTCGATTTTTTTGTGAATATTTCTTTCTTGTTATGTTTAATGTGCTTCAAAGATAATATATAATTGAATCTTTATACAAGGATCATGATTTTTTTCATTTTTGAAAGCTTTTTTCCATCTACCTCTATAGTATAAATTAACCAAAAAAAGAGATAACTGCACTGAAGGACCCTTGAGACCAAGCAAATAATTTATAAACTGATCTTTCCACGAAAATTTGGCTTCAATCGCTATGAATTTACTCATAATGCTACGAGTATTACAAATGTATGACAACTGTGCCGTTTTCATAACATTCGGTGGTGCAATGTTACCCAACTGGTATCTTATGATGTCCTCAAATTAAATACTACGCAGCAAGCTCCAAATTTTGGCACAGTTAAAAAAATCAAAGTTACCATTTAGATGGCGTTCATATTTTTATACTTTAACTTATTATCATTTACGTTCTAATATAATTCTACCTCGTAGGCTCAATTTGTTTATCCTGTCCAGTACCTATCTTGTTTATGTACAGGAGTAATTTGGATTTTTCATCATATGATTCTTTATTATGTTTTCTGATTTTTTCTCTATAAGATATTTTTAATATACCTTTAAGTAAAAAAATAGAAAAATACCTATAGGTATTTAGGATTGTTATTCCCTTTACAGCTCAAGAATAGAAGATTATTTATAAGCATAAAGCGTAATCAAAGAAGAGTCCGACCGATCATCATCCCTATACAGATGTTCAGCTGTTCGCATTGGAAAATGTAAGAACTGAAACAATTTCTTACCTCTTCATCTATCGATCCTTTCCCTAACTCGTTTTGAAAAAAACATTTTGATAACGTTAATTATATTCTCCAAACTGTAGAAGGAATTTGAGTTTTAATCCTTTTCCTTTGTCTCTAAATTAGGCAATAACTGACTCGTAAGGGTAAATATTTGATGCCTATAAAATCTTGTGATTGAATCACCTATAAGTTAAGGACTCGTCAAACCCCGAGAATTGTCTCTTGCCTGAGGAACGTACCTCACCGATTGGACAAAAACGGAGTTTATTTGCAGTATATTTCAATTATAATTTGTTTATAATCGAAAATTAAATTTTAGAGATACTTGTCAAGAATATAAACGATGAATACCATGAGGTCTTGAGATTGAAATTGCTAAAAAAAACTTTGAATCATTCAATAGACCGCGATTGGTAATAAAACATCTAATTATAAACTCACTAATTACTCTGTTAGTGAACCAAAATCGTTAGTTTTCAAGTTATAGTCAGTAGCTATAGTAATAATGATAATAATATACTGTTTTAGCTCCTTAAGGATATTGAGAATTAATCGTTGGTCAATTTATAGCAAAGTATGAAATTGCTCCGTGTTGAATACATTTTTTCTAACCTATGAATGAATAAATCAAACTTAAATTGCATGTTTTTAATGATTTTGGTGACGTTGGAAATAATTTAATTAGCTTAGAATTTAATTAGCTATTGACTGCCAATTCGAACCAAAGGGAAATTGACGATTCGCAGCTTTCTGCTATCAATATACAAAATACTAATATTTTAAAATAAGTTAGACGAGTCAAGACCAATTAGACTAAATTTAGTATTCTATTTTATACATAGTATAAAGTCGAGTGTTTTATTTGCTTTGGGCGAATAAACGCTGAATATTTTAAATAAAAGACAAATAAGTGGTGGTTAGTGGTTATTCATATAAACGGTACCGGAAAGAAATATTTTTATCAGAAACAAAATAAAGAATGCTTAATAATATTATATTTTTTCTAATTCTGGTCAAATAAGTATCGAATCATTCAGACTAAGAAATCAAATCGGAAATTTTGATAATGGAATCATTACAATTTAAAATGCATCATTGCTTTTTAACCTTGAGTGGTTATTCTAAATTTATTAAAAAGACATTTTTAATTAGTCAATAGAAAATTTAACGCTAATACATGACATACATTTTTCTTACTATGTTATTTCCAAGATAAAAAGAACGAATATCTCATTAAAATTTTTAGAGTGACATACAATGTTTTACACGTGGCACTTGAAGATTTTTGCATTTTGCTGGCACATTCAAAACTTTCTCTCCATCACCTCCCATCTCCTGGATAATTACCTGGATACGTGACGACTTTGTAACGTTATGGGTCAAGTGGATTCAAAAAGAGATTCTCAAAGAACTCATGTCTCATAAAATTAGGCAGATTTCAACGCGAGAGGGGAGAAAAATCTACAAACTTAAAGAGTCACATTTGGTTGTAGAAGTTTAGAACATTTCGAGAAAAATATATACTTCCGTATTGCTAATAAGAAGGACCTGAAAGTGCGTTGTTTTAGACTTATTTATCTTCATGATAATTGCCTGTCAGCCGCGGTGTATCATTGCTTTTCTTACTCATTATAACCGTATATAAATTTAAAAATAATTATTCCTCAATTAATAGATAGGAATGAATACGTCTATTCATTCTTAATAACTATAACTCTCTTATCTGTTGACTAAATGTGCTATGCCTAACAACTAAATTTTTCGATCACAGGATATATAAGAATATGTACTGTTGAACTTACTTACGATGGGAATGCCTTATTAGCACAACTTACAAAATTTAAATGCTTAAAATCACATGGAAGTATTTTAAGATTAAAAAAAATCTTTAACATTTAGCACCAACGAATAAAGCATGAAAGATGTCCTGAAATACAGTTACTGAATCGAATTTTAAGTATTGGACTTTTATAGAAACAAGACAACGGTACAAATTTTTAAATAAGTTTCTAAAATACAAAGACCTCGTGCTTCCAATATGTAAGCTTTTTTTGTTAACTCCAAAATTACTCAGATGTTACTCGACAATTTCCCACGTCATCACTGATCTCAGTAGGACCTCCTCCATCCTGGTCAAGCTTTGCTCTCCCGCAGATTCAACACGCGCAAAAAGATAGCAGTGCAACCGCCTCAGAAACCGGGCAAAAAATAATGCATTAAGAGTGAGATAGGGGCCGGTCCGTGGGCGGATCCCTCCGACGACGAAGTGTGGGTGAAAAATTAAGGGTGAGACTCGGCGGGACAGTTTGAAAGGAGGGTGCGGCGTTTCCCACCGAAGGGAGTTGATGCGGGTTATGGCTTTAGGGAGGAGTGGGTGTTGGTGATGAAGAAAGCAATTAGGGTGCGTTCCGGCACTCCATGAAGAAGGGTGGCGTTTAGCGTGATGGGAGGATCTTGAGGGATGCATGAGGGCGGAGGGGGACAAAGGGAGAAACGAAAGAGGGACGATGGGAAAAAGAGAGAGAAAGAAAGAGGGACGATGGGAAAAAGAGAGAGAAAGAAAGAGGGACGATGGGAAAAAGAGAG
Organism: Sympetrum striolatum; assembly: GCA_947579665.1. NCBI lineage: Eukaryota > Metazoa > Arthropoda > Insecta > Odonata > Libellulidae > Sympetrum > Sympetrum striolatum. The sequence goes on along the minus strand of OX388341.1, from coordinate 102,298,916 downwards.
AGAAAGAAAGAGGGAGGCAAACTACTTCATCCGCAAACGAAGCTTTGAGGCCCTTAAATACCTCATTAAACTTGATAATTGCTAAATGTCCCGGTAGGTTTTAAAAAAGCACAAAATGGGAAATGATTAATAAATCGAGTTCTTTTTCTCTTAAAAAGGATAGACGGTATTTAGTAACTTATTGTTTCTGTCCAAGTAATTTTCTTTACTCAGGTCGAGAAGATGTTTATATTCAATCTGCTTGCATTCATATTCACATTTTTATTATGTACATTAGACGGCAATGGTTTCTCCCTGATTTCGCATTCCCTTCTCTAAATTATATAGCAAATTAGTTTTCTTAAACATTAAGGAGAAATATCTGAGCAATATGACCGCATACTCTACAAACAAAAATACTATGTGAAAAAAATACTGGTTTATAGGGACTATTGCTACATTTGACTTACCTAAGCAAAACCTCTCTTCTTGCCCCCTCAGGACAAGCAGAACAGTGGAAAGATGAATGAGGTCATATTTATTTTTTAAATATAACTTTTGAATAGATAGTCATTGTTGTATAAATATGCAGATATTTTTAAATATCACTATATCCCAACTTTATTTGATGATTATATTATGATTGTGAACAATGGGGCTATTTTATCCGTTGATGGACACCGGCGATTCCCTAGTTGCACTTTTATTTCAGCATGATAAAAAGTGCAAGATGTATTTCCATATATGGAGGGATATTCATTAAGGGATTCAAGTGAGTTCGATCTATATGTTATACTAGAAAAACATAGAGAGATACATTATATTCTTTCTGTCGTTATTGAAAAGGTTTATTGAATTTTTCTTTTATACCATATATGGTTTGCTCGTTACACACAATACTTCGTAGTAATCGATTTTTATACTAATGAAGGGAGAAATGGCGAAGAAAATGAAAGGAATTTTTCAAAAAGGGTTAAAATGATAAGGAAAAATGGAAAGAAAATTGATAAAGAGGAAAAGAAAGAGCGAATGGGAAAGATAAGGAGTAATGGAGAAGATGATAGAGGGAGGGAGGCCTCGCTAAAAGCTCATTCAGTAGCCGCCACACCGTCTTCTTCAAAGCATTCCACCTTAACGACTCATTCTTGCCATCTCTTTCCTGTTGAAATTTCATCCCACTTCCCCCACCCCTAATGCGGTCCGCATCAAAACGTTTTAATTTCCACTTTTATTAAAACACTGTTGCGGTGTCGTTCGCGAGCCGGGAGGGTGCCAGTTCTTCTCCCCCTCCCACACTTGAAATCCCACGCCCTGCGAAAATGTACGAAAATTTAATTTGGCGGCGATCTTGATTTAATGTTTGCAATTCCCTCGTTTTTCCTCCACCAAATCGTTTTTGCGTTTTTTCGTCTTCCTTTTAATTTTTCATTCCCCCCGAACAATTTGTTTTTCCGCCGCCGAAATAGTTGAGGTCGTTATTGCGCATGAAATTCCGTCCTGGTGTTCTAATTAGTTCAATAACTGTGGTGGCTATTTCATGGGCGATTTGGATGCGCTCCCAAACAAAAACCGTTTTAATTAAAAGTTTCTGGTGCATGAGATGTTTCTCACCGTAAATAGTTCATTTGCGGCCATTACAATATGGACTCGCAGTTGGGCGTCACAATAAAACGTTGCAATGGCGTCGGGAGTTAATGAAAACGAGCAAAATGAACTGATAAGGAAATCAAACAATCGCCTGAATTTAAAACCTGTCTGACGCTCACCCCAGCGAGAAAAAAATTCCGCACTCGTATTTGCTTCGATGCAGCGGATGCTGTGGAAGAAGTTTACTCTAATTTCCAAACCAAATGGGTTATAGATTCTTTGAGAAGAATTAATAGAATTTCTTCAGCCTTCTTTTCCGGCCCCGATTACATCTTGAAAGAAACAGCCATAATCTATTTGTGGAAACACATGCGTTGATTTGTGTATTAACCAAAGAAATTATGTAGCTCCGTATTGAAAATATCTCCAGTATGTCTCCAGTATGCTGATAGGTATATTATTGGACCCTTTACAACCTAGACATGTATATGAGAGCAAAAAGTGATATTTGTGATGGCTTTCCCTAATGTTGAAACTGAATTCTGATATGCTAGTGGACTAGTGGAGTCAAAATTTTAATCGTAACTGGATATTTAGTAAGTTTATAACAAGTATTGAGCGAACTCGAGGAGGAAACTCGAATGATTTTAAAAAATATAATCATAGACTGGTTTAACTGGAGGATTGTTTGATTTTGACGAACAAGAAATTAAATTTATAATACCAGTACTTAATAATTATTGCTTGGCCAGAACAAATATCAGTAATTATTTGTAATTAATTCAAAAATGTTATGCTCTGCAGAGCACAAAAGTACTCTTTCATAGTCAGTGACCGTCAAGAAATGCTGCAGAAAAAGAAAATAAACATGAAATAAATTTTTAAATTGTTTATTTATTTATTTACTAGAACAAATATTGATAGCTAGATAGATATCCATTCACTGTTATGGAATCTTCATGGATCGGACGACTTTATGGACAAATGATAAATTAGAGAAGATGAGTCTTTGTGAACCATTTACACCGTAAGGCACTACGAGAAGACTATCTAATTCCTATCATGCGTACAACTTGCGTAGCCCGTTTTATGGCTAGAAGTTATCCATATTTGAGATCATTCTCTCGTGCGAAATTCGGGATAATAATAAAATGAAAATATAAATTTAATGTTCATTAGTAATAATTACATTAAACCCTCTAAGATCAGTGATAATTGCCTATTATGTGAAATAGTATAGTACGTCGTCCACAACTCAGCATTTGCGGGCCGCAATTGCATTCGAAATCTTTAGAATCCTTATCGAAGGGCTTTGAACATAAAATATAAGCACTAAGATTGGATTTTTATAAATGGATGCTTGCTAATTTTCCTGATGTCATTCCTGTATGAGACGGCTATTATTTATTTTACGAAACACTTAGAGTTTGATAATGACCTTAAAATAGAATTCATGGAATGAGCCATCACTGTGCGGGAGCTCCATTAGAATCATGTGAGAAGAAAGTATTTTCTTATATATCTTCTCTTCTTTATCTACGTCTTTTCCCATGATGTGTGGGGTCGGCGAAAGTAAATTATTCTTATATATATATATTAATAACTAATTACAATGACCTTCTTTTGGGTTAAAAAATTTAAACGGCCGAATTTAATGGCCGTAATTTTAATCATTAAAATTATGGCCAAGATAGGAAACTGAGTACTTTTCGCGGTTAATAAATTAGTACATGTATGTATACAATATGTACTCTCATGTTTATAGGGTAAATGCCTTGTAATATGCAATACATATTTTAATTAAGCATCACAAAACATTTGTCGAAAGGAGACTTATTTGCCAAAACTAGGAGTGCTTGCATCTCACTGCTCGATGTGATGCAAATCTTAGGCGTAACGCAAGTGCATCTGCGATTTCCACTTTGTCGACCTTCCGAAGGGACTAAATCAAGTGGAATGACATCGTTTCCTGAGCCACCGTCCAAAGCGCCTCGGCAGCCCTTTCGCAGCGAATTCGCCCACCACGGCCGACGTCTAACCTGCGCCCCTAGCGGTGCGTGAAATGAGTCTAATCTAGCAGCGTCACCGACAGACCGTTGCGGCCTGTGCATGGGTTGGGCCGAGGGATGAGGAAGCAGAATGAAGACAGGTGTGTAATGGTTGGGGAAGAAGCACGGTGGAGGCGGCGCCTCAGAGGGGAGGGCCCAAGTATCGCTTTTGGAATGAGGGGTTCGGAACTTAACGACGCAACTCTGATTGGATGCTTTTGAAATATGTCCAGCGCACTCACTTACCGCAGATCTGTGGTGGATAGGACGCTGTATCAGTTTCGAGCCACAGTCAAATGCCCGAAAGGTTAACGACTTGCCTCGTCAAACTGGGAAGATTTGAAGGCAAATTAAATGCTTCCAAGTTTAGTTAAATCGCTGTTCTATGGTCAGAGGAGAACGTGGTAAAAAGCGGGGGAGATCTAGATTTTTTGCGTTACTTCATAATTCCCCTCCTTCCTTCAAACAAAAGGATTCTGGAGGACCTATAAAATTTAAGAAAAACAAAAATTATTTAATTTTACTCCTTCAACTTAATCATATTAATCGAATGAACAGTAATTTTCTTCTCATAACCAACCTACGCAGTCTCATCTAGAAGGCTGATTGTATTATAGTACTTGCTCTTCTAACTTTAACTTTCCTTCTTTGATAACACTTAGGTTAAACATTAAGGAATTTGACTTATAATTTTCAAATTTAATCTTTTCCCATCAATTCCTATGCCTTTCGAAAATCATGCTTGATCTCTGTCCTTGTGATATCTCATAGCGCTAACGTATGTCTTTACAAATGTCTTAATCTTCCTTTCTGTCATCCATATCTTCATTCCTGTTTGAATTAAAATCAAAGTAAATGCAAGGAAAATAAATAGTTGAAATTAGACTAAATATTTCCGCATATCTTTCCTTTTTGTGTTAAATATCCTTTTGAATTTTATAGAATTTCATACTCTTTCATTTAAATACATTAAACTGCTAAAATCGTATGCAAGATACTGCCTGAAAATTGCAAGAATCTAAAAGATATTTATTGAAAAAGCTTTATAAATTAACATTCGAGTCAGGAATAATTTATTACTTTAATAAAATAGATTTTACATATGTACACCAATGTGACTGCAGTAGTAGACTCATTTTGTAGAAATTACTGAATCATCTCGCACGAATTTCATGTGATAAAGCGTTCGTTATGGTTTGAAAAATGATTAAAAAATTGGTGTTTATGAACTTAATGCAATTTAACAAACTAACGTTGTCACATCAATTTGCTCCATGCTTATAGATAACATGCGGTGAAATCCTCGTTTAAATTCTCAGCCTCATATGCGCACACCGTATCCCACTGCATAAAATCAATCAAAATCCTTTTAATTTTAAATCGCTTCCATTCATAAATAACTGACTTTCCAAAAAGGAAAACTAACGATCTCCTTTTTTACTCATTACCTTCATTACCCGATAACGAGCGACGCAATTTCTACCTGACGTATTTTGCGAGGTTTTTAATGCCGATTCTCATCCTGGGCACATGAAAAAATGCGAATTATCCCGCCCTAAAGCAAATCCACCGCGTACAATCCACGCGAACATATCTTTATCAAATTATTTATTGGGATAAACCGCTGGGACGGAATTTAACTGTAACGACGCGTTAATTATGAAAAAAATCGAATAAATTCGCGTTCAGCTTTTACGCTGCATGCGGGGATAAAACGAGGAAAAAGAGGGCGGAGGTCGTTAAAGTTTTTGAATTGTTGTTTGGTGCGAGGGCGGCAGGTTTTGTCCTCGGGAGGAGGAGTGAGGGGTTTGAGATGGGGTGAAATGGGAGAGGGAATGAGGTATTAAAGCTTGTGGAAATGTTGGGGAGGATAAGTGCCAGGCAAAGGGTTTGCGCGGAATAGTCACCATTGGAACGAGTGAAAAGCGTGGGGTCGCGCGCGAGCTGTGCTGCAGAGACTGCAAGTGCCGCGGGCGAACGGCGCGCGCCCCCCGCGGACAACTGCTGAATGTGCCACATCTTGCGCCATTTCATACCGCAAGAGACAATGGTTTTTAGATGGTTAAGCGGAGCTTTTGGCAGCGATTTTCATCCTCAAACCGCGGGAGAATAATAGGAATGGAGAATGATAACCTCTTTGACTGTATCCCACGAACGTGTCTAAATGTTTTCAGCTTCCCTCTTTAGGACTACCTCCCTGTAGCAGCAGAAAGATGGATCACATCACCTTTATTATCTTTTATGGTGCATCTTGCCAATTTCAAAGGTACAAAATTCAAAAGTGGCCATATATAAAAATGAAATGGATTCCTCTGGTTCTCTTATGAATAAAAAAATCACAACTTCTGGTGGTTACTTTTAGACCAAAATTTTAGTTGCCTTCTTTCTAAAGATTATCTCATAGCAGTTACGGCAATCTCTACAATATTCATAGTAGTCAAAGCCTGGCATAATCAGGAGGGCAACATGTTGGCCATTGATGACAGCAATTCCGTGTTCGATCTCTTATTTGTAAAGCAACCTCTATTGCAGGAGCACTTTATAGAAGTACTAAGTAGTTTTAGAAGTAAAAGAGCTAAATTTCAATGTCCATTCTCCGGATAACCACCATCGTTGGGCTACAATAAAGATCTCCCCCAATACGGATATGCTCTGCACTTTCACTTCAGATGCTAGAAAAATTAACTCTATAAAGTTGTTCTTTGATAATCCGATTTAAAAATGTGATCATTTACCACTCCAGAAATTCAGAGGTTAATCCTAAGGTTGATCAGAAATGGATGAATCATTGAATGAAAATTAGTGCTATGGAAGATTCGTAGAATGTCTAAAATAGTAGTGAAGAGTGGGGAGAATTGAAAAAGGGAGATAAAAGGGTGGTTTGAAAGGGGGCGATGATCGGCGATCCCAGGCACGGACGGGCACCCGCTCATTTGCCGGGGCAAATTAATGGTCGAATGAAGGGAAAGAGAATTTAGATGGGGTTGGCAGTGGTTACAATAGGCATAGAAGTGGAAATTGCTAATGCTCAGGATATTGGAAATGGACTATTATTTGCTTCTATGAGCACCTGTGCCCTGTTAGATTCTTTCCTTTCCTATCGATTTACGTAGAAAGTACCTGAGCCTATTACAATTATATGAGAAACTATAAAAACTGTAAGAGAAACTTTTTTCTACTTAAATGTAACTTCAGTTGGTACCATCCAAAAAGTAGTGTTTGTCTTAGTAATATCATGTCATTTGACTTATGAATTCGGGTTAGGTCTTATTCTTAGGTTCTTATCTTTATTCCTTTTGTAAGAGTCCTTTCTACCGCCGATCCGTATAGAGAATAGGGCATCCGTCCTTGTTTAACTCAGGACCATTTCGGTTAATCGGATGTGCTCTTAGACTAAGCGGAACAAATGTGATAAATGCATATGATGCAACTTACGATGTCGATAGCTTACAATTAGTTTTTTGCTTATCTGGTCAAAGCATTCGCGTGAAAAGGAGTGTTAAACGTAATAGTTTACCCGAATTTCAAACGTACTCTACTGTTATCCTTAGGAATCCCACGTATTTATATCTCCCCACGTATTTATACACCAAGTGTTTATTGACAGACGGATAGTTGACCCTGCAGCTTGAAAAACTGTTGCCCAATATATATTTATCAGCATCGATATTTCTTTAATCGATCTCTGCGAAACTAACACTACTTAAAATCAGTTCTCACTGGCCATCTCAGGATACAAAGTTGATTAATAGAACACTCTTTTTAATTCCAAAGGTACTTTTTTGTAGCAATTTTAGCGAAATGACTTGATTTTGTACCCATTTTCTCGGAGAATGAATGGAAGAGATGTATAAAAAAACTCAGAATGAGCAAAAGAAATTTGCAGCTTCTATGCTGCGTTAAGAGCCCATATTATAAAAATATGCCAGTAAGAATATTTAGCTATGGGAAATTGATTGCATATATTACGTATACAAGGATAATGTCAAAATACAGTATTTTTTGATGTTAATAGCAAAGGACATGAAGTTAGTACTTGTTCATTTCATAAAATTAAACAGACAAAAATGAAAATAATTAAGAAAACGAAAACATATTTTGTCCTTCCTGAAGAGTGCGCTCATTCTTGTTCAGACTAGTGTAATATAGAGTTAGTATAAATTAAAGCGGTATGAAGTTTAACGAAGCTCATGCGCGGAAAAAACTGATTGTAAGATGGTGACTTCGGTGGATTTAAAATTAGAAATATTAATATTATTGTCGGAGTCATTCTTCATCAGCAAAAGATTCCTAGATTTAAAGGAGAGGAGAAATATATCAACAGGAAAAAAATCCAGTGAAGACTATCTTCATGGAAGCTTTCTTTGAGTAAATCTGGTAATTTTGTGGCTTTGCGCTCGATAAATGAACCTTGGAATGGACTTTTTCTTTCCCTTTATTCGCTTTGCCTGAGGGACTTGAAATGGGGTTTTTGTTTCTCTTTCCGCCCATCCCCAACAATCCTCACCTCCCCATCACTCTTGTGAAATTGTCGTAATTGGTGTATATCCCTTGGATTTGCATACAAGAGGCTGTTTGTACATATTTTTGTGTTTACATGCGGCGCATTTGCATAACTTCGTTTTCAAAAGCTCATTCTTTTTGTGACAGCGAAAAATCGAAATTTGCAAGTTTTGATGGATGTAAATTAACTTTATGTGGAATCAAAATTCCATAACTTCGATGTGAATGAATATTTAATGATGTCCATGGATCGATCTTTATCGAAAATATATCTTTCGAATTATCTTTCCCACTTTTTAACACAAATTTTCAAATATTATAGCTAATTGTACAAAATCATATCTTCGCATTCATGAACAAAGCACATCATACTTTATCTATCTCTTCTTTGTGAAACCAAAAATATTTAGTCTATTAGTGATGAAAACAATTATGAGGATTATATACAACGATGATACTGTCACATAAAAAATTATAACTTAATAATAACTGCAAAATTCGATTCTATTCTTAACCCTTGCAGAGAGTTTTCATTATTAATCCCATTTATTCATTTTTTCTATTCAATATTTATTACTGTTAAAAATAATGCTTACAATGCGTTTAGTAAATTTAAGTACAAAATTGCTGCAGTTGAAAATACTTGATCCTTCACAGTCACTGACACTATATTGATAACGTGATTGTAAAATAAGTACATATTTTCGCAATAAAAGTCTGTGAATAGAATGGTGTTGTTTACTGCCAATTTGTATAGCCAATGGCGACATTTGTTACAACTGTGAGGTAACGAAGAATTGCTAGGCTGTTTTAGTTATTCAGCTAAAAATAATTACCAGCAGATATATGTATGCTGCTTTATCATATTATTATTATTACCTTTATCCTCATTTCCAATCACATATCATGAATAATTAATTTAGAACAGCATCGACTATTTATACTGTTTAAATAAACTTTAATGCCTCATAATCTGATTATGCTGAGTCATCCTCAAACCTGGAGTAGAATAATTGTAGAATGAAACCAGTTTAGAGTGAAATTATTTTTCTTAATATTAACTTATACCAGAATAAATAAAATATAAATAATGTATTATTCACGTGTCCATCACAATAAAGAAGCATCTTTTGGGTAACTTTTTAGTCATTAGAGGATTTTGTTTTTACATTCCCAACTTAATCCATTCAGATTCTTTCTACCTCTAAATCCTGTGAAGTTTTCCATTTTTAATGTGAGATGGTTACCAATCTCTTGAACTCTCTCAAATATCACAAAAATGACTGAATCACAAATGGCAAACACAATTGAAATTGAAAAAACAAGGTTCTCTCCTGATAAAGTGCTCAGCGTCAAACAAGTGAGACTAGATTAAACCAATCGTTTGCGTTTCCCTTGAATGACATTGCTGTGTTAAACTGCGCGCTTGGAAACATTTTTTTCCTCACCATAATTCACTCAAAGTGATGTTTTCCCACAAGCACCGAAGCAGTCATATCAGATTCTAAGCAGTTTTTCTCATATCTCTCTTCGCGCGCGAAGTAAAGCTCGGAATGCGATGGGAAAAAGGTTACGCTCTGTCGTCTTCCTTCCCAAAATCCCCTTTCATTCATTCCCATTTACACTGCGTTGTTTTGTATGCACGCGACCTGGTCCGTGCACGTCAGTCAGACTCAATTATAAGATTTCCCGTCCAACGAAGTGGAAAATGCAATTTAAACTTTCGCAACGAGGAAAGAATAATCACATCGAGAGCAGGTTGCTCCCGTGGACGTCGGGAGGAAAGGGAATGAGGGGAAGTGGATGGGAAACGTGTAGCGGCGTGAACGTGGAAAGATAGGGAAAGAATAGAGCCAGGTTGAGACGAAGAAGGTCGGGACCGGGTTAGGACTCCAAGAAAGAGTCGGAGGGAAAACACCGATGGAATAAATGGGTCCAGGGTATGAGGACGTAATTACAGTGGTCGTAATTAAAAGGGAAAGTCATTAGGCCCAAGGAAGACACGGAAGGGTATGGGGTGAGGGCTTAGGAGTTAGCGAATGGAGCGGGAGAAGGGGGAGAGAATCTTGGGTGATGAACGGAGAAGCTGGGGAAAAAAGAGTCTTTAGGTTGGAAATACCTAAGGAGAGGGCGCAGCAGGGCGAGGATTAAAAGACGAGAAGAAGGGAAGAGGACGATAACGAAATGGGATGGAGAGAAGGAAAAGAAGGGAAAGAAGTGGGATAAACGCAGGGGGGATAAGGCATGAAAGTACCTTGGGGCGGAAGGTTGAGAATTGAAACGACAAACATAACGGGCGCCTTATTTTATTTTGAGAGAAGGGGTTGGATGTTGTTTTATCTTGTTTGGCCCGTTAGGGAGATGTGGGGAGGGGACGTCGTCGTCTTGTTTTCCTTGCGTAGAGTAGGAGAATTTGCGACTTCTGCAGAGACGCACTTAGCATAGATTTACGAGATTTATTTTCCCCGTGCGAAGGCGTAGGGACTTTAAATTGGGCTTTCACCGTCAAAAGTCTTTCAGAAGGAGTAATTTAGTGAGGGAGTGACAGCCAAGATGGTGTGTCACACTTGACTAACTGCTACAAGATAGATAGCGAAGATATCTCTCAACAAGAAATTTGCTTCAATTAGATTGCTCTTAATGGGCCGAAAAACGTAAGAGGAGGTAGTTAAATCGCGTAAATTCCGAGTAAAATACAGGCACTAAGCTAAAAATAATTTCCCAAATACGACATTGATTATTCGAATTGAAATTAGGATAGCGTAATATTGGGATAGTACGCCTTCCGTCGCACAATATGCACGTTTTTAATTTAGGTAATTAAGGAAGCGCGCCAAGAAATTTTGATTACAACGCTGAGTAATTAGCTAAAAGCTTGACTCGTTTCGATATCAAATTAGCAATGCACTAGGATTTCTTTTCGAAGGGCTTATTAAATTTCCATTATTAAATTTCGTCGCCAAAGCTGAGAATTTATCTCCATGATACTAATTAAAACCCCGGTCTATAATAAGCTAAGAGAAGGTCATGAACATTTAAAATACCACATTTGAGATTTAATAGGAAGGACATGTATAGAGTTCCATATAACGACAAACTGCTACGATACATTAAACGACATCCTCCTGTTTTTAATGCATTGGAGTTAAAATGTTAGCCGGGGATTCATTTTTTAACATCTTAATATTTTATGGTTGAGATTAATTATTTATTTTGCTTGCTAGACCAATTGGCAAATCAACTATTCCATTATATGCAAATTAACAATGGTGAAAAGTTTTGGTATCGTTGTGGTGTGTTAAACATTTTTCTCCTTAATTTCTTTATCCGTGATGCAAGTTCCCAATACTTCCTCGACTCATCTTTTACTCCCGAGTTTTCCATCGATGATGTTTTTCTCATATTTCTTTTAATCTCGTATAGTTTTAGTACCTTTGACGCTCATGGTGCTTGTATGTAAGATATCCAACAGTTTTCCTCGTTTATTTAACGGTAACTTAATGTCAAATACGCTATGAATTGTAACTTAAAGCATTGAATTTTCATATGTAATAGAATAAAATTGATTCTTACGATAAGGCTTTAAATAATGCTTGACCGAGTCAGATCCCTGGCTTTATTTGTTTGGTCAATGGGATTTTTATCTCTGTCTGAAAATAAGAAGTTGTGTTTATCTGATCTCTAATTAATTTATTTTCAAATTTGATTAAAGTTTGATTCTTATGACGGGGTAAAAGATCGCACGAACGTCTCTTACAACGAGAAAACTACTTTCTGTTCTTCAAATGCGTTTTTAATTTCATTCTCGCTATTATCTAGGCATGGGTTGAACATTTTAGATGATTTTTCTTATGCACCTTATTTTTCTGATTCAATTTAACTCATATTTTGAATAATTTTACTCGGTATCAAATTCTTTGTCAGTTGGAAGGAAATTTTTATATTGGAAAACAATTTTGAAGTTGCTAATGATCGAGACGTAAACTTAATATCAGCGTGTTTAAAAATATTCTATATTTTATGCACAACTTTGGATACTTTTGCGATATTACTAATGATGGTTGCCTTAAATACAGGTGAAAATAACTCTAACTACTTGCAGTCTAAATTTCTTTTACACAGAAGTAGTCCAGTATATTTTAGTGGCCTTTATATCACAATTAGAAATTTTAACGTAATCCCTTCATTGAATGAGAATCAAATCCTAAAATTACAATTTATCGGTTAATACCTTATTTCTAAAACAGTTGTACGACTTATATTAAATAATCTATAGATAATAAGATTCATATACCAAAAGCTAATTAATTTGTTTTAAATCATGAAACACCATTGCATTGCTTTTATATCGATAGTGAAAGTATCGAAAGCTAGAAATACTTCTAGAGTCCTTAATCTGTTGCATCCCCATTATTAGAGCTCAATGGAGATTTTCTGTTAATTCTCATTCGCTCACACTACTATCTCGGAATTATCATTATTGTGACTATTTCTACAGATAAAGCACACATATGACTCTGCATCTTAAAAATATGTTGGAAGCACCTGACGCTCCTCATTCCATCAATTCTGTCAACACCTCACGTACAATTCTACAATTTCTTCCATTTCTTTTTATACCTTTTTGTTTGTCTCCTACGCAACTTTCCCTTCTATAAACTCCGCCAACTCTTCTTTCTTTAGCGTTGAATGGATTCGATGAATTCTCAAAATTACTGGAGAGACAACTCGTTCGCTTTCCTCCCGTTCCAGCTCCTTTTCCATTCGAGAATTCCTTTTCCAAACCCGTTTTCTCTCCGAAATTCACTACCGTTCCTTTTTCCTTCACGGTTTCTTTTCCAACTTCACTTTGCATTCGAAGGATATCTGTGAGCTGAAGATTTTCACGAGCCTTGAAAAACGAGAAAAACTTCATTAATGGTAGTAGCACTTTGTTTCTTTAGAGGGAAATTTACTCAAGGTGTTATTGAATTTAATTATATTCAAGAATGATGCACAAACTGCCCTTCATTTTCTCACGAACGTGGACTTTCAAATGAATGTAAAATGAAGCAAAGGATAATTTTTAGGATAAGATTGGCGAAGAAAATGCATAGAAGATTTGTCGAAGAATGTGAAAATAAACAAGTGATTCAGCCTTCCCAGTTGAAAAATTTTATTGATACCAATTAGTTTCATGTTTCACTACATGTTCCATCCTTTGTATTTTACTACCAAGATTTATCTAAAAACTGAATAGGAGTAATTAAGAAGTAAAACTTTTTAAATATTCCTTTTTTCTCTCTTGGCTTAAGTAAAGAAAAATTTTATATTTTTTCCTATTGAAAACAGTATACAGCTAGAAGGTATCAAATGAATGTAATATTTAAGAAATAATTCTTGAAAATTTAGATGTCTTACTACCCATTATCATCTAAGGATTAGACTGGATCATTAAATCCTAAACACGATGAATATTACTTTGCTTTTGTAATCATAATACGAAAAAAACATATTTTTTGATAAGATATACTCTAATGGTATAACTTTTGTGATGACGACTGCAGAGAAAAAGATAGTACACGGAAATGAAGTAGATTGGGGGAGATTCGCAAATTGAGTACGGTTTATATGTGAGGCGGAAGAAAAGAGTCGTAAGGAGAAGTTTGAAATGGTCGGAAACGATTTCGTAATTGAAGAGGCTCGGGGGCGTGCGCCACAGCATTTCCTCCTCCGAATGGAGCTCTCTTCTTATCTCTTCTTTGAAGCGTTGCTCGGCTTACTCTTCGAACAACACAGTCCTAGTAGAGCCTTTATGATACCTGTGTAATGAAATAGGCACGACTCTGCAATCGGTGTAGAGATATGTAGTAGATATTGATCGGCATATAAAAATCTCTAGATAAAATTATATTAGCATTGGAGAAGAGGTTGAGGAGCTTTAGCCACTAGGTTATTTGCGCTAGATAAAATTATAAATCCTCCATAGGTTCAGTGCAGATATCCGCTACTTAAGGAAATTATTCAATATAATCAATTAAGTGACGCATAATCACAACATAAAATCTCACAAAATCATATTTTGATATTTGGTTGGGATTTAGGCAAATTATGTGGGAGGCTAAAATTTAATTCATTTTTCATAAATTTTCCTTGGGTCTTAATTTTTGATGGAAAATATTGGCGATGAACTCGTTTTTTAGTTGCCTAAAATGAGAAAACTTACGGAGAGATTTATAACCATGGTTTGGAGATAGGGTATTTTATTTAGGATAAGCTGCTAAGTTCTTGTTTTCGGTATTATATTAAATGCTTCATATTTTCCTGAGATAACGTATTCAATCCTTCTCTCAAACGGATCGCTTAGGACATTCGCAACCCGAAATCTCTTTAGTATGGAATGCATTTTTTTATTTCTCTTACATTCACCTATTACGCATTAATTAATACCTTGTCTTTCTTCTTCATACTAATTCGAGATTAGAATCTCCCAGATTCCTTAATAAAAGTAAAAAATGCATAACTTTTTATGATTTACGCTTTAAATGGTCTCACTCCGAAGCTGTGCTGAAAATTTACAATTCTAATCAGAATTTTAACTATTTATTCTCATTTTTCTAACCACATAAGAAGCTTGTTTTTTCTTTGAAGTTTCATGATGTTCATAATATCTTATCTTCTTGAGACTAGAGGAGTATTAGACACATCTACATTCATACTATGCAAGCGGGTTATCGGTATATGGACACAGATGCAATCGTCGACCATTCAACCTCTACATTTTGTCTATTGCCAAAACAATCTTTTTTTGGAAGAAAGAACATTTCAAAAAATACCATAAATTTGTGTTAGTCTCTCTCTCCCTCTTCCTTATTACACTTATAGGTTATATCCAGTACTTTATTCTTTATCATTCTTTCTTATGAACGTTAATCAGAACTTAGTAATTTTCATAAGAAAGGTATTGTTTCAATAACCAGTGGAAATTAAACCTTTCTTGCGGAAATTGCTTTGTTCTCTTTCACTCGTCATTATGATGTTCCACGAATTTCGGTCTACTCTGTTAAATTTTATTTTATATTGATATAAATTTAATTTAGTGATCACAATCAGTGAGTAAAATATTGACATATTTGGAATTTTTTTCTTTCTTCCCGTAGTTCTTGTATTCTACCACAGTGGATTCAATAAGTTTATCTAACTTAACACAACTGAAAGAAACAAAACTCTTTGATTTCTATCAAAAATTTGTTTTACTTTAAGGAAACTTTCAAGCTTTAATTTGCATTAGGATATGCTTCTGCGCTTGAAATAAATTAAAAAACTGCCCTCAAAATATATATGTGGTTTTTATTCTACAAAACCCGAAAATAGTCTTGACATTGCCTCACAACTTCCATACCCTCCGCAGTAAGCGAGGAAAATTTTGCTCCTCTCTCTGAATTCTCCTCTAATCTTTTAATCTGATTGTTTATGCCCATAGCGGTCGTTTGGTTGCTCATAGAGGAAGGAGTGGAACCACATTCGCTGTCTCTTGTCGTAAGCGCTTGGAAGTTGTACAGGAAAAGGGAGGGCTCTGGGAATCGTCTTGGCCGCGATTAGTGCGTAGAATAGGCAGAGTTTGTGAGTGCTGTTTTTGGAATGTGTTGGAGATATTCAAATGAGGGAGGCCATGGCTTTGTGCGAGAATACAAGTTTCCTTTTCTCCCTAAAGGAATGCCTACTTCTATATATATGACTTCGTACATTAGTAGATAAATTCATTATTAGATTATTACATACATTTATAGACACTCTATTCGTGAGTAATTAAATATCTGTGTAGCTTGCTAACGTACACGTATAGATTCAATCGCTAATTCTGCATTCACTCTTCTGTATATCATTTCTTTTTCGCAAATATCTTACTTACATATAACTTGCTTGATCGAAGTGGGTACAAGAACTTTAAGGTATGGGATGTAAAATAATTAATACTACTACCATATCTTGGCCATTTTACAGCATCTTTCATTACTTTTTTGTAATTTCATAAATCATATAATAGATAATTTTAATGATTTCCTAGGTGAAAGCAACAAACTCTGCGGATTCTGGTAGCCTCGTTTCACGACGTGAACAATTAGTGCACATTTATGAAGAGATTTAGATAAATGAGCCTCATTTCATATAAGTATTGTAGTACATAATAATAATGTTCTTTTCGCGAACGATACGCGAAAGCAATCGATTGGGAAAATAGAGTCAAGGTGCCTGCACCCCCTACCACACGCTGAAAGGCGGCTTGCAGGGTTATTACATAGACATAGACATTATCTAACCCTGGATTTCAAGAATTGTGAAAGCAGTAGCCGTGTTCCAGTGTTTATGGTCACGAAATATTTGGGGTTGAGGCATGAGAAATTTAATTACACATTTGTTTTACTTTTTGTATGAGTCCCTGCATCCCAAGACACCAAAAGGAGTTTTGTGGCCTCTTTGGGAACGTACGTAGATGAGTTATGGGCGATTTTGTTAATCTGAGCAATAGAAATCGTTAGATAGAAATCAGCTCTCTTGGAGTAATGGAACAGCAATGGAGCTAAAATAAATAATTTTCTTTGAGAGTGAAACATTTTATAAGGTAGCACTTGAGTTGAAGTGAGGAAGATTAATTATTATATATATTAAAGGCAACATCTAATATTCAGATCTGTATCCAAATTGAGAGAATACGTTATCAAGTAATATTATATTTTAGAATGGAAAGAAAGTTGATTGTTCCCTCAGATTGATTTAAGATAGACAATCATTGAATAACAAACTTTAAATACTGCTAGCAGTAAAAACTTTGCACTGATCCAATAATTTTCTATTATTTTTTAGCGTGCATGCGTAAAAAACACAAATGTTTACTTCCTACAGTCGCAGAGTCCTTAATTAACTCCACTACCTGAGACTGGAATTCCAGAAATATTAACCCTACTTGTCTTCTCCCTGAAATATCATTCACTTCCCTTCTAAGACAATGTTTCTTCCTTTCTTTCATCGTCTATTCCTAACACTCTTATCGCAGTCTCCTTCCCTCCAATGTCTAAACCACAAAGGCGAAAAGGGACGGTGGAGGTGGTAGTCGAACAGTGAGTGGGATAACCTTGTTAGGTGCGCCGTGCTCGTGGGATTTCCTCCTCATCGCCATTACCCCATCGCCCGGGATCTTCTCCTGCGTGGAGTATTGCGAGCGGAACGGAAGTGGGAGAGAGAAAAAAAGCTTTGAGATTGGGCAGAAAAGGTATTTGGAGTAAGAAAACGGGGAATTCTCCTTCTTTCGAATCATTCCGGAAGCCGCAGAGGTCTCAGGAGTTGGAAGTCAAACGAGCCACTCGAGAAGGAATTCTTTGATTCTTATCTCGCTATTCTCTTGTGGCTTTATCCTCTTTCGTTTTCACCACTCACCCTGTCTTTCCTCGTCTTTTTCCACAGTGGCTCAACCTTATTCCATCTATATCCTCTCCGACCCTCGGCTATCTATCCGTTAGTCAGACGTCCCTGGAGACAGTCCCGAATTTCAAATGTCCCTCTGGCGAATCCTCTCTCTATTCCTTTCACTCCCTTTGTCTCCTTCCCCTCTGTTTCGACTACCTCTTCATGCGTATTAGTTTTCCTTACCATCTCCCTCCACATTTCCCTTAATATCTTTAGACATTTCCATACGCCTTGTCTCTGCTCGGTTCCGAATACACTCCTCGACGAACTCCAATTTTCTTCCTCTTCCTTATGAAGCATAACAGACTGGAGAGTGAGGATTATTTCTGCAATTTGTTGATTTTTTTAAATAGTGCAATACGCAGTTTTGCACAATATATATCAGTACTAAGCAAAATCTGGATCGCTAGTTCTAAAGTGCATGGCAAAGTTTTTTCGCACGCTTACTCCGCATTAATTGATTACCTACAGTGTTTAACAATAAATCTGCCTCGATGTCGGTATTCAATCTTACTTCCAGCCCAATTATATTTGTATACCGTTAGGTATTAAAAAAAATTGAGTTATAATATATAAAAAATTTGATTTGTGTATATGAGTTACCAAGGAATTGTTACCATATTGCCAATTGGCATGCAGTAATAATGTAGTTAACTACAATATTAGTTGTATGGTTTCTATTCTAATAATTCGAATACATTATTTTATAATGTATGCCTGTAAATGGATAAATTTTATGTACTTTGATTCTACGCTCGTGAGAAAAAGAAAAGTGAATAGAATTCACCTGCATATTTCAATAAATTCCACAAAAAGAACAACACATAATATCCTTCTTCAGATGTTCCCTGATTTCAATTCATTCAACAAAATCACCTCATTAATCTTCAGGTATTATGGAATAGAAAAATAATTTGGTATTTCTAAGCGTAAAATATAGATAATCCCTACTTCCATAATGTTTTATTCATTTCATCTATTAGATGTCTTTGTAATTTTCTACTTCTGAAAATTCTTACTTAGGAACGTTCCAAAGTGGAAAGTTCTCTAGGAAAACCGAATTTTAAAATTTTATCTCGTTGATTATTCATGTAACTAAATATCAAGTCCATTTACTTTTAATTACTCATATAAAATGGAAATTTCCACAGTGATACTTCAGAGAACATATAAAACGTTGGTTTCCTTCAGTTGCAGGAAGTTAATCAACTTTGGAGGTAAGACAACATTCAGAAATTATATTCTTAAACTAAGCCGTTTTGTTCCCCCAGAAAATGGTTAATTAAAAGAAAATTCGAAGCTCATTATATTTTTAAGAGAAAAAATCTCGCCTCCCTTTTCAGGGGATTGCGAACTTAAAAGAATACGGTTTGTCTTGAGGGGAGACGAAGTGTGAGTCGCTCCACTCGAAACCAGTTTCACACCCTACACATCGGTTTTCGTATTTAGCCTAAAGCAAAATATTCGAACACGTTTCGCTCGCCACCCCTCCTTGTTGCGCTCCCCTTTCCAAGTGCCCCGTAGCATCTCACCACCTCTTCCCACCTTCTAGAACTGTCTCTTCAGCTTCTTCTCCTTCCTCATCTGCGTTACTAATCCATCCCCCTACTCTCCTCCCCTTGCCTTTTTCCCTCCCACTCAAAATTACGCTCCGGGAATGGCTTCCATAATGAATCGGAACTGAAAACAATAGCTTTGCGCCTTGCTCCTTCTGTCTGCCGCTCATTCCCTTCCTTTACCCCTTCCACAATTTTTTTCGCGTTTCCACTCCCCATTTCCGTTCTTCACCTCTTGTTTTCTTTCCGCCTTCTCGACTCTTCCGATATCTCTCTTCGCTGCTTTCCTCTCCAACGGCGTCTTTTCCGTCATTTCGAGCTATCTCTGTCTTTCCCTGAAAGACTCCTTGCGGAGGAAGACTTTCTTCGCATTGTCGTGTTTCCCACACCCCAAGTGTTCGGGACGAATCCTTTATTCTCGCGCGTCGAAGTCTCCTCGCTGCAGCTTGCGGCCGCGACTCCCATTCTGGTCCCAATCCCATGCAAACCATTCCCGTTCTTAAGAGCAGAGTTAATTAATCAAACTTACTAGGTATTTTGTTATTTTTTGCATGGAGCCAAAAAATGTCTATTTGTGACCATTTTTATTCTATCCGTTAATGGAAAAAAAATCGGTCTTTAACGTATAAGACATTAATTAATATTTAATGCCTATAAGTTAGTATATGAGGCAGGTAAATGTATGTTGAAACTCATCTCAGTAATAAAATTTGAATGAAAAAATTAATAGTAGGAATTTACTTTATTTAAATTACTAGACTTCAGTTTAACTTCAGTAAATTAACTAGTAAGTAGTAGTAACAGTTTTCATGACAGTAACTATAGATGTAACGTTGACTGTCAGGAGCTGATTATGATACAGCTATGTCACTCACCTTAGAGTTACTTTTATATGCAATGAAATACACAACTCTACACAAGCTAAAATAACGTATCTTAAACTTTTGTGTCAAAGTGATCAACTTAAGAGTAATATATATTTGAAAGGGTCTACTTTATGCCATTTTCTTTTTCCACGGATGTTTCCATAATAATAATTCTTAACGATTTAAAATAGATTCTTATGTTGACCATTCATGTTGCTACCCATATGAACTACAAAAAATAAACCCAGAAATTATGATAGAACACATTTCGGTAAAATTCGATTGCATAAAATTTCTATTTATCTACTATTAATAGCATCCTTTTGGCAAGCCTCTCTACCCTTGGTATTGCAATCTGATCGAATATTTTGAATGCCTCTCTTGTATTTTACGCACTTTGATTGGAAATCAGCACCAAATATACCTATCGATTGCAATTGCCTGCACTCTAATTTTCTCTTACCTAACACTCAGTATACGTCCAAAGAGAGGGAATTTTATCAATGAGATTTTAAGAAATCCCTGAAAGTGAGATTTGGTCCATCTTTTCTCAATTAATTCCTGATACTACCTGGTTACGTATTTATCACTAAAAATAGTGAGTGCAGTTCGGATCCTCAAAACGGGTTTTCGACTTTCGTTTTTCCTGAGTATTTTCTCCCGTCAGTTGTCGAGAAAACATATTTCCACTTTCCTCCGAGGGCGTCTCGATCTGTCTGGCCTAAAAGAATGACGTTTTTCCTTCCCTTGTCTTCGCAGACGATGTGGGATGTAAATCGATTGGCACTCGCACTCTGTCTGGTATAAACGGGATTATCCAATCCCGTACCCTCTCTCCCATTTCGTAAGCACCGTCCCCATCCAACTTATATTCCCTCAGTCCCTTTTCCTACCCCTCGATCCCCTACTCCTCCGAAATTCCCTTGCAATGGAAAATTGTGGTTTTGTTTGGCCGACCTAACGAACCGAGAAATTGTGTGTTCCTCGCATCCCCTCCACCTCTCTCTATCCTCCCCTTTCTATTTCCCCTCTCTTTCCTCTTCCTTTACTCCATTTTCCTCCTTTTCCCTCCCTATTCCTATTCCCCTTTCTTTGTTCCTGTTCGCCCCCATTATTCCGCCAGTCTCCCTGTATTTTCAATTAAGTTTTACACAGGGCGTAATTCACTTAAATTTCCTCTCCTCAGTCTTTTTGCATCATGCAAGAATTAATTCAAATTTTGCTCGCATATTAAGCGCATTCGAATGCTGTATTTGATTCAAAATAATTGACGATTTCCCTGCCGATTATTTTTAGGGAACAATCTTACAAATGTATTAAGGGAATGCATTTTCAAGTGTGTGAATAAACATAGAATACATTACGCATTAACTGTATTTTGTGTTTATCATTTCAACTAGAAATCAACACAAGTAATTGGAATGCATCACAAATACACAGAATCTAATGCAAGCCCGTACAAAAGAATAAGATTTTTTTATTGTTTGTTGTGGAAATAAAATGTCAAATAAAATTAACCTGAAGATGCTATGTTGCAAGAGTACTGAAACCTGAAAGTCGCAGGATCCGTTTTTACAGTAGAGTTGCAAGAAGTACTTCATTCTTTCCACTATGGATGAACTCTACAAAATAATACATAAAAACTTTTTATTGCTTACTAAAATCACTTTTTGATGCTGATTTTGAATTGTCCTCCATGAGTTATTACTGCAACGAATTTTAAGTTTTTCAAAATATTATTAATAGATGTTACGAATATGCAATAAGGAAAATTACTATTAAGGTCTAGCAAGATATTGTGGTATAAAATATTAACAAACAGTATGATTCAATAAAATGATTCGTGCAAACAATTTGACCAATCAAAAGTTAAGAGATATACTAAGTGCGATTTAGCTATTTCAATTTTTTATTCACTACTATGAATCCACAGATGTATTTCCGGAATTCAAACGATTCTTGAAACAGGATAAACAAATGACCGTAGATTTATATTTCTCAAGAAAAGAGTACAACTTCATTTCTACGTTGATCTAACATTATTTGTGCGGGATATTTTCATTACTTTTTAGAATGAAATGCGAATATGCAAATTTAAAATATACAATTTTACTCACATAAAACACTAAATAAATTTTTACCTTCTTTACCATAATTTTATTTACTTTCATTAATTCTAAACACTATAAATATTGTAATGTACAAACTTATTTTGCGCTAAGGCACGAGTGTTGATTTTTCCTCTACCTGACAAATCGTGCTGAGATTAAGGTAACATAATTTTAGTTTCCACTCCTAGCATCTTTCTCCTTAACATGTTAATGTGCACATCTTTAAATTTTATCCAATGGCTTGTATTGCATTCGAAAAAGAATTCTAGGCAAAAAAGATCTGCAGGTTTCAGCGCAACGTAACTGCTCATTTACTTTTAAAACTCTTGCATTTTGTAATTCACCCTCGTCCAAAACGAACGAAAAAATAGTCTCTGGAATTTCCGAGAACTCCAACTTTCAGCTTAATTTGAAAAACGTAATTAGAGGAATCTGCGACGAGTTGCTTACATAAAAGGGTTGAAGACTTTAAATATCTACTTTCGCTAAGGTCAGGAGCCATCATTACTGTGAGCTTCACTCTCAGAGCGCTTCTCGCATTAACTTAAAGACACCCTTGTAACAAAAATTCCCAAGTTTGTAGTGCCCTATAAAGGCCATCGTAAGATCTCCGTTAACTTTGACCTCGGATAAAGGGGAAGTAAAACTAGAAATAAACATCTTTGAGGATTCCGACCGAGGTCAGAATCAATTCATTGCTTCCATCCATACTTAGACAGATGCCCTGATGCAGACCATACACAGTACCACAAATGGAGAAGTTTCATCAGTTGTGAGTATTAATATGTCGAAACGGCTCTATGTTTCTTTTTGAATAGACTTTGGAAACATAAGATTGGAATTTACCATCTACAGAGTATTCATAAATATTTCCTCAAATTCAATTTTTAAGGCTCGTCTTGAGCAACTAAAATTCCAGTCTACTCACTCAAGAATTAATAAACTATATCGCGAGTTCAATTACTTCCAAACTCTGCTTCCTAATTTTCTTGGAATTTTTTTTTTAAAAAGAGCGAAACTTCCTTTATTAAAAGTAGTAAAACTCAACATTACATAGCCTGTCGCATGAAGACTGCAATGAACTCTTTTCAATTTGAGAATATTATAAGAGAATTATATTTGGCAAATTTTAATCCGCATTCATTGGCATTTCTTTCCAAATACTGTGTGAAATACAGAGTCCATTAGAGGATATTTATTTCAGTAGACTCGCTAATAAATGTATGCAATTATTTTACTATGCTCATCTCAGATATATACATTACGTACGATTTAGTTGTGATCCAAGATTAGAATTTATCAAAGCAGAATTCGTAATTATGCTGTTGGTTACAGCTTAATCTTGGATTCCGTTCACTTTGTTAGGCCTCTAACAACCTCCATAGTAGTAGTGGATATGACTCATTAGATCAAAGCTTGGGTTTTTTTACATCCCTCGGTCATATCATAACCACGGACGCCGTTAATGAATTACGTAAGAATTTATCCCATCATTCGTTTCAAAACAGGATGGGTCTTCGTATGCAGGAATTTCTATTTATGTCACGTGACTTGTTACGTTTTTTCTTCCTTTTCTATCCACGCCAGCGGAAATTCTTTAAAAAGACTTGCTTAAACACGCTTTTCTTCAAAGATGGGTTTCACCCTCTCGTTCTCACTTGACCAGCTTCATCTTCGGGATGCGGCAAAAAAGAATCTCTCTTCCACTCCTCTCCTATTAAGAGAAGAAAGGGGAGGCCTCATAAAGTGTATGTATACAAACTTTACATTTCCCACTTCTTTTAATAACGCATGAGATATGGGCAAACGAGACGAGTCCTCTTCTCGCATTCGGTCTACACCTCATTAAATTTACTTCTTGCTCCTTCACACGTACTGTGTCTGTTGATTTTTCCTCTTCCACTTCGCCCTCAACAAATTAAGCCTCACCAACTTGCTTGAATCGGCGGTTTCGACAGGAGGTGCATTTATTCTCCAGAAAATGTGTTTACGAAAACTTTTCACCTTTTTTCATCTTAACAAGGTCCATTTTCTTCTTCCTCCACTCCGCCATTAAAAAAATACGACGCTTTCCAGAATGCGACCGAAATATATTTTTTATCGCGTTATCCTTGAAAAAAGGGGCCACTATGTCCTCAATTCCTTTGCTACCGGTCGGGTTAATTCAAAGACCTGTGTTGTATTTGATACTCACTTTTATTTCGGTTTTTTCTTTTCGGTTTTTCCAATGAGTGGGAAGACTTTGAAATAAAAGGAAACGGAGTTAAAGACGGGTGAGTAGAGCGGGATCTGCCATTTAGTTTGGCAGATGAACCTCTTTTCGAGGGCCTGACTTATATACCAACGAATGTCAAAAGGATCATTCAGGTCGCAGTATTTTTTTAAGATTTTTAAATCTTTTTTTTTGCCCTTCAGACGAATTAAAGGCATGGACTGTGTCAAATGAAGTACGGCAGAACCGTGTTTACATGGCGTTTTCGGTAGTGTACAGGAGGAGCTGCGAAAGTGTATCCTTACGGGCTGTGAAAAGAGGCAGTGAATTTGTGGGAAAATGAGGATTCGTTTGGAGGTATGAAAAGAGGCGAGGTGACGCCAACCATTATCTTCCGCTAACGAATGCGGAAATCTCGGTTTCGGGTTTTTTCCTCCCTCATTATCAAGGATCTCCCGCGGACACCGGGTTTCCCGTTTCCGATAGCTTTGTCGGATTCTTCCGGCCACTCGCACCCTAATTTCCAATCCTTTATCCCGGCGGAAAATGAAACAAAAGAATCACTAACCTACGGAAAATGATCACCCAGCTTCCGTTCTCTCGCTTATTTACACCGAATCCCTGTAACACTACGCGATCGCTTGTGGAGAGGTGAATGAATGAGAAAGGAAATGCCCGTATTTCCAAACACTGTTGATTAAGAAATACAAACAGCGTTGCGTTCTCCGGGTAAGAGTATCACGTAATACTTCCCGTGGATTCACTTAGATTTTTTGGTCTGCTTTTCCGTTACGCGTATTGTTTGATGATAGCCAAAGTACGGAAAAGATTAGAAATGAGATCATATCTTTTCCTTGGCAACCTTTATTATTATAAACAAAATTTATGTTTACTAGCAGTACTACTTTTAGTTGAATGTATATTGTACCCATATATCTCTAGCTATTCATCCCTACCTAGCTTAATTATCTGAAAGGTTTGATATTATTATCATCAAAAAATATGTAAGGAAAGTAATTACAAAGAACATTGGCTGGAAATAATGCCAAAAAAATCAAAATTCCTGTTTCAGCGATTTTATATTACAAAATACAAAATTAGAAAGCATTATCTGCATACCATTAATGTCAAAAATGCTTATGACAATCATCAGAATCACCTAAATATTGAGTTTATAGTTTCAGCAGTTCGATTTCAAACAGAAGTGTTCGGTAAGAGAAAAATTAAAATTATCGATGTGATTGAGACATATAGAATCCAGGCAGGCAACTCAGCCGCTAAATTACCAAGTCAAATAAAATTTGGAATACTGTCCACAAAATGTAAGACTTGGTTCCTGTCAGTTTGAAATTTTTCATCTCTGTTCACACTTGACATTCAAGGTGCAAACCTCAATTCAAGTGTAACCTCTTTCTTCTGTATCTTTTAAATAATTGCTTCATATTTACTTGTCTTTTTAGCTGTGGGAGTCTGAATTTCTCTATTTAATAAATTTAGGTTTTAATTTGCTAAGTATCATAAGCAAGATATTCGAAATACTTCAGACAAACAAAGAATAGAAACCTTATGCGTCTAATGCGTTTCAGTTAGAAATTTTCATGTTTGAGACATTCAGAAATAAGTGCAATTGAGTATTTACTTTTTATTTTTTAATCTTTTACGTGTATCAGTATTATACGTATACAACAGGCCAGTTGGTAGTCATTATCAAGAGGGAAATGAAAGCTTCGTAGTATCCTCAGTAGGGGATATCCTATGAATGTATGTCACACAATTTACTGACTCATTTAGAGGGTCATTATCAACTAGTACACCGCCAATAATGATAACAGGGCTAATTCAATGAAATTAAAAAGAAAAAGTCCATTATAAAATACATTTTTACGTTGATATTTACCATCACGTAAGAACTGATTATAAATCGTGCAAAATGAAAGAGATAAATTGGTACTTTTTCCAGAAAATGTTTTAATCGTACTACCGTTTTCAACGGAGGACCATCATCTTGACTGTCAAGATGACGGCCCTCCATTGGAACCGGTAGTACGATTAAAACATTTTCTAGAAAAAGTACCAATTTATCTCCTTCATTTTGCATGATCGATTTCCACCATATCTCGCCCGATTCTGTGAATTTGATTATAAATCGTTTAAGTCATAATAAATTTACTAATTAAGTACTCACATTATGAAAAATTACTTACCACACGTGGAACTAAGACGTAGTTATTTCCTCTCCTTCCGTCTGAAAAAAATACAATTAATTTCAATATTCAATTCAAATTGGAAATGGAAATTCAGTAATGTGCATTTTATCTTTAGTGTAGGTTATGCTTATATGGTATAAATAATACTACTGTCCACGGGAGGTTTTTGGAGGGGTTTCCTTCCCGTCCTTGGGCGAATGCCGGACAGATTGTATTGCTAAATCCCCCTCAATCGTTGCCACTTGGTATTAATACCAACTTTCAGCGTTTAAATAAATACATAAATAATTATCATATTGGATTTACTTATTGCAAAAGATATAAAACATGTGATAAGGAAATAATCAAGAGTATTTTGTGTGTGTAAACCATAATAT
Organism: Sympetrum striolatum; assembly: GCA_947579665.1. Lineage (NCBI taxonomy): Eukaryota > Metazoa > Arthropoda > Insecta > Odonata > Libellulidae > Sympetrum > Sympetrum striolatum. The sequence continues at coordinate 102,272,026 of OX388341.1, read as the reverse complement.
TTACCTAATTCGCCATTCAAGGGTTATGCTATTGAATAATCAAGTCGATTTTTTTCTTTTCATGGATTTGTAAATAATTACTTTTGTGAAATACAATTTTTCATGTTATAATGCAGCGTACTTCTAATGCAGCTCACCCATATTTGATATAATTTTCTACATCGTATTGACTCTTATCTTTAATTGTAAAATAGAAAATAAAGAGGAATAGAGAACAGACATATATTAAGAGCTCACAACTGAATTTTAACATTTTTCTGCACGTGTATAAACTCACTTATCCACCAGAAGCGTAATACTTTAGGATATCATAATAGTACTTTTAATTGCAATATTTTCGAGGTATTCGTGGGTGAGGAAAATGAGGTGAAAGCTATTACCTAGGGAGATAAAATTGTTACTCTTAAAGCCTTGGATTCGCGACTCGCTGTTGCTGAAGCAAATATTGAGTCGAGGTAATAATTGGTGGAGAGAGAGGGTGAAAAGCAGCGCAGAAAACACTGTTGCCACTAATTGCCGTGAGGAAGCAAATGAGACGTACATCCGAGACTCTCCATTATGCGACGAACAGGTCGCATTGTTGGCTGGTCTTTCTCAACCCTCCGATTCAAAAATCAAGCTAAGCTACCAGGAAATACTGAAGCGCTGCTAGTGTCTCTCTCATCCTATACAATTTTGAATTCAAATTAGTGAAAAAATGTCTCATTCTTTCGTATATTCTGAATGGAGCTATAACTTTTGAAAAGGACCGTATGGAAACTTAATTAAAACTACTGCTCCGGTTCATTAACTTGTGTGATACAAAACTCACATTTAATTGACTACATTGAATTCATTTCGCGTTGGAATCTATGGCAGTTATCTTAAATTTATATCTTAACCTATAGCTTTTTTCTCGGCAGAAACAGCTGACCTCAATTTAAGGGTGTCTGAGTATCATTCCATTTAAATTTGACTATATTAAACAAGAGTTAATTAAAAAGCAACGCCCAAACGGCTTGCAGTAAATAGTGAGAGTGATATCATTATGACACGAGCATCATCTGGAACACTCAAGTAGGTACTTGCCAAATTAGTTTCGACATTCCATTCAACAATATAGCATCGAGTCACAAACACCTTTAACTGTCAAAGAATAAGGTTTTTGTGACTCATTGCTATAATATTTGCTGTCAAGCAGTAAGCCTCTATTCATTCAACAATAATAGATTTTTAAAAGTGTGAGGATTTATTTAAACAAATTTGATCATTTCTCACACAGAATGGGACTGGTACTTACAACTGGTTACACATACAATTTACAAATATTGATCTAATATAGTTGTTAGAATTTATTTGGAAAATAGTGAAATAGTAATTATTCTTACACATTGCACAGTTATGATTTAAATGTATGTATATAACTTAATAAAAATTATTCAATCTAATTCTTTCGAATGAAAAGTCCAAATATATATATGTATATATATATATATATATATATATATATATATATATATATATATATATCTATTATATATAGACGCTTCTCCGAATATACTTATATATATATACACTGGGGATCAAAAGTCTAAGCATGTTCCACAAGTGCCAACGACTTGAAATTTTTACGACGTATTGGCCATAACGTGTAACCTCCAGAAAAAATCCGACTTTGAACCTTGGTGTCATGGGTTCGATTCCAGAAGGCCCCAAAGTCGCGATTTTGTCCATAAGAATACATGGCGGGGATTTTCGAAAATTTTTTTGAGGCACTTCCCGGAAAAGGAGAGAGTTGAAATTCAAGGGACCGCTAGATGCCGTGCATATCTAAGGAAATCCATAAAGACATCTACGAATATTATCCTAGGTTCGATGCTAGCTCAGGGCAAAAATCGGCCGTTTAAAATGCATTGTGGCGATTTTTAAGATTTTTTTTGGACCCTTTTCCGATGGCATAGAAACTTGAAATTCCGTATGAGGTTAGATACCATCAAAATATTTCATAATCAAATTTTACATATCCGCTGATGGTCCTTGGTTCGATCCCAGAGGCACATTTAAATTCCTCAATGCATTCCTTACGGAGATTATGGAAACAAATTTTAGGTACTTCCTGGCAAGATATCGACTTCAGACTTTGCATATAAAAAGATGACGTCCATGCAAATCAAACTATGTATTCATAGCTATCAATGTGTCCTGGGTTCGACACCAGGTGTCTCTGCAATCAGAAGTTGATACGATTTTTAGGAATTATTTTGAAACCTTTGCCAATAATATAGAAACTTCAAATTCGGCTTATAGATGCAGATCATTAATAACTTTCAGAGACATTTTTTAGATTTTCAAGATCGTCCTAGGTTCGAATCCAGAGAGCCACTTTAATTCCTGAAAATTAGAATGTCTTTTGAGGCAGTTGTAGCCCATATTTCTGATTGAATTTTCACACATAGTTAGAGATGGTGATGTTCTAATATGCTGCATAGTAAGTTCACAGTAAAGACCCGGGTTCGATGCCAGACGATGGAATTTCAGCGAATTTTAAGAAAAATTTCATTCCATTTTTTTTCTCTTGATGGCCGTCCCGATATGATGCCGACATGAAAATAGTGTTGTCGATCTGCTTGCAGTATGCAAGCAACATTTTACTTGTATATATATATATATATATATATATATATATATATATATATATATATATATATATATATATATATAATTTTTTTACTTGCCAAGAAGGTTATATATATTGTTAATTTAGCAATGAAAGCAATAATTATTTATAAATAAAAATATAGCAAGCTAAACAACGATATTCCCATTTTTAACTCAATTTTATGCCGTTTTTAGCGACATCTAGCTGAAAAAGGGAAGACGAATATCACTATTAGTTCGGATAATTATTGTAAATATTACTTCATATTAGTCTTCAGAAAGCTGAATCAAAGGATGAAAACAATACCTGGTCAAGCTTTCACTGGGAATTTCATATGAATTTTAATTTTCTTCTCTATCTCTCTATACATCTATTCTCTTAGACATGTAAATATTTCCACTTCGGAATGCAAATATAGATCTTTATAAGACAATGTTTACTTTTGGGCTGTAAGTAAGCAAACCTCACAGTTAAAATAAAAAACTGATTATAATTAAATTAAGGTTATTCCTCTATATCTGATCTAGAGATCGCACGTGCATCGGTTAACCACGCCTCCTCAAACACCTCTAATTTACCAACTTCTAAAAATAAAAATAAAACCACCTCTGCCTTCGTCACCATCTTCTCATTACGTAAACATCTATCCGCTAGAGCTATCCGACCTTCACTCGGCCATTGTTTTAACTCCTCCAGTTCCCGCCTCTTCCCGTGTGTGGGGTCCTTCCCTTCCACACACATCCATGCACCTCGTCATATGTGACACATTTGCATCTCGCTGCCCTGGCAGTTGGGCACAAGAGGACCTGTGCACGAAGAAGGGGCCGACCCGAGGCCACGTATCTTTTCCCCGGGTTCCTTTAGAAGCTCGTTCTTCACCCCCGCCCCACTCTGCCCCTAATTGGGGCGTGGGGAGTGTTCTGTCGGGGGATAATGAAGCCGGGAGCCTTGAGTGAAGGGGTTTTCGGGACGGCTGGGTTTATGGAGGCACGGCGAGGGGGTCTGCGTTGCGGGGTAAAAAGGAGCTTAAAAGATATGAGGTGGTAGTTCCGGGTTGGGCGTGGGATGAGGGTGCATATGAGTGAAGCAGGAGGGGGAAAATATGGAAGGACGTGAGGGATATGCGAAGATGAGGTTACGGCGAGGCATCAAAAGGGTTTAAAAGGGTGAGGAAGTGGTGAGGGGCTCTAGAATGGGCGAGGATATGGCGGTCGAGGAGATGCAAGATGAATCACGACGGAAAACAAGATTATTGGTAACGGCGGCGATATGGTATGCCTGGTTAATTAAGAGGGGGTTCGAGCAAATAAGTTACTTTCCATAGCCGGGGGAGAGAAAATAACTCGGTGATTACCCGAATTTTTCCCTCGCGTATCTGGTTAACGGAAGTAAATTGAGATATATTGCTCATCGTCCCACTACTCGCCGTGCTGCGAACAACGGACTGCTGTACTCATTTCGTTGTGATGTTTATGAATTCGGAATTCTCCATACAAGCTGTTAGCACAGTTAGTTTGAGCTTTCTAATCACCATTTATAGCTTTTAAGTAAATTGTATTTTACGGAAAAACTCGGCAATATCTGGTACTTTTAGTGACGAAACCAGGAAATAATTTTATTAAACTGTTGAAATGTATTTAAAGGGTTTCTTGATGGCTGGTATTACAATTAGTCCACGCAAAGCAGAAGTTAAACTGAAACTGCAAGCGCTTTATTTTATTAACTTTATTTTCGCTCGCATTTTTTTTTTTAAATTTGTTCCTTTCGTATCGTTCAGTCATATTTCCATTGAGTATAAAAGTTGAACAACTTCATGAGAAAGGGTAGTTAAAATTCACATCTGAGAAGCATATCTTGACCTGCAACAGTGAAATGAAAACAAAGCCACCACTTGCTGTCAAGAAATCAAATTATACTTTTTAGCATTCCATGGAAGAAATATAAAAATGAATCCACTCCTTTGCGAAAAGCTGCTTCATTTAAGAGACAAATGAAGTCACACGAGAGGAAGGCGGAAGTTTCGAGTATAAGAGGTGAAATAAGATCTTAAAAGTTTGACGGAAGGGAAACGTGTGATCCTATATGCACAATGGAGTGTACTTCAAGATTCTATAAATGTAAGTTAAAAGACTTCTTGACTTGTTTTCCGTATGACTGGCAAAGACAAAAGCATATGAGGCACATTGTTCACTTCGCATAATTTTCAGCCAAATAGAGAAAATAATAAAAGAAAATTATTCGCCAAAATGATTTTGTGAAGTATTAAATGTTAACTGGAGGATTATTTACGTGCAAGTTTTCAACGATGCATCTCGAGGGCTAAAATATTTCCTTGCAAAGATCCATTTAATAATTACTTTTTCCTCTAAATTATACCTGTCGAGCTTTCGATAAAGTTCATAGAATTAAGAAGATATTGAATTCGCTTCTACTACAACTTTAATGACCTTCATTAATAAAGATAATTTAAGAACTTTAAATACCCATTTTGAGGCTCTTCATTTAGGAGAATGAATATTAAGTAGATATGATTGTACTGCTAATTCAGAAATCAAAGAATTTTGCGTTATATAACGGTAACTAAATTCAGTACCGTTGGAAATTTTCTATAATGTATGACCTACCTTAGAAATACAAGCAAAACAATATTATAATTTTTTTAGATTATGAAACGATGCCAAAAATATATCGCGATTTCAACTTGTTTAGAAGTGCCTCATTAATTCTGATATAAAATTAAATTTTGAATCAATCAACTACTATATTTTTGAGTTCCTTTTTTATATACTTTAGTTCCATCAATAAGCATTTGCTCCAGCCAAGTTTTGATGCATCGAACTTAAATAATTAGTAAAGAAAATTGATTCATGACATAGCATTACTCTGGATTTCCCCTTTTTTATGAATATCTCATTCTAAGGGTTTTGTAAAGCTCTGGGATGAGGTAGAAACCACATTGATGATATCGCTGTACGAAATGCTCGGATAAATTGTGCGCGCTTAGCAGTGGTAAAATAATTATGGGCCTAGATATTTAGGTTAAATTTACAAGGCAGATGTGCTCAGCATTCAAAATTAACTTAAAAATCCGTAACGAATAAAGAAAGGAAATGCATTCGTCGAGTGCGAGTGAGAATGTAAGCGTAGAAAAAGTTATGACGAGCGCTGTAAATTAACGTGATGTTCCTTTGACGCTGAATGTCTTCCCTTTCATCATCTAACTCCATCATCTCCGGCAACCTCTCCTCCGTGGCTCTCCTTTTAACGCATTTCAGCTGTTTTTATTTTTGCATCATTAACGGCAGAAGTGCATGAAGGCTCAATGGAGTATGACAAAAAAGGGGCAGCGTCGGAGAAAAGGCATGAGTTTAAATTATCACCCTGTCCCTAAATCGCTACCTCTACACGTCTATCTCACATTCCCCGCTCTTCAAATCCCTCGTTCTGCACACCTACCTCGGGGTATCCTTCTCTCGCTTTTTATGCTCCTTTAGTGAGCTTCCCTTTTCATGAGCTTTCGTTAATTTCTCGTTTTCTGTTAATCTCCGTTTCGCTTTGCCGAGGACGATCGCGTGCAGGTGTTTTAAAGTGACGTAAACAATCTCGACATGTTTCCTTCTCGTTACTTGGTTTATATTCAGAGTTTAAGTTGCCTTCGCTTCATCTAATGGTGTGCTTATGATGTTCCTTACACCGATCTTGATCTCATAAGTCTACTTGTTTAAAAGTACACCATTAAAACGGTTAGTTAGTTCATTTGAAAGATTCAGAGTCCTGTGATGTACCATTAATTATTTTCAAACGCAAGTTTCTAAATTATATCCTTCTCATAAACGGGAAAAATTATTAACCTCCAATCCTAGTTCGCAGAAATTGCTGAATTAATATAATTTGAAAAGTGTAAATATTGGTAAGTTTTTGACAAATTCTCTAACATCTCTTATAAAATTCACGGTGGTTATTTTGCCTATAATATCGGTATGAAGACGACCCTTGCATTCACTTTTCATCATAAAAATTTGATTTTTCTGTAAATTGTGTGACAGAAAATTTACCGCGAACTTAAAGTGTCCCTATACTCAAATGAATTTTTGTATAAATACACCTAAATAACGTTCAATCGTGTTTGTGCTGATTAAACTAACCAACATATAAGAGGCAGCCATCACACAAGTTTCAGTAAATTATAACACCAACAAACTGATGGTATTTTGAGCAATATAAAACGTCTGTATTTGCGAACGAACATGATATGATCAATTCCTATAAAAATTAACTTATGATATCTTCAGATAACCCAAAAATTAACATAAGGCACTGTGATGGCAATATTCGTAAACTTTCCACACAAGCAACAGTACTGTATTTGAATTATATTTATGAGTATTCATTGCATCTTCTTTGAATGTTCGAAGGACTGAATTCGTCAACAAATCACGCCCTAAAGATAGCTCGGCGCAGGAGACATAGCTTCTTTTGTTTCCATTATATGCAAATTGCAGGCCTCGCCGTGAAACAGTTCTTAAACCTCCTGAGCAACCCTTTCAAACGCACATGTTCGCCTGCAGGGCAAAAATGCAAATGAGAAACCCGTGTCGAAAAAGGGATGTTTCGAGTTACGTTTGCCTTTCATTTTTCAGACATTACCCGTGAGCTCTTATTTCTCGATGCATGTACGTCACGGCCGTTCTCCGCACTCATTGGTTGGACCCTCCGCGCTCCCCTCCCAACAGGACAGTAACAAACCCTTTTCCTCAGCCAATCTGTCTCCATCCCTTCACCAACGCTAATGCCCCCTCTTTTATTTCGTTATTATTTTTTCAGCGTGTGCCGGGCAATCCCACAATTCCTCTCCCTCGGTCCACAATGAAGTTACCTGTTTCGCGTGGAGGAAAATGTGATGAAATAATGATTGAAAAAAATGAGGAGTGTCCCAAAGGCCTTATGATGCATGTTGCCGTCATTTTTCCTTTCTTTTAACGATATGGAAAAGACGGAAAGGGTGGGGTGTAAAAGGAAAACGACCTGCAAGAAAGAGTAACTTTAAAGGGTATATAGAAAATTTTTTTACGGGTAAGTTTTTATGGAAATCATTGATATTGTTTACTATAAAATCTATGAATAGACTGAAAGCAAAAATGTGTTGTCTTTTCATATGCAAAAATCTGGAAATATTATTTTGATCAAAATGTCAGGATGATAAAGCGCAAGAAAAGGATTAAGCATAAAGGGTTCACCTAGGACTTATTCTTACAGAGCTATGGACTTGAGAAGAGCATGCCAAGACTTCAAAACCGAGTTTCAGAAGAGAGATTTGTACTAATAGATTAATAGTAGACAATGGAACTAATGTCTTGCTTCGAATGCAGTTTTGACGAGTAATGGTGCATTTTAACTATCACCAATCTACGGCCTTTAGTAGAAGGTTTTAGTTATTCAAGTATTAATAAATTATTGCTTAGTATTCTCATTTTCAGAATTTGCGAAAATTAAAAATTAAAAATCTACCTCAGTCGTATGAACTCGCCTTTTTCTAATAGGTACAGCAAAATCTAAAATAGATTGCTAACAAATAGAAAATGTTTCCTTTACAACCATAACCCATGTTTAAATATTGCATGTCGTATTTAAGGTAGAATGTACTTTTCTGTTTTCTTCGAAACATTCTCGTCATACAGAGAGGAATATTAGAAAAATTCCTCCTATGAATTCAACGCGATCTTCATCATAAAAATATTCGATGCTACTCGTTGAATACAGTTATTATGAAAGAATTAAAATTCTTCACTGAGTTTCATGTAGTGTTTAATAAATTGTATATACTTATATATTAAATAATATACTTTGTATATTTCTAGGCTTACCTTCTTCCTTTGTTTCAATTTCAGATATATAGCGTTATTAAGACACTAGCCTATTCAAGTGATTGATTAACATGTTATCATTCTTATTGTATGTCATCAAATTCAATATAATGTGGGTAGTTAGGTTAACTGCTTTTATAGTATAAATAATCTATCTACATTTTAATTAGGTCATCATCCTCATTTTCCTATCGAACAAAGGCCTGTAGATGCCGATAGATTTCTCCTTTTATCTCTCTCAATGAAACGCTCCACTTTGCATAAGATACACACACTTAGGAAGCGTCAAGTTTGTTTCCATCTTGATCTTAAGCCGCTTATAGCGTCTTCGCAGAAAACACATTCCCGCATGAAACTCCCTATCCTTCCCTCTGGATACTTCCATTCTCTCTCTCTCTCTCCATTTGAATCCCTTTATTCCGTCTCCAACCCCCTCTTTCTCTTCCCTTTCACCAGACCCATGATTCCGACCACATGCTTTCCTTCTCGACAACCTTCAAACCTTCGAGTATTACGTATTCTTCCCCTCGCGGAGAAATCCCCCCGCGGTCTGCATTAGCAAAACCACCCCTCTCCGAACCGATTCCGCATTTAGCCACTCCGAAATAACCTTTAAAGACCTTTCTTTATGGCCAAAGCCTTTTGTCATCCCACCACGCGACCTGTTTCCCTTCCCGATCCAGAAAACCAAGCGATTCTCCCTTTTCGCTCTCCATATCCTTCCTATTTTACCTCTCCAGTTTTCAAGGAAAGGGAGTCCATTGGACGGAGGAGCGTAGCTCCAAATCTCTAATTAGTGGCGCGTCTGTTAATTAACGAACGCCATTGGGATCTCGGGGTTGCTTGCAGATGGGGGCAGAGGGGGAGGAGTCGCAGCAAAGGTTGAATGAAGTCTCGATGGGGCGGTGTTAGACGTGTGTGTAAGGGAGGCGGAGGAAGAGGTGGTTTCAGGTGCATGAAAATGGCGCTTGCAAAGTTTGTTGATAAGGGTTTGAAAGCGTAGTGCGGGAGTGGCTTAAAGCAACTGCGAAAGGTGCTGCGAGGGGACGAGTTAACGGAACTGGCTTTTTAACGATAATTTTGCGCCAGGAGTCACAATGGAGGCGGGCTTAAAATCCGTCTGGGGTCTATACAAGCTCTTCTCCTTAAATGCTTTCGCGACGAATAGCTGATGAGGAGGATTTAATTTGGTGGGTGTGTTTTCTGCAGTGCCTCCTCAAGAGAGATTCTTACAAACTGTCAAAGTTTTTCCAGCAAAATTATTGAAATTCTGGTTGTGAATGATCCTATAACATAAACTGCCAATTAACGTGATAAGAGGATGATTTTAAACGTTACAAAATGAAAAGTCACTCTTCTAAGTTAGATGAAAGATATGTCAACAAATCTGACCATAGTAGCAATATTTAAAATATTAAATTTTTAAACAAAATGGAATATTCTTAGAACTTGTTCTTGCTATATGGTATTTAATGTTTATGAATAGCTTTGGCGACTATAGGCAATCATTTGACAAAAAAAATTTGACTACTTCTAATAATGTTATCTTTATGTATGAAGATTATTTCTAAAATAACCTCAAGTATCCGAGTAGAATCTTCATCAGATATCTCCATCGAAGTGCATTCAAATTAAACTTGAAGCAGATAAGGTACCTACATAGGCGACTTTCTATGAAAGGTGGTGCACCTAGGAAAGCAATAACTGAGAGATAATCGGAAGATCTGGGTTTGAGTCCCGGTTCTGTCGGAATTTTTTCTTGTCCATTCTTCCTTGGGTAAATTATATGCGTTTTATAAGAATGTACACGTATTCAGGAACGTATCTTCAGCAGATGCTAAAAGTAGTTACTAAACGTACTCCCATAAATTGACCATGTATCCTGTAGTTTCATATTAACATTATCAGAAGGTATTGAAGGATTATTTTGTGCGTGTTTGCTATCTACTTACCTTGAAAGTAAAAAAGGGAATAATCTACAAAGAAGAGGATATCTTTTGAATGGGACTTTATTTCTTCGAATGGGATATAGCTTACCTCGAATTTTGCTGCCTAAAATTACGACACCTTCCAGCCGTAAGGCACTATGCAAATAATATGCATGCTAGAAGTTAGATATTCATTCATCTCGAAGTACCATGTAAATGGTGCAAGGAGACCCTTCACCTCTTTCCTGCCATTTAGCCATAAAGTCGTTCAATCCGTGAAGTGCTGTATCAGTGAATGGATCACTATCTATCAAGCTTGGTTCCAATAAAAAACTAACTACTATCATGATCACCTCGTTGTTTATTTTATATTTCCGCAGAATGTTTTGTCTCGGTGTTGATCGCGAAAAATTCTATTGTGCTTAAAAAATCGAAGAACTCGAATATTTACCCTTGATTTCTTCTTTGATTTATTAAAATGAATTTCCATCAGATTTCACCTTTACTTTTAATATTTTTCTTTTGTGCTTTGCAGAGCATAATATATTATAATTAATTATAAATCTTTACAAATGTTTGTTCTGGCCAAGTGATTATCATTAAGTACTGGTTTTTAATAAATAATTTCTTGGTATACTACTACATATTATTCATTTAATTTAGCGCAGTGTAATTTCTAAAAAAAAATATGTAACTTGACTTTCATTGAGCTCACCTTAAAAAATTTCAGACCCCGATGCATATTGTGAAAACCTTTCAGTCATTTCAGATGTAAAATCATTCTAGGAATTTTTGATGGCTCTGATAGGTGAGCCATTTTTATTGCCAAAGCGAAATAAAATTTTAATCAATATAATTTCACATTAAACTTTTTATATGTAAAGATAGATTGATCTACGATAGCCTGGAGGCAATAATTCAAAATGGTATTTGTTCAGTTTTAAAAATTGACGTAGAATAGTTGCAAGCATAAACGTTTTCCTAGAGTATCCTGATTTAGTGAGTGCCCCCGTCAAATAAAATGGAACTAAAATGTATATACTTCTTACTGATGGGTTAAAGGAAAGATTATTTTCAAGAGTAATTTATGTAGATACTCTAGAAAACTGACCTATAATGCATTATATATATAAGTATATACATGGAGGTATATTTTGCTATTTATAATTATTTGATTAAAACACAAGAAAAAACTTTATTTGCTTGGCAAAATGGAACAATTAACCTCTCTCTATTGAATTTATTTTGCCCAAAATTCCCGTTTATACTAAAGAGAATATAGGATAAACAACATGTGTATCAACTTCGTGTTTGGTAAAATTCCCCATCAATCATAACGAAATATGTGTGAAATCTATTTTTATTTATAGTATTTTAACACAGAAGTTCTTCATATTACTAATTATATAAATATGTATCAATATTATCCACCACACCTCTGGCGACTCAATTGATCTAAATCATAATTGAATTTGAAATGTTTGCAAAATATCTAAGAAATATCTTTATGAAAATTTGTTGATAATTATGGAAGATCTTCTTTTGTACGCCTCACTTTTGCCTCAAATACCCCAGTCTTAAAATATCACAAATTATTCCTTGTCCACCTTGCACTATTTAATAATTTTATGTTACCGTCTTTACCTCAGCAATGTGGCATACCTTCAACGTAATTCAAATGAATTAATTTTTCTAATATTACTACCAGGTATTTGTAAGATTTTCTAACTCAGATAAGTATACACACAACGGAGAAAAATTCAGTTAATTATGTGTTAGAAAAGATTTTACTACAATCGACTTTATAATTTGATCTTCGTTTATCAAATCATAATCTAAGCAACAGTTAAGTGGTGTGAAGATAAACAGATTGTTTCCATAGTCCGGGAATTAAGGTCTCCATTTCCGCGTCCTGCTCATCCTTAAGAAATGCTTTTGTTATCCGACGGGAGATATTCCGTCTGCTTCCGTGATGGCATTTCACCTGGTTGAGAATAAAATGCATTTAGCTCCAGAAACATCAACAATTCCAAAGGCTGTGTTGCTCGTGACCCTGTCTGTCCAACAGATGACGTTCATTTATTCTCTCGCTATCTTCAACAAAATGTGTGTATTATAAGATGGAGTGAAGACGTCTTACTTAAATAAGCACTTGATGTGAGAGATAATACTGAAAAGCTGTTGAAAGTTCTTTCAAAAATCAGTCTTCACGTTTTTTTTTGTTTAAAAACATTCTTGATCCTTCTTTCCATGTCACTGTTATACTTTTGAAGGCACGGACCTGTCACAAAAAGTATTCTGTAGGCTTGACTTCTAAAATGAAATGAGTAGGGCTTTTGTCTTCAACATTTTTTATCCATGTAGGTTAGGATAAAATAACATTCCGGTGGCACAAAAATGTGGTGGCGGTTCAAAATATTTCTAGGCTTGTTCTAATTAAACATGTACTGAAATTATTTTGTGTTTGCCTATTATGTCTGAAATTTCATACCGTAAACAATCTATCAGTAAAACAAGTCATTTAGTACTGAAAAATCACAGAATGGATAAAAGTAAACATTTAAATCTACTAGAAAACTTTTTTAACAGTCTTATTGAGGTGAAACTGCTCTGAAATTCGGCTTTGGATTGAATTCTTAGTATAATTAAAATATTAGAGTTGCAGTAGTAGTAGTATTGTTAAAAGTGCTTCGACAGCTTAGGTCATTTCGCACATTGGCTCCCACCGGGAATCGAACCCGGGATCACTTTCACCAAAGGCAAACGCGCTGTCCATATGACTATCCGGGAGCCCAATATTAGAGTTTTCCCAAATAAAGATATCATGAAGAAGTTTATACCGGAAAAGGGACATAATAACTTGTGATTAAATCTTGTTTTGAGCACTTATAAATATTATAAAAATAAGTTTTTATAATATCATTATCTTAGTGTATAAAAAAGAGATCATTCATTAATAGTTAGTAGATTGTTTACATTTTTTTAATAGACTAATTAGATTTACACCTAAGAGTAAGACCACTCGTAAAAGTTAAAATAGGACTCGGAATACACGGAGAAACAAGTTTCAGGAGGATGCCTTTAATTTCAGCGTGATGAGAGGTTATCCTAGCACCTTTTCCTAAGGACAAATCCTTATTAGCGTTCTCTTGAAACTCGTTCTTTGAGTATTCTTACGTCCCTGCACCCATCTGTCTCTTCACTATCAGACTCACTAATTAGAAAAATATTTTTAGACGAAAGCTATGAAAAAATAGCCTTGTTTTCATATAAAAATATAACTCGAGCATAGTATTAATAGCATTTATTAGTGTCTGAGTATACTCTAATGTAATCATAGATTAATTTAACTCTGACGTAACTGTAGTAGATAGAACATAAATACAGAAACTCGTCTTCCGTAAAGTATCACGTCACCTACACAAAATGCTCCAAAATTAGCTGTTCCTAATTTCAAATAGACGCGCATATTGTGAATGGCCATCAAGGAGAACATCTCACACATTCAAACGTACCGGAATCAAGCTTTAGAAGAGATCTTAATATCTTATTTCCCACCCTCATAACCCTGAGATGTAACAAATTACCCTCAGGTAAAATGAGTTTCAAATTGGTGAAGTTGCCTCATTGCCATCTCTTGTCCCTTCTTTCCTTAAACCAGTCTTCTTTCGCTTCTGTTCATTGTCTCGACCGACAAAGACTCTCCAGACGTCCCTCCTCTTCGCCACTCTTCATTCCCTCTCTTCGGACCCTATCTCCTCATCTTCATTATCATTATTCCCCACCACACGCACTTGCATCTCTCATCCGTGCGTTCGAACACTTCCACGCTTATATCAACCAGAGCTCACGCACGGAATATGGTACTTCTCCCCTTCCGACATATTCCTCTGGCCCTCTTAAAACAAGTCTTTTTCCCCTTCCCGCCCTTCAACGCCTCCAGCGAGCTCTTGTCATCTTCCTCTCCACGTGGACCACTTGCCCCCCGCGCCTTACCACCGTCCTCCGTTTCTTCAGACCCTTTCTTGTCCCATCTCTCCCTCCCTCCCCCTCCCGTTCCCCACGGGTTGCACTTTCGACCCCCTTTGCGTCCCGCCGTGTCACTCCTTATTTTTATCTTCCGCGCGGAAAGTGTGTTGGTGTGAGAGAAATAAGTTAGGAAGCAAAAAATCAGAAAGCTTTCCGATGTTTTAATTTGAAGTCTATCGCCCAAGATCGATAGAATAAGATAACAAATGGAATCGATACGTCTTCCCCACTCATCTTAATGTTGAGTTTTCTACTCCATTTCGTGGTAATTTTTTGTTGAAAATAGCATTTTGTTTGGATGGTGAATATTTTACGTGGGAAATGGGTAAGTTATCCTTTTTATCGTTGTACGAGATTTGGCCGTTTAAATTTTACTATCGTTTTTCCCCACCTTTTCCACATTTAAATGAATTTTTGTTTCATAATTTATATTGATATTATTTTAGCTATAGGCACAGTTATAGTTTCTAATTATTTATCTTTTTTCAGCTGCTTTCGTTATGAAACAGAGGCTTTCTGTGATAATCCGGTCACCGAGACTGAATTATATATATGATTACATACCAACGACAAGCCCCCACGTCTAACTTCCAAATAATCAATTTTTTGTTGGAATGAATATTTATTTTCGTTTATATTTTGTTGCCATATGATAATTTTGATACAACTGAATGTTTCCTTGATAATTTTGGTAGGTAGCTTCAGCAAAAACTGAATTTGAGAGAATATATTATTCATAGACTATTTTTAGAGATTTTTTCCCTTGAAATTCTGCAATAACTTCCAGTTTTAGTAAACAATAAATCTTTTTTGCTAACAACTTATGCATTTTCTTGCTACTTATTTGAGTTCAAAATTTGTCTCTGTAATCTATTCGTAAGTTTTTCTCCTCATTACGTAGGTAATTTTGTAAAATGAATTAATAGGATACATAAGAACATTTGAGAGTTCATCCCAAAGAACCCTTTATTGGATTAACCTCTTAACATACAATTTGAAAATTTATGGAAGTACATCTAATAGTTCCATAGGTGAACATCGCTCTGGTAAAAGGATCAAAGTCCATCTAAAAATCACAATTTATCGATGAATAATAGATACTTATCATCATGTCTGTCACTTGCTATGGTCGCAGAGCGTTGAATTCGCATAAATATAATTATTTAATTAATTAATTTATATTTAAATAAAACATATATTATCTGATGAGCAGTGGGAATGGGTAAACTTATGGAATTTTTGGAGAACATAAGTTTATGTGCATACGATTCATAAGTACCGCTTAGAAAATATTTGGAAAGCTCTGATTTAGGAGATATCAGTTCATCAAAGATCGGTCGAGGAATAAGTGATAGCGCCCCCATATTCGATCGCCATGATACCAATCTGCACACTTTGGGAAACATGGTGACAGCCTCAATGTGCTCAAAGTAAACCGTGAGATCACACGTTGTCATATATGCGGGTTATTAGTAGAGATTCCAACCTTGTAAAAATTAAACGGAACGTTGCTTATCTAATTTATCAATTTTCGAACGTTATTCACAAAGACTCAGTTACAATGGCCCTTGAGAATGAGCGTGAGCATGTTTATCTTTGAAAGTTGTTTACTATAAACAAAGAATATTATCATGAATGAATTATATGACGAAAGAAGTCCTACTGTTTGATCTATACAGATTGGCTATCTATGAAGAAACAGGTTCTAAGTAGATTAGGATTGGTCTACAAAATAATGTAGACATTCAATTTCATTCAAATTGATCCGAAGGGTCAATGTATTATGCTTAGTTGGAAGATAAAATGAAATAAAATAACCAGTTTATAGATTAGAATATCCCTTTAATTAATGAGAGATCTTGTAGTACCGTTTATAATGATATATCTCATCTAATTGGTAGATGATCTTAAGGCATTCGCTTTGAACAGATCCTCACATTTTAATTTTATTACCACTGTGTTACTATTTCATGCAAGATTAGAATTCTTGGTTCTATTAGTTATTGAAAATCTTTTATTTTTGCAATTATTGTGCTCGGGGGGGTCTAGAAGACCTATTTCATTTTGTCAATTGACTTTACTTCTAGGTCGTATTATCATCAGAGAATGGGAATTACCTGATATGCGAAATGAGAAATCGAGGCAGAATAAAAATTCTCTCCTGTTTTCAAAATAGATTTTCACTCGATTGTAAGCATTATATCTCGTGGAATACGAAAAACGGTAATATAATTGCGGGTTGTTTGGAATATATGGAAGAGATCCATGTTTAAGAGATGACATTTATCTTTCCATTAAATCCTGCGTTGTATTGTCGGATGCGCATGCAAGGGTCTGAGCAGTCTTCTTTATGGATTCAACAAGCAGCAGTTGCATTTGAAGAGGCCTGGAGCCGAGGAAGTTTTACGGCGGTCGTCATTGGATTTATTGCATTTGCTCTTACCCTCTCTGCTTCCTGAGGACGCCACAAATAAACAATATCCTTGTCTTTTCTATTTCCTACTCTGCAAATTCAGTTCCCCAACACCCTCGGTCGTCTTGATTTTGACGCTCATATTTCATAGGAATGTGTCATTAAAATTTAAACTCCTCGACAGCATTGGCAGTCATCTTCAAGAACTACTGTTACACCTAATGTGCTTATTAAATCCGGATAACTTTGATTGCATTTGAGCATCATCGTGTTGATTTCCTACATATTACTGAGCTTTAACTTTCCAGTAACTTGTTCCAGCTCAAAATAAATATGAGGGCTAATAAATTCTTTTTTACTTTCCGCCTGACATGTATACATCTTACATACATACCTGATATCGTACATTTTTGGTGCCTCTTTCTTTTTCAATCATACCTTTTTAATTTAACTGAGCCATAATTTTTTACAGAGGAACATCATAAAGATGCAAAAATTTTTGCAAACAATGTAGAAACGCGTCTTTTAATATTCGGAAATGTTTTTCCAATTTTGTACTGAAAATAACGTCTTTTAAAGATGGCGAAAATTGAAAATGATCCACAGAATACTGTATGTTCTTATCACACAATTTCTAAGGAATCGCTTTAATTCAATTTCTGAAATTGATTAAGTCTTTAGTTTTCTGAAGTCATGAAAACAATCTCACAAAAAATCGATTTTGTAAAATGAATAAACGTATAAATGTTAATATCTGCTTGAATAGATAAGGTAAAACTGTGAATAAGAAATATTTTTAAATGTAAAAAGTAGAAAGCTTAAACAATAAATTTCGATCACCTTTGAGATATGACAGTAACCGTGGATCTAACTTTATAATAATACCTACCCCAAAAGGAATCATTAAAATCAATTTACAATCGGAGAGCAACGATATGAAAGAATGGCATTCAAATCGAACAAGAAAATAATAATTCTATAAAATTTTCACTTTATTGATAATTTTCAAGTAATTAAAAGATCAAGTAATCACCTATGTATCCTTCAAACAATTCCAAATCCTCTTAAAATATCGAGCTCATATTTTAATTTAAATAGATATTATTGATTTGACTCTCAGATCATTTTGCTTTCAAATAAGTATCATAATACTAAATAACTCTCATATCTATAATATTTAATCGGCAAATTCTGTTGTAGCCCTTTTTATGTATATCTTATTGCGAACTTATATGCTCTTATACTAACTACGAGTGAAATTTCTTATGTGGCTTATGAGGAATATTTTAATAAACAATTGCAGAAAAAGCCTTTAATCCAATACACCCTAAAAATTCATTAAAACCAGAGATTTGTTTGTACTTAAGCGAATCTGGTGATAAATTATTGTTGGCAGAATGTTTTCAATTTCATTTTTTTTTTAATTTTCTAGTTCAGGTAGTTAAATTGTCAAAACTTACAATATTACAATACAATTGCAATATTTAGATACATTCCTATTAATTTATTAGGACATAAAACTGCTACATCTCCTTTCTAAAATAAAACGGAATTGCTTTGAGAGTCAAGAACTGACGGACAGGAAATAGAGGCGAAAATTATGCAGTTGATGAAGATGCTCGTAGGTGAATCAAGGAGAATGGGATTTCTCCGACGGGTTATTGAGAATGAAGCCCTCACAAGGTAATAAGGCTTGAGGAGAGAAGATTCTTCTTCCGTATCAAGTCCAGGAAAGGAGATTTTGTTGAAGATGGAGTAAATAGGTACACCACCAATGGATGGAGGAAGACCGCATCGAGGGATGGGTGAATCCATGGAGGGGAAAGGGCACTAACTTGTATTCTGATAAGAAAAGTTGGGCAAAAGACGTTGGCGGGGACGTCGCGAGATGGAGCTGGAATCCCATTTCGAGAATCGTAATGAAGATGGACTGTTTATTCATCGCGGAGCAGGGGAGAGGATAGGGGGCGCTCCTTGCATTCCCAATTTTTTTCATCCCATAAACTTCATTTTTGTCCTCATTTTCTCCTTCTTAAAAGTTTAAACTCGGTGTCTCACCCTGATCTTCTTCATAGCATCTCCACGGAACTTTATGTAGCGGTTCTAATCCAGCAACTCTCTCGGATCATGGGTCTTGAGTTTTCAAACAGAGGAACTCGGTAAAATATTTTATGATTCCATTATGAATATTTTATTCGTATTTATTCTTCGGAATTTGACATCGAGAGAGATTTCGGGTGTGTTTATTATACCCTCAAATTGTATTTATGCTGAATACGAAAATAATTTCAAGTAATTTACCGCAGAGGGGGAAATAGAAGAATGAAGTCTTGGTTTCTTTCAGAGCTTACTTTTGGAACAAATAAGGTGATAAATTGGGTGGAGTACGAAGTTAAATAATTGAAAGACTCACCCAACTTAAATCTGATAGAAGTTTATTATTCTTTCGAGTTTAAGGAATGGAATCATACATGAATTTCATGAATTTATTATTTGTCTCTACTACTAAATATAAAGTTTACAGCCATAGCAATCATAATACTTGGTAGTTTTATTTTATGACAGACAAATAATCATCATTTTCCTCTACTATTTTATCAATTAGTAATATGGTGGTTAAAACGCATGAATTTATTAAGAACAGATTGATAGGTTTTTGTGATAACATAAATACCTATTTTATATACTATATATTATTTATTATATATTATATTTAAGTTTTTCTGAGAGAATAATAATAATATCCGCTGAGATCTCCTTTTAACTATCAATTCTAGGTAGATAGAATTGAATTTTGGATGGTGCCTCGACAGCTAGTCATTTGCACCAAGGAATCAATTCTATTTTGACTTTATACGAGATAATAAACTTCATTCATTGCGCTTAAATTTCATAACAAGTATTTAAAATTTACCATTATTTATTCGTTATTTGTATATTGTTTACCTATGCAAAATTTTACTGCATAAATCTAAATAATAACTCGTTTCTTTGCTACCATTAAGCGTCTCTTAAAGTGCTCCACGAATCTTAAAGGAGTTTCAGATAATTGTTCTTCTCCAAATTCCACTTTAAACTTTCGCTTTCTTTTTATTGCTCTTCCCCTCTTAAAATTCGCTTTACTGCTTCCCCCTCCTTCTGCACATCCTTCCACACCCTTAATCACTCTCCCTGTACGCCCACACCCCATCAAGTATCCTCACGCTTCCTCCTTTTAGCCACCCTCTGAAAATTCTCCTTTTGATTAATGCCCGCGATCTTCTTTTGTCTTGGGAATTGTAAGAAGAGGGAGTGAAGAGCATAGAGAGGTATACAGTGAGAAAAAGAGATTGCGGGAGCAGAATTTAAGGGTAGCCAAGGATAGGGCGGTTGTCTGAGGGAGGAAGGACGAGGATTATGCCGATAAAAGAATAGGGCGAAGTATGGAATCTTCTTCTCCTTCCATTGCCCAATTTTTAATTCAATTTTTTTTTCTCCGTCTCTGATTTTTTCCCAAAACTTTAAAATTCAAACCTAGACAGCTAAACTTAAATTGCAACAAAACAGTTTTGGGGGTCTTAACTCTCACAGTAAAATTCTCGTATTTTTTATCACTTGTATAATTTGCTAAGCACATAAATACTAACTATAAAATCTATACGGTCTTGCATGTCAGCTAAAATTCAGGCAAGTAATTAAGAATAGAAGTTTAAATTTGTGACAGAAATGCTCTAAAAATCAATTCTGATGGCTTATATTAATATAAAAAAATTGAATATTTATATTATACAATTTGTCTCATTATTTACTGTCATTAATAACTTTTACTATGTAATGAAAATGAAATCGAATCAAATTGATGCTAAAAATTTTCAATCTTCTTTTAATTTTCTGACAAGATTATTTTTATATCTAACTTCCTCACTATCTTTTTTATGGAAATCTCGTAATTGAATACATTTCACTTTTTCATCATCGCTGGAAAAAAATATTTATATTATTGCCTGTCTTCTTCCCCATGTTAATACGTCTCATGATATCTTTCGTTCTTTAATACTTCCATTTCCAATCCAGACATAATTTATTTCTTCAAAGTCTTCTCGCGGGCTCTCTGTAGCAGCACTTTCCGCTTTATCTGCCTTCAGGAACAGCTCGATTCTCACACTTCAATAAACCACTTCCTCTTTCGTTTCTCCCTCTTTAAAAGCTCTGGGGGAAAGGGGAGTCCGTCCCACGGATTAAGTCATCTCTTCGTCTCAATCCCTTCAGATTTTTCATCGAGACGCACGACCAAACATCTTACTTCACAGCTTTCTGATCCATTGATTGAGCCTTAAATAGATTATACCTTGGTTCTGATCCTCCAATGTCTTCTTTCATCAGGCAATGAAGCCTCTTCTCAAAGCGCAAAGCGGTTTAGATTCTTATAAATCCCAATCATGATTTCACCAAAAATAACGAGGATATTTTATATTTTGATGCTTGTAGAAAACGTCAACAAATTTCAGCGACCAATGAAAGTAATTCAAGGTAAAATTTTATGTATGAGCATTAATTATTTTACTTTTATATATTTTCGATCATTTACAATTTTTTAAAAGATTCTTTTTCAAGTGTGAGGTGTATAACATGAGCGACAAAAGGGATTTCTTAATTGATAAGGATTTTATTTAAACAAAATTTCCCTGAAGTGAAGCTCGATTTAAACTATGCCAATCGTAAATAAGAAGATGAATATTAGAACAGTATTTAACCAATCGTTAGTCCATTTTTACATGGATGAATGTGAGTTTCATCTCTCAAAGATAGGGAAGGTCTACATCCTTAATGTTAGGCAGCTTTGTGTCGCTTATTTGATGCGCAGTTATATGGAAACAAAGGCGTATCGTATTCCGACTTCGACATAAATACGGTTTGGTACGCAATAATGAATGTTCATATTAGTCGATGGTGGAAAGAAAAGAACACTCCAGAGGGTTACATGTTTTTGTAAGCACTTAATGCTGTTAAAACAGGGTCGGCCGGCGGTCGGTCGGCTACAATTATGTATTTATATTTCCCATTTGTGGTACCTTCAGCTATGTATAGAGTTAATATCCGCATATTAGCCGCAAAAATATCTTAAATTTTAACGCTAAAATATGTTAATATAGAAAATATTCCTCCTCGTTAATTAATTAACCTCATTAAGGTTGAAAAAAATGGAAAGGTTATATTCCATGTTTTTCTTTTCTGACTACTTCTATCCTGCCTCTGTCTCCATCTGACAACATCCATATTTTTTTTTGCTCTGTACTGTAGCAACATTGGAGACGAAAAAATAAAAATATAAAATGTAAGTACGTATTCTGTGACAGGATAAATCTGTGAAAACCTGAGGACTGAATTATTTATTGCACTCTTTACATATTGTCTTCTAACTCAATTAAATTACGTTGGTTTTTCAATCCGAAGATAGATCTGTAGCAGCCATTCACTCTTCTGTTAATACCTTTCTCACAGAATTCTTCTTGAATTTTATCAAACTAACTAATTTGTTTGGATAATTTGCTCTATAAATTGGCATAGTTCTACACTTAAGCCAATGTAATCTAGAAATGGTTAACTTTTAAAGGAAGCTCTAGACATAAATTAATGTTTTAGATTGTGAAAGATAAGAACTCATGTTATAGAAGATATGTAATTTAGACTAAAAGTGTCTATAATTTTAAGTGTTAATAATAAATGTTATTAAACTGAAGTATCGAATTGAATGGATCGAGATAGTTTCTACTCATTGTTTTACCCTGTTTCATCATCTTAATAAACTTTGAATGTTTGAATAAGCTTTATTCGTATATTTTAAGTCAACAATTAGTATAAAATCAAATCATTATCTCCCAAAAAAGTAATCTTTGAAGTTACAAAGGGAGAGTTATCTTCTTAACTTCCAAGAGATAGACTCAACTGCATTGCATTTATAAATTTACAGATTATTAAATATTTTTTCTTTTTAATCGATTCAAATCTCGCCTTTGTCTTGAGTCATTGAGATTGGCACCATGTATTTGACTTTAGAATTCCTAATGGATTTTATTTCACTTGGCAAACACGGACTTGCTCCAATCCTATTGAATTTACAGAGAATAAGACTTGCAGATCTCTGGCAGAGAGTTAGGTTTGAGACGAAAATAATTTTATTTTTCCACTCCTACTCATTATCAATTCATCCCTTTGAGACAATCTCTCGGAAAGCGTTTCCTCGACCAGGTGGTAACTTTTAGCATCGGGAAATAGAACCGAGACAAGGACAGCACTTGAAGTACCCAAGAGGAGCGTGGCCTCGGTCATCGACGCTAATAGCCTTCGCACGGATTGGGAAAAAGAAAGAGAGCGAACGAATAAAAACATCTCGGACCCAAAAAAAAGAATGATGCAAATAAATGAGTTAACCTCGAAGGCGAAAACAAAAACAAAACGAGGTGAAAAAGGTCGAAAAGACACGTAATAAAAAGAAAGGCGCGGAGTCAAGTTGGAAGACGGCACGTAATTAAAAACGACCCGCCAACCACTCGAGAAATACCTCTCCGAGATAGGAAGAGCTCTTAATTGCACGCTCATACGCGGCCCTCGAGGTTCCGAGGGACTCCTCAGATTATTAATCAACATCTCTCTCTCCGGCCATCTTTCTCTCTGGCGAGTGGTCAAGATGACCTAGATCCACGCCTCTTTAAGGACGGGTCTTACGTAAATGAAGCCTCATTTGATTCCGCTGTGAGGCCAGACAGACACACACGGCTTTTCCATCTCTTCTTCCCGTTTCCACGACAAAGGAGTGCGGTTCTACAGACCGTGCAGCCTTAACTTTTCGAGTGGGTGGTCCAGCGGAGGTCTTAAGGATGGCCGCGGGCGATTGTCCAGTGCTGCTTCGCCGTGTCAGCAGAAGTGTATTCTTCAAGGACCCCCTCTCTATACATCTTCCCCTGCCATTGTCTCCTTCGCTTTATCCAGAATTCGCATCTCTCCTTTCCTCCACCAGAGGTCTCTTGAGGGGATTCTCGCACCTTCTCGCCTCCCCCGAGATATTAATTTCTCCGGAGGAAATCATTTCGTATTAATTCAATTTCCGATGTGGCGCTTTATAAATATTTAAGGCGATTCCCACTCCTTCTTCCTGCTCAAGATTTATGAATGAAAATTTCGCTGAAGTGGTTTTTTGCGGGGCTGTAAAGGCGCTTGGGGATAACACTTGAAGGAACCCATATTCGTGCCCGGGAGATTTTATTTCCTCGCCGTTTGGTGTTTATTGTATATGGAAGGGGAACTTTTAATTTATCACTGAGGAGTCGGTGGGGAAAATTTCAGTTTGTGTGGAGGGGATGAAATGTGATGAATATTGCGGATACAATGATGTGAAATTAAATCGAACTCGTCGGTTTTATGAAGGGTACTTGCGCTCCTGCCTTACTTATAACAGGGTAAGAAAGGTTTCAAAACCTTTGAGGGATATCCCCATCCCAGCAATATGATACTTGGGAATCACGAAAAATCATGATGGTATATAAGCACGCTATCGTAGAATAGGTGCACTCGAAGGATTTACTCTATTGTATCATATAAAATTATCGTGAAATAAACAATTCTACTGACAGACTCTAAGTAGCCTTCTTTTGTGCACAACGATGAGAAAATAAAAATCATTTCTAATACCTAGGAGTTAGTATATTTATAAATTAGAATATAACACTGAGAAATAAGTCTAAATATAATACAATATTCAATCAAAAAGAATGTTATTACTAGTTATATTATATTTATTGCGGAAAAATGGGAGACATTTAATCTTCAGCGAGTGAACATTGCTTAAGTTTACCCCATGTATCTCCATTCCAGAGGGATGGAGACTTTCATAGATTATTCATACAGAGTTTCCTCGAGCAGCCACTCCACCACATTCCTACTTTTACGCACACGTCCTGGGATTAGCATTTCTGGGACAAGACAGCATTTAAATATTTATTCCCTTTAATTTTTTCCTCCTGCGAACCCTTCTGTCGTCCCCTTTTAGATGTGCTACCCAAAAGCCTTCCTCTCTCTCTTATCTCGTCTCTCCACGCCGTCCCTATCAAACCTTTTCCCCTATTCCAAACCCATTCTTTTTCTCTATCTCACGAGTACACCCACGAACGACGATTAGCGAGGATTCCTTCTTTATTCCTTTCTTCTCTTTTCTTTCTTCTACGCTTCATTCTCCGCAACATCAAGCACTTGTGGCAATGCCCACCATCTTTATGGGAATCTTTGTCAACAGTTTGGAGGAGATAATCTGAAGCTGAATTTTTAGCCACAGACATCTTAGGAAAATGATATTTGCAGTTATTAAAGAGGAACCTGCCTATTCATTAAATTTACAGGGTGCAATAAAGGTGAAACAATATGCTATTCTTAGTAACAATAGATTTATGCGCAAGTAATTGATACATGTCGCATTTAAGAATTCAATAAAGAACAAGGAAACGTAAATTTGCCACTCTCTTACATTTATTGAGCAGGTTCCCTAAATCATATGAAAAAGACAGCCAATAGGAATATATACTATCTATATTCTACATTGCACGAGGCAGTTATTAGCAGAAGTTATTAGAAGAAGAAGTAAGAAGTTAAAAGAAATGCGTTGTTGTGCTATGTTAAATATGAAAGTAAATTGTGTATTTGTGTATGTATATTGATGATAAGTTGATTAATTTACATCTAAATTAACAGTTTAGTGTTGCAAACTAATAAATATCAAATATATCGGTCATAATTTAAAAAAAGCTTTGCAATGAAATTCTCTTTTGTCTCGGCAATCTACCTATTATTTGGTGAGTTTAATTAAACACTTAATAAAATATATTATTTAGATTAATCAATTTTATAGTATCTCAATATCTACATTTTCATAAACGGCAAACATTAGCTATAATATTCAACATGTTTTCATTTTCATTCTCATTTCAGTTAGATGGCGTTTCAGCATTAATAAAATCAATATCTATACGTTTTAATGCGAATTTTCACGCAACGTGGCTAAACGTTAAGATTAAAAAAAACTGAAATGTGTATTTTAGTGAAAATAGTGATGGTGTGATGATTAATAATGCCCTTGCTTTGTGATCACTCTTAGAGAACCGAACTAAATCTAATGTCAAAAAGTGTTTCTAAGAAAATGCGATAGAGTTCATGATTTAAAAGCTATATGGAATTTTCCTTTACAACCTATGCTGCAAAGAAAAACAGAGTTGATAAAGGATTGAGTTCATGATAATTTAAATACCTTATCAGCTTTTCGCTAGATATAATTCATAAATTTAAGATAAACAATTTTCTCTCTTGGATCTCTCTTATCACCCACTACCGTTCATCCACTCATTCTTCTCCCATTCCTATTCTGCTCCCCCTCCACCCCTTTGAACCCCCTCCCCCTCGACCCCTCCTCCCCGATCATCCCTCCCCCTTCTTTTCCATTAATTCGACGGCATGTCCCTCGGGTCCAATCACATTCGGCGCCAACGATTTGCATGTTTCGCCCGTAACCCTTCTCCGCTGTCGCACGCTTCGAACAACTCCAGTCGTGCGGTAGCGTGGTGCACCCCCTTCGCACAGAATAATGTCGCACTTTTACGCGAAAAAATCGCCATTTTCTGGGAATTCCATCAAAAATGTCAGCGACCGTCATCGGATGGAGCGGATCCTCAGACTGAATTTCCGCTTCCGATCGCTTTCGGTGGTTCGCTCGCTCGCTCACCTTTCCCTTGAGCGACTACCTCCTCTTTCCCCATATATCCCGAGAGACATCTTGTACCAATTCTCGATGGCACTGTCTATCACCTTGTACTCCGCCTCTCCACCCCCCCAGTTCCCCCTCGCTCCAAGCGATCACCTGCTCTGTTGCGTTTGCTCTACACGCTTATTTAATAGAGGGAGAGAGGTATTTGTTGTCTTAGGTGGAGTAACCCCAACGCCTGCATGTCGAATATCATAGATTCAGATACGGGATTATTCTTGGGTAAGGCATCGGTGGACTGATTATGGGAATGGATTCCTTAATTTCGGGAACGTCTGCAGGAGTTGATAACCTTTAAAAGTAGATAAGGATATGAAATAATTGTATAAAATGCACCTAAGAGTGATTAAGATGGATTTCCACTCAAATAGGACGTTTGATACTTGAGAATTAAATTGAGACTGTAAATGAAAAAATGAAAAAAATGGAGCAAAGCTAGAAACTTAGAACAAATAAGGTTTCTTGACACTGAAATGTATTTTAATAGAATTTCAGTTTTTAAGTAATTTCAAAAAGTGTGATTTTTCATCAATAGATACAACTCCCATTTCTTTCCAATGAACGTAGGGTTAAAATGGAGAGAAACCATTATTTAATTAACAGTGGCACCAATACCCATACTGAATATTGTATCAAGAGTAATGGATATGTAAATATTTTTTGTCAAGTTTAACATACTTTAAGGTTTAAATATTTTTAAGATAAAAATATTTTTTATTGATAAAATCAAATGAAGTATTTTCAATAAAATCCTTCAAACTCACACAAATTAAAACTCAGTGCAAATTATGGGTCATTTTAAAAGAAAAACATAACGAATACTAAAGTTATATATTATATTTCGTTACCATCAAAAAGTTCTCATATTATCAGAAATATATACCTTTAGCAATAAGTCTGAAAGTAGGTGGTTAGTAAATATTTAACATAGTTAATATTAATTAATGTGACTAATTAATTTGGCGGATTTTATTAAACTTAAACATTATTTACAACCAAAGTAAATCACCTCTTGCCTGCGAAGATGCTTCCATTGGAAGTGAAATGCGAACCATAGTAATGAAACCATTCTTTGCAGCGATAAGACATAGTTTCTTCAGGTAGTAAGTACGTTTTTCTATATATAAGTTGTATTACATTTATATTGCCGATTAAGATGATATATTAATTACGTTCAATATTCTACTTTTATTAAATTATATATGATATTTTCCATCATCAAGGAACGTCTAGAGCAACAGTAAAGCAGTTGCAATGAAAAAATTTGCAGATAAAGTTCTTTTTCATGAACCTACCTATATGTTTTTAAAGCCATTTAAAAGTAAAATGGACTATAATTATTGAAAATAACTATCCGACATTTTTCGAGTTTGATGAAGTTCTACACTTTTCCGGGAAAAGACTGCACATTAACCAATCGGGAAGATACCAATGCTAGCTCGCCTTTTACTCCCAAATAAACTCCTTAGATAGAATCAAGTTACGATGTTCCACGATACCGTAACTGCCTATAAATAAAAGCCTATTGAGCCTCTAAGTAATTTACAGCATTTTGAAGGCATCCTACTCCAATTTCCATGATGATACGATACAGAATTAAAAATTCATCCCCATAAGTTGGAAAAAGGCCCTGTGAAAATGTATCCACGATTGAGTTCACACGTTCCCTTACCTTAAAAAAATTACGAAATTGCGCACTGCGATTGCTTTTTGTTTTGAGCCTCGGAAATCCCCAGGAACGGGATTTTTTGTTTTAATATTTCAACCCTTACCAAAGGCATCGGAAATACAATGAAAAAAAAAAAACTCAAAAATCTATAAAATAAAGTGCGGAATAGTGAAATTTCCGTTCCCTCTTAATGCTCCTTTTCTTTTTCTCCCCTCCGTTTTTAATTAATTTTTTACACTCTACGGAACCGTTTTCATTCCGGGATCGGCGTCAGTTAGTCGGAGATCGTTGTGTATATAGGCAGTAGGGTGCTGCTCGTTGAAGGAAAAGAGCGCGGGGAATACGTACGAACCCGAAAAACCATACCGTTTTCCCGTAAAAAAAACCTCCGCCACTCAAGTCAGGCGGAATAAAACGGGAAACAAAAAAAAACATACGCGCCAGAAAGGGACGTCGGCGACTACAAATACCTTGGAATAACCGGACATCGACGTCATCATGAAAAACATTTCGCTTCGAAATTTCCCAACGGAAGCACACTCTGCGGTGGTGGACGGGACGAATTTTCAGGAAAAAGAGTTGAGCCCCTTCAGAGAAAATAGGGAAACTCGAGGGCCAATTCGAAACGCCGCCAGCGCCGCCGCACGGCGAGAAATTAAAATCGTCCGAGAGGTTCTTTCTCTCCCTATATCCCCCACCCCATATCTCTATCTCTTTCCAACCCCCCTTCTACCCCACCCACTTTCCACCGGACGCGGTTCTGAATACCAGGCCACGGTGAAAAAAATTTTGAAAATCCCTCCCTCCCGACACTCCATCTCACCGATGAGAATTGGATGGACCCACACACGCGCGCGTAAAAATACAAGGAGCGGAATTAAATGTTTCCCAAAATGGAGCGGTTATTCCTTTACCAATCAACTCTTTTTAATTTGAGTTTGTTTTCGTATGAATCCGCTTTCCTTTTTCATGTTGGTGCTCCTAACCAACTCCGGCTCGGTTTTTTATTTTTCCATCATTTTGGTTTTGAGCCGATGGTCATTCGTCTGCTAAAAGTTTGTTAACGGAAATGAAGGACGTTCATTTGAGCGAGGAGAAGCGCGTCGGTGATTTCTTGTTGAAGAGGAATAAACGTTTCATGCCCATTCTTCCCTCCGAAGTTACCTAATGGAGTAATGCTCGTTTGCTTTACCTGCGGAATTGAATATGATTCGATCAAGAGAGTCCTTCCACGATTCTGTTATTTTTAGGTGTAATAAGAATTCTACAGTAACTGCAAGGGATGGACGGAGTGGAAATAAAACATTCCGTTGATTTCAACCACTTTTTATTTCCATTCATAGTGGGGTGATGTTTTCTTCAGGGCCAATTAAGAGCTTATTTGTGAGAAATTGAGAGACATAATAGTCTTCGAATTCATGATTTAAATTTCATTCATTATTAATATTATATTATATTCAATAAATTAAATATGCTCGCGAGTCATTTCCATTCGTCGTACCAAAAGTTAGTAAGTGCTATAAGCGATTCCAAAGAAAGATCCATTGAAAGAAGGTACTTCGTATGTTACATAAGTAAGTTCCTCCGGTTTATAGTTTTCAGGTAATTAAGGCTGAAGAAGATAATTTTTCGATAATTTTGAGGATAATTTTAGACTCTTGTAATAGTTTTCTCTGTTTCATACCTATAACTCAGACGCAAGGAAATAAATTCATTCCTTGACTAATAGTTTCATTTAACAATCACACACACACCAATTTTCATACGTAAATGACCAATTTATTTGTGATACATCAACCATTGTTGCTTAATTCGTAGTCAAATTACAAGGATAAATTTGCTCTAAATCTAAAAAGTTATATGCATTTTAGCTTCAAGGAACTGATCATTCGTTCAAGTTACATTTTTGGATTTTCTATCCGTGGCGTTTCAAAAATTAAACATATTTCCATTTTGCACCTCTTAGAGATATCTCATTCCGTAATACGGATCGTGGTTAATTCATTTAGCCATACCAGTAAAATCAACCAAATTTCAATATGAGTAATGAATTGTGATGGAATTCATTTCTTCTTTGCTTTCCTTCATCTATACCAAGAAATATTAATTTAAAGAAAAACCGAAGCCATTTACTTTAATGAATGTTTTATATACGTATGTACCGTAGAGTTGCAGAAAAATATCCGCTACGTACCTCGATCGATAAGTTACTAAAACACTCTTTGAACGAATTCATTTCATACGCACTGGCAGAACATTCCATCCTCATTACACTACATCCGAACTATGTATGCCAGAAGCGTCGACTTCCTACCATTTCGAATTTGCGGGTAGCGAAGAGAACTCCTTTGATCCGTAGGATTATGAATATTTTATCCAAAGCGAAGCTTCCTCTACACCCATAAAAATGCTGCAACCCCCCTCTCATTCACTCGTCTCGAAATCACGGCGGGCATTCTATTGCACGCATCTCTCGCTTCCTTTTAACGTTCCTCTCATTCACTCCCTCCCCGCGGGTGCGTAGCTGACGTCACGACGCCACACTTGTCGCCACGACGCCCTCCCTTCCACCTTTTTCTCTTTTCGTCTATCCCTCCGTCCCTTCTCTCTCCCGCCGTCGCATACTTGTTGCTGCTTAACGACGTCATTAAAGTTTCAACAAAAGAGCTGCGGTTTTCCTCTCGTCCTCCATTTCTGCCTCTCTCTTCCTCTCTCTTTCCCACTCTTTTTTATTCTCGTGTTTTTTCGTCTCTTTCATAACTTCTGCACCCAATCTATTTATCCGGGCACGTCCCTTCCTTCCCTACCTCTCTAGTTTTATGTTTAACTTCCACTCTCTTTTGTTTTGCTCCGTCTCGACGATTCATAATATCTTTGCCTTTCTTTCTTTTCTGTCTAGGGTTCAATACGCCGTCTGGGTTGATTGGAAAAATATTGCAGGTTCCAAAAGGTTTGACAACATTAGGAAGTGTTCTTTTTTCCCGGAAAATTTTGATACCAAAATTATTGCTTGAAGCATAATATGTATTCCTTTTATAAGCGTTTTTTATATAATTCTTTTACTTGTTAGAGCACCAAAAAGCTAAATGAGTTTTGAGCACTTTACAGCACCAATGTATCTACAATAGGGGCTTAATAACTTTACGCTGAAGTGAGGCATTTTATAGCAAAATGTATTCAAACAAATTAAATAGTTTTGCCTTGCTTTGCCATATGGGATATTTAAATGTGTACCATATCCATTTATCCGTGATATGTGGATATAGAATATTTTTCTTTCTGTAGAATTCGGATGCAGAAGAACATTGCGATATACACAGGACATAGAACATACGTAATTTGCATCACTTCCACGTACACATTCAGCGTCGATGCTTCTCATGAGCTTCGCAATTGTTAATAACGAGTAGTTGAAATTACTCATTACCTTTCACATGTAGTTAACAGCATCAACATCTTCATGTAAAACAACATTATTATTTTATTTCAATACCTTAATAGCTGTACGCTACTTATAGTAGAGTCTCAGGGAGAACGAGGGGAGAGTTCCCGCGTTGAATTTGAGATGCAATTGGTAACGAGGAAGCAACTTCTCTTTTAAAAAGCATCTGATGACAGCTACGCATTGATAGAGCACAATAAAAAAATTCATTGCTACCCCCTGCCCCTTGGTATAAGTAGTTGAATGGATTGGGATAATGGGATATGGCGTCGGATAAGAAAAGACAACTACGTGATGAATAGCAGATTAATAAGACATCATAAATTTATCAAACTGCAAAGATATTTGGAATTTTATATACTTCATCTTGAAAGTAATTTCTCTATGAAAGCATAAAGGCTACGGAAATTTGCTGTCACCATTTTTATATTTTCTTGGTTTCTTCAGAAAAGACTTCATAGATTGTTTGTTCACTCGAGAAAATCAAAAGATTCTTTTCTAATTTATGGTAAATATTTTCTGAATAAATCAAATTGGCAAAAAACCCTTTTAGTTCCCTTTAAGTAGAATCAGTTTATGTATTTAATTGCAGAGGAAAATTATTATTCATTCTATTTTCTCGCATTTGCAAGCTCAGAGTAGATGAAAAAGCCACAGCTTTGACACAACAAGAGCATTACGTTTGTACAAATAATTTTAAATTTTCACACAACTTGCGCACCTCACGCGCCGTTCTTCAAATTTTACCAAATACATTTTTTGAAAACATTTAATCTTTATTTGGATATTATCATACTTTGTTGGATCGTGGAGGCTTCAATTTAGCGGTAATCCATAGCAAAGATAGTAGAAAACAGATATACAGTTACAGACATTTACTCCAAAACTGCATCTATGCAAACTTGACCCGTTTTAAACAAAATAATCCCTTTTTACACTCATGATTTTCCCTTTCGATTGTATCAGAATCTCCTGTCATGCCTGATTTTACCACTTCATCTTACTCCTTTTCTGATTTTATTATTCTTACCGACAAGAGTTTCATCTGTGCTGCATCTTATTTTAGCCCATTTTTAGATACATCTAACTCTCCTACAGGAACTTTATACACATTAGCCTTCCTTAATGTAGACAAAATAATGTTTAAGGCTATTTTGTACAACGAATCATATAAAAATTAAGAGAGGTTGTTTAGTGGATGCAAGTAAGGTATATTTTGATGGCAAAAGCTTCTGTTGTTGCTATGGGAGATTTTAGACTGGATTAAAGTGAGAGAGGTGGCAGGAAGTGGATAAAAAGACTGGAGAAAGAATCTGTAAAAGAGAGTGCGTGTAGGGAACTAATATGGGAACGAGTGTCTGACGAGAGATTGCCGGAGTATTAGGAAATGTGATGTGTATGGTTGACTTCATCCACGGATAAAGGTGGTGGAGGGCCAAAAGTATGGAAGATGAGATTTTAGAAGATAGAATAGAAAGAAGAAATTCAGAGTAATGGATGGTAGAAAAATGAAGCAGTGGTGATGAGAAGGAGAGGCAAGAGAGATGGAATTGAAAGTAAACGTGGGAGGGAAAGACCATCAGCGGGAGAGAGAGAGTGTACCGTGCATGGTAATGGTAGTGCAGGAGAGAACAAGAGAAAGGGAAAACGAGGGAGGACCCGATGGGAATAAGTCACATGACGAGATTGAAAAAAGGGATGGAGTGACGATGAATGAAAAATTTCACTCCGAGCAGTAATCGTATGAAAATCCTACTCCATGTATTTTTTCGTAACATATATTGATTATTATCGATGTATTACGCGCAAAGAGACGACATGAAAAATAATAACAGATAAATATCTCTTTTTCGTAAAGTAATGTTACATTACTCATATAGCATTCAAGAGCGCTCGTTTTTATACATTTAAGATGTACTCTTTAAAATACTCGTATATAATTATTTACTTGCTATAGTTGAGCGAGATTTTTATATCATGCAATACTATTGAATTTAAAATCTTATACGAATTTCATTACTGAGAGTAGACTTCTTTTTATGTTGTAGATAGTATTAAAGTCTACATATATTTGAGGTGCAACTAAAATAGTTGACTGAATAGTTGATAATAGCTGACTGAGTCGCAGAATCAGTTGAATATCTGATAAAGAGAAGGTTCTGCATTTCGAGGCTCTTAGATGCATTAATTACAATTATAACTATTACAAAAACAACTTTTCGACTTTGCTGTGCCAACATCTAAATTAATTTCGATGATGAACATTAGGCTTCTAATGTTTTGAATAGATGACCATAATATCTTCAAGGAAATATTGAATAATTTTCTTCGAGATAATATTTCCATCCATTCAATATAACTTTGGTAGAATTAAAAGTATTAAGCATTTCTCTCCTCAGTTAAACTTGCGACATGGGTATCCTTTTTCACTTACCGAGTTTCGCATGTAACTTACCGTTCTTCATTATAGACGGATTAAATTAGTTGCTTAAACCAATCGCCGAGCAGTTAATGGCACGTTCAGTTGCACGCTAACTCCTCAGGGGAATCTGGGAGATGATGATGAAGCTCTCCTGTCGGAGGTGGTCCACTGATAACTATGGTAACAGGAGAAACTTTCTTAAATGGAATTTAGACCGAATTCCTACGATAAATTCAGACAGTATATGATAACTTTTATAACCAAATTACTTACATTACAACGACGATGAATGACTATGTTGCCTTTAAGGATAGTTATGTAGCTCTCAAATACTCGCGCGTATCAGGCTTTGTTTGAAGTTCTAACTTCACAATTACCGTTTGGATATATTAGCTTCAGCATCCCACTTTTCAGTTCAACACAGGTTCGTTTGCTCGACAATGTTGGTTCTTTTTAGACTTGATTTGTCACGACAGTTTTATTAGAAACATAATATTATAATTGAATCACAGAAATTACATAGAGTGCTCATGAATAACGTATTCTCCTATAGTATGACGGTTAATCCTTTGAAAAACCTTGAAAGTAGTATAAGTAGTCATCTATAGTACATCATATCTCATATTAATCGAAATTAAATGACAATTTGCTTCGGTGAGATTCGAGCTTTCAATGCCAGCGCCAATTCTTTACACATCGATCCATCTCCTTTCCAGACCATACTAGTCATAATGAACTTTTAGAGCTGAATACTCAATTTAAGATTCACGAACAGAATTTGTAGTAAGTTTTATTGCATATCATCATTATATAAATAAAATTATTGCGCTTCCAATCGCACTTTCTGCTTTTTGCAATTTTCTTCAAAAAACTGTGAAATGATGGGAATAAATAACACTTATTGTTAGAAAAAGACGACAAAAACACTGACTGCCCGGCGAGAACATAAATCTGAGGATGATATTAATCTTACGTACAATATTTAATCGGTTTCGTGCCTCTCATCACTCCCCTTCCTGCATCAACTACACTGTGGGATATCTCCCGTGAGAGCGTTCTCTCACTGCAGCACGGCTCCAAATTCAATACTCCTTTGAAGTGCGTATTGTTGCTTGGAGGGTCACGCACCGCCTTATCTCGCTTCCGTGCCCAGAGAAGCTCGATCGTCGACACGCGGTGATGTGTTGCTGTGACTACCTCGAGCCTCCCACACGTATACTTTAGCACTACCCTCGCTAAGATAATTTCCTCGCCATTTCTCAATGGTCACGTAAACTCCGGCTTAATGGGTTTTTCTTATGGGCTAACCTAAAAACAGGTTTCATGTTTCTCAGTTCAATCACCGTAAGCCTTTGCGAAACATATGGATGATTAAAAAATGATCTTCCGCAAGAATTATATCGTTATTAAGTACGAAATTTTCTCTGTCGGTGAGTAAATAAATTCAGGAAAGTATACCTTAAGCCCATCAGTTAGTTTAAATAATTCTCTTTCATAAATTATGTCGTCAGTGGGTTCTGTCATAAACCCTAAAGACTAGTTAAATTCACGAATATACAAAAACAAAAATAATCTGCAAACAGCTGCACAACGTTCCAATGCATAAAAATTCTAAAGCACATATTGAGAATTACATGGAATGAAGTTCTTTTGTCCAGCATTATTCAGCTACTGTAGCTTTCAAATTGTCATATTTCACCTTATAAAGTAAAATTAAATATCATAGTAACTAATAAAATTGATATCCTAATCTACGATTAAAAAATTGAGGTTGAATTTTAATCATAATTGCTCAGAAACACCTCGATCAATCGTGTAACACCATATTTACTTTTAAACACAGATTTTCTTGGAATTCATAACACGAGAAAGACAACATGGTTTGAATGTATATCTTCCTGTTATATCCACGATTTCTAATTTTAAATTCGAGATATTTCCCCATTTTTTAGCGTTCACATCTTCTGCCTCCCGCAAGTCAACTCATCCACGGACAGGCATCTGTCACAATTCCTGGTTTTTAATGAAATTTCCCGAACCAAACCTCACACCCCTAATTTTCACTCCGTACCCCTCGTCTGTTCTAACCCTTCCAAATCTTGCAGGTTCCCTTTCAGTGGCCGTCCGTCTTCCGCCGCCGTGGTCATAATTAGTTTTGGCAACAGTATCACTCCGCAATATAATCAACTTTTCCCAGGCATTCTTCTCACACGCCAAATACTTCCGGAATGCTCATCTCTCATCCAGCGGAATAATCTCTTTTCGAGTTTTCCCTTTCTAATTTCCCCACAATTTAATTTTATTCTTCTCCCTTCCTATCTTTCCTGCAAACCCCTAAATCTCAGAGCACTAAATCTTTTCTTTTGCTGCTTCCTGGATTTCGCTTCCTGAATATTATAACACCAGTTTCCCTTTCATCTTCAACTTTTCATTCGTCCTCCCTGACTGTTGGTTGAATTAGCCTGGTTCGGTAAATGAACTTGGGGAATTCTTACCTCTCTCCTGAATTTGATGCTTAAATTTTCTCTTTATGCGACCGCTTTGTTAAGAAATTATTATTCTTACTTGCGTCACTTTTTACGAACCACTATAAAGAATGAAAACACAGACATTAGTTGCTTACCTACTTTTTACACGCTACAATTTTAATAAAAATTGCTTATTACGGAATGGGATCCACAACAAAGATTCTAGAAGATATGAAGTATTATAGCGATAAAATGATTTTTCGTAGAAGTACGCAGAACTATATTTGAAAATGAGAACTATCCGGAAGGATAGTTTCATATTTGATTAATGACTGCTGATTCTAACAGTTTTAGTTTATATATAACTTGAAAATTTTACTTGCTTAAAACTTGCTTTAAATTCTATAAAACAATGTGAGTAATCGGTTCCTTAATCTTTGGTTTTACTAATGTCTCTTATAATTTTCTTAGTGTTAGACATGCTGGTTGTAGCGACTGAATCAAGAAAAAATTACCGTTGAAATTAGTGATTTTGAGGGCTAAGATAATCGAGATCTTCGCTGAATTCTAGATAAAGATTACGTAAATGATAAGTTGATTTGTGTGAACAATGTTCAAAACTTCGAATTCATGAATTTATCTTTTCCGCGAAATTTTTCACAACTTTTAGCTTTGGAATGGTGGTAATACTGTGATACGTAGGCTATCCTTGGGGAAGTGAGAATGAGTTGAGGTTGGGCTGAGTGAGGGGAAGCGAGATGAAAGAATGAGGGATTTCTGTCGGAAGTTGAGAGTCGGATTACTTGTGCAGAGGAAGTGCCGAGGCTTTAGAAAAGGGTTTCCAATGAAGGGCTTCTGGATTTATAAATTAGGGAATCTCTCTTCCCGAGGAAGAAGCTGTAAAGCTTGGGAACATTTTGTTTTGCTCCCGTCGCTTTCAACGACATATTTTTCTCGAGTTACGGAATTATTTACTACGCCAGAATAATTTAACCCGATCAACGTTAAAAATCTGAGCTTGGCTATGTGATACTACGGTTACTAGTGATGATTTTTCCTTTATATTTAATAACAGAACTATTTCTAAATACATTACCGTGCATAGAGACAGAATTAAATTCTTGAAACCGGTCTCATAATAAAATACTGTGCAGAGTCGACTCTGAGAGAGACAGAGACTGTTCAGGAGTCGATGGAAAATTTCTTTTCTGGGGTATTACTGCAAATTTCATAACTCAATTTTTAGTAAACAGCTATATCATTTGCAGGGTCATTTAACTAAAATTGAGAAGAAATAGAATAAAAACAAATTATTACTCATAGATTGGATTAACTATCCCGCTGAAGCTTTTCCATCTTATGACTTGTATTTCATTTTTGTGTTTACTGGTAAGATGTTTTCCTTCGATACATTTCGATATATTCAAATATACTTCGATGAAATTTTGCAAATATTTATTGCCAGAATCCCTTCAAATTTTTCCTGTCGACTTTCAGCATAGTAAATTTGTACCAATTAAAATCATTCTTATAGTTTATATTAAAGTCTAGGAGAGTTACGCTGTTACAATAAGGATACCATGCTGTAGTATAAGAATCAATTCTTTGATTATTTCTACACGCGTTAATTCTGACTCCTAAATGATATCGGTAATTTTAACGATTTATAAGGAGTTTGAAAAATTGAAATTAAACTATTTTCTTTACTTATTCGTCAATCCCTTGCACTGAAATTCCGAGTAGCTCGTCATGGAAATCCGATGACAAGTCGCTCAATGACGAGCTACAGTCGTCACCAGAGTATATTTCGTTGTTCTATGTTAATTGTAAACAAAAAGCATATCATTACTAATCATTCCACGGAAAAATACGAAATAAATTAAATAGGTGATAGGGGCAGGATATTCAGAAAATAAATTGTAGTGGAAGGGGTTAATCCGTTATCAGGGCTGCTGTAAGCGGAAGTTAAATTTAATTTTAGCAATAACTCCTCCAATAAAAATATATTTTGAAGGCAAATATTAGGAAGATAATACAAAGTAGATATTACATATTGATATTTACATCTGAAAAACTTAACAAAACAACTTAAACTATGAAAATTACACAAAGATGTAAAAGAAGTCATCTCCTTTTGCAGAAATTGTCCCCTATTTTTCTTTTCCATCTTCCTAATGCATTCAGATCAAAGCAAAGGCGGCGAGGGAACGGAAGGCGCAACAAGAGCATAATAAATCGAAAGAGCGAAAATCCCCAGCGTAAGGAAGGAAGAAGGCGCAGAGAGGAGGCGTGAAAGATGAAAAAGAATAGATAGAGAAGTATAAAAAGAAAGAGAAGAATAACCTGGCGTAAAAGGAAGAGATAAAAATGTTTTATATTACGCTTTTAAATTCGGGTGATTTAAATTTCAAGATAAGGTTGTTTATAGACATCGATAACGGCGCATATTAATCATTCATTAGCACAATATCAAATTGTTATGACATCGATTGGCCTATCCCCTGCATATGATAAAATGGTTGGTGTAGTTTAAGGGACCTATCTAATATTTTCCAAAATTTATCCCTACCATGTGTAGAATGAATATTTATTTTCATAACTTTTCCCTGATACCCATTGGGCATTCATTATATTCAGGTGAACGCCTCGGAAACGGTGCCGTATTTTGTAAGTTAGAAATAGAGATTTAATGTGCAAAAAATAAAATCTCGATATTTTAGAGTGCCAACGTTTAATGCACTCGAATATAATAATATCTTATTGAAGTAAAAGTTATTGCTAGAGAGCTGCAGATAACGCAGAAATTTGAAAATGGAATGACGGAATAAAGCGTACGTACCTCGCGAATCAACCAAAATGGACGAATAACAGCCAAAAAGTGCAGATTAAAGGAAATTAAAGGTTGACACCGATAAAAATCCTTCACCAGAACGTTATCAGTGCCGCAACGAGATAACTGCGTGGAAAGGGGCGGAGATGGGAGGGAAAATTTGCGAGGAATTCACGCAGAAGAGGACAGTTACGATCGTCAAAATGAAAAAAAAAAACGAAACGTTAGGGCAGCATTGGGGAGAGGTTTATTTCTTTACCTTTTATAATTTTTCTTTTTTCGGAAGAGGGAGCTCAAGGGATAGGAGGGGATAAAGGAGGCATTGCGTTCCCCCGGGGCCAGTCCCCGGCATTATTCAAATGAACTGCTGGGAGGGAGGGAGACCCGGGATATCGACAGAGGGTGCGCGTGGGTGGGGATGGAGTTGTACGGGTCGTGGTCGGAATGGACGAGGGACAATCGTCGTTGATTATGGCTGATTTCGTGCCTTCCCTCTTTGTCATTCCAGCATCCCAAACTAACTCCATCCCTTGTTGCCTTTAAAATAGAGCCTCCCACCCTCTTATGCAATCCTCATTCCTATCTCGAGCGACTCCTTGATTCTCCTCGTTACTTTACGCAAACGGACTCTTCTTTCGCCCCAGAGACTATTCCTCGCGCACGGAATTCCGTTTGAGGAGCTGTTGAGCTGCGTCGACGTAAATAGTTTAGGTGTCGGCTTCATTGCCCACTTCGATCGGAGGTTATGAGTAACGAAGTGCGACTGAGAGCGGTATGTATTTTGAAATATCGGGAATTGGAGGAGAAGTGCACCTGCAATTGAATCGGTTTTGTCTTGCTTGAGAGGATCTCAAACTGAATGTTCTTAAACTAACGCTCATTGCGTGATAGAGAGTGGACGACTTTAGGTGAATGAATAATGCAAATTGTAAACAAAATTAAAGGCATTTATATTTGCGTAGCTGGGCCTTGAAAGTTTTGCAGTAAAACATGATAATTTGATAAACAAGGTTTTCTGCGTCCTATTCATTTAATTTTGGTTATTCAAAATTTTTGGCTACCTAATGGATCCGTTTATGGTAAAAAGGTCTTGAAATGGTATGCTGACTTGTCTCCAAGTAGTTGTGTAGCAACAGAACAGAATAATCAACAGTGCCGAAGCTCTAATAAATGCACAAATTGGCTGTACCAGACTAAGACTATATAGTATACCTCACAGATTCTTAGTGTACACACACACTTCAAAGATTAACATCCATCAGTTTAAATGCTAGAAGAAAGCATTTGCGAAAAATTCCATTATTAGAGACTAAATTAAGAGTTCACCAATTGTATGAAAAGCTAACTGGATGTAGTACCATATTTAATCACAAATGCTGTCTAATATTAATAGTAATTCTTTTGCATGCGGTATATTAATTTATGTAGAATCTTATACAAATTTTGTGATGAAAAGTAAGATAGAAGAAATGGAAAATCATATTGACTTCTTCCTGTTGAGCGTATGAACCGAAATTTTGGTACATGAATACTGGAACCATAGAAATATTTTTGAAATTACATTAGTCTTCGTTATTAGTAGCTAATATTTTAATAAATATATCTGAATGAATTTGAAGTAATGTGGCTGAAAAAATTATAGGAGTTTTGAAAATATTCTGGTTTCGCAACTTACGAATAACATAGAGTGATCGTGAAACAGTTGCAGATTTTAATTAACTCGATAATCCATTTATTAATTGATAGATTGCAACAAGAATAGAATCCTTTGATTATGCAGATCCTAACATAAATGCTTGTCCACACTGCATGACAAACTTCCTTTGGAGATTCGTTTTACTAGCTTTAATTCCACTAAAAAAGTCAATTTTCGTTTTCGAATACGTTATCACGTTTGGAGCACGATCGTCATTGCCTTCGGGTCACATTCACAAAACGGACTGCGTACGCAATCCCCTATTTTGGTTTAATTCCAATTACCTCATTCTCCCGCTGATTGTCAACACTAATGAAACCCACTCCGCGCCGGAGCGGCCGTTGCGAGCTTATTCGTATGCGGAGTCTGTCTGCAGTCAGCAGAAAAGGGGTGCATAGGAAAAAAGGAAGGGCAGAAGGGGTCAGTCGGGAACACGATGCCCGGAGAAGGACATGGTGCCACCAATTGAAGGAATGGTTGACAACAGAAGGCTGGAATGGGGAATGAGTACTTAGAAATCTGCATTTCCAGGCAATATTCGGGTAAAGGGAAAAATGGGAATTAAAGATGCCTCCTTCCGATTCCATATTTAAACTCAGCTATGGAGGCTATAGTTAACTTGATAAATGTCATCTATGGATTCATTTTAGAATTTCTTACATAAAACATCTACTAGACAATATTCAAAACACAATAAGTACTATGAAACTTATTTAAAGGACAGTATTTAAGCGAGATTAACAAATTTCTGACATGAAGTCGATACGTTTCCAGAGAGACATATGATAGATTTTCAGCCCTCGTATCAAAATAAATATAAATTCAATTATTTGAATCATATCCATTAAGTTGTAAGGAATATGATAATTTTTTGTATGTTTACCAGACTAAATCAAGAACTTTTCAATTATTACCGGATGATTGAGAGTTCATTTAACCTTAAATATATCCTAGTAAACCTGTGATGTTTTCAATCCACTGAATGAGTATGATATTTTTTGTAAACACATTAACTCAAGAAAGCAATTGTAAGAGGACATTAAGAAGTAAGTACTTTTTCAATCCTCTTATATACTTTTCACCAATAAACAAATATACTGAAGATCCTTTAATTTGGTACGTATCCATTTTAATGGTTTAAGAAATCAAGTAATGAATTTCTAATGGAATGCACCAAATAAAACTAAACACTTTTCCATGCAAATATTACAACGGATGATTCAAAAAAGCTCATAGTAATTGAAGCCATTTGCGAAGCTTAATGAATTCTGAAGTAACAATTAACAAAGAAGAAATGAAGGAGAAAAAGTCTACCGCAGCAAGGACAGCTGCCGGCTGCGAATCTAAAGCAAAGCATGTGAATCATGCGTTACTCATCGCTTGTTTAGCAAATAATAGTTCAATGGAGCCTCAGTTGGTAATACCCCCAAGAAGCTCTAAGGT
This sequence comes from Sympetrum striolatum, assembly GCA_947579665.1. Classification (NCBI taxonomy): domain Eukaryota; kingdom Metazoa; phylum Arthropoda; class Insecta; order Odonata; family Libellulidae; genus Sympetrum; species Sympetrum striolatum. Next base: position 102,229,400 of record OX388341.1, on the reverse strand, counting down.
TTAAGGTATTAAATTGAAATAATTACTGAAACGCATGTTGCATTGTCTTCATACAAATTCCTCCAACTTCTTGAATGTAGACAAAATTATACAGATATATTTTTTATTCTTTGAGATAAATGAGCGAGACCGAAAGTGGTTTGCCCTCTTCACTTTTGATTTTATATGATATGGAATTTCTTTTGCACTGTTTTCTTTGAGGCACCCCTCGAACTGACCCTTTGCCAGCTCCTCTTTTTCTTTCTTCCCATAAACCAAAACCTCGGCCAAACGCCCTCCCCCATTCACCAACTCCCCCTTCGTCACAATCTGAGCACGTTTTGAATTTTGTCTTCTTGAGCAGAAGACATTCGTTGGGAACACCACTTGAATAGAGATGCACACACACAAATACAAACCCCCTCCCCCTCCCTAACCTTATCCTTTATGTTCCCCTCCTTCGTCCGAACCTTTTCTCAACTCGCAATTCCTCAGGTTTCTTCCCTCAGCACAAATCTCACATCCGTCCGCAATAAAAACATCTCTCCTTCCTCTTCCTGTTTACCCTTTTTCTTCCACATCTTCTCCTTCATCCCCTCATCTTTTTCTCTCCCTTTATCCCCTTTTTGTCATCCTATTTTCCCATCTTCGCCTTTTCTTCGCCGTCTCGGTTCAGCATTCTTCAATCCAATTCCACTCAAAGAGAAGCATCAAGAGGAGAGCTCTTCATCTAAAGGCTTACTCTTGTCTTTCCTTAAATAACGACAAGGACACAGTTTACCTCAGATTCTTTCATTTTACTCGTCATTAGATTATTCGCTACCCTTTGAAGGGAAAGTGCGACGCTGGGGTTTTTGATATTTTTGTTATCGAATAATTTATGTCCATTTTAGTTTATTAAACACACATTTTTCTACGAATAAATTTCTTGCAGCACTTAGAGCATGGTCAGTCTCATAATCCTATCGTTACACCGAAGAAATTACTCATTATTAGGATGCCATTTATTTACAATTACCTTATGTTTCTTTACCAAATAAAATTAGAATTGTCAACTTACAACAAGTTAAATTAATAATACTTGTTGAAGGATGTTAATGACAACCTTATATTTGGTCTGATACTAAATGAATATAAATCACCTGTATGGTCTTGTCGTCATGCAGACTATATTTATTTCCTTGGAATAGCTATACACTGTTACTATATTATAACAAAACATGACTTTCTGTGGAATTACTTAGCCATTTATCCCTCCAACACTTATGCTGCATTTTCTTTAACGATTGAATAACAGTGAATCGTAATGTTGGAATGAACTTTAGTATTTTTATAAGTACTTCAACAGCTGAGGTCGCATACATTTCCTCCCACCAGGAATCAAACCTGGAACCACTGTATAAATGGGAAACGGTAAAATACGAGATCTTACTTAACTTTGAGTTAACACAGTTTCTGAAAATGACAAAGCAAGGGTCTGTTTAAAAAAAAACATTCTCTCACTTAAGAAATTCTCGCATGCTAGTTCGTTTCTGAGAGAGAACAGATGCAAAGAGCAGCCGTAGCCTCGGACATGCGAAAACTGGAATTGCATTTTGTGTCTGGAATCGGTGGAGGATTCAGTGAGGGGCCGCTCACACATAAAAGGAAGACAGCGACAGCTATGAATTTAGAAAATCTTTTCTGGGAGTGTGACGGAGCGTATGGGGAGATTTGAAAGGGGATGGTTTACCCCTTGGTCTCACTCTCATGGGGTGCAGATGAAAAGAGAGACTTAAGACGTCTGAGATTTGGACGACGGATGATAAAGGATTGCGGAAGATAGGGGTTTAGGGAGTTGAATGGACAAGGAAATAAAATCTCCCTCTCCTTACGTATAAATCATAATATACGTCTTGGAATGAAAGGCAGTATGTATTGGTTTGCGAAATCCGCCTCATGGTTTAACATTATCAGTAATATTTTGTCTATACAATAGCTGATTTAGTTTAGATTTTAGAATAGTTTTAGAAAAATTGGAACGATATAGAAATTTGGTCGACAAAAATAAAGTTTGGCAAGAATTTGATGATTGAAACACTCGTACAAATGCAATCAATATTTCACTATCCGTTAAGATTGCATCAAATTAATAACAAGCAGAGAATTGTATGAAAGGAGGGGGTTCTAAAATACGACCTATATATACACGTCTAATACACATGAGATTAGATACTTAAGAATTGTGATATTTAGACCAAGAATGGTGAAACTTATATTTGTTTAGTAAGAACTAAGTATGTATTTGTTTCAAAATACACTTCCATTGGATGGCAGTGGTATGCGTACTATACTTTTAATTACTTTGTAAATTCCTTCATTCCTAGGAAAATTGGATCGAAATTGAATTAAACTAGAAGTTAAATAAAAATTCCAAATAAGTTAATTTGTATATTATACTTTTATAATTTCGAAAATGATCAATGTAAGTTAAATTAATTTTATCACTTCGGCCTTCACTTGTTGAAACTTTTCTTAAATACAAGTTTAAATAAACTATTTATTCCGCAAAAAAACACACGACGGCTTTCGACGCTACAACATCATCTTCAGTTGTTGAACCTGAAGATGACTTTGTAGCAACGCGTGTAGCGGTGTTGAGCACTTGAAGATGACGTTGTAGCGTATAAACAGATCGTGTGCATTTTCACAATTTAAAATAAAACTCATTTTATTTTATCTTGTGTTTAAAAATTAAATTATAACAGAATTTATTAATAACCCTCCAGAAATTGTTACTTGTAACATATGTAAATCACTTTAGAGATACTTCAGTGTCGAACTTGCTCATTATAGTATTTTACAACGTGAAATGTACAAATATATTCGAAATCACAACAGCAATATAAGTAAGAAACTTTAAATCAGTCATTAAATCTGTAGCAGCCAATTTCGCTGCCATAAGCAAGCCAAGCAGTGATTGACCAAAGAAATCCCTTGCAACCCAGGCGCATTAATTGGGAGGAACGAAATCCATAACGATAATGTATCGCTTTCAAAACGGGGACAAAAGCGACGCCAGTGGATAGAAAAATTGAGAGGGAAGAAAAATAAAGGCGTCGGGGGAGGGAATCTTACGTGACTCAACACGTCGTTATTGGGAGAAAGAAAAGACCAACTAAAATTTCACACTTGACGTAACCCAATGCGTTTCTCGCAGGCGCACGCACTCCCATTCTCCATGTCCATTCACACACATTCAACCTGCAGCGTGCATGCCTCCCTTCCACCCCATTTCCATCCCCCACACCCCATTCCCATCCCCCGCCCCTCTCTCTCACCCATAACCCCTTTCTTAAAAACATGCCCGAAACACACGAGCGCCTCCTTCATATCTCCCCATCCCAGCGGCACCACACCCAGCCACACACAGCTGCCTCCCGGGAAATGAAAAGCCCGTTTCTGAATCCGTCGCGAATATTTCGAACGTCAGTCCCTCCGTTCGTAATTACGACGTCGTTGCTAAGTTGGCGCGTGTTACCTCTTCGCTTGGAGGTGATTACTCAGCATCGTCGGATGGGGTAGGAGGTGGCTTTGGGGGTGTGTAAGGAAGAGAGATGAGCTGAGGGCGGAAGGGGTTTCTCGATTGGAAAATATATTTTTTTCGGCGGACGCGGAAGAGACCGGTTGGGGGAAATCTCGTTGTGTTTTTCCTCGGATTCGGTGCAAACGCGTGAACGGGGCCTTTATTTTCGCGTGATGCTTCATTCGGAAGAGTATTAATGGAGGGTGAGTCGGAGGAAAGAAAGGGAATAATGAAAAAGCTGGCGAGGAAGCAATCCGACGATGGAGTTTAATGGATTTACAAATGTCTTGCAATCTCGATTTCCGCGGAATGCGATATAACGAGCCATCCCCGTGATTGCTTAATAAATCTGCCTCGATTTAAGTTGCTTCGCTTCTCGTCACGTCGAGTGGTCTTTTGTATTTTTATCGCGCATGAAAGCCAATCTTCTTAGATGACTGCGATTTACTCGTCCGAGTGTTTTTTTTTGGAGAGCGTCTTCTTCGAGTGCTTCTTCTCGGCATCCGTGGGATCGAAAAAATGGGAATGATCACGATTCGATATGCAGAATGGTAGTTTCAATAATGAGACGATTTGCTGTGCTCTTGGACTAAAACGACGCGCGTGAACTAGAGGCGCATTTCATTCACAGAAAAATGAATACATATAGTTTTCATGGTCTTATCATTGGGAACGGATACAACGATTGGCAAATGAATAGGACCTAATTATAATAATAATAATAATAAATCGTCTTTATTTGGGTGAGATTGAGACTTAAAAGTCTCTTCTTCCATCTAACCCATCGTCATTAAGTAGAAAATAAGAAGTAGAAAAAATTAGAAGAATTGTGGAGGTAAAAAACCTAAGAGATTCTTAGGAAAAAAAATCCACTGCAGGAAAACACCCACAAGGAAGGGGGATGTGAAAAACCTGCGCAAACCTACCGATAGTAATAGCAGAAAGATAAGAAGAGAGAAAAACATTCAAAAATAAATAAATACACTACCAATAAGTACTTATATGCGATACATAAATCAGTTCACATTTAAAGAGAGATAGCAATATACAAAGTAAAATGAAAAACAAAATAGAAAAAAAACGTACATTATCAGAGAAAAAAATAAAATAAAAGAATATTATTATTAAAAAAACAGTATCAAAATAATGCACACAGTATGTATGTACTAGTCAACATTTTATATAACATAGATATTTAGGTAACTCTAAGGAAGAAAAAAAAGAGAGAGAAAAAAAAGAAACAGATGAGAATTATTAGGTATAAAGACAGAATAATTACGTACTAAGACAAAGAAAGCATCTAATGCGTTGAGAGGAAGAGCAGGAGCAACATCAGTTGAGTGTGTATGGGATAGAGGAGATTTCTTTTCATTGCTGATTGCATTGCTGCATTTCGTGTCAGGGCATTTATATGAAAGATTTAAGCAAGGATAGAGTAACATAAGGTGATTCAGTGAATGCATATTGAAAGAAAGGAGTAGTGTGGCTTTTTAATTCGGAAGTCTATCTAGCTGAAGGTAATTAAGGCATTTTCTCTTGAAAGAATGAGAGGACACAGAGAGCTTGATATTAGCCGGAAGAGAATTCCATAGCTTGCTTGCAGTTACAATATAAGAGTTGTGAAATGTTTCAGTTCGGTGGTGAGGGATAAGTAGTTTTTTGCATCCTCGTGTGTTACGGTTATGTACTGAATCTAAACTTACAAATTCGTTTGCGATGTATTCGGGAGTATGTGTGTGTAGAATGTTGTAGAATGAACAAAGAATGTGTAGCTTTCTACGAGAATCTAACTTTAACAAGCCTAATTTATCGTATGATTCAGATATATGGTCGTTCTTTCTTAAATTAAAAATAAATATCACAGCTGCATTCTGAGCTCGCTGTAGTTTAATAGTTAGTCTTGGTAGATAATGTCTCCGTAATCAAAGTGAGGCATAATTAGAGACTTCACAAGCTGTGCTTTCAGAGAGGAAGGGAGAAAATATCCTAAGCGCCTGAGATTTTGAAGGGACATATATACTTTCTTACAAATATTTGTTCCTTGCTGCGACCATTGCAGATTTTCATTTATGAAAAGGCCAAGATTATTTACTGAATTACTCAACGGGATTTGAAATCCGTTTAAGGTGGGCTTGGGAATCATATCGATATTTAAATTCTTTAATTATGACCCTAATAAAAGTACATATTTATAAAAATAAATATCTACTAACTACTTATAATATATCTTACTAATCCCCTTTTAAGAAATTAGTACTAGAAGTACTATTATATTTAGTTTTTATGCTATGCAAACTCGCAATAGATATTTTAATAGAGCAATTAACATTATAGAGACATTGATGAAATGCTTCATTCCAATTTATTTGAATTTATTCGACGCATCGCACATTAAATTATGTTTAAAAGACATTCAGTCCTTTCACTTAAAATGGAATTTTACAGTTTGATTATCGCTGATGATAGAATATTCATTTTTTTATTCGTTTATCATCATAACTCAAGTTACTGAATTTAGTTTAAAGATGAAATAAGCCTAATGTTAGTTTGCTGTGACTATAATACGAAACTTTAACTATTAGTTTATCTCAATAGGATGGAACGAATCGGCTGATTTTTCTCAAGTTTGAAGCGGAGAGTTTGAGATAGTTAAGATTAGAAGGCATCGGCTCATGATTCCCCATTCTTCACGATTAAAAACGAATCCATGTAACTATGGTTTTGACATCAATCACTCTTAGTCATGGGGAGGCGAATTCAACTTCCTGCTAAGTTTAAGTTAAAAAATCTACTTTTTAATGATTGGAAAGACTTCTATGGCATCCACAATATTATAAAATACACCTCCAAGTAGTGGAAGTCCTTTGTAATTCTAGAAGTACCGTCATTTCATAAAAATACACCATTAAAATCAAAATGTTATGTTTTATTTACATTCAGGATTTAATGTATGTACGTAAAGACTTATTTACTTTGCTGGTAAATTTGATTTATTTTCTGAATTTTGCTTTGTCTGCCCAATGTATAACGAGAAATTTTAAAATAAAAACTGAAAAGTAGATAAATCGAGTCAATGTAATTTTTTCTTAAGAAGAGATGAGAATCTGTCATAAAAATTGAATTAGCAAGCATTATATCTTGTATGGCTGATAAAATAAATGGAAATTATATTCCTTCAAAATAAATGCTTTCACTATTCAGAATAGCATTTCTATTTTGACATTCATCGAGTCTATCTCCTTATAAGATAGACTCGATGAATGTGAATGAATGAGAGAAATGGTTCAGAATACTCTTCAATATATATTAACTGAATTCATTTTACCTAGCTTTGTGAAAAATGCGTTCCTCTATCTCCTTATAAGATAGTGGAACGCATTTCTTTACAAAGCTAGGTAAAATGAATTCATTTAATATATATTGAAGAATATTCTGAACCATTTCTGTATATAAATATAAGGGTCAACATCAGAGAGGTTAGCATTTTCAGTTTTCGGTTTATCATTTTTATTTTTATCTTCATCTATATCTCTGTTAATAATAAATTAAAAACAAACACAGAATTAGTCTAAAGCAACAAAATTTAGCGCATTCAACTCCTTAGAAAAACTAAACGTCAATTCGAGAACGCTCATTATTGTCCGAAAACGTTCCCGAAATGACGGTTTGATTTACATATATTTTTTAAACAGCAAAAACGCCACCTTGGATACTGGTTTTTGAGGTTATTGAGTAGTGATCCATATTATTTAGAAGAATAATGCTAAAAATAATTACTTTTTCGGCACAATAAATAATAAGTGGCGATCCCGTAATGCCGAGGAATTAAAGTACGCTACACAAATACTGAATTGAAAGATACTTATCAGGTATAAATATTCTTGAACGTGGAAAAAAAACAAACCTGGGCACTTCCTTGTCAAAAGTGCTTTACATGACTGCTCATTATAACCTTCTAGCACAATGTATTAATATATTTCGTAAAAATATTATACTGTTGATGAAATGACTTATTAACGGTCAGACAACATTTAAAAACAGAATTATTGAAAATTTTAAATAACAGCTACAGATTCGTTGCTTAAATAAACTAGATATACAGCTATATGCCAATGCTTAACTCTGTACATTGAAGTTTATATAATTTTAATCTCAGTTGAATGATGCAAATTTGTATATAGACGCGTTCCCGGAATGACTTTAGGAAAATGTTTTAAAGTAAAAAACGAGAAAAATGTAAATATTATTTTAAATTATTTAGGGTGTTGATAAATATGGACTAAAAGTATGTTTAAAATATCCAAATATAATATCAATATATAAATTTAGTATGAAAATCTTATTCAGAATCGAATTTTTCACCTAATTTGTATCTCCCCTTTGAACTATATGGTAGAATGCAAATGGTGCCCCAGATTCGAACCAAAGATCATAAGGTAAAATAATAAACTGTTTTTAAGAAACATTGACCTATTTTTTCTGTTCAGATGCCTGGCCATTGAATTTTCAACTTTTGGGTAAATGAACCATAACAAAATTGAAATTCCCTCCATGTATTTCAAATGGTAGAGCAACGTGATCTCGAACCCAGGACTTTTTTGACGATGTGAATACATATAATGACCTTTTAGGAATAATATTAATTTAATCCAAAGTTTTAAGTAGATATCATAACGGGATGACCCTAAAATTAGATTCTATTATCGCCATTTGCAATGCATACAGGAATGGAAATGGCGCTCCATACGTATGATTTCTATTCACATGCTGGATTTCCACGTTTCTATGTAATCGAAAAGGGGATTGAACGAATTCTTAAAAATCACCGCAATTTATTTTAAATAGGAGAAATTTGCACCCACCTGGCATCGAACTCAAGCACATTTGGAGACAATTTTATAGATATAAATAAAGATGGGCGCGTTTTCTGGAATATCTGTGGTTTTGAATTCCCTATCTTTCCTGGACGTAGCTTAAAATATTTTCGAAACTGAATCATAAATATTTGAAATTCCCGCCATACGTTTCAAATAATAGAGACGCCTGATATCGAACCCGGGAGTTTTGAAAAATGAGAATACAAATAACGACCGTTTAGAAATAAAATTTATTTAATTCAAATTTTGAAGTCGATATCATACAGGGAAAGCCCTTAAATAAGGCTACATTATCTCCATTTGAAATGCATAGAATAATGTAAATGACGCTCTGGCATCAAACCAATGATCATCAGGGAAACGATAAAATTTGTGTATGAAATTTATATATGATCTCTATACATATACCGCGTTTCAAGTTTCTATGTTATTGGGAAAAGAATCAAAAAATATCTTAAAAATCGCCATAATGCATGTTAGCTTAATTAGCTTAATTTTAGCATTTAGCTTAATTAGCATTAGCATTAGCTTAATTTAGCATTTTAGCTTAATTAGAGCTTAATGTAGAAAAGTGCTCGGTAGTTAACTTCTTCGAAAGTAAATCTACAATAAATGATTATTCTTATAGCCTCCGAGGGGTAAACCTAATGACAGTAGAATCGGTAAAGTATCTTGGAGTAACTCTCACGAATAATCTATTATGGAGTGCCCACATCCGAAATATATGTGGAAAAGCACTTAAGAAACTCGGCTTCGTCAAAAGAATAGTCGGTAGGAGCGAAGAAAAGTTCGCGAGCGATGTTACTTAGCGTTAGTTAGGCCTCACCTTTGTGTATGCATGTAGTGTATGGGACCCCGCCGAGAAATGTCATAGTCGGGATTTAGAAAAAGTACAATGAAAGGCTATACGATTTGTAAAGAATTGCTACGATAAAACAGCGAATGTCAATCAGATGTTACAGGACGCGGGATGAGAATCATTAGAAGATGGAAGACAAATTCAAAGGATAAATTTATTAAATAAGTTCAGAGAAATTACGTCCTCAGATGATGTAACCGATATAATGCGACCCCCCTGTTATATGGGCCGTGCTGATACTGCCAGAAAGATTAGGGAAATAGATGCTAGAACGAATCGTTTCAAAAATTCATTTTTTCCGCGAAGTATACGCGAAAGCAACCATTTAGGAAAATAGAGTTAAGGTGCTTGCACCCCCTGCCACACGCCGAAAGGCGGCTTGCAGGGTTCTTACATAGACATAGACATAAATAGCAGGATCTTTACCCTGGCCTACCCTACCCTGATAGTCTTCGAATGATGTCTTTTTAATTTCCGTCGGATATGCACTGTTTCCAGCGATACTTTGAATTTCATCTCTCTAATTTGCCGAAAAAGGCCTAAAAATATTTCCGAAATTCCCCTCAATGCATTCCTATGGAAAAAATGGGGGATTCAGGGCCTTCTGGAATTGAATTCGTGACACAGGTTCAATGTTGCTTTTTTCTGGCGGTTAAACGTTATGACCAGTACACCGTAAAAATTTCAAGTCAGTGACACTTGTGGAACATGGTTAGAATTTTGATCGCATATATATATAGGTGTATTATTTAAGGTATATTATTATTTTTATATTTTTAAGAATGTTTTTTTAATCTCTTCCCTATAACATTGAAACATAAAACTCGCTATGTGAATAGAGGTCATAAATACTTTTCATATACGCAGTTTATTGTTTCCCTAATAATTCTGGACTCGATGCCAGATCGCCATTTATATTCATTATTGCATTTTAAATTTGGTAAACGGGAATCTTATTTTCGGACCTACCCAGTATGATATCGACATCAAACTTTGGATTTGATTAGTTCTATCCCTACAAGGTCGTTATATATCTTGCTAAAAGGTTTTGAGTTCGACATCAAGTGATCTTAATTTTCCCTTATGAAATGAATGCTAGAGATTTCAAAAATTCTTTGAAGCATTTCCCGAAGACATAGAAATCCATAACCCGGCATGTGTAGAGCAGTCATGAATATGCCTCACAAACGCAATGCACCGATCTCATAATGGACCTTGGTTCGAAGCCAGGGCATCATTTGAAAACATACATGCATTTAAAAGGCTATACAGAGTTTCCTTTGAGAACTTTCCCGATTCATCGACTTGAAATTATAGTAACCGTCAGAGACCTTTGCAAAGTCCATTAGTTTAAACAGACAAAAATATATCATTCATCAACATGCTTGGAGTATACAAGCAACTTTTACTCGTACATATATAAATAGGTATATCCGGAGAAACATCTATGTATAATAGATATAATATTAATCTGAAATTTTGGATCAAAACGTTGATAACCCTACTCATAAATTTTCTTCAGTATTCAATCAGACCGGCAATTCGGACACGTTATTTTTTAGAGAACGTTATGGCTTCACTGAAGCTACATCGAGTTTGATAGATAATTTGAAACAACTCTTGCCACTACTTTTAACAAATATTCCTCGTAAAGACTGTTATCCTGTTAATATTCGCGACGTAACCCTTAAATCTCATCGAAGTCAACAAATTCAGGTCAGTGCATGGCTGCGACCACAGGAAAATGTCCATGAACATACCTCACACGCTGGATTATGACGGCGGGGCAGAGAGGTTACAAGGATGGTACGGATTCCTGAGGATAAGAGGGACTTGTAGTAGTTGGCGGAGATGGCGGCGGCGGTTATTAAGAAAACTATAGAGAAGGGGCGAACAAGGGTGTGAGAGGGCGGCACGAATGGGAGGATATATTAGATGCGGTGGCATCACCCGCGTTGTCAGCACAAGGAGAGTGGCACATGACGCCGTCTCCAAGGGGAAGTGAAGTGCATGCGACACAGACGATGAGTATGAGCGAAAGACATATTCGAGATGGGAGAGAAGGCGAGGGAACAGAGGGAGTGAAGATGTGAGAGTAATTGAGAATAGAGGCTTAAAAACGAGGTGTAGGAGGAGGTAAGCCATAACGTTGGATTCATTGACTATTAATGGATGGTCCTAAGAAGATTCGAGAGTTGAAATTAACAATTTAACTTAGCTATGTTCTGATGCTGTGAAGGTTACTGAAAGTTAACCAAAAGGCGAGTGTCAAGGTAAATGAATAATAGATGCATCATCATCCATGTTCATTAATGCTAGGATGGTCAAGTTTTATTCTATTCTAGGCTCTATACATCAACTTTTATTCTTTGGAATTCTCTCTTCTCATTCTCACGAAGGCTATCTTATGAAGATATTCTTCTAAATTTCACTTATTTCTGAGGTGAAAACCAGGTAAAGCATTTAAGTTTAATGCAATCGTTGTTAAAATCTGTCATGTACCGAAAAAGTCATTTTTTCAATTCCTTCGAAATAATTTGTTGTGTATCTAAAGTTCTCTTTGTTTAGCTGGATCTAGTAAATTATATCGCAAATATTCTTATTTGTGTTTGTTGAATTATTTATCATTGACATATAATCCAAATAAATATAATTTATTTATCCAGGTAAAGTATTCAATAAACCTGACCTTGGATTTTGTTAGCTCTAATTTTCTGAAATGCGTTCCTAAATTTTTAAATGAGTTTTAAATGAAATTTTATAAAGGGATACACATATTTAGAAAATTTATTATTTACTAAAAGTTTTTAAAACTGCTTCGATAAGAAATTTTAAAATGAATTTCGACGGAATATCTTTCTGAACCATCAAAAACAACAGTAACTCTTTTAGAACTGAAAATATATTATCGTCTAATAATGTTTTATACAGTAAAATATTTATATGAGAAATTTTTATTGAGTATCAGTATCCTCAAATTATGTTCACCTTCCGTTTCCGCTTGAAAATTATCTCTCAAAAATTTCATATCAAAATATCGAGATGCGATATTAACAGCTTCTTCAGTGCCCTCTGCTACTGAACACATAATTAGTTGGGTGACGCTAGAATCCGAATATGCCACTCTTTCCCTTTATCAATTTTGAAGTAATATACTATAAAAATGGTGTTTAGTTGGTGGGATAAAGATTCTGTAATAACCTGATGGTCGGTTAATTAAGTCCCAACTGAAAGGGTATGACCATGGTTTCCACCCCTTCGGTCATCATCAATCGCTATAGGTACATCTAGGAACATTGCTAGATGGTGATTCAAGGGTTTAAAACCATGGTACTATAGTTTAATAAGCATTTAATCTGGTGGGTAGAAGTCCAATTTATTTTAGGGGAAAATATTCCTTAAGAAGTGTTGTGATCTATCGTCAAATCTACAAAGTGATTTTATATTTTTTAGTATTTCTGTTCATGTAAAGTAGGTAAGGGAGGGCTGCAACTTATCTCATGGGAACAACTATCCAGCATGCAATTTCGAACCACAATTGAATAAAGGATTAATGGAAAAATCTGTTTTAGATATTGTCCCCCCCCCCCCTAAAAAGGAGGGTGAGGATTCACAGATAGTGGTAAAGGGCTAAAGGAAAGGACTTTTAAGGGGAAGAGGGATGAGAAAAAGGGCGGGAGCTGACGCAGACGACGCCGAGACTCGGAGCAATATGCGTGATTGACTTGCGGTAGTTCGCAGTTGGCGGCAGGAATGCCCGCGCGGCCGCCTCCCTCTAGCGAAAATGGGAGGAGGAATCGGGAGAAAACGAGGCTATCCCATTGGGAAGGAGTGCATGGGAAAGAGGGATCAGCGGAGGACCCCGGATGGTTTGGGAATTGTTCGTGAGGGGGGCGTGTCCCGTGGATGGGAGACTGTTGGTTTCATCTCGTAGATATGAGTTCGTTTACGGGTGCTGGGGGTGAGGAGATGATGGAAGGGAGAGAAAGGTGGATGTAATGGGCGAGAGAATCGGGGATAACGTCGCAGCGTTTTGATGAATGCCTTTTTATCCCCGTCGTTCGGTGGGACTTGTTGTCGTGCGTGGCACGTGATGCTCGGAGAGATGCTGAGAGTTGCAAGAGGGCGGACATTTGGAACGCGTGAAAGAAGGCAGAGGGAAGCAATTTATAGGACGACTGAGTCAGATTTAATCCAATGGAGAGAGTGGAAACATAAGTCGTTTCAGCAGAATTTGAATGAGGTGATTGAAAGCTCGGGGGACTATTGCGGTTCCCGAGTTTTTTGCGTCCGATAGACTGCAGCAGTAGTGATTGAATTAGATCCTTCACTGAATAGTGCTCTGGAATATTAACATGTTAGTACTGCAAAAAGGATTATGTAGAAAGTTTTTATTGAGTACTTCATTAAAAATATGAATAAATCATTTGAGGAAAAATAAAGAAGGAAATCAGCCAGCTATCGTTATACTTCATTGTTAACTGTGACCTTCGGTCCTTATTACATTAACAAATGCTAACCCATTGCGTAATAATTTCATTCAGTATGATAAAATGTAGTGAATCTGGAATATATTTAACTCTCGCGGTAACACTAAGGAACAATTCGAACAATCTAAGGTTAAATCAATGATTTGACGTATGTATATTTTAAGCCTAACATTCATTAAATACATTTACAAATCCCCGGAACAATGTAAAGGTTTAACATATTGACACATTTCCAATTTTTCGAGGTATTCTTTTACGGAAAATATGAAAGCGAGCAACAGGTACACGACAGCAACGAATATACAAATGATGGAGAGAAAGCGAGACGGCAGTTTTTAATTCTCTTACGAGTGAGGACTTCAAAGCGTAGAATCAATCGCTGGCATAGATGACAAAGCCTCAGCTTCCGTTCAATCTCTATGAGGAATTTATCGTTTTTTATTTTTACTGTGCTTCGGGGAATCGTGGGCGAAACACGCCAAATTGACAAGTTTTGAGCCCAGGAGCAGAGGAGGAAATATGTGGGAATAGGTGAGTTCAGGGACACAATGTACTGGAAATGTGGGGATTGCCGGAGGGGGTGAGAGAAGGTAGGGGGAGAAGCGCTGTGGGAAGGGGGAACTTATCTGGTTCCGGTTGGATGGACATCTCAGACACCGTGAAAAACCGCAAGACTCATCAAAATTCGCTTACGCCTTGGTGGCGAGAATGGGGAGATGACGAACTGAGCAGGAATAAGATGAGAGGTGGAATTCATCTGATGAAGAAGATTGTGAATCGTTTTAATTTACGGATGCTCTCCAAGAAGAGGTCTTTACCCTCTGAAATGTACTTTTAAATAGATAAACAAGATTTCTTCTGCCAAACTCATAATTATAGTAACTTGTTTCTACAATAACAGCGCTTTATTTGTCATATTTTCGTAAATCATACTATGTTTTTCTTCTTCTTGCAGTTACTACTTTCAAGTTACTGCAACTTGTAAATCTTACAGCTTCTATTCTACTCTTCAAATGTGTCATTGAACTCGACCAATCTTTCATTATCTTTGAAAATGCAATATGGGTTGAGAACTGTGTATAGTTAAGAATATAGTTTTCAATAAGACGCAAGGCATAACGAAACAAAATAAAGCCATATAATTCGAAAAAAAATCTTTTGGAATTGCATCGACATCCTGCGGTAGTGTCATAGATTCCTTTATCCGTGATTTCAAAGCACGCAGTGCTTCGGAATTAAGATCGTTGCAATATTGTACGAGAATAAAATATTTTCGTATGCGTACACCATGAATACACTTGGCAACCAAAAAAAGCCAACTGTTTTCCTCTGTGCTATCATTTTTCTCCATCTTTTCAGGTGACTCTCACTATTTTTTTGGGCTTAGCGACTGTTGCTTCTTATTGGTGAAGTCCTTCTAAGCTCTCTATCGAACTTGTCTGGAGGTGCTTCTCTGAGGCAAAAGCAACAACGAATACGCACAACCATTCACTGGTCGGGAAAGTCCGATTAGCCTCAGATTGAAATAGGTTTTACTTTTAACGGTTGATCCTTTCTTGCATTGCGGCAGAAACTGGAAGGGAGAAAGTGTAGAGCAGATAGTATTCACATCTTAGAAAGCATGCAACATTTTCGTAAATCCCTGAATTTCTTAGGAAAGGAGACGAACAGAAATGTGAAGCCTATTTTAGAGGGTAACATTTATTTGAAATATAATGATAGTGGACGAAGGAAATATTGCTAAAGCGAGGAAAGCGGCCTGGCGAAAATTGGAAAAGAGCAGGTGTCTTGTTGCAGCGGGAATGATAACGCAATCTCGCGAGGGAATTGGGTAACCTTGAGGAACAGGAGGGTTGGATATGAAGATATGTAAATTTTGATAAAGGAAAGAGGAAGTCAGAGCTGAGGTGGGACGAAGGGGGAGATATGAAATACTGCACCAAGGGAAACGAGCCTTACATTTCGTGCCTCCGGTGTGGTGGAAGTAACCTTTTTTATTATTATTGCAGCCATCTAAATCTCATTGCCCAAAAAGAATTGTGTAATATCTGGGTTTAAGGGTGGACTGGCGTCCTTATCGCCTTATAAAGTAAAATCATGCGGGATGAAAAGTCATTACTCTCTACTCAAGCGTTCTTGTTTTTTGCAAGAAAGTGTCTTATTCTGTTCCAAGGCAAATCGAAATAACTAATGTGATAAGCAAACCTAAAAAACTTCAAATTTTGTCAAGTGAAGTAACTTATAGATTGGGGAAACATTTCAGTACTTGGAAGTGATGATTTAAGGGACTATATACCCAAATAATAGTGAAGTTAGCATTGAATACGGAAGGACGTTACAGAAAGTGTCGAGGAATGCCAAAGATGCCAATGATGTTTTTGGCGACAGCATCGCCAAGGAGTTGATGAGGTGGGTCATCTATAGAGAACATCATCTCCATCTCGTGGGAGTGCGTTAGAAAGCGACGAAAAGGGAGGGAAGAGAAAAGACGGGAATTCTTTCCCATCTAAGGCAAAAACCACACTGCAAACCGCATTACCTCAGCCTCTTACGTAAGAAGGGAGCGAAGTGTAGCAGATGAGGAATGGCCGGAGGAGGGGAAACGGAATAGTGAGATGAGGCAGGAAGGGTGGTTTTCGAGTGCCTCTTATGAGGGTACTCCTAGAAGATGAGGGAATTGGGAAAGAAAGGGAGGGAGGAACCTAATATTACGGTGGAAGGGGTTGAAATCGTGTGGGTTGCCATATATCTCCCTCAAACGGGATGGTCTTAAAGGAAGGAGAGGTGTGCTTTGGAAGGAGGGAAAGGCGTGGTATCGCCGTGGAGGGAAGAACTAAGCTCTATGATGACAATGAAGGTTTTCTCGGGAGGGAATCTGATGAATGGCTCCGTATCCCCATCCCACGTCCCCTCTTTCTCAACAGTGAACCCCCTCCCATGGACCTTCCCTTCGCAGCTTCCATACTCGGCCCCGGCGTTATTACATGCTCCCCGAAGAAGGATTGGTTCCGAGGCGTGCTCCTAACGTCATTTAGATGAGCACTTTATGAGAAAGAAAACGCACTTTGATTTATTGTCTTATTGAGGAAATTGGTGTGTATGTGCACGCTGGGAGCGAGTTATTAACTGTGACTTAGGTCTTCCGAAAGGGGAAGATCAAGCCGATGAGGGTATTAATCATCCGCGTCATCTTTTCCTCTCTTACGATGCGCGGAAACATACAGCGATTGCTTTCGGAATCGACTGATGGTTGTTTTTTGTTGAGTGATAATTATAAAAACTCTAAGGTGAAAGAGTTTTTGTTTGATGTTGATGTGTTGATGACAATTGTATTTATGGATAATATTATAAATTGATTTGATAATACTTCTAATTTAAGGAAGAAAATTTGTTTTGTATACCGTAATGTCCTTAAGTAGGTACAACTATCATCAATTATTTTAGTATACCTCTTTTTTCTCACTCTATATTTAATAATGTAGTAAATTCTGTAAAGTTTCTCCAAATGACCAGTTCCTAATTTATTTTTCAGAATTCGATAATTCACCTTAATATAGTAAAACATTACTTCATGGTCTTTTGCAGTGTGACAGAAGTTCTATTCCCAGAAAAATCTAATACATAAATACTCCTTAAAGACATCAAACTCTATCTCGCCCGATTAAAAGCGATTATTGATAAAAGGATATTAAGGTAAGGGATTCTAACTAATATTGCTTTTGCTATGGATGGATATCGTAATATCTAGAAAATGTTATTGAATATTTACATTCATTTAGTCTAATTAAGTCTAGTTAAAATTTCAAATTGTTTGTATGCCAGTAACACAATGACTGGGAATATATTTAAGGGATATATAAATAACAAATACGTTACTCAGCAGGGCAATACGCGTTGAAAATAATAACATGGAAATAAACTACTATTTATTATTATAGAAAGATTTTAATGGAGATAGAAGCGACTTTTCATTAAAATGAAAGCCTTGGTTAATTTTAAAGAAGCCCCTGCAGATGTAAAGCCTATCAATTAAAAAAGGAATTTTTTATGCAATTGCGTGTAATTTAAATTCATCGGATTTATTATTCTTTGGTATCAGTCTTTACAGTGTTTGGGCATCTGCAACTCAATAATAAACAAGCATTAAAATGCGACATATTTAATACGTAGCTTAGTACATGTAATGTTAATAATGTGGTATGTATTTAATATGCAAGAAGTTACTGGTTAGAACACCATCTAAGCAGTATTTTGGATTTTTGTTCCGTTAATATCATAAAAAACTTCAAATCTGTTTTTACTAAAATTACTATGATCGTAGTCAGCAAATAGTGTAGTTAAATTAAAGTTAAATAATTCGTTGCCTAAGTGCATATCTAGCGATTTATTCAATTCCTCATGTGCATGAAGATAGGTTGCTATTGTTTGAGAAATTAGACCTCTAAGGAGGCCTCGATCACTGAAATGCATTCAATTCCACGTTGCCTTTGAGTACAGTAATGTGATTTACATCCAAAGAAATGATTCATTCAGGCTTCCAAAATGATGTCAACAATTAGAAGCAGAATAGTCAATTAGCTCTCGTGCCATTGTCTCGAATCTGAAAGTAGCAATTCTCATTCGAAGCAAGAAACGTGTGGAAACAGCCTTGGAGTCGAGCAGCCACGTGAAAAGCAATCGAGGCCCCTCGTTCAATTGTTGCACTTAATATCCTTTGACCTGTGGAGGCATCGAGGAATACCTTACCTCGTGTATAATAATAAAACGTAATGATTACACTCCCCAGGCCCAAAATATCCTCCCCCTTCTTCGAGTCCCTCGTTATCTTAGTTTTAGGGGCAGAATCTGCGGATCCCAATTAAGTAACAAATGAGATTCCTCCGCCTCCTCGAACCATCCCAAATCTAGACTCATCTTTCCATCCCAGATGTAAACCCACTTCTCGCCTAGCTGCCCGTAGGAAATGGGTCACCTACCACGTCATCTTTTCTACGGGGTCAAGGCTATTATGATCCCTGCAATCCGCGAGCCCCCGCTCAGATGCGGAAAGAGAGAATTCGTATGTATATTCAAAGCGAGAGTATGACTCCGAAGCGAAAAAAATTCAAGAACCCCAGCGAGGATCTCGCGGAAAGGAAGCAAATCGTGGAAGGGGTCAGAATTAAGAGAGGCGGGAAGGAGTGGAGTTGGAGGACATTTGCTAAGAGGGAGGATGGGAGGTTTGGCGAGCAACTGTCGAAGTACGTGTTGGCGCCATGAAGTACAAGGGCTGGGAGGGGGAGGAATAGGGAGAAGAGTGGTGTTCTCAAGGAGGGTGGAATGTTGGCTGAGTAGGGCGCTGTAGGAGGCTAGTGACGCCGCATGCTGTCTGGGCTTAATTGCTGCATCGGCTATAGTGCGAGTGCTCCGATATTGCGACGTCGTCCCATCAAACGCCCTCACACCAAATCATATGAGGAAGACCCTCCCCCGCCGAAAACCCTAAAGGACGTCTTACCCCTTCGAGGTCCTCATCGGCTCCTTCACGTGCACAACGCCATCAAGGGAACCCCCTGAAGGCTCTTCCAACACATCCCCTCGATCCTTTAACTCTCTCTGTTTGCTTCGCTTTATCCTCCATTCCACCGTCTCCGCGCTTCCGCTCGCGTTTCTGAACTTTTCCGTTCCGAGTCGCTGAGAGCGGGAGGTTTATTTTCCACATTCTCTCTCCGTGTAGGTCCAATTTTTAAGACAGGATATCCTTGAAATGTTGGTTTGACTGTATCCGCCCTCCTCGTACGTGCTTCCCTAATACAATTTTGATTTTATACAAATACTACGCATAAACGGGTATTTGGTGGTATCTCAATTCCTTCACTACCAAATTCTATGCCCATGAAACGTATTAGAACTGCTTAAGAGTCTTCTTTGCTGTGTATTTATTAGAGACTTCCGGAGAGTATGTTTAAATAAAAGATGATTCCAGATTAATAACAGCGTTGAGTTAGGCAGTATTTTTCCTTTGTCATTGTGAGAATTTTTATTTTTTTCCCAAATTAATTTATCAGTTCAAGTTTAAATGTAGTAAAAGTGATCTATTTTCTAACTGCTGTTGAAGTCACCGGATGCTATATCACGATTTGCGTAGTTAACAGATCTGGTTTCGTAATTCGGAGTCCTAAGGTAACAAAGCTTACAAATTATGCGCAGTATCGCCACAAAACCTTTCCTTTGCACCATCATCATTTATAGTTTCTTGCGATTTCTTACCATACACTCAGACAATCGAGACGGAGCGTCCTGAAAACACAACTTCGAATGCATAATATCCCTTTACAACCCATCTTGTCCTCCCACTCTCGGCAAACATCACTTTTCTAATAACTTCTTTGTGCCCGTTATCCACTCTCTTCCTTGTTGCTTCTCCTTTCTCTCCCTCTTCTCATTCACTCTCGCCCGTAATCTTACGTATCTCTCTTCTCCCTTTTTCCCTCCCGCAAACCCCGCCCTTTCATCCCTTTCTTTTGTCCCAAGTCACCGTTCCGCTCCCAGATGCACTCTCCCTCCGCCGCGTAGGACAACCGACGAGTATCTGATCTTCTGAAGTAGCGAAGAAGTGAGGGAATGAAGAGGTGGCATGAAGGAGGGGAAGTGGATGGCCCGAGAGGGTGTGCTGGGTGCTCTTTCACGGCGTCGTGTGGAACAAATCAAAGGGAAAGATGGTGTTTCGGAGGAGCGCTGGGTTTTTCAGCGCGGAGCAAGAATGATATTGCGGCTCAAAGAGACTTCGATATTTCCCTGTTTCTGTAGCGGGGGATGATAAATGCCGTTCCTTGGATATCTAATGGAGGGAAAAAATAATATTCGTGAAGTTTGGAAATTGAAACTGTTGACTGGCGCTATCGGTGCCATTCAGGCGTATCTTTGGCGGCGGGCGAAGTCGTAAATGATATGTTTTTCGAAATATTCCCTCGATAAAGTCGCTCTGAATAACAGAGTTGTCAGATGACGTATTCAAAAAGTGATTGTTTTTCTGTTCTTGAACATCAAAGAATGTTATCGAAAATAGCATTCGCCGGAATTTCGGTCGATAACTTAAATCGAACCTTAAGCCTGAGTAGACGGGTTTGTGATCATCATTTTAGCCACTATTTAAACTAATCTGTTATAATGCTTTTAGAGAAAAAATGTCTGATAAAAAGAAATAATTGAGCTCAACACACATGATCAAGAGTTCATATTCTGCAGTATAATTTTCACAGTTTGTAAGCAATATAGCTCATAAGTTTAAAAAAAGTTATTCGTATTTTCCACAATATTTTATTCAAAGCGACCGATGTAACCATTACAGTCATCTTCAGGCAAGTTCATATCGAATTTCTTTTACATCAATTTCAAGCTTCATCTTCATTGAGTTTAAATTCGTTAAGATTCAAGGAATTTAATATTATTTATAAATATCAATTGAAGCTAGCTATCGAGAAGCTTTAAGTGGATAACTGTTTTTTTAATAAACTCAATATGATTCATTAAATTGTACTGAGTTCAATAAGTTATGCACTATGATTGAATGCTGCGATTGATATCAGAATCGGATTAAAAATTGTCATTGGCTACGTCCCTTTGAATTTTATTGGATTTCCCAGGCTGTTTTGTAAGACAAGAGTCTAATCCATTGATCGCGCATTGCATTGCCTTGTCCATCAACGGCTCGTAATTACTTCGCGTCCGTATCGACTTGGAGCTACACGAACAGGTGGAGAAGCGTTGGTAAGAAGATGGGCCAAGCATTTGAAAATAAATCCACGTTGATTACAGAAGGGGTCCATCCCTGAAAGGGAGAAAGGAAGAAAATAAGGTAGTGAACTTGATGATTCACAAGAAGTGCATCCTTTGTTTTCCTCGAGACGAAGGAATCTGAATGCAGATCTCGGAAAGCAGATTGTAGATGATAAAGAATGAAAAATTAAAAGAGAAAGTTACAGAGGAGGAGGAAAATTAAGGGAGATAGGAGGAATTGAAAGAGGTACCATGATTTATAAATGGTTAATAAGAAAATAGAAACTGAATATTAAACAGGATCGCAACATTATGTATATAGAAGTCAAGACATGAAAAAAATTAAAGAGCATAAAAGTAAGATGGAAAAAGAAATACAAACAGTCAAGATGGTAAAAGAAATAAAAACACAGAGAAGATAAACAAAAGAGAGATTGCATTGCAGTGTAACCATGAAATGTTAAACGCTTTATATATATATATATATATATATATATATATATATATATATACTATGGACAATTTTATATTTGGAAATCCTACTCAAGAGGATTGAGAAAAATTATTGCCTTGGTTAAGATGGCTGGATAGGTTAATTATAGACGGTATTACAATACGGAGGTAGTTCAGGAGTAAATAGATTAAACCAAAGAAAGTATAAGAATTAGTGATTAACGCGTATAAAAATAACATGTGCAGAGTTGTAAAAGTACATTTGTAGTCGTAGGGTTATTCTTAGAAGTTATTCGAAAGCTTAGGACATTTTGCAAAGTGACTCCCATCAGGAATCGAATCCGGGACTGCTTTTATCAAAGATGAACGATCTGCCCAATTGAGCATCCGGGAGATTCCTAAAATGAAAAAAGGAGAAGTGGGTGATAGAGGTACAATCGAAGTAGAATATTTAACTCAGACAATAATAGAGAACTATGTGGGAAGAGAAGTAAGCCCGAAACAAGCCGAAAATGAGGAAAGATGAGTCGATCTCGAAGAAAAGGATAGGAAGGGATGAAGATAGTGGAATGAAGGAGGGGAAAAGGGGAGAGTGGAGAGCGCTTGACTTTTAAATTGGCGGGTAGGACGTGACCAGAACAAACTCATGGCGGCGCGACGTAGCCGCGGGAACGAGGGGACTTGAAGAGGGATGAGAGAGGGAAGAGCAGACGGAAGAGATGGGAGAGCGTGGGAGAAGCCATGCGGAAAAGGAATGAGAAGTGGTGCACATGGGTGTTTGAATGCACCCTGCTGCCACAGCTTCGCACAAAGGCAACGGCGTTTTTTCCCTGATTACAACACTTTTATCCTCGAATCCATTCTGCTTCCCCTATCCTGCTAAGAGAATCTCGGAGGACATAGTAGCCACTTATCATAGTTGTGCCCTTCAGCCCATCCGCCTTCTGAAGGTTCGCTATGAGTCTAGGATGATGGGAAGGTCTTTCCATTCACTGGACGGGATCGAGGGAAAGCTGAATGGATAGTGCAATTTGTTACGTAATGTTGTGTCTGGAGTAAAAGATCCTTTTCCTTCGATAACTTTTGATTAATAGTGCAGCCTAATTATATCTTACGTATAAGGCATGAATACACGAGGCCATTCTCGCGTACAATGTTTACATTTAACCTTTTAGTTTCTAGCTTCGCAAATTGAGTTATATTTTACTGTTAACAGTTTTATAAAGTCGTGGGATGGCTATCTACCTTCAGACAAGTTACAAACGTAAGAAGAGCACAAATTAGAAACAGATATTCTAAATATAAGGAATTAAAATTCAAGGAAATTTTAAGATTCAAAGTATTGAATTTTTTTATTCATAACAAGTAGTTATTGAGTTTTTATAAGAAATTCTGATTGTGGATATATTCGGCAAACTCTATCACTGAGACAAACAAAAATAGCGTTACCTTCAATGCAAGGTCTTTGAGGTTACATACAATAGCCTTTGAGTTACATACGATACATAGAAGTTTAAACTGCTGCTTATATAGGAAATGGACCATTTTCTTTGTGGATCTATATTTAGTAAAATTCGGAGCACGTTTAAAAATTTTAAAGGATTATTAGTGTTATAAGACATATGGTGTTGTTGTGCAAGGAAGAAATGCTCATACAGTGATAAATATTGTTTTGGTGATGATTTATAGACTAAAATATTTATCAGCATTTGCGCGATTTATTTAGAATTTGAGATAACCGTAGTAGAAGAAACGTTGAATATAAATGCTAAAATTTCAACTTCGTGTCATAAACCATCATCAGCACCATCTTCTGCTGATTTCTTAAGTTATGAAATTCAAAAAGAAAAAAGTTGTTCATTTATAGCCGTACCATGTGAGCAAAATACAAGCTATGCTTTAAGTATCTGTGATCTCTATATTGAGTTATTTCTATGCATAAAAATTTAAAACCTTAGGGTGAATTGATTTTAATGGTAGACCTTTCTTCTCAAGAGATTAAATGACTTGCCAAATAATTGCTGACAAAATATTGAAACGGTGCTTTCATTCCCTCATGTTTCACGACTACAAATGGAATAAATAGAAATTATCTCCTAATATAGATTGGGTGAAGATATATTTTCGTGGCTCGATGTTTTCATTTCGATTCGATTCATTTTCAAATATCCATCGTTAAAAATAAAGGAACATTACTTACGGTTTTGTATTTCAAACGAAAAGTTACGACCCGAAGCAAATTACAGGAAGAGAGTTAGCTTTTGCAAAACCACAAGACCTCTTCGATGATGAAATAGGAGCAAAATGGGTTAATGCCATTTGCGAGAGCCACTTCTTTCATCCTCAATATCCAAATTATATCATTCAATCTCTCTCTTCCTTCCATTTTTCCCATTACCCATACCCTTTTCCACTCCACTTATGCACTGAATGTGGTTTCTACTTCTCTTTGCAGTAATGACGCAAAATAGAGGTTCCCATAGACCATATTTACACTTAGAAAGGGTGCTGATTTATCGAAAGCGTATCTGCTGTTATGTGTCATTTAGGACTCGAAATATGAAATGAATACCAAAGTCAAACGGTATTCACAGTGTAGTTGTTAAAGATGGAAACGTGAAATAATAAATTAATGTGGCGTAAGAGTTTAAAAAACTTGCATTTTTTAAGACAAGAAGTTTTTTATAGTATTATTTTAAGAAAGTGTTTAAGTAGAATTTAAGAAGAATTTACTCGAAACATATAATATAAAAATTTACAAAACTATTTTCTCCATTTATATCAACCGAAGAAGTGACTTTCTTGGTAAACAAATCCTTCAAAATATATGTTGCTGAAATCTGATGCTCTTTATACGAAAACCTTGTTAATTATATCCTCTATAAATCAATAATTTGATTGCACGTACATTTTTTATTCCATTTTTACCTATGAATTTCTTCATTTCACAGACAACATACGATAAATCTGCGGCTTCTGAACCTGAACTTTCAATTTCAGATTCTAAGAAATTAATTTGTGATTCAATCATGTCAGAAAATTCCGGAACTGAAATACCGCTAACTAGCAACAATTATTTCGGCACAAACCCTCTCCTACGTTTTTCACATCCTTTCTTATTTTAGGCTATTGACTAAAGTTAGAAGAAAGAAGAGAGTAATTTATATGAATCACTGGTTGTAAAAATAACAATTATTTTTTAAAGAAAGGAACGGAGTTTAAGTATTGTTTTCGGCGACTATCAGAGTAAGCATTGGATTTGAATAGCTTTTAAAACTTGGTTGAATAAATTTCTTAAGTTTGAGTATTTGAACTTAAGTAGCAATGGCAGGATTTGTATTCCAGATTTATACAGCTTCATAATTCGGATGTAATTCAGAACTTATTTCATGGTAAATACTTGAGTTTATGAGCATAATAAATGATAAATATTGAAGGATATTTGCCGAAATAATTTTTCAGGCGAGATCCATTGAAAAATTTCATCGCTCTTCAGACTACGAATTTTCATATGCAGAAAAATAAGTATGTAATGCTTGCTAGTTTCTTCTGAAGTGCCAAGGCAGAGAGATGATGAATTCTGCAAACATTTCAAACTTTGTATCGAGTGAGTCGAGTTACAAATTCCTTTGCTCAATTCAAGTTTAGTTTCGGCAAAGTCCACAACTGAGCGTAAGTTTGCCCTGATATTTTTATCGCCGGAGTTGATGGCGCACTTGTAGCGATCTCGCAGACGGACGGCGGCGGCAATATCTGCAAAAATCCCTCCGAATGAATGACGTCGGCAGAAATGCTCGAGAGAATTGAGTGAGTGATAGAGAGAGAGAAGTGGATGGATGGATGGAGAGAGAGAGAGAGCATTGGAGAATGGATAAAGAGAGGAGATTAAGAGAGAGAGAGAGAGGAATTGTGGGATCGAAATGGATTTGGAATGGGGGGTGGTAGAGGTGAGGCACCAAGGGTACCTTTTTTCATTTTTTGAAAGGCAGTCGGTAAGAGAGGGGCGCTCTGATGAGAGGGGGAGAGTGCATCGAGACGGGGTGCGTGGTGCAGAAGCAGCCATTGGAAAGGGAAGGCGGTTGGGTGTCGGAGTGGGATAAAGGCACGGCCCGCTGGAGATAGGGGATGCCATTTAGCTAATGGCTCCCTCTGAATGCTAATTCAAAGTCAACTCGGACCCGGAAACACCGAAATGTGTAGCGAGTGGCAATGGTTGTGGGGTGTGAGGGCCGAAGAAGAGTGGATGTATGAGGCACTATAAGGGAGACTGCGTGTGGCGGGGTGGAATTTTAGAGAGTAAGTGCGAGTAAGGAATGTAATGGGTTGCTTGATGATTAGGATATACTCCAAGAATGGATTTCTAGAATCGTAAATCTTTCATCTTCAATATTTTTTTTGAACCGCACTATCCACGTTCAAGCGTTAAGCTTGATTTTCTGTATTTATTTAAACTTCCTCCATAAAGTATAGCTAAAGCGGCTGTGTAACAAAGGAATGCCTTTGAGCTTCTCAGTCCTCTATCCCGAAACGATATTTCCGCAAAACTCCTACATTAAAGTGTTTTTAAATGGAAAGATTAGAAGGAATTCGAGCTTATGATTATTCTTGGGCCATTAATATTTATCAATTTGACACACATGTATGCCATTGTAGATTCTAAAATATAACTGAAGTCTTCCTAAGTTTAATACGTATATCTTTAATCTTCATAAGTGTTTATTTTTCAACCACCGATACACACAAAATAGACCTTTCAGATACGAATATGTTTTTATGAGCTGGCGCCACACATATTCAAACTGATGCTTATTTCTTTTAATCAGTTAAATCACAAACATCGTAAGATCAAAATGCAGATCAGACCGTCAATATTTTTAGAAATAAATACATATGCATCATCCTTGCGCATCTGCTATTACTTTGATGAAAAATTAATTTTACTTGGAAAGGAAGTGCCATTTTGTGGGATTCGCGGTCCCGATTTTCCTTTCCTGAATAAAATGGAATTGATGTTTGCACTCTGAGAGCAGGGCTCTGGATATATTCAGCTGCCTCTTTCATTAAACTACTCAAACACCGTGGTAGTATCGCTTGGTTAAGCCAATCTGGTATTCCGATGCAACATCAAAGTAATCACTCCTTTGAAAATATGTTTTGACACAATGGCGTAGACGAGACCACTGTAAGTGGTCCTTCAAATTAATGAGCAGCTTACCAAAGTGCCGAAATTTTAACCTCGACAAAGAAGAGGAAATATTGACTTTTAGGTCGCAGAGTGCAGCGTATAAAGGAGGCAGAAGTGCAAAAGGATTATGCTTCTCTTTTGGATTATGCATTTATTGTCGATCCTTATCGTTTTTGTCCTGTTAATCGACCAATTGAATGATTTCTACCGAAAGTAACTTACTGTTTCATGCGAATAATCCCTTATTTGAGAAATATCTGAGAAATTGACCTTGTTTTCATTGAAACGAAACTTGACTAAACCAATTTTACTGTTGTTTATTAATTAAACCTCCCTTATTTATTTGACTTTCTGTGTTTAGAATGCGTGGTACTCATATTCTGAAAGCTTTTGATGTAGATTGTAGCTCTTTGTATGGTAGCCCCCATTTCCTCTCTTCTGGGAGAAGAAAGGGCTCTTAAACAAAGATACATACGTAATAATTTTAATTTTTCTATAGTCATACGTGTATTCATTTGTGGAAAAAAATAAACTTAGCACCTTCTGAAATCGATTAATAACAAGCTATATTTCATTTACTCCATGAAAAAATACTGCATTCTGGTCAACATTTAAACGAAGCGAGGGCTGATAACGAGATTCCTTTAACTCCTGAGTGAATTATCAATCGCACCACAGTTTTTAATTTATTCTGAATAGAAACGTATTAATATATTGAAACAATTAAGAATTAATGTTGGTTATAAACATAAACGGATACTGATTCCATTTTTCATAAAAATTATTGGCTTGAAAGAAGTAGTGACATGTCTTTAGCTTGCTTTTTGTGTCCTCCAGTCACTAATCTCTCCTGAAAATAAACGTCAACAATTCATGCGAGTGTTAACGTTATTTTTTAAAGACAGAGTTAACATGTTAGCAATGATACGTGTTGTTTCATGAACTGCTTGAAAAGCGATCCTCCGAATAAGGAAGTGTGACAAAAACGATCGAAACAGAATCGATCGGAGCGTAAAGTGGGACTCGGGGAAAGGGTTTTGAACAGTCTGCGAGTCGGGAGTAGGGGTACAAATGGCTCGACGGCAAATGATCGAGAAAGGGAGGCGTCAATGGACATAAAGGAGGGAAAGATATGCGAGGGAACGCTCAAAGGAATGCCAGAGGACATCATCCGATACTGATAATAGGGAGGGGGATTCCAAGAGGTCGTTCCCGTAGGAGGGTTTCTTTGGGTTAATGGGAATGATCGTAATGGATCCTTGAAAAGGAATCGGATGGCGAGATAGTGGCTTTCTTGGGAGGAAGGGTCGCAAATGCAGAGGAAAGAATGGGTCGATGCCAAACTTCGTGTATGTTTCTGAACTTTGGATAACTGCGCGGGTGACGAATGATCCCATTTTGTCGCCTAGCAACAAATGGAGCCAAATGCGCGTTTAAACGCCAAGTGGTAGATGGTTTTTCTAAAGATCTTGATGACACAATATTCATTGGTTAAGTTGTCGAACTTTGTGCGATTTCGAGTCTGTCTTCGATTGACTTCTACTTAATGGATGTGTAAATATAAGTTTTGGTCACTCGCCTTTGCCCTATAACAGCACACAGTTAAATAGTAACAAATAATCGAAGCGATAGTAGAAGAAACAGTCACAGATAACTTGAGGTATCTAATCTAATTTCTTTGAAATATAAATACCCTATGTAATTCAAAGATTACTTTTCAGTTTCAATATTTATATGGAGATAAGTATTCTCCATTGAATACAAATCTTCTGATTCCTTAGGAAAAACATGCTTTGTTAGATCCTGGTTTCATTTTGTCGAGTATCAACAAGCTAAATGTATACACAAAGTGATTTCATAGTTACTTTACAGTGTGAGTAAGAGTACTTTAATGCCTTTGTCCGTTTTTCTCAATAATTTCCATCGCCAAGGTATACATTTGCAAAGAGTAGCCTAAATAATACATTTTATAGGGATTATACTGCTTCATAAAAATTCCGCATCCAGTCAAAAATGTCAAATATCTTCGGGGCAGTCATAAAGAGGGTAAGACCGAAATTCAACATTAAATAATTTCTACTCCCATGTGCGTGGTTGTGTTGAGTTACATTTAAAGAGTGTTTCATTAAGTAGGGAGAGAAGTTATGGCACTAACTCTTAAATATTGACGATGTTTGACAATGCTATTATCTAAAGAGTATAGGTCTCTCTAAATCAAGAAATTAATGCAGATTATAAGGATGTAAAGGTACGTTGCAGTCCTTTTTCCGGTTGGATTGACTGATTTTTATATTGAAAGATAATTCAATCCCACACACATTTGCAGCGCTCATACTATACCGTTAATTAACTCATTAATCGATCCAGCAACGAAAGAATCACCTGCTAAATGTTGACTTAATCGCCAACCAAAATGCATTCTCGTATACATATCCCGTCGGACGAGCAATCCACATTGATTTATATCTTCGCCTGCTGTTAAATATACCTTCCTTTTATGTCGGTGGTATTGATTCCCTCCGTGATTTGCTATTAATATTTACCGGCGCTTGATAAATTATGAAACTTGATAAACAGAGAATAATCAAGGCTTGTAGTGGATGCGGTTATTAGCCTATATGTCGACTTATGAGCAGACACTGTCAATACAGTCTATTCCATGGAGAGGTTCACTGAATAATTTCGTCTGCTTTTCGATCGACCTCGTCAGAGATTGTGTTTATACCCATTATGACGGTCTACAGCCCATAAAAACACATCAGAGGCTTTGATCGAACAACACAAAAAACAACGAACCATGCGCAGAAAGAATATCTCGCACCGACGCGGAGATAAAATGAATTCAAAATATTTTCCTTAAAAACTCGTCAATTTCTGATTGAAATAATTAAAATCCAATCAACATTAAAAGTCAACATAGCATGGTGATCGGATTCAACCTAAAATCTTAAAGTTCTCTTTTCTTTTCCGAGCTTTAAGAAGAGCTGAATTGTCAATCTTTGATTTTCGATCCAATTGTGGAGGAAATTGAAACTTAAAGCAGACGTAAATCTCGAATGAAATTTCTTCAAAATCGCAGCAACTCGTGTCTTTCCATAGCTCTCTCTTTATGACTGTTTCCATTGCCGATGCGGAGCTCAAATAAACCTTTATCTTCCGTCCCATCAAAGACTAATGACACAAGAACGTGCGGAAAAAAAGAGTACGGTATGAGGAAAGGTGGGAGGAGAGACAGAACATATTTAAAAAATATATATAAAGCGCGCACGGCCCCGCTTCCTCTAAATATTTACCGACACCGCTTCCCCGGTACCCTTTTTAAAACATTCATTAAAAAAATCTCTTTGCATCTCTAATGAAGCAGAAACTCGTCAAAGAACATCCCCCTCTCCTGGACAGTGCCTCCCTCCCCTTTCCCTTGATGACTTGGGAATGTCAATAAATCCTCCGGAGCGATTGCCGAACGAGAGCAAACATTCAATAATTAATGACAGCCGGCGCTTGCATCCAGCAACACTCGTAACCTATGTGCCGAACCATATACGGACACACGTACACAAACATTGAGAGGAAAGACCTTATCCTCGCTACCAAAGAGCATTAGAAGGCAACCTGTGCTATACGCTCGCCGGCTCACGTATCCTCAAACGAGCCATTTTTAGAACGGGAAGTTTAATATCCGGATGCTGCATCTCTCTCTGATGTTGCCGATTCTTCACTTGCCCTTTTGGGTATTCCGAATAGGAAAAACCTTATTTATCGATTCTTTTTTCTACGAAATTTCTTTCACGACGATTATTGTCCGCTATATCCATCAAGTAGAAATACAGTTTTCTTGTCAAAATGTTTTGTGGAACTCCATCACAAGAACATAAATTAAGCATGTACTATTTTTCACAGTCTATTTACACGATCGGTTTTAACGATAGATCGTCTACCTGAAGATGACGATGTATCGTGTAAAATAAACTATGGAAAATAGTACATGCTTCATTTATTTTCTTTAAATGCAATTAGTTATCATTAGCTCGTTTATAATCTCATCAAATAAATTAAAAATTTAAATGCTTTTATCCATCTTAATTTCTAAACGAACACAACTGAAAGTAGCAGCTGTTGTTTATTTACGAAAAATGCGATTTGTTAAAAGAAGTTATCACTTGCGAGACCCGCCGTTGAAAAGGATTCTTTCGATGGGGAGTCTGTCGGCGAATTATCTTTGTGCCGCATATTTCACTCCGCCCCTTCAAAAAAACATTTTGGCCTTACATCCCACCTTTCTAGCCATTTAATTTCGGCCAAGAGCATGAAAATTTCACGACGGTTGAGACATTATGGAGCTCGCGGGAGCAAAGCCTTATTCGGGAAGGAGGTTGTTCCGCACTCCACAATTGGCTTTTCCCGCCCTCTTTCCCACTCCATCTTTCCACTGTTGCTTGCCTCCGCTTCATCGCACCGTTCCCAAATAAACGCCACACCTAATTTAAATGCAGGAGATGGGGGCGTAGTAATTTTTTCTCGTGGATAGGTCCGAGAGATACGGGAAAGGAATTGAGAAAAAATATACGATGTGTTCCGAGGTAAGAAAGGTAATTTTCTGAGGCGATGCAGGAAAAAAGGCGTGAGGGGTGGCGTCCTACGCTGCGAAAGTGGATGTTTAACGGTATCCTCGGAGGGAAAGGTTTTTTTGGGGGAAAAACAACCGTGTAATTTTCTCGCAAAGAAAAACGGTGCGTCGAAAGGTGTTATCCCATCGGGTGTGTATGTGAAAATCGAAAGTTCTTGTGAAGAAGAATTTCCCTCCGTTAAACTAAGTTCAGCGTGGATTAGGCATATAATTTGTGTGTTAAAATAGTAGCCACCGTTAGAATAACGGGATGCGAAATGTAGCTGTGAGTTATATGCTGGGAAAATATATGGAATTGGTATCTCACCTGTGAACCTATACAGGCTTCTGTGTTTTCGTATTCGCAATATACGTCTTTTCTTGGAGCCGTAAGGATAAAAAGGTGGTTTTAGGGATTTCCTCAGCCGGCACGTCCCATCTCAAGGAATTGAAAGCTACAGGTCGTAAGGGGACTTTTTAATCGTAAAGAATGTTTAATGAAACGCAGAGAGTTGCTGTCTCATGTTTTTCTTCTTACACGAGTTTCTCTTTATCTCGTGGTGCCTGGATACATTTCCCGCGCCTTTCATTACTCTTTATTTCGCTATCGCGTGGCAGCGATTTATTTGGGAAATATCCTCTTCATGTTCTCATTCCATTTTGGTCTCACATTTTAACCCTCACTCCGTGGCAACCTCCTCTATCAACTCTTGTTTACTCAAAATCGATTTATTAACACAAACGAGAACGGACTGCTCAATAAAGAAGGAAGTTCACTTTAAAGAGGAGCATAAAGCCAACGATGCATTGCAATAATGCTCTCCTTCAAAGAGATAGCAATATTTTCAATACCAAAATAACAAGCTTTTTTCAATAAAGGTATGAACTATGATATAGAGAAGCTGGAATACATATTTCGTTTTATAAAAGGTGTTAAGTTTGTAAAACTGTACTAGAGTATATGATATAAACTTAAACATGAGTGATTAAACATTTAATAGAAATTCATAATGTAATTATAAGTCCTCCCAAAAAGATATTCACTAATCGTAACTGAAACTATCCCGTCAGTGATCTTAATATTTGATACACCGTATCCAAAATTTCGACAGAAATTAATTAAATACCTAATTATTTTACAACGTTGTAGATGAAATCATTGATCACCACAAAATAATAAATTCATGATGAAAATAAAGTGATGTATGCTTTTAAATATTCAACTGAATTATACTGAATTTTGGGAGCGTCTTGGTAAATTGAACTACAGCAACAGTTACGCAGGAAAATATCTTTAGGATCTCATCTTTTTACGGTGAATATAAATTAGATATTTTGTTGCGTACTCCATTTATTAGTCCTTTCTTATCTTATCCTCTCCCTTATTTTTCTCATTTCCTATCCAAAATTTTCTAATATCGCCTTCCTTCCATTTATCTACTCTCCCTCTCCTCACAAGCCTCAAACTTGCAACCCAAAGGTGCCCTCTCGAGCGACTCTTGAGTGGTATGGCTAATAAATATTTCAGAAACACTTTGCAGCAACTCACAGTTGGCCCAGCCAACGCCTATTCCGTCTTTGCTTCTTCGAGACGATGCTTCCGTAACAATCACGCACCAGCACCTCTCTCCTTCCTCACCAACGCCTCCTACGCTTTTCATATCTTCCTTCGAATATTTTCTTTCTGAAATGTCCTTGCGTCTCTTTTTTTCTCGTTTGTTTTCTTGGGAAAAGTATACGATCTAATCAGGAAAACTGGTCTTCGTATAAAAATATACATTAAACGCCAGGCAAATATTTGGCCATCCTTTTTGAAAATATGTCATGAAAGGTAATTAATATACTAAACACATTCAATTAAATGGTGGCAAGATTCCATAAAATTTTATGGACAATCAGACGTTGTGTTTATTTAGTATAAGTACTTTTAATAAATATATGATTATCCGGAATGTAGGTATAACTTGGATAAGATACTTTAATTTATACTAAGCCACAAAAAGTATTTTTAGTAAAATTTAAGTACCTTATCTTACCCCTTACCCCTTATTATACCCCAAGACCATCCCCGCTATTTCGATGAAACTTATCCACCTACTGTTTCTTTCAAAACATTTAATTCTACTTCTTATTGAAAATTTCATCTTCATTATTATTATTAATCTGTGCGATCAAATTCCAGTACTTAGACAATTATAGCTGCGAGTTATTATTGCTGTAGCAGTAATAATGTTCATTTCTAAATAATATATTGAGGACAAAATGTAAAAGTAAAATAAATATTTTTTAAGGTAAACACTCTTTCATTCGGCAACATATGAGCTTCAGCTAAGGCATTAATTTTCATTAAGATTTTGGATTGGAATTTTTTTCTGAGTGCTTCTCATCTAGCTTAATCTCTCATAATTGGCTTTGGTCTAAAAATTGTATAAAAAAAAACAGGAAAGGTTGTAAATTCATACTGTCATGCATATTCATACATATCATAACGATTATAAATACTAAACATAATGTTTATTTTCGCTTTTGCGAAAAGCACTCCTACAGGAAAATTACACTATTTCTAAAAGATATGAGTTGTGAGGCGGGGCCAATATTACAGTAGTTAATTAAACCAAAAATGGAAACGTAACTGAGGCGTATCCAATATAGACCTCAAAGATTTAGATTTACCCTCTCTCGTTCCTAATTTGGGCATCCACCCGGAATGGGAACCTCTTATTA
Organism: Sympetrum striolatum; assembly: GCA_947579665.1. NCBI lineage: Eukaryota > Metazoa > Arthropoda > Insecta > Odonata > Libellulidae > Sympetrum > Sympetrum striolatum. The sequence goes on along the minus strand of OX388341.1, from coordinate 102,194,904 downwards.
CCTCCTTAAAATAAATTAGTAAAAGACTCCGTAACCTTTCCGAATTAGTCTTATAACAATAACGTATACGCTATCCCTTTTGTCTCTTGTTAGTTCTCCGCTCGGATGAATTATAGATTGAATCTCAAAACCACTCCTCCGATTCCATTGGGACGGTCGTGCTTCATTTATTCTTCGCATTCAACCGAATTAAAGATGTTCCCCACGTTTCTAGGGAAATTGTTATGGTTCCCCAGTGCTTCATGCTCTTCCACGGCGAGAAGTTATGTTCCTCTCCCTCCGGCTTTTATGCGGACTCCCATTAACATGCTCCTCGCAGTTGAAATTTACTTCCCAATTAAAATAAAATCCCCCTCCGATCCATTTGCGCGAGATGACGAAATGTTTTGATGACCCTTTTTGGAATATTCCGAGAAATAATTGTAGAGCGTTAGTCTTCCGTTTAATAATTCATCTCGGTGCCGAGGAAGACGTAATTCCGGTTGTTACGGCATTTCTGCTGCGTAGTCTCATTCTGGTGCTTAGGGTCGTAGATTTTACGACTCGGCCACGGGGGGCCCACTCAATGGCGTATCACGCACGCCCTGACCTATTTCGAGGGTGAATTGAGTAAAGCACCATTAGTTGGTCTGCACAAAGATACTTAGCAGCTTCCTTGGCAGACCCACGCATCTCAAACACAGCCAGTTAATCATTCAAAGTGTCGTCTTGCACTTGAAGTGTGACAAGGCTCCTATTTGGCCACTGTAACTTTGTTGAAATTGTTCTCTGTTGCTCATTGGGAGGAGAGAGCAATCGCATTTTTTTACTCTAAACTCTGATAATTTTAAAATATCCCTTTGACTGAAACTAAAATATTGTTAATCATTTAAATCGATTTTACTTTAAATTATTGTTATAACTATTTATAACAGATATAAGCATCATCACAGCTGTATCTATAAAGAGATATTCTCAAATATCTACGTTAAAGAAGTCACAGCAGCTCGAATTAACGAAGAAAAATAGAATGCCTGTTTTCACGAACGAATGTCATTATAAATGAATGTTTAGAATCTTAAACTACAATGTATTTATCACTAAAATATCACTTGTCACCAAATTTGTTATGGTATCGCCATATTATAATTGTATAACAGGTACCGATTACATCATTAATTAATATTAAAATACGTTTATATTATGAATAATTTATAGTATGAACATATTCGAGGCACCTCACTTTAACATCATTGTTGTTACCCAGGATGTGAGTGTTATAGATTTAGTTATCGATAGCAATTATATTCAAACTCTCATTCAAAGAGAATCCAAAATGATACTCTATATTGACAGCACTTAATCTGATCAATAAATTCGTAAGTAAAATGAATGAATAAACACATTCTTGGTGGTTCCAGAATGTGTTTATTCTATCCAGCAGTTGTCTATTCTAAAATAAGAAAGGTAATTTTCATAATCAATAGGATTTTTATAACTTTTAAAGACCCATTAGAATGAAACTATCAAAATATAAAATTCATCGGAACGTAAAAAAACAAATTATGTTATATATAGAAGATCGCATATACGTTCCTTGCGAATTCACGGTCGTATTTGGTATACGTTTCCATAAGTCGAAATAATTGTGAGTGATTCTTAATTAAATTTGACCCATGACTAAGTTGTAGCTCTATATCAGTTTCATCAGGAATGTATCCAAATTTTTACCATATAAATATAATCATCATTTGCCAATCAGAGATACTACAATTAACTGCAAAATCTTGCGATTCAGAAGGACCACGAAATGCTGGTCTCTGAATATATTCTTGTTCAGAGTTACGACTTTCGCTGTTTAGTTACGTTTATGGTAAATATGTTGACCGCTTTATCTCCCATGCATTTTTTCACAAATAAATGGGAGGTAAAGCGGTCTACATATTTACCATAAACGTAACATAACAGCTAAGTTTAGCTCATTTTGCTCTATTTTGGAATATTCCCACGTTTTCTCAGTTTATGAAATTGGATTGGAAAAGTATTTATTCAATCACAACTCTCTTGAAAGTAACTGGTGTTATGAGAGGTCAAATCAGTATGATCGTAACACCGAATAAAAGCTGTCTGAGAGCACCACAATAGGAGAGGTGGACAGGTGCGGTACGGAGAGATAGAGCAGGCGTTGTGAGACATAGGGGGGCGTCAATAATTAACATGAGCGTTGCAGTGGCCATACAGAGCGTCCACCTCTTCACCAAACTAAGGAGACACACATGGGAGGGGTGGTCCCTTTCTCCTGCATCACGTCCCAAGAGGGGTTGCGAAGGGGTTTGTAAGAATGAGAAGCTGAGAGGAGAGCGGTGTGAAGTGCGTCTGAGTGCAGGATAGGTGAAGATGGAGGAATTCGTGAGTGCGTGTGCACGTAAGATCAAATGACGAGGCCGTGAAAGAGAGAGGATGCCGCATAATGATAAAGGAAAGCCCTCGCTGAATAAAATTGCTCGAGAGAGCTTCGTCGCTTTGATAAACCATCTCGAGTGATACATCTTGGTTCTAGTAATTAAGATAAGCCTAAAATGTGGACAGAGGTTTACCTAATTATGACCTCGTCGAGAAAGCTAAGCTATGGAATTTAGTTCACAAGTGGATATTTGATGGTTGGAGATTCTACATGAAAAGGAAGAAAAGGGTTTATATTAGTAAATTTTGAGTATTTTTTTCTGTAAGAGTATCTGTAAAGATGAGAATTAGACGGTAATTTGGGCGTTATTGTATCGTAAGTCTTTGCGAAGTCTAGATAATGAGTTAAATTAATATCTAACCAGTTTTCTTAAAAATATTAAAATTTAGAATAACTTGTAATTGAAGAAACATCTATCTCTCAGGAATATTTTCAAATGTTACTTTAAAGTTATTACAATAATTTAAATATTCTTCTTTCACGTTATTTAATCCGTAAACTTATTTAGGAAAATAATTTTACTAAAAGCTTACCTTAACTTTAGAAAAGTATAAAATTTTGAAGAAACTTAACATTATTTCATCTTATATTTAAACGCTATTGACGTTTACTGTATTTATGGAAATATTATACAACGAAAAATAGTCCGTGCAAATATGCTTTATTTTTTTTTCTCCGCATATTTATTTGTTATTTCTCATCTTTTGAAAATATCTAACGAACCTTCTAAGCCATAATATAATATTTTCCGGGATAATTGCGCAAAAAAGCGCATTTCCATCAACATATCTTAACCCATGTCTCAAAAGCCCTATTCCTTTCCTTTTCCATAATTTGCACTTGGAACAACCTCCGCCGTCAATTTCTCACCTCACACTTTAATTTTTCTCCCAGTAAGCAGCATGGTCTATGGCATGACTCATCCCGCCATGATTGCCTCTTTGAAGATATTTGACCGCGCTTCAAAATAGTGTACGTGGAATCTTTCCTAGGAAGGGTGCTTTAATTAATATTGAATAGCCGCGGAATGTAGGCCATCTACGGCAATTTGTGCTCTAGAAACAATAGCTGACTCTTCTCATCGTCACTTTGAACTCGGCCAGCTCCTTTACCAAGATAAGCGATAAGGCAGGTTTTTGTCCAAAGAGCAGTATCCGCACAATCTCTTTGGCAGCTACAAACAACCATATAAACCGTACACAAGAATTCAAACCTGTAGCCGCTTCATTTAGGATGACGTCATATGAAGATCTCCGTATTTTACGAAGAAAACTCTTAAGCCGTTTCCATATAGCATTAGTATTTAGAAAATTTCATACTGGGATTGATCGTGATCTTTTTCACCGTCAACATCTATTTTCTATCCTTTTAATTGAGTGAGAAGTTTAATTACGTTTATTAGTTTTTAGAGGTTCTTATTTCCCATTTCCATCATGATTCATTTTACAATTAGCGTATATTTTGTGATTATAAAGTTCGATTATAAATCTGACATAAGTTTGTATCATTTTGGTTAGAAAAGAATCAAATTATGAATCCAGATGCCATTGTAAGCTTATTTTAAAAGAATACTGCCAATAAGACGCAAGTAATCAACTTTCAACAATGACGAACGGACAAAAACATCGGACGATAGATAAAATCGCTGAGAATTCCAATTCAATCAAAGTTAAGCTTATGATTTAGGCAACAAAAGTGGTTTTCGGTTAAATTATACTAAATAACTAACTATGGGGAGTATTATACGAGGTATCATCACAATACTTTCGTGTACTGTATTGGCATTCTGTTAAAGTGCACTACAATTAATTGAATAATTATTTTTTTCGGAAGTCGAAATTTGTTAGTTAGATTGCAATGTAATTACGTAAGAAGCATAAAATTAGCCAAAGAAAGTTGAATATAGAATGGGTATAATTTTGTTCATTTTACTAAAGAGAATAATCCAGTTATAATCTTTGAGAAATATTTATGACCAAAAGAAACTCAATAAATCATTCTCTCCCACGGTAAATACAGAAGATAAATCATTAATGTTTGTTTAATTATTCATTTCTTAGGAGGTTACACATGTAACTTTAATATAAAGTACACAGAATTTCGGTAGCAACTGGAAAACTATTACTTTTGTTTCCTCATCAAGAAGTATTTTAAGTACCATATCGCCTCCTGAATCATCCTCAGAACCATCGAAAATCTTTTCTTGTCCGATAAGACGCACCGAACGAGTGGGAAAAGGGCTCATTACAGAATCACTTGTTATGCCTCTCTCAACAGTTAGACCTTTTCGGACCGAGTTTCAATATGCCGAATCCTTAATGGGAGCCGCGTTCTCCCCGGTTCATCCTCTCACACCACCCACGCCTCATCTCAATCCATCCTACTCTCTTTGCCTAGCTCTCCCTGCGTAGAATATGTGGCCCCTAATGGAAACTCGTAAATTAGCCTCAAATAATTCATGGGCTCAAATACATGGCGGCGGCCCTGGTTCGCTTGAGTTTCGGCGGGGGAAATAACCACCTCAACCCACGTTCGCCTCCCCATCCTTCCGCCCCTTCCCCCGTTCCTCGAATTCCTGCCAGTCTGCCCATTGAAGTCGCCATATGGCTTCGCAAGCAGGCGAAACTGCTGCGCTTGATATATACGACGGATATTATTTGAAATATCATAAATCTCCGTACTTAAGCACCGTATCGCTGCGGGTGATGAGTCGCCATGAATGGAGGAATACGATACTCTGTTGATGTATCATTACGGATCATTGCAGCCGTGGAGGGGGCATCAAAGGAGGACCGCCTGCGTAAGGTTATATTCGTCTCTCGAGAGAAGTCCGAAAATAGATTTTACAGAAGAAGATAACTGAGTTAATGTGTTCATATATTCATGAGTGTACCCGTGTTTGAGACGATTTTCAAAGAGGAAAACGTCGAAGCTTCCGAATGAGATTAAGGAGGCTTTCGCATGAGTCATTAGATGCTTAATCTTCCGATGTATATTTCAGTAATTTAGCAACTAATGTATTTCTCAGTATCTCTCTTCGAATCTTTGAGGTAGTTTTCATTTTGAATGACTCCTTTATAGGAGATAAAATATGACTCTATAATGAGAATATTAGTATTTTAAATGCTGAAATATCATTCTATTCATTAGTTAGAACTTAAGAAATGAAACAGAATATTTTATAAAATGAAACCAAACTAAAATTCCTATTTAGTCATTTTCATAGTTTCCTGATAGAATAACAGATTCTAACATTTCTATGCTTTGAAATGCTTGTATGCAATACATTCATAAACCGTCATTAGCTGTATATAATCGATTACTATTTGATCAGTCTTTTAAAATCATGGTGTTAGTTATTGAGAATATCTCTACCCTGGAATTTTCCGAGCGATCGAATATTCATTCATGGGTATGAGTTAGGATCATCGGGCAATAGAGCCGTCTGTTGGTATGAAAACCAGAACAAAATACCCTCCTCTCTCGAAACATGCTTGTACATGCTTTCACTCGTATCTGTCACTTGTTAAACTTTGCCTCGTACGCCATAGTCTGTCTCAACTCTTGCTTTGTCACATTGATCGCAGAAACGCGACGGTGGCATATATGGTTCATATACTAAACTAACAATGCCAATCTTTTTTTATATGAACTGGAAAATTTTATTGAGTTCAGAAAGTTTATTTTCATCCTTTCTGATCTGGTTGTTCTAGAATGTCAAAATATTTAATTTCATTATGCCTTAGTAGTATTTTTAGCTCGCTAATAGTGTTCTTCAAACAAATATCTCACGATACTCCTCCATAATTAGTACACATTTGACTTAGCTTGCTTCTAAAGTTTAGACTCAGCAAATATGCTTGCGTATTTTGTACTCTCGATACTCATTCAAACTATTTTGTGATCAGTAACCATTTATTCACATATATTCATTTTCTAAATGAATTGAATCTCTATTGAAAATCAATATCATTTGTGATTTTAGAATGCTTTGTTTCCAGAATAATTTACCTGTAGGAAATAGGTATTATATCTTTAAACCGCTGTTCCATGAGTACAGTTTCTCTGCAAGGCTTTATCTTTTCTAGTACAGCAATATTTCTTGACGAATTTATTTTTATATCTTTTAAAATATTACCCTTAGAAATTTAGGTAAAGGTATTTGCACGAAATGGCGTGCAGCCAGGATAAATCCCAGGGAAGAATAGACTTGAAAAAAGTCCAACGGGACCGAGAATCGAACCCGGGTCTCCCCGGGTTATATAAAGCCATGACTGCGAACGATGCCGCCATGCGGACGAAATCGTAAAGTCCTTTGCCGACACAGTCTCCCGAATAGCTTGAGAGAATGTTCCGGCGGGATAGCTCAACGGACAGAGCACCTGACCGGCAATCGGGAGACCCGGGTTCGATTCCCGTCGGACTTTTTTGAAGTATATTCTTCCTTGGGGTATTACACTTAGATTTATCTCAATCCTTTCTAAATTGATAATGTACACAAACGTGTTAAGGATACCTTACTATGGAGGAATTTTTGAGCGAAGGATAACCAGAAACCAATTTTTGGTTTACCGCCATTCCCTTCATTTCAAGCCACATATTTTCCTACTTTTACATTGGTTTCCACTTAAGTTTCCTGAAATAAACAAAGTGATACTTCGAGGCATCACTAAAAATCCTCTTCAAAATAACGAAGAAAGAGGGGTACAAAACCGATGGCGTCCAAGTCTTTAAACGCTCTGAAATATTTATAAACTCGCGGGAAGAACGGAAATATTTATGTTCAATTAGTTCACCCACTCCCCCATCTGTGGGTGGCTTCCGAAATCAAAACCCGCTTCCAAATGAGAGCAAAGTCAGGAAGGAAGCTAATGTGTTTGAACACTAAGAGCCTAACATCTGAAACGGATATAAAAGCGATGCGGATTTCTTCGTGAAATATTTAAGAGCTTAAGGTCGTCGATACGGAAAAACGGATATGGAAATCCTATCCGCCGATCGCTGGCTATTTTTTCAATTACGCTCCGTCGATATGGTGCGCCTTTGATCCGAATGGAAAAGGGAGAAATAAAAAGTGGCGAGAGAACGCACATACGCACGCTCTCTACGAGACAGCCAGCGGTATGACGGGATGGATTTCCATCCCTTTGGGGGCTAAAGGGGTGCACACAGCGAAGGTTGAATATGAAGGCATGAAACATTGATACGCCCTTAATTGCGCAGGGAGTCTAGGGATTGGAAAGGGCGTGGGAAAGATGAAGGGTCGGAAGGAGAGAGTTCAAGGGAGTCCCTTGAATAGTTGGAAGTTGAAAAAGGGAAGGTTTTGGTTCCGGAGTAGGCACAGCGTGAAAAAAGGAGGCACTTTTCCCATTTTCGATGGGAGGGTGTGGGGGAGGCCTTAAAGGTTGCGTGGGTGGAGGCGGGGGGGTGGCTCCTTCCCCTGGGCACGTGCACCGTCCTCCATCTGTTACGCCCACGCTTTGCTGCACTCTCTTTCTCTCTGCCCCTTCCTAATCCACTCGTCGTGTCAACCCTTTCGCTGTCCCCGACGAGTATTTGCTTATTAGCCATACCTTCCATTCATTCCAACCTGCTCCATCCTTTTTCTTTTGTGTCGTTTTATTTTCAATGTCCGGAGGCGATCCAGTTGGTGTGCGCGCTAAATGAAATGTTGTCGATGCTTTGAAAATCGCTGCTTAGTTACACTCTTCTGAAGGGCGATACGGTCGATGGATGTGACATTTATCCCTCGTTGAGTTGTTGTGTTAAGGATCTCTTAAGGGTTATCAATCAGTTGTGTTTCTCCTCGAAGACCATTGAGCAACGCATTCAAAAGAGATTCTTTAGATTTTAGAATTAGTTCCATTCATTTAAAAATTATGTAAATTTGAGCTCTTTGATTGTGATCCTATTATCAAATATAAATTCATTGATACAGATAAATGAGAAACTTTCGTATAATTTTCTAATAATTTTCAAGTAATCATTATAAATTCTCCTCACAAAATATTTTGAATTACTTAAATTAATAAAATAAATTACACCGTTAAGTGACTGTAAAGTATTCAGTCTAAAGGTCCGTTGGAATCTCAAACCCTCGAGCATTGACTATGAGCCAGAGAAATGAGATTCACTAAGAAAGAGAAGGATGACGTAGTTTTCCCTTGTTTTCCCCTACAGATTGCTACAAGATGTATATGTTCATGTAAGTGAAGCACAATAACTCTACGAGTAACACATTCCTCAGCATTCTGTGAAAAGAGACCACAATTAATGCCACTATTCAGTTTCACTTATACTTCGGTTTCTTTCATGTCATCACAGTCATGAAATTACTGCATAGGATTTAGAGAGATATTGCCCGATATATTGAAAAGGCAATTTATTGGGTCTCAGAGAAAACGGATCAGTTCAAGAATCGGCTCAGTTATCTCAGCCTTCTTTAATTCCGCCTGAATGCACTTTGAGATAAACCTGTTGAAGTACTGCGAGAATGATGAACATTTTGAAATGAACCGAGCAAACGTGAGAATTTTTATGGTGTAATAAGAATTTTCTAGTTAAAACAAACAATAACTATTATTTTCTAGTAGAGGAATTGGACAAAATGCACTGTATCCATTCTAGACACTGCTGTATATGAACCTCAAATATGTATTATAGTGGTGTAGTGACTTTAAATAAGGTGTTTGGGAAAGAAAAGCAAAATCATTAAAAAAATGTATTATAACATTTTTAATATTTAAATATTAAGAAATGCACATTAGGGCTTTTTGACCTACATTCCTGAATAATGCCAACTAACTATGAGCAATATAATAGGAAAAAAATATGCAAGAAATAGTATAATTGGGGAAACTTCATTTATTGTGAAAACCTAGCGCACCCAGAAAAAGTTTTTTTCCTAAACACTGACAGAGACCATGATTATATCTTACTTAATTTGTAGTAATTTTAATCATCACATCAATTTTATATTTAATAAGTAAGTTTTATTTTGGAATTTGAGTTGTAGAAACGATATTACTAGTACTTAAACTCTGACCAATTCAGTCTGATTTGCAAACCGATTCCAGTCTCATTTTTCTTACATTTAACTAACTCTTTCTTCATCGGTTTCAAATATATCGCTCATTCGTAAATGGAGAGAAATTCGGAGACTTGGCCGATGAAAAGCAAGCGCTTTGTGTGGTAAATCTCGCAACACGCGTTCGTTCGCCACCTTGATTCGCATTGCGTGAGACTCGCCCTTAAATAAATACCCAAAGTTACTCAATTAATTTTCCTCCAGTTCCTCAGACGCAGGAATTGAAAAGCTGGCCATACATCTTAGGCCGAGGGGTAGTCGAAGACCCATCCGTAACACACTCCTTCAAACCACGCAAGCCTTTCCAGAGGATCGAATTACCCCCACGCCCGAAGCACTTGCATGCTTCTTTCCATCTTCCATACCATTTCCTATCTCTTCCCCCTCCTTAGACCACTTCCTTACCCTCCTCCCATTTGGCTTCCCCACTCCTTTATTCCCGGTGACTCACCCGTGAATGGCCCCTTTCTCCTCTTTCACCTGCCTCCTCCTATACACACACGCCCTCAGACGGCGAACGAAAAAAACGGCTCAACAGGACTCTCGCTTCCTAAAGAACTTCATAAGACTTCCCTTCCCATCCCTTTCCTCGTTATCAGACGATCAAGTGTCTGCGCTATTCTTTCAGGTTGATGATCCAAAAGATGCTTCGAGTCACGCTGTGGGAATAACTTTTTAATTGATGTCTGCGGAGGAAATGAGAAGTAAATCGGTCTTCTTTTTCCCTTGCCCCGAAGCATCCTCGAGATTTGAATGGTTTCTGAAGTTGGTTTGTATCAATTTGTCACGGATGCATTTTATGATGGTTTTGAATGCCATCAATTCAAAGCGGTGTTTTACCACTACAGTGTTTTATTGTGGTTGGTATTTTGCTTAAGTATTAATTTAATTTAATAATAGGAGAGGTTAAAGTGTATGCATAGTACTTAAACTGATTATCAGCTGAATTAATTTATTTTTGAAATGAATTATGGACGGCATCACTGAGTAAATATTAATGGCAATACAATTCAGGAATAAAGATCACATTTTACATATTTCCATATTATATATTTAAAATTATCTACGCCGAAACAGTTCGTTTTTAATGTATCATAAGGATATGTGTAAAGAACAGTCTTTCTTTCTACATAGTCCTTCTTTATTTTTGTATTATTGAATTAAAATACTTTATGTTATTGGTTCAACTTAAAGATTTTAGAAATTAGCAATTAGTTCAATTTATATAATGATAATTATTTAATTATGCCTTCAATTATGATTTAAAAACATATAGTATTTGGTATTTGAATTTATTTAATTATTCTGATTATAAGAAATATTAATTTAACCGATGTATTAACAGTCACCAAAGAGTTAAAATTTTAATGATTTTTCCTGCAAATGGAAAGGAACTTAAATTTTAAAATATATGCTCATATATTATCAAGATATTTTTATCAGCTATAGATAATCCTACCATTTGTTAAGATTTCTTTATAAATGCGTCTGAAGTACAATTACAAACATATCAGCTGCAAAATTTAGAGTTATTTACTTGCTCATAACTGTTGAAGAACTATTTCGCTGAACACAACATAATATTGCAGAAACACTTCCTCAAGTAAGAAGCAACCTCTTGCATCGATGCATGTGGCGAATGCAGTAAAGAGGGAACTTGGAAGGATTGACTAATATAAAGTTCAAATGGAAAGGCGAGGCATGTTGGCATTCATCAGGTATTCTTCCATCGTATGCTCCGAATTGAGAAGCCTTATTCTCATTTTGCCAGGTTTGGAAGAAATTGTATGGGCTCGCGAATTCAACGCGAGGGTCGAAGAAAGAAATGGGTACCTACTTGCCCGTGAATATACATCGCAGTACCCGAACGCTCCAATGATCCCATACTCTCCAAACGGCATTCAGACGGTATCACAACTGCGATTCGTTTTACCTCAGGAATACCTTTTCAGTTCTACGTGCAGATAATTAAATATGGATGAATATTTATGTATTTATAATTATCGCTAAGAATTATATTTTGCCTGAATCACTTTAGTGATAATTTGAAATTCCAAGTGCTGTGTTTTAATATTGAAGAAAGGGCATTTTTATCGATGGTTATTAAATTATTGCCCATATTTCACCAAATTTGCAACTGCACCACTTATACGTTAATTTGTACACGATCGGCTTGCCTTCAATCTTTCGATTGTCAAATTCCTAATCTACTATTCTCTATCAGCAGCACAACTATTATTCGTAATTTTTCATCTTTCAAATAGTTTACGTTGTTGAATATTATTCACCTTTCGCATCAGATCAGGTATCGAATCGTTTTCTAATTTCTGTGCATAAATAAAGTAAACGAAATTAAAAAAGCTTCTCTTTTAAATTAATAGTTTTAGATGGTAGAAATTTTTATAATATAATACGCTACAATATAAAATTACATTTTCTCCAATGCAAAAAATGCAGAAATTGACGTATTTCGAACTCGCACACAGAATTTAAAGAGACGAAATTTCAATGCCTCCTAGCACTTAGACAGCTTGGAATTCGTGATGAAATTTTGTTTGCATAAATTACGTCTGTTTTGAGTGCTCATAATCTTCAGATGGCAGGAAAGCAGCATATTACAAGTTCCAATCTTGCGGTAAAAGTAGCGGTTTTAAAATAATTATTAAAAATTTATTCATCTCTTATATGCCAGAGAAACATTTATCTCTGTCCCAAAACACGAGGTTAAGTTTGCCTTATTCTTTGAGATTTTAATATCTCATCAGTCCTTGAATATTTCATGCAATTTCCATCATTTCAGTCACATTTACATATTTATCTTCGTCTTTATTAAAAGAGGAATTACGTTTGTATTATTTGTAAAATTATTGCTTCCTTGTCTATCTTCTGTAAGTTCATATTTTCCTTAAGTCTCTTATTAGTTACTGTGCTTTTTTCTATCCTAATCGCTAACCTTGCTGCCTTCTTTAGTCTTGCTCATCCACTTTCTCCCTCCCAGTTGCCGATTCGTTCGATATCCCGGCAGATTCCCCGTCGCTTTTCGTCATATCCTTCCGCTGAGACCCAATCAATCATGTGATCCCACCTCACGCAAGAAAGGACGTTCCGTGCCTTTTGCCACCGTTTGCCCACCCATTTACGGCCCTTTGATAGTCTGCTGGGGACGGCAGGTGATGTGGTTTACACTCACGCGCGCCCCCGAAGTCAAAATGCCTCCCTCCCGTCTTCACCTATTCTTTCTTCCGCATTTCCCTCGTACCGGAGGAAAAATTATTCAGGGCGTGGAAACCTCGCAATGTGTAAAGCTCTTTCAATGGGAAAGGGCAGCTCGAAAAAGGGGCTGTGGAAAAAAAGTGTTGACCAAAGAGCGTTGCTTATTTATTTCACAGAGAGAGGATAAGATGTATGAGAATGGTTGAAAAGAGGGATGTCACCCGCGACTGTAATTCGGCCAGAGTTCAAAAAAATCATTCATTTCTTTCAATTTATATAAGATATGTGCAATTTTCATCATTAGAACCTTTAAAAATAACTGAGAATATCTCATTGAAATTAACCGGCAGAATACCAAACCTTCTAATTTTTACTTTGGTGGAAAAGTTGTTTAAGAGGTATTAAAATTTTCCCAGGTGTATAAATTCCTTCTATAGAATTAGATTAAAAAATTCTTAAAGTTCACAATCGTGTTAAGTAATTCTAAGAAAAATTTTTGCGACGCGAAATTCCGTGTTAGTAATTGCTCAAATTTATTAGTACCCTTATTTATTTTTTCACATAATCGGAGATACTCGGAGAAAATTATATTTCATCCTTCCAAATAATTTGCTGGGGAGAAAAAACTAATAGTCCTTTGATACATTCATGTACATGATTGTACCTTCTCATGCATTATAGGGTGTCACAGTAGATGCAGATATAAATTTAGTACCAGCCTGAAGTTGATATTAATATTGATATTAATATGTTTGAATTAGATTTTACTCCATTTTTCAGTTTCATGTCTATAGTTTTTAAGCTTAAGCAGTAAAATTTTATTAGATATTTATTATAGCTGATCGAATATAACACTAGCATTTATTTTTGTATTTTTGTAACATTTAAAATTTTTTATCGCCTACAGCCTTCTCAGTTTGTCTTTTATCGAGAATATGGTTTTTCTTATTCGCATGACTAATTTTTCGATCTGTATGTACTTAATTTACTAAATTCTACAAGATTTTGAATCTAGACAATTGTAAACTTTCTAATCTTATACAATGTTCTTTTCTGCTCTACATTCAGGATCCATATGCAGATAGTTGATTTGATCGTGATCATTATTTTCCTGTTTGTCTGCGAACCAGATCATGCAAATGGCGTAATTCCTGACATCTGTTTGGCTGGTAAACGGTAAGTAATTTCAAAATGCTATTAAGATAAGAAAATACTATAGGCTCTAAAACCCTCTAAAGTTCGTCTTTGTCAGCGTTCACGCCTACGTTGCCACCGGTTCCGGAAACAACGCAAAGTCCCGGATTACTGACCATCTGAGAAACACTCAACCATGAAAAATATCTAACCTTTTCCATACAACCTTAGCTCAGTGTACGTGTTGATCTTTCATTCACAAATTCAAGAAAATCCGTCTCCTTTTCAAGGTGCTCTTCCAATGAACTTCCTCGGCAACTTTCTTTTCTTCCGCCATTCATGCCGCAGGAATCCCCCTCTTCTCCTTACGGCCATTGAGTGGAGCCAGGCTTAGAGGTCGGTTTACCTCTATAAACTGGATGGAGGGTCGTAGTATTCCAAGCGAGAAGTGTGGTTTATGTCATCCAGAAGTGGACTGGAAGAAACTCTACCTGCAGAAAGGCATGAGTGAGAAAGTGGAGTCAATACTTAAAAGCTTACCCAAGCGTGTTTGGAGTAAAGACTCCATCTCCATTTAAATGCAAGCTGAAACCAATTCTTACTATCCCCACCGATTTTAAGGGAAACATTTATTTCTGGAAAAGTATGGGCACGATTATGTCGTGCCAACTAGTATTTGTCATGTGATAGATGATGGATGTATTCGTATCTTTACATATGCCTTTTAAAAGCCCCTGTTATAATGACAGGCGTCTTGTAAGGTGCGGATGTAGATGTAGACGTATTTCGATGAAATAAAAGTAAATATCCATTTAGGTATCTTCTAATTCGCATATTTATGTGATATTTTGAATTATTATGTTTTCATTAAAGTAGGGCTTTAATTTAGTGTAGGGTAGACACTAATTATCAATTATCAGCAGAACTTAAAGAAACAATTGAAGTTTATCTGCTCAGCACGTATAATTAGAGAAAAAATGTGATTATGAAGAAAAATATTAGCTCACTGATTTGGGATGAAAATTGAACCTCAAGGTATATTTTTAACTTTTTATGATTGAATATCCCAAAATAAGTTACGTGTTATAACGATTACGTCTAAAAATATTTACCTGGCCCCAGATGCCGATATATTGCCCAGTCCCAGGATATACTTAGATAGATTAATACAACCGACTGATAGACTGTCTCAATCTGTAAATCATAATAAAATGATAGATTAGGGAAAAATAGATTGTAATTACTTTTAACGTAATTTAAAGGCAAAGTTATAAGGAATTATCATGAAATTTACTACTATCTTTTTTTAATACCAGTAACTGATTAGTGCACATTGGTGTGTAATTACATTGTGCTCATGCTCTTTTGAATTGCATGATGGAAAAAAAATTCTCGATTACTATTGGTTGTAATAATTCTCACTTATAAAAACTTAGAATATTTTCCTTGACTAAGAGTAAGCCTAACCCATTTGGTAACCGGAGACTGTTTTCAAGGATATCGAAGTCTTGATCGATACCACAAACACTTCTATCAAATTCCGCTGCCTTCCTTGGTTTTCCAGCATCCTGTATCACCCTTTTTGGCCCACTTAGGGTCATCCATCACACTCACCTTCGCTTCGATGGCTGAGTGAGCGACCGCCTCAATCTTCTTCCTCATCTCTCCTTCCGCCACCTCGTTTTTTTGCTCTGGTCGTTAACTACCCTTCTAGAAATGCCATCCATTTATTCTCGCCTTATTGGGCTTCCTCCCAAAGCGGAAAGCAAACTAAAACACGCCGTTTTTTAATGGACTGTAAACGATTTCGTCAGGAGAGAAAAAGGGTGTGGGCGGTTTCTTTGCCTACCTCAAGGTGTTCCTTGGTTACTCATTCGGGAGCTATACTTAAGATGTCTGTGTTACTTCCCTTCTTCGATCCCTTTGTCACGGTTATGTGCTCACGACTTGAGCGGTCGAGAACGAGTTCTTGTCGTGAGTAATGGCTTATAAAGGAATTTAAGATCGATTCCATTGATGACAGTAATTGTTATTCTGGTAAGTCACACATGCAAAAGGTCAAAAGCAATCCAAAGGGCATCAAAAGAAATGATAAATCATTTATTATAATGTGACACGGGACTATAATTTATTCTGAAAATCACCTTGAGATTAAGTTCCCCATCGTATGCAATCCTCCAAAATTTCATGCTATTCTGAGTTTTAAGTTGATCTCGTTTGATTGGGCCGTCGAATGAATGATCTCAAAATTATCATGTGAAAACTATTGGAAGACAAAGTAGTAGTTGCCTTGTTAACACTAGCCTTTTTTATATGTTCCTATATCATTGGTTTTATTTAGTTTCTGTAACTTGAACATTTCACATGCCCACAAAGAGAAAAGAGAGAGCTAAATTATGATTTAATCGGCATTAATGATATTATATCCCACGTAAAGGATTCGGTGAAATGGTCACTCTTTATAATATCATAACTTCATAATATGCACTTCGTTAATTCTTTTCATTGATCGTTCAAAAGGTTTATCTCAAGATACATTTAAATGATGGATTCCAAACATTTTAAACTGAAATTGAACACTAAATTATAATTAAATCTTTCTCGATCCATGAAATATATTCAATATCGCTGAACTGTACTTAAGAGTTCATGACCATATGAAATGGCAAAAATCGTCACTTGATGAAACATACCTTCGCTCTCGTCTGCCAACGAAGAGACTTCTGCTCCTTGCGACTCCACTATCACTTCCTCCCCTTCGATCCCATGTATTCTTTAATAAAAACGAAGCACTCACCGCCTCCTCCCCCACCTCTTATATACTTCATTCCCGTTTCAATATTTTTTCCTCCCTCGTCGCCAGCTGTCTATTCCCCCCTCTCATACAATTCCATACGCTACCACACCCCTAGAGGACCGTGGCGAACTTCCCCTCCAAATGCCATCCTCTGGTGTCCCCCACCCCCCCTACATCCAGTTTCATTCTGTTCCGTATATATATGTACACCCCGTTTCTCCTCCGCTATCCCTCACACCCATTCTCATAACCCACCTTGTGTTTTCCCTTCAGGTTCCCCGTTACGGCCCCCTCCTCCTCCCAGGGCCGGTGCTGTATGCGGCGTTTGTACCAGCTGGAATCGAGGGGGTCAACTCGGTAGTGGACAAAATGAGGGCCGCGTAGTGAGATGGGGAATCCAATGGGATTTTGGGTGGTTTGGGTGGAGGAAATATAGAGGACACGGGAAGCGGAATAACGCTGAAAGGGTGCGGGGGAAGGGGGTGGAATTGGTGCGAGGATGGGCATCTGCTGCTGACGGCAGTTTTGGGACCCCCAGTTCTCGTTTGCCATCCCCCGTTATGCGAGGAATGGAGCCTCCGACCAGACATGGTATCGCTCGTATGAATGTTATTAAATGGCCCCGCTGCTGTAATTGGTAAACATTATATATTTACCGGCGCCGCGCTAAGTTTTCGGGAGCGGCGCTGTGACTTTTAAGCATTTCGAATGCTAATAACGGCGGCGCTGAGCCTAATTTATTGATGCGTATATTTTTCCGTGTATCTTGATGCGGCTTCGCTCATGGGGATGAGAATGCATTAAGCGATGGAATTCAACCTTTGCGGTTTTTCCAGTGGATATTTACAGGGGATCGATAATGAATTACGTTTCTCTACTGTTAATAAGGAATTTTAGCAATTCTTTGTGAAAACCGATGCTCTTTGGGATAATTATATTCATGGTCCTAGGGACCTCTAATTTATGCGATATTGACTGTTTTTTCTAAATATTTTTAAATGCAAAATATAGAAACGATTTTAGAATCGAAAATATTACTTGTATACCATACTTCTAAATAAAAAGTACGGAGCTATAATCGTCGACTGAATTTAATATAACTCCATGAAAAATTCTAATAAACGTCAATAAGTTCTCTGTTTTTCTGAGTCATATAAATTTCTTCCTGTTTAAGAATTAATAATTAATTATGTAGAAGATACATCGCCACAAAGAATCAAATTACAGGCAATTTCTTTCATTGTATTTTGTTTTGTATTATAGATGCATTATTGAGAAACCTAGCACGCTTTTTTTATTCTCAAAATACCTGGTGATCCATAAGTCTATGATTATATATATTTGATAACAAGATTAAATATGAAAATCTAACAGATAAATCAGAAAAATGTTTTCATACCAACATATTTTTCCCATGGTGCAAGTGTGGTAATTGAGGCATTTTTAGTGAATGTAAAGTAAAATAAAAGTTTAATTTTTCTCTCAACTGTATTCATTACAGATTTGAACCTTACATCCTCCAATATTAGCTACCAATAGCTTTGAAGAGGAAATTGCATTAAAAAATGGGGAATGACTTTACTTTTCTCATTGAGCCCAAATGCTAGGAGTAAAAACATGCTCATTCTATGAAGAGTGTTCAAATATATTCCATTTATCAGGATCATTTTTACAAAATTGTCGTTCTCATAATCACAGCCATGAACACCACTGAGTCTATATCAACAATTAATACAAGTATTACCAAAAACAAGTAAATCAAAAACGGATGAAAAATATCACATTCATCGTAACATGGTCACATGGGCCAGTAAAATAATTGGTAATTAACACAAACAAGCTGTGAACGATGCCGTTACACTCTCCTTCATAAAGGTATGGTGAACTATTTAAAAAGAGAATAAGTAAGTTAATCAGGCTTAAAAGCTACACATAAGTTTAAATAATAGTTCGGATAATCGATATTTCATAGAATGTATTTCACGGTTGGCAGTTCAATTTTATGTTTGCAGTCATTTTTTCACTGTTTCGAGAAATATGATATTAAATACATATTTTTTAAAAACACCCAAACGGATTTTCATTCACTTTCACCTGAGGTTTACTTACTTTAAATTTGTTCTAATGATTGTTTTCATTACATAGCTGCTATATGTATATTATTTAAAAAAACCTAAGGAATAGCATTTTCAATACTAGACTTTAATTCTAGATTGATGAAAACTTAGAACCACCAAGGTCACTAGTACGCTTCTTCTATTACCGATTTAATTGAGATAAAGTATTTTTATTTAATTTGTTTCACTTTGATTTTTAATATATTGGCTATAGTTCAGGAGGGCTCAGATTTGATAAATTGGTTGTTCCTCTTTATCCATGTACCCATCAATTATCAGATGAGTAATTTTATTCAACAATGATACTATTTTATTGCAACAATAACGATTTAACTTTGAAGTAAAATAAAATTTATGTTGGCGTTCTCAATTTCTTAAATATGGAATTTTGTTACATATCTTTGTTATTATAGGCGTGCAGAATTTAAGGGGCCCTTACTTTTCCCATTTTTTTCTTATTTTAGGTAACTCTTATTTCTCCGTTGCACCCAATAATAAAACCCTAGTACTGCATAATGTTCTCACTTAGCACAGCCGCACTGTTCACTCATCCCTCCGTTCGGTCCTTTTAATTTACAGCCTCCGCCCGCCAACCCATCGCTAATTCAACAGGCGTCCCCATCACATTTCGTCATTCTCCGAAACAAATGCACTACCTGAAATCAGCTGTTCAGTTATCGCCGGTTTGAGACGCGAGGGGAGGTCAAAGAGTGGTCCACAGGTCGCGAAGACTGAGTGAGGCATTGTGAATGGGCGGCGACAGGCAGATGCGGAGGGGCGGTCGACCCAGTGCCCCACGGAGGCTATTGTGGGACGGCTGGCGGGCGGTCGGGGGAAGTGTGTGTCGAACGGAGGGTGTGTTTATTGTTTGTCGTCGGAGGGTGGTGAAGGAAAGCGAGGAAGACAGAAGGAGTCAAAGCAAGAGCATGTTATACGGACAGGAATATGTTAATCAGCGATGGGGAAAGGTCATTACGGTCTTATGCCGAGATACATTTCGAGGGGTGGAGACGGGGCGGTCTTTTTGATTTGGGTTGAAGAGAAAAAATGCAATGCGATTAATCATTCATGCAATCCTTCATGAATAAAGTGGGCATAATGCCACGAAATGCTGCATAAATCATGAGATTAAATATTTATAATTAAGATTGTAAATTATCTATATGAAAAAAAATAATCTTTGCAAAATCGACTGAATATCAACACAAACAATTCCTTTATGTATGAATTAAGTGCGATTGGCTGAAATTTATGTGATTTTTATTTTTTCTTTATATCAATTTTTTATTAAAATATCGATTATTAAACTTTTTATACTTGTGATTTTCTAAATATATATTTTATCCCATGAAGAGTGGTAATGAAATTAAATGCTTTGCGATGGTTTTTATTATGTTATCGCCTATCATGAGCTTATATTCTCTTTCTTTTACTCAATAAGTTATTCAATGAATGGTCCAAGACTAAATCAATAAAGGCAATAGAATGCGAAAAGTGAAGAATGACGAGTATGAGGTGGTAAATTGTCAGAATCAGTTACATTTGCGCTGAAGGTACAGGTTATTTAAGAAGATTCTCGTTTGGTTTTTATGAATAACACTGAAAATATTTTTCATTCTCGTAGTCAAATTCACTCATATTGTGTTAGTCTTTTATGATAGCACGTCAGTGTTAAAGTCTCAAGTGTTTGGGTAATATTTCATTGTATTTCTTTAAAAATATATTTGTCAATATTTTAATTCAAGAGCCGTATCTTTATAAATCATATGCAAAATATATTTTTTAAAATAATTCATTTTTGTTTTTATTGAATCACTGTACATTATGGGTATGGAAGATGTCATAGTTGCATCTCAAGATGAACATTCCTCTTCAAAATAAAAATATACTTAAATTTAGGCAGTATTTGGATACTGTCAGAGAGATAACATACGTAAATCTGATTTTATTTATACATTGAAGGTTTTTTCTGCCTAAAGTTTTAAAGATTGTTTACTTATGTGTCGAATAGGTTATAATTTAATCTTTATTGAGGGTAACAATAGCAACCTAGAATAATTCGAAAACTCAGAACTTTAGTTTGGTTGACGTTAAGCTTGACTGAATTGGTGTCATTTCATTCATTATCAAGGGAGACATGATATTCCATGTGACATTAATGAATAACAAATAGAAATATATTAGCCCTGTTCTGTATTTCGTTTAAAAAATGTTTAATTCTGAATTTTTGAGCTTGTAGTTTTTCAAACTTAAATTAATAATTAACCGTCAGAAAACTGTCAATTTCATAAATATTATATTAATATTCTACTAGAGCTCCTTCCAGGCTGTGTTAATGTGATATTCATTTCTCATATGTTAATTTCAAAATGAGTACATAACATATAATAATATAAAATTAAGCTTTATTTTCATTCAAATAAAAACTGCATGAAGGAAGAAATAAACAGAAGTTTGAAATGAGGGCACAAGAGGATGTGGTACAGAATCCACCTTTTATTTCCAACTATTTCAATCTGCTTCCGTCCCTCGCACACTTCCTCTCACCCGTGCGCCCCTTCCCGATCACAGCCCTCCCCCATAATCCATAAGTTTCTCTGCAAAGGTGTTCACGGACATTCCAGGTGATAGCTACCGAAAAGCGATTCTTTGAACAACAACAGAATTCACGTCAAAGAGAAGAAAACACTACAGTGCGATGATGAACATCTGACGTTTCGTCAGAATATAATGTTTGGGCAGGCTGTAATCTTCTGTTATCTGATTGGGGCGGAAGATGATGCATTTTGCGAATATCAAGTTACGCATACATAGCAGGCGCTCACTTCTATTTGGATAGAATCGATTTATTGTAAGTTTTCACTTAATAAGTGCTTTCGGTTTCAGTGCTGACCGTTTTGTTCACCGGTCTCAGCAGTGACGCTATATATGAAAAGTTTTTATCCACTCATATTACTAGGTAGGAGAGATATAAATATTCTATACATAAATAATGAATTAAACTCCTGGTTGTGGAAGAACAAAGATTATATTCATAGCAAATAAAATCACGCTAGATTTGTAAATATTTTGATTTTATTACTGGACGTAGCAACTCAAGACATAGGCGTTTACGCGATTCCAGTATAAATAAAAATGAACAGATAAAAATATAGAAGGGGAAACTTAGAGAAGAATGACACTGGCTAAATGGCACAGTTGAAACTGAGATGCCCCTAAGAAGGGCAGCTATGCGCCCATGCCATTTTATAATATTCTTACGAACTAGGAACTAAGTTCATGTCTTTCCTCTTGATTTCAAGATCTGATGCGAACAGAGAAATAAGAATTTTATTTGACATTACAGATAATATAAAAATACGTAAAACATTTATCGTTTTACCTCTTGCCGCAGCTTGACTGGTGGCAGGTGGCAGCTTCAACCAAATACGAATAACCCTCACAATAAAAACATTCTACAATCCTCAACACTGGAAAAGTCTAAGAAATGTGTGAATTTTAATATAACATTTATCTATACATATAATAATTCATAAATTTACATATATACATATTAACCATAGAAGCTGCATTTTGACATGTCAAAAGGAAAGTTTAACTGAATAAAATGTAGGAAAGTGCAAAATGTTACATGTATCTACAACCATAAGTATAAAAATAATAATTATAATAGTACCTAAATGAAATTTAATTGGTTGTCGAAAATTAAATGCAGCGAAACGAAATGATATCTCATGTAGATGAAATTTTTTCATTTACCAAGTCTTCTAAAATTTATACAATTTATAAAGACTTTCAGATCTTGTAGTTACAGGATTGAGAGGCAATCACGTAGTAGCGCGGTCGCCCAGACAAAAGAACATAATTATTTAATTGAAGGGGAGCAATTTGACATTAGGTAACAAGTTGCATCGACAGCATCATTTTGATACTCATTCTAATTGGTAAATGAGGTATTTCCTCTTTGAGCGTTCAATACAATATTCTATTCTGTAAAAATTTATATGATTCACAAGAAAAGGAAATATTTTTGGGAACCTATTCTAAACATCAGAGCAATAACTCATTGGTAAATCATATTATAATTTTATCAGTTATAATGAATTACGAATATTTAAAAATATAGGGAGGTGCGTATGTTAAAGCATAAAAAATGAACAATTTGTGCCCTGCGAATAATTTTTAGTAGTTAATTTGTCCCACTGTTGGTGAAAGCTTAGACATCCCGAGGCTTGAGTAATTTTTGGACCCCTCATATTATCGAACAATAATTTACGAACCTGTTATTTATATTAGAGACTTCTCTCCCATATGTCTACTTCTATTCGCCCTATTTTCAGACAAGATATTATGCCAACATTCCGAGCCATAGTTCATATTCCATTTAATGAAAATTAACCTCAAAGGGGGAAATTTTATTATACTTATAATTCGCCCCATGTGTTATGATCCCAAAATAATCTTACCTACTTGAATATTGCAACTGGTATCTAAAATCCATTATGACCAAAGTGTAGTCCTCTACCTTCTCTGACTTAACAAAAATTACTTGTGGATCTGCAGGTGAGGTCGTGTGCCGATACTTACCCTTCCCGTCCCTCCCGCCCCACCCATTCTACCAGAAAACACACCCTTTGGTGCGCACCCTTAAAAACTTCCCCACCTCAGGCCGATGCACCCGGCGTCTGCTCTGCTACTTCGGGGTCTTATGGGTGAGACACGAAGAGGGGAAGGGAAAGGACCTTTAGTAGTGAGGGAAGGAGTGTACACACACACCAAAGGAATATAAAAGTGGGTTCGAGAACCGGTGCATTTTCGTCTGGCGCGCGCGCCTTCGTCGACGCTAAAATGGCAGATCGGAGTGGTGTGAGTCTCGCTTAGTTAGCGAATGGGCCGTCAGTGTGGGGAGCGGTGGCGTTTCCCTCCTCGCCCATTCGAATATGGCGGGAAATCTCAAGCAGCTGAACGTGGGTGGGGTACGGGAGGGTTGCCCTTTAAGAGGGCCGGTTATGATGCAGGATAACGCACCTGTGAGGGCCTATTTTTGAGGTTGGGAGAGGTTAGTCCCGTACCCCCTCCACTGACCGAGTTGCCTTCTCATACATGTACGCTTTTAAGCAGTGCGAAAAAAATGAAGGACCTGGAGGCGCATCTGCGGGCTTCGTACGGCGACCGATCGTCTGCTTGCGGTGAGAGTGTTGGGTCTGGAAGTTTCGGTGCTGTGGAATGGGGCTCCCCCGGGGTTCGACGAGGTGTATAGCCCAGGGTGTTCGTTCCGTTCACCGCGCCCATAAATTAAGCTCGTTGTGGAAGAGGTGGCGAAAAATTCTGCAACCTCCCGCCTCGCTTTTTTATTTCCAGGCGGAGCGCATAATGAGACGGAGGCGCCATTGCGTGCTCTACGGAAATCCGAGGTAGCGCTCACTTTTTAATCAGTGCCCGGGGGTTATGAGGTAAAGCTTTCGAGTTGCGGGTGTTTGGTTAGCCCTTGGATCCCTTTTCCCAAAGAAATAAATTTGTAAGTGCATAACTATCTTGTATTTCTGATGTGCGAGATTTCGTTTTCCGAAAATATATTTTAATTTATATTATCAGGTCACTTTAAAAATATATTGCTACTATTTGGATCTAAGTAAATGTAACATATTACCGATTTATTTTAGATAAGGTTGAAACAAGGTTGATATTCTCGAGAATAGGACTTGTTCATTGGTGGCTGAATATTTAGAGACCTTATTCTGCGTTAAAGGCCTATCAATATATCTATCTTATCACTGTGTATACAATTAATTTGTAGTTTATCAAAAATTATTAATTTATTATTTCCTGAAACATCTTCATAGATGTAAATACATTACTAACTTGAGGAATTTAAATTTATGCATATGAGAAAAGAACTGCCTTTGAATGAGTGCGTTGGTTCAGAGAATAAGATATGTGGCTAAATAGCAAGTAATCTTCAAGTGCATTGGGCGAGGAGATATCATGAGCATCAAAGAAGCGAAAAAAAAAATAATTTGCCTTTTATTTTAAATTTATAACCTTGCCATAATTTAATTTTAATAATAATATTTAAAGGTATTTGTTGTATTTATTTTAATTTTTAATATGATTTCGTTGTAACGTGTCTGGTTCGATTTTTGTTTCAAAACAATATGATCAATCTACTTTTAAACCTGGTTATGCTGATATATATAAATAACAATCCATCATATTGGGTGATCACGATTTGGTGAGCTAATAGAAGTGTCTCTCCGGTACATGTAAAAGATGAAAGATTTCTAATGAAGGGTCTATAATTTTACGGTGATGTTCTAAATGGGCGAGGGTAAATGAGCCCGTCAGAAAGGGAGCGTGGTGGAGAAGAAAGTGGAAATGGGAAGTAGTTTACGTTCCTGTCACACGTCCACACGGAAGCCAGGCCACTGGCAAATCAGTCTGGCGTGACGTCGGTGTTGCCTGTGTAACATATGGATAGGAAAATGTGGTTTGGATGATTGTGAAAAAGCTATTCTACTTCATGTGCAAATTGATTTCATAGTATAAAGTAAATTCCAATTTCAATGGAGGTAAAAAGGCAAAAAGTGAACGTGAAAAAAAGAATCATAATATTAGTTTGTAAAAGGAATGATTTTCATAAAAGGTGGAAGTTAGAAGGCATGATAAATATAAATATCATCTCAAGCCTTGAAAATTAAAGCAGATAACTTTTAGTGTGCCAAAACTAATTGAGTTAAGAAATCGAAAACTATGAAATGTCTTGACGGAGAGAGAGAAAAAATACACTGTTTAGTATTAATTACCTTTAACAGTAACACTTTCTTCTCAGTCATTCGATTGTCAATGGTTTATTGTCAATGGTGAATCTGATCGCTGATCTCGTTTAGCGAAGAATTTAAAGCAAGCGAAATTCTTTCTCAGCAGTTCTTATTATAACGAAATACACTACGGAAAGAAACCTTTACCACCGATTCGGTAACACTGATTACCATAATTGAGTTAAGACTATTTACCAGATATGCCTGTTATGAAAATAAATCTGTTTAATTATCCTCATTAAATTAAAATAGCGTTCATAGGTAATTAATAACCGTACCTGTTGGCTTCTTTCAAATTTTCGTAATTTAAATAGGCTTTCACAGAGATACAAATTACGTTCCACTGGCTGTGTCAATGACAGATTGATCCGATAACAAGTTAATATCTTCTGCAGCTAAAAATTGCTGAAAATCTTTGTCGTCATCCCTGATAGTGGTCAATTTAGGTATGATAAATCTGCGAATCTGACAGAATGTAACCCTTTTCCGTTTCACTCCTTAGCTGATGGTCGTCATGGATGGAACAAATTTACTTTCAATGAGGAAAAGGGCGCGTACTCAACAGATGGCAATTTAAATGGTACTGAACTAGATGCCAACGAAGGGAGACGGATGGGTCATCGCCGTCCGGTCCAACTGTCCGGAGAACGCGTGAGAGGAAGTGACATCCTGTCATTACTAAGGTTTACTGAAATATAAATGTGGGGAGCTCGAGACCAGGTTTTCCCACATCAACGCATAGGTTACTTCCGCTCATTTATATTTAATAGTATATGTTAAATGTCAGAGATAAAAAAGAATCTTAGGAATAATGAACTTACCCCTTATTCAGGATTATGATCGTGTTGAGATTAGTTATTTCAACATGGTTTGATTCTTTTTATATTTTTTATGAACATTGACGACAAGTTAGCTACCAATAAATGAATTTACGGTAGAATTTCTCTTTAAATTGACCTTACTCTTAAGATGAAACGACTTGGAAGTGTATGTGACGAATTGCACCTTTGGAAACTATTATTGCACAGAGAATATTAGGTAATTGAAGAAATCAATTCTAGTGTTACTTGGTGGAACTTCATTTAAAAAAAACACCAAAAATAAAAAGAAATATAAACACACTTGTACTAATTCCACAAAATTTTGTGGAGTTAGTACAAGTGTGTTTGTGTTTTTATTTTTGGTGTTTTTTAAATAATAGGTAAATTTATGCCTTTGGCTTCAATTATAATTAATTTGAAACATTCACTTTTAATACCAGACCTAACACTGATCTCTATGTCCTTCAACGTAAATAACCCTACTTACATAGCTAACTACGTTGTTAGGTGTTTAATTTACATATCGGAAATAATAGCCATTTAAAAGTAGCCGTAGAAATAAATTCTTACCGTGTTTCCTCATGTACGATTAGTTTCCATTGAACTATTACGAAATAACAGATTGCATAATTACGTAAGAATACGTTACAGAATCA
The DNA here is from genome assembly GCA_947579665.1 of Sympetrum striolatum. NCBI lineage: Eukaryota > Metazoa > Arthropoda > Insecta > Odonata > Libellulidae > Sympetrum > Sympetrum striolatum. The sequence continues at coordinate 102,167,818 of OX388341.1, read as the reverse complement.
CTTATTTATCGTGTCTCAATTCAAGATGGTACATTTTAATGAAGAGCCCATTCCTTACGAGGTAGAAATTGGCCATCACATAATTTGGGGAAGAAATTGAGACTGCCTATTTCAAGGGCCTTTTTTTGCTGCAAGACATTCGGGAGGGGAAGAGGAGGGATCCGTTCGACCGCCACGCGACCAATATGCCTCTCAACCCTCTTTCCCAGAAGCTCTCGATAGCTGCCGCTCCAACGATCACAAGATGTTCCCAATGGGTTTTCCTTTCAGAGGAATAATTTAATCAGACAGGACACGCATGATGACTTCCAATAGAAAACTTTGTCTGAGTGAAAAATTATGTGAGTTTTAACTCAGGAAGCAAACCTTTAAAGTTATTTTTCCTCGAATTTGCCTTGAAAGTTGTTCGTTTATATACACAGTCTTATGTTTCCTTGAGATATTTGTTTTCCATAGAAATTTTAAATTTTATTTTCTGACAGTGGAAATTTATAGCACTAGATTAATTTACTGTAGCACGACTTCTAAGAGCACATTGTGTTGTATTAGAGCTGTGAACTATACATATAAAATTAATATTAAATACCATTAATATTAAGCTGGAATTGTACTATTTGAAAAATTATATATGTTTATGTAGCGAATTGGATAAATTCAAATAGAATTATAAAATTTATATACTACGTACTTTATCACTTTTCATTGATATTCTCATAGATTAAGATTTAAAGAATAAAGTTTATTTCAATTTGGCTCTGAATAAATTTTAAACGATAATCCTTAACGTGTTGGTTTTGGAATATGGAAATGCCTGCAACATTTTTTGGTTGGAAAATTTCATTTACTACATATTTTGCTTAGAATATCGTAATAATTCCAAGTTAAACACCAGCTGCGGTGGCGGAGTTGTTAGTGTGCGAGCACTCTAATGCCGTGGTCCCGGATTTTAATCCCGGCTAGTCGGATTTTTCCTGATATGGAATGGTTTTGTGTCTTTGTAAATAATAATATTTATTGAAATGGATGCAATTGGGATCTTCCTGTTTCCATCACAGAAATTATTATTATTATTAAAAATATCAATGAATTTATTTTTGTACCTGGAAGATATTTTGGAAGTATTTTTTTTTTGTGCGGCGGCTAAATAATCATCGCCCTTTTGCTATATGAGCTGATTTTTGTGGAAATGGCATCGCTCCAAAATCCGGGTAACATTTGTTTCCGACTGCTCGCCGATCTTCAATGTTACCACGACAGAAACTTCCTAATCTTAAGAAACGGGTGCGTCATCGAAGTCATCCTCAAACCGCGTTATTCAGTCATTCGTGATTCAACCTTAACTGCGAATAGTATGTGCTTATGTCACCTTCAACTCCTTGGCGTACTTGTTGCGTATCTCAAATGAGCAATCAAAATCCTTGCATGCCCCCTCCCCATCTCCATGGTCACAACTGTAAACTGTTTGGGATAAACAAGGCGGAGGGAACGAGAGTGCGTGCAAGCAATTTACTCGCAGAACCTTTTGCAACACCCTCACCTGGTATTATCGTCGTAGCTCCACAGCACCTTCACCCTTTCCTACCCACACTCCGCCGCGCTCTAATCCATTGTGAACGAGGTCTCCCATTCTCCAACCTCTTTCGGTCTGCCGGCATATGGGTCTCCCAAAACTAGAGTGGTTAGCAATGGGGGAGGAATGTATTCGGAAAGAGAAAGGGGTCGGGGTCTCAAAAATCGCCCTATAAGGGTCACTCACCGACCCTATTCCGGAACGAACCCTTGTACCCTGGGCCGCGAGGCAGGTGCGTTAACACCGCTATGCACAGAGCGAATGTCTGCTCTCTTTTCCCCTCATCTGCTATGAAATTTCCATTTGGGTGAGGGAAATAAAGAGGTTGGGAAGAGAGCGAAAAACCTCTTAAGGAGTAGGAGGGAGGTCGAAGGAACGCCCCTTTAATTCAGGAGTGTCTCGCACTTTACGAGAGATCCGTGGCATTAACTTGTATTAAGTCAAATTGAGTGGGGAGCCACCTCGCCGGTCGAGGTATTTTCTCAGAATTTTGATATTTTGCGGGAGGCCGAACGGCTTAAGTGAGCTGTAAAATGAGCGGTAACTGGAGAATGATTTTTTCAGCGAATTTGGACTGCGGTGTAATTTGCGTGGGTGGATTTTATGCAATTAAAATTTAAGAGGCTTAATTTGTTTCCTTGCGGTTTTTTAATTACCGATTGATAATGGGCTATAAGCGCCATTGCTCTATAAACTGATGAATTTATTCCACCTAACCGTTGATAATTTAAGTAACACTTCCTTAAAAACTGAGTGAGTCCCTGTAACTAAAATTTATGTTTTATTCTAGAGTTATTAAATTATCGGAAATGAGAGACGAATTTAAAAAAGTAAACTCTTTTGGTTGCTACAGAGTAGCGTTCCACCGCTTAATTACCATTTTGTAAAAGTAAACCTTGACAAAATATGACATTGATTTTATTCTGCCTTAGTTTTGTTATAGTTTCCATAAAATTTGAACAAAATATGTAGCGAGGGCTCATACTCGACAAAAAATTATTTATTGTTGCCTCATTGAACACTTTTCTCTCATACTTTCCCAATTTATGGTAAAATTACAATTTTATAACAACAGTTCACTGGATCAACTTTGTATGCCATTAAATTAATCATTGTGTAGTTGAAGGAGAAGAAAGAACAAATTTTACTGCATTGAAGAAATAGCAAATTTTAGTCGCATCACCATCGCTTTATTTGCTGCCACCTTTTCCTTTCAAGAGTGGGAGAGAAACAACCTTTTGTCAAAAAACCCTTTCAAGCCATTCAAAACCATTCTGGATTCGTGCAATACTGTTTCCTCCGTGAAAGACCAGCGGTCAGCTGTTTCCCCGGTACATCCGGAAATATTCGTCCAAATGTCTCATTTCGAAAACCGCCCCTTTGAGGATTTCTACACGAAAGGTGAACTCAACCCTCTCTTAATTCGCCTTCCAATCGAAGGGGTTGCTGACCTGCCAATACGCCAGGTGTTGAGGCCTTCTGCAGCCCACCCCCACTGCATCTACTCCAATTTTACTTACCTCCTGCGACCCCCGCACTGTGCAATAGAGCCAAGGTGGAAGCGTGCAGGCGTGTCGGCACGCGCCCGTGACGTGTTGTTTGTCGGGGCACGTGGTATACATAATCGAGCCCTTTCAATTTAATCTCTTGCGGAGCACGCTGTTATTTTGTTTGACGGTCCGCACACCACGAGCCACGCATCTGCCGTTTTGGGGGCGACAGATAAGAGTTTTCTCCGTGATTAAAAACTCTTGGTGTTGAAGATTTTAGAGATATGAAACATGAGCCAAAAAACGTGAACGGTATGTTGATGGGATGTGACTTGCTTTATCTCCTGTGTATATGTTTCGGATGCTGACGTGACCGACACGCATTCGAGTATTTAGTGCTTTATCGTCTGTTTGCCTGATTTAATGTCGTATGTAAATATTAGCTGTTCACGATTCTCCTTTGTAGTATGTACATGCATAAACAGGAAGCAATTGTTAGAATATATAAACAGGAATGAGTCACGAATACAACTGCGACTTGCCGATGTCAACATTTAACATTAACTAAAGGGAAAACTCGTGAAAATTCTTCTGAAATCGGATATTATCTGAAAGAAGGAGGTACAGATCATGCGAATACAGATCATGGGAATATATGTTGTTTTATCCAGTAGAAAATGTATACCAGCGTTAAGAAAATATTGTTTCTTTGGTCTTTGTGTAAATATTTCTTCTATACAATAATTACTTCTGAATCGATTTTCTACCATTGTGAGCATCAATTAGCAAAATGAATACTGCTTGAAATAAGTTTTTAATATATCAGAATTCCTTTTTCTAAGGAAAATCATTTTTTTCATATGCTATGCAATTTCCGAAATGTATTAGTTTTGTTTTCGGGCAACAGCATTGGATTCTTGTCCCTATGTATTTTTAAGTGCAGCCAGTGAAAAGGAAAAAAGTAACACAGTTCTGTTAAAACTAATCTGATCATTTTACATTTCTGATCAACCTAAATTCTGAAATAATATACATCCGCGTAAACAATATACACGTGTATCTTGGAACCCGGCTTTCAACGTGAGGTTTTTTGAATGTAGTTAATCTGGAATTACAAACCACTTATAAATTATTGGTTTCGTAATTAGTGACAGTGGTTAAAATATGTGTATACGATCGTATTTTATTAAACCGCAAAAATGAACAAAAATCACATTAAACTTATGTGAAAGTCAACGGAGGACATTTATCTGCCTTGCAATAGTTAGGGGAGGGTAACTAACATATTCCAGTAAGTAAGTAACAATGTACACTTTATCTGCCACAGAGATTTTTAACGACATAAAATTTTCACAATAACATCATAATATTAAAAACAAGCAGTAATCGTGTGGCCCATCAAAGTAAAGTCATTTCAATGGTTCACAAAGGCTCACAAAATCCCCTCGAAAATGCTTCTCTTCAGATGTTCGGCATAAAATGTGCACATTTATAATTTAACATTATATGTTCTATACCTAACTGAGTTAACCAGGAGAAATTTTCATGAAGCGAAAAAACTGTACATTTATAATCAATGACTTCATTAAAATTGTACATTTATAATCACTGACTTCAATTAAAAATGGAATAAAGTTACCTTAATTTTTCCTATCTAAAAATTGAGGAAATCAAATACAAAGGTTTAATATGAGCCCACTTTCACACGGCAACTGACCTGCAAGAAACGTATGTAGATCTACAAAGATAAGGCATGAAAATTCAAGTGACACCAGGTGATGAATAAAAGAATGCTCGCATAAATTATCATAAAACCAATATTTACGGAAAATCAGAATATATTTAAATGGCTTCTTATTCTAGCTTATCGTGATGTATGAATAACTCTAGATCACCTAGTTGCCAAATTTATTTTCAATTTTTTAAATAACTCACTTTCATACGCAAGGAAATTTAACATATCCGTTTACTCTTTCTTTAGAATTTCAACATCATTTTTGTAAGTTCCTTTGATTCCAAAAATTAAGTTAATGTCGTATATTTTTTTAAACAAATTAAGAGAGTAAAATCGCTCACATTGAATCATACCATCTTATTGTTATATGAGGATAAGTGATATAAGTGAATATATAACTACATAAGTGATACGTTATCTATATTCATAATTCGATGATAATCTATTCCTAAGAACTCAAGTAGATCCGTCACGTGTTGTTTAAATAAAGCCGTTAATATTATTTCGAGACAGACTTTAGGATGGGGATTTACGATCCTTGATGCAAGCTCAATCCATTAATCTGCCAAAGTCGACCATAATTCAAAAGGGGTCTTTGTTTATAGAAGTCACGGGATAAGAGTTTTATTTCCCGGAGCATACATTTCGTATATACCCGCACGCAAGTCTTGTCATTGCAAAATTCTATTTCAGAGTGGAGAGCTTAACTGCATTTTTTGAGTTATGAGAGAGGAAAAAAATGAAGGCAATCCGAAAAATGGTATGGTAATGGACTCTACGCTATTTCGCGCCTTTATTGCATTTCTTTGCAGCCAAAGCGTACCTGCGTACACGTGAATCGAATGCTCAGATTCAAAATCTAAATTCACGCAGAGGGCATTACGTCCTTCGGAAAAAATCATTGCGAGAGTGGATAGCTTTATGGTCCAAAAGAGGATAAAGGAAATTGGAAGAGATTGAACACTACGATCCATTCCGATGCGGAACGATGTCGCTGGGGATTCCGGAGAGCGGCGAAAAAGAGGACTTCTTCCAGCGGTGGTCCACCCGCGCTGCACCCTGGGATACAAAATCGACCCCTTGATCCTCAGCTTTGCGAACGACGATTCGAAATGGATCCATTCCGGAAGTATATAGATGAAAAAAACCCAAAGTGATTCGGGAAGTTGGAGTTCTTAATGATTTTTCACTTTTCTTTTAAAGTATTCAAACCCCTAAAAATCCAAAAGGTAACATGATTTAAAAAGGGATTTGGAGCCAGTTCAGCGGTAAAATGGAATGGATTAAATCGTTGACATTAATGATACAAAAATACCTATATCTTTGAAGTGCAGTTTGTTTCTTGTAATAGATAGCTAGCCATCTTTATAATGTATCGTTAATACTACGTATTTTCATATAGAGGATACGAACTGTTCATTTATAAGAATAACTTTCAAAATTATATATATTTTGTTATTCTTATCGGATATACTGAAGACTATATAATCATACCTATCGTTTATTAATTTTCCAATGAAAATTAAAAGTTCACAGCGATAATTCGAATACGGATGAATGAAAGGAGACTTCTGTTAAGTCTTTGGATTATTAGCTTACTATTATAGTTTTCCTCCTATATAGTTCCTCCTATATATTCCTCTATTATAGTTTTCCTCCGGTAGTGTAGGAGGTTATATAAACAGATACAGATTCGGTAATCCAAAGAAATGCATAAAATTTTCTAACACCCTTATATGCTCAATTTTAGCATTTGAAATGATTTGATTTTGATTTTGCAAAAAAATATTTTCCCTTGTGTATCAGGACACCATACATATTTTTAATCCATAAATTTTAGTACTTCAGTAAGCTCTGAACTCTCTAGTTACTTGATACAATAGATAATTCGGATTTATTCGCATTTTTGCTCTAACCATCGTCTGGTATCATCTTAAGAATTGTTTTACCAACCAATTTCTGTGGCGAGAATTTAAATGACATTAATAAGTTACGATATGAAACCGATTTTCATTCATGCATCGTTTAGAAGCGACTAAAGTCATCCAAGGGGCACATCAATCGATATGGCAGTAAAAATGCACTCCGTGCTGAACTCAATATAAGGAATTTCACTCATAACATTGCTTTATCTGCGGGAAGGGGAAGTAAGAAAAATTTCGGAAAATCGACGACAGACGAGCACATAAATTCAGTCCAAACGGTCACGTAGTGATTTCCTCGATCCTTCTCAGAATCCTTTTTTCCTTCCGTTATTCTTTCGCTCCGGCAGTAGTTCGTTTTCCGCCGTTCCTCCGCATATCGCTTCACTTTTATTTTTTTATGCTCCCCTTAACGACCCACCGTGTTGCTTTTTTTATCACCGGTAGTTCACCACCAGGGGGACTCGCCGTTTAAAAAATAAAGGAAAATTGTTGCGCCGGTCGCCGACGATGAAATAAAGTCGTAGTTAGGCGAGAACCACGGCTGGAGGACAATGCAAAAAACAAGCGAACTGCGATTGCGAAGGCAAAAAATTGCTGCACATAAAACTGTAATGGTTAGCTCGTGCATTCTCCAACTTCCTCCTTTGAATATTTGTTTCCTCGTAATTTATTTTCACTGATTGCTCCGGCTATTAATCTGCTCGGTTTTGTGCAGGAGAGGTTGAGAAATAACTGCAATGGACTGCGAGATATCTTCTAAGCGTTGCATAATTACGTGTTACTTGTAGGTGGACGTGGGTTTAAATTCCTCTGCTGGAATGTGAGCATTACGGAGACTCAGTTCTAGCATTTTAATTCCTAACAAGCCGAGGTTACAAAAGTCTCGGAACTAATTTTAGAGCGCATGCTCCAACAGGTCTTATCTGATTTCCATTTTAGAGACCGGAACTATGCTTCGTTCACTATAAGTCTTTCATAATCTAAATGAAGCTTCAAAAATATTACGAATGTTATATCTATTAAACTTTGTCTATATCAGCAAATATCCAGCCATCTAAAGTGTTTTATTTACGAATTTTCTGAATAATTTAAATTAATGTTTAGTAAAGAACGGAATAGTGCCCTTCGGCTAAGGGGGGTTATCTCAGTTACCCCAGCGATAATTTTTCTATGTTATTTTAGTCAAAAGTTTTCAAATAATTTCATGAGTCGATTTATTTGTTCTTAAAGATATAATAATTTTGTTCTTTGCATATTTTTTCATGAATTATATATTTCTGGTGTAATTTAAAAAGAAAATCTTCCTGGGAAACGGCATGCGCTCTGTAGAAGATGTGAAGATAGGAAGACTAGAAATATGGTCATAACCAAGGACATTCTTTCTCTAAGTGCTCCTAATGTGAAATCATTTCTGAATGTTGATAAAACCATTCAGAATATGATCTTACATAACTTTATTAAGTAAGCATTTGAATGGTTTATGACGAAGATTTTCTAAGTTTTATTGATTTTTATTTATATTTGCCAAGAAAGACTTTTCTCAAGATCATACATTACTTATCCATCATTCATTTTTAGGATAGTTTCTTAGTGTTATTGCTTTAACCATGAAACTATAAATTCAGAACACAAAATAATTTTGGGGTAAACCAGTTACCCCCATTGGGTGAGGTAGGGTGTAAAATACCTTGGTATCCGAAGGGTTAAGAGACAAAAATAGGAAAGTAATTATAGGCAGCTTAAAATTAATTGATAAATGCAATCCAAATTTTCTAGCGTATTATTTCCTATTTGAAGAATAACATTTTTATTCGATAGTATAAGATTTATGAGCTATAATTTGAACAGAAGCACTTAAATTGTATATGCTATATAATTTAAAATGGCAGAATATTGTGGAGAGGGACAGTTTTGAGAAATACATTTAATCCACTGATATCCCTTCCATTCTCATATTTAGAAAATATGCATGGAAACACAAGTATTAACAATAAATGAATTGGTCCTGATGAACCTGATAAGATAGCATTCTCAGTTAAATTAATCAGTTTGTTATGATCAATGTAGACTGGATGTTTTATCCTTTTGATATTTAAAAGTCCTTTTATCCTGCTTTTCCTTGTTTTCAAACAGATAAAATATATATTTCTTCATCCGTCTGACAAGTGTTATCTGTTTCATAAGTCATTTTCTTCTTTTCGATTCCAGCCTTTCCTACTTAAGGAAACTTTATCTGTCAAAAATATACCGTCTTTTTTATCGTCTTCGGTCAAGTTAATGGTCGCCATCTTGTAGAAGTGTACTTACCGTCCAATCTCGTCTTCGATGTTTCTGATTCCTTCCTTGTTATGAGGGAAGAGGGTTGAGAAGGTGGAGAGCGGCAGTATCGAAGGTATAAAAGTTTATAAAGGGGTTATTTATTCGTCATTCGTTTTTATTTTTACTGCTCCGGGGAGGCCCAGGTGGCGATCGTTTCGGAGCATCCGGTCTTGCCGGCGAAATCTCCGCCTCGCTCAAAAGGGAGTATCGCGCGAATATATGCGAGAGAAGAGTGGCTCAGTAAATATCTAAATGAGTCATTCTGCAGCGTCCAAGAGTTAAAATTCAAGTGTGAGAAATCTCGGGGCAATTGCGGCATATTGAAGAGGACATTTACGTCTTCAAGAGAATCGTCCATTCAATATATTTATGTAGACATTTTTACCATAGAAACACCCGAATAAGTTCTTTTCAATGGTTTTTCTGGACTTTAAATGTTGTTTTCTTATATTTTGAATGTATTACAAAAATGATTAATGTTGTTAGGAATTTGTGTACTAGAAAAAGTTCAAATGAACGAAAGGTTGTGTAGTTTTAGAGCATAAGTATACGATATATACCAATAATTCGCTGCCACCAGGCCTGATGGCCTAATCGCAGCGTAATTTGAAATAAATAAGTAAATAAATTAACAACTTATATAACTTCGAAATGTAAACAGATATTTTTCAAATTTTCTTTTTTTCCATAAAACTAATAATATTAGTAATATAATATATTTATGGAAAATTTCAGCATATTAATTTCAAATAAAAAATACTATAATCATAATATTAAACAAATATTTACGATACTCAATTACAATTCGGATTATACTGTACCTTCTTATATCACTCAATATCTTTTAAAATAAACTGTGATTGTCACTCAATAAACATTGGGAGATTTGATGGGTAAAAGTAGATTCATGCCATAATCTCAGCACACATAAGACTTCTAGTGGAACTTTAATTCAAAGTGATCGGTAAACTTACTTAGAAAGATTAAATTAAAACGTGAGATTCCAAGTAATCCAAAAATATAGTCCCTGGAATTTTCCATCTTAAATCATATAAACTTGTTAAATATTAATTTTAGTATAACTCTGGGTTTTTCTATCTAGGACGTAAAAGTGCCACAATCAAAATTTTAATACATTATAGGTGTAAAGGGTAACATGTTTTAAAAGAACTCTTTATCTAAGGTGGCGTGAATATTTTATCAGAGACTATGAAATTCTCATCTTCAGCCTTTCCTCAGTAATAAAATTTGGTAAAATGGAACAATAATCATGGAAATAAAATAGTTCCGTTATAGCAATGAATCGATTACAGCATGATTTAAAGCAGTAAAGTGTTTTGCTTAAAAAAATTAATTCATTAATTTAATATCTTCCAAAAAGAGTACACGTATATTAAACATAGGAAACAGAAACAATGCTTTCGGAAATATTACCAACAATCAGTTATTCCGCAGAGTCTGGGAGTAGATTGGTCGAAATTTTAACCAAACGGGAAATCATATGAACCCGAATTGTAAAGCGAGATTGCAAGTGAACTCAGATGGCTGAGACATTAAGTCTATTGGAGGATTAAAGGGGATTCCTAACTCCTTTGACATCTGTGCACAGGAAGGAAATGTAGAGGATTACTTCCAGCATTACGTTTAGTTTCCGAAACGAGTGTATTTGCATTATCGGCTCTACCGATTATGCGAAACTGTGACTAGGAGCAGCGAAACTATGACTAGGAGCATTAAAGATGGCGCAGACCTTTTGTTAAAATTAGAGGCCACGTGGCTTCAACTTCTAATTGTCTTTTTTTATTTTGCTTTGTAAAAGATACGGGAATGGACGATAGGGGAAGGAAACTAATCGGTGTGTGGAGGTATAAAACAGTGGAGTAAGGCTACATGCTGGAGGCTGGTGATTCCTCTATACGCTCTTTTTCCCACTCTCCAATTAGACCTAATAAACCTAGTAATGTTCAGAGGTGTAAGATACTCCGCCTAAGCCTCCGAGCTTGTCTCCACCCAATGCACCCACTTCCCTTTAATTCCAGATGTTCGGCGAGCACTCGTACTCTCTCGCTTCTTGCAGAGAACTTTCGTCCGAAGAAAGAATTAGTCTCGCCATTCTAAATGGGAAGAAAAAATGGAAGGCGATTTGCTGGAAGCGCTCGAAGCTGTTTCGCTCGATTAATGCAATCCGAGGGACAAAAATGAGAATCGCTTGAACGGCTTTTGTTCTTCAGCCGCTTGCGTGGGTGATTTGCAACCTCACTGATACCGACTGGAAACGTCTGGATTTCCTTTTACTTCGCCCAAAATGTCTCGCTTAGCGGCGCGCGTTGCTCAATTAGTATGTGGCGAGTTTCGCTGCGATGGGAAAGCCCTCTGTTTAGGAGGAAACCGCGCGCTTCATTAACTGCGGGTGTCGCAGGGCGCACACAAGTTGTGTATTGGGGGTTCGGATTCCGGCGGGATAATTATGTCATATACGTGGTGGTGGACGGGATTGTTTTAGGATATTTTTTATGTTGGATTTTCAGTAAATTAAGATATTCCAAAAAAATGAATTCAATTTTAAAATTACTCCTAATCTAGCTAATCTATCTCTTAGTTTCAACTTAATCGAATAAATAATTTTTGAAAATGAGTACCTTCCATGGTTTCAACATGGTAAATTTGTGAATGTAATGTTGATTTTGTTCAGTCTCAAAATAGGAGCTATGAAAAATCTAATCACAATCACCTCATACTATTTTTATAGAATAAATAGCCGTAGAAGAAACAAAACAGATGAATAGGAGATATTTGTTGTCAAATTATTGAACGTAGTAATATGTAGACGATAAAATTATTTTATATGGCTACGGAAGGGATGGGTAGGAATATTAGTATCGCTTTCATTTCCAACTATGTTCCAACCCCTCTCATATTTTTCCGTTGCATTATTCTGTACTTTCCTATGTCTTTCTGATCACTTACTCCCATCACTCCAGTGACCTTTGGCTAAAAACTCGCCGTAGCAAATATATAAAAAAATGAAAAGACGACGGCATTTAAAAGGAAATGTCAGAAGAGCGCAAGTTATGGAATTCAATAAGGGAAGGAAATTAAATTCAGAGTCAAAATGCAAATAAATAAATCTAGTACATCAGTTCCCCTTTCGGATGGTGTTCTTTCTTGATACGAAAGGTGCAAAAGTTAAGTAAAAGTATAGAAATTGCCACCAGTCTTTCATTAAGTGAAGTTCAATGACGATAGTGGGCCTTGAAAAGAGAATTAGGGTAAGATTGCTGTAAAGTTTTGCTCTAACGGTATGAAACATGAACCCGTAATAAATGTGGATATCAAGCGATTTACAGCAGATCCTCGAGATCAATGGTAAGTTGTCGGAGAAAGGAGCATGAATTAGTGAAGGTGGTGAGAGAGAATTGCGTTTTTGATCGAAGAAATAAAAGCAGAATAATGGATGGATCGAACATAGAGATGTAGGGGATTGTTATTGAGATTATATGGATTTGGAATGCAGGTCTATCGATTGTGAGCAATTTTGGTTTATGATGAGTACAGTCAGTCAATGATAGTGATCGAGAGCTGAATAAATTGAAGCAAATGGAACCAGCTCCTCATCTTCATATTAAACTATGTATATTTCAAACAAAAAAACCCATCTTCTTCATATTTTGATGTTGTACAATTGTGTATGCTTTCAAAATGAGGTTATGTAATGTATCAAATTCAGTAAAGTAAAAAGTGATTTAAAGATGGATATTTCTTACCTGAAATAACTTTCGAAGCTTTACCCCTGATCGCTATATACTTTCAGAAATCATTATTTCGGAAAAAAACTTCTTTGAAACAACGAAGTTAATTATTCCTATATAACGAAATCATTAAAAAGTCATTACATTATTTCTATTAACTCTCGCAGTGAATTTAGTACATTATCTATCATTCTGAAACTTATAAGTCTATTACTTTTTCACAAATATGATTTTGCCCATTGGATGGCTTAATTTTTAATTTAATGTTGATATCGTTTAAAGTGGCCGTAAATTAGGTTAAAATATATTTTGAAACGCCACGCTTGTCTTTAACCATCGCACGGATCCTTTTTCAGTCTTTTAGATATGGTGGTAAAAATAGCTGAATCTCTTTTATATGCTGATAAGTTTCACGTAAATTGGAGTCCAGTTACGCACGCATCGCGATTTTACGCCTTCTTACGTTAGCTCCAAGCAGCAGTTTTTATTTTCTCCTATCTCCACCAGATTATCAACACACTGGCTCTTATGCAAATCAGGGTAACACGGCATCTGGTCCGGATTTTTACGACAGCTGATGATCTAAGGGTTCGGGCGAAACATTCGGCATTTGGCCATGCAAAGACCCAGCGCACTCGGTGGGGATTGCATGTCTTGCCTCTCCGTGCAGATTATCTCATTGTGGTTAAATATTGACGGTCGAAGAGAATTTTATCCAGAAACGCTTAATCATCCTTGAGTATACGTCGAAAAAGAATTGCGAAGTTTTATTTTGGTCGAGTCTTGTTAGTGTAGGGGATAGCCTAGCGACTCCGAGGTTCTGGGTTTGAAAGGCACTGTTGTATGTATTTGTAGTAAAAATTTTATTGCCATTATATCATTATAGTGCATAGTATTGGGAGAATGCATGTTCATACGCATTTCAGGTAGATGATTGTCAAACATAACACGGGAGTGGACATTTTCTCTCAACTTGCAGTAACTGTGGTATCTTTATTTTAGAATAATAAGCTTTGTAGTTCCAAATAAGCTTTTTTACGAAAGAGTAATTTCTGAAAGAGTGTATCGATCGAGGGTAATATTTCAAAAGTGATTTCAGATAAAACATTTCTTTCTTTAAATCACTATTTACTTGACTGAAATACATTCATCGCATAACCTCATACTTGCATTGAAATGAAAGCATAAACAATTGTGCAACACAAACATACAAAGAAGAAGGGTTTCTTTTGTTAAATTATACATAGGTACCACGACTGATATCTTTCAAAATCTCTCACGGCAAATTATTTCTCTCAATGAGACACTAAAAGTGTGTTCTGTATATATTGCTTGTTATATATTGTGTATTAATGTATTTGAGTGTAAGGCCACCGGACTGTTGTCTAATTGCGACGTGTATATGTAAATAAAAAATAAATAACTTCAGTTTCTGCAATTTTTTTCTTTTAAATTGATTGTATCATATCGTCACCAATAATTTACATTAATAGTCTAAAACCAGTGACTACTTATGTTGCAATTTATTTTTTAATAAGAACATAATTGAATAGCAGTGTTTGAGAAATCATGCACGGTGTCATAACAAAAAGTCCCTTCTTTGTAGATTGTATGCGCTAGAAATAGATAAACACAAACTCCAGCTAAACAAACAGACAAAATTGCATCCGCGTATCCAACGCAAACAAATCAATTGTCGACTTCAATCAGCGGAACACGCGAAATCTAACGTAGCTAACATAAAACCCAGCCATGACAATGAGGCAGCAAAAACTGGAAAGGACTTAGCCAAGATAAACGGCATCGCAAACACCGTATTCATCAGAGGGGATCGCGCAAACAATTTTTCTCCCGCGTGACAAATATGCGCAAACTATTTGCTCACCGATAGAAGCTTTATTTATGAACTCCCTTGACGCCGGCAATGGCCTTATTAGTCCAGTTCGAGAAGCGTAATTAGGATGGGGCTCGATGTAATCGCTGTCGTTTTTATACCTTACGGGACCCTCATGCCATCTTTCTTTCCCCCCCTCAAAACCGAGCACATCCAACACCGATCCGCAGGGGCCGGAACAACATTTATCTACCGGGGGTACGAGGAGGAGGTTATAGGCAGCAGGGTGTTAACCTACGCGGGGAGGCTTAAAAAGGGGCAGGTGCGAGATCACTTCTTTCGGGATAGGGAGCGAGATGCAGGATGCGAAAGGAGAATTTTAGGAGCGGGCCCTTTGGAGGGAACGCAACTCACGCAAGCAAATTAGAAGACAATAGGCAGCAAAAATGGAGGAGTATTGCAGCCACCTTTTCCAAGGGGTGGCCGTCGTTGAAAGCGAGGCGGCTTTCCTCTTTTGTTTTCGGGTGTTCCCTTTCTGTCGCTCCCGTCTGTTCGAATGTGCTCTCCGTTCACGAAGTGCATTCGGCGTTTAAGGATTAATTTGAATTCCTAACCAGAAAGTTGAGCGAAGGGAATGGGTTTCAAATCGTATCCATTGATGCAATACAGGTTCCTTTTCGTTATCGATAAGCCGGTAGTGAGATTTTTTTCCTTTTTTATCTTTAAAATAAAGGAAGTGTTCTTTCGTATAATTTGCATAGAATTCGGTTTTATTCCTACTTAGCATAGCTTAAATTGTGGCCTTGGTGATTATTCCTATGGAAGCATTGCATTTTGTGAACATCGTTGTTAGTGGTGTATTCTCCCTATATAAAATTATAACTTGTTTTAATTTTATTTTGTAATTTTTTTAATAATTATTTAATTTCGTTGCCGAGAAAACACACACAAGGATTTAATTCCATTTTAAATTATTATATTTAATAATCAAAGTTTCAAATCTTCTAATATTTCGCTCAATGTAAACAAACTGATTCAATAATTAATTCCATATCATTACATTTGCTAATTTTTGTTAATATTCAACAAAAGGTAACATTGTATTGCCAAAAATTACTACGTTTGCATGTTTTCCTATTTGGGATAATTACGCAATGAATAATTCTACAATTCTAAATGGTTTCGTCACTCCGAATAATCACCCCCATGATTGAAATTGAGGATGTTTCATTCGCACTTTGCATTGCTGGAATACTGCCTTAATTTTGAAACTTTCAATTCTTTATAGCCCCAAAGGAGAA
This sequence comes from Sympetrum striolatum, assembly GCA_947579665.1. Taxonomy (NCBI): domain Eukaryota; kingdom Metazoa; phylum Arthropoda; class Insecta; order Odonata; family Libellulidae; genus Sympetrum; species Sympetrum striolatum. The sequence continues at coordinate 102,151,895 of OX388341.1, read as the reverse complement.
TTCTTTGAATTACCCCCATGTTTATAACCGAAACGTAACCACTCTTGGCTTAAAAATATTCCAGCAGAAGGAAAAAATAACCCTCCAGCAATTTCGAGGTTCTTCAATATTTGAAATCTCGTGAATGTTCTAGCTCCCTTACCTGCATCCCGTATTTCAGCGGAGGGAATGATACTTTCCCCTAGTTTATTCCCCCACCAATTTCTCGTAGCAACAGCTTTCCTTATCTGGAACATAACTTTCCCCGAAACAAATTCGATTCGCACAATATCGGTCACCCAGGAGCCATCAGTTCCGGCCAAAAAGGGTCCACATGTTGAGCGTCTCCCATAACGGGGAAGGGACCAAAAAAAGGGACTCATCCCGTCCACCCCTTTCGCACCTACCCATTCTAGTTTTACGAAGCTGCCCCGAGGGCATAAAATACTAACTCCAGGAACAAAAATGAAACGTTAAGAGAGAGGAGACCACGGGACATGCCACCGAGTTAAACCTAATGGATCCTACTTGTTCCCTCCACTCTAGTCCCTTAAGCTCACCTACCTCATTTCCTCCTGAGCAGCGCCACTTTGGGAAGAGGTTTAAGGAGGGGTCGCTGTTTCAGACGGCACACGCGGATCGGTTTTCTCTTCTAAGCGACGCACTCCGTAAGGGCCTAACTCTTTCCTCCATTCTCTCTCTCTGTCCATTAGTTCATCCCACCGCTATCCTTGCAGTCTTGATCCACCAAGTACTTATGTCCACATTCTCAGACGCGTCATTTTGTCTCCTCGGTAACTCCTTTAAGTCACTCTTGCCATCCTGATCCTGCATTTTCGTAGTTTTGTTTCCATAGATTTGACTGCCTTTTTTCTTTTACTTCGAAATTATTATATTTATATAGTGGAGATTACTGTAAGTTTACACTCATGACTTAGAATCATCCGAATGTAATTTATGAAAAAGCCTCAATCAGTGGAAAGATAATTAAACTATCGTTCTCAAAGTAACCTTATTAAGTATTATTAATGAGAAAAAGCATCCTTATATATCCAGGATATCATCAATCTCCGTTCTATTTCATTGGTTGATCAATGACTGTAGATACTAATTTCGATATTTGCAATGTGAGCTTTATTTTGCTTTGACGTTTTCAAAGATCGCATCTTATTCCATTAATATCTCTAAAATCTCCCTATAAAGAATTTAAATTAAACTTACTCATATTATTTCCAACTCATTCAAAGTCAGGAGCCAATATTTCAAAACAGTATAAATCTTCGCGTAATAAAAGTTAGGTAAAAAGCTGGAGTGCCATATAAAGATATGGAAAATGACACTAAAACTGCAAATCGATCAATCATTCATAATTTGCAGTGCCAAATATTTATCTCATATATTTAATAATCGTCCTAACACTGGCTGTATTAAGGAGCAAACACTCAGCAAAACACCCGACCTACTTACCCAGTAATATCATTAGACGTTTTTTCCTTATTCAATTCCATGCATACATTATTTATTATCATAATACACAGTTATTATTTAAGTGATCTCATCAAAAGTAAGTAATGCTTCAGTTAAATTTCATTGTAAGCGAGCATTAACAACAATTATAGTTTTTGATTTCTATGCTTCGGGTTTGCTTTTTATGGCTTTCGATAGCATCAGGTATATTTTTTTATACGTTCTTTCGATATGTTAAATGAATTTTAAAATTTAAATGAATTTAATGCGATAATTATTCTGTCTTTTAAAAGATTAAAATTCATCTACCATTTACTATAAATTAGCATATATTATAATTAATAATTATAATTTTTTTGGATCAACTACGGAGATTAGAAAATTAGGTTCGACCTATAAAATTTCAGGCTGATGGTACTTAATTCGACGAAGCCAAGTGTACGGTCCGTAGTACACCAAATTTCAGTTTGTCTACAGTCATTTGGAAACTCCAAGAATTTGAGAAAGATTATGAATTTGCACGTAAAGGCGTCCGATTTAAACTCCATGAATGAGAAAAGATCTCACTGTAATTTAAAAAAGAGATTATTAAGAACATAAATGTTACTGGTAATGTATCTTTCCTTATAAAATGTCTAGTTATCTCCATTCTAATATAATGATCTTCCTTATTATTTAATACCGGCATGGTCTACATCTTTGTATTGCTCGACAGCACTCCTAACTTAATTTTCATTCACAAACAAGTTACATTGTATCTAAGTCTTTTAGCAGAAGCTCTGTGAGTGTGGTTTGCTGAGATCGCTAATTTTAAATTCAAAATCCTCTAGCCATCCCATTTTCTCTATATTACTAACTTGTACCTTCACTAGCATTCTCCTTCTTCTTCAAGATTTCGCTGTTTTGCACCACCATCATCCTCTTCAGAATCTTATCTCCTCCCCTTCTCTATAAAGTCCCTTCTGCCCCTTCTTCATTCCGGCACACCCCTTTATTTCGAAGAGTTAGTGTTATGGCCCTCCCCCGCACCGGACAAGGGACGGCTCGTGCGTACTCGAAGAATATACATCTACGAGGGAAGGGAATTTAAGATGGGCTGAGGAGGATGGGACCGAGTCGTAAATTTCCTCGGTAGGATGCGAGGACATCCAAAACTGCTTCCGCGCTTATCGAAGGAGGGAACGCTCCTTGCGTGGATCCTGGAATGCCTCTCGCTATGTAACGCTTCGTCGCCTGGAATTCTGAGGAGTATGGCTTAGAAAGGGACTAAAAAGGTTAGGCATATTTGGGGATGTGAATGCTATCTTTAGGTAATCCGTTACAGCAATTATCTCACCCGGAATAAAACGATGCAGATGTAATATGCTACCAATTCTCGCAAATGTAATATATCGTGAATTTTTAAAATGATGACAGTGTTTAATGATTATCGATTCAGTCGACTACCCTCTATAACCAAGTTTCAAGTGATGATGTAATACTTTTAAGACACATCTAGTATTAAGACAGGAGGTTTCAATTCTGGTAAATAACTGGGGAACAAATACTTAATATCCCATACTTTACAGGTCAGACCGATCGTATGAATATCAGTTACTCCTAGTTGTCCCTATGCAATCATGCAGTATTCCTTTGGTAAGTACTAGTGTAAAACAATAAAATATTTTATAATTATATACCTAAGTAGAATAAAGTTGATACTTATGTTTTCAGATTACTACCTAAATATATAATAAATATGGTTTCAAATCTTATTTTATAATCTTTATATTTTATGTTTTCTTATTACTAAGAACTTAGTTTTGTTAACTTCAATCGACTTCATTGTTTTCGTTGGTTTGTAATTTGATAACTGCTCAGTAACACATTACTGAACTGCGCGTTTAGCGACCAATATTTTCCCCTTACTAATGGTATCTTTATCTGCAAAGCTGTAGCTCTGATTGATACTAAATATTACATCGTACGGGTAAAATATTAAATGTATTAATGAAGTTGAAGTGATCGTATCATACTGATGCAAAACTTCCTCTGATTTGTATTTTTAATCTCGGCTCCCTTACGCGTGTCTGAACTTCGAATGATCACTCAACAGCACCTTGTGAGGGCGTTGTGGGATGGAGCATAATTCTGGAATGTGTTTCATGGGGGGCAATGGATAGGTATGGAATTGAGGGGAGGGCTTGAAACACCGGAGATGGGAATTAATAATAAACGCCTTCCCAACGAACTTCCCCATCTCTCTCTTGCCATCCCTCTTCCATTCCACGTATCCTCTTCCCCTTGCGTCTCCCTCTTCTTTTTCCTCTTTTTCCATTTTTCCTCCCATGTCTGTACATCTCTTTCCCTCACGGACCCTTTCCCTACCCTTTGCCATTCTTCATTCTTTGTGCTTCTTCCTCCGAATCCTCCTCTCTCCAACTCTTTTCCTCGAATCGATAAAGTTGGGAGCCTTCAGCCAAACCGTCTGAAGCTAAGAATGGGAATTCCGAGAATTCGGGGAACAGTTCTTTGAATCGTGGACGGAGAGGCAAAGCTTGGCTACACACCTACGAGCCGATGCACTTCTTTTATGTCTGTCATTTTTACTGTTGCGTTGACATAATTATACCTCTATCTTCGGGATTATTTTATAAAAAGGCAAAAATATTCTCATTTTAAATATTTTACCGTACCAGAATTGACTGAGCATAAAATTTGTGGGAACAGAAGCTGCGGGAACTCCTTTACTGCAAAAATCAACTAAAATTGGCCTCCTTTTTGATTATTTTTTTCTGACCACCTTCAAACCAAGTTGCTTACTTTCCTAAAATATTTTAAATTGATTGAAATTTACTATTTCATTTTTATCTCCTTTCTCAGAATAAAAATTTAGATTTATCTCTAAATTATTTCTAATTCAATTACAATGGAACAAACAAAAGTTTTTAAAATGTTACAATCAAATTAAATGAGCTACTTATGTAATTCCGTGAACAAAAACAGTTCACAGGTTCAAATATTGGAGTAAATGTGATTCAGAGTGCTACCAACAGATGAATAGAAGACAAGCCAATTTCGTTGAGGCAGTTCTCGTTCCCCCAAACAATCTTGCTCATCCCATTGCTTCGCCGGCCGAGCCCGTAGCGCACATACCCGGCAATAGACGCTAAAGTGATTTACCTACTTTCGTGTGCGCGAGTGGCAAAGTAGTAAATTAGGCATTTTGGAAGGAAATTAAGGAGCCACCGGATGTCACATTTGCCAATAATCGTCCACAATTATTAAAGGAGAAAATGTCGTCCGTTGCGAACCTCATTCGAAATCGCCCCTTTCACTCTCATAAATGTTTTAAGGACACGCGGCGGATAATTATTCCGGCAGCCCAACCCCGCGTGATCAATTTCTTAAACGAGGTTAAAGCAGAAAAGTACGGTCAGTAATTATGTCATCCAATTATTTTAATCATGAGAATGCAAACAGGGTGCGCACAAACCCTAGTGGGGGGCAAAGGATATCAATAATACGGCACCTCTATCCTTGCGCGACTGTTTTCGCACAAACGACGGCTTTCTCTTCGATTATCAATAAAGTCGAACGCCCGCTCGCACATTTATTTACTCGACGATCGGCAAACATGGCATCAATTATTTGTTCAAGCGGAGTTTCAGCTTTGAAGAGTACGAAGGGAAGGGGTAGTTTTATAAATGGAAATTTCCACCCGGTCAAAAGCCAGCTATCGATTACCGAGCACGGTAAGTGCATTTGAGAACGCAAATCCAAAATCCGATTCGATACTCGCCATTCATCTGTTGAATTACTGCTTCCAAACACATATACGCGGGGACCTTTTGAATAATGCCCGCGCCATCGATCACACCGCCCTAACGTTTGCTCGCCGTTACACTCCAGCGTGCAATTCCTTAAGGAAATAGTGGCCGTTTCTCGTGTGCCATTCCAGCGCGCGCAAACATACGCGGCGTTTTTGACGTGGATCCCAATTGAATTCGGGCCGCCTAACTAATTCGAATTCCCGGCATTGCCTCATTAATATGGATCCGCCGTGATTTATCTGCTGCGTCCAATACACGGTGCGTTCCGCAAAAATAAGAGGAGTCCAAGTCTGTGCGCATTACGTCTCCCCGGTGCATGATTCGCGCTGATTTATTAGTCGAAAAACGAAAGGCGGCGCTTACGAGCGATATGGATGCCCTCTCGTGGACTGAATTCGAACGCGACTTTCGCGTTGACGACGATTGCTGAGCCCTCAAAAAGTTAAATTGAACCGTAGCGTAACCTGGTGGGCATTTTTTGTCCAACCGGGATCAGAAAATTGGTTATCGATCGATGTAGGGTCTCAATGAAATTAGCGAAAGGGTTTGGTGACTTCGAAACTTTGCTTTTACTTCAAATTTACAGGGGAGGGTGTATCAACTTAATATTCCTTTGAAACCTTTATGATTACCACTTTTGGTATTTTTTCGGGAATATTTAGTTCCAATCTATGAAACTGTTATTCTAGCAACCTTAGTTAATCGATTAAAAAATTTTCGAAATTTATTTTTAGATAAGAATTTTCTTGTTCGCCAAAGAAGTTCTTATTTTTCCCGACCCATTTTATAGTAAGAAGCAATATTTAAAGATTTATTTGATTATTATTCTTTCTAAATAGCAATAAATTTTCTATGAAACTTTCAATCAATATGTTTGATAACTTTTGATGGAAAATGTTGCTTTTCAAAGCGAAGAGAACAAGTTAACGTCACCGGGTGGGTCAATAGATGCCAAGAAGCAGTTAATTTAGAAATTCAACTCGTAGACAGAGTTATGGATGGGTATAGCCATACTCTACATAATGCAGTTACCACCATATTCCAAAACGAAAGAATAATAGCACTCCGTGGCGAAGTGACTCGAGTGTTATCGCTGCATCCCTAAGATTCCTGGTTCGTATCCCAGTTGATCAGGTTTTCTCGATATTGGAATGCATGTGTTCATCCATTATTGTTTTTATCGTCAGTAGTCGTTTTACACCTCATACTGTGATTGACAGTAAAATCGATGTCGTGGGGACTTGAGGGAAGAAAATAAAAAATCCCTCATTAACAACGATTATAGATGAATAATGGTACATATGGTATGATATTGACTTCAGTTAGGGAACGCCGATTAGAGTCCGTCCTCTCATCTTTTTTGGTACGGCTTCATAGGGTGAAAATTCTATTAGCAGTGAAACATAATTAATTTCTAGTGGGCCTACCTTCTTTGTTTCGTATTTAAGAGTTGGAACATGGAATTCGAGAATCTGATCTAATTATAAACTTTCAGTTATCGAATAATCTTTAAAACTAGATTTATCTGCGTCTACATAAATACCCTACAAACCTCCGTTCGGCGTGTAGCAGGTGAAATTATTTTGGTGTAGTTGAGAAGATTATCTTCCTGAATTAAACCTATGATGGTAGAAAACTCCCCGGTAGCCATTTGGGCAGCGCTTTGCGGAAAGTGGTCCCGAATTCGATTCCTGGTGAAAGGCAATGTGCAAATAAACTCAGTTATCGACACTCTTTCAAAACTAAGCACCTAACCAACCAAGTATAAAAAAGCATAAATTTAAAAGATGAGGGATTTATTTACGTGATGGTCACTTTAAAAGGTTGGTAAAATCTGGTGTCTTTCATTTTTTACTATTTTAATTTTTACCTAACAAGATTATTTGTATTACCATTGGAAAGTACATAAATGGAATCCATTTTTTCTTACTTTGAATTTTTCATATCGCTAAAAATGCTTCATATATCCTAAAATAAATTAGACATTTAGAAAAATTAGTATCAAATTCACGTAATATATGTTTGTTATTAAAGCGAATATGAATACATTTTTCGAGGATCATAACTTTTATTTCCCACTATTACGACGATTTTCCATTCTTATTTCTTACAGTGTTACTTTATCTAAGTATTAGTTGTTTATTAATGTTGAATACATGGTTCGAAAATATATGCTGAATAAATATAATTAAACTATTCCAGGAATAAATATACTTAGAGGGAAATTTTATTGTTTACTTAAATTATTCACATAATGTTTCTATTCATTGTATACCTTATTTTCTTCCCACAGTTTTCTTATATGAATTATAATATTTCTCTTAAGCGAAAATTATCAAGAATATTATAAATTTGATCATATTTAAAGGGCCTATGCTGTTAGTTTGTGTATCGGATTTAGTTGCAATCCAATCCACAAAATTTTTTTCTCATATATTTGAAAACTGAATAGCTATTAGGTATTGTATCTCCTCTGATTTTCAACGGGTGGCTTAATTAATTCAGCTTAATTAATTTACGTTTTCGAATCATCTTATATTTATCGGTAAGAAAACAAATTTTAACTATCAAAGCCGTCTTTAATTGCTATCAATTAATAATTATTCTACTTTATTCACGGCTTATAGAAAATATTCTACTATTAAATTATTAGCGATATTTTTTACTTCATATTTCTTTTAAATTGATTTAATGCTCATCGTTGTTACTTCAACAGGTATATCATTCATCTTTCGCTGCACACTCAGATTTGAACGCCACAGTGGTAATATGTTATCAATTGTATCATTACAACTTTTTATAGGTTTAAATTTATTTACTTCTATGAGAAATGTATATGTTCTCCTTAAAGACAAGGAATCAACATACAACTATGAAAAATTCTAATTTCATTTCTGGAAATACCACAGGCTGACAGAATTTGATGAGTAGATTATCCTTAGCTTTAAATTGATGATAATAATCTCAATACTATATAAATGTATAAATCCCTAAGTTATTCATAATTTGTAAATTTTAGTAGCCTCGAAAGTATCTAGAAAATCCTATTTTTTTAATTATTAGAATGTCAAAACGAAAGTTTAAATCCGATCTAAATTGGTTAAAGTCCGAGTTCGACGCATCCGACTTCAAATACGCATGGGTAAAGAGTAAAAAAAGTGCGTGAAAAGATGAACAGAAAGCTCTCGAAAGAGAGATGTAACTCGAGATGCAGCAATACCCATTATACCCAGGAAATCGCACGAAAATCTCTTTACATCAGCAACGAATGAAGAAAAAAGATTCGAAAAAAATACCAACCCATTTCCAGCCAAGTGGAAGTTGATTACGTACCGCTTTTTGAGATTAAAAAAGGAGTGTATTCGAGTATCTGTAAAGTATTTTTCTCCGTGCTTTCGAACATTACCTTCCCCTTCCTTCTCTCTCTTTCCATCCCGCTTCCTCGGTTTCGATGGCTACTTCCTGGTCGAAGCGTGCAACTCGCTCACTTACCAATCCCAAAAATCTCGTTATATTCTTCACCCATCCCTCCCCTCCTTCCCCTCTCCCTCTTTCCCTCCCCACAATCCCTTCAATCGTAACGATTCCCAAACACTTTTTTCCATTCGTCCCATTTCTCTCCTTATCTGCTTCTCCATCCCTCTGTGAATTTCTTCTTCTCCCCCATCCCCTCTCCCCTTCATCCCCCCTACCCATCCCACCTCCCCTTCAATTCTTTTTACCCCCACCGCCCTTCCTTTCACATCCCACGGGAGAAGAGGAGGAGGGGGACCCAATCGACTGCATAGGGATAGGATGGAATTGAAAAGAGTGGAATCAGCGGTGTAAACTGCATGGGATAGGGGAAGGAGATGGAGGGGGGCTTGTTTTATTTAGTAATGCCTTACGTCCACTTCGCTCCAGCTATATAACTGGGTAAGGGTTTCAGGGTTCGCTGCTTATTCAAATTCGACAGTTGATTCCGGAGCTCGTTAGGCGTAATTTACGACACGGGCGTACGGGAGCCTGACATATCTAATTATGCAAAATATCAATTTGGGTAATTAGGAATAAATAAACAAAATTGTATCTTCGCAAACAATGAATCCCCAGAAAGAATTAATCCAGTTAGGAAGCTACCGGGAGTGAGACAGTTATATGAATATCCTCGTCAACTTTTAGATTATTCGGGAAAATAGGGATAATTATCATCATAAAATTAATTTCAACCGATATGTTTACATGCAAGTTTAATTAAAATGTACATCTTTGTGGAAATTTACGAATAATTTGTAGTATTAATTCAACTTAAATTCAATTTACCTCTGTCCATCACAAGCGAGCTGATTACTTTTGAATTTCGAATTCAATCATAACGGATTTCACGATTGCTGCCTTGTAGCATTAAAAATCCAGCCTCGCCTTCGACAGGTGGTCTCCTCAACAATAGATGGAGCTGATGGATAATGAATGGGAGTAGTCTGTAGAGCCAATGGTTGGATGAAGGATAAGGCTGGAGGCACACACGAGAGGCCTTCGTTATTTCGGATGGAACCAATTAATTTATTAATGACCCTATGCGGCAATCGTTTCAGCTGCCGCTTTGCTTCGTTTTCCCGATTACGTGAGTCACGGTTTTGCACCAATGCCCTCCCAAACACACCCGTTGGGAATCTGCAGGAGGCTTAATGAAACCGATTGCTTATTGGCCCTGCATTTTTGACGCAGAGGCAGCTCCGATTCTTTTTTGTTTTTCTTTCCCAAGGCTTCAAACCCTCTGTTGTTGTATTGGAGATGATGTTATCCGTATAACTTATGAAGGCCCTCTTTCATCGAGGATACGAACGAGGCCAATAATTAACATACATTTTTTTTCGTATGCTACCGAGATTGTTAGAGTCAAATACTTCGTAGGAACTGATTCATGTGCCAATGTTTTTGTTGCGTCTAGCTTAAATGTCAGTGTTTGCCTTTCGAATGTAAGTTAGAATTAAATGAACTATTAAGAAAATTGATATTTTATATCTGGCTTCAAAAGATTAATTGTAATTTAGGTGCTAAATAATAGCATTGAAAATAAACAGTAATTTGATGAAGTTCGATTATAACTAAATATTTATATTTTTCGAATGTATTGGTTGATTTGTTTACTGTATAGAGCTGCTATCGTTTTCTTCATAAACTTTGACAAGCAGCGGTTGATTTGCATCCCCAGTGTATCCCCAGTGGCGTAATGTGTAAATAAAGTATTAATTTCAGTGAATGATTCAACTTGTTCATGTGGTATATTATTATTCACCAATTCATAAAACATATAGAAAATTATAGGTGTCCCAAAAGGATTAGCTGAAGTCAGTCTCATCAAAATCTTATTAATTTCTCTCCAGGTTTGTGCTGTACCATTATCACCAGTCGCTCTCATTTTTACTTTTGTTAGGAAAATACAAACCTTTGTCCAGATCAGGAATTAAGGAATTCTGGGTTCTTTGGGTGACGCATAAAAATACAAAGACAAGTGGTATTTTTCTACACTATTTATTATGAAAATATAAATACAAAACTTACTATGTTGAGTTCTTGCATTTATGGCATGCTGGTCACATGATAATACATATTTTGCAAGACAGAGAATAGGATTACATGAGTGGGAATAGTGGTATTACCGGAGTGCCGAATGTACATTTGAGCAAAGTTAGTATTTTAGAGAAGCCGCTGATGTACAATTTTAATCACATACGGAAATAAAGCTTTCCGGCAAAAGATAGTCATTTTAGATATTGTAACAAAACTGACTTCTCTTCCAAATATTGCTCTTACTGCAAATATATGGAAAAAGAGACACAGTCAAATGGCAAAATAACACAACAATATAAACATACATAGTTGACTAGCATTTGCTTTCACAAAAGTGTAATTGCTTGTCTTACACACAAAATTAACAAACTGCTTTCTTGGGAAGTAACAATCAGTTGATTTTTTAACCAACCCTCACATCCTTTTACATAATTCCAAAACATTGGTAGAAAAACACGAAAAACAAAACAGACAAAAGAAGGATGTTTTCATCATACTATAATTACCATAATTTAAGAATAACATTACAAAGATACAACAATCCAATTTTAAAAACAGATAAACAATTAATCGAATAAATAATAAATAGAAGGAACGACAATCATTGAATGGTCTCATTAAAACTGGTATTTTCGTCTTGGAACAGCATATTTTTGTTATTTTTTTGTGACCTTATTCAAAATATTGCTTTTGAAAGATGAATTATTCTAGTCATAAACTTGGCTTCTGATAATTATGGCAAACTAAGACCTTCGAAGAAATGCTTTCTTGCATTTGAATTTTATGTAGCTACCTGTGGACTTGGGGTGCTAAGACTAATTGAAGACTAGATCTAAATAATGACTCTGTATCTACAATGTATGTGAACGAAGCTTATCTTGTTATAATGCATACTTGATAAGACTTCTTATTCTCCTTCTCACCATCGCCCTAATTCTTATTATGAAATTTATATAACTATTGCTCTAAGTTCTGGACAGTAACGCAGGGAGGATATTTAGGGCTATTTGACCTCCTCTCTGGTACGTCCATACTACGGATTTATTGCTTTGGAATACCCGGCATTTTCCTGGGTTCATCATGCTCCTTTGGGTAGATCACACAGTAGTTATTGCTAAATGTTCTCAATTATTGCAATAGGTTCCTGCGGCCTTATGGAGTCAGGCTCCCCTGACCCTAGAAGCCTCAGACTTCCCAGTTATTGCCAGTGGAATGTTTAAATAATCAGTGCATGGTGTCTCTCACGGACAAATCCTGCATAAACACTCGAATCTATATTGTTGATTTAAATATATTTATTTATGTATATATGTACACACACTCATCCAAATACGTTCCTTTCGTTCCAAAAAAGTAATCATCTTTTTACAGACGCTCACACATTCGCTCATACAATCCGAAAAAATCCTCATTTCTCAATATTTATCATTTCTCATTATTTTTTTCGGGAAGGCAAAGGCAAACCAAGCATCTACTTGGACTCACAAGCCTCCGTGTACTCAAATGTCTTTTTTTTAAACCTCTTTCACCAATTTTTATTTTTTCTGCAATTACAAGTAACATTATTCAACAAGAGTCTCCTGCTAAAAAGCTCAATGTACAACCAATCACCCTTTTTCAATTCACAACGCCCTAATATGGAACATTTCTTCAAAAAAAACAGAATTCAATTTCATCTATAAAATATCGTTCATTTGTTACAAATTTCTATTGTATTTTTCCTTATGCGGTAAAAAACACGGAGCCGAAGCTCCCGTTTAATGCTCACACGCATGCATGGCTCAAACCGATTCATGTAAATAATTACGAATTTGTTTCAGTCTATGTTTACCAGAATGGATTCCTAAAAAATCGAACCGTTATCTACAACCTCTCGACCGTTGAATGCATTCAAACCATGCATAATATAATGCACATCTTCCTTGAACAAAGAGCAAAGAATTGGAAGGCACACGGTGAGGCTACAACTACGCATTTTTCAAATGTTTTCCTCGGTTTTGCTATACTTAGATATCCAGATTCACTCGATTTCCCATCGGAAGGCATTGTAAGAAGGGAGCTGAAGCAAGAGATGCTGCGAAATGATAGTGAGATTTCATCCGAGCAGCTAAAATGGAGGAGGGATTATAAGAGGAAATATACAGTTCTTCGGTGAGAGAGCCGTTAGTTGATCTCTCGAAGAAAGCAGATCTCCAAAGATAGGAACTGGGGATGAGATTGTTGGGGAAGCAGCGAGGGCCTTCATTAGCCGTCCCTTAAAATCGCCAAACGCGCCCACGATGCAGACTCCGGTGATTTAGAGTCTCCAATCTCCTTGATAATGAGACCTCTGGGCTACCCTACTCCTGAAGTCATTCGCTCACTCATTAATCCCGAAAATGGAATGGCAATCAGACACGCTTTAAGGTGAAACCTCCATTGCTTGAAGGCCCTGTACAATAGAAACGAAATAGGAATTCGAGGGGTTCTGACAGAAAGACGACAAATTGCCATTCGGCTTGTAGCTGCAGAATTTAGTTTCCAAAGAAAAGCAATACTAAATAGGGGCAACTGATTATTTTAGTAGGAGAATTGCTTTGTCAAAACACTATTGTTTCGCCGAAGTAAGAATGAAACTTTTGGGTCTGATACTATGCCAACTTTTCAACAAGGAATTAAACGATTTCTATTGAATCTCTGCTAGTAGCTGTGATGAAATGACAATATTACAAATGGGAGAAGAATTATGATGTAAGTAGCTACAAAAATCGAGTATTAACTGGATCGCCTTTAGAATCCAATACTGACACCCGGAATCGGGTGAATTTGCGTCTTTGCCAAGGAACCACAAGACATTCTCACACATACATTTCCACTCATACATATCCACAACTGTATATCACTTTTGTAAAAACTCTTGTTGAACGCGTATAAATGCTTTGCCTTTTACAAATTACTTAGAATAGCTTACGCTTAGCAAATCATACCGAAGAAACAAATAAATATTAAATTAACTATAAGGTAAGGCGGTTAAATACGATGTATATAATTCCACACTTGCACACGCAAGCACTCACGTGGTTTAATTGCTCGGGAACTTCGGAGGTAAGACTGCGGAGGTTCTACAAAAAATCACGCGACAACTTACGTTGCCAATGACTCGCATTCATTTAAGTACATTGGGAGCCGCTTTGGATTCTTTCTCATAAATCTGACTAGATTTCACACTCTTTCCTTAGCTGGTCCAAATTGACTGTTTTCCTCAAGTTGGCATCCTCTTCCGTTTTATTGCGCCATCTATGTAATAATCTTAAGTGTTACTCGATAAGTTTAATAAAGATATTTTTTCTGAAATATATATTACAGTAATGTCAATCCTCTTGCCACTCGAAACAAGCAGGAACGATGTATGAAAATTTATTTTGAATAAATTTGAAATTTGACTGAGCGCCTCTTCGGGTTCATTCATTTTTCGAAGGCTGTAATTTGAAATGATGAGGATAAATAAACTGGGTTAGGGAATGGCAGTTGAAGACGATGCTCTTCTACGCCATATGAGGCCTCCAGACTCTATAAGCTGTTGAAATGGGTAGCGTTGGATGTACGGTGAGGGTTGGCAAGTATGGTAGTAATGCGTACTTTAAGGCACAGATGAGAGAAGAAAGAAATGTGAAATGGGGAGGGTTGTATACGAGGAGTGCATTTGAGGGACAAAGATAAAGGGTATGGGATGGCAACAGTCGGTTCCACAAAATTAAAAACAAACAGGATTTTAGGGGAAGGAGGGTAGAGGGGTAAGTAACAGAGGGGTTCCAGGACAGGGGTAGGAAACCGTCTCAGCTGACGCATCTCCTTTCTCTCTCACCCTTAATTTCACCCTCCCCCGACGCTCCTTTCTATCCCTCCTTTATAGTCGAATATTACATTTTACTAGATGCGTCACTCTCCTGAATTTCTCTCCTTAATAAATCATCACTTCTCCACCACCATCCGTTAATTAAACTCTAACAAGGGTAATAATTAATCCTTCTGCAACGAAAACCATAAAAAGAACGCTATGATATCGCTTTTGTTCTACAACATATGCATTGATACACAAAGATAATCTTCTCTTCTTTCGTAAAGTTTCATCCCCTGGTGTTTCCTCATCTACCTCAATTTATCAATTATATTTGCCTCAGTTATCCCTTTCACCAATTACAAAAGTCCTCACTTGAATCTTATGCCATTAAAATTCTTCCTCTTTTCCTTTGTCCATATTTCTTTGGATATGAATTGTCTTTTTCTCGCCGAAAACGCTGCCTTCTCTCTAAAATCCTTCCCCGTTCCTGTCTTCTTCCTTCCCTTCGAATCCTACCCCTCTTCAGCCTTTGTTCCGTCCCTCAGGAGCTATTATGACTGTTTTCGGATGAAAGGAAAACAATCGAAGTTTTCTTTATTCTCGCAAGAACTTCGTTTATCCTCCCTCTCTCTTGTCCCCAGCCTCTCTCAAGATTCCCATCATCTTCCGCCATCTTCCCTTCTTGATTTAACCTCCTTCCTTTGGAAAGCCCTTTCGACTTCGTGGACTGATTTTTATGTATTTTTATGTAGCAGCTGAAAGGATTCCATTAACTGATTTCAAGACGTCTATCGAAAGATAAAATATGCTTAATTTAGCTTTATTTAATGTTTTAACCGTTTATACAAGCAATTGAACGTGGTATGTTTGACTGATCATTACTCTACGTTCTTTATACTAATTATAAAAGTTATCTGATATCTCGTAAGCCTGCTGATAAATTTACTTTTGGGGCTGAGCTGCTATTCATTTTTTATTTGATGCTGACGGGAGGAAAATTAAGTAGGATTAAATTAGCGTTAATGAAGATAAATGAAGGCATTGATCCTTTAGGGAATCAACGCCAAGTAATCTCTGCATCCTTTCCTCGCTCCCGCGTTACGCTATCTTTCTCTCTTTTCGGAATCTTCCGGACTCTAAAACCCAGGACTCTATTGGGTTTCGCATCACGATGGAATCTGTTTCAGAGGGTTGGGAGATGGTTGACTAGGGATCGATTGTGGAGCTGAACCCGAAATAGGGATAGAGAAGTGGGTCTCCGATGCTTTTGTGTGTTTGAGAAAGGTATTTGCAGAGGGTTTGAGTGCATCGTGGATTGGCTGAAGACCCTCGGGATTTCGCGAAGAGGAGTGCCCTCCGCTCAAGGGAAAGTTTAACGAATAGGCATTTGCATGGGATATGATAAACCCGATTTCATTCTTCCCAGCTACTAAAATAGACCTTTTAGATTCAAACCAGTAAATATTTTCGATATAAAGGACTTCAGTTTGAGATTATCAGGCTCAGTCACGGAACTTTAAGTAATTTAAATTTTGAAACATTGATGGCGCATAGTCAGAAGAAAATGGAACATTATCGGAGCGAAAGAAAATCTAAGGATTCATCCTTCGTTTACATCATTGGACCAGCATTAGGCATACACAAACTCAATAAAATAATATTAATAATAATATATGTACAGGTAAAATATTGCACTATCTCCCTAGCTTTAATATCTATATATAATTTCATTGTATATAGATATATACTAATTTTTCGTGGCTATGTTTAAAATGTACATGTATTTGCAAAAATATTGCATGAACTATGAGATTCTTGACTTTTCATAAAAAAATGTATGTTAACGGCTAAAGGCGTCACCTAAAAGTTTTCACAAATCTCCTCCGTGAGTTAAAAAGTCTCTTCATTTGTCTTATGTTTAAGGTTCGTGCACAATGGAATGTTTATCGAAGTGGAGAGATGACGGGTCGTTAAGACGCGCGCTCTAAAAGTGAACACGAGATCATTTAGTAAACTATTTATTTTACACTTCAAAAATCCAACTAACAAAAGGAATTCATTCGAAACTTTCTCTATCAGAATATAAATATTACCGTTAAAAATCTGTTTAACATGTTTAAAATAGTCATCAATATATTGTAAACCATAATATGGGAATAAAACGCATGCTTCTTTAATGTTACCATGACATGCCATTTGTAAATACAGGCTAAAACGGTGTTTATCGGTTTTAGGCTCTATTGAATATAAATATGGCGATCTGCCAAGGACATGGGAAGCGTTTGCGGAATATATTCAATGTCCTACACAGCTTCGTCTTCTCCGGCGTCCATCCGTCACCATGGCAACAAAATGCGCTTCAATTGAATGCATTCCAATAATGACTAGTTCTCTCACTAGATTCGGTTAACTTATAAACTATAAATATATTCACAGTATTCGTTGTGTTTGAAACCCTGCTCGTCCGCGGGGACGAGACTCGGATAACTGTTTTAAAATATAAACAGGTTCAAACCAGGTGTTACCTAAGAACTACTTGTAACGGATTTTCTTTATTATTACTCCATTCACACCGTCTCCGATATCCCTGGACTCGCAAAAAGTAAAATGAAGGAACACTCATTTCCACCCGACAAGCTGGGGGAGGCTTTTGTTTTCAATAAATATATAAAAATTATATTCTCTTTCAAAATTTATTGAAAAGTATCACCGTTTTATTTTTTTATAAATGCCGGCTTCAAAATATTGTAGTATCCTCCAGTATCGGAGGGCTCGTTTCTTTTGATCACATCAAGCGCTGTAATATCGGCTTGTAAGAGTTTTCATTTAGTTTCACTTGCTTGTGCGCACAAAAATTGGATTTAATTGCTTTTTTGTGCTTCAATGAAATGCACGCGACCTTAGCGGCCTTTTCTCATTAAACACTACCTTTTCTAAATTTACAAGTCCACCGGTCGAAGACGGGCATGAATGGAACTTAAGTTGTACAAAGTGCATTCTTATTGCCTTAAGTTTAATCATCTACAGTGTATAAAAACCCTTGCAATGAAACTTATTGCTAACTGCCTCTATTGTAATGCAGCAGTTAAAAATTACTCAATCTATGTATTGAAACTATATGCCTTTACAAGGTACAAGCTTAAGTCTTTGTATAAAAATTCTCTCTCGTTTCAACTAGTAAAATCTTCCTCTATATTAATAAATTCTCTTTTTAGTGTACTAAAATGTTATGCTGATGTTTACAATATAATTGAATAGGCTGTCTTGCAATAATATCCTGTGGTGTGAAGGCTTTTTATAAGAGCAGATATAGCTGCAGTAAATAGGGCACTTGCGTAATGTATTAAATCCTTCATGCTCTCCTTATAGTTACAAAAAAGCGCTCTAAAAACGTGCTTAGAAAATGCCTTGAATGCATTCAGCATCGTTTTAATATCGTCTTTCATGTTAAAAATCTGAACTCTGAATGTACAAGGTTTCATACCCCAATCCGCTCGATTACCATTCATGCTTTCAGAAAACAAACACGTTTCAATCGAGCGATTACAAGAAATCACCGGACACCTGTATGTACAACATACTCTTTACACAATAAAACGATACCGTTTCGAGCCTTGCATCTTCGATGCGAAGGGTTTCTTATCATTACGGAATTTATGAAAACTTCAATCTCTTACGTATAAAAAGAGGACGCAACGCTGTCGGAAAAAGGTTCATTCACCTGTTTCTCTCAAGCAAAAATCTTCCCTCAGCCAGGGTAAACAGTGGTAAGAGGAGGAGGGGAATAATGGAGTGGTTGTGGAGAAGGTAGGACCGTAGAGCCGTTCATAGGGCCGTCAGGAACTTGAAGCGATGGATGACACAGCTGATGGGGCGTATGGTGATGCTGAGGCTGTTGAGGTGGAGAGGGCCCCTGCTGATGTTGCTGCGGCGCCAATGGCGACTCGGGGCTCATCTGATGTTGGGAAGATCCCTCGCAGCTATCTCCGCTGTCTCCACCGCCATCCGAGCCGTCCTTGAAGCAGGCTGACTCATAGTGCTTGTTGAGGTACGACTTGAGGGCGAATGATTTGTGACATCGGGAGCACCGGAAGTTCTTAGCGGCGGAATGCGTCTGCATATGCGCCCTCAGGTTCGACCTGTCCGCGAACGCCTTTCCGCAGTGCGCGCAGCCGTACGGTTTCTCTCCCGTGTGAGACCTCAGATGGCCCTGAAGCAGCCAAGGACGAGAGAAGGCCTTACCGCACACCCCGCATACGTGACTCAGGCTGTGCGTCAGCACGTGCATGGCCAGGGCCGGCATGCTCACGTACGCCTTTCCGCACGTGCTGCACTTCTTTGCGGACTGCGAATCGAGGCTTCTGTGGGTCTGCTTGTGCCGCGACAGGTTGGAGGAGGTGGCGTAGTTCTTGCCACATTCAGGACAGGTGTAACGCGGTCTCTCATTGGTGGGCCCAGGAACGACGGCTCCAATCGAAGCTAGAGAGCTCGACTTTCTTTTTGACCTTCCGTCACTCACGAAAAACGCCTCGTAAGTGTATGCCACCGTCTTGCCTTGGTTTAATCTGAACACCTGAGGTGCTTGCGGAGATGGTGAAGGAATTGGATGGGAAGGATGATGGCCGACACTGTTGTTGGAAGCAGAGTTAGGGCTCAGAAGGATGGAATGCTGGCTGTTTTCCGATCTGTCGTGGTCCATGTGGATAGACAATGGTTGCGAATGGACGGGTGAGGGCGATGGTAAATCATGAGTCGGAGGAACGCTGTGTCTCTGGGTTTCATCTGATGGAACTTGGCCAGGACTAACGTGATGTCCTCCGGCCTCTGTACCCACAGCCGACGTGGAGGAGCTTAGATCCAGGATGGCGTGGGCGGCTGTAATGTCCGTATGAGGTCTTTGTCTCTCCGGTTGAGGTTCGGATGGTCCATCCAAGGAATACGGACGATAGATATCCTTCTTCTTTGGAGGTAAAGATAATGCTGCTCCGGTACTGGTGAAGCACATCGCCAAAGATTTCCTTGGAGTCGGGACGGGTGGCTGCGTGGGTGGTGGGGCCGGTGGACTATTCTCTTGCTGGGAGGGCTGAGGAGGTTGCTGTTGATCCTCCTGTTGCTGGGTGGCCGGAGTCGATGGTCTCGGCGTGGCAGATCTCGGACGTGATGGAGGCTGAGGAGGAGAGGTTTCATGGTGGGGTTGTTGATGATGGACGGCGCTGGGATGATGGTGGTGGTGGTGTTGGAGAGAGGCCAAATGGAGTTGGTGTTGTGGGTGGACGAACGGATGGAGATGGGGACTTGCCTGTGGCGGTTGGAGGTGATGAGGAGGCACCGGATGTTGGTAATGAGGAGACGTGCTCTGGTTGTGGTGGTGTTCCGCCCATCTCCTCCACGCCTCCTCGTTGCTTTCCGGGGTCTGCGAATGCGGTGGCATTGGCGGCGGAGGAAGGGCTAGGTGAGGAGGAGTTGTGGAGTATGGGGGTTGGTGGGGATGATGCGGGGGATGATGGTGGTGGTGCTGGGGTAATGGGAGTGGAGGTGGCGGGGCATAGGCTGGACTTTGCAGGAGGAGAGAGGAGTAGGATTCCCCGTGAGGCGATATTCCCATCTCATCTCTCTCCAATACCGGATGAATCCTTGGAAGGTAAGCGGTGTAGTTCAGTGATGAAAGTTCCTGGACATAACCTGCAAGTAAAAAAACGAAACAATAGATGTTATTAAAATCGCTTAATTTAATGATAAAAATATCTTAGATATTAGATTAATAAATTATTCATTAATTTTGCTGTTTTCTTTTGTATCATGACTTTTTCAAAATAATATCTGATCAAGTGCTTTTTAAATAACCTTTTTACAATATGTAGTACCTATTATATTATCTATTCATTACAATGAGTCATTATTTACTATCAGTCTAATTTTTACTCTAGGTGTAGCAAGTTTATAGTGAAACTGGATATTTCTCTCGTTAAAACTTCTTAAAACTATTTCCTGCCAAAACGTATTGTAATAGTAAGCTCCAAAAATTTAAATTGAGAGAAAATTTCCCCGAAAGAATGTACAAGAGCAATTTTTTCGTTACATAATGCATTTCATGAAAGGTGCAAATAACGCAGACGAAGTAAATCCGACGTCATAGAAAGAAAAGAGAGAAAGGGATGGACGAAAGGAAGATAAATCTCGAGGATTTCCTGGAAACTCTGAGAGAATTTGAGGAAGAAGAATGGAGATATGACTAGAAAGAGGCGGGGAATTCTGTGCAAATACTCGCACGTCTCGATTCCCACATTTCTCCCTCCACTGTGCTGCTCGTCAAGGAAGGGGAAGATGATGGGCCAGAGGGCTTTGTCGGTGGTGTGAGAAGAAGATGGGATGATAGAAGGGGGAGGTTTGTTTGCTTGTTGGACTCTCTGGGGACTCCTTCGGAGAGGGGAGAGCCCCTTGTTTCCCCACTCCCATTCTGCATTCCTCCTTCACAATCCCTCACGTCCATTCTCGCCTCCGTTTCACTCATCCCCGAAATCCCTTCCCGCCACCACTTTTTGCCCACCACTCCTCAGTTTCGACTCGCGAGAATTCTCTATTTCTTCATTCTTTTCCACTTTATCCTTCTCATCTTCTCACTGTTTCTTTCTCTCTTCTCCGTTTTCGGATATCCTTTACGTCTTTCCCAATCCTTAACCTCTTCCCTTATCAAAAATCCTACTCCTTGGAGAGCATCTAACTCCCTGGAGTTTACCCTGGTAGAACGCTGAGGCAGTGAATTAGCTTTCTTCAGTCCGTTCCCCTCACTTTTTCACTTTCCTGCGTCTTTCGTGGTCGCTCTTCCGAAATCCCTGTCGGATGACTCCACCCGATTATGGTCTCGTCGCCTTGTGGCAATGTAACTTCTTGTTAAGGAATCGTCCGCAGTAAGGAAATGCGAAAGAGACATGCACGAATTTTGCTTCGAAAAGATAGTGACTTTTGAGCAAGAGAGAGTCTCGCAAGTTTCAAAAACTCGTTTTGCTTTTAATTTCGGAGCACAAAAATATTCTTAATCCTCAGCAGGCTTTTACTTATCTCGGAGACTCGCAATTCTCGTGGTTGGTTGATCCCGCCGCCCGAAAGTTGCTCGGTGGAGATTTCAAACTTCAAATTTCTGCTTAGCCGACAAAACTTGCTAATTAAGAGGACCCTTTTGCTCCAGTGTAAATAGATTTAAAATTGCACAGATTTGCTTCTTGTTGAAATTTCAAAATTGGTTTTGCTCATCGAATCGAAAAGAGAACTGAGGAATAAAGGAAATATTCCCATTTCTAGAAGTATGTACTAATTGGTTTATCATCGTTGGAATTTACAAATTGACTCAGTAAAAGAAGCCAATTAAATGAAATAATGGTAGATGTGATTTATTAGGAAATAAAATGTGATATTACCGTGCTAAAACTGACCTGATCAACACTACTTATAAGTTCTGCGAGATTCAATAAAATAAAATAATAATTGATAACAAAACATATAAAAATGCCTCCATTACATGACTTTATTGTCATTAATATCATCCTGGAGCTCTTATTGTCCCTCTCCTTGAAGTTGAGACGGCGATTCCACCAAATTGCATGCATGAGTCTCCCACTTTCATGGTCTTATCCTCAAACAGCACCTCGCCATTCCCAAGGCACTTCCTCCTTATTTCCTAACTTCCAAAGACGCCACCTCTTCCCTCCAACTTCCTCCGCTTTCGTCAAGTTAACTCTTCCCGTCGCTGGCCCGTTCCCTATCTTAACGGCTTTCTTCATTCCTTCAATAGCTTTAACATGGCCATCATTTTGATGATAATAGCCGATGACAAGTTCTATACTCAACACTTCCTCCGGATAGCACTAACCGGAGGAAATCTGAATACTCTGCAAATAGAAATATTTTTATTTATAAATTTTTTATAAAAGTGAGCATAGTGATACGTATTTCGTCTACTATGCTGAGATATCTTTGCTCGCTAATATGAAGCAACAGATAGCTAAATACATTGTGCGGTGATTTTATGGACGCCATGAGCATTAAAGTTCCCATTAAGACGATAGTATCCTAAATTTTGTAATTCGCACATATCTCACTGTTCTTCCTTTCTTGTTTCTCTACCTCCTCTTTTACTATCACGTCTCCCAGTTCCTTTCCCTCATGTTTTCCTTACCCTTTCCTTCCTTCAAGACATCCGACCAACTCTACCCGCAAACACGGGAAACCCGCATTCTCCTTGGCACTCCACGTCTTTCAAAACCCCCTCATTTGCTCATCCCTTGGTTGCGAGCCAGTCATGCTGAAACTTTACTCTCTTCCAAGCATTCCACCCACAATCCCCTAGCCGTTCCCTCATGTTTCTGCACCAACTTCCTTTCTTGCGCTCTCCTCAATTTCAGCTCTAAAACTATTTATTTTGGTTAAAATTCGCAACAAACTATGAAGAATAAAATAACAGAAGTAAGTACTTTTTCCACAGTTTATTTGAAACGACCGGTTTCAACGATACATCGTCATCATCAGGTAAGGATACAAAACAGGAAGCATATTTATAAAGTTTGTATCCTTACCTGATGATGACGATGCATCGTTGAAACCGGTCGTTTCAAATAAACTGTGGAAAAAAGTACTTACTTCTGTTATTTGATTGTGATGGATTTCCACAAAACTACGCCTTCCTCCGTGGATTTTAAACTATGAAGAATTATGTCTTCACCAAAGCGTATAGATATTTAAAGTTTTCATGCATTTAATACAAGAAGGGAGCTGTATGTTATCATCATGATAGTATTCACTGAGATATTATCACTGATTTTGCGCGAGAAAACTAGTTTCCAAATAATTATTATTCGCCTTATTATCCTTAATTTCATCTCTTGTGTATTTTGAAGGAAATTTTAGAATATGTGATGTGGAATTATTTTCCTCGATAGGCTAACTGAGCAAGGTGCACTCGGCATAAATAATAACGTATTTTTCAGTTGGTGTATAAAGATTACTTCGCCAGAGTTTAGTATTTTCACAAAGGCATAGCCTTTTAAGGCATCTATAGAACAAAAGCTGTATAAAATGGATAGCTCTACGAGGAGAAAAAGGTTACGCCAGCGTAGTATTGCGTACGCTGGACAAAAGTTTTTATTCGTTCATCCACACAGAACCACTAAAATGGAAACTTTCTTCGTCGGATGTCATAACGTCAGCAGGATCAGAATGTTACGGATGTCAGATCCTTCGTCAAGTCATTGCGAAAGTTGTGCTCTTCCAGAATGGATTTCTTGAGGAACCGTCGTGGATTACAAGAGACTTGGCCGCTACGTCATGGGGAGATGGCCGCCCCCGCGCCATCCTAAAGTTGCATTCGACTTAAACCAAAATAAGTAGAACCTAATGCTCACCGTCATGTGTGAATCTTAATCTGAATCCTGAATTGATAATAGAGCGGATTTGGTAGTAAAACAACCTCCTCCTCCTCAACATCACACGTAACTAGCAATATAAAATATTGCTAGTTATTGATGATTACTGTACATTTACGAAGTAGAGTTAAGCACTACGATTTAATATGCTTCCGACGGAAGATGAATTTTATCCTGCGATAATTTCAAAATATTTGATAGCAAAATAGTTCATTTGCACGATGTTACTACTAAATATTACTAGAAAATACTTGGTTATCGGTTTTTTCGAGCTATATTTTGCACTTAGTCAATTTTCCTAACCAACCAGATACATTTCTCGTTTTATTGTGAATAATACCAAAAGAAGGACTTCCCCAAACCTATTTCAGCGAAAATCAATTGATAATTCTCCCAATACCGTTTACATAAAAAGGTTTGATGATTATCAAAGGATTTACCTCCTTGTGTATCCCAAAGCGATCTCACAGAATAACTTATAATTTAGAATTATTTGCAAATATTTAAATATTTTAGAACTTCTGAAATATTATATTATGGATGGCTCTCATTTAACAAGATCCTCATTAGGAGACAATTCGCACGAATCTATTGTTTCTCGTGTGAAGTTCCTAACTACGAAATGTAGTACTGCTGCAAAAATTCAGTGATGAAAAGAGTAGTTTGATTTCAGGAGCTATTCAGGATTCTCTTATAAGAACTAGCAGTATTAAACAAACTTAAGAATTCATAAGTTCACTACTTATTCTTTAAGTCTTAATTTCTTTAGATTATTGGCAATGCAGTTTATGTGAATGCTGAAAACTCAAATATTTTTTTCATTCATTTTCTCAACGGACTTTAAGGGATATCTCGATTTATTGATCCTTCACAGCCCAAAGACCGCACGAATCATCAAAGAAAAGAATTAATTAGGATCAGTGGAGATTTCTTCCATCATAAGAAAATTACCGCATTGCGGCGTGAGATTCATACGACCGGATATATCTCATTAAAATTCCCATAATTTCCAGTTGATTTTTTAGGATAAGAGGCACTCGCTGTTTCCTTTTGCACGCGAGAGAGCCCCCCTCACATCAAAGAAAAATATTCCATTTAAAAATTCTCGAATTTAATGGATTTTCGTACTCATTCCAACGCATCTACGGGTTCTCCCAGATGAGGAGCAGACATTTTCCCTCAAGTCATGCTGATGCATTGGCCACATCGGACCGGCATTCCCCGCATTTTTTCACTCTCATCTCGCTCTCGCCACTGGGAGTGTGTTTCAAGGGTTTTCGCATTGATCCGCAGACTGTGTGGGGTTTGTGCATGTGCCTCCGTGTGTCAGTATGTGGGCATACGTGGGTGTGTATGTGTGTGAGTGGGTCGGGTAGAAGTTCCCAGGATAGCCATTGCCCCGCCTTTTCGAACCCTTCCTCCCTCTCAATCCAACCCCCGTTCCTCCAACAACCCCATACTCGCAGCAAAAGCACCCTTGCCGTAAAATCGATCCCGTCTCGGGACTCTTACACACAATCGCAGGGACATAATCAGAGACTTTTTTGCGCTGAAAACTGGTTTAATTATCCACGTCAAGAGACGGGACGGATCCAGACGACGCGAAGAAAAGAATGGAGAAGAAATTCCGGGTTGTTTTTAGACCTTCGGGGGTAGTCGGGGGGGCGCGAGTTAGCCCACTGTGTCTATCCGATTACACGAGTCCCTCTACTGGTGGCAGGTGGACCTCAGACGTCGCAAATGAAAGAACTTTAGAGATTAATCCCAATTTAGATTAGTTGAGAGGAAACAAACCGGGGACACTGGCTCTGAAAGGGAGCAAAGGTTTTCCAGGGGTTCTTTGGTTTATTGGTAGAAAGAGTGGCGTGGCGGATTGTGGATGGCATAAGGGAGAGGAATGGAGCTTTGCTGGGATGTTTGTGCGTTGGAGACTTTGTGTCAACGGGTCTAATCTCGTTGGCTCTACGGGCAGACACTTCATCGAATAGTGGGGGTGTTGTGGATGGGTTGGAATTTATAGCCTGCGTGGGAAATTTGGGAGCATAACCTGCGAGGAGAAGGGTTTTGTCGGGACAGAGGGAAGGGTTTGGGATGATCGCCCCCACTTTGATTTTCTATCTTGAACGGGCGGACAGTCTGCGAGGTCAGCAAAGAGTCGGGCGGTTAACGATTACGAGGCTCCCGCAAATTCCTAATCCCATCAATTTGATGTTTGAGCTGAGCTTTGGCACGTCCTAGTTAGGGAATACTTTGTTTGAGGAGAAACCTTCATTATCCTGCAGTTTTTCCGCTCGATTCCATAGAAAAGAAATCAACGGCACGGGCACCATTGAGTTATATTGTTACTTAATAGCTTATGGATAAAATCACGGACAAAATCATGTTTACTTAATGCGTATTAGGACTTTGTTTTGTTTCAGGATGGTTTGTCAAATATTGTAGATGTGGATGAAGTTAGCGTCATGAAGGTGTAAGAATTAGGAATGTTGAGATTCCTTCCTTTCCTATATTTTTCAAACCTAGTCTATAGATAAAAGATGGGACAGAATAGTAATATACTGTAGGAGTTAACTACCTGATAGCATATACAGACATTTACTCTGAGAGTGAAACTAGTTTAGCAAAATTGTAAAAATACAGTTTTATCTTTTACTTATAATGACTTTCAACCAAGTAAGGCCTTATAAAATTAATTCATCAAAAATATATTAATATTTACCACATAAAATAATTTGATTCAGAGCTATAGGAAGTCAAATCACATAAAACATATTTTGTCCCTTATTCAAAATAGAAAACTGCAATAACACCGCGCATATAGCTAAGCAACGGGTTAAGAATA
Organism: Sympetrum striolatum; assembly: GCA_947579665.1. NCBI lineage: Eukaryota > Metazoa > Arthropoda > Insecta > Odonata > Libellulidae > Sympetrum > Sympetrum striolatum. The sequence continues at coordinate 102,125,006 of OX388341.1, read as the reverse complement.
GGCCCTAATTTTATTTTCAAATATTTTTGTAAACTTCGAAATGTCTACCAAAAGAAAAAGTACCTTAATCTGTAGCGTTGCTTGAAAAAGGTAAACTCGGAGAATAAATCAACTCTCACTCATCAATATTTACGTAAACTCATATATGTATACAGAGAGTATATTTGTACTAATCAACGACTTCCAATAGTATATTGAGTATGAAATTGAAAGATTTTTGTTGGTTTTAAGTAAATAATTCATTTGATTCTAAAAAAAATTATGCTAAGCATAAATAAAATGCGGATATTTAGTTCCATATTCTCCGTATCAAAAATAGAATTCTACTAACCAAAATAAGTTCATTTTGTGAAATGAGTAGATTTTTAATGCGTGATTTAAAGAAAAATACACATATATTTTTCAAAGAAGTGGACCAAATGTCATCTAGAGATTAAAATGCTTTCAATTTGCATTTCTATCACTAGGATATTTACTCAAAGAATGGAAATTCATAAATAAATTCCTATGAATGAAAAATCAAGACAAAATGTTCCAATACTTTATATTATCTCTATAATCTTACAGAAATAGTTAATAACTGAGTGAAAAGACTAAAATAAATAATCAAAAAATATATATTTGGAAATGTGAAACGCGACCTTCCATCAATAAATCATATTTTTACACTGTTATGCGTGAACAGAATAAATTGTATGGAGTACATTTAAAGCTGATCTTGAGGATACAAATTATCTGCAAATAATGTAGTATTTTGAATTAATGTATACCCATTTGTAAACATTCCATTGGAGAGACGGCTAAGCCTTAAAAGAATTAGGAATAAAGTATGAAAATAAGGGTCGAAACCCTTTCATGTGGGTCCCAATTAGAGGGAAATCTTACTACTTAAAAGTCTTTTATTGACGTCATATAAGAGGTTAATTACAGCTGAGTAAAAGGGTGCTCAGTTTTGTAAGATCTAATGGTTATGTGTGTATCGATGAGCCCTCTCGGTCGAGAATCTATAAGAGTAAACAATAGAATAACCCATGGGCTCCTTTTGCATTTTTTCGATACTCTGTAATAAAACTCAGAAAACGAAATGTATTAATTTCTCCTGTCAATATTTTTCATTGAGTTATACTCTTGTCAGTTACATCAGTGTAGCAGAATGTGTGTACAAAGTTTCATTAAATGAATTAGAGCTGTTCAAGATTTTTTAACAGACTTAAATTTTATGATTTGTTTGCAGTTTTGAACCTAATTCACCTACGGATGTATATATACGCCAGTGATATTCATCATTAGTGTTTCGTCTCCTATTTCGTTTAAATGAAATTAATCGAAATTCTGCAATGTTTACAATTTGTATTTTACTATTTTTTAATTTCAGGATGGAGTTTGTAGTTTAGTTGAATGTTTAAATGATGATTTTCGATGGTTACAGAGTATGAAATTACCTGTACTTTCTGGAACCTATTATGGTATATATAAGGTATATTAAGGTTCGGGTAATGCATTTTTGCGAAAATTATGCAAAACTAGAGATTGGAAAATTTACCAATGTTAATTCCTTTCATATCTATTGCTTTCTGGTAATCCTGAATTTATTTTCGATTTGTCTAATGTTAATACTGACTCGCCATTTTTATGTTCATACTTGATTACTTTGTGATTTAAAAACATCTGTATTAGGTTTTGTTTGCATTATGATCAATCAAGACTGCATCAGCCGTAATAAAGTATTGCAATATTCATATACTACACAAAAGCTAATTATTTGACTTACTTAATGACATAATTTAGCCGATACCCACCAAACCTCGCTGTTATATGTTTAATTAAAATAATTCACATTGAAGTGAATACTGATTTGTATATAAAGGTATCCGTCACTTTTTAATCATCCCCTATCGATTACTTCCTTTCATTCTCTGTGCGCATGCAAATGAAATCGATACCTTCATTTCCCTGAGCAAAAAACTCCGCACGAAAATGCCTCATCACGCTTTCGGATGAATCGGCTCCGTCGGCCGTCTCTGCGCGAGATTTTCAGTGGCGCACATCCCGGGATAGGAAGCCGGGCCTCCAAATCTCCGGATACCAGCGGTCCCTACGAAAAGCGTCTCTTTCCGCCACATCATAACCCGTGGACACTTGCGTGGACTTAACGAGAGAAAGTCGGCGACGATGGACAGAAATTGCTGCCATATATTTAAAGCCTCGAGACGACGCCGGGTTCTCCGTACGTGTTTCGTGAAGATAAAGCTCTCGTTAAAATCCTTCCCCGCAAACGCAACCCTTTCCCTAAGCGACCCGTCCATTCATTCCATACACCCCTTTTCACCTTGCCCTCCCCATCTTTAACACCGTCGAGGTATTTCCAGCAACTCGAATTAGATTCCACGGTCCTGTCCCAGAAGCGTTCTCCTTCTGTTCTTTCTTCGGATTTTTTCGCGCAGTAGAAAAATGCAAGGGAAAAGGATTCTTTGGTGTGTTGCAAGGAAAATAAGGGATTCGTGTGGTGTGGGGAAGGAATGGTAAAGGGTTATGGAATGCTACGCTCAAACACCTCGTTTTAAGTGTCTGCCTCCTTCCATTTTCACCTCTCCGAGGGTGTTTGAGGTGTTTTGAAGGAGTAGAGGAGGCTCTCGTAGTCTTTTAATGTTTGTGAAGCAAGAAGATGACCCTCACTTCTCCTATCCTAGTTTTTATTTCCCTCTTGGAAGTTATGGCACCGACTCTTAGTGTTTTAATTAAGAGGGAAGACCAGCATCAAGAAGAATGAGTTTAAAATAACTGAATATATCTCCGCCTGTATGAATACGTTTGTCCTCTCGTAACTGTGGAATGTGGTGAACTATATTTTCCAGAAGGTTTTATTTTTATCTCTTTAGCATTGGAACCAAATATTCATGCGAATTGATGTATTTTGATTGAATTTTGTTTCATAACATATGATATAGTAATTCAGAAAGTTTATTAACCTTTTTATTATTATTCTATGTGGCTTTAAGTGTTATGAAATCATTACCACAACTATCCTTCGTTCAAAACTTAACTAACTTGGACATTCAGTTTCAATGTTAAGCTCTATTCGGAGAAATTTGTCGAATTTCGAATAATTAATGAGTCTAACTTATCAATTTCATAAACTGTCGTAGCCTTGTATATTGTATATTTTAGATGGCTCAACATTAAAACTGGATGAGAACCAGCTTAGTAAATTCAAAATATCCCCATTGAAATCGAGGAGAATAATGATGTAGAGTTTATTATACATTTACATTTACAATTATTTTCTTCGACGTAAAATATAAGTGTACTGAGAAAAAAATGATACATATTACAATATTTAACTCTACAGTGAAGGAGGAGCGAATCTTCATGATTATATAAATAGAAAAGATGAAATGAACTATTATTTTAAGAACGGAGCCATCGATAAAATTTAATTGCTTCAGATTTTGATTTATATTCACATATGATTACCACAGGGAATTGCACGAATAAAAAAAAACCATAGCTAACCCTTAAAGGTTTGAGTGGAATTTTTTTTGCAAGATTCTGTAGAGATAAAATCAAACATATTATAATAGCCATTATTTTTCCAAGATATTAATTTAATACAATTCCCGATACTAGGTTCATTTTAAATCTCAAAATTTGATTTTAATTTTCTCATGAATACACCGCTGAGGTTGAAACATGGCTAATAACTAATCTATTCCTGAAAAGTAATGCATTGCTCACTTTTTGTTCTCACAATCTTTGATTGACATTCTCGCTAATAACTTATTCAATGGGCTAACTTTATTTCTCGATTTAACTTAAATTTCAGATGCTTATGTAATAATATATTACAAAATATTTTCTAGAACGCATTCACCTACAGGAATTTGACGTTGAGCATATTGTTTTCTTTTCAACTAATACTAAGAAAACTGTTCCTAGTAGATTTTAACTGTTAAAAGGAATGTAAGGGTAGTTTAAGCGATTGCGTCACAAATAAACTAAAAGATGAACTAAGATGGAACCAGGCGCCATCTTATTTTCAGTGAATCCTATTTGATGCATATACGACTTCGTACAATTTCATCGCCTTATCTTCCAAGAAAATGAGAAAAATAAAGGAGCGGAACTCAAAGCGATACCTATTTCATCACCGTTTCAAAGTTAATGCGCGGAAAAAAATTAATTTCACGTTATTTCTTCTTTTATACTTATGAATCGCTGAACTAAGATTTTTATGCTGTGAAGATGAAACAGAAAATGTTTCCTCGAGGAAGAATATAGGAATCGATGGCAATATATATGGCTCGGAGAACCGCCATTTGTAGTCGAATGCAGCAACCCATCCCATGAATGAATTCTGACTGAGGAAAGGGAACCCAGGACATAACCAAAAAGTGATTAAGATTCCATATTAACTTCGAAGGAAGAGAAAAATCGACTTAACGGTGTTTCTAGCATTAAATTATGCACTTAAATAATGTCAAGGGTAAAAGCGAAGAAAAAGCTGCTCTAAAAATGAATCGATCGTGATCTCCCGACCTACTGCAACCCGCTGCAAAAAATATGCAAACCTTTTCGCAAATTTTTGCAGTTTTCTGGGTCCGAAACTGGGCGATTTGAAGGCAAAAAGGAAGGTAAAATCGACCTTACCGTCTCATCCGCCCTCCTCCGACCATCTTGGCGCTCCTTCGCGTGCACTCTTCTCTGGAATCCCACTTCCCCCTCCCCGATTTCGCCACCTGCTCGTAATTCTGACACGACATTTGACGATTCTCCGCGTCAATTAAAACGGGATCATTCCCTACCCCCGGCCCCGCCCCCCTCCGGCGAAATCCCCGTCGCCTATGCTATCGAGACCGCGATCTTGGTGCGACTGAAGTCCGTCGCAATCGGCCGGTGCAGAATTTGGGACCTGCGGGGAGAGAGAATGGGGCGGAGGGGGGAGGGCGGAGGGGGAAGGGGTTGATGGGAAGGTTTTTAGGAGAGGGAGACTGCGTGGGTTCCGAACCAGGGAAAGGGATGGGGCGATTTTTTTCGGAGAGTTATACGCAAGGGCGGGGTTCAAATCCGGGATTTTTACGGAAGATGTGACGTCATTCCGAAGGTTTATCAACCGTTCTTTCTTATTTCATCCCAACTTATGTAACCATTACGTCATCTAGATCTTTCCCTTTCTCTCTCTATTTCTGTATGGAGGACCGCCTTCCAGCAGCGGCTCCTCCTCCTTCGACATCTCCGCCTCTGAACTCTTCCTCTCCTCTCCCTCCCTCATAAAACTCCTCCAACGACAAAATGGCGGATTCCTACGAGCGATCGTTATGGAACTCGCGTGTGATGGCACCGTCTTCTGTTTTTTCCTTCATCTTTTACTTTCGCAGATGTTCCTCGCTCGATTTGTTGCTGATGTTTTGAAATGGTCCGATGTGCAGGTGTCTTTTTTCCAGTTCATGAGATGGGGTCGGCTTCCCTTTTGCGCCGAATTGAAATTCCGATATATATGCGAGGACCACGTGCTCAGGCAGGAGTACCATGTGGTCTTGCAAAATACCCAATTGTGTGCATTCTGTCGTTAATGTTTCCTTTGATTTCCTTCTTAATAAGTGTTGAAGTCTACACGACTAATAAGATTAGAATTCAATTGGTTGTTTTATTGTAGAATATTGTTGTACAATAATATACTGTTATCAATGTCCAGTGGCTTTATCAACCCTACCGTCATTAATTTCTGTATTATTGTTTCGGATTAAGGGATATATTAGGCTTTTGGTGTTTTTCAGTAACTATTTGTAATCAAACAAAATATTTCTAAAAATTATTTTGTCTATAATAAATTTAGGATAATAATAGTAAGAAAAATTAAGAAAGATTGGATGATGGCCAGCATAGTTAATTCAAAAAATTCCAATATAAACATATGAATTAAGTTTTAATGGCTTGAAATACTGATAGTGATAAATTTATTATTCAAGGAAAGAACTATTGTTCATGAAATATGAGAAATCTTTTGTGTAGCAACAATTTTTTGTAGCAACTGTTTGAATCCTGAAAGTTTATATGATTTATTTCGATATATGAAACCATCGAGCATCGGAATAAGCATTGATTGAAATAAAACATCTCACTTAATGATTAAATATTCCCTGCAAAAATTCATTTACACTTTCCATTTTGGGAATTTGATTCTTGAAGATTTTGACATAACTCTCAGTATACATATTAGATTAAATTTGGAGCATATGCCATATAGTGTAATTGTTAATTCACATTGAATGTTATAGAGGATGCAAGTTATTGATAACTTATTGAATTATGTTTTTACTTAATATTGAATTGCTTATTGCCAAACAAACGATAGTGATTAATCTACGCCTTAAGTAAAAAATCAAATTACTTTAGCCTTGATTTGATACAAACAAATGAAAATGTTTGCTAAGATTAGGTAAAACCTGCAGAGGTTGTAAGAATGAAAATGTTCCTTTGACCGTAAATATATCATAACTTATATGTTTAATGGCTCTTAGCACATTTATTAGGTCAAAGAAATTGCTTTTAGATTACATAATATAAATTTATTTTGGTATTTAAATGGATACACCTCAAATCTATCATTCTTCAATGTTTTTCTTAGAAATAATTTCTATTTAAAATCAAGATTTATAGCATTTGTAGTCGTAGGATTAGACTTCTGTCGAATCGAATACTGCGGCATAAAATGAGAAAGAAAACAAATGGTTGGATTCTTTTCTGAGGTATCGAAGATTTCTCTGATGTATGCATTATTTTCCCTTTCCTTATCTTCCTTAAGCATTGGTTTGGAAAGCTGTCCTTGGTTGTGGAGTGTTAAAAAACGATGTATATCGGGCCCATTAGCAGGTTCTTTCCGTGTTAAAAAACGGCAAGAGTGAACTGATAGATGAGATTTCCTCTCTCCCCTACTCCCCTTACGTTCCACTCCTCCGAAACGTATATTTCGTCTAGTCAACAAGGGACTTTTTACTAATTTTAGCCCTACTTTGCCTGCCTTACGCTTATCGGAATCTCTTGAATCGTTTCACTACGTGTTGCGTGGCTCAGACGACTCCCAGGCGTAAACTTGACAACGCTTTTTTGACTTTAATGTTGGGAATTTTAATTTGCTTCTCTCACGAATGGGACACGAAAGGCCTGAGAGAGATTGCGTGAAATTGTCGATTTATTTCCGCAAATCGGTCGACTGTTCAGAGTTCTGAGATGTTACTGGAATAGCGATATTGAAAAGTAAGACAATTATCGAGCCTTATGCAAATGGTGACTGTTTTGAATTTGCGTGAGAATAATTATCTAAAGAAACAACGGAGTATAAATAGTTCGCCCAAATTGAATAGCCAGATTTGAACGTTTGAATTTTCATTCAAACTTTTAAATTATTTTCATGAATTTAGCCTAAATTGTGTACATTTAAATCAAGATATAAGCATAAACATTTTAATAAATAAAAGCGATACGTTTCATTTAATATTTTTCCTTACAACTTTTAATTGGTATTATTAGTTCCGTGAAAAGAGATTTTTGAATTATATAATATAAATTTCTATAGGTAAGTAAATAAGTATATTTAAAAATATAATTGAAGAGGCTTTGTATTGAAAAAAACATAAAAATAAAATGTATCTCTTTAGAATAGCAATTGTTTACAAATTATAAAATGTGAATTACATTTCACCTTCAATATCAAACTATTCCTATTCCAAACTTTTAAATATGATTCACTCGAAAAAAATTTTCCGATAAGGTTTTAAAATTTTAATTTTTCAAAAATAACAGTAGTAACAGAAAAAATTATGCGACAGTGAGATACCAACTAGACTTGGGAATAATTAAATATCTTTATGTACGGTCATTTTACATTATTATCGTACATATAGTCTAAATATTAATGGATCCAATGGTTCAAAGCCTTAGTAATACGCATCTTCATTATTTATTCCTGAAGTTCGTAATGGGACAACAAAGAGTGGAAAAACGGAAGTTCCTAATGGTACAATATAGAGTGGAAGAACGCATGCGTTCTTTTTTATCTATACTACTACGTGTAATAATGAAAATTCATTGCTACGCCGTCATGGGATTTATATCGTTCTTTACGTAAATGTATTACTTTTGTAATTGTAAATATCCAATAAAAATAGAATGGGCTTTTCAACAATCACATTAAAATGGCAATAATTCGTTATAACGCAAAAGGAAACAAAAAATAAAACTTTACAGGCACCAATGGAGCAATTCCTAAGTAAATACGAGAAACAAACATTTGGATTCTCTAAAGCATACATTTTTTACCTCCTACGATAGAAAACGATAGAAAAATCGTCATTGAATGAATTAACAAATATGCAAAACAAAGCTGAATTCTAACATTAGAAGCAATAACATTATTCTTTCTGTTGACAGACGGAATTAATATCCGTTGAATACCATTGAATTTAACACAAAATATCTTCCTCATTCAACTTTATAAAATATAGCGATGGTTCTAAAATTGAGACTGGAATAATTCTAACATCCTAAACATTTGCTAAGGAAGTTACTAAGATATGTATAATTTAAACATGTTCCAAAAATTTTAGATGGTTATGAATGATAATCTTTGTTATGGACGACATTAGACCTTTTGAAGTATTTGTTTACACCTAAACTGCACCGCCATTTTAGAAATTTTAGGTCTCTCACATTAACTATATCATTTAGAATCAGCACTCGCACTATGAAAGAAATCGAACACTTTTGGTTTTCAACATCTAAATCGTGCAATTTTGAGAATTCTGTTGAGCCCTACGAGATTTGCAGACTAATATTGTTTATACCTTGCAAGCCGGAAGAATCCGCGATTCCCTATCGATTTCATCCAAGAAACAAAATCAGGAATAAGAATTGGAAAGGAAGCATGCTTAAAAAGGATAGATCTGCTTACCATTATAAAGTACAGCGACCCTGTCCGGAGTTCCTGGTGCGTTCGGGGGCGGACTCGGCGCCGTGGCCCCAGCCGTTGGACTCGACGGCCCCCATGGCGTTGGAGACGGAGATCTGGGCTCTTCCTCCGTCGCTGTGGACCCTTTGGTTCCTCCGGCATTCGCTTCGGATTCCCTGGCTGCCTTCTCTCTGTCCCATGGATACTTCCATTTCTTTGCCATCAAACAGCGAGGCATCTTTGACTAGATTCTTCAACTTATCTTTGGCGTCGACAAAAAAATGAGGAAATGAACCAACTTTTCGCTTTGTTGCTTCAGATGAGGGTAGCGGACGGCCTCGAAATTGTTACTCTCCTTTTGTCTCCTCTTCTTTCCTTCCTTTGCAAGAAAATCTTCTTCTGGCAAAGTATTCGCTGCTTTAAATCGTTTATATAGTTATGTATGTATAATATATTTATATATTTGTGTATATCTTTTCTTGAAGGACGGCGATAGATTCGCGGCTCGCTGCGGTTCCCTTTTTTGTATAAAAACAAAAGAATCTCGAGGCGGCGAGGCGCGAGTTTTTCTTTGTTTACCTCTTCTGCGGAAAGAGTGGTTTGTGTCGATCCTTCTGGTCACGTACCCCCGTGACTGCGGGGGATCTCCGTCCCCCTCCTCCTCCTCCGCCTTCTGGGGCGCCTCGTCTTCCTCGGGGCTTCCACCGCCGTCACCTCCTCAGTTGACCACGTGGATCTTCCCTCGCTTTGATGGGAGTCTTCCCAAACACCGGCGACTGCTCCTGCTCTCCCTGGGCCTTTGGTTCCGGAGGATGACGTGGTCGACTTCCTCATCCGTCCAGCGGTATAGCCGTCGGGACGGAGCTCTCCTTCGTGGAATCAGCACAAGAGGGCGACCAGAAGGTTCGGCGGCGGCTGTCTTCGGCGCTCATGAGAAACCTCGCAGAAGATTCCCTCGGCGATCGGCATTTAAAAAATAGAGGAGTTCTTCCTTTTGGCGGAAAATTGCGAAGCGGGGAGTGTCCTTCGAAGAGTAGGAGGTGCTGTAAGCGGCAAGGGTGGGTGTCGAAACCGAGAAAAATATAGACGGCGTGTAAAAGAGGAAAAAAGAGACAGAGAGAGTTCTCGTAGGGATGAAGCCCCCGCGCAGGCGACGGCCGGTTAGGGAGTGAGCTGCTGGTTCCGTAAGGCGAGGCACGTGGTGGTTTCAGGACGGCGAAGGGGGAGAGTTTTCCCCTTTTCGGTGGGCGGAGCGCGCGCGCAACACACACACACAGACACTGGGAAAACCTTCCCCTCTCTTCACTTTCCTCCCTCGCCTCCTACGCGCGGGAAAAAAGTTGAAAAAGTGCGCGCCTCGGACGCGGCGAAAAATTGGCAGTCTTTTTTTATTTCTCCCGCGTTTTCCTCCGATTTTCTATCTTTCCGTAAGTGCCGTCTAGTTGACTTCCTATCCACCCCTTTCGCTTAGACGGCGAAAACTCCGTCTCACCAACAACTAGTCCCGTTTAAGTCCGTGGTAAAACTGATCCGCCGAAGAATTTTTCACAATTTCGAATTAAACTTGCCCTAACTATTATAGTAAGGGCTTGCCGTACCCGGCCACCCGAGTGAGTTCGAGTCCTGGGGAGGATTTTTATGCTGCGAATTTTTCTCCCCAGAACCCCTCGCGTGCCGAAGTGATTCCGGCGCAACTTTCGGATACCTTTTAAAAACGTCGGTCGCTGCCGTCGGGTTTTTAAGGCGACGACCCAGCAAAACAGCTGACCGGGCTTTGGTCGCGAACCACACGAGGTTCTCGCTTTTATATCGGAGGGTGGGAGGGGAGGAAGGGGAAAGAGTGCAAAAGGGAAAGAGGGGACCAACAGAGAAGAGGGTTTTGGGGTTGGGGTGTGAGGAAGATCGGATCCCCTCACCCCCTCTCCCCCTTCCGGAACCCACATCCCTCACACCGAACCCTCGGCACCACAACCACGTCGTACTCCCTCCCCTCTCTCTGATGCATCCCCCCTCTCCTTTCTTCGCCACACACCCTTCCCCTCTCGAGATCCTTACGGATCCCTCGTGCGGGATTGCGCGCGCACGCCAAAGTGGGGGTTGTACATCGATTGAAGGGTGCGGGGGCAGAGGGGATGGAGGTGGAACAGGCCCCTCGGAGGGATGAGGAAGCGTGGCGGAGGATTGCGGGGGTGGGATGGGTGTTCTCTTCTGTCTGCCTCCCTCTCCCTTCTCCATCTGCCCACTTGCCCTCTCCCTACTACCGGCAATCGGAGGCCGATGCAACAGTGGAGGCTCCACCCCAAATGGGCTCCACCCATCCGCGGCCCCTCCCACTCCCCTCCCTCCGTAACCTCCTGACCTCCGTCTCCTTCCGTCCTGCCACCTGCCTGCTCATCTTAGTATCCCGCCTATTGATGCCCACGTGGGTCTTCCCATCGCACCCTTTTCCCAGAGCGCGGCCAAAAGGTTTGATCGCCTCGTCATTCGCGATTTTTCATGGATTTTCATTCTCCATCTTTCTTTCCGATTCCATTGAAAATACTTTTCTATCGATATAACATCACAATATGTGGGTTTGGTAGTCTATTAGGTTTTTATTAACGCGAGATTGAGAATGAAAAGTCATTTCTTCTATCTAAGCTTTTGTCATTGGTATTAAAAACATGTGTAGAAGAATAGAGATAGAGCAGGAAACTTTTGAAGGAATGGATGTAAAATACCTAATTTAATATTTTAGGAAAAAAGAACCACTATAGGAAAAGGCCCACGAAGAAGGGATGTAAAACCTGCGTAAACCTATTGATAGTACTAACTAAAAGGTGTAAATAAAAGGGACTTATAACATAGAAATTATAAAAGCAGTACCATAACCAACTGGTCCGGTCGCATTAAACAAAATATTTTGGACCATTTGCTTAGTTATTTACATCATAATGTATTTACACTAAGTAAAGGCTTCTACAATTAATTAATAATATAAAATATTAAGAAAAGTAAAATTGTGTGGGAATTCTTTTTAGTTTTCTGTACAGTCTTGAAAATTAAAACGCATATTATTAATGGTTTTATTTTTAAGGAGTCTCTTTTAATATGGATTAATTTACTATCAGATATATTCAAGGCCATGATTTAATTCCATTCACATTTTGCAAAATTCTCCCTTTTAGATAATTATTTTTCTTAGTATAATATCATATTAAAGTAATAAAAAGGCAAAACTTCGAAGCATAAGTTACATCTTGAAATTTATGCTTTTAAGCCATTTTAAGAGAGAAATAAAGGGTTTTCTCAGCTCCTCACCAAGAAAATAGTACACGGATAACTCCCACGACTATTGTGTAGATTGTTATATTCTACCAAAACTCCTAGTATTTTCTCAAAGAATGAAAGCAAATATTTAATCATGAATGGTTTCATAAGACGTTTTGTGAGCCAATGGAAATGGTGGTATATATTTTTCCATCTACATTCAGTGAGAGGTTTTCGTTATCAATTGCAAAGCTTCACTATATAATGTCAAAATGTTAGCTAACTTGTAATATATATTTATTGAAAAAAATGACAAGCACTTTTAAAAACTAACCAATTAATCTTTTCAAGAATAAGGATTTTAATAAAAATATTTGAACACAGAAAGATTTAGGACTAAGGTATTAGAACTTATTATCTTCTTCTAATCTATTCTTGCTATGATGGATTATTGCATGTGGAAATGTGTATGATTTCTTTCTCATTCCTCACTGAAAGAGTGTCTCAGTCTTTGATTTATTCATTACTAGCTAATCTATTTATCCGAATGCCTGTAAGAAGATTCTTTTTGTCAAATATATCTGGGGAAGGAATAATTTAGTGTTTATTGTAGTTATTTAACTTGATGTGCTGGGAATAGAGAAACTCTGAAGATAAAGTGAAAACAAATATGTTATGGTTACATCCTTAAACGGAGCATGTAAGTTAGCTGCCAAGTTGATCACTCAAAGATTTTTGAAATAGTGCGACAGAAATCCGACGGAGGCGCTAAACTCGCATCTTCCGCAATTTTTCCAACTTGCAAGATAAAGAGTTTTTGTTGGTATTTTACTCAACGAATATCGTTAAAATTTTACAGTTCAACATAGTAAGTGAAAGTGATTTTTTGTTACAACAGTGAAAATAATAATTTCCGTCTTAGATTTTGAGTAAATAGAAAAACATTATCACACAGAAGTTATTGCCTTAAATAGCGCCAAAACTTATCCAAAGAAGATTTTTTTATAAATTGTAAAATCATCAAGAAACTTAACTGAATATCATTTCAAAGTGAATATATTCTTAGTGTTTGTGCCACAATTGTAAATCTTTTACTAGATTTTACATTATGCAATGTCTAGAGTCCTCTTTGCTACTTTCTTCGTTACAGATATTCTTTTGTGAAATGATGAACGAATGGTGATAAACCGCATAATCGAATTGTATTACTTAAAATCGCTTAGATAACCGGTAAACCATGATAGTGATGTAACTCCATAACATACTGCCTGGCGGTCTTTATTGTCCTTACAATATAGAATATCGTTTTTAACGCCTGAAACTGAAAGAAACTTTGAGTCACTGTTTACACCTAAAATATTTTTCTGAGTCAATTATTAAAAACTATGCTCACAAATTCAAAGGATTATCATGCTTAGCAAAGGCTGGTAACAATTCGTTGAAGCCTCAAGATTAGCTTTTGGAAGTTTTCAGATTCAGAAAGTTCAGTAGCTCAGAGGTCTGCCAAAATATTAAGAAATATACTTGCAGTCGTTAAATAGAAAATTTTGAAGCTCTAGAAGGCCGTTGAATAATCTAAGCCTAGATCCATGAATGTAAGGGAAACTTAAATATGAGCATTATTTTCTTAAATTATGTAAACGTTCCATAATATAGTATAGCACTTTGTGTTGACTGTTCTAAATGTTGTACGTTAGTACTAAATGAATTAAAAGAAAATCTCCATTGATGCTATGAATAATGAATGAACCTCTTTATATCAGAGAATCGTAGGACTACGTTAAATTCAAAACTTGGGGGGGAGGTTATGTATTGAATCTAAATCTTATATCTTCACATTATGTACTTACTTGAAGTTTGATTTAATTCATGAAATTCGGTCTTAAACTAGAAAAGATTTTGAAAATGGCTGTAAATGTTATTTATGATAAAGATGGGTTTATATGAAAACAAAATATTTTAAATTTTAATAGAAAAGGATGAAAAATGACGCAATTTTATTATTTATAGTATATTTTACTTCTTAATGAGCTACGCATGCATTTGTTTGACACGCATTTTTTATCGCTTAATATTCGGATTTTCCATAATACGGTGACGCAAATAGAAGATTAAACTCAGCAGAATTTAATTAAGAGTATTTAGAAACAAATTATGCCTCACTGCTGTCAGAAGTATGGAAATAATCTCAAATGAATATTTAATATCGCAGCGTTTGCGGTTCTCATACGCAGACAAGGAATGCCATATAAAACAATCGCCTGGAATGCTTAGTAGTGTCCGCAGTCATTGCATGACATAGATAGCCACATGCTGCCCTTAGACTCTATTAATTTAGGCTGTTAAATGAATAAATTTCACCTCTAAATACCATAGAGGAAACTCAATAATAAGTAAATAATACGAAAACGTTTTATTTATCCCCTAACGGCGAAGCTGTTGTCATAACCCGCTTTACTTCCCATCTTGAGAGAAAATAGAGAAATAAAATTGTGATGAAGGATGGTCGGATATGAAATGTATAACGGAAATAAAGGGCGGAAAAGATATTAGTAGATGGGGATGGAATGGAGAATGGAATAAATGGAGGGAGAAAGATGAATAGACGGTCTCTGGGTTCGACGGCACTTCCATACTAAAGAATTTTACAACCAGCAGTCGTCTCTGAATCTAATTTTCCGTTTAAACCATTGGTATTATCTACCTCTTTACCCTTTTTTGAATAAAAAAGTGCACCCGCAGCGAAATTAGCTTTTATCCATACAAGTAATGCATAATTTTGGTTTTAACTCTTGTTCTATTTACGTCAAAACTTTCCCTCTAGAACTTATCAAAGATATCCCTATTTGGTTTACATTGATGGAACCGTAGATTAGATAGAATTGTAAAAAAAACTCCGCTATTGAAACTGTTCAGTTCAATTGGTTAAGTGTTACAATATAAGAATTATGCACAATGTAAAAAATTCTTTGAACGAGAAGCATTTAAAATGATATTATTAAAACTTTTGCCTAATTTCCTTAAACGTTCTTTTCACTAATCATTGTCCATGCAGAACTTCTAATCATAAATCTTCTACTAAAATCTTCCAAATAAATATCTCATGTGGTTGAAATGTCATCCAAAGTGGATAAACCTCAATAAAGGTTAGTTGGAATACACGCAATCTTGGCCTAACTTCACCAAAATTATTAAAACAATAATAATAATAGATGTAGCACCGAATTGGTGGTGGCATAGTATTAGAAACATCTAAACTGTGTGTTTAAATGTAGATATAACCATTTTTTATTTTGATTATTCCTCGAAAACACGTACATTATAACGTTCTAAACTATTGAAATGCAAGTAACTTAGTATTCAAGACATTAGTGTACCTAATTTATCACAAAAATTGAAAATGATTGGATTTCATTCATGAACATACGCTGTAAGGAGATCTTTTTTGAAAAAAAAACATAATTACAATACAATGAATGTTACTCGGCCACTGATGGCTATAATAGTCAAGATTAAATAACAAGGACTCCTAAATCCATCAAACAAAGAATTACGAATTCTAATATGTATTCCGCCCTCTTATTTGTTTTATTGTTTTTGAAGCCCTTGATATTATATTTTGAATAATAACAATGTATTGAAATGACTTAAAATTTATTCCAGAAGTGTTTAACGAGAGTCTAATTACATTGAATAATTTCTTTATACAACTTATATATTTATATGTAATAGAAAATCCATAATATTTTGAGCTGTAGGTCTTACTAAGCTAGTTTTAAAATTATTTTTAATGAGAGGTCAAACGCAATATATCTTCATAGCATCATTAACAGAAAAATTAATAGGGAATAAATATTTACGTATGGACGATAAAGGCTAATTATCGTCCGCAACAAAATTAGATAAGAATTCAGAGCACTGGAAAGCATTCATTTTCCGTGAAATCAGGTCAACTATGGAGCAGATCCAATTTTAGTTCTCATCAAATTATGGTAATCAAAAGGTTTAATAGAGCGCCGTACGACTACAAAGAAAGGGGTCAAATAATGGAAACATTTATAAATTGCAAACTATTGCTATTATCATTTAATTCTATAAAAATTGAAATAGCTCATCAAATGTAAGACTCATTTGTACTTTTTGAAATGCGGATTTTCAATTAGATAATTTTATTGGTCAAATGAACTCTTATTTTATTTCCTCTCACGCAGTCAAATTTACAATATTTCATTCAAAGCTCTTTGTTTAGTTAGATAACTTGCTATCTCTACAAAAGCAAAAACTGAAAATATTACGAGTACCGAGAATAGAGAAGATTATTTTTAGCGGGATATATGCAAATTTCTGTTCATAAAATCATCCGTTTTCCCAATTCTTTTGTATCACATACACACAATGATTCCAAATCCACATAACTTAATAATCCCTGTAATTATCACAGAGCTGAAACATCAAAACCTCCCCCCTTTTTTCGTTAAGCTCTATATTTATAAAAAAATCGTATACAGGATATAACGAATCAATAATGGATTCAATTATCTTAGTATTCTGTCATTTTTTTTAAATTGAGAAGAGAAGCTGATGTCTATTATGATGATATTATTATATATATTTATTATACACATTTTATATATATTCCCTATTCTGTTAATGTTTCATAAGAAAAATTAAAATACACTAAGTCACAACGTAAAATAAACTTTTAGTGCTAGATTTAACTGAATTAGAGGCTTCAGCAAAGAGAGCGATTTACTAAATTTACTTTTGGTACATCTCATAATTGCTTCTCTCATCTATTGATCGAATGATAGCAGAAAGTGCTGCAGTTAACTTGGTATTTAACAGGACTAATGACGTGTGCTATCTTCCATAAAATTTTTTTGATGTCACTTATTTAGAATTGGTGGAAATTCTCGTTTCAGATTGAGCTCTTTACCATCTCTTAACCGTCTTGCATTAGAACTAAACCCTTGAATCGTCAAATCGGAAGCAAACCATTTGCTCTAAAAGCTTTCAATCCCCTCCCATCGCACATTAGACTCGCCAACACTTCAGCTCATTGTATAAGTCTCCATTCCGCCCACGAGGCAAGTTCGAAACTGGCCAAGAGCCTCCTCCATAATAACACTTACTGCCTTCGAGACCTCTCATGGGAAGAGATCTTTACTCCGATGGAAGGCTAATGCGCCCTGTTGGAGGAAGATCCTCAACCCGCTCTCCCTTCGAGCCATTCTGCGTCCGAAAACCCATGCAGCGGCAGCAGGAGGCCCCGGAATGTTTGTTTGTCGACTGCAGCGAGGTGAAGAGGGGGAATCGGGACCTGCATTGCTGGTTGCATCGGAGGCAGGGATGGTGACCAGGGAATCGCAGGAGGTCGTCTGCGAGCCATTGTTGAGAAAAAAGGGAACGTGGGTCAAAAGGAACTCGCCGGGGGAGTGGGCGGAGGGATGGGGATTTTGACGTCGATGGCGACTGAGAAAGAGGGACAGTTGTGGGTGTTAAGTTGGGTGGACACGAACCTTCTCTTGGCAGCCGTGAATTCGCCTCCCAACCCATCGCCCGACCGAACCGCCCAAATTATCCTTCTCTCCTTTTATTCCGGGGAAAATTCCTTGATGGAGATTTCAACGACATTTTTAGATGTGTTTCTCTGTATCTGTTGGGACTTCCCCGAAAGTTTTTTTCTGCCAAAACTGCATGTTGTGTCGAAAAGAAAGGAGGAAAAATGAAGAAGGATTGAAGCGAGCTATCTTTTATTTTGGCAGGGATGGATGGACTTCCCCTGGATTCTTCAGCAATTACCCGAGTAATTGCTTTTTTACGGAGCCCCCAGACGGGGAGATTCAGCCACTGGTCCCAGCTGCGGCAGAACCGGATTCCGGTCCTTACAAAAGTTCTTTTTATTTATATTTGAATCGATCGCGACGGATTTTTTTGATCTTTCTTTCTCTCTCTCAGTGTCGGTCCAGTTGGCCCAATTTAAGTGGAATGGTCTGCATTTGTCATGTATCGACTGGTGAATACCAATAAAGGCTGAGGAAATGAGGGATTGTTCCCCCGGCGGTCAGAAGGGACGTGCCGTACGATTTCCAGTCCGCAAAGTGGATGGAGGAAATCAAACAAGGAGCACAATATAAGTTTGGCAGCCTCGTGCGCTGTGTTCAGCTCAAGTTGGGATGTATTGTTCCGAATGACGTATTGAGAGAGTGGATACGTAATAACGTGATTTATTAGCTTTGGCAGATTTCAGCGGGTCGACAGTGATTTAAAGGAATATATTCCATCGATGTGAAAATTTAAGGGTTAATTTATTTATATGGAATTATCAAAACTTCGGTTGGAGTGACTTTATTTTAAATTGAAAGGCATGCAAATATAATATCTAGAACTTTGTTTCCCTTAAGTAATGGGTAAACCCATGCCATTATGCATTCGTATTAACAAGTCTCATTTGATAATTTCTCTTAAATATTTCCAAATTTACAAATATTTATATTCATCTTTCCCATCATACACACCAATCGACTGCGATTTGCGTTTACATTTCTGATGTTTCCTAATTTTTCCGTGTTTCCTAAAATTCAACGGATGGGTAGCATCAAGTCAGAATGTGCTATTTTCTAAAAACAATTATGTTTGATTTCTTACAGTAACTCCGGTTCGTGTATTGCAAAGCAATGTAGAACTTAATTAAGGCCATCTGCAGCTTACTCTGATTCATATGATATTTGTAAAAGTGTCAAATTTACTATTCTCATTTCGAATGCTATGATTTATATATGTTGATACCTATGACGTGCGCGGCTGTTACAAGGAAACGAGTAAAAACTTTGGAGAATCAAATGAAGTTACAAACACTTTTACTCTATCGAATCTGAGAAATTTTAGTCACATTGCATTTATAAACATTTGCTTGGTTAAAAAAGGTTTTTAAAGCCCTTCACACAACAGAAAAAAAACAAAAAATATAGATTACTCAATAGAAGTCCTACAGAAAATACGCTAACAGATGATTTTTCCGAAGAGCCAAATGTATGCTTCCAAGGAGCCACACGTGGCTCTACTGGTTGACTGACTACCAGTGGCATACATGCTCTCGACCTCTGTTTTTGTCCCTCTATTGGCACGAATCAAAGCTGCATGTCTCTCGAACTTTCAAAAATCCTTCAACGCTTTATCTAATATTGCGCGCGTCACGACAGATATTTCGTTAAAACCCTCTAAATCAAGCGCCCGAGTGAAGCAATTTTCGCACAAGCGGCGCGACAATTTATTCGGGAAAAATACGCACAGTCGCACCTCTGCAAAACGGCAGAATATTTATCCTCTCCCTCTCTGAACATATTTCCCTTCCCAACACCTTGCTCCTCCCCCACCACCTCCCATAAACCTCTCTACGCTCATTTTACCGTAACAATGTGACGGTGGGCTGCCTGAGTGCCACGTGGACAAGGGGTTTTGGGTTGGGGAGAGCCTGCATCGGCCGGGGGTGTGTGGGGTGGGGTCGCGTGGGGGGGAGCAGGCGCGTGTGAGCCCTCGAGTGGGGTTTTAGCCCAACTCAATCTGCTTTTACGCGAATCGCTTGTTCTATGCATTCGAATGATTTTCTCCGCTGTCTAAGCTGAGTTCTATCGCGCCGTTGTAATGGTCCCGATTAAGGCGCAATTTAAATGTAACTAGCTTTGTCTTGCGACTATTTTCGTTCACTTCATTCGACAGCTTCGTTTAGGCTGTCTGGCACTCTCTCATTATTGAATCTATGAGCTTTCATGCGCCTAGAGATATAGCTTTCACGCCGCAGTTACTTAAAAATAAATTATGGTTGCTATAAAATCAATATGCATCCGAAAATTTCTTGAGAACGATCAATTCTATTAAATGACCAGCGGTATAAGCAGCAATAATATCAGATAATGTAGTTTTCAGTTGCTGCGTCAGCAAACATCCCCAGGAGCAGTGATAGCGATTATATACTTAATCCTTCATTCAAAGTAGTTCGAAGGTCCCTTCTTGTCCGTATCTCCATACAAATTAGAATAGCCAGATGAAATCTTACCCAAGGCTCCCACTCATAGTGAACCTTCCATATTTACGTATGCCTCGCTCAGCGCTTGATCCAACTGAGCCAATGTGCCCAGACAGAGTCGTTTTCGCTGCCGTTACTCTATTACAATGAAGTCGATGTATTCAATCGTAATATAGAAAGTTCATAAATATTTTGACATATAAACGAAAATTTTATTATAATATTCATGAACGCCTCAATCTATTTAAAAGCATTTTAGGTATGACAATTCACCATATATACTGTTATTAATATTATGGCATTACACTGTAAAATCCTTCCTACTCTTATTCCAAGTCAAATCCAACTCCTTGAATTCTCCCTAGCTAGCAAAGCTTGGTATTTTAGAATAACAAAAATTATTATTAGAAATTTGTTTAATGCAACGTAAAAGCCATATTAGGCAATAACAATGAGATATTTAATGAGTGATCGCGCATTCTAAAATCATAAAAGTGGTCAAGAATTTCTCTACTCAAAGAGTCACGTTTTAATATCTAATTTTTGGTTCGTTTCCTGACCAGACTTTGTGGAATCAACATGATCTTTGAGAGTTCAGCGATTTGTGTTCCTCGGTTTTCTGAATTTTCGAAACATTTTGAAGTTTGTTGTAGTGAAGAGAGATTGGTAGCCAAAGTTGAAGAAAGCAACAAGGTCAACACCCAATTATTCACGTCTGATTTGATAGTTTTGATTAATGTACATCAATCAATGATTGTGACGTATCAGGAAGAAATTAGTACAATTGTAACTACTATTTTAATTAATCGATACAGTCTAGGAAGGAAGATAGCAAGATAAGCCGTGCCACAAACTTATCAATTATTTAAGAGCATTATATTAGATTCAAAGACCTCCGAGACTAGGATGGGCATTTCGATACTGACAATGAGAGTAAATTTAGCAATGGAAAAGTGATAAATTATCGCAGAGATGATGGCAATATGATTTATAATGTGGTGATGAAAACCATTTATAGTAATTAAAGTTCGATACGCCGATGTGTTTAATGAGGTTTTATTAGCAGGATTAGGTTACGAACAAGCAATGACTCGGTCGATAATTCTTTCTTCATTTAACAAGAAGGAAAATTTTTCAACGGGATCAGCTTTATTAATAAAATCTCTACCGGAATGTGGCGTGTCAAACTTCCACGCATATGTCGCTTTAGTTGCTTTCTTCTATAAAACCAGTCTTCCAGAGAGATGGAGAGCGAGTTAGCCGAAAAAACAGTCTGCAGCAGTCTTGTTCCCGCCAAAGCCGCCGAGTGGCACGAGGGAAACCGTCTGGCACAGCTGGTAGTTTGGTTTACTGCCGGAAGAGGAAGCGGGGAGGGGGGAGGAAGGTGCAAGGGCTTCATAGGGAAGTGGCTTGAGATCGGAAGGCGAAAAAATAGAGCAATCAAGACTATCATTGTTTAATCAATGAGAATAAAATACAATACCGACCACTGAAGAATACTTTGAATCATTATCTCCAATTTAATCACTAATCCATCGAAGATTTTTCATTTTACATGAATCAGTTCTACGTAATCGTTTAATAGTTGGGTAATCATAGGATATATGATATGATAGTTCATGTCATGCAGTCATGCAAAAGCTTTTTTCATACCGGAAGAAAGTGATGTTTCATGGAAAGCAGATATCGATAAATATTGAGCTAAATATTGATTAAATTTGAGCCGTTAGTTGAGAACCTCAAAGGAGTTGAAACAACGGGCAAAATGTGTACTCTTTATCTATTAAAAGCCAAATTATAAGCACAAGTAATGAACATTTTTAGACTAGGTATTACAGAAAGAAAAATGATCTGTAATCAGCAGTCAGATATAGTAAGACATCACTCTAAATTTAAAATGCTCCACATAACGCTACTGAAAATAAGTCGACTTCGATTCTTAATCTTTCATCATAATGCAAATTATTTTCTTGAATATTTTGAAAGCCAGCTGCTTATTTATAATATCATCCTACAATAACCATCAATCTATGCATGACTCGTTCTCAGGAGAATATACATGATGTAGTTAAAGATAGCTGAGAAGACAATAAGATGACTTGTTTAAGCTAAATAAACGCATATTCATTCTTTCAACTCGTTTACTGACTCAAATGCACGCACATAATAGTATTTAAATGACGAGCTCGATCTAATAAGGAGCTTAACTTTCAGTCATTCATCATTATTTTTTATGTGAATTTACGCTTACAATTCAACAAAGAATAAAATGTACGAGGATTGGAAAGGGTGGATCCCTAAAGAAGTTTCAGACGGCAAACTATCGTTTGCAAGTTTGCGCTTCCATGTTTCGAAGCAGAGATAACATAAACTTTTTCCTCAAGAGATTACTCTGGGCGAAATCTCAGCAGCTCTAAATTTCCTCGTTCGCTGACTCGATTATTTTTTTCTCAAATCAACAATTTTCTTGCGCTCTCTCTGTCGGAATGAAACGCTATCGGAAGCTCATTGATTTGTCACCTTTTTTCCTCGGGAAAATTCCGTCGTCCGATTGGAAAAGGCTACACAAAAAGAAATGACAAAAGAGAAATCTGGAAGCTATTTGGGGGCCAGATGCCAGCGTGATGCGGATCGGGTGATACCTTTGCTGTGTCTCCCGCCGCCCACACCTTGCCCACCGGACTGACTGGTCCCTACGTCACCGCTCTTCCCCTACCATCATCTGCCCTCTAAATCTTTTGTCCGTCGCCCCAATTTATGCTGAACCTTTTTAAATAACCTGCAGTTCAATATTTATAATAACAATTTTAAAGATATGAATATAGTTTTTTCAAGAACTCAATAATTATAAATAATGTACATTCAAATTTCTGAATAAGTCTCCTGCCGGATATGTTCACTTTTTGTTACGAATGAGAACTCAAATGTCGTAAAGTACAACTTGAATTGTGTTAACAATAAATTTAATTTTTAATGTTATTTATTCATAGATATTATTGGCATCGATTACAAATAATTATAAAAATTCACGAGGATGAGGGGTAACATATTTTCAAAAGTAGAGGAGGTAAATTATGTTATCAAATATTTCCTAAATTTTCAATACTCTCTACCTCTGAAAATTAGACAGTTAATGATTGTAAACATTGTATAAGTTAGTTATAATGAGAGTAGCAATCCTTGCAATCAGTATCCCAAAAATGCTATCAGGAGTTCATTTACGTTTCATTTGTGCTATATCGTCACTAGCTAACGTTAGTATCCAAGTATTTATGTGACTATTTTACTTGTTTACGTATTTAAAATCACTAATATAACAACACCTCCAAAGAAGCAGCTATAGCTTACCTATACGGGCAATACTATCTTATTGGGCGACTTCACACTTAATACTGTTATGGTGTAGCACAGTAACTGATTTCGAAATACTGTAACTTTACAGTATTTTCTTTGCAGCCGTTACTCTCATTCAGTAAAATGTCATTCTTTATTCCCCATTGTTCCCACTCCATCAGCCTTCTTCCAATATACTCGTCATCTTCCCTTGCCGCCGTGAGAGGCCCGCACCTCGGTGTCCCGTTTCATCTTCCGGTCTGGCCTCGTCCTCATCCCTCGCGGTGCTTTTTTGTGGGTGTTGAAGAGGAAAGCTTCCGGCGGTGGGTGATGAGGAAGGAGGGGGTAAAAGGATAAAGGGACAATATGGAGAGAATGTGGAATCTGAGAGTGAGTAAAAAGATAAAATTCGAAGGAGGTAATGCTGAGTTTACCATCCCTCTATTCATTCACGAAAAATCCCGTGCGTAATCGCAATGGAACTCACAATAGATAAGTCATTTCGAAATTGGATCCTTTTGATAGATGTATATCCTTCGGCTTTTTTCAGCTGCAGCCGTGATTTATGACTAAAATGTTCTCTTCTTCGTGTAACCACTTTTTAAAAAGTCGCAGTATTGGAAATTTCGATGCTCGCGTTTACATGAAAACTTCCCAGTTTATTCACTGGAACATTGCATGTGAACTGAAGTTGGAATTTTCTTGGAATAAATGCGTCATCATGTCCTTTTAAAATGATATGCCGTATTTTGAAGCCGCAATTAGGTAAATTCTTGGGATTTGATATTGAAAAGCTTTTTTCCGTCGTGGTTTTTCAAAAACTTGAAATTATGTACAAATTCAAAAATTGTTTCTTTTGATGTTAATAACCTATTTACAACCATCCCTAGAAAAGAGGTGTTGTTGCTGTTGGAAAAATTATTGTACGACAAAAACTTGAACAAAAATGTTGTTCACGATATGTTACTGTTGACAGACTTATGTATTTCGCAGAATTATTTTTTGTTTGAAAAATCTTTTTATAATCAACCAGATGGTCTAGCGATGGGTTCTCCCCTCTCACCAATTTTAGCCGAAATATTTTTAGATAATTTTGAGATTAATTTATTCTCTAATTCCCATAATGTGGCGAAACCCGTTTTCTTGTGGTTGAGATATGTTGACAATGTCATTTGTATTTAGAATGGAACCCACAGACAGTTGAATAGGTTCCTCTCACACCTAAACCAACAGCACAGTAAAATCAAATTTTCTTTAGAAATAGAGAAGAATAACAATTTGAATTTCCTAGACTTAAGCCTCTCAAAGCATGAAGATTCAATAGAATTTTCTATCTATCGAAAACCGACACATACGAATCACACAATTTATGCAACCTCTAATCATCCAGTCATACATAAACACGCAGCTTTCCATAGTTTAATTCATCGCCTCTTAAATATCCCCCTCTCTCCATCAAACTTTTCTCGGGAACTAAAAACCATAAAATGCATCGCTCGTTCAAATGGTTATTCCGATAAACTTATAGATACCATACTTTCACATAGACATAGGAAGCAAAACATTTTTAGAATATATTCCGATTGCTCCAATTCCACGGAAGTACAGCGTTGGAGAAAACTACCTTTCCTTGGCCACATCAGTTATCATCTTGCCAATTTTCTTAAATGCTCTAACATCAGGTCAGCTTTCTATACAACGCAGAACATAGGGAAAACTATTTTAAATAATAAAGATAAATTCGATAAAACGCACAAATCTGGTAATGTAAATTAAATTGTAAAGACTGTAATGCAATATACATCGGCCAAACTAGTAGAAATTTACATATTCGAACTAAAGAACATAAGCAGTCTTTCCTCAGTGGTTCCAATACCTCACATTTTGCCGAACATTTACTCGATAATAAACACCATTCAGATTTTACCAACACCCTCCTCCATAGCCATCCTAAAAGAAATAAACTTAACTACTTGTAGCAATTAGAAATTTTACACCACATACATCATAATTATACGCTGACTAACATTCACCTCTTTCTCTCCACTTTTATCTACTGTTTGCTTCCTTCCGCTGCTTCCCTCACCTAATATCCCTAACCCTTCCCCCCCTCTCTGACCTTGCTTCCTTATTGGCCATTGTTTTCTATATATTCAATGCAGTTGTGGTGTCTTTGCCTGATGATGGACAGAATTGTCTGAAACCGGTCGTGTATTAAAAACTTAAGTGGAGTTTTCGACACAGTGTTTTTATTTCTATTCCTAAAAGCTTTTTCTTGAAACCGAAGTTTAAAAACTTCACTGCGTTAAAACTTGCATGTTAATACAATTGAATCCAAAAAAGCAGTTACTTTTTGAAGACTTGATAAAATAGATATGAAGCAATATAACGTTGATCGAACAGTTAGATTTTAAAAATCCACGGAGGAAGGCGTAGTTTTGTGGAAATCCATCACAATAAAATAACAGAAGTAAGTACTTTTTTTCTACAGTTTATAAACTGTGGAAAAAGTTATTTTACAGTTAGATTTTGTTACTGATTATATATCAGAGGCCCATTACCTATCGCTGAGTTAATCTACGTTCACTTTTGGTCATCATGTGGAGCTCTAAGGAACATTGAAGTAAGTTTAAATGGTATACTTTCATGAGAATCATAACTTTTAAGTAGGAAATAATAACCCTTCAATTTATTATTTGTCATAAGTATTTGTGTTTGCTTCATAAATCAAGTTCCAAATCTTCTTAGAATTTGAACTGGGTTGTTTCTTACAACCTTTGCAATCGATGAGTATACGTAATAAAATTTATGCATCAGCCTAAAGAATTCTTCATTTAGTCAAAACTTAAATTTCAGTAAACAATCAGATAATACAAAAGAAGAATTTGAGATTTTATAATCGATCTCGAAGAGCGTCAATGAAAACGCGGATATTCCCAAATGTTTTCCTCATATTTGAAGAGGCACGGGAATAACTCGAAAATCGGTGCTAAAATCCGTTTCGTACAATCCAAAGGTTCCCAAAAAGGAATACACTCCAATTTAAAAGCACTAACCATGTGGTTTTCAATGTGATTCACTCCATGAAATTTAAATAGCATAGATCATTGGAAAGATTTCTGGAAATGAGAAATCCGCATCGATATATCAAACGATTTCTAAATATATATATATCTCTATTTTTTCATTTTGTTACTTGCATTTATCCAATATCCTCTGTAGTATATACGTATTACTGACCTTTCTTACTTCACCTTTCTGCCTTAAAAATTCTGCCTCTACAGTATGGTGCCTTGTTGGACTTATTATATTCTTCCCCAACACACTCCCCCTCGCTCAGGAAGCAATGCTTCCTCACGCACCTTACCGCAGGGCCCCTAACCAGCGTCCAGATGTCCCTCCGTGTCTGGACACCGATATGTTAAACTCGGCACGTGCTACTTGTAGCAAATGGGTTTCCGATCTTAGAATTTGATATCGACACTGGCACAGTCTCACGAGCAATTTCGTTGCTGGAGACCTTCTAACATGCCGAAAACCTCCAAGGGAGGCCACTGCTATCGCTTCCTCTTCAACGAAAATGGCGATCCCTTCCCTATAGCGTAACAAGGTATCGAGTATTGAAACCTGTTGGTAGCGGTACTTATATTCTTGAATGTATCCATATTCCGTTTCCGAATTCTGACATTCAAGAATCGATGCTTACAAAGTGATGTCCTGAAGGTATTGAAACCCGTGCTACCGAGTATCAAGTAGCGCTGATTATGAAGGCACCGTTCGCTCTTGACATTCTTACCTGCAGGTGCTGACAGGTTATGCAAATGAGCCTATATTCATTACCTGTTGGTTTCCTGAATGCCATATATCGTGAAATATATCCTGATACAGCATATGCTCTTGCTATATCTTATTGCAGTAGGCTTATAATACATTTATACCCTAATCACACTTAGGATTTGACATCACTGTATCCATCACTTTGATATGTTTACAAGAGAATTGAAAATACAACTTTTCTTAGTACTCATATCGTAAACAATCTTTTATACAAGAAGTGAAAATCAACATCCGCATGTTATCTACAAGTAATCCACTTCTATCAAGGAAAATTGTACACTGTTTCATGTGGTATTCACTGACTAAGAGTGAGCACTCACAAAATGTTTTTAAATAGTAACATAAGAATGGATGAACAAGTTTTTACTTCTGTAATTTGAACATAAGCCAATAACTCTTTTGAAATATTATGGCCAATTAGCTATCTTATACATCTTTTATATACGTTTAATAGTTTGTGTTGCATAAATTTTACCACTAAAATATTAATTCAGAGCATTTTCATAATTTTTGGAGGAACGTAGTGTTCCGAAAATATTATCATTCTTACCACTATTATTTAGTACCTGAGCATAGGTGATCAATAGCAACATCGCAGTTTGTTACTCAGCTACATTTTTTCCTTCACATTACATCTCATTATTATTCATATTATATACTAGTGATGTTCATTACTCACTATCTCTGTGGCGATAGACCAATGTGCCCTTGACAAGCTCTTGTATTGTGATCTTTGTTTGTTCCGGAGGTTTTATTTCCGAATATAGCAAATAAATCGATAAGATTCCCACATATTTCTTACGATAAGTTACAGTTATGGTGCAGTCAACATTACACTGCGCATATCAATGAATTTGTTAAATTCACTAAAATTCAGGGAATGCCTATGAGAATTAGGCATAGGCTTAAATGGAACTCGCAGTTTTTATGGGATTTAGAAATATTAATATTGATTAAGATACAAATATATTCTAAGAGCGGTATCCGTTAAGGTGCCACACGGATCGAGTTGTAGTGAAGGGAGGTTCTGAGAAGCTTCAGTGATAAACTGTCTACTTATGACTGAAGCTCATAGATGATAAACAGTCTACTAACTAATGAGCTCTGAGATGGGACCTGCGATAGACTCCGCCGCTTTCGTCTCACCTGGGATTCTTCCTTTTCATCTACCTAATAGCGACACCAGGTAAAAAAAATGACGTTCGTCTGATGTACCGCTTGGCAGGACTTATCGCGAGCGGGATTGGGAATACGAGCAGGGAATAATTGGCGCTGCATCATCCATTGCGAGGGGCTCGTAATCCTCGTCATCTCATCGGGAGACGCGTGCGAGGGATGCGCACAAATCGTCCTGTTCCTCCGAAATAGTTCCCACTGTTGAATGCGGAATCGCAAAAATCTCCCGTAATGAGAGCGAGCGAGCGATCGAAAACTCTTGTTCCCACACAAGTAAATCCCTCCAAACGAGCACAACGAACAAGGGCACTTGGGCATTATCAAGTGGCGAGGGAAAAGTGCAAGGGTGAATGGGCTCTGGGGCGTGTATGGCCGTGGATTGCCGAGGGAGGGTACGGTCCAAGTATCAGAGTTAGGGCGAGTTTAAGTTGGAAAAGCGAATTAAACTCGTGCGGTTCTCGTGCGTGTGCGGAAAACAGCGTGCGCGGGACGTTCCCCTACCTTAGGAGGGGCGTGGTACTAGAGGGTTTTACTGCCATCCAGATCCAGGCATAATAATCCTGCTTTAAAACCCCATAATGCCATATGTATATACGAAAAGGCCAAATATTCTTGATAATCTCGGGTTAGGATCGCATTGCTGGCTAGGCCTTTTCCGTTTTCAAAGGAGCATGTTGCTGGATGTAATTGCTGGATTATTGGGGTTACCCTTTCATGAACAACTAAAGATGTAATTTGTCATCTTTGTAAGTCTTTAACCATTAATATTTACACTAATAACTGATTTGTTTTGCATTCCCTACTCAAAGCTAGCAAATGACAATAGAGAGGAAGTTCCACTTTCTGCATTCTAAGAAAATTATTTTTTATATTTTTAGTAATGTCACGAAAACTTCACTCCAGGTATGTTCTTAGCCAAAATGTATCGCGAGACACTTTTGTACACTTGTTATAGTTGCTGCAAATGGACAAGATTGAAACATAACATCAATCCTCTCACAACTCTTCCTCAGAAATATTCTTCTCATACTTCCTTCTTTCGAAAACATTTTTGATGGAATAGTTGTTCATGAAGGCTTAGGATTTTATTAATCCTTAATTTTTACTAACTAAATGAATACCCTGCAAAGCTGATGAATGCGGACGAATGACGGAAGTTAAATTATTGTATCAACGTTTCTTGAACTACCTCCGTTCATAGAATTCTGCAGTATTGCATTATTTTGTTATTTATTATCTCTCTAAAATGTTCCACCTAATTTTAGTTATATCATCCATAAATACAGTTTAAACCATACCTGCCTGACGCTCATCAGATCTAGGATTTAGCGCAGTAGGAAGAGCCACCATTCTCTGTAACATCATAAATTAGAACTCTTCTAGTGAGAATATTAACCGTGAAATGGGCTATTGGGGTCATATTTGATCCTGCACTTTCATTTTATTTTTTTACTGAAATACTACTCTGTCACTCTCAAGTTTCATTTATTTGACAATTTTATACCTTTAAATGTTACATTAAATAATGTAAATTTTTAACAAGTCTTTTTTCCTTAAATAAATAGAAGTTTCTGGACTTTCCGGGCAATAACGCCTTTTCTGTGATGAATATTTTCTTTTCATTAAACTAATAACAAATAAATGCATTGTAACAGAACAAAATTCATCACAGATATAGAAATAATGTATTCTGTGTTAAGTGCATTTGGTCAATGAATTTAGTTTAGTTTTTGCACATAATAGTATATGATATCTCTAGGCATACAATTACTCACTATACCTAACTGCATTTAATTGTATTTAGAAAATAAAATAATATGTTGTTTACGATTTACGATTGTTAATGCAGAATTTATTCTTCAAAGCGTTTGGTTTATTTCACAATTCAGAAAATAATTGATGGTCACTAAATAATAAAAATTGTGCAATGTGAAACTTCTATATTACAAATGGATGATTAACCCTTAACCAGTGACGTGCAATTTTTGTCACACTACCAGTGACGTGCGGTCTGGGAGACCGCAATTTTTTAAATATCTTTAAAGTTACTAAATGACACATTTAACAAAGTTTAAAAGCCTTAATAAACTAATCAGTTATTCAATAATTTGAATTCAAATTTAATTTTATGTTAATATGAACAAAATTTCAATTATTAATCATTTTACGAAGATAGTCAAAAATTTGAATGAAAAAAACATATCCTATCAAGATAATGTCGCATATTAAAAATCAGGTGCCTATTTTTGTAGCAAAGCCTTTAATGTATTTTTGGGATGATAATTGATAAAACGTTCTTGAAAAATATTTCATTTATTGTGTTTTTCATGGATTCTGCAAACGTTCGATATTACATTTTTCGTGAAAAATGTCCTACCCCTCCATAGAAGCACAGCTCTTGCAAATATTTTTTGTGCATTATAAAAAAACTGGTTGTCTACATTTGGACCAACAGAAGGTTTTTCGTTATTTTCATGGAGGGCAAAGTCGGCAAGTCTTCCGCTTCTCTAGTTTATCTTCGAAATTTTGAGGTTTTTCAACCGTTAGGTTCAGAATTCGGCCTATATTGGCTCTTAATTGTGTGGGAATCTTGCTGTTTGACATTATCCTCTTTAATTGTGGCCTTACTAACTCCGCTGCAATGCATTTAATAAAATCGTACCTATTCAGATACTCCTTGTCTTTTAGAGACTGCTGGAACACAAAAGAATTCACCAATGAAATGTCTAAAATCCTAAGAAACACTGCCATTGGCCATCTCCTTGTTCTTCAACTAGATGAGTAGCCGCTGCACATTTTATGTAGTGTATCTACTCCACCCTTGATTGAATTATAGAAAGCTATAATTTCAGGTTTCATTATCACGTCATCAGTGCTCTCTGTGGTGCATTGACGACACCAACCAAAGAGTCCTGTTTCTCTTTGGCACATGAGGAACTAGAGTCATGTTGCCGTATATCCATACAACGAGGACCCTTTTGTGCCTTCTTTTGAAGGCCCGAACTCATTGGATATTTCCCTTTAATTTATTCTTATCGTCCCCACATAGGTCCTTTCACCCTCAGCTTCTAAACCAGTTCAATTGAAGTGAACCAATTATCAGCTGTAATATTTCGATTGGAATGAAATATTGGCTCAGTGAGACGCGGAACTGATTGCGTAGGTTTCGAAGTCTTTTTGTCTTCCTCTGACAGACCTTTTCCGTTGGTACTTTTTCCGGTGTACAAATAGACATTATACAAATAGCTATTCGATGTATCCGTCAAAACACATAATTTTGAGGCCATACTTAGCTGGCTTACTCAGGATGTACATTTTAAATCGGCACCGACCCCTGAAGGCAATTAACATTTCGTCAATACAAGTTGTTGTGTCCAGTGAATAGCAACAATGAGAAATTTTTACGAAATGATTTAACAAATCAGAAATTGGTGCAACTGGGTCACTTTCGTACCGGACGATTCGGTCTTCATGGTTATCAAACCGAAGACATAAAAGGAGAACAGCAAATCGTTGTCCATACATTACTAAACGAAAAATTTCCTTTCCCATATCATCTGCAGCAAAAGTACTACTAATATCTTCATCGTTAGATTTAAATGTTGCCGAATATATTAATAACCCAAGTAAAGCTCTTAATTCAACATAATCAAAATCTTGGATTTCTGGCCTACTCTGGTATACTTTTCTCATAACTTCTGAAGTTTGACATTTGTCCAACACAAAATCAAATTTATTATATCGTCGTCAAAATAAGCGACCAAAAATGGAGAGGTTGCAGTTATCTAGAGGTATAACAGATTGCTTCAAACCTGGTTTTTCCGCGACAATGTTATGCAGACGAGTGTAAACGTTTCTCTTTGGCTCTTTAGAACTATTTTCCCAGGCAATTGGTTTTCCTGCCGCCATATTTGCAAATTATTTTACAACAAAGATATATTTTAGAAAGAAACGAACTTACTGAAAAAATATAACTCACATGATTCGTCTTTCAAAAGACCCGTGTATGCGATGCGATTACTTGGCAACGAATAGAGTGAAACTAAAGAAAGCAGTTTGGGGAAAATCCGAGAAATACGTTTTCTTTTACATCTGGTCATGTACTGCTCGAACATTCGCCTCGGGTTTTCCCCAGGATCACTCCACCCTTTCCATTGGGGGTCCATATTCTGCTGACAATATGCTTCACTAAAGGTCATTCATCCAGGGCTAGGCACAAATGAGTAGTGGCAACCAAGAGAAATTCTCGCAGGAGTTTGCCGCCACTTCGGTCGCATCCGTAGTAAGTGACATTCTAGTGTCAGAATCACAGCGAAATATAAAGACGAAAAATTCGGTTCCATACACATAAGGTGTTTTAATGCAAGTATGATTTAATATTTTTCTAAAAAGATTTTTATTGTTGGAGTTGATATTATAAAATAACAAAAACAATCAGTATTCTTTAGGACGACCTCAACATTAGCCTACTATCATAAAATCCATATATTTTGCCTAATTTATGCTTTTCAAATAGCAATAACAAAGAAATGTGAAAATAATAAACAAATGTAATAAATAAAGTTGAATTTTGTAAGCCTCCGTAATAACATTCACCCATATTACAAATTGAGTTTTCCCGAATTAGTGACGTGCGGTCTCTCAGACCGCGCAAGAAATTAAATCGCAACTTAATAGAAATACAAGTAAGATAAATGAAATTCGAAGAATTCTATATACTGCGTAAAGGTATCTAAGAAGGTACCATAAATAACAGATTTGTTAAAAATCAAATAATTTTTTTATTCACAATAAAAAAATCGCTGCGGTCTCTCAGACCGCACGTCACTGGTTAAGGGTTAAGCATTCCTCAATGAAGCGGTTAATTATGGACCTGGTACAACGGGTATGGAACGTGTATGGAACATGGCGCTAATCTTTACTAATTAATTTTTCTAAAGCCATTTGTTCAAAACGATTTCTACGAAAATACACACATTTTTCCATATTCATCAGTTTAAAATTTCTTCACCTCTTCACGATTTTCTTTCAGTTTTAAATTTGCCTTAATTTTCAATAACCATTGTGTGGATTATTTCTGACTGGTTAAAATCACCCAACCTTCTAAGTCAGCGATGGTCAAACTATTTAATCGGTGTGCCAGAAAGTAAATCACCCTGGAGTCAGCGGGCAAAAGTCGTGGTGTGATGTCTATTTAAAGAGAAAGTACATTATTGGATAGTTCTTCGTTTTTTTCAACTTTCTTATCCCTAATATATCTAATACTTTATACTTTTATTTGAAATAAACCGTGAATAGTCAAATATCATTAGTAAATTATGATATTTCTATCTTTAAATAATAACTAGGGCTATAATTATATACTGTATGAAAATATAAAAATTATAAATATATACAGTATGAAAAAGAAATTAGAGACTTTTATTTGATGATTTACATATTTTAGTACTCCTCCACTTGGTGCTTTGCTTACATTCATTAATTTCTAGATTTAATCGTCGATATCACCAATCTTTTTGTCTACTTCATAATCCCATTTCAGGATGCCTGCTTCAGCTCTTGGTCATGGGAGAGAGCCCTCCTCAGTGACATAACGTGCGCCACCTAACTCGCCTCAAGTCGTGGTGCAAACCAGAGCGTCCGTCGCACGCATGCGGATCTCACGCATGTAAAAAAGCACCGGCGGGTGAGCGCGTGCAGCGGGGGTTGGAAGACTGGGATGGGAAGCATTCATACGGCTTACAGCCTTGTTTTAAATGGCCAAGGCGGTTTGAGGCGGTCGTTGCAGAGAGATATAGTGGAAGATGTACGGGTGGCGCACGCCGAGTAAAGGAGTGGAAAGGGGTGGTGTGTGGGGAGTTTTTGGGGCGGAGAGTTGATAGGGAGTGGTCGCGAAGGGGCGGAAGGGGGACCGATGTGAATAGATCCTCCCCCTGCCGCTTCCCCTCCTTTTCAACACACTGCAAGGTCCGCCCGCGGTCTCGGAAGCCTGTCCTAAATCAAGCCGAATCCCCTGTAAATCAGCTTTGCGGAGATAACCCGATTTATGGGATCTGGACCGCTCTTCGGACGTACTCGGGGAGGGGAAGAATAAGGATGGGCGATAGGGTTGGTCGTTGGGGAGGAACTTTGCGTAAAGAAGTCTGCCCACCACTCGTTGATTTCCCTAACTCTTCGCAAACCGTAATTCTCTCTCTCTCTCTCTCATCGGGACTGGTTTTCATCGCTTTATCTGTTTCTCTTTCGTAAGCTGCACGACGCGGTAATGAATGCACTTTTCGGGTCGCCCCTAGACGATGGAGTGCAGAGGATACGGGACCGGCGTAACATGTTACGGTGAAATGTTACGTTTCCGGGGAATAAGTAGGATTTTCTCTCTCTCACTCTTTCTCTCGCGGCAATGAATTACTCCCGCGAGGAGTAAATCCAATGCTTGTCCCCGTGTCCGGTGTTTGGATAAACCGAAAAGGATTTACACACTTTAACCGTTGCTCAGGTGACGAATTCCGTGTAAATAACAGCGTGCAAGAAGGATGACCCTCGGCTAGTCTGTGGCCAAGCTGTATTTTACGCTATCGCGACGCCCTGATGAGGATTTTGTGCTCAGGCTTAGCGAAAGTTTTTCCGAGAAAATATTTTCATGTCATGAGTGAGTTGGAGAAATAATCCAAGGGTATGCTTAATTTTTTCGTCTCAGACTATAGTGAAACTTTCCTGTGTATTTTATGATTTGTGGAAATATTTAAATATTTGAATACCTACTAATCCACGATTACCTCTATATAGATGCTACAAATGTTTCCTAGCATCATGCATAATCATGCATGTGCTATCTGAATATGTATACGAGTTACGCTTGCCAAAGTTTAATCAGTTTACCATTTTCCGTATATGATTATATCTCGGAGAAGTCACATTCGAATCTCATGCATAGTTATCCCTCTCCGCAAACTTGCTATGAAAAAGAGACAGAGTGGATGATTTTGAAATATACAGTGTAACCAATTAATGCAATATTTTTAAAATGTTTGATTTTGTTGCTGTTAACATTTTATAATCGAGTTTATCTGGATTCAAATGATTATATTAACCAACTAAAAAAAGTAAAAACTCGTGATGCACCTCTTTTTTTCTCATTAATTTAATTATATCCAAGTGTTTAATTCGAGGAATATCAGATTCATTTTTGTAAGAATAATAAGTTAAATATTGACGGGTATATGTGAAAAAATGACAATGAATTTCTATATGGCAATTATATTGCCATACATCATAATGGCCATTAAATAAATATTTTTACTGTTAAGTATACTTATTTCACCCACCCGGATCTTCTTGTTTTATCAACTCTGTAGCAAAAATTCTTTCTACATTCTGACATTTCCTGTTTCATTAATTTTTACATGACGACCTGGGGCAAACCTCGTAAGTAGAGGACTACTTAGATTAGTAAATTAATTAATCTGAAACTCTTTTGAGTTTGAAAGTTTTAAAAGCTTCAAGACTGTTTAAATGCATTGTATTATTTTCAATTTAAAACTCCAGTTTTATAGACAAATTTAAAATCGGTAGATCTGACAGTAATTCCGAGATATATATTGCCGCACTAACGACCCAAAACCGCGTCAAGCGTTCCTGAAGGTCATATAGAAAATCGCCTTTAATCTTGTCGCAAGCGCTCAATTCGATTTCCATTAACGTCCGTGATGAAACGGTGCTCTCCCATGCAATAGGAGTCCGACTCCCAATTGAAGCTTTCGGCGTTGTTGATGACTCGGAAATCACAACTGAGAGAGAAAGAGATGGCAGATTGGAGGAAGGATTGGCTTAAAAGGAGTTGGGTCGGCGCAGATAATGTGACAGAACGAGGGAGCCGGGCTAAATCAAAGTACCGTGACAGGTTTAGGGAGGGGGAGACTTCGACAGATACGGGAAATTAATGGCGTGACCACGTTGAGATCTCTTTTCTTTTGTCGACCCCTTCCTCTTTTTTCGGGCCAATCCCGGGGCCTTCCCGCATCACAGGGTCCCACGTCCGTCTCGTCTTCCGACTTCCGCTTCCACTGTCCGAGGATCCGGTGGAAACGGCCAATGGACGTCCATGAGAAACCGGACGCTATCCCTCCTGCGAATTCACGGAGGGAACTTCCATTCTTTACTTTCCCATCTTCGCCCACTTCCCCCATGCCTCCCCCCCACGACTTCCTTTTCGATTCGGCTATTTCTTGTCCTTTTATACCCCGACATCGCCGTCATCAACAGTTACAGCCACTTTTCCTGAAAGTCAGGTCCGATGTTTACTTAAGATATAGGGAGATGATTTGTTGAAATCCCTGGGTTGCCCTTATCGCTGAGGTCGAGTCTTCTTCGCTACGGAAACTCTTTGGTCCTTGATAAATTTTCGCCCAACGTAATTTCATTATGCATTTAGGTCGATTGGCCTAGAAGGAAAATTGAAATTTTCGAATTTGTTTGATCTTAATAGAAAAAAACAAGCATCATCTATTCAAATCGACCGTGCTCATCACGTGATAGAGACAAAAATTAATATTTCCTTCTAAATTCAGCGAATAAATTGAAAATGCAGGTAGAATTGGAAATTCATCTTTCTTTGTTAACTGGAAATAGTGAAATGGATAGCATTATTAGCGGCCTAGTTGCTTAGCAAGTAGTATGACTTTTTGCTAATCTACCAACGAGGCAAGCTGGATGTTTGTGTACATTGGAATCTAATTAGAAAAAGTTAACTTATTACCCTAAAAACTTTCTGCAAGTTCGCTTATACATAAAAGATAGCCAGATTGCTTGTTTTCCAAAACAGAAACTGAGCTAAGAGAATTCAGTTTTCTACAAGTTCTAATTTGGTAATTGCTATTGTAAAATGTATGCATATCTCATTTACGTACTTAGTTAAACATTAATTCAGCTTTTGCAATGATTCATGATACTCTATCACTTTTGAATACATTCTTATAAAATATAGTCAATATTTGCATCTCTTTAAATAGGCTCAAAGAAATTAAGCCAAGAAATGATTGAAAGAAAAACATTCAATACATGTTTATGTAAAATACGGCATTAGTCTATCGTCTACCGTCCATAATAAGGCATTTGGGTTACGAATTACGTATTTACGTCACACACGTTCAGAAATCAACTAAATGCCTTTAATAACGTGGACAGTACCAGGTCAGCTTTACTCTAAATTAATTTCATATATTGAACAATGATAAAATAAACACATTCCTACAGAAGGGCAGAGTAAAACACTAGTAAGTGTTACTTCTTTAAGATACTTAAAAATCCCTGCATTGTCTTAAGAAGTTAAAATTTTCCGTTTCATAAAATTAACTTCTGAAAGCGGGATATACTCTACAATAGAATCGTTACGTAACATCCCTCGATAAATTCTCTCAAGGAAGACAAGAAGGAATTGAATGCATCACAGGATCGCGCCCCTTGGATAATCTATCCAGGACGTAAGAATCCAGAATATCATAATAAATCGTCCATCAAAGAGCAGCCTTGAAGTACTGCGCCCGCAATACCGATCGGCATTTTTCGTCGTGGAAATAAACCACTCAATGTCTCATTTATTTCCAAGTATCATCCCTGTCACGGGGACTTTATATTGCTCTCGCGATACACCTCGTGAACTTGAGCTGTTTTTCCTCCCAACGCACGGCCCTTCCAACCCTTTTTCCTTCCTTCGCTTTCTCCCCCTCGCAAAACCCCTTATGCCCCGAAAGTAATATATATCGCGCGCGACTTCCGACTCCGCTATCTGATTCATGTCCTTTGCCAACGAGGTGAGCGGAAGGCGCTTGGTCCAACACAGACTCGCACGCCACCGCAAGACGAGAACCCTCAAAAGCAGCCCTCTTTTGGCCAACGTTATAATTCTGACCCTCCCACAAACCCTGTTCTTGCCCACCTCTTCCAACCCTCTTCTCACGCCGCTATACCGCCGCTATGATTAATCGCCTTGCATTGGTTTCGCCCGGGCGAAAGCGTTTTTGATAAGTCGCTAGTTTGGTACTACCGTCGATTTTTTGTGAGGGCGCGTATTTACATTCTTTTCAGAAAAAAGCGTTATGTAAAGTAGCGTTATTCATCACGGTGGTGTTGTACTTTCCTTACGGGGCTTCACTTCTCATTTCCGCCTCTCGGTAAATATCAACGACAGTCATGCTCGCGCCACGCGTTTTTCTTTTTTTTCCTCTTTTAAACACCGAGCGATAAGGCTGAGATTTCCCTCCCTTTGGCGTCGAGGGATCGTTTGTTGGTTTATTTTTTTTTTAATGGCGCCCCCCTCAGCAGGCGTGAGTTTAAAAAGCGGGTGCGTTTAATAAATTCACGGCGACTAATTCTCGAACTCGCTTCAAGTGACGCCGGACATTTCCTAATCTGAGGTTTTTAATTGATTCCGCGATATCTCGCCATCAGTATCGTTTTTTTATCCTTTAGGAATTGCGTTCATATGAAAGGTGTATACACTCACTCTGTCATTCTGAGCGAACGGTTGATTTAATGCTCGGGATACTTTATACTCGATTCACATTAATCTCGTCTAATATTTCAGTGTGGCGCAATTTGCATGCGATGCCAGAAGTATAAAGGAGATAAGCTGGTAAGACGTACGTTAGACGTATTTTAAGTTCTCGGGAACGGAAATTAAATTTCGGTGTTAGTTACGAATTATGAGCTATTACGAAATCCATCAGAGGTTAAAAATGGTAGTGCGGGTCATGTTACAGGAAACAAGCGGTACCTGAGGATAAAGGGAAATAAATTTGTTTGAGGAAGCACAGAAAAGGAATATCTTAGAATAGCGGGTTGAATAAGGAGATATTTCATACATTCTAAAGCATACGTTAACTATTATAGTATCATTACCCGAATTGGTGCAATGGCTAATCACATATTCACATTTTCGATTCGTTCGAATATGGTTCAAATATGTGAGATATCAAATCGAAAAAATAAAAAATATATATAATAAATTCTATCATGTCAGGCCATACTTCGTGGAAGTACATTATAAGGTTCTGGAAAAATAACACAGTAAACTTAACCACTAGATGTGCCGCTAGAATGAGAACTGTGGGGAATGTCAAACTTAGTTAACGGAGTGCACAATCATATATGGAAAAGTGAGTTTTTGATTCGAGAGAGAAAACCGAGTCTTCTCCATTAAAATAAATTTAAAACATGATGAAGCATTCGCAGAAGAGAGTTTTAGCTTCTATTCTTTGAATGGTAAAACGATGAATTATAATATGAATATCATCTAGCAATCCCCCCAAGAGGGATAAAAAAAGTGGAGGTTAAATTCACCATCCAATGAAATACCACCAACGAAGGAGCCCACCTGCCCGAAAGAGCTCCACAGGAGGACGGGATAGACTGGAGTCAGCACCAACAGAAACTGAATCGAGTCATACATATTACAGTATTTGTAACTTATATGTGCAACAGGAAAATTAAGTAGTCAAACATTTTTGAAGTTACATTGAGTACATCGACTCTGATAGCATAGTTATTATCTTCTAATAAAATTCTGGCTACTCAAATTCCTTATTAATTAATTTCAAATTTCAGAATTATTAATCAGAGAAATTATCGCTAGAAAGCAGATACTTAATGACCATAAGAGAAAATGAAAATTTGCTAAATGCAAAATCCTAATTTCGGAATGCAAATGGCCTGCCTTATACTGTGGCTTGCGTAACGTAAAAGAATAAATAAAGCGAAGAGACTAAAGCTACACGTGGTCGAGTCGAAACTTTGATAATAAATTTCAGGGTTTCGGAGTTGTTCCTAGAATCCTAATTTCATACCTCCGTAAATTATCGCCACAGCATTCCCGAAAAT
This sequence comes from Sympetrum striolatum, assembly GCA_947579665.1. NCBI lineage: Eukaryota > Metazoa > Arthropoda > Insecta > Odonata > Libellulidae > Sympetrum > Sympetrum striolatum. Next base: position 102,084,567 of record OX388341.1, on the reverse strand, counting down.
TAAAACGCCTCTCGTGCATCAGAGCCCATAAGGAAATCTGAAAATCATGGACCGAGATTCATACCACGTAATTGCCAATACTTTCCGTTGTTATGCCCTCTCTAGATTTTATAACCGAGGATCACGTGATCATATTACCCGATTCCTCTTCTCATCTCCGTTTCATAAATATGAAGTTTTCATCGAAGCAGCGTAATGAAGTGTTTCCATTTTTTGCCTCTTTCCTCAAGGGTAACGTTTCGTGTCTGTTTGTGTTCGTGCGATTCGGTCTTTCGACGCCCTCCGCCATTACCTCCAACCCCTCCTTAACCTATTCTGCCCCACAACACTCCCTTTTCCTTCCATCTTAATCCTTCTCCACTCCTCCCTTAAACATAACAGACCGCAGTTTGACCTGCAGCGGGCGTATGGGACCTTCGAATCATTAATTTTAGGGACAATTATTTTCCCATCCTTCTCGGCCTAATTTAATTTGAAGAAGGCATCCAAACTAGATCCCCGTCATCGGTGTCCCATAACGAATGTTCGAATGGTGTACAGACGATGAAAATCATACTCCTTTCAGTAAACAAATATTTTACAGCCACAAAAATGTTTAGAAAATTTTTCAATACTAAATAATACTAAATTATATAACTTATTTCGCAATTAGTTGTTAAAATTTAAACTGGATTTTTTCTTTTCTTTCTAAGCTATTTATTTACTGGCCTCTCTTAATCTTCCCTTTCGCAGTTATTATATTTGATAATTCAGAAAGTAAATATAATCATGTAGATAAACTTAATGAAAACTATAGACGTAGTAGATGCGTTGATACTCGTCTAATCATGAAACTGTAACAAGTGACTACAGATTATTGTCTTCTGAGTATTGATATTGCTGTTAGCTGTACTCTTCCTACTACATTCTCTTGAGGAGTTGAATATTTTATATTTATTTACGGATAAAAGATTATGAAAGTCATGTTTTTCATTTAATTTGGTATTTTTCTAGTTCTTGGCAGGGATTATATGAAAGCTACTAGGGTTTAGCTTAGCTAAATGATGGTGAATATCTTTTTCACTTCTTTATAGTTATCTAATGGCTAATGTGCTGTTTTAACGAGGACTTTTTTTGCTTACAGAAGTCTAGGATAGTAAGGAAAGCAAGGATAAACTACCTTACTTCTCATCTAGCCTAGTACCATAGCACTATACAACTCCAAAGCTTTTTGTAGCTAACGGAGGAATTGGTGAAGGTACGACCATTCTACGGATTCATATATTCACAGAAAGTTGATTCGAAATGATACAGCCGAAAATATAACTCTGGGAAAGATTAACTGCCCTTAGATAAATTACCCTTAGAAGTGTGTTTTAAAAAAAATAGAGTGTCGCTTACCCATAATTACTCACGAATCTTTCCTATTTTTGCTTTATATTTTTCAATAATATCATCTAGTTCAGTCATGTAAAGATACATATGTCTAATTAATAAACATCTGGTTTATGCACTTATATGTATAACATTAGGTTCACTTCTGTAACTTCACATTTATCTAAATTCAGTCAATATTTCAACTGTTGTACTCTCAAGAAACAATGCAGGAGCTGGATATTTCATGAAGCTTAAATATCTTATTCTTTGTTTTCCTTCATGCAGCAAAAAATCGATTTTCATATTTTGTGGGTGAAATTCGTGTTAAAAAGGTGTTCCTGCTAATACCTTAAAAACCTTTAACAATAGTTCGATAAATCTTTCATTAAAACTCTAAAGTGATTTATCAAATTATACACAACAATGTCGGAAAAAATAAATTTTCCTGAGTTTAGTTATATTAAGTTTACATATTGACAATATGAAACGCCGACTTGAAATATATATATAATTAATTTTCGATATTTTTGGCAGAAATTGAAGTATCAGAATGAAATAGGAGGCAAGTTAAAACACCAAAAAATATCACTGAGTATCAGTATAATTCGATTTATAATCGAAGCTACCTTTTTTCGTAGAGTTGGTCGCCAGTGTAGGTTGGTAGTTAAGCGTTAGTAGACGAAGTGGATAAAGCCGGATGGTTTCGCATCAGAGAGGTAGGGATTGGGTATGTAACGCCCTCCTTGGAATATTTAGTGCTCAGCGACATGCGATTTGGGGAATGCATGCAACTCAAGCCTCCCTCGGGACGTGGCCCCACCCACGCGTTCACCGCGGGAGGCCTCGAGTGGCACTCTCGATTTCCCCGTAACAATGGCATAGAAGAAGGAGAGCTATGGATGAGGTCTCTTGGAAGAGCGTTCCACTGCAAGAAATAGCTTCGTGGACCTTTGTGTGTGAATGCCTTCGGCCATGCGAGATATTTGACCGGCAGGTTGATGCGGCGTTTAAGGGATTCAAGCGCTTTCCACTGGAGCATTTGGTCGTTATTTGTGTGGCTATTTAAGGTCGGCTTGCGCAGTCTCAGAGACAAGAAATGTTGCTGCGTTTCCGCTTGTGATTCTGCAGAGGATTTGGATACACTGGCTGAGAAATAGTTCTATTGCTTCAGTAAATTTGTAAATTATGAAATGAAACGCTGAGATTCATATAAATATATTACTTTGACTAAAATAAAAAACGATTGCGCTCCTGATGAGTTTAAAAATTCGTCACAGATATTTCTTTTCAGTAAATAAAATATAGGCAAATATATTTTGATGGCAGTTGTATTTTTACATTCCTTAACTCAGTTTCTACATCTATCATCGATTTTAAATAGACAGAAAGATTTAGTGGAATAATACATAAGACCAGACTGAAAATTCAAGAGAAATGAAAATGTAGTAATAAGTTTGTTGGCAAAAATACTTCCTGAAATGATTTACATCAGATTGTAGGATGTATATAAAAATTGTGCTATTAAAAAGATCTTATAATCCTTCCAGTCCTATCCATCTGCATGTTCTAAATGGATTTGTAAAATCTATACGTTCAGAAGACAATACATAACCGGAGAGAATAAGGTTATGTTTTCAATGAATTATTGAAATAATATTTTCTTATTTATTGAGAAAACATATTACTCACTGAAGTATGATTCTACTCTTTCAATGACAAATATAAATAATTAGTTCTAATCAGGATCCTAGATAATTAAGTAAAGTCTTTCTGTAAGTCATTCCTCAACGCTGAATTTAAACGGCTTTCTCATATTGCATTTTCATGCAAATGGACAGCCTTTCATATCCATACCCGACGTAGAATTAAAATTATGAAATGGCAATTATAATTTCCTTCGTGAATAAAACATGTTATTTGAGTGAGAAATAATAAATTTATGTCAATATCAAAATCCTTCAACCATAAAAAGTCAATCAAATAGATCCTATGCCTTAGGAAGTGCCACAAAAATACCAGGGAAACAGCATGTCCCATTTTTCTATTTCCATGCAGTTTTGTTTTTCTGCTTTCTTTTGAGACATCAGTTGAATGAACGTGTATCTTGTGTGTGTCGGACAGTCGGTGTAATCTTACCTCTGCGCTTAAGAAATGTCTTCAGAAACCATACTTATATATTTCATACAACATCGATCTAAAGATTATACTGCAAAAATATCTCATTTTATCGATACACTGCAAGTAATTCAATACATATGGGCAGTCTGAATCGTTATATTGCTCTTGTGACATTTCATTAGATATCTTTGGTACGTGTGGATTATACCGAATTCTTTATTTCTATGCCATTCTCGGCAGTACTTTTCATTTAGTTTCGAGATTTCCTCTTGTTATTATTTCTTTTGTTTCGATTTTATGATTTATTTATTAACTTTCTGTTTACATTTTCTGTGTTCGATTCCCAGGAAAGGAAAGGAAAGGAGAGTCTCACAAATACTGTAATGTTGGCAGAGGAACTTCTTTGACCATTGGAATCGCGATTAGAGAGGATTCCGCAGCTCAAGGAAACATTGGAAGCATCGATCCTTTAATCGTTAGTTGCAATTTGACTGGAGGTATTGCTCCTATTTGCGAGAAGCAAGGGTATCGCCAAGGACGACCGGCTTTCAAGCCATGTCATTCCGACCGGGAAGATGGAAAATAAGGCAGGAGTAATTCAATGTAGTCAGTACTGTGAGCAGGGAAGGATTTACCACTAACAAGTAAGTGCAAGATGAGGACCTCGTTGTTAGGGGGGACAAAAGGACCTTTATTCTAGGGCCTCAGAGTGATCGTTACACCTAGGTGGAGTTACAGCTGTGGAATGCTGAAATTCCACAAATGAGTAAAGCTGCGTTATAATGTGTAATATTCAATGTTTAGTATTGAGATTGTGTGACTGGCGGTGCAAGGATCAAGATTCTAGAAGAAAACTCTGCTGGGAAGACTTCTTTCCAAGGTAAGTACATGTTATTCTATATTTATTTTTACCATATTCTTCGATGATTTCCATCATATGCTGATTGCCCATTGCATTGCTGATCATAGGTGATTGCCATATCTGCTTCTTGAGTGTATTGATAGTTTGCTTTGCATTGCTTGCCATCTTGAGCCAAGGGCAGATCTATAAATTAGTCATGGGAGGTGCTAATTCTGTATCAGGTAACATCTGTACTGCGAAACAACGCCTTATGAGTGAATGGAGGGAGAATGTCCACGGAATCAGAATTTTAGGATGCGCTTTTAGGTCATATTTATTTCCGATTTCCTTCTTTCCATCAGATTTGTTTTACCAGTTACTATTCAAATCGCAAGTAAGCAGTTGAAGGCAGAGTTAATTTTAATGCCTCATCAACTTCTGGAATTATAATGAAATATAAATAAACTTACAACGTAAAGTAGAAATGAAGAAAAGGTTGTACTTTTTCCACAGATTTATTTTAAAAACACGACCAGGTTTCAACGAGTAATCGCCGTCATCAGGTGAAAAAGCAATACTGTGAATTATATTATAACATAGTTTTCTTGTATGGTATACAACTTCCATATCTCTAAATGTTATTTATCGGCACCCCGTTAAAATCGGCGAACATCGGGAGTTTCTTGCTTGTTCATTTTTCCACTCGAACCTTGTCCATATTACGTAAATTTACGATATAATTTTTCCTTTCCATGGAGAAAAGAGTAACCAAGATTCCTTTCCAGTTCTTTCAAGGCCAAATCCAGCCTTTTTTATCTGTCATCCGGTACTAAATTCTTACAAATTAAATCCTATCATTTCCCATTAGTGTAATAATATTATTTGAATTAGTTCTAGTTTGTAAGGTGGATCATTCGGAAATATAGTCAGTACGTGGTTCTAACCAGTCAAAAACTTCAACATTGCAATATTTCGACTATTTCGTTTGCAACCAAAAATGTAAAAATCTGATGTGGCCAGCACATGACTTTCTCCATATATAAGGTGTAAATATTTATCTATGACAGTAATTTTGAACTCTATATTCCATCTAAACTTGGAAGATGAGTGATTAACATATATATTATTATCTTTGACGTCACAAACATTATAGATAATCTTTTTCGGGACATGATCGATGAAAAACGATGAAATTGGCCTTTCGCCCATAGAGCCCAGAGCGCCCACAAATTTCATAATCAGCAACTTCCGGTTTATCAGTATTTCATGAATAACTCCTAAACAATCAGTGATAAAAAAATATGTTTCAAACAAAAGTCATAGTATATTACTTTTTCTAAAACGTTTATAAATAATAGTATATACCTAAATATCATATTTATGGAGATATTTTGAAAACCGGAAATGAGCTTTGAAGAATGAAGCTCGACTTCCGGTTAACCGATTTACTCCAAAAACTAATAAACTCTAAGAACACTAACCAAAGTACTAAATATGAAATTTGGTGTTGATACAACGAATGGTTTTCATGTTAGAGCGCCCACAAAGTACATAACAGCTACTTCCGGTTTATCGGTATTTCACGAATAACTCCCAATCAACCGGTGATAAAAAATATGTTAAATACAAAAGTTACAGTAATTTACATTATCTAAAACTTTTATTAGAAATAAAATATACGTATATATCATATTTATGGAGATATTTTGAAAACCGGAAATGAGCTTTGATGAATGAAGCTCGACTTCCGGTACACCGTTTTACTTTAAAAACTAATTAACTCTGACAGCACACACCACAGTACTATATACGAAGTTTGGTATTGATACGACCAATAGTTTTCACGTTAGAGCGCCCACTATCACACACACACATACACACACAGACATCATTCCGAAAATGGTTAAAACGTGCTCTAGGGACCCCAAAACATGTATTTCCGTTGAAATCTCGAAGTCGAATTTTTTCATGAAAACAATACTTTCTCTATACTTCGTATATGGAGAAAGTAATAAACGAAGAAGATGTTAAATTATCCATTCATCAAAGCAATCCGTGACTTCCACATGAATCCGTGACAATTATCGAAGGCGAAGAAGCCATTCAGCCCACCTCATATGTGCGTTCCGCTCTGATTTCGGTCGGATAATTGAAACGCCTTTGAAATATGTGCGAAAAATGAATCTGGATTGAAAGGAAGGAAACTCATCAACACTCTGGTGAGCGAGATCATTTGGCTCGAAGCCCCTTTTCCTTTCAACCAATCCTCCTTAATTGTCTTCCGTGGAAACGCAATCGTCTCATTCGGCCAAAAACCATGTTCGTCGTACGTACGTATGGACGTGGCTGGCGACCCCTAGCGGAGGACTGCGGAAACACATAAGACCGCACGGACACACTCCAACAATGGGAGGATTGTTGCGATGGGTTTTGGGATGACAAAAGGTGCGGCTGGTGCTCGGATGGAATCCGGAGGGATGGAGAAATGCCCTGGAAACGAGAGATAGGATAGAGAGAGAGAGGGCGCTGGATTTTGGAGACGATTCAAATTCTCTATTGTGCGTTCGACGGGAATGTCTCCATTTGCGAGTGAATGGCGAGAATTGAAGGAAATGAGATTCTCTTTGGAATGGCTTTTACCGCACTTTCGTTTATTGTGTACCGTGCGATAGTACACACACGCGTACTCATGCACACGCGCTCTGTTACGGCAGAGTGATGCTGCTTTGAATGAAACATTAGGCAGACGGATTTTAATCGTTATTTCGAGGTTTGTTAAATTGTAGCTCGTTTAACTTTCTTTGATCTATTGTATATAGTTCATAATTCATGAAATAAACAAGGACTGAAATTTTGTATTGCAGTATTCGAGTCCGTTTTCAAAGTGTGTGATTGTAAACTATATAATTATAATTATATATAAATATAATATAATTATATATGAAATGGGGTCAAAGGTGATTTTTTACTTTAAAGTTCGCAGCCGAAAAAAATCCGTCTTCGAGTGCCGATCCTGTAAGACTTTTTTATGCCTGTTCTACAGAGGGAATATAACATAATCTTTGTAATTAGGATAGTTACAGAATAATACGAGGAATAAATATCATCGGAATAACTAATGAAATCTCTATGTATGCAGCTAAAACATTCAAGACTTGACGAGTACATTCGAAGGTTTTGTCTTACCGAGGTAAAATATGAGTACATGATTGGTTTGGTTTAAATACGTCTCTGCTCAAAAGGAACGTGATAATGGAAAGGCAGCATTTTGAAGGAACCTTTCCAGATTAACTTATGAAGTCGTTTACAAATTTAACAAATATTGACAACGTACTAAGTTATGACGTTCTATTGTGTTATACAAATGAAATTATTGGCTTGAAACATTAACGTTCTTAATTTAAATTACCGTGAAATAAGAGAATTCGTGATTTTGTCGACTTTTAAAATCCCTTAACCGTGAACTAATATTCAATGAAATCCGAACCATAATTAAATTATTGCTGCTTCTTTTAAAATCACATTGCTGCTTCTTTTAAAATCACAGAGCTGAATTTCATTGGCAGCTGTTCATTTCATCAAGGATAAGTTACGAAATTCGGCCATTTATACCAAAATTCTATCAGTTGCTTCAATTTACACGCACTTGGATCCTCTTTTTACAGTAATCACCTCACTTTATCGAGCCGATAAGTTCAAATATTCGATCTCGAACATCGTTTACAACTTTCGAATCGGTCATATCCCACGGGCCAAGCGATACAGAGTATGTCCCTCAATTAACGGAGGCAACGCTTTTTTATGGCTTCCGAATTGTAACTCCCGTAAAATTTTACGGTCTTTACTCGCATACCCTCCGTGCAAAACGGCAAAAAACCGATTCACTCCGATTCCCAAACGTCGCGAAAATCCTCCGCTAAGCTACCGCCGACGATCCGCATGTGTCGAACGACGCAGAACGAGGGGAGTGGGTGGCGTAATTAGGCAATGCGGGAATGCAGAGAAAGGGGCTGCTCCGGGAGGCGATGGGGAACAAACGGGGGCGGGAATTAGTGGCACAAAGAATGAGAAGGCCCCCGGAATGAGAGGGCAGGACAGCGGCGGGGGTCAGACAAAAGAAATGAGGAGGGAATTAAATGGGAGGAAGGGGTTGCTAACGAGGAGGCGAGAAAGGGATAAAGGTAATGGGGATGGAGGAGGGTTTAAGAGGAAGGAAGGGCGGTAAATAAGAAGGAGATTGGGAAGGAAGAAGAGGAAGAAAATGAAGAGGATTTGGCGGGATTAGATTCGTATAGGGTGCACCAAGGAAGACTTGATTGCATCTTCTCTCGAGTTTTTATTTATTCTACGAATCGTACTCTTCTGTCGAGTGAGCTTATTTTTTCCTGCCTCTTGTTCGGACTTCAAAGGGCTGGAACACTTTTGGTAATTTGAGAAAAGATGAAGACGTCTTGGACAGGTAAGAATGCCCTTTAATGGATATTCAAACCTTTATTAAGGGATCGAAATCATCTACTTGGGAAATTGTCCTTGTCCCATTAAATTTATGAAATTAGATATCTTTGTTGGGCACTTTTATCATTTAGTTTAAGACGTTGCTAATATTGGACTGATGACTAATAATGTTGACAAACAATGGAATAGATGTATGATTTTAAATATCCATTCCCGTGGTGTATACTTTAACCTCTCGAATAATTTTGGCTTTACTTGCTGCAAGATTTATGACAAAATGGTGTTAAATGAATAATGAATGAGATATTCCCTGATTACCAGATCAATATCAGGCTTTTGTCATATTCTGGACATGAAATGTAAGCGGTTGTGTCGTGTGTATAAATGCATTTGTTTGACTGTATAAACAACGAAGCACATCTGATATCAGAAATTACAAGTATATGGCAATTATAAAATAGTAGCAGCGAAGAATCACAACAGAGATTAGAATTCCTAATGTTTTGAACTCCAAGCCTCACCTGCAACCTTTGTTCACCTCATCAATTTCATGTGTAGCTTTTAGGAGTCACCAGGATCATCAAACTTTCATACTCTTGATGAATTCAACGAGTCGACAATTAATCTTCATTGTATCTTCCTCGATGCATCGTTTTCGAATAAATCATTCGGGCGCTTACAAGCGGAGTGATGAATAGCAGCTGAGGCAAATTTTTCCCATTTAAGCCGAATAATTCTATCGTTATCGCGCAGATGGATTTAAAATACGCATTAAACAAAGATTTGGATAGATTCAAACCCGAGAGAACGTAGTATAGTTGGTGAGACACCTGTTACGACGTGTGTCGCGTTAAGAGGTCGTTAGGAGGGAGCTCTCAACTCTACGACGAAAACCTTCTATGGGGACATTCCTGAAATGGGAGGTGTCAAATAAATTCGGAGAGGGAATGTTTATTCGCCGGAGGTAATGAGAAAGGAGACGAGGGGGTTCGCTGAAGGGAAATGCGAAATTGTGTGCGCTAAGGATTAAAGCGTGAATGATATTTGAGTCCATGGCTATCCTTAAGTGAGATGTTACGCAATGCGAAGCGAAGGAAAGGTAGGCAAGGAGGCCATTAAGGAGTGTGCGGCAGAGGAAACAGGCGGTCTGATGAGGTGCAAACATGAGGAGGAGATGCGGATGTAAAAGGGGGTAATTCCAGGGAGCAAAGGAATGAAAACTTGGGAGAAAGTAGAAACACCTCTCCTAATGGTGATGGTGCGTATTTTTAAGACGTACTTAGCTACAATATTTAACCTTCTATAGACGAATCGAGGAATGAATATGTGAGAATATATAGATAATCTTTTGATAAACTAAAGCTGTTTTTATTGCGTAAAGTAAATGAAAAGTAGTTACCAGGGCTAATTGTATTCAAGTAAGATGCTGAAGAACGAAGAAAATAACAATGGAGATTTTAGATGAAATCGTAGGCCAAGTGTTTAATGATTTCCTTCTGAGAAAAAATAATAGAATTTTTTTAGGGGAAATCACCTTTCCTGTAGAACCATAGGTTACTAGCTGAGTAATAAGTATGTTTTTCAGTATCAATAGTATGCTAAGGTTTATTTATACATACCACAGAAGGCAAACAATAGTCATTAGTCACGAAGAAACTTCTAGAGATTTGCCCTAATTGATGGTAGTCTAAATAAACCTTGTTTAATTTCGGAAATTAAGCCCTCTATGATTTAAAATATAACATATAATAGTAATGAAATAAAATTCAATATAGATTAAATTTTGTATGCAATACTGCCATACAATCGATGGATGCGGCCGTGATGTTGTAATTAAAGATAGATGTATACTTTTCCACATCAACGCTTATGTGGAAAAGTATACAACTATCTTTAAAAATTACCATAATTGCTACCTATGTCCCCAACAACATTACACATCCAAGAAGGCAACGATGTTATTAAACATCATAAATAGTAAAGAAAACACAACTTGATTAAAGAAAATATTCTTATTTTATAATTTTAAAGCTTATCTGTAGCCTCAGTTCACTAATTATAATCACCATGAATGAAAATGCAAAGAAATTTTAATATAAACTACAAATTTGATATATTATTTATATTTTTCATAGTAACTATCTAAATTTTAGAGTTTGTGTAACAGAAGAAATTAATATTCCTACGGCATTCTTTCTGTGGCATCTACCAGATTTATCAGAGTTAAAGTTAATGGAAATGTAAGGGACGTGTAAGAATAAGATGTAGAAGACGACGGAACGGAGAAAAATGACTGTGGGTATGCTGGAATGAAGATGGCAGCCATAGAGTTGATGAGATGAAGAGTTTGGAATGATGGAAATGAGTAGGAAGGGAGAGATAATGAATGTGGGGATATAACGCGGGAGGGAAGAGAGTGGAAAATATAGCAATAAAGAAAGGACAAAGGACGGTCTCATTATACCAAGGCATTGTGTCAAGAGACGAAGGCAGAATACGGAAAGAAGACCAATGTACGATCATCGAAAGGCTGGTGGAAAATAAAATGAATTTATGACCAGAATTACTAATGTTTCTAAAATAGAAGTTCTATTGCTTTGGTTTACGATAGGATAGCACTTCCTCTATCAAAATCAGTAATCATCCAAAAGAGAATTTTTTGCTTTTGCCGAGTCCAACTCTGTGGATAGTTTTCATATTCGTTGATAGATGATGAGAATATGCCAAGAGTTACAACCTGTTCTGTTTGATAACCTATGATCTTATTCATCACCCACGATTGACTAAATTTAAGGAACGAGGTTAAATGACATTTAAAAGGATTTAAATTCTAGGGTATATTAAAAATAATCTAATAATGGCTTGATTCAAGTCCAAAAAATTTGAAGGCAGACGAAATGTAGTTTTTATATATTGTGCGATGCAGGGATTTTTGGCCACTTTTGGTCGACCATAGAATGCCTTAGGATTAATGTAGGAAATAGAGGTTAGGAGTCTCCTCTTTTTGAACAGCTTCACCTCAAGTCAGCAATTTACATTTTACTTATGATAATTTCTCATTGCTATTCGTTTAAATTACGCTCTGATGCCATCTGCAGTTATTTGGCACTCACGTAAAAGGATTGGTTGAAGCCTAAAAAAGAAATCAGGATATCTGCGATGAATAATTCAATAGATACAGTCAATAACAGGGAGACCTTTATCCTCTTCTCAACCAAATCCTTCGGGATTCCGATTCTTTCTCCACTTTTGCTGCCAATATCAACTTACTGCAAAAGAAGGGAAAATAAAAAAAAACTTTTCGACTCGTACAACCAACATTCAATTTTTCCGAAGGGTTTCTTACTTGTGGATTTCATCGCGTAATTCATAAGTACCCTCTCAAACGACTACCGTTTAAGTCACTACTGTTTCTCCTTCTTTCCAAGATAATGAAAAATTCATCCACGTCTGCCATCTCAGCGACCGTCCTCTGCCGTCTCAACCCCTGCTTTCTCGGGCCCCAAAGAGAGAAAACGATGAAGTACTGCATTTCGAATTCGGAAGGAGAAAAAGATTTTGCTCTCATAAATGCCCCATCGGTGATTTATACAAAAGAAATTCCGAAAACTATATTTTTTAATCTTCCCGAATCCGTTCACGTGGAAATTCAATTTACTTTCCTTTATTGGGATCGTTTCGAGTCTTAATTGCTACGCTTGCTCTTAATTTGTCTTTCTACTCAAATAATTTCCAGCTAATAACTTTGAGAGGACAGTTTTAATTTTCCTATGTAAACACATTTTTAATTTTGGAATGCTGAGCAATAAATCAGAAGAATGAATGATTCATGCTCTTGAATATTTATGTCTTCAATGATTATTGTTCTTAAATGCAAATCCGTATGTCTGTCTGTAACGTCATCGAATAGAATTCTGGTAGGATTTTCATAGTTCTTTATAATGACCTTATCCATGACAGTTTTTGTTACATTCAGTGTGGGTTATGAAATTGATATTATTAGTCAGCATCATCCATACTTCGTTAGGGTTTATATTATCATACCTATAAAAAGAAAACAGAAATTAAAGTACATAAAGCATGTGAAGTATGAAGTACATCTACATACACAATGAAATACATCTACATAAATGCATATAATTCTCAAACATTGAATACTGCTTAATATAAATATTGGTTAAATTCTCATAAATGCCATTTTGTTTTCACAAATGATAGAAAAATTTTATGAAAATAAGTTTATGAGAAATTTTTTTACCAATCTAAATAAATAAAATTATCTAAATACATTGCTTTATTTTTTAGTAATTGATTTAATTTTATGGTAAAAAATTTTAAATAAAATTCATGTTCATTCACGTGATATTGCTTCAGTTAGATTTGGTAAAGTTAGAATCAGAAAGATAAGGTGTTCATTAAATAACTATTGAATGATTTGTTCTAGACATTTAAATACGAGTAAGTAGTTTTATGTGAATATCCAAGAAGCAAAGTTTTAGCTATCACTATTATGCTAATTTTTAAGGTATAAATCTTAATTTCAATCTCTTTTTATCAATAAGATGTATTTAAGGTTAATTTATAATATTCATTAATCATACTCTGAAATTTTCGCAATATATCCACACAACTTGGATTAACAAAGCAATGAATAGTGTTATAGTGCTTATGTTGGATTAAGATTGCTTTAAAATTGAACCGAACGTGCCAGATTTGAACAAGGAAAAGCGATCAGAAAGATAAGGTATTTATTAAGGCCGCTAAGACAAATTTATAGCCCTCAGATTTCAAAGAATTTCTTTCATTTATCGCCTCGCTTTAATTTTCTCAAAAATGCTCCATAAAAAGGTTTAAAGAATATAATATAAAGGTGATATATGGCAATATCGCTTTCCCTCAGCGTGAGAAAGATAAATTTCCTCCATAAACATGATTGTATACACAATCTTAGGAGTGAAAAAGGCAAAGACCGCATTAAATTTCCCGATAAAATTGGAATTTATTATTTTTTTGTGGGGCGAAGGTTTTCGTTGGTCTGAGTTACCCTTGGGAATATTCATTTTCTGTATCAACAGTCATTGTGGATTTTTTTTCGGAGCTAAGCGAACGCTTTTCTCTCTTTCCTGCGGCACGTTCAAATACATCCGCTCTTTCCCCTCGATGATCAATCTTCTGTCCGATTGCTTCGGTAGGGAACTTCAGGGCCATGATCGAATGCAGGTATACAGTTCATGAAAACTGACGCAGAACTGATGAGAGAACTCTTTCCCATGACCTTAAACTGACATATGGTCCCACTGCATGGAATTATACCTACATATATAAGTACACTATGGCACACTTACCTATATACATAGATATACTGAGGGAGAATCCCTGCGGAAGTGTTAACGCAGAATCGGCTGCAGAATACAAAATGATTTAAAATTGCTATCACTTCCAGAAGCTGAGTTAAAACTATGAAATCCTACATGAATATTTCTAATTTAAACACGCATGCGTCATTAGCAAATGTTACTACACTATAGAAAAATTGAGTCACATCAGGGAATACAATAAATAATAAGGCCAATTTCTCTAAGAAACAGAAGTTTTTGAATATCATATAGTGTTTCAGCACTTTAAGGAAGACTGAATGACTCTATTACTCATGTAATTTTATTACATGTAAAACTTCCTAAATCTTTTGCGTTTTCATTGAAATTTTTTCTTTGAAATTTTAATGAACTATTTGATGAAAATACATCGTACATTAGTTGGCCAGTCTGGGTCCTAGTTTTTAATGTCATGAGTTCGAATAAATAATTGATTAGCTGTTTGAAAGCTTTACAGCAAAATTTCCATCTCCATATGTAGCAGTCAACGTAATTATTCCACTTTTACAATTTGCTTTAGGAAGGAAAGAATTGGGTACAACCTTATATGAAAAATGATAATAACCATGGATATTGATAATTACATCATTAAATTGGTGATCACCTTGAAAATCGTTATTTTACAAATAAATATATGGATAAGACATAAACTTGATCTGTACAGTGATCTAACCTTAAATCTTCTTGATAAGGGTACTAACCGTTTAGGGTACTGCGCGTGTGTTGGAATGACAATTATTCACGGAATCATAATCTATTTCCTTAGTAATTTATCGCACATTTTCATATTATTATTACATTCTCCAACAAAAAGACGTACTCTTGAGAAATGAAGAAACGGAAGCTTAAGACTTGGTTCAGGATTAGAGTCGGAGAAACGGGCGATAATAAAAGGAGGCTTTGGGATATAAGAGATTGAAACCAATGGGAACTTGCGTGCATGGACGATTGCGTGTCGTGAGTGCGTGTCAACGAGGCACCGAATTTATGAGCTTTACGTTTCCACTCCCCTCTCCCGCATTCGCCTTCCACACTTAAACGGTTATCAAAATTTTTGTGTACCGACCGCAATAGGAATTCGCAAAAAATGCAAGGGGAGAAATTTGATGCGATGAGTTCGTTAGCATATTACATTTGAGAGAATATTCCTTTTAAACTGTATAATTATCACTTGCTTGCAGAAAAGGTGTTAATGGCAGTGAAATGATGCAAGAATACAAAAAAGGAGAGCGAAAATTTGCTCCATGAAACTTCGTGCCCATTAGCTAGTAAGTTGTCTCATTTCTGTCGGAAACATGCAGGTCCTAGTGAATGTTGCATGCAGCGTGTGTTTTTTTATTCGCCTATTCATTTTTCCTCGGAGTAGACGAGGTTGGAGGGAATTCTCCAAAGTGAGAGGGAGGTGGATTTTAATTATCTTTTCTCGCCCTCGCAAAGGTGAGAGAATTCGTTTAAAGATTTCTCGATAGAAGGAGACGGAGGCGGTTTTAGCAAAGTGGGTGAGAGTTCTCCGGGCGATCTCTGGGTCGGAAGTATTTTGGAGTCCATGGTCGTAGAAGTGGCTGGAAGGCCTTGCTCGTAAAATTCCGGAGATAAATGAGAATGATGTATATATTTCCTTCCTCCACCGCCCTTCTCCCGACCCTCAAAACCTCTGCCGCTCTCTTTTATGGCTTCAAAAGATTCCTCCTCATCACGAACTGCAGCCAGGTTTTTAATGCCTTTCCATAACTCAGAGGTATTCGAGAGAAAGTTATTTTTTTGTAAAGGGTCTACGAGGCGTTTAACACCTGCAATTCATTCAAAAATGAGATTGCCAGACACTGCCCGGCGTCGAGGACGAAATTAAGGGCTGAAATAATGCCGTCAAAGTGATGAGGAATATCCAGGGAATCGTTTTTCCGTCTCACTTTGTTTTGTCAGCTTCACCTAAACGAATTTGCACCTAGTAGGAACTTATTGAGGATATCATATGGGGTAGTTCATCTAGTGACCAATTGGTGAGAAATTAATTATCGGAAAAGGAATTAATCGTTTCCAAACCAGGAGAATAGAGGGACTTAACTGAAGTACTTGGCTGTGGTAATCGAAATTTAAATGGTAGATTTATAGATAGATAAATAGAATAGATTTAATTAAATCAGAGTGAAATTAGATTTCCTTTGTAATATTAGTCCTATCTTTGCCAATTTTTGTTAAATCGGTAAAATCTAAAAACAATAAAATAATACTGTTTCTTTTGATTTCAGTCTGGGACTAGTCAGTTTCATATAGCTTTACACAGAATCACTGGGATCGATTCACCTGTCATCTTAATAAGGAAATTTAACAACTTACCATTGCTCCAATCACTGGGATCGATTCACCTGTCATCTTAATAAGGAAATTTAACAACTTACCATTGCTCCAATGCTTTGTACAGTATTGTACAACTAATATGTAGAGTTAGTTTCAGTAGGAAACTTAGTTATTTCAATGTTGAGATTTTTATGTAGTAATCTCAATTATTTATATATTTCAAATTCTACGTCAAAAATCCATATACGGATGTTTCCAAATTTCTTTGTGATCATGGGTACTTATATAATTGGCAATGACCTCTACCGAATACGAATACCATCGATTTTACACTTTCCTATACTTTTACATCTTATCATTCTTCCGAAATACTTTGAACAATTTATTTAACGAAAAACTAGATTCCTCGTATGAACCCCATTTGATTATGCATTTACTCCTGCAAATAGACAAATATATGTCACTATTATTGTACGATTTCCTTCCTCACTTCTCATTTCTTTCCTCTCACCCTATTTTGCGAAATAGTTGTTGAAAGTTCACCTTCATTCTTTCACAGCTCCATATGATAGGATTATATACACTTATTCCAAATTCTTAAAAATAAAGGATTTACTATAATTGTGATTGTCTTTTATTAACTTCTTTATTGCTCTTTTCTAAATAATATTAGCTCCTTTCCTCTAAGTTTTTAAAGCAAAATGTTCCGTTTATGTGCGTTCGACGAATGCTCGTTTGTAACTCAAATTCGTTCCACGTGGAACTTTAAATAAAGACTCTTCAGTTAATCCCTTCATATCCAAAGACTTTACTTGCCGATTCATTCATTGATAATGTCATACGTTTTCTTCAATATGTATGTTTATAAAAATTTTCATATCAAATGAAGAATTAGTGTTTGCCCGTTGTGAAATACATTCAGTAATTTTCATCACGAGTATATAAAAAAATTGCACCTATTAATTAAAATATTCTTTTCTAAGGGAAACCACGTAAAAATAAAATAAGTGAACGAACTAAAAGTCTTGATAATAGAATTTATCAAACTCAGGACTTGAGTTACTTCTTCGTGAAAAAAATTCAAGTTTGATGACAAAAATTGAAAAGTCAATCAAATATAACTTTATACTTTTGACAGCTCTTTATACTCTATAATACGTTCAAACGTCTACCTCTTCCGTCGGTTTTCACATTAGACATACTTGAATATCAACAAAATGAAGACTTATTTATTTAATTTAAAGATACCAATATTAAATAACATCAATTACAGTCGTTGGTTAATCTATTCTTACGGGCAATGAGATCCAGAAGTTGCACGTATTTACGTTTTTCAACTTTTTGCTATAAAAATAGGTTTAAATCACAAATATAGTGGCTACTTTAGAGCTTCAGTAAAAACGAATGTTTACATTTAAAATTTTTACGGAGTTCATACAAATATGTATAATGTGAAGCACACGAGATCAATTTTGAATATAGCAATGAATGAATGCTTCTAGAATTTTGTGTGGAGAGTGAATTAATAAATACTTGTTAAAGCTGACATTTGTTACAAATAATTTTAGCTCTTCTGGGTTATAAAACTACGCGAAATTTTGATTTGATATGAAAGAGTTTCTTACATCAAATTTCCTGCTCCGAAATTGCAGACCTTTTACCCGTATGGGCATATCCTGGCGGCGATGTCTCGTCTTTTAGCGAAACGCAATTTCACCTGAATGCCAAGATACAGCCCTGCACTCCATTCATCTCCTTATCCCTATTATTGTGCGGATCTCGCGTCCGGACCTCATGACGCCACCCCAATTTCCGCAATGGTCATCCCTTCTCAACGAGCGACCCATCTGTTTTTAGGGGCGGTTCCTTCGAGGAAAAAATCTCATCTTCTGTTTTTCTCTTCCGCGCACTATTGTCCACGCTGCCGCCGACTAACCCACGCGTACTTCCACAAAGCCTCTCTAATATAAACTCCATAACACAGTTTTCTCCTCCTTCCTTCTGGATGTTCCTACCACCCTAAAACCCCCCTTTTTTACAACACCTTCTCCATTTATTTCCCTTAAATTTCTTCCCCTTTCTATGAGGCGCATGCAGGATATTGCCTCCTAGTCCCTTTCTACGTTTTTCCTCAATTTTCATCTTCGGCACTTTTTTCTCTTTTCCTCTCGTCCATTCTCGGCTTCGTTTCTTGTCTCCCCTTTATTTTTTTTGTCCCGCTCATTCCCTTTGCCTAATAGTGCGAGAGGGAATTTCCAGACCTGCTTCTCTCTCCCCTTTTCTTGTGTTGCATCCTCCTTACTCATTTCGAACCCCTTTTGTCATTCAGGGCAAGTCGTAAAAAAACATATCCGGGCATCTTTCCTTCTATTTCGACAGAATCTCCTCTCTTTTCCATAGCGTCTCCGATTGTGGAAGACGAATTTTATTCAGAGGATGTTTAATCCCGCAAAACCCACGTGAGGGTTTACGATTTGCAATCGAAGAAGAAATGCCGGGATGAGAATCAACGACAAAAAGTAAATAGGGCGTGTTTCTAAGGAAGAGATGGGGATGCTATTCTTAGGAGAGGGGATCAGTCCAAAGGCCCACCGCGTAAGTCCGCTTGGATTTACCTGAGAAACAACCTTCCTCTCTTCTTACTCCTATCCTTGTCACTTCCTCTATTTATCAATATTCATCGGAGCTGTTTTTGCCTGTGTCTACTTCTTATTATTACTGCATTATACTTCTGGTTTCCTCTTCCTCTGCTCCAACTCTATAATTACTTCTATATATTTATGCTCTACTCCATAAAGGATATTTCCTTAGTAACAATATTCAAAATTATCTCAAAAATATTTGTATTAATAACCAGTAATTTTCCCTTTACTACCTATCTATAGCATATTATCTTTTCTCTACTCGAGTTTCTGTACTAACTCTAGTTATTTTTCTCGGTCTATTTCTCATTTTTACACTTACGTTGTTTTTTCTCTCAATATATGTCAATCATTCTTTATTCCGAATCCCTTTTAATCCTATTTTTATTTCCTTTTGATCCCAGGCAATGAAATCCTATTATATTATTATAATCCTACTAGTGAAACCCGTTGAAAATAAATTTGCAACAGTAAAATATTGTAAATTAATTCGTTTGTATATTATATGATAATAATATCATCCAAAGCATTTAATTTAGCATCAAAAATTTTCTATTAAATCTGTTTTATTTTCCTCATTTGCTGGATTATTTATTCGTTCTTCTGTTGCTTGTTTCCTGTCAATCACGTACATTTGTGCAAAACTTCTTGTAGTTCCTTCCCCAGGATGTATATATGACGACGAATTGCAGTCTCTTCTTCAATTTCTTCAGTCCTACGACATATGAGTCATTGTCTCGCAGCTTCAACATTTTGCAAATTCCGTCTCATTTTCTACCTAAATTATATCTTTAAATTACTTTTACTTTCTAAAAATTATAGAAAATATCTTTAAATTACTTACAATACCAAAACTCAAATTTTTGGAGGTAAAAAAAAGTCAAATAATGAACACATACACTGAGCAATACTTTTTATTTTATTAGTTTATTTACAACTTTGTATCCATGGTTACATAGCTACACATATATAACCATACGAGTAAAATGTAGCTTGCATACTGCAAGCAGATCGACAACAATAATTTCATGTCGGCATCATATCGGGACGGCCTTCAAAAGAAAAAAAAAAGGTATTGAAAATATTCTTAAAATTCGCTGCAATTTAATTGTCTGGCATCGAACCCGGGTCTTCCTGGTAAGCTTACTATGTAGCACAACAGAAAATCACCATCTCTTACTATGTGTGAAAATTCAAGCAGAAATATTGGCTACAACTGCCTCAAACGACGTTCTACTTTTCAGGAATGTAAATGGCGCTCTGGATTCGAACCAAGGACGATCTTGGAAATCTAAAACATGTTCATGTAAATTAATTATGATCTCTATCTATTTGCCGAATTTCAAGTTTCTATATTATTGGGATAGGGCTCAAAATAATTATTAAAAATCGGATCAACTACTGATATAAGAGACGCCTGGTGTCGAACCCAGGAAATATATTTACGCTGTGAATGCACAGTATGATTTTAAAGGACTTGATCTTATTTTGTGCAAAGTTTGAAATCGATATCATGCCGGGAAGTACCTAAAATTTGTCTCCGTTATCTCCATAAGAAATGCATTGAGGAATGTAAATGGCCCTCTGGGATCGAACCAAGGACCATCAGCGAATACAAAAAATTTGATTATGAAATAAATTTATGATCTCCAACCTCATGCCGAATTTCAAGTATCCATGCCATCGGGAAAGGGTCCAAAAAAATCATAAAAATCGCCACAATGCTTTTTAAACGGCCGATTTTTGCCTCGACCTAGCATCGAACTTAGGATATTTTCCGTAAAACTCATTTATGATTTCGATAGATCATTACCATATATATAGGCTCCTTGAGTTTTATTTCTCTACCTATCCGGAAAGTATTTTTTTTTTATTCCCGAAAATCACGGTAATGCATTTAAACGGGAAAAATCGGGACTTTGGGCCCCTCTGGAATCGAACCTATGACACTGAGGATCAAAGTCGCTTTTTTCCTGGGGATTTCACGTTATGGCCAATACGTGGTAAAAATTTCGAGTCAATGACGCCAGTAGTTTAGCCTGTGAATTAGTATCCTATCTGGGTATCTGGGTATATCATGAGTGAATCCGGAGAAGCATCTATATATAATAGATATGATGACAAACTTGCGTTCTCGATGACGAGAAACGAATGAGAAAGAACGATACCCTCCCTATTCCATTTTTGTTCTTTTCCTCATCTCCTTTTCTACTGTTTCCATTCCCATCCTTCTGCTTTCAGTGTAGTTTTACATACATAAAGCATACATGAATTTTATTTCATAGCTTTTCTTTACTATATTTCTATTTTATAATGGCTCAACCTCTATTTTTCTTTGTAATTTACCTGATCGTTATTCCAAAATATCGATTCCCCTTTTAATTGGTTCTTATTTCTCCATCTCTATCAAATTCTTCTATCAACTCGAGGTATTAAAGTAAGAAAGAAAGACTTCTAAATCTGCCGTCGCATGAACAAATGAGTGTCTTTCCAGTTTTCATGTGAATCATTTGCCATATCCGGAGTATCAAAAGGAAAAGAAGATTCATACCTATAAAAGTGTAAATGAAGGATTTCTACCGAAGTACAAATTCCAATCGAAAGTCATCCATTTCTCCACTCTTAGCTGCTACCTTTTCAATCTCCCTTCTAACTTATTTTTCCTACTTATCGGAGAGTACATCATCAGTATTTTTTTAATCTCGCGCTTTTTCACTTTTATGTTTTCCTTCGTTTCTGTATCGTTTTTCTTTACCAATATATGCGCATCATATCCTACTTGGGTAGCCTTCACCTTCGAATGTGTATCTTCCTATTTTTCCTTCTTTTATTCACTTTCAATCACCTGAATAGAAATGTATGTATTAATTCGTTAGATTTTTTCATTTGAAAATGATGCGCATGTATAAAATATTCAGGTGGAATGACTCAAGGCAAGGTATCTTTAATTCGTTACGAAATATATTTCAAATAGGATGTTTCTTTAAAGAATTTATAAATGAATTTCAACGATGAATTCTTTCTACTCTCTAATCATTCTCTGGCATATTTATTCAGCATTATTACCATTACTTGCAAATGAGAATGTGTAAAAATTGTCCTCTTGGAAAAATTACGAAAGTAATGATAATTGATCAGCTGATTGAAATGAAACGAATTTTTATATCTGAACTTATACTTTAGAATTTATGTAATTATTCTTATAGTCTTTTGCAACCGCAGTATACCTCATGTACACATGAAATAGAGGATTACAGTAAGCTTAGCTGACCTACATATAAAAAGTAGTGAGCAACTTTGCTTCTGTTTTTTTTTTTTAATTGTCATTGACTAAGATTTACTGCATTTGGGACATAACACGGCGTTGCTATACGTTATTCAATTTGCGAGTCTTAGCCAAACAGCAGTTAATTCTATTACAATCAAAACAATTCATTTATTTTATTACTCGGGACATTTTGGGTAAAGTAATCCATTGGTAAAGTATTCTATTGAATTTGAGTCACCGGCTGATGTTACTAATAAGCAGAAAATGTTGGCAGTTAAAACTATTTCCAAAGAGATGATATAGTCTACCGATTATTAAATCCTCGATTACTTAAATAGCAGGAATATTTAATGAAACAAGATTTTGAGTTATCTATATTTATGTTCCAAGTAATAGTATCACATTAAGTGAAATAGAATCCTTACTTAACTTTTATAGCCTCCAGGAATCCTCACGTTTTGGATATGTATGAAGTTTCTCAATATTCAAAAACTTTACCTTTAAAATATCATGCCATAAAAATACTTAATGTTTAGTTACACTCATAAATAGTTCCACAAAGTCAGAAGTCGTCTCACCTGAACCCTTTAACCGGAAAGTGAATTTCGCCTATTCTTCGAAATGATGATATACCACATTTAAAACATAACAAGATTAATGAATAAGTGAATCATTAAAGTTATTAATTTCATTAATAAGAAATTAAGTGAATTAATGTTCCTTTTATATTATAAGTAAATAATTATCCCTATAAATGAATGATTTCACAAATAAGATGTTAAATAACTGCTTTTTTATTTAAACCAATCCTAAACGAATACGAGGTTAAGGAAAAGGTTTAACACTTTGCACGGATAGTCAAAAGTCTGGATTTTATGTTTCTTTGAGTAAATGGTTGTTAATTCAATAAATGATGGATGAATCATTTCTATTTTGGAATTCTTAAGCATTATAACTCTTAAATATTTAACCTTTTAAGAACAAAGATTTAATCAGTTAATGCATTAGAGAGAAAATTGTAGATTTGAACTCATCAGAAAATTTAGGATAATAATTTTCTAATACATGTCTCAACTGATATAATGATTGTATTTTCCTATACACAATTAATTAAACCTTTGCCCTAATATGGCAAATTTCATTCCACACATCCTGCAATAAATGTACAAATAATTTCATGTCGTAATTGTATAAAATAACCGGTACTGATCTCTTATTTTATTCCTTTATAAATTCCAATACATTTATAGTATGTCATTTTGCTCAATTCAAAATAACGTTAAATTACTTATATTCTTCAACTAATTAATAATGAATACCACCAAAACTACTAATTTATTCATAAACGCATTCCTAAAATTCTTCACTGAATAACACAGAGTCATATATTATGAATAAACAGGAAATCAATAACAGTAATATAGTTTTTATTTTGATGTGAAGCACGCAATATCAAAAAATGTCCAGCTTTATCGCTACAGTAAGCAGCGGAAACAAAAATATTCGCTTCGCTTCAAACGTATCAAAGATTTATCTGTACATTTCGGAACCACAAAAATTGACCCATTCAATCATTCTCTTTGTGCAAAGTAGTGGTAATGCATCATCCGCTATCGCAAAAATTCCCAGATAAACCAGCGAGACGTTTAATCTTAAGTATCCATCCGTAAGCCGCCGCGCGTTTTAAATATCTCACCCCTTTTCCTTCCTCGAAACGTACTTCTTTTTTCCTTAGGTACACACCCGTCGTAGGAACAAATAAGCGTGACATCTCTTGACAACTGCTCCATAGCGCACCTCCCTCCGACATCCTTCACGCCGCAAAATCTTCTCCCCCTTCCATCCACTTATCGCTCTCCTCCTCTTTCCCTCAACGGCGAGGACCTTTGAAGACGAACATCCATCTCAACTCATCCGACATACACTCCGACGAGTTTCCTTCTTTTCCCCTTTGTCGTTCATACATCTTGTTTTCGGTCAGAAATGCACATTTTTATCTCCTCGCAGACGCTGTCGCTCCGCTCCTTTATCATACTTTTTTTCGTCTTCGCTGCAACTGTATCTCTCCTTCTCCGACACTTCCGCAAGTGCATACCTTTTTTATCATTCCGACTCGCTCTCTCCCTCTCTGTTTACGTTTAGCACTCTCTTTGTTTGTTTTTTCGCATTACCGCCTCGCGGAGGTTTTTTGTTGCCTTTTTCCATCCTCATGCACGCAGAGTTGACTACTTGTTCCCGCTTTCCCGTGCTTCCCGCATTGGGAAGTGAAATATAACTCAATCGTGCGTGTGAAAAGCGTGCGCGATGTTAACACGCTCATTTCTCCGCTCAAACAAACAAATGTATTTGTATCCCGTGGGCGCGCAACCTCATGTTTTTCTTCCTCCCATTTACACTCTGTCGGACTTAACTGCGCTTTTGATGGAATCCGGGGCACTGATTCCACGCGAAATTTTGTTTCGTCGCAATATGAGACTCGGTGATAATGGTATTGCAGCACTTGTCGCGAACTGCATCTATCTCGATCGTAACTCGTATTAATAATTCCGGATATCGTCGCATAAAGTAAAGCCTTTATCCCCATGGGACGGCATTTGGGCACGAATATTTATGGCTTTTGGAACGAGGACCATAATTCTTGCGTTACATTATTTCTCGGCAATACTGTTCATAATTTTGATTAAAGTATTAATGCGTTTATTTATCAACATTTTCTATTTCTACGCTTAAACCCCAGCAAGCCACCTTTCGAAGTTTGATAGGGGATGCATTCACTACGATACTATTTCAGAAATACATCACTTGCGGACACCAGTCGTAGAAAAAACGATTTCTCGAAGCGACTTGCCCTAGCATCTATTTTCCTGAATTTTCTTCGAAATATCTGAACGGTATATTATATCAGTCATTCATTTCAATACCAGTAATGCTTATTTATGATTTATATAGAATATTGTAATTAGAAAGGTAATGAAAAATACTTCCCATTCATATTTTGTAGCTATTTAACTTTAATTGTACTTACGTATATTTAAAAACATAGCTCTTTTAAATTTTGTGATTGAGTTCAGGGATTCTAAATTATAGTGAGATAAAGAATCAGTAAATTCATTTTTGAATTGCTTTCAATAGATGAGCTGGTAAGATATAAGAAATATGATTTACGTATTTTAATTATTGTACCTGGTGAAAAGTTTCCACCAGTGAAGAGATGGTTTATTTCAATTTTGGAAATGTATTGTTCAAAATATTCTTACCGTATAACGTCATGAGTAATTGAATCCCGGAAAAAACCTTTTTACTTCAGCTTTGTTACGTAAGCTTCGAAGAATATTTTCGTTCTAAACAAAGGTAAAATCGGACCTTGAGCGTCTTCGAATAGGGTCTGAAGAGAACAAATAGTACGTGTGGCTCGAAGTGACTGAGGAGTAATATATGTGGAGAGCTTGGACATGGACACGACTCGAAAAGGTGCTAATTTTACTTCGCTTACTCTCTGGCGCAATTTCTTCGAACGAAAGAGAAGGCGTAAAAGAGAATAAGAGGTATACGGAGGTGAGAAAGTATCAGAGAACATAATTAGATCTATAAGCTCTCCAAATAAGTCAAAATCGACTCACCGCTGCATAATATGCCATCGGATGCATACATTGGACGTAAATACGTATTACATAAATCAGAAATTTTGTATGGCTAAGCTGCGAATATTTAGGTCAATAATATTGTATCTTTGAATTTATTTTTAAGTAACATTTCTCGTCATTGCTCTAACGTCAAAGTGGATTCTAGCAAGGGTAAATGATTGTTGTTTGCTGGAATAGTTTATTTATCCAGTAATCCTTCCTTGCTTGTTTTCAGAGACTAGATAGTTTCAGTTGAAGCAAAACTAAACATAGTTTTCATTAGGATACCTAGATTCTTATACATCTTTAAGGACTTATTATGGGTTAGATGAAAGAGAAGACTTTTAGTCTCCATCTCGCCCAAATAAAGACGGTCGTTATTATTAAATGAGATGTAACTGCATTATTAGCTGAAGAACATATTTGGTGAGACATTTCATATTGATATGTAATTATATCTGTATGTAACAGGTTGACTCAGTTTGGAGTTGTTTTTTTTTATATAAGTCCATGCAATGAATCTCTGATGAAACCTAAGGTGGTTATGTTTATTTTATTTTTTATCGGCTTGTGTTTCATATCTTTAATATGCTGTACGAAGAGCAGTGAAATCTGGTTGATTAGATTATGAACTGAAATAATGTGTCTGTGAATAGATTTGTGGCCACGGAGAACTAGGTTTATTTCCATAGAAATTGCGATAGTAGATTGTAAGAAAAAATCAGAAGCTCACCCAGAAGGGATTTATGCAAATTCCGAACCGTAAGGAATGGTTATTTGTTGTTGGTTCACCGTGCCACAGCAACACCGGTAGGTCATGGCAGTGCCCTGGGGATCGCCGTGATATCTGACCACCCACGGGCAAGTAGGACCTCCCATCCACCTCATTTCGCTGCACGTGGGTTCGTGAGGGCGCCCCGTGGGGTCCCTAACGTCTTCGGTTGCAGTCGGCGGCACCCCGTGCAGATCGCGATAAGAGGACAGCACGCGTCCACCCTACCAACAGAGAGGCTCTGTTTTTCACTCGGCGGGAAGGTTATTATTACTGAGAGGGTGTCCGAGACAGTTAAAGAGGATTTTTCAGCGGAGGAAGGAAAGGTTCTCGAGCTTAATGCGACCGACAGGGCACCGTTTTGTCGTTTGTTGAATTAGCGAGTGCATTCGTCTTTATGCTCTCTCCATTGGACTCTCGGTCATGCACTGGTTCAGTGCTGCTACTATTTATATCTTGAGCAACGAAAGTAACTACTTCCGGTTGAATTTCCTCGAATTTCACCGAAAATGTAGAATTCCGTTGAAATATTTCTTTGAGAGTTCCCTCATTACGTTGAAATGTAGCCGGTGACTAGATTGTCATCGGGATATACTCGATTTACTGCTCGTGTGAAGAGACAAACTATTATATACTTTATTTCTGAGAATGATTTATAAGAGGAAATCAATGGTTTAATTTATAAACAATTGTAATAAATTGCATTTTATGGTTTTTGGCAGAGAATTCTGTCGTAAATTAAATGGTCGATTAATGCGCAAGACAATGAATAAATAGACTGTCAGAAGTATCAAACTCGATCGGAACAGTCGTTTTCAAATGTTTTTATAAAGAGTTGGTGTATGTTACATCTCTTGGTTAAATCTTTGAACCGTGTAATGTAAAATAAATTTAGCTCAGAGAAGAATCAAGCATTTAATTTGATTTACGATATTTGAAAGTATATAAATCGCCATTACCCCATTGTTACAGACATCGTGGTATCGATTGCTTACAATCTATGAATTCACATTATAATAATATAAGATTTGAATTATTAAGTTCACCCCTTTCACCAGCTAAACGATACAAGATGAAAAGAGAAGCAAAATGTAGATGTTTGATATTTCCCCTACCGTGTAAATGGTTAGATAGTAAGGGTACCCTGTGTATATATTCCGAGGTACCCAATCCTTTTAATCTGTAACAAACGCTTAGTTGCGAAAATCATATTCACTCACTCAGTAAACTCATGAATATATTTTGGAGTTTAATTCGATTCCTTTCCAAATTCCTAATAATATCTACGAAAATAATATATTAGGGGAAATAAGAGCTTATATTTAAGCATGATTTTTTCCATAGGGAATGTGTTCTGTAATGCCGATTCGCGTACCTTGGAGGTAAAACGTAGCACACCAGCATGGAAGTACAGCTAGACTTTATCACTTTACGCAGCCATTTATCATTCTTTCCGGGCCAATGATTATAAAGCCGATAAAAATAAAAATTATGAAAGCATGGCTTGTTTATTTTCCTTTGTTATTTATAGGATGTAAAAGGAATGATTTCGTATCTTAAAAAGCTCTTTGTCTTCTTCACCTCTAATTAGAGAAGGGGAAAAAACAACAATTTTTGTTTCGCAATTTAAATTCATTTTTTAATCACTCCACTCCATACGCTTTTCCTTCGCCGCAGCGTAAACTATCCGAGCAATTAATCTTTGGACACTTTCCTGGGGTCAAGATACGTCCAGATGCCGTTTATTTCCCTACGCTATATATTCCGTATTCTGTTTTTGACCCTTCTTCATTCTTAGTTCTTTTATCCCCCGACTCCAAAGGCAGATATAATCAACGTGGTTCTATTCCTGTAGCATGTAAAAAGAGCAGCTGTGAATATTTAATTAAATGTCTGATTCCAGAGTGATTTCTACCGTTCTTTAACCATTTTGAAAGGAGAAAGCTTAATCTTATAGACCTATGATTCCCTTAATACCATTCACTAGAATAAATAATGCGGCAGTACTTCAAATAATAAAAGTAATTTTATAGTTTTTACTATCTTATTTATCTTTATTGTAATGTATTTGAACATTATTACCAATTTTTATTATATTTTTCAATATCATTGCCAGTGATACATCGTATCATTTATTGGTGCAGCTAATGATTTCCTTGTTCACGCAAATAAGAGTTAGCTCAAAAGATCGGCTGCGAAAAAAAAATCATAAAATATTTCCGTCATTTATCGCCTTTCTAGCTTAGGCAATTAGCAAATAGAAATAAAAGAACATTTTATTTTCCTTTTTCTATTAATAAATTTCCTGAGTTTCAATTTACGTATGTTCATAATTTACCGTATTTTTCAGCTTTGATCTGCTGAAAGTGCTAACTAAACATATTTTATTAAATTTCAATATAAATTTGAGATTAAGAGTGTAATATAAATTGAATGTTGGTAAGCGATATTTGGGGAAACTTCATAATTTAATAACCAGTAAACTTAAAAACGTTTGTACAATTCCACAAAGAATTCTTTATGATTAATTTATTTGTGAAATTGTACATTTTTTTAAAGTTTACTGATTATTAAAAGTGTAATTTAAGTTTAATACATCAGTTATTCGTTATCTCATACCTCCTTGATGCAAATCTATCGTTTAATTACATTAAAAATGTAATTCGATGTTTCCATTGAAATTTGTTGTAAAATATACAGAGTAAAATGCTTTTATTTATTTGTTTATTTTCATATACCCCACAAATATCCATTTTCAGGACTTGTACAGTGGTTGGTATTAACAAAAACAATCACACAATACCATTCCCTAATCAGAAAAATCCGACTAGCCGGGATTCGAACCCGGGATAGTTAGTGCGATACCGTGCTAGCACGCAAGCCACTCGGCCACACGGCCGGTTGTTGGTCTTGATGATTTATTTGCGGTAAAATCAAATGAAACGATACAGGCCCGTAAATGAAATAATAAATCGATCTAGAAACAGAGTCATAAACACAATAAATGCCACTTTTACTGATTAAAAGCATAATTTTATGTCATGAGTCAAACGGATTTGATCTAGCTATTTGAAAATGAAAGGAATCAATATTCAGAACTTTTAAAACTCTGCTGTTCATTGAGCCGTGTACAGTATACATGTACAATGCGTTGTGATATAGGCTCTGAATTAACAAAACTTATATAATAACAAGCTTAAAAACACACTTCAAAAGTACAGAAATCAGACATTTCCATTAGCACTGAGATTGCAATATTAATTTGTACTTTTCATTAGCCAAAGATAGGGTATCATTCAGAGGATAGTATTTCTTATCGATTATTGAGGATTAATCCATGTTAATCTTGCATGATAAAATTATCATCTAGGAAATGGGTATCACACTTTTGCGTGATATTTTCTCTTGAGTTAAAATAATTATTCTTATAATATCATGGTCTTTAATGAGACAATTATTATTATTGATAAAATGATTATTTAGTGAAATAAAATCATCTTTGGGCAGGCAATTATTAGTGATTCTTATTTGTATTGTATTAGTGTATTTTCAGAATCCACATTATGTTATTGACCAACTTTAGAGGTTTTATTATAATATATTTTATTCAAAGATCTCTCATTACAATAGCCATAAATAATTGGCAGTTTCCACTTATTACCGTTGAATAATAATTTGGAGTGACACGTTACGCTAAAATTGAAGAGTAACAGAGGAGTCTTTCAAATATGAATTGTGGAAACAGTACGAAATGCGATATTGTCTTTACTTTGATAGAATCAGATATATAGTATTATAAAAATCCGATTCTGAAGTTAGTTCCAAATGGATGTTCCTAGTTTTAATGTAGCATAAATAGGCTCACTTATTTATATTGATTATATTAATATATACCTCTTATATACGTTACTTTCATGTTTCAATTTACTTACAAGTTTAGTTTCTTACAGTTTTCTTCAGTGAAACTAAAGTTCCTCAGCTTTCAGAAAAAATAATTACACTCGTATTATTTCTCATTCAATTACATCATTTGGTTATTATGCTAATAAGCACTGTGTTACTAAAGCTATGTGAATGTGAGATTCTCCATTCACTAGCTTACGATACCTCAAAGTATACGCTCTATATCTATAAATCGCGTGGAGAGTTATTCTCCGCATCTGTTGGTTCTGTCCCTTGGGTGCATGCTATGTTAACTCACGTCTTTTTAGCATTTTAGGCCCGACCACGATCGTGTCCGTGGGAAGAAAGAAGGATCGCCACGCCCCTCGGTCCAATTTAGATTCATCCCCCGCTCTCGCCTTATTTTAAAGGTTGCGTCACGCCCGACCTCTCCCGCCGTCGACTACGTCACACCTGACTTATCATCCACTGCTCCCTATCGCTCCCCGTGTTTCATTTTTTTTTTCGCTGAGCCACGAACGCCACCCGCTTTCTTTCACCAATCTCGGCTCCGTTATTACCTCCTCACGGGAAGAGTGTCTCACACTAGCGAAACGCCCTCGCATAGTTGCAACCTGTTCGCATTCTGAGGGTGAAAAAACTCGAGAGGCGAAGGTATGAAAGAGGGAATATTTCTCACTTTTTCTCCGCCCTTTTGTGTGCACTCTTCTCGGCGCTTTAAATCCGTCGTCTGACGAGTTTTCCCCTATCCGCGCCCTGGAATTATGGCTTTGCGTGAAGAAATATGCATATGCTCGCAATTAAGCTTCACATGCGCATGCTATGGAACCATACGGCGGATGACCAAGATTGATGCGGACGGAATAAAAGGCGTAAACATAGTCTTTTTACATCGCGCGATGCCCTTCTTACAACGAAGGATAAGATGCAAATCTGGTTGTTGAAGTGCGCACTAGGACTTCTCAAATAATAATTAAATTACGCCTTTTCACAGGTTTAAAGTTCAATTTTATTCATTAAATATTAAAAAATATACTAATTATTTTATAAATAATCACTTGAATATAGGTTACATTAAGTTAACATGGAAGGATATTTCACTTTCCATTGAACTAAAATTTCGATATATTGTGCAATTTTATTGCGTTTTGATTTATTAAATTTAAAAATATAAGAATACTAAAGTCATAATTGATTAATCTGGATATTACACTACTAATGAACACTATTTACGTTTTTGGATACTTCAACGGTTTGAATTATTCATCGCTATACAATATTGAAACTCCTCCCATGTTTTTCTACCGTCTCTAGCAATCCATGGTTGAAAATAATTTTCTCTATTGGACCAATCATTGGAAAGAATATTTCCTTCTCCGCTGTTGGGAAAAAACCATTCGTACGGATACAAAATTTTCGTGTGCTTCCTTATCAGATCGAATGCATTCGAAATTATTTTTTGTCTACATCCGGGTTAATTACCCCTGCTTAATGCACGAAGTTCCGTCAGTGAATTGTTTTTATTTAATTCCGGGCTCACTTTACGCAGCCGTGTTTATTAGTCGTGATTTACGGTGTGAAAACACTTTCTCGGGATCAGAAAAGAAATTCAAGAGGGACCTCTGTCTTCACACCCTCACCGTATCACACACTTCTTTCCTCTCTTTTATAAAAGCGCCTGGTCAGAATGAGATTATCAGCCACGCGCCTGCCACAACGCCACCTCTGGGAATGATTTATTGTAATCGCCTTAAGATTTATAGCGTTCGGCGGCCCTTACAGGATATGAAAGCACGTAAATATGTAATCTCCACCCCCATTCCAGAAAATTTCACCCGACTTCTTAAGGACTGGATAAAAAAGAATATAATCAATACCAATATTCGTGAGAGCCTCGCAGGTGTTTAAAAAACCTTCTCGTGCTGTTGAAGCCGTATTTAACTGATCAGCTGGTTTTCTGTTCGTGTGACGCCAGAACGACCCTCCTCTCACCTCTTATCTCTACGAGCGTCCCACTATTTCAGGTAACTCTCCGTGCCACGGACCTTTTTCCCTATCCGACTTCTGCCTTCTTCCGACTTGCCACACTCCGCAAACCCTTTTTTATCTGATTTGACCACTCTTGACTTTTTCTTGCATCCGCTATCTCTTTGACCAAACAGGTAACGAGATACTGGCGATAGCAACAAGTTAAGAATGAATATGCAACTCTTCTCTCTTGGTCCGAAGGGGAAACGATTCTCTTTCTTTAGTAGTTTTTCCGTTTTATGCCGATGCCGCACGCGTCCGTGACGTCACCGTCCAGCTGCAACAATTACTGCTCGAGATCCTTGTCTTTATTGTGTGTATGAAGCTCGGATGCTTTCAAAAATAGTCGATGATGTTTCCAGCTCTGACGCGGTGACCTTTTCCGGTCAGAAACGAAAAAAATGGGTGGAATTTCGGTTACGAGCGGTGTTGCTTTCGTGTCTCCAGTCGTTACGTATTCCAGTCTCTTTTTGTTCTTAATAAAAATGCCGTTTCCTTATCGTTGGTGATGGCGAGGCACGTTAAATATTTGAGAAAGTGAGAATCTCGCAATTTTTAGCGAAACAAGGTGAAAATTCAACGGGCGGTTGTAGAGAAATTAACACGCGGATTTCCTCGGTGAATTTATCTTATTTATAAATCTTTCTTAAGATTTTTTGCGAATATCCGACTGCCATAGAGTTTATAACATCTTAATTCAACCGACTTCAACGAAGATTGTAGTACATTATTTTCTTCAACGTCATCGGACTCTTCATCGAAGAGTTTGTATATTTACGGATATACAATTTATGCCATTGGTCTAATTAAGAGTTTAGTTATGAATTCAGAGGATTAAATGAAATAAACCCTTGATTTAACAGTTACGTAATAATTTTATAATAGAATGGTACGCATAAATCATAACATCATTGGCACGAAAATTATGCAGTAAATATATATAAATTTATTAACTTTCTTAGTATTATATGTTAAATTTGCACTATGATGTGGAAAAGTCTTTATTTAAAATTGTATGTAAACGTCTTCATGTGCTGTAAGAGATGTTATACAGATAGGCGTTGGATTAATAGCATTCTGTACCTGAAATTCATTGTGGAGTAAATATGAAAGCATATTTTCTCACATTTAATAATCGGAAGCTGTGGATTGTAATATTTAGATTTCGTCATCTAAAACCTGGTATTCTAAGTTTTTCTGGTAGATTCTGAACATTTTAAAACATCAAATATGCGTCTCGTAGAAAAAGCCGGAAATAGCGGTACATGAAAGTATGAAAGATATAGAAATTCTTACTTCTCGTGCCATGTTGTTTAAATTAAATTGGTACATCGTATAGATGATGGATTTGTACAACTTTAATATCTTTGGATTCCTTATAAACTACTAGAACTTCCGTATTAGATTATGTGGGAGAAAGTCCAACTGGTCTTTTTAGCTATTAAATGTTAATAAAATCTGCAAAATATATTGCAATACCTGTGACATTACGTAGATATTAAATATCTGCTAATCCTGTAATTTAAACCTTAGAAATTTGACTATTTTATATAGAAAATTCGATAATAATGGTTGAGGTGATAACGAAACCTTTGGAAGATTCGAGGTATTCGTGAGTAGGCAGTGAGGTGAACTGTATAAAGTCATAAGTTCATCTCTTATCTCAGTGACTGTTTCGTTTCAACCACTATCATAAATAACTGACTATTAAGCTGCAATGCTTTTGTGACTGAAGAGAATTATTCAAAAAACTAATCTGATCCTTTATAAGGAGTTTAATTGGAAATAGGTGACAATGAGTCTAAAAGGTCAAATTAATGCTAAAATTAGGTTTGGAAAGTTTCCAAATAATATTTCTAGATGCATCTTATCCTTCACCGTCTACCTTGAAAATGTTGACGTCATCTTGGTCATGTATCAATAAAAGTAAAGTCCATGAAAATGTCTCAGAGAGTGAAAATTTCAGTGAGATTATGATTTTTTTAAATCGTTCATTGCCTCAAACATTTATATTCACAGGTTTATTGAAGCTCAACATAGTACTTCTACCAAGTGTTTTCGATAATTATTTTGCGTGTTAAAATAAATGAGCGCATTTATTTTTCTCAGATATATCCTTTGTATTTTATTGACTCATTCATACTATAATCAATGACAGACCTTGTTGTCGATATTCTAAATCTCAGTTCATTTTTTCTCCCGTAAAACAATCCTATCAATGTTTCACATTCGAGCCAATGACATTTTTTATTGATACATAAGCCAATTATATATTTCAGAGCAAGAGAAACTTTATAGGAAATTTTGAAACTGATAATTGATCTGGACAAAATGGTAAAAGCAATGCTTTTTATGGTTCTTTATGCTGGTGGTCTATAATAATCATTAATTGAAGGGAATAAATATGCTTAACAGTATCCCTAAGTTACTATTGTTTTATTGCTTCCTTATTTATTGTTTATTGCTTCCTTTGGTGAAGATCTCTTATCTTTTTAAGTATTAAGAGGCTTTCTAGATACTGAGCTTTAAAATGTCGTGCAGTTAATTCCTATTATGTAACTGGAAAATTTTTTATCTGTAAGCTCATAAAAAAGGAATAAATGGTTAATACATTGCAGTCTTTCGTCAATAAGGTGAAATTCATGAATAGTCTTAGTTTTTATTCAGTCGTTGCAAGCAATCATTCATCTAGATTTTAATTTCTCCTGGCTGACTTAACCTACCAAAAAGTTTTTTCTTCCAAGAAAACAATTCAATTTTCTTTATTTAAACTCAATAATTTTTCTAGTAACATCCTCTCCTCTTTCTTTATGAAATCCTCAGCTTCTTTGTGGTTTAATAGGAAAACGAAAATTCAGTTCAATGTACTACTTTATTAATTCTTAAGTGAACAATGCTCCTGCTACCTTATTCTGATGAATGAAATATTTTCATTTTGTACAGTTAAAGAAAAATGTATCTTTTATTTACTTTTGTCCCAGTCTTGATCATGACTGTGATGAAATGAAAGCTACTGAGGTATGGGTGAATAAATGCACTAATCAGGGTCTCTCCGTAAAGACTGCCAAGAAAAGCGTTACTTATTGCCATTGTGCTATACTAACGTGGACATGTTCCACTTACAGCATTCTGTCTCACTGAGAGAGCAAGGGCAAACTACCTCACTCCGCATCCTGCCTAGTGAATCTCATTCCTCCCCGCAAGCTGTAAGTAGCTTATGTTAGAGGGGGTGAGGTACCAACCGACCTCCGGGCTGAATACTTTTCAGACAAAAGTGACACATCTACGGCCTTCAAACAGTTGATATAGTTCAATTCGTCCAAGATAAAAAGAGTTCGTTCGTGAATTCCAAATTATAACATATTATAACAAAATACTAACGAATTCTAACATACAACTTATGGCGCAATGGAACGGGCGCTTATGAGAACACGGCATGGCTTTCCATGGCCTCTCCACTTAACTCATCTACCTTTATTAAGACCGTTTGCAAGCATCTTCTTTAATTTTCAGATTGGAGACATTCATATTTATTCATTTATTGGCTTTCATTGAAGTTTTTTCTTATTTACCTGCATATAAATTTAATGAAGTCCCCTAAAATCGACATATTGTCCGAGTTTAACTTGCGAGTGAGACTTTTTGGTTATTGAGCTTTATTCGCTTGAAACATATCCGTTGATATAAGAACAAACTTGGTTGCACAAGTGTGCATTTAGAAAGTTGCCACTGCTAAACGTTTATCCGTTGGACGAGACAGGATTTGCATAATATTTCGTAAACATGCCTTCGATATCAAGGTGAGCCTCATATAGCTATCAAAAGTAATTTTGGATTATGAGTTGAGTGTTCTATATCTAGGTCTATAATTCAATATTAAACAGAAGTCAAATGATATTATTTCATTGTTTTCAGTCAACACTTTTTTACCATTTCTACCTGAGAATTACATCTATAGTAATACATAAACTAAATTTTCTCCCTAATTTATGAATTTTCCATGTTTTTAATTTTCTAGGATTTTTTTTATAGGGATAACTGAATATGGTAGCGTTCAGTGTATTTTCAATTAAATAAAGCGAAAATTTTACAACTCTTTTATTGTGAATCCGCTATTTTCATGGAGTTATACATGCAAACACGCACATCTTTCATTATTAAGTATACTTCAGTGTTCAGATCTTCACTACGCAATTCACGAAGTTTGTCAATCAGAGCTCATCATTTTAATTAAATCAAGTAATCAATCATTTCCCTAAATTTATATTTCGAAATTCACATTCCTAACACATGGTTAAGATAGATATATGTTACGAAGCCACTAAGACAATAAGTACCAAGCGATGAGAAGCCAGCATTTGCACTGTAGCTGAAATCAAACGCGGAACATGCGATGTTTGATTCGAGGTTAAACATGATCAAGATTCATTTTTATCCCATAAAAGAGATAGACACATACATATTTTTCATATTTGAATGTAAATAGATTCAGGATTACAATTTGTTGGGCGGAAAATAACTTGATTGATAGAAAATTATTTAACACTCAGATAGGGAAAGACGAAATTTCCTCCGTCTTCTATGAATTAGTTTGATAAGGATGTAGAAAATCATTGTATTGACCCATTATTAGTTTATATTAATATGTATGTTAATAGCAGAATGTTAATAATACAGTATGTCACATGAGTTAATAAGTGGTGTATTAATTTGTTTCTATCGAAAATCTTAAGGAAAACTTATTTCACGACACAATTCATTTGCATACAATTATATGCTATTTTATGCAATATTTATCTATTCATATTTTCTTTAAATGAACTAAATGTCTTTTATGCTCTGAACTAAATCATTTAGAATGGTATTTTTATTTTTCAAAACAATATCTTGTGGTTGTTGTACACTCTCAAAATTTTAATATTCTTATAATTATATATGTAAAGATATGCAACTATAGTTTGTTTAATTATCAACCATACATTAGAGGGTCGAATAAAAATTCTGCCAAAATTTTGTCTTGCCTTATAAAGTCAATTTTATTAGAACGAAATCAAAAATGCGCAAACTGACCAGAATTGGTTTATTTGTCAGCAGTCCTTGAGAATTTGCATAAATTTACATTTAAGTTTCGTTTTACTGTTAAAGAAATACAATTTTCGTATAAAACATCCCCACAGAAGTCACTCATCCATAGTCCACACGTTTCTAAATCAGTCCGAAACGTGTTCTCTGCAGCAATGCGGAAACACGGGGAATAAAAGAAAAAGCATTTATTAGCTGCGGGCGTTTATTTCTAATTTCGAGATCGCATTGGCGCTTTCGTTAATCCCTCCCACAAATAGTGGACAGCACTTTCGTTCGGCCTGAAAAATTCGGTTTCGGTGGAAGGGGTTCTCTCGCGTGATGGAAAATTGTCACGACAGAAAGCACGCTCGTCATCCTTCACGGCTTGAATCGACGACTCCGCCCCCTTCCTCCTCCGCTTACCTCTTCTTTCACACCAACCCCCTTTCTCTAGTGCCCCGCAGTCGACGCCTTTTAAAACTGTGTTTGCTTTTGGATAAGTGTCTCGCGCCCACTTGCCAACGTTATTCATCAGAGAAGGCCCTTTCCCAAATCCTCCCTTTCCCTCGACTATCCTCGCACGAGATTTACCCTCGCTTTTCCTACAAACACGGGAGAGAGTTTACTGTTTTCTTTTTTATTTTATTTGCCAAAGTCGCCGTAAAAACCATCTCCTCCAGCGCCGCAAAAGCTAACGTGCTCGACTTGCTCTTTAATAGCTAAGACACCCTTCTTCCTCCAACCCTTTTCTTTCCGCTCTCGCTAAAACCTCCATTTAAAGCCACGATCGCAGTGTGAGTGCGCTCGAGCAGGTTGTGCCGTGACGCTATGTCCGGAAAAATCAACGTTGGAGGAATGGAGTGGAAGCGATCAATCACTCCCTTTTATTTTCTTCTCAGATGCGCACGGAGTCACCGCTAATACGTCTCTCTTCTTGCGTCACTCTTTGAGTTTGGATCGAAATTGAGAAGTGGGGGATTTCTCAGGCCTCGGAAGCAGGGCTAATTTGTGGTGGTGCTCTTTACAACTGAGCTTTTATTTTTCCTATTCGACTGTTTTTTGTAAAAAAAACTCTTGAGTACTACAGCACTGTTAATACTAAAGCATTTACAAAGACTATAAACTACTTTTTTTATTTAGATTTTTAAATTAAAATCGGTCATGAAAAATGGAGATATTGGAAAATGCTTGATTGTAGTTATGACAATTGCAGACCTTCTAATAATAATAATAACAATAATAATTTTAATTCTTTTGGAATGAAATGAATGAAATCTTTCCAGGTATTCTTAAATAAGGTTACAATAGTGAAATTATTATAATATAGATATTCTGACCAAAGGAATTTACTCTTAATTCTCCCCAGTTTGAAAGCATCCTCTCTAAACATTCAAATGTATCTTAATTTATTTGATCAAATCAATAGCAAGAGTTACAAATAGGTTTTGACTGAAAAGTGATCTTCATAAGTATTTCTTTCCCCTTATTGCGTCATACCTTTGAATAATTAACATCAAGTTACAGCTTTACACTATTTTTTCAATTTCTTATTTTAAAGATAAATAATTTTAGATTGTTGTAAGCAAATTCATGACCTCTTTCTATGCTTTAACTTTTAAGCTCTATTACTAAGAGTTTATTGACCATCATTACTTAATAACGAATAGTAGGAATTTTAAGAAATAAATGTTCCGAATATTTTTTCAATCCAAATTTAGATTCGGTAAGACATTCTAAGACAATTTGCAGAATAAAAAATAATACTTAAATCAAATGAACATCAATAATGAGATAAAAGTCTTTAAAAGAATCTGAATTTCATGATATGTAAATAGGGATTTTGCACCGGGGCAATCAAGGCTCAATTGGCATTAGCATTCTAATAAGGAATTCGAAAAAGCAACAAAAGAAGCCGACCGTGTTGCTGAAAGGGAAGCCATAAGGGAAGCCGGAAAAGGATGGAGAGTAGGAAGTGGAAGAAATAAAGAGGAAACAATGGGAAGAAGAGATTGCTGGAGTGAATTTTGGAAGAGAGGATATAGAAGAAAGAATTGTAAAGGGGGAAGGAAGCGGGCATCCAGTTTTGCCCCTCACGATGTAGGAAGAAGGTCCAAAGATTGATTAATGCCCCATCGTCACGGCAGCTTTATATTTAATGGAGGATGAGGGTTTTACTGAAGGAAAGAGGGAAATGCTAGAAAGAGAAATAAGGAATCCGTGAAGAGATAGATGATAGTGTTTGTTTCACTGCAGCAAAAAGATATGGGTTCAAGGGTAAAATTTTACTGAAAGTACATTGCATATAGATGAGGAAATACAATATTATGATAAATCGGCAAAGCATTTATTGTGAAATTATTCGCTGGACCCTACCATGAATTCAAATTTCAAGAAATAATAACCATACCATTGATTTTTATAACGAGATTGGAATAAATAGGATATGTTTTTCAAGCTCATGTTTTTCAATTGCAATACGTTATCTACCAGTTGCACTCAATAAATTTAAATTGATGCAGTCTCTATCTAAAATTTAATAGACTTTTGAAAATCAGAGCAGGAATTACCGTTTGTGCTTCTTATCCACTTTAACTGGTATGAAGACCCAAGATTTAATTGTCTTACTACAGTTATATTACCCATAAGTGTTTCACTGCTTAGTCCTTAAAGGATTATCTTTATTGGAGAAAATCCTGATAAAAAGAACCAAATGAAGTCAAACGA
Source organism: Sympetrum striolatum (assembly GCA_947579665.1). Classification (NCBI taxonomy): domain Eukaryota; kingdom Metazoa; phylum Arthropoda; class Insecta; order Odonata; family Libellulidae; genus Sympetrum; species Sympetrum striolatum. Next base: position 102,044,100 of record OX388341.1, on the reverse strand, counting down.
AATTATGTAAATTATGCAATTTCAACTAAGAAATAAAATTGACAGGTTAGTAAAGTGTCATGTTAGATAATAACTTATTTATAATCTTCAAAATTTTATTATATCCCTTCATTTAATACATTTTTATTTTATAGTGCATATTCCGTTTTCAAATTAGTGCCTAAAATTACTAACGACTATCGAATACATTTTCAGATTTTTTCAAATATGAAGTCACGGTAAACAGCAGATTTATGTAAAGAAATTTTTACGCATTTAATAACATCATGAACTTAAAAGTATTTTATTCGTCAATATTTTGAGTGATGATTTACTGAGTCTCAGTAATTCATTGAATAGATAAAATCAAGGTATGTGTTGCAGTAGGTGAAACTATTTTACGAAAAGTAAAGTTAAATTAGATAGACTTAGCTTCATGATTATGAGGAGGATGACAGGAAGAAAAATTTCCACCGACGAAGGGAATGGAAGTATAGCTAAGGGTTGGAAAGTGGAAAGAGAGACCGCTTGCTGAGAATGAGGGAGTGGAGTGAAATGGAGGTGCATCCGGAGAGAGACGGATTGTTTTAACGTGGTTACTTTCAATGGGGTTGATTCCTTTCTTGATCTTCTCACGTAATGCATTGGGTAGCCGAAAATGAAGAGTCAAAAATGACCGGTTCTGTAAAATATTACTATACTTTGGCTAACGGGAGACACAGTTAAGAACTTTCGGCCATAGAAAACTTTTACAGTGCTTATAAAATCGACTACATAGTACGGATTCGGCTAAAGAGTGCTTTTGCTTGTGTGTAAACATAAAATTTCAGAAATATCCTAATGAAAAGGACGTTGCTTATTATAATTCACTAGTGATAAATAAATCCCCGAAAGCCATAGCCTAAATGTAAACGTCTTCGTATTTTAACAATTAATGGAAAATGTCATTCAGGAGGAAGTGGGATCCGTCTAAGTTATGTTTTGAGATTTATTTCTATCCTCGGTGTCATTTTCATTCTTTGTGAAGAATAAGAAAAGTCCATGGAGAAACCTTGGCTTACATATTGGGCAGCGTGAATGTCTTTCTATATAGGCTTGAGGAGGAGTACATTCGAGAAAGGGTATGACTGGTGAAAGGTGAGGGAAAGGGAAGAGTTGCAAGAGATGTACTGCAAGAGGAGAGGCAGTGCTCGAAGAAGAGCCAAAAAATATGGCGGACACTCGAAGATTAGGAAACAAAAAAGTTTGTAGGACAAAGTATTGAAAGTTTTTTCGATCGAAAGAGATGGAACAGGGGATAAAAAAGGAGTTGGTGGAGAGGATGGGAAATGATGGGAAAAAATCTGTCGATGTTGACCAGAAACCGGTGGATGTTCGGTGAATATCGTGCAAGCGAGGAAAAAAAGGGGAGTTTTCCTTACTCCGTAAATGCCAAGCGAGGAAGGTTTTTCCCCGTCTTCTAGGATGTTTTGCCAAGAGAGCGTTGCGATGTTTGTTATTTTAATAAGAGTGACGTGGAGAAAAAATGTAGTAAGATAGAGGTACACAAGTAACTCGGTTGGAAAAAGTAGAGATGTTTTGGCACCGTCGCCGGAGTACTTGCGGTGTATATCTTTCAGAGACACGGCAAAAGGGATGATTCCAATGAACGAATAAATCTGATAGTGAAACATTCGACACCATGAAGATGTACGACTTCATTGACAGTAGCGTTAACAATGTAACTTCAGATATTTATTGCCTCGCGCAAGTGATATTTATAATTGTCAATAATAATATATTTATATTCGTTTACATGAAGATCCCTAGTAATGAATGCAGACATTTATCCATCTTTCAAACCTTACTCAAAATAGCCACATTCTTCTCACTCTAGGAACGAATTAGACGTGACCTCGGAGTATTTCATTCCGCTCATCGAAAATCCAGGAATTATTCAGCATCTTTCTGTGCTTTTGAACCTCTTATCGCACGCAGGCGAACGCGAGGGGGTTTTCAGTTATCGGGAGAATTTATCTAAAACAGAAATACACTCTGAAAAATTATTCGAATGTCAATTCTCGAATAATTTATATTCTTCGGATCATGTTAGTGTGTGATTTATTCTGTTTTCCAAAAAAAAATATTAAAATTAATAGCTATTAAAATACGAAAGAGTAAAAGAGGTTGAAAAGAGTCTGATATCGTAAAAAACATTTTCGTAAAGTATAGTCTAGGGAAAGAATTATTTCACTCTCTCGAAGAATTCATCGATCTTCTCTTTCATATCCAACGTCAAGTACTTGGAATACATTAGGTAAATCTCGAAGCCGAGAGACAAGCTCGGTTCGTTTTTACCACAGAAGTATCCAGCACAAAAATGAAGAGTGATTACTGAGCTATCTCTGTAAAAATAAATAATTCAGCCTTCGGAAAAAATGATTCCTCGCCTTTTATCTATAATTTCTTCTTTTCTCGGCGATATCAACTCTCCCACTTTCCTTTTCTTTCCACTTTTGTATTTTCAATATCTTTCCTCTTGTCGCACTCCTCGGCGTATTCTTTTCTCACCGAATGAGGAAAATCATCATTCCGCCGCCCTATATACTCCGTCTATCTCTTCTCCCCCCTCCCCCTCTACCTTCGTGACTCTAATAGTGGCCAAACACATTCATTTTTCTCACGGGATATCCGAAAACCCTATATATCCCATTCCAAAATGCGTGATTTCGGTTCTTCATCTTCTCCCCTTCCTTAATACGTGTGGTCTTTTTTATCGCTTCCACGAGAGAGAAGTTTGCCTTTTCCCAATTCCTCCTCCTCTTCCTATGGTTTCGAGAAGCATTTATACGAAATTTATGAAAATACACGAAACACCCGAGGAGTGAGATAATAATATACTCAAAATTACTTCGGTTTTTGCCTCGCCGGCCGTGATAAGAACAAGTCGGAACAGTCATCAAAAATATCTTGCACCCCGTTGCCATTGAGATAACGGCGTATATTTTTACGCTCCTCATCTCTCTCTCCTTCGGCCTTCTCACTTTCTGACTTCTCACCTCTGTTTCCCCTTCTCTTGTACCTGTTCTCCCCAAACTTCTCATCCCCCGCACCCTTTCTCACGTTCGTTTTCCTCCTCTCGAATCTCCATCGAGCCATATTTATTAAAAAGAACGGGAAAAAGGCTGTCCTAATCCCCTCTTTTCGCGTGCAATCCCTGATTACGTGCGTCACGCCTATAATTCTTTTATTTTCACGCATAGTTTTTCATCTCATTGAGTCCGGTGGTTTATGATCCTGTGTAAAAGGATTAAATATGGCCGTTTGAATATACATTGCGTTTTTTCTCCGCCCTCAGGCTCGTTCTTTGGCCGAACGCCCCTCTCTCGTTGTTCCTGTGATTTGTAAGCTCCGCTTTATTATTACCGTTCCACCATGTTCCCATTTGCCTTTTCCTGTACGTGGAAATGGATTGAAATATGTGCTATTGTGGTGAATCGTTTTTTCCCCTTGCGTATTTGTGTCTGAGTTTATGAGAAAGTAATCAGATTTATTATATATTGTAGACTATTTTCTCAGACTTAATTAGGAAAAGTTCAGTGGGAATAATATCTTAAAGAATTCAGAGAATGGTTTAAAGATATAGGTATGATTAGAAAAGAGGTAAAGATTAGGTATGTTGATGAGATAACTAAAACTGCAATATAGTTAGCCGAATTAAATAACATTTAATTGTTTTATTTATATAATCAATGTACGTTGGCCGGATATCGTAGAAAGCCGTTACAAGTTCTAAATAAACTGAACAGTCATTCGTAACCTCTCCGTCTCCCCACCCCTTCTAACAACAAAGCTCAGTTTAGCATAAAAATGCTCATTTCTATAAACATATAACAATGCATTTAATATGTATTATGTACCTGAGGATGGCCGTATATTTCACCGAAATTTTGAATGTTAAATAAATATTTGGGGAAAGTTACGATGGACTGTTTAGTTTACTTAGAACTTGTTGTATTTATATAAATTAAATACTAGATATCTCATTTAATCTTTTTAATGGAGAAAGTTTTGAACGTAAGCTTGTGGCGTTTTCTTTATTTTTTGTTTGTGAATACTTTTAAGAGAAAATGTAAAATCATGTAAAACATACATCTGTTTTTTGATTTCTTTGAATAATGGATATGTCCTTTCATGGTTTGATAATATTGCGTAATATATTTTAAATTCCGTGTTCATGCAACAAATACAAGCAGCTGGTCCAAGTGATTGAGGTTAAAAAGAATCGGGCAGGATTACGATTTACTGACTCTTGCATATGGAAGAGTATGAACTGTATAAAAAGTGACTGACATGCCGGAAACACTAAAAACAAATAAATAGTTGACTTAATGAGGACGGTTCAACTTTTTCTTGGCATTCCTTCATTTTTATGTAAAGCCTTGAATCTGAATTAACGTTCATTCCAATCTTTCGCAGACCAACTCTTTGCACTCGTTTTCAGAAAAAGGAAGCAACATGCTTCCAATCAACCCTGCACGAGATCCCAACCCTGAGTCGCTGACCGTCCCTATTCACGAACCCTGGAAGGGTCCGCAGTCTGAGATTATCCTTTCTTTAGGTTTTTGAAACGATTTTGCGTGGTTTGCTGGGAATAAAGAAAGCGAGAATAAGGTAGAAAGGAAACGGAAGAGATGGAGCGAGTTGGATAAAGAGAAAGGGCTCCAGGAGGAATTTGAAAACCTCCTTTGGAAAGGCGTTCATCAGGTAGGTCAACCTGCGAGAGACATTCGTCTTTATATACCATCCTTACCCCCTTTCCTTTCATCTTACACCTGGAAAGATATCTGAATTAAAAGCCTTCCTCAGGGTAAGCTTCCATATTACAATCTCTCATAGATAAGAGCTGAGATTCTATGTTCTGATGATGACCTATTGATATTTTTGACATCCCTTTTCTGAATTTCATTACACTTCCAGATTGGATTGTAACATCAGGGGCAAATAAACACAAATAAATAGGTTTTAAGGAGGAAAGAAAAAGTTATTTTGCCTTAATTTAAGGTAGGATCTCAACTAGAAACATGTGTTCTAAGCTTTAAATTATGTCCTCAAAAAGATCAATGAAAAATTTGACAATCTTGAATGATCGAGTGCAAGTTTAAATTTGGTCTCAGATTCGAACATTAGCTAATGAGGACCTAAATACTAGTTGTCTGTCTGTTGTTGTTGAAAATAAAGACCACTAAGATTTTGCCCAAAAATAAAATCTATGACTCAAATAATATACGAGTACGCGGAATTTTATGAAGGACTTCGTAATTGAGGATTGATTGAAAAATATATATTTCGAGCAAACACTTAACACTGTCAACACAAAACTTAATTTTGTGATGACAAAAGTAGCAGACGATCATACTTCTTCCAAGTTTAAGGGTATTGGGTTACAAATCTACTCCATAGCAAAATTTTATGCTTTTTATGTTATTGCTATCGTTAAAAGATGCTAATTAATTATACGTATATTTGGATTAAATCAGCATTTGGAGTGTTGCACTGTATCTCAAAGCAGTCTCATAGCTCCTACAAGCTTCCCTGGAGGTACTTTTAAACCATAAAGAGAGAGCAGCAATACATTTTAATTTTGATTTACAAACCATTAGTTGAGAATTGAAAGTAAATATTCTTCAGCTTGCATAAATGCTCGTGTGTGATTTTACAAGAAGCAAACGGAGAAGGAAAGGAACCTATAGCGTCCAGTTACCCTGAATTTTTCTGGTGAATTTCCCCCGTAATCGGGATAAAACCTCTCCCCCCAAGGAACTCCCTTCCAACATTTCCTCCTTCATCTCTCGAACCTCGTTTCATGCAATATGATATTTTTCATTTTCGTCTATTTTTTAAATGAAAGCCTTCCTCGAAGGTAGGGAACCTCTGATGAATAGCAGTGCGATGCATCATAGGATGCTGTTACTTCTCATCCCCTTTTCACTCATTCCTGCATTGTTTATCGTAAGAGAGAGCCGTCTTATTTTCACTTCCTTGGCAGGAATAACAGACTTCTCTCACGCACTCTCATCACTCATGTCCGGCGATCGGTTGTGGGCTGGATTTGTTGCCGGAGTGGAGATAGAGGCCGAGGGGAAAGATTTTTCAGTGCGGGATAGCCACCGGAGGACGAAATAATTATCTGGGGCGGGCGATTTGCTTACAGAACCAGGAAAAGAAAACTGAGGAAGGATTCCATCCGATTCCCATTGAGAAATGAATGCAAATTTTTATATCTGCCGAGGTGGGGCAGGTTATTAAAATTCACGAGATTGAAATGTTGAACCGCAATTAGATTGTGGGAAACGAGCGACTTCTCGACGCGCAGAAAATTATGATTTTTAGAACGACTTTTAAGTTTTTGGAATCCGAAGCATTTGAATACCTTTCGCTTGCGGAAGATTTTCCTAAATTTTACGTGAGACTCCATCTATTCATATTAAGTGATGTAAGCATAAACGAAAGAAGGGAATCCACCTTCTTATATTTATATTGAATGCTTATTAAAGGTTTTATTTTTCAACCAACAGTGAGCAATAAAATATGGGAATGCAATGTACCATCTTCTACCATAATATCCTTCATTAATGGGATATGGTCTTTTGGAAATCGTCATTACCTTCAGTAGTATAAATTTTTCATCTTTGGAACCGTTCAAATGGAATTTTTAGGTTATGTTTGGCTTAACCTGATTAAATTTTGTACAAAAGTGAAATGAAAATCTAACATGAAGTTAAAATAAGTAAACTAATTATAGGTAGGACTAAATGCATATTGAATTAATATAAGACGTTGCCGTGCATTAAATCGATTCTTGTTTTAATGCAATTATTGATTTTTAATCTAGGGTAATGAAAAAGTTAGTAATATTAAATGTAATGAGTCCATATTGTGGTAATAAGTGATAAGCGTACATGCGTTATGATTTTTAATGAGTAAACATGCCATGTATATTTTAAAGTTTTTTAGGAAAATACTAACAATAAATAGATATCAGTCCTTTGTAAATAATTATTAACCGGATTCAATACTAACTTTTTAATATACTCTTTCTAGTTTTGTAAAAGGTTTGATTATGCTTATTGCCAAAGTAAGGACATCTTTTGTTTGTTCGAGAGCAGTGCATATTGTTGGTAAAATAACTTACAATCAGTAAAAAGAGATAAATAAATCAACAGAATGAATTCGGAGAAAATGAAAACTGATACTGCGTAAATCTGAGCTCAGAGGAAATTTCAGGTGTAAAAAACGCTTTTCGCTCTAATTAGCATAACATTTCACATCGATCTTCTTGTTTAAATTACCCAAGTGGCCGTAAACATCCAAATCCAGCTTGATTTAAAGATACCGCCACGTCACCCTTAAGTAAACGTACTTATTTCCCGCCATTAAACAGGGCACGTTGCTAGCGTAGCAAGAACCATAATTTAGGGAAAGAACGGATCACCGTCATTATGCCACTATATGTTTAAGCGAGCCATTGGAAGGAATTTCCTACGATAACGAAACTCATGTTCCAAAACTTATAAATGCACGAACGGAAAATAGATATATTCGACTGATTGGAGGAAAAAGGTGGGAAAGAAAACGATAATGACATGAGGTGCTGTTTCGCGGTGATAAACGTCATGAAAAAGGTCAGAGAACGGGAAGTGGAAATAAGCGTAAGATAGGAACGGAAAGTCAAGGGGGAAAGGGGCATAACAATATAAGTCGGCAGTGACATTAGTTACTTCTGACTCGCTGAATAAATCAATCGGAATAATACCTCCTCAAGAGAATTAAAAAAGTCTGAGATCGTGTTTTTTATGGCAAAGACGAAAAGAGAAACGCAGATTGGAGACCGGATGTAAATCCAACGGGAACCGATTTCCTCGTAATGGGGAGAAATAAAAGTGGAATTATAATTCCGTCTCAATATATACGCTAATTCCCCTTCCTTCCTTCGCGCGGCCGTATCAAGCCAACGCCACCGCACAATTGCGTGCGCTTCGAAAGTTGGAGGCGAAATTCGTATAAAATGGGAAACGAAAAAGAAGAAAAACGAAGCAAGCGCCAGTAGTTTCCCATTCTCGTATCATTTTTTTCTCCCTCCTTTCTCTTCTCCTCGATCCACCTCAACGTCTTCTATCTTCCATATCCAGGATTTTTTAATTTATTTCCCCATTGGATTAAAGCAAGTCGGGAGGGCACGGCTGGTAAAGAACGCGGGGATATTAAAAATCTGGAAATTTTGGAATATTTTCGTGGTTGGTAGGTAAGGAGGTTAGGGGTTAGAATGGGGGAGGATGAAGGCTAAGTTATGAAGAGCGAGTTTTAGACAAGAACTGACTTTTCCTCATTTTTAACCGCGCGTGGGTTCCGCAGAAATTTGTGCTGTGGTGTTCCATGTTGCGTGATGGGGAATTGTTGGAATCATATTACGTGCGCTATACGCTGGTGGTGGATTTATGCTTCATTTGGCTTAAATTAATGAATTCGTTACTCGAAGACCTTGCGTTTTAATTGAGAAGGCTTTTCTTTCAATGAAGCTTTTTCAACTTACTAGTAATAGTAATTTAAAATGTTCTAGAACATCAGAACTTATTTTGAAAACATAGATCTCCTCTGGCAATCGAACATAGGACTGATTTGACATGCTACTCACTTGATTGTCATGGAATCGAGGTTATGTTGGTGTTGAGTGTTAAGATAATTGCGGCTCTACTACATAAATATTTCTGACAGTGTTAAAATCGAATCTGTCACTGACCAATCAACTATTGAATTTTACTGGGTAGCACCTTTTACAAAAAGATCTTCTTCTCTCAAAACTAACTCTTTTTACTCCACTGATTACGGAGGGTAACTTATAAATAATTTTCAATAATAACTCAGTGCAAAAGTTTTAAAGAAATAATGTTTTACAGTTTTATTTTTTTCCAATTAAATTATGTTTAACTGTCCCTTTGTTACACTGCCTACTTTAAGGGTCTGAAAAAACATTGCTCAAACCGTGAGAAAAGTGTTTGAAAATATTATAGAAAATAATAAGTAGATTAGAATGCATTGTGCACAGGATTATGATGATTCACTCGAAGTATATGCAGCTTTTTGAAATATGTTACGAGACAACATAGGACTCATTTCAAGCCAGCTGAATTTGTGTTCTCATTGATTCAGCGCGACAGACCCAGTGCCATTTAAACAATCAGTATTGATATACAGTAAAACCGCGATCCATAGTTCCCGGATTTGTCGTTTTTCCGGATTTATCGTTTATTTTCTATAGTCCCGACTTAGGCCCATAAGGAGACATGTAAAGTAATACCGCATTCATCGTTCATCGAAATGTTATTTTCCCGCATTCATCGTTCAGATTTTTGGCCCAATCGAGGAAGTAAGACAATGTAATAGGAATTGCGACAAAAATTTTCTTTGAGAGCTTGGCATGAACTTTTTTTAAGGCTGTCGTAGCACTTGCTCAAAACGACCGATTTTTTTAACACATCCGGGGCTGTTTTAATACATTGTATCCTATTGGAGAGCTTTCACATGGGTGTGCGTACGAGCCCTGTTTGTCCATCTCAGTTTACTGGCATATTTCACCCTGTTTGTACCGTCTCTGGGAGTTCAGTACTTTTTTCGAAATTTTTAGGGGTTTTCTTTGGATAAACTTTCGTTATGTATTCGTTTTAATAGTGAGAGCTAAGTCTACATTTCCCGTTTTGATTGTTTTCCCGCATTCATCGTCTTTTTCTCTCGGTCCCTTCAAAAACGATGGGTCGAGGTTCTACTGTAATTTATCTACTAAGTTCAAGTTATGATAGAAGAATCCAATCCAATCGAAAGTACTTCATAATTGAATATGAAACATGTGAGCTAACATGCCCTGAAAAACAGGAGGGCAGTGAGTAATTAGACGTTGTAGCTGTAGATAATGAAACTAGTTTTCACTCGCCATAACCCAGTTCATCACAACGAGGAAGTTCGCCAGTTGAGGAGAGAGGAAGCGTAAATGGCCAAAGGCGCAATTCACACAACCGCTATAAAACGTCTTACACTCGCTCACAACTGAGTGTGCAGTACCTTTTTGTGGTAGTTTTACGTGACCCTGGGAGATTTTATTGCTCCTCGCAAATACCACGAACAATTTCGTTCTAACCACAAGAACTAGTAAAATGTGAATAGTAGACACAAGCCAGACAAAAGACGAGATTTGTCTAATAAAACTATCATCAACTCGTGAGAGAGAGGAAAACTGCTGAACATCTGTACGTGGTTTTGAATAATTGACATTAACGCGACGGCATTATCCGAAATGACTCTGCACATGGCACTGTCTTATATAACGTCATTTTTTCAAAATAAATACAGATCATTTATTGCATCAAAACTTAGACAAAATCGAGAAAATTGGTAAGTATGGTAAATTTTCTCATTTTCCGCTAAGTTACTATTAAATAAGATTTTCCTACAATTTGATTTAAATAGTTAAAATCCTGTTTCCTATAATTGTGTCTTTCTGTGTGTATTAGGAACAGATGATGAGATATTCAATTTTCACGAAATAATATTTTTATTTACATATCTATATCCTAATTCAGTACACCATTCAGTAATTATTTGTCTTGCTTAAAATAATATTAAATTAACTTCAAATAATTCTCAAAAATATCTTAACTATTTTTTTTTAATTGATTTTCTTACAGCATGTTTATGCTTGTTCTAAAATGTACATTAATACTGATTGTATTTAAAAAGTAAACTTCTAAAACACAATGTATCGGGATTACTTGATTATGTTTGTAGTACCGACAGAATTAATTTGAGTTTTGACAGTAAATTTTTTATTTGATTGGTGGTGGGTTGATGGCTAGCTTTCAAAATTCGAGGTTCCAGTTTGAGTCCCGGCTAACCAAGTTAGGACATACGTACATGGATGCGTTTGTGGTTTGAGTCTGTGTCCCATCAATCTATTAAAATGGATATAATTGGAGGTGCCAATTTCAGTTCAATTAATTAGAATAATTATTTTTAATTTTTTAAAGGTGAGCTTGAAACTTTGACGAAAATGACCCATATTCATTATTAACATTATATTTTACCACAACATTGACTGATTTCATCGAAACTGTGACATTTTTTCATGACCTCAATAAAGTTAGAAAACCCATGTAGTCCATCTTCTTTCCTATATTTTTTCCGTTGATTTTTATTATTCTTCTTTTGATTTTTATGGAATGGAATAATGCAAGTTCATTCTCAGTGAAAAATCTGAAGCAATGGTAAAATAATTAGGTAATTATTTGTAATGACCTGAATTGAATACGCAGAGTTTTTTTTTTGTTTCGTGAAAATCCCCCATCCCCCCAAATAAATATCTCGAATAAAGAAGGAAATCCTCTTAAATGCTCCTTCCCATTCCCCTTCCCAACCCAAATTTATGACTTCCTCTGTGATTCACCTGAAGATGTCACCCAGCTAATGAAGCTGGTCGAGTATATCTCTTGAGGAAGCTACGAAGTGTTATTCTTTGGGATCTGTGCTTACCAATTACACAAGGTTACGCTCGGAATTATCAATGTTAATTCTTAAAATACTGGTCATCTATAGAAATGTGGGTCACATCAATTTGGCAGATATCTAATGTATTAACATATCCCTTTAAATGAAAATTCTTCTTGTCTTTTCGACTACCGAGTCAGGATGACTGGGCTTAAGAGATAGAGAATAATAGAATTGTTCTGCATGAGCCAAGAAGAAATGGAAAAAGGAAAACCTTCCGAAGGAAATGAGATTTCCAGAGGAAGGAGTGCGTGGAGGTAAGGGAGTGAGGACTTTTATGACCATAAAGGCAATGAGTGAGAGAGCAACAGGGTCGCGACGGCGTTATTTTCTGAATTTACATTTTATGAGTCGGAGTGGGGATTTTGAGGGGAGAATGAGTTCAAACCAGTTTGCGGAATACAAATTTCCTGAATTCTTATGCCCTTCCGCTTGCTTCTTCTATGTCAACGAGAAGTACAGATTTCCCTTTCTCTTCCTTGGAAAAAAATCATAGAATTTAGCCAAGTTCTATATAATTATTATTAAAGTTTATTTCAGCATTTCAATCAGATAATACCTACCAAATAAATCTGTATAGCGTAATAACTTTTCATAACTCCTTATTTTTACTGTTGCAAAAAAATATCTTCGTGTATGAAAACTGCCATTTATCTTCCTCCTTGAAGGATTACTTTTTTCGTTATTAGATGTAACTGTACACTTGTAATGGGTAGCAGCGTGTCTTTTTTTCTGTTATCTTTACTGTTTGGCCATATACCCTTAATATTGATTCAGTTGTATAATTTTAGATCACTTTTCTTCATAGTGTGATGCCGTCATCAGTATTTTTGTCACTGAATTTCTCATTTTTTTCTTTTTATTAAGTTAAAACCGTTTCATGAAGGACAAATTGCGATGCAATTGCTTTTGAAAAAAACGATTTCGTTCTCTTTATAGCGGATACAACTTAATTAAAACATTAGCAAATTCTTAAATATAGCAAGTGCTTCAAAGTCTTTCCTGTGAGATTTTTAACGAAGCCTTGAAAATATAACCTAAATTACACAGGGCGATAATTTAACCGCAGACGCTTGAGTATATGTGGGAGTGATATTTTTATATTTAACCTATTCACAAATGATATACTAATGAAAGTATATCATAGACGTCTGGAATTCATTTGCTAGTATCATCTCGCAGAGCTATGTCAAAGGTATATGTAAATTATATGGCATAAATTTAGCAACGTTACTCATTCTCTGGTGCATCTGTTGATGTGATTTTACAACCTGGCAAAACATGTTCATTTGCAGATTGAATGAACGCATCTGCTTTGTCGGTGTTCTTTCCATACTTCCCAAGAAGTTTAAGATTTTTATAAGCAAACGAGATGTTATTTGAACATATACCTATTGTCTTAGTAACCTAGTAAGGACAGAGCAGATGACAAAGCCTCTATATGCTATCAACCTTTTTATTTGCCTCTCCTTAAACCAAGGTATAAGGCCAATCGGAAGTGGTTGCCGAAGCTACGAAGATCTCGGAACGGTTGACCAGATCTTACACTAAGAGGTGACTCTGAGGATCAGCTGGGATCGAGGGAACGGCCAGTTGGGTCTCCTTGGTGACACCCGGGACTTGCCTTCCAATTTATCGTTGCTGATGATCCCGCTTCTGTGAGACACTGAGGACTAGCGATTCCAGATTTGCCCTGATTTCAAGGTGAGCAACCCGATGACCTTAATTTGGGGTTCAAAAGATGGTTCAGAGAGAACCATGATTAGAGGACTCTCCCCCATACCAAGAAGTACCATCAAATACTAAGTGATATCGCGATATTGAAGAATATCTGCTAAACATTTATCTCCTCACAACTATAATATTGGCACATTTTAATTGCTGAGTGAGTTGAGTTACTTCAGCAAGTTCAATTGGTTTTATTACCATTTTATCTGAGTCAAATTTTCTAATATCCAGCAGTTATGCGTTTATCTTCTCGTTCAGGCGCATCGCCTTCAACCACTTTTTTCTCATCCCTAATTATTGTCTTCTTTCATTTACTGATACACTTCTCTTGTTTTTTCGCGAATTATTCGCTTTCACGTGATTATTGGTTGGCAGTTAAAATTATGCGGAATTTTTTATACAGACTAACGAATACAGTCTATTTTAGATTCTACTTGCATTGCTCGTAGTCAGCGATCAGATATTTTTTTCGATATGAGACGTAGGCGTACGTTAAATTACTTTATTTTCTAAATTTCAACTCTTTCCATTAAAATATTGTATTATTTACTATTTATCCGTAACATAATCCATTTTCAACAAATTTTATTCACTGAACATTTTGGTTCAACAATTATACAACATATAAATATTCATCAACAAGTTCCTTGAAATGTATCAAAAAGGAATTTGAATTCACTAATTTACATAGAAAATCATGGTGACAAGAAATAAAAACTAAAATAGACTACACTGAATTAGGCGAGGTGTTGTGGTAATTCATAGTGGAAACAATCTACGAAAGATTTGTACTTTTACCACAATTTAGTTTTTACAAAAAACGATCACACTGTTTTCTGTAAAAAATAAATTGTGGTAAGAGTACAAATCCTTCGTAGATTTTTTCTAAAATAGACTAATTATGTAAGGGAATTTTACATAAAGAACCAGGTTTAACAAACATAAAGATAAATTGAAATGGAAACAAATACTTGGAAAATAATAGTGGATTCAATTATAAAGTAAGGGCATTAAGAAAATGTTACTTCAGGGAGACGAAGGGTGTTTTTTATCAGTTTCTTCATTTTATGACAAAGTTTTTACCATTATTTGGAACAACTATCACGTGAAAACCCAAATAATTCAATTTTTGCATACTAATAAATTATTTCGTAGGAAATTACTTAAATACATTTACTCAGAGACCAGCAAGCGATTAGATAGAACTTTGTGTGTTTCATCAAAGGTAATGCTAATTTTAAAATAAAATTTTCAATTGTAATATATGTGAATTAAATCCAACTGCAGTTCCAGCTTTTTGAAGTTTTCATTCGAAATGAGGTGCAAACGTTGTTATATTAGAATTCAAATTGATATCCTATACAAAAGAAAAACGTGTTAGACCTTTTGTCATGTATTTTTTGTTTAGATTCTTCTCTCTGTTTATACTATTAATTAATATAGAATTAACTTTTCAGGTTACTTAAGTGCAGAAAAATGTGTGTGGGTTAGGTATTTTTACTAATAGCGTGAGAGCAAATAGGAAAAAAATGAAATTAATGAGAATTATTGTGTTGGAAAGCACACTTCTTACTCATACTGTTAAATGAAAAATTAGACATAAATGAGAAAATTATTGAATAATTCATCTTCAAGGTAATTACAATTTTACATCGCTGGCATAAGAATATTGGAGGAATGAATATCATATAAAGATTTTAGAGAGGATTGGATCATCGAAGAGGTTTTCTTATGTGTGCGTCGAAAACTATTGCATCCAAGTGGATGGCAGAGATATAAATGAAGTGACTGGCACTTTTTTCTCAGGGGGAGAGGGTGGAATCGCGGGAAGCCAAGAAAATAAGAGGCGTGTCTTGGCAAGAAATGCCATGTCGAGAGAACTTATCTCACGTAGTGCTTCCTAATTTATATTTGTCGTTTGCGCTTCTTTGTCTTTTTCAAAATTTGTATTCGGTTCATTTATCATCACATGTTTCTCTGGAAAATCTTTCCGACGCTGTTTTTTTGTACTTCGAACGTTCGAAGTTATGCATTTTTTATGAACTCAGAGCTCTGCAGTGGTTGGCCCCAATGGAAGCCTTTCTGAAGATTAAAATTTCAATTTCTTGAAACCTTTTAATGAAAGATAACGCCTTGACGGGTTCTTAGTAAACATCTTACTTCTTTGGCGCAGCAAGCTGATTTATCATTTTTCTTGTGATTTTATTTCTCCTAAGCGGCGATATAACGGCCAATTTAAATATGAAATTAAAAGAATGCATCGATCTTGAAACCGTAAGTCTAAGCTTCTTAAACCGAGGTAATTATTTTTAATTTAGAGCAGCATTTGTTACAGAAGGCAAATATGCAAATATATTATACTATCAACAATACTTTTACTGAAGATTTTAGGAGGATTAACTTAGTGGAAACATTATTAGAAAGGTAGCAATAATACGGAAATAGTATAATTAATTGTCTTAATCAAACACGATTGTACAAAATTACGATTAATAATAGTATGTATTTGTCAATTGCATACTGATTTTCGAACATCGGTATATTGGGAAAGTTTAAGGGTACATTTTTTGTCCTAACTTTGGTTTTCTCTCGCAAATTATTCCCAATCTTAGACGAATTTGGATAATAAGATCACACCTTATGGATTTGTTCGCTGATTTGGTTGATGAGATACTTAACCATTATATGCTGAATTGAATACTAGGTTACATGAAAATTATTAAGAGCTAATGTTCAATAGCAAACCTCCTCGACAAAATCGTTATGAACTGACTTTACTTGGTGGAACGCCATTTATGAAAATAAACCGCAGACTTTGTATTTTCCACAAAAAATTATTAATACTGTTATAAATTCTGTCTGTTTTCTGTGGTATGTACCTGATGATGGCTGTATGGCCGAAATCGGTCGTGTATTAATAAATTTTTGTGGAAAATACAAAGTCTGCGGTTTATTTTCACAACTTATCGACAACATGGGTTGATTTATCACTTCGATAACTCAGTACTTTAAATAAATTTCTAACTCTTAACTATATCATCCAGCATTTTATCTTCTTTTTCATTATAGCAGAGTAACTTGGATTGGCAGAGTAACATTTCTCTGTATTTCATTGTTAGAGTACTGACAGAAAAAAATGTCATTAATTCTTTGGCCTGCTCATAATGCTGCGTTCATATCCATAAAATTCTACATTCATGAAATATTTCATCTAATTACATAAGTAGAATGATTTTTAATAAAACTGCATAATGTAAAAAATTCCAAATATTAATCACAGGGACGGATCCAGGGGGGTGGTCCTGGGGGTCCGGACCCCCCCCGAAATATCAGACTCCCTCAAATCTCAATACCCGTACAGCACACGGTCCTTCAACCGTAGGAGACGGTCTCCGGATTGCTACGGATGTCCGTAGACTATTTGTAGACCGTCAAGAACCAGAGAAGCTCCTTAAAACGCCCAGATATTCTAATTTCGGGACGGTGTGCTGTACAGGTAATTTTAAACACGAATTATTTGTAGTGTGTACTGTGAATTACACTGACGACGAAGGATACGTTAACTTTATAAAGGTGCATATAGACTGGCGAGAAACTTGCGCGAGTTTCTGTCCGACATCTTCGTCGCCAGTCTAAACAGCAGTGAGAGACTACTTCCGATAACTTGAAGGAACTCTCTCGCTACTCCGTCGCCTGCCAGTCTGAACACGCTTCTCTGGATTGTCGCAACTTCTCGCAGAGCTTCCGATCGAGTTTGATATTTTGCGAGTTGAGTTGCAATTTTCAATGTGGCGGAAAGTAAAAAGGTGTGGATTGATACCGATATAAGAACGCTGATTTCTTCGTATGAAAAAAATACCTCACTGTGGAATGTAAAGAGCGACAATTACAGGAATCACACTTTCAAACAGAAATCTCTGCAATCTATAGCAGATAAGCTGATTGAAAGTCCGAATGAAATTTACAGGAAGCTTCATAACCTGAGAAGCCAATTCATGCAGGAAGTAAAAAAATGAAAACAAAGAAAAGTGGTTTGGGGGCAGATGAAATAATTAGTCCTTGGAAATACTTTTAGACAGTGAAATTTATTCAAGGAACAGTAGAATCTTCGGAAACTACTGACAATACTCATTCTCTCACCCAACACGATCGATTTTTCTTTCTTCTATTCTGATAATAATCAAAAAACACCAAAGCCGCAGCAATACGAACGTGTCTTACCGGCGCCATGCCAACGTATGAGAAAAGAACGCGTAGATAATACCAATGCTCGTCTCGATAATAAACACTCGCGCAAGTCTAACAAGTAAGTAAGTAAGATGTAAATGATGTAAGTAAGATGTAAGTTGCAGATAGTGTAAACACCTGTGCGAGAACATGGGGAAGTCCGAACTCTCGCGACTTTCCGACAGAAAGTCGCGACAACTTATTGCATAGAGTGTAAACTTTAACGGAAGTCTCTCGCGCGAGTTCTGTCGCAAGTTGCTCGCCAGTCTAAACCTATACCTTAAGGGACGTGGGAGCCTTGCTAACGCTGAAACCTCATAAACGATTGACATTTAGAATCCGCATAGCTATTTCCAATAAAAATGGCATGTATAAAAATTACGTCTTTTTTTAAAACAGAAAGTGCTGATACTAAACGTGAGCGATCAGTTGAACAGGCCGAAGAATTATCAACAGCAAAAAAATCGAGGCATGACAAGGAAGACGATCATGAACCTGAACTGAAAGTAAGTGTTTCAAATTTTTACATAATATAATGTCGAATAAAATTCGAGTCACATAGTTGAATGCGTTAGGTAATATTCTGTTATTAAAAAGGTTGTATTACAAAGACAGAATAAAATTGAGTTTGAAATAGAACAATAGATTGTCAAAATAATTTGGGACTTTTCGAGAGCAGTGACTTATATCCCAGACGGAACTGATCCGACCACGGTGGTCGGGTTTTCGTAGGATTCTGGTCGCCTCAGTTTCATCTGGGATGTGAGATATATGTAACTAATATGCAAGATGCAGGTATTACAGATAAACTTTATGTGACTAATCGCGGTTTATGTGATAAATAAGTAACTTCTCGAAATTCCTCCTTGTATAAGATCTTACTTTGGTCCTAAATAAGCTGTGATTGCCGAGCGGGATAAATTAGTCTCGTCGCGAAGCCTAAACTCTGTTGGACTGGGATCTAATCCCAATAGTGACGAATATTTTTTTCTAGGTTTATGGCATATTTGAACGGGTGAGAGGAAAAACCTAACTTGTGGAGATGGAAAACATGTTTTTTATATCTGTCTCTTGTTCGGTTTTTCCTCTCCGTCATTCATATGTGAAATATGAGTTACATATAAAATATCATCGTAATAGTAGTACTCATTGATGATATTCAAAAACTTTCCTAATATTGAAACATTAATGCTACAAAAATCAACAGCGAATCGTTGAGAACACATTTTGGTGGTAGAGTTTACTTACTGAAACCTTAATTATTAAAATCTGAATATTTCACAATTTTTATAATCCAAATTGTTATTCTTATTATCTCTGTATCTGCTTTTTCCAATAATTTAATGATTATATTTTTTAAATTTACTCAAGATTTGATAAAATTTCAATTTTGTGTTGACCAACATATCGTATGGATATAGATATATTTATAATATACATTTCAAAATTAATCATACATATTAGTGTATAGTTCCATATATATTTCTCCTCATAAATCACTGTGATGCTAAGAAATGATTGTCAACTATCCATAATTATAATTTTTGCGAATGATGATCAATAAAGATAAAAATTTTTCTCCAATCAATATTGTGTAAATCGAAAAAAAAATTAATTTTATGAATTACAGGAGTCACGAAAATTGCAAGATCATGTTAATGATGTCCAACGGTTTTGCAGAAGAAAACTCGACAATACTGAGATGTACGATCTTCTTGTTAATGTATGGACACCAGATGCTGATTTTGTGTTTCCAGCAACGGAAATCAACAAAAAGAATTTGAGATTTCAACTTTCGTGGTTACAAAAGTATCCTTGGTTAACATACTCAGCTGTTGAAGATGGTTGTCGAGTTTGGATTTCATTCGCGCAAAAGGGAGTTGGAAAAGGAAAGCATGAACGTTTAAATTCGTTAGTGCAATCTTGTGTCAAAGATTGGAAGAGAGCTTTAGAAAGATTTCAAGACCACCAAACTAAGAGATATCACTTGGACGCCTCCGATGATGCACAGAATTTCAAGCTAATATATGAAAACAAGAAAAATGACGTCATCATTGAGATCGACCAGAGCCGAAAACGGCTGCAATTGGAAAACAGACGGAAGCTTGCTCCAATCATTCGCGCGGTCTTATTCTGCTGCAGACAAGGACTGGCACTACGAGGACGTCGAGATGACGGCCCTTTACCACTGGATATGCCAGAAGAGAATGACGGGAATTTCAGGGCACTTTTGCGTTTTGCTATAGATAGTGGAGATGTAGCACTGCAAGAACATTTAAGGGTAGCGGGTGGTAATGCAACATATCTGAGCCATACAACTCAGAACGAGATCATCGATGCTGGAGCGGAAATCATCACTAGAGACTTAGTGAGACGCATCAATGAGACGAAGTGTTTCACTGTAACTGCAGATGAAACATCTGATGTCAGTGGGATTCAACAATTCACGATTGGAGCTAGATTCGTTCAAGAAATTGGAGGGAGTCACACGATCAGAGAAGATTTCTTGTGCTTTGTTCCTGTAGAGGACATGACTGGTGCCGGCCTTGCAAATACGCTGCTAACAACTTTGCAGAAACTTGGAGTGGACACCCATTTCATGAAAGGGCAAGGTGAGCTGAATAAAACTTAAATTAACTAGGACAACGATAACATGAAAGTGTAAAAATAAAGCAAGGTTTTGAAGCCGCTTTCCATTTTAGATTTGGATTAGATTTTCTAGGAGCCCAGGGAAATTCACGCTGGATTGGATTTAGTTACCACTCAAGGATTAGATTTTTTAGCGTAATAAAATCCAATCTGGATACAATTAAAAAATAACTTTTAACAATCTTATCCGGATTGAATTTTTTCAAGTACTTTTGGTATCCGATCTAGATCAAATTTTTTCAGAACCTTACAATAACAATGTGGATTTAATATCATTAGAGTTTTAACTTAACTTTAATCGTTAGAGTTTTAGTGCTTACAACTGATTTACCAAACGACTTGAAAACCCGATTCTATAGTAATTGGAGTTTGAAAGAGCCTTCAAAAATCCAATCTGAGTTTGATTTTATGTCGCTTAAAAAATTTAAATCACATAAGTTCCTAGATCGGATTTGTCAAGACAGCGGCTCTAAAACCCTGGGAAAAAATTTGATTAATACAATAATTTATACGGTATATTTTGAAATTTTTCATTCTCAAGGTTATGATGGAGCTCGAGCAATGAGTGGAGAGTTCAAAGAATGTGCAGCTATTGTTAAGAAGACATGTCCAGACGCTCGTTATGTTCATTGTGCAAACCACAACCTGAATCTAGCTATTACCCACGCGTGCAACATTACGCCGATCCAGAACTGTATAGGAACAGTCAAGCAAGTCGTCAATTTCTTTCGTCTATCCAGCAAGGCTGGAAATTTGTTGAAAAACCACATCCTGACAGCAAACTCTGGTGCCAAGCAGACGCGTCTTCTAAAATTTTGCGAAACGCGTTGGGTCGAACATTTGGCTTCTCTGGGACTGTTCCATGAAGTACTGGAATTTATCTGTTCAACGCTCGAAGAACTGGATGAGCTGAGAATAAAATATGATGGAATACAGCCAAACAGCTTGCTTGCTTCCATCCAAACAACTCAATTCATCATTGCATTGGTTGTGATGAAACCAGTGTTCAGCTTGACGAAAAACCTGAGCCAAAATTTGCAAAAAGAAGATTGCGATTTGAGTGAATGTGTCCGTTATGCAAATGATGTTCATGAAGAAATAAAGGAGATGCCTACCAGAGCCGATGAGAAATTCGCAGAAATGTTCAAATCAGCGACCCAAATTGCTGAGAATATTGGTACTGAGATCACTGTTCCTCGACGAGCAGGACGTCAAAATAATCGGGAGAACTATAATGGAAACGCTGAAGAATATTATCGGCGATCCATATTCATTCCATTTTTGGATAAATATCTTGAAGAGCTGCACGCGAGATTTCTTGAACATCGAGCACTGCTGTCAAGGATACAGAATATCATTCCAGCAAAATGCGCAGAACTCGATGAAGAAGAATTAAACAAAACCGTCCATGTTTTCGAAGAAGAATGGCCAAATGACGTCACCGGGACTACGGAAGACTTACAATTTGACATGAAGATGTGGAAGAGGTATTATATTATAAGTTTTTCGAAATTGAAAAATAAAGGGTCGATGTAAAGTAAATAATTTGTTTCTGATTCCAGGTTCTGTTCAAACATGCCTGCAAAAGAGCGGCCAAAAACGTTCATCGAAGCTCTGGACGTCTGAGATGAAAAATTTTACAAGCAGATCTACAGGTTTCTCCAAATTTGTGGCACATTGCCTATTACAGTTGCCTCCAATGAACGGTCATTCTCCACTTTGCGAAGACTGAAGACTTATTTGCGCAACAGGACTGGAGAAGAACGACTGAATGGACTGGCGCTGCTTAACATTCACAGAGATGTGGATGTTACCAGTGATCGAATACTAGATATTCTTGCAAGAAAAACGAGAAGAATTCACATTACCCTGTAAATGGCCTGCCTGATTTTCAAGACTGTGGATTGTCTATATTCAAATGTCGTCATTTAATTCGTATACTGTCAATAAGTCATTTTTATATTTCATAATATTATATAGTATGTTTTTAACATCTAATAAAAACATTTTTCTGATTAATTATGATCACAATCGACAGTTACTTTTATTAAACTTTTTATTCTTGTGCCTATTTTTCGAAAATGAAACTCAAATAACGCAAATAAAAACACAATTTAATAAGCAATCACCAGCGAAAAAAATCGAGTTTGACTAACACAATTCTAACGTCACGTTTTGTGAAAGCCGAAATATCCCATATTTTTCGATCGGACCCCCCCCGAAATTTTTTTCTAGATCCGTCCCTGATTAATCATATGTATCATAAAAATTTTTAAGCTCTTTCAATGGTACAACTATTAATCTGCCTTACCCTATGCGGAAAACAATTTCATAAAACATGATAATCTTTCGTTGATGATAAGCGATATTTTAATTACAAAGCAAATGTTTAAAACAAGTGTTGATTCACTAGAAAATGTTTTACATTTAACGTAAATCTTGTGATTCTCTCTTTTCCTATTCTCCGAAAAACTCACTTTGCAGCACTACTATGAATTTTACGTTGCATTAATTCTCCTCTACTTGCCTACTTGTTCTATTTCTCCCACTATGGTTCATGCATCTCCTTTTCATTAATAAAATTCTCTACAGTCAATAAGTTCCCCTTTTTTCCTACCCATCATTTTTATTTGCAATATTTCTCGCACTCTTTCATCAAATTCTCCCTCTCTCATATCATTCCGAGACCCTGCTGTTCCTCGTTTAGCCCATTCCGAGAAAAACCTCACTCCCACAGCCACGGAGTATCCCATTCTCACCACCAACTCAACCCGTCCACAAAAAGGAAGCCCCTTTTCCTTCCAACTTCTCGCGGCTTATTTCGTATGCATGAGGAGCGATGGAAAGGCAAAAAGTAAAGATGAGGAAAGAGAGAAACAGAAGGGCAAGAGGTGTCTTTGAGGGCGAATAAGTGCCGTTATTTGACACTGGGGGGGCAAGCAGACTCTTACTGGTGTTAGGGGACTCTGCGACCTGCGTTAGATACAGCCTGTAGTAACACGCCAGCGCCGTGGGCGTTGAGTACGGAAGGAGGAATATGGTTTGAGTTTAAGAAACAGGTTCAAACGGGAGAATTGAGAGAGGAAGGCAATTGCGGACGAAGAGATCAAGAATGGGGCGGAGGTTATATAAAAGATGGAAGGCACATTTCTGATTCGATAAATATCGTACAGTTGAAACAGAAGATTAATAAATGAAAGGTTAATAAATTAGTAAGAACTGTTTTGAGTATTGCTTAGTCTAACAATAAATTAAAATTGTAATAAGACTTAGAATGAATTTGGGAATGAATGATATACGTTGTAAGCTTAACATATAAGAGAGTTACGAAGGTCCTTTACTGGAATTGGTGTAGGAAGAGTAATAGATCACTATATAAGACCACTAATAAAACCAGTGAAGAGAGCATGATCCTTAGCCATTTGTTTGTTCTTTGTCGTCAGTATGGTCATGATTAACAGCATAATCTTCCAGTTGTTCAAGAGGTGTTCGTGAATGAGGGAATCTCCACAGAGTACATACATACTCTCAGTTTTTGATCATACACATACTTAAAAAAGAAATCTGAAGATGATGACAATGAGTCATGAGTAATTTAAAAATTAAATTATCCTCGGTTAAATAAAACAATTATATTTGCATTCGTAAACGTTAAAAATTTCGTACTAGTCTGAGTTTCATTTTGAGCCATTCATGGATTTCATAAACTTTTAACATGCACTAAGATTATTCTTGAACATTTCAATTGAACAATATCAATGCTAAGGTTCAACTAAATGCTCAAGGATAAAACGTAAGAATGGTAGAAACACAAGGAAGCGAGATTTGAAATCAGAATGGGGAAAAGTTGGTAAAAGGAAGAGAGAATGAATGTAGGGGCAGGAAGGTAAGAGGGAGACAGTTAATGCACTTTTACGCCCACTCCCATCTAAAGGCCTTATTTTCGCCGTCCCATATCAAATCCCCTTCTTTTCCTCTCCACTTGCTCGTCTCGCCGTGCTGTATGTGGGACCTTTTTTAATGGGGTCATCACTCTTCACCTTTGACCTGCGAAGGGATCCCGCCGAGATTTTCGACATGCTCTCTCTCCTTCTCTTCCTCTTCACTCCCTTTTCACTCTTTGTTCGTGCATGAATGTGCGCGAGGGACTCAAACGGTTCCTTACTTTTCCTTTTAATTTATCGCGCCATTTGGTAGTGTTGTTTAATCGTGGAAAAGTCCCACTGATACACATTCCCACAGCGATTCCTTTTTGCTCGTTAAAAAAAAACAAAGGGAGTTAAGTTCGTTCCTTCGCCAAAGGTGAATTTCTGATGGATTTGGAAATGTCAGAAAAGGGAATAAGTGCTTTCGTCGTCACAGCTTATTCTTGGCTAAATTAATTGTGTTCCAGATTATCCCTCCGAGAAAAACAACAGCTTGGAAGAGGAAAATAATTGCAGTATATCTTGAAACCAGGATTATGCCTTCTCAAAAAACCATTAATAAGACTTTGGAGAGAGCTGAAATTCTATTTCGGAATTTATGCATTATATAATCGTGAGCGATTATGAGATCAAAGCTGTGAAAAAGGCAAGCTTTTTTCACAGCTTTGTTTCTTAGTGTTCCCTAGTAGAGTATCACAAATGCTGTTAAAAATTATTATTAAACTAGCAGCTCATACTGTCAAATGAGGACAACAATTTTTGAGGGAATTTTTGCATAATTTTATGAAAATTTATTTCTCCAAATCAATATTCTTTAGTATTTCTTCACAAATCTAAGCTACAGCCATAACCATGTATAGTTGATCAGTTACAAATAAATTTCAGATGTTCTTGCCTAAATGAACGGCATAAGAATGAAAAAATTTACTAGCAATATAGAATAACGGGTATCAAATTAGATTTAAAGTTTTATTTTTACTAATTACTTCAACAAAATTTATCATACGTTTTTTATTTGAGAACTCCTTCGCACCAGCCAGATTCGACTTTTTACCGCCGATATCCATTGCCAAAGGTTAAGAATCAATAGTTCGACCATTATACTTTTATAATAAATAGTACCTTATTTATTTTTGAGATTTATCTCAGTTTTATCACATTTGAATCCATTCATCGCAAAGCAATAAGAAATTGAAAAGCTTGATTACACTACCGAAAATTGCACAGGATTCATGTGCACATAATGCATGTGAATGCTTGCTTACTTTTCCATATTTTGAAATTGAAAACTATGATGTGCAGTCCATTTGAAGTATTTATGTCATTTGCGTAGATTAAACGATTCAGTTTTGTGCCCTACCTTTTGGAATGTTGCACTGCTGGATCAAACCTATGAAAATGATGTTAAAATACAGACAAACCACTTAAACTGAATTCCACTTATTTTCTTCTTAATTCTTTTTCCTTAGCTTTTAGAGTTGAGAATGGATTTCCTGTTTGACTGTCAAGTGTTAATTGGCAGTGTTAGTACAGTAATTTTTAAAGTACTTCTATTTATTTATAAAACTTCAATGTCAAAAATGTTTACAAATATTAGGAGATAAGGAAAAATTAACTTAAAATTTAGCAATGGTCAAGCAATGTATTTAGAAGATTTTTAACTACACCCTAATTAAGTAATAGTTTTACAATTCATATTATTCCAATCCGAAAGATCATTTGTATATATTAATCTCTTTCTCGTGTAAGAAAGAATATTTCGAAGAAATTTCTCAAATAGTCTGTTATAGACCAATGAAGTCTCACTTTTATAATCATGGAAACTAGCTGTGTAATTTCAATCAAATGAACGATTATCCCAAATATATTTATGCTTACTAAATCCAAGCAAATCTTAGGACAGTTACTGCTTCCTAATCCGATAGTTGGAGAGCTTAACCTTCAAAACTTAAAAAATTATTAATTCAAACAGAAGAATTTCCCTGGTCTACACTTTCCACCTGCAATCGTTATCTATCCCTTTCTTCTTAATTTCTGTTATATTTCCTACGTTTGTATCTTTTATTCTCTGAGAATTTACAGCTTTCCTCTTTCCAAGGTTTACCTATCTATCCAAAACCCTCCTAAACTCCCTTCTTCCCTTTGCTCTGCTCCGATTTTTTTTGCCACCTGCTCGCCTTCTTCCGTGACAAAATCCCATCAAAATCCCCTCGGAGGAGTGGAAGGGAGACGCTATGAAGGAAGATAAAGAGAGGGAAAGAAGAAGAAAAGGGCTGGCAGGCGTGTTTTGGGTGGGTGTGGGAATAGGGTGTTTGTGCATATATATGCGGTTGGACGGAAGGAAGGATGGTCGAAGGTCTTCTCAGCTTGAGGAGCCAACGATAGCGACCATTTTCACCTCGAGCTGCTTGTTGTTCTTTAAAAGCGATCCTTTTATGGATTTATTATGCCATCCCACTTTTAATGCCCTTTGCTACATTGAGTGAGTGAGCATGTTAGGATAAATTTATTCTTGAAGGCCTTTTTATTTTAAGGATAGTATGTAGGAACGAATGCTTATTGAGTAGAGAGCTCATTTTATTGGTGAAGTTAGTCATGAATGATATATGCTTTTGGTGAATCTACAACAAATATACATGCACATGTTAGGTTTCAGTTTTGTCAATACTACCAGAATCATTACTTATCGTATTGGAAAAAAATAACCTTAAGATCTGAAAAACATTTAAAAATATTGACCTATAAGTAGAGGTTATATCAAGACAAGCTATTGATAAATAGAAACCTGTTATCTCAATCTATATAGCAAAGAAAATTTTATTATATTCAGTATATTTTATTTTAGATAAAAAGAAAATTACGGGAAATGTTCCAGCTTACCATATTTTTAATGACGAGATCACCATTATTAACGTCATATAATAATTATTCGTAATTGCTATTTTTAATCAAGGAATTTTTAAGAGGCAATTAAGGATCATAATAAGTAAATTTATACACTATATAATTTCAATGAATAGAAAATAATTTCTATGCATTTTTCCCTTGAGTTTTAGTCAAGCAATACATTACAATTTATTATTGATATTGATATATCCCAAGGAAAAACGGACTTGAAAAAAGTCTGACTGGGCCGGAAATCGAACCCGTGATCTTCCTCTATCCGGGAGGCTGCCTTAACCCAGATTCCCGACCCAGTCAGGCTTTTTTCAAGTCCGATTTTCCTTGGGATTATTCCTGGGTGCACGCTCTTATGTTCAATTTACCCTTTACCCTTTCCTTTGTGATATTGATATATTTTCACGTAGTTTACCTAACGAAAAGTCTTTATATCTGTTTATCGTAATCCCTATTTAAGTAAGTTGAGAAATTTGTGAATAGTTAATCCTAACTCTAAGAAAGAAATTATATTAGAGTTTTATGTTTTGTGGATGATGGTAAACTTTTCCCTGCCCAAACTGAAATTGAATTAGCACTAACCTAGATTACATATAAATAGCTTATCAGTTCTCTGATTTTGCAAACAAAGGTTTTTATTTTGAAATGCATGTTAACGATAATATAAAGTGTATGGAGATATTTCAGCTCAGCATTTTCCACATAAGATAATACGAGGAGTGGAATAATTTCGACTACTGCCATAATAAAGAGCGGTAACAATCATAGAGGTTGAATTAATTTACAGAATTTTATATTTAATCTTTTATCTTTGATGATTAAGGTATTAAGAGTATGTAATTATTGAAGAAGTACTTCGCATTTTCCGTTGCATATATCTCTCCGTGAAGTTCTTTTAAATCTACGTCCTCTGTAAATTAGAGCATGATGAGGAGGTTACATGGATGTCTTAAGAACCTTACTCAGGAGATAGGTTGCCCTTCGGTTCAAGTTCATCGATTGTTTTAAATTAACCCTTTGAGACGCCAAGTTTTGTTTTGTAGAATGATGGCCATGGAATAGTGCTGCCATTGCAGGCAACGGCCCTTTTATTTGATAATCACACTCTGGAGCGAGTGACGCTCGTGCATTAGGTCGTTTATTTTAATTTGCCTTCTTATGCAACAAGAAAAGAGGTAAAACATGCACTTTGGAAGAGTATTTCGAAAATAGGTCTAAGAAGAAAGCGCTATGAGTCATTTCAGTTTTTAATCATAAAGGGGTGACATCTTTTGCTGTGAAGGGAAATTGCAATACCAATGACAATATGGAGTGAAGACATAATATTTGCTGGGATTATTTTTCCTATTTAATTTTACGCTTAAAATAATGAATTTGAAGTAAAATTATCATATTTCTTACATAGACGACTCAAGCGATAGAAAGAAATAGATACCTTAGAATTTTATCCATTTACTTTACACATATTTATTTTACATAGGCGTATAAAATTTTTTGGTCATTTATACTGATTATATTCTAGAAGTTTTTGAAAATAGTATGTGCTAACACAGTTCTTAAAATATAAATAACTTATCACACCATTGTAAAAGATTATTTTGTAATCTACTTCTATTTTTTCAGATAACTTTCCTATATCCCCTAATTAGCTGCATAATCTGTTTGTGTATTTTTCTATAGTAGATCCATCCTAGCATTTAATCCTTAACTTATCCCTGCATCATTTTATCTTTGAATTCAAATTTTAGCATTAAATATTTTGTGGAGAGGAATTGATAGTAAATGGTTTTATAGTATTTCAAAGAAGTAGGCCAATCATATCTGATAAACTATAAGATATTTGATTATAACTAAATGGCAGCAAATTATGTACTAAATAGGTGTCACCAAATATACTAGACTAAAGCAATAATTGATACCATGTGAGACCATGTGACTAATAAAGTTATTCAGGTAATAGTAATGCATGTATCCTAAAATAAAAACAATATCAATGAATGTATTTATAAAATTCCGTTCGTGTTTAGAACGTTTCAAATGTATCGCTGATTGGTGGCTGTAAATTGTCTTTATAATACTATTCTTTCTATAAAGTAACTAGCTATTCCGTATTGGACAAAAATTAGTGTCTAGCAATATATCCTGACCTTAGTTTACCAAAAATATGTTATATAGCTTATGCCAAAAGTGGTATTTGAATGAAAACTATATTGTAACAGATTTTAAAATAATAACAGTAGCGCTACAGGGTAAATGAAGTCGAGTTTTTTTGCCCTAACTTTTATAGTCTTAATATTCTTCTGTTAAACTACGATTAATGGTTTTTTCCGGTGTTTTTGATGGAAGAGGGAAACGAAAACAAATCGTGATATAATAAGACAAAGTATTGAAATAAGAAGAATTTATAGTAGAGTCGAAAGTATAGTTTGAAAGAGTATTTACCGGCACTGGTGACATACTATTTGAAATTGGAAGATAGGGCCAACAGCAATTTGCCTTAAATAGTGTTTATATTGATATTCAGTTAAAGTTATTCATTGTTTTCTGTTGATAATTAATGATTATACAACACAGTATCGTAATTATTTATTTAAATTTTACGTTGCAAGTCGGATTTCTGTCCAGGCGATTATTTCATTTAATTGAAGTTAACTTTCAAATTCATGCCATTTCTTATCTTTCTCATGCAAAAAGGTATGAGTTTAATGTATTTTGGGAACCAAACTTCGTTATTTACGCCATCATTATATTGCATATCCGTCATTTGTTGCGATAGAACGGGTGATGTTGGCCCGAGGCACGGGCGACCTGAATAACCGGGGAAGGCGTCGAGCGCGGGCGGACTCCAATTGATCGAGGAATATTGAAAATATTAATCAGAACACTAGGCCATCATAAAGAGAGGCTACCGAAATTTTATCATTTTAAACTACGGAAACGCTGAGGTATCTTTCAGTTAGTTTAAAATAAACAAAGAAGCATTTTCGAAAAATAAAATTTTCTCTTTATTCACGAAAGGAACGTTCGATTTAACTTTTTATACATTTAAATGTCGATTTTTTCTAATATAGCAAATCATTTTAGGGAAGGAAATATTATTGATGAAGATGTTGGTGAATATTATAAAACATCTATAATTCGTTGGGGAAATTTTATAATGCACACATTAAAATGTATTAAAATTTATCACCATAATTTTCTTATAATTAAAACCTCAATTTTCAAAATTATTTTGCCTTTTCAAATTTTAGTCGATTTCATATGTGTATTTTAACTTTTATAAAGAATTTATCAGTTCTCAAGCTATCTAGAGCCTTCATTTTTTCGGACTACTTATTTTCACAGAAATGGAGGTGATTGTATGAATGACTTAAAAAGTATTTGCTATTTATCTATCTGATAAAATTCATTGTCACAAAAATTGGCAAAATATATATTTACCATTCCTTTTTTATCTCTAAAATTCGATGTAACATATTTCCACTAACTATGATCTACAATTCGGCTTACAAATTCATACAAACTTAAAACCGATAATTCATATTGTCACTCCTTATCCCTATCTTTTACTTATTTTAATGGCAGTTCTTAGTTATTGCAAATGAT
Source organism: Sympetrum striolatum (assembly GCA_947579665.1). Classification (NCBI taxonomy): domain Eukaryota; kingdom Metazoa; phylum Arthropoda; class Insecta; order Odonata; family Libellulidae; genus Sympetrum; species Sympetrum striolatum. Next base: position 102,013,513 of record OX388341.1, on the reverse strand, counting down.
TGAAATAATAGCGCTGTAAAGGAATAATGCTTCATTGATATGGACATTTACACGCTATTCTTCTTTTACATTATTTTCTGTTTCCCATTCAACTAACTTCTTTCTTTATATTTCAATTGGGTTTGATCAATGTGTTATAACAGTTGCAGGGAAAAATGAAATGCTGTAATTTGATGTAAGCTACATATAGACTCTCAAACTAGTGTTTAGTCACCAAATATATTGCAATTGCCACGTTTTACATCACCCGAAACACGATGTTAGTGTGATTTAAACTAGCAATGAGCCACACTAGCTGTTTTAAGCACAAATAAGAATTATTACCAATCATCGCAAAGGAAACTTAGTCAACTTTTAGTCTTTCAATTTACTTCTCGCAAGCATTTAAATCCGTTAGGTTGTGCCTCGATTATAATTAAAGTATATTAAGAAGCCATCTATATGCATCAATTTTAGGGGGTTAATATTTTTTGCAATCAGAAATAATAATTATATATTTATTAAACAACATTTTATGTTGGAAGTTCGGTATTTACATTACTGAAGTCATTTAACTCACATGTAATATAAAAATGCGTTATTTCACATATGCGTCCAAATTTTCTATAGCAATGATCTCAATGGTCTATTTATTGATACAAATATTTCATTTTATAATACATCAAATAATAAGTTAAATATAAAATAACACTAACGCTTCGCAAAATCCCCGATCCTTTTATTCTGATGCATATTAGGTGAATACAATGTATAGTTTTCAAAACTTCTTACTTATCAACGACCCGAATGAGAAGATATACAGGTAACCTTTTCTCATTAATAGCAAATACGCGTTAATTTAATTTCAAACTATTTTAATAAGCTAATTTTCTTAATTTCATTATATCTTGCGCTCATTTTAGCTCTTAAATGTAACTAATTATATACCTCATTTAAATTTGTAACCGTTCAAAGCATATGTTTTATTATAATGATTGCCCATATTGATTTAAGCAGTGCGAAGGGAGGTAGGCCATGCGCCGAAACTCCGAAGTAGTTCCGGCTTCTCACGTAACGCGGCGCGGCAGTTCTTCCTATATCGCCTTCTTCGGAAGAAAGTAGCGGGACTACCAAAAGAGGACGAAACGACTTGAAATATTGCGCCGTTGTGAGGAGGAGCAACTAAACCAGGTTAGAGCTCGCTTTTGTAATGTTTTCTACCACTTTTTCTTAGCTTAAATTTGAGATTTCGAGTGGAATATAGTAAGATCGTTCCAAACAGCGTTTGTTCTGTTTAGATATCTAATCAAGGTATCCTTTGAATCTAATGAAGCATTTCTGCAACACTTTAACGCTAGATAATTTTTTATTGTTGTTTACCAAATGTAATAAAGATTATTGAATGAGTTGTATTTAGAGAATCGCATAACCACGATAGAAAAAACTTTACTTTTAGTCACGATAGAAAACTTTAAACAAATGATAAAGTGTTACTGCGTTGAGTTATCGAAATACTCCTTTACGATCTGAAATTCTGTAGTGTTCTGTACAAATTATAATACATAGTTGAAATCAGAGACACCTTAATTCCGTAAAGCTAATATCAAATTACATATTTTTTTTAATTTCTCGGGTCAAAGAAGGGAGCTTTTAATTTTTTTACGAGGGCAATCAGTTGTAATTAGATTCTTACCCTGAATTATCTCGTCGTAATGTATCTGAAATGATCGTTCGCCGTTTAAAATCAATGAAAGAAAGAGAATTTCCGTTGATGTGCATGATTAATAATTCAAATAAAAACATAACGTGAAAATATTCTTCGTGAAAAATGAATCTACTTGTAGTTAATCCGGGTAATCCTGGTCGTGACATCTGATACATCTTATGGAAGCGTTTGTCGCGAAAAACACAGTTTCCCTGTTTGAAGCACTCGTGAATCGGTGCAGAGGAGCTATGATATTGTTTAAATGCAAATAATAAGAGTTGATTGTACAAAGCACCTTGCAATCTCTGTATTGGGAAGGCCGTCAGTCACTCCACAGGTTGGCCGGCCTCTCTCTCTCTCCCACTGTGTTGACTGGGAACAGGTACCTGTTACGCTAACCCACGCGTGGAAGTCAACCTGAGGAATCCACTCTAACAATGCCGCACAATATAAGTTTCGTGGGCCAATCTAATCCCACGCAAAAGAGGATACCAAAGCTTTGTGAAATTGCAGCGCACCAATCAGGCAAAAACTGCGTCTATCCGCCGATGAAATCCCAATCCAAAGGTTTCTTTTCCCTTTTCTACTATCTAAGGCTCATATTGGTAAATATACAGCAATAAATAAAATAAGTGGATAAATAAAAAAATAGGATAGCATAACCAGAGTATACAGCAATTACCTTTCTATTGAGAATTATCTGTGAGAATGCATAATTCAGTTTGTGTAGCATTTCGTTATTTCCTCTTGAAACTGACATTCCATTTATTCGATATATTCATATTTTTAAATCTTTTGTAATGTCAATTTTGATCAAGGGTTCCCGTTGGACAAGAAATTAATATTTTATAGCCATATTAAATTATTCATTTAAATTTAGATGATGTCAGAATTTACAATAACTCGCGCGGTTATATTCTGTTCATATTTATTAACGCAATAATTTATCTTTTCCAAAACGTTTTACATACGTACATACTGATTTCAGACCATCTGAGTTTGATAATTTTACACGAGTTGTTGATTTAAAACAATATTTTAGGAAATTTTAAATCGATATGTACTACGTTTTCTGGAGCTGTTTGGGTACTATAAACTATTTGAGATTGATATAAGTAAAAAAAGTATATTTCTTACAATTATAAGCTATTTATATGAAAAAATTCAGAGATTTGATATTATTGATTTTCTTCCTCTTTCCACGGATCATGATATAATCGATCAAAATTATTGAAGCGTAATCATTCCGATGTTGTAGCTGCAATATTTACATTTGATGTGATTGAGTATACCAATTAGGAATACTTCCTCGTATGAAAATGAAAAATGTACACATTTTGCATTACTTTTTGAACATTTTGGGAACAGGACGGGGACGATAACGGGGACAGGGACGATATATGAACGAAAACACCAGTTCAGTTAACATTAAAATATAATGGAAGCTTCGGAAAGTGTTAGTAGGGATAAATAACCATGGTTAATGTGAAATCACGAAAAACATTTATGTCTCAACAACAATACATTGATAAAATTTCAATCCAGTAAAGATATATATATACAAGTTTTAGCTTAATTTCCGTTTAGTAAATTTAAGTATAACAATGTGCTAAGAAAGTCATTGTGTTGAAACTTCTCTCCGTATTTCTTTCACCTCTTTGTTTTAGCGGACCACTCTATCTCATTATCTTCTCCTGTTCCTCTATTAGGAGTATGAAATTGTTATCAACAGGGAGTCACGCCTATTTTTAGAGGGGTATAATCGGTAGGAGGGATGATTCCTCCGAATGAGTCAGGATGGCCACGCCCAGAAAGAAGCGATATTTCACGCTTCCTTAATGGCCTCCTCCGCCCTCATCTACCTTCCGAATAGAAGCAGTGCGGCCATTGAGATGAATATCTAAAGCACTTTGCCTCTCATCTACCTCGATTCCTCCTCTTACCCCAAATCATTTAATCAATACGAATTAGGATGATTAAGTCAATCAGTGAGGGCGTGGGATTGTGTTGCACGTAAAAGTTGATGAGGAGATGATGTCAGGAAAGCAAAGAGAAAAAAAGGAAGTGAGAAGGATAGTTAAACATGATGATTTACGTAAAAGCACGTCAATCGATTTACTTCCCAGTTTATGCTGGGAACTCAGTCACGAGGAAGCTCTCTTTTGCGTAATCACAAACTAGTTGGATGAGATTTTAATGTGGTAACTCTGACTTCAGCACGAACGAATCTTTTGAAAGGCAGAAATGTCAAGTCTTTCTTGAAACAGATGAAATAATTTAAAGTATAAATATCAATGCGTATAATATAACTGAATTCTTTAATGCACTCTTTACTGTTACTTCTGTTCAAACGTATAGAATTCTTTTCAGCTGGAGTCGATGTTTCTTTGTGATTGTTGTTATATTTATATCAGCCTTTCATTTTCATCATCACTTTCCTTCGTATTATATCTCTGCATACGGTTGTCGGACTTCTAGCAACTAATAGCATTTTTATCTCTTTCTTCGTTTGCAAAACCTATAATAAAATCTTAACTGAGGTTATATAAATTCTCTTGCCTTAGTGGATGTGCAGAATGAATTCCAAACTAAAGCTGTAATATTGCCTACATGATGAGAATCAAGGCAAGTGAAAATCTCCAAATTAAATGACTTGATAGAAATTATGAAAACTTCATTAAATTAATGAAAACTAACTGCCGTTAAGGTCCGCAGTTTAATTCCGTATGACTCCCAAGACTGCCCGCATAAAATTACTCGTCATTAAATATCCCAAAAAATTCAGCTGATATAATGTAGTAGAAGATGAGTGAAAAAAAATCTAAGTAGTTCACGGTTCACTGCAATACAGTATTTCACTCAACCAACCATCAAGCACTAATTTGCTGCAATAATCAAAACACATCTTTAAATTTTCGATTTTATAAATCCAATACATTTTATAAAACTATTGACTGCAGTAAATATTGCAAAAAATTGAACAAAGGTTTCTTAAAAACAGTATACTAACTATACTTTGATGCTATTAAGTAGGTTCAAAATGATGACTGACTCGGTCAGTCTTGGGAATTTTTGTGTTTGCCATCAATATCACCTTCTTTGAGTTTGAGCTCGATGTATAGATATATATCTAAGGATAACTATTTTTCTGGAAATACAAAAAATTCTATTGGATCCTAAAATCAATGATAACTGTTATATTACACGTTGGAATTCTGCTCAGGATTTTTCAAATGTAACATTAGTGCTATTTCCCAGATTAAGTTCAATGTATAGTCTTTAATAAGATAAAGTGATCCAAACCCTTCATGTTACAACAGTTCTCAAGATGAAATTTGGCGTATGAAAAATTTCGCTTCATCTCCTTGGTTCTATCTATCTCTCAATATTTTGTTTGCATTCGCTATACGATTTCATTATATCTATAGAGAATAGCTCCACAGTTTTAGCGCCATTTCATCCTCCTACCCTTGACAATTTGTTTACTCCCTCACCTCCGCAACTGCCTCTCGTTTTACGCTTCTCCGAAACGAACGACCTCTCTGTTCTTCCATCTTTGACTCCTCCCCCAACTTCCAACAATATCCCTCCTTCAGCTTAAACCATCCCCTTTCCTCTTTCTCCCTCATTTCCTCTCCTCCCCTATCTTTATGTCCATTTTATCTTCCTCTCCTCTTTCTCTCCCCGTTCGTGTTTGCTTTTTGCCCCCTCGCACTGTCATCTTTCTCTTCTCCCCTTCTTCTTCCGACCTCTCTTCTGTGCCCACTTCCAGATACTCAATAAACCTTCCGAGGTTTAACGGTTATGGATGCTCGTCAATGCCACTGAAACGCTTATCGAATTTGTCCTCGGTGCCTTACACTCCTTTCTCTTCCCTTTCCACCGCATTTGCGCCCCCTCCCCCATCCTGCAATCAGATTCACGGAAATCTAGATTGACGGCAGTCAAAATTTTGCTGCGGAGAGAGAGTTGGAGCAGGAAGTTGGAAGATGAGCGCTTAGATACACGCAGTGAACGAAAATATAAGGATGATATATTGACAAATATAGATCTGGATGATTGTATATATTCGGAAGAGAGATTGGGATGTGTTCCAATATTCCGTCGATGGTTTATTCGGTGGAAGTAGAGCGAAAATATCGCTAGGAAGTGTGTAAACCGGGATTTAAGGGTGTATCACGTGATTTCATCTTATTATATTGGATAGCACCACTGAATTTCATCTTTAGATAAGTTCTCCCCCTCCTTTTTTGGTAGATGTTAATACAGTGAATTGTCAAAGATGAAGCTATGCCGATTTTAAATGATTTTTGTTTCAAGGATATTTAGTTTTATCCTCAGTATAACAGCAAATGAAGAAGAGGGAGTACTTCTTCAACAAACTCTATCTTTTTCACTTGATGTTAAGATGGACTTGTGCAATATCCAGGCCTCATTGTTGAATTCATCCTCAGTATAATTTGTAACACTATGCCTAGAGCTACTGAACAAAATTGAAGCATTTCATTTCGTTATTATGTATAATGACGATAATACTTGTTATATTGAGGTAATTACAAAAAGGCAAATCCATTGATGAAATCATGCTGCCAATCAAGTGCAAAGGAGGAAGAATACGATCCAATAAATAGGTGGATCAATAATCAAAACATTATTATATTATAAAATATATTACTAAAGTATGGAGTTATTTACTATGCATTAGGTCTGTTAGGTACAGGTTTATTCCGGAATTTAACCGGAAAAAAATCTCACATTTATGCAAAGTCAAGTTTGGCATTCCTTTATTGGTGTTTGGCGTTTAGGGAGAAGTTTCAAAATGAATTTCCGGTATCTTTTGCTCTTATCAGATTTTGATTCAAAATTGATTTACGGCGTGCTTCACTCGATAATGAAATTATTTTCTCGATCCAAAGGCATCTGAAATGAAATTAAAAGAGGCAATCATGGAAATTCCTCGACAAAATTGATTGGAAGAGGTGGATTGTTTTTTTATCTTGGAAGGTTGGAACTGAAATTCATGTCACTGGTTGTCAAGGAGAAGTGGAGGTTAGAAATAGAATGAGCAGGCTTCGTCAATGTCTGTACAAACCACTTTGACATTGATAAAATATTCCGCCGGTACGATTGACGGGGACAGGAGGGTGAAATTCGATTTTAAGGAGAGCATTCCTATTTGAGCAATTTTTAACAGGTAGTCTTTATCAATTTTTTTTAATTTAATGAATACTTCACTTTTAGGCAATACTCAGGAAGAAGGAAAAAATGTTACTAACTAAGATTTGGCGAATAAATGCAAGTTAAAATGCATTATAAACCAAAGTCTTGTAGTTATAGAAATTATGCAGTTTTAGTTTTGGTAATAATTTTATTTTAGTGAAATTTATTTAGTAAAAGTTCAATTTAGTTTGTGATATATTTTAATATAATTCATTGAAATTGCATTCTCTGCGTACAAATGAAATGATAATTGAAAATATGAACTCAGTTTTCAATGCGTCTATTCATTTAATATCTACATCGATTCAAATGTTTGAACGAATATCACAGTACTAATATGCCTAGCGTTAATTTTAATAATGAAGAATATTTCAGATTTGAAGAAATGGCACAGCAATAGCTCAGCCAAATCAAAATTACATCCAGAGCTCTATATATCACTCATTACCATAATAGTTTTTCCCAAGAAGCACCTCAAACATAACATTTTGTTCCTGAACGAGATCTCAAACATGAGAGATGCTCGGCAGTGCAAATGTTAAAACCCTCAAAGTGACGAGTGATCAAATGAAATTCTTCAATTTATAATCAAGCGTCCTCCTAATTGGATCTTCTAAAGGCAAACCGGTCCAAAAGATATCACATTAATGTATCTCTGATTTGATAAAAAACGGACTTTATCTAGTTTTCCTTCTGCCTTGGACTCCCCTCCGCCATCATTAGAGGTACTGGAACCAAAATCCTTTACTCTTCCACGTTTTCTGTCCTCTGTCGTGGCGGAAAGAGAGATTTATCCCAAAAATTTCCTTGTCGGAATCCTTTCCGCGATGTTTGTCCCCTGCGTCCCGATATTGACCGAACAAACAGAAGAGACCCACGAGCACACACATCCATCGCCTGTGCGGTGGAACACCTACTGAGATGGCCAGTGAGGATCTAAATTCGCTTAAGTCCGGAGCCTATGGATTTTCCTATATTTTCTTCCACTTCCAACGTGGACGATGTGATTCGATGAACAAACTCGGTGCGTATGTGTATATAGGCGTGTGTATGTATGCTTTTGGATGGTCAAACAGGAGAGGGTTTGAATGGGAAAGGTAGCGGGAACTTTCTATGTTAGCGAGAGTGTTTGCTTATTCAAGAAAGAGGATAAGATGCGGAGTTCACTTAAAGATCATGCAGTTACACGGCGAAGTTTGCTATTAGTATAGTACTCAGGTATGTATGTGCGTTTGATTAGTCGAGGAAATGTTATCAGATCTAACAGTGTGAAAAATTTTCGAAGGTTTGAGTCTTATGTTGATTACTACCATAAAATGTATTTCACAGAATTAGAATTATTCTAATACACTATTTTCCCTTCAAATATATAAGGTAAAATACTTTTTTAGAATAAGTCAATAATAAGAAATGGAATAGCCCGAAAAAGTTTAATGCACATCTATAAAGTGTCTCAAATAATCTCAGCATCCAAGAATAAGTTTTTAGAGAATTGATCTATATAAATACTGTTTCATAATAAAAGAAAACTCCATGTGCATTCTTTAAAAGATATGTTTCAATACAGCAAAAAAGAGATTCTTTCCTATTTTTTTAATATGCTAGGCTTTTCTAACTTAAGATTTTTTGGTATGGCTTTAAAGTTCCCCTTAAATTTGGATGGAAGACATTTATTGCTTAAGAAAGGAGATTTTTCATCGAACTCTAATTATCATATTCATATTACGTATAATACTTCTTTATCCCCATGTATTTATTACAAAAATATAAAATTAAGTTATTTTCTATCTTTTGATGTGTATTAGGTATAAAATCAAGGAGTAGTTTGAACATTTCACTAGTTATCGTCCCATTCGGGTGGAGCAGTAACTCTGATTCGGCTTTTTTGAGTGACTTACTTTCCCAGGGTGATTGCCACTTGTGTAGTTATCCTAATATCATTAGATTGAAAAATCATTAAAAGTGCCAAATGATATGCATGGAATTTGTGGACTTTTTGAAAAAGAGACATACTCTATTCTGAATTTGCAGCTTAGGTAGCGAATAGTTGAAGTTCTTCCAAGAGATTAATTCCCAATCAGTTAGTTATGATAAATGGACTGCACTAAATGTAATCAGCTGATAATTGTCAATGGAAGAATAATTTGTGTGCTAATTGCAGTTTAATATAACCAAGGACATAAACTGGACCGAAATAACAGTGGCCTAGTTCCTTTATTGGATTCTCTCTTTGGGTACTTTTTGGTGAACATGCAAGAAGACTATGTAAAAAGATATAAGACGTATGCTTTATTTCATTTCCTATTTGATTCAGCTCATGTTCCCTTTACCTTTAATTTTTTATAGTTATGGAAAAATGTGTGCCCAAGTTACATTTATAAGACTGCCTTGGAAGAGTTCAACTCCTAGAAAAGAAGAAGCATAACGAATCGTTTTGAAAACTATTTTCCGCTACTCGGCGAAATTTTAAAGCTGACTTAGAAAATACGGCGGAGCTGTAATTTTGAGGTCATGCTGAGCAAACCGTGATGCAATAATCGATACTGAAAAATTATGTAAATGACCCCAAATCGATTTTCATTGTGTCATCTAAGAAACAATATAAATTTCCACAGAGATGAACAAAAAATATCTCAATTAAAGTTTAAAGGCAGAACTCACGAGGTGGTATGCTCATTATAATGAATGAGTTCATCTTTCCAAAGATAGAATCAAAAACCATTTTTTCTCAAAAATTCATACAATATAATCAAAATATTCTCTTTCTCCTCTCGAATAGCTAAGCTTCGGCGGTTTCTCATCTTTAGGATATGTATATTTTCGACTAGTTACTGTCCACCTCCGCCTGCGGGAAGCGCTTCCCATATTTCTGCGATATTCGCTCGGAGTGGCGCATACGTAAGTACAGTTTTCAAGGACAGTAAATCTATTTACCTCCGTCCTTACTCTAACGCTGTGGCCACCTTTGGGGAGTTGGGTGGGCCGATTACGATCCGTGCAGTTCTCTCATGAAGTGCATACACGGATGTGTGGTGTTGGACTCCCTTTTGAACCATATCAGCTTGCTTTGCTGCGGTCGCCTCAGGGGGAGGAAATTCGCAACTCTCCTCTCTTACCAACCCTTTCCTTTTGTGCTTCACCACCCCCGCTTTTTCGTTCGGCTGTGCCAACCTCCCAAAGCCTCTCTCCCTTTAAACCGACCTCTACCCCATCCACAGAGAAGACCCAAGATCCCTCTGATGGCCACTTAACGCCTTGTGGTCGTCTTAACTTCTCACTCACACAAACTCTCTTCCCCTTACGTATGAGCAGTCCCTTCCATCTCTCTGTGTATTTCCCTCTCCGTTTTTCTCTTTCCTCTCCGGAGTGTATGCCTTCTCTAACCAATTTCTCCCACTCTTTTTTTCCCCTCGAAACTTCGCCACTCATCTCTCGCGTCAACTTCGCTCCGCTCCTTCGCTTCGTCGCCTCACTTCGCCCTCGCTCATCGAATCATTCCTCAAAAACTTATTTCTTCGTCTCTATCTCGACTATCTCTCTCTAACCCTCGCAAGTTTGGCTTTTTTTTGCTTCCTTCCTCTCCGAATGTTTTTTCCTCCTTCCTTTCCTAACGAACTTTTTTGAAGTTGTGTTATCGCAGGGATGTGTCGGATGTTCGCAAAAATCTTATATCTCCCTTTCCCCTCACTCACGTCCAGTTGAGGCACCAAATTGTGTTTAACCAATAATTCGTGTTGATGCTGAAAAAATATCGTGTAGGCTTGTCTCTGTGGGAATTTAATTGAGGGCTGCTCCGAGGGAAATATTCAATTTTTCGAGTCCGCAGGCGAAGGGGCCGAATTGACAGGAGATGTGCAATAACTGCCTTTGGATGGACGTTTGATACGTTGTTATAGGAACTTATTAAATCATCCGCTTTCTTCGTAGCATTTCATTTTTTGAGCCTTCTATTTCTACGAAAAATATTTCCCATCTCCATCCCTAGAAAATCTTTATCACAATATGTTTTCGTTGTTATTTATTCCTATTTTCTCAATTCAAATACATCTTTGCTATTATTATCCACATATTTGTTCTTTCTTCCAATTCACCTTTTAAATGTAGACTTTTCTTTGATCACCGTATCTTTTTGATTTTATTTCGTTCAAATCCCATGGTAATCATGGTTGATGGTACACCTGCATGGTACTTTTTACTCTGAAATGAATTAAATGGTGTTTCATACCGAAATTCGTAGTTACTCAAAGCCTTGAAAAATGTATTCCCATCGAGGAATAATAATATTTAAACTGATTCCTTTAACTCCAGTTTTTTATTATTGTATGAATTATGAAATTGATCCTTCAATTAAAGAGTGCAACTTGTAATCATGTCATTAAAATACTATGATAGAAATGCCAGAATCAAAAGCAAACTTTACAAAATAGAGTTATACGAAACGATTTCAATAAAAATATATCAGGTATTATTTACGGAAGGGGAATTTAGCATAGGTTTTATTCAATTTGTTGACTTACGATTTCTGATATCCGTGAAGCAAAATATAATGTGCAATTCTGTAGTACTTTACTGATCGAAGTATTTTTGACTGTCATATATATTGCTTCCATCTTACGAACAATTGCGCAGGTTTTTCACACCCCCCTTCCATGTGGGTGTTTTTCTGCAGTGGATTTTTTTCCTAAGAATCTCTTAGGTTTTTTACATCCGCAATTCTTCTAATTATTTCTACTTCTTATTTTATAATTAATGACGATGGGTTTGATGAAAGAAGAGACTTTTAAGTCTAAATTTATCCCAAATAAAGACAATTTATTATTATTATAAAAATTAAAAATAAAGTAAAATCCTTAAAATCCCACTTTTCTTTGTTTGATTATTTTAAGTTTTTAAATCAATGATGCTCTCATAGTATGTTTTATCCTAGGGTTCAAGTAAAACGAAGGAAACAAGGTAGTTCTTTTTCCACAGGATTTTTAATATGCCGGTTACAACGGAGTTTATTATTTAACCTTTGCCCGAAGATGACGGTTCTCTGCTGAAGAAGCACTATCATGTTCTCTTCATTTTACATGATGTATATGCACCACATCTCGCCAAATTCTGAGAATTTCACTCAGGTTAAAATCTAAATTTATGATGTTAGAAGGCTCTATATTTCACATCGTAGTATTACCGACAGGTTAGGAGTTATGAATGTACATTTTCATGAATCAAACGCCACTCTACCTCAAGAGGAAATGTAAACACGGCCATGTAATTAAATCATTGCAAATTATGCTAATTTAAACCCACGACTTTTGAAGCGAGGGATATCAAAGTTGGGTGCTCTATCTTTCTTCATTAGTTCAAATCCAACTCGCATAAATTTCTCACCAAATTGAGGTTTGAGAAGTGAACCTCTGGAGCATCCCAATTTTCTCTTTTTAGAGAAATAATTTCTTGCCCTATTTTTAAACATATTAAAAATCTAAATTACATCTCCATTACAAGATTTCAATGATTAGTTTCTGTGTGATAGTTTTGAGGATCTAATTCACTTTCGCGGCGAGAGATCAAGCGCTAAGCTGTTCCCTGAATAAGAAAAAATCATTAAAATCATCTATATTTCAATTTCTTTCCTTTATTGCTTGGATCCATCTATTTAAATCAATCAATAGCTTCAATAGATATTGACAGCGCATTTTTTAACATTCTTTGAAGGTAATAATGAATTAAAAATCCTAAACAACGCTCAAAGTAGATGATTTGTAATTACTCAAGAAATATCATACTTAATAAACTCAATAAGTTCAGGCTTCACAGAGTGGAAGTTAATTTTCATGATAAAATTTTTATTTTTTCAAGTAAAAATAAAAAGTTACTAGTACATATCCACAAGCTAAAAAGACGCTAAAAACAACGACCGGTTTCGGCACGTTCGACCATCATCAGGTGTTATAACAGGATACACAAAACTATATATATGTGAGTTAATGGAGGGGAACAGGAGGAGGAAGAAGACAAGAAGGGGAAAGTATTGAAGATGGGGTTGTAGAACGGCAAGGGAGGGTGCATAAGAAAAGGGGAGAATTGTTAGTTGGAATGTACTCGTTGGTGACTATTTCCCAGATAATTGGTGGATCAGAATTTGTCTATTTACATGAAACGTCATCTTTTGTCCTTTCTCTAAATGGTGAAGAATGGTGGGTTGAAAAGAAGATGTATGTTTGCTTATAAGTAGGTGTTTGACGAAATGGGAATTAAATGACATATTTTCAAAAGACTTTTTGTACACATTAGCACGAACAGAACAACTACGACCCGTTTGACCTATGTATATTGCATCGCAATCATCGCAATGAAATATAAAATAAATCATGAACTATATTTACCATGTTTGATCTTTCTCGTGAGGATCTGGTAAAATGTCTGCAGATCAATTTCTACCAAACATAATTTATTTGCATAAGGAGGATAGTTCATCTTCACTTCGAGTTAGAGAGCACATTGAAGTATCATATGAATCTTTATTTCTTGTAAAAAACAAAATATTCCATGCAAATCACCACATTTCCTTGTTCTGAATATTTACAAACAATGAATGGAATTCATGACTTTTCATGGAAAACATAATCACTAAAGATATCATTTTTAAAAATATGTTCGTTGGATGAAGTTAATATATAACACATGAAACAATCTCTCATGAATGAGGGATATCTTTTCGAGCGTAATATTCAGCAATTTCGTTGGTTAGTACTTAGTTTATATGAACTTTCAGCTTTTAATGAAGTGAAAACAGATCATTTTTACCAAAGCGAGCACATCTTAAGTATGAGAGCAGCTCATTAAGATGGCAATCATGATTCCAGTCGTAGTTCATCCGCTAAATTTTCCACACAAGTGGGCATAACTAATCTCCAGGCTGAACTGTTTTCGATGATTTTGTGAATCAAAATCATTGAGAACGTAGGTTCTTTTGCATCCACTTCAATTAAAGTATTTTCTTATTTTGCAGAAAGAATCGTTCAACAGGATGATTCGTCCAGAATATTGGAAGATATGAAAAGATAATACATACATACATACAAAGGTCTTTATTAGGCGAAATAATTAAATAGGACTCTGAAACGTTGACCATCGCAGACTATCTCAACCCACTGGAAATCCAAAAATTCTTCATGAATACTAAAATAGTCAATTCTCTCTTAGTAAGTGTTGTGCATTTTCAGTATGGATAATTTTAAAAGACCGAAGAAATATATTTTACTCCTCCAATGTCTTCACTTTCACAAACCTAAATGAATTTTGGATGAGTAGCATTTTAAACAAATCTCATTTCTGTATCTTGCCTTCCTATCTTCAATTTAATTCTTCGCAGAAAAATTCTGCTCATTTTTACGTTCGCCCTGCTTCATTTGCCACCTCTCCGTCCTTAATCCCGCTTGGCTCGGTGCGAGTTGACCCAGATGCAAGACTTCTTTCGCTTTGATTGCTATTCAGTCTTTTTACCGTCCCAGACTGCCTTTGTCCCTGTTATTCCTAGGGCTCGCTCGCTGGGCTGCTTTTGGCTTGCTCTGTCCACCGGAGACTCATTTGGGGAGGGAGTGTTTTATGCACTGTTTCGGGAGAGTAGTGGAGAGGCGTGTGTGGCCGCTGATCCGCGTGGTTGTTTCCTAGGAGTCACACAGTGTCGTGTCGGAAAAAGATGTCGGAAGGTCTCTTGGAGTCGATCCCTTGGGTCTTGTAGGAGAGCGGATAAATCGTTTGGTAAACAAAAGCTACGCGCTCGCCTTCCCTCTATCGGAGAGTGTGAGAGACATTTTAAAACGAGTCAAGGTCTCCCTCCCCAAAGGTTTTTCCAGGAAACGCTAATTCCTCTCCGATCATTTCTTTTTTGTTTTTTGCCGGAGCTGTTCGACGTTCCTCATCCACCTTCGTTGCGGCGTTTTATTCCCGACTTTCCGCTTGAATAGTCTCCTGTAAACCGAGGGACAAAAGGTGTCTTTGTGTAGCTCCTAGTCTGGATCCAGCGTCCCGAAAACTCGCGACGTGTGTGTTGATTATGCTAAATCTCTTGAACTTTGGAGAGGGTTGATGAAATCGATTTGCGAGAATAATGCGAGCTGACGGGACCTTGGGTTCTGCGTGCTTATTTTTTTCCATATGCGGTGATATGTTCTGCGAAGTTTGCGTCATATTGGCGCATTAGCGAAGGCTTTTATGCGGAAAGGAAAAAAAGGTTCTCGGGAGTGCGATAATAGGGAAAAATTGCCTCTATCGGGGAAAAATTGATGGAAAAATCATAATGCCATGATCATAACTTTGAAAAGACATGCGATGCAGGCTTCTAATTTTTTATCTTTTTCGAATAATAATAGGAGCTAGGTAGATGATGAACGCAATGTAGATGCTTTCATCGTATGTAGGTCACCTCTGTAACAGAACAAATATTGACTCTGTAAAGGAACCGATATATTTCCTTTAAAGAGTTTATCTCCAAACTCATTGAAAATCCTATATACTTGTGTTGACACTCCCAGTGTATGAAGCTATTCGTGTTTTACCAATCCTAATTGAATCACGGGGCATTTGCATACTGTATCGCGCAAACATTTGGATTCATTCGTTATGTTAATAAAGTTATATGTAATCTATTTCCATAAGCTCATATCGATTCCGTCGAATCCAAGCATCACAAGCGTACCAACCTAAGCATTCACGAATGAGCTCGCATAGCACACAGCATAAAAACAGAGTATCTGTATATTCAATTAAAATAGAGCTAGTAAGTTTGGATTGAAAAAATTGGAATCGTAATTATAGAATAAAAGACATGATCGTAATTTTACATGAAAAGAAGTTTAATTCGGGGTTTAAAATAAATCTGAATTTCTCAAGTTCAACTTTAGCGAGCAGTTTCAAATGCTAGGAATGATTGTGGGTAGCTCTAAGTTGGTTGTTGTAAAATTTATTTTAATCTAGTACAAGGCAGTGAAGTTTTATCGATAACTATATACAAGGGATGTCATGTTCAGTAAAGGTTTTTTTATACAAAAATAAGATGAGTCTCACATTGCGGTACTTTGGGAAGTTCAGCTCGCAGTTACATGATACATATATCCCGAAATCCACTTGTGCAGGCCTCTTTCACCACCCCATCCTAAACTCAGCATCACGCACTCACAAATACACGCCCTCCCTGCAAATATCGGCTACAGATAGGGGCATAAAACCGGAAGTACTATCAACCGACCGGTCCGACATCGCCATTTGTAGTTCAACCACTCCAATTCCCTTTCCACAAAGTCATTCTCCTATCTGCCCGGAGAGAGAAAAGGCATGGAACATCACTCCTTTTCAACCTCCCCTTTAAATCCGTCCAAACAGCCCGTGCACGCGCTCCCCTCCTCCGATTCAGGTAATTTGGGGCGGCCATTCCGTACCTCAGCCCAGCGGCGCGCCATTCCGCCCCTCTCGATCACCTGTCTGATTGATTGATTTGCACGCGTCCGTAGGTGGGAGATTCGTGCGATAAAATCGCCGTTCGCCCAAACTCCCCTCTCTCCTCCCTCCCATCAACATTTTTGAGGCAGTTAATTCGCATCGCTCGTCCGCTCCTCGTTCTCCCCGTTATCCCCCGCGCGACTGCCGCCAAAGCGCTGCAGCCGATCTCCTGTTGCCTTCTATCTGTCTCCCGACGCCAACTGCCCTCCATCTCCATCCAGTGTTTTATGCTCCAAACGTGTTGGTCTAAGATGGGGCTGCTTGTTGATTTGCCAAACAATACCGCAGCTGAATGTTCCTGATTTCTTTTTATACTAATTTTAGGCATCTTCGAGTGACTTCTTTCATCGGCGCTATCCTTTGATTTATTTTTCGCTTCGATTCATTTCTATTTTTACAAATTTTCGTATCTCTCGTATTCATGTGATCATCAAGAGAATTTTTTTCTTGATCCAGGAGGAGAATATTGAGACCTCCACTATTCTTTTCATAGGGAGATTCGGATTACTTTTATATTAAAAAATACTATTTCATGTGTTTTTCTCCTTCAGAATCCGAATGCTTATTAATCTCAATATATGTGAATGGTATTCCTGAGGCCTCCGTCGTATCCTCCATCCTCCGAATTGGGAATTTTTAATGTTTCCAACCTTGTTTAATCTGAATGAAATCTAGATGTTCAGGCGTTACTTTGTGGAAAGCCATTTAAGATAATGAATAAAACCACTTTAATTTTCCACACTTTTTTATTTTAGAGTACGACCGGTTTCGCTACCGGAGTAGCATCTTCTACTCCGGTAGCGAAACCGGTCGTACTCAAAAATAAAAAAGTGTGGAAAATGACAGTGGTTTTGTTCAATATCTTGTTTAATCTCTTATAACTTTTCCAGAAAGCCCCGAATTAAATCATTTTACTATTACAATTGAGTATTGACCACACAAAGTTCAGAAAATGTTCAAAAATGTATTAACAGAAATCTTCAAGGAGTTAATGTTAGCGATCAGATACATACAATTACAATTCTAGGCAAAAAACATAGTTTTAGCATTTCTTGGTCGCCATTCTCTTATTATCTTTTCAGTAGAACTTTTTAATGTATTTATCTATCAGAAGTATATCCTACTTTTTATACACGTAGCAGAATCAGAATTTTCGTTTTTATAACTTAGATATATTTAATTCATACATTATGGGTAATATGTGAATATTTAATGTCTCTTCCCCTCTAATTTTCTGGATCCTTGGCACCTGACCGAACCCACCCGTTTCCCACCGTTCGTCCTGTGTTCCTGGGCACGGTCCCGTTCTCTCCATTCCCCAGTCGCCTCGACGGGTTAACAGGACCACCTCTCCATCCGCCCGTCTGCTAACCGTCTACAGCGGCATCTTTTATCTCTCGGCTAAAGAGGGGAGAAGTACGAGCCTATCTGTGTGAGTTGTGTGATGCGCGACGTTGAAGCGGAACGGGGTCGATAGTAGGGTTTAGAATGGTTGCGACCAAATTCGTGCGAAATTGACGGTGCAGCGAGTAATGGCGAGGACGAACTATGACGCGTACGTATTTTGACTTTGATATCCCTCCGAGAGTATTGTCGGTATTCCAAGCGGAACCAACTCTCTTCTAACGGAAAGCATTTTTTTTCCTATGTTAGTGTAAAGATGAGTTTTTCACTTTCTTACCTTTTCTCACGTTTATTTTGTTATTAGCATAAATTAGGTATCTCATTCACTTAATGTACTGATGATAAGGTGTAACTAATTATACACAATTTGACGCAAATAAAGACCCTTTGTTATATTTGTTATTAGCCTCAAAATTGACTGTGGGACATTAGTCTTTGTCACGTTAAATTTTAACCCTTAACCAGTGACGTGTGGTCTGAGAGACCGCAGCGATTTTTTTATTGTGAATAAAAGAAATATTTGATTTTTAACAAATCTGTTATTTATGGTACCTTCTTAGATACCTTTACGTAGTATATAGAATCCTTCGAATTTCTTTTATATTTCTTGGATTTCTAACAAGTTGCGATTAAATTTCATGCGCGGTCTGAGAGACCGCACGTCACTAATTCGGGAAAACTCAATTCGTAATATGGGTGAATGTTATTACGGAGGCTTACAAAATTCAACTTTATTTATTAAATTTATTTATTATTTTCATATTTCTTTGTTATTACTATTTGAAAAGCATAAATTAGGCAAAATATATGGATTTTATGATAGTAGGCTAATGTTGAGGTCGTCCTCAAGAATACTGATTGTTTTGATTATTTTATAATATCAACTCCAACAATAAAAATCTTTTTAGAAAAACATTAAATCATACTTGCATTAAAACACCTTATGTGTATGGAACCGAATTTTTCGTCTTTATATTTCGCTGTGATTCTGACACAAGAATGTCACTTACTACGGATGCGACCGAAGTGGCGGCAAACTCAGAATAACCAAATCCTGCGAAAATTTCTATTTTTTGCCACTACTCATTTGTGCCTAGCCTGGGATGAATGACCTTTAGTGAAGCATATTGTCAGCGGAATATGGACCCCCAATGGAAAGGGTGGAGTGATCCTGGGGAAAACCCGAGGCGAATGTTCGAGCAGTACATGGCCAGTTGTGAAAGAAAACGTATTTCTCGGAATTTCCCCAAACTGCTTTCTTTAGTTTCGCTCTATTCGTTGCCAAGTAATCATCTTGCTACACGGATCGCATACACGGATCTTTTGAAAGACGAATCATGTGAGTTATATTTTTTCAGTAAGTTCGTTTCTTTCTAAAATATATCTTTGTTGTAAAATAATTTGCAAATATGGCGGCAGGAAAACCAATTGCCTGGGAAAATAAGAGAAGCTACTTATTATCTGTTGGTGAGCGATAATCATATACGGAGCTAGTACGGAGGAAAATTTTCTACTGTTCTTGAATAACGTTGTCTTCCCGGTGCAATATTTACATAATTGCCTTGTGATCATTATTGTCATTCGTCAGGTAAATTTCTTCCTGCGCTATTCCGTGGAATCAAAATATTTTCCTGTACAAGTAATCTACTAATATCTACTGATGATATTTTCTCAATTTTCACAGTGACATAAGTACTCGTCAAAGACTACAAGACTACAAGCATGAGTAATAAACCCGGTCCCTCTCGAATACTACGACAGGACGCTCCTGATTTTGAGGAGCAAGTTATGGAATACTTGAGGGAAGATGAAGGTGAAGTGGAAAGTGAGATTGAGGAGGATAATATTATTGTTAGTGATCACAATACGGATTCCGACGAGAATGAAGATGACGATGATGAGGAAGTAAGTGTTTCAGTCCGATTCCGATTCCGATTCTAAGAAAGTTGGATATTATTTTGGAAAAAATCTCTATAAAAGGAGTTCTAAAGAGCCAAAGAGAAACGTTTACACTCGTCTGAATAAAATTGTCGCGGAAAAACCAGGTTTGAAGCAATCTGTTCTACCTCTAGATAGGGAACTGCAACCTCTCCATTTTTGGTCGCTTATTTTTGACGACGATATAATAAATTTGATTTTGTGTTGGACAAATGTCAAACTTCAGAAGTTATGAGAAAAGTATACCAGAGTAAGCCAGAAATCTAAGATGTAGATTATGTTGAATTAAGAACTTTACTTGTGTTATTAATATATTCGGCAATATTTAAATCTAACGATGAAAATATTAGTAGTATTTTTGCTGCAGATGGCATTGGAAAGGAAATTTTTCGTTTAGTATTGTCTGGACAACGATTTGCTGTTCTCCTTTTATGTCTTCGGTTTGATAACCATGAAGACCGAATCGTCCGGAACGAAAGTGACCCAGTTGCACCAATTTCTGATTTGTTAAATCATTTCGTAAAAAATTCTCATTGTTGCTATTCACTGGGCACAACAACTTGTATTGACGAAATGTTAATTGCCTTCAGGGGTCGGTGCCGATTTAAAATGTACATCCTGAGTAAGCCAGCTAAGTATGGCCTCAAAATGATGTGTTTGACGGATATATCGAATAGCTATTTGTATAATGCCTATTTTTACGCCGGAAAAAGTACCAACGGAAAAGGTCTGTCAGAGGAAGACAAAAAGACTTCGAAACCTACGCAATCAGTTGCGCGTCTTACTGAGCCAATATTTCATTCCAATCGAAATATTACAGCTGATAATTGGTTCACTTCAATTGAACTGGTTTAGAAGCTGAGGGTGAAAGGACTGACCTATGTTGGAAAGGTAAGAAAAAATTAAAGGGAAATATCCAATGAGTTCGGGCCTTCAAAAGAAGGCACAAAAGGGTCCTCCTTGTATGGATATACGGCGAACATGACTCTAGTTCCTCATGTGCCAAAGAGAAACAGGACTCTTTGGTTGGTGTCGTCAATGCACCACAGAGAGCACTGATGACGTGACAATGAAACCTGAAATTATAGCTTTCTATAATTCAATCAAGGGTGGAGTAGATACACTACATAAAATGTGCAGCAGCTACTCATCTAGTCGAAGAACAAGGAGATGGCCAATGGCAGTGTTTCTTAGGATTTTAGACATTTCATTGGTGCATTCTTTTGTGCCCCAGCGGTCTCTAAAAGACAAGAAGTATCTGAATAGGTACGATTTTATTAAATGCATTGCAGCGGAGTTAGTAAGGTCACAATTAAAGAGGATAAGGTCAAATAGCAAGATTCCCACACAATTAAGAGCCAATATAGGCCGAATTCTGAACCTAACAGTTGAAAAACCTCAAAATTTCGAAGATAAACTAGAGAAGCGGAAGACTTGCCGACTTTGCCCTCCATGAAAAAAACGAAAAACCTCCTTCTCTTGGTCCAAATGTAGACAACCAGTTTTTTTATAATGCACAAAAAAAATTTGCAAGAGCTGTGCTTCTATGGAGGGGTAGGACATTTTTCACGAAAAATGTCATACCGAACGTTTGCAGAATCCATGAAAAACACAATAAATGAAATATTTTTCAAGAACGTTTTATCAATTATCATCCCAAAAATACATTAAAGACTTTGCTACAAAAATAGGCACCTTTTTTTTAATATGCGACATTATTTTGATGGGATATGTTTTTTTCATTCAAATTTTGGACTATCTTCGTAAAATGATTAATAATTGAAATTTTGTTCATATTAACATAAAATTAAATTTTAATTCAAATTATTGAATAACTGATTAGTTTATTAAGACTTTTAAACTTTGTTAAATGTGTCATTTAGTAACCTTAAAGATATTTAAAAAATTGCGGTCTCCCAGACCGCAAGTCACTGGTAGTGTGACAAAAATGCACGTCACTGGTTAAGGGTTAATGTCACTCGTTCGCTTCCTGTTTAGTATACTCGAATACGATAATATGTTATTTAACCTTTAGTTAGGCTTATTTCCACAATGTGCCGGACTGACATACTTTCAAAGCAGGAAATGGATACTACAAGTTAAAAATATACATTTTAAGATTTGGACAATGTGTGAATTTATTAAGGTAAGATTCCCATTTAAAAAATTCGAAAATGCTGATTTGTTTACTCCTCGAAAAAATACAAGGGAACATTCGAGGAGTAATTCGAAACTTACACCTTGAAATCAGAGATTAAGATTACGTTTGAGGAACAGACGGATTAATAAAATGCTCAGATCTTCTGCATGTAGCTGTTTTAAGGGTGCGAATGCAAAGCTAGGCTCGTGAATGGCGCTTTTGAGAAATTCACAGTGAACAGTTAGAAGGAGAGTTTAGTTTGGATTCCATATCTAAAATAAGATGGACATCCGAAAATTCTTTCCATAGTCCGCTTGTAGTTCGAGGCCTCTATCGAAAAAAATTTGAGTTAATGGCTATGTGGAAATGGCCAGTATTAGATGCATAAATTAGGATTGTCTTATTTTAGGGCTGTTATTGGAGGGCACATCTCAATATGAATTTAGCTGCAATGCTAAAGGCACTGGTTCCTTTACTAAGCATTCTGGAAGATTAAAAGTCTATACAGTATACTCTTTATACCTCGGAATGATAGAAAATATACTGAACCTTATTTTATGAATACCTGTTAATTTGATGTATATTTACGAAAACATTTCGATAACCGAATTTCCATAGAAATTTGAAAAAGTATTTGAGCAATTAATTTTCGATGATATTATTAATAATATACCATTTTGGAAGCAAATTAATCAGCTGAAAGGTATTGTGCGTGTAAGGTAAACACAGATTTATCTGAACTATGATTTGATGACTTGAAATAAATTTGATAAACTGATAAAACTATGACTTAAATTCTGCAGCTTCCTGTTTGATGCAGCCAATATTTTCTTTGGTGATAGAATCTAACAAATCTTATGACTTATCCTGTTAACCACGTGGTAATTCAAAGCCCCTTCAAAATTTCAATTCACGGAAAATTTTTGTATTCTTTGAACACTCAGTGCGTAAGACTGGGTTTGCGTCATCTCTCTGATGATTAAACCAATTAATTATTACTTATTCTAAATAATTGTAAGTTGGCGTCTTCATTCTTTTCACCTAGGTATGCAACTTTAATTCTGCAAATTCATTTATAATATCAACTATAATCAAGAGTCTAGTATATTTTTTAATGCACTCGAATTTTTTATTTTCGGTATATGACGTATTCAATTGAATACTTAGCTAATACATGAATAAAGAAATCAGGCTTCATAGTAAGCTTTTTAGAAAATTTCATCTGATAAAATATATTAGTTATCAAATTTAATTAACTTTAGATTTCTGTAGCGAAACTTTGGCACGACGCATATAAACCTTGTGCAATAAGCTGTATATATATATAATTCATATCATTATTTTTATAAATTGATAGTGTGTTTTCTGAGCAGGCGACATTTCAATTAAAATTCAAAATCTGCTGATGATATAGTCTAATACGGAAAGATATTTAAATAAGCATGAGCGCGTCAATGTGGGGGATCTAATAAGTGGATGCTACGTTTTATATCGCTTGTATAAATAACTGTTGCTAATTTTTTCCTTCTCACGCTTAGCAACCTCTTGGAAGAACAAACTCTCAAAGACTCGGAAAGTATATATCTATAACACTAAAATCTTCAGCAGGAAAAAAATATTTTTTAATAGATGTAGGTCTTATTCAAACTAAAAATTCAAACAACACTCATGATAAGTTTCCAATAGTTCACTTATGTAAAATACTGTCTTGGAAAGTTTAATAAGTTAAATGAGCACATGAGCGTTAAACTCCTCTAATTTTCAATGCATTTTAAGTTTTGAAAGAATTGACATATATTGTAATAAGTAGCGGGCATACGTTTTAGCCCCTTTGAGGTAAGAAGTTGTTCGTTTTCTTGGCTGCCTTGGACCCCACCATTGGCAAATCCTGGCTGCGCCACTGATGGGAATATTACGATCTTATTAAACTTTCACAGAGCATTTATTATTTCAGACAATCGTTTTAAAAATGATAGGAAAGAAAAAAAAAACTATTCCGCTCTATTAAAAATATATTTTTATCGATATGTAATTGAATTATGTATTAATTATTACCATCGATGGCCTCTGAAAACAGCCTCGGTGTAAAAGCAAATGTAATTCTGGCTACTGAAACTGCAATCGAGTTTTTTCAAATGAAGAACGGCTCGAAAAGAGCGGGAATAAACAGAATAGGCCACAATCAGTGATTGAGATCCAGCACACCTACGCTCCAAACCACATCATTTGATTACTTGATCTAGCTTCATGATAATAAATTGGAAAACAAGGGAGCCACCGAAATAAAGGGCTCAATTGCTCGGATTTTCTCAAATATCGATTGGTTACGGATAGGCATTGAAACTTTACCGAAGATACTTTCTCGGAGTTAATAAAAGTATTGCGACGGCAGCTCGGGATTAATGGCCACATCGTGAATTTATGGGAAAACGATAACGAGAGAAAATATCTCGGGAAAAATGCGAGAGGAAATTGATGCAATGCGAGAATAGAGGAACTAAGTCGAGGGATATTCGTGATATGGCAGGAGAAATTTAATAGGGCGAAGAATTATTTCCTCTCCATACTTTATCAGATTAGTAGTTCATGAACACGTTGATCGACGAGTTTGTCGAGGATTAACGCACAGTTAACGGCAACGCTTCTGATCAGAGCGATAAAGTGACGCTAATGAAAGGCAAACGATGATAAACAGCGCATAAAAACGTCAATATTGAAGCATGTTTCGGAAATTCTACTCTCTCGGAACACGTGTTCCAAGCGTAATTATAAGGAAAAATAATACCCGGAAGATTGAAGGGAAAGATTCCCCGAAATATCCGTTAAACATAACGCAGTTTCGCGTTAGCTGTCAATTTTGTTTCAATTACGGAAAAGAAAACACATTAATCGATGCAATTTCAATTTTATGCATTATGTATGCCATTTTACACATTTTTTTAATTTTCAGTCGGCGAGGTGTTTTTGAATTTCCTTTGCATACATCCCTTTCGTTTTCGATCGATGAGAAATTAATTTATAAACAGAATATAATATTTAATATGTAATCGTGTAAATAAAAAAAACTAAACTTGGAAATTTTCGCTAGTTAGTGGAATTATAAGTTTTTATTAGAAATTTAAATGGAGTTCCACAAAGTTAAGTCAAAACACCTGGAGTTTATATGAAGAATGTTTTATTCGCGTTGGAGCATCGTTATTTCAAATTAAGATAGTGAGTTTGCAACGGCTGCTGTATGAATTTTACTGAAGTATATTTCCATCCGCATTAACACCTTATGATTTATGAATTCCTCTTATCTAAATTAAAATTATACCTATTTAATTGTGTTTACATCAATACATAATAGAGTATTTATTTTTTATGCGCAAAAGGAGGACTGAGCAATGATATGGTTGAAAGAGTACAGGCGAGAGAGCGGAAATGAATGATAAGAATAAAGATTTTTCGGCAATAGCAGAATAGGGAGTGATAATGCTTTGGTAGCGGAAAGAGAGAAATAAGTGAATGAAAGGGCGATATGGGGTGGGTTCAAAAAGGCGCTTCGATTGTTCGACTCACTCCATTACGACTGAAATTCATTGATCTTTCCTCAACAAAGCCGGTTAATGTCCCGTAAATGTCCCATCTTCTGTCTCTTTATCTACCTCCTCCTCTATTTTTCCCTCGTGCGCAGATTTTATTTTATCTATACCATCGTGATTTTTTCCTGTCTTTTCAAGAGCGGACGCTTCACGGAATGTTTTGATTCAATTTTCTTTCATACGCTGCAACAATCTGATCGGAGTAAAATATTACAGTTTTGATAGATAACGCCGAAAAATTTCGTGATTTATTCGATGTCTCGTCCCTCTATAGGTCTTGATTAAATTTTCCGCACGATAGAGCAAATGGCTGCCCTGTCTTTTGTTCGTGTGCATTGAAAGGCGAAATTGCGATTGTTTTTCTTTTCATTTTTGGAATTCCGATTGAAAATTTCATAGGTCTTGGACGTGAATGCATTTATTTATGTGTTTCCATTGGCGAGTGACTGCGTGCGCTAACAGTAATGCACGTTGATAAAAAAGGAAAAGTAATTATCGAGCAACTCGATGCATTCACAACGCGTGACGAAAGAAATTATTTGGCAATTGATGTTTTTATCGATCTAAATAAAGCAGCAGCGATCCTATCATTCATTATAATTCAATTAAAATAGTTACAATGATACAGCATTGTCTCTCATTTCTAGTTAACAAAATTGGGCTTACTCAATTCCGTTCTTTTCCTGCCATATGGTTAAATATAGGTCATCCTAGAAAGATAATATGCACTATTGGAAAATGTTTCAATTTTTGGTTCAGTCCCACTTTAATCGAATGATATGTATCCAATTGAAGATAAAAGTTTAACTATAACCTAAATAGTTAACATAAACCGTTTATTTTTCTGATAATCTAGAAATAAAGTGCAGAAATCTATTTTATCATAATTTTGTGAGGCAAATGACCATAAGTAATAGAAGCCCAATCATATCTTATTTAATAAAACCATCTTTATATTCAAAGCAGAGCGAAGTGTTGACTTATCACAACTTACACCCTCGTCATTAAGATTCATTTTGTAGTGGAGAATAGTACTTTACATACTTTAAAGGAGAATTATGCAAATATCCATCTTCAAATCAAGCAGTTATGAAATACAATATAACAAAAATAATTCGTTTATGCAAAAGTATAGGTGTCAAATGGAAAATAACTGCGTAAACGTAATCAATCATTAATGTACTCTAAATTGGGTTAAAAATATCTAGATCTGGATTCGATACGTAGCTCTATCGATGAAAATAATCGATAAAAATTTCGCAATGCTCTGCATTAGAGATCACACGATCGCGATGTGTTTGCGGCGTTAGCTGAAAGGTAAGCTCCATCGAATAAATCAATCAAGACGACACAGATACAGATCGCTCCTCGAACGTCTCCTCCTAATTACCAATCGCATTATGCACTCTCCCTCGTTAATATATCTTCCGACATTTTGCGCGCAATCCTCCGGCTCAGGGCGTCCTTTTATTTCACCGCCGATTTGAGGCACACGTCCCCAGCGCCCGTCGCGGGGCCCTTCTTAACTACGCCCGGATCGCAATTACCAATCACTCACACAGATACGGGCGATCAAGCCGAGCAAACAAGCAGGCCATCTAGAGCCCGGGAGGACCGACCAAGAGAGGGGGGGTTGTGCTTTTCCAAAGCGCAACCCCCTCCCCTATCTCGGAATCTTTTTTCGAAGGTTAAAATACACACGGATCGCATTCAGACGGTGAGTTACCGCTCGATATAGAAATCGACCAGAAGAAAGAAGGATTGATTGATGGCGATTCCTCGTTTGATTGATGGCTCTTCCTTCTTTTTATCGCTTCTCTATCTTTCTTCTTCTCTTTCTTTTTTATCCTCGTGCATCTCGCCTACCTGCCGATTCTTGTATCGCCCTCGAATTTTTCATGGAATCCATATTCTCCGTCTCTTCCTTTCGGCCCTGTCTTTCCCAGTTTGGTCTCTCTTCCATCGTCGCCTGTGTTTTTTCGCCTTTATTGATATCCTTGTGACGCTCACATGTTTTCGCTATCGAATGATTCCGAGGCTCCGCTTTGGAAATAGTTGCGTCTCACCCTTAATTCATCCCTCTTCTCTGCGTATTTTTCACTTCCCTTTCGTTTTCTCTCCCTTCGTTTTTCTGTTTCTCCTCATACTTATCCTATGCTTATTTATCTCATATACCATATTCACTCTGCTACTTCATTCTTTCCTTTCAATAAATCCTTAGCAGACGAACCATTTCCTTCTAACTACCCCATTCCTCCTAAATTTCCTTCTCAATTCTCAATCCTTGTTCTATTCTTTTATTTATCGTAAAGGTATTTGCCACAATTATCACATACACGTTACTATTTGCCCTTACAATTATCAATATTATTTCATTATATTCTAGCCTAGAAACTATTGCATCAATTGCTTTACCTCTCTTTATTGCTATTAAAGTGATTCGTTGATCCCAACTAAAATCCTACATTTCAAGGAGCATTATTGTCAAATAATCCTTTAACAACATTCTTATATTGTTGAGGTATGTGTCTTTTAGGAGTATTTAAGTGTCCCAGTCTCTCTTTGCTAAGCAAGATGAAAAACCTGCTCCATATCAGTGTTTTTGTCTTAGAATCATAACTTTCCAAGGTCAAACTATTGTTTTTTATGATTACTTTTGCTTATTCACAATATCACAGAATTATTTTTTTAATTACACTAATTACCCTGAATTAGATCGAAAAGTAATTTTCGAAATAAAAAAGAAGTTCAGATAAGTGAAATCTTACCGGGATATCTAGAGAGTAAGTAAAACTGTCTTCGCGGATTTCCTCCGATTTACTCTAGTATGATTGAGTACCTTAACTACGACTCAAAAGTTGAGCTCCAAATTAAATGCAATACAAGATTACCAGAAGTGTCTCGCAAAAACCCAGAACGTATCTTAAAACTCATTGATACTGAATTAAGACTGTTGGATATTCAAGTATGGGATTAAAGAAAGGAATATTTAGGTACATAAAACTTCTGATCCAAGAAATAAAATCTCAGATTTACACTCGTAATAAATGAATTTGGAATATTACGCATGTTATGAGGTAAATAAAGTAACGTAGTTTGCCTTCATCAAAGTTGACTCTAACGCACTCACATTCTAACCAGAACGAGTCGCTCCATTTGGATGTATTTGCTTCATAAATTTGACATCGTTGTAAGATTCACCTTATTTCATTACTATGAAATTAATGAAACATAATGAAGCTATTGCGATGTGATATTGCATACTTATATGAAAATAAAATTGCCATACTACGTATGATTAGTGTTAGTATGAATCTAAAATATCATAAAAGCCAACATTTATTCACAGAAAAATACCCTTTATAAATCCGTTATTTGGGAAGGAATCGTGAGAAAAATATTTCTGATAAAATTAAAATTTTTGATACAAATATTTCGTACACAAAATGTTTTTTTCCCCCACCTGATTTGTAGAAGAATTTATTTATTTAATTTTCTTGTAGAACTTATAACTTTTTGCGTAATATTTTGTTTTGTTTATGTTATGTATCCTTTCACTAACTATTTACTGTAACAGTTTTATCGACCTGTTATTCATCATATTATTTACCCTTAATAATCTACGAATTTTCTTATCTCTATGTTTAAATGTCTTTTTGTATATTTCCTTAGAATTGATCTGAATATCCAAACCTCTTCTCTTCCTTGTCGACGATCCTATTATTTTATTTCTATTTTTTTATCCATCGTCATAACTTTTCCATATCTTTACTTCAATCTTTTACCTTTCGCCGTCTTTTGCTATCTTCTCCCACTTCGGCAGTATTTCCCTTTTCCTCAACTTTCCCATATATTTTTTTTTTGAGTTACGGCTTTGGGTGATTTTTTTTCTTTGTGAATCTTTTATTTTCCCCCACGGAGTCGGGAGATAGACGTGCGTGCGAACACCACGGGAATTTTTATCGTTGGAAATAGACGTTGTTTTAGGTTCTGTGTTTTCCCTAGTACTTGGAGGAAGTTGTCTGATAGTTAAATGCCGCATACTTCATTGCAATGACTGAGCTATTTATCTGCTTTTCATTATTTCACCTAAATCGATTCTGCTCTTTCGTTATCACAAGTGAGTTTTTTTCCTTAGGAATTTAAATAATAAGTTATTTTTATTGTATACATAATGGTAACCAAGGAATCTTACGTTATTTTGTTCTTTGGAAGGTATGGAAGTACAAAGAATTGTTTCCATAACATTTATCATAAATAAAAGCCAAGTGATCACAAATGAATCAAAGCCCGCTAAGGAAACATTTCTAAGTATAGAGCTACTTAGTTGATAGAAACAGTATAAATTCTTCACAGAAATAAACGGTAGTGTACTTATTATAGATAGAGTAAACATATTCGCCTTTTATTTGTGAACTAACCATCTAATTCTGGCATAAGTACCATGTGACAACTTGAATCCTATGTGTTTGAAACATCCTAACTCTAATGTAAACTCTAACATAAATATTGATGCTTACCTTACTTGAAAATAGATTTCTACTTTTCCGCAAATATCTTTCCACAACATCTCGGCCGAATTGATTGATTATAGCTTACCTTAATGTTGCAATAATTTGTTGTCTTCAAAATATTTTTTAGTTTACTCAGATTCATTCTTCTACATTTCTAAATGAAAAAATTGGGTTAAAATTACGTATGATCTTAGATATTTCTTTTTCCCTCCTACTTTCTTCGGTAAATATAAAATATGAATGTGAAATTTCTTGCTGCATCCGTATCATGGCATTAACATAAATTTAATTTATTATTATATCTAATTCTTGACTAAGTTTGGACTTATTCACATAATACTGAAGATGAGATGTTGTATCAGATTATACCGTTGCCGTTGCCACATGGTAATTACCGTTGCCACCTGGTAATCATACCAAATTGCAGTGTTTAGATTAAATAAATATATAAATACCATATGAGGGTCTATAGTAGGCATTGATTACGTGAGCGGACCTGTATTTTCACACAATTCATCGATTATAAAAGAATTTAAAAGATAATACAGTTGTTAGGTCCGGAAATTCTTCAAAAAAAATTTAAACGGCTTTACATTTGAATGAAAGAGCTGCTTAAAGGTCGATTCTGAGTTTGAGAAGAGTTTGAAAAGCCATAAAAGTACTCTGGGGGTGAAAAATGTATAAACAAACATACGTACGTCGTATGCCCACTCTTAACATGGAACTGTAAATGATTGTTTGCACTTACATGTAGTCACATAAATCAAAAAGCTAGAATATTTATAATTTTCTATTCCTTATCAAAAAACAGTTTAGTTGTTATTTTTATGGACTTAAATATTACTGAAATATAATTCATGGTTTGGTTTCATTCATATTATTGCACGTAACTTAGAAGAACGGAAGTTAAAAGAACTCACAGGTACGTAAATTAATATCGCCGCTGGAGTGTTAATTTCACACAGGGTTTCCCCTGGATGCCATCGAAATAGTTTTACGCCGCATTTCTAGAGAAAGGATGCGAAAAGTAGTCTTAAAAGCAATAAGATTCGTCGGAAGGTTTGGGGCATCTCAGTCGACCGCTCCATGGCACTCAACAAGTTCTTTCTCAATTCATCACCGTTTGCGAAGAAGAAAACTTCTTCAACAGTCCGCAAAACTTTACCCTAACGCGCGCACTTGAAGCAATGTCTTTACCTCGCCCAAATCTCCCATTTTCCTCGCGTTCCTCCAGAAGGCCGAATTCGCCCTCCGCAGTCTACAAGATAAAGAAAGCTAGAAAGAAGATTAAGAAGATCCGAGGAACAAAAAAGGATGAAAATTCAATCTTGGGGAAACGAGTGCCGAACTTTTCCAATCACTGTCAGGTGGTCTAACATCCCTTAGAGATGATTAGCGCTCCCCCTTCTCACCCCTTCTCCTTCGCTACCCTTCCTAATTATAGCACCTAAAAAACCGTATATTCGCCTTTTTTCCCTCTTGAACCCATTCCGCAAAGCCATAGATATCCTTCCAGCGATCCTTCAGCCACTCCCGACTTTACCTATACTGCCGATCGTTCTACGGCCTCGCCTAAAATTCCTCCCCACCAAACTCCGAGCCCACTTCAGAAAACCTCTTCCCTCCCAACTTCTCAGCGCTAGCACATTTGGTTTTTTGCCACCCCTTCCTTTTTTATCTCCCCCCGAGCTTCTCGCCCTGTCCTCCGGCGTTAGTTCCTCCGCCCCCCGCTACTTCGCGCCACCTCCGCCTCCAGGGATCTGGAGCGTGCGACTGACAGACCGCATTAGTGCGTGATGGATACTCGCGCCCTCCTCTTGCCGTCTTTGCCTCCGGCGAGGGGAGGGCCCTTCGGCGTTCCCTTACCCACGCAACCCCCGCCCCAAATCATCCTCTCTCCCTTAAAGGGCCCTGCAGTATCTTTCTCTCCGTATCTTTCTCCCTCTTGCGGTTTCTACCTCTCTGCGTCTAATTGCCGAGACTGCTTTCAAACCCGTCTCAAAGATATGCCTACCTACTCCTTATGCTACAAGTGAGGGGGGCAATACGGCGGGTATTAATTATACAACGAAACCAGACCTCCGCGCTCGTGCAGGGATCAGATTTTTCTGCCATTGATTGTATCGGAAGAATAAAGATCTGTTTTATTCTGACAAGTGGAGTACTTAATTGAAAGAGATCAGTTATGTTGCGAAATCAGCTACCAACAGCAGCGGCCTATCTGTCGAAAAATTGAGCGAGCAATTTATCAAAGGTAATTTGCTCTCCGACTGTAAGCGAAATATTTACAATAGGTCTTCCTTGTTATGTTTATACTAATTAAGGGGAGATAAGCCATTAAGTGTTTATTTTTAATGGAATATATATATGTATATTTTATATTATTCATTTCTTTTACTTTTCCAGGGCAATAAATATGATGATTTCGAAACTGCTATAGCTAAAAATTCATATATTTATATCAAAAAGTCAAAATTACTTTTATTGATTATATTTCATTGCTATAATTTTAATTTTTACTGTAAATTCATAAAAAAATGATACATCAAAACACATATCTCTTTAAAAGTTTTGATGAGTGCAAATTTAAATGGCGAGTTTGTTCGTCGAATGAGCAGGGTTAAATTTTCTTGAATTCAGATATCTAAAAATACCTCGACTCCTTTTAAATTCTGCATTTTGTTTTTGTATCTTCCTCAGTTCTTTTAGGAGTAACAATTCATCAAAATTTACACAAGAGAAAATTGAAATATTGAACCGAAAATCTCAATCATCTTTTAACTTTTTGCTAACAATTTCACTGATATTTCCTCGTTTCGATATCCTGGTAATGCTCCAGGATAACTGCCTCCGAGGCCCAAAAATATATTCCCGCATACAAAACACCGCCGTTTAGCCGAACGACCATTCTAATCTCCACCCCATGGCCGCGGTCCCCATTTGCGGCCCCGCATTTATAAAGAGGAGGATGAAAAAAAATACTCATGTGCCCACGGCCACTGTCTGCTCCACGCATGCAATTAGTTTGTGACCACTTCATTCTTCTCTCCTGAATGGCAGGGCTTAGGTTCGTTTCTTTTCCATCCCTTTCACCCCACCCTTCTCCCGTTCAGATACATTCCGATCCCCGAACTCCCCCGTCTCTTTTACGTGCACTTCTTTTGGTTCTCGACAAAACCTATCAGACGCAAACATGACCGAGGCACTCCCGTCCATTTCTGCAACTTATCCTCTCTCTCCGACCATTTCTAAAGCCCTCCTCCCACGTCTCGCTTCCCCTCTCTCTCCTCGACAAATTAGCCATTATTTCCAACATCCTTTTATGATATCTTAGAGACGATTCATCTTCCGACAGCTCCTTTCCTCCCCCTGGCGTGTTACCCGTCATAGACAACAGTCGACAGCTTCAGAGGGAGAAAAGCGGAGTAGAGATGAGGTGTCATTGGACGGAAGATAGAAGTGGACAAAGGGAGTTAGAGTGGAAGCTGTGGCGTTGCCATTGGAGAGTGATTTGGGTGGGCGTGTTTGATGAGTGCGAGGATTAAAGAAACGGGTCGAAATGGCGAGGCGCCAGAAAGGGTTTTTGGGTTTTGCAGGATTTATGCCGCCGGGAACCTTTTTATTTATTTTTTTTCGGGAATGGATAACGTGAAAATTTCCGAGATTAAAAGGTTTATCATCGTTTCATTTTATCCGCGCTTGCATATTCCGCGGGAGAAAATCCAACTAGGTTCGGAGATATATTTTGCTCGTGACATTAACTCTTCTGACCTCAAACTGGGAATGCCGCTACGAAAGTGCGATCCAAATATTTATATATGTGGTAAAAGTCAACTATTAAATCAGAATCAAGACGTGATTTATTGCCTTTAAACGCTTTCGAATTTTCCCTCTGGAAGAATAATCCCCGCGTTTAAACATTTAGCTTTCGATTCTGAATACCGTTTATCGCATCCGATCGCTGGAGATTCGGAGCCGCGGTGAAGATTATCATCGTTGATATAATCTCCTGAAAATAACCATTGATTTATACTGGGAGGATTCCAGTGTGTCATTTGTCATTAAACTCTGCCTAGCCAATAGTTGACATCGCTTAGCCATGTGTGTTTCCTTTTCAATTTCCTCGAATTTTAATATATTATAATTATGCCCGCATTGTACGGCAGGGTCTGTTTATGATCATTAGTATCTTGCTATGAATATATTTGTAAATGACACTGATTTTAACGATAGCAGTAGAGAATCACCAGCTGATTTGGAAGAATGTAAATTTTGACCGACAGGGAAGTAAAATTACAATTGCATTCCCTTTTACTAAAATATTTCATAGAAATATGATGTATACTTTTCCACAGAGTTATTTTAAAACTACCGGTTTCAGCTACATCGCAATCTTCAGGTTCTCAGAACACTGGCTTCATCTCACAGATGATGGCGATTTAGCCGAAACCGGTAGCTCTAAAATTGATTTGTGAAAAAGCGTTCATATTTTTTCTATCATGAATTTCCACAACATCACAGACTCCGTATATTTTATGCAACATTTCAGTCATTATGATCCAAATTATGAAATAGAGAAAATAATATAAATTCATTGACAAAAGTTTTATCTACACAATAACAAATAACGGTAAAGTATTAAAAACAAAATAAGTTAATCTATATCAGCGAAAGTATTGATGGAAAAATATTGAAGAATTCTGTATTAATAACGTCTACAAAGTGTTGCCTCCTAAATAAATATGATTCCATAGAAAGTAATTTTTAAATTGAGGAAACACTACCAATCACACGAAAACCGTAAAATAAGACCGTGCTACAGTTGCCATCATTTTCTCGCAGAGATTTTGATGCTGTCATGGCATCGGAAAAGCAATCAGTGGCATCGCAAAATGACGCGGAAAAGGCGGCTGATGGCGTAAGAGCTTTGCGTGCTGTTTTTTAAGCAAACGTCGGTATTTTGGTGAGTGCTATCGGACTCGACTCATTGTTTCTTGCCTTTTTCAATGTCACCGGTCGACAGCATTTACGGGACTGGTGTTATGGTCGAAATGATTCAATTTCTCTCTTTCCCTCAATAACTCATCTCAGAATGAATGCCATAGTTTTGCATTGAGCGGCTCTCAAACCTTAATGGAACGGATATTGACGTTCCAGCAAGGTTCGTCCGCCTCCAACCTCCAAATCTTCTGGCAATATAGTATTTGGTCATCAGCTAGGAGATTTTTGCACACCGATTAGCCAAGAAGTAAGTAGCCATTTACGGAGAGAATTATCTGTTCGTATGAATAATATTAAATATGATCTAGAAGGACTTTGATAAATGCATATAATTATTTTCATCAATATGATTTTAATAATTAGTCTCAGTACAATTGGTTATTGTGTTGCTAGTGATCGATTCATTCCTATCCTATGAATTATTTACATTATACATAAGGATTTTACTAAAAAGGAACTTGTCTAGCGATACTTGGTGGAATTTCATTATCACCAAAAATATTTATAATATTATAATATTAAATCGAGTACTATTACTTTATTTTAAAATAAACTATTACGTATCATGTAATATTTTGATGGATACTTGTAATACCCGTGTACGGAAAAGATTCACTCTAAGGAATGCTCCAACTACAAGATGTTAAGCCCATCATTCTAGTTAACACGTTGACATAAAACTGTGAGATGAATGATCAAATCTAAAAGAGTCTTACTATTTGAAATGTATTACAGAAATACAATCGCCCATTGTCTGGTTATATTTGTCAGTGTCAATGTTATTGTTGTTAACCATCTTTGAGGACAACAAATAAACAATTATGATAATACTATACTTACGCGTATACGATTCTAATTGATCCTTTAAGAAATGAAGGAGGTGCATACATCTAATGCATATAATATTAAACGGAAAGTTTTAGAAATAAATCATGTTTGCACAATTCTTCATGAAAGTAGAGTCGCTGAAACTCATAATGTCTCACAAGCAAGGTAAACTCCAGCATATTCGTTCTGTTAATTTCCAAAGTAGTCCTTTTAAAGTTGTTTAATTTTTTATCCATGTGGGTCGAAGCGAAAACGATCGCCTATATTTAGGCAAACCGCGAGCACATGCACCATCCTTGACCTTTTGTATCTCATCCTCGCGCATCAGCGGTTTTAATTGTGCCTTCAAATGCTGTGGTGTGTATGAGGCCGACCTCATACGCGCAAATAGCCTAGGCTTAAATATACCCAATGGCTCGTATCTCAAATCCTTCTTCTACCCACATACTCTCTCGCAAAGGAAATTCGCTCAAACATCCGATGGCCAATTGGAATGCAGAGAAAGCCGATGACGTTAGCATTCATCACCTTGAGTGGCCCATTCGACCCCCTTTTCCCTCACACCCGCTGCCACTCACCTTCGCCTCCAATCTTCCTTTTACTTCCACTTGCCCTTATTTATTTCCCTATAGCCACGCATAAGGCGCGCCATAAAGTTTCACCTTCCCTCTCCTTAAAAGAGATTCACTACTTTTAAAACCATAAGGTGAATTTAATGCTCCGCTTGAGAGGGAAATCTGGAGTCGATTCGCAGTTTGCGGCGAAAGAGCAATTTTAGGTACTGCCTCCATTCCATGCTCTAAATGAGGTTTGGAAAATAGGTTCCATCAAAAATTTCTGCAGCATCATTTATGTTTTCAAAACAAATTTTGCCGTCACTTCTATGTATAAAAGAGGAAATGCGATGCTATATTATGTCAAACAAAACGTAATGGTTTAATAACATCTCTTCTGGATTACAGCAGTTACTGTCTACTTTTTATTAAAATACAAATTATTTTTGTACATTTTAACTAATAATCAAAGGAAATTCCATTGACAATAATAACATAGTATAGCATTTCTATGCTATTGTTTCAAATAGCAAAATTACTTACTAATTACTTTAACACCGCATTATTTGAACTACAGCATCTTGCACTATAGCCACTACGATACTTATTTTCAATATCTACATAGTTTATCGTAACAATAACGCATTTACACATAAAGCCAAAATCATCCAATCCAAATTTTGATGAACTAACTAAATTTTTTAACTGTACATATCTATTTATCATAAAAGTCTTTTCAAGGATTACGATAGATCTATACGACTATCGTATCGGTTCTTGGAACAAGTCCCCTCCGTACAGCATCCTAATAGGTGTTCCTTTTCGTTCCTTCTCCGTTTAGTCAATGACAAGTTCGGTTATCTATACACGACCTACATATACTGTTTATTAAGTAAATGTGTTCTTTAGGGTCTTTCTATCAGATGTCTTAATTAAATGAATTTCTATTCTAAATTCCCTTGATAAAATGGTCCCACGTAATTGACCCGTTTACTAACGTCAACATCGCATTCATTCGAAATTTTATTCATAATTTGTATTTTTCTAAAATTCCCTATTTATTAGAAGACATCCAGTAATTGGAAACATTTAAATAATTTTGAATACTATATAATCATCTCCTTTTTTATATACCTATGATCATATTATCAAAAGTATTTTTGGTTTGTCCCGTCGATAAGTCATTAATAATTATTAAAAACGACTCGAACTTAATGCATAAATTTTTAAAATATATCATAATAAAATACATGTAATTCTTTTAAAATTTTCCACTAATAAAAGTACTGCATATACTCGCTCTTGAAAGACAATTGAATTAATAACATATTTCAGCTTGGTTAAATCGGTGGCTAATTTTGTTGATTTCTTCCTTTTTATAAAATGTAAACATTTCTTTTTCATCTAACCGTGAACACCTGATGATAAAATACATAACCTTACTCTTACAAGGATAATTTTCGCACCTAACCGACTCACATTGAACTTATATTGCTAATAAAATATGGAATAGTTGAATGACGGTAAAATTTCATACAATATTTACATTTATAAGAAAAGCTGTCTTTTTAAGTATCATTTACTACTAATCTAATTCGCAGTTATTACTTACCATTAATCTATTGAATGTAGTGATCATAAAGTTACTTTAACCCCATAGATAAATAAATTTATGTAATTAATAATTAAAAAAGCTTTGTAATTATTATTATGGCTTTCCACAAAGTTACGCCTTCCCATATCGCTTTTATGTGATTAATATTCATACACATTAATTAATAAATGGAGACAAACTTCTACATCCTCAGACAAAATGCTGACGCATGATTGCAGCAACCTATACCATCTTTAAATTTGAAAAATGTCAACTCATATGACTATAATAGTACCCTTAAATACACCATGACTATAAAAATACCCTTAATACAGAAAACCTGAATTGTAAGTGAAAAATTACGTAAGTGACACAGGGATTTTTTATCTTAGAGATATAACTTAAAATTAATTTTCAACAATTGAATCATTAGTGATGAAATTTATCTTGGATCGTATACTGTGTAATCTTCCAAGGAGTTATAACAAAAGTGAGATTGGAGAAAAAAGGCTTTTCAGTCCAATTTGGAATTTTCCAATCGCTCCAGTCGTTCCGGTTCCCTGACAATTTTTCTCGAGGATATAAACATTAGCAATTCTATGCATACAATCTCGCAGGCAAGGATTGTAACTGAATAATGATATTTGAAATATTTTGTAAGGATGCTGTAAACGACACAATCTCGCAGGCAAGGATTGTAACTGAATAATGATATTTGAAATATTTTGTAAGGATGCTGTAAACGACACAATCTCGCAGGCAAGGATTGTAACTGAATAATGATATTTGAAATATTTTGTAAGGATGCTGTAAACGACACTGCCAGTTTAATAGAAAATATGAGAGACATTACAATATTTCAAATCTGTTCGATGAAAGTTCATTATATGATATTTTATAGGAGTTTCTACAGGTAGATAATTCTTTTCGGGACCCGCCATGGAAAACTGGAGCGTCTAGGCACCATTAAAGATATAAATTTAACCTGTAACGGCTCCAATCCAGACAAGTGGGTAATGCGTTCACCTCAGGTGCAAGTGGTCTCGGTGGAATTCCTGGTGGGAGGCCACTTGTGTGAAACTATCTCAGCTTTGAAGCATTTTAAACTAAACTGTTAATCTCACCTATATAATTATAAAGTTCTCCCAGTACAGCATGTATGTAATTGTTTCCATAACTTCTTTTCCTATTCAAAAAACTTCTTTTAGGGTTATATTATTTTATGTTTTTAGGTTTCCCTCAAATTATCACTTCTAATTTAATGAACACTACAACAAAAACCCGATCGTTGTTCTAAAAATGGTTTTACTAAATCTACGTGCAGAAACCATACTTCACGGGCCATATGAGTCCACGATAGATTTTTGTCAATATGGATCACAGGAAAGCAGATAAATCTCATTATGAAATTCTCCTACGTATTAAATTTTGCATGAGTCTCGCATGCAATCAATTGTATATTTCCAGATAAATTAAAATTCTCTTCATCCCCCTAAATACTTTATAAACAAATTTAGGAATATGTGATACTCATCTATGATTGGTCAGATAATCGGTTCCAGCACTCTTTTGTGGATCTTGAAAAGGTTCTCCTTAAATATAGCAATGCATACATTAAGTCATCGCGTTATTTCTCCAGAATATTTCCATTTGATAGATAAGCATAATTGGAACGATAAGGAAATGAAATCTATGATAAAAATACGTCAATATTCTCGTCCTTTCTTTAACTCCGAGAGGTAAAAAATCCTCCCGAAACGATTTTAATGACAACTCAGCGTATCCGTATAGCTTTGGGTATATTTTAATTACCTTTTGTAGCTGCTACCTGAAATACTTCGATGGCTACGGAAATGACGCTGCATCGCACAGGTAGGCGGCAGTTCAGACGACGCCCCTTGTATCATACACCAATATTGGATTCGTTTGACGATTTCACGACTTTTGTTCGGGGGAAACTTCGTTCTTCCGACCATCGGCGTCTAAAGGCGAGGGGAGAGAGCAGATGATCGCCGCGGGAGGTGTGAGTTCGCGTGAACTTCCGCAGATGCACTCATGACGAATTGATGGCGTCCGCTGGCATAGGCAAAGGCGTGGGATGAAAATGGATTGGGCAGGGTGCGAAACGAAGGGGGAGGGTGGGCGAAACGCCGCATAGGTAGACGTGGGTAGAGATGGGTAGTTAGTGGAAAGGGCGTTTGGGGGGGCAATCCTAAGTGCTTGAGTGGTAGTAGATTGATGTATTGATTGCGGAAGAGGGAGGGCAGCAATGTTATCGGTCGGTAGAGCGGGTACAACGAAGCAGACCAATAAAGGACGGAAATGGGAAGGAGTGGGAGGGGTAGGGGGAGAGGGCTTTGGGAGGGGAAGAGTAAAAACACGGAAAAAAGACAACTGAATGGGAGGGAAAAAAAGCTTAACGTGTTGTGTTTAGTTAGAGCGGAGGATCAAGAGACAAGAGTGTAATGGGATGACTCAGGCCGTCAGTTTGCGTGGGCACAAAATAAGCCGGTTTGTTTTTGTTTTCGCTCCCAAGGCACGCCGGGCACTTTGGGTACCCCTTTCCTTCCCCAATCTCCCCCTTGCGCCCACCCCAAAGCCGCATTCCTCCTCTCCTCAGGGCCCCAGACTGCCAGCGATATTTTTTTCTATTTGCACGAGCTTCCTTCTTAACTTCCCAGAGGGTTGTTTTTTTACGTTTATCTGCGTTTGTTTACCAGGATTTCCGGGTCTTTTATCGAGAAAAAACAATTGGGGAATGCTATGCACGGGGATTACCAAAAGCTGAATGCGCAATATTCGCTGGTTTTGCTTCGTGTTTGTTGTTTTTCCGTGTTTTGAAAAGTCACGCGCCAAATGGAGCTCGAACGGGAATTTTTCAGCAAATAATTACTTAGCGGAACTAATGAGAGGGAGAAATCTGTGAAGAATCCGTTCATGCTAGGAAGACTGTAAGCTGCGCAAATAGATTATATTTTACATGAGATATACATCTAATTACTGTATGCTACCAAATTTGTCGATTACTGTATTGGTTTAATCCATCTTCAGCTGGTTACTGCAGAATCTGTTATTTTTCACGTTTCTGAATCCTTTTACAGGAAGTGATTTGTTTCCTAAATGTATGAAACTGAGTTTTCCCCTGATCCTTATACATTTATCTCTTTTCTTATCGTTTATCAAACTCGCGATTACATGTGAGTGGATGTACTACTAGTGCTATTAAATTACGTTAATCTTCTAATTATTGGCGAGAGGGATACGACTCAACGATAAAAGAACAGTCTTCAAGATGTATTGACTTACGCGTAGTAAGATTCTCAATCAAAAAAGATCTCAAGTTAAAAAAAAAAACAAAATTATATTCATTCACTATATTTTCGATGTTTTTGGGGAAACTGATTTGAATTGATTTATTAGATTCTGAATAAATATAAAGTATAAAATTAAATAGAATATCAATGATTTTTGTAATTATGATGAAACTTAAAAATAAAAATAAAATTTCATGAAGAATTCTACAAGAATTTACCATCGATAGTATTGGAGAAAAAATATAATTATTAACTACAATATGAATAACATGATAGATATATTCTTTCAATTCACCACGTTTGATAAAAAATCATTTGTCTTATAGTTTCAAAAGGATTGGAATGGCTGAATCAAGTCCAGTTTAATATTATGAGTATATTTGTCATTCGGTATTACTCAAGTCAAGAGAGAAATCTAAATGGACATTAGCGGTGATTTCCAAGTAAGCGAAATGAGAAAAAATTATGAATAGTGGCGTGATTTGTCTAATTCTCTTAAATTCAGACCAAATTTAAAATACTCAGTATTCAGAAAGTACAATTTAAGATACCTTTTCTGTATTGAATTCGAAACATTAGAGAACGATTCAGCAATGTCATTCACGAATTTTCCGAGGTGAAATCAGACATATCCTCCGTAAAATCGTGACAGAGGACGATTAGAACTTTTGAAGACCTCTTTTTCTTCCCTCGGATCACGGAAATATTTAACCGTTGGTTCAGCATTGCGCAACCGTCTCATTTTTTAATAGAACGTTTCCTCTCTCTCTTCTCCCTTTTCCTCCCAATAACCATAAATCACGCAAAAATTTGGATGCAAACCTTAAAAAAAGAGATTGAATATGATAAAGCATCGCCCTTTCTTCCAATTAACGATTTTCGCAAGGAAAAAATGGATCTACCGACTACGTCGAGACACATCATTTCAATAATTAGCATGGAACCTTGCATCAATCAAGGGTGGGAGGTACTGAAGGACAAATGAGAAACTAAGGTACGATATGCTTGGATTTATATGTTTTCCCGCGGCGGATATGGCAACAGTTCACGAGCCTATTTTTTCCTTACGGACGGAATGGACATAATTTGGATTTCAAAACTGAGCAGGGAGATAATTTAGATTGGTGGAATGAATAGTGGATGGGGTGTATTGGGTGGGAACGGGACTATGGGGGTAGTGGGGGGAGTCGTAGAGGGAATGGTGGAAGTGGATGGGGGAGGAGGGAAGTGGTGGGGGAAGCTCCAGGCGTTCCATTTCCGACGGGAGAGCCTCCAGGTGCCTCCCATTTCTAATCTCATTCTGATCCACTCCCCGCCCTCTTTTTAGTCCTATTCTTTTCGGATCCATGCGTGATGCCTATCTTACAGTAATTATAAGCGGAGGAAAGAAATTCCCTTCGCAGTCTAATAAGGAATCCGGACTGAATTTGATT
The DNA here is from genome assembly GCA_947579665.1 of Sympetrum striolatum. Taxonomy (NCBI): domain Eukaryota; kingdom Metazoa; phylum Arthropoda; class Insecta; order Odonata; family Libellulidae; genus Sympetrum; species Sympetrum striolatum. The sequence continues at coordinate 101,970,816 of OX388341.1, read as the reverse complement.
TCGTCGAGACAGGAGGTATCGATCGAGTCTTATTTTTGACGTGTGCGGAGTTGCTCTTTGTGAGGATTGTCGTCGGTAGTCAATGAAAGGGTTTCATTATAGCTGTTATTTTCTGTTCCAGGCTTGTAACTGGAAGTAATGACTTTTTCAGGAAAATGCGGATTAATATGTTCCCCAACGAACAAATTAGATTTTTGGTTATTATATTCATTTTAATCCTGTTTTTCGTGTGATATATTCCAATATAAATCAGTTGCCGCTTAAGTATACATCATTCCTAAAAATATTTACCTTTCATTTACAATTCTTAATTAATGATGGAAAGCAAACTTAAAAATTAACAATCACTTTTAAATTTAACAACTTATGGCATTTACCCTATAATTTGCCATATGTGATGAACATTACGTCTATAAAAGCTGATATCATTTTATAAAATACATGTTCTTCTGATTGAATTGACCTTATATTAATTGATCACAGCATTTTTGGCGCCATTTCAAGGAGCACGTTAAAAGGATGAATTTTCTTTCAAATGAAATTGGTTGATTGAATCATAGTTATGAAAATATACTATTTAAAACCATATAACGAACAATTTACTTTACATTTACGGTACTGCAGAAAATAAATTATGCTGTTATTTTTAGATTATTAAAATCTGACCGCCGAATAACATTGCGTTTCTATACGAGAAAGATATCCTTAATGCAACAATTAGCTCACGTTCGTTCCACTATATTCTCACGGATCTTCTTTATGTGAATGATGAAATCTATGTAATAACTGTACCATCTTTTGAAGAAGTATTTTTTTTATTTATGGACATGTTTCATACCAACTGAGTATATGAAGTACGAGTAAAAGTTGCTTGCATTCTGCAAGCATATTGATGAAACAAATTTCAAGTCGATGCCTTATCGAGAAGGACCACAAACGAAAAAAAAAATGGTTTGAAAACATTCTTCATAATCGCCGCATGTTATTTTAAAAAGGAGAATCTCGAGCTTACGTGGCGTCAAACTCACGCAAATTCAGTGACAGTTTTATATATATAAATAAAAAGAAGAGCGCGTTCAGTGGGACTCCTGTGATTTTGAAATTCCAATCTTTCAGGGATGTAGCTGAAAATATATTCGAAACTGTATCATAAGCAATTGGATATTCCCACAATACGTTTTAAATAGTAGAGACACCTGGTGATGAACCAAGAATCCTTTGTAATATGGGAATTCATATATCACCCTGGTAGAAATAAAGCTAATTTGATTCAAATTTTGAAGTCGAAATCACACCGGGAAGGTATAAATTAAGACTCCGTTATCGCCATCTGAAAAGCATAAGTTAATGCAAATTGCTTTCTGGGATCGAACCAATGACCATCAGTGAAACCTTAAACAGCGTATATGAAATGTATCTATGATTTCTATTCACATGCCGAGTTTCCATGGTATCGGGGAAGGGTTCAAAAAAACTTAAAAATCGTAGCAATTTCTGATTTTGAGATGCCTGTTCTCGAACCCAGGACTTATCTACAATTACAAATAGACATTATAACATGTAAGGGCTTGATTTTATTGAATGCAAAGTTTGGATTTGATATCATGCCGAGAAGTACCTAAAATTGGTTTCAGTTATCTCCTTAAGAAATGCATTGAGGAATGTTAATGCCTCACTGGGTTCGAACCAAGGACCATCAGCAAAATCGTAAAAATCGACGCAATGCATTTCAAATGGGAGATATTTGCCCTGACCTAGCGTCGAACCAAGGATAATCATGGAAGTTGCCATTATAGTTTTCTACGGATATGCACGGTTTCTAGCAATCCCTTGTATTTCAACTCTCTACATTGCCGGAAAGTGCCTCAAAAACCTTTCAAAAATCCCCGCAATGTATTTTTATGGAGAAAATCATGACTTCGGGGCCTTCTGTAATCGAACCCATGACACTGAGGTTCAATATCGTTTTTTTCTGGTGGTTACACTTTATGGCCAGTGAGTCGTTCCAAGTTTCAAGTCAATGACGATTGTGGTTTAGCGTGTGAATTTGTATCCTATCTATCTATCTATATAGATAATTATCTATCTATATATATGAATGAATCCGGAGAAGAATTTATATATAATAGATATTGGTGCCGATACAGAATCTAAGGCCTTAGTAATGATCCTGTAAGCCAAAGCCTAAAGAAAATATCCCAGTTTTACTCTGATATAAATGTATTTCACCTAAGACGCATTAAATACTCCGAGCTGACGTTAATGCTTCTCGCTCTATATTTCACGGATTATACTAATGCGACCGAAAGTGTTTTTCCTTCCACGTCATAGTCAGGGCCATCAAAATTATACGCGCCATTTAAACGTCGCACGTATGAGCAATCTTTCCATTGCTAAGAATAAGAGGGAAGGGATCCCGGTGCCCATCAATGCCTACGTCATATTCCTTGAAATACGGGGGATGGAAAGAGAAAAATACCACCCTGCACCAAACCGTTCCCCCGCACTTAATTATTTTTATTCGGGCCTCATTTAAGTTAAATTGCCCTCATAATTCATTCCACAGAATTTATGACGAATTATCAGAAACTTCCGGATGACAAACATTCCCTTTCAGTGCTATTATGGCCCCACATAAACATTTTCTAAAATTTAAAGTCTCCCTCTTCCACTTTGTAGGGAGGAATCTTTTCACGAAACAGTTGGCATTACGCATGGAAATTCTTTTTGCGGCAATAACCGGGAGCAATAAATTCCCTTAAAGGATGAAACATGAGGCGCATGACCTTGACACACGGGCCAACTCTCCCCCTTTCACTTCTCCGTTTTCCTTCCACTCCACATAGTTTAGTTTTAGTTTCATTTCTCCCCAAGCCTTGGCACCAAATCGGAGGCTCCCAGCCAAATCCTTTGCTTTTCCTTCTTCCTCCATTCATCGTTGTTCATTCCTTTATTCCAGTATCTAAAATTTCGATCCATTTCCATTGCTTACAATTCGTCATTCATATCGCTTCTTTTAAATTTAATCCAGAAAGTATAATATTTCAAAAACGAAAGCTTTCTGGAATTAGTTATAATTCTTCGAGGAAGTTGTTTCAGGAAATAGGTTTGGATTTGATCTTCGCCCATTGTTATGCAGTGATAAGTATAACATTCTTACAACTCCAGACTTCAGTATTATGAATGATTATAAATATCAATATATATATTCTATTACTTGTATATTATTAAGATATAATAATTCAATCGCATTTCAAGATGTATCATTAACTTTCATAAAAATATTTATCATAAAAACTTTTAGATACAGCCTAAGAAGAAACTTATGCATTATTTCCTTTTGCTTTCCTTTCTTAGGATATTTATTATCTGTTATTCCTTAAATTACTATGGGAAGTTCGAAGAAGAGACATGAAAAATACTAAATGGAGCAACCAAGGAGCTGAAAGAGCAATTGGAAGATTCGTGATCGAGTCCCATCCCGTCAGGCTTTTTTCTTGTTTGGATAATTTTCTAGATGTCCATCTTAACATGAAAAATCACTTATCACTCTTTTCCTTGTGTTATCTTAATTTCTATTTTCACACTTTCTCTTCAACTGTAGGTAATTTTTAAGCTCTCATATATGAGTGATTCTTTATATTTATTAGGACGTTCATTAAAATATAGAAGCATGATATGCATTTCTTTTGTCTTTTATTCAAATAGTTACAACACTGCAGAATTCTAGAAGTTTATATATGCCTCATATTTCTCAGTATTTAAACTCGTAATAGTGCATGTTGCATCACTGAATCATGTCTGTGTCTTTTTCATAAGAGTATTCTCATTTTTCCAGAGCCTCTAGCCTCGTTTTATGATGTGGTTTCTATTTTTGGCTATATTTTATCTTTATATATCATTCCCTTATATCAAACTCTTTCTCTATTCGACTGATATTCACTATTTCTTCGGAATTTTTATTTTTCAGTTCTTGCCTTTATCCATTCGTTCCTCAAACATATATTTTTTTCAACTTCCAAGAGTCGTTTCTGCGTTAAAATTGTCTCACAATCCTATTTCATCTCTTCACTACCCCTAATCCCCGCTGAGATCAGTTTTCAGTTTGACGGAATTAAGGTCTTCCTTTACTCTTCTTCTGATTCTTTCTCTGCAATGCAATTGGTTGAAATTTCCATCTTTCCCGTTCACACTTAAGTAAGGGAGCTGCCTCATTCTTCACAGTTTGCTCCCAATCCCAGCGGTTACCAGTCCTTCCAAACTCCGCCTTCGCCGTCCATAATTCTGCTTTCTTTTTATTTATTTCGCCTGAGTGGATGTGGTCACGGTATGGGTCTCAAAGCTGCCGAAGGAAGAGTGAGAAAGTACGGCAGTTGGTGAGGGAGTTAATGATAAAGAAGGGATAGGGAGGGATTCCGGATGAGAGGAGATTCCACCAACATCGTTGGTGTATAAACCAGACAGATTGATCTGCATTTTCATCACTGAAATACTAAATCTATTTCTAGAATTTCATTGCTTCAGGTTTTGGTACTAACTTCCTGGTTATTTTGATGAGATGATTTTTTGGCCTCCAAAATATTCTAAATCGCAACTGAAAGGGGTATTATAATGTAAGGAATGAAATTGGAACGCGGATGTTAATGAATTATTGGTTCAGAAATTTTCCAAAGCAGTCTTTCTCAGCGTTTACTACAGTTCCGGAAAAAACCGCGATTACCGGGTTTTCTTATTTCTAGGAATCAGCAAATGTATTTTTCAACCACCACCATCTTCTGAAGAAAATAATGCGGGGACGGTGCCGCGTGGGTTCAACTCGAAGTAAAGGAGGGTGAGGAAAATGGAATATTTGAATTTTCATCAGGATTTTGGAAAGATACCAATGAGTGATGTCTCTTTGTTTTGGTGCATGATGATTCCTTAAGCAGAGTTTTATTTCGATTTTTCATTTAGGATATTTTTAATTCTCAGCTATCATACAATTCTATTACCCCGGTTTTGTATATGTTGTTCAATGCTGGATTTGTCAATTTGGATGTGTTTGCGTTAAGTTTTCTGTAAACCCTGAATCTAATTTCTATTCATTTTTCCCGATATAAGCTTTTTCACTCTCTTGACACGATGAACTGTATTTATGTGCTGATGAGAATATCTTTGCATTATTTAGGAGTTTGCAAACTTTTTGCTCTTAATGAAACTGAACTTCCATCAAATTTAGAAAATATGTGTTTTAATTTGTTGCTCGTACCCGGCGAAGAGGACAATTTTATAAAATTTCAATTCTTGTTTTTAGTTGAATTTATGGTTATTTTTTGCTTTATATTGTGTTTTTTTACCTTTTTTCTGTGTGTCGTTAACTATTGAATTATCATTAACATTTGGTTTTGTGGCATTTCTATTATGTATTAATTCTATTTCGTTACATGGTGCACGACATTTATGGTGCTCTAAAGCAATTTTAATGTTCTTTTATATTCTTTCCTACCAACAACTAAGGTTTATTTTTCTTCTAACTATCTGTTTCCATCAATTTCCCATGCTTAAAATAAAATTTTTCCCTGAAAAATATGAAACGAGTATTTATTTAATCCATTCAAGGAAGTTACTTTGCAGAATATCAATTTTAGGTCTTTGTGTATCACCCCAAAAGCACCCAAATTAACTATCAGCATTTTCATGTATCGCAGAAAATATATCTTAGATGTAACGTATGCATCTAGAAAAAGATTAATTTTTCATAACGGATATTTATTAGTTGTAAAAATACATCAAAATTGAATAAAAAAGAATCTTTTTAGATTTTAATATTATGCCTTAATTTTAATAAATAGTCGTACTTAATGTGCAATTCCCTGCAAAGAGCTTGATGGAATTGATGGTAGATGGAAAATGAATCCTAATTTTCTTCTCTATAATCATTACAGAAAATGACTATCATTTCTCACTATATTATTATCATTATTACCTCAGAAACAGTGCAAATATATTAAACATCTGATGGCACTGGCTATACATTACATATTATATATATACAGACAGTCCAATATTGTCAATTAAGAGATATATAGTCCTATTCTAAATATATCGAGTAATTTAGTTACCTAAAATAGTAAATTAGATATCAATTACACTCGTAGTTAATATAAATAAGAGTAGCGCAAAACGAGAGAGTCGCATATATGAGATACTAAAACTTCTCAAAGTAAATTTTTACAGCCCAAAATGTTTTAATTTCGTAAATTGCGTAACTTCACCTAATAATTTTTCACGTAACATCTGTGTTTATAAGTATTATGGCAATCACTGACACATGAAAATCCATTTTCACTTCTTTGAAATCAATACGAATCAGCTTAATTAATGGTTGAAATAATAGTCATCCAATCTTTTCCAAGTAAACCTATAACCACGACCGGTATCGCCAATAAGATACAACAACCAACAAGTTAAAGATCACAGTAAGGATTGATATTATTAACTAAATGAAACGGTATCGCCAATAAGATACAACAACCAACAAGTTAAAGATCACAGTAAGGATTGATATTATTAACTAAATGAAAATTGTCATAACAATAAATGGCGTAGTAAAATGTTTGAATTTCGCTGTAAAAGTAAACTGTATAGTTAACAATATAATGAAAGTTTTCGTATACACAAAAGAGATATCTTGTAATTATTGAAGAGTACCTTCAAGGGTAGGCAAGTAGAAACAAGTAAAAATCCGTCATCCGAAAATCAGAAGTGTAGTTGATTTTACGCTGGCACTATCAGTTATGCGTCAGTTGTATATTTTGTTTTCAATCGGCGTGCTTCCTTTTGTAAATCAAGGATGCGCCATCTTCTCCACGGCCGTTCTCCGAATTTATTAAACCTGCTGCTCCTCCCATTTCTCCTTCCCGATCTTTCACGTATATCTTTCGTGGACCAAATTTTTCGTATTCCACTCTCATGCACACGATTCATATAGCGTTAAGGTTGGCGCACATTCAAGGTACAACTGACAGTCCCTTAATATAGGATAATCATATTTCCATTGCAAGAGAATAGTACGAAAAAGGATATTATAATTCTATTTACTATGTATTATTATTATTTATAAAAATCTCCCTCGCAGTATTTATCTAACAAAAAGAGAAAGGCTTGAAAAAATCATAGAAATAAGTATCAAAATTATAAACTACCATTTGGAACGAAACTAGTAAACATTGATCCGCTCAGAAATAGGGAAATGAATTTTTTAAGACATTCCAGATATATACTGCTGAATGTTTCTATAAGCTATAATATATTTAACTTAGGGACCCTTTCATTTTCCTGAGCCATTTATTACAATCATAAATTACTTCTGGGAGGTAACTCATAAAAAAGAGGGAAAAAGTAAATGTGATGTGAGTTAAAATTAAATGTAGCAAAAATGAATGAAATTATACTAAAAGCCGCTCGCATTTTAAAGTTGATGGAATATTAAATTAAGATATCTTTTAAATCGTAGAAGACGTAATACAGATAGATTTCCTAGCAATGTATAATCGAATAACTAAAAGGTTGACGAGTTAGACATAAGAAAAAATGGAAAAAGTACCTGATGAATTGCTGAATGTTAAAAGTCTAGTAAAGGATATTTATCCTTTTAACTTATTGGAGTCTAAGGTCTTCTATGGCGATTCAATGCAGGTTTCAAAAATCTTTAATAATTTGATAAGGGAATATTTGTCCTCATTTACATTTTTAAAGATGAATATATAGAAAACAAGACTCAAAAAGACTGCTGCACTCTATAAAAAGTACGTCCGGTCAACCCGGGCTTGATATAGAAAAGGAAGCAGGCTCCTCAAAGGAATGGCATTCGAGATCTCAATGGAGTGGAAAAAATGAATTGGAAGATTTACGTCATTGCGCACGAAAGACGTTCATTGGAAGTGTGGATCCAATGGTGCGACTCGGAGTAACTCCTTTCCGGGAATAGACAGCAAGCTGACGGCTTCACAAATTTTCATCCTTGAAAAGGTTTATAAAGCACGAAAACACTTCACGCGGTAAGTTGTGAACTCTTGCATTTTATGCAATCCACACAAATGAGTTTTTATCACGCTTGAATAATTATTTTTATGAATAAAGGCAGAATATACGAGAATAAAACAGCACTCGCAGTATTGACTTTGCATGCTAAATCATCTGCATTGAGATTCTGGTGCCATTCGAGGCATACCGCCATGTATCGCACCTGCAACTTGTTTTCGTCAGGTCTTTGTTGTGCAGATAGTTGACCTTTAGCAACAAGTTTGCTTTGTTTACCGGATGGAATGTTATGTTAAGGTTAGGTGAATTTAAATGTTGTACCGTTTTTGCACTGGTGCAACGCAGAGTCTAAAAATAAACTAACTGAAACTTCATACTGAAGAAAAATGTAACTTTATGGCTTTAATTTGAGTATTCTTTCAAAGGATCGCAAAAAATAAATATACTTCGCATAGATTTCATATTACTAATACATAATATTAAATATAATAACATTTTCAATGACAATCTAGATCCTACCCGCTGTGCAATAAGCAGGGATGAGTACACACAAAATCTCAACATAAAGTTGATTAAATACATTCATCTATGAGATATTTGTTAATGAATTTTTATACGCAGAACTCAACAGAAATAATTCATTTCTACTACGGATCTTGAGAAATATTCGGCTATAACATTGTTTTCTATGGAATAAATCGAATAAGTCGTCTTACTTTAGGTTATTGGAATGATATACAGGTTATAGACCTGTTAGAGACTGTAACAGGTTATGAGTAACGGTAAGACCGTAATTAACGATTATTGGATTACAAGAGTTTCAATAAACGATAAATCTATGCAAGGATAACATGGATAGTATGGAAAAATATTTTACTAAAAAAAAAATGCCTGCTTTCAATGTACGTTAGAAACGCTACTATCAAAGAAAGCTTCTGAAGCAATGCTAATTGTGTAAGAAAAACCATGTTAAGATATTTTCTGGGTATGCAGTACCAGTGCCACACGATTAACACATTCCATCGCAGATAATTTTACAAGCGGTATATGCTCAAACTTTCGGATTAAAGTTTTATAACTCGAATACTACTTACTTTGAATCAATGCTTCAGCTCGAAATATCCCCCATATTTTGATGATACAAAGAAGAAGTGTGAAAAATTAAATCAGTAAAATTCATTATCGGGGTCCCGGATAGTCATGTGGACAGCGCGTTTGCCTTTGGTGAAAGCGGTCCCGGGTTCGATTCCCGGTGGGAGCCAATGTGCGAAATGACCTAAGCTGTCGAAGCACTTTTAACAATACTACTACCAAAATTCATTATCTATTTTTTAAGATTAAAATTCAGTGTGAAGCGGTATGTTGAGAGTGCATTGACATATAAAGGTGAACAAATCTGAAGTTAAATCAGACTGGATATTTCGTTTTAAAGAATTAAGTAGATATTTACATCTGTATATCTATAATCTTTGAGTTATAAATTGATCAATCCACTCTACCCATATAGGTTTACTTCAATCCAAGCGTGCATTTTCATGAAGTAGGTTTAGCATTAGAATGCCCTGCAGAGCCGAAGCCTTATTGGGGGACAGTCTTTCTCTCTCCATTCCCGTGTGCTTTCCCCTCTCCATCTGTCTCACATCGCTAGATTTCGCCTCAACCTGCAATGCGACACCAAACGAGCGGCCAGCTTACTTAGTAGTACGCCACTACTAACGGCAGTCGAGCTGAACGCGCGAGGCAGAGTGTTAAGGACGAAGAGAGAGAGGATATTTTTTGAGTTTGGGGGCAAAAATGTGGATGCAATGCCTTAGAGTGTGAGCGTCTTCCCTTTCTCCACCAGACTGTGCCGACAGGTCTCCGAGCCTCTCCCACCTTGATCTCAGCTTCCATTTCTCTCTCACTTCCTCATCCTCAGTTCATATTTATACCATCGCGAGATAGTATGCAGTTTTATTTGACTTAGGATCTCATTGGACCTTTCGTAATTTGGGATTTAATTTTAATTACTATTCCTGATTTATTCCTGTTATGATACTTATTCCTTAACTAGAAAAGTTGTAATCCAATTAACTGTTCCGCGTTTTAATTTGAGTACGTTTTCAATTTTTTTACTCGTATGGTACTTACTCAGTACTTACTCAATAGTCAACGGGTTGACAAGAATTAAAAAATTCTGCCAATAGCAAATATATTGCATCAGAAATTCCCAAATGGCGTATTTAATTTTACCATTATGGTACGCATACAATTTTAAATCGAAATTTATCTCCTGTATCTGAATTTTGTACCTTTCATTGCAAAATTTATGATATGTTTAAGTATAAAATTCACAGATTCAGGCGATACAGGTTGAATAAATTAAAACATATTTAATAAATAAATAAAATGTTAGAATTATTTTATCTTATTGCGTGTTTTAAATTCATCTTTTGAAAGACCATTATGTGAATAATTATGAACATCTATAATCCAATAATTTTCATAGTGTTATGTAAAAATATATTTAAAAACTTCTATATAGGATTTTCTTGATTATATTTTATACTAACAGAAGACTTTTACTTTACTTTAATTTAAAGTAATAGAGAATTGATCGCAATATTTTTGCTTTTCATTTTCTTATATAGTATTTAACAGTACAATTATTTATTCCACTTGAGGAATTCATTTTTTCAATCAATTTCAAGAAATTATCCGCGAATATTTAGTAATTATTATGCCACATAATTATTTATGAAACACAATTGTACTCCCTTTGTCAAGTTTTACCTTTAAAATCCGACTCTCGTATTACATAAAACCTCTTCTATCCCATTCCCTCGGACTCAATGGTGCCCCGTGAATGTAGACTGCACCCCCAAATCGAATGTTAATTTGGCTGCATAAGATAGGTAGTCGATACCTGGGAGTCGACCTGCTCAATTGTATACATCTATTGGTTCCTATAACTATTCGTTACTTTCTATCTACCAATTTTTTAATAATCTTGAATATTGGCTGTGGATCTTATTTTTTTACTGTTTGTCAGTAAACCAAACATCACTCCCTCAAAACTTTAATATCATTGGCGCCTCAATGGGAGATTAGTATAAGTGAGATAATTTAATGATAGAAATAGAAGTGGAATCGGATGAAATGAGAAATAATAGCTGCCAATTACTCTGCAAAAAGTTAAATATATTTTGAAAATTGTTTTTTTCGTTTTTTTTTTGGTACGAGAGTAAATGAAAACATATATTTTCTTCAATTAGAATTGATTCATCATTTACATTATATATTCATATATTAGCCTTAATAAAAAGTTTTTAATCTTTCGGTCATATATTACAACAAATTATTTTTTCCTATAAATATATTTGATACAATGCAATTCATATGACAAAGAATATATGTTTCCACCGTATATCGTAGATATGATTTCCACGCATCACATCCTTTTATTGTTTTCCTCTCTTCGCTCTTCTACATCTTCACGCTTTCTTTTCATCCCCCGGGTCTTGGACCGCTTCTGAGGCGAAATAGGTCCATAGGGAATATCCGGGGAATTGTCGGAAAGGGGTTGACGGTGGGAATAGGTGGAGGAACGTGTCGGGATTGAGAGAAGTGAAAAGTGAGGAAGTTGTGTCCTCTTTAGGGCCGATGAGGGACTCATATATGACCCGATTACATCTCTTTGCAGGTGGTGTAATTGATCCGGAATGTGTTATTCGGGGTTGTTCTATTTAATACTCTCTTCTTCCTCGCAGTTTTTTCCGCTATTTTATCGGCGTAGGCGTCGTTGAATTTTGCGTCCGTGTTAGAGGTCGTTTAAGCACCTCTTCTCATCCTACTCAGCCGCCGATGAAAATTAAATTGAATTACGCTGCTCGCGTAATAGCATTTTGTGTTTATTTTAATGGCTCGCTTCTTTATATTTTTCTCATATCCCACGTTCAAGAGGTTGTAAAATTTTTGGTATCATAACCTATTCCTTTCTTTTTTTTAAATTAAAACTTCGGCGTGGCTTCCAGCTAGGTAAACTAATTGAAGCACCAATCTCCATGTAGCACTCCAATTAATCTGATTAATAATTTCAGAGGAGAATCTTCAATTGAGGATTATAGGGCTGGTACAACAGGGCGACAAAAGCAACGAGCTTCTAGTGCGACGGCCTAGAATGATGTAGTTCGGAAATAATGTCATTACCCCAGTCTCCCGTACATGCAAACGGTATGATGTAATGGATTATTATGCACATCCTGAACGTTGATTGTTTCATGTTAGGACGTGTAAAAAAATCACTGACCGGTTGACATCACCATCGTTAATTATTTTCTTTCAAGTGACCTCACAATTTCATATTACTGTCATCCTCGATGATGTTGGGGTTAGTGATGTAGCCTAGCAATACTGAGGTTCCGGGCATCAAATCCTGGTGAATGCATGGTTTTACTTGTTTCTTAAAATCATACAATAATAAATATAAAGGCAAAATAAATAGTAAAGCTAAATAAAACTCAAAGAAAAATAAAAATTAGCGAGATATTTTCAGACTAAAATCTAGAAATGAACTAATGAATATTTTTAATATTGCTTCTCTGATGAAGATGCTAGTTTATCCTTTCGTCTTTATGTACTTTCTTTTCTAAGGTTATTCGACTAAGCGTATTCAATTATTGCTTTATCTTGCTGATTATTGCAATTACTATGAAAATAATATTTGGAAAGGATGCCTGCATTTCACCAAATGGATACTTTCGGAATTTTTAAGACGGTCAAAGAGGATCGAACCACCAACACATCTACTGATGAAAGCGCTATTTCTTTCGCAATAGAAGACTCACTTCTCAAATATTTATTATTTAAGTAATCTTCTTTAGATGTTCTAAACTAGAGTATAGATAATGCTAGTGTAAACGAAGTTATGATTTCAGTGACCTCACATCGCAGTATTTGCATTGACAGCGAATTCATCTCCTTGGGAAAACAACGTTACATCTTAACTCCGTCAATCTAGGTCATAGAATCTCCGCAAAATCATTTAAGAATCCAATTGCGAGGACTTCGCCACTATTTTCGCGTAATGAACAAGACCCGTTCCACTCCCAGAAGGAAAGAAAACAGTAAGATGAAGACTGGAATCCCTCCCTAACGTGCATTGAGAATATGACACCATCGAGAGTGCCGACAGTTTCCAATTATTTCATTTCCTCTCCTTGGCAATGTATCAGTTTGACAGCGACTCATTTCATGCTATTCTCTTTTCCCATTTCCTACGCGCTGTCACATCTTCAATTCACTTCTCCTATTCAACTCTCCCCTCTCGGAGCGTAAATTCCCCCGCAGGGACACCCTTGACCTCCTTCGTGCTCTCTCGATTATTCGCCTGGCACGCTAGCGCAACTCTTCCTGCGCATTTAATTCCGTCTCCCTCCCATCTGACGGCGGATTCTGGAAACTCTCTCCCGCCGATCGCGCCCCCTTTTAATAGCCTATTAAGCTAAACACGCAAAAGTCCAACGTATCGAGATTCCTCTTTCTCTCCCGTTAACTCCGCTTCCGAAAGCCAAAAGAGATTCTTACGCCCGTCCGTATCGACGGTGTTTTCCAACGTCCTGTTTCCTCCTTGCACTTTCGCGAATGACAGTTTCATTCCTCATTCGTGGTTAACGTTTACTTCCTCTTCTTTCATACGTATTCTTTCTCATTCGTCCTTGCACATTTGAAAATATTCTACGACGTGTCCATAGCAGTATTGAACGTAACTTATAATGCTATTATGTACATTAAATACAAAATGTTCAAGCAATTCTTGTGTTACGCAGTATTTGAAGGTTGGATTAAGAAAAGTACGAACATAAAAATAAATAAATATCCTTTTTTAGTTTCTGTTGAATAACAGAACATTGCTGGCAGACAAATTCTTGGAACTCTCAAGTTCCAAATATTTACAGGGAATACGGGCCTGGATCTAATAAGAATATTAAATAGATTACTAGCTCCTATATTAACTACTCAAGAAACACAGAAATGCAAATGGGTGTAAAAAAAACTATTCCACTAATAATAGGCGTTTTATTTTATTCACTTGAAAAGCAAAATACACAATTTATATCTAGAATCACAATGAAATATTTTACTCTTTACGAGGATACTAAAAGAATAATGCAAATATAGATGTTTGAATATAATATAAAGCTGGTTTGATTTTGGAATTTTTACTTATCATCTTATCATGAGTAATATTAACTAAAGAGAGAATTTAATTAAGGTCTTCCCTATTTTAAAAGAAAGACTAAAATCCTCTGCCTTGCGTTGTTAAGGGAGAGAAACTATTGCCAAATGAACATATATTGATTATAATCCTAGTCTGTGGACTTTTTAATGATTAACATCATGCCCCTGTTGTTTTCATCCCCTTAATTGTTTCACGCTAATTGGAGCAACCGCTGGGAGGTTTATGGTAACTCGTCAATTCAAATCGAATTCCAAATTATGGGGCGATTAGTGTACCGTGCTGATCATTTTTTACTACATTTTTCTCCGATCCTGCCGCAAATTCCGGATCATTACCTTGATTTAACCCAATTGATTTGTGTAAGTACCTAATTTTGTCGGGACTGGAGTGAACGTGGATTTTTGCAGCTAGCACTGTAATTATTGGAGTGGTCCATTAATTTTAATAACCGAATGAGGTAAACGGTATATTTAACTATTTTAAAATTGATTGAATCGCCCAAACGATTACTAAAACAACACTGCTCTAGACTGGTTACATGGCGGTATGAATCTAGGACGATTGCTTCACTACAATCGACATTTATTTTATTTTCTCATAAGTGGATAATAACATTTTTCATGGCAAATTTCAGCTAGTCTGTAATTCATCATCTATAATTACATAAATAGAGCTGCATAACATTTAACTAAAGATTTAAGGTTGATGGAAGTAAAATACTTGGTAAAATAACGTTATTTCGGATTTTAAAAGTTAATCTGCATCATTGGAAATTAAAAGACTGCATAGACTTAGTGATTAATATTCACAGGTTTTATTTATTGTGGATTGATTCCAATCGATAATCTTGAAAGTCGAATTCTATAAAGCTGTAGATGTAACCTAAGTTATCGCCTGCATATAAAAAACCACCGTTCTAGGGTATGAGAAACGTCATTATTACATTTAAAGTAAATTATATATAGTCGAGAAATCACTTCAATAAATCAATTTTCGCATCTATAAATATTTCCTGTGAAATTAAGATAGCCAGGTATTGGGTGATTGAGTAATATATTAAAATTCTAAAAAGTGTAATTTGATATATGATCTTTGCCACCACAAATAACCTCACGGGCTGAATGAAATTATTCTGCTTCTCGAATAAGGCTCGAAAGTCATACTTAGGACACTAATGTTACGAGCATTAGTGTCTCGTAAAAGCATTACTGTGAAATTCAAAGCCTATTGCCCTGACTGAACAGAAGATCAGTAGACAGAGGCTCATTATGCCTCACTTTTTAACATAAATCGCGAAACATTTCAATGCTAGGAGCATACATCTACCAAAACCCTAAACCCTTTCCTTTCAGCATTTTTTAAAATTCGATTTGCCTGTACTGGAAAATTGCGTCTCAACAGGGGTAATTAGCATCCAGTTTTACTGTCGATACTACTATTCATCATTCATCACACATGATGTGAATTTAAATGTATCATTAGTAAAAAATATTTTAGTATAAAATATCATCCATGTTTTCTCTTGAATTAGTTCATATGAAATATAAATAAATGGCATCATTGCAAATTTTGACTCTCTCATTTTGCGATACTTTGAAGATCAAACGGTATCTCTCGGGATTATAAATGTGGTGTAACATCTCATTGAGGTGCTGAGTGCCCAGTTTCACATACCAATTCTAGTGCATCTTAATTCGAATCACATCAGATACTTATCAGCACGGTGTGAAGCCACTCGAACGACCCAAGGCGCAGCACAAGGGAGTCCCACGAGAGGAAACAGCGACATAAATCCGCCCGAGTCGCCCGCGCCAAAAAATAAATACGCGAAGGCTGACCCGCCAAAAAGAAAATTAGAAGAAATTACCGCCGGGCGTTGCACATTGCCCCTTTTTTGTAATTTCCCTCTTCGAACAATACCGGAGCAAAGCGGAACTCTATTAACGAAGTTATTGACTGCGAAAACGCGATCCGCCCGCCGGGAGCAATAATTCTCCTGGGAAAGTACCTTCGCATCAATCTATCCCACACTTCTATCTCTCTTTCGCTTTAACTCATTCACCTTCGAAAACCTCTAATTTCGCACTTTCCCTTCCTTTATAATTCACGTTTTGGAAAGCCACGCGTTCTCTCTCTCTCTCCATGGGCCAGAATTACAGCCTCAACGGCGTCAATCGCTGGCTCACTCGCCAGCTCGCGTTACCCGTCTCGCGCGCCCACTCTCGCGCTTCCACCGGCGGCCGCTTCCCGGGTACCGAGGCGCCACCATCGCCCCGACAAAAACCGATTGGCCATCAATCAATCAGGAAAGCATCCGATCGGGCAATTTCTCAAAATGAATGAATCGTCCGATAATGAACTAGCAAACATCAATCATGCAACGCGGAGGTCAGCCATTATATCAAAACGTTACTCCGAAATAAATACTTTCGTCGTAATTGGAGAGTTTTGCGCCGAATCATTCCATTTGCTGAGAATTGCCCCCGCTATCCGTTTATAGGGGATGATGGCCGAGTGATATCGGAAGGAAGGGGAGAAAAGTTTACGTAGTAAAGCCGATTTTAATTTTTGTAAAGCCCCTAATGGATGCTTCAGAATGAGGGAGAGATTGATTTCGTTTCGACGCGCTTTATTTCTTTTCCCCGATGCGCGGGAGGAAATTTTTACTCTCGACTATCGCCGTTTTCGAGCATAATTGCGCCCATCGTTCATATTTTATGTTACGCGTCAGCTTCTACATCCGAATTGAATTGATTGATGGTCAGGCGCTCAGTTAAATGGAGCAAAACGAGCCGCTTGATAATTTTAATACATTTACGTCCGGGGTTGTAAAGGGACGGCATTTTCACCGCGATTAAAAAAAATTCCCGTACGCTCACTAATGGCCGGGACGATTTTGCGCGAAATTTGATACTGAAATGTATATTTAATACGAATCACTCTCCGTTTCTAATATTTTTCCGTTTTTTACAGACGATTGTAAAAGTAATCATTAGTTAGATACATTTTTATTCTATGTAAAGAGATGTGATCTATGAATGGAAAGGAAACGCCGTCACTTTCTGTCATTTCTTCATTACTTTGTCATCGGATCATCGATTTGGTGTTCACTCGCACTGATAATGATGATTGAAGATGATGGAGTAGCCAATGAATGAGGGCTACTTTTA
Organism: Sympetrum striolatum; assembly: GCA_947579665.1. Lineage (NCBI taxonomy): Eukaryota > Metazoa > Arthropoda > Insecta > Odonata > Libellulidae > Sympetrum > Sympetrum striolatum. Next base: position 101,953,404 of record OX388341.1, on the reverse strand, counting down.
AATCAAACAACCAATTACGTTATCTTCCGTGGTCATAAATTTGTCAACGCGCATAAGTGCAGATTTCTAATGCAAAGCAGATGCTGTCATTGATTCTCTACCAATAAAAATAACTAGTTACATAATTAATGTCCCCCATGAAATCAAGATGAAGTCATTATCAGAAGTTATCAGTTGAAATGGCTCGAATGATGTTTGAAACGAACCAAAACGACCTGATTATCAATGTATGGGTGAGTTAAATCTCGGTGTTGCCATATAGTTTTAATCTGAAGGGGAAATCTAAACACTTTTAGAGAGGACGGAGTATTGTTTCAACACTAGAGGAACTAAGTTTTTACGATTACTATATTATTATCATTAAACCCTGTATATGTTAGAACTGAGTGGGCTTCCTCCAACAAACTGGTTTGTAAATTTTAAATCTGTACTTAGTTTTTTTATTTCATAAGGACTAAAATAGATTTAAAAACAAAAGGAAACGCTGAATTTGCGGGGAAAATCTCTATAAGTAAAATTTGAAAGAGAAAATACATCAAATCTGTAAATAAAATTAAATTGCATAATAAACGTAGGTAAAAAGTGATAGCTTCAGTTAATTTGCATTTTCTATATAGTTAAGTACGATACAATAAGGAAAACGTCATAAAATCTTACTTTAAGTTATTATTCTATAGATAGCTTCATTTAATTCTTCATTCTGATACTTAATTAATTAATTTCCTTAAAAAATCAGCATCCTAATATTCTTACAGTTACAAGTTTCTGCGAAGCCCATGGCTTCCTGATTTAACTCATAACTGAATGACTTCTGCGAGTCACTCAAATAATTAAAGTACAAAAAATATATCAAATAATTGTAACGGTTCGTCCCTTGTTTCCGTTCATTTTATCTGCCCCAATGGATTCTCCTGACGAGAGGAATAATTTCAAAGCAGCATTTAGGTTCAATCTGGTCAAAGATTTGAAGATACCGTTTGTGACACCGAAATATTCGTCTAGACGTGGCAATTTAGAGGAGGACCTTGATCTAACACATTTGGCTATCAGTTATCACCCACGAGCATAAAAAACAAAAGGCGCAAACATTCGGACGGATATTTCCTGGAGCATAATGATATCTGAGTCGCAGATTCGTACTATTGATTTAACGCTCGCGCATATATGCTGCTCGCGATAAAACTAAAATCGCCTTCCTATCTGATAAGCTGAATGCGGGCCAATACCCGTCTCGCGAGGATCCTATTAAACGTAATATTTACGCCCTCGGAAACGACATCAGAGAGCCAACACAAAAGAGCGTAAACGATTGCATACCGTTGACCTGCTATACATCGCAATCAAACTGACTGTGGGGAGGAGAGAGGTGGCTACAAAAAGGAGATAACAAAAGAACTCCAAATACGAATTGTCGACTCCGCAAATTTTACAGATGCTCCGTATCTGTATAGGCCTCTATTGTTGTCGAACGCATTTCCCGATCTTCCAGTTCTTCTTTTTTTCTAAATGTTTTATGCTCTGCGAGTTTGCCCTCGCGGAGAATGGGACTGATTGGGAAAGGGATGAATGGGGCGGAAAGAGGAAATGGAGAGATTAGGGACGGAGGAAACCCGGATTTCATAAATCAGAAACCAAGCCCTAAAAGTCCCAGTGAATTTGGTTTGAAATATATAAATCGAAGATTGTAATATTTATTGCAGCATATCCAGCCAAAAGGAAAGTGAGTTACTCATTAACTTACCAGTAAGGAATATTTTTAAATGTTGTGTAACATTATTGCGTTTAAGCCGTAAATTACGAATATATTATAAAAAGAGGAGTTAGGAAGCTTCATCTATTACAAGAATATAACACAAAATTTGAGATTCCAAAATTGATGTATTTATTTTGACATAGTAGAATATTTTTGTCTTATAAATATATAGTATTTCAGATTAATGGATGCCATAAAACAAGAATGATTTTTTCATTTATTTCATGACCTGAATGCTGAGAAAAGAGTAAATAAGAAATGAAATGTAATATGATATTTATTTTGAAAGAATCAGCCAATAATTGCCATTACAATAATTCCATCATAAATTATTATCTACAAACACATACGCACCAGAAAAAATATACCGTCAAAACAATAAAAACTATTTTTTACGAATCAATAAAAGTTATTTTAATTGCTTAGTCGTAGAAATATTGCAGTAAAACATTAATGCAGATGGGACACATCAGAGCTTATGAAATATGGTTTTATAAGATAAAGAATTCAAATAGTTAACATAAATTATCATTAATTGCTAAAAAGAAGAATTAAGATTATGGGTAAATCTCTCTTTAGAATGAATGACTGCGTGTATAACGGAATACTACTCTCAGAGGTTTTAGTCCCACTATCTCATTTAGCGGGCTAATCTCACGTATCAACTTTTGTATATAACCAAAGTAATTAGTGATCATTCCTACCTTTTAAGATATTTATGTGTATTTGAAATACTTTCCAAATTCTTTGAACCCATTGGTTTACCGGAAAAATAGGTAAAAGGAGTAATGAAATACCTAATTAGAATGGAGACAAAATATTATGTATTAAAAGGAGAAGAAATATACTAAAAGAGGAAAATAAATGGCCAAGGAAGATATACAGTTGCTAAAGGAGATAAAATGAAAGAGAGCGAGAGAAGGACAAGTATAACAAAGAGGATACCGAATAGGACGAAATATATAGAAGAAGAAAGAGAGCAAAGAGATGGAAATAGATAGAGAAAGAGGGGAAGTGTGGTCCACAAATCAAAAGTCCCTCCGCTCAAAAAACGCCACCCTTGAAAAATATAAGCGTCCGTAGGGAAAAAATACGCACCGAGGCGATCCATCCATCGTCACTGTGAGCGTCCGATTGAGCCGTTTCTACTGCTGCGCTAGGTGGTGGTGACAATGGGGTTTGAACGTGAGGCGAAATGCCACGAGAGGAATGGGCAATGGCAGGAGCGGCGGAACTCCTGTTAGCGTTTCCGCCGATTCCACGCGTGCAGTGCGTCACTCCCGAGCGGCCATCCTAAGCCAACCCTCAACCACACCTCCCTTCCACATCTCTCTTTCAGCGAATTTGGATGTCTGTCAGACAAACTTCATCCAACTCCTTACCAACAGAATATATTTTGAGGAAACGTATTCGATACTATTGTAAAAATTCTTCAAAGAAGGACAGACGACTGAGTTAGGCTATTGGCTCAGATCTGCAACCACCGGATCACCTGTGGAAAATTATGGATTAGTTATCGAAGAGAAAGCTATCAACGATGGACATCCGATACACGGTTAATTATTCTGCAGTTGACTTTATCTTTCTACCGTTTTCTGGAAAATTTGTTGTATATTAAATCTCTATTACTCCATTTTTTCGCCCCACTATTACTCTTAACTGGTTCTGCGGTTGTTTATCTCCCAACAATAATCTCCGTCTTTCATTTTGTTTCCATAGCCACATTTTTATCACTCCAATGTTTTTTTTTATTTTAACTTACTCCTCGGGGAAAGACAGTCTGCAAGTTGGACGCACTTTTTCACATTTTAATTGCTCAGCCTCTTCTTTATATTTGTATTCACTTTCTTTTTGATACAAAATCAAGTTGTATCACACCACTTTAACTAGGCAATCAAGTGAATCTCTTTATCTTCCTCTACGCATCCTTGTCCCAGCCTCTCCGTAAGTCTAGCCCTTTTGTTTCGCTCACGACCCTCTCCTTCGCATTCATTTACACTTTTCCTTCCTCAGAAGTTTTATGAATCGCTCAAGGCAGTGGGTCCATTCGACTTACAAAAACAGTCGCGAATCGCGATTCCCGCTCTCGCCCTCCTCCTTTATCGCCGTTTCCTTCCCTTTCTTTATCACCCTCTCCCATTTATCCCTCCTCTCTCCTCCCCTCCATTTATACGGACCTCACCCTTTCCCTCCTTCCACCTAACCCACGAACTGGCGTCGTAAATCAACGAAATTTTTCTGCCCGGGACATAATGGCGACCGTGTTCGAGAGCGGAACACGGCGGGTTGGTGGGGGCGGCGTGCACGGATGAGGGAGCAAGCAAGACAAGGAAGGGGAAGGGTATTTGTGATGGAAGAGATGTGCGTTTTGCGGGGACTATGTGTGCGCGAGAGATGGCAAATGAGTTGTGAGATGGGAGAAGAGAGAGAGAAATGAGCAAGAGATGAGTGGATTTGGAACGGTTGCTGATGACGTTAGGTTGTTATGGTTACGGGGTTGGGTGGGATTAAAAAACATTTATACTGCGAGGAGAAATTCCCATTCCTTATTTGTGTTAGAGAGCGAAAGAGGAGTCTAATATTTTTTCCGGAATCCGACGAAGGTGTGTAGTTTCGATCGATGCCTTTTTTTATGGGGACGCGAAGGGGGAGTTTGTTTTTTTCTTCTGGCTGCGGAGCGTGGGCGGACGGATCGTTAGGTACGCGTGTTTTCTTGGAAATTCTGCCACCAACGCGTTGAGAATGAGCCGACGGAGATGTTGTTCGAACGAGGAATGGAAACGGAAATAATTTAATCTTCCTCTTTGTCTGTCGGATTGCAAATGGCAGGGACCGAAAAAAGTGCCTTTTACGGACTTTGCTCGCACAATTACTTGCGGGAATCATTCGATTTGAGTCTCTGATGAACTCTTTTTTGATTTCGAAAGTGACGAAGCAATCGTTTTGATCTGATTTTTCCAATTTTTAATTTGAAACATTTTGATGCAGCAACGAAGTTTTCAAGAATTTGACCTTTTCGGGTGTCTTCCACTTTGCTTCTTCTAGAGTGTAAAAGTTACGACGTTTAGTAACTTATGTACATGTAGGGAGTAAAAGTGATTTAATTCTTATTCGCAAAAGCTTGGGAATTGACTTGAAGTATTAATCACGCATTAGAAAGAAATTAGTGAACTCTAAGCTAGTCCAACTAATTCACAATCACTAATGGTTGCTTTGCGGAATGACAGGAGCAATGAGCCCAATTTTTGCATTAGACTAGAAGATTTTGCAATTTTTTCATTAGTTACCCATAAACATGAATACAATATTCGATAAAATAATGAGTCGTTATATTGTAACTAAACAATATTGCATCTGTCCAAATCAAAAATGGCGTACATTTCAATCAATTTTATTTTTAAGTTAATATTTTGCGATCATTTGTTAGATGTGTGATAAAGAATAATCAAATTTCACCTCTTTAACTCCACGAAATATTTAAGCATTACTGCATGGTGCACCCCCCGGATCATACTAAGGAAATCACACAGGAGAAACAGGAAAAAGTATAGCCCAAGTCCTTCATAAAATCGAAAGAATACAGCATCCAAAAACAGCGAAGCGTAAAGCTGCGCCGGAAGACCACTTTCCGCCGAGTCGAAGTTACTGCCATTCAATCGGTCATTTTTCTCCTCCGTTAAGTGGGAGAGGCGATAAAATTCATGTGCGATAATCTGCCGCGTGGATAAATAAACATGTCTCTTGCGACGGCCAATAGGATTTCAGCCGGCGTGATCGAAACATGGCGATGGACGCCGGCTTGTTTAGGTGGCGAGCATGAAGATCGGAGCTTGTGAGCGTGGCGTTCAGACCCACATGACTAATCGCTCTTCCTAGATCCTTCCGGTTTTTCCCCATTTAAAATTCACTTCAGCATGAAATCGTTGCCCTCAATCGATATGTAGATTATATTAATCGTAGCCGTTGAATTCTTGGTATTGCTTCGACAACATGGATCCTTTCACACATGGGTTCCCACCAAGAATCGAACCTGGGATAGCCTTTATCTCAGCTAAAACTGCTGCCCACTTGCCCATTTAGGAGCCCCAATTTTTATAAATATTTTATCAATGCTCATCTTTACACTATTCCGACAGATTCTTTTCAGTGCGAAGTGCTTCCCTCTCTCGTGACATAAACGCTCATCAGAACAGCGGAAAATTAAGGGACATAAATTTTTGTAATTAATTCGGAAGGCCTTGGATAAAAAATAATTAACAGACAAATATTTTTCACAATTAGTGCACGAGGAAAGTCACCCATAAAAAATTCGCATTTTCAAAATTGCCTCATCACTAAACTCTCACGGTAATGGAGGCTTTGATAGAGAAAAGGTAGTGTTTAGATTTTTTTATTAACGCTATCTGCAACACTATAATAGATGGATGCGTCAATTGTTTCGCCATGCAATTATTTTCATCAGTTATTTAAATGTTTGTAAAATCATTGAGGCCTATCAACCAGTCGATCCGTGAGAAACCTTTTAGACATAAATCACAGATTAAAGCGAATCATGATTTTACTCTCACATTTCTTCGTCACTTTGAATTAAAGCAAGTAAATTATTATAGTATAATATTAAAGTATGGAAATACTGATGGTGATATTAATGTCAGAGTTTTGGATTTCCTTAAAAGAGGAGAATATATTCTCATAATGAGCTTATATACAGAAATAACTCAGTTATTAAGTACACGGATACAAGCTCGATTTATTGCTGCAACTTAACCTAACTCAAATACTAACTACGAAAAGTAAAATCTGATCAACATACGAGAGGTTTTGAATGCCAAAGCTTCTACAACGGAAATGATTTATTCTAAAAGTCTTTCTTATTTAAATAAATGGAATTAAATTAAATAAAATGGCATAACATATTTAACGGTACCATTTAGTCATAATCAATAACATTGAGATTGGGACATTAAAAAAGTTCTCCGCAGATTTCATACGAAGAGAAAAAAGAAGGTAATTTTTATTCATCCAGTCATACCTTAAAGTGGTAGGCTAAAAATCATCTGGTATGACATATTTAAGAGGGAATAAATGATGCACCAAGAAAAGGCATTACCCAAGTGTGTAACGTGTTTGCTTATGGATGAAGCGGTCCTGGCTTCGATTGCTGGGGGGACCTGACTTGCTGATAATAATAATTGAACATCTTGGGCAATTTACCGTAGATTTCGAAACATTCTTGAATTAAGTGGTTCGTAAATATTGGTACTAAACGATGTAACAGAAGAATTTTGGGTGTGGTTAACCGTCATAAGAACTGAATTAATAAAATTCCTTATGGGAATGATACCTTAAGTGACAGAATGGCTTAGGTGGAATGGGCCAATCTGACCTTTGATTACGTTCATATTAATGATAAAAGACGCACAAGTTAAGTTAAAAGAAAAATTACGTTTGCCTACAATAGAAACATGATTTCATGATTTGAAAGAAATGGATTTAGAGGGTTCCTTATAAGGGAGTCGAAAATAGATTATGAAAATCCTTAGATGGAAATATTTTAGTATACGAGTGTATAACGTGAATAGCAATTAATAAGCTAATCGAAATTTCGAAGACTTTTTGGACATAGGTATGGCTTGAAACGGATAACGTAATTTAGTTTGGTACGAATACAAATAAAAGACTTGCTGTAAGTGGTAAAAGAAGAAAGACATTCTACTAAAGAATTAAGTCAGATACAGAAAAAATGAATGTTTAATAGGAGGGGATCCTATCAAGGTGGAAAGAATATGTGTCGAGTAGAAAAATTGAGGTAACATCATGTTTGGATAAGAAGATGGTTCAAGATGAGGTTGAACATAAGCATACTTACATTGAAATAAAACTGTTATTAGTATAGGGTAAGAAATAAATCATTCAGAATTTTAGATTCAAACTTCCTTAAATCCATACAGATTAAATACATCGAGGAATAAGAATTCTATAAATTGGTGCTGGATTATATACTGGCATAATTAGTATCTTCTCACGGAACTATTATCGCAGACTTCACACGTTCCAGCCATTCCGGCTTTTGGTACTTCCTTACATTTATGAGATTTTGATACGTTCTACGATTAGAGAAACGGCACAGTGATACGGCAAAGTTCAAACTTATGACTTGTGATGATCCTGGAATTACTAATTAAACTTTCATCGATGATTTTCGTATTGCTAGCAATACTTTAGACTTTTTTCATTAATCGAATACTGGCATTGCTTCTGCTTGTCCAAAAAATTAATTTCAACTAATTTATAATATACAAGAGTTCCAACTTATGCAAAGAAAATCTTAAATAGGTACGATATTAATATTTATTTGCAGCAGTTTTCCATCTTTTTTGAACCTGGGCCAGTCCTTTAACTTCTTGGTAAAGCCTGAGACTTAGTTCCTCCACCATCTGTTCGAACTAATCTAGTGGGTCTGACTAAGTTTTTTTTTTCTTTTAACTTACCGTATATTGTGCTCATACCAAGTTCGTTAAACTGACAAAAAAACTGTAATTTTGAATTCTCTCTTAGTTGGTACTTGCATATCTGTTACAAGAATCGCTAAATATTTTAGTCACTATTCGATGTAGTAAGATCACAAATACAATTTTTCTTTTCAGTGGTATTTCAGTATTTTATTGTAAACTGTTATCTGCTATTTCCAGGTAACAATTATCAACTTTCCATCTCTTTCGCATAGTTTTCCCTCAAAACGAATGATCTAATCACCCGTAATTTTAATTATGGCACAATTCTGAACCTCTTTCATTATCTTCGAAATCCATTGACGCCCTCTGATTGTTTTCTGAAGCCTACTCTGAACTTTTCATTGCCTCCTTTGTTATCGGTTAGTTAGGTCTGTTAACAAGGGTAGGCATCGTTATTGACCAGGGGACCAAATTGGAGATGTTGTAAGCAGAGGAAGTCAGCAATGAAACTATAAATTACCTAGCACATTTTTCGTAAGAAACACAGGAGTAGCATATCCTATCTCCCTCTAGCGACCAAAAGTGAAGCCAAAAAAAAGGGCAGATTGTGCATTTAGCCATGCTGGTGAGAACTTTTTGTATCTCCCTATACTAATACATTGTTTTTTCGTGATTTTGCGGCTTTGATACAGAGTTATCAAGGTTTGATCAAGTAAATCGAATGTTTTGGAACACAAAATGTAGTTTGAAAATGTGTAACACGAATCAGTTTTGTAATTTTCGAGTTTCTAAAGGTTTTATAGGTAACTAAGCAGGGGCTTGTTTCTGCCTGCAGCATGGTCAATTGCTGTGCATCAGAACAGCTGCCCCCACAAAATGTTCCGAACTAGAATCTATGCATCTTCCTTAATTTTATTATTTTATTAATTATCTGAACTCTATGAATCAGAACGAACATCAGGATTAAGCCACTGCGTTTAAATGAATATTTCATTGTGCTCCTGGCTGCATCTGCAGGTCTTGCATGGTATAAAAGTTCTCGTATTCGTCATTTTAAAAACTTCTACTGCATTGAGCCCCAATTATGAATTAGAACAAACATTTGCACAAGCGGAAAATCTCTTATTACCTTGATAAGCTATTCTAATGTATGATAGAGTAGCTTTACCTCATTGCGATAAACGATTATAAAGGAATTTTTATACCATACTTGGTATTGATCAATTACAAACTAAGACGGATTAATGCATTATAATATACAAAATATTAACATTATAATAATCAACGAGGTTTTAATACAGTTTGCGGAAGGTTGGCAGATGATTCGTTCTTTGTATCGCTCTAGCAGATGACACCGACATCCTAGAAGTTTACATTACCGGCATGTTTTATTTTCCACGATGAAAAGAACCAAGAGGACTTTGAGACAATCGAACATGATCGTTATGTAAAAGGTTCATTTAAATTTTCTGAGTCCATGTCATAGGATAGACAAGCTCCTGAGTCCCTTATGGGAGGAAAATAAAACCCCAAAATTACATGTAGTTAAAGGGGAGCCGGCGAAAAGTTCTCACCAGTGCTCTGCGGGTTGCGTTATTTTTGACTTCACTTTTCTGACGGTAGAATCCCCCTGTGGTAAAAATTGAGGGACTTATTTCTTATTCCTGTTAGTATTTTACTTGATAGCTTATATACAGATTTTTGTGAATAATGAGCAGATTGAAGTTCATTATTCATTCTATATACATTGTTTAGAAAGTTGGGCAAACATATTAGAAAGTTATCTATTACAAAGGAAAATAATTATCATTTCCTATGTTTGAATAAGAATAAATTCAATTTCTGATTTCCTAAGTATCTTGACAAGTTGAATCTCTTCAGGCTACGGAATTTTTGATAGGAGAAATCATTCGCCAAACGTTTAGAAAATTGGCTTATTCAAATTTGGCCTATTTGTTGAAGAAATTTCTTTCTAACATATTACTTCATTGAATTCAAAATAGTAATTATATTCCCATCTTTAATTCAATATTTAATCATATTTTAATAGTTAAGCTTCCGATACCATTATAAGTACAATGAGCCCGATTTCTTTGTTTGCTTTCCCGAGGTATTTCAAGTCAGCTTCCTGTAGAACGATGTTTTATTTTCTCTCGATCAAAGGCCCCACAAAAGGAAGAGAGAGAGCATCCGCTCACCTCGACTGAGAACGATTGACTGAATGCCACTAAATACGTAAGAATGAAATAAAAAGGGAATGAATGGATATTTATTATGATGAAACAGGCAACGGAAATTACGCTAATAGATCTAACAAACAATACGTAGCTCAATATCCTATAACTGTTAAAATACCATAAATTCTAAGCAGAAATAGGTAAACATGTTAATTCTTGGACTATCGAATATATACCACGAAAAAGTTTTCTTCTAAAATGTTAACGTTTATTGTACCAATCAGTGAGAGCAATCGTTCAGACTAGCGATGAATGTAACTGTCAGAAGAGAAGTGATGTTAACGTAAAATGATTCTAAAGAACTAAATACAAAATGTAGCGTAAAATACTCCAGGCACTTAGTTTAGAATGAGTAGCTGATCAGTAATCTGTTCCCATCATTAAAAACATATAAATGCAAAATCTATATTTGGATTTCCAATGAAATAAAAATTAATGCGTCAAAGTATAAAAAATACTACAACGAAATGAAAGGAAATGAAAGAACATTTCTCCGTTAAACTAAGTTCACAAAACTATCAGAAGATATTAATTAGAGCGGAGTCCCGGGAAGGAAGTAAAAGTTTCTCCTTGTGCGTAAAGCGCTGGAATTTAATTCGATTAAGGCAAGTTACCGCCGCTATATTTACGACCCAAAAACCGCTTGCCGATAACGTCTCAGTTCAAAGCGCAGAAAGATAAGAGGAGGAGCTCTCTGGAATTGGGCAAAGCAAATAACGCGATTAAAAAAGTGTGCATGCGCAAACAAACACACGGAGAAGAGATATTACTCATTTCATTAAGAGGTAGAAATTAAAGGAATTTCTCCCGAGGCGGAAAACATAAACACGCGTCATTTTTTACCCCTCCCACTCCCCCCACCCTCTGCACCGCGAAAGTCATTTATGGCTCGCCCCCGCGCTCTTTACTTTCGCCAGTTGAGAAACAAACTTCCGCCCCAAGAACGCCCTTTCCCAATTTCTCAATACCCCCCCTCCCGGACATTCTTTTTAACGTCTAAAAACCTTCCTTCTTTGCACCACAAAAGGTAATTACATCAGTTTCCTCCCTCTCTCATATTATATCCTCTTACTCAGCCGTATCTCGCTCCTGCTATTTTTCTGGACCAGACGCCGAATTCTGCAACCGTTCCCTTCCTTCTTACCGCTCTCCCTCTTACCCCAAAAACTTCCAGAGGCCTAATCAACCTCCGAAGCCATAATTACTGCTCTCGGTGTGTGTGTGTGTTTTGTCTTTGTTAGGAGAATGAGAGAAACGGGATGGGAAATGAGAAAAGAGGCTGAAACGACTGGAGACCGCGAAAAGGGGAGGCTTTTTTTAAGGAGACGGGGTTTTTCCCCCCTCCCCCCTCTTGAGGAGGTTAGGTGGGGTTACTTGTTGAGCGAAAGGGGTAAGGGAAGGGAATGAGGTCGTTAAAAGTGGGATGAGGCTTATCAAGGGGTTTTAAAAGGAGGCGAGGGGAGAGAGAAAATGGCTTTTGCGGAGAGATGGGCGGGTAAGAATGTGGTTTTGGGAATTGGAAGGGATGCTTAGAGGGAGGAAAAGAAGGTGAATGAAGAGGGAGATATATTGAGAGAGGTTTAAGGAGAGGAAGAGTATGGAGATGGAAGGAACGGCGGGCTTCCGCGAGGCGTGGAGAATGAGGGAAAGAGGAGTGGCCATTAGCGAAATGAAAATGGAAGGTCAAATAAGACAATAAGTTAAGGATATAGAGAAAAATATTTTTTCGTTTCCTTCCCTTTCGCGGTGGGATGGAAAGGAGATGGCGTGTTTTCTTAGGGAGTTAAAGGGAAAAATTGTAATCGAGAAAATTGGTGGGAAAGGGTATTGATTGCGTTTTTTATATAATGAGGATAATGAAGATGGCAGCACGGAAGGGTTGAGTGGGAGAGGAAGAATATATCAGCTATTGGTCCATTGATTTTTCGGAACTTGATTTCAGTTGAGGTTTATTTGGAAGATGCTGGAGAATAATTGAGGAATGAAATTCCAATTACGGATAATTTCTTACAGGGCGCATTAATATGTCATTTAGGTCGCGAAAAAAGTAACAGAATCCTGCCGATTAGTTTCAGGGTTTGTCATCAATCATTGTGATATCAATAGCATGCATAAGAATCCATAGCTTTACCAATTAATCAACTAAAAGCTTTTTCGAGTGTTCTCGTAGTACTTAGCATCCAATCTTTTGCCTTATGGAATATTGTTTCTTTCCTATTAATTTTTCAAGAGCACGAGTAGAGCTATCAAAAGCACACATAGGCTTCATTAACTAATTGTTAAAATCGTAGTTGAAAAACCTAAGACGGAAGCGTACAGGTTTGTTATAACAGAGAGACTGTTATTAATTGGGATTTCATTTTTCTGATAGGATAGAAAACGTAAGATGTCCATTTTTTTGTTGACAAGTAATATCGAAAGAATTATTTGATTTGATTTATTAAACGGGCATAAAAGTGCCCTTTTTCTGTTTCGTACATCAGAATACATACATTGTGATATATAATAAATTAAATGGTAATATAGAATATCACAAAATTGATAAAAATGAAATATAAAATACATCATAACAAAACTATACACCTTAAATAAATAAATACATAATAATACTTCTATTCTTAGAATATGTTTGTATTCAAAACTAATATTATATCTGCAAAAATACTTACAGTCATAGTTAAAACGATATGGAATAAAGAAACAAGCTTTTATTTTCCACTAAAGAGGTTCTGAATTGTTTAGATTTGCTAATTTTCAGAGAAGCAGTTCTATCAGTGTAAATATCGACAACTATCCACGCTTCTAACATAAATATTAAAAAGTTTCGTATATATCTCCGGCTCTTCAATAGCATTAGTTTCATTTCTGTTGGGTTTCGTATTTCTTATTGAAACAACGTATACGATATGAGAAGCCTTCTTCTCTTGGTTTACTTTCAACTGCGATTTCAAAATAATCCACGAGTTGGGCAGAATTTCAGTTTACTTAATTATGCTTTTAAGGGTTCTTGTTTTCTTTCTTCATGAGAGGATATACTGAGTTCAATACTTTGATTCGGCGTTGTGCTTCAACTAATTGGTACAATGTCCAAGAATCCAACTATTGGGAGTTCACGCAATCGCGATATCGTATTAAAATGTATCGACGAAAATGATAATTGATATAACATTACTGGGAAGATGAAAATGCTTTATCGTTGTATAAGTGTTTTAAACCAAGTAGTCGTATGAAAACTCATAAATGATATTAAATTATTGTAATGTATATTCTTTCTTAAAGCATTCAAGTTCTGAGTAATTACAATCACTCTTTATAACGCGTTTTGATTACATACTGTAACTTCTGAAATAAGATTAACTGCACATTTAACAAAAATTATACTCGCGAGTTTCAATATCCGTGAGTATATTATGGAATCATTCCCCGAGAAAGTTAAGATGCGTATCGTGTGTTCATAACATTAATTTGATGCTTAATTTCATTGCATTTATATTTAGATAGTAATTCATACTTTAAATTTTGATTTTATCTGTCGATTGCTAGAAAACGAATTCCGATAAATGACTCCCTCATGCTCTCAATACCATGAATTTCCACTCCCAATCGGCGAAAAATTATTCTGTCCAAAAAATAATTTAAAAGAAGTTAGAATATTATACATGCGTTACAAGGGATGAACTATTTTTAAAATTTCAATTTTTATCTATTTCTGAGTATATTTGGTATATACCCTGCCACCGCACACCGTTAGAAGACACAAAGTCTAGTCAGAATTCCGTATCTTAATGGCTTCAGCTAAATTTCCACAACCGGATGGACACCTGTCCGATTCCAACAATCTCGGCGTTATATTCCTTAAAGTAGCGCTAAAAAAACGATGTTGAATCATAGCAAATTAATATAATTTTAAGAAAGACGTAAGCTATGGAAGATGCTGTGATCCTGATATACCATTATGGCATCATATACCATACCTTGAACGTTGATCGTTCTGCCTGAAGGAAATTTGAGGTCATTTTTTATGTATCTTCAAGGAACTCTGCATTCACCAGGAGTACTTTAAATCTGAGCAATTTTCCCATTTTACTTACTCCTCGGTGTTTATGCACTGGATGACAACGTCACGGACCTTCGATCAGCCCCGTCAGCACTGTCAGCTCGACTTAGAGCCCATCACAACCCTTCGCAGCCTACGCTGCTTAACCGTCCACTCGGACTATAGACGCGGGTCAAACGGGCTGCGCCTTGTTGTCAACGGTCTAACCGATGTTGACCCTTGAGCTTCTCCGAGGCATGGAAGTGTCCTCTCCAAGTCGAACCCACACAACGAGGTAATCACATTCGCCAGCGAAGCTCCCCAAGCAGTCCTCGTGGTCGCGGAACCGTACCTCTAGGGGATCGGCTCCTCTAGACTAGAGCAATCTGAACAGACCTATTCAATTGGCCCTCCTATGCTATGCACTATGCAAAACAAACAGCCACTTACTTGCTTTTAGCCAGTGATGCTGGGTGACGAGGCTCAATACATATAATCAAAGGAAGCCACAAAACAATTAAGGTTCAGTTAACGGAGAGAGCAATTGAATAGCATAGAAATGCGAAGGAAAACCAAGAAGAGAAGTTAATTTTCAATCCAAGAATTAAGTGGTACTCAGGTAATAAACAAAATAATCTTGAAAAAAATTGCCTTCACTTATTTTATAGGCTGTTTATATTTCTCTTCTTCCAGACAGATCACTCCCGAATTTAAAAAAACATTAGGTTACGTCAATGGTAAGAAAAATTCGAATCTGTTTTGGCTAATAAAGTATTACATCTTTCATTTAAGATAAAGTTGCACACAGGAGGCTGTGATGAAAAAGAAAGGACGTTTGCTTTATTCTTAGGAGCTAATAATGGTGATATTAAGTAAAAAATCCTACATTAAGGAATAATAATTTTCTGATAGTTCTTAAAATAAGGAGCGTTTCCTATGAGAATTCTTTGGGTCTAACTTTTGCTAGAGGAAAGTCCGAGATGCTACATTCATCCGATTTTACATGAATTACATGATGTGGAAACGAGGAAACTCATAAATTCATTTAGATGATTGACAACTTCGAAATTTTAGTTTTCCCATGAATTTTGAATTTTGTTGGACGAAATGCAGCACCGATCAATGCATTTCAAAACGAATGGCTAGGAACGAGACAAAATGAGAATTTTTACTAAATCGATGCTCGAAGTCGTAACTTTGAGGAAATATATAATACAAAAACAACTTAATAATATTCCTCAGAAATGTTAATGTGTGGCTAGTTTCTTTGCATCGTTCTTGCATCTACAGGAGCATTAGGTCATAAGCCGGATGACAACAAGAAATCACATTACGATTTCTGAGAAAAATTAACAAGTTGTTTCATTATGAGAAAACCATAATGATTTTAAAACTCAAATAATAAGGTCATATCAAACAAAGAAAGGAAATATAGGGAGCAGAAATATTATATTTAATATTTCTGCTTCCTATATTTTATGTAATCTATATAATATTATCGGGATGAACTGAATAGTAAAAGGCGAATCAAGGGAAAGGAGGAGAATATCCTACTTGATATTCAACGGAGGATTGGAATGAGTGAGCAATTTCGGTCAGCTATCAAAAACTCTTTGATTGTGGAAGTCAAAGGGTTTTTTACCAATTTTTAGTCTCGTGACATTAAGATTAATAATGACTACATTTTAACATTATTCATGTGTATTAAATACATGAATTAATTTGTAGCCTGAAAATGAATAGGATCAGATAACATTATAATCTTTATGAAATAGTGCTTTTATAGTTTGTAAGATACATATCTATTTAAAATATATTCATGGAAATTTAGGAATGAAGAATTAATCTGCAATTTATTACTATATCTGTATTTTGCATAAGACAAGATTTGAATTTGTAAGAAAATGGAATTTTATTTTTATCTTCGCAACCCTCACTTTCGTATCTAACATACCAAATTCAACTTTGGAACTTCCGTTAGAAAGTAAGAAATATCAGAAAACTTCATATAGTTGCCTAAACTCAACTTAGTTGTGTTTGAAATCGATTGAATCTTATCGGCAATATTTAAAAAGTTCCAATGAGGTTTGAGCGGTCCCATTGAAGTTCTGGTCCCGTTTTCCCCTCACGTCACAAACGGAATCAAAACCTTGACACAGGAGCACCTGCTAAACATGGGCATGCGGATTGACCCGCAGCGTAAACGCCTTGTCATGAAGCATTCAACGATCCCATACAGTCCGCGATTATCGGCGTTTTGCCATCGGGAATTCCACGGCGGCGAGGGAAGAATCCGGGAGCGAACGGTAAATTTAAATTCAATTGTTCTTGCACGAAACCGTAACTCGAGCCTCAAAGGGCCTTCTGGCAGTGAGGATTGCGTGCCCAAGGTCTTTCCTTTTCCATCATGAGACGTGCTTGGAAGAGGGGAGGGAGTTAAAACTGAATGGGAAGTCCTTTGAGGTGGGTATTAACAAAAGGCGAAAGAGGGATATGAAGTTGTCTGAACGGGGAGCACGAGACTACGTCCGTGCGGGTAATAAGCTGCTGATTCACTCCGCGCCAGCCGATAAAGGAAACAGCTCGGAAGTGAACCAAAATTATGCTTTTCTCTCCCGTATTTTTCTTTAAGCTTCATCAGGCAGGCTTTTTTTCTTCCATCTTCCTCCCTGGGGTCAACGGCAGCTGCTTCTAAAGCAATCAAATATCTCACGTTAATGATATTTTGTATTCCAACGTTAATTAGTTTAACGAACTTATCACGTGCTATCCATTTGTGGAAATTTAGTTGAGAAAGAATTACGTGATTCAATGATTTGATCAATCGAAACAAAATCAAATATAAGATTTTATACCAGTTGCATCCATTTAATCTAATAACGATAACAAACTTTTGATTATATAGATTGATATTCTGTACAATAGAGTCTGGAATTTATGATTTGCTGGTGCTAAATTTGTTACGAATATTTTATAAGGAAAAAATTGTTTTATTCCAAACTGAAAAGGTGAAAAACCCTTGATATGTGATATTTTAATAACAAAGCTCTGTTGTTTTGGCTTTAAAAAGTTCAGATCCATTGGTTTTTTACACTAAGCATTTTTTCCCCGCATGAAGCATGAAGTACTTTGATAGTTTTATTTTATTTCAATCGCAAAACCGCTCTGACGTGAAGTTTACAACACGATCTTGGAAACGACGCCATATAATTAAGCATCTTCTTGTAGAAGACTTAATTAATGTATTTCTTGGTACGTTCTATAGGCAATGAGGCATTTACTATGAAGAAGTCAAACTGTATAACTGCAAGGATGTATTTATCTGATATATATTACTGCGGTTCTGTTCTGTTCCCTGCAATGTTGTTAAGTACCATCGTTTTCAGATACCTCTTTTAAAAGACATCCTACTTTATCTGTTCGCAAACCCGAAGCAACATCTTGTGTAAGGGCCATGGGATTTTAAAAGGCAGCTGAAGGTGGTTTCCTAGAGTATGAATTTTGTGAATAGATTTAAGAAAAGGACAAATTCAATGAAAACTGTAGTTAACCTTTATAGTAACTTAAAACGAGATAAATATAAAGTTAAATTAATTATTCTACAATTCTACTGGTGTTAATTGTTTTATAGTAACTTAAAACGAGAATGATAGATAATAACTTATCTTTACCACCTCATTTTGCCTCATACCCGGGATAGAGCGGACTGAACAACATGTTTTTAGTAAAAATATCGGTTCTATGTTTTATAACGATATCATTGTATTTTTATGATTTTAAACTATAATGCGTACAAAGAAAAATTTGTAGCTATCTTAGTTAACCCTTTTTGAATTAAAAATGTATTTTCAAATTAGTTCCCCGTTCTGCCCTGGGTTATAAATGTATACAATCGGTATTGTGAATCAAAATAGGACACTTTTTGAAATATTGCGTAATTTTATTGGTTTTTATATATAATCTTCAAAAATAAGGATATTTATATTAAACAATATTTTACTCTGAAATTGATAGTATTTGTCTATTTTTTGGTCAAAAAATAAAAATAATATAGCTCAATTTTATAAATTTTTATTAAACATATATTAAATGCGCTTACTTAAAAATGCCGTTTTTTGCAATATGTAGAATGTATTTACTTTCAAATACAAAAAATTAACTTTATTTGTTATAAATAAATAGATGATGATTATTTTAGAATTACCAAAAAGGTTAGCAATAAATGCATGGTACCCACCAAAACATTGGCGGCACTCAAAAGGTTAAGACATGAATTAGAGGAGCCCATAGTTGTTTTTGATTGTCTTTGATTTTACAGGGAAAACAATATATTTGTCAGAATACCAGCGAATACTTGCATAAATATTTTTCTATCTTCATGTCAATTGCTCCGTTTTTTAATTCAAATTTTCTTTTGTATTTTTTCTACTTTATATTTTCTGTTGCTCCATGAGTGAAAAAATACTCTACTTTCATTTTTACTGTTTTTCATCGTAAGAATAAGGGTTTAAGCTAAATGCAATGTTGAATGTCCACTCTTTTGATACCACCGTTTTATTTCAAATTTCTCCATTTTTATCCATAAATTGATTCTCTTAGTAATCATTTGAAAGTATATTAAGGCTTTGAATGGTATTATGAATGGAATGGATGTAAGTTAGTTTCCAATTAGATAATAATAAGTCATTATCTTGTTAAATTATTAATAATATTGACTTTTACTTTACCCATTACTACTTATATCACAATTTATAATGGTATGATATATGATATTTTCATTATTTCATTTGTTATAGTAATGATTATTTCAAATATATTTTATTCATTCGTCTAAATTATTTCAATCTAGGTTTATTTGAGATTCGAATGTGGATATCATTCTATAGATTATTAAAATATTTTGAAAGGTATTGGCCGTTACTTGGTGGAATTCCATAATGAACGAAAATAAAAGAACACTTTGCAGTAATTCCACAGAATATATTTCAATACACGACCGGTTTCAACTTAAAAAAAAACAGAAGATGACTTTTAAAAGTTGAAACTGGTCGTGTATTGAAGTATATTCTGTGGAATTACTACAGAGAGTTCTTTTATTTTATCCACCATAGATTATTTTCATTAACAGGCGCAAATAAATGTAAAAGCATATCCTGTCCTTCAGTTCCACTTCTCGCGGATGTTGTGTTTGGCCGAGAATATCCCATCAAACACGACACATAGCGTCAGGGGTCAGAGCTTGTGTACACTCACACCTATGAATATGCATTCCTAGCACCTCAGCTCAAGGGCGAATGTCTCTCTGGGGGAAAGAAAACTCTCTTAAAACGAGTCGGAAAAAGATGGGTCGGGAGCAAGGTCGATACGTGTGCATACAATCGCACACGTGCACAGGAGAACTGATGGATAACATTTTTTTGCGTCCTTTCCCGAAGGCGGTGGAAATGAGTCGTATCCCTTTTAAGAACAGATGTTGCGATAATGAGAGCGTCGAGCATTTGCATGGAAATATAGAGGCCGTAAACGAGGGCAACGCCTCCCACTTCATTCTCCCGGCTTTTCCCCCTCCCCTCGAGACCTCTCTTTCCTTGGGAGTACTCCAGAGGTCGCGTTATATAGAAACACGTATATGTGTCCTTCCATTATTCCCTTCTCCTCCAATCTTTTCCCTCATAAGCCCCCCTGGACACACACACGCACACCGACATAAAAACCCACCCACTCAAATCCCGTACTTTCCCTTTTGTTCGTGATTTTTTTCTCTCATCTCTTGCGACTCTGGTTGCTTATACTCCCCTCTCTCCGAGGTGTCTTCGCTGATGATCAAACTTCCGGTCCATTTTCCTTCGCGTCGCTTACGCTTTTCCTCTCTCTCCATCCTCTCTCATTCCTCCAGAGGATTGGACGGCAGAGCTTATCGCGCGGCGCTGCTATTTTTTCCTCCCTCGGCGAGGGAGCGCTGTTTGGGGGGGGGGATTAAGGGGGAGCAGAAATATAACTAAGAGGTTTTGATGGGGAGGGGTTTTTTCCCGGCGAGCTCATTTTTTTCCCGAGAGATAAGAGGGTGGCGAATAGAGATTGAGAGAGGAAGAAAAGGAGGAGGTATTTTGAGATATTGCGAAACTATTTATATGGAGTGGAACGAGGATTAGAGGCAAAGAAAAAGGCTGTGCTCGTCGGGTGTATTGTTGGCCGGGAGATAAGTAGCGGTGTTATTTTACGCGACTAAATGATGGTCATAAAAGCCTCCATTCCACTTAATTACCAAGGAGGAGTCTAAAGAGAGAAAGCCTGGGTTTGGGATTGTGGCATAGGTTACCTAATTTGAGTATTTTACGGGGAGGTCCGTTACAAAACCCTTGCTTTTGAAAGGGTTGGGTAAGTAAATATTCCTTTAATTACATGCAAAGGCATACGTACGTACAACTGCGAAGTAGCTTCGAAACATAATCCCCTGTTCCGGGCTCTCGTTGACTATAAAGTTGAGCATTTAGCATTTTAAAGTTGATGTCAAACATTAATCTTAATTTCAGTGATTCTCTTTGAATGAAGTTTAGAGCTATATTGAACTAATTATCAAAATCTATGACTCAACTATCCGCAGAACCTGAATAAGTGCAAATGAAGGAAATAAAGCAACTATACACCCGAGGGGTGATCATAATTTTGTGTTATTAAAAACCGACCTTCAAAGTAATGAGAGCACATAATAAAGCAATGTCATCTTTGCTTAATTGTAAGAACGAGTTTTAAATAACGACTAATTCTGTAGATAAAAATAATTTGAATACCATAGATAGTTAAAAAACTTCAAGAAGAACATTACTCATATAAGGTATCATTCTTTTAGTTATTTAAATTATAGTTATTAGCCTATTATTTTGGCCATTAGCGAAAATAATAATAAACTATTTTTATTATGTATCTCATTAAGTATGTTTTTGATCATAATGAGATTCAGAAGTTACTACATTTCTGTCATCTAGAAAACGATTATTAAAAAAACTATGATTCAGTAAGTTGATTTAATGTTCACAATTGTTTAATTTCCATCATATTATCATGTAGCCAAGTTTTACTTACAGATTCTTCCTAAATAGGCTTTGAGTCTTCAACTCCAGAGTGTTCAGCGGAGTTTAATTCGTGCGTTTACCGTTTCGATTTGACGGCTTATATTACTTCTAAATTTTCGAAAGCAATATTCAAATCAGAATAGAATTCTCGGAGACAAACAAATGCCCCAAGCAAATTTGCTTTGTTTGAGGGTTGGTTGCTCGAGCAGTAAGGTCATCAAAGAAACCTTAGTCAGGGCACGTGACTTCGTCCTCTGTGAGAGAAGTGTCTTTTGAGCCCACGTTGTGTTACAGCTGTGCCAATGCTTCGGGCGCTTCGGAAGTCAATTAATGTGCCTTGGGTATTCTGAGGATTTCTTTCACACGTCTCAGCGGAACGTACCGTGGTATTCGATTTATTTTAAATCCCTACGCATGTATATGTCTGTTTTTCAAATTGCGAGATGATTTCCTTTGTAATACAACTCGTATTAGTATGGATACCAGCGGTTGAAACGTTATGTGGTAGTCTGATATAGCTTTCAGAAATGTTGTACATCATAGCATTTTGTTTGGCTTAAGGTAGTATTGCGGTATCAGCTAGGATTAAATATTAGACTCATAAAAATTCTCTGAGTGCACTGGAATTGAATGGAACGGCATTACCACCGTGTTGTTACAGTCAATGTTGATTGTAAACGAAAGTGGTGGATAATTTTGTGCCACTGGAAGTGCCACTTAGAAGGTCTCCATTCTTGAGGATGATAAGCTATACATTTCAGGTAAGAACAAGCATTTCTTTAAATCCTGTTTTACTTATTTATTTCCGTGTTTATTTATTCGACTAATGATAGTGGAGTTTTAAAAACTCACTTGTGGCATTTTTAAGACCTGTTCGTATTACCTTTTTCAATTTTTTTATTTTCATCATTTGAGGGCCATTCAAAGACCAGTTGAATGTTTTAATTTGAAAATTTTAATCAACGTCTTTGAAGTAAGTTATAATTTAAAAAATACACAATATACGATATCTTTCGTATGGAGACTTTTCTTGAGATTGAAAACATGTAACGTAACATAATTTACACTCACCTCATAAAGGTGAGTGTAAATTGTATGCTTGATGTTGACAATGTTCTCTGCGGAGTGAGCTTAGATATAATGTGAAGAGGTGAAAGAATATTCCTTTACGAGAAGGAGATCACTTTTAAACATAAAAATATTGCATCATTCATCATGTGTGGCTTAATATCAATTTGTTGAATTCGGATACTCACTGAATGTTTTATTCACGTTTAGTTAGAAAAAATGTTTAACTTTTATATTAATTCTTATCTTCATAGCTCTATATCTCTAAGTGTTCGGATGAAAAAGTGTCTTAAACATAACTTTTATGATTATTCTGAGGAAAGACCGTTGTTTATTTAATTTTGCCATACCTTCGTCTTGGAATTATTTTTGTATTATTTGGTGTCAACTTAAAAGCATAAATTAATTTCGTGTTTATCTCCTTTCACCCAAGGTAAAGCAGATGAAGATCGCTACTATGATGAATACCAGAGAGAGGAAAAGATTTTTCACACTCACAGGTTAGTCATAATACGACACAAATTGGGCTTCTAACGAAATTACAATTAAGCTAACTAATGAATTTGAACCCTTGCGCTCATAATCGCAGGAAATAGCCTTCTAAAACTGTCTTATCCAATCTTTAATATGTCTTATCAAATACCAAAATCTCCAATCTTTAATATGTCTTATCAAATACCAAAATTATTAAGCAAGAAGGAACCCACGAATTACAGCAGTGCCTCACGTAAATATTTGAGTTGATCCAAGGAAACTTCGTAAGCCATTAAAGCATTAAACATAAGTCGAAACTTAAAATCCCTTACTTAGTACTTGGGATTGTATTTGTATCGAATATACAGTATACGAAGAAGAAGATTCATAATATTTTATCTCCATCTTCTGCCTTTGCTCAATTGAACTTTACCAAGAGTCTTAGAAAACTGTTACTTCTGTAGATGAATTTACTAGTGTTAACCTTTTCTATGATTACTCAATTAAACTCAGCAAATTAAAAATGGATGATTGTTTACTCTGATACAAAGTTCTAAGTAAAATACGATGACAAAATTGAACTTTGATCTTATAGTGAGATTATCTTTACTTTGCATAAAGCAGTGGTCCCCAACCTTTTTCAGCTGGCGACCCACCTTTCCTTATCAGAATACCTCTATGGTCCATCGGTCCGTGGTGGAGTGAAAAAACTTATTTATATTATCCCTTCTTTATGTATATGTAATTTACCATCAATTATTGCAAATATATATATTGAGTGTGCACCACCTGCGTGACTGTGTGAGTCATCTGAGGTATGTAGTGGTTCTGTTGTCTGTCCCATATGATAAACATCAAGAACCAAGAAAACAATCAAAACACATTCGATTTGTTTCGATTTTTCTTTTCTTTGCTGATTATTTATTCAATGGTTTCAAATAGTTTTAGAGTTGAGTCGCG
The DNA here is from genome assembly GCA_947579665.1 of Sympetrum striolatum. Classification (NCBI taxonomy): domain Eukaryota; kingdom Metazoa; phylum Arthropoda; class Insecta; order Odonata; family Libellulidae; genus Sympetrum; species Sympetrum striolatum. The sequence continues at coordinate 101,929,348 of OX388341.1, read as the reverse complement.
ACCCACCTGTAACCTTTCCGCGACCTACCGGTTGGGAACCGCTGGCATAAAGGAAATATTTGCTGTTTTTTTCATTCTTTGAGTCTGTGTTGCACTTCATTATTCTAACAACGTTAGATTAAGTTCCATGCTTTGGGACTCAAGAGTGATTCAAATCCCATTACGTCATCGGTGTACCTTTTTCAGATCACAAGATTTTGTATACTCCTCACTGAAGATGAACTTTTCATCCTGCTGTGACTTTTTAGAGCATCAAATTATATTTTTCGAATAATATCAGAGAAATGTTTACTCTCGTGACTTATGTGTCTATAAGTTCATCCACATCAATGCAAGAGTAATATTTCATTTAATATTGAAAATATATTCAGCAGTCGAACTATAACTATAGAGGACTTCTAACTTCTTCCTCTGTTGAAGGAATTTTGAACTTAATCGTACCTGTGGTTAAGTTATTCATTAAGTTTATATGGGCATTCAGAAATTGTTTCAGTTGTCTTAATTTCAAATTCGTTTTAATCTAAGTTTAATTCTTTATTATCATGAAGTTTGCTTCTATTCCTGCTATAGTTAGCGGCGATAGAAATATGCTCTGCACTAAAGACCTGCAGTTATCTGCTTACTTTCGTCTCATTGTTTCAATTAATCGCGATGATAAAACCTCACTCCACAGGGATGGTAGATGCCACTCTGAAATTGGTCACAAAATTACCCGTAAAATGATATTAATGTTTAGGAGAATTCTGTACGCTCTCCAGTATATTATCTTTAACGGGTTCAAACTATATGTGCATACTATATGTGTATTTATAAATATAAGGAGTGTGATTGGTTCGTTACTTAAATATTAGCACAAAGGTTGACAAAGTTGGTTGGTTGACAACACCAACTACAGTCAACAGGTAAAATGAAATGGAAGACAAGATAGGGGAAAGAATTGAAAAATGTCTTCGTACCAGAATATCAAACAATGGACAAGTCAAACGTTTGCCCAGGTATGCCATGCAGCACTAGACCCAAAACGGTTCAACCAAGTTAAAGCTAAACTCTGAAATCAGAGACGTCACTCGGAGAAAAGAAGAATATCTAAATATTGTTTTTTAACAACAGTCACGTTTAGTATTGAATTGTTACATTTACATGGAATGAAGTGTCTCACAATATGCCTTAAGAAACTGATTTCTTCCCAAAAATATATAATTTCTATGTCCATGTAAGAACCCTGCAAGCAGCCTTTCGGCATGTGGCAGGGGGTGCAGGCACCTTGACTCTATTTTCCTATTCGATTTATTTCCCGTATCGTTCGCGGAAAAAATTAATTCTTGAAACGATTCGTTCTATCATCTATTTCCATAATCTTCCTCGCAGTATCAGAACGGCCTATATAAGAGAGAGGTCGCATTATATCAGTTATCTTCTGAGAACGTAATTTCTCTAAACTTATTTAGTAAATGTATCCTTTGATTTGTTGATATATTTCAAACAGGAATATAATTAAATCCGCTTTTCCATGGTATTTGAAACTACTATAAAGATGAAATTCCCAATGTAACGTAGTACAAATTTCAACTCCACATAAAACTAAGTTAGCCTAAGATTGAGTGAAGGATGTCGAACGATCATTGAGGGGAACTGTCTTAGGGAACTGGAAACAGGATTTAGGAGTATCTGAAGGAAAGTCAGAGTCGCATTGGATTTAATTGGACCATGGGATTAAGGTAGACTCTGGGAACTTGTATCCGCAGAGAATGAGAAGGACGGGGTTGAATGGGACATTCCTCCTTTCCAAGTTTGTCGCAGAGTAAGGGGCTGACCGGAAGCTTTGCCAGAGAATAAAGAAAGAAAGATTGGGGAGGGAGTGGGATAAGGGGATCTTAGGGAATGTCTATAGCCTTGAGAGGCGTGCGCGTGACGTGGAATGCTTCTTAGGTGGTGAATACCTACTTGGTCCGGCTCTTAAGAACATCTCATCCACACCCTCTTTCTCTAATCCCCTCTCCCTTTCCCTTGATCAACTCCTGCCTCCGCTAATGGCAACCTCCTTCCACCAAATCCTGTGGACACAAGTCTAGATGAAAGTCACATCTTAAAGTAAAGGCAGGCGTGTTTGGGAAGTTTTCGGCTCGCACACATTTTTTCGGCGACAGGCACTTAGGGATTTCTGTGGAGGGAAAAGTTTGTTTGGGGCTAAATTGACGTTTGTATAGTCACTGGCAAGAGTATTCGCGAATACGTAAGGGAACATGATACGGTCATGAAAAAATCGTTATTTTTGTATTGGAGTCGACAAAAATAAATCAACGGATTTCCCCTCCCAGTAAGCTCCCAATGCATTTTTCTTTCATAAGTGACCGTTACCTGTGTAGGATTTCAATCGACGATCAGACAGTTGTATACATATATAGTAAATACATTGCGTTATAATTAATTTTCAATTCAACATCTTGTTTCTTTTGCAATAAAAAAGAAAATTTATTCATACATTTTAGTCAATAAAGTCAAAATTTAACAGCAAATTTTTGAAATCCATCAATCCATGATTTAGATAAGGCTAGTTTTATATGGATAGCTGAATTTAATCAGTTCCTTATAGGTGGTACATTAAAGTTCTACTGTCATCCATTCAACAGAAGTGGTTTCAATTCCACAAACTCCCAGCGAATACGAACCTTCTTCAGTATATATTCAGGCATTTTGATGAAATGTTGCTTCTTCAGCTCCTCTGTGAATAGTTCTGATCGATTACCCAGTATCTGTTGCCTTCATATTTTGGAGTCATCGTTTTTTATTTTGCTGCTGAAACTCTTCAAAATTTATAGATAATTCAGATAAAAAATAACGAATTCCAGTTGCACACGCCCCACCCATTTTAATTATGACTTAAAATAGCCATGTCCAATATGAGTTAACCTTGAAATATAAAAACAAGGGTTAGGAGACTAGCGGCATGAAGCTCTATAACCAGGGCGATATCTCCGCTAACTATATAGGTCAAAGTATTGACATCTACTCTGCGTTTCCCTCTGTATCAAATGTCGAGAATGATTTACTAACTCTAGGATAGCGGATTCGTTCTACCTCCTTTTTCACCTCATTCCAGTTTTTTCCTAAACCTTTTATTTACCGTCTCTATTCTGCACTCCTCTTCCACGCCCTTTTTCGTCCAAAGCATTGAGGACCGCACTTCATCATTCCTCGGCATCTCCTCTCCCTTCCGCTCACTTCATCTGATGCTTCTCTCGGCGGATCCCCTTGTAATACAAACACCCATCCATTCCACGCATCCTCCCACTCTTTCCCCTTCTGTTCTCAAGTCCTTCTCTCCCATTTTCTGCCCACTCTTCCATTCCTTCTCTATTTTCGCCTATGCTACTGTTTTCTTATATCTTTGCTATTTTCTCTACATTCTTTCCTTCCTCGTTGCCAATGGTCATTCACGACAGGATGCTATAAGAATACGAATTGCTTTATTTTAGTTAGCGCATCTGCTTCTCTTGACTCTTCTCTTTTTAACTTCTTTTGCGCAATCTCTCTCGTTGCTTACTTTCTCATGGCTTTTCCTTAATTATCACAGCGCACCCGTTGGTCTTGAATGTTTTCTTAAATTCATCGCATAACTTTTTCATAGCTCCTTCCATGTTCTTTCGAAAGCAAATCAGTATAGATATTTTATTCGTTAGACATGGATGCAAAGTAAATTGGGCATACGTTGGAGGAAAGAAAGAAATTGTGAATTTATTAATATCCACTTATTGTAACGATAGCTAATTGATCGAAGGAAAAGTTAATTTTATCTTTATCTTGACATGTATTTTATGGAGCAAGTTATATCGAAACAGTCATTTAACCAATATATTCTCATTCTTCATGAAAATAGTAAAAATACTTCTTCATTTCATGATACTATAAGTATGCGGAAATGCATCAGTCCTCGTATTGTCTTAGTGAGCAATAATGTATGTATATTTCGTTGAATTGAGGAAGGTATTATCCGATTTCCGATGAAAAGGAATATGCAAGACAACTATGGGTCAAACGCAGTACAAATAATCCGATTCGGACTTCTCTCTCTCTTTGACGCCATTTTATAGAGAAAGCATAAAGATGGTGGACATCGTAACAGAATGTGATGCGTCCTAACAGCTACAATATATTCGACTATAAGAATAATGGATGCTCATAGAGAATATTATGTTCTTTTTTTCTTTTAATTTCTTTTTCTCGTCGTTCTGTAGTATTATAATTTTTGTTTTATTTAAATCCTCTCTAATGCAAGGGAAATGCCATTGTCTCATGCTTTATTTTAAATGTTCAAAAAAATAGCTTTGATTTTGAATTTTGGCACTACATGAACTCTGTATTTGGATTAATCTTCAAAACAGTATCGTATGATGTAAATGAAAACAAGCTGAAGTTTTTGAAGGCGTAATCTTTCTGTTTTGCATTATCTAGGGAAACATTGATGAGAAAAATACTCCTTTTGGCTCAAATAAAAATTCATTACTGTTCGATTGTTGAAGTCAGAATATAATTTTAGGTACAAGATATTTCTGTAGCTCCCGAATTAAAATGTATTTCTATCAATCGAGATCTCTCACTTTTATTACCACTTCATCCAGATTTTCCTCGTTCTTTTGTGTATAACTGTTCTATATTTTTCTCCGTAGCTTTTTCCTGCACTTACTCTCACTTCACAATCTCTCCCCTCTTTTCTGGCTTCACGCGTTCTTTTCTCACGATTTCGATCCAAATAACAATCTGTTGCCTTTTCCCCCGTGAACCCTGGAAAAAATCCTCTCTCCCTCAGCCCATTTGGTGATCACGGCTTGGATTCCTACCTCTTTTTTTGTTTTATGCATCAGAATTTTCGATAATGCGCGGCTTACGGCATCGGGACTTCGCAAGTCCTGTGAGAGGTGTCACTTTCTTCTCGGAAAAGCAAGTATCTTGTGTCTCCCGGGGCTTGGAGCAGCAAATTATAACGATACATAAGATACATTAAGCGAAATTAGACGTACGTTATATGCACAATTTTTTTAAAATCAAATCATGAGTAATTCCAATATCGTATTCGTTTAGTGTTGGTGATAATGTTTTAATTTTTATGATATATTCTATGCGTTATTTCAACAAGGTTTCGTAGTAGTATTGCTATAAGTGCTCCGACTGCATAGGTCATTTCGCACATTGGCTCCCACCGGGATTCGAACCCGGGACCGCTTTCACCAAAGGCAAACGCGCTGTCCACATGACTATCCGGGAGCCTCAACAAGGTTTCTTATGGGTGAGGATGACTCCACGAGTCGAAACCATGGTCGTTTCATAATAAAATATTCTGTGGTATAGTAAAAGTTATTTTCACTTTCGCTCCTGATGGATCCATACCACCAAGTCACGGCCCAAGCAGTTGATTGTAAGGTTTCTTATACTAAATGAGGGTATGAATTTATAAAGCAATTATGTAGATATTTTAATAGGATATCTCATAAGCAGTAATTACGGTGGAATCTTATTGGATATCGTAAAAAAATCTTGATGAGATTAAATCAAATTTGTGAGTCAAAGACTTTTCATTTTCATTTGGTAGAAAATTTGTTACTAATTATCAGTTATTTGTGATTTCAGATGGTAACAAAATATATGTGAAGTACTTGTATGTACTTAGTACTACTTAGCAGTCTAATGCCTTCAGTCCTGATTTACACTACGAAAATTCTTAAGTAAAAGAGAATAAAAGAAAATAACGCTTTCGAATTCTGCAGCACGCGGCATAACATCACTTTTCACTCGTTAATCAAACGACTAGAGCAATCATCCCCGAGGAGCTTAAAATTCACTCCACTTTTCCAATAATTAAATCTTCCTCAAGTTCCCAACTCGATCACAGCCTTCCGCGGCTAAGTGGATTACATAGAAAAAATCAGACACGGAAGCGGTGGTCTATAATTTTTTCGCCAGATGCATTCGCACGCCATATCCATCATATCCCCAAGTTTATTAATCTATCACCCGAACTTCCCATTTACGACCACTACATCAGTAGCGAGTGTCGATCACCGACTCATCCCCGCTTTTTTTTTGAGAGGCGCCAATGGGTAGACCGTGGGCCATCCGATGGACTATCCATTATCCCATTCAACTCACTCTTCCCCTTTATCCCCTTTTCCTACCCAATTTCAATTTTTCTCTCCCCCTCCTCGCTCCCTCCCTATTCAACATCCTCCCGTTTCATCAGTAGATACGTCCATCACGCAGCGAAAGGGTGGAAGGAGGAGCAGGGTAGAGTAGGTGTGGAGGCAGGGACTCCACGAAACCCCTTCGCAATCTCCTTCGCTTTGCGTGTCGGAAGGGAAGAGTATCGGAAGAGGGCAAGGTGAACTTAGGGAAGAAGTAGTCTTTGTGCCCATTGAGATGGATAGGCTGGGATAAGATTTTTTGGAGTGCGAGGAAGTTGAGAATGGGTCTCGGAGGTGTGGGGAAGGAATAAGAATCGTGTGTGTGCAGCGGTGTTCCCAACATTCTCACTTTTCATAAGGAACTGAACGGTTTCTCTTTTTTCGGATGGGGTCTAGAGTTAGTGGAGCACGCGATAATACGGGATCGATTTCTGCCGTGTTGTCCAGCTGAGGACTATCCTTAAACCTCCCAGCTCAATCTTTATCTCCCATTCGTGGCCCATCTTTATCTCCCATCTCTCAATACTTAACACTTATCCTCCCACTCCATCGTCTCCTCGTTTCTATAGCTTCCATCAACGCAGGGTTCGTCTGCGACCACGCCTCCTTCTGCTAACTCGCCCTTTTATGCTACAACTCCAATAGACGGGTTGGGTTGCAGGCGGTAGTTTACGGCGCTTCTTTACCAAAGCGTTCTCAAGCGTGGGGGATACACCGGTTAGATGGCATTTGCCTCGTTAGAAACAGAGACTTGTTTAGAAATCCGACAGGTCCTCTTTCGGGGGATCGTGGAATATTTCAGTCAGCAGTTTGGATTCTAGCCTAGGTGGTTAAGTAAGAATACCACCTGTCTAGTAAATGATGGTGCAATCATTGATGAACAAATGTGTAAATGTGTTATATTACATTATTAAATACTTTAAGTCCTAATTAATACAATTCGATGAAAACTGTAATGACTGTGAAAGGATTAAAATATTTCATATCCGATTTAAGATCCTCCTCGGAATAGGATACTATTTGTAGTTAGTGATATTTAACGATGCAATATATTAATACATTCATGAAAAGGCAGGAGTTTAATTGATAAATTTACATTTGTAATTGAGTAATATAATATCTGATAATAAATATAAATATTCCTTATTTTCGAGTTTAGCTTTCTATAGACCATGGGAGATCGTTTGCTATTTTACTAATACTTTTTTTTTTAGAATAAGACTACTAAGCTCATTATGCATTTTCGAAAATCTAAGGTAAAATATAGCTCAATCATCAAATAGGTATAATTAATCTCTTAAATTAATACTTCTCATTCCTGAAAAGAATGGAACCTTTCATGAATTTCAAGGAAAGGAAACAGCGGGAATTAATCTTTGCGTTAGGCATCCATTTTCTCAGGCTTTGGAGAAATTAAACTTTCACCCAATTTTCACGAGTGTTATCTCGGAAGTATTCCTCCGACCGCTGGATTATATTTCGGGTATTCCTTTCTTAACCGAAACTTTAATGTGGAAAAGGTGGTGACCCTCTCTTCGAAAGAAAGTCCCTACGAAGCATCTCACGGAGCTCTACTCCCGACGCAAGATTTTATGCCCAGCTGAGCGTGTTAGCGATTTCGCAAAACTTGACGACGTAAATTTCTATCTGTCTTCGCGAAAATCTTGCGCGAAGTTTTATCTCGTCGAACGCATCTCGTCTCGGGACTCCTTCGTTTCACCTCAAAAAGACTTTTTTCCCACACTCCATCATGCGTGAGAAGTTATGGGCACGGAGGAAAAAAATCTTCAAAGTTTGCAGGAGGTTATCTCCAGACCTTCTCCTCGATGTCTGTACGCACAATATGAAAGAATTGAGAAGGAAGGAGTACATCAGGAAATGGACGGGTGTAAAAAAGAAGTTAGTGGAGATCGCGGAACGGAGAACCATATATCTCTTTCCTGTTGCCTCTTTTTGGGATACACATCGCACTCCACTCCAGTGTTGCCAGTTCCCCGAAAATTTACTGGAAGAACAGAAAAAATTACCAATATTTCATCCTCCCGTAAAGGTATCTTAGAATCTAGTTAGAAGGATAAGGCGTTTCCAAGGTTGCAATCTTTAAATATCGATCAAAGAAATGCTCCGTTTGGCTTTCCGCAGAACCAAACTTCAGAGATCGATTACTTTGAAAAATTTACTAAGCTATAAGAGCATATAATGAAATGAAAAGAAGGAATTAAGAACTATCAATCGTTCTGAAAGAAGTTTACAGAAAAAAACGTTACAACGTTACATATTAATTATGTTTTTATTCATAGAATTCACTGCTTAGGCCGTCCTGGTAAGTTTCCATTATCTCCACCCGAGGATGACTCCATGAGTCGAGACCATGGTAGTTTCCAAAGAAAACATTCCATGTGGTTAGTAAAGGTATATCTTTTCGTTTGTTTGTCTCTTTTTAATACTTAATGAACGACGCGGTAAAATATTAATAAATCATGGACAATCATGGAAGACCCTTTGATTAAAATGACCTATTCGCCATGTTTTGATATCTTCAACTGCGCCCGTGGTTAATCTACGATAATATCTTACGAAAATAGGTGGTGTATGACAACTATGCAATCATATATTTGCCTGGGTAAACTTCTATACAAATCATTTATTTGTTCTAATTAAAATTGTTTACCATTACCATTAATACAACTAAAACTAATCAATTATTTGTAATTATATTTTCAGAATACATTACGAATATTTATTACTCAAAACTTCAGTGAGATAAAAATTTTACTTCAGAACTGTTACGATCTGCAAAAGACAACATATCTCCATACATGGTAATGACCGATCGATTAGTATTTCCGCAGAATTCTCACAAGTCTTTCCTCAGGTTTTTTACAAACTTAACCGAAGCCAGAGTAGCTTTATTCTCCCACCTCCTTCAAAAGCCCGCAGTCAATCCGCCACCCATTCCCTCATCCTGGTCAGCCCATCTCCCAGATCGTTCTTTATTCTTCATCGTGGTCCATTCTGTGATCTGTGAGTAATGGCGATCTCCTGAGAGACGTCACCCCACCTTCCTCCATCTCGAGACGCTTCAAATCTCTTCGACGGAATCGCGCAACCATTTCTCTCTTTCCATCTTCTCTATGCCAGTCTACCCTTTGCCCCTGTATCCTTCCTTCACCCTGCCCCTTATCTCTTACACTTCTTATCTCCCTTCCAATCTTCATTCCTCTTTTCCCCAACGATTCTGTCCGTTTTTCTTCACTCCCGCATCTTTTTCCTCTCCCTTATCCTGCCTATCTTCCGCTGAGTTTTTCTACCTCAATCGTTCTTTCTTTCCTTTTTTCGTGCCTCATTCCTCATTCGCCAATAATGTCCCGCATTTTTCCGTTACGCTGATGACTCGTCCGTTTTCCCACGTGACCCCTATTCTTACTCCATCACACGTCTACGATTTAAAGGTCTTCATCTGGCGTTATTCCAGCCTCCGCAATGATTAACTGCTGCAACTAGAATCTACAGGCGCCCTGTTCGTGCTTACAAATAATTCTATGACGAATATTTTCCAAATTACATATTAATTGATAAAAATCAATCTGAAAGTAAATTGTTTATGTAATATAGGTATGGCGTTTCTTATAGCAATCTCATTGTTTATAAATTTATAAATAAGTTCACTGAGGCGATTTATATATTTTTCATACAATAAGGTTGTTCTATTACGTAAATAGATTCATTAATCTTTAATTTAAAATAATTTTAGATTTAACAGAAATAAATAAGAAAAGCAATGAGCATTTTATCTAATATGTTCATTAAAATGAAATTGTGACAAATTTCAAAACTTAAATAATTAAGAAAATAACTAATACAAAGCCTATATTCCCATATCTTACTTCGTTAAAATTATAAATCACTACCTCCGTGGATTTTATTATTAATCACTGTACAGTTCCTAAGGAAAACAAGCGATAGTTACAAAATTGGCTCTATTTTCCAGATTGTGTACGAAAATATTAATTAATATCAGATGTTTTTCAACAAATATTAACATAGTAAAGATAATTGCTGTATAAAATTATACTGGTTCACACGTAAAAGTATGAAAAAACTTTTTTCCCATCTGCAATAGATATATTTAAACCACTTTGATTAATAGTATTACATGCTACCATCGTGAAGCAAGAATGGCGTTGATATTCTATTTCCCGTTTTAATTTCCATATATGATGTCGAATAAAGTCAATAGAGAACATATGTATTCGAAACAAACAATAACTTGGAATGAGAAAAGTTTCTTTGAAATAATAAGTTGGGGGTGACGCCCCTCAATATTATCACATCTTTATTCAGTCCCCCTATTCTCATAGAAAAACCATCATAAAAGCGCCATCCTACCATTGAAATTGAAATATGCCATGATATATAAGACCAGAAATTACTTTAAATTACAGAAATTTGACGCCTATTTCCTCCACTCGAGTTTATCGCTCGAGAACCGTAAAAAAACTTCCACGAATAAAAGGATAAAAATAAAGTTCCCTCGGCATTCGCCCTTAAAAGAAAAAGAGGTTCTCTCCCCACGTCTATTTCTTTCACCATCAACCCCTTACCGCTTTACACCCCAATCCCTCCAAAGACGTCATATATTATATCCTCTCCACTTTCTTCCTTCTGCCCCACTTGTTTGTCGTACGTCTTCGGGACCCCTTTCTTTCCATCCGCCATCACGTACTCGCTGCATTTTCCCGCAAGAAAAAATAAGAGCTTCCCGAACACCACGCCCCGCCATACCACCCTCCATATCGTTCTCCAAACCCATCGCACCCGTCATATCGCCTCCCTCCCATCAATAATGTTTAACAGCCACGTCAGGGGCGCCATCGTCGCCTTGACGTCATCAAGGCTTTTCCTCTCCTTCAAAGCGTTTTGTTGACGCCGATCAGAGGAAATTCGTCTTATGGGGTAAGCGCGTGGGTGTGGCGAGTAAGGGGTTAAGGGAGAGTGTTGGATGAGAAAAGTAGATATGATTGGCGGGCTATCCCAAAGAGGACGGGAGATGTTGAGGGTGTCATTACGGTCGTTAAATTCTCCGCCTGTCTCTAATATCCGGATGATTGCTTGCCAGTGAAAGCAATCCGGAAGCAATTGCACAGCAGGAGGTGAGATACGGGAGTTTGACTCCCTTATTTATAATTGTTCACAATAATGTGATAATGGAACTATTATTTGTTTTTTTCATAGTTAACCATGTCTTAAAAGGTTAAATTTTACATTAGCAATTGTTTTTTTCACATGTAATTGCTTACATTCATTTAAAAAACAGACAATGATATGGCTAACTGGAAAAATCACTTGGCAAAAACTACGTGTTATTACGAATTTAATAATAAAATTGTACTATCGTATTAAAATTCTACTTGTATATATTTTCTGAAATAAAAACAATTAACATGGCTTAAAATTAATATGGTTAGCGTGACTTTGCGGAAATTTAAAACGCACATCGTAAGAAAAAAAGCTACTTATTTCCCTTATTTGCAGAAAAAGCTTTGCTAAAAATTATCATAATTTTTATTTAATTTCCAAAAGTATTTTCTAGATAATATTGTTTCACGTGTTATATCAAGTTTACTTGCCAGTTACTTTATGTTTGGATTATATTCCGGAAAGACTAAACCAACCTTACTGGTAAATGCACACACGTAAAATATATTGAAACACACTGTGATTGTGAAAACTGTTAACTCATTTTTGTACGAATTGATCTCTATAACTACTCTTATGACTCCACAAAATTTCTTCAAATTATAACTTGTATTTGGAGGTAATAATATTTTTCCTAAAAATTGGAAACAATAAGAGAGGCTTATAAATTGTTTACAGATACTGAGGGTGGAGTATGATGGTATGCTGTAAGTTATCAATGGAGAAGTGGTGTGAGGGAATGTGTGAAGTGAGGGAGGTGACAAAATAATCAAGGATGATAAATCGGATGTCACTCTGCGTGTGTTTTTTTTTAAGGAGTGGTTGGGTTGAGGGAGCGATGGAGGAAGAGATGAAGGAAGGGTTGGGAGAGTGACTTTGACGTTGAGACGCCTTTGGAAAGATAAAGCAAAACAAAGTTCTATTGAATAGCATATTATAGAAAATCTCACTAACAAAAAGAGATATCCCCTATCAAGTGAAGAGTGGTTTTATAATTTTTCATAAAATGGATCATATCCCTGTGTTTTGATAGTTAGTTAAAATTTTGTATTATTAATAAATTTCCATTTCTTATATTATTATAATAGGTGGTCACTTAAGGTGATCCAAGCTTCTACCGAAAGGCTTAAAAATAATCTTCTCCATTCATAATTATGTATTTCTTGATCACTATATTTGAGCTTTTTTAGAAAGGATATATTCATTGAATGCAAAATTATGATACATATACTGAGTATAAAATAAGGAAAATTTACATGAAATTCAAATACACAAAATCAGCAGTTTTTACATTAAAATATGTTTAAGTTAAAGAAAGACTTGCTCTGTATAAACATTTTTGATACTACATATAGTACTTCTTCGTTTACTCTTGATCTATGAAAACTTTCTTACATAACTGTTGAAGTATATTTGAAAAATAATAATTTTTAAACATTTATTCTGATATGTTTTTCCCCTTAAAAAGTTTGCATGGTGTATGATCCTGTCTACTTTAATTGGAACCATTTCCATTTTGGAAGTGTAGAATACAACTTCAAAATTCTCGATTATTTTGATTGATGATACTAATATTTATTGCCTATGTGTTGTCTTATTCTTGAGATATTATTTGCTGAAATTCTATTAATTTTGTCAAAATTTAAGTTATTAATGTCATATTTATCATTAAGATATGTTTAATTCTGAAGCAAAGACACCAACATCCATACCTATGGAAGGCAACATCTTTTGTAAGGTATTTATCAATTTTAATAGAAATGAAACTAATAGTACCGTCTTTTCTTGTAATCAAGTAGAATTTTCAGGTAAATTTTATTATTCCTGTAAACCTCAAACAGATAGTAAAATTTATTACGTATGTTCTACTGAAAATTTTAGTTATCAATTATGTTGTTTTCCTGTTATCATGCGACTCCCATGGCAAATTTCCCTCTTCTTTGAGTCATATCCCATCCATTGGTCTTATCGCCTTAGAATCTGACAATGGAGCGGAAAAGAAAAACTGATGGAGGATCTCCGTTCCTCTCACATCGTCTGATTAAGGGGAAAAAGAGGGAGATAGCGTCATTGGGGATTGTTTTGCATGGAAAGGAAGGAGGAAGAAGTGAGTTATTGTTCAGCATAAATAGAAGGCGAAGAGGGTTATAGGGTAGTTAAAGTAAAGCAGAAACGGAGAACTGAAAGTCATGGGAATAAGGGTGGGGCAAAAAGACGATGCAAACGGAGGCCATTAAAGATGAAGTTACGGTGATATGAAGAAGAGGGAAATTGAATGGTTCGGTAAAAACGGCATAAGATGGGACATGTATGACGTAAGCAAGAAAGCTAACCTTCTTCGATAAGACTGATTGATCGATCGACAAGTATCTGTAAGAAATGAGATGGTTGAAAGCAGATAAGAAATCAAACAAGGTAGAGACTGCCATAGCATGTCACATTCGGAATATTAATTGTATTATAACGCATTTCCTTTTCAAATGTCATCAAAAGTTGTAACACAGATAAGATATATAATTATTTGCGAACTTTTGAATTTATAAATGCTAAATTTGATTCGTAAGCAAGATTGTATTAATTCATTACGGGTGTGAATGGATGTGTATATAAATAAAATGAATCTTTATTTAAGAAGCAATGTAAAGCTGATTTGAAAAATAGATGGCCCTTCTGTAGGATTATACTCATAGTCTTTAATTATGGATACTATTTTTGCTCTGTATCTAGAATATTTCAGAATCATAGATAGTTGATACCTTAATATCTCTTCATTAATCCATGCCTTAAAATTAATTTATTAGATTTTAAGTTCTCATTTCGCTCATTCTTGAGGAGATAGTAATGATCTTATAGAATTTATAGTTCGATATCCGTACCTTTTTTGTAAACACGCATCTCTGATTACCAAGGTTTTAGTTCTTCCTTGAATTATCCTCTTATCTTAACACAATGCACATACCTTAAATTAAAAATCATTTTTTTAATTTTTTCGAATTGTTTGGGTAGATATTTAACGAATCGTTTTCTACTACTATTATAAATGCAGGATCCCCATCAAAGTGTCTAACAGTTATGGTAAATGAGATAAAATCAAAGATTTTCTAATCTTTTAAAAAATTATTTGACGTTTTTAGAAATGTTGAATGTTAATGAGTGCCCATTTCATGATTTTTTGATGTAACAGTGAGGTAACAAACTCCTCAGATGAATATTAAAAAAAACTGCTACTTTATAAATTTATTTCTCTCTTTTGTTTTCTTTCTCTCTCCATCTTACTCGATTTCGTGCAAGAATTGAACCTAAATGTATTGGAAGATGAAAGCCTCATAACAAAAGAGATCTAAAATTTCACAGGGAAGTCAATATAAATATAAACAGATTATCTGTTTGAATATCAGAGTGAACATCGAGGCTAAGATATTGGAGATTTTATACTGAAAAAACGACTTTCATAGTTGAGAGAGAATTTTTTTACCACATCAGATGGTTTTTTTATATTTCCTTACACCTAAACATTATTAACTAATTTACAACTAAACGTTTACATACATATTAACTTCCAAACTTATATTGAAAGCAAATGCATTCTAGATTAGCAGGTTATAGTATGAAACTAGAAGAGTTATTAACGTACATAGTTTTGAACAAGTTAATTAATTTTGTGGAGCTTTCGCTTAGCCAAGAGGGTAGCTTATCCGCATTTGGTGTTTGCTGATATGCAGTACTACCTGTCAAAGAACTTTTAAAAGTACCACTACAAGTATTTCCGATATATTTTCTCGTGAAGACTCAAGATTAAATTTTAGTCCTTAAAATATTGACATTTTGTCATTTGGTCACTGAAGGAAATATGCATTTGCGGTTTAAAGTGATATGAAAGTCCATTAAAAATTTTATTTGAAGATGTATACTTTAAAAAATCTATTTCATAGTTAAATATATCATCAACATGGACTTAAAGTCATTAAGCAATCTAATGGATAAAATGAGCCTTATTTGTGTTAAGGTGCACGATAGACTTCATTGCTCGGTTAACTAGCATATTGTCAACGTTTCACACATTAATTCTGAACCTTAATATACCGTCACTTTTTTGAATAGTTAGCTGTGTTTTCTAGAGAAATGGAAGAAAAATGAGATTTCAAAATTATGCCAAATTAACGCAAACAAATCAAAGGAAGAAATGATTCCAAACAAAACTTTGGAGGTAGTATAAATATTCCTAAAACTTAAAGATTCCTTATAGGAAGATAATCCTGAACAGCAATTAATAATACTTGAGGTTTTTTGTTCGAATCCATTTTTAAGGTCCTATATAGATCTCTAAGTATGCTTACTTGATATCTGAATCCCAATTGCACCGTATAATTTGGGTAATTCTTAGATATTTACTGCGGAACCAATACTCATGCGTTTTTAAGTTCTCGTTCGGAGATTCAGTTTACATGATCCCGATTCAGGCTCGTTAGGGTGGTGTGACCTCCTCAAAATGGATCAACTGATAACAAACTGCATTATTAACTGACGTACGTTGAAACCGGATGACTTTTGTAATTAGTAACCTGGAATCGGGTGGAATGGTTTCCGCGGCGCATTTTTATCCGTAGTTATAACGAGAGGTGGCTCCGAAGAAGAGCGAGCGAGTTGGATGAGGTTCGGCGGTTAGGTGTGGGGTTGCCGTATGTACGTTAGAGAGGGCCCAATCAAGTAGGAAGACTAATGAAATCCCCAGCGCCCTGACCCCTCCTCCTTATGTCCACCACCAGACATCCTCGGCCCTCCATCCCCGCTGTCTCTATAGCCTCGCCGCGTACATCCAACGTACATTGATTAATTCATTAATATGCAGATTACCCGTCTTCCCTCACTGATTGTGCCCCGGCGGTGTGGGTGCAAGGGCGCAGAAAGCCACGCTTTGGAGGAATAGGCGAGAGAAGTGTGCGGCACTTGCCGCTGACGAGCGTGTGTGCGTGCGCGGAAGAGAAAGGCGAACGTCACTTCCGGAGCGATGCGCTTCAAAAGTTAGAATAATAAATCTCCCGAATCTAAACAAATATTCCTCCGCATTCGGGTGGGGAATCATTCAGCGTCAGAGATCCCGTGTTTGGAAGTCGTATGTTAATTTTATTTATGCGCGTGTTCGTGAGAGTTTGGCATTTCGAAAATGGCTTGATTCCCCCCGAACTGAAATAAGCTTTTTATTCCCTTATTTTCGTAATTTTGCGAGGAGAATGATTTTCGTCGAGATAAAAAAGGGTTATCTCTCTGCAGAAAAGTATTTGGGAAAAGATATACCGCACCTTCTGTTTAATTTACGCCCGTGCAATAAAAAGGATTCCTTTTCAAATTTGCCTTTTTATGGGCCATAAAAGATTTACAGGAGTGTTAAAGTTTTTAAGAGTATTTATCTTCCCCTGAAAGTGCTGAAAAACATATATTTTTGATTTAATATAAAATCGACTGATACGTCAAATTTTCAGCGCGGGTATAATAATTGGCGAACTTTGACTTGCATAAAAAACTACAATAGTATTTTATTATTTCATTTTAACTACGCAGATATCATTTTCTGGGTATTATTCGGTATTTATTTATATATTCAGTCAATCTTTATTCTCATCACTCAGCACGGGATACCGATAAAATCACTGATTGTAAAAATGATAAGTTTTTCATTGCCATCGCATAACCTTTTTGGATTTACATTTATGTATAACGTTTTATCTTCTAAATTCAAAGGATGACGAGTTTTATGGTAGGACTTTGAATGATAACCAACAAAAGTTCTGATTTTGGTGGAATGTGCGACTTAGAAGCAAATTACTAAAACGGCACTGAATCAAGTATTTTGGTAACACAGTTTAATCATCTATGGGGTTTTATCGTAATATAAAATGAAGTTTCTCAAATACTTGCTGTAGAGCTCTTTTTATTTCTAAATAAGGTAAGCGGCTGTTCATATTCCTAACAAGCTTATAAAATACTCCCTCAATAATATATGATTAGCAGTAACAATATTTGGGCTATTCTACTAAAAAATGACTTATATCTATTGATGAAAGTTATTTATTTAAATACATAACCAAAATTATTAGCAAAATTTAATCTGTAAACTCAAATTTCATTCCTCAAGACTTCTTAGACCTAATTATATTTCAATCCCCTATTGTCAGATATTCATGTGACACATTTATGTTATTCTTTATGATAAATACTTTCATTTTTCAGGTATGTATGATATAAACTCCTTAAAGTCATGAGTTTATGCACTCAATGTTATATTTCACGGGTAAAATACATTAATTCAACAGGTTTCTCTCAATATCGATCTATTTATTCCGAAATTTCACACCATGCATTTAATAGTTTCTTTTATTTCTCAATGTGTCATAATATTGATTATAACATCATTATTTATATTTATAACAGGTTATGCAACATCAATTACCTAATGAAATTAATGCAAAAGAAAATATCTCCCGTAGCAGAGGCATGCATATACCAAAATTTAACTCCTAAAGAGACATCTCAATGATACATATACGTGAAGTCTTAACATTAAATGGGCCTCTCCTTTGTATAGCAAAATTTTAATTTCCAGATCTCGCCTCAGATAAACGGTCTGCGTGCTTCTAATTGAGGTCTCCGAGAAATTACAGGGCCCTTTAGCGGAAGCCTCCCCCAGGGTGGGCAACATCCCGAATTCCATCCGTTGGTCGTTTTCTCGGGAAAGGCCCAAGAAATTTTAGAGGAAAAGGAAATGGGTTCTCAAAGAGGAAAGGGAAGAAACAGGGAGAGATGATGGGATTGAAATTTGGAAGGGGCTAGAACAAGCCAACGGAATGGCGGAAGATGGCGTTGTATAAGCGACGAAAATTAGCTAGGATTATGTCTTCCTTCCACACTGTTGTAAGCACCTTTTACTGCAAAACAAACACGCATTGGAACGGAGATTCCTTTAGAGCACCTTTAACGGGCACTTGCGCGACAGAATCATTTCATACCTGGTTTACAAACATAAGATTATTTTATAATTATCATTATTATTATTATTTAATATTATAAGATTATTACGTTTCTCGTCCGGTACTTTTAAAATTCCCATTAAATCATTTTACAACCAGACTGTCTTTAATAAAATTGCAGATTCTTAGTATTAAACATACAAAAATATGCATTTTTGCTCCAATTTTCAAGACTAACAATTAAATATAAATCAGAATTTAAGTTATTTTTCAAATGCTATCAGTATTAAACTATAATATTCAACCGTAAAATGATCACACAGGTTACTAAACAATGGAACAATCAATGAAGACAATACAAATCGTAGTAATAATCCGATTTTATATATGTATCTCGTAATAGTTATTCTCCAACATATTCAATCAGTTGATACGGAACGATATCCAATACCTTATCATACTGTACCTTTTTAATACACTTTATTTTTATTGTTTTCATATTATTATTATTCATGGAGAAACAGCTCTCTTTTTATAATGCTACAAATGTAACTTTCCATGTTAGCATTACTGTAATATCTTGATATTATTTCGATAAAATGTTACGTAAACACAAGTGACGAGTTCAGGCTTAACTTTATGGTAGTGAGATACAATAAGTCTCGTTGGTACGTAAACAGATTGAAGCAGAGTTACAGAGACTCTTTTAAATTATTCAAAACAGAAAACCTGCTGATTAAATGTGGAGGAATGGAATTCTGGTAATCAGGGGATCAAACCAAAAGAAGGGATACTATTTCTTTCTTCAAGTCGAAACTTTTGGAAAAATAAATTTCTTCTAAAACTAATCAGGAATCTGAAATTGGTTCGCAGACAAACAGAAATCACAGACCTAGTGTCCTATATTGACTTTGGAGGCTGGTCCTTCATTAGAAAGGATCGATTCCTACGAGGGCCAACACAGGGATTGCTTGGTTACGATACATTAGCAAAGAGAGAGAGAGAGAGAAGGATGGGTCGAAAAAGAAAGAGGTATAGCTCTCCTTTTCCCTCGAACAGCGCCTGCGGTCTTAAGATAGCAACCCTTTAGCAAGGAGGATGGATAGGGTGTGGGGCGAATTAAGAGAAGTACGTGGACAGAAGGAGACTTGATGGGAAGGCTACGGGTCAGGAAATCGCCGCATTTCCAACTGAGGAAATTAAAGGCCATCAGCAACTCCTATTTTCCACCCCTCCTTGCTTTGGTTCCCTACTTTTACACCTCCTCCAGCACAAACCCGCTCACAAACTTCCATCTACGACCCGCATTACGTTCTCTCGCCGTTCCGTTTCTTCTATCTTGTTCCGATTTTGTGCAATCTCAGCCGATATCCAAGCAATCCGCATTAAATTCTCTTTTCTATTACAAAGTAAAAATTTAAGATTATGAAATATTATTTTTTTCTACCTGCTTATTGTATTGCACGAGTCAGCAATTCCTAAGAAAATTAAACGAGAAAAAATGTATGTACTATTATGGCTACCACTGGCTATACAACAAACGAAATAAATACTGTATTTCTTTTACAGGAAATTCCTATTTTCTGTTGAGAAAGTACAGAATCGGAAATGGTTGAGATGACTTTGCACGTACCCACGTATAAGGGCGTGTACCCAGGAAAATTCCCAAGGAAACGGACTTGAATAAAGTCTGACAGGGCCGGGAATCAAACCCGGGATCTTCCTCTATCCGGGAGGCTGCCTTAATCTTGGGAATTTTACAGTATCGTTTTCATTTGTTGTGAAGATGGATTCCTAAGTCATCAAGGCCGATTCTGTTTAATTAATATCATTGACTTTGCTCGTAAGGATCACGTTTAGATAGATAGATATGTATCGTAGTGGCGGAGATAGCACGTAATCACAAACAAATACGATGTAGTCAATTATTGTTGTAACCTGATATTAAACCCTTAAATTTTTTCTCAATCCTAAGACGGACATCGTTTTCGTAGAGCATTGCATCATGAAGTGTATTTGGTGGTCTAGTAGAAAATTATTTCCGTACAATAACATCACGAGTTTACTTTATTGGTAGATTTTTAATGCAATTTTCTTTTACTATATGTGCATTGAATATTTTATAATAATAGATATATGTTGTATTTGCAAAATAAATTTTACTATCCAATTTAATAAAGGCATATAAAACGATTTGATTTGATCTTATTCAGTTCTGACAATCGGCTTTTTTTATAAATGCATATGCTGTGAAAGATATTCTCTAATGTTTTGTAATGTAACACAAATGTGGACGAAATGAAATCCTGAGAAAATCTAAGTTTCTCCCTTGATATGCTTTTCCCAGATCCGAAGTCATAGTCACAGTGGATGAACCGAACATGAAATAGAAAACCGAAATATTCAAATCCATCTCCATTTAACTTAGTAATCCCATCTCTCTTAGATTCCATCTGCATAATCAGAGTACAAACATTCTAATATTCGTAATTTAAGACAGCCCGAATGAGAGCCCACATACTTTGCACATTGAAGAAAGAAGTGTGACGAGGAAGAGGGAGCGAAGGGGGAAAAAACGAGCTCGGTTCCGACCTAGAGCCATCAGCAGAAGGGAAGTTGAGGAAACGGGGGCTGAAACTTGCAGAAATGGCATTAATATTTATTTTGGAGTTCCGTTTCTGGAAGGAAGTTTCATCAGGGAGTGAGATATGCCTGCCTGCATTAGTTTGGCGGAGTGGGAGCGACCGCAGCTTCCAATAACCTTTCTCGAGCTAAGTGAGCTAATTCTCAAAGGTTCTTCGCGTCACGGCGATCTTCAAATTACGGGCGGAAGGAGAGAATAATTTCCGAGCGACCTATAACGAGGAGCGATCGCAGGGAGGGAAGTTTTAAATGAGTGAGGAGGGCATGTGTGAGGGAATTTGGAGTCGAGTTATTGGACTGTCACTTGCTGTTCGTGTTTCGTGGATTCGTCAGTTCTTGCGTGACACTTTTTCCCTTAATCCGAAGGAGCTCGAGATTTTTGGTTTGGAAGGGCGTGTCGGAATCTGGAAGGATTTGGATTGAATGGATCGTGTACCGGGAAATAAAATTTGAAAGCTGCGAAATATGGTGTTGATCCTTGGATTAGACGTAAGAAGAACTCACAAATCCACGAAAAATAGCTGTCTTCTACACTCAGTTTTGCTAAGGACGGAGTTTGAAGCGTAGCTGAATGAGTTCTCCCTACAGTAAACAGCATATTGGATGTATTTATATAACTGCCACCTTCTTGAAACTATAAAAAACATTTCCGGATAGTATATTTTGTGCAGGTAGGAATGCCAAGACGTCATCAACGTTCAGGAAGAATATCAATGACAAAAAGTTATTGATGATGAATGATCAAGTAATACGCTTCCCAATGTTCGGTGAAATAAATGTTACTAAAAATTGAAATAGGCAGTTAGTGAGGTGTTGTTAAGATTACCTTTAGGTCAGGATTTCTTTAGGCGTAGAGAAGCCTGTGAAATATTTCACATGCATTAAATCTTTAAATTAAATACCGATATTATGTCAGGCCTTAAATATCTATTTGCTGATTTCGTGGCTTTATAAGAAGTTAACTATATGAGCTAAAATATGTTTTCGAATAGGTATATGGATAGCAATATATGAATTAAGATGAACAAGTTCTAAAAGAACTATTATAATTTTTAAGGAATAAAGATAGTTTTCTCTGTCTTATGTGCGTTAAATTTTAATTAATTTGAAATACTTACTGGAAAATCCTACAAAATTTCCTCGTAATTGGTATGCTTAAGTGTATCGATACTTTAAAATATTTATCTTTTGTGCTCAATAAACTTTATTTCACAGAATACGCGCCACTGGCGGATTGCAGGATTTAAATGTAAATGCTGCTTTCTCGATGATCAAGATATGAATTCCTAAGTAAGTAGATCTCCATTGGTAAAAACTCCATTAAATTTATGAATAATTTGGAAGTTTCAGCAGAATTGAATAACTCAGTAAAATCACCATATATTCCTTAATTCTGAATTTAAAATATATTTGATAGAATGCTTCATTATTTACGTGTATATTGCCAAATCTTTCTCAGCTCTCTTCTAAAGTGCCCATCACTTTCGTATAGTTCGCTCCAATTTTCTTCCTCAAGTGCCACCATTGAGCTGGTTCAATCCCATCCCACTTTCTTCCTTTTCTTACTATTTTCGCTACTCTTCATCTCATCCATTCTCACACAGCTACCTCAGCGCCGCCACCGACGAGTTTTTAAAACCCCCACTCGCTAACTGCCGCCATTAAATGTGGACGTCATCAAAAAGTTAATGACCGTCTCAGGAAGAAAGGGTGTTGGTGTACGGGAGGAGAGGGGACGGGTTATATAAGTGAGGGGCATAGAAAAGAATCAAGAAAAAAGAAGAAATTTGAACAGCAGTCTTCCTGTCGAAAGTAAGATTTGAGAAGATTGTCAGTCATCCTTTTCCTCTTTATGCTTTTTTTCACTCATGAACGAGGCGTAAAAGTTGAAACCTCCACTTAAACGTGGAATTCCGGTGAAACTTGGAATCGCAGACTTTCGTAAATTAACGTCGGATTATTTTTTCGTTGGGCCTTAAAGTTTTAAAGCTTTTAATGATACAAAAATAGAAAATATTTTGCATTACATTATGATTACCAATATCTTTAAATTAAGAGATTTAAAGAGTATCCGGGCATTTATTTTATGATTAAATTTAAATGAACATTTTTTAAACTTAAATATAATTGCTTATTTAAACTAAAAGGATTTTTAACGCAAATGAATTTCCCGATCGCCGACTACCTCTATCTACTTCAATCGCATATTGTATTGGAAAATAAAATGAAAACAAGATTCGATTTTTTGGTATTTATTTGCTTTATAACATCCATTTATATTTCTAATTGTTTCAGTGGCAAATGAAGGTCATTTAACCCTTGAGTTTCACGAGTTCTCAGTTTTAAATCCATTGAAGCGTACCTTAAAATGGAATACAAAGGAACTAATTGCGATGAACGTACAATATGCAGAAAAATATGAGGGAAACTTCTAGGAATAAAATTTCCCACGATCAACCAACCAGGAGATCCTTAGCCACCGTCCATTAGTTTTTCAAACTTCCTCGAATATTCGCCATAAACGCAACAAAAATGTTCCATCCACGTTGAGGAAACCTCACGGACGCGAGACCTAAACCCTCTGTAACTTATTAAACCGAAAATTTCACTCCGAAATGTAATTAATTCCACGTCCCGATTTCAGCGCCCCTCAATCTCTAATCAGGCCATCCATAAGTTTACTTTATTTTTTCCCGCTCCAAATAATTCGCAACAGAGGTGAGGGCATCTAACGAACGAGGAAGTGGGGCCCTCTCATTATGTCCCATTCTCTTAATTGGTTATCGATTTTTTTCGCGCCTCCTACCATCACACCGCTCCCTTACCTTCTGCCTCCCATGACCCCCGTGACTGCCAACCTTCCCCCTTTATTATTCGGTAATTAATGACGTGGCGCATGGCGTCCCCTCCACCTTTAAGTCTTCCGCCCCTTTTTATACTCCCCTTTTCACTCCGAGACACTCGCCATAAGCCTTCTCCTCCCATAATTTTTTTCCTCCTTCGAAAATGGGAGAGAAGGAGATGCTAGCGTTTTATGCTTTCGTCGGCGGTTTTGCCGCGCCGCTTCACTCAACGGCTAAGAATTAAGGGTATTAACTGCATTAAAAAGGAAGAAGAATTAGGGGAAGAAATGGAGAGGGTAAATGGCAGCGGAGAGACGTAAAAAAGGGAGGTTTGAATTGAAAAATAATTATCGCGAACGCTAAAATACGTGGGAGCTAATGCACGTGTTTGGAATTCCTGAGGGAATTTTTAGATCCTTTGGAGACTGAATTAAATGCCTAAAATATAAATTGTGTGAATAAAACATTTCGGGGGATTTAATTCTCGCGCTCATTATCATTCCTTAGATGGTGTAAATCATGCCTATTGTTTCCGTTTTCTGTGGGAAGCTAATAGAGGATGCTTTTCTGTTGCTTTTGGAATATTTTCTAAAATGGTATGCTCAGAATACTAAGTGATAAATTCAAAGTAATATATTATGGGAAGGCTTAATTTGAGGTAATATAAATTAACAATTCCTAAGCGTGTTAAAAATAAGTCTGGAACGGGAGTTATTACGTAACGAATTCCTAATGATCAAATTCGTAAACTCTACAGTGATTGACTACTTTCTTATGGAATAAGTTTTTTGAAGGTGCTTTGTAAATCAAAGGGTTCAATTTATGATTACAATTAATCATGAAAACTTATGTATTATATATGTTTAAAGAATTGATTCGATGCGCATTACGGTAGTTTATAGAGTTGATTATATGAGTATTATTTCAGTACATACTACACGTTATCTTAAAGGAAGTTATGAAAACAAATACTTGATTTCTTTGTGAACATATAATACAAATACAATTAGAAAAATTTATTGATTTGACTATTTCTACAGTTTATTGGAATAACAGAAACAATGGATTCATTTCAAGTGAGATTTCAAAGAGGATATTTATGTCTCAATTATTTACATTTTCCTGGTTATTACAATTTTTCAGTTCATTTTTAGGAAATTTAATGGTGACACCTACCTACTTGTATATGCATTCGTGATGTAGTTTCAATTTTAATAAACCAGAGATACAATACTGGTAATCGTATACTGAATGACAGCGCTAACGCAGGCTATAATGTCAGATTCTGAATTAATATCTAGGTGTGTCTTTATATGAAAATTCTTCATGGAAAACTATATATTTTGTCTTACTATATGAAATTCTAATCAATATCTTTCACTTTAGTTTTTACATTCTGCAGTTGATTTTGTTACTCTTATTACGAAGGGTACCCTGTAACAGCTCTCCTAATAAGATGTTGTGAAAACCTTTATGCCGCTCAATTATTCACGTATTTCGTCTTATCTCTAAATTTTGTCGTCTTATTTAACGACTATAAAAAGCTTAATGATGGAAAAAAATGTTGGGGCTGAGAATCGTGATAAATTTTCCTTGGGGCTTTATAAGCAATTAAATGTCTCCGCCTTACCCTCGATGCTCATCAATTACATCTTCTTAAGTACCATCAGAACGAGCATCCCTTGTCTTGGTATAGCCTCTTGAGTTTTACCGCCAAAATGAACTTTTGATATAAATTTTATAAACAATTATACTGCTAAATTGATATAATGAGGATACACTATAAAAATTTCGCAACAAAACGAGTGACATTTTTCTTTCATTTGCTTGATCTGATTCCCGCGCTAGCTAACTTTATGAGACAATCATTTCATGTTATAATGATATATGATGCTATGTGAGATATGTATTTTAGTTTATAATTAAATTACTTTAATCCATATGAAGTGAATGTTATTCCCACGATTCTCTTCAATAGTTTATTTTTATACTCATTCTACATCAAATTTTAAGGCAGAACATTTGATTTCTCTTCGAAAATATGTTAGGCTTAAAATTTAATATATATTTATAATTATTTATAGTAAAAAATATAACCCATCGTTGCAATTCCTCTCAATTAAAATATCATAACAGTCTAATGGAGATGTTGTTAACCTCAATAATCAATTTTAACACTTCCGTCGAATATAACTGATTTTTTTATTCTCAGCTACAATAAATTCTTCGAGAAATAACATAGAGAATCAGGTACTGATAATTTTCTGATTGTTTTTCCTGGAATAAATTTGTATCTGTCCTCATGAAGTCAATCAACTTATTTTATATAGATTTTATGAAAATGATTAATCAATTTTCCTGCTTTGGTTAGCTGCTCTTACTTAAATATGAAGCTCATCATTCTATACCAGTAACAAATTTAGGAGTCAAATAGCGACAGGATTAAGCCATTTCCATAACTTACTGCACGATCCTGTGTTTCCATTTCACTATATTCTCATATGCATTCGCTAGGCAATCAAGTTTAATCTCAATCCATGCATATCTCACTAAAGTTAGTTACTCTCAGGATCTGCGAAAGTTCTATATTGTGCAAGAAGTCTCAAACTTTAACGCGCAATTTTTCCTTCCGCGTATTTTCTCAAGCACTCTTCTTGGGTGGAGTATCTCCAGAAAGTTGAACGTTAGAAAGAGGTTTGCAGACGCGTTATAGTGTGCTACGGAGTAGAGAAATGCATGAGTAATGGATGCTGCATTGAAAACACTCAAGAGATGCTCCTCCGCTCTGAAGAGGATTGTGAATACGTCATAGACAAGTCAATGACACACTTGTCGCTGGTGAAAATGGACAACGAGGTTGAGGATGTACATATTCTTTGTACTGTTCTATGTTTTGGTGAATCTTCAGTTATTAATTAGAGGTATAATCTGCGACTAATAAATATTGAAATAGGGATAAAAATAGGATGCAGGTAAGTATCTGAATGGAAGAGATAAGGAATGAGAAGGTAGAGTTAGTCGTCAGAGCGCCACATAAAAGAGAGATTAATTGGCGGGCCGCCTTGTTAGAAGTTAATTTATACTCTAGTCGCCTTTAAACAAATATTATTAACATAAGACAGAAACGTGTTGGAAATTATATAATTTATTTGATGAAACAGAACAAATCTACGATATACTAGGAAAAAATGAAAATAGAGAATTCTAAATAAAACTTTATCACGAACTCGTCAAAATACTGAGTCGTAAGTCTTTCTCTGAATGATTAAATTAGAATACCTATACACTCTTGGCCAAATGTTTGAATGATCCCTAGAATCCAAAGCCTTCAGGACAAGAAAATGTTCATTTTCAAATGCCTTTAAAAAAAACGATTTATTGGTTACTTAATGAACGTTAGGCAAAAGAAAGTAAAAAAATGAATTCAAAAATCTAAAAATGTGAATGTAAAGTGTAATTAAAACTTCAAAAACAAAAAAATGTTGTTTGGTTAACATAATTTGGATAGCATTCAGCGCAAAGGTATCTAGATTGTGACAAGAGTTTTGATATAATTTTACAAGCGTCTGAAAGCCATAGTAACTGCAAGTGCCTCGTTTTCATAGAATTATGGTCGAGTAATCCTTTCAAACTGAAGTTTTGGAAAAGTTAAATTTAATACCAAGTTATTACAAAAATCTCATTCAAAATTCTACAACAATATCTGATTAACATTTGCTAAATAACGAAATTAAACTAATTACAGCTGGAAATATGTAAATATATACTTACATACTGATATGCTGTAAAATGAGCTTTTTTTGTGTTTAAGAAAAACATATCAGTAAAGGAGAGACCAAATGAATTTAATTATTTTCTTCTGGTTTCTTATAAATGAATTTCCTCCAAAGGCCCCGAATGTTTCCGTTCCAAACTATTTTCTCTCTTGCACTTACTTTAAAATTCGGTTACAACTAAATTATTTTGCATCCATATTTCAAGACAGGGAAATAAGTTGAAGGCAAAGTAGCCGAAATTTAAGGAGCAATTTATAATAAGCGGGAAAAGGTACAATAAAGTATGGAAGAGATAGGGAGAGACAGTGGAGAGATGGATGACTCGTGAGGGATAAGTCCACGTTGATGGGGAATGCAGATCTCCGAGGAAATGTTTATGCAACAGGAAGAAAACATTGGAGGAGCAGTAAATAAGAGTCCCGTGGTATGAAGAAAGATAAATTAAGGTTGGGAAGGGGACTAAAAGGCTATGGTTTCAAGAGATGCGTATGAGAAACATAAACGTGAAGAGAGAGAAACGGGTGGCTTGAAAAGGGTACAGGGGCCAAAGGACACTTGATGCAAACGAAGACACGGGCCATCTATCAATGTCACATCTCCTGAGAAAGGAATCCTTTTCCGCTGTCCATCTTCGGGCTTAAACCAACCCCATCCTTCTTTCTCCCTTGTATCCATTCGATTTATTTATTTCCTCGTCAGTTGCTACCGTGGATATTCTGAGTTCACTCAAAAAGGACGTAGGGGGCATGATTTCTTACATTTTGAACTCGAATCAAAACATTCTTGGATGCAAATGGCTTTTGACACTACAGTTGAAATACTTAAAATTATCAAAGATTTACCGCATGAAAGTTTTGAAATGAAGCTTTTATTCACGACGCCAAAATATTTTAACAAAATTTATTATTTAATTACTACAATAGAGGTTTGAATAACATAAATAGTGTTTCAAATTAAATTATATTTTAATTGTTGAGTTGATATTATGGAAATCTCGATGAACTATTTTCTCTGACCTAACGAAGCAAGGGAAGCATATAAGCCTGCAACAAAAGCAGACTATAGATGGATGCCCAAGCTGAAAATAACATTCATTCGCAATTTTAGTGGGTCAGATGATAATGACAACTGAAATGGAAAATGCATCTATACAGGTGGCCGAGTTGTTGCGTAGCATATAAAGGAAATATACTTTTCCACAGTATTTTATTCAATGTCAGTTACCTAAGTCGTCATCACCAGGTTACAACAACACTAAATATCTAACACACATACAATGTTATACAACTATTCGATGGAGGGTAGAAGAAGTATCTGGGAGGTAGGGAATGGGTAAGTGGTACTGCCAAAATATCTTCAGGTTGATCAGGTGCATTTTATAATGTGCTGTGTATAATAAAATTATGCTTTAACTTCTGAATTTTAAAGTTTAAAATGCTATACACTACTATCTGGTCAACAAAGCATTAATATATTAACTTATTAAATAATTAATATATTAATTGTTATATTAAGTGAATTGCTTCATTTCAAAACTGCGCGGTGTATATGAAAGTTTGTAACTAGCTAACTACTTGATTTGGACTGACAGTTTTTGATGTTATTGAGGAAGCCTAGGGAATTAATGTTTGAGAGGTTCGTAATTGAACAGTAGAGTGAGGTATATTTTTAGTTTCTAATAGAACAAAAGCAGGTGAAACTTCCCTCAAGGGTAACTCCAATTCATCAATTGCCCATTTCCCTCTTGCACCTCGATCTTCGGGACCCTGCAATGGCACATAATAAGACTCGCAGTATCGAGCCTTCCAACTATTTTCCCCTCCATTCCCACATCCGAGGAATAAAATAAAAAGGCGTGGCTGCGGCCGCCAGCAAAACCATTCGGCGATAAATCGCACGGATGGGATAAAAGGATGAGGGTCTTCACGGAAGTTGAGGGCGAAGGAAGGGGAAGAGAAGGAGTTAAGGTCTTCTGGGGGCCCCAGTAATCCGCTCTGGGACGGGAAGAGGTCGAGAGGGGAAAATCTCCCGCGGAGAAAAGGTTTCTTTTTTTCGCAGAGTCGTAGCAGGTGGGTGGAGTGGGCTCGGTTTGGTTTGGATTTTCAGCGAAAGGGGAGAGGAAATTAAATTGAGAGTTGGCAGAAACGGACGAGCCATCGAGGAGTGCAGAAAGATAAAGTTTTCGAAGAAGATGGGGAGGGTTTTCCGAGATGTGGGGGGAGCTAAAGTGATGAGATGGATTCCCATTTTTTAGTTTCCTCGTCTTTTTCCCGGCATATATTGGTTTTTATTCAGCCTTTCCCTTTATATTTCTTCCATACTTAGGTTAGGATTCGGGGGAGGATCTTTTGATTTTTTACGCTTTTCCACCCGGGTTTCCGATTCGCTGGATCGCCGCGCCACCTCCCTCCGAGAGTTTCTCCGGATAAAATGTTTGATATAGGCGTAAGAAACAATTTTCGCCGGTCCAATGTAGTGAAAATTTATCGGATTGAAATTCTCTCGGATGCATATAGCCATTCGACTTTGTGTGCGATTTTTTAGTGAATCGAGGCGTGGGTCGACTCTTCGAAACAAGGGAATTCAAAGTCGTTTAATGAGCAATGTAAAGCGCAGTTAGGATGACATCTAAAGAAAGTATGTGAATTTTATTGATAGTGTGGATCGGAGCGTAATTCAGACATGGAAGTAGTAAATGATGAAATCTAAAACACTGAAAATATTTTTGAAAACCTATTATTAGGTTGTACGCCCACCCTAAGAAGTTGAACATAATTTTTAATATTTCAGCGAGATATTTAAGTTTTATTTGATGCACTCAGTTCAAAGCACGATTTTTGTTCTAGAAGAAAATATAAAAGAAAACAACAATGCATGTAAGATGTTTCAATTTGAACTTAAAGGAAAAAGTATCTGTATTATGATCGAAAAAATAAATATTATTGAAGCAAAAATTGATAAGCTTTCCGTAAAAATTTGAAAAATCTCATGAGAAGTAACATCTGGTAAGGAAATACTTCTAAGCTATTCGGAAGAGGCTTAAGCCTATCCCTGAGGCCACCAAGTTAGAACGTCTGGATGAACATTACGTTAATTATAACTATATGACCGATTATAAAATATGAAAAACAATTTCAAGGAATCAAAATCAGTAAAATCTAGTACATACGATACTAAGCAACGTTTATCGCTTTTGAAAGATAAAAATAAAACTTACACAAATAATTTTTTAAAGGAGTTCTGAATGATTTTGAATTATTTTGAATTATTATTAACTCAAATCATTTTAGAACTCTATTGTAAAAAATCGACCAGTGAATGTGACCGTAGACTCACGTATGCCATACGATAATCGTAAACTTTGTAAAAATGGATGGAGGCCACAAGATCCCCAATCTTTCACTCTTTATAAACACCTATACTGAAGTTTCGGCTCGAAGTCTTGTTAGGGTTTGAGTAAAATAAGTTCCCGAAATGGAGAATAAAGGGAGGCGATGGGATTGTGGGTCAGAATTTCGCACGAATGGACACGCCAGGATTCTAGTGAATCGTCGCGGACAGTAGATGGGGTTAGTGCGTCACCCCGCAGGATTTGATGTGCAATCGTGCAGAGGGAGGAGAAAAAAGGGACGCGCACACACTGGTTTTCTGGGGAGTCTCTCTTCTTTGGGCCCGCATGAATGCCTCCTCTGATTGCGGTTCCCTCAGCTCTCCCGCTTTTCTTCTTCCCGACCTTAGCTTCCTACCTCAGACGCCTCCCAAAGTCTGTCTCTCCCAGAATTCCCTTTTTTCCTCTCGAATCTTGCGTCCGAAGATATTCCTGTCAAGAAACCAACTTTATCCCTCTCCTATCCTCTTCATTTTCAGGTTTCCAGTTCCTTCTTCCGCCTCTTCATGAGTTTAACTCGGTATAGAAGATTCCAGATGTAAAATATAAGTTTATGTCAAATAAGTGGCTAATACGATGTCGTAATGGATTCAATATAGTCTCCAATTTTCATAAA
Organism: Sympetrum striolatum; assembly: GCA_947579665.1. Lineage (NCBI taxonomy): Eukaryota > Metazoa > Arthropoda > Insecta > Odonata > Libellulidae > Sympetrum > Sympetrum striolatum. The sequence continues at coordinate 101,897,742 of OX388341.1, read as the reverse complement.
TGTAACGATGAGGGTAAATAATTCCATGAATATATTTACAGCTTAAAATATTGTCTTTCACAACTGAGATTTCCCAGCTCCTTCCTTATATGAATTCCCTCCTAATGATTTAAAAATGAAGTGTCGAGAATACTCTGTTTTGAACTCTTGAGTGTAGTGTATGATAGCAGAATCTCGAAGTGGAGCTTGGAATCTCCATGCAATGCATTTCCACTTGCTGTTTCCGACACGGGATCAGTCTGCAACATAAATTTTGGTAATCACTTACACGTGTAATGATGGTATCTGCAAACTAGTTATTATTTGGAAAGATTACCATACATCAAAGAACCACGTTTTAATCATCAGGTACTCTTTATTTCTTCTTCCCCCTCTTGTACGAGGGCGATTTTTAATTTTAACCACCGCTATGCCTTGTAAATTAAAAACATCCGCTTTCCGACCTGGCACTAGGGTGGTGCTCACAGGGGAGGAAATTTTCCATCCCGAGATCTAATAAGCTGCTTTCCTAGATGGAAATTTCCACCATCCAACGACGAGGTATTCCGTGGCTGTCGGGTCTTTCGCAACTGGCATGCACATCCATACCTCTGAACTCTAATTTATCCTTACTTCCGATCCCCATGCACTCCGCCTCGTTCCTCCATTAGCTTCCTCCGAAACTCTCTCTCCATTTCACTCCCGTTTCCTTCGCCTCCGCTGTTTCCTACGGAAAACCCTTCCAGAACGACCTCCGCGGTCCTTTTAATGGAAGCGAAATTCTGGATATGAGGGAGATAAGGAGGAAAGGGTAAGAAAGGTGAAGGGGAATGAAAAAGGGCGGGCTTCCTCCGATCTTCCGAAGGGATGCCGAATGGAAGATACGGGTCGAGAAAGACCATATTTAGAAGATTTCTCTCCTACGGAAGGTGGAAGTTGGTGTGAAAGATTCTTGCGGGGGTGGAGATTTCTATGTATGTGGAGAGAAGGACGGGTTCTGGAAGTTAGCGTGAAGATTGTAGAATGGAGATAATTCCATACGAGGGACGGCGGTGTGTATTTTGAAGGGATATTTTTCCTCGGATTGCAGGGACGCTCTGGAGTAGGGAAAAATGAGTTTAACGGGAAAGGATAAAGGTCCGCGTGGTGTAGGGCGAAAAGGTCGGCAAAAGGGATTTTATTCCAAAGGTTGCTACGTATGGAGTGAGCGGGTGTTGGGGATGGATTGGGTGGAGTTCGGATAAATACTTTCATTTTATTCTTGCTGGTTTTCAGATATTGCCTAATCAGGTACTTAGCTGTATTGGAATCCAGTGAATTGGTTGGTTGACCATATTAGTTTATGGCTAAGAATTAAATGACACCGTGATTTTTAGTGTGACAATTTACATCGAGTGGAGGATTTCTTGTATACTTATATCGCACCCATTAGAGTAAACTAATCTGCTAATTCATGACTTATTTTTATAAAGTTATTTTTGTTAGTCCTCGTTTTGATGCTCATCATTCAATTCTTTCATATTTTGATCATGGCCATGATTGAAGCTTATTTTGGAGGAAATTATCACTTTAAGCAGGTAAAATAGTTTAATCCCACAAGACCTTTTTCTCCTATCAACGATAGGACCACCTCACCGTCATTGGCATTTTAACTCCCATTTATATTTTCTATTCGTTTCCTCAGGTCAACTCACTTTTGTATTTCCCATTCGTTTATTCTGTGAATTCACTACAGAATTCAAATACGCCCGAGTTACCATTACATAACAGTACCAGTATCGTTGAGACAACAGCTTTATGTATATTTTAAGCAGCCCCAATTTAACTTATCAGATTTATAGCCTCAGTTTGAGGAAGTTTAGCAGTAAAGTATCTGGACTAAATAACTTCTGCAGTATTCAATTCGAGACTTTAATCAGGTACTTTAATCATTATAGATATAAAATTGATATATTTTGAATTCAATTGTCCCTAAAAATTCTTTGTAATGAGGATCAAAATGTACAATAAAAATTAACTCAAGATCATATGAGTACTCAAAAAGTGATATAATAATAATGAAAATTAATATCGACCGTTAAAGTTTTCTTTGTCATCAATTGATTATGATAATCTTAAAGTTTTCGAAAATATTCTCAACTAAATTATTAGGTTGTCATAATTTTACATTATTATAAATTTAAAAAGAAGATCATAAGATAAGAAATCATCATCGAAAGAAAGATAAGAAGATCATCAAGATAAAAAGAGGATATTAGTACTCCAAAATTACTCAAAACGTTCAGAGTATATAAGGGAAAAAATTATAAAATTATGCAAATCATCATTTGAAACGATAACTGAAAAAATATGACTATCCTAATTGGAGTCTTGCTTCATTACTTATTTTATTATAATTTGAATTATATCTTAAGAATTTGTGTGTTGAACAAAAGTTACCAATTTATTCACTGTTATATTTCTTTTCTCTTTCTTTTCCAAATTCTCACTTTGCTCAATATCCTGTGTACCTCAAAGTTCCTATACTGCTCTACGATATTACATGTTTTCCTTGTTCTCCTCGGCCACAATTCCTCCTCCTCCATATTCCGAATCCCCCATATCCCCTACCCCACTCCACATTTCTGCATTTGGCACTCCTTTTCCAACATCTCGCCCAGGAATCTTCCCTCCACATAGCAACCGCAGAAAACCTCTTTCAAAAGATCCCTCTTTCCAAAAAAAGCGACAATCTTCCAGCGTGGCCGTTACACGGGACGGAAGCTCGATCGAGACGGGAAAATAATGTAAAAAATCGCCCTTCCATTCCTCCCCACCTCGACCTCTTTTTTTATCCACGACCAGGAAAAGAACATGAATGGTGGACGAGGAAGAAAGGAAATTTCCTCGGCCTCGAATGGTTACGTGTGCCACCTTCTAACCCTCGATATTCTCTCCCCATACTCTACCCCCTTCTGTAGTTTAGCCTCCCTCTCATTCTGTCTATTTCTTTCCCTTCATCTAACTTGGCCATTTGTTTCATCGGATGCAATGAAGAAAAAAGCTCTTTTTGCGTTACTCTGGCACGGCACGGATGGCGAAAGGAAAATAAAAAGTCCCCTTCCCGGATTGTTTTCCGAACTCTCAGAGTTTTAATGCTGCTTGTATTTCTATATCTCCCGCACAATATGATCATTGCTTCCGAATCAATTCTTTTCACATATCCGTGAATGTAAATACTTTATTTTCCAAAGCTTGTCCAACAGTAAGATGCAATACGAGATTTACTTCCAAAAAGAGGGAACAAAAGGATGGTAAACGTTATCTCCATAGAAATATTCGTCGGTGGTATATTTACGGGGACTCATTTCCTGGCAAAAGGTACTGTAAAATGAGATGAGATTGTAGATTTGTACGACAGTAATCAACGTGGGGACGGTTCGGAGTGCGGGTGGGTATTACGCGTGAATTTCGTGATTAAAAGTGAGTGGCTGAGGTGCTTCAAAGCGCAGCGCCATCGCGGTGACAGCTTAGTTGGTGCTTGAAATCACAACGACGACACTTTGCAAAACGGCGAGTCTGCATTGTCCTTATGCTGAAACGGGGTCATTCTAAACGTTAGGGCCGTGAGGTTTCAATACGGGCGTCCACTCTGACAACTGGTTTACGCAAATTTAAGCTCGTGCACGCCACCAGAATGTAGTGGGCAGAAACCTTTGTTTCATTACGAAAACAATGTAGTCTGCGAAATTTATAACATTTGACATTTCATGTTGATTTTCATGCAGTTAGTCTCGCAAATGCTCGAAAATACGTCAGAATATTCCGCATCTACTTCGGGTAGAGAAGGTTTAAAAGATATTAGTCACTGAATTGCTCATTTCCTTAAGTATTTAAGTCTGGGTTATCTCGATTTAAAATATTTCGCTTTGCTTCGAATTGCGAATCAGAGTTTATCATAGAAATGTCTTCTAATCATAATATTTTATAATGGAAAACTTCAATAGTGCTAAATTAAAAATAAAATCCAAAAGCTATATATGATTTGATTAAAATTAAAAATATACTATTAACCGTTTCAAATCTAAAATAATGCATAACATGATATTTAAATTAAAATACCAAATATATAATAGTACAATTCCTAAATACCTTTGACAGACATAGAAAAAAGAATCTCAGAACACCGGATTCTTTCATTTATTTGCGATGTAATTTATTCTCCCTTACAAAGCCTAAAATTCAACAACAATTAGTTATCTAAGAAGGGTATCTACATATTTTCAGATTTTCTAACTACACGATTCTAAATGATTTCTGTTTCAAGTGCAATAACATAGGAAGGAAATAGTACTGTCATAATATATTAAGTTAGTAGTTGCCTTGTAATATTAACAGTAAATAGTTTTGTAAAATTAAAAAAGGATTTACATCTTAATTTGGATCATAATTACTTAAAATAACCAGATTACTAGTCACCATTGAGTTATCCGCAATGCGTAGTCATTTCGTAGAAAAAGTGCTACAGTTATCTTATTTATTCCAGGTAATTTTCAAATTTATCATTTAATGTAACCATAAGCGAGTTGAATAATGGATTAATAAATGAATAGCACTAATGCAGTGAACCTTATTTTAAAAACATGAATCCCTTTTTTCTGAAATTTAAATGAAATCGGCTGGAGAAAAAGTTTTACTAGTATTTGTTTTTACTCTTATTTTCTATCCGCTTCAAACCTTCGAAAACTCCTGCTCACGTCTCTCGCCCACCTTTCTGCTCTGTAGGCATTCCCCATTTCCCACCCTTTATCTGGTTACTCTCCTTCCTTCGCTCTACTCTCCCTCCTGGTTTGCTAGAAAACAAGTTCGCTTCCACAGTAGGTCATTCTTTTATTTCTGTGGGAGAATCCATCCCAACGAGGTACATTCTTACGCCAATCTGTATACCCTCGGCATTCTTTCCGTATCCGTTCAGTGGCTCCCCTCCCACCGCACAATTTGGCCTTGAACCGCTTTGGAGGAATAAGGTCAATTTCCCCGGGCACCATTCGGGGGCAGCTCCGCCATGGGATCTCTTTCTCTCGCCCTCAAATCCCTTCCATGCATTCCCAAAATATACCCTCTCTCTTCTACAAGCTCTTGTACCAAATCAACCTGCCACACCTATTTCTCACTCTATTTTCCCTCTCGCAGATATATTTTATGTACACTTGCCTAGGCACACCGCGTACTCTACAAGTGGTATATTTGGTCTTGTCAGTGTAGTGGATGTATTCAATGCAGGTCTATTTTAGTCTTTGAACGCAACTTGAATTTTAAGTGAGCTCATATTGCATGAATGGCCCAAATTCTGAATATTAACAAATTAAACTTCGTAAGAAATACGTATTCAAAATTTCCATTAAAGTAAGTATATTATTTTTAAGGAATCTTTTTCATGAATTTGTGAATAGTCTTATCATAGCTAAATTTATTTACACAGTAAAATTATTTCATGTAGTTTTGCGATGTTTGGGGAATAAATCACTTTTAATTCATGCTTCTAAGATTTTACATAGCATCAATAAAACAAGGCCAACTACTTTCAAATGATTTCATTCGAGTAACCTAAAATTCATAATTTAGATATAACTCACATCATTGAACCAGTGTAAGCGGCAACTACTTTTAAACATTTTTGAAACGCTATTCTTTGGATCTAATAATTTTTTTACGATTATCCTTGTTTGTGCTTTTTATTGTAACTAATTCAAAATATAGTATATTAATGAGTACTTAATTACTATTAGTACTTAAAGACCTTACTTTAATTCTATCTCAGCGAAAATATTCGCATACCTCTATACAAGAGCATCCAAATGTGTAGAAATTTCCTTCCCTAAGACAGAGACCGATAAATCTTCTGAATTTCCCACTTTGCATTCATGTAGTACAATATTACACTTCCCACTTCTATTGAGTAAGGAGCAGCTTGAAAGCAACCATCTATCCATGTCTTCGAGGCCGCTGTGGGGTCTGACTTTTCTCAAAAGACTCTTCTCAATGCTCATGTGAATGCCTGTTCTTTTCCGAGGTCAATCTGGAACTATCGTGATTTTTTGTTTTCCTGGTGACATTCTCTCTTGATGTAACGTTCAACATAGTATTTAATATTTTTATACAACATTGAAAGCCATATCCATCCAAGCATCCACATTTATACAAATTGTGAGTGGTGTTGAGAGTTACAGTTTTATAAAAATTGGTTTCGAACTTAATATTGGATTCGCATGATTTTCTTAAATTAATTAAAATATCTAATTAGAACTAAAAAGGTATTTTTATTGACATTTTTTATACCATGTTGATTCAATGCGTCAGAATACAATAATTAGCATAGTCGAGTCTATAAATTTCAAACAAATTCAGTAAACTTTATTCACCGTGAATATATTGAGAAAGGCATATTTCATCAACAATTTTTTTAGTTAAACTGGAAGATGGTATAAAACAATTGAGCATTATAAGATAGTGAACTTCTAGCAGACACGACGGATTTAGTTGGCTTGATCAAAGACCGTATTTAATGATTTAAATGGTATTCAGTTAAATAAAAGTGGTGGCACTATTGTTTGAGCACATACAACAAATTCGAGAGAATATACTTCGTTATTTAGAACAGCAAACCCATATAAATTAATTTTTTTGTACCTTGAATAGATATTATGAAAACTAAAACAATTTGGTTAATATTACACTATAATTCATTATTTCCTTCAATCAAATACCATCAAGAGTGATCCGAGCTACATAAATTCTGTTGAAAACTGGTGATCAATAAATATTAATAACAACCTATTATGATAAAAAGTTTTCGCTAATGATTCGTTCACTTCAGAAGTTTCATCTACAGAATCAGACGTAATTGCATGAGGCAATCAGAAAGTGAATAAATAAATATTTAGAAAAGATGGGGAACTGTTTGTCTATATGCTGTTGTTGAAAAATTGAAGTCAACCAAGAAATTAAAAAGAACCCAGCTATACAAATCAATAACAACATATTTTACCGTAAATGAGTTTTCATTAACTGGTCACTAAATAAATATTCAGATCAAATAATTATCTAACAATAATGAATGACCAGAAATTAATTCCCTCTGTATGCTTTAAGCCAAATTTTTATACAGACAAAATTACGCTGAAGTGCATTTCTATTAAAAGCAAAATACACAGATTTTGACGATATATTGTGTAAAGTAAATTTCATTCTGAAGTAAGAAACTATTTGTTTATTTTCTACAATGTTTATTTTAAAGACTACAGACTTCAGCGATCCAATGCCATTATCAAGTCTCAAATGCATAATATACATAGATGCATACCTCAATATAAGTTTACACCTGAATTAAAGAACATATTAAAACATTTTAGGACGATTCATCCTAGTGTTTTGCTAACCATCCATTCATTCATTCCATACAGCAGTCCAGAAGCATTGTTCCCAAAACTTGCTCATTTTCAACCAAAGTAATTAAGAGCTCGAATAATTATGAGCTTAAATACATAAGAGCTCTTAGAAATTACTTATCATTCACTTATAAGAATGTTTTCCAAACGAACAACCACCTTTTCCCTTCTTCGTTCCCAACATTTTAAGCTACCCTCGACATAACCCCAAACTGACCTTTGGTCTTCTATCGCATACACGATCATCGCTGAAAGAATAAATGAGTTCTTACATTTCCAAATATATTTTTAGGTATGAAATAAATAATAGATATAACATATTGTCTTGTGATGTCACTATATTCAATTAACAAAACGCTTACAACTTCTTCATTGATGATTGATTGTTGTAAGCTTTAAATTACTGAAATGAAGCTTAGTAATATTTTTTTTTCGATCTGCATCATGTTTCATTTGTAAAATCGTTTGATTATTTTTTTGATACAATGAATCTATATTATTATTACGCAAAAAAATCTATTCAGTGTTCTTAAAACTATTTAATCTTTTAACTATTTATTTACACTTTTTATATTCAATTTGCTGAGTTTTGAATCTTATATATATATTAAACTTACCTTACCAGATTATCTCAACCAGCTCTCACACTCTCATAAATAGAAGAATATTAGTCCATCTTTGTGAGATTAGATGTCACTTTTCCATACTTTGCTTACACCTAATATCTTCCGTATTAAAAAAGTATTCAGAGTAATATCCAAAACCTGTGATCTACCACGCATAACAGCCGTTCGGAATTGCATATAATCTTATCCGTAGACTTGTGCTGACACCCTTCAGCGACTTTCTCTTTTCTGCCGCTGCTATCGGAACGGCGCTGCGCTTCCATCTCAACCAGTCACCCACAGATTCGAACGTCCAATGCATCCATTAATCTACATGCAAATTCCTCATATCCTCCAAACAACGAATGCACCACGTTATATTTCACGCGTTCCAAATATTCCTCCGTTCCTTTCCGTCTCTTCCTTTATATCTTTTCACCTTTTCCCCCTCGCACCTTCGTACGTAAGCGAGTGTCCCGATTCCCTTTTTAATTTTTTCAGGCTGCCGCTTCTGCTTTGATTTGTATTTATTTCTCTCCAGCTTCCTTTGTTTTAAATCCTATCCCTGTTTTTACGCCCTTTTTTTCTACGTCCGAGCCGCCTCACGCCCCTACGCTCCACACTCCGTTGCCTTGCCAACAGCAGTCTAACGCATTTCACGACGAACAAAGAAAATTTTTTAAAAGTGCGTGAGGGGAAGGATAGAGCCGCTGAGGTATTCCGAAATGCGGGCTCGCATCGGAAACGTAGTCGCAAATTTACATTAATGTATGCACATTCACAAGTTTTTTATGGATTCCTGAATGAGTGTAAAATTAAAATGACATATTCTCTGATCACGACTAAAGCTACTAAATTTAATCCAGATTACCTTAATTTAATATTACTGAAAGAATAAATGACCTGCTTTATAATGCGTGATGGTAAAAATCATAATTACCGCAGAGAAACTAACGTAGTTTCCAAAATGTATTAGGATCCCTCTTGGGAAACACAAGTTACCCAAACCTGAAAATGTCTGAAGCATTTACAAATAAATCTCATGTAATTTGAATTAGATGTGCACTACTCACCATCTCCATATCATTGTATGGTTTTAACCAGGAAGAAATAGTCGGTGATGCGTTCCACGATATCTCAAATCGAGTATATTTTATATTGTAACTGATTGCAGATATTCTCTATTGGTGATCGCACTTTGCAAAACGATCAAGAAGTTTTGAAATCATTTAGACCAATCGTAGGTTAATGAAGGAAGCATCCGTATATCCATCAGCAAAAATAAGGAGTAGGAAATGTAACTTGTAGTCGGAGAGGGTATAAGATTGTTCCAATCAAGCTTCTCAGTCTCAATCCACAAAATACCATATGACATTTACCACTGACATTTAAAACTTTGTCAAAAAGCTGTCCTATTTTAAAATGTTATATTTGAATTTTTCCATAAGTGGTAGGCTTGCAAAGGGCACTGTTTGACTGCTCTTAGTAAAATGTTTATCATGGTAATGCTCTTTGTATGTACTAATAAGGAGATGACAGTGGCATTTGGAGAGAACATAGGTGTACTACAGTCTTAATAAATATTTTGAATTTAAGGTGAGATTTTATTAGTAAGGCATTGCGGAGAATACAATAGAATTTAAATACAGATAAAGGCTGTTTATATTAAAGTTAACTTAAAACATATCGTGTGTTGTCATAAATACATATATACTTTTGGCAGTTTATGTCTTTCAAACTCACTGCAAATTATAGGTGATAGGATTATCCAGTATTTAATCAGTGGTTGGTTAGTTCAATATTTGCTATCTTGGTATTTTTAATACTCATTCTTAGGAAAATTCATCCAAATCAATTAAAAATTACTCCTCCATGTTTATTTTGTCTAGAGCCTAATCCAAGGCTTAAGTCTTCGAATTGCTTATTTCAAACTATTCCATTCTAAGGAAACAATCGTTATTAATCAAAACACAAAACAGTGTTACGTTAAATTTCTTTCAGTGCAATATTTCTTCCGTCAAGTCAATTTTAAAGTCTTTGAAGGCAAAAGATTGACATGTTGAAAATTGATTTCTTGTAAACAAAAGACAATGGTAATGTTTGTTGTTAGACCATGCGGTATTTGGAACTATGAGAAGATCAGTCTGCCAAAGCATATTTTTTTATATTTCATCAACAAAATTGTAGACTATCAAAACAAACCTAGTCTTTCCCTTTAAAACACAGAACTCACTTTCTAAACATCGTAACGACCAATTACGTCGTACTAATTCGGTTACGTCCCCCATACGAAGCAAACATCTGCGCTGCGGCGTACAAATCACTCGAGAGTTTCATCCGAAGAAACGATGCGATACAGGGCAGGAGAAAAATTACGATCCAAAGATGATAAAGTCCTTGATCCATAAATCGGCGTAATTCGGACTCACACAACCATTCCCTAATAATATACTCCAGGGTACGATAATGTTGAATAATGGTCGCCCGTCTTATACAAAAACGTAGCAGCTGGGGCATGGCAAACAGATACATGATTTAAAAGGCTATGAAAATGAAGTTGATGTACCATTAGAAAATTTAAAAAAATGAAATTTGAAATGAATCAAATAAGTAGGCGAACGAGAAGGTTTATGGGGATTCGCAGCAGTCTTGGATACGACGAAGACGTCACGCCACTTAAGGAAATATCGGACTAGGTCTAAATTTACCACAGCGGTGAAGAAAAATTAAGCATTCGGTGGTAATATTTAAGATGGGATAGGGAGAGTGAAGGGAACTGACGCCGTAACGGAAAAAGCGCCAAAAGAGAGAACAGGTGGGAAAAGTGTTCTACGGTGGGAATGCGACACATCAGGTGGGAGAGCGTCTGCGGAAAGAAGGCGTAGTAGGGCGGGTTGCGAGGGGTCAACACGCGCCGTTTGGAGCGAGAGGGAGAAGAGTTAGGCTGGTCATAGTGGGTTCACGTTGGGCTGTGGCATTATCTGGTGGCGCACTTGAGAGAAATGGCCCAATTAGGGGGAGATATCGTGGATGGGATTCGTGGCGTGTGTACCTGGGATATGGTCCGAATGGTAGGATATGGTTAAGCGAATAGGATCGATCTAACTGTTAAGGGTTTCGGTACCCCATCCCTCCAATCTCTCCCTGCGGAAGATAGGGAGAGAGTTGGAGGGAGAGGGAAACTACGTGAGAGAGACCTGGGATTTTGCATCCGTTAATTAAGGAGAAGAACGTCCCGACTGCAGTGCTTATGTGAGCCACCTTTTCATTTATTCCGTGATTCCAGAAACGGAGGAAAATTGAATGTACCTCACTCTGCTAGGTGGATTGAACGGGGTGCCTGTTTTTTTCGCGTTTCCTCCATGTCACAGTTACGAATTCCGTGAAAGAGGAACAACATCGGTGGGAGGAATTAAGGATCCAACGCGGAATGATACTTGGTTCCCAGCCTGCTTCGAACGGAAGGCGAAAAGGGAACGATTAATCAAGAAAGAACGAAAGAAGGAAAGCTGGTATTCAACGGAAGCGTTTACTCTTCTTTTGGACTCGCTACATAAAAACGGTGAAGTGATTTCTGCGGTGGGGATTTGCAGCGTTCCGTTCTGGACTCCGCAAATCCGTTGGTTTACTGATTCGGTGGACGACTTGAATAAGAATTCCAGATATAAAAATGCCCGCTGCTTTCTGCTCTCTCGAAAAATGATAAACAGCGATGTCTTCTAAAGCCTTGGGTCAACTTGCTGCTCGTATCTCTTTCAGAACCGCAATGTAACTGATGCACTCACCCGAAATTAAATTTTAGCCTGGCATTAAACTCTACAGAAAATAATTAGCTAGTATGAATTTTATACAAGGTATGAAATATGAATGATGAATTTCTATGTATATTGGATGAAATCTTTGATACTCGTTATATTCCTACGATTTTAAAACCAGTTCGAATGTATTTGCTGAGTAGTAGTTCAAAAGATACGTTTTAAACAATTGTATCTATGTAATGGTATCTCATGTGTTCATGGCACTCTAAAACTATATTTTGAATTATCTTCGCTATAGAGGGTATCTTTATGAATAAGTAGAATTAAGTTGTTATAAAATATCTATAACCCTAAATGTGGTTATTTAAGACTAAAAAGCGAATACATAGTAATTTGAAAGTTGAAACAACAACAGATCTTTATATTACTCTATGTCTACGTATCTGTATGTAAGCTGCGTTTCGGCGTGTGGCAGGAGGTGCAAGCACCTTCACTTTTGAAGGATACTAATTCATAGTTAGTAGATGAATACGCAACGAGAGTAGGAAACTGCCTAAGATTCAACTATATCATACAGCATTGTGCATTTAATGTCTGATATCATCCTCAAGTCAATATTCAAAGACAGAACTTTTTGATACAATCTTGTATTCTCCCATTATGTGTTTGATATTAAAGACTAAAAGTGTTAAATTTTCCATTGGATAAGAACGGTAAATGAAAGAGAAAATCGAAATAATGGGAAGGAAATGCTTCGTACACTCGCATAGATTTTATTTATGTGACACGTTTCTTGTACAACATTTCGCATCAATAAATTCACTGAGAGTGTACGAAGTAATTCTTTTCCGTTAATATGGTCTTCCACAAAGACCGTATATTGAGAAAATTTGAATTTTATTGGAAATTAATAAATACAGTTCCTGTAAATAGTTACAGTTCATATTGTTCCACATAGTATTATTGAATCTTAAAATTTTGTTTCTTAAAAGAATTCTTTAGGTGTCATAATTCATTGAAAAAACTGCTCCGATTGTTTAATTCAAACTACTCAGAGAATCAAAAATAGAAAATGTAATAATTTTGAGAAAAATGATGGATATAAAGGTATTTTAATGATTAAAAGAGGAAAATGTGTGTTTTTAATTTTTTTATTATAAAATCTAAGCTCTTCTAATCATCCGCGATGAATTGTACGGTATTACATGAAAATGTTTAATTCGAAGAGCGTACATTCATTCCTCTTTCATGAATACTCAAAGCAATTTATTTGGTTCTTCTTGCATCAATAATATGCAGCTATCAGCGTATCATTGCTATTATACTAAAAAATACGAGAGTCATTCGTAGTGATCGCACATTGAGTTCAGAAGAGAATCATATCTAACTTAGGATTACGATACTTGACTAGTTTTTACATCCTACCGCAGCTTCATTTGCAGCTTAGTTACGGCATTACACAAGGTGTAAATAGAAATGAGTGATATTTTGTGAATATAATGCCAATGAGACTCACATTTGGAGTGTCATGAGATTGTACGTTAACATAGTAGGTTCTTGAAAATAAGTTCTATAAAATGTCTTCCACTGAGCTACGTAATTTTGAAACACAAATTTCCATTGTTGTGATGTTTACTCTGAGCGAGTAAATAGTGACGTATGAAAGGAATGAATGACGTTTCTGTCAACAGTGGAATAATGAGGCGAAATGTAAGAGAAAATCCTTTAGTATACCTCTCACATAATACGTATGGAATTTCAATTTCACCATAAAGTTTAAACTTTCACTTACTTCTTCAATATTTTATTAACTTTACATACGAGAATTAAGTCCTTTGAATTCGAATGAAGCCTCTGCCTCTATATCTTCTTGGTCTTCTATACAATTTCGTCTTAATCCCTTATAGAGCACATCTTTTTTACAATTTACGAAAAAGTGTAGTATAAATCCTTTCATAAACCCCTTAAACTGATATTTCGTCACCCTTCTAAAAGACATTCTGTCGTAATTCCATTAAAGTCCCTCCCGTTTTCCCTTCAACCGTCATTGCAGACATCTCCTATAAACCCCACGCTATTGAAAGAGTGAATATCACTCAGCTTAATATCATCATCAGATTTCTCCCACACATTTTCCTCGACTACTCAGAGCCTCTTTATTTATCGTCTTATCTCTATTCTCGATCGCCCACTCATCTGGTTTCCTCTATTTTTGTAGGTACATATATATCGTATGTGGTGCTCCATCCTCTAATATCCTGTATATGTCTTCCCCTTACTACGAGTACATACATAGATAAGAAGGATTTTGATTGCCAAGACCTTGATCTAGGTATCAAGTTCGCAATATCTTGGGAAACTCAAACTACAGACTCGCACTTCTTGGGATATGAAGGGTCCGATAGGATAATATCTGCATGAATGGCTATCATAAAGTTCCTTAACCATGGCTTCGCTTGAGCTTTACTTTAACTTTATGAGTTGTCTTTCGTCTATTTTATTTAACACTCAACCTTTCATTACTGATCTTCGCACATACTCATTATTTATAAAAAGAATTGGTTTAATTGATTATTTCCTTTGTTAACCAAAAATATTTAATTGTAGCGTGATATCCTTCCCTTCCATTTTCTCTGTAAAATATAACAAGTCGAATTAGAAGTCTAGGGCCTTGTAAGTAACTACATTTTTGTTTTTCAAATATATGATGGACAATGGCACTCATGCAATTACTTTTGCCATCCTTACCTCATCTCTATCACTTGCATTTTCTCTTCTTCTTTTTTGAATCCTATTTAACCTCGGCTTTGCTGTATTCCATTACTTTTTCCTCAATATAACTTTATCGGATTCATTATACATTCTAATTAGTTAATTGTTGGGCAATCTTCACACCCTTCCCCGCTTTCAACCGATGGTTGTCTTTCCTCCCCGGGATACTCAACCTCCCATCTTTTCTTGTGCTTTCCTACTGTCACCCTTACCAATCCCAGAAACTACTATCAATACATATCTACCAATTTTCTTTTGTCATTTACATCCCCCCGATTTCCCTTCGGAGCCACCGAATCATTTCTCCGCATCTCGATTTCACACCTCAACTTCCTCTTCCGCTCTCATCTTGCTTTTTCCGATTCGCTTTTCACACTCTGTAGCTCCACTTTCTCTCTCCACCCTCTCATTCACTCAGTTAATCTGCTTTAATTTAAAAAGGTTTAATATCCTCAAGGCTTATTCTTCTGGAGTGAGAGGGAAGGTGTGAGAGGATTTGTCGGTGTTGAAGTTTTTGGGGGGAGGGGATTTGAGGGAAGGGGTATGGGGGGGATGATTTGGAAGGAGGAAGTGAATAGGAGAGGCTCAAAGAGAGTGAGAGAGGAGGATGGTGATTAAGGAGGCAGTGAGAAAATTCGGGAGAAAGGTTTTTAAAGGGTAAACCGTGGGTAGGCTGAGTGATGATGATGAGAACAAGAAGAAATGTTAATGATGTGATGATTGCACGGAGAAAGGTGGGTGCTGGAGGGAGAGATTTGAGGGATACGGAGTTTAAGCAGTAAAAGGAGAGAAGAAATGAATATGAGAAGAGGAAATAGAATAATGAATGAGGAAGGGAGGAAGAGAATTAGGAGGGATGGTGGAAGGGGAAAGAGGATTATGAGATCAAGCACTGCTTGATATGGAAAAAGAGTAAAAAATATGACAGATGAATATATAATCAGACGTAGAAAAATGAGATGTGATTACAACTAAAGGATCAAATGGTCCTCTCGGGCAAAGATTCCTGATAAAATGGAAAAAAAAGATCGATGCCTCCCATCCCCCACGTGTAAGAGGAAAAATTGAAAAACGAATCTTTTTATGGTCATTTTTACGGATTTTTTAACTAATCAATAGTCATTTGGGATTCAAAGGAAATTAAGAGATATACCTATGCCCTACCTATGATCAATCTTAATTTTGTGATATGGTGTCTCTGTTGGTGTGAGAAATTTCAATTTATTTTCTAATTTTTCAATTTTGTTTCGAATAAAACTAAAATTCTGGGAAGGTGTATTGGAGTAGTATATAGCAATGATTAAAGTAAGTAAGTTTTATTATTGCATCCAAAAATAAAGCCTCTTTATAACTTCCACAATGCATGTAGCAGTCAAGCGTACGGTTTCATACACGTGTTGGCATCACCACATGGTTTTTACGAAATTCCACCAAGTTAGTGTTGACCTCATTAATGTTTGTTTCATAATTTGCATGCAAAAAATAAAATAATAATAGTGTTTTAAGTTCAAAAATTTAACCTTGTTTAATTTTATTATCATTTCATTTATATTTTGTCATGGAAAAACGAATACCTCAAACGTACAATAGCAGGGAGAGGTGGTATGAAACCAAATTACCGTAATTCAAAACATAGGAGGGATTCTAGCTTAATGTGCTGATGTCACTAAGTAAAGTTTTTGTAGATATTACCGGAATTTTGTACAAAAGTGTATGCATGGTTTCTGCGTCGTTAATGTCAAAATTGTTCAAAAATCATTGACCGAAAATAATTACCAAGATACGCGGGAGTTACTTAGGGAGCCGGAAAAGCCGAGAGGGGTTAGTGCGTGAGCCACCCATACAACAGGAAGTTTATGCGGAAACGGATGAGGAGGCAACATGAAGCGGTTGCGGAAAGGAGCACGAGTATAGGTATCTTGTGGTGCAGACGAAGAGTTACATTCTTGCGAGATCAAGCGTGTGGATGCGTGCGTACGCTTAAGAAGGTAAAAGAATGGGATGAGATGATGCTCAGGCCTAGGGAGTTCCTGGGGAATTATTGCTTAAAGTGGCGCAAAAGGGTCGGGCGGTACGAGGATTAGCTGCATGAGAATAAACGGACTGAGATAAAAGGGAGATAAATTAAGTGCTCTGCCTTCCGCGATAGGCTGCCGTGTAAAGAGTGGGAGGAATGGGAAGTTGTGGGTGAATATGCGAAGGGGAAGAAGGTATAGAGCTTCCTAAAATCTGAGGAGGGAAAATTAAGAGTGGTGCGGAAGTTGAGGGAAAGAGAAAACAGGAAATGGAGTCGGAAGAAGTGAGATAAAGGAAGGGCAAAAAACGAAGTAGTAAAGAGAGCGGTCATGGTGGATGGGAAGATGGACTCTGTTAGGAAATACAAGAGAAATATCTTAAACTTTGGGTATACAGGAGAGAAAAGGACATATATGGAAAGATAAAGTATTGAGCAAAGACATAATTAGCCATTAAGGCAGTTGTTAGTCATGAGAAAATCCCAAAGCTAGAGCAGGAAAAAGCATCCCTCTAGAATGCTAAGTATATATGAACATTAGTAGATAATACGGGTAGCGAAACCTATTTTACTACCTTCAATTCATGAATAGAATTCTTTAGACAATATATCAAATTCATAAAGTTCTACAGTTAATTAAGAAGCTAAAATCTTGAAGAAAAAAGAGATTTTTCTTATTTAATGCTAAAAAGAGAAAACTTTCCGAATCAATATTATCCAATTTTTTTAAAGAATGAAATGAGTTGTTTTATACTATATTATAATAAAGCTTTAGGCATTCAGGCTACGAACTAAATAAAAAGCAAAAATCAGTTTTCAGGGATTTATATTCATTACACTTTACCTTTCATTTGAACATATTTTGCTACTGTCTCTCAAAATAAACTATTTTTATTTACTCCTTTATTTTAACTGTGATAACTTCTTAATGTTACTATTCTCTTGCAGGTGATAGAATACATCCGTCATGTACCAGGATATACATATTTTCTTAGTACATATAGCTATAAAATAAGTATGTAAGCATATCTATTTTGTATCTCAGTTATAAACATATATTTCTATTGAATTGGAGATTACAACGGTGGTTACAATTATCATCAGGTAGTGACATATATATTACATACTTTAGTTTAAGTTTCAAAATTCTTTCATAGCTCTTGTGCTGCAATGAGAATCTTATCATTCATAAGAGGACATTTATAAGTCAAAAATATTACTCCTACTCTTATGCCATTAAAAGATATGCTTAATAGCGATACAAAGTTTGTCATTTCAGTAAATACACAATGTAGAAAGACGTTAATTTAGATGAAAACCCGCCGAGATCATTTAGGGGAAAAGGAAAGTAAATTGGTTGATATAAATCATCATTCAAACGAATACAGATACGGAATTTATCCGGAGATACATCTTCCACGATAGAGAAGAGAAATATATTACCGAAAGGCCAACTACGCACATTCCCGTGACTTTCAGCAATATTATTTCCTTGGCAGAGTAATCAAGACAGCGGTAAAAGCAATCAGATTCCAAAATTTCATCAATTTCCAAAAGGTCACCTTCAGATACTTTAATTCAAAAACAAAATCGACGGAAGCTCTCCAATTCTTTCCACTTTCATCCTGAAAGGTATTCGAGACTTTTTGCTCACTTTCCGGTCGCAATTCATATGCGCCATTTTTTCTCTTTTTCGCCCTTTTTATCAAATTGCGCCCTCGACCCCTGCGCATTTTTTATTTCCCTCTAGAGCCTTTATTACTCATTGCTCCGATTTCGATGGTTACAATGCCTGCGAGATCCCATCTCGACTCCGCATGTGTGTTCCCTCCGAATTAATAGGGAGCCATTTTATTGGATGGCATTTAATGCGATGCCATAGGCTTCCGCCCGAATCATCCGATCGTAAATTTATCACGGCGTCGTTTTTTTCAAATCAGGATACGCCGCGTACGTTTATTTTTGAGTTCTGCCGGTTAATTTCTTTTTCCTTTCGTCCCGTTAATTTGAAAACACAGGGAAGAATTTTCCTCCTAACCTGGTATTCGTCACTCCGGGAGAGGGGACTATTACTCTTTCCATCCTCTTTTCCCGTAAAATTTCACATTTGAAAAAACACACAAAGAAAATTACGCGAGGATTCCGTTTTATTTTGGAAATCGCGTCAAAAAATTCTCTATTTCCTCTCCTCCTTTCTCTCGCACATCCATTTCGAAAACTGCGATTTTAATCTAATTCCGCGTTTGCGCTTTTGATTTATGCGTCCTCTTCTTGTTATTCCAATTTATTATCGCGGAAATTTCGGCGGAGTACTGGAGGGAGAGTCGCCTGAGAATTCCAGGGATGAGTGAGAGTTGGCGGGAGAATAGTACATTGAATTATAGGGAGAGGGAGGACTGAAAGATGGAGGAGAGAGGGAATAGAAGTTGAGGAAGAAGGAGTAGATAAAAATTCCAATAAAATTGTAACGAATTTTCAATCTTCTGTTTCTTACTAAAATTTGGAATTGCGATTTGCAAATGTTACTCGAAATAAAGTTAATAATATAAAAATCTTGAGTTATTGCGGTGTATTACATTTATTGTCAGGGAGAATTCGATAATGAAATATAATTGTGAGTAGGCATTCAAAACTGATTAGCATAGCATCTCTTCTTATCATGTTTATATTACATTCATATTTTCATACTATTAAAGAGAAGATTCTAAAAACTTAAAAAGTAAGCGAATTATATAACCAAAATTCGAAATATCTTGTTGAAGGGAATATATGAAATGATTTTTAAACAATTGCGACCATTAAGATTACAATCTATGTAACGAATTCCCTTTCACGTCATGCCAACCTTTCTTACAATAGTTGATACTTAAACATAGATGTGACATATCCTAGATCATAAGTTGGATTAAACAAATGATTGTAGCTTCTTGATCTCCTTGTCTCTAGGATTATACTAAATTAAATATAGAAGTAATAGAATACCATGGTAGCAAACATCTTATTTTTTATAGCAAACCATAGTTCATCTTTTAATACAAATGTTCGATTTGTACATTTTTGCTTCCAGCGAGGTAACTAATTACTTGTGAAATTATCACATGTTAGATCCTCAATTCAAGAAAACTGCCAACTGACTTGTGAAATAGTATATTTTAGTACTATCCCTAAAGGAATAGGAGTAAGAAATAAAATCAAGATTAATAATGAAAATGGGAACTATGACAGAATTTATGAAAGTAGTAACAGATTGAGTAAGAAGGAAATCAGAGAGAAAGAGAATCATAGATAGAAAGAGAGGAAAAACCCGGATGCAGAGTAGAGAAAGGAAAAAATGAGGAATAAAGCTTTCTCTTAACGTGGACCCAGAATTTGCAATTTCGAATTGGTAATGAGAATAGCGGAGTGATAGGAAGTGAGGAAAGGGCAAAAAGGAGAGAAAAGGCCAGATAAACATTTCGAAAGCCCTTCTTTTCTGACAGCTCTCGTTCATTTTGGAAAACAAAAGCAGTCGAACCCGTTTTGCATGAATGTTAGCGCCCTCTGATTTTAATTTCACAGCAGATGCATCTCCTTTCCTGCAGTCATCTCTCGGGCTCTCCAAAACTTACTATTGAATTATTTTTGAGTTTCTGGAATCTTTATCTAAGTTTCCACCACAGGCCATGTCATTATGCTGCTTAGAAATACAAAGGTTTACATATGTATTTGCATAAGTATATTCACAATAAATTTAGTTGCTAAAGAGTAAAAGTAATTGAGATAACGCTTCTAAATTAGTCAGTACGGCATGCAATTTCAATGAATTGGAGTTCCATTGCACGTAAATTGTGAGCATCCTTAATGAAAATGCATCGAAAACCACAACGCATTTGAATGGGGCATTACATTCAATAGAATAGTCCAATAGCAAAATTACACGGAGGACAACGAATTTGATTGTTGAATAAATCTAGATGAGTAAATTATTTTTATTATATATTTTCTTCGCGTAACAGATCAGACTGGGGGAAAAATTGAGATCATTCAATTTATTTCTGAATAGAATCCTAAATTAAACACAAATGGTGGCATGTGATCAGAGCATCAGAAAATCCCCACTTCTGTTCTATATAAAATGGTCAGGTTTTGTGGTAACTTTATTTTAGATAAATAGGAGAGATAAATAATATTCGATTTCATGTTTGTCAACTTATTAACTGTTTGTTAATCTTGTCAAAATCACATATATGCTAATGCGTCCATAAGTAAAACCATCAACTATTCTTAAGTATTTCATATTCAACATCCATATAATAACTTAATTTCATAAGAATAATATGGATGAAACTATGGAGGATTTATGCAATCTATCAAAATATTCTGAATGAATGTGTAGGAATTTAGTTTTGCAAGAAATGAGCCTTTTATTGGCGTCATTTGACATTTTATTGGATTAATTAAATTTTTTGGAACATAAGGACGATTATTATTATTAATGTTTCATTCATTTTCCGATATTTGTCTTTTCGTCTTGATGATATTTCGGATCCAATTTCCCCACAGGATAAGGGCATTCATATTGAAAAGAGTAAAGAAATAAACATCCAACCGTTTCCTGAATGATATACGCTAAAAACAGAATTTATTTAACTTGCTCTATAACTCTTCGGAAACCATTTCAATAGCAATCGTTTATTCCCTCGATATAAAACGATGGTGGGCCGTGTTCTAAACTAGGAATAAAATCGACGACACTCAGGGCGTAAAATACAAAACGCTCAGTTAGAGCGTAGGTCCGTCACAGTGACTTGCCAAAAAAGTGATCGCTCTGATTCTGAACAGTAACGAACATAAAATAACATCAGAGCAATGAATTCTTGAGCCTTTCCATAATTCTATTACTATCTCTTTTTCCTGCATCTTTATCCCTCGCTATTTGAGAATCCGTTCTCTATTTTCATTGGCGTTATCGCTCCTATTAATGGGACCTCAAATAAATTATTCTTCTGATTCTTGCATATAGGTACTTGGCATGATCAAATCAAAAAGGAGACCTCACAATTAACAATTGTGAAATCATTCCAAATTAAGGTTGTCTTATGGTCTATGTTTTTAGAGCATACGTAGGTATCAGTGGTAAAGCCAACTGAATATTCCAGCTGAAAAGTAATTTTTGATGCTAGTTTCAAAGAGATATTGCAAGAAAATGTGCAAATAAATTAATAAAGGTATTTGATGTAAACCGAAATGCCTTCATATTCATGCATTCATGCGTTTGACGTTAAATTAAAAATTAAAGCACTCCCAGTAATCTATCTTCAAAGCATATGGCAAGTAATAGCTTTATTTATAACTCCATTATCTCAATATGAATGGCCAAGCTATGGTAAAAAGCTAAAGGTCAAAGTGAATCAATTGCCACACATCTAAGATGTTTAATGCATGAATAATTTTCTTCTTATTCTTCGCTCTCATTCTTAGTAATGAAAAGGATCAATACCTTTTTTGAGGAACTTTCAATGAGAAAAATTCATCAATTTTACAGATAACCTTGCATCATAAATAGCTTTATTAAAACTTTCGGATACATTCTGCGTTGCTTATTTTACAAGGTTCGCCTCACATCCTCATTTAGCTACTCAAAAGCTTACTTGTAGAGGTGTTATAAATTTTGTTAATTCAAATATATGTAGAATCTTAATTGATTGTTAATAAATAGCTCTGATATTGCCAAACCCTATAAGATTTTTCTTCTCCTTATTACAGGCCATCAATCCTAAAAAAAACTTTTGTATTCGTTTTTGTTTCAAAACAATCACGGGCTCAATCCGGGGCATCGCATATTTTCGTTCTAACCGGGAGGTCATTCGTAAATCATTAATTATTATGAAAACATAGGAAGTTGGTTAATTATACATGACCCTCATATATTCTTCCAATTCCAATTAAAGTATTGCATGAAACATAATAAAGATTATTAAGGTAAGTAAAAACTCAACTACACCACAGTAAATTTCTTCGATAATACACCCATTGAAAGATAACTTTGTTATCAACTTGTCCACATTTCACGAAAGAAATAATTCGGCTCTCTACTACTTCAATTGCTTTCGATATTGTGATTTTTCAACTATTTGCGGAATGATGACTATTAAAAAAATGTTCTCATATTTGCGGTACGTACATTCATTTGCATCGAAGAAATTTTTGTTCGGAAATCACTCAAGTACTGGATGATTAAGTTCCCTCATGAAATTAATTTCCGAGCTAGTCGCAATTACCATAATTCAATTTTAGACGTGAGCGACCGTCAATTAGCGCATGCGGTTGAAACCGAAGACCCGATACTTCTTTTTACGCCCTCTTTCTCCTCGGCCATTGAATAGGCTAAATATCGATGCTCGCAATTGGAAAGACCGCAACCCCGGACGCAAAACCCCTCCGCGGGACGCATGAAGCGGTGCCGACGCTAATTCGTTGCGTTATACGCTAATGCGTGAACAATGAAGCTGCGCGACGCGACCCAGCGAGCATCGGAACCTATCAAAGGAATGCGATCGCGGTCACATTTGAATAGGCAAGTGGGAGGCTCGAGATGGGAATGCGTTGCAGGCGAAGAGTTCGGGACGCGCGCAAAATGGCCGATGTCGAGTATGCTTTGTGCGCGACTTGAATTATGCAATAAAGCCACCGCCCATCCTCCCTCCCATTCCGAAAATCTGAGCCATCCTTTCCAATGGGGGAGGAAAAACGAAAACGCCGCCCAAATGCAAAATATCTTATCATCGTCGTGTATGCATCCGGGGAATGCCTATTGAAATACAAAGGAGGGACACGCCAATTTGGATTTTAGGCTGGTCGTAATCATTTTACTCGACCGATAACCCTGAGAACGATTCTGTTTCATTGACGGCGCTCGCGTAATTGAATGATTTGGCAAGCAATATGGAAAGTTAAGTTGAGCTTTGCAATTAGTTTTTCCTGATTTTTTGGCGAGTAAATCTGCGAAATCCAACATCAAGCAATATGGAATTGTATAAAAAGAAGAAACGGAAAGAAAATAATCTTAACTAAACTTCATAACAAGGAAGAACAAAAACTTTTCCCTGAGTTTAGGAAGAGTTATGAACATTAAAGTTTATGCTTGACATGTTTTACTTAAA
The DNA here is from genome assembly GCA_947579665.1 of Sympetrum striolatum. Taxonomy (NCBI): domain Eukaryota; kingdom Metazoa; phylum Arthropoda; class Insecta; order Odonata; family Libellulidae; genus Sympetrum; species Sympetrum striolatum. The sequence goes on along the minus strand of OX388341.1, from coordinate 101,874,045 downwards.
AATCAGGAAATCGATTAAATATTGAATTTTACATTCTTACATAAGAATGACTGTAAGTAGGCACTATATATTTAGAATATATTGTAGGTAATGTACTTTTATGTATTCACTCCACTCGGTTAGCCTTATTTATTAGCACTATAATCGCCCCTAAAGGCGTTAATATGATATAAAATGAACAGTATTAATATTATTCCATACTTTCCATATAATCGAGGCATATACCCTTAAGATTGTGATTTTGAAGAGGTACAGATTTACCCCTGATCCTTAAATGAGTGTGTATTCTAATGTAAATAATTGGGATGAATTTCTGGGATAATTATCTAGGCTTCTCTTTGGAGCTTATATCTAATATCAAGCAATTCCAACTTAATCGTCACCGGAAATGAAATATTAAGCTCAGGAACCTTAACATTTTAGGGTTTTATTAACATATTAGGGTCTCTTAGAGGAAACATGGTAGATGTATATTATGATTTGCCCATTTGTAATTGCTTGTAAGAATAGGAAATTGAAGAAAACAATTGGACGGTTGTCGCTTATCTCATCAATTGAAGAAGATATCAGGTAAACATTGCACAAGCTAAAACACGAAAGACGTAGAAAAGAGACGAAGATGGCAAACATAGAGTGGTTGAAAATAACAGAGGGGCCTTGAGAGGACATCAATTGCTTGAACGCAAAGCCAAGTGATGAAAGCGAAGCAGAGTGTGTTGATAAATCCACCAAGTTATAAAAACCTATGTGAAAAAACTGTATGGGGGATATAGACAAATTTCCATAATCAGCATTCAAACCATGCTTCCACAGGTTCAATCAAAATTTATTTTCGTAAGTGTTCGCTAATTTGAGATAAAGAAGCCAGTAGTGTGAATCGTTGGTAAATCAAAGCTTTCTTCAAATGTAATGTAGTATTTTAGTTCAGTGTAACAAAGCAGAAAATACTATGTACCATTTTCACTTTCTTAACAAATTATTGACCCAATACATTTGCCATTTTCTTAGCAAATTCTTACATTTTATTGATAACAGTAATTTTTCCTCAAAATCTGAACTGTTCTGAGTAAAATTTTCTATTCTGATTCTAATGAATTAATTCCTGAGTTACTCTTACCTTATAATAATGTAAAATTACAAAAGATAACGAAACATTCGTGATAGAAGAAATGTTTTAGACAGGAAATTTATAGAGCATTTTTTACAAACATCTAGAGCTTTTTTGATGGCGTATATGTTTGAAGGAGGCAGAAAATTGAATTTATTTCTAACTATGAAGGCATCAAGAACAAACAAAATTATACTGATTACACTCTCAACCTATAGATCTATTTGAAACAAAACAGCCTTGTGTTTTTACCGATATAGATATTATAGATCTGTGTAACATTTCCTCAAACTTTGAGTATAATATGAATAACTTTAACTCTTTTCTTACTTTAACAAGACAATCATCATTTTATGGAGGCTTTTATGTAGCATACCTTTCAGCCGAAGGCATTACAATTCTAATTTTATTTATAAGAGTTGAGTTCTATCAGTAAAGTGCACCTTTCAATTAATTAATTTACTCAAATTCAAGGAATAATATCCTAAATACGTTTTGTATTAACATCAATAAATTACTTTTTAAGCCATAATTTCAATTAATCATAATTTGTGGAATTGACGAAATAATTGATGGTGACTCTGAGTAGTTTTGAATATAAATTACTAAATAATTGAATTGATTCGTTGAGATTAATTTACAATTTAAATGCTTAGCTACTCACGTTTCAGACGAAACACAATTAAATGATGCAAGTTGCTCTAACTTCGCAACTGGCACCAAAGTGCTTCAATTTTGTTTTAATGGCAGCTTAAGCAATGTCAACCCCATTAATCCGCACTGAAATTTTGATGGAATGAAATGGAATAAATGATATGCATAAAAAAATCAGAAATATCAAATGTGCACAATCATAATCTGAAATAACGGTATAGAGATTAGATCTGTGTAAGTATCTGTGAGATCTGCAAGAGCCATACTTTCGTAATGATGTTCAAATGAACAGTTTTGACCATTTTATAATTCAATTTAAGGTTAATTGAATCGGAAAACCAGAATAAAGTTACCGATAATAGATATCGCCAAATTTTTTGTGATAAATTTTATTGTAATATCTCACTTAATGTAAAATGAAATGCTCAGTGCGCAACATTAATAATTCGTCAGGGAAGAAAGTTCAGAACCACAGCAAAAGATCATTCACACATACCGTGGAAACTGCTGGTTTAATTCCTAGTCACTCTAGACATTAATTGACATCGTTTAAGTCTTCTTTACTTTTCATAGCGATTGTAGTAATACTATTTACATGATAAGTTCTCAGACACATCATCTTATGAAATACACATTATAATGCTTTTAATTTTAAAGTGCCTCATAACATTTATTTTCACGCTCCTGAAATGCAAAAAAAACTTTAATGAGGAAAAAATATACGATATCTTTCGAGAAATTCCAGATTTAAATAACTGATTTGCTTTATTTCTTATCCGCTAGGGAGATTAAAGAGGAATTAAATTACTTTTCTTGGATATTTATACTTCCTTAAATATTTGTAGAGAGATTAAATGAGTTATTGCCAGAGAATTTTTCATCAATACATTTTTTTTTCAGCAAACAGCGTTCGTCATTGGCTTGAATTAGTTCTCAATATTTTAGCTGATTATAATATAAACTGCATTTTAGTTGCATTTTCCAATTTTAAAATAATTTATATAAAATAGATGACACTTCTCATGAACTATTCATTGTTAATCTTTATTCGAAAAAATTGTATGAAACACCTTAAGAAAACTCTACCTGCTCGTAAACAGGTTGAAAGCATTTCCGAAATTATTGCAACTCTGTAGCAAACGAAAAATATATGCCCTTAAGTTTATTATTTGCATGAGAAAGAACTTCTGAGAGGAGCTAGAGACCAAAAACCCATGAGTTTCAAAGGATAAAGGTTCTTTTATATCATCGAATAACGTCATTTCCTTTGTGAGTGTACTCCTCTATAAATTCACTCCTCAAATTACCCTTGGGCTAAGCAAATGCAGTTTTCCATTTCTAACACGGCGGAGCAATTTCCCAGTAATAGTGGCTTTTGAAACATCATCACGAAATCCCAAGGACAATAATTCAACAGTTAATTCCCCCGAACCAGTGTTTTGTCATCACTAAATTAGTGTAGTGCCCGTAATGAACCGGTAAAATTCTTAGCTCATGCGTAAGACCTACTTTTAAATGGATTTTGAGGTCATAGGTTATAAATTATCATTCATATCGTCTTATAAGAAGATTCCCAAGATATATTCTTCCAAATAATTAACTATGATGCTATTAACTTCTCATTGTGATTCATGGGAAATGCGTTAGGGTAAATTATTATCCAATTTATAACTAAATTATCCAATTTAATTCTTTGTTAGTAGCTAGAGAGGTACTTTTTAAGTTTACACGTGGCATTAAAAATCAAGAGAGTAATTTAGACAAAAACACAAGGGGTCCCGAAATTTTTAATCTCGAGCTAATTTTTTTAATTACATATTTTTTAACGGTCGGCTCCATAAATTTGCTCGTGAAACATAAAGGCCATCCTCGACCTCCACCGTTATTTAAACTCCTACGTCCTGCTCTCCCCTCCCCCACCCCTCAATTACCTCATCCCCACTCACCAATCCTACTTTAACCTCTTTCCTGCCCAATTTAAACTCATCGGGCGCATCACATTTATGCACGGGGGAAGGGGAAAGAAGGAAAGAAAAGAAAAAAATACACCTTCCGAAGGTGTAAAAACGAGCAATACATTTAAACTAATTTGGAGATTATGCAGTTTGGATAATTGCTCTTTCGTCCAAAGCTCAATTTGAAGCGTTCAGTCAACCGCATGCAGGTGAAAAAAAGGGCTTTGTCGACAGGCGTTTCCGACGATAATGGCAAAGTAGGGAAGGCGGGAAACGGTTTCGCGGGGGAGGGGAAGCAGAGGTGAGAGCCATTACTTCCCCTCCCGGCCCGATTTTCCTCCACCCACTTGCCCCTATGAAACCTCGCACATCGCCCCGACCGCTAGATCCTCGCCTAGGACGATGAGCACACACACACACACACACATGTGAACATATCCACGACCATCCTCCCTCGGCCTTACCCTCTTTATATTTTCACAATTTTCATCGCGGAGTGGACGGCATCAGTGGGGTAATGGCTGCGGTGAAGCGGTGCCCAGATGGCGAGAAGAGGCAGTGCGTTTGCGGGTCTCTCCGCCATAATTCTCCCTCTCTTACGGCCTCTGGATCGAGTGGGTGGGGATGACGGGAGAGAAAATGAAAGGCTTCTCGCAAATTTATGCTAAAGCGAGGAATAAAATAGGTTCGGAATGATTTCGGAATAGAGGAGATATATCATGGTAAGAAGTTGGGGATAATTGCTCGTCGGCTGCGCGATGAATTAATCCTCTTTGAGTTTTCGCCATTTTTATGGATTACGGATGTTAAGTCATTAAGTTATTCTCTTGGGTTCCGAACAATATAAAATATAATTTCCTCTAATCATTAGTAAAAAATTATTCAAAGTAATAATGAAATATTTCCTCATTTGGGATGGTCAGAAAATTCATTTCAAGGATTGGTAAACCTAAATTTAGTACATACTCATTAGGCCATAATATTATCCCCATAGGACTGAATTTTTCAATCACGTTTTAAATGTTGATATACCTTGAAAAAAAAATATTTCCCAGTCACATCATAATTACTTTGTCACTAAATTTTCAAAGTTTATACATTTTAATCTAAAAAATAAAATTTTTAATTAAATTGTATACTGACACAACGTAAACATAGGCCATTCGTCTCTAAGATTCTCCAAAAAATTCCATCCGTCACTACAAGTCAACGCCCAGGAAAATCTTAAGGTTTGAGGATATCAACAAATGTTTTTTTACTCATTTTGAAGGGCCTCTACCTCTAGGAATATATAAGATTTATTTTCTGTTTAAAAGCTACTGTTAAAGTCTTTTCTTGAGAAAAGGTCCCGTTACTCGTCAAATATACCTATCTGATGTAGAATACCGCATTGATTCGCGGGCAAAGACTGGGTCATGTTTGGGCTCAGAATGTTGCCTCTCCAAATGACGAGATTTTGGCAAATAGAACAGGGGAAACAGAAACAACGGTTTCTTAAATTGAAGAAAAAGCTCTGATTTACTCTCTTCGTCTCAAAGAACGATCTGCCCTAGTTTCATATATTCTGAGTTCCAAGAACAGGGTACAAATTAATATAATACCTACTTAATGTATTATAAAACAAATTCAATACTGATTCTTACATTCGGAAGCTAAAACTGAGCATCAACAAAGAAAGAATATATCGATACAAACACGCAAAGTGGGTTCTTTAAGGATAATTAAAGACTGCGGAAAATCGTATGATTCAGAAGAACAAGCAAAAGGACTGAACTGAAGATAACCTAAATAACAAAATGAATTATATCAGTAGAGATCGCAGGAAATATTTAAACTGAATCGACCAGACGGAAATTACATGTATAAAACTAAAACTTTTCATGAAAGTATAAGAAGACCCAGGAGAAGATGGGCACTATAGCAGGAACATGATGCTTATAAGTGAAACTAAAACTGTATTAAAATCTGTTCATTATTTTAAGTTTATTTTTCAAGTAAATAAATCAAAAATTACCTGCTTTGAATGATTACGCTGTCCTGTGATTTTCAGTGCAAATAAATACTTTCGTCAAACTTACGGAACGGTTCTCTTTAAAACGCCTTAGACCCCAAGAAATTTATGAATTGAATTACCGAATGGATAAAAATTATTATCCAAAAACTTGCCAATTTTGAATTAATGAGAGATTTCGGAGCTTAATAAAGCAACTTGTAAAGCTCAGAAAAGGAGAAATATCCAATCTAAAATTTGACGGAATTCCAATCGATCAAACTTTTATCTAAAAACTTCCCACGGTGATTATTACCGCATTCTGTTTTCCATCTCGTAATATACAGGACCTCCGTTCTTTCATTTTCAATTTAAAGTTCCTCTCCCTCGGCATAAAATCCTTGATTAATTTGGGTCAAGAATTCCTTTAAAAAAACGTTAATTCTATTTAATTTCAGTTTGCCTTCGTGCCCATAGGTGGCAGCGTCAGGAGAGTCTATCTACAAAGCGGAGGGCAAAATTAGAGGGTATGGAGCGAAAAAAGAGCTCTAGGAAAAAAGAAGAAACTCGGAGTGAGGCAGCGTCCGTAGGCGAAACGTGGAAGTACGTTTAGGACGTAGGAAGGAAATGGTAGAGAAGGGAGAGGATGCATTAGCCGGGTCGTGAACACGCACCCAGCGTGCATGCAGTGGCACGGGAATAGGCGCAATCGATGCACTCATCGACTCCAATGTCCAATCGCGGAGAGATTCCGAACTTCGCGTGAAAGTTTAGATCCCACTTGACCACACAGGGGATCGAATGGGGGAGAAAAGTATGCCGGGAAGGTAAGGGACACGCGGGACATGGCACTTGGGCTCTCCAAACACGTTTGTTCTCTCTCTTTCTCTACAATTATCCCTCTTTCTGCCCCCTACTGGGAGGCCACAGGACTCCCACTTAATTCCACGACAGACGTACGTTACCAACGGCAACGACCCCGATTACCTGTGAGTTGTTAAGGATCGGAAGCAGGGGAAGCCATCCATAAGGGTCCGTGATACTTCCTAACGTACGAAAACACATCCAGTGCGTTCCTTTGTACTCTGTCGTTTGAAACCTTGCTTAAATTAGTAGTGATTCGGCACGGTGAATAAAAAAGGTGGGCAATTTAATCCTCATACGTGGTCTTAAATTTTCAAATGAATTTCGTTTCTTAATAATCCGATATATTTGTAACAATTTTGTCAAAATATGATAAACCATTCAAATTACAAATAAGTTAGGCTTTATTGTCCTTTGATGATAATTTTTATTATTTAGACTGTAGCTATTCCTTAATTATTCAAAGTGGCCAACTTTTTTCGAAAAGGGGTTCACAGTTTTGTTTTTTTCTTGTCTAAATTTTCTGTTTAGCAAATTTTAATTTTCGTTTCATCCGTTAACATAATAGTGCTCGACCATTGAAGACGACTATAATATTGTTCTGATCAATAACGAAATTCATCAATTCTTATTCATTTAAGTATTTCTTTCTTCCTACTACACTTATCCTTTAAGGAACCTGTAATTTTCCTTAATTACTTTTGCATATGTGATATTTATTATTTTCACATGAGTACGCCTGGATAATTTATCGCTGGTGCTACTTCGTTCATTGTCCCTTGACATGAAAATGAAAAATCCCAGTAACTGCAGAGGCATGCGTCATACCTTTTAAATTACATTCTAGGAAAAACTAATTCCAGCATTATATGTAGGGCATGAATGTACTGCAGCTCACACAAACGGGAATATAATAAGAAATGTATGCTTTTCCTGGATTTTTTTGTGCAATTCCTGGTATATCCTAGTAATGAATATATAATTCAACGATAAAATCTTACTTCAAATATCTTCGTATTAATCCTCATTAAAAAGTTTGGTGGGGGTACTTGAAATGTAAATATAAAACTTACGAGATCAATATTTGGATTTAAAATATTTATTGAATGTAAATCATACAGCATGTGCTTTATTGCGTTATTAATCATAATTGTTCAAGAATTCTTGCAAACAGTAGAAGCATTATCCCAGTAGAAATCGTTCTGGATAGAAAATGCCTAAATTGCTCTTCCGAGCAGAATTTTGATTCTCATTGGCTCAAAACAAGATCAGCTGCAGTACACTACTCATAGATTGTTCATTTTTATTGCTACAATCCTCATCTTATGTCTCCTAGTTTTTTTAAATTTAATAGGATATAATTTCATGTATCATGAAATTATATATACTATCGAAGTACATACTAATAGCTTTTCATTTAATTTAATGCTTTTTTATACCTCCAGAAAATATCATTATATTCAAATTAATTACTGCATTACTAACGAATTGATCTGTACGTATTATTTCTAAAAACCTTCATCTACCAGTAGTGCTCCTTTTCATGGAACTACTAAATCTTTTGGTCTAGGATATAACACAGGATTGTTAAAAAATACAAAATTTAACATTTTTAATATATCAAGAATACGTTTTCGTTCTTGTAAGAGCAAGGTGTTAGGTTAAAGACTCTTTCCTCTAATTATCCAATAGTATTCACGTAAAATATTTGAGACATTATACTTACATCTCTTTCCAATGAAAATTGTCTCACGGCAAGCGTTTACTTTCCCGGATTCTACACACTATAACCAAGAGCACAATCGTTATTACAAATACTTTTTGGAGAGCTCCAAATCCTTGCTTTCGCAACTCAATGTATGTACATTTGTAAACTGAGGTCACGTGCCTAAGCATACGACCCCTTGGGCCCTTTGGAGCTAAGTCCGCTGCGGATTTCAGATTCTGGTCCGGTCTCTCTTCCCAAACATCCCACGTCGCCATTACTCCAACCTTCCCCTTCTGCTTCCTCTACCAGTGCCTTTCTATATATCCACAAAACCAAACGTTACAGCTAACAGATTATTTTTATAGCTCTACCCATTTTGAGCCATAATGCTTTATAAGCATCCCTTCGATGATTCTACCTGCCGTCAACCAATGAATTATTCGATGAATTTCATATGATTTCTTATGTTATATCTAACTCCTCCTTTGGGAAACGATGAAATACTCCAATGGATTTTAAGCGAGTATGTCTGTTACGACCCACAGTATTTTCCAATTTTGTATCTGAGCATCAGTAACCAATCATCTGTGCATGTTTAGTCCGTACGAAAAAGAAGAACTACCATTATCATGTATGTTATTATTACTACTGAAAAATAAAAAGTACTACAATCGCTTGTTTTCTTTTCAATATCCATACAAAATTGATGTTAATGTTTCAATTTTGATGGCTGCATTTGAGGGATTCAGACGTTATGGCCTAAAATGGGTCTGGGAGAGGGGCACAGAACTCCACGTTGTAAAGAAATAGGGCAGATATAAATTAAGTCATTATGAATACGAGAGTATTAATATGATAAAATTATCTCCTCTCCTATTCTCCTCGAAATATTTTATTGCTGATAATTCTCAGCAGTTCCTTTTCCAAATAATGTTGCATTTGCTCCCGCATACACTAAGTCCGATCAAAATTCCCTAATTTCCATTCTTTGAGAGATTCAAAGGATCCATTTGCTTATTGGGGTCGAACAGTACCAAAGATCCCATTAGTTCACACATGTGCCCCTTGCTGGCTCCATACGATTCGGTTTGTCGTTTATTTTCGTCTTAGTGCAGCGCTCTCCCAGTTATCTCTGCATTGCCCACTTCTCACCTGCATCTCGCCCCTCCCAAGCATGGGATTTGCACTTTTGACCGAGTGGGATGCCGAGGATTAAAATGCTCGTGATGGCGAGGGATCTCCCACTTCGCTATTCCGAAGGCATCCTCCCGCCAAACTGCAGACCGAGTTCCTCCGAATATTCCGCGCGTGTGTGCGATCTTCCGCGTCCCGAATCGGGTAAATGTTTAATTTGCGCGATTGTTTGAATGGAAATGTATCACCATCGGCAGCTAGTCCTGACTTTCTCGTCCAACCTCCTTACATATTCAGCGACTCTATAGAACGTGCAATCGAGAGCCGCTATGGACTTGCAAAGAGGATCCCGTTGCGACTTCGAATACTGAATGGCCGCATTTCCAGAAAATCGATTAAGTCTTGCCCGAAAATAACGGGAGTTTGTCTCAAACTCTTTTGCAGCGAGGAAAAATTTGTCAAATTAAAATGTTTGGAGTAGGTTCACGAAATTGCACTCTTGTGTACGGAGTGTTTTGCATTCAGTTGATCTTGATAGTAGAACTTTAATTGCCGCAGTGTGCAAAGCCTTCATGTTAAAGAGAAACTATTTTTCCTTTTCCGGAAAATTTATTATTAGTATCTACTTCAATGAATAATTGAGGGAAAGAGATATCTAAATATAGGTTCAAGAAAAAGAAAGGAAAGTTGGGACACGGCTGTTAAAGAATTAGTGTTTTAAAACCTCCAATAGCCGACAAAAGCGGCTATTGGAGATTTTAAACCTCTAATTGGTTCCAGAGCAACTTTACAAAATGTCATTTTATTAAATGTTATTACCAATAGCAAAAATCAAATTACAACATATGGGTAAGTTTTTCTTTACCTAACACATTTTCAATAAGTGAATTTGAAAATAAGTGTCTATACTTGCAGAGATGTAAATTTTCAGAAAGAGATTATACTCCATATAGAAATCATTTTAATTCGCAGATGAGTTATAATGTGAAATCAGTACATTGAACGCCAGCATCAGGTTTAGATCTTTCAAATGAAGTTCTTTTTAGTATTTTCTAGGCACTGATGCTTTAACATTGAAGTAGAAAATTTATATGGAAATTTGGTTTCATTTATAATAGTACTGCTAGTATGCGATTCCTATTAATGGGGATATAAGGCCTTAGTTGGACTCTCTCTCCCCTTATCTCCTATGTGGAGTTCTCAAGTAGTTTAAGAAAGCATTAAAGAAGAAAATATTTTGTATTTTACCTATGTATAAAATCAAGATCACAACAGATGGTTAATTGAAACCATGATCACGTTATTAGAATAACCTCAAGTGGTGCAATGTACGTTAAACTCTTCGAAATAGTAGAGCAATCAACTATTAATTAGTTGATGCATTTTTATCCTAAAATATTGCACATATCCAGCTTAATAATAGCATTGTAACCATAACTATTTCAAATAACATATTCTCAGATAATATTTATGAGAAAAGACATATAACAGCTGGTGTTGCTAGTCGGTTTTTCCAGTCATTCATTTTGTTCGCTACGAAATCTTTCGACGCCAATTTTTTCCTTGTCATGTAACATTAAATTTTGAACAAAATGGGCTAAACTTAAATTCATTACAAGAAACATGAATACAAAAAATCATACAAATTAATGACTAAAAGCAGACTAAGTAGATTACCTTCGCAAGTTCTCGAATCCGAGCGGAGTCTAAATGAAGCATGCGTCATCCGCACTCTGCCGCGATAACGCCCATCCTTCGCTTTCCGTCCTAACTTTCACTCTTCTCGAATGGAAAAGCGATCAGAACCCACACCATATGTCAGATGAACTTCGTGACAGGGTTCTATAACCTAACGGAAGAAGCCGTAAAGTAAGACGGCGAATATAAAGAGCTCTTTAGAGAGGATTGAGAGGTCGCATCGATTCTCGAAGGAAAGTAGCATTAAAAGTAAATTATGGATTCCCCTTTAAATGAACGATTCTTTAAGAAGTTTGGGCAACTCTAAGGAGAAAATGAGTGTTTGATATCGAAATAAATCCTTTTTCCGTCAAAGCTCAGCTTCAGTTGTCAAGAAAGAGGATAACTGATGATTTCTAATCAACTCAGAATCCAAAATAAAAGAAGTGGAATAAATGAATAAGGTTATTTTAAAATTTTTTCACCAAGGAGAATTTATTTGGAAAGAATTCTGTATAAAGACGAATTCCTCGTTTTAATCATCTCCATTTATGTTAATAATAGGAAAAGTACAGTTATGCATTGAATATGCGGTAGTATTAAGGCGGACTCTACCAACGAAGAACAACCGGAAGATAATGTTTCCGAATGTGAATTCAGGTCCAGCATTAACGTTTTTAATTACTCAGGAGAAGGCCGAGGATATACTGCACGGTCCACTTGGCCACAAGAACCACCGAATAAATGCCCGGAAAATTGTCGCCCATAAACATCCGAAACTGCGGAAGAAAGAACCACGTGGCCTGTATTTGCGTAGTCTTACGGAATATGCTAAGAAACGACTGGCCCAAAGTGGCTCCTTCAGGAGAAGCCAACGTAGCGTTATTAGTGCCCGCAAGAAACAGTGGAAATATGTGAGCCCCGAAACCTTAAGTCCCCGTGATGGAAACCAGAGATGTGCGTACGCCCTTTAAATATCTCTTGAGATAATTAAGAAAAATCTAAATAAAGATGGTGTAGCAGTAAATTACCATAGAAAATATCCCTATATGAAATGTTCCATAATTTATAGTAAAATTCAATCCCTGCTATTATTTTTACGAAAAAATCATAATGAAAAACATTCTTTCTCATTGAATTTGTTATCTCCTCTGTTATTCTAAACAATTAAGTATTTTATTTTACAGATATTATTTCTTTATGAAGGATGTTTAAGAAATATTTCTTAACTCATATCGGCGAGCACTGTTATTGTTTTGATTTACGTTTTCATGTGTGTTTTTGTATTGTTTTTGTTACTTTAAATTCCAATTAAGCTTTTAGGCATAAGTATATTAGTGCCTTGAATCTGTTTTTCAATTTTTATTACATATTATGACTATTTTTAGTAGCTGAACAAACATTATCGATATATCCAACTCGAAGCATCCACAATAATACATTTGATTGGTTATTTTGCTATTACCGGTACTTACTATGTGATCCAACAGCATACATTTTCATTCCTTCAATTAGACATTCATAAATCGCTTTATTAAAAAGGTCAACAATAATTCTGAAATCTCGTTGTGATTTACAGAATAGTTTAATAGTTTATATTCATCCCAGCTTACAAATGTAATTTTTTATTGCGAGGTAAATAAATTGTACAGATGATGTGATCTTAAACCATCTGTGATCTACGTATTGTAAACGTTATGGCAGTCATATTATAGGATTATTGGAATAAACACTCTGTTCCATAGAAGTAAATGAATCATTGCAAAATCGAATAAACTGATTAGAGGCGAAATCATGCTTAACACATAAAATGAACCTTGCAGGAAATTTTGAAAGTAGACAATTACCTGCAATACCCGTCCAAGAAAAAAATCTTTAAAAACTTAAAGCCTCCTTGCTTTCTCCCCTTCCTTCGTTTTATTGCCTCCTCCACCTCTCAAACACCAACGTCTTTCCACTTTTTCTCTTTCGACGCCTTCATTCGCTTCCTCGTCCGTACCCTTGGGTATCCTTCACTATGATACCTCCCAGACCCCTCGTTTCCTTCTCCCTCTTCCAATCCTTTCCTTATCTCGCTCATGCCTCTGCCAAAAACTCATCCTTCACTCACCTTTTTCTTTCCCTCATCCGTCTCTTCTCGCACACCCCCTACCGACAACTACCTACAACTAACTTCCGCCTCCCTTCCACAGCCTCCAGGGACCGTTCCTTAGTTCCTCCCCCGCCCTTTTCACGCTCTCCAGACCATCCGCAATAGAATCTCTCTCCTTTTTTCTCTTTCGCCACCTATCTCCACATCGCACTTTCCTCCGCGAGCACTCGGAAACGCCTTTAACGGTTCCTCTGTGGCCATTACCACCGTCCGCCCCTCCGCCCGGCAGAAAATACTCCGGTCAGCAAACACAAAATGCTTGTTTCTGGAAAAAACAGCCCAGGGTAAGAGGAGGGGAGAGATGAGATTACTTCGGTATATCCCCTTCCTCTGCATACTCCCAGCAGCTCTCTCTTCCCGGTTTATTTCACGGGTGATTAATAGCGGGCGCATTTTTTGCTCGCGACAAAACTTGTAAATGAATAGAATGGGAGTGCTTAGACAACGTGTCTTGTTTCGCGACGGAGGAGATACGGCGGCTCGATTTGGGCTAAAGACTTCCTCTGCCGTCTCTTTCGCGGTCGTCCTTCTTTATTTCCCGCAGCCCATGATTAATAGTGAGTTTTGGGCGGAGTGGGGATTGAGAGGCTCTAAAGATCTAGGTCTAACTAAGCGATAAGAAGCACTCAACTCGGAGGGAAGGCAAGCTTTCGCAAGGAACTGGAGGTCGTAAATATTCCTATTTTTGCGTCCGCGGTTGCTTGGATGATGATATTCTGACCTTTTTATCATGCCCTAATCGTTGATATAAATAATGACGTGAATTATGGAAGTATTAATTCACAGAAATTTCTACTCATAATTGTATTCCATCCAAAATGTCAGTATTGTTTCCTTTGATTTATTAAATACTTTACTTTCAATTATATAACTTATCTATACTCAAAGGAAGTTAAAACTGCAACCATGTGCTATAATTCATAACTTTTGAGAGGGAATTATGAAATAATTATCACTATAAGACTATACAATTCACTACATATTAGCAGGTGAATATTTATAGATATAAATTAAGTAATTAATTGAATAAAAGTTGATATCAACTATAAATCATTAACTTAATGAATAAAAAATGGCGGTTGAGCGCATCTGACAGATCTCCCTACAGAAATAATAATTTGCATTCAAAGTATGTGAGAAAAGTACTATTGATATGAAATGCATTGATAACATAATGAAATAAAATATTAGCATCAATATAAAAATTTAACTCCACTATCAAGAGGATCCTATCTGCTGTTTATTGACTTTCAAGTGACATCATGTGGAAACAGTGTTTGAAGACAATTTCGTTTACTCAAAATTTTTGGAAAAGGTTAAAACTATTTGTCATATAAATGAAATAAAGTTGGTATCCATCTTTACTTAATATCAAGCTTTATATTTTAGTATTTATTAATTAGAAAAGGTTCATGCACATAGTCGTTTCAATGTAGAATCGATAAATATTCTTTTTCTTCGACTTAAGGCTGGGCCTTTTTCGCTGCAACCAAATGGTCCTATTTTCTGCAGTTTTCATTAGTTGTCCATAGCTATTCATCTGCTCCTGTGTCCTGTTTACATAGTTCAATCTCGGTATTCCTCATCCTTTCTTTCCTATAACCTTCCTCTTCATGATATTAATAATAAATTTATTGTTTCTAAAAGGATGACCCAAAAATTTTATTTTCCTATTTTCAATTATTCGTAACAGGTTTCTCTTCTTAATAACATCATTTAGAACTTCCTCATTTGTTTTTCTTTGAACCCAACTTACAGTAAATATGTATTACATATTTAAATTCTAAACTGCGCTTTTAGGGAAAAAATAAAAACCAAACAAGGTGTAAATATTTTCAATTCTGTTATACAGGTATTGCCAGGGTGCAATTTACTCGTGAACATCTTAAGGGTTTAGAAAAGGATTCTGGATTCAAGGCTAAGGAGAATGCGGTTTGAGATGTACGACAAAAGATTTGTGTGCCGAACGGGGGCGAGGAAAGGGGAAACGGCGAATCCCTTTGGGACGAAAAAGGGAGGATTTGCAGGGTGGAGAGAGAAGGGTGGGTTCTGTATTGTGGGAGAGAATCCAGGGAAAGCAAAGATGAAATGGGGCAAGAGAGGGAATAAATAGAGGGGAATATCGTGGTATGTGAACGGCGGGAATAACCTGAGAATGAGGTTTGGACCGTAACGCAGGATTTTCGCGAGGTGCGTAAGTACAGTGAGGGTACATGCGACATTCACTGGGTGCACATGCAGTTGTTGGTATGATACCTTAGCCTCAAATTCTTTTTACTAGGAATTAAAAAAAGAAAGAATTTTTTTTTTTCAAGGATAAAAGGTTTTGGTTTTCGGTTTGTTAGTTAGTTAAAGTCGGTTTGTTTAGTTAATTATTCATTGTTTGTTTAATTATTCATAGATTGTTTTTCTAAAAAGAAAAGTTTTTGGATTTTATATGAAAATTATACATGTATTTGAAAATCACTCTAAATTATAGTTTAACGCTAAATTAATATTTTATCATCTATGCTTAAATTTTAGAACGTGGACATTATTTCAGTGATAAATCAATCTGAAGATAGCCCAGAACATTTTAGGCCTATTTATTTTAGCACAAATAATAAGCTCATTTCCGGAGGTAGCGTCCCACATTCATCATTTCGAATTAATAATATAAACTGAAATATGAAATTTCCTTCTTTTGAGATCCTGAGTGCATTTGAATGACATCAGCTTTTGTAGAACGTTCCCAAAATGATATTTTCATTTCTGGCAGTCATTAAAAAAAAATAATTATAATAAATGTCTTCCTCATTCAAATAGATTGAATAATCAACCAGTAGGATTAATGCTGGAGAGATTTCATGAATTCGTAATAAATAAATAATTTCATATTGTAATGACTACTACGAGTACATTAATTCCATACAATTTTGTTAATTTCTTCTACTGAAAAAAGCAAGCGGTTTAGAATACACGTTGCAATACTACCAGTATGATAGTTGAGATTTCTCTATCAGTTAGTCGATTTATATGAAATCGTAATGCATTTTGATGAATGATTTTGTTAATCGATTTTCATAACGTTCATGCGAATCAAATCTGATGCAGAATAAAAACTACTCTCTTAGCATTCCACACGATGTCAAAGCAAATAATGATGGATTCATCTCGGAAAAGAACGATCTTGGTAATGGAAATAGCAATCGCGTGTATTTAATTAAAACTGATGGAATTACGTTGGCAAAATTTCATTGCGTGTGTTTTTAATTCATGACCCATTCGTTAAAATTTTCGAATCGTCATTGTTGGAAGGTATTTAGGTTAAGGGAATAAAAATGGTCGGCAATTGTAAATCAACGTTAAAATCGGGATAATTCCATTCCGAGCCATAGTTTAAATCTATAATGTTCCTGTGTCTTTATTTTTTCCTCGGATTTCCACGTGCAGAGCTGGTGATTGCTGCAATTTAAAAATGAGCCCTCAATTACACATTTCTCATTTAAATAACTTTCAGAGCAGAATTATTGACTTTTTACGCTAATAGCTAACGTAGCGTTTCCGTTATTGCTTTGCATCTTGTTTTTAATTCATTCGAATCATACCTGAAGAGTACTTTAAATTCACTCAATAGGTGATTTTGGGATGCACAATGTAGTTTAAAAATGTAATTGAAGAAAGTAAACCAAGGGAAACTTTACTATAATCATTGCCTTTTTAAATACATAAAATACATACATTTTCAGATGGAGTATATACCATGTAATGAGAAAGAATCACTTGTAAACTCCAACAGAGTTTATTGAAGCGACACGTTTCAATAGTAAATTAGCATCTTCAGACAATTTTTACTTCACAGCATGTAAATAATATACATAGCATTAATCTTGCCATTATTATAGTATTCCTCGTGTAACGCCTTCGCATATCGTATTTATTTCCCACGTATTTTTGCAATAATTTAATTTTTTTCTGAGAAGAATAAGTGTAATTACTAGTATCAAATTGTAATATTTTTTAAATATTCACTCAGGGAATACAATTTTTTTATAAAACACCCTATTTAGGAAGAATCGGAATTGCTGATGATAATATTCTTTTATTTGCGTTCTCTAGGATATCAAATATTTCTAATAACGTTTAAATCAATGTAAAAAATATGAGCTACATCGTTATAAAAAAAACTTCCAACAAACGGTACCACCTTAAAATTCTTTTTTTCCCAATTAACGTTACAAGAGTACAAGTCGTTGAAAACTTTTTTTTAAGATATTCGTAATATATATTTGAAAGATTTTATTAATATTAACGTTAATTTTTAACTCGAAGTTTTCAATAATTTTTCAGAGCCTTAAGGGTGATTAAATTCGTGGTGGTTGGAACAGATTGGCATTTTCTCACAACGCAAGTGCCAGGAAAAATAGGAGATTAGAAGATAAGATAGCAATCCCAGTTTCATCACGTAGTACGGAATCTATGCTCAGGATTCCTACCAAAAAGTACGGATCCAACGGAGGCAAAACTTTTCAAGTTCTGGAAGAAAAATATCCATCGTCCCTCCCCCTCGCGGGAGACAGCGGCAAGAGGAAGCAATTCCCGGCGGGGAAACGAGGCATGGAGAACCACCTGCACGTAAACCTTCCCTCATACAACAACGTTTTAACTGCTGTCACTCAAACCCCTCACGTCCCTCCCTCTGCCACGATTCATCAAATCTCTCCTCCCTTTCATTTCCATGTCCCACCTTAAAAACGCTCCCACTCCCCATCAGCAACGCCAATGGGCACTGCACCCGCGAGATAAGGCCTCCATCCCTCTCACCGCAGAAACCCGCACCCGGAGGAAGGAGGGAGCAGAAGAGCAACTGCACGCCTCTTGTTTCAAAGGTGAAGATGTGTGCGGTGGTTTGAATGGGGAGCAGTGAAGGGGTTTTCGGTCGTCTGCGGGGGGTAAGGAAATAGGAACGAAGGTGAAAGCTCCACGTAGAGAGCGGAAGGTTTTTCGAATCCTCAGAGTGCGGAATTGGTTGGTATGGATTTCGAAATGGAAGGGATCCCTCCGAGGATGGAACGAGGAGAGATTTTCGGGGAAAAGAAAGGGGGAAGGGAGGAAGAAAGACCAAGAAATGGGGAAAAACGGAGTTTGCTTACTTTCGCGGTTGGTGTCCCGAGGGACGTGGGGTCGGCGGGGCGCGGCATTCAACTGCGTGAGGGGGAGTGGGAGATCTGCAGAGGGAGTCTGGGAGGGAGGTTTTTGGCGGTGCGGTTTGTACGCGGGAGATAATCCAAATGCATTGGACATTCGTAATAGATTCATGAGAGAGTACAGGAGTGAGAGACCATTACCAAAACACTTCACGGGGATGGAAGCTGAATTATTAGTTTTACGGTGAGCGTACGGTGCAGAGCACGTATTCATCCAAGTGAAGGGGAGGAAAATTTCGATGTTTTGGTTCGAGTTCCAACCCTCTCGCTCGACCCTCCCCTTCCTCTTTTCAGTCCCTCTCCGGGGATGAGTTATTTTAATGGCACAAATCCTGCGCGGGGTTTTATCGAGTGCGATAATGAGCTGTAATAGAATTACGTTTTAGGAATGCCGGGCATAGAGCGGCCATCGCTGATTGAGAATCGTGTTATGATTTGAAAACGGCGCGCGGGAGGGCTGTTTTATTCTGGGCGAATTAAACTCCTCGTCGAGAGGAGGGGGTGGGCAAATTAGAGCGTGCTGCAAATTTCGCTGCGTAGTCTTTCACGTTTTTTTCCCTATTTCCCCATCCTCCGAAGTAGGGGCGGACCTTTGTCTACTGGAAATTAAAAATGGATAATTGCATAAGTGCGTTTGAAACGGTGTGTCGAATTGATTGCAGGGTTCCGGGGGTTCGCGGACTGCAGCGCCATCTGAAGGGAAAAATGCAATAATTATAGCGATGCGCTCCTTTTAAAATGGGCGCGACGCTCCCGATTAAAACTGCTGCGGGAAAAAATTCCGCGCGTGATTAAAATAATCATGACGAATGTTTCGAATCGTGCACTCGTTCGCCGTTTTTCTTTTTTTATTTCCTTTTTTGGCTACGGTCGTTTAACACAGACGAGGATTATGCGCCAAACTGACCAGACATATGGACATCCGATGCTTTAGAGGAGATAATCGGGGAATTAAACCCTTAATTAACATCCGTGCCATGCCTTAGCTTTCGAAAAAATATGGCCATGGTTTTACCGTATTTTTTCGGCATTTAATTATGTGATTTTGTTTTAGGTTGCATGGGTATTAAATAACGGGCTTGTGTCTTAAATGATTGGGTTTATGTTAGGTAGCGTATACATCATTATAGGGATCACTACTTTTTCACCGCTAACATCAAATAAAAGACAAATTATGAAAATAAACAGTTTATTTCCAATTATAAGGGGATTTGACCTGTAATTAATAAACCCATTTTGTTGGATGAGGAAGTCTGTTTAAAAGATGAAAATAATAGATATTTTGTAGAATAATTAAAATTCGGTCAAATGAGTTTTAAATGATGAAAGTTATTATGCGAATACTGTTCTTGTGGTGTTCTGCGTTCATATTCCATTTTATCATTTATTGAATTCGTAGGTGATCAAACAAAATAAAGCGCTTTCATAATTAGCTGACAGCAACACTTTTATTTTTTGATAATACCTATTATTTTATTATACGTTTATTTTGATTCCAATTATGCATTATTTTTCGATGAACTGCTATCGGAAAAGTAGAAGACAAAAATGCATGAAAATCAACTGTTTTCTAATTATTTTCGAATGACTTAATCTGCACGCTTCTGCTCCATCCTCTCCGTTATGCCAAACTTGTTAAAAATTGCTTAGTAATAGTGACTTTGGTAATATTACTCAATATCTCAGTTCAGTCAATCATTTAGACATAGTTTATTTAGATCATTTATGGACAATCTTGCCGCAGCATGATTCAGGTCGAAAGAAATATTGCATGTAATTTTTTCAAAACTATGAAATATGAAATCTCCAGACTTTTTTAAATTGTTTGAAATTACCTTCCATCAAAAATATGGGCATGTAAAAACAGACACTAATATAAAGAGGTTGATATAAACTAGAGTAAATACATGCAACTGCAAATTTAAATTCTGTCCATGAGAACTGAAGTCATTAAAATTTCAAGCTCAATTAGCTTCAGGTAAGTCAAAGTTGTATCCAGTGATATATTTTGGCCTCATTTATGAAATTATTTAAAAATTAATTATTGTAGATTATAATTGAGAATTGAATTCTATCTTGTTTTCGTGCTTTATATATTCCAATGTAATTATTAGTATATAATTTAGCGGGCATCTCCGCAAAAGGAATTTCAAAGAAATTTCTCATTTAATTTTCTTATGGGATAAATGAAGTAGTGTAATGGTTGTTTCTCATCTAGCTAAAGTTATGACAGTCCTCAAGGTCATAGCAAGTGTCTTTAGTTTCCTGTAGCTGATAGAAGTTTACCGTACTTCGTTGAGTACCATTGAATCATTGAAAACTTTATAGATTTAAATATCTCCATGGGCCGAATTTGTCAGCGTCCCGTTGCAAGTAGCAACCCTTTCAGGTGACCATAGAAATCCCAGATTACATACCTTCAAAGAAGCATCTGGTGTCATGGAATCATTTTATGAGTAGAAGAAAACAGATAAAACTTAATTCCTGATAATAAGCCGAAAGCAATTATTATATAAATAATTCAGAAAATTACGAAGACAGTTTATTAATCTATATTCCTATTTAAAGAGCTACTGCATTTATCGTTTCGCCAACATCCATACCTTAACTAACGATTTATTGTTATTGTTAGGTATCTATGTATCATTCTTTAAGCATTATTTCCCGATTATTTACATTTCTTGCCGATAAACATGCTATCCAATACCTCCTTACGCCTTCCTTTCCACCGCCCAGCTTTCTTCTTTGCTTCCCTTCTTTGGTCCTTCCTCGGGGCCAAATGAAATGGGGAATCGCACACCGGCGAAATGTCTCTTTCCCTAAACTTCCGCCTCAGTCACATCGCTCAATCCCAACGCTCTCTTCCATATTTATTTTCCCTTCGCCAAGTTTAAAGACATGGAGGGGGCGAAGCCTCTTTTCGTCATACATAATGTGACCGTTTGAAGAGATACTTAGAAAGGGTTGCGGAGGAAAGAGGATTTTGAAACCAATTTGCGTCCTTAGAATGCGGGATTGGCGGTCTGTGTGAGAGATTTAGAGATTATAGCCCCGTTTATCTTTCCCGGGTTGGCGCATACTACACTTCCTTGAGCATTTCTTAATTTCTCCTTTCCCGAGGATGCTTAACTGCGGGTGAGTAAGAAAAATAATTCACGGATTTTCCGGAAATGTTGGAAATTTTAATCTTTTTATTTGGGTGAAGTCCCTAGAAATATTTCATTACCTTAATTATTCCGTGTCTACGCTTTTAGTGCCGGAGACAGGGAGAGAGAGATTAGTGTGTTTGTGTGTGTGTCACTTTGCGAAGTGGAAAGACATTCCGGGCTGCGGAGTTCTTGTCATGCATATTCAGGATTTTAACGATTTCGTATGCACTTACGTCCGAAACTTTAATGCCATTTGCCGACGCTGCTTCGGTCTTTTGCCTTTTCCTCGACGTGGTTTTCCTCCAGTTACGCCGCACCTCCCCAGAAGTGACCAAGAAGCTGGGATTTGACTGCCTTTTATTGGATTAGTAGCGCAGGCTACGTTTTCGTACGCTCGTCGTTATTCCCCTATGCTTTTACTTTGAAGTTTTCTTTTGATTTATTTTTTTGTAAGTCACATGAACACATGTTTCCGTATCTTCTCTGAATATATTCTCGGGTCTTTAGCAAAGCAGTTTCTTCAATTTGCAGCCTTTTTCGAGCCGCCATTTACATTGATCCCAGGGGTGAAGTTGCGGTCCTTCTCTCAAATTCGATTGCTCTCGTCGGAATTCTAATCTCTCCAGCGCTCTTTCAGGGCCTAAGTGTTTTGGCGCCGTTGTCTTTAATCTATTCTTCCGACCCTCTGCATCCCAGCTGCGAATTTCCCGCGCATTCTAAATCAACGAATATTTTCCGGGTGTACGACAAACGAATTAGAATATTCCGTAGGCCATCTAAAAGCATTTAGCCCTATTTAAGACAAATATTTGTATTACGTTAATAAATGTTCAATTTAAAAAATGGAAGAGATTTTTAATCAAAGCAGTTTTTCTAATGTGATTTTCCTTGTTTAGGGTCACCAAGCATTATGCACATTAATTGAAAAATGTTTACATATATGACATGAAAAACAGCGACATGACTGGGACTTGAACCCAGGTCTCCCAATTTTTGGGCTGGTGAATTAACTACTTAACTACCCTGCCGCTTACTTCTGTTAAAAGAATGATTTATGAGTAAGACAATGGCGCTCCACACAGTGTCGTCGATTAAAGGTCCTCTGAGATGCAATCAACCCACAAAGCGATATTTCAATTCTCGTTTAACTTTGGATTTTATTTATTTGGATTTGGACTTACTCGTGTAAAGTTGTATTTCATTTCGAAGATCTATATAATTTTTATCCCTTGCAAATTCTAGAAATTAGATGATAGTTCACATAGTACAGTCTGAAAAAGAAAATATTTCCCTCTTCAGTGAAGTTAACGATCAATAAATGTGAAATGATCAATAAAATTGTACAATTCACCACAATTGTTCTATATTCTAAACCAATTAACAAGAAAAAATAATTTCTTCTGACTGATCATACCAGCCAAGTCTTTCTGCTTTTACTGAATCTTATTTCTGGAGCGCCTCGATAAAATTGTTAAAACTCTTTTGGAAATTTTATCTAAATAAAACTCGGATGATAACTCATATAATGAGTATAATACACAGTAGTATATAGTATATAGTAGTTTGAAAAGTTTTACAAGAATAATTCGTATTTGTATTCGTATCCATAGAATAAAAAATCCCACAATTTACTCGCATCTTAAAACAACAAAAAAAAACGATTGTATGGATGAATTGTTTTGATGTTCCTTTATTATATTTAATACCTAAAATATAAATGTTACTGATACTTTAATTAACAGAAAAGTAGTTGATAGTATTTATGATTAAATTATTATTGACTGCATGACTGTCAATACCCTTCCTTTACTTCATAACCTTCCCTATATCCAAATGAAATGTTTTCTCGCCCGCCTTTCTTCTGAACATAATTTCCCGTAAAATAAAGATAAGCGGGAGGCCTGCGTCATCAGAAGGCCTACGTCTAGGAAGATTTATATATTTTTTCTGCGATATATTTTCTACCCACTCATATTATTTTTTCTTCTGAGCTCCCTATCTTTCTTTCTCCATGCAGCCATCAATTACACGCCTTGCTCCCCAAGGCATCGGTACCTTCCGTCTCCATCTTCCCCTTCTAAACCCACCACTCGCCCTGGAGAAAACCTCTTTGCCTTTCACCCTTCCCTTTCTTGAACATACTTCCGCCTCAACGTCTTGAGTGCTTCTCATCCTATACAATATACCTTCTACCTCCTCATATCCACGTAGCTTCTCACAGAAAACCTCTTCATACTCACTTCTTTTCGTATTCATTCATACAAAAATTCTGTTATGACTCAATGTCAGAGAGAAACTTCGTACTAAGACGGAAGTGAAGATATACCTCGGCACAAAATCCGATTCGAGTTAACTCTCCTATGAGTTGAATGCGTATTAGCTAGTCTCATTTAAATTTGCGAGAATTCCACATCGTTAATTTTTCTCTATTTTGAAAATTTTTATTAAGCCAAATGAATATATACTTTCCTACTAATTTATCTTCCAGCATATCCACAAAAATAGCCTTATATCTTAAAGAGCTTTCAATGGAAAATTACTTCTCTCAGAGACGTTGATTTTTTAGTAAATCCTTCGCAACTGACCAGAATAAATAATCTAAGGCAGATTTTAATAAATTTATTGAATTAAGTTGAGTAATGCACGAATTTTTCTTCATAGATTGCTACAGTTAATCACCGTTACAATAAATGATAATTATTTGTGATTATTACAAGATAAAAAATTACTAAGTGAAAAATATATAACATTGACCTTTTACTCAAGGAAAAAATCTCGTAACTTCTAATTAAACATTATGTAAGAGGTCATTTAAAAAGGGCGAGGTGAAATAAAAATGTATCGTTTTTAGAATTCCATCTCGCTTATAACAGGCTGAAAACCATTGCTTACAGTAAAATTCGGTGGACCGCAGCCCATGATACGATTTGGGACCTGCTACTTAAAAAATGTGCTACTCCGACTGTTTCCAAGTGAACAGCTCGTTCGGCACAGGTGAAAGAGGTTTTGGGTTCGATTCTCGGTGGATTTCCCATGATTGAAATCAACGAAGCTTTCAAAGCTTTTATAACAACACTACTTCTACTCTTACTGTAGAAGTACCGAATTTCACGAGATCTCTGTACCTAAACCAGGATGTTAAAAGCCAATGTCACTTTTCATTCATAATACATTAATTCTCACAATCAGTAACAGCGAGGGCTTATCAGGGGTTTAATTAATATATATAACGAATTGTATGATTTTCATCTAAACTATTGTTTTTAGAATATTTTGGTACTGCTGCCACAAAAGCTAATACGTGCATGATCGTGAAGATAACATTACTGTTGCTTCATTCCCGTGTGATATGGTCATATGAGATTAGAAAAACTACACGTGCAAATCCAGAAACGGAGAACACCTCCTGTTGCTACCTATTTCTGAGAGGTTCGACGCTAGAGATGTGTTTATGCATAACGCCAGTCTCGTAACATATGCCGTCGTGCACACGAGAATATGTCTCTTTATGCATGGGTTTTATATATCAGGTACGATCCGCACCACCAAAATCCATGTCTCCCTTCCCCTGTATCCCGATTCCAACTCATCTCAAGTTAGCGCACCCACTTCACCCCTTTATTCTATCTCAACTCCTTTCATACCTGTCACCATCTCACGTCGTCCTCCTTCTCATTCCATCAACCTCCATTTTCACGTCCTCAACCAAGGGACCTTTAAGGTCTAACCCCCTTCATCCATCTACTTTTCGTCATACTCTCGGGATGGTGACGTCACCATACATCTCCCCCATTCAACCCTCCCTAAACTTGCAGAGGGACCGGTATCGCATCCCATCCGCTCCCCTTCCTCACCTCAGACCCCCACGCCTACAATTCTCAGCGGAGATCTGATTCCCCTCTCCGAAGCCGTACTATGGGTACTCCATTACCGGCATTAGCGGACGTGGAAGTGCTGCTACAGTAGTGTCGCATGCAAATGGGTGCGTGCTAATCTGTGTGCGGGGCTCTCCTGCTTCGGCCACCCTCCTTGTGACACCCTATAATCCTTTTTTGCTATCCCCGTTCTTTCTTTTTTGCTTCAAACCCTCAGGAGTTGGGAAATATGGGCATGTGTGAAGGGAGGTATCTGGAGACCATCCTTCACCTCTCTCTTTGTCGCTGGTGCCTGAGCCGTGTCTTCCCCCGTCAAACCCCTCTCCCTCTATATACATATATATATGAATGGCCTTCTGTTTGTCTCTCTCGAACAGGTGCTCGGGCCATTGTCTCAGACCCAATGGGTTAGGCGGGGCGTGGAGACTGCTCGTCCTTGGGGGCTGCCCGTGTCTCCTTTGGCACCCTCCCCCTTTAACCCTATCATTCGTATGCCTCAAACCCTCTCCTTCCCTTGGAGGTGCCAATCTTCTCTCTCGATTCCCCGGGGCGTCTTCTAAATCTATCATTGTTCGGACCCCTCTGCTGTCACGAGGACCTAGGCCATCGTTTCATACAAAATATAGATCGGCGATTTTATTTAAAGCATTAGTCTTCAGGATCTCACTTACTTTCCGAGCTCCCTTCTCCGTGTTTTCTTACAGATTTTTTTCTTTAGTGGGTTTCACAAATCAGGGTGCAGGGTCATAAGATTATTGAATGCAACGAAACCTCGGAGATTTCATCATCAAGAATTGTAATCATTCCCTTGAATAATGAAGGATAAAGTACCCTTTGATTCGAGAAAAAAATTATAAAAATCAAATATTTGTGATGAATTATTATATAGTATTTATAAAATAAAATAAAAGATTTTATCTCGAAGGGGATACAAATCTTCCTTATTTTTTCATCTTATTTTATTGTTTATACATTTATAATTTCTTTATCGAAAGAGTTTGTAAAAAGGTACTATTCAAAGGATTGGTAAGTAGTATAATGAATAACATTTTAATAAAAACTGCGCAAAAGTAAATTATCATTGAAAAGCGATTGTATAACAAAAAATATATAATAACTAAATAAAATTATGACAAACATTTCAGAGTCCTTGGAAATAATTATTAATGTTATCCTGTTCAAAATAAAGTTCAAACTAAACGCACACAAAACTATGAATTCTGCCTTTAAGTAGTTATCTTTCCCTCTCAGACGCATAGAGTCGTGCTCTCTAAAGCAAGGATATGTTTCCCTCATTCCGAGTCCAGACGAGTGACTGAAATGCTTTAACGGTAGTAATTTGACATTTGACGGAGATAGGGGAGAATTAAATCCAATCCCTTCTTGGACAAAATGTCCTCATTACTACTTCATCTCTTCCAAAGTTCATCCGAGGGAGCGTCGACGCCATTTCCGGAATCGCGCCTTACTCGACCGCGCGACTAGCGCTAATCCTTCCCTTTATCTCACTCCTCTCATCTTCCTCTCATCCCTCATTCCGTTTTCTCTCCTTTCACTCCACGTGAAATTCATACGATTAGGGATTTTCTCTTTTCCACCCTCAAATCTTCCCTCACTATTCCATTTCTTTCTTACCGTTAACTTTCTTCCCTCGTAGACTTATTCTGTTGCTCCTTCTATCATCGAAGTTAAGTAACACGTTGCGCATGTTACCTAGCAAATAGTATTGAAATTTTCACCAAGATATAGTAGTTTTGTGCTTGCCTCATTTCTCTCAGTCTCCCTTAAATATAAAATGCTCGAGATTAGTTAATTTAAAGTTACTTCTTCATACGGCATGGTTCTTCCCCAGTTCAACCTTTTCTTAACACTACACTGATTCATTTTACAGAAGAAAAACATTTACAAAATTCTACACTCTAGTCTTCCTGAGTCCGGGTAAACTATTTAAGAGATACATATACAGCAAAAACTGTATTAGTTTAAAGAAAATCAATAAAAATTGATCAGACAGTTAATCTACTCGTCGAATTAATAGCATAATACGTATGGAATATGTATATAAATGAAGCATAAGCATATGTATGAAGAAAATCGACGACACAAAGATCAATAGTATATCAAATAAAAAGTAATCTTATAAATAAGTATCAGTAATATGTATTTTATTAACATAAAAGTCACAAAATATCTGTGATATGCCACATACAATGAAATATAAATAAACAAATAAATTTAAGATACTACATGCGCTCAAAATCATAATAATAGAAATTTAATCCTATTTAGTTCTACATCGTTTTGTTCTAATCCTATCTCAACCTTGATTTCTTTTTTTACTCCTCCACTAGCATACATTATTTATGTTTCCGCAAATATTGCATCCATTTTTCATTCGAACATGACTTGCCTCTCTCTCAGTTCACTCATCACCTGTCCTTATCGTCATTTTATTGCTCCCTCTTCCTCTCTCATTTCTTCCTTCAGTATATTTCGCCATCCCTTATTCGTGTCCTTTCCCTCCAATTTACTCCCATAGTTTACTTCTGCAGTCGAATGGCAAGGGTCGTGAGGGGAGTAAAAGGGAGGACAATGAAGAGACGAAATTGAGGTCCAAGAGGGCGACGCGCGTACGTACTTACGACGGCGGGTAATCGCACGTAACAAGAAATTCCCTCTTCGCCCCTAGTCCATTATTATCAGGGGAAGGTATGCCCCTGGAAGGGAGACCTTTTACGGTGGCAAATGAGCGGAGATGCATTGAACGGCACTTTGAATGTGTGTGCGTGAGATAGGGCGTTTTATTCTTTCGAAAGTGGGTGGCAGCAGTAGGAATGTTCTCTTTCAACCTTATTACTGACAGAGTAAACCACAGGTATCGAGACGTGGAAGGGGAGTACACTCGATGAGAGAAGAATGAGAAAGAAAGAAAAGGATTCGCAGAGCGGTGACTCCTTTTTTCCTTCCTTTTTTATTCCTCCATAAGTGGTAGAAAGCGTTTGAATCGAGTGGGAGAGAATGTTTCGGCTGGCACGTGTGTGCTCGTGTCCTATTTAACTCCACGCGATGAATGGCGCTGCAGCGAGAAACTTGGCGTGTCGATTGTATCCGATGTGTTTCTTTAGCCTTTTTTCCTCCCCCATTACCTCATGGCGGTGTAGCCTTTCACGTGCTCTTTTTCCGATTCCGTGGAGTGATTCCCGCGCGAGACTCGGCTGAAATGAATTTATCCATTCGAAGTAAAAAAGTGTGAAGATTGTTGGTCAGGCGTGTCAATGGAATTCTGGTGGGTTTAACTGAAGGAGATGCAAGCGGTTCCTTAATAATCATTTTCTGTAAATATGAGGTGCTTGGATTTCCTGGTTGAAATATATGGAAGGTTGCAAGGGAAATAATAGCAGTAACAGCAAGCCGTATTTTCCATTCCAAACATGCATTTTTGGTGTAAGCTCTAAATATTACTACTTTATGAATGGAGAAATACATTTAGTAAACATTAAAATTTAAAAACTTTAGTTTAGTTATGAGATGTGCGAGAAATGATAAATGGAAGTGTTTTAAAGCTGTATAAAGTAAGTTTCATGAGTAATTTTTAGAGTATTGATTAAAGCTGAAATTTAGACCTTTCCATATTCATTGTTAACTTTTTTCCTATATTCTATGTCGTCTGTAGACACTTGCTTTTTGTTTTTATATGTTGTTCTATTAAACCATGCCAAATTCAGGATGAGGAGATTAAAATCTTTTTGCCAATAGGGTCAGATGCTCTCCCGTTGGCCCTACCGTTAATCATCGGTATTAATTAAATTATGATTTAACAATTACGGCATGAAAGACATAAGGTCTTCTACGTTACGTAGTGCAAGGGTGGAGAAATCCTCGCCTTAAATTAAAATGTTTAATAACTAATTAATACACCATATACCAGTGGATTCATCTTTGAATCTCTATGTAGTTCCCACGTTTATTCCCAGGATTTAATTCACTGGAAAAAAAGATGTCTTGTAAAAATTAATTATAACCAAGAAAAAATATGGAAATAGTATCTATTTTGCAGAAGGATCTGATGCTTTCCCGGTGAATGCTGCTCAGGAAGTTCTCTTGGGTTAAAAACAGGGAAATGTTGGATGAATCCGACGTTTCGGCAACAACCTCTGCTGCCGTTTTCAAGGATGATTTCTTGAAAATGGCAGCAGAGATTGTTGCCAAAACGTCGAATTCATCCAACATTTCCCGGTTTTTAACCCAAGAGAACTTCCTGAGCAGTATCTATTCTGTCTTTTTTCAATTCATTTTTAGCAATTAAAACACAGAAAAACTGATAAGTGCAGTAATTAGATCCTTGAAGAACAGACTCATTTCCAATTCAGAATTTATAATAAAAGCATACATTTTTACCTAAGCAGCTGCACTTCCTGTTATATATTTTTTACATATTAAACGCCAAGAGAAGCAATTTCAGACTGAATTGCTGATAACTCCTATGAGGAGTATAAGAAGCATTTTGTATTTTGTTGAAATGTATCTAATTCTGTTGTCACGCACATTTTGTTCCTGATGAGTAGAGAAAGAAAAAAATCTAAGTAATTTAAGTTAAAGGTTGTCATTTTCACTCATCAAACAAAAAAGAGTGAGTAAAGCATCGTATTTGTTCTAATTTTAGTTATTATGGAGATACTTAAATTGAATTTTTAGCGTTTAAGTGCTGTAAGGATACTTATAATGTAAGAAATTTGCTTTATTTTTTGTATTTGAATTGAATATAAATTTGAATTCTCTGTCAATTTAAAGTCTCTGTCAAATTTATTTCTTTCAGGCATTAACTGAACTTATTTTTAAAAAGTAATTCTAACTTTTTAATGAAAAATATAGTATGATGGGTATGAGTGTTATAGTTAAGTGAAAGGATCACCAATATTCCTCAAAAGTTTAAATTCCTGGTTCATTCTTAAGGATTTTCCGTTCCTAAAGTTTCACCAAACGGATATGTATTAAGCGCGGTGTGTGTTGAAGTAAATTTAGAATGTATTTCCTTCCTGTATTATGGATGCAATGATAAGATGAGGTTAATTACTTCCTCGAAATCATAAATCGTAATAGAGGCTCATAATTATTACGGAACCATAATCCCGAATTCTTGTTGTTAACTATATCCAGCTTTTAATACCCAAAACCTCCATAAATCTGCTTGCAGTCGCACTTAAAGTAGCAATAATAATCCTAGCAGTACATGTTATGCTTGAATTACATTCCGTTATTACCTGAAGTTTCGAAACATTTACGGCAATATATAACGCCTCCAAATGACAAGAGGCCTGACGCAACACACATTGTTCGCAGCGAGATCACATGTCCTCCTCACATTTACTCCGTAATATATATTGCCGCCACTCTAATCCGGCAGTCCGCTCCACTTTTGACATTTCGGTGTATTCCCCCGGCGACAGCTCCAACGCCTCCCGCTTTACTTTTTAAACGCTTCTTCCGTGGTTTCCAGCCTTGGTATTCACGCTTGACCCGGTCGCATAACAAAAGAACCGCTCCACCTGACTGGGATCTTCTCAAACAGGAGGACTCGCGATTAACGGTCATTAAAAATATCTGCTCGCCCTTCTGAACATACGGGTCTTATTAGCGGAGATGGTAAATTTCGTGGTAAAGAGGAGGGTAAAATTAGATAGTCTACTTGTCTATTCTCGAAGCGTTTTGCTCTTAAAATAATGGATTAAATTATGTAGAGGAAGAGGAAATTGAAAAGTCTTAGTGAGAATATTTGTCTGAAAATCTATATCACCTTGGATTTTTGAATTGGTGTGCTTGTGAGTATGATCGTAATCTTGTAACGTTACTAAACAGACTTTTCGAATTTTTCAGAATCGGTAACTTGTGAACTAAAGCTCAAAATAGATAAAATACAACTGCAATACCTTAACTACTTCTATCAGAAGGTAAACAAACCCAATTTTCTCCAAAAGATTAGAAATGAATCTTAAAAGTACTCTTACATAAATGCACAGATAGCAATGGTAATGCAGCTTATAGTGTTCCAGCAACTTAAATAATGTCGCGCATAGGCTCCCACCAGAAATCCAACCTGAGAACTCTTTCACCAAGCCAAACGTGCTATCAAATAGGCGATTCAGAAATCCAAGTGTACAGATATATTAAATTGGATGGATGTGCGTGTGTGCGATTTCAATGGGGAATACCTCATATAAAGGACAAATATTCATTTGATACATTATAAAGTATAGAAGTAATATTGTAATTTCCTACTTATTGACATATACAAAAATAATATTGGTGATATCAATGCAAAATAATAATCTACACGTTTAACTTTCTTCTTAGTATTCCAACACAAATTTAAATTATCACATTTATTGCACTCTATAGATGAAACGTCAAATAAAAAAGTAATTTACCAAAATTTTTTGCAATAACATTACAATATTCTCAAAAAAGTTTTATTATTAAAATTCTCTTTGTTTAAGAAATAATACGTAAGGTATTATTTTGCCAGTCTTAAGTTCGTTCACAGAATTGCACTTAAATCCTTTTCAGCAAAGAAGAATTTCCGTATATAGTTCGGATGCGATTTGTTCAACCTTTGAACTGGATTGGAAATTGATTTCCGCCGATGTCTTATCCAAATATTTCAGCTATGAATGAGCCCATTCCTTACTTTACCAATAACACAAGTCAAAGGCTGAAATTTGTTCTCCGAACGATCCCAGCTGGAAAACTGAAAAAAAGACTATGGCGAACGAAGATTTATTCCGTGGATCCTACTTTCATCTCTCCGTGCAGGTTTTAGGTCAAAGAATCAATACTTTCAGCCTTTATCCACAGTGATCGAAAAATAACAGAGATCGGAAACCTTATCACATACATCAATGGAAGATCTCCTGTAATGAAACTGCAGGAACTTGAGGCGGAAATACCGAATAATTCCAATCTTCCTATGAATAGTTTTTGTCCCGAGATGCATCATAAGGTCTTCGTTCCGAGGAGTCCTTCCATTTCCCAAATCCATTTCTAGAGATTTCCCTCACAGCATCTATTCCCTCGAGCACATCACAAACCTGCCTCCAAATCCCATCCCACTCCTGTCTCAATCACCTTACTCCGCACTTTTCTTGTTCCTATTCTCTTCTCCCATTCTCTGCTGCATTTTCACTCGCATACATTCCATTTCTCCCATCAGTATTCCACACCACTCTCAATCAACCACTTCCTTATAAAAGCCATTTCATTCTCCTTATTTAAATTTACGAAAATTCTTGTTACGTGCAATAATATCAGGTATGATATAAATTATCAGTTAATTTGACAATTCTGGCTGAGATTAATACTTGCTCTTCGCGTCACAGAAATTATCACACTATATTAGACACTGAAGGCTGTCGATTCTAACACGTTTCTTGAAATTTTAGTGGCACCACCATTTCGAAGATTTGATTCAAAAATCAATTGAGGATATTCCTAATCTTCTCCACTTACATTCGACGGTCTTGTGCCTCCATTCCATTACCGAGTCATCCATTGATTGACATCCTGAGGATAACAACCAGAGTGCACAAATGCTGGTGCCCACAAACATGACAGCAGGTGTTGAAATTGGTTGAAAATAAATAGCTCAGAAAGATCAGTGTACGCTATAATGCCAATTTTTTATGGAAATTCTATAAAAAAACCTTTCCATTTTATATTATTTATACATTAATAGAGTAATCTGAGAATTACCCTTTATAAACACCTACTAGCATATAATATTTACTCTTATGCTGGCTTCTTTTGACAAAAGCAACCACAGACTACAAACATTCGTTTACATCTGCAAGAATCGATTGAATAAGGACGATTAATCGATTTTAGAATAAAATTCAATTTAGCATCTCCGAAAATTAGTCATGAGAATTGATATTTTATAAGATAACGTTTTGAGGGAAGAGCAAACATTCAGCTCTCTAATTCATTTAAGCAGCCTCTAATCTGATTTTTTAACAAAGGATAAATTACATCATTATTTGAAATTTTCCATAAATTTTATTGTATTCGCATATTATACCTCTCAAAATTTATTTATTTTTTCCGGCGAATTAAATCATAGGTGCGATTGAAAAATGCCTTAATTAATATAGAGTATAATAATATTTCACTTAAATAAACATGTAATCTCGTCTTTCTTTCTTATAACGTAGCGTTAAAATGTGATAGAGCATGAAAGATAAATTTTAGATCTAATAATGGAAATGTATTAAGAAAAAATGGATTGTCGTGGCAGAGATGTAAAAGACCTTCTACACGAGAGATAAAGAAAGAGAATGGCAACAGTTTTATTACTTCTTGGGAGCGAAGAGTATTTGAAGAGGACAAATTGATTCTTCTTAAACCTATGAGATACCTTTATATTCCTTTTAAATACTCTGACGATTCTTTCCCTTTGCTGTAACTTTCTGTTATAAAAAATATAATCCTTTTGTTGCAGATAAGTGAGGCATCATCGATACTTTTAACAACAATTTCGATTAAACTTGAGGTGAACAAATATTTTCGTGAATCCCATGTGCGCGCATTTCCCGACAGACTGACGATGAGCGTTGAAATAAAAAAGCCGATTTCCGGAATCCACATCTTCCGTAATAGTTGCCACCATGGTCTGCTAGTGATGACCGCTCTTTGACACCCTCCCCTCCTTACTCCGCCCTTCTTTCGACCATAAGTCTAAACCTCGCACCTTCGTCCACTTCTGCTGCTCTTCAAATTTCCCCCACTCCAACACACACTCACGTACTCCGACGTGCACAGAAGCGCCTCTTGAAATCGCCAACCACCCCCACTCTCCCCGTGGCAACTTTCACCATTAGTTTTTATCAGCGTTTGAGAAGAACGCGAGTGGAGGGAGAACATTGCCTGGAAGAAAACCTGGGGGAAAGGATCCCTCTTTTTATCCTTCCATTTCTTTTTACATCGCTATCCTTCTCATCTCTCTTCTTCTTCTCTCTCCTCCTTCCCGTTTACCGAGCCCTCCTTTGTCTCTCGAAGCGGTGAAGCGTCAGTCACTTGAGGAGAAATAGCCGTAGGACGAGACACGAAAGTAGAAGGATGAGGAATTGAGGGAAAGAGATAGTTTAGGATGAAATTGCAATATTGAGCAGATCTGCATTTGGCAAAATGTTTCTGAAATCAAAGATAGAACTAAAACAACAAGGAAATAGGAAATAAAAATGAATATTACTAACATTTCGAAAATTTTGAATTTATGACGCACGGATTGTCAATCGAAAGAAAAATGATGGATACAAAACATTGAATGATGGAAATACATGTATGAGATGCTTAAGAGTTTTTTCTTTGAATCTGAAACAGTACATTGCTCCGATAAAAATCATTACAGCTAACTAACAAAAATTGCAATTAAATATGCAATTGTTATTATATTAATATTGATAACTTTTTAAGGTTTAAAATAATTATTAATGATTATATAATAATTAAATTGCCAGAATACATTAATGAAAGGATTCAGATCATTATAATTGACATAAGGATTGCAGAGAATCAAGAAAACCAAATCCATCTACATTAAGTGTACACACAAAGATATTTGAAGGTGGTTTTATTATTGTCAACTGCCACTTTAAGTATTAGTGACGTCATAGAGAGATGCTCGGAATAAAGCGTAGTTGTTAGTGGAAATACTGTTCGAAAGAAATGGAAATAAACAATTTAGGAAAGAAATCGACCTGTTCCTTTGCAGACCCGATTATTGGACAAGAGTACATGAGAAAACTATGTAGGAAATGATGAAGCTAAGGCAGCAGGAAAAAGACAGGGTGAAGAGGAAAGAGCTGCGAAGAGAGGCGAAGAAAGAGTGAGCGAGGAAAGCGATACTGGAGGGAAGCAGGCGAAGTTTGAAATGAGAAAGGGATTGAACCGAAGTTGGTGGGAAGATTTTAAAGCAGCGAGATTTAGGAGTGGTTTTGGGGGAAGGGGATTAAATGCTGTCGGTGTCGTCTGAGATGGTGTTTGGTAGCAATGGCTGGAGGAGGTTTGGCGAGGTTGAAAGGCACGGTTCGAGTGGGTGACTGGCTCCACAATCTAGGTTCGGATCTTTTCTAAGTGTTTCAATCTCTTCGCTTCTTTTTTTCGTAAATGGTCTTAATGCGGTCGCAACCCAAATCTTTCGAGGACTTAAGTTTGAGTCGATTTCGACATATCTCGATCCAAAACACTCTCTGACTGATGGGAAAGCTACATGCCTCTGCTTAATGGCCCGACCTCTAAGATACTTTAATGCGCACCGTGATATTACGCGTCCATTTCATCGGAAAGATATGTCCTCTTAGGAAACATATCGTAAATGTGGTGAATTAGTCTCTGTTACTGCTTAACATAAATGTATATAGCCAACGTTACGGTTAGATATAACTTGGGAAATTTATGGGGTTTACCAGACGTGACCAAACGACTGCTGGTGTGCCATATGTAGCTATTTTAATGCAGCTTGGGGCTCACTAAGATAGTGTTATTGACGTTGCTTTACCTTATAATTTTGTTGTTTAAGATCCTTATTAATAAAGCTAACAACTGTAAATATAATTGCCTTGATTCGATACATAATTTCCAGTTCACGTTAATTATATCACAACTTTATATGATCATTATTCGAATAAAAACAGCTTTGTAGACGATCAGCAGTTGATAGAATGGAGTAGAATGGTACGATTGACTTTATTGTGGAGTGAAACTGTTTAATTTAGTTATGTTGTTCTTACTAAAGTTATTGGTAAATTATTAATTTACCAGGCATATTTAAAAAAATAGTTTGAACATTGATCATGCTAACACCTTATCCTTTTGCCATCCATGAGTATCAGATACAACACACATAACGGACATGTGAAAGTAATAAATATAGATGATGGAATATACAACAGGTAAATTAATTCATACAAACCAAAAATAGTCACATGTATTGTATTTCAGCCTGCCATTATGTGGATTGATTTACAATTTTATCATGTAAGTATTAGTTATTACCCTCTTTTAAAATCTTAATTTAATTTCTCATTCATTTTTAGAATACTCTAGCCTTTCGTTAACGATTTATTATAGCCCGGTATTAAGTTTCTCAGCATGAATACATCAAAATTGCGTATTTGCATTGCAAAATGAAGTAAATCCCAATAGGGGAGTGGAGAAGTAAGCTTCTATAATGTAGGACAGGAATTATTTCGATCCTCTGAAGCATGCGAAGGCTTAAATAACCCAGCAACTCATCCAGAAACATTATCCCTCAGATAAAGAAGAAATAAAGCAGTCCTGTTTTTTAAAATCTCTTAAACAAAGCTGGAAAGAATGGCCACAGAATAAGTAGAGGATAAAACCCCGTAAGATTATCATACTGAACAGAAAACTCGCAGTGATTTCGCCGCAGCAGGTAAAGTCGAGCAATCTGCGTCGCTACATTCATAACGGCATTCCTCTTCTCCGTGATTGGTTATCTCCGTATATTTGCTTGGAGAGTATGAATCCATGTTTATCCAAGGATGGGGCAGATGTGAGGGAAGGCCTAAAAGGAGAGACGGATAAGGGATGCTATATGAGTGTGACCACTGCATCTCCGTATGAATGCTTCCATACGGTGAGTGCCCACGGGAA
This sequence comes from Sympetrum striolatum, assembly GCA_947579665.1. Taxonomy (NCBI): domain Eukaryota; kingdom Metazoa; phylum Arthropoda; class Insecta; order Odonata; family Libellulidae; genus Sympetrum; species Sympetrum striolatum. Next base: position 101,836,926 of record OX388341.1, on the reverse strand, counting down.
TACCCCGTGGTGCTCGCGGAGGGGACAGCGGCCATAGAGGGATGATGATCACGCTACAAAAGGAAGGAGATGGAGGTCTACGAGAACGAACGAAATAAAGGGAGGAAGAGTGGGGGGGGGCGAAAGAGGGAGGGGAAAAGAGAATGTTCAGCCATGCGATGCACTGCATATGGTGCTCATCCATAAGCATCGCATGCACCGTGGCGCATGCATGTGTGAGTTAGTATATGTTTACCTTGGGCGCGCAATTGCATTCACAATATAAACTGCGGCTTCTTTCCCCGTTCCCTTCGTAACAAACGGGTCCTCGGATGATTGAACATGTCCGTCGATATGGCCTATCTCGTCGGGCGCGCAGTATTTTATTCTCCTTCAAAATGGTTCCGCTGCATTCCTGCTTGTTTTTTGTCGTTGAAGAGTGATTGATTTTTCGGAGCATTCCCCGCGTACTTTGGCTGAATATTGAGCTCGTATTTTAGTTATTGGCGTCTCTTTCGGTAGTTAGTTCTAGAATATTACGTAGAGAGTCTCCTCCGCGGAAAAGAGTCCTTTGCTAGTTCTGACCTTACGTTATTCTTTATTCTACAGACTAAAATTGACAGCCAGTTAATAGGTAGTAATTAGCGAATGTTTTAGCTCTTTCCGACTAATCATTTTTATTTTACTTTAAGCTGGTAAATACTTTCTTTTGTGTGATTAAAAATGGAGATAAATTGCTGCTTATTCTTTGCATGAATATCCACACATTAATAATGTGGGCGAATGAACGCTGTGTGATACTGAAAGTAATAATAATGTGACAAGTTTTAATAACGCCTACCAGACGGCCAAAATCTTCAAAAATAAGGTAAAATATTGCAGATGGAAATTAAACCCTATTGAGCCTTGGATTAATAATGTGCTACTTGTATGAGAACTATCTCAATAATAAACAATTAGTATTTCATATTAAAATATCAATGCTTCAGTAACAAATCACACCCTCCTCTAAGTTCATCACAGCATAGAGTTAATGATACTCTAAAAGTAATTAAATTGTCTAACTTGGAAGAATATAAATTATCTCCCTAGTTTTTATTTAATCTTAATATTCTGAGGTGAATATCGTGCTTTAAAGAGTATTTAACGGGAAAATACGGGCTTGGTTTTTGCTGCAGAGTAAATGTTTATCAGTCAGACAACTATACTGAAAGGGTTAACCTTGTCATAGATGATAATTTACTCTTTACTTTACCATTAATTCATTATAATTATTGATAATTAACTTGCTAATTGGTTTGAATGTAGGAATTCCAAAGAATGTCTCCCTTATATGACTGAGAATTATATTTATATTTTCACATTACTCATTCTTAGTGGATCTCATGACAAAAAATTTAAATTTTCAAATCCAAGGAAGGGATTTCCTCCAGAGATTATTTGTTTTCTGTTCCCCTTCTCAGAAGTCAAAATGATCGTTATTCACCCGTCACTTCCATCACTTTTTCCATTCATTTCCGCCTCTTAACAATTAATCAGCGGCACATTCTTTTCATTTCGGCAATTTTTTTATCCCTTCCTTTTCCCGACCAGTTATTTTCCACTCACCCTCTGCCATAACGCCATATTTTCCCACTGTTTTATTTTAATTGAAGCAGATGTAATTACGAAACCTTCCCCGAGGAAAACTCGGAAGACGATGCAATAAGTTTTGCGAGGGAGGGAAAAAGTTAGGAGAATATTCGGGTTTGGAGCATCAGGCAAAGGATAGAATATGGGGTGTGTAAGAAGAGAGAGGGAACGGATGAGATATTGGAGGCAGGAGAAACAAGGAGATAAGGCAAAGAGATATTATGAGCAGAAAAAAGTAGGGGAATCTTAGTGGAGAAATAACATGCGGAAGATAAGCGCGAATAATGCTTAGGAATACATTTGTCTGGGAAGAAAAATATTAAAGCTAGATCTATCCTTCACTTATTATCATAATATTATCGTTTACCATATACCACATACGCGTGGTAACATTAATAATAATATATCATTGCAGTTTTTCATCTTACTTAGGGAGCAAAAACAAAGTCATCGACATTAAAGATTAACATTCTTGTTTGAATGGGATCGATTTCTTGCACCACAACACATTTATCAAGTGCTACAATTGGTTAAACATTAACTACTAAGATCGATATCATCACATCCAATTTTAATATTCATTATCTAATTAAAACGTAAAAAGCGGAAGACTCATAACTACAATATCGCCGATCTTAAATTATAGAAAGATTAATAACTAAATCATAGAAAGATTAATAACCAGAAAAATAGGATGTTGTAGTGGAAGTCTCGCCGCTTGTTTTCTCTTCGTAGGTTATTCTCTTTTCAAAACTACGTCGACTGAGATATTTTTACAACCCATCGAGCTAAAGAGCGTCGCTATGCACTCGCTAATGATTACTATTCTAGTTTTTCAGAGGAAAACACCGGAACGTATTTACATTTGCTCTTGCTCTAGAGGAAGTAAAACGTTTGTATGCTTCTTACTTAAAAGAATGCTTAGTTGACGCTTAATGAAGCATTGTTTCCATTATTTGCTGCTTCACTCATGCAGCACTTGAAATTCGTATTTACCGCTCTATTTTCTGCACGAGAATGCGAAATTAAAAATGCATCAGAACAACAAGTAGCATGCCTTCGAAAAACATTTGTTAAAGTGAGATTTTAGCTCTTTCTGTCATTTTGGCTACAGATTCTAGAGATGCTACTGAGATACCTTAAAATAAATTATTTAACATCGACTTCTATTGGAAATTATTTCCAGGAAAATATTTAGTAAGATAAATCAAGCCCAATAGTTATTAAGTTTGAGTGTGAATATGGTTTAACGTTGGTTGCCCTTACCAATCACAAATTTAGAGTTACATATCGTACTATCGCATTAAAAATATTCTGGATTGTTTGATAAACTGCATAAAATACCCATGCTGTCAACTGCGATGAAATATTTCAATGGTGGCTATTTGACATGATGGTCCACCAGCAAACTATTCTCAGTTAGCTAGTACACATGTTAGATTTTAAATGTATTTGTGTAATAAATGTTTGTTTTATATATAATACGCAACCTCTTTACTGGTAACATTCGTTCTTATTCTTATTCGTAATTATTCTCGAGAAATTTAGTTTTCCTTGTGTTATACGGTGATTCCACTACATGCCTGGATATCGTGAAAGGAAAGAGACTCTACAAAATTCTCTGGAGAAGTTTGGGTAGAATCACTCTTTAATAAAGAAAGGGTATGTCCGTAAATAAACGTATAACTTATGCAGAATCAAAATAATGACAAAAAATTCTGTTAGGATGATGGTGTATGCAACACCACTCACACGTCTGTGAACAAATTTGATTAGCTAAAATTTAGGCTAGGTTATAGAGTCGTGATCATTTTAAATCCCTCAGCAAGGGGGACTTACTACTATTATGATTCAGTAATCAGCAATATTTACTTAATTTACAGTTACTTAATTACAGCATTATATAGTGATTGCCATTTTCCAGAAATAATTACACTAAGATTGCAATGGAGCAGCAAACCTGTAGGGCCGAGACTGAAACCTGTAGCATTCACAAATACCTGTGGAGGAGGTAAATTCCAGATAACATGAAATGTAACAAGTTGGCAAGATGAACGGTGCATTTTCTACTCTCACTTGCTCTAGTACGGCATTCATAGTATATTTTATCGCATATAAGTATATTCAGGTATAATGTTAAAATCATTTTCCCTGTTGAAAAATTGAATTTTGAAATGATGCAGATGTAGGCTGAGTACACAAAGAAAAATGAGGGTAATATAGAAGAAATGTAGGAGGAGTCAAAGGGAATGAGAAAGCGTTATAAAAAATCGAGCTGATGAGGGAGAGAGGAGGAACGCTTTGGAGGCGCACAGGTCGCGATATTGCGTCGACAGATGGTGAGACGTGGCAGATTTTGGAAGTTAAGATAGTGGGAGTGAGGAAAAAAACGATCTCGCAATGGGAAAAGGAGAGTTTGAGAGGGGTGAGCTATGCGTGGCGATAAGGGAGGATGGTATAGAATGAACAAGAGGGGAATGAAATAGGGAGAGGCCAAGAGGTCGGTTAATAAGCTCGTGCACGACGTCCAAACTGCGTCCTCGGAATGGGGACGTAGGAGGTGCCGAACTGGATTGGAAGGGGATGCAGAAGAGCCACGGAATTGCATACCTCGATGGCGCTCAGCATGGTCACCTCATCCACTTTAGATGTCCCCCTTCCCACTTATGTTTTTTTTTTCCTTCCCACTTCTCCCCCCTTCGAGAGACAACCGGTTGCTTCGACGCGAACTGGTCTGCGGAATCGCTCGGGGGTCACAGACACTAGAGCCAGTCCTTGGGGATGGCGTATGGAAAGGCATAGTTGGAGAGGGTTGAATAGGGAGTGGGGTCCCTTGCATAAATCACGCGTGCATGAACCATCCACCGAAACTGCGCTCCGCGTGTTTGTGCTCGTCTCATTGACTGAAATTGGGAGGGCACGCATGGCACTCTGTCATCTGCAAGCCCCCGCATGTCCAATCCGCCCTGTGTCTCTCTTTACAGCTTCCTCATGCGTCTCTATTAGTCATAATTTGAAAGTTTTGATTTCTTAATGCCTCGAGGACAATGGCGGCCTTGGGGGAGTGGGCCTGAAAGGGATGACCAGTGGGTTCTTTTTCCGTTTATACGAGCGAGAGGAAGGCATGAATCACGTGAGCGGAATGGGAGGGTCAACAATGGACGGTCGGAGAGGCGTATCAGGTTGGGCTGAACAAATACTGTTTAATGGGGAGTTTTGTTTTTTAAACATCTGATGCATTGCGTGAGTCAGAGCGAACCTTTTTAGTTGGTCAGTTTTTCACAAGGCCCTTGCAACTTCCAGTCCAGCAGTGCATGTCGATAAATTCTCATTCATGATGGTCTTGAACGGCAAACTGACGGGTTACATGTAAAATGCATATATGCTCTCCAAAGCTGACAAGAGTCACACTCTAAAAGTTGATATCATTTATCCCAAAAATAGCGAAGTTAACGTCCCCAAGAAACCTTTTCCTAACGTTAATCTGCGTTTATAATTTCGTCCTCGTTTCTAGATAACATAATGGTTGAGAGTAATTTTTACCCATGTTAAATTCCACTTAATCAAATATAGTCAATTAAGCAGCAGTTTTTATTCCATATTAATATTCGCATGAATTGCAGAAATATTATGTGTTGCTTTGGAGCGATGCTCACTGTTATTTCAGTGAGTCGTAATGAAATCAAAATAACCTAAATTTGAAATAGCCTGACCACTAAATTTTAAATATAATTCTGCTTGGCTCTGGGGAAAATTTTCATTAAAACTCGGGAGATAATTTTACAATGTCCTTCGCGCCATGAAACGCTAACCACTTCATTAGTTTTATTATGATTAGTTGATGCGTTTTACGTCACACTCATCATTTAAATTTAGGTCATTCGTAATTTTGAAATATTATTGCTTTTAAAATTAAACTGAGCGAATGCATTCCAAATCGAAGAATATTCTTTGCTAATAATCATTCCAGTCCTTTTCATTGGCTTTTTAAAGGCAATTTTCAAAAACAATGTAGCTGTGGAGTAATAATAACTCTCTCGATTGCTGAAAAATGAATTCTGCGTAGTTAAGCCTTAAAACGAAACTACAATCAAACCTTATTATTGTTTTTGCCGTTAGTACCGGAGCCTACAGATAAGAATTAAAATTTTAAATTCAATTTTTTTACGGAAGGAAAAGTATTTCTCCCCAACGAGAAATGAACTCGTTAATATTGTCGTGCGCAAACTGAAAACAATCGTCAATAGGGATAGAGAGAGATGAAGAACGTTTTATGGCACTAAATTAATTGAGCTCCGTACAAAAACGGAGGAATATTTGCAAACGCAAACTAAATCATCCTGTTTTATTTGTGCAATCCGATTGTTCGTCCTATTTCTCGACTGCATGCAAATATTCCTGACGAACTCCTTTGTCTCCTTCGGCATTCACTCTTACCCAACCTTGCATCAACAAAGCCCTTTTCCGCATTACCTCCGAGTCCCTATCTCTCAGGATCAACAATTTCATGCACTTCAACTCAGGCGCTTTGAAATGCATCACTGCCACTCTTTCTAATAACATTAATTTCCTCAATTTCCATTCTCGTCTTGATCTCGGATTCTGTTTGTAGTTATTTCTTGCCATCGTTCTCAATATCTTATAAGACATATACCCGTTTTTTTAAGTATAAAATACCGGGATTACCTTTTTAATAGTAAAATATCTAGTAGAGAATTTTGCTTTTACGTTAAAATATACATTTTAGCTATATAACATAATAGAACAAGGATTATTTTTTCAGTTTTTTATATATCACTCAAAAGTATTCTCGTAAACTATGACCTTATTTCGCGTTCTTATATGTGGTCATTATATATAACTATTCAAAGACAATTAAAATTCCTGTGAGTGCGAACAACATATCTTGAAACAAATTATAAAAGGATACATTAATTCAAAAATATTTCATGCCGGATCTCGCACCCTTTAGGGAATTACATTTACCACTTTATCACGAATTGCAATCATTTTTCATTTTTTATTGATCTGCTAGACCTACTTAAAGCGTGGACATAAAATAGATAAATTGAAAATAGCATATAATATATGAAAGGAGGTCAATTTTATGGAGAGTATAAAAAATCCTGCAATTATAACATCCTAATAACACCGTAGTCACTAATGATGCACTTCGTGTTTGCAATAACGTCTACAATCCTTAAAGGACTTGGTACCTCTTTCCGTGACTAGAGGAAAGAATTTCACTTCACAAAAGAAAAAGATTTCATTGTAGAAATTGAAGATGTAATAACGTTTTAATTATATAATTTACCTAACTTTGAAACTCAATTATTTCTTTTATCTTAATGAGTAAAGGATGAGCTATCACAGTCAGATTATTTTGCCTTCATTTGATTGTTAAAGGAAATATTGCATAAAAATTGTTATCTGTTTACCTGGGAGGATGTTTTTATTGTGGTTGTCATATATCTTCCCAAGTGAAAACAAATTTTCTTCTTTAATTTTAAGGGTTATAGTATCATAGTGGTATAAAATAAATTTTGTGCCATTGCAGCGATTATAAAAGGAATTAGTAATGTTTAAAGATTAACAGTGACTTTGTAGCCCTTGAGGAAAAGACACCGGGGTTATACGTGTATGCAGAGAGATAGAAGGAAGGCATGGGGAGAGTAGGGGGAGATTTAAAAGGATGAGAGGGGTAGGCGTTGTTGTTTTCATAATCCCCATCCCGAATTCCCAGCTTGTCCTCCCCCCGCCGTCTTCACCCCGTTCTTGCATCCTCCTTCCCTCGCACCGTCGAAAAACAAGACACGGGATGTAACAGCTGTTTGTGTATATCCCTCCTTCCTCATTTCCTCTTTCTCCTCTCATCCAAGGCTTCCTGATCCTCCGCTGTTTCGTAATGCGAATTCGAGCGGATGAACACCTCTCCTTCAAACCCTTTCCATCATGTTGCCTCAGCGGCTGCACGGATTTTTTTCGATCCTCGCGTTTCGGCAGCCTCTCCGATATTTCATATATCTAGGCCAATAAATGGCTTAATAGAAAGTCTACTTACGCGGCTGTGACGCGAAGGGTTTTTACGGATGCGCAGTCTTCGTCGCGAGGACTGCTTTTGATGGGATTATCGAGAATTATACATTTGCGAAGATTTTTGCGAGAGAGGCACCGCACGTCTACCCTCATGCTCCGTTGGAGTTTAGAACATAAAAAAGCGTCCTTTTAAGATTCTCTAACGGATTTTGTGTTGTGATTTTTTACTTTAACGCTAAGGCTGTTGGCGAATTTTTGTGCTGTAGAAAGATATAATATGTTTGAAGTCCTCAAAAGGTGCTTTTGGTAGATTAATATTTTATCTTATTACAAAAATTTCAATCACTTAAGAATCATAGAAGTATGATAAGAGGAATTGCAATATCTAAAATTACAGTGTTTCTTTTTTTGTTCAATCTTTGATTATGAGATCTCAACCAGCAGGTAAAATTCAACGAGATATATTGAACAACAACGCAACTCAATTCACCTAAATTTCCCTTTTTTCTGAAATGAAGGGCAAAATACATTTTCCAATTAAGAATTTTCCTGAATTATGAGTAAAATTATCTCTAAACTATAATAATACTCATTCTTAATAATTTAACTATAAATAAAATTATATATAATTATAATAAAATTATTAATAAATAAGTAAATAAAAAATCACATTTAATTCCTTTAATATGGCTAGATTTTTTACCGGAAACTTATCTCAAGCTTCCTGAAACAAAAAGATCCAAACTTCTCTCAAGATACGTGCATCTGCAATACGCTTTTAGTTCTCAATTCAAAGTTCAAACTCAAAATTCAACAGTGGAGAAAACACAGCACGGCATGGAAAACCTTACCATGCTAGCTGAAAATAAACACATCAGATATGACAATAAGATTCCGAGCGAAGATATACTTTTTTCTTACTGCGTGCTCTTCTCTGCGATGCTTTCACATTTGAAAACATGACGATTTTACGATTCCATGCCTGAAATACCTTTGGAGCAGACTTTATCCCACAATCCCAGAGCAAATTCATATTTTCCCAGCTGCTCCATTTAGCCATCCCGCATGGAGTAATCCTGAGCCCTGCAATGCTTTCACCTCTTATTTTCGAAAATTTTCAGTTTATCGATCTGTTCTTTTCATTTCATATTCCATCTGTATCGACTGCTCTTACTTCTTCCTTATATATAAATGGACTGCACCTGCTTTGGCGAGGGTAGAACTTATTTTAAAAATCTCACTATGTTATTCTTTAGAATTGCGACATGTTTGTTCATTATTTATGAATATTTTCCCGGATGGAATATGCACAGGAAAATTCTACATTGAAATTCTCGTGATATGATTAGTGAAATGTTTTGTGTATTTAAAAAAATGAATGAAAACATGTTATTTGCTATACAATCCTGTGTATGCACTTCTGTTTGTAAGAATACTCCACCATATATCAACACCGAAGTTATTTTACTTAGTATTTTAATTTTATAATAGTAATGTCATTTTGGAATTTGAAATCTTTGGGGTTGCCACCTAAATTCTGTCTAACCTTAGTAGATGATAATAGTATAATCATTTAGGATTACATCCACCTTCCTGCCTTTCAAAAGTATCGATCAAATGAAAAATAAAAGACCGGAGAATATTTCATTGTAATTTACGGTTATTACTCATGTAAATACTAATAAGAATGTCCCTCTAAAATTTTAAATATATTAATCTCTACTCTAAAATCTCAATTTTGGTGCTTACTTAATATTCAACCTGGTTCTAATTGGGTAAAATCATTCGATGTATTGAGGAAATAACTAATAATAGTTGTAAAATTTGAATTGCGTTTAAGCAAAACTGGTGAAGATTTTATGCTTATTGTACTTTTAACTTGCTGTTAAATTTTGTCTTTCATAACTCACCTCCCTCATCCCTTGCCTTGTCATCCGCTTCGAGGACTTTCTCAAATACTCCATGAAAAAGAATGGCCATTCCGAAATCGTCCCCTAATATATAACACGCAAGATCCCGCATTTAAATTCGAATTTTCTCTATTATAGGTCGCACAACCGAAGACTGATGGGTGCAGTGAATGGGATGGTATGGGATATGTGGGGGCGGAAAGGACAGAAAAGTGTCCCGTTGCCCCTCCGCACTAACTCACGCCCCCTTTTCCCCTCTTCCGATGAAAAAACCTACAACCCTACGTCGGGTTATTGAGCCGAGCACGCTATAAATTTGGGGAAAGTTGTTTGAATGTCTGAATACCAGGGATGGGCTCAATTCCAATTTGTGAACAGGGCAGGGAACAAAGAGTGTGAGAAGGAGAAGGATTGCACAAAAGAGAGAGAATAAAAAATGTGAAAGGGCTAAGGCGATGAAATTCGGAAAAAGGAATTGCAGAGGATTTGAACGGGCTTAGGGTGTAAAATTTGCGGTATGATGGCAGCCTAAGCAGAAATGTTTAGCAGACCAGCTCACAAGTATCAGCGCATAATATTCCAATTATCCAGCTCACTTTTAAGAAGAGAAACCTATATTTTCCTCAACGAATCCTATTTTTAATCAATTATTGGATAAAGCACAGGTGATCCCTCTCTGAGAGTATTATTTGGTAAGGATGATCATTTAGAGATTGGCTGCACAATTAGGAATAACTCTTTGATTACTGTTATCGCTCAGTCCTTCCTTAGCACGCGCAACAATTCTACAACGATCTCCTACATTGAGCTATCTGATTTCACACAAAGTTTAAAATACATACATAAAACTTACCTACATTTCACAAAATAAGTGAAAAATATATCAAGTATCATGTAAGTACAAGTAGTTAATATATGAAGAGCGGCAAGACCGTCAATCCACGATTGACAATTTTTAAGCAATTTTTCTTAATTTTTCAAAACAAACTTAAAATCAGTGGAAACCTTATGGATAGGTACACAAAGGTGGTGGAATTTAAATGCTACTGAAAATTAAAAATGTAGGATTTTTAATTAACTGAGGAAATGACACATCGTAAACAAAAGATGAAAGAAACCTTACAAAAGTATCAGACAGCATTTAAAGGCAAAAAGCCTTGAAGATGGAAGAGAAGAAAGGAATTTGGGAGTATTTTAAAAGTTTTTTCTCTACCATATTTCGTACATATGACCCCCTACAAGGAATCGAACCCAGATCCACTTTTACCAAAGGCTACGGGAATGCGCTACCCGCTTGGCTACCCGGGAGCCAGGGAAATTGTATACTAAAATTCTAGACGGAGATGAATGGTCAATGTTAAGGATAAAAAAGTAATGTTGTCAGTTTGATTAAAGTAATCCACTGGAGGAGCAAAAAATAATACATGTAGGAAGGAAATGGAAATAAAATAACACAGGATATATTTTAAATCTCAAAAAATATACTTTAATAATAATTTATAGGAATGTCCGGCTAGGATAATCTGGTAATGAAAAGCTTTTTAAGCTATAATGCTTGTAGACTGCTTCGAAGCATAATCTACGTGGTTTCCGTAAATCAATTTTTCGGTACCAAAATCATTTTCACCATTACCCTCGCATGTACTTTGTATTTACTGCATTGGGTGTGAGAGCCATGAGTGCTGGCGAAGTTAATCTCAACAAGTAATTGATTTATTCTTAATGGAGAAATTTTTCGCATTCAGCTTTAACTATGGCCTCCGATTGCTCGTTTTTCTCGCGAGCACACGCCGTGAATGAATTATTCTGCTGCGGCGTTGAAAAAAATTAAGTGGGAGTCGGTAAATTTGATCAATTTTCGCAACACATTAAATTAATTGCGAAAGGTTCGATAAAATGCGTTTTACAGTAAAAGATAAATTTTTGGAGAGGTTCTGAAATATTATCAATGCGTAGGCTATTTTATTAAGTCCATGTGCGCATGTATGAATATTTATGGCGCAGTCGACATTCGAGAATCAAAGTTCATAAACACCATTCGAAAAGAATTTCTTAATCTGAGAATGGGATTGGGAAATTAACGATACTATTTTAATCTTTTTTTTGCAACAAAGACTGAAATATGTGAGGATTCTACTTTATGGAAAAATAAAAAAATAATATTTAATAAGAGTGTTATAAAAATACAATATATTTATTAGTTAAAATAAATTTATGATGGAAAGAAAGATTTGACTTTGCGCATGAAAGTGTGCGGCTTAACCCAAAGTTATACAGAGGTGAAAAATGTGGCGTGATGTGGCTCGGTAGTTCAGTGGTTAGAATATCTGCCCGAAAAATGGGAGACCAGGATTCAAGTCCCAGTCTAGTCTCTATTTTCATATCTGTAAAACTAAAATATATTAATATGCACCGTGTCTTTTCAAAAAGGATAGTCTCCAAGTTAAGCAAGAAGTGAAAAGTAACTTCATCACTGGAATTCAACTCGTCTTGCGCTTTTCAAGAATGTATTCTAACCACTGAGCTACCATGCCGCGTTAATCTCAATTCTCGGGTGCTTAACTACGTGGAGCTACGCACTGTTGCTCCACGTAGTGGCACTGACCACCACCAGAGGTCCTCAGCGTGGCAACAGGCCCTCAAAGAGAGGTGGTGAAATGAGCTTTACTGGACACGAGGTTGCGTGCAGCTTGATGCAAGACCTGGGTTCGAGTCTCAGTCATGCCACTTTTTTACACTTCCTGTTTAACCTTGGGTTCAAGCTGCATGTGTCTTCGTTCTTAGTGAAATTAATGTCCCTAATGTTTTCAGATTGTCTCATTTGGAATGCTTTTTCTTTTATCTAACTTACCTTAACTAGAAATAAAAATCTCAAAATCAAACTTCTTCCATTTCAGTTATATAAGAACCTCGAAAATCATGCAGGGGTTGATGATGCTTTTTGATGATTTTTGCCTCCTTTTTTTCTTTTGGCAATAAAGTGAATAGTATCAACTTATCTTATGAGGAATTATGAACTACGAGTATAATCGTCTAATACACTTATCTTCCATTTTTATCACCATCCATTTTCCTTCTTCATACTCCCACATGGATTCCAAGTATTCCTAAAGATTGGCTATGTTTGATTATAAAAATAGTCTGTAAACATCTCATTATTCTTTTAGTGGGAAATATTTCGAGAAATGAAATTTAGATACACCTGTAAAATAAATTGAAATATCAATTAGTAAATTTTTATTTGAAGATATAGTAGGCTAGTACGCAAACAAACGAGGTAAACAAGGTAAACTAACAAAGAATTATTATTATATCAGTTAATATTGAAGGAAGAGAGATATATTCTAGCGGAAAACTACGTGTATACAGCTCTTCCTTCATTATGAAGTTTTATTTCCATAACATCTCGGCAACCTCTGTGGATCTGAAATCAGTTAAGTATTCCCGATAATCAATAACAACAGAGATACATTAACATAGGTTACAAGTTCTTAAAAATGTATAATAACCATTAGTATGAGTAACAATAATAACTTAATAAATTACTGCATGAGAGAAGAACGGAAATCACAGCGTATTATTAGTATTATTGCGTATTAATAGTATTATAGAATTTTTTTATCATCGATGAACACAAAAGGGTCACATTTAACCAAGTTGATTTATTGATCTATTTTCAGGTAACTTCAGGATTAGATAAGTTCTATGATGATATTTAATGATCACATTCAACGATGGCACATATATCCCTACAAGAAGACAAAACATTGCCACTTAGAATGGGAAGATTTTAGCTATTGTAAGTAATTTTGAATGAAGATCCAAAGATAAACCATCAGAACATATTAGTGCACATAAATTTATGGTGTGGACAATGATGAGGTAATTAAATATCCAGTGAATACAAGATAACTCTTAATATTCCAATTTCCTGAAACCGAAACATTTACTAAACTCTTTACCTATATGTAGTTCAACTAATTTTACAATTCAAATTAATTATGCTATTTATACTTGGCAGAAAATATAATAAATTTATCTTATGCTTCTACAGAGCAAGTAGGATCTAACTTCGCCCTATTAAATCGGATTTAAATGCTTAAGTCTCTTCAATACCAAATAGCATTTTCCTTTGGATAATAAAGTAGGCCGCTGCAGATGAAAACACATTTCCCACCAATATGTCCCAGAAATATGGTTTGCTTGCCAACTTGACAACGAACACGTTTCGCAACAGATGTCAGTCATCTTAATCTCATTATCCGTCAACTCAACTTCCCGGCTAATAATTAACTTCCCGTTATCGAGCGCAAAATTAATTACACTCTTTGAACCCGTAGTGGAAAAAAAGTAATCGCAGGGAATTTCACGCCAAGCCTTGAGCGCGATTTACAGTGAGGGATTGTCAAATCTTGATCGAACAATAAAGTGCAGATAACGACACATTCCACCCCGTCCACTGAAAATCCTGTGGCTGTAACGCTCTGCTCAGCACTTGAGGACAGTTCACCATCGCAGAGGCACGTTCACTTACGTCATCCAATAGCCAACATATATTCCCGGTGGAATATTGCGCCGATAAAAAAGGAATCCGCCGAGGACGCAGCAATTGTACTCGGGGCCATTCCCTTTGTCCCAACCGCGCTATTTCCCCCGTCTCCCATCCTTCATCTCTCTCACCACTGAAATAACCCAACTTTTTTGTCTCTAGGACGCCCTTTTAAGCCTACTTTCCGAAATGGAATTTAGTGTTAACGCAGCGGTAATCTATTTTACCATCTGTCCGCTCATGACTACGCCGTAGTAAATGTGTCCATTTACCAATGCTAGACCGTACGACGGGAGTGCATATTTATGCGAATGCGGATAATTTGCAACGTGGAAACCCAGATTGCTTTGAGAGCTATGGCGCACGTTATTTGGCTTTCTATTTATGCGCCTTCTTTCTTGATTCCTACCATTTCCTGATTTCAAGAGCTCCACACTATTTTCCTTAACCATATGAAGCATAACGAGTATTGTATGTGATGCGTTTTTTATGTTATTCTAAAAATTATTCTTTCATTTCCCTATCCATTATAGTTTTCAGTATATACCTATTTAGGTTTTCCATGAATATTTTAAACAGAGAGCGCATAAGATGCTAAATAAGTTTAATCTACGTTTAAGAATAATAAGGAAAGCGGCTGCTGATATAAAAAACAACTCCAAAACCATCAAAAAACGTTTTTTGATAGTTTTGGAGTTGTTTTGTATATATACATTTAAGAAGATTAAAATATTAAATTTGAAATTTTCTGAGTTAATTAATGAAATATTGGATGATCTTAGTAAGTTCTAGTATTATTTTTAATATGGCGTAATATTTTTGGTTTTTAGATTGAGATATGCACAGAGATCGAAATAAATAATAGGTGATGGAATTGTAGTCGTTAATTACTGAATCCAATTGTAAGTTGTGACCTTAGTTGTCCACAAAAGTAACACTCATATGAAAAGAATAAGATACATGGTTAATCCTTTTAAAACATGCATGTCAAAGATACATTTACCTATAAGTTGACTATTTCATTCCTATTCCATTCGCTTAGCTACTTTATAAAATAACCAAGAGAGATTATTGAAATATATCTTAGTTCTTAATTTCGCTTTAATTTGAGTTTACCGTTCAGATATATTTTAATTACTCAAGTATGTATGTGTGATTTCGAAAATCGTTTTCACTGAGACTTTTCATCTACGTAGGACGGATCACTTTTAAATTATACACTTAGTATGCGGGTGAGACGATGGTGAAATAACTAGAAAATCCCTCACGGAGAAAGGAGAAATAAGCAGACTGAACTTTCTTCGCTCGGGCGTTTATTAATCATCATCGGAAGGAATCATAATTCTCGATCGAACGGTGTTTTCCTTCTTTGAGCCATAATTTTTACCCCTCATGCAGCTTAAGATGAAACCACCCCTTCCCTCCCCTCGTCCACTTTCCCGCCTCTCACCTTCTTTCTCCTTCACTCTCCTGGACCAGTGCCAAGGAGGTCTCTAGAGTTCACGGCTAACCTCCCTCGAGAGCCATTCTCTCTCCTATACACGTGCCCTTTCTTCCACCGCTGGCTACTCAAACTATTCTCGCCGCCATGACGACGACACGCCATAGACCTCATAGTGGCGCACATCTGTTTTCCTCACTCATTCACTTCCCCGCTTTCCCCCAGAGGACCTCGCAAATCTTCCTCATTGCCACGCCTACTGCTATGTCTCTTATTTTTCTCCCTCCGTCACTGCAGTATCCTACCATATATTTGCCCTATACTTCCTATTATTCTCGTTCTGTAGGGGCCATTCTGAAATGCTTCCCATACATACCATCCTTATTCATTTGTTTGTTTTCTTTCCGTTTCCCCCTTTCTACGTTATTCCCTGCTTGCCTTCCATATTTCTTCTCTGCCTGGCCATGATCATATTCCATGTACACAGCTTCCTTCGTTCTACAGCTTTTTTTATTAGTTTGTAGGTCACGGGATGAGGAACTTGCAGGCTTTAGTAAACTCAAAGATCAAAAGGACTGCATTCCGCAGTTGCCATTTTACTTCAGTACCGTTAAGACGGTGGGAATTGTAAACGGAACCATAATTGTTTGCTCGTATTCATCATAATATTAAATATTTCCCTTATTCGTTCAAAGAAGTAATATCAAAGAATATTTTCAACTCCAGCAGTTGCAAATAAATTGCAAATTATGATTAAAGTATAGCTTTATTTTTCAAGTTTAAACAAATAAATTGGCAGATCTGACGAAATTCTTCTTGAAGTAAACTTTTCAAAAAGCTATCTGGACAGTGCAGCACAAGTTGATAAACTGAGCATTTGTGTCTCTCTTCACAAGATAGTTTAACGTTTCCGACAATAGTTACTAAAGTAATTTTTTAAGGAGAGAAAAGCTATATGCTTTAGCTATATGCTTTAGGATAAAACGAAGTGAATTAGTGAGTTCTCTTCTCAATTTTGGCTGCTTCATGCAAAATACTATTCTGTGGGTTGCTTTGTGCGATTCTTTCTAAATATGTATAATGAATTCAATATTGTAAGATATTTTAAGAAATCCAACACTTCAATCAGTCCTACGCTTTATCCGATAAGACTTATGAACTGTTTTTATGGGATCAATAACTCAAAGAAAGCTCCATCCATGTGCATTCATACCCCAACTTTAATATCGTTCCCTCTTCGCTTCCCTTTGGTCTACATTGTCCCGTTTTTATCCCCGTCTCTCCTCGAGCGGCTATCCTTGAAGAGCCGGGATTCCTACGCACTCTTCTGTTACGCGAGAGGCCTAATCTGCAGGCGGATGTGTCGGCCATTCCTCAATCTTACTCTCGGTTTTTCCTCGTTTTATTTTCCTTCCTCTCGAGCAGAATATTGCCGGGGTGCCTTGGTAAACGTCGCTAAAGTTGGGGGAAATGAGCTTCCGTGAGTTACACCAGGTTACTCAGACACGAATCTTTATTTTTTTCCCAAGTGCTAACACAGCCTTCGCTGGAAGAAGAGTAAGGACGAGGGAAAAAAGTATCCTTCAGGGTTGCCGCTGCTGTTGCAACTTTAAGCGACTGCATATGAGTTAGAATTAGAGTTTCGAGGTTTATATTTGACGCAATATCCCATACCGCTCCTATCTAGAGTCATTTAATGGCCTATATATATTTTTCTGAAAATAATTTTGTCCTTTAATGATATGATTTTAAAGTTATGATGTACCGACCAAATAAAACTATATCTGCTTTATTACTTGGCATATAAATTGCAAACAACCATATACATTTAGATGCAGGAAAGAAGTAAAAACATTCAAAACCCATAACATATTACGAGTTTCTATAGATTTGAAGAATTGAAAACGATGCAGCGTGGTAATGTAATTTCTCGATTCAGAACCTGAAGCTATATCTCTAATTTATATACTCAACAAATACGTGTTTTCATATGCTTTATAGGCTTGTGAGACTTTTCTATCTATCTAAGAAATCACTGAAAAAAATATTTATATTTCTTATTTAGGACTCAGGAACTGTTTATGAATACCAGGATTTAATTTTCTTCACTTTTCCTGGATGAATCACGACGTTTGCTTATCCAATTTAACTTAGATTTGTATTAATACAATCATAACTTATTCTCAAGAGATAAGACAAAGCTTTATTTTCATCCTCACCTTCCTCTCAAAACTTGGAAAAACCTAGTTGCAACACGGTGTTTATCGGTTACGACAGCACAAGTTCCTTCGCGAAAATACAATGGAACCCTTTGGGAATATCATTGCAGTATTCTTAAAGGCACCAAGTATTTATACGGTGCTCAAAAATTCACGAACTTCTGAAAGAACGATAAACATCTCCGAGAGCGCGGAAAAATTTTCCGCCGAGCTTAAGGATCCCTGGCATTTGAAAAGAAAAGAAAGCAAGGTACTCGCATCCATTGCAACAGATTACGGCACCCGGAGAGTCACGTCGGCAACGCACGGTAAAAGCTAACGGCGGAACAAGATCGCTGGAAATACGGACATATCCTTTACCTCTCACCCCGGAAGTTCCCTCTTTCAGAGACAATCCGTTTCCTCTTTTTTATGTATTCCGCGCACTACGTCAACGATTTTACCTCTTCGCATTACTTTTTTCCGCGGTCGCTCCGCTCAATCGATAAGCGTGCTTACTTGTATTAATTTTTAACCCGGTGGCAGTGTCTGGCGTCCCAACCCTCTCTCTCGGCTACCTTTCCCCTCCTCCACTTCCTGTGGCCGCCACCCACGCTCTCCCGCTCCCACTACAGATTCGCTGCACGCCGACCCAACGGTAGCCGAGCGCGCGGAGCTTCGCGAAAACTTTGATGCGCTTACCCCCGAAGCAAAGGACTTAATCAAGGGCTCAAAAAGACTCGGATTAAAATGGAACCAGGCGTCGTGAATTAGTACGCCCGGAGTTTAAAAAAAGAGAGGGAGCAACGACGAATTTTCGGGTGAAAACAAGCGACGCTTTGTATTCGAAAATGTCTGCTGCCATCTCTCTCTTCAAAAACTTCGGCAATTTACGGCATCGCGCCTCGGCACGGCTTTTTTACCCGAGACACTGTCTCTTCTTCCTTTTTCTGCTGCCCTTAACTCTTTCTTCGCACGTCTCAGGGTTATTCAACCTCCTTTTCTTCTCCCTCTCTATCCCCCATCCTTCTTCTCCTTTCCCTTCTCCGTGTTCCTTTTGTCTTCCTTCTTCCCTACCTTTCCCCCACCCACCCATTCCTCCGAACTTGCGCTTTCCCCCTTCTTCCTACGCTTTATGATTTACTTCACACTTTGTTTGGAATAGGGGATCGATATTGCGAGGCTCTCCGACTAGAGCCGTGGTAACAGGTGTTGCCAGACACAGGCCTTCGACCGTCGATCGATCGGCAGCTGCGATGCGAGTCTTCTCCCTTAGACGTCCACATTGCGCATGATCCCACGCAGCGACCCCCACCCTCTGCATCCCTCCCCTACCTCGATTTAATTCCACTCACCCCCTTTCTCTCTGCCGCCCTTTTTCTTTCCCCTCGGATTCCCACCCCAACAACTATTCTGATCCCCTCCTGTCTACTCCACTATTCCCACACTCCCCTCGCCATTTCTCTCTCCCCCCGCAAACTATATATCCCTCCTCTACCCTACGAATCTTTGCTGGAGAGCCCCGTCGCATTTTCCTCGTAGAGGAATAAAAATAAAAAAATATTCGTGTTGCGTCTAATTTTTATTTTACCCCATTTTAATATCGCTGCTCCTTTGTCTTTTTCCTTCGCAAAGATGTCTCGCTAGCCGACCTTCGAGTTTGATAAAAAGACCGTCGTGCATTGCGTCTCCCCACATAACTTCCCTACGTACATTTATCCCGTCGCCAATTACGAAAGAGGGAGCCCCTAACTCATTCCGTCGTTTACTCGCTCTTCTCTCCCGGAAAGCCTGGAGACGCCCGACCTTTCCCCCGCGCGTTTTTTATCGCAAAACGTTCCTCTGCATCCAGAAGGATAGTAACTCATTTGTTTTTGCACTCTCTCTCTCTCTCCACATATCGATGTCCCTTCTGACTTTTTTCCTGTCCATCCTTTATCATCCTTGCTCTTCAGTATTTTTTCCTCCAGACTCTCCCTCTAAAACCCTTTTGTCTCTCTCTCTCACAAAACATCTCTTCCGCATAGTCTATGCTTTTTCCTCCCCCACAAAAGTCTTTCGCAATTCCTCTCCTCCCCCAACGGCAGTTAGAAAACCCTTCTTCATCCCCCTATCTCCCCTTGCCATTCTGTTCCTCTCAACCCCCGACTTGTAACACTCCCTTCTCCCCCCTCTCTCGCATGCCCTTTCCCTCTCTCTCGCCTCCTCTCCCCTCCGCCCCCTCCCACCGGACTCCCCTCCCTCCGGCGGAGCGACGACGGCGCCAGTAAAAGCCTCGTCCGTGCGAGCGAAGGCAACACCAAGAGGGTGTCCCCGTATAGACTCTGTGCGAGAGAACGGACGGGAATCGCCCGCTAAAAACACTCTGACCATTTTGTAGGGAAATTAAGTTCGGGAGGGGTCGAAGAACTGCGCAGCCGATCTGTGGACGTCTTCCCAGAGGATTGTGAACGGGGGGGTTTTTGTTTTTACGACAAGCGGGGGAATAAACGAGTGCTCGTGTGGTGTGCGGTGGAGAAGCAACGTGGTTGGCGTGTGACGGGACTTCTTTTCGGAAGAGTGCTGCGACTCCATCTCCTCCGGACCTGTTTTTGGTATCTCTAAAAGAGTTCCTCCCAAGGTAAGGCAGAGGGGAACGTCGGACTGCGGGATTCGACGCCTATCCCGAAGAGGGAATTTAAAGGGAACTCGTTACGTCGCCTGTCAGTGTGCGGAGTTTCATTCCGCGGTTTTACGAGTGTTTCTGTGTGGAAGTGAACGTGATTATCGTGGTAGGAGTCGAGAAAGGAACTGCAGAAGGAGTTCCCGTTCTGCCGCATCCTCGAATGAGGCGTCTCCCACGCGATAGACCTTTAAAGAAAAAGTATAACACCCGTTAAAAGCCATCATGGCGTCTATGCCGTGAATGTCCCCTTATTCGTGTAGTATCCGAGGCTGTCACAAAGTGGTAGGGGTGAAACCTGTTGGAGGGAAGAAATAACAAGTGCTCCCTCGCTTTTACACGCCGAGGAAAAAGAAAAGCAGAAAACCCCCGCTGAGTTTCTTTCTTTCTTTTTCGCCGCTCCCTTTCCTTAAAGCGTCCGAGCTTGATTCGTCAGTTTTTTATTGCTCCGAACTGGCGTGCACAAAGTCGAGGGGAAGGGAGCGTGGAGATTTCACATCTAAAAAGGCTTGGCATGTCTGAGATACGAGCCTAAGCGGTTCGATAAGGTTTTTTATATATATTCACATGTATATGTATGTATATCGCTCTGCCGATCCCATCTCGAACGACACGCATCCAAAATCTGCGCCCCTTTTGCACGGAAACCGCATCCTCCCCCTCTCCTTTGGGACCCCATAAAGAGGGACCTTGTGTTCGCTTTCCTTTGCGGGGCCCTAACAGTTTCAACTTTACCGCCGACTCGTCGGTATCTCCGTCCTGATATATCTGGCCTCCGTCGGCTATTAGGGGACCCTTCGAGGGAAGACGGAGAGCCATCCGGAAGACGGCGTTAAAAAACGGGACGGAGGAAGATTTCCCTTTTCTGGAGGGATCACACGCGTACAGGAACTCCAGATTGACGAATCCCGTGAAAGAAGAGATCGCACGGAGCGATACCGCATTCGTTTTCAACTGTTGATTGGCGCAGCAAGTATTCCTCCCCCTCCACCACTCATATCCCGTCATCCTCCTCATACGAGGGCCTCTCTCCCCCTCTGTCCTCCCCCTTCCTCCTCCTAATTCCCATCCTCCCCCCTCCTTTCGCGAAATGCCTCCCCACCCCAGACGCAGCTCTCAACCGACACGGACAATTGTTGCGTCTACGGAGGAGGAGGAAGCGGCGGTGGAGGAACAGGTGGCCGGCGCCCGAGCTAGTAGCAGCCTCAACGGCGGGAACAAGGGCACCGTCGACGGCGAAACGACCCAACTCTGCTCCTAACCTCTACGCCACCCGCAGCGACTCCCTGAAAACATCTACTGCAATTCTCTCTCTTTGGACGTCTGTGCCGCTGTTCTACACGTATCTGTACTGCTCGTTCTAGTCGTTTTTGAAGCTGTTCTCGCTGTCTTCGCTGGCGTTCCCCTATTCGGGTGGCGGATCGATCCTGTCTCACTTTTCTCACCTTTTATCTGTACGTACCTCTGTGCGAAACATATTTCTGCTCGTCTGTCGGGAAGGGGTTAAGGAACATTTTCTCTCTCTCTGTCTCGTATTTCGCTGTCACAAGATCTCCTCTTCGTTGTACATTCCAACTTGTGATCCCCTTCGTTCCCTCCCGTTTTGGTGAGTGCTTGCGCGAGTGAATTATTTTATCCTGACGGAGGCTGGGAAACTGCGCCACTTTTGGGCAACCCGCTTGACGCCTTCCGGATCTTCACACGTTCCGTGCAAGTGAGTGAGTGTGGAGGAATACGCGGGGAAGAAGAAGAGAAGAGAACGGATTTTGCTGGCGTCGTGATTGCCGACGAAAGGAGTCTACTCCGGTGCAGAGATTACGAAAAATCGATTTGTTCTCCCCCATTCGAATCGAATCTTTTTTCTCCCTCTTTTCCTGTTCTGCCTCTCTTTTACTCTTCGGATGCATTACTGCATTAACGATCCATCCTAGTTGCACGAAGTCAATATTTTTGGGCTGGGTAACGAAGAAAGGAACGCGGGAGGGATTCAACCGCGCTTAGCGTCTGTGCGTAGTTGTAATCATTGCTTAAACTGGAAGATAATTGTGGCGGGAGTGGAAGAAGAAAGTAGGACTGTTGGAAAGAAAGAAAGAAATTATTTTTGTTCACTCGATCCGACCGTAAAATAAAGAGATTTTTTGGAAAACCGACATCAATAATAAGTTTTTAGGAAGGATCGGTGAAGGATAGAAAAAGCTGGAAATTTTAAATAATAAAAGAGAGGAACGAATGATTTTTTTTAATCCGACAAAATAGAATTTATTTCCGTAAGCTTTTACCATTGATATTTTTTGATGCGCTGCAAAAGTAGTTCAAGAGGATTTTTACTGTTCGCTTTGAGAGAGACAGAGACGTTCAAAAAGTGAACCATTTACAGCAAACATAACTAAGAAGTTTCTAAAGAGCCTGTGATGAAGCTGTAAATGTGAGAAAAAAGTTTGCCAACAACGAAACATATAGCAATACACCCCTTCCCGCCAAAACTAGACTTGTAAAAAGAGGAAATTAAGAAAGTAAATAAAAACAAACCCTTTAGTGTGAAATATTGTGGTATATTTTAGTCATGCGATAGGTGGAAAAGAGCAGTAGATTAAATTACTGTTCTCAGAAAAAAACATTGTCTTAGATCCGTTCTCACCCAAGAACTGAGTGAATCTTGCCAAGCAGTGCTTATAAACACTACGGAGACGAAGTGTGAGCTTTATCCAGCCGTATCCATTTATAAGAAGAGCGATCAGAGTTCCACTTCGGACTATAGCCCAAATAAGTGACACCGTGTGCTAAATCTAAGCCTTCCTTATCCACGTGTGTTCCAGAGTGCTCGGGTGTTTTTGAAAGACTACAGTCCTCAGCCCGAGTGCTTCAGATAAAACCACCCAATCATTCTCGCTTCTCCAAGTCTCAGCAAAGAGAAGGGAGAAGTTGTGTATCATTGCAGGACAACCTACCTGTGGATCCACACCCATTAAGTACCCTGGCACCCGAAAATTTTCCCTTCCCCACTCTCTCACGCGTTAATAACCCCAGTGGCAAGCAGAGGACAGAGGTTTTCCCACGACGCGATCTACAGCGTCAAATCACCGAAGGGAATCCTTAGAAGAACATCTTCGACGTTTTGCTACCGCTCAGCAAAGATCGACATAAAGGAGGGTTAGGGGAAAAAGAGCAGGGAGAAAAGTCAACTACTGATAGACAACAAAAGTGACGGTGTCTCTCCTTGCTTTCGGATCGGTTCCTCAAGGGGAAGAGAAGGCTATTAACCATCGATCCCTTTACTTTTTAACCCTTCCCTACCGCTGCTGCCGATCGTTGGCAAAGGACTGCGTTTATGGGGGAGTAAAATAAAAAAGGAGCAAGAGTCTGGTGTATCGGACGAAGTTTGTTGTATGTAGAAGAGAGGGGAGAGAGAGAGAGAGGCTGAGAGCGAAAGAGAGAGAGAGGGAAAGAGGTGCAAACAGGTGGGCGCTGAAGCGGTGAATACAGAGACGGTTTCGACAAAACTCTGAGGTTCACTATTAAGCTGTTCCGGCGCCATAAGAGACTCTGATAAACAAGGGATACGAAAAGACTGCATGAAGAAGAGATAAAAGAACGAGATTTTTCCTTTGTTTCTTCCGTGAATCCCATAAAACTGAAAAAGGGATTCGTAGAGGAAGCTTGGATTTTGAATATATACTCAAGACAAGAAACAAGATTTTACTGAACTCAAACATAACTTCTTTGTTTACCGTAATTTTTTTTGAGGAACGAAAGCAATACTTTGAGGAACAGGTAGATTAATATTGAATTTAAATATAAAAAGGGTTAAGGATTAGTATAAAAAGTATTTGGGTATTTTATTAACATTTTGAGGATATGAAATATACTAGTTTCAAAAAATTGGTCAAATTGATATTCATTGATGAATTTTAAAGAATAAACTCTTGGAAAGCAATAATCTTGACTCATTAAATTTTTAAAAGAAATATATTTTAAAAAGAGAGAGACAGTGATCGTTTTTTTGACGAGAAATTAAATTTTGACCAGTAGAGTTTTTCATTAATTCCGGCTGAGATTACTTTTCGAAAGTGCACTACGAAAGAAAAGTGCTCTTTCGAGACCATATCACACAGAAAAAATAAAAGAGTTTCTTGAATCGACCTTCCAGGCAAGAATAAACTCTCTGAGGGAAGGATAACACTTTATTACACAAAATAAAATTTCTGCTACGATAGAGAAGAAACATCCCACGCAAAACCATCACAAGGGAGATCAAAACACAAAAGCGTCCAGGATTATTAGCGAAGGAAACCATTCGCCCCATCGGAAAGAAGAGAGAAGATAAAAGACATTCCATAGTATCTGACTGTTTTTTAATACACAGCCTCACTCTTCCATAACCTTTGAGGTATATTTTTTCCGACCTGCGAATCAAACACTTTCGGCGGAACTTAAAACAATCTCTTTCGGTTGCTGTAGTGCGTGTGATTTTCCCATCTCCCCGTGACCACGTATTAATTCATTCTTTTTCGGGGAATTTTTATTTCCTCTCTCTCCCTGTGTGAACTCCCGCAACGTTTCGAAATAAAAAAATCTCTTCGTCTGTCAAAAAAACGTGAAAGCGCCCTTGCGTGCCTCCCTCTAAGAGAGAACCGCAAAAATCACGAGTGTTTCAGCCGGAGGAGGGTTGTTTAAGAGCCGAATATCGCGAGGCAATAAAAGGGAGCAAGGAATCCACGTGTGCGAGTGAAAAAGGGAAATAAAAGAAGAAACGGCGACGCGAAAAATAGCGAGGGAAGGAAAGAGGACCAGAATTACGTACAGAAATCGTTTGAAGTTTCGAATGCGCGAGTGCTTACGTGTGCGTGAGGGAGTTTTGAGTCGATTGTGTCAACTTGTTGCTGCAACCGAGGGATAGAAAAAAAGAACTGAATTTCTTTCCCTTTTCCCGACCTTCTACAATTTCCCCGACGCAATTCTTCTATTCTTCGGCGTGCGCATTACTCCATCCTCCCAGCTACGGTCACCCGACCCGGTAACTAGCGCGAGATCTGCTGAGCGTTGGCGGAGATAATTTAGGGAAGGAGTTGCGCCGTCACCTGTTTTCCCCAAGTGAGCTCTCGTGACTTTATTCATCAGTTAAGGGAAGCACGAGTGAGGAAGACGGACTATTACTATTGCTTTCCCTGTCGATCCATGAAGAAGAGAAAAACTGTCTCGTTCGATAACAAATTAACTTTCGTGGAAAAAGTGGACTGGGAGGAGATACGCGCTTGAGGAACCATCTGTTTATAACTCGTATCCTCCATAAACATTTCTTCTTCCCTATTTCTTCTGGGATTTAATCCTTAAACATTTCAGGTAAACCTATCTTCGGTGTTTTACCTACACTTTATAGCGGCACGTGTGATTGATACAGCCTCTCGTGGCAAGATTTTTTCTCGTACCGCAATCCGCTTGACTAAACGTAGAGGAGGGCCTTTGAGGAGAAGGTGGAGTCGTATGTGTAACTGTAGGGAAGCAGGAAAGTTATATACACCGCCTGCTTCCATGGACCACGCCCCAGCATCGGCCTATCGACTGACTGACTGACTCCCATCCGTCTCCCCCAACCTCCGTTGCCATCCGCAGAACAAACACTTGGTTACGACCAAGCTGCGGGAGAAAAACACGGACGTTATCCCCAATAAAAAGGCCTTCTTTCTTAAACTTTTCCAAACTGACTCGAAAATATATTTCGTTGTAAGTATCAAAGACTGCGAGGAATAAAAAAGTTCGTTCTTTCCCTCCTTCTGCCCGAACCATTTACGACGTTGCGCGTGAGGGAGATACGAGAAAGAATCGCAGTGAATCGAGGTCCTTGATAAGAACGGCAGCATAAAAAAGAAAGACTTGCTTCAAGAGCAAATCTGGACTGCCGTCTTCTAAAAGGTTCTTCACGCACTAAGTCCAGAAAAAACTGACAAAATGCCGCGGTGTTACATGGTCAAGAAGACAAAGTACCAGGCGTCTCCACGAGACTGGGCTCCGGCGCCTGTGAGCCCAACAGAGGGATGCGTGGCACCTCCTAGCCCCGGGCTTTTCTACAGACCTCTCGCCGCCTTCTCTAGTCAGCACAGTAAGTACCGGTGTTTCTAAAGTACTTTTTTGTTGTGACTTAGTCTCTATGTTGAATATTTAGCCTCTTAGTAATTTTTACGCTGCAAGCATTTTGTACCTCATTATATATGGATGGTTCTTATGTTTTTGAAGAGTTCGTTGATATCATTATCACATTTTTAATGTGATTGTCGTGATATAAGATTAGTTTTATAGAATGAATTCTACAATTTCAATTCTGTGGAAGCAAATTCTATCAATTAAATAAGACTTGATTTGCTTAGTTTTCTTTCTTTTTATAGACTGATTTAATTTTTAGCCTATGAATAGTGGTGAAATGAAGCATCCTTCAACTTTGTCAATTCTTCATTTTCAACAGCGCCGCACCAAGATGATAAAAAATACGGGGATTTGATTTTCTTAATAACTTTAACACCACTGGGGATATTCCATACTAAGTGCTGTTTTTTGCACTAAGAATCATTTAAAAGTACCAAATAATAAACTGAACATGATATGTACCCTAGATTGCGCTCATTTTGTGTTATTTCACATGAGAAATCATATTTCTCTTGCAATCATGGCAATTTTTAATTTCCTTGCCTAGCTTTTGGAGTAAGCGAATTGAATCCCTGTTGTTTGTAATAGCCTTCTTTCTTACTCATTACTGAAGCTTTGAGTACCTGAGGCAACAGGAAATGCGTATTGTGTGGAAATATGAAGATTAAACAGAATTAATTTTTCGGTTTTATGAGACAGACGAAGTTCAAATAAGCCTTACCCCGGGCGATTTAGTTGTGACCTCATGATTATGAATAGGAGAGTCAAATGAGAAGGGCAATGCCCTCCTAACACGGAGAAAATATCCCACCATAAATGTGAAAATACTCATGTATTGAAGCCTGAATCTACTTTAGAAAGATGCACCCTATCGCAGTATTTTGCAGAGGACAATCGTAAACGAAGATAAATAAATTATTTACCGTCTTTACTTAAAATTTCTAGTTATATCAACCTATGTAATTATTCGAGTTAATTGACCCATGTTGTGCTTTCTTGGTTTATACGTTTGACGTTTCTTACTCACAGAACTTTGCTTGGTCTCTTATTTATACCGTGTGTTAAAGCATAAGTTAGTTTAGGATCATTTTCAGCGTACTATTACGTCAGTATTTACTGAGTATTTTCAGTATATCTTTACTTCTCTCGCAGAAAATGTTCCAAGATATTTTCATTATGTTTTGCTATTCGAACAGGGCCAAAATAGTATAAGAAAGATTATAGGAGAATCACCGTCATACTGTCCTCACTGGGTCAGAACCAATGAATGAAATATATACGTAGGTAATCACTTTGATTTGAGAAAATAGTAATGAATCATCGAAGTTCTCAAGGCCTCAAAATGTACATAAACTGTATCCTCACAGTTAAACCAAGTTCCATAACGGGTTTAAATTATAATGCACTCATTATATCCTCTGTATAATGTTCTTTATCATTCATCCTATAGACAATCAACAATCACAATCAGCTAAAGAGAGAGGCAATTTTCCAACTTTTCGTGTATTAACATTATATATTTCGTGTACTAACTAAATATATTTTCTTTCCAATTCTATTCATCAAGAACCGAATTAGGTAGAAGAGAAAAACTTAAATGGCTGTTATCTGAAAAGACAGATTCATTCTTTCCTTATGCTCTAGAAAGTGGATTCTTTTCGCGTGATCGAAACCTCTTTGACTTGAAATTGGTTTCCAAATTTAGAAAGTAATGGGCCAATGAAATGAATCAATTTGAAGGTCATCAGAGGCATTTCCTTATCTGTCAGTATTGACAGCATTCTGAACCGGGTAAGAATGAGTTTTATGCAAGTGAGTTCAATCAACCACGATCTTTTAAGCAGGTTGAGTATAATTTTTAACGTAATATTGCTGTATTTTGTAATGCAATGTAATCTATTATAAGAATATATCTTAAGTACTCAATCACTAATACATAGAGTTGTGTTATGTAGAGCTTTCCAATCCAAATATTAGATTTACTACGAGACTTTGATATGTTGGCTACAGGTTTAATTACCTGTAGCCTTGCCATTCACAAATAGTCTACTCTCAAGGTATAAAAATAATTAATATTCCTTGAAGAAAAGATTCGGATAAAGAGAGAGAACAGATAATTATTACGCAAAACGCGCATTTATCTATTGATAGCACTCATTTACTTGTAGCAAAGACAACCACAACTCATTGTATTTTTGAAGAGATTCTGAGTGTGGCCAAACACAATAACTATCTCCATTCTGCTGCAATTCGTTTAGCGAACAGATCTCTTGACCGAATTAATACTCGATTGTTAATGTTCTAATGCGCAAATTGATAGTTTTGTACTTCAAATACGGTATATCGTGTGAATTTCTCTTTCCGTATATGACATAATTTTGCTTGATTTTCTATTCCAAACCAGTGTTGTTAATTGTTACTCTAGGGAAGAAGATTTAAAATCGATCCACTTAACAACGCGCCTTCCCAATATCCTTAAAATTCCCTCACACAAAAATCCGCGTTCCAATTTTCGCTCCGAGCAACAGGATTCTCCGTCGTCCGGAAAAAAAGCCTCTCGTACTCCTCCACCATCTCATCAAGATCAATTTTTATTAATCCCCCCTTGTTGTTCTTCTACGCAGGTGAATAAACAAAATAGAGTCCTCCACCTGTTGCTGTCGGTAAAGGGGTTAAGTGGGCAAACTTATTTGTCATCGAGAGGAGAGAGAGAGAGAGAGGTGTACCCTTCTCCTCGACACTTTTTCGCCGAGCGCAAAGCTTTCACCGACGTAATTAGTGGGATGGCGTGGGAGGGATTTTGAGTAGTGCGGGTGGGAACCCGAGCGGGGGTTTTCCAGGGCTTCGCCGAGGTGTTAGGGGGGAGACGGCGGCGATGGGACCGCGTTGTTGCGAGGAAGGTAAGATTTAGCGAGGCTAAGAGAAAAACGAGAGAAAGGAAATAAAAGAAGCACGGAAGGGGAGTATTGGGAAGAAAGGGGTGAAAAACAGCGACGTTGGGGCATGAAGAGCAACGGATCGGGTGCGGGGAAAAAAAATAAATCCGAAATTCCCGAGAGGGAAATATTTTTCATCCTCCTTACTTCCCCTCCTTTTTTGTTCGATATTTTTCCACCTAGGGTCGCTTCTACGCCCTTGGAATCCGGGAGTGGGTATATCGCTGCCAGGCCGCGCCCCCATCTTGGCGCCGAGCCGCAGGCGTCCCTCGCGCTGTGATTGGTCGATGAGATGATTGATGGTGACATATAGATAGGATCGGGCGGCAGTGCGTTTGGCACTTAACGAGTCGGAGGGAAGCTTTTTCGGGGGGCGGAGGGGCAATGCCTTGGGAGGCAGAGAAGGAATGGGGAAATGTATTGAGAGATGGCGCTTCAAATGCGTGTTTGAGCGCGTGAGGGGATTTCGAGGCCCTCTGGGAAGAGAACCGTGAAAACAGCGTGTCCCATACTTCGTATCATTTGTCCACTTCCACGACAAGAACTGAGGGAGGAATTCATTATTTCCTCGGATACGAGATTCCTGGGAGGAGCCCTCCGTTTGTCTCTCCGAAGTGTTTGCGACATCTTCCGAAACATAATGACGCATAACCGAAAGGTACCTTCTGAACGTTTCTAATTTCAAAGGATAAATAATATAGAGTGATGGTCGTGTATAAAGCAGATACATAAAGGGTTTTATTGAAGTTTTTTATCTCTGTGGTAAAATTCCAGAAGGTTCTACTAATATACTTGGTCCACGATAACTTCTCTGGATGATCTCACTTTTGATAGCGTTTATAAAATCCGCTGGCGTTTCCTTAATGCGAATATACATCGATTAAGCGCCAAAAAAAAGCCGCTGTAAACAAAATTCATCCTATGGTGCCATTAATCTCCATTCAATTACTCCCAATTCGGCTTTCGAGTGAGGATATATCAGAATAATTTCTCCAGCAGTCATTAGCAGAGCGTGGTGTTATAAACGCGACCGGTTTCATTTTCTCCGGGACGATCAAGAGGACGGGAAGATACGCCCACCATTTCCGCGGTCGTTAAGCATTTAAACTTGGGCTTTATGGCGCGTAATAACTCCGGCCGCTTTAAGACTTTTTATTATTGCCATCCCGGTCGAGATCAATGATAATTTCCAATTGAACTGGGTTTCGGTCACGTAATTGCATTTAAACGACCAACTTTCAACCTTAAATTCGCCATTAATCGTTTATTCGCATCCACAGCTACCACGTTACCTTCAAATCGCCGGCTGCGTCGTAAAAAAATACCCCAAACTCCACCCAATAAATTCGGATTAATGCTCCTTTTTTCCTCCCGATGTGCAGCTCTTTTAATCTCAGAGAATGCTTTTGCTTCCCTCTCCCAGTTTCTCCTTTTCCGCACCACCTCCGTTAATATTCTCACCTCCTCCGAAAAAATCCCCACGAAACGAGCCCAGCGCCATTTCGGCGAACGGGAGAAGGAGGAAAGCACGTGAGCGGTGCATGTGGAAGTGATGAAGAAGGTCCGAGCGTGTGGAGCGTGGGTGGCGTGCTGTGGGGTCTCAGCTGCATGCGAAGGGCACGGGGCAAGGTGCTCCGGGGATCGACGTGAAACGTGACGGAGTTTTCGATGGAGGAAATAAGGAGAGAAGATAATGGTGAAAGAGGAAATGGGGAGAGAGAGAGGGAAGAGAACTCACCCTCATTTCCTGGTTTCGAAACCATGCCATCCAGCTTCCTCTTTCTCCCCTTTCTGGAAGCAGCACACGCCTCGAACAGCTTTTACCAGTCTTTTGCCGGAATGGTTCCCGCTTTCCAATCCCCCAGTTTCCCCTCATATCACCCCCAAAACTTCCCACCGGCAACTATGACTCACGCTGAATATTCCTCATCTTTTTCCTCCCACTATCGCCGATAGAGGGTCTCGTGTTTTCAGCGCACCAAATTAGTTTCGCACCTTCAATTACAGCTCCCTGCTCCTTCTACTACCGCTCTCCACCTCTGCGTTTTCGCATTGCCTCGCGAAAGATAACTTTTCATCATATTTATATCTCTCTTTTGTCCCGCTTTCCATACCTCTGATCACACCTTGTTTTCATGCCTCACTGCATACCCATTTAGATGTGATTTACCTTGGTTTTGTGTACACTTACATAAATTTTAATTTTACGTTACGGTTTTCCTCTCTTGAAGAGAAGCATACAGCTATTATAAGCCCAAGTTAACGAGCTATTGGATATCCAAACATGACTATATAACTGGAAGCGGTATAGGTCATAACATCAAATATCATTTATATGGAAATACGCCAAGGGTTATTTAGAATTTGATTCATTCAAAGTGCGTAGTTCATGCCAGAACGGGAGTATTTCCTTATTTTAATAACTAAACCTCTTATGAGTCCTTCTATGAATAATATCTCTTTCCATCACCCATGACAGATCGCAAAACATAGATTGAAAATATTAATGTATATTCTATAGAATCCTGAAATATTAATAATATGTCGAAGACACACTTATGATATATGCATATGTGAATTCCAGAAAATGATGATCAACTGGGTTCGTGGAGGGTTTTTTTGCGCTAAATTGTCAAAGCACCTTGGCTTTGGTGCCAAGTGTCATGTACATTTACATTCAAACCCTCCAATCCACCAATGACACGTGGCAGGGTGTAACTTCGTCTTAGATTTGAAAATATGTTTACCAATGCTTGAATTCTTAACAAACGGTATATTTTACTTTGATAGCTCACACAAATGTGAAGCCTGTTCAATAACGAAGGCAGGAATCACCTTAGCTGTAGGATTGGGAATGAAAACTTTCTTCACCCCTCTCGTTCCTTCCCCTTCTCCGTTTGCCGTCACGATATTGCCATAGCAACAACCGAACCCTTCCCTCCTAAAGGTCTGCCGTGAAATAGGTTTCAATTCTTCCTCCATCCTTTTCCCTAAGCCTCAATAATGGAGTTTCGGACAATTCGAACTGCCGGATATGCCTTCGACGATAGAATTTCCTATCCCATCTCTGCTAATCGATTTTTTAACACTTATTAATGGCGTATACCCAATCTATCAGTGATATTTAGTGAAAAATATTGAATTTGAGGACTCCTTTACTAGAGACAGGACTATGAATGCCTTACTCTTAATTATAATATAAATCTACTCCCGATGCTTTTTCATAGTCCATCCTTAACATGAATCGCTAACGGACAAATTATAGTTTTTTCAATTATTTGTATCAAAAATCACTTCCGTCAATTCTATAGCAATACATTCCATATATTCTTATAGCAATTTTTATCCTGGTGGGAAATGGCTTATCCCAATAGCCTTCAACCTGTAGGAGCAGAAAAATGTTAAATTAACGGATCATGAAATCATCTTATTTCGGACGTAATTAAGTAATTAGGTTTACGGGATATTGCTTGCCCCTCGATTCAGCTAATTTTGCTGATAATTCTGTTCCGCATCGACGATTAACACAGGTCGGAAATGAGATTTAGTTAACGATTTCCTGCCCCTCTAATTGTAAAATCCACCAATCAATTCCAGGAATGACAGCGATGAACTAAACACGGATTAATCCAAAAAGGAATTTTAAATTAGGCGGTTTCAACTGCACACTATATCATGATCCTATGAACTTAGAAGAGATTTTGTCCCTGCAATGTTACTGAATATTTCTGTTAACCTTCGTTTACACGTGACCTATTTCAGCCACGTTTCTACATGTAGACAAATAGAACAAAGAAACCTAGCTTAATCTTAATTCTTAGTCTGTTACAATCAGGCAACATTCGTTGAGAAATAATCTTATGTAGACATGCTTTATTATTTATTAACAAATTTCAATCATTGAAACCATTGAATTTAATGTACTACTAAGCATGGTGATAAGCTATGATTAACTTCCATAGAAATTAGTTAATGCAACCTGTTTCAAAAATACATATTCATCATCAGGCTATAAGCAAGTTAAAGGGGGACTTACCCATAGTTTTTCATCATGATTCGCAAGTTCTTTTATTTGATTCCCGGAACTACCCGCGATAATCAATCTTCTAATATATGGAAGAGATGGTATAATAGCTATTTTGTGTCTCAATTATGTATTGAATTGTTTAAGGATTTGAATTTATGAGTTTAATTTTTAAAATGCTTTCTTCTAGCGATTCTTACACAATGAGAGGAAGCATTTTAGCTAGTAAGTTATCTACTATCAATTAATCAAAGCAGTTCACAAGGATCTCTTTTTGGTTAAAAATGAAACTTTTTTGTGAAATATTTATATTATAATTACACTCAAGAAGTGATCTAAGTAGTAATACTGTTGATCATCCTTCCTCATAAATACCCCTTTTCGAGATTTTCTTAATGATTCACAATTATATCGGGTGAAAATATCCTTTAGATCTGAGATAGCCGTAAAATTCTGATGGTAGCGCAAAAAACAGGGGAACATGCTTTATCCATGAAAGTAGACCAAGAGCAAGAGAAACCAGGGCGAGACGTAGGCGATGGCGTCTGCGGTTCCCAGCATTCCCTAGTCACAATGGAGAATGATTGATGAAGAAGGCATCGTGACAAAGCAGGATTTTCCTCAAAGTCTGGAAAAGAAGAAATATGGGAATGAAAAATCTGCAGCCGTTGGTGAATTCCATTCGTTCAAGGAATCCGCGAGATCGAAAAGACTTAAAAAAGTACGGATAACAAGTTAACATGTCCGGGAGAGATTCCGTCACGGTTTTTCGGAAGCGGGGCTTCATTTTATTGCCAGCTGTTATGCGTACACATCCAATCTTGTTTCGCGGGATAAAAAGTCCGTTTTCAGAACTCGCCGCGAATTGCGCTAACGCGTTTATATCTCTCTCTCCATGACGGCGTTTGAAAAAATGCACGAATATGTTATGGTTAACGCCCATTGTTTCTACGTCAGTTCCATGCAATCATGCCCTTGTTTTACGCAACGTCGCGCAATTACGAAGAGGCGAGGAGAAAGAAATTCATCTGTCCGCTCCGCTTTATTTATATGCCTCGGCCATGCATTCGGCAGATCTAAACCATCCCGGCGGTAATATATGTGCCATTCCTTTCATGATGCACACAGGCATCTCGGAAGTTCATTTTTCAAGCGAAAATGAAACGGATGAGTTATGTGATTAAATTTTCGACTCGTTTCGAGATATATGTGAACTGAGGTATGAGATTTATTTCGTTTTGTCTCTGATTTTGAGATAAATTCAGCTCAAAAATGTACTTTTTGTAATAAAAAATCATCGACTGCAATAATTTCTATTCTTCAAAGCATTTTTATAATTTCATTACTAGATTGGATATTTTAAGGCTCATTTTATATTTCTTTAGTCTATGAAGTTCTTATAAATTAATTAAAAGACAGATTTCATTCGGAATAAATAACTATTTGGATACTTTATTATAACAAGCAACGAGTTTGCTAAATTTTATTATAATTGCTTATTTATTCTATTTTTTGAATAAAGTTTTAATATTATTTGAATATTCATATAGAATAATAGAGATCTTTCACGAAATAACTGTTTTGGAAATCTCTTAGAACTTTTAATTATAAGAGACAAAATGCTAGGATTGTACATATTAACGTAGAATAGGTATCCAACTGACCTCTATGAAGAAATGTAATCAACTACCTAAATATTAACCCGCGCTTTTTTCTGAGTAAAGAGGTATTTCTATTCACAAAAGGGTTTACTTTATAGTAAATCTAATTTACTAGTGTAACTAGGATTAATTATATTGCCTATAGGGAAGAAGGTTTTAAGACCTAACGGTAATAAGATTTATGTTTGTTCATTGTATCGTCCTCCCGATGGCGAAATTGATTGTATTGACGATTTATCCGGGACGTTACAGATAATCGGTGAAAAAGTAAAAGATCCCATCATAGTTGTAGGAGGAGATTTTAACCTACCACATATTAATTGGCGGAATTTAACATGCTCCAACTCTAGTAGAGAGAGAAAAGTTTCTCAAAAATTAATCGATACTTTCTCGTCGCATGCGATAGAACAGGTAAACATGACGAAGACTCGAACGACTCGTGCGGGTGAAGGTAACATCCTAGATTTACTAGCCACCACCCACCCACAATTGATAGCTAATCTCGATATAGTTGACGGTATTTCAGACCATGATGTCATAATGGTGGAGATGAAAGCAGTAGCGGTTAAATCTCTTAAGCCACCGAGGCAAGTATATGTAATTCGCAAAGCTAATTTTTCGGAGTTTAGGGTTTATATTAACGAGTGCAAGGATGATTTTTTCCGCTTCTTGGGTGCAAATACAGTAAATGATAGTTGGATAGAGTTTCTCCGGATAATCAAAGAAGGTTTAATTAAATTTGTTCCTACTAAAGGCGTGCGTGAGCGTAAAGAGCCACGGTGGACGAAACCTAAATTACGAGCATTACATAGGAAGCAAAGAGTCATTCACTCGCGATGGAGAAAACTCAAAGCATGCGGAACGAACCATGAGCTCGAAGAACAAAACTATAGAGAGGTGCGAAAGTTAGTTAAGGAAGAAGCGCGAAAAGAATACCAGGAATATAGATCTCGAACCCTATTAGAATCATTAGGTGGCGATCAGAAAGAATTTTGGTCATACGTGCGTGAGACCCGTGGAGGTCAGTTTTCTGTGCCTAGCCTCATAAGCGCAGAGGGCATTACCGTAAATAAATCAGAAGATAAAGCTAACTTACTTAACAGGCACTACCAGAAATGCTTCACTGTAGACAATGGTCAAGTTAAGGATTTTACCTCGCGCATTGATTCAGAGATGTGTGCCATCGAGATATCGGTTGATGGAATTGGAAAATTGTTGCGAGATATTGATAGGAAAAAGGCGCCAGGACCCGAAGGTATTCCCGCTGTTGTAATAAAAACTTTAGCCGATGAAATTGCTCCACTTTTACAGATTTTCTATCAGAAATCATTGGATGAGGGAACCGTCCCAATGTCGTGGAAAAAAGCTAATGTCACTCCGGTGCCTAAGAAAGGCCGCGCGTCAAAACCAGATGATTATAGGCCTATTTCATTAACTTCAATTTTTTGCAAAATAATGGAGCATATTATAGCGAGCTCTATCATGCGCTTTCTTTCCGAAAAGGGAGCAATCAGTCAGAGCCAGCACGGATTCCGTAAAGGTAGGTCTTGTGAGACCCAGTTAGCGCTTTTTATGAATGACGTATCTAAAGCAGCAGACGGCGGTGTTAGATCAGACGCAGTTTTCCTAGATTTCAGGAAAGCTTTCGACACAGTTTCTCACGAAAAGCTTATCCAAAAGCTAAGTGCCTACGCGATCGACGAAAAAGTTATCAGATGGACCAAATCTTTTCTAGAAAACAGATCTCAGCGAGTTGCGTTAGATGGAGTTTTATCCGAAGAAATAAGTATCTCATCAGGAGTTCCACAGGGAAGTGTTCTTGGTCCAATCTTATTTCTAATTTACATTAACGACCTCGTAGATAACGTAAAGAGTAAGGTTAGATTATTTGCCGATGATACCCTGATATACAGAGAGATTTTGACAGAAAACGATTGTAATGTGCTTCAAGGCGACCTGGACGTAATATCAGGATGGTGTAAAGATTGGCAGCTGGATTTAAATATAAATAAATGCGTTGCCATGAGTTTTACGCGCTCCACAAACATAATTCCCACGCAGTACCAAATCTCAGGTCATCCATTAGAGTTAGTTCACGACAACAAATACCTAGGAGTCACGTTTAGCAGTAACTTATCTTTTAAAGAACATATTCGAGATGCGATAGGAAAAGCGAATAGAATGCAAAGATTAACTGGTAGAACGTTGAGAGGATGCTCATCGAGAGTCAAAGAAATAGCTTACTTTTCTCTTATTCGTCCGAGTCTTGAATACTGCTGTGCGGTTTGGGACCCACACGAAGTAGGTTTAGTCTCAGATTTAGAGATGGTCCAGCGTAGAGCAGCCCGATTCGTTTGCGGGGATTTCAGGTTTGATAGCAGCGTTACGGCAATGATAGAGTCCCTCAGTTGGAATTCACTACAGATGAGAAGATCTGAATATCGTCGGAAACTTTTCGAAAAGTTCAATCGTTCAGAATTTATAGACGAAGTAAGTGAAATGTTAGTGCCAGTAAGGAGCGAACGCGATCTCCGAGAGGCATCGACGAAGCGTTATAGGGAAGTAATCGCAAGGACGGATAATTACTTTTGGTCGTTTTTTCCCCAAGCTATTAGAGATGCTAATAGGTAGGAATGAATAATGGTGGTGTATTACACCCCCTGCCATACGCCTCTGGCGGCTCGCGGGGTATATATCTAAATCTAAATCTAAATCTAAATGTGGTGCACTAGTTATGTATAGCGTTCTTCAAATTTTTATTCTTCAATTGAATTTTCAACCGTTTTCATAAAACACGAAGATTAATCGAATGTTTCAACACTTCCAAACAAAATGAAATAGTCACCATTTTTTTAAATTTACAAATAAGGCAATTCTAATACGTTAAATCTGTCAGTTTGCTCTAGCAAAATCTTGATTCAAAGTAACTAAATATATCTGGTTATTCGATTAGATTGCCGTAGAAATTCACAGATACTCAAAAAGAAATCCCGTAATTGCGAAGAAGACCATCTGAGGTTCCAAAAAACTTTGAGACAAGTTTGGCGAAAACATGACCAGATGCTTTCGAAGTTTTAGGTGAAGTTCCAACATATCGTGCAAATAGAAAGTTCGAAAATATCATAACTGCTATCCAAGAAAGGAAAAGAATAACGCTATTTGTATCTTACGGTTACAAAAAGACGCATTTTGTTTTGGATGCCAATACTGATAGTTTCCACTAGCATTGAATCTTCAAATCTATCCGAAATCATTGGCACACTATTAGTTTATCACGCTATCACTTTCCATTATTTTTAACTAATTCAAAATTGTTGGGGACTAAAGAGAAATATGTCGAATTTTATAAAAAATAACATGTAAAATCAATGAGTTCTCCATCTTAAACAATGTTAAAATTGTCCGTCGAATAAAATCTTTATAGGAAGAAGAAACCGGATAGGAATAAAAACTAAAGCAGTCTACTTAGCTACAGCGAGGCCTAAAAAAAGAGAGGCTTGCTATTGGGAACCACAGATTGGTGCAAAGATTAGAGTAAATAAAGTGAGGGGTTGCTGGGTGATGTCACGCACGCCTGCTTTCTCGTGATTAACTATCCACTCTTGTTTCACCTCTGCCGTCAGTTCCTCTGGGCTCGTACTTTCGGAACCCCTGCGGCCATTCTAAATGTCGTTTCGTTTTGGCAGTTGACAGATTAAACAACATCTGTCCCAATGACCTCCGCCGGGACAAGCGCCGCGCGAGTTCTATTAATTAACCGAACCCTCAAAACTCTACGCCCCGTTAATTACCGTAATTGAAATAAAAAATCTTAGTCACGGCATTCAAAGTGCTCTTTGAGGCCGTGCGTTGCATAAAAATGGTGCACGGATAAAGGGGTTAGAGTGTATCATAACCATTTTATTGTGACGACTGATGGCTGCGACATTCCCGAACATGTCCCTCGCAGTTCGAAAAATTACTTTGAAATCTGCTCTCTGTTCGTTGAATT
The DNA here is from genome assembly GCA_947579665.1 of Sympetrum striolatum. NCBI lineage: Eukaryota > Metazoa > Arthropoda > Insecta > Odonata > Libellulidae > Sympetrum > Sympetrum striolatum. The sequence goes on along the minus strand of OX388341.1, from coordinate 101,797,769 downwards.
CCTATTTGCTTGGGAGATGAATGCATCAATTCAAACGACTGATTTTTATCTTGTAAGTTATTGCATATTTTTTTAAGGAGATGAATGTTTTTTCCGCAGAAAATTGCTACGACCACCTAATGATTTTCAGAAATTAATCAGTTGAAATACAATTTGTAATTAATATCATATGTTCGAGCATCATGTAAAACACACCGCATAGAAATAAAATGGTTGAGCTTTTCTGCAAGATCAAAAACGTACACTCATATACAATTATGTTTTTTAATCGCCTGGTATGTACCTATGTCGTTCTAGGCACTCCAATTAATACTTCGTGCTTTTTATGAATGTTTTACAAATATTTATACTCGTATTTTATACGCTTAGTATTTTTATATATACATAGTATTAACCCTCTTCGATAATATCATGGCCTTAGTGAACATATTTGTTTATCAGAGAAGTATTTACGAGTTTTCAAATGGCTCTAGCTTTTGCTATTCTTAATTTAACTAGTTATTAATAATGAAACTACTTTATCTATATAGGAAAGTAATAAGACCATCGTATCAAATCACATCGTATCGTATCAACTACTTGTTTGTAAAGATCTCGGTATGGACCCAGTTAGAGTTTTTGAGTAAAATTTTTCATTCTTTCTAAGCACTTAAATAGAAGATTAAAAACGTGTTTAAAAAACATGGAAGTATAAAACAAATATATGATTGCATCGGTTTAGAGGCATATTGAATACCCCTTGTGGGGCTCAGCTACAGAAATCTCCTTGGTTTTGGGGAACAAGCGTTAGTTTATTGTGATTTGCATCCCTACATGTCATTACACATCTCTCTTTGCTCAATTCTCCAAATACACTGTCGTCAACCAACACGTGGTAGTACAAGCAAAGATAAATAGATCAACGGGGATGATAATTTCCTACTTGCTTAAGCATAGATGTTCTCTACCAGAGATAACCCGAGGCAAACAAAGTGAGAGGACCAACTCGTTAACGGCAGCAATACCAAAAATCCGCTTCTGCAAAGTCAACGGAAAGAGACAGTGTGAAAGGAACGGATTACATCCCCGAGCCGATTCATTTAGAGGAGATTAAGGCCCTATCAAATGAACTCCTGACCAGCGATGTATCGCAATGCCTCTCTTTCCCTCCCAATGTAAACAATACATCCACGCACACTCACATAAAGTCGCTTCCATTCTCTTTTGTTAAAGGCATCCGATCGTAACGTGGAGAGCCCCTCCTCACAGTCAAGTGGCCTCCACTGACGCAGAAGAACCCAAACACTACCGTAGGGAAAAAAGCGGACAAATGTTGCAGTGCGACCGAGCGCGTTCCCCTCTTATTTTCCTAAACTCCCTCGATTGTCGATAGGCACTCTTTATCTAACTCTCAATAGGACAATCTCATTCGCGGAATCCGTCGCGTTTATTTTCACGAGGACGATCTCGAAATTCTCTTTTTTTTATTCGCTTTCGCTCGCATTGCGAATAAATTGGATTTTTTTATACTTTTTGATTATGGAATGAGAGAGAGAATACGCGTGGAAAGAATTTGAAAACAGGCCCCCTTCTGATTCGTAATTCAGATGAGGGCGCTGTTCCCCACTCCTCGTAGTTGCCGTCTTCTTCGCCGGCAGATTAAAGCGGGAGGCAGCAAAATGGAACTCGCTACACATCAACGCTAACACAGATAATCGAGAATTTATGGTGGCTCGTAACCTAGAAAAAGTTTTGTCTTGCAAATATTTCATTCGTAATTCTTGATGATATAATTCGGTCTGGTACGTTCGTGCGTTGAAATATAGCCGGATCGAAACTCCGGAAAAATTATATTCCGACTGGAATAATTCCTTCCGTAGTTTTATCCGGTGAAAGATATTGCCGTATCTATCATTGTGACTATCTAATTAACTAATGCCCCTTGCTGCGGCAGCTGACGCTTCTGTTAGAAAAATACAGAACACCTGGAGGAAATTAAATGAATAAAATTTAGGACATCAAATAAAGTCCTTAAACATTCTCATAGTTCCAAATCCTGTTTTGTAAATGTATGTGCTGTTTCTATCCGTAAAATTAAGAATACGAGTATGATTTAATAAATATATATAATTTAGAGTATCTAGTTTAATTCCTTTAGTATAAAAATGCAAATTATTCATTACTGCGTAAGGGCTGATGAAAATAATGCTTCTAAGGGTATTGGCAATCTCTGTATTTTATCGTGGAGAACATGGCTCAAAATTATATTCTTACGTAATAATATGAAAAAACTGATGTCTTTGAAATGCGTCGAATTTAGAAAACTTAAAATCACACAATAAATTGTAGTAAATTTTAATTTGCTGGATACATAGCATTATTATCATATAGCTAAAGAAATGAGAAGATAAGACTTTTACCCGCACCACAGGAAGAATTTATTTAGTAACTTAGGTTTCGACCCACCACGTCATCACATCATTTGGCCTGACGATGACGCGACGTAGGTCATCTCTTCATTTCTTTACGTTATGGATTACTACCGCAAAGTCATCCCTGAAGCTATTGATATGATTTTACAGCTATTCAATGACAATTCCAATAGTTTACGTATCTGGGGACTTGCTTCACAGGAAAAATGCGGATATCAATTTTAAAGAGCTTAAGATACCGATAAAAAGCTAAAGTTATTCATCGTTCATTATTTTTATTTTGTGCTTCCGTTTCATTTCTGCCGTTTTGAAATATTAAAATCTATAAATAACTTCATCACCCATTCTGAAATCAGGTGAAGGAAATCCAATACTAACTGAAACACATAGCGACCTTAATTTCGTTTCAACATTAGGTTCCACATCCTTCAACAAGCTTAGTCTCTTCAATGTTTAGTCTTTAGAACTTTGTGATTAAGGGGATGGAAGTTGATTTGAATTGCATTTTGAGGTTAATATTTACAATAAATCCGCGGAATCAAAATCTTAATAAATTCTTTAGTAGACTACGATTAATTTATGCAGGAATTATTTTGGAATTAATCACTGATTGCTGCAAACAGTCTTTAAAGTGAGACCGAGAAGAAACGAATTTACTGCCCGGAAATCTTGTTTAAGCATTATTCAGTCATGCATGGTTCGAACAATGGCTTTGTATGGTCGTGCATTAATAAGGGCAGTAGTGACCTCATTGGCGAAGCCTCAAAACACCACCAAGGTGGGACTCATTATCTATTCGAGTTATCCAGAAATTAATGCCCGCCCATAATCCGCACTAGGAGCTTCACCTGTGATTTAATTCCCAACGAATGTGACTGACAACGCCATTAAACCCTTTTTCCTATCTATTTTTTTCCCTCCGCCATTTTATTTCGATAATGCAGTCCCCGTTATATTGTTCGGCTATATATACGCGCACGTCTGACAGAAGAGGTTTCAGCCCAGATTTTTTAATTGGTTCCCCGCCGACGAAATTAAAGCGAAGAGGGAGCGAAAATTTCACGGGAGGAATAAAACGCGAGCAAGTTTTGAAACAACTTCATCATAGCTGAGCAAACGAGGATAGATGGAGCTGATGGTTAGCAGGGGTTGGAACGGAGGAGGGAAAGACATGGTGGTCGTAATATCTCTCTTTTTCCCCCTCTCCCTGTATCTCTATCCATCCCACTCGACGGATTCCATCTCCCCCCCAACTCAATATCCTCGCTAAGCCATTCCCGGCAACAATGCAGTCTAATCAACGGGCGAATTTGGAGCGCCGCGCACAGCTCCACTCCCCCATCTATCGGGAGGCTGGTGAACGAAATGACGCTTTTGTTGGATGCCGCGTGTCCGCGGATTCTTCTGTCCGCTATGGTCCTCATACCATCCTCGTTCACGCCGTACCCTCTCTTTTACGCGCTCTCTAATTCTCTCTCTCTCTTACTCCATCAACCCTTTCTTTTCCCTCGCTCTGTGAGTCCGTACCCGAAATAAAACGAACCCCTTTTCCTCGATTGTGTCGAAATGAATTGTTTCCGGAATTTTTGTCTAAGCGTGCGTGTGCGTTTGAAAAGGGACGAGAGAGACGTAGTCGCGCTTTGCCACGCTTAATTTGGCGAAAAACGTAGTTTTCTCTTATATTTCCCTAACTCACTTCCCTTCGCCACTCTATGTTTACCCAATCAAATTGCAGGAAGCATTGAGAGAGAAAATATCCACGGACGTATTTGTTCGGAAGAGGGGATGCTTCATCTTTTAGCGTGGGTCTAATAGAGGGAGTCGTCTGAATTTAGAACTTCTATTTCATTCCATTACGATTCTTCAATCCATGCAAATGATCTAAAATTGCTTGGAACATTTTTGGGATGCGCTGCAACGTAAGAGCAATTCTTCGAATTTGATAATAAATTTAACCATCTTTTGTACGTCAAACATCTTAGTTTGTAAAAAAACAAGCATTTATATTTTGATTACGTTTCCTACCAGTTCATTCCCGGCCGTGAATATTGTTGATTACTGCGTAAGTGAAATGGTTCAGGAATGTCATTCAAATTTTATGTAGATGTAATTATGGTGTATCAATTAATTAAAATTTTGACCTTCTTTTGAATATTCGAAATGCCCCATTTTTACTCTTTTATGTAGCAGTAATAGAGCTAAGATATTTTTGAATAACTAAGCTTCAATAAGAATCCCTCATTTTGGAATTTCATCATTACAATTCCTTAGTTAAAATTTGGAGTTCAGAAAGTTAGAAGTTAACCTTCAAAGTAAACCATTCTCTTTTACGTGGCATTCAAGTTTGTTTGCAAGGAAAAATTTGATAAGCGGTAAAAACTAGTCGGATGGAAATAATGCTACAGTCTAACAACGGAAGAACGCCTGATTTGCTCCACTTCACCTATAAATGGCTGGAAATGCACAGAGGGAGTAAATTGATCTTACATCTTAAGACTTAATGAAAATCCACAACAAGAGAAATTAAGGTCTTCGATCGATTCCATCCCATTTCACCACGCGGTTCAAGTCGGCTTCCGTCGGCGTCAGAGGAAACCGTTTGGTAGCACTTTATTTTCCGCTGAAAGGAGATCGGTGCCTCTGCAGGTCGAGGCATATGAGGGTAAGAGACGATTACGAAGACCGAACTGATGACTACGGGGCATCGGAAGGACCCCAAGCAACGGCACTTGGAGGGACTTCGTTTATTTTCTGAAAGTCGGAATCCTGCCGTGCAGCTGACGGGTTGAAAAAAGGACGGTTTTTATATAATGCAGATTGACGCTTCTAATGAAAGTCCTTTGTTTTTTCCCTCTCGCAGGAGAGATTTCCATCGAGAGATGGAAAGGGGAAAGTTTTTCTGTTGCGGGCTTTTGATTAAATTTGGCATTGAGCCCGAAGAAGTGATTTGCCGTTGCTGTTAATTTCGACGGAATGAATCGACATGAGCCTTTTAAAATTCCCCCCTCCCAACGCCCACTCTCTTTCGGTCGACGGACGTGGGAGTTTTATTTTAGCTATTTGATGAAGAAGGTTTCTTTGTGCGATGTCATGTTCTGAAGGAACGTTGAGTTATACACTTTCATTATACAAGCTGACGTGCCGTCAATGCATTTAAAAATTGTTCCCTTTTCGAGGGGAATACGAGTTCAACACAAACTAATTCAGATTCTGTTGAAATATCTTCTAAAGTAATCTATCAGTATTAACTTCTTTTTAGCCAAAAATCTCTCTTGTACCTACGAAAACCCATGACTTTGACTATGCCCTGAAAAGTAATAACTATAATAGAAAGTCAGTCTAAATACTTAAGAATATAATATAAATTCATTATTGTATATTGTTTACGTATTTATGTTATAAGAAACTCTCACTGCTAAACTAAACATAAGGTATAAAATATTCGGAAATGAGCAGAACACAGTATTGGTAAGCTGTCTTTTTTATTCGAGAGTAAATATTCAATCGGAAACAGATACAAAATATGTGTGGATAGTGAGTAATCAAAGGTAACATTAAGCATGGTTATATTTAAATGAAGTAAAACATATTGGCAGGCGCAGCACATGTCATTCAAACCTTTTAATATCAGGGTAGGTAGACTCATCTTATTGTCAACGTAAGTGTTCATTTTGTTACTTTTGTTGACCTTTTCACTCGTGTCGATCATTTTTTGCTGTAGCTTGGATTTATCAAATGCCATTATGCCTTAGAAAACTTTCTTTTAAATAAACCATACAGTTGATGAATGATACAAAATAGTTTTGCGATGCAGATTCTGTCATTTTCCCTATTCCTAATGCAATAATTTAGTAATTTAGTTGATTTAAAGTGACAATTGACTCCGTAGTTCAAATCCTAACAAATACTTTGTCTTGAAAACGATGCGGCCATGATCCTCCTTGTCCTGGCATCGCGTCGCACATCAACTCCGTGGCATTGCCTTTAACCATACGTAGCACTGGCTCAACAGGTTAACGCACTATTGCCTACCGCCTTTCACGACTTGGGTGGCAAAACTCGCACCAAACTCCCACAATCCAACAAGTTTTGACGTCGACCGCCCATCCCTCTCTCCTTTTAAACGCCTTTGCACTGCGGAAAAGAGAACCACGTCTCTTTCTATGTTGCGGCGGCATTTTTCCCGTCCGAAAAAGCCAAAGAACATACGTTCGGTTTTCATTTTTCGACCTCGGGGTTCCTCGAGGGGATCGAGGGAGCAGTCTCCGCGGAATTGCAAATTCGGAAGGACCGGGCGGCGGCGGAGAGTGGGCGTGGATGAATATTCAAGCCGGGTGCGGAAGGCGTAATTAAAACGTCCGCGACAAGGTTTGTTTTAGCAGCAGATTTTCCCTCCTTCCAAACGCCCATTCGGGAGAACGCACGCATCGGAATTTTTAGGGACAATTTTCTGTTTAAAGAGACAGCCGCCGCCGAAGGCCTCAATTCCGTATCGGTCAGCGAATTTGAGGTAACTGTTTATTTTTTCACGCTTTTTCACCGACTCCGTAAACAATAGGTAAGAGATTCTTTTGTGTTCGAAGGGGGGAATCGGTCATTAAATCATCTTACTCGGAAGGAGTGTTCGCGCATTAAACATGTAAACACAAACAATTCCGTCGTGGATTGCAATCGCGATGTTTTTAAATGACGTGAGAGTGCTTTGCTTTGGGAAGGGAAAATCCCGTGGATGAAATGCTCCCCCTCTTCTCCTCAGAAAGGGTCACCCAAAACACGTAAAAGGTTATTTATGGAAGTAGAGTCTTACAAGCATGGAGAGAAAAGGCCCTTATCATTCTCGTTATTCTTCTTCGCGCGATGGTTACCGTCCGCAAACTTCTGGGAGCCAGAGATAAAAGATCAGCAATTCAAAAAGTGAGTCCCAGCTAACTTTCCCATCCATTCGACTCGAACGACTTTGGACGAAAAGAGTTGCGCTTTTAAAAGTTAATGCGACGTTTCATCACTGCTCTCTTGCGGCTCCGTACGAGAAAGTAAACTTCTCTCTGTCTCCCTAGTTTAGTTTCCTACTGCGCTGCATTATAAGTCTCCATCTCTCCAAAATTCCGAAAGTGCCGTGTCATTGGTGTCATTACCAAAGCTCACTTTAGGTTTTACTGCCTCCGCTCCCATAAACTTAGCCATTCGCAACTTTAGAACACATCTACTCCATGATTGCTTGGGTGTAACTCGCGCACCTCCAGTCACACTCAATTACATGTCCCTCTTGTTTTCTTAGCCCATTGAGGGTTATCATTCTCCGTAACCCGGAAATGTTCTTAACTAAATAGTTAAGTCCCTGTTAAATCTCGTTCCTCTGTTGTGCACGCTGACTTTGGTTTATATTATCTGCCGTTCCCTGTTTGTCATTAATAAAATAATCCTGGAAATAAACTTCCGGTTTGAAGGTTATTTCGTGTTCAGCCATCTTGTAAAGTATTTCCTGTCGCTTTTTTCTCCTGAAAGAATCTACATCAATCCACTCTAACCGAAATTCTCTTCGTCCCTCCAACTGACACTTGTTCCATCTTTAGCTTTTAAGTTAATTCATCATTTTACTTATCAATCCTCTCTCTATATCTCCACTAGCTTTCAACTTCCTGGTATCTTTATTCTCTTTACTGTCTTTCAATTCCCTAAACTATTATTGTATTCCTGTTTGTGTCATTCGGTGCATCCTAGGGCTGCCTCAGTTTCCTTTATTATCTTTTTGGGAGGTTCATCCACGTCGTTATTACTAAATACTCATTAAGCTTCCTGTTTTTTTTATCTGTCAACATTATCTTCAGCCAGCTTTTACATGCCATACCTCTACTGTTTATATTTATTTTACATCATATGCTATTCATATGTTATTCATGTTTCATCGTTCAATAATTTGGTTAATTCTTTGGAAAGCTCATATCTCTTTATCTATGATTCTACTCATTTCATCTAATTCAATGTCATGTCACACTATATTTCTACATAACCATCGTTTTTATATTTTGTTCATGATTATTGTAAATTCACTTTTTCTTCATATACATATTCCCTTCGATGTACTAAAGTCTAAATATATGTCTCCTCATCCTTGCCTCTTGTTTTCCTTTACTCATCATATTCCCCTCTCTTCCTCCCATTGCTTGAAAACGTCGTCTACACAATCCTATGCCGTCCTTGTTTGCCCCCCATCGATCTGCATTGCACATAACCAGCCTGCCAGGGACTACTGCGCTCCTTCCGCTCCCCTTCCATGCAACACCACTCCTTCTCTCCCACGCCAACCCATTTAAAACGTCCCCCCGATTCCAACCCATTTTTTCCCTTTATCCCTAGCCCCTTTTGTAACGAGGAAACGTGTGTATATGAGCGCATGCGACCTCCTCCGACCAATGTTTCTCTCCCCAAGTTTCCCCTCTGCACCACTCTCTCTCTCTCGGTCTTCCCAATGTTGTTTTTAAGGCTTTTACTCGGAACCTGCGGACCAAGCTATTTTCTCGCTGCGCGAGAGACGTACTTGGTGATTTCGGTACAAGTGTTTCGAGCCCCACCACTCTCCTTTTTCCTTTTGTTTGTTTCTCACCTTCCCTTTTTCGATGAGAGAAAGCTATTGCTTTCTATCTGATCTTGGATAAAGGTTGCACTCTGCTAATGAGGAATGCTGTTCTATATTTTGTTGAATTAAAGCGTAATAATTATTTTATACTTTGACAAAATGGAAATGAAATTAGAAGGAATATATTTGTTTGGCAGAGGAATTAAATTTGAAATATAATGAGCTATATAGGTTACTTTAATTCGAGTGAAATACATTTTTTCAATTCAGTACAGCCCTTGGAAAGAAATCTTGCTTTCTGTTGTTAGAAAAAGTAGATAATTTTCGGAATATATACAATGGTTCTTTCATTATTTTTTTATTTTCTAATTATAATTTCGTTTCAAAGTGATGTGATGTGTGAAATTGTGATGGCAAGAAAGAAAAATGTAAGACTCTTAGATACTGAACATCCGTAATTTGTAAATATTTACCTTTGAATTTTTAATGAAAATCTGTTTCCATAATTTTATTCAATGTTTAGCATGATATCATGTCTGCTCCAATTTTTCTGTAATGACAGTGGAACAGTATCGACGTATCGATTTATTCAATCATCATATTTCCTACACGGACTTTGATGGATGGGATTAATTTTTTGGAGTTCATATTCGCATACATTGAGAAAATATTATAATGAGAACCAAAATTCCTGTCGAATTACTGAGGTCTACCGTTAAAGAGAATAGACCTGTGTAGCACTAAAAACAAAATCATTGTCAAAGTTCTCCTAACTTTATGTTTCAAAGTATAATATCCTCTAAAGAATTTACCACTTACTTCACGGCGCATTTAATAGCTATAGTCCTGATTATCATGCAGATGGATGTCGCCCTTGTCGGAAGATGCCGTCCTTATTCCCATATGCCAAAAAGAGCTGCGTTTGATAATTCAAACCGTCCTCGCAGGCGAATCTTGGAGTGCGGTCTGTCCCTGTCGTTCCCACAGTGAGAGAGGGCACAACTGAACCGCGGCAAAACGGGGTCAACGACAACGGCAACACTAGAGCTTTATTTGCGGCGGAGAGGGCGAATCTGGGGTGGACGTATGGGAAAGTGGAGGGGAGATTAAATGACTTTATGGCGAGTCCGCGTGACACTGCGTTTTTCGGGACCGAAAAAGAGAGGCAGAAATTCGGTCGGAGATGTTACGTGTATATGAGGGAGCGCATATGAGGGAAAATTCGATGACAGCCAGCGTGTGCCGGCTCTGGAGGATGAATGGGGCGATATCCACTCCTGCATTGATTTTGTCATCGATCCTCGGCTTTTGAATTCGCGGGAGAGAAATATCCAAAACCCTCACGACCTTCACCCTTCCCCCTCTTTCCCCATCGCCTCCCTCGAATTCTTACAACAACAATGCGATTTTCCTAACGCCCAGGATCTTTTTTCCATCCCTTATCGGTTTTCACTTTTTTCTTCTCGTCCTCGATCTCGCCGACCTATATAGAAGAAGATGCCAATAAACCGAACGCCTCGTTCTTTTTTCCCCTCCTCGGAGAAGCTAATCTTGCGATTACAACCGCCTTATCGGTTCGTCCCTCTTCGTCCGATCACGGCTCGTGTGAGAATTTCTTTCAAAGTGCTATTAAAGCATCCGAAAAAATTTTATTGTTTGTGATATGTGATCTCCGTTTCCAGAACGACGGTATTCGACGAAGTTCCACCGGGGTGAGGAATTTGTGGATGCCTACTTGATTATACCGTCGGTACGTGAGAACGGTTTCCTAAAGATCGGTCGTAAAAGAAGGCTGTAAAACGATTGAAGGAGGCAATGCTTTCCTTATATCGGTTAAGAACCCCATTTTTGCTCTAACTTTAGCTGGATGCTCTTATCACCCTCAAGAGTATAGCTTCTTTTTGATTTTTGTCTTATCGTTCTCAATAACTGCCAAAACATTTAGATTCCGTCCTCCGATTAGAGAAGATTTACTTTCCATCATACGTGAGTGCGGAGTCGCACATAAAAATATTTCGATTTCGTCTCTCTCATTCTATCCATTACTACGGTAAAACCTAATCCAAAATGAAATGAGAGTGTTGATCAATGATCTTTACATGCTTTTGGATGTGACAAACTTTCATGACCTGTTTCTCAATCTTCTATAATTTATATCCAAAGTAATATTTTTATAAAATGATATAATAAAACCGACATGGGTTCCAAATAAAATAGGCCGAATAAATATCCAAATGTCCAAAAATGGACCCAATAACAAATTTTTTATGAGATAAATATGTAAAATGGAAAGAATCTAAGATAGATTTGTACTTTTACCACAATTATTTTTACAAATAACAGTAACACGACCGGTTTCAAAGATTGATCGTCATCTTCTGGTCAATCGTCGAAACCAATCGTGCTACTATTATTTGTAAAAAAAATAACATTTGTGATAAAAGTACAAATCTTTCTTGGATTCTTTCCATTATGGATTACCAAAACACTTCGCTTGATTCAGTGAAGTTTAACTATGTAAAAATATATTTCTATAAAAAATATCTTATATCATTTGATGAGGGTACAGTTCTTTTATTGAAATTTGGATACCACTTGTTACTTGCAAATGGACCAAGTTAGGAAACAAGCTATCATCTAAAGTTACCTAATCGCTTAAATGATCATATTCATGTAACTTCAATTTACACAAATACATCTTACCAACTTTATGATCTATAAGCGTTAAGTGTGATAATCCAACACCAATCAAGGATTTGACAGAGTAGAGATTTAAAATAATGCTTATGTTGTGAAATCATGTTCTATAAAATCGATACGAAAGTTATACAGAAACAAAATTAAATTTTATTTGAGATTAGAACCCCCTCAAGGAGCGTTTAATCAGTCTAAAGTGCTTAATTTTAGGTTCATTGGAGCCATTGCAATCAGTTCCGTAAAGTAACTGAATTCGCTTAAATCGGGGACCCTTCCAAGTTTCCCCATTCATTAAAACTCCTCCACGGCACGCTCACTTCATTCGACTCCATGACCTTCCCTATTATTCTCTCCGTTTACCACCGAAAATAAACTCCTCCTTCAATACCAACGACGCGTCGTCAAAATTTGGACGCAATCCGTATCTCGCCTCGTTTACTATGAACGCGTGCATGTGTTAGCTGGTGAGTGTGTGACCGCGCGACTTCCCCTTTCTTCTATCCTTTGTTTCGATTTTTCTCTCGACCTCATCCCTCCTTTCTTCTCTCATCCCCCCTTTCTTCTCATCCCCACCTTTCTCTCGCCATTGAAGAGCGATGACGCACATGTATTTCGTTGCGGAGGGACGAGAGTGTCGCAGAGACTTAAAGGGAGAGAAGAAGGGAAGAGGCGGAATAGAATGAGAGGAAATAGGAGGGAATAAAGGAGATAGGGAAAGAGGAGGTTTGCGAGAGAAGACAAGCCAAGTGTCCAAGTGGAGAGGTAGGAGTCACTCCTCCGGAAGCCACTTCCGTATTCAGGTCGTAGCTTTCTCCTTGTTCCTTTTACTTCTTTTGCCTCCTTTCCATTCCTCTTCCACAAACTCCTTTTATCTCCTCTTCCTTTCTTATTTCATCTTCCCCAACCTCCGGCTTGATCCTCCGCAGAGTAGTAAAAGGGAGAGGCGAAAGACGTCGGGTGAGAGTAGGGCGCCATCTTGAAGTTTTGCACGCGGTGCCACGTGTGCAAGATGGCGGATTTTTTCTCTCTCCGAGCGAAGTAGGATAGCGTGTGAGTGGGCGACCTGATACAAAAAAGCACGGTAAAGTAAAACTGAAAGGGAGGGGAGAGAGAAGGAGGAAGGTAAATACGGTAGAGCGAAAAAGAATGCGCGAAGAGAGACAGATTTGACGAGGGATGGTAGTTTTATATGATCGCATGAAATGCAGAGTGAGGCAGGTTTTTTTAAAGTTGGGGAATGTGGCAATGAGAGACAAATTCTGGGAGTTCATTAGTGGGGGGTCTTGCATTGCTCCCTTTTTTCATGCAGGGACGTTCCCAGTTGTATCCCTTGCGGGTCTGACCCTACCCCGACCCTTCCTTTCAAATTCTCAACCACTACTCCTTGTCCCGTGGTGTGTGCGGAGGCACCCTTTTGCTCCTTTTTCATTACCATCCTCCACTCTTCTCTTTTCGTATTTATACGAACCTCCTTTCACTCTCGCCACAGTCTTATGCCTCTTTTCTACTTTATCAAGAAGCTATAGTTCCCTCACAATCTAATTTTCTTCATTAATGACCTCGCCTTTAACGTTTCGTTTAATGATAAATTGATAAACCGTGTTAGCTCAATACTCCTCGAGAGACAAATTAATACCTCTTTATCACTTTTTAGTAAAATACGTTGTTGCTTCTTAGCATATTTGATCGACGGCATATTTACTTGCATTGCTCAGGATAGCTTCAGTCTAAAATAAATGTAAAGTATGTTAGATCTTTAAAATGAAGTCTGGTTATATTTCCAAGTTTAACTCTCACCTGAAAAATAAATCGAGAAATGAAATGCGTGCAATGCATTGAAGCTGCAAATATATGGAAGACTTAAATGTCATTTTACGCACTAAATAGAAAGCACAAGTTTAAAGAAAAAACATTCTGAACAGTATTATCTTGACTTGAATGCCCTTTAACTAATGTGTACCAGAATGTTATTGTATAATGAATGCATTTATCGTTGTATCCTAGGTAAATGTTGACACATAGACCAGGAACACGATCTTCTTAAATAGTTAATTAACATAAACAAAAATAACAAATTTTTAGGTTCCAATGATTTCTCATTCGAACACATGAATGCTCAGTATAATTATAGAATCACTCAATGCTGAGCCTTCACGAGCAGAGGTCTTCTTTCTATTCCTTAATTGAAATCGCGTTCCAATGCTCAAAGTGATTCTGCAGATATTATTGCTTCGTCTGTATTCGGATCAAATTCACTTCCTCTTAAAGAGTTGGAATCCGCTCGCAACCCACGTGTCATTTTCCACGATGAACGAACGCCCTCCTCATTTGCGAAACTATATTTACGTTCTCATCGTATCTCGCGCAACGTTTTCCCAATTTGATTGCGACATGAACGAGGAGGTCGATCTTCACTCATATCGATCGACGCCATGCGCATCGTAACGCAACGACAACGGATTATGCACCGCAGCAACTTGACCTATTTATCAAACATCAATTAATGCTTCGCCACCGTGTAATTGAAGTACTTTTCTCCCGATCGAAAAAAGCGACGGAAAAGAAGGCGCGGGACCGAACGGAAATGCCGCAGAACGTCAGCGACCGGAGCAAGTTATCTTTGGGGCGTAAAATGTCTACCTCGAGATTATTTCTTCGTCACGCTTTCTTTAGTCCTTCATCTACTTCCTATCCGGGCTTCATGTACAGTCGCACATACGATGGAGTATGTATATATACACTCCGTGAATATACCTCGCCTTGATCCCCCTCCTAATCTCTCCTACGATAACCCTCTCGTCTCTCCCCCATCACTTCCTCTCGCCTTTCTTGACGACGACATCAACGCGCCGCTTTTCAACCCGTCGTCGTCGCGCCACGGAGGGTTTTGTAGAACGAGGAGAGGAGAAGCACTGGCGGGGACTTTAACAAAGGCTGTGTGGGAAAACCATCGTTTTCGACGTCTGTGTGCTAGAGGCGTTGAGGAAGAAGGGACGGGAAGGGAAAGAAAGCCTTCCGAGATGGAAGAAATGCGAGGAAACGAAGGAAAATGAGAAAATCGGATAGAGCGGAGGGGATGAGTGAGGGTAGGAAACGGAAATATATCGAAATGAAAGCTGGATGAGAGTGGGGCTTAAAAGAGAGAGGTGAAAAAGCAGGTGAGTTTGTAGAAGGTTAGACCTGGAAATATGAAGTGGTGCGCGGCCTTAGAAGCTAAATGAGGACGAGAAAGGGTTGAGAAGGTTGGAAGAGTCGGTGGTTGAAGAATAATTGTTTTTGCACGCCTACCCATCCCCGTTACCCATGCCTCATCGTACGTCCCTCCGTCTGTGTCTTGCGCCCCCTGCCACCATCTCCGTGGATGGAGGTCGAGGGGCGAGCGGGGAGTTCGTTCTAATTAAACATGCCGTGGATGCCGTATCTATCATTCTGGGAAATGCTCACGGAAATCCTGGGACGAAGTTCTGGACGGAGTTATTTTTCCGTCCGTGACAAACTGGTCGAAGGTGAAAAGAAATGAAGGATTCGTTATCCTCTTTTTTCGCCTGGAAAAATGATCATTATGGGAATGAGAGAGAGAAGGGGGATCGGATAGGGGTAAGAGAATGGCGGAGAAGGAGAGCGAGGAGCACATGTGGGAAAGATATATGGGGCAAGCCATATGTCACCGTGCTGCATTGATTTCCTTCGGATTCCTTCGTTTTAATTTACAGCCAGAACTACGGCGTTTTTGTCTTCGATTCAGCTTTTTCTTGTTAAAGCGGTTAATTTCAGTTCCATAAATCCATCCGCTCTTTTTCTCTCCCGTTTTTATTTAGGAATTTTCTCCTTGGCAATTTTCGGAATTGAATGCGGAAAAGGAGAGAGAGCGGGAGACGCTGATTCCATCGGTGTTTTATTTCATTTTTTCGGAGCGTCTCGTCACGGACGGACTGATATATTGGCTACATAAATTAGTAGCCGTGCCCAGTTTATATCTTCGCCAAAATTAATGGAAGTGTTATTTTTCAATTATCTCTCGCTCTGTCAAAACTTCAAGCACCCTCATTCTTCCCAAGATAATGGAATTAATGTCCCTTGCCGGAATTCCGGATTAACGAATCCATTTCAAACGCTGGAACACTCAAAGGTAACCGAGGAATAAAAGAGGGATTGTAACGAAGGCGAAGAAAAATAAATAATTGACCAGGCAATTCCTCCGCCATATGCACTGGATGGAGTTTAAATCATTCTTCGCTCCCGACACAGGTGCCAGCGGGAGAAGATGGAGCTGTTCCGGAGATTAATCTTTTAACGCGCCAGGAGAGAATACCATGCAGTTTCTATAATTCGGAACCCAAATGATTCTCTCACAATGAAGTCGTCTCATTTTCTATCGAAGAGTTTGTCGTTTAGGAAGCTAAGCGTAAACAGATGGTATTAATTCTCGATAATATCGTTCAGCGGATAGGAAACGCTAAATTTTAGAGTAACGCTCAAAATGAAACTATTCTGCGAGCTCACTACCATGGATGAATACTGCAGATGTTCTTCGCACTTGTACTACTTCGTTCAATTTTTTCCCAGCGTCAAGTTTTTAATCAACCGCCCTAGCTCCTTCTCTTTCTACTTTCCTCTCGTTGGCGTGCAGTCAGTCCCTTTCATTTGGAACGAATTTAACGTGCGCTGCACCGCTCGCGAG
Source organism: Sympetrum striolatum (assembly GCA_947579665.1). Classification (NCBI taxonomy): domain Eukaryota; kingdom Metazoa; phylum Arthropoda; class Insecta; order Odonata; family Libellulidae; genus Sympetrum; species Sympetrum striolatum. Next base: position 101,781,403 of record OX388341.1, on the reverse strand, counting down.
ATGAGTGAATTTGCAAGCCAACCCTCTATCCCGTCTATCTCTCGTTCTCCCTTCACTCACTCAACCCTACCCTCCCTCATCCTTCTCCCTCCCTCAAATTTCCCCCTCCCTCTACCAAAACAATCCTAAATCTCTCGTCCTCCATTCCACCGACATTTTGTATTTTCATCCCGACTGGGTGGGATTTGAGGGTTAATTTTTTGCTCCGTGATTTTTTTTAAGTTTCCCTCAAACGCGCCAAAAGGCAAAAAACGAAGCACGTGGAATAAACAAACAAATCTAGTCGGACATCTTCCCCACTTCCCTCTCCCCCGATCCCTTCACCAACTCGCCACCTTTTCAGTGGCATTATGTTTCTTTTCATCCAATTTCAATTTATTCGCGAGGTAAAAATCCCGCTCGCGTGTTAATTTCTACCCCGTCTCGCTCGTTTCTCTCTCTCTCGTCCTCTCGACTCTCTTCGATTTTTCCTCCCTCTTATTCCTCTCTTCCCTTCCTTCCCCTTATTCCCTCTCTCTCTTTTGACTTTTAATTTTCCACTCTCCTCTTATCTCTCTCCCTCGCCTTCGTCCTACCCGTGGCTGCACGTGTGAGCCAACACGTTTGTACAAACGCATTCATCCGGAAGAAGCGTCAAGTACGTCGAAAGCGATTCTGTGTGCCTGATGTTGCAATTCCAACGGCTACGGAGGGAAAAAAGGAGAAAAAATATTATCAACGCGCGACATAAACAAGCAGATTTTCAGATGGGGTTGGTGAGTGGAGAGGACTGTGTATTTAGTCTGGGAAAAGGTTTGAAGGAGGGAGGGAGTGGGGCCAGGTGAAATTAAAGGGAACGAAAAACAAATTCCCGAAAGAATATGCTAAAAAAAGTGACGCGAAACCCGCGAACAGTTTTTTTTTAATATGACAAGGCGCGCAATTCGCGATGATGAGAGAGCGAGAAACTGTGAAACAAACGAAAATGTATGCGCGATAAAAGTGGGAGAGATGAGGGAGTCTTTTTTTTCCTTTCGGAGGAAGGGGTGAGTTCTCTCAAGACAGGAACAATAACATTTTTAAGTGTAGCCTGCGTTAATAAAAATGCAGGCAAATTCGTGCGAGAACACGGCCAGAGTGTAAGAGGAAAAGGGGCCTGGGTTGTAGAGCCCGAAGGGTACCGTAAAGGACGCTGGGGAGGGAGAGGGGGGGAAGAGGGAGGGAGGGACGGTGTTCGCTTCTTACGGGAACATGGACGCGTACTACGGCTTGGCACGGTGAAATTCGGGGAGAGTTAACGTTTAATCCTAGTTCTTTTTTCTACTCGATGCTAGCCGCTCTTTACCTCTAGTTGGTGTGTGGGAGCAGCAGATGGAATTCTACGGAAAAAGTTCGTCTCGTTTTCTTTGCGTTCTATTTTGAATCCCGTGGCTAACTCGGAAAGGGAATGAGGTTGTTTACTTGTTTTTCTCCCATTCTCCGCTAAAAATGAAGCAATTTAGTTAATTTTAAACTCGTTTTCTCCCGGTTACAAAAATAACGCCTTTAACAAACGGGGCTGCAGCTTCGTACGCTTTGTAATGAAGCCAGTGCTTTGTTTCCTCATTGGTATCGTGTCTCTTTAATCTTAAAAAGTGCTCTATTTCCATCAGTATTTCAGCTACTTATCATTACTAAAGACGATATCTGTTTTTATCCGGATTGTGATGATAATGAAAGAAAACTTTCGTTCTATTTATGCTCTAGTTTATCCTGTTTTTAACACAGTTTAATATATCACATATCCCATTTTCTTACTTCTGAAATTGTGATTAATATCCGTACGTCCCTGAATAAAATATATCTAACCATGAACTAAGTTACATTATAACGAATATTTGATAAGAAACCGCAAGTAATAATTTTTCATTTATCTGAAAACTTTTATTAGGCCGCAGATGATGATCGATATGTTTAAGAGGAATGGGAAACCAAATGCTTCTACTTCTTTTTTTAAGTTTCTTGAGTGATACAGATATGACTCATATTTGAGTCGTAGCCGTCTTCACCTCAATGGTGTATATTTCGTTCTATTGCTATATTAATAAATCTGTTGTAACTTATCTTATTATCTCTTGGTATTGAAAAATCTCTTCAATATTCATTTGATTATAAACCCCACTTCTAGCGGATCAATATCTTTTCCTTCGTTTAGGGCCTAGGTAGGGTTTTGTTGATTATTCTCCATGCAAATATTCACGATTCATGACTTGGCATTTTAAAAGCCTTCCCTTTTTCTTGCTCGCCGCTCTCTTTGCTATGAAGTACAACCTCCTTCCTCGCCGGGTATCGATCTGAGACGAGCCGTCTCCTAAGCTTCTTCATTTTTTCTTCCCCTTTCTCTCCTCTTTCCGTTCTCATCCCTTTTCTTTTACTCTGAATACTCCTCTTTTTACGTCACGGCATACTAAACCTTCCTGAAAACATTCCCTTAAAAATTACTGGGAAAGATAAGGACAAATACCTCTGAATGACGGGGAATATTTGCCTCACTTAAGTAGGCCCAGTGAAAATCGACCGTGTTTTTCGACCGCAAATAGTTGTTTCGTGAATATATCAGGCAAAAGGTCATGGTATTCGTTTCCCGGTAGTATTAAAGGCTCACTGCTACCGTTTGGACCGGAAAATTTAAATTATGACTTGTTACGGAGGTTATGTCTTGAGAATGTGCCCTTGTTTCCTTATTTGGAAAGAATTTGTATATAGTATTTCAAGATTATGGCATCCGTCGCTCCTTTTATTTTTTGCGTCTTCATTGGCATACATTTCTTGAGAAAAGAAAAGAGTGGATCTTAAAAGGAAATATTCTATTGCTATTGTCCAAGTTTACCATTTATTTAAGCAAAACCTTTTACCTTGTAATCATCCATTTTGTAATTATTTTAGTAAGTACTCGAGAATAGGTTTTCCTTCAACACATGGCGACTTGAATTTTCAATTGAAATAATACCTTTTAGACAATACTCAAGGGCTAATTTTTTGCTATGACAGTTTTGCGTAATTCAATCAACGAATTACATCATATATACAGAGTTTGTGCATGTTAATGAGAAAGGACTTAATGATTAACTCAGGTTTTGCTTTAATTCATTCGCAGTTCTTCCTATTGACTTGTACCAGTTACTGAATGCTGTAGAGAAATATCGCGATTTCCGTTTTTATCAAATTTATCTCCAGGCTCGATTTCAAAAGATATAACGGCGCCGGCTACATATCCTCCCATCATGATCTCTAATCGCACCAGAGGATTATATCTGACCCGACTTTTGTTTGCGTATCCGGGACCGTATCTATTTCGAACAAGTGCTTTCGGCTACCCCACGGGAAATCATACCCGACAAATAGGAAAAGATTATGGAACCCCAGTCAAATGTCAGGATCCTTATCTTTGGAAGTCATCTAAGAGCATGCCGTCGCGAGGAGGCCTTCAGATAACACGGGCAGCCAACACGACTTCCACGCCGCAGAGTCACAACTCCCACCTTCTGCACGGAATGCAATATTCCACTCCTCTCTATCTTTTATTCTATCCTTTCGTACTTGCGAGCGTTCCTCGCAGCCTTCGCTTCGCAACTTGTCCGAACTCTTCCATCCCCCGCGAGCAACCTCCCTCCATCCCTCTCCTGCCCATGAATTAAACCCCATCCCAAGGGCATCTTCCATAATTGATCCGCTGAGTCACACGTAGTACTCTCCAATAGTGGACGGTGAGGGGAGTAGAGGATATAATAGGGTAGGGGAGAGTGGCTGAGGGGATAGGAAGTCTATTGTAGACACAGAAGGGGAGACGTTGCCTTAGGAGGTAGGGGGCCTAGAAACATCGGGGGGAAATGCGAAAGAGGGACTGGAGAAGTGGGACTCTTATAGGGTAGAGTTACTATTTTGGCCGGGTTTTAAATTGAGAATGAGAGAACATTTTTGTTCAGTTCGTCATCCTTGCCTGTCTTTTCAGTTGTGGTGCGGACATACATGGAAGCTGGATTTCCTCGTGTTTCCCGGTTCAAGGATCGAAATAGCGCTGGTTTATATTTTCCTGAAGAGTTCGTAAATAATGAAGAACTCCGAGTCAATACGAGCAAATTGACTGGAATTGCAAGCCGTTTCGCTGCTAAAACTAATCCTAGGTTGAGGAATGAGAGAGTTTATTTGATTAGTTGATATTTTATATAACATCGCCATAATCATTATTTTCCGAAACCTTGCGTTAATTTTCCACTCAAATAAAAGTCTGGTATTGAATCATAGAAACAAAATTTTAATGAACAACCAGCGACATTCTGTCTATTAAATTATTTATGTAACATGTAAATGATGCCCAAGTGATGATATTACACCGCTTCCAACATTTCATAATGCTGTAGATTAGATCATTATGGCAACGGGAAACTCTTGGAATTTCATGTGTGAAGGGTACAGCGATAATTAGTCCAAAAATTAGCTGCTTTCGATATCTAATGATGAGCGAATTACGGTTATACCTCATTATTTCGGATAAAGTCCATAACGGCGCTGCTCCGCGCCAAACATTGCGATATTAGAGGTCGTTTCCATAGATTTGATCGCTTTAACCTTAAATCGTCGCCGAGCTTCCCTTTATTTTTTATTCAAGATCACTTCATAAAATCCCGGGCTTTATATTGATATTGCGGAAGTTGTGTGTGGAGGACTATGAGCAAACTTCCAACAATTTCAAAATGAGTACGTGATGGGATGGTACTGCCTCGTGATATTAAGGTCACTGTGTATAGTGGTACTATCTTTGTCGCTCGATGCAGCCGATCGGTGCCCCGCAATCTGGATATAGGCAAATAGAGAAAAATTAAAGTTGTTTATTTCCCTGCGTTGGAACTGCATCCTTCAGAAATGGAGCATATTACTATGTACACGCTCATGCAGTAGAGATCACGATGCTGATACATGAATAGATGCTATTTGAGTAAAGCCACAATGCATCAATACTGCATTTGAACATTTACTTTCTTCATATGTTACCCTATCAGTATCAGATGTGATTTAACAATTAACAAGAAAATACTCGACGTTTCACCCGTAATGAATGTGTGCTAAGCACTATTTTTTCCCATATTTAATTTCCTTTTTTATATCTATTCTATATTCTCAGTGTTTACACCGTCCTGTAAATTAAAATTGTCGATTTCAATGAATGAAGCAGAATAAATATACAAGAATAATATCTGCTATAAATAGTAGTTTTTATCCGGAGTCTTGGAATAAAAAGTATAGACTTGACATGTTGCTAGCATCCGAATGCCTATCTTCTGATGATAGATGATTAAGTAAGCTTAAGTAAATTTATAAAAAGTTATAAAATTTCCGTTGAATGATGCTAGGTTCAAATGAAAGACTTCCAACGCTTCATTCGTTGATCTTTTCGAATCCTCAATCGTAAATGTCTACTGAGCATAGTGAAATACCTGATACCGATAGAATACTGAATATTGAACGTAATGAAACTAATATATGGCACGAATTTTCAGGAATATAAGTATTGTTTTCTCCGTTGATAATAGAAACGTCGTGTAAAAGAGCAATTTCGATTACCAACGGTTCCTTCCCTTTTCGTTGGTCTAATTTCCCATTCCATAACTCCCATTCACAAGGTCCATTTCCTCTCATTACGTCAATCCTCAAACTCCTTCCTTTCATTTCGACACACTTCTCCATAAGTGGAAAATACAAATCGTCAGACAGACTCATCTCGCAATTCCCTCTCTCTGCCCCTTAATAAAAAAAACAGAATCTTTTGCGAACACCACGCTTTTTTCTCTGATACCACACCTTTGCATACCATTTAGAAAATCCGCGCATACACACATGTTCTCGCGAAAAGGTTTGTCCCTTTCTTTGGGAGAGAAGAAGGAGAGGGTTGGAGAAAGGAAAATCGAGGGGATGAGAAAGACAGCGTGCTTGAGTGGCGCTCCTTCAGATATGCCCCCGATGGGGGCGGAGCTGCGATAAAATAGGGCAGGAAAGACGGAAGTGGCGTCAACGAGAGGGGTGAAAAAAGACGGCGTTTCCTCCAACACCCACTAACCACCACGGACAATCATGGTTGAGACACCAAAGTTTAACGGAGTTAAAAGAATGGTCACCAACGGTAAGAAAGAAGTGTTACAGTCGAAATGGATGCAAAAATTGTTCCGGAATCGGTTTTATATTTGAAGCGAGGCGAAAAAGAGGATGGAAATCGTTTAGGTGTAAATTCGGAGATAGGGATATCCCTCTTCCTTCTCCTTTATCTATCTCCCCTTTTTAAATGCGAGGCTTATTTTAATTCCTCGTCTCCATTTCGCCCCCAATCTCTTAAGCTGTTTTTCTCGATCTCCCTCTTTCTTCTCCGAAGGTTTTTTTTAAGGGGCGGACGTAATCGAGTCGTCTTGATCCGCATCGATTTTGTGTTTTATATGCATTTTAAAGCTGAGGATTAAATAAGATTCCCTCTGAATATGTCGCCTGAGGAGATATAGATTGGTCGAATCATTGTAAATCATCTCACGGTTATTGTGTAGCATATTTCACATTCACCTTCACCTTCATTCTCTTGAAAGCCACTCTTCTGCGTAACATTCGGTGCAAAGACATTGATTGAAATTCATTGCCTGGTTAGTCAGTTGATTTTACTGAGGTACTGTCTCAATCGAAAAAGAGCTTAATGTAATCTCTGAGAACTTAAGGAAATGGGAAAATATTAAATACTTATGGGTCGGAGGTAGCGAAATTTATTTTTAATGCAATTAATGCGATTAATTTGATTATATCTTTGTTGTCTTTTCGTCATTTAGATGAACTCAGCTCGCTTCTTCGCTGAAACCAAATTTGAATTTGCCTTTCTGGAAAATGCTCCAAACAAAAGATCTCTGATATTTGGAATTTATTAATCGCAGTTTTGACTATATTCTATTTATATTTTCCTCTTATGTGAATATCTACCATAAAACAATAAATACTATTATAACTTCCCCTTACTGCTATTAGTTCCAATTCACAGATTTTTTAAGGAAAGAGCAGCTGGATCATTTTTTGGCACAGATATATAATATCGATTCAGATAGTTGTTGTTTTACAAAATAGAGTATTTCAATTAATTAATTGTATTGAATGGATCAATTTCGTAAGTATTTAGTCGTAGTCTTTCTCAAAGCAAGTAATGTATTTCTAGTCAAAAGTTTTCTTCGTAAACCTCTGTGACATACGTTAGTCTCAACTATGTATGAAATAATAATTATTGTTTGAATTTTTTTGTTTATTCAAACTGCTGAGATTTTTGATCAAACGATATTCAATACCAAACACACTGACAAGTAGTAAATATGTGCTACAAATTTTCCTTCTTAAATAAATGCATATATTGTAGCTAACGACATAGTACAAGTAATGAATTAATTTCCTCTCGAAAAATATCTGAAAAGGGCCAATGAGATACGCCGGCGATGAAAATTTTTTACTTTCTCTTTCGCAATCAACAGTTGTGCATGTGTCTCCGCGAGAGTTAAAAGCGACTTAAATTATAGAATGAGCCGATTTGTTTCCCGATCAAAATATCAAGCCTAATATTTTGGGAAATCCTGAAAATGAATTTTTTGGCCACTTCTTAAAATCAACTAAAGTCATAAAACTCAAATTATCACCCGAGAGAATTTTAGAGAGGAAACAAAAAATATTTTTACTTTCTAGATTTCTAGCGTTATCTTGAAAATGAGAATGCCTTACGAAGCACGTGAATAATACTTTAAGCTTCCTTTTATTATGCCCACCCTCGTGGAAAAATATTACCTTGCTCTCTTAGGAAGAGTAATTATTTCTCAGAGTTCCTGAGCCTCTCCGAATGCATGGATCCTCCGAACGGTGAACGAAATGACGCGAGAGCCTGGAATATCCCGATGGATTTTCAGAAATGGAGATAATAAATCAAATTATTGCGGTATGGAAGCCGAAATCTTGAAAGGAAATTACAACCGAAGGAAAGGTCTACCCTCCTTACTCACTCTTTGTTAGCAGCTTAAGATAAGGAAATTTGTGAATATTTTAGGGTAGCGAGGAACCCGTGGAATTTAATTATGCTCGTGGCGAGAGGGGGGAAGGCGACAGTAATGAAAGTGGAAGGATTTTGATTGGTCCTTAGCACCGGAGACAGAATGTCGAATCAATCGGGGTCCTCCGCCTATTATTTCGGAGATTGCCAAATTTCGGCGGAAGAAGATCTTCGCTGTTTCACTTCCATACATTAGCGAAATGAAATCCTTCAGCGAAGAATCTCGGATTGAATTTTAGGGATGATTTGCAAAATTATAGATTTTGAAGAACTATCTTCATCTCAACCTCTCGTTCTTTCAACATCGAAGGAAACGTTTGTTCTTTCAGAATCTGCTTCATTGAAGGATACTGATTTCATCAAAATGCAAACAATTATTCAAGATAAAAGGATACAGTTGAATGTTATCATAAGAATAAATTCGACCACAATATTGTTGAATTTTGTTCTCTAAACATTTCAAAACATAGAGTTTAAGTAGTGTAGTTTCCTTTCATAAGAATATTTCTGCAGTAGCTAAAATTTTTGCGATACATTAAGAGATATTTTCGAATGATTTTTAATTGTTAATGATCAAAATCAGTGAGTTGATAAAAGACAATTTCGTTAGTTTTGTCATCATTGGAAATTTAATGTGTACTCTATCCTTGATTTTTGTCTGAACTTCTAAATAATAAGCAGTACTTATTCAACTTTAATATGGGACGTTAATTTTTCGTTGAAAATATTTTATCTTTCTAAATTTTCCATCGCTGGGAGCATTGAATTAAATTTTGTCATCTCAAAGTTTGTCGTTATCTACCAGTTTTCTAAATATTACCTCAGTTAGTTCTCTTATCCATTTATTTTTGTATTACTGCTCTTATTCATCCAAACCTCACATTTTTTAAACCCCCGGTAATTGCGAATCTGCCAACCCCACAAATTATACTTCTGTTAGTAACGCGTTTAGTTTTCTGTCAACTTATTAGTCATGGATTTTGATAATATGAACTCTTTTAACTTAGATCTATCCACAGATTTCATTTTATGAACCGTAGTTAATAGTTGCTCTTTAAACCAAAGGTTCCCAACCTGTAGCCTGGGAGTCGCATTGTTCCCTTTCGTTAATCAACCTTGTTTCTTCTTTTGCTATAAAAAGCCAAACTTTTATTTCTATTTTTGTAAACGCTCTTCCAACCGCATCTAACAGCTAAATTTTCTAGATAGCGTTTTTGTTTGAATTCTAGATCACTAAGAGGTTCCCAAAGTCATCCCAAAATTATGCCAGCTGCAGTATATAATGAAATTTTAGTGCGTTTAACTGGAATCGATAGCCCACGGGCCGGGATTTCCTTCTAAATGCTAATTCATTCCACTGAAACTATAAGCTTGGTGGAACTCTTGCTCTAAGAAGGGGTTTCCAAGTCCATGTAGTTCTAATGGGCCTCCAGCAAGCATCTGTTGTTGTTACATCGCCCCCTAAATGCATCAAGCAAAGGCAAGGGGATAGAGCGTTAGGCTGCTGTTAATTTGGTCTCGGAGGTCCAGTTGAAACCAAGATTTTGGCCTAGTATCGTGAAAAGTTTTAAAATTACTTGAAGTTGTCGGTAAAGGAATCATTTCGCATGTGAAAAATTGATATGACGGTGTGATGATGGAAATGTGGATTACACATATCTGAAGATACTTATCACTTTACTTTGCCTCATACGCTGTTATTTCTTAACCTATTGCATCCCCTGTTTTCATCTTCTGTTTCCTTACTAATCTGAGTATATAAAATTTTACCAAGTTTCGAAATTTTCTTTCAGTTTTCATTTATTTGGAAATGCTAAGTTATTTAAGTAAAAGTTTTGTAAATTTGAGTATTTGTCTCTTTTTGATAATCGTTTCAAATAGCAGTCAAGTACTTTTATTTCCCAGGGGAAAACTTCTCATAATACGGAGTGAACAATTTCTCTCAAGATATCTATTATCGCTTTGGTAGTATTTTCATTTTACACGTTATCCAGTAGCAAATGCACAGCAAAGGTCTCTCCTATCCAAAGAACGCCTTCAGTCATTCTCTTTTTACTCGGCCAGCGGAACTCTTACAACTCCACCTCTCCCAACTCCTTCTATATTCTCTTTTCCATTACCGTAACCTCATTCCTTTTAATTCTTCGACTCCCATAAGCAGGATTCTAGAATTTTTAATCCTTCATAAGGAACATAATACGTTCAGTCGTTTCCTTAGCGCAATTTTTTGTCGTTCTCAACATAAATGCTCTTCATACTCCAGAGCTCTTTACCTTAGGAAAGGCAGCCATAATGGGAAGTATAATTTGCGAAACCGTTCCCACGGCAACGGACCACAATGTATTCAATGAGTGTGAAACAAAGAGCTATCTGTTCTCGGAGTTGCATTCATATAAGATCAAGCGAAAATCTTTTTAATGGGAGACGTATTGTGGGAGTGCCTCGTGCACTCGGATCAGATAATGGACCAGTTATCTGCTGATAATCAATTATTATTTGAGATTTTTAGTTCAATATGTTCGAACCTAAAATTGCGGAGATCCCGTTTTGTTCCATATTTGTATAAAACATAAATTGTATTTAATGTTTTGTATTTTATATATTTCGGAAATTTTGACGAAAGGCTTTTATCACCAAATGATGTTGGCAAGTAGATCAAAATGTATATTTATGTTAATAAATGTTGATGGAGAAGAAAAAATCCATACTTCTGTTCAAGCATTCATCAATTTGATTCAAGTAAATCAGGTTAAATTCTCTCTCTATGATTTTTCAATTCCTTTTTGGCATCTCCACAAATATTGCTCTGGATCGTAAAGCTCCTAAACATACTCTTACCCTCTCGGTTTTCTAAAAAAGAGATTTATTTTTTCATACAATCTCCATTCCCAAAGACATTGACTCGGTCTCTTTGGTCTCACCGCTTGTAGCATTGATTGCGATTAATTATTTTCACAGTCTTTAAGTTGAAAGCAGACCACCATGTAGCGCCGGAAGCCAAGCAAGCGGAGAGTGATCAATATTTTCACCTCCATTTCACTCGAAGAGGGAATGACTCGTTGAGGCTCTTTGCTTTGATTCCTCGCGATCGGCCGACCCACATACACACCTCTGCGACGATACAGACGCTGTGGCTTTAATGCGAGCGTGCTGCTGCTTCAATCCCTTCTTTTTTGGTATCTCTCGAAAATATACAAATTGCGTTCCACACAAAACGCTAATCACTGCGGCGCATCTCGCCTTCGCGGAAAGAAAAATGCTCGAGGTTTTCGAAAAGCTGTGCGAAGATAAAAGGGGAATGGAATGAGGAGAAAACTTTTACGTAACCCTCTCGCTTCGCATTAACCACCACTTCCATCGTCTTCTCTCTAATACCTGCCCTTTTCCCACGCGAGTGGCGTGCTTTCCGCTGACGTATTTCTAAACCACACGCTCCCAACATTCATAGAACACACACGAATTCTTCCTCAAAACCACACCTGTTCCAACCTGGTATCCTTCGTCCTCTTTCTACGTAGCCGTCCCCTACTATAGTGCTCCCTCTTAATATGCTACTTATGTAACGGCATTTGATAAACACACATAATTTATATTTACAGTTGTGGGTAAGAAAGCGACTAAAGCTTATTAACTTATAATGCGTAATATATACGTGAAGGGGTCTAAAATTAAGAGTATGAGGCAACGAGCGTCCATTCATATTAAATCATGATTCTATTTCAATGATCTGTCAATGTTTCGAATTGTGAAGTGACATTACTTTTCAATTTGTGCAGTATGATGCAACCCAAATCCTTCCTTGAAAATCCTATTACGAAATAACTCAGATTCTTCTCTGCATTCATTCCATATAAATGTATGTATAAAATCACATTTTCATATCGAGGTGAAGGTAAATATCAAGATTTAAGTATGAAGTCGAATACCAAGGTATCAGTTTAAATTTCATTCATGAAATTATTAATTTGGATGATTACAGAGTAGAAGAAAACAGTTATTTTCTGATTACTCATCAACTTAGAGGTTTCATAAGCTAATTGAGTTGTTAAGAAGGGACATCACTTGCATGCTTTCTGTCAGTTCTGGCAATGAACTCATCATTGGTGGTAGAAACAGGAATGCTCCTTTACTTTTAGATATTAAAGTATTTACATAAATATGCACTGAGCTACTTTGGTATCTATATATAAACACCATGCGCCGCATTCCGCTGCTGTTGGCGTCGGTGCCATTCTTCTCCGTCTGTCTCTCTCTCACACGTCGGATTGTGACGGACGGTTGTTTTGTATGGCTTCCTCCCCTCGTTATCCTACTCTGCCCCGCCCTTCGGCCAACCTTTTAGACGTGCCCATGCTCCGTGCCCTAGATGCGAGCGCGTATGTTCAAGTGAGTCTGAGATTTTTTCCGAAGGTACAGAGTTCACGTGTGTACAGGTTACGGGGAGAAAATATGTGGAATAGGTCGGCTCTCTCCAGAGAACGCCTATAGGTAGGGATAGTCACCGCATTTACGTTCCTACACTCGCAAAGTCTCTCTGCTGCGTACCTGTGAATCTGATGGCTTTTCGATTCGTTTCAATCCTCGTCCTGCCCTTCACTCCTTACAGGGAAATATGGAATAAAGTCCTTGTATCCGACGGAGCGATAAGCTGGCTGCTTTTATCTCAGTCTTTTAAATCACAAGTCAGCTTAAAGTACGTCTCGGCTTTGCTCGATTCTTCAGAGCTTGTGTGACTTAACATATCAATTTGAGAGTTAGGCGTTTTACTAGATCAGGAAATGCTCGAAATAAAATGACGCACTGCCTTTGAAATCTTGAGTTTTTTGGTATAACTTCATTCTTGGATTAAAAAAGATTTGTTGTCAAAGCAAAAACACTTTTAATTTCTTTCATAATAAGTCGTTTTTATACTGTAAATTTATTTCAAGATGGTTATCTCACCTTTCCATGAAGTGATGATTGAACATATTAATTTTATCTGTAAAATTATTGGAATTCTCCATTCGGTTAGAGAGCTTTCATTGGAATACAAACTCTTATGATGTTTTCCATTTAATTCGCTGCGTTACTTTTAACATAGTTTTGAATGGGATTTAACAAAAAAATATAACGTAGTTATATTGATGTAATATGAGTTTCATTCCGTTTGCGAGTTCTCTTTTTCTCCAGCATTAGCCAAAAAATGGGATCTCGAGAAGTACATCTACATGCCAACTTTGGTTTCGCTGACATTAAAAACTAAATTATATTTGTTCTTATTCATTCACTTAAACTTTATCTGGTTTTTGAGATTACAAATTTTGATAATTTTGGAATATGAGTTATGACTCATTCATAAAAAAATTTCCGAAGACATTTTTATGGTTTACTAAGTTATAAATACAATAATGAATTACTAAATGAAAATTAAAGTTCCGATTGGAGAAAATCTGTTGTAAACAACGTAGTGTGTGTACCTTTTGAGAAGTTGAACTACTAGAGAAAGCCCTCATTCTTCCACTTTAAAAATCAATCCGTTCAAAATGAGGCCTTTATTGGAGACTGAAGTTATCGCCCGAACTTACAAATTAGAAAACTCTTCATTATGCGCTGTGGATACGACCTCCTGATTCTTCCGCTGCCGTAGCTTCGGATAAACGCGTACACATTCGTTTTGCCTGCGGCGAAGTTTTCGGATCGATAATGCGAAAACAATCGTGAAAAATCCCTCAAGGACAGAGCGAATTGTGGGAGAGAGTCCTCAATTTCTTTCTCTCTCGGAGCAATCGCTGGAGTCCAACCTTCGTTCGTTTTGGCTCTTCGCGTGGATCTGACGCCTGAATCAACTTGTTTGCATGACTTTTTCCTCCGGTTTATCTGACCTATTTCCTCCTAACTCCTCAAAGCCCTTACACTTATGAGTTATCTACTCCATTCCTTTAGTGCGCGATAGCAGATTGCGTCCAGGTTGTTATCATTCATTATTCCAAATCTTTCCTCAAATCTAACAAAATCCATATTGAGGAATCCTTTTCTGTGGTTTACTAAAAGATTCCACAATATGGATTTTGTTAGAATTAATATTTACCACAAAGTTACGCCTGATTCCGTATCGTCTTTCCACAAATACTTCCATCGCATTAGTCGTCATTTTAAGCCAAAGTTGCATGATAAATTTATTTTTGTGTTCAAATCGGCATTCCCAATGTAACTTTACTTTTGCCTTTTTTTTTAGATATTTACTCTTCATAAATCGTTGAATTGCACTGATCAACATTATTAATCAAAGTTACATGGTTAATGTCTTATATTTAAATTACTACAACTTATTACTATTATCACGCAAATTTTCCTTAATTAGATAGTTACCCTTATATTTCCACAATTTAATTCCTCATGTATATGAACGTGATGTAAAAGTAGTTTCAGCGTATGTATCCAGTCTTTGCAACTTTTCACAAGTGGGCGTGTCTGCGACAATAAAGGGAGATTGACGTGAGCGGAATAATACGCAGTTAGGTTTTTTAAATGCGCAAACGAAAGCGTGAAGCCTCTCCGCCAGAAAAGAGTTTTTGACCCTTGATTAATATTGAAAGCCGCAAAGAAAATTGAGCGAATGCACAAAACATCCCTTTGAAACAAAGGACGGGGAAGATTTTCAAAGGCGGATCCAGAGAAAACAGGGCCATTAATATAAAAGCACTCGTTGCCATTTTATTTTTCCAATTACCGTGAAGGAAATAAGACTTAAGTGAAAAGATAATGATAAAAGGTTATCGAACAGAGCTTCGGGAAAAAGCTTGCACAGCCGAAAAAAATGCGACGGCATAAAGAGAGGGCAAAAAGGCTGATTGCATTTTTTCCCGTCTCTCTCTCCCGCTCTCATAAAGACCAATATCCGGGAGGAACAAATGCAGATGAAAGCCAATATAATTGAAAAAATAATGCATCTCTTAGGTAAACCGGGTTATATTTTATTCAGGGCTGGAGAGGGTTGCATTGGGAGGGGAACGGGGTTTTTGGCCAGAGGGGAGTGAGCCGGCTGCATTCAAAGGGTTTGGAGCGGACCGTTATATTGAACAGAGAGCTATGTGGAGACTGAACCGGAGATGAAGGCTTGAGGGTCCAGGGGCTCTCTCAGGCCGCATTTCAAAATCATCGCCCCATCCACGGGAAGTCGGATGGAGAGCGTCTGTGTGCGAGGATGGTAAAATGGGGGAATGCAGAAAAGAGGGAATAACAGTGCGCCCCTATTAATGGCACTCAATCGGGAGCCTATTTAATAAATGACGATAGAATGCCATAGAAACAGTCCTATCATTAATGTAGCTTTTTAAAGGCTACCTTTTGATCTCCTCTCACAATTTATATGTAATTTCCTTAAAATATCCAAGGCATTAATAGGCTATTTCAAACAGTGAGCAATAATATTGAAGAAAATATGAATATATAATTAGGGATTGATTGAAATTTACAAGAGAATAACTGTTTTGAGATCGTTTTATTCAGAGATTACCAAAATATCTTATAATATTGACGTAAACATATAGTAAGTAATTGATCATACTTTAAACATATGGAATTTTCGAGTAATATTTTATTATTTACTTTTGCGAGCTACTTTTTTTCTGAAAAATTGAGTAAATTTTGTAGTCTCTCATAGATATGGCTTACCAATATTTTTTCGTGATTCGTTGCCTGGTTAAGATAATATAGGCTTTCAAAGTGAAAGGTACAGGCCACTACTAATCAGGATCTTTGAGGCTGTGCGCAAAGAAAATAGGATCATATATTATAAATTTTATGAAAATATACATGATATAGATTAATGTTAGAACATTTGCCTTATCAATAGATCGGCTTCTTATCAATATCTCTGCAGTATGACAATTGCGAAAGATTGAAGTCCATACACAGAGAGTTAATTAAATAGAGCGAAATTAAATTAGAGGTAAACAGGTGAAGGTAAAACACTATAGCAAGAGAATTTCCACACCAAAAATATAGATAAAAGTAGAAGATAAAGGTAGAATACAATATATAAGATAAATGTAGAATATTTAGATTAGTAAAGATTGTTGATTTAATACTACATGAAAATATTGTAATATTTTTGCATTGAAGTATTCGTCACTCATCCATTAATCGAACTCAGAGCAAAAAAAAACATGGATAAGAATATATCCGAGTATATCAGTAATGCTCCTTGGTAAAGCTCATCAAATTACAACGGCAGAAAATATAATAATCGCTAATCCATGCTGGGAAGTAAATTTAAGGTGTCTGAATAAAGCGAGAGGGAAAGAGAGAGGAACTGTGTGAGAGAGAGAAGGGATTGAAGTCTCGTTCGGGAAGAAGAGAGGGGTGCGGGGGAGAGAGAGGAAAGCGACCATAAGTGGCCCATTAAAATAAATTGAAGCAGGCGGAAAAGAGGAAGTGGAGGACGAAAGCAAAGGAGGAAGAAATGCAGTGGGAGAACGGAGAGGACGGGCGGCTCAGAAGATGAATGGGGATTGGTCCCTTTTCTGCATACCAGAAACGTATAAGAGATATATATGGATTGAATAATTCCACCTCTCTTCTTTCCGATCTTCCTCCCTTTAACTCCCTTTCGACCGACCCTCTGATTGCTCAGCAGCGCCCTTTAAAAGACCTTGATCGGCGGCCTTCGGTATACGGCACCAACCGAGCACCAACGACCGTCCCTTCCCTAATACCTTTCTTCCCTTCGCTTGAATAAAATCCCCTTCATTCTAGCGCCTTCTCCCCTTTAGTACTTTTCTGATCGCTCCTCTTCCACTATCGTATCCGCCGATTCTTTCCTTCTCAATGATCCTCCCGACTTCTCCTTCATAACCTTTCATCTCAGCCTCTTGTAGCACTGTTCCTCCTCTCCATGTCTCCCCGTTATCCCTTCCGTGTGCGTGGAATCGGGAATCGGGGCTTTAAACCCTCCCTCTGTCCCTTTATTTCACTCCCTCTTTCTCCGCACTCGAAGCCATTCCTTCAAACTGCTACACAAAGTCCCTTCTCTTACAAGCAAACCACGCCCTCGGAAGAGATCCAAGTGCGTGGGTACATGGAGTCATGGGGGAGGAGAGGGATGTATCTCGATTACCATCTTTCCCTTCCTTGAATCCTATTACTTTGTTTCTGTACTGACATCACAATCACTCTCTTGTTGAATGGATTTCAACTTTCAGTCCATCTCGTAAATACTCTAGGGAGAGAGCAGCTTAGTCCGCATCTCATTCCTCAAAAACTGTTGTGTAATGAGCAAAGAATACCTAACATGTAATTAATGCTTATAATTAACCCACCCTTATAAAGAATATCACAAGGAGATGTTTTTTAACTTTTGAAATTAGAATCTAGAGAATATTTTATTCAGAGTTCTAAGTTATAATAAATATTGCATATCAATCATCATGAACCCGTTTCTCTCTCTAAAACTTCCATAGTCCAGGCAAGCTTTCCAGCATGATTTAAGCATTGAGTGAAATAAACCCAAAAATGATAGGGATATCGAATTTCAAACTGTTGCACTATCAAAATAATCTTCAAAATGGGTCGTTTTGCTTTGCTTTATATATCCAAATTAAATTTCTGTATTGCTCAAAATTAATAGTTAATCTCGTTATGGAAAGTTAGAAATTGACAGTTGATTTTAATATATCAAATTCAAAACTGTTGCATGATCAAAATAATCTCCGAACTGGGCCATTTTTATATGCCTTATTCATCCCAAATAAATTTCTGTATTAGTATTTATAATTAATAGTTCCTCTTCATATGCTTATCATTTATATTTTCCGTTCAGTTTTCTGTGTCCTTCTCATTTTGAACCTTCCTTTTCAACGATAGCTTCGTTCCAATTTCCTTCGTCTTACAGAGCATCCCTTCTTCATCGCTCCTATCTTGTTTCTCTCCCTCGTTTTATCGGTACTTCGTTCTCTCGCTACGTTTGGATTTCTCGCTTCATTTTGTGTAGGTGTGTGGGCTTCAAGAGTCGGCTTTTGTGTTGGAATACCCATTCGATCCAGTTGTTTTTTGTCCGGGCTTTATTTCGTCATTTTTTCAACTCGTTCGAGTGCGATAGTGAGAGAGAGGAAAGGAATGGATTGGAGGGCAAATGAAGGTTTCCAGGAGTGGGAGCGACTTTTTATTTCCGTCGCGGTTTTTTGGTTATACTGCCATGACGACCTGGATATCAAAATCAATGAGAGTTGGAAGAGATGTCTATTACAGGAAATGGCGTCATGAGACTGTATTCGATTGGTTAAGCCGGAATGATTAAATCTCAATGGCGTGCCATATTTTATTTGCAGGAAGCCGTTGATAAGCAGCGGAAAACTTTAATCAACGAGTTATCCACCCGTTATTTTCGTTTAGATGCGATATGCGCTGATTTAAATCTAGTACGCAACTCGTTGTTTATTTATTCGCTGCTAAGCACCGGTTGGAAAGAATGAATAGTTTTTGATTAAAGTTCAATTAAAAAGTCTTTGGGAGTTGTATCAATTAAACTAAAAATATGCATTGAGTTTATCAACTAGAAAAAGCTCTATACTATGCGATATAGGAATCGATTTTTAATCTCGATTTAAAACCTAAAAATTGTTACAATATGAACGGGTGCGCATAGCATTTTTCCCTTTATGGCGTTGGAAATTCAAGCAAATAACTTTTAAATAAAAGTTCATTGTGTGGCAAGTTTGATTAAATATACAGCTCGAATTTTCATTAGAACTTCCGATGAATTTTAATTTCCAAAACCGCAGCTCGAAATAACGGGCTGTACTATTAAAGCGAAATTTCCCAACCATAACCTACTTTTTGGTTTCTAATTTCGCCGTATTTAAATGCCCAAATAGGCGTGAGCAGATCATTCCAACCACCGAAGCGAAATTTTTCCCTCGCGAAATAATATCACGAAGTCGCAAAATTAATTCATAGACGGGTTTGGAATATATGATCGAAAAAAGGTTTCACACGTGTGTGGGATGCATCTCATTGAACATGCGCGTGATGCATAATCGCGGTCCCACAAAGCCGTGCGCATTGCGTGCAAATAAGAAATATAGATAAAACGATTTCTCTGACAAAGCACGTATATACCTCATTACTGCACCCGCAGTCCCGATGGCTTCCATTTTTCTGGCATTTTACATAAATAGTTCCCCGCCCATCCCCGACTCCCCTCTCCGCGACCCATATTTTCAAACCTCCGCTATTTTCCCTGCAGCTGGTGGATTTCTCCCCATCTCTACTGTAACTACCACTCCAGACTATGAATTTGAAGCGTCCTCACCGTCTCCTTCACCTCGTTCTGCGCCACTGAACTTGCAATGGCCAATCTTCGTTCATTTCGTTCATACGTTAAGCTCTTTCCCTCCCCATTCGACGCCCTGCATTTTCACAGTAATTTTTAACTTCGCGATGAATAATTTCCCGGTATTCCCTGTCATTTCCATTTTCACGCTCTTCCCACGTCGGAGAAGCGCGCCTTCAAATCTTCTTTTTCCGGCAGAACGCCCTCCCCTCCGCATTTATCTTGGTCTTTTGTGTCGTGCCATGTCGGCGCGTGTCTTTCAGCCATTTTGAAAGAGCCTTTCGAGCGAACGAAAATAAAAGGAATGTTTTAAGTATATACCTGCTCTGGATGTAGCAATCACAAATTTCCGCATAATTGGAATTTCTCTCCAGAACATTTTCTTTCTTAAATGCAGGAATTCCGTCGCAGGCCTCACGTTATATTTTACGTTTTAACTGATTTACACATGAAGATCCCATTTACTCCAGCTATTCCTACGGTAGATTGATTAGTTGTTATTTTTGGCCGGGGGTACTTCGTCACACAATCATCCTCAGTCGTTTACTGCGCAGAAGTTACTATAATCGTTGTTGATATCGATTGCAGTAAAAGATTGAATAATAAATTGGTCAATTAAAACCCCGTATATTATAATGGGTTTTAGATTCAGCTCTGTGTTTAAAAGTTAATATTAGTTTTGTGTATTTGCATTTAAAGGGGTAATTATACTAAATTTGTGAAAAAAAGAGGCGAGCCTAATAAAAGGTTTCAGATTTTAGTTTTTTTGACCATTATTACTTTATTTCGTAATGCAGTGTCTAATAGTTGGCAATTATTCTTTTTGACTATTAATTTTTCTTATTATTACATTCAGCTATTGTGTAAACCTTTATAGTTTGGTAAGAATTACATTGAGGTTGCACTTCTGGGTATAAGAATAGAAAATAAACCACAAATAGTTGCATAAATAAGAATAAAACTTCAGGCAAGGAACATATTCCAACATGGAAACAGGAAAATATTGCTGCAAGCGAGCCAGAGATGAGATACTATCCTAAAAGTAATTCTTCCGACTATTAAAACTTCCGACGGCCGAAGAATTCTCCACTGCGGCACTTTTGCCTTGAAGATGGCGGAACAAAACGTATAAATAAGGCTCCTCGCTTATTTTCATCGCCGTGTGAGTCGGCCCAGTTCGTGCAATAGAGCTCCAGTAGTTGGCCATTAGCGGAAGCATGCATTCCAGATGCAGATCCGAAATGTCGAGATGAAGACGCGGAGGTGGGGCTGAGACGCCGCCCTTTCCGAGATGGAAGAAAAATCCATGGTAGGAGGCGGAAGGGAAAATTCTGGCACGGAGCCGAAAGCCCTTTCGCTCATCCCTCCCCTTACAAGGATCTCCCTGCCATTCCCTGGACCTCCGTATCCTCTACATAACTCTCCTCACTGCAGGGAAAGGAGATCTCGTCTTCCCATTTGCCACAGAACGTACCGAAATCTGCCATCAAGAGCCCGCTGTCCTCTATCGTGGTGGCCATCACGGAGAGACCCCTTTAACTCCTTCCATTTCTCTTTCTCTATCCACGCTAACCTCTTTGTCCCTTCCCTCACATATATTTTGATCCCTTTCTGTGCTTCAGATGCACTCCACGTCGGATCCTGCGCTCGTTTTGCATACCGCCAGCGCTTTGCAAGTTGTTTGCTTGCGTGTGTGAATATTCGTATGTGTTTCGACTATGCAGATAGAAGAGCCTGGTTTTTCTAACGCGAAGGATGGTGAGAGGAGATGGCGCAGAGTTGGAGGGTTGTACATGTGCAAGAAGAGGAATGGGTTCGGCGAGGGTTTTAGTTATTTACCTCCTGCTTCTGACTTTCTGAAGCGTTCGACCATACATAAGAGGGTAACGGTGTGGGACTTCTCATTCCTCCACTCCATCCCTTTTTTTCTAAGGATCTCGTTTGGATTATTCTTATTTTTTCCTTCCTCCGCATGTTCGGCTCTTTTTCTTCGTTTTACGCGTGTGCTTTTTTGCTTCAGCAGATCGGAATGAGGGATCTCAGAATCGGTTTTCCGGGAGTCGAGGAAGGGGGAATCGGACGGCCGGAAATTGCTCAGAAGCACCACTTAGTCGATCTCGAGGACCCAAAAAAGGAGCACATGTAAATCTTTTGTATCGGCAGCAGAGAATTTCGTATGGACCGAGCTTTTTTTATACATCAAAGTTGAAGTGGTTGCTCGAAGAGAAATAGAGCGATGCTATTGACTTCTTAGAATGAACGGAACAAAGAAATTCAGATCCAATTTAGTTTTCATTTTCATTGAGCATCTCCATTCAGATTAGTCGTCTTTCGTAACTAAGTTACTTATGGGGAGAAAACATATTTAACTAGTTCCGGTAGGGTGTTGAAAAATTCCTCTTTATTGGCAAATGAATATTCATAATGAATCATTTCCTAATTTCTAAAATTCTTAAAAATATACCTGTTGAGTATTTAACATTATAATTTACAAATAATTTTTAAATTAAAAGCGACCCTTCGATCCAAAATTAAACAAGACATTAAATTGATGTTACAAGTGTATAGAATTTCGAATCACGTTACCTACTTTCAAACTAAAACAATATGTTGATGATGCCCAGTCTTTTGGTATAATGTGTTAAATAATATTACTCTTATAAACTAAAATTAAAAATCACTATATCCATTATCAATATGCTCTTTGATGGTATTGCTTTTATCAATTTTCTTACATTTCCTTAAATGTTACTCATAATATTATTAAAAATTCCCTTTTCCGATAGGCATTGGAGTTCGTAACCTTAAAAATAATTATAATTGAAAATCGAAACAACCGAATCTGCACACCTGTTAACATCATAGATTTAAACTCAAAGAATTTTCATGCTGAAAAGTGAGAAATAAATAGTTTCTTTATCCTTGTCCTTGTTAACCAACCACGATAAAACTCTTTCCCTACTTCCGTCACGATAAAATCGCTTAAATTTCAGGATCTGATTTTTCTCTCTCTAACACAAATGCGTTTTCTAAGAATGACTAGTGCAGCCCAGACAACTGCCTCAAATTACCGAGTTTGCTGTATTAGTGACGAGGCTCGTATGCAGTGGGCGAAGCAAAGTGAAGCTCAAACGACGGGGCTTGAGCCAGGTTTCGAGAGAGAGATGCGGTTAGGCAAGGATGGGTATGCAAGTACGTATCCAGGCTAGAGAAAGCAAGAGAATGGATTGCGAGTGCACGTCGTGTAAACCCCGGCGATTCTAACGCCCCCCGCCGCTCCTTCTCAACACTTCTCCTCCTCTCGCGATCACACGGGAAGGCCATTAGTGGCAGCAAATACGAATTGTTAACGGAATCCCATTACGCTGGAAGGGGAGGGAGTGAGGAAGATGGAAGGAATTATTTCGCGGGGGGAATGCCTCGAGCGCGGCGTAAACTATAGGAAGGCGGAGGTAAATACGACCCCGTGTGCAAACATCACGCTATGTGATTGCCCCGAAAGAGCTTCGGCTAGTGTTTGGCGTTCATTCATGATTGAGGTCTATGCGGGATGCATAACCGAATACGGTGATATGATTGCGAATTCGAAGCTATCCGAAATTCATCTGATTGCATGCGGACCGTTGGAAAAATAAGGGGAAGGGGAAATTGTTTGCTCTGCATGCATTTTGTCGAGCATCGCAGAGGGAGGAAAAAATGGCGAATTTATCCCATGTAAATTGATTGGAAGCCCTTCGATAAGTATTATTTGTCAGTTATGTCGGTTGCGGCGAAAAAATTCATATTCCTCTCATCTACAGCGAGGCGAGTTTTAATTGACCGAGGATAAATATTAATCGGCTGTCATTAAAACATGGCAAATATTGAATGATCGTTTAATCAAAATGTGAGAGCAATATGGCGCGGACGTGGTTGTAGAGTTGGATATGAACGCAAGAATATTGGCGTGGAATAATTTGTTATTCAAATTGGCAATTTCGAAGAGATTGAGGCCGAGTTACTTTGCCTATCTCGCCATGGTTAAGCTATAATATAAATAGGGCCAATGTTTCTACCCCATCGACAGTTAGTTATGAAATGCAATATAATTAAGTGGTGAATAAAATTAATAAATAATCATTTTCAACTCATTTTGAATCCTGTACATGCACTGAATATTGAGGTAGCTGGTAAAATCGAGTAAAAGAGCCGCCTTTTCAAGACGTTTAGCGCCGTGAATGTAGACTTTGCGCAATACAAGAATGTCTTAACAGCCAGGTATAGCCAGGCGCTCTGCACAGGATGCCTATACAGTGCGACATCAGTGTAGGCAGCGCGTTCTGCTTCTGTGAAAGGGGCTCCGGGTTAGATACCCTGTGGGAACCCATGTGTGAAATGACCCAAGATGTCGAAACAGTTTTCAAAGTTAATAACAACAACAGTGCGATGCCTTCATTAATGATGTGTCTCATTAGTGCGCTAGGAGATATTAGTAATGGTTACTAAATGTGTTGTTGGTTACCGTACTAGGGAAGAAGCGGCATTGTAATATTTCTCGATTCTCTAAATGCTATGCTCAGATACATCTTAATATTTAGATGATTATTCCTAATTCTGAGAAATATTTATACACAATACGTTAGAAATGGTATAGCAAAGAAAGAAAGTTAATTTCATACATATTTGTTATACTTCCATATTAGATATCTTATAGTTAATAAATTTTAAAAGTAAACTATAATCCCACAGCATACCAGCTGTCCTTGTCAACAATAGTTCATTGAAATAATTGAAACAGATTTTGAGAAGCAGTTCTAAATGAAGAAATTAACATCTTTAACAATAGATTCAAACGGAAATTGAATCCAAGCTAGATCGCATCAAATGCTTTTTTGCATAATATTTCTTTTAGTACATATCGGCATAAAAAAAATTTCAGCTACAAGTTACAGCGATAGTTGCACACTGCATGTCTGTTATGCATGCAGGTTCCAGAGATATCCCGATACCGTAATACGCCTTAGCGAATGGGAAAGCTTAATCGGGATTTGACATTACGAGGAGGTGGCCTTTATCATTCCTTCCTTCACGTAGAGGATGCGGTGCTTGACATTACAAGCAGCAGTACATTCTCGACAGCGATGCGCATCGCATTTTACCCGCCATGCATTGGGGAACCGTGCCATAAAACCCTACAATCGCCGCGTCCGTGGAAGGAGCGCTTTATATAGAAAATGACAAATCTCGTGACGTAGAGGGATAAGGAGAGGGAATGGCTGTTTTTTCTCCATTTACTTTAACTTACGTAAGCCACCAAAGTCGATTCGAGAAGGGGGCGACACACTTGTGCCGTCCTTCGGATAAGAAAATGGAAAAGGTACTTCAAGTCGCCTCGCTGTTCCTTTTACATTTTTCTCCCGTGTTTTTTTAAGGTCTGGAAAATAAAATAATGCTAAAAAAGCTCCTTCCGTCCCCTTCTTATCAACTCTCCAGCATTCCGTTGCCATTCCTTCTCTCTCCCTCTTCTTCTCCTCGGCCTCGGGATATGAAGGTTAAGGCTATGGAAAAGATGTATTTTGCCCTCTCCTCTTTTAACTTTAAGAGAGAGATCCGGTTGCTTGAGGTATTTTTCCCAGAGTGGAAAAGAAGCAACGGAGAAGTGAAGAGCCAGAAGTAATCGGGTTAGAGGAAGAGAAGGAAAGGGCATAGGTTGGTGGTGAGAGAGAACGCGATAAGAAGAGCGGGAAAGGGACGAAGGACAAGGGAAGGAGAGAGAAGGGGCTTGAGGTGAGACCCTTATCCGCGGTATGCGTGTAATCTACGAGGTGGATTGCCGTAGGGTATGTATTTCCCGGGAAAGTGGGAGGGTCCGGCCTTAAGGGATGTCTTTGAAGGGGAGGACGAGAGGGAAGAGTCGTAGAGGAAAGATCCTGGAGCGGAAAGGAGAGGAAGGGGAGGAAGGTGGAAAATATGGACGGCGATAACCTGTTTTTTTTATGTCACACGCTTGACTTTCCCCAATTCCCCCTTCGGTATTTTCCTCTGCGGAAGTTCGACAACTCAGCGTCGGGCTTTTATACGCATAGGGACGTAGTTTATGCAAATGTGTATGTAAATGTGTATATGTTGTACGTGATTTTATGCATTCGTGTGCGAGTTGGTTGGCGAACGGAGGAATGGATGGGGAGAGAAAGGGGGAGGGGGTTGAGAGGGTGACCTTGGGTGGACATGTGCCCAAGGAAGGGAAGAGAACGGCAGCAAGCTTTGGAAGTTTGGAATTTTTGGGAGGAGCTTAGAACTTGTTGCATGCCTCCAAAAAGGGAGGGTTTAAGTGTTTCCGATTTCCCGTAATGAGGAAGAACGCATGAGAAAAAAGATTGCCTCACAGGTGGTTTTCTCGAGACAATTTTTTTCCTGCGAAATCCTGGATATTTTTGTGTAAGCTCCTTTTGTAAGTGCCTGAGCCTTACCTTTTACTTCAATAATCTCTTGATGTGAAGCCGTACAGTATTGTTTATTTTAATTTTAATGTTTTATTGTTCTAATTCCTTATTGCAAATCATATTCATATTTCATTTTTATTCCATATTTATTCATGATTTTAGTTACTTACTGACGCACTGAATTCGTCAGTTATTCTACTTTCCTCACCAAAAATGGAAGTTTTTTTAACTCAGTTCAGAGCTAAAAACTCCTACTCGTTTATGCAATCCGACGAGAAAATAGATTCAATCCCAAGCATTTACAATTGAATATCAATGTATCTTACATTCCGAAAAGCAAACTAGGAATAAGCTAACTTCCATCGAAAGCAAAAAAGGAGCTAGCACAGCAAGAATAAATGAAGAAGTTATGATTCCAGCAGAGATATCTCCTCTCCTTCCCATGTTTTATACAGAGGTCCTTCCCAAATACATTTCATCCTCCCTATTTTTATTTTGACGTTCCACTAGCATACAGCTCAAACTTTGCTTTTGGCACCGATTCAATTCTGGATTTCCCGAAGAAGACGTAATTTTTACGGCCGACGAAGAAATGAAGTAAATACGGGAATAAAGAATGCGAGACAGAAATCGAATCGAAATAAACGAGAACGATTGATCAGCAATACGAGTTGAGTGGGGAACGACAGCGGATAAGTGGAGAGAGGGTTCTGAAGGGAATAGAACACGATTAGAAAAATGGATTAACGTCGATGGTAGGGAATTGGAAGACAAATAAATTGGGGGAAAGAAAAATCCGAAGAGAAGAGGAGATGAGAGGCGATGTGGAGGAAATGTGTGCGTGCGGCAGATAGATGTTGATTGTGAGAGAGAGAGAAGCAAATACGGGTAATTTAATAGGGAAGAATGGGAGCGGAGCGAGTGGTACGGACGGAAGTGCTGAGATCACAGGATAAATATTAAAGGTACTGCTCTTAGTTTCTCACTAAGAATGTAAACGAAGGCTGGAGCGGATATAATTCCGTCTTTTGCATTAAGATGCAGTGTTTGAGGGAAATCACTGGCTGTTTACCAGTAAACAGGTACTTGCATGCGCATACATACATCGACTCACGAAGCGCTGAGGTTCCATTCAGGAACAGTGATCGAAGAGAAAAGATATGTTCCTTCAGATTGCGGCGGAAACCACACATTAGTGGAGGAATTCATGTCTGGCGATAAACATAAATTTTTTTACATGAATTCATACTATAAATCTTTGTTCTATATTTTATTTTTCTTGGCTTAATTATACACTTCCGTCCTGTTTAGTTGCTTAGTACTTAAGTCATAAGTTATATTGAAATAATATATGCAAAACTAATACTCTTACGAGGTTGAACTACTTAGGATATAAAAGATAGTACAATAGAGCGGGCATATTGAAATCGTATTTTAAAGTAGTACATAACGGATCATGATTAGGATTTCAAAATGAAGAATGCTTTCGTAAAAGGTATATTTTTTGAGTAACAGAAACGTATTCACTCTTGTAAATATTTTACATTGAAAGAGCTTTTAGTGTAAATATGTAACTTTGTAAATTGTTGATAAATAAAGAAAACTTCGTATTTCTCCACAAAATATATTTGGACGACTATTTTCGGCTGCTCGCCATCACCTGATGATGGCGAGCAGTCGAAGCTGTCCAAATATATTTTGTGGAAAAATACGAAGTTTTATTTATTTCTCTAGTTGGCTTTCCACTAAGTACGGCCAGAAGTTATTTATTATATTCGTAAATTGTTCTTACGATTTTGAGGTACTTATGTGATCCCTAACGTAAGTACTGAGTATGTTATTTTAGTTAATATTTTCACTTCAGAGGCTGTTTAAGAATGTAAATACATTTGTATGAAATATAAACTTGTGCTGAAGAATATTGCCTCAAGTACCGTTCGTGCTCTTTTATGCAATTTTACATTGAGATATAAGTTCGCATTCTATACTGAATATGTTAACTCAACGAATCTTCGTTGCATAAGCGGAAAAGAAAACTGAAGAAAGAGGATATTGTTAGATAGTAAGGGCTCAAGGGAAGGAGGCTGGGGATATATCCCGATATTCCCCAATTGCGTCACGTCTCCCGAAGCTTTACCCTCTCCTTTCTCACACTCAGAAGGATATCCGCTATACTTAGTCTGCGATCTTTACTCACTTCCCTCAATACTCTCCGCCGCACTTCCTCCCCCAATAACCCTCTGAGCCCTCAATTCCTCCGACCTATATCATCCATCGCCACCAGAGGCCGGAATTGAGACTCCCTTCTTTCCCATCGGAATCGAATTCCTCCGATGTTGGACCGCACATGCCGCCATTCCATCCCGTTCCTCGGGGGTACCTCTCGAGACGTCCAAAGGGGAAAATACGACCCGGGGGTAAAAAGGGGCACTCCCTCGACACTCCCCCTGCCCTTTCATTCCACCTTCCTCTCTCCCTGTTTTATTTAATTTATTTTTTGGGCGCCCGAGAGTTCCCATCCTTCCTCTTCGGTTCTATTCCTCCACCTCTGTCTTTCTTCATGGTATCATCCTCAGACTACGTCCCTTTCTCTTCCTTCCTCAACACTCTTCTTTATTTTTCTTAGCCTTTCCTTCTGGGTGCTCTATCCCCACATTCGAATTTTGCTGCCTTTTGCGAGGAATTCCGACGTTTTGTTGTCTCTCTTTCTCTTTTCTTCTATTCTATACTTCGTCGTGCTTCCCTTTTCCGGCCTCATTCATTCATGATTGGTATTAATTACGCAAAGAATTTTTTTATGTCATTTTTATTTTTTACGATATTAGGAGTTTAAATGCAGATTTTTATCATTCACTGAGGAAAATATGAAGTTATTTTTCCGAATTATGGATTTTAATGCCGCCAGTTTGAGAAGAAAGCGTCGATACTTGTTGCCATAAAGTTGAAGTTTATGGAAATCGTAGTAATTGGAGGGATTTCTATTTGAATGTAGTCAATTTATCTCCTTTTCAACCATAGTATCATTAAATGAAGATTTTAATCTTTCATGCTAATACAAGTTGTCTAAGCAATTTACAAAAACATTCTGTGACTGATTTAGGTAATATACGTATCTCGTATTCATATACAATATCTTTTTATCCATTTACTTCTCAATTGTTTTCCTCAATTACATGCTTCTAATACATATTTATCGAATTCTTGCAATCTTTTTATTGTAACTGCATTTTCAACTTCTTTTTTTATCTCTCACGTCGTTTAAAAACATTTATTTCAATTAAGGATATTACTTTCATTTTGAATATCTCTTTTCAGGTTTTGATAATTAACTCTAATTATTTACTAATCACGATTATAGTTCTATAACTTTCATTCATTCCAATTATGATCAGTAAATGAATGATATTATGGATTCTAAGAAAGGCATTGTGATTAAAGCCATTAAGATCTATTTTCAATTGCTTTATTGTGAAGGTAGGTTTACATAGGCTTTACATTGAATGACATGAGATAGTGCTGTGGTCAGTAATCCTTAGAGACCAATCTTTTCTGCCTAAATAGACTTTGCGGATGATGTCTCTCAAATATAGCATGAGCTAGTCACCTTTAGCCCTTGCATGACTTGTCGCTGAGAACGATATCATGGGCTACGAGGTGGACACGTCTGTTCCGAGCTCAGCATATTAATGCCAACGACTTTTAACATGAAAACCCTACTATGAGTACATGTGGCCAAACAATGTGATTTATTTTCACTTATCGTTGCTGTCCTTGTAAGAAAGCTTGTCCCAGCCATTTAAATAAATAAAAGTTAAAATATTACGTGCTACCCAACTGTTCATCTACTAAAATGTAAGGGAAAGGTCAAGAAAATCAATTACGTCAAACGACATCATATATCTAGAATAATGACGAGTCACATTAAATCATTTTTATCGGAGAAATTCTTTGTGAAGAAGAAAATGGAAGAATTATTTCTTCTTATTTAAACACTGGTTTCGAATCTAAGTTCTTACGGTGATTTATGAAGAATAAACCGTTTCATAATTATTATTATAATCAAAGTCCGTTTATTTCTATTTATTTAAAATAGTGATTATTTTTAGAATCATCGAGACCTTTTCCATTTCCATCCAATTCGTCTTCGGCTCGCAAAAATGTCGATGAAGGACTCCCATTACCCATTAATTAGACCTGCCCCAATAGCTCAAAAAAATCTCCAGGATATATACCCTTCCTTCAAATCCTACCCTTAATCCCTCGAAACGAAAGGATTTGACCGAGATTAAAAGGCCGACTTAATCCTAAACCTGTGCGTAAACAGTGGTGAGATTTCGATGCGGTTCCTTCCCTTCAGCCCTTAAAGAAAAAGAAAATACTTCCCCTCCCTTGGGGGAAAGCGGGACTTTATCTCTTTCTTTACCACTCTCGGCCTTCTTCCCTTCTCCAAGAAAAAAAAACTCCCGAGGAAAGGGAGTAAATGAGGACGTGGGGTTAGTTTGGGGAGTGGCAACCTCACCTATTCCTCCTCCTCCCACGGGCACGACACGGGAAGTGATTGAGAGGTGAGCCTTTGTTGTCTGCGCGGGCTCAGAGATGGCGTGAGCGGGTGTCTCCCTGGAGGGGATCGAATCACTTGGGTGAATGAGAGAAAGAGATGATGGGCGGCAAGAGTGATGATGAAGGCTCGCTCTGGTGACTGCGGAAGGAAATTTCGGGAGGTTTTGTTGAGTTGGATGAAGAGAAAGGGATATCGCCATTCCTTTCTATTCATCTGGGCTTGCGTAACGTATGACGGAGAATAAGTTTTTAGGGGTACTTTCGTTCGTTTGTTTTATTAATCCTATGAGAAAACGGAAATAAAAGCGCTGTAAACGTCCGCGAGCTCGTATTTATTTGGCCAGAGAAGAAAATGCCCTTAACCGTTTGCCTTCGATATAATGAGGATCTGAGTAAGATCTAATGAGGTTGAAAAGGAATAGGTTCGAACGCAATTAGTTTACTTCGTTCATTTAGATGTGAATCAGTAATTAATCACGTAGTTTCACTTTCATCTCGCTATTACATGATGGGGTTGGGAAATCAAAGGGATATTTAATGAAAGTACCTAAATAAAATGACTCTACCCTCTTTGATAGTAGACAATCACGCAGTACATAATTATCATGTATATTTTTAAACATCATATATGTACAACCAGCATGGTTAACTTAACAAGAATAGTATTAAAAGCTTGTAAATGGGCAATTTTGACGCTGGTTATTTAGAATAAAAGAAGATGAAACGTATATAAGTAATAAACAAAAACAGGATTGAATCAGCTCCTTCGTAATGACCGCTCAATTTATAATTTTAGAGATTTTGGAAGAGTACGACAGCTTTTCTTGACATTTTTTCAATATAATTGTCAATCAATGGAGAGAAAAGATAATAAACTCCGTCTCCGAACCTTTTACCCAAAGACTTCAAATTTTATAAATATAATTTATATATAACATTTAAATTCCTTCATTTAAATATAAGTAAACATGTGAAAAAATATAAAAAAGTATGATTCTCACATTATTAAAGTTCTAGAATAACTAAAAACCCTCAAAAATAAGTGAACATCGCAGAAACGTGGCAATCGAAAAAGCGTCATATTTCGTTAAAAAATGAGATCCGGCGACCACATCTGCAGAAGTCAGGTGGCCAATTGCTGAAATTACTTCCGAAAGTCACTCTTAGGCGCTCTATCTCCGACGACCAAACCCCAAAACCCTTCGGCGTTCAAACCGCGGAGGGATTGAGGTCGAAGGAAAGAGAGATGTCGCGTGGCCTCAAGATGAGGAGTGGGCGGAGAAGAAATTCGACTTCGTTTGTCGTCACGAGAGTTGGGCGACAGTTGGGACGGAATAAGGACGTAATTTTCGATTTACGGTTCACCTAAAGAAAAGTGTTTCCTCGAGTCAGAGAAGGGGATGCCATTAAAGCAGACCAAAGGCTGGGCGTATCGATGCGTACCAGAAAGTTTGGCTGAATAGGTGATAAAGAATTCTTGTTTTGACTGAAGCAAGTATTGTTCTAAGGTTTAATTACGACCACTTCACTGTATTTTGGAGGATGAAGCCATCAAATATGCAAGGAAATGGTTTCCGAGATCTGAAGTTTAAAAATACCCGTTCAGAGTGTCGTTTGAAAACACGTAAACATGTTACATGTTTTTATGTTTTGTTTGCCCTATTCGTTTTACTTCATTGAAAATATACATTTATATTCTCTTCTAATACTCATCTGAATGATTTTATACGTATCTCTATTAAGAGGAAATTTTTGAAGTGTTCGGAATGAATACTTTCCTAAAATGTTTTTCAAAAATTGGAGATATAAGAATTTCCATTCTATGTAATCAGACTAGGAAAATCTATTGTAGTATTGGCGGCCGCAGTCTACTGAATTTATCATGATAACACTCTCAATCGTCTTGGTAACTAAATAACGAATTTTTGGCGATTTTTTGATAATATTAATTTCTTAGTCATCTAATCCGCTCAAGCATAAAACAAAACCATATATTCTGATCCCATGAAAGAAACACAAAATCTCTTAGGAAAAATGCTATTGAATTTTGTGCATAAATTCCATAACAGAGATGTTTTAAGCAGAAGACACACTTACGAAGAAGCTTCGCAGGGCCAAGTCTAAATGTTGAATAATTAAAACTGGACTACCTCGATGATCAATTCTCTATCAACTACGAATTTTCCAAAACTTCCTGACCTCTGTATTTCAATTAATAAGAAAATACTCCATCATTAACATTTATTCTCTAAAGACTCAGTGGTGGAGATTAAAGTATCGTATCGAAGTAAAAATAGGTATGATTAACGGGGAAGCTAAAAATTTCCATAAAAAGTTCATGGTAGAGAAATAAGAGCACATGTATTAGAGTTTGCACAATGGAGCGGAAAGGATTAAGGCCGACGAAAGTGTTATCTGAAAGGTTTCGAAATGGAATGCATAGAGGGGAAGCTAGTATTTAATAGCAGCGACTATTAGATCTAATTCCACCTTTCACAATGCCCCCATATTGATATCTATAGACGTAAATATTGATTGAGCACTAAATTAAAACAGATATTTATTCTTGATGAAAAATTAAGCATTCTAAGGAGGCTTCTGGAATTAAGGAAATATTTACAGGTGGTTGTTTCATACAGGTGGTCCTAAAGAGATATTCTGCGAAATTCGATTATTTAAGTCGTATTTAATTTAACTTAAATGAATGTCTTGTACACAACTTTACAATTAAGTAAATGGCAATCACAGATTTTAGTGCAGGCTTTAGGTGTAACTTTTATAAATAAAGACAGCATATCCCGAAGAGAGATACGAATGATACATACGTCCTGTTAGCACAATAATCTGATATGAAATATTCGATGGTATCTATTCCATCCATTGCTAAACGATAACTTTTCGTTCATTCGTGCAGGGAGTCTGGTGTAAAATTCCTGGTATCCACCTTATAATCTAAAAATACATGAGAGGGCGCCGCGTCAATAACACATAAACATATTACCGGTCGTTCACCTGCACAGATAACAGAATCGATCCGAGGGGCTGCAACCACTCAAAATAAAATGTCTGCTCTCACAAAAACATCTCTCCCTATGTATTTTCGAATGGGAGCTCTAAACAGCGGGGGGAGGGAGCTCTTGGCAACGGGTAGCGATGTGTTCCTATAGCAACTTGGGCGGGCGCGCCCTCCAAGGCCCCGCCCGCGACGTCCCCCTCGGAAGCCACCAAAAGAGCGTCCCCAATGAAAAGCGCCTCGTTGCTAAGCGACGGGGCGCAGAGCAGTCGCCAATTAGAGGGCGGGCGGCAATAGCATCCTATCATCATCGCAGGACCACCAAACGGCTCCTCCGCCTCTTCCCACCAACTCAACTCTGTAAACTACTGCTGACGACCGGAGTTTGAATCCTTAGAAAACCGGAGGTCGTGCAATACGTGGAAGTGCCATTGACGGGCTAATCACCGCCGTGTTATTTAACTTCTGCCCTTCAAAGCAGACAGAGATTGATGAATATAATTTCAGTAGAGCTCGAAGTATCCTCATCTTACTTATCTTTCTGTTTCCAAATCTCCGATTCCTACATGCGTTGATCTTAACAACGTTTGTCTTGAGGCAATTTAAATGCTTTAACACTAGAATAGCTGATTTTTTTATAAAATTATTACTTTGAAATGTCGGACTTACAAATACATAGGCGAGCTCTACTTATCCTAGAGAATTGGTTTATATGTATTACATACAATACAATTACAATACATATACATGTGTAATCAATGCATTGTACACTAATATTAATTGTAAGTTTCAAAATCTGAAGGTTCAGCAGTTAATTATTTATTACAGTTTACATTCCTTTAGTACCCAGTCATACAGAAATGTTATCATGTTCTTAACAATAGAAGCTCTTTTCGCGTTATTAATCCTAACTTCTATTTTATCTCGTTCATTCAATTAACCCAAACCGCTCCAAAATACTCTTTATGCGAATGATTCTTCGTTTCTTTGGCTGTTTTTCCATGATTATATTGTAGTTTGCCACTATACAAAGGATCATCCACTGATTTAATATTCACTTTACTCAAGCAGTAATTCGTATCCTTCATTCCATCGAACACCTAAGCACCAAGAATTCAACCTCTTCGATGATCATTTGGTAGGGTAAGGCAAGTAACTTTCTAACTAAAATACTATCATAGGATTCTAGGAATACTTTTTTCATTCCCGCATATCGTTAGATGAAAGCGCACATTAATGAAGAATAAGGAATATATATATCCAACATTAAGGTCATTTATCGAAAGGAATTTTACCGAGATTGACGAAAAGTAAATTGATTGCGTCATGTAAAACTTTTCCCTTTTTTAATAAGGTTAAATATAATTGAAAATATAGTTAGTTTTGAAGCAGTACACATTCCATTAGAGATATACATAGTCTTAATTGAATATTTTTTTAATTGCTAATTATATGCAATTGAGAGTTATTCATTTGTCTTCCGTGTTCATGAATAACAAAAACGCAATAAAAATGACTCTCCTGCTCAAATTTAAACCACTCTTCCCACTCTATCTTTATGGCATTTAAGCTTGAAATAGTACCTCCAACGCCGCCACCACCTCCTATCTCTTCCGCCCACTCGCGAAGCCAACCTTTTTCCCATTCAAATTCCGAAAAGAGACGTCTACCGTCCTCCTTGAGAAACCTTGTTATTCTCTTGATTTCCCCCATCTTTCACGACCCACTTTTTACCCCACCAATTGTAACGCAGGATTCCCCTTCAGCTTAATCAGCATTTCTTAGAGAGTAAACTTCTCCGTGTTGCTCCCTGCATCCAAACTTCTGCTACACGAGAGGATTGTAAACTCATCCAATTATGAAATTCTCATAAAGTACTACTGTGCCCTATTAACTTACAGTTCTATTCATCAAAATCAGTGGTAGTTGGAATTTGTGAATCGAATGCCAAAATGTGTCATGGATATAGAAGAAAAGGCTAATACATTGTTTTTCTTTTCTTCTGTTCTGTGGGTTAATGGTTCGGTCTTAATTTCTCTTGTACATAAATTTATCGTAAAATGAATGGTTTTGACGTAAATTGTCTTTATTCAGGACATCTAAAAAAATGATTTACGACTCCTGGATTAGTTTTATAAACATCGTGTCAAAAATAATAAAAACCTCTATGAAGAGGGAACCAAGAGGGAATATTGGCTTGTCAATCATATTTTCTATAGTAAAAATAGAAATACAAATATCAATGCATTTATTTGCAGAAACTAGGATCCCCCCACCACCCAATGTGTCTTCTTCATTATGAAACGAAAATGCTATGATAATTATACATTAATCCAGATTGAAAAAGTTTTTTTCAAATTATCTTTTTCATTTCATCTTTCTCTAGTGATAGGAGACAGTAACAGGTAAAATAGGTTGCAGGGTTGTCTATCCTCACATTATGAAAAACAGCTATTAGTGTTCCTTCGCTGGTTTTTAACAATAAGCAATAATCACTAAATTTTACATGCGTAGTATACTACTTGAATTTCGTGAAATGCTTCTGGGAGTAATCAAACATTAGTATGAACTACTGGCGAGGGTGACATTTATGCAAAAATGTCTTCTCCCTTAAAACATTTATTTTGAGGAGCACCTCTTAATAAATGATTCATCGATCACCTAATTTCCCCCAATCGAATTACCATGAATAAGGCGTTAACTCGAAGGATCCACCGGAATCTAATTTAGGCTACACAAGGCCTGCTTCCTGTATGACATCTCACCAGAAGTAACTCCAGACTTAACTTCCTTACGACTTCGAAGCTTTCATCCTTGTAGACACTAGTGGATGGAGCACGGACGGGAGATAGCGAGCTCATCTCGGTAAATTGATTACATCTCCGAGGATCTGGTCCAAAGTGCGTATGCGAGAAGAGAAGCTCCTCCTCTCAAGAGAGAGCCCCAGCACTTTCAATTCCCTCTCAAAAACCACCCCTTCCTCACCACGATACCCTTCGCTCATTTTACACTTACATATAATTTCCGCGTTTTCTTTCATCTCCTTCAGTTGGTTTTTTTAATGTTGCCAAAGTCATGTTAATATCTGAGCATAAGGGAAATGAGAGAGAAACAAGACACAAATTAAATCTAAAACGTAAAATAGAAAATTTAGGTAATAATCAATTTTACAGCGTTACACAATATCTAAATGTGGGTAGGACTGCGTATGAGCTTAATACTAAAGGTCTCAGACCGAATACTATGTAGTAGTTAAACGTGATAAAGTGCTCTAATACTTATAATATCTCTAAAATCTCTAATACCGAATGAAAGCTTGTCTGAAGCGGTACTGGTCAAATTATTAATATATATGTGGATATAGTAAATGAAATTTTATTCTTACATATCATATGCAAATAAACCTTAATATATATTCAGTCATACCTCACGTTGTGCATGGATCTATAGAATTGTGAAATATCCTCGTTCATTGATTTTAACTATTTTCTTGAGTTTAGAATTCAAAAGGTTTTTTTAAATCTGGCGTGTAATAAAATGATGTAAATACGCCCAAAGAAAGAATGACTCAATATGACTAATTAATTAATCAAAGACAAACCAAACCTACTTCACAAACACTGCTGCACTGTTAAAATAATTTATATAGTTAATTTTATATTTTATAAGAGTTAATTTTCATGTATATAAATAACACATAATACATAAATTTAGTAATAATAATACATTAAAAAGCGTTATCCATGATAATAAATGGGAAAAATGCACCTGGTTCACTCCAGCAATTATGCAATGTATAATTTCAATTTTCTTGTATTGCTTACATGGGAAAAGATAAATATTGCATGCCTTTTCCTCGTTTTTCTCTCCTTTCGTACATTCCTCTCTCTCTCTCTCTCTCTCTCTCCTCAGGCCACTCTACGACTCATTCTGTTTCTCCATTCTCTTCATTGCGCTCACTCCGCACATTATCTTCCTCAACTCCCCTCTTTTCTTTTTCCTCGAAATTTTCTCTCCACGGTTCCCCCCTTCCATGGCGGGTCCCCACCACCCACGCACGCTTTCAGCGAAACTCGTATTTTAATTTCAACTCATCCGCCACTTCATTTTATCACACGGCTCCCTCATTTTTTTCTCCGTCGCGTTTTACTCCCGCATTATTTTTTTCGTCCTCCCTTCCAAAGACGTTAAAGTTGGATTAGGCCACTTATGGCCAGAAAAGAGAAGGGAAAGCGAATCCTCTTCTAAACCTCTCTCTCTTCTTCTCCTCATCATCCCCCTCTCCATCCTCACTCTTGCTTTTTAATCTCTGCTGTAAATGGGATGGACTGGAGATGGGGAAGGAGTGGGATATTTGGGATTTGCGTTAAAAGGCGAAAAAAGGTGAACGGCGGAAATTGCTCGGGCGATAATCGGAACTCATTTTTTCGATAAGCGCAATTAAGACTATGACTCGCATAAAACAATAACCGAATGAGAAAAAAAATTGGTTTTATAACTGCTGCAGTCGCTTCGAATTTAAATCATCATCCCGCCATCATTTGGGAAACATTTTTTCTCTACATTGATATTGCAACGGTTTTATTGCTCGGAGGAATCAACCTGTCGCTATGGTTACGTTAAATGAAGCCAAAGGGAGAGGGAGTTCGCAGAAATTATTCACCTGTCTCTCCTCTCCGAGTTATCGTCGCTCTTTTCTTATTGCTCCGCGGTAGTCCCGTAACCGTTAAATGGAAATGAAGACATTTCATGCGAGACTAAATAAGAATTATGAATAAAAAGAACTCGCTTCACGAGAGGGTGGAGAAGGGAGGCAGTTTTTTCTCGGTGTTTTAATTGCTTTGTATATGACATATTTGGCGGGAAAGAGAGCTGTGGGGACGGCAGAGGTACGTTCAAAGTCATTCTTCGAGAAGGGGAAAAAAGGTCGCATTTCATTTTCGGTGGCGTTCCTCTATCTCGCTCTCTCTTGTCCCTCTTTTAACTTTCCCATTACCTCTTTCCCAATCTTTTTCTCGCGAGAATCGCCTTCTAACCTCTTTTTCTTCTCCGTTTCGTATTCATCACTTAGAATCACTATTGATGTGCTAGATGATAAAAATTACGTTTCCCTTACTACGCATGTCAGCTAAATTTCCCCTAATCAAAACGTTACAAACTTGTTCTTGAGATACAAATTTATTTTCTGTTTTAAGACCACTGGTAATCACTTTTGTTTCGATTAGTCTTAACATGGCAAAAATCTAAACGCAAAGGATTAACTCAAAATAAGGGTTACTGGAATTAAGAAAGGAACTTAGTAATTTTTAGGTTTAGTGTAGAAATTTACTAACTGGCCTTCTTTAATCTATGGCTTTCCATAATCTTACACCTTCTTATAGATTATATAAGGATTATTGGAGTCTAAGAACTTGACATAATTTTTATTTATAATACAAAATTCTAAATATACGGAGAAGCTATAACTTTGAAATGACATTCCTAATAGCATTCCTGTTCCAAATATTCATTCTATTAAAGGTATAGTAATTTTCGCTATCTTTTTCGCATGCAAAATATAATTTTGATTCTTCCAGTCTCATGTCACCTGTTTCAACTATTCTAATATAATGGTTTTCGTCCCTTACTTCATCTTCATTTATTTCCCATCCCTCCTTAACCTTAATTACCTTTGCATTCCACTTCTCCTTTCCTCTTGCCCGTCTTTACGCCGAAAAGTACGAGGGAGAGATAATACAATTAGCTGTGTTGAAGATAGGAGAAATTGCAGAAAAGATGAGTAAGGGAATGGATTTGCTCCTTTTTATAAGCTTCTCACAGCGTTTTTTTAATACACAAGGACTCCGCTTAATATGAGGTAATATCGTTAGAAATTTAATGACGAAAGAAATCTTCCGGCTATTCCATCAACGGTTTTCTTCTTCTTCCTCTTATGACCATTTTATTTGCTTGCTCTTCTCGAGTTTCGGCAATTTTCTTTCCCTAGAGCTCGACTTTTTTCCCCTTTTTCCTTCCAACCCGCGCAATAAGCTAATTAGAAAAAAAAATAGCCACTTATCTCGCATTTTCAACTGGGCAGTTTTTAATTTGGCCTAAGCAGATAAATTCGTTTCCCAGAGTTTTTCTCATCTGCCTAAAATTAATAATTACTTCACAATCATTTCCTCTCTCATAGCAGCAGCAAACAAAGCATTATCTTAATTTTAACGATATATATGCCCTTTTTTGAAGTAAATTTTACTCTAATGATACAGTTTTTTTGTATCTGTTGAATATTTTCATCATATATTGTTGAAATTTAAACCTTCAGCCAATGAATACGAGTATACATAAATGCATGTACAAAACTCTCCAGTTACTGATGGGCCAAAAGTCATCCGAGAGATAGCTTGAAGACCACCTGTAACGTGAGACCACCTGTCAGTTGATGTTTACCTCCGGATACCTTTCTCTTCTTTACGTTAAATATTAAAGGCCCTCTATAAGGAACTCATAAATAATTTAGGGGATGGAATTCAATTTAAGTGAAAGCAGCATCACCCACAATTTCTGTGTCATGGTTATAAGTTTTATTCACAAAGCTCAGCCATTTTTTTTACATACATTCTCTTCTTTGAAGGCTGTGCATTATAGTTTCATACAACAAATTTTGAGTTTTTCTTTGAAAATTGCTTACATTTTTATGATGTATTGATGTGCAAACAGATTTGTTCGTCCAAGTTTAATATTCCATGATCTCACGCATTCCTCAAAGGCTTACTTTTCCATCAGTGGGATTTGCAATTCTGCCTACGCATAAGATGCTTTGAAAACGAAATGCATGAATATAAGATCGGATTTTCAAAATATATAACAAAACGTTTCACGCACATCATACTTCCAGACTGAATGGATCTCTCACTTTTGGAACCTCACAATCTTGCAGTTGAGAGAGAAAACAAGTTTCCTCCAAAGTTTGAAAGATTTGCTTCTCTGCCGAAAGTCCTTTCCCGAAAACGAAGTAACAATAAGGCAATTTTCGGAGAAAGAAAAAATAATCAAGTAGCGAGTGAAAGAAAAGGAATTTGGAGAAGTTGAAAAGGAAACATAATCTGCCTCTTCCACCCCACGTGTTCCCAATGGGAAAATTTGGTGGGCCGTGAAGGAAAAACGCAAAGAAGGGATGGGAGGGAAGGGTTTAGAGAGTTCTGAAAAAGAAAACTTCGATCAGAATGGCTTTTTTTCTTTAGGGAAAAGACTGTCATGCGTCGTTTCCCAAAATGACCGACAGCTACATGGAAAAAAATCAGGGGGAAAAACTAGATAGAAACTACGAAGGAGGCTTTGTGAAGATACAGCTAGCATAAAAATATATGGTTTGTAGAAAATTCCTGCAAGAAAAGGTTTCATTGATTGTGGATATCTAGGAAACGCTGGGTCTTTTTCCGAAGAAGATAGCGAAATATTGTTAGTGGAATTCTGTCACGATTCACATATACTACCTCTCATGGCAAGATTACCCGAAAAATTTAAATTAATATTTTATCAGTTCAAAGGTCTAGATTAAAAAGGATGTTGCTACCCTTAACCCCTAAATTGGAATTGTATCCCCAATTATGCCTTTAGCTCGTCCATTGCAAATAAAATAATCCCGTTGGGATTATTATAATTTATATAGTCCTCCCCAAATCCTTGGGGAGGACTATATAAAAGATATAATGATTGGGAATATATTTTAATTTTGTATTGGAAATTAGATGATTGAATATGGAATTATCATTAGTACTATATTTAAAATTGTATTTGCACTTTTTTGTAGTACATTTTACTTTTAATCTTTGATATTATTGAAATTACAGGGTAATAATATACGATGGAAATTCTTCAATTAGGTCAAAATATTTAATCTAGTATACTTGGTAAATTTATTTATGAAACGTTTTTCTACGTGATTTATATCACTCTCCTTCAACCAATACTGAAAACAAATGTTTCATCATGAGTCCTGCTCAAATAAAAAGAGACATTTAGATAAGAAATTAATCCAAAAATATATCTACAATATTTAGACATTTTATTCCTAGAACAGGATTCAGATTTTTTAATGAAATTGGTTTTTAAAATATTATTACTTTAAATCAGAGAGAATAGTTAAACTCTCCTCTACAAGGAAATTTCCTTGGGAGAATTGATTTTTCTTCCCTCTTATAAAATAGATGGACGGCGAAAACGTGATGAGGCAGCCTTAAAAGAAATGAGGGTAAGAGAAAGAAGGGAATTGGTGATTGGTCTGCATGGTCGCACCTTCTTCCAATTCCCGTATGAGAAAGTTTTCCTATTCCGATCTGGACGATGAAATGGCGCTGGAGAAAAGTGCTCCAGATAACGTCCTCCAGTTTTTTGGTTGGAGTAGTGGAGTCCAGCCGCGCGATTTCAAACGTAATTCCGTGAGAGTGACTCGATTGGAATGAATAACGCGGCGGTAACTTTTCCTAAAGTGCCGCTCGATGAGAAAAGTTTCGACCTTTCGCGTGACATCCGTTACGGGTCGTAATAATGTAGTAAGGTCGAACGCGATTATTCCGGATTCAAAGAATGGGGAAAATGCAATGTCCGCTTGTCGTAGTAGCGCCTTTAAATTGCCTCGATAAATACTTTAGGAGAAATTTTTCCATAAAATCGAGTACACGATCGTATATACAGAGTCAAAGCTGAAAGTCAAATGCTCTGTGAAAGAAACGAGTCCTTGTTCGATGTCTTACATCAAAGTCTTTTCAATGGCTGTATAAAAAGTTGTATTGTTTCCGCGTTTCTAAAGTCATTCATACGGACGAATTGTTTTTGAGTCTTTTTATCGTTCTACCGTTACAGTTGCAATATGACTACACATAGCGAAAATGTAGCCAAAATATGCCTCATAAAGTAGCCATTGATTATCAGGTACAAAAACAGCTGTTTAATATACGAGATAAAAGTTATATATAAATGGTCTTCAATTACATAAAAAATACAAATTTCATGTATTTTACAAACATGTTTACAAACATAAATATACATTTTATCTGGTAGGGCTGAGTTTGAAAAGATATTAAATATCTATTACGAATTGATTCAAGTAAACTTTTAATTTATAGGTATATCATAATATTACTCACTAATATCAATTCTTAATTGTCAAATCAATTATTATATTTCCCTAGTGATACATCTTTCTTTGATAAAATTTATTTTGTATGGTAATCTCAAATTTAAGAATGATATTCAGTGAGTTGAAAGAGCGTATTTCTTTATAACGGATAACTATAATATTTAAATTTTATTATTTCTAATTTTGCTGAAAAGAATACTCATTTCGTATGATACAATTTCTATTAGTTAATTGCATTCAACTAAAGCAGGATAGCGTGTTATAACGTAACTTGTAATATATATTCACGATAAAGATTTGACAATATCATGTTTCCACAAAAAAGCCTTAACACTGTCTTCAGTTATCAAGTTACCTTAATGTCTAATAATACATAAGTAGCCAATGATTATAATTATGGACTTAAGCACGCTGATTAGCCAAAAACTTTGAGAAACTTGACTTTCGAATATTAATTCTATCGACACTTTCAAATCATACTTTTTACCACGTAAACTTTCAAAATTGCTTCCGTTTCAAATTAAGAATACGGATTAGTTAGTTTCCTTAAATTCTCATTCAGGAGTTGCATTTACGAAAGAAGAAAATAAGTCGTTTGGCAACGTCCAAAGAGCTGCAAGAATTGCCTCCAAAGCCTCGAGAGGAGGGGAGAAGGAAAATAAAGATAATCCCCAAAAGAAAAATGCCCCAACGATATCCGAGGAAGAATTGAGAAATAGTCGTGCATAGATCAAAGAAAATGGAGGGCTTTGGCAGAATTGGGAGAAAGGTTTTGATGGGAAATAAGAGCGACCGTTAGGAAAGGGAAACGGGAGGGGGTTTTAGAAGTTGCTCAAAGCGCGTGTTTGTGTAGATGTGAATGGGTTAAGAGGAGTGGGTGGCGGGTCAGGTGGGAGGGGGATCCTGTTTAAGTAAGGGGAAAGCGATGCTCCGAAGAGCGATTTAGTAGTAAAGAGATAGAAGTTTTCGGCGTACGGTCGGGGGGATCGATGGGGACCGAAAAG
This sequence comes from Sympetrum striolatum, assembly GCA_947579665.1. Classification (NCBI taxonomy): domain Eukaryota; kingdom Metazoa; phylum Arthropoda; class Insecta; order Odonata; family Libellulidae; genus Sympetrum; species Sympetrum striolatum. The sequence continues at coordinate 101,737,895 of OX388341.1, read as the reverse complement.
GAGGAAGAAGCAGGGGAGTTTGCCACCGTAGCTAATCTCAAATCAATTACACTTCCATTTCCTAGCAATTGCAACCACCGATGCCGCCGCCTTCAAAATCTGCTTTGATATGACGACGTGATGAATTCCTCCTCTCACACACTCACTAAGCCCTTTCCCGACGACGGTCCCAACCCTTTTGCTTGCATTTCCATCTCCCGTTTCAATTCTGTCGCTACTCTTCCCTGCAGACGCTTTTTCGTCTTGATCCCCTCCGTAAGGGCTTTCCTCTCTGTCAGCCCTCTGTCTCTCTTTCGACTTTGCTTCGTTTTGTCCCCCTCTCCTTCTTCAATCGCTTTCTCGCAGTCCCCTTTTTCACTCGTGGGAAATGGAATTCTTGTTTCCTGCTGCGTGCGAAAGAGGGAGCGCGCGTAAGCAGACGGCGGCGGAATGAAAGTATGAGATGGAATATGTGGTCGAATATTAGAGTGGATGGGAAGAAACGATGCGTCTTGCAAATGGCCTTTACGAAATGAAAGAATCTAATGAAAAATCGTTGCGAAGATCGTGATTTGTTCGTAATGTTCAAGCGTTCTTTTCTCTTTTTAGAGGTGGGGAATATATATTGCAAAGGGAGTATCGTAAGGAATGATTTATTTTTTTCCTGAAAATAGCGTTCCTTGGTTATAATTGTGTTACAGAAGGGAAAATAAACAAAACTACGGGAGTAATCTATGTGATTTGAAACAAAATTTATGAAAAATAAATGTGAAAAATGATGAATAATGGCGAGTTGAATAATTTGAGAGATTTAGCCATGAGGTTGTAATGTATATTCGGTAAATACGTAATAAAAAACAAGATATAATAGAAATAGTTTATTTAAACTGACATTTTCACATAAGGTAATTATAAAAAATACGATAACAGAAAGATTGAGAGTCAATTAAATTTATAAATGAATATTTGTTTACAAAGATAGACTACAAAAACAACCTTTGAAAAATATATATCTCTTTTCTTCATTCTTTCTAAATACGACTTTAATCTTTAACACCAAGTGAAAGTAAGTGTGTTGGAATAAACAGTCCTCGAAGTCATCAAAGTCAACAATCATCATAGTATTTGAGCAAGTACTTCCTGAGCAATTTCTTAACATACATAAATGTACAAACATGTAATGAAATGCATTATTCAGCATACATAACCCTACACTTAGTTAAAACAAGTTAGACATATATTTACTGTAAATCGTATTTGATTAACTTATAAAGAAACGTCTTTTTATGTTTTATTTTCCGTGGTCCAAAATATTTCTCAAGTAAGCGTTGAATATGTCCTATAACCTATATATTTTCAAAAATGTTAGAATGGATGGATTAAAAAAGTTAGCTATCATTTTTCATTCATTTTCATATATTTTCTTTCCATTAAAATTGCCTGTAATTTTATTTTATAAATCCCTCAATGAATATTGTATTTTATATGATACTTCTAATTATATTGCTCAGTAGCAGCTAAAAATTGACGTTAAAATTGAATATTGCCATGGGTTACCTTCAAAGAGAAAACAAAAAAGACGGCATTTAATTCGAAAGGAAATCTTAGAGAGAGGAAACTTACTTCCAAACATCACGTATGATGGAGGATGCTATAAAAACTGAGATACTCTGACAAGATATGTGATACCATCCCACGCTAAGGAATATCTCGGAGAGCATGATGGGTGAAGAAGGAAACGTTTATGGAGGAAGAAGGGAAAGTTAGTGGGCAGATGGAGAGATAAAGTAGCCTTAGTGGCGTGGTACGTGACGTATAATAGAATAGAGCAGAAATAAAAAGTCTCATAGCAAGGGAGAAAGAATATAATATGGTTTGTTAAATTCTGGCTCTATACCATACTGGTGAGATAAATCGAAAATGCTGCAAGTTATTACAGTATATTAACATTATATTATCAATGGGATGAACAAATTTTTAACTGTGTATGCACACCGTATTAAATATAATCCAGCAAACTGAATGATCATCTCGTAAAATTTTCTTTGGGTATCGAATACTTCTTTTCTTTTGATTGAAAAAAGAATATTCTGTTTATTTTTATGAACCATCTTATCGCTTTTATTCTTCAAAAATATAAATAACATTGGAACATTTTGTAAAAGATTAGCAACATCAAATGTGCGGCTCCAAAATGTTTATGAGAATTATGTAGTCAACTGAACTTTCCTACACTATATATGTAATACAAACCAGAAACAATCTTAGTTACAATAAATTTTATTCATAGACAGCTTGCAAAATACTAATAAAAAATTTGTCTTTTCCAAAAAAAAACACAACCTTTCCATTAAATTAAAAAACCGCGAAGTTTAAATTATTTTCATTATGAGATAGACATGAAAAAGTAAAAATTGACATTTGAATTATGATAATTTGCTTATATATCAAGTTTATTAACTCATTATCAATGACGTATAAAATTATTAAATTTATTAATTACGAGCTAGCTCGACCAGTATTCCTTTATATAGGCTTAATATTGAAAGAATATACCATATTATCGTAATAAGTTCTCGCAGTACTTAAAAATATCGAAGCCAAAAGATGTTTTATTCAATATTTATCTGAATGGTCCTACTCTTATATGTATAAGGTACGAAAATTGATCGATGCCGTAATTCACTTTCAATCATAAAAGCAATATCTTCCGTGATAGAACTAATCTCGCATAAATATCGTACCCCCATCCTTTCCAAAACCTTTCATCGCAACTCGACGATTCCACCCGTCACCATACGCAGCTCCATAATTAACTTCCACAAAATAAAATTCAATAGACACCGCTCTCTCGATCCTCCGTTACTGGTGCAGCGGTCCACTCGAGCACCATTTGAAAAATGACTATTATCGCGGAACTGCACACACATTATTTGCGCCGCAGCGGAGTTAAAGAGCAAAAGGAGGTATAACGCAGGGGTATAAAGAGAAGAAGAGGCTCTAAGAGACATCAACTCTCTCCTATGAGGTCAGGACGGCCAGTAATGGGGCAATAGAAGCCAATGGGGGTTAAGGGCGAGCCGAGAGTATCTGGGAGGAGAGAATGAAAACGGGGCATCGCAAAGGGGGTTATGGATGGGAGTACCACATGGGGGATGAGGCACTCTTCAAGAGCACGTCCCGCCCTTACGTCATTGGCCGCCCTTAAACCCCCGACGCCAGCGCCACAAGCGAGTGCTGCCGAAGTGGCTTTCGCCCAGGATATCCTGCTAACGACCAACGCCGCCATCAACTGATGGGATTGGGAGAGGCCCCTTCCCATAGTCCATCGACCCATCTGCCTTTGGCACCTCATATCCAAAAGGGTTTTGGCGTAGGAGAGAGAGGCGAAGGGATTCAAAGAGATATGGAAAAGGTCATTTCCATGCCTTCCTCTGCGTGGAGGAAAGAGATGACCGGATTAGAGCGAGCTTTTGCGGGTCGAGCCACGAAGCCCTGTGACCATTACGAGGGTTTTCGGATGGGACGAAGATGATGATGTTAGGTCGGATGTTCGGATGGATTAGCGAAGAATACGATACGCCTCGATAAATATTGATCGATTTCACTTCCGATGCACGAAATAGCGTCGTATAGGATAGGTTTATAGTGCCACTTAATCTATGGGTAAAATGTGCCGTTAAGGGTTTAATTAATGATGTCCTAATCCAATTTAACACTTCCTAAGTGGAAGATCTTAGGGTAAGTTCTATGTTTCCGGAATGAAATACAACCATGCCGGAAAGAATACTATGGAATATCCTTTTGTTTCTAGTATGATAACTACCTTCGTCTATAATTTTTTAATGCTCCAATAGTATTTCCACGTATTACTCTCATCGATGTATACTACACCACATAGAATTGTGTAGAAGTCTCTAGAAGTTAGTAAACCAAATTTTTCAACGAACTGTGTACATTACAGAAGAAGTGTTTGTAAATGTATCGACAGCTAAGGTCGAATTACATATTTGAGATATCATAAGGAGTAAAACCTCGGACCGGTTTCAGCTAAGGTGTGTAAGAGTTGCCTCTCCAGAATTACTAGATTAAACAACAGACGTCTTTGATGACATATTATAGGTCATAGCAATAATTATCATATCTATAAATAATATACTATGAACCCATGTAATAACTTTGATATTTGGCGCTAGCTCGCATTTTGATTTCAAATAGACTGTTTTGTTAGCAAACAGAATATTCAAATCGAATACGTGTCATCTCGAATTTAAGTTATATTCAGTACAAATAGAGGATAAGCAAATATTAGACTCGGATCAGCCAAGTTGTTAAAGGAAAAGGATGAATATAAATTCGCAAATTAACTTTGGACACCAATTTATTGAAAAAGTTCTGTACAAGATCGCGTCGGCATGGCACCTTCAATTTCCTTTTGAAAGAATCGCACGAGCGTGAAATGTGAAAGACGCCCTTTCTCTTCACGTATTTTTTGGATGATATAGTGACTTCATTTGACAGGAGAGCGCTATTTTATTGAAACATATTCTGTTCCCGGAATTTCAATTTGACGCGGCCTTTCGGTAATCTGGCAGCAGCTTCATTCTGTCTAAAGTTTTCTCAGAGATATGGAAATATTGGTGAGCGTGGGTCTTAGAATATTTTTAATGAAAAATATATTTACAAAGACTCTTGGTTTTCCCTTGTAAACCCTCGTAAACATTCCGAATCCCGTTTAATTGTATCCTCCGGGGAGATTTTCCTAAACCAAATGTAAATGAGGGCTATCCTTTTAATAATTTGCTCGCCGAAATTGGGTCAATTTAATTTAGCGCCGGAACATGGATTGTATATACGGAACAGATACGTACTTTAGGAGCGGAGGTTTGTGTTAGGAGTGCTACCACACTCATGTATTTCCTAGAATATATTTGTTTGGGAATCGACTCCCATTGTTTTCTTTATGGGGAATCATAACGAGTGATTCACTCAGAAACCTCATGTGCTAGAGTATATGCCGAGTTTACATCGTTTTGTTGCATCGAACCTTTTAGAGCAAACTCCGGAACGTGATCAAACTGCGGGAAAATGTAGAGAGTGCGTGCTTCATTTGGTAAATTCTGAGAATCTTGTTGTCACTAGTAGTTTAATATTGACCAAAGCTCATCCTACGTTAACACTGTTCCATATTAACCCGTTTATCATATTACAGTTCACCTTCAGCTCGTTCAAATGATGATCTAACTGAAAGAATTTCCTTGTGTATAACCCATATTATTGTAAACATATCTTTGAATTTGATTCAGATTTCATATCTGTTTTAATAGAGATAGTCATAGATCTAGAAGTATATTTAAATCAACTAATTAACAGCAGTTTCTCGATGATAACTGCCGTATTCCGTTTAATAACGGCTTCATTATGTTATGAGCCTGAAAATTTTGGTTCATTTGTTTCACATTTTCCATTCTGTATTTACATATATGCTACATACATGAGTGTTGTACCTTTCGGTAGGTTCATAAGAACTCAACATCCCTATTAAACGCCACCCTTCACTTATTCGTAGCTTTGTAACCCCACCCTCTAAATCATCCAACATATTTTTACATATGTTGCGTGTCTACATTGGATGTCTTACTGAATAATAGTCCATTAAATGTATAACAGCTGAATTCTTTCAATTATGTTATTCGGATATATTAAATAGGAAAGGAATTGAATACTCATAATTACCATCTTATCCCCATGATATTAAGCAGTTATTAAACTGAAATTCGAAATAGGATATGAGGTAGCCGTTTACAGAATCCATCGCTTTAGAGCGCCTCATCGATGCTTGCAGCAAATATCACGAGCATAAAAACCCATCGCAAGATAGAGCTCGTTAAACCTGCGCTATCGTGGCCGTATTTTCTAGTGGTCCAAGCACCACAGATCTATTTCCGCTCCCGAGTGAAGATGTCGTATGAAAGAGTTCCCCGGCTTAACCGTGGCTATCATAATCCCCGTTTCCCATTGCTCATGCGTGATGTGTTCGCATTATCGCGGCCGTGTTTCATCTCACGCCCCTTTTCCATGCGGTCACGAAACAGCGCACACGGCACTGCAACTCACCATCTGGTTGAACGGCGGTGCGGCCAGGAAAATAATGGATGCAAATTTATGAACACGTTATGCGTGGCGCAAAAAAATACACGCCTGAACGCCGACGCGACTTTTTTCAATTGGATTCACACACGATGGAGTTGAAAAACACGCCGATAGATTTCTGCTCGACATGATATAAAAGTTCTTCTGTTTCAAGCTCGTGCATGCTTTTACGCAGTTAAATGAAGAAGGAATGCGAGTGCATTATTTTTTAATGAAGGATTCATTACAATTTATATTGTGGTTTGCTCGTATGAATGGAAAAACTAATGCAGCGAGATGTCTCTTTTTAACGCCCCTTGCGGATAAATTAGATCCAACCGAAATATTGTGTATTTTACCATTGCTTAATTCAAAATGTTTCTAATAACGTAATTACCCTAGTTCTAAATCACCCTAAAAATGTATCGACATATTATTATTTTTAAATAACATTTATAATTGAAAAAAAACATCTTGAATCTTATAGTAAAACATTTGTAATAATTTACGCGAGAGCAATTAGTATACTTCGCAACAAGTAACCTAATCACTTTTATTTACAGCATATATTTTTGCGAAGATTAAAATACAGATTGAATTCGAAATCTGAATTCAGTTTTCAAAGTTTTTAAGGAGATTAAATGAAAATACTACTCACTACGAATCTGACTAAATAATACTGACTACTGACCACCAAACCTGACACTTTTTTGTATCAATACTGTTTCAAATAGTGATTTTCCTATGTCAATATTTATTAATTTAGATTAGAATTTACAATATTTTGATATAATAATGGAAATGGAGGTTTACTAAATTTTCGTTTACGTGGATTGAACCAATATCTCAATACATCATTTCGTGTTCGGAATTTTGTAGCTCTATATTTAGCAATTAAATACAAGATCAGCTTAGATGTAAATTCATCCTTTAGAAAGCTAACTAAAATTTCTTCACAGCACACAAGAGATGTTTTCAATAAAGTATTCATCACTTTATCTCTAAAAAAAACAAGGAGATACTGAGAAAGTAATGTGTAGCGTCATTTCAATAAACATAATTTTTTTCCAACTCAAAATAGTACACTAATACAGAAAATGGCTGCTTTTTGAGGATTTTGGGTCATTTTGCGAACGCAATTCCGGGCTCGATTTCTGGTGAGTGGATATTTGTTCGAAATAACATCATTTGACAGAATACTTTTAAGAATAGGTACCTAATATTTACTGGTCGTAGGACCTTGTATTCGTTAAATCGACCCAACCCGATCTTGTCTATGAGTATTTGTTTGGTACGCCTTATTACGTAATTGGGAAATCTGGGACGTAAATGAAATTTTACGGAGTACGCTATAACATCATCTTAGATAATACAGACATTTCAGAAATTTATTACAATATTTGTAATATGCAACTAATATTACACTAATTTAATATTTTACATAAAATTTTATAAGATATTAAATCAAAATTATTCTCGGCTCTTGACGTAAACTCTACTTATGTTTTATCTCAGCCAACCTTGAATTCAAAGAACAACACTTAATTTGATGGCGATATTGCAGCTATCCGATTCTATATCGATGATTTTGATTTTATACCTCTATCATGATTCAGTTATTCCCATTTAATATCGATTGGCAGTTCAATTTCTACTAAATGCATGTTATGAAAAACACTGTTGCTATGAAGTAAATATCCCAAAGAGCCAGTGGTTTGGAATTATTACCGTACAGCAGCTTCAAAACAGAGTAAATTCTCGTAGACTCATCCAATTCAACGGACGTGGATTCGATGTTGTACTTCACGGTCTATTCCAGTAATGTGCAATCTTTTTTTCACTCGCTGCACGTGCCCGCTGTCGAGAACATTGCTGCACTTGCGCTTCGTGTTGCGTACATCCAAGTACTTAAGCGAACCAACTTTCAACAGAGAAGACTAATTGCGATAAAGGAAATTGTAGTTTTATTTCGGTGATGAAATACAAAAATGAAAAACAGTTCTAAATATAAGAAAGCAATTATGGAAAAAGATTTCAATGTCTAAAAATGTAGTTGTCGCAATAACTGGTTTAAAGTATAAAGCAAATCTAGCCGAGATGTTTTAATAATAATAAAGCGCAATTCGTCAGTTCTTATGACTTACGGTCTTTACGTTGGAGAGGCTGAAGTTCAATCATTAGCTAGCTACAGTATATTACAATATGCACATTTATTCTTTCCTTTTGTCCGATCAACTAACTGTTGAACATTGCCCATTTTGTCTTTCCAAATCTTGGAATTATAATTTTTTTCCTTGAATGGTATCATTATGTTTACCGTAACTTAAAGATTATTAAAGCTTATCAAAGTTTTGAGGCTTAATAATCACTCATACAGTTTCAAATATTTTCGTACTATGATCAGCCGCTAAATGATTACATTCAAATTCCCGATTATTACTAATTCCAGAGTTGAAGAAAAGGTCCCGATTGCTCGCCCTCTGCATGTGGTATACAAATAGTTAGTTATGAAATGATATGAAAGTAATGTATGTATTTAGGCATACGGAAAACGAAGTAAATCCATATCCAATGTGAAAAACCTCTAATCTGATGAGAAGAATTGATTTTATACATGATCAATGAAACACAAAGCGGGTTGCCTGAAAATAACATCTGTATAGGGAAACGTAAAATTATATTCTGTATATCCGATCCTAAAAGCATGACATCCTAAAATAAACACTAGAATACAAATATTGTATGGCACATGAAGAGTGAAGCATGCAATTTATTTCTTATTCATTCAGATTCGTGTAATTCCTACTTCAAGTAAAGGGAGTAAACAAACCGTCGATTTTTTATACACTGGCGATGGCCCGACTTTTATTCATCCATGTTTCTTCCTTCATAAACACGCAACGCCATCACTCGTACCAACATGAATTTAGCCAAATTCACCCAGACAAACGGAAGCATTACGTAGCGGATAGAGAGCAACTGCGGCGAAATGGGATCATCGTCCGAACCACGTAAACACACGATAAACTCGGCACGCTTCATTTCTTCCACCGTCATTTAAATCGATAGGTATTCCGCTTTCTTCATTGCATTACGCCGATCGCTGCCGACTATTTTTCCAGCTTTGGATGTTTTCCACGGAAAATCCGAGCCCACGCCCGTTCTGCCCTTCTCCCACGTTCGGCAACGCTCACCTTTTTTATGCTTCGCTTTCCATTCAGCGCGATCCATTTGGAATTCGAGCTCTTGGATGATTTTGGAGAGAATGGGGAAGAGAAGCAGTCGTGCGAGGGTGAAACGGATGCGACGGAGAGAGGCTGTGTGTAGCAGGAAGAGGGATAGATGTAATAGGTGGAGGAGAGAGGAAACAGGTAGGAGACGGAAGAGGCCGATGCAAAGAGGAGGAACGTTATCTTTCATTAAACCCCGAAAAGGTTCTATATTAAAAGATACCTTGAAGATTTTTTCTCCGTTTTCCTTATTTGTCCAAAGTTTTATTCTCATCTCCAAACTCCACACGAGCTGGAATTCTCTCTTCCCTTCCATTCCAATTTTTCTGGTGTATTTTAGCGCTCGGGTTGCTCGAAGAATGAAACATAGGAAAACAAGTAATGGGAGTACTTTTAAAATAAGAGTTTGCTCGGGCCCTCTAATTCCGTTCTGTTCTACTCTCCGTGGAACATTCTTGGCCCTGCTTTCGAACGTTAAAGGTTTCCGTGCTCCTATTTTCTCCTTCTGTGGTTTCCAACAGTCTGAAATTTTACTAGTTACGCTATCTTCAAAAGTATTATGGATTGCTTTCCTCTACTTTTGTCCAAAAATAAGGTCGTATTCCATTCTTGAATGAATCTCTCAATACTTGAATAATTCGAAACCAAAAACAAACATTTTATTGATGTTTGGAAGACTATTTTTCCTAAGATTTAAACTTTCGCAAACGAGTTATAAGTATCATTGAATGTTTTGAATACAAATTTGTCAGAAAACTTTTATGAATCAATTTTGTTGCTAATTAAGCCAATTAGTGCAAAGTGCAAAATTATGTAGAGATATTTCTCTTTGCTGCTTTTCTCAGTGGGTTTTGTTAGATACTATCAATAAAAGTTGTTAGATATACGTGAATTTTTATTCCATACTTCTCAATTAGACTTTTCGATCAAATGATGACAAGCATTCGTTGAGCACTAAGGTGTGTGATTAAATATGTTCAACAAGATGCTTTCTTTTTTTATTTTCTATGACCAATTGAAGCTATGCTTATGAGTGTACTAACTCCCAGGCATCAATACAACAACGCAAAGGTGTCAAACTCTAGAATTTAAACAGATTTCAAGCAATAGAATTAACGTAATACATAGTTTGGGTCATAACAAGCTTAATAAGATAATTAAACGTTAGGTTGCGATAAGATTTTCCACAATCACAAAATTTTACCTTTCTATGATACCCGGCCGTCATTCCAATACTTGAAAATATTTTGTGTCTATATAACTGCAGTTTAATTTCTATTAACATTTGAAGTACGGTATGTTTGAAAACCAAACTATTCCATTCATAATCTCGTTTTAGGCAATGATATCCTCTCCTACGTACGCTTTCTATCTTATGTGGTTCTCCTTTTAACCCTCTCTTCTTGACTTTCCTTCCGTAAACACTCTGCGAGTGTGCGTGTGCTAAAGGGTCCCATTCATCAAGGGCACCCACGTGCACACGCCGACGAATGCCACTCAAGGGCACGCGTGTGTGCGTGCAGCTTTTTAAAGTTATGCATAGTGGAGCATTCGACGGAGGAAGCGAGGCATTAGACCCGTGTGGCGGAAAGGAGAGAGTTCGTCTGAGAAATGCTAAATGAAGTGACCCAGAGCGTGAATGAGATGGAATTACTAAGACCACAATCGCTGTATGAACTAATGAATATTTCCCGGCTAGGTGTCTAATGCGTCTTCTCAACAGTACTGTCTACATTGTTTTTACAAAAATACATCTAATAATTTTTTATTTTGATTTGATAAGCTAAAAAAATGCGTATTAATACGTCATTGAATAATCAAATTTATGAATATTACGATATCTCATAGGCTGTGAATAAAAGATAGTCGTTGTTGTTTTTAATACCAATCTGTATTAAAGTATATAAAAGTTTCCGACATTTCGTCATTTCTCGACATGTTTTCTGAAGATTTCTGAAAACTCTGGGGTTGGAAACATTTCAGACCACCCTCGTATAACAGTTATAAAGTAATATATAATTAGATTGATTCAATTATTTAAGCAAATTTGGAGGTTATCTGCTACTGCATCATATATTATCATTAATTATTATAACTTTAGATGTCTTTCAAAAGCTATCTTAAGTTACAAGTTTGAAAAATGCAATTGATTGAACTATACGCAATCTTCAGCTTTGTTACAAATTGAAAACATTTTCAAATGAAACGGACTGATCAGAACAGCTCTCTGTTAATTACTTTGAACGATACTAAAAACGCTAAATATATCCGCTAACAGGCATCGCATTTTGCTGTTCGTCGCGTAATTTCCTACAATAACGTGCTAGAAGCCAACGGGGCGTTGAACCTTACGGAGCTCCTGGGTTACGCTTGAGCAGTTTCATGTATTATCCAGCAATTTTCACGCATTATTTTTTTTGTATCCCAAAAATAGTTATAATCAGATCTTTCAATGGCAAATTGAGATCTTCATTCTTAAGGCCAACCTAAATCTGTAGACAGTTATAAATCCCTCTAGTAAATTAAATTTCATAAAATAGGGGCAGAAAGAATAAGAAAAAACTATTTTAAATTATATTTTATGATATAAAACAATTAAATAAATCCCACTTACCGTATATAGAACTTGATTTTACATTTCTGTCTTCAACGGAATGCCTACCTGTTACTCGAATAAAATTTCCAAATAAAATTAATTACAATATTTGAAGAAGTAGCGGACTAAACTGAATTCCCACTGGAAAATATATCTATGAAATGGTTACCGTTTGCATAAGATGCATTAGTTACATAGTGATTGATTTTTACGGAAATGATTATCATAGTAAATTTCTGGGACGTATTTCATTTACATTGACTTTCCGGTCTCCGTGTTCCAGTTTCTTTCAGTAATTAACTTTGACGTAATTGCGGAGGAGCTCAAAATGCAGAGGAGCTTCCGTGAATCGACATTACCACTGCATCGGTTAAAATGCATGAAGTGGATTTTGAAAGGCAAAGAGAGAATTACACTGAGAAAAGCCCATGAGAAATAGATTCGTGCGAAAGAGCATTGGCCAACGGCACGAGACAAAAACGAAAGAAAAAGATAGCGCTGGAGCTGATGATTACCTTCTAAAGAGGGCATTTTCAATTAATAAAAGCTATTGCATTTGAGGGAGTAATAGTTAACGTCTAATCGTTACATTTCCCAGTCCTATTTTGATTACTGGTGCTATGCGATGTAGATATCCTGTTTTTGGAAACTGTTTTAGTTTTATGTTTTGGAAGATAATATTTAAAATGGTGGAAGATCTGACTCAGTGTCTATCATTCTGATGGTATAAATTGAAGGAACTGAAATTCATGCTAGGGTATTAAGATAAAGTTGATTTTTTTAGCATACAATCAAACCAGGTTGGATTTTTCGTGGATATTTAAAGATATTGCGCATGGGATATCTGGAACATTAAGGAAGGGTTAAATAAATCCTATACCTAAATTTTAACCTAACGTAATTGGAAAAAGGTATGTGCTAGGAATTTAATCTGAAATATTATTTTCATAGACCCACATCGAAAATTAATATACATTGGCATGCACAGTTTTTGGAAGAAATGTTACTGTGAAATTGATATTTTCAGCAAATTTCTTTTTATGTGAATGCAAAATAAATCGCCTGATTTTATGGAAACAATGCTTATTTATTTATCTAGGAAGAGCTAACAATTGGAGACTATTCAAAACCTACTTAAATTACAAATTCCGCTTCTCCCGTAAAATATTGGGATAGCCAGAAAAAAAGGAGGAGATGCAAATCTACCGCCAATTTTCCTTCATCTCTCCTCGAACGAACTCTTCCCACGCAGGCTTCGAATTCGTACGAAATGGCAACGGTTTCCATCTCGCGTTCCGGAAAGTCCTTAATTTCAATGAGAGAATTCCTTCCATTTTCCTATCCCTCATTCCATCAGTTTACCACTCCATCCCACGTTCTTGTCGTTAGCATCGGTTCCGCAGAAATAGGGTGTTGCTTGGTTTCGTCCTTCGATGTCTATCTCCATTTAGAGCTGTTTCATTCCATCCAAAGAGAGGCATAACCATCCGCGCGGATGGAATCGCATCGCCAAGTGCTCGGTGCGCCGGGATTTTGTCGGTGGGAGGTGAAGCGGTTCGTCATGCGAGGGAAATATGAATGTGCCTGGAAATAGCCAATTTCTGGAAAAGGATTGGTTTGCATGGCTGATCTGGGAATTGCGCCGTTTTCATTAAAGCACTCCCTGGGCTTCTGCCTTTAAAATTTTTACTCGTTAAAAACTCGAAACGTAGCCACAGAGTTGTTACCGGCAACGGAAATTTGTTTTTCGAGCCGAGCAAAATATATGTCAATGCGATGCCTGATGTATTTTTTTCTTCAAACGCTCTAGTAATAATTTATGGTGGTAAGGTCTGTAATTAAATTAGAAGCTCATCCTTCTGCATTATTGAAATCGATATTCTAATTTTTATGGATTTGGTAATCCGTTTCATTTACAGATTGATAATGTAATTGCTGTGGTGGAGGCTGTTATTTTAGATACAGTATGCGGATATAATATTTTGGAGTGGTAGTTTTTTTATTCATCCAAACAAATTAAATTGTTGATAATAGAATTCTTAAGACTCAAATTCCTGCCCCTCCTTTCCATTAATTCCTTTCCTGTAATTCCTTGGCTGTACGACTTAAACATCGCTACTTACTTCGTTTCTCTTCTATCGTATAATTACTATACGTTTTTCATATTAATATTAAAATGAAATAGCTCTATAAGCAAGAAAATTTAAATGCTTTTAATTTTTAATTTGAAAAAATTATCTCATAGGATCCATATGTAACCTTATGTGCATTTCTTTCTACAAATAGTATGGAATATTTTGTTTGGCTCCATGCCATATTTATAATATTGCCGGACTCGCTTTGATCTTAGCATTACACCCATATTTACCAAAAGCTTAGCAGTAGTGCGTGGAAATCGTAAAGCAAAAAGAGGTCACTACAAATTATCTTTTTGTCGATACTGAAATGAAATTAACCGTGGCGGCCGAGTGGTTAGCGTGCTCGCACGGTATCGCTCCAACCCCACGGTCCAACCCATCGGTATTTGGATTTTTCCGGTTATGGAATGGTATTGCGTGATTGTTGTTGTTAATACCTACCAAGTCCAGAAAATGGATGTTTGTGTGGCATATGTAATAAAAAATACGAACTTCGTTTCGTCTTCTGCCGCATCACATCAAGTTACTTATCATAAAAATTAGAAAATAATTCATTTAATTCGATTAATTCTATTAAAAATACCGTAATCGAAATACATTATTAATTATACCGTATCAAACTTATATCGTTTTGCAAATTTTTCAAATACGCATGAAACAACTTAGCCGGAGGAATCTTTTAGCCTTAATACGTAATAACCTAAAAAATAGCTCCCTTCGTAAGACTATGCTGCGTTAAAATATTCACAGAAGACTTGCAAACTTATTGAATCAATATTTTGACGGAGCATATACTAAAATCAGAATTTTCTTCCTCCTTTAATTTCTCTCCTTCTCCATTTAACTTTCTTCACACCTAGCGTGGAAATTTTGGCGTAAAACGTCTCACCCTTCTGCCCGTGCCACTAATAGGACCCTGTCTCACCCTTTTTTTCCTCACACTAATTTCTTTCTTTCTCGGAGAGTACCTTTCCTCCATATTCCTCATGTGTATACACAAACATCTCCTTCGTTACACCCTTTTTCGGTACTCGCCCGCTCACCCTCTTTCTCTCTCGCTTATGTCTCTCTCTCTCTCACACCCCCGCCCACCCACCCTTCCCCTCGCTCTGGCCCCTTAGGGTTTGCAACCTGTTGATGAGGTAGTGGTGGCTCTCAGAGATGAAAATAATGGGAGGAGAGAGTGTGAGAAAGGGTGACGGGAGAGACAGGATATCTGGGAGGAGGGGAGGAAGCGATGGTGCCTTGATGATTTGAAAGGGTTTGATGAGGAATGCCAGCTTTTTCTGGGAGGTATTTCGAGTACCAGTTAAGGTCCTCATCATTCATTCCCAGGAAACAGGTTTCCATTTTTATTCCGTATTGATTGATGGCAGAATGTTAACCTGCGATGTGGCATCATTTTGCTTTTCGGATTGCGACACATGTTTTATTTCCCGACGTATCTCCTCCGGTTATTACGATTTGTCGAACATATTTATCACGAATTTTTTTGATGCTTTATAACTAACCTTACATATTTTCTGCCACTACCATGCATATTTGACCCCTTAAAGTAAATATGACGATATAAACATAAAAATTATATCAATGAATATCATATTTCTAATTTAATGGCTAATTACTCCCATGAATTTTATTAGTTTAAGTTGAAGTTTATTATTTTGTTTATTTTGGGTGAAAGCTTCACTTAAGTGTTCAATATGCAAATCTACCAAAGTATTCTTGAGACACTTCAAATATTCATGTTCCGCAATTTCTTAGTTGTCTTGGTTCTTTATCTCGGTTGTCGTGACTTCAATATTACCTTTTTTGAACGGGGATGCATTTCATTTACCCGTCTCACCATTCCAAACCCATTCTCCTTTAATCAACAGGCTGTCAGAGTTTAATAAAATTTTCCAGAAAATTTCCATTATCACAACTGCACTGTAAATTTCCACCAATTATATATATCAGCTTATTTAATAAAAAAGTAGATTTGTAATTTTAAAAATACTCGAGTATCGAAATTAGTATTCCGTTAATTGAAATAAATTTTATTTTCAGAATAATATATCTAATAAAGAAATTAATCAATGGCCAAACGAAATTCTTTGGATAAGAGGAAAGAGACCTTCAGTAATTTGTAAAAGTTTATTTAAAATGTTTCATTCATATTGGTGATACGCAAGGAGATATAAAATACGCTGTATTGTAACCCTTCTAACTATTATTAGATGAACCACAAAGTTTCCCACTTTTTCGCAATAGTATTGATTATTTCAAAATTTAAACCTTAAACAGAATTAGGACAATAAATCAGGTTTTCGTTGCAATATTTTTTAAAATCCTCATACAACTATCAAAGCACAAGAATGAGACTATGAAACAACAGAATGGATGCATGGAATAAAAATAGAAAGGCTTTGAAGCACTCCTTTAGTATGCTGCATTGCAAAGTTCTCTCTTGGACTCGTTTATTTCTATATTTACTTATTTCCAGCGAACGATCCAATCCACTCTCTTTTCCGATAGATCTCCATTACATTTCTCTTCTCAATTCTCCTCTTTGCCTCACTCATTTTCTCCCTCACTCAGCTCCTCTTACAATCAACAAATACATACGTAAGAATCTTTCAAAAATCTATTTATTCCTCGGCTTAGCTTCACCTGCAAAAGAATTTCCATTTCTCTCTCGATTCTTTTCACATTATTTCTGTTTCCAGCCGAAACACTTTTTACCTTCTTTTTCCTTCTTATCGAGCCGACTCCTCTTTGAGCTCAGTCCGATTGTCCAATGCCGCGCCCCGAATAGCAAATAGATTTTCCGTCTTTGCGACACGACTTCACTTTTGACTCTAATTCGATAACGATTCTTATCTATTCGGTTCGGATATTCGCGGAGAACGAGGGTCGTGAGGGATGAAGAGGAATGAGGTTATCGCATTCGAATCAAGACGAAGAGGATTACGTGTTTTCGATGATTTTTCCTCCTAAGCTCTTTCGGAAGTAAAGGACACGAAGCATCTAAAGACGAAGATTATTTTCACAAATATTTAAATGAGAAGGTCTCAGTATAAATGGAATGGGGGATGGCCATTTTTAAGATTAGCAAATTGTATACCTCTGACCGTAATTAAAATGGAAAAATTGAGCGAGTTGATTTAGTAGAATGAGAGAGAATAATTGATAAGAATATCAGTGAGACCAAAATATAATCAAACAAAATATATTTGGTCAGATTCTGTAATCTGATCAGAACTGTAGTAGTGGCACAATGACTACAGGGAAAACTAATGCCAATGAATTGGAGTGTAAAACAGCAGTGGCTTCTAAGCTAAAACCTTTTAATCTAACTTTACCTTTTTACCCTCAAATCCTATATTTATTTCTCTTGGTATTTTTTGTCCTTTTATCGTCGTGCGACATTTAGTTTTACTATGACCAATCAGGTCTTATTTGAACATTACCTGTTGTTACTGACTTTCATCCTCTTTTCCGAGTGCAATCGCTCCTTCAGGTGAGCAAATTATATCATATGAAGTAGTCTGCTTTTAAAATGACATTATTAAAATAATTTTCCAAATATTAAACCACATACTATTATAATATACAAAATAATGGCATTTGTAATGTTTGATCTTCTGCTCGTGATATTATGGGATGCACTAGAAATATTTTCTCATTGTGGAATGCATCTAATCATATTTAAAGGGCATTAAATCGACAGTCGAAAATATAGAAACAGTTTAAACTCTTCAATATAATATCACATATTCAGTTCATTTGTATAAAGTTCGAAATGGTCCAATATTACCGTCACTACCTTCAGCAGACATTTTTCTAAAATGATGCTTGGTAAAATTGAATAGCTCCGAAGAAATCTGTATTATATATTCGTAATAAAAGTAGAATCTTTAAGGTCTCTAAATAAGCTAATATATAAAAGTGATATAAATAAGGAAAGCGGCATGGGAGCACAAAAGAATAAAATTCAGGCTGAACTTCAGTTGTTCAGTTTTCTAATAGTTGTTCTTTTCCTGCACTAGGCATGTGGCCAAAGCTTATAATAAACAAAACTATTTTGTTTAGCGTAAACCTCCCGTCTCAATGACACACATGACCGATTTTATTGAAATATGAGTTCCAATCCATTTCACTCACACGTGTGAATGGATTCTATCATTTCTCCGAAGCACGACAATATCAATGTAGTAGAAACCTCACTAGCGCTTTGAAAAATATTTCATCGCAAAGTCTTCTATATTTTCACACTGAAACAAAGGAATGGCTGAGAATAGTGCTGTACTTATGAAATAATTCAGGAAGAGTAAAACGTGAGATGGTTCATTTGTACAATAAAAACGGGGTCTAATTCAAATTCCATCATGATTACATCGCTCCTGAGAATATTCGGAAAATGAAAGCCATTAGTGGCCCAGGTGTGTGGAAGGAGAAGGAAGAAATAAGTTTAAGGGATCTTCAGGGTTATATCAAATGAAAACTTTGAAGAGATTAAGAAGTTGCAACGATTTGCATATTTTGCATGGATTATGATTATATATAACTAAATCGATTTTAAATTACGTAATATTTTATCAGCATATTCTGTAAAAGTAAAATTTACTTTTGAATTAAAAATTAAATATTCTTTTCTGATCTACATGGAATACCCAAGCTATTTATGCCTCCTCCATAAGGAAAACAGTCCTTTCAAATCAAAAAAAGTGTTTCTTCATTAATTTTGATGCTGCTGACAGAGGTTACTGCTGATTAGAAGGTTAGCATTCGTTAGTATTATTCAATTTATCTTAGAATTTTCCCTTAGGTAGTTTAATTCCTAACCGCATCTCTGGGGATGAGCAACAGCGTCTGCCAGATTTGTTCACATTCACATTTGCAGAAGTTGCTGATCAATTAAGGATGAGCAGATTTTTATTCCGTGAATTCTCTATTTTTTTAATGACAATGAATCGATCACGTAAATCGTGGGCGTTTGCTTTTTTCCTGGTAAAATTGCAACTATTGCATCCTTTCAGTGATTTCCATTGAAACTAACATGAATTTCACAGAAACCTAACGACTAAGGGTTTGAAAGGGCTAGCGGTGATCTAGGAATTCTTTGTTCTTCCGATATTAGAGAATAAATTCTACTTTCAGGATATATATTTGTATACACGTTAGTTTCGAACAATTTTACTATATTCCCATACAATCACGGTATATTCTAAGTGTTTGACTCGCCTCCGTGAAACAGACTTGTCTAAATTAACTTTATTTTATAAAATATCAATACAATGTTTTTTTAGCATTAATATATGGATTTAGGTACATACATTAAATCGATAATTTTACTTATTTAAATCAAATGTATATTTCCACATAATGTTACCACGCAATAACATTTGACTGTGATTTTCAGTAATTTAATTTCGGGTTATTTGTAAACAAGAGAGTATTCATCGAAGTAAAGTTTCCTTATCAAATATTCAATTTTTGCCTATACTCTTCCGTCGCTTGCAGAAATTTCTATATAAGACGCGATTCAAATTTACACTTCATAGATCATTTATTTATATCTTCCTTAAAAAAACTTTTGGTAACCATAAATTGAAAACCATAAGAGACTGAAAGATACTTATAAATGTCATTAATAACCGTTTGGGCCTAACATTGGTCTTAAAATATTTCTAAATACAAAGAATATTTTTAAAAATTCTCCAAAGAAAAGTTCAAATTTCAACACCAGTTAATCTATATTACCAAAAATGCAATTAGCCACAGTAGAAATGGAATATCTATACAGTATCTATACATCGATGCTTGTTTATGGCATTGCGATTCTTGCTATCGCAAATGGCCGCCATAAGTTAGAATTTCCTGAATTCAATTCCTGTGGACTCTTTACTGCGATAACCTAATTTGTTGCAAGTTGGTTCCTATAGCAACACGTAAAATACACATTGACTCTTCCCAAATATTAACAATCCTCTCTGTGTGTAGAGGCAAAAATTCCGAATGCGTTTCTGAAACCATCAATCATGAATCACTGTGAGCATAAATTCCTTTGAATTTCCAATTTTAAGTAAACAGGCCGAGTTCTAGCGTCACAAACATCTCTCATCCAAATATTCCTACCATAGATACTTAAGACGCTTACCTGCACATGTCTAAGCAATGCATTTGAGAGCAATCATAGAAGCATATTACCCCTCAACTTTGAGGTAAGGTTAAGGAGGTCAAAAAAGACGGGAGGAGGAGGCAATGCGGAGATCGTCTCTGCGCCACGTCCCACGCATAAAAGATACGGCAGAAGAGGGTGAGATATAGAAAGCCAGAGGGTAAGGGAATGTTGTTTCGATTCGAACTGCGGGATCCACAGGAAGAGAGAGAACGTGCTTCCAAGGCACGAAGCTTTAAGAGACGTGAAATCCTTTTCTGATTTTTAATTCTTTTTCCTTCTTTTGAGGGTAAAAACTGGGAACATTACTGACTCGATACAGTTTTCCTCAAGACTCGAAGGCGGTGAATAACCAACCTGTCATCACAGAAATTGGCCGCTATCGTTTTACTTTTATCCCTCTCATGATAAGTGGAGAAATGAGGATATTCGTTTGAATATTAAATGCAGTTGAAAAGAGAGTTGTTCTATCTTATCTCTTTGCCTCATCCATTTTAGCTTTACACAAGAAAATTAGTGCAATTGAAAAATGCTGAGCAACTTGGGAATTGTTCTGTACCCCGTAGAATATGTAAACATTTCTAAATTTTCATACATTTGCTCTAAAATAACTTTTCTGAGAAGCCTGACTATGCCTGTAACTAAGGATCGATAGTACTTAGTGACATAACTTCTAATTCTTCGCTTTAAATACTCCTTTTATACATTTCAAAAGGAATGGCAGATGCAGAGGAAATGTATACCGCTTCTCTGTTTAAAAAAGGATATAGGTGTTAGAAATACAAGGCAGAAGATATACTCATAATTAATTCAAGACACGAGTTCCATTACCAAATATTTCGAAATTGATAGGAATTCACAGGATTCCTGCAAATGAAATGGATAAAAGTGGTACACTCTAGTTCATAATCACCAGATATGTGGAAAGTTGAATAAGGATGATCGGTATAGAATTTATTTAAAAAATGACTATGATTTATTTAGTATTTGGGAATTTCCTTGTAATTATGTCCAGAAAAGTCGTCTACACGGTAAATACACAGTACGTCTACCTGGTAAATAACCTAAATAGAGCCTCAACAAGTGAGCACTTTCTGAATAATATGCAAGTATTAAGTTGAATATCTAATAGTGTTCAATTATTGAAAAATATCAGTAATAATAGCAATGTTCTGTTTTTTATTGGACAGTAGATCGAGCCTTTCTTTTAATATTGAAGCTTGAGGAAACAGCGACACATTTCAGAGTGAAAGAAATAAGAAAGGATATGCAAACTAGAAGCCCCGTAACAACTTCAACGGGAAAGAGAGGCGCCGTTTCATTTCGCAGTGACAGCTTTTTACCATATTGCAAAACAGTTGACATCTCAAAAGGAAATCGTACCTGTGCGCACTCAATCTCTTTTCTTTACTCTAGGCCTCTTTCACCGCTCCTTCTTTCTACGGTTTGCTTGAATTATCGGCGAACCTGAGAACTAGAGCAGCCGATCTGAAACATTCCGCGAACCCTGAATTGCTTTTCTCTCCTCAGTTTCGATTTCCTCTCCCATATTCTTGTCACCCACATGCCTTTTGCCAGACATCTCCTTCTTCCCACCTTTCACGACGAAAATACCATTGCACCTGATTCAAAGCAGATGCATTAGATGGAATAAATCCTTTGATGCGAAGCGCTTTGGCTTCAATGGCAAAAGCTTCCTTTCATTGCGTTCTTTTTTTCCCATTATGCAAGCAATTTTCACCTTCTCTCTTTCCGATTCGGAATTAACAAGACCCATTTTTCTCTTCGCCGTTCGCTCCGTGTATTCTTTTTGCCTTTTGGAACACCCTGAATGCATTTCCTTGAGAACAGATAAAGGGGAGCCGGCCTGTGTAGGGTACGCCGTAACTCTGATATGAAGGAATCGTAAAGTGTGCCCTTTTTAAGATGATTTACAATGCATATAAATGTTGTGTTTATGGTAATAGAAACCATTACGCCTTTATGACATCCCTTTTTCCAAAGCTCCTCTGTGGTAGGAGAGAGCTACTTGAGAGATATCATTAGGAGAAAATTTCTTCGCGAAATTCCAGTTAGCGGAGACGGCGTTTTCAAAAAGCAATAAAAATGAGGCTTTTATTTTATTTGATTACACTTTTAAATTCGGAGAAATAAATTACGTGTCACTTCGTGAAAAGCTGGGAGAAACTTAGGGCTTGTATTTTCTGAAATTTCATTCCGGAATAAACAAGAGCCGTAGGTTATTTGCATCTCCATTGGAAATTATGTATCCATTTCCTATACATGAACCTGTGTCAAAACTTTTGTTACTTTAAAATATGCGTCTCACCCTGATGATTCCTCTTTGTGGCAACGGAAGAAAGAAAGGTACGCTGGTGACCGTTTCGACTATATAAATAAATTGTTAGGAATAAAATTGATCATTTCATTAATTTTTTATTTACAAACGTTAATGTATGACGCTTACATTTTGGCTTGAAATCTAAAAAGAGCAGTTTTATTTCCGTACTCAGCTAAATTGTTTCTCAAAATCCAGCTTAATTTCTTTTCCTAAACTTTATTATTTTTCCATGTCTATATTTAATATGGTGTCTAGTAGTATGGTAGTATCTATCTCCAATTAATTTAAATTTACAGCGAGTGAAACTTATAAACATGAACCGATTTATTTTTAAGTATGCAAGGTATTGACAGGTTGGTAGATCTTTTAAAAAGTGAACATCTCTAATGAATTTAAGTTTTCTGTTGGAGATATTAGAATTTCGAAGTCGCACACTCGCGAAAGAGTCTATTCGATTTCATATAGTTTTCTTATATATTTTTCACTTTGCTATTCATATATTCTATATCATTGCTTACCTTCGGTGTTAATTAAATTATATTTTTCCAACTTTTTACCTGAATCCTATTATGAACAATCCTCAATTGTAAATTATACTAATAATGTGCACTATTTGTGGTCTGCCTTTTTTACCGCCAGGCTTTTGGCCTATTTGTAAGAATTTCTAATAATCATAATAATAAGTGTATAATATTTGATAGCTTGTTACTGCTACCAAGTTTTTAGTACTACATCATGATAAAAGTACCTCTTTTTATAATTCTAAGCTATTAGTCGTCGTAGGTTCATGCAGGTAATTCACAATTTCCCTTCTCTCTGGGAATGTAGGAGCTATGAATACTATTACTTGCTACGCATATCATTTTCAAAGCTTTATTTAAGGTTTTCTTCAAATTCCCAACTACGTTTTCCAATTCACTATTAATTTAATTTTCATTTTAATTTTTTAATTAACACCTTTTTTAATTCACCAATCATATCAATTTTAAACTATGAACTAAATGAGAGATATTAAAATTTAATCCTCAATTTCTCCCGAAGCATAGACATTATTTTATTTATTAAATGTAGCCCTTCTTGTGTCCTCTTATATTTGGAATATCACTCGTGAAATTTGAAAGTACTTATAAATTTATGAAAAGTAGTATAGTTTAATTTAACTTCTTTAGTGAAATATTTAGCAAATATGAATTCGAAATGTCCGTTAAAGTAGGATACTGTGATTGAAATTAATGTCATATATCATATATTTTCCAATTAGGGATAAAAAGTCTAATGTAACGACCAGAATGGCTCTCGACTACTTAACTATCCCACAACACAGAACCACTACATACCAAAAATCCTTTTGTATTGCTGGGGCAAAGCTATGGAATAGCATTCCTAATAATATTAAAGACTCCAATTCATTGTCTGTTTTTAAAAATAAATTTTTTCACTATTTTTTTGTATTGGAAAGGGAATAATATGCCATTTACGCTATGATGTTGTATAAAAGGTCAATTATATTTTATTGTAAAAATTTATCCGCTGTTTAATTTAATTTATAATGTTATGAGCTATCTTATATTTGTATTTCTTTTTGTATGTTCTCAAGTGGACGAAGAAGTCCAAGAACAATAAACCTTTTGTTTTCTTTTTTCTATAATATTTATTGTTTTTTGTAAATAAATTAAATGTTCACGTGAAAAGTGATTGAGACAACTAAATGTTATTTTCCCAATATGACATCGAAGTGACACGATGATGAAAATTATATATAAGTTAGTAAAAAGCGCTAGGAGAGATAAAAGAGATGTTCCTTCTTAAGGATTCCTTTCCTTCTCAGTTCTACTTTCTCCCAAGCCTTACTATCTTCTGCAGCTCTCAAAACTCACGTTCTCTCATCCCTATCGAATCCGTCGCAACAACGCGGTGCGAGCAGATTTACACGAGCTGCTAGATGTAGAACGGGGGCGCCTATTGGGGCAAATATTCAGCTCATGGTCCTCGAAGGGGGGAGCGTTATGTACGGTTGGGTGTTGGTGCGGCGGTGCTGCAGAGAGGGAGGGTAACGCTGATTGCGGACGCTACGGATGAGACAAAGGGAGATGTGTTATGTACGTACCTAACCCCAGCTGCAGACCTCTCCTTTCACCACTCCTGATTACAATTCGCGAAACGATTTCTGGAAGAGGGCATTATGCTGGAAGATAAGCACCCCGGAGAGGAATCGCTTTTGCATTAGGGTCGAAAAATTTTGGGGATTAATTCGAATTTTTCCCGCTCCTCTGGCGCATTCATCATGCAACTAGATGATTCGTTTGGTCTTTTTCCCGCTCCTCCTCCTAAGAAATATACACGAGGTATTCAAATAGAAATTAGAGCGCTGGAAAGTTATTAGAAGGCATTGGATATCGTTTTTCTCGCGGGAGTGTCTTTGGAGGGTAGCAAATAAACTAAAGACGAATTATAACCGAATTATATTTCCATCGGTGGAGTTCTTGAGATCAACTTTATGACGTAAATATGGACAAAACTTATTTATTTAATCAACTACCATGCGGTAAAAGCAATAACCGATTAATGAAACATCTAAGATGGCATTTCCTGTACATATGTTCTGGAGTGAATCGTGTGAATCTATAGTATGATCATGTCATACAAAAATTCACAAGATTTACTAAAATGTATTCATTTTTTATTATCACTATATTACTGTTGCCAAATTTTGAAACGAGAATCAAAAGTTACGAACAATAAATTATGAAACGTTTAGCGAATTCAATTTCTATACCCTGATATTCGGAAGCATTGGATTGGGTTGCGAATACTTGTGCATATACTTGTTTAAATTAATGAAAAATGATTCATTTAAAGTTTTGTTTATTCAATTCTTCAATATTAAATTCTTAATTATTCTCGGTCACTAGAAAGTATTGGATTCGATGGTGTTATACATGGATACATGTTGAATTTTCAAAGAAAAACTGAAATATTGCTTGTCAGCTTGTCTTAAAAGTCCTAAATGTTATCGCTTTCCTTCAATAATAAGTTAAGTCTTCAATTGAATTCGATGAAAAATATTCCGTATCAATTGTGAATCGATGAGCTCAGTAAATGTTTCGAGGGTAGAGCTAAAGATGCTTTTCAGTCTCTTTGGCAGCTTTCTGCTTTTAAATCGAAAGCAGTCCCTTGTCGCGAGAAAGGGCGGTCTCTGTAAGGAACGAGCTAGAGGGCCAGGAGAGGTTTTCTAAAATGCGAGATAAAAATAAAATAGCGAAGGATTGAAGATTCGTGTAAAGAAACGAAAAATGCAAGGAGGGGAAGCGCACGACGCTTTGAGAGCAGGAATGCGTCAGTTGCACGAAGACGCCGTTCCCAGAGAAATATGCGTCTCCGTCAGTGGCACCCATTCTACGCGACAGCATTCTCAACCCTTTTACCTTCTTTCCTCTCGCATGCAGAGGAAGAAACATCCGTGAAAGAGTGCGAGCTTAGGAGGTTGAAAAGAAGAAAACGAGGAAGGAGAGGGAAGAAAAAGGGCACCGGGGGTAGGAGAGGGGGAAACAAAGAGATGGAAATATTCCAGTTCTCGGTTTGGTAGACCGCCGAAAATGCCATTGCCTACGGGAGAATTTGATGCCAGAGGGCGGTCCTCGAATTCTGTGATCGGCGGAATAAAAGTATATATTTTCCTGAAGTGTCGCGGAAGGTTTTTTTTATTTCGTATTTTCATTGTTCCCTCCCTTTCTCCTTCTTCTCCCCTCTTCTTGCTTGATCTCCATCCGAAGGAGAGTTTTCGCAGAGTTTATGAAAAACGATGTCAATCTCACGGTTGGATGAAAGAGATTGCAGAAAAGCTTGGTTTCTTCTGGGATTTGGATCCGAAAAGCATTTATCTTTACTGAAACGATTGTATCACGCTCCCAGTATTTTATCCGTGCATGGTGGTTTTCCTCCGAGAGAGAAAAAGTTGTTTTGAATTCATATAATTTATTTGAATCACTTCTTTTGTTGGTGTGGTGGCCAAAAGTTTATTCTCATACATTTCTTTGTGGCATTGAAAATATCTAAAGTAAATACAGCCTTATAAAATTGGAGGTAAATCTAGAGTGAATAAATGTCAAACATCATCATTCTACTAATAACTCGTCTTCCGTAAGAAAAGTATATGAATTGTTAACCTATAAAATATATGCTACTCTTGTGGTAAAGAAGAGACCACTTATTTTTTCCCAGTCACAAACTTTTAGCATAACTTACTCATTCATTGCACGTTATTTCATTGTATTTATTAGATATTGCATAATAAGAGTGAAATACTTCGTGCCTAAATCCCTTGAATTCTCATTTCCAATATCTATACGAATTGTGGTGAAAACCACTTTTTACATCGAATTATTCGAAGTCACGTTGCTCCTTTATGACTGGCATTCTAGGAAAGAAAAAATAAAAGGTATTGACAGAAAGTCAAAAATAAATAGAAATATTCTCCATCGTAATTTCGTCCAAATACGTTTGAGTCATACTCGGGGGCCCACGACGATGACGGAGCGTCGTTTTTATTCTTCGAAGGAAATCCAAACGGGAGGCAGATCCTTTCTTCAATCACCGACGACGTTCATCGTCGCGTTTATTGCCTATCCTAAGAGACGAAAGAATCCCTTTGCCTCGGGCGGAGAAACCACGCGTTACGCTTCTGCATTTGGAAATGAAAAGGATTGAGAGAATCGAGGAGTGCGAGGAAGAATTCGTTCAATAACCGTTTTCGCGAACAAGTGAAATAAAGGATTGGGAGGGGTTTATTAAAGGTTTTTCCTCCCGTGGAATTTCGGGAGGATATATGATTGAAGGAGCTCCCTCCTCTTTCTTTTCATTTTCTTCTTCACGCTCCTCTTCAACCTTTTGCTACGCGTCGCGTTCGTTTCCAGAGAAACCGTTTCTGCATTTCTTCCGCTTGGGCCGCAAATCGAAGCGTCGCCCCAGTCAAAAGGGATGAGACGAGTGTGGTTGTGAGGCGAACGGGAGTGAGAGAACGAGCGATGTGAGGGAGACGATGATGCGTGAGTTACGGGAGCGAGTTAAATGGAACGGAAAGGAACGGGAAAGCAAATGCAGGATGGGGAACTAGTAGATTCGCAGGTAAGAAGTTCTAGGAATATCGTCATAAATATCTTCAAATATAGGTAAATACCAAGAGATGATACGTCGTTTGCTTTTCTTCAAAAACTTCACGTAAAGAGATTTTTAAAAGTATTTTTCATTATTTTTTGTCGTTATGAAAAACTGCTACACAACGAATTTTCTTTATTGAATTTTGGAAAGAACTTCCTAGTTATGAGCCTCGGCGTAAATATTATCATTTATTTAAAATTAAAGGTTTAAGGTTAATAAAATAATTCGAATGTTAGAATAAACTTTTACAATTTGTAAATCATTTTTTTAAATTCGTTGGTTTCCATCCAGATCAAGTTTTTTAGTGTGAATACTGCTTTCTAATCATAGAAGAAATGAAGATACGCATGTCAAAATCTGAGATATGCATGCCCAAAGAAAATTACTAATTGCATAAAAGTGTGAGAGATAAAATACCACTTTAAATCTAATTGATCACATCACAGTGGTAGAAAAAACGTTTGTATAAATATATGTGCTTATTCTATCGACGAAACCCATCAAAAATCACTCAGCGTACCAAAGATATTTAATGGCAAACGCTTGAGAAAAATAATGAAGGAAGGAAACATAAATGAAGTCAAACATGCTTAGGAGTGGAGCGTTTTTATGCTACCGATAAATTCGAACGTCTTTTTAGTTGAAAATTGTAGGCATAAGGAATTTCAATTCCACATAGATTATAACATCTTCAAAATAACTGCTCATCAATAGTTGGTGCACGTGTAACATGGCTGAACGAATTCCTGAACAGTTTCATAAAAGTGCTTCTAAAATTCTATCTACACATTTATGCAAAGAGAGGTATTGCCTATTGGATTCCTTTCTTCAGTCGCATCTGCAATATAAGAATTGGAATTCGGCGAAACGATTGAATGTATTTCTAGCAAATCCTACGGATTTGAGCCTTTCGTTGAATAACACCTAAGACTATCTCCGCAGCAACATTCCATCGTTATAGAGTATTTCTGGGAATCGATGAAAATGGCCTCAGCTTAACATTCGATATCTCCACGACTTCCGCGGGCGCCGATCGTAAAAATAACCCTAAGAAAAAATAATAATAGCGCATCGGGGCGAATATGACGTAGCTGGATCTACCGGAGAGAGAGAGAGAGGTCATCGTGCCGAAATGATTTTATTATTCACATTTCCCCATCCGTGCGGGACGCACCCTAAAAAAAACGGGAAACGTATGAAAATCCTACCGAGAGAGAAAGAGAGATTGCGACGGCCCGAAAAGCACTAAAGTTTTACCGAGAGATGGCGCAGGAAAACCTTCCTCTTTCATTCCGCCACCACGCTAAGTCACAAAACCACCGGCGCAACCCATGTGAAGAGTAATATCGAGGAGGATAAAGTGGGCGAAATGGGAGTAAGAGGGGCTGCGAGGGGAGAGAGAGAGGAAAGGAAAAATTTCCGATACCCGTTAGATTTTCGTTACTCCGCTTCGTTTACATAGATAGCGCCACTCGCGCAAACATTTTCCGGCGAAATGCGCAATCCGGAATCTCCCTCGGAATTCATTTGGAAAGGGCCGTCCACACACACAGAGGCACTCCCAACAGCCATTATGATAATTCGACGCGGCGTGCCCCGCATTAGTGGAAAGGTCCTCGAGATAGAGGAAAAATAGAATTCCGAAGGAAAAAAGAGATACGGAGTGGGGTAGATATGAGGGTTGGTGGGAAGCGTCGGAGGGGAAGGAATACACAGGAAGTTTGGCGTGACACTTAATTTGACGGCCAATACGAGATCAGTTTTGATTTACGAGACAAATCCGATCCGAGTTCACCCTTTCTCCTCGACAAAAAAACCAGAACGGATGGATTTTATCAGGGAGTTATTATTTTCTCCGAAGCGGGGTTTTAAAAGGTATCGATTGGTTTTCATCCGCCTGCCCCGCTGACGCATGCATGCAGCCTGCTGTGGTTGTTGAGACCAAAGAAGGGATAATTGAACGAGAGCGTTCGAAAGATTTACCTTATCCCAGGGTGCTTTAAACATGTCGCACACCGTGTTTGACTGAGATGAGGGGAAATTGACCTGGGTTCATAGATACTAGATGGGAATATGCCGGATTACAATGCGCAAAAACTATAT
Source organism: Sympetrum striolatum (assembly GCA_947579665.1). Classification (NCBI taxonomy): domain Eukaryota; kingdom Metazoa; phylum Arthropoda; class Insecta; order Odonata; family Libellulidae; genus Sympetrum; species Sympetrum striolatum. The sequence continues at coordinate 101,708,056 of OX388341.1, read as the reverse complement.
TTGCATGGAAGTCTCCTACGTCATCCTTTAAACTGAGGTATATAAACATTGGGCGCCTGATGGTGGTTGCAGATTGTGCATTGATTGTGTGTCCTGGAATATGATTGCAATTGGATGGACGAATGGAGATTTGCTTTGTGATATGCATAGAAAAGTGTTTTCGGAATTGATTCGTTGTTTAAGCCATCAAGAGAAAGACGTGGCACGCTTGCGGAAAGAGAGGCAAAACCACACTCAATTTGGTTTGTCAAGGATTCATAATGAATTGGTACATGATTAAATCGTCTAATAAGTTAATTCTAATACTAATTCCTGTCATTCTTAGTTAATTTATATTGCACATGAACTACTCCTTGCTGAAATAGAATTGTCGAAGATACATATATTATTTTTCAAAATATTGCTTATGCTTATTCATACAGCCTCCGAGAGGAAAACTCCGTTACTGTAAAAGCGGTAGAAAATATTGAGCGAAAAAAAATATGTGCATAGCGACCCTAACAAATAAGTTAACCTGGAGCATCCGCAAAACGAGCACATAAAAAACTTGGCTTAGTCGAGAGAAGATTCTGTAGGAGCGAAGAAATAGTCCACAAGTGAGGTTACTCTGCCCTAGTAAGGCCTCATCTTGAATGTGCATACAATGTATGGGACATTATTGTATTCGTTAATTAGAGTAAGTACAACAAATAACAATATGCGTAATAAGGGAACTGCTATTATACAATTAATAAGCAAAACTGAGATACTCCAGATGGAAAAAATGGGAATCTTTGAAATGTGGAAGATTTAAACAAACAGTAAATCATAATAAAAAATTCACAGAATGAGCGTTTTCAAATTATGATACTATGTATCCTTCCTGTTGTATGTAAGCCGTTTTATTACTGCAAAGAGGATTAAAGAAATAAATTCTAGAGGAAGTAACTTCAAGAATTCCTTTATTCCGAGGACGGTTAGTGAAAGTAATAGAACAGGAAAACAAAGTCATGATGCATGCACACTCTGGGTATGTTTGCTATCATGAATATATAACGAATCTAAATAAATTATGAAGAATATAGATTTCACATAGCATATAAATAGCTTCTTAAATTATAAATAAATATGAATAAAGATGTAAGTACGAAAATATTTCTTGTATGCATCATTTGTTGACGGTATTTCAACTTCCATTTCGATTAAATACCACAAGATGTGCAATTTATATGATTTTTAACAAATGCTAACTATTTTTTATGAACCACCAGGAGATTCAATAACTGTGTGGCATACCAAATCTGTACACAAAAATTGCAACACTTTAACAGAGTCAAGTTCCCACAATTTTGAAGAATCATTTCATATAAAAGTTCCTACAAAGTTGGGGCACGTTTTTTATTCTCTTCTTCGTTTGTAATTTCTTTCTTTCCTGTCTTATATACATAATAGATATAAGACAATAATTCTTTTATATTGGAAAAATTACGTCATAAAACAACATACAATTGTAAAATTACGTCATCCTATCGTTATTTTAACTGTAAATAAACTTGGGAATAATTCTAAATATGAGCCGTCAATTTAGTGTCTTTCTCTTTAGCGTCTTCATGACAGACCTCCTTACAAAGTGTCATTTCTTTCGGTCAAACGTCTGGGAGAATTGTCCGTCATTATTAGGAGGGAGAGGGGTTGATTATAAAGAAGTATCTCGTTGCGGTATCAAAGGGTAAGGAGCGTAAATAATTAGCGTGGCTGTCGCCGTAACGTGCGGATGGGAGACGTCGGTACCGCAGCGGATTCGAAAGGATTAAGAGATCGCTCTCATGGCGAAGGGGGAATCGCTGCGGTCGAAAATAACGAGGGGTGTCGGAGAAATTCGTTTTAGGAATACATTTTTCATCGGCACCAGTCGCGGGGGAGCTACATAAAAACAAATATTCATATATTTTGGAAATTCGTGGCCCCTCGGAATTCGATGGATTTGTTGGGGGAAATTAATTTTGGGGCATGATCTGATAGGGTGTAAGAAATACCGAATAAAACGAGGAAAAACTTTTTAATGAAAGAAGTTATCGAAATAAATCTGATAACGAAAGTACTCAGAACTTGAGAACTCGTTGAGTGGATTCGGGTATCGAGGATTTCCAGCCGAAAAACTCGGAAAAGGTTTATTAGGCGCTGATAAATATTTTAGATTTATTGTATCATCTTTCATAAAGCAAATACGTCAACTCTTTCCGACTTTTTTTCAGTTCGGGTGAATAGCTCTTTCGAAACTGAGTCTTGAATGGGAAATTTAGCCTCAATTAGAGTTGTAGAGAAGCTTTTTGCAAGGTATAAAAATAATTATCTGATTCGAAGGAATATTTGAAACAGTATAACAACATTTTCACTCCAGTACCTACATGGTGGATTAACAAATAAACGTAACAGATTTACTAAAGGATGATAGATATTAAAACGAAAGCTCAACAGTCCAGCAAATAACTCTATGAACGAAGCACATTGATCCAATTTAACTCATTACTGAACTATCACGCCAAGCCGCCAAGTCAAATACAATTTTAGGTCACGTACGCATGGAATTAATTACCTCTATATTGACATTAATGTAAAAGTGTATCCCTTAAGGCCAAGAACGCCTTATGGAAGATGTGAAGAACTCATAGTTTAAACATGTTATTTATTATCTACGAATGTACAAATCATTTCTCCTGAGGTGTATTGTGTGCACATATTAAAATCTGAGCGCTAGATAATTTTTAGATAATCTTCAGGATAGTCAAGAGGGCAGCATGTTCGGCGTTGGTAATAGCGGCCCCGGGCTCGAATTCCAGTAGGAGACCAATTGCGAAGTGACCTATGCTGTAGAAGAAATTTAGACCAGTACAATATACTATATAGACCTATCACCCATTAAAGTTATGCCCGCTAGCATGTGATATTAAAAGATTATACACTAAATATGAATATCTTCAATTTATACTTCTATTGTCGATGCTGCACATTTTATTCCAAATGAGGAATCCCAACGTTTATTGTGCGGAGGGAATGAATGTGCGAATAACAAAGCAATTCTAGCTAAATATCTCCCGCCTCCCCTTTTTCAAAAGGGCCGCAAACAAAGGGAAGGGTACAACAATCGAAGCTCGTTAAAGTCTCCACCCACGGAAAATTCGCGCATAACTCCCTAATCACTTAATCGCCATTTCTTCCACATTACGCGGGCGGCCAGCTGAAAAGCGCGGAGCGGTAGCTCACCTGTAACTCGTCTCATTTTGAGCAAAAAGCCCCGGCGAGAGATGGCAGCAGGAGAGGGGGAGAAGAAAGCGATTTGCGATGTTGTGGAATAGTTATTCGTTCGGAAAACAGATAGGCAGTTGCCTGAGCGACCATTATACTTAGGGAGGAAGCGTTACGCGGCGGAGAAGAGTGAATGATACCTTAGTTTTTAGCGGGAGTTAGGCGTGGAACGGTGCGGGGTCTGCAGGAAGTCGAGGTTTGATGGGAGTGGTACATAAAGAGTTAGGGGATGGGAATCGGATGATAGGTTAGCAGGGAAGAGGGAGGATGACAACGGCCTCAAATGCAGCGCCAGACTGCTTTCGCAACTTCCTCCATTGTTGGGACCACGGACGCCCGCGGAACGGTTTTTGCGAGCGTGCGCCGGGCTATGTGGTCGTGAGAGTGGGGTGGGGCGTGCTAAGGCTTATTTTGGGTTTTACGCGACAATCACGTCTGGTTCATTCACGCCTCGCTGCCGAATGTCCCCGCTCTCCCTTTATTCGACTCCCACTACCGTTTTGGCCCTCAATTCCCTCTCCCTCAGGGCTACCATTCCCATACGTCCATTTGTCGTGACGCAGTACGCAGCTGAACCTGGTTGCGTGTGAGACTACACAGCGTATCCTGGCAGTTTCCGTCTGCCTCCCTTCTCGGCGCTATATTTATCTGCCATCGAGAGGTTCTTTAGTGAGCAATTGAGGGAATTTATAGTTTTTCATCGCTCAAAATCTTATGATGCGAAGAATACTTGTTTCAATCCACCATAATATACGTTTGATCCCTTGGAGCGTCTTTTCCGCAAATACTTAAAAGTGAACTTGTAAGGTTGCAGTGAAGCTGAATCATGGCAGTTAGAATGAACTAAATATGATTCCAACGGGATTTTCTTGCACATGCTGTACCAAACTTGAATATTTGTTTGTCTTGCCTTTAAGAATACTCGCATTATTTTAGATCATAAAAATTTAATAATTAGTGAATCTAAACAATATTGATTGAGAAATGTACCCAAATTTCATTTAACCTCTCTTTTTAAAAGATATTTTGGTACCCTTATTTAATTTAAAATATTTGAGTAACTCCCTATGATTCTATTCAATGGCGATGTGAGCCCATTACCAATTATCTGTTCCCACAAAAAAGAATTGTTTACGTTTTATAATATTAACTGATTAATATTTTATTTACAATTTTAAACACACTAGGTGTCCTTTTCATTCCATGCTCTAATTCGTAATGGTGGTACGTGGTACATTATCATTCTATTTGAGATATTTAAATTCTATTGTTATATCCTCATGTCATACATGAAACTTTGGAAACTACATTTTCCAAAGATACAATCGTTATCATGCAACCCCCCTGCTACCTCGGTCGATCCGATAATGACCGTAAGTTAAGAGAAATAGATGCTTGGACGAATCGTTTTAGAGATTCATTCTTTCCGCGAACAATACGTGACAATAATCGAATAAGGAAGTAATTTAGATTCAACTGGTGTTTACACCCCCTGCCACACGCCGAAAGGCGGCTTCTAGGGTATTAATGTAGATGTAGATGTAGATACATAAATCCACAACATTCCAATAAAGGAGTAATTTGACACAAGGTTTTCAATAAATATCATCAAATTTCATGGCTGTATACAAAGCAAAACTCACTTTAAAGCAGGATTTACATTTAAGATGCGATACGCGATAAACAGGGGAGAAGAGCCTGAAAAAAAACTTCCGACCCGTCAGACGCGCACAATAACTTTGTAACGCTTTGCCTTCGCTGCAGATCTGAGAGACTTGAAGCGGTTTTATCTTCTCAAAGCACAACAAACACACAGAAATATCGGGTACCATTTTCCTTAAAAACCACTTAACCCGTTTCTATTAATTTTTATCGCAAGGTTTTCGCCACGATTTTCTTTCGACTGGGAGCTTTTCATTGGCCAAAAGAGTTGTCATCTCTCTTTCCCTCTCTTCCGCGGCCTTTCTCGCAGCCCTTTGAGGGACTTTATTCGAAATCCTCGTGATATCTAAGTTATTCCTTTTTCTCCGAGCCGGCTGCTCTCGAAATTCCAACGTCTTTTCCTTTGCACGCTTAACTTCTATGAGGGTCCTTTATGCAGTCGGGGAAGAAATGCAGGGAAAAGAGCGTGCGCGATAGAGGAATGGGGATGCTCATCTACTTTTTGAAGTGAGCAAGGCGCGGTAGCGAGCCTCTTGCCAAGTGAACCCTGGGCGCTCATCGCTTGTCATTGCTGCACAAACTCCCTTTAATCCCCTCCAAACCCATTCCTCTTGAACCCTCCCTTATTTCCTTTATCCCACCGTTACTTTCGTAGTCTGTACACACACAAGCCCGCCACCTACTTTCTTCCTCTTTTCCTTTATGAAGCACGTCTTTCCTTCATTGTGCGACGGCAGATTCAAGTGCCAGCCAAATCCTTCTCTTTATTTCTCTATCTCTCGAAAAATTCCCATCTCCTTCCTTTCCCTCATTCCTTTTTGTGCATACAAGCTCTACCTTTTTCCCTATCCATCTCCGACGCGCTGACGTTTCTTTACGGGACTTGAATGCATTGTACACCACCCTGTCTGCCGCCAGAAAGAGTTCGGATGTAGGGCAGCTCGTGGGGTGGAATTAATTTTTATCAAACCTCCTCTACCAATTGAAAATGAGCAAGGATTTCCCATTATCAGGCAATATTATAATATCATTAACATCTCAAAATCAAAGTAGTGAAAATAAGGTGAACTTTCAGAAAAGTATTAAAGAAAATATATACTTAAAAATGTAAAAATATCATTTTGTGGCCAATCATACATTTTTGGAATCATCAATTTTCATTAATATTTAAAAAAATCATGATTCCTATTTTGATTTTTAATAACAATTTGAAAACGATGATTTCGTTTGAAAAAATAAGGCTATAAGTAAATAGGAATAATATCATCAAGCAACATGCATTGACATTAGCGGATGACGTCATATCTTTCATTGAAACACTGTAGAGTCACTTCTGTGATGCAATTTAATGGAATGGTCTTTAATATTTTGCACAGGATGGAATTATCAATGTAATTGAAGCAATGCATGCTCCTGAGGGACTATTAAATCCCATTTTTATTGAAACTAACTTTCTGATTATGATTCCCCTTTCTAAGGAGTATTTCAATTCCACCTCTATCGAACGTTATAAATTATTACCCCAGCAGTCTTTTTTCAACCAAGTGCAATGTGAAACTTGCAAATGCGGAACTTTAATTATTTACTTGTCAATTAAAGTAAACTATCGTCAAATTTGGAATGTCTATACGTGCTTGCATACACACCTTCTACTTATTGGCGAGTAAATATTATGAAAATAACAAGACGTCACCTGAGACTGTTCATTTTATGAGTAAATATTAATTAGTAATACTTATTTTTTTCAAGGATTTTGTGGCTTGTTGTAAACACAGTTTTAATGTGTGCAATACTATCTTCTTTCAGGTTATCTACAAGAATTCATCCCACAGAGCCCAGAAGAGAGGCCGCCCTCTCCGCCGCTCGCAGTCACCACAGAGGTCCTCGATCACGATGGAGGAATCCCGATCTTCAGGCTGCGGAGCGCCGAGGAGACGGAAGTTGCCCATGACCTCCTCGAGCTCTCTCGCTCGCTCCCACCCCTTCCTCCCGTCCAGTTACCATGTCCCGCTCATCCACCGCCTCTTTCCCCGATACCTCCTCCGTCGCTATCACCACAACCACCTCCACCACCACATTCGCCCCTTCAGGAGCTCACCTCCCCGCAACCAGTCCTCCACATACCCTCGGTCTCCGTCATTTCCCATCTACGCGACGTCAGAGAGGCGGCGGAAGAAGAGAACGTCGACGTGGACGTTTGCTATCATCGCCCCCTCGAAAATGTCATGTCCGTCGCTCCACCGACACCTCCGCCTCCACCTCCGACGCCGCCCACCCCGCAGCCAACGGCTCCGCCGCTCACTCCCCCCACATCGGAGTACTCCTCCGATGCTGAGAATCACAATCCAAACCTCCAACCATACCCGATGACCACCACCACCGTCCTCATGTCAGTAGGGAACGTCACCCCTACGCACCACCAGTTGCAAGGCGTCGAAACGACGACAGCGGAGGAGGAGGACGACCCAGATGAGATGCCCTTGGATCAAGTGGCGTGCAGAGCTACCAGGAGTTCGGGGAATACGGCGACGCCGCTAACCCCTGGATCCGTCGTCTACACGTATGACGCGCTCCTGGTCACCGACGGGAGGTCGAAGAGGAAGCCGATCGCCCCGGCAGCAGAGACGACCACCTGTTCCGCCGCCACTCCTACAGCGGCCCCGACGTCCACGGAGAGTGCGACGCCTGACGACAGGATGCCAGAGGGAGGCAGCGCGAAGTCCAAGACCACATCCGGATCCGCATCGGGAGGAGAAGGAGGCGGCAGAGGATCTCACGCGGTGGCGAGCGGGGGTAAGGCGCGGTACGTCTGCTCCGAATGTGGGAAGCAGTACGCCACCTCCTCCAACCTGTCGCGGCACAAGCAGACCCACAGAAGCCTCGATTCGCAGTCCGCAAAGAAGTGCAGCACGTGCGGAAAGGCGTACGTGAGCATGCCGGCCCTGGCCATGCACGTGCTGACGCACAGCCTGAGTCACGTATGCGGGGTGTGCGGTAAGGCCTTCTCTCGTCCTTGGCTGCTTCAGGGCCATCTGAGGTCTCACACGGGAGAGAAACCGTACGGCTGCGCGCACTGCGGAAAGGCGTTCGCGGACAGGTCGAACCTGAGGGCGCATATGCAGACGCATTCCGCCGCTAAGAACTTCCGGTGCTCCCGGTGTCACAAATCATTCGCCCTCAAGTCGTACCTCAACAAGCACTACGAATCCGCCTGCTTCAAGGAAGGTGACGCGGAGAATGGGGGTGCTAACGGTGAGGGGGAATGCGAAGCCGGGTCTAGAGGCGGAGGATCCAACGAATTCGAAGATTCCATGGATAGCAACGAGGTAGATTAGCCTAGAGACCGGGAATCAAGGAGAGAGAAAATGAGAGAACTTTGAAAAAAATAACTCGGTCCTCTTCTTTTACTTTTTGTATGTGGCTTTTTTCCTGGAAGGTTGGTTTAAAAAGAGAAAAAGGATGAATTACGGCCATCGAGGATGATGATATTATAGCATGATTATTTGAGGGTACGAAGATTGAAAGGGATAAATAGGCAATTTTATAGTTCCAACTGCTCAAAACAAAAGAAAAAGAAATTAATAAACGGGGCTCTCATCCTTATTCGCTAAGGTTGATGGATAATTTTTTAACTTAGTTTTAGGTTTCATAGGGAATGGATTTAATTGATCTCCAAGTTAAGGGAAAGTATCACTCCAATCCTCGCTGGCATCTCTGTCATGTTTCGTGTTTGATAACGTCTCTCTAAGTTGACACATTTTTAAGCCTATAAGTAATATAAGAAGTATAAGCAGTGGCGGAACAATCCTCCTGTCTCTAGGCTCCCTCAAACATCATCCGTGTAAGTCCCCAGAAAAATAATGGGCGTGTCTCCATTCCTCAGAGTCCATTTAAAATGCACTCCAAAGGAAAGGCACTTCCCTTTCAGACCTTCATAAAAATCTTCTTAAAAAGTTAAAGCATGGTATTAAATATTTCATAAAATTACAGTTCTACATTCTTAGAATTTACGCATATTTAAGAAGTAAACACATTCCGAAGGTTCCTCATAGCACAGTCGATTTTTTTTCGATAAAAATCCAAAAGTAATACTGTAATTGAAATAGATTTTTCCCGTCAACTTTTTCAACCATCCAAATTTAAGGTTTCATTTTATATCAAAAATCTGCAAACACTTAGAGTTGTCTTTAGTTCCAATGTTGACCAGAGCTTACGCAGAAAAGAAATAGTGTTAACAAGAGGTATCCAAGAAAAAAGTTTTAACTAAAGTTTTTAACCTTAAATGCTAAATTCTTCATAGACTCTCTCCTCTCTTTTATGGAAAATCTTTCGCAGCTTTTTCATCGATTCATGACTTTTTTTCTTAGGAGAAAAGAAAAATACATGTAGAGAAATTAAATCGGTGGCAGCCGACGATGAAGTCGGAGGTCCTGAGAGTGTACGTGTCGTAGTGTAACGAGAGAGGCGAGGCTTACAAAGGTTTTATTTTTCAAAACTGCCTCGAGAAATGATCCTTTTAAATATATAAATATATATTATACTGTGGAAGCTTTCCCCGGATCAAAGTTACCTGGGGAGGGATTCCGAAAAACTAATGTAAATAGTCTTCGCAGATTGATTTAGGAGGAAAAGGAAGATAGCAATACACTGATGATAACCAGACGGATGAGTACGCATGTTACACTGACCTATTTTTTTGATCAGGTGTAAGATCGTATTGTGCTTTTTTCGTCAAAATGAACTCAGAATCATTGGCTTTCGAACAGAAGAAACGCTTCGTTCTATATGAAAGATATTTTGTGAATTTTTCGTCCTAATTTTTATGATGCTGGCTTGCGTGAATAACTAATGGACGAACGACAATGTGAAGATGAGAGTAGTTTGGTACTATTATTTTATGCATAGGGTTCCAAATTGTGAAAATTTGTAAATTAGACGATACATTTTTTTCGACATGTGTGCAAGGTTGGTTATACCCCGGTTGTTATGTTGGTAAGGGTAACATTATATCACGAAACTTTTTTTAAACGAAGAAATCCTCATAATTCGCAAATGAATTGCTCACCCATTTATGCAGGTCATGAACAACGCACTTTTTATTGCAAAATAATGAAATTGGAAATTAAAGTTTGGCTAAGGTTTCCGAACCAACAAGCGTACATTTCCATGGTTATTGAAAAGTATACAATTCCACAAGTACCTGTTGTTTTCCAGATGTGCCCTCGATTAATATACGGGACACAGGGGTTTTATTTCGTAATTTTTCAACCCATCCGCAAGAATTGCAATCAAAAGAGTGGAAGCATAGCAATCTCAGGGTATTTCCAAAGGTACACATAGAAATACGTCATAGAATGCTTTTACAGATGGAATTTTGAAGGACCTAATTTAAGTATGAAGATATTATTAACTTTTAAAAATATTTGCATCATATAATTTTGCGAAATGTGGCACAAAATGGAGCGGCCTTTGTTTGTGTGAAAACTACTAATATGTGTGACAAGAGATGTTTAAAAACATATTTTCGGTGGTCATTTAGTTTTTGTAGAGTTGTGTGAGATTTCCTCCGATAAAAAATGGTAAATACCTGTATGTTTTATAAATGTCACCAAATAGAGTGGAATCTCTAATTGTAGTCAATGGATATTTGTTCAATGTCTTTCTGGCAGTCGTGACCGTTTTAGTTTAACTGTCTAGTCATAATTTATAGTCTACCGTATTTATGGCTGAAAGTAAATTATTTGTCCTGAAGTTAATATTTGCTGTGATTTAGTAATTTATGCTGTAAAATATCGTTGAATGACAGAGGACGTTTAGTCCAATTTTTTTCCTATTTTTTACATTATGGTCATAATTATATGAGTCACTAAATATTTGTTACATATTTATCATTTTTTACGTGTAATTTATTGTTTTGTGGGTATTTAAAGACTGTAAACGTGTTACTCTAGTCTACATTGAAGGTTATTTTAATTAGCATTCCACATCATGTGAAGCTCATGGTGATATTAGTGCAATGAATTCTAGTCTATTTTACATTCCATTTTTATTTATTTGCATAATTTCTTCCTCTTTGGATATTTATTGTATTCAAAGAGGGTACAACGAAGTTATCTTTTAAGGTTCAATTTTAAATGGAGTTTTGCGCTTCGCATGGAGAAAAAATATATTGCTACCTGTGAAAAAATCCGCAGTTTATGATGGAGTAAGTGGCTAACAGTTGACATTTGTTTACAGTCATTGACCAGTACCATGTATCCGAGGAAATGTGAGGACTTGATCCATTTACTTGCTTACTCCGAATGGTATGTTTTGGGTGATATGTATTTACTTTTTTTTCCTCAGGGTTTTGTGATGAATCAATGCTCCATAATCCTCCTCATCATTAGGTTTAATTTAAAGTGACTCTTCCTGGGACTACCGCTCGCTTTTTGCTACTGGACGAATGTGCAGAAATATCCAAAGAGAGAGGCTTCTCCGCGTTGCCATAGATTTGGGATTCTCAAGTTACACTTACGATACATACTAATTTATAACGATATATGGATATGAGTCATACCCCAACATTCAACTGAATTTTCTTCTGTGGGAGCACACCATCTGGGTTAATCTGAATTTTCTGAGGTCATCAAAACATGAAAATATCTCAAGTTCAACGTCCTTTTAAGGTTATATTTTTATTTGCTTCACACAGTAATTACCTAATCACGAAATAATTAACTGCTCCCAAACGACTTTTATGATACTTATATACGAGGCTAACATCTCTTCCTCTTTATTTTACATTACCTTCCAGCGTCCGATCCACAACACCACTCGCTTTACTCCCTTGACAACTGTTATTTCTTCTGGCTTGTCTCATTCCCTTCTCATACTATAAACCCACTTTATTACCCTTCCTTCTCTATTCCTACTCCAAACTTCTTTTTCCAACATTCCTTGTTTCTCTTTCTCTATTCCCACTCCTCTTCCTACTAATGGTCTACTACTTTTTCCTTCGCGAGGCGTCTGAGATTTAAAAGAAGATGAATAAGGAGAGGGAATGGAGTAAAGGAGGAAAAGAAGAGAAGTGATAAAGAAGGAGTGTGTAAGAGAGAGAGAGAGAGAAACATATTTATACACGCAGGGACGGTTATTAGCCGTTTGGCGTGTAGCGGTCGTGTGAGCTGGTCGCATGGCACCCTTGGGCACCGTATTTATACCAGGGGTAGGGGCTTAAGCCCGGATGAGAGAGAGGTGGGTTACGACTGTAAAGGTCGAATGTGTAGGGAAATGGTGCGTAGGCGGACATTTTGAGGGACGATACGCGTGTTTGGAGAGGTCGATCTGGAAATGGAGATGAAGCAGAAGCCGAGAAAATGGAAGTACACTTTTTCATTCCAACGCTTAATTTTTCCCCTTTGGTAGGAGTTGTAATCCAAGGAAGAAATGCTTTCTAACCGAGCTCTAAATTAGGGCCAGGGGTCGATAATATCGAGAGCCACCTCTTAACTCTCTTTGGCGAATGAAATTTCTCGAAATCGGTTTCTCAAATATTTTGAACCGCATTCATGCAGGGTGATTGAGATTTTAGATATCGGCGTCCCTGGCTGGCCGCGAGGAGAGGACTCTGTTGGAATGTCATTATTCAAGCCGCACGTGAACGATAGGTCGGAGAGGAAACACTTCTTGTTGACCTTAATTAAACGTACTGCTCTTGTCTTTTCGTGAAGGTTTCTCTCTGTTTTCTGCCATAAATTCTAAATAAATTTGAACATTTATTTCTTTTTCTGGAATTAAACTATCCGAATTTCATTTTAATTGTTTTCCAACAGAAATGGTATTTGAAGTTAGCAATTGGTCACCCAATTCATAATAATTGTTTACTGATATTTAAAACTACGCGATGGCCTCCAACCTTAAATTTTCGTTTATTTCCCAATAAATCATCAAACGATAACAAAAGTCCTTTTCTTATAAATACAAAAATTTCCTCGCTAATTATTTTTAATTTCTGTTTTGTTTCTTGTTTCATCAATGAAATAACATTATGTTTAATAACACATCTGTAAATTCCTTAGCAGTATCTCACGTATCCATCCATTCACTCATCAACCTACACTACTCTCTCGGATGTACTTCATCTTTGCTTTCTTCTGCGGGAGCCATTCCTCTTCTTCGTAAAATCATAAAATAATAACTTCGACTTCTCCAAGTGCTTCTAAAAAAAGAAGTACAGACTATTTACTGCCCTTGGCACCCGGCGCCTGTAAAATTGACGCCTTCTCTCTATCTCTCCAATTCCATTCGACAGCTCGAGGAGAAAATAAAAAAGGAATTGAATCGTGCGCTTAGGACACTCTTCCATACCTGTTTTTGTCAGCGGTTGCTTGCAATCAGCGAGGAGGACTTTTTTCAACTCGCTTGAATAGGATATATAAGGTGTTGTGTTCGGACTCCGGCTTAAGAAAGCTGAATGGGGAGTTCAGTGGAGGCGAAATAAGAAGAGAGATTGCGAGGGAGGATTGAAGTCGAGGTTGAGTGGGTTTGGGGATGTGTTGCTAGTGGTGGTGTAGGCGTTGGAAACTTTATTATGGCTCTTTCATGGAAGTTTAACAAAATCTACTTCAGACATTTCTATGAGATAGGTTCTAAATATAAAGGGAGGACCAAAAATGGGCATTCGTTTCGTATAATAATTTTGATTTGGCTTAAATATAATAAATATCAATACTGAAAATATATCTAGCTTCTTCCAGTTGTGGATAAAACCGGTTTTTATCGAAGTCTGAGATAGTAAAACAAGGATTAATTCAATGAAACAGTCACTGTTAAAGATTATTTTTCATACATTAACAAGTACTGCAAACTGTAATACCAACTGTGGAACTAGGAACTTATGACGAATAGTGTAACAGGGCGATATTTTATGTTATATATACTATCATTGATGAAGGTTTGGCTCATGTTTTGTTTCAAAGTGAAATTTAGAATTCATATTATACATATACATATTGCTTAGCATTCTATAAACCGTTCCCTAACCCTATTCTCTCCTTGTTACCATCCGAACTCAGTGACCAATTTTCGCTCCAATTTTTATTCCGTTAAATCATATCGAACATTGGAAGAAAGGTCCCAATTTGACACTGGTTTTGAAAGGGGCTCTCTGATCGTTCCGGCTATTTTTTCGAGTTCATATTAGTCTGCTGTCTCAGAAATTTTCCCCTCTCCCTCTCTTTTCTTTCGAATTTCCTTTTCCTAAATGTGTTTCTCTCTCTCTCTGTTCTTCCCCTTCGTGTTCCAAATATCCGATTTTTAATCTGATTTTTCGTCGCCAATTCCTTTCCTCGGATACATTTATTTTTTAACTTCGACTTTAGTTTTTGAAAAAGTTTCGAGGAAATGACGGTAACCGATTCGTCAAAAATTGGCTTCAGACATGGCCGAAAAGTCACAGGCATCATTAAACTCTTGGCAGTGTTTTTCTCACGTGCTACGTTATATTTCTGTCCGTTTGCGAATCGAAAATTTTTTCACCTCGCCGCGACGTCAATCGCATCGAGAAAAAAGAAGAATTTACACTTCTCCGATCGCGGATTAGTGCTGGTCGTTACGTTATAATTTTTTTTTATTGGATACGTCCTCAGAATTTCAATCATCCTTTCAGAAACGTGCTTCTAAGGCCAGGAAGAGATTTATCAGGACATTTACTTTTTCTTTCACTCTATCTCTTATTTCACCTTTAGCCAAAAAAAATAAACTCGAAGGGGACGTGTTCGCACTTATATTGGAATTAAAGAAGGAAAAAAATTCTGGAATATTCTTCATTTAGTTCGGCTGTAAAAAATGTGATAGAAAATGGACCAACATAATAAAGGCCAAAAAATTGGGAGAGTGAAAATCAGTTATTACTTTCCTCCCTGCTAATCATAACTTCCTATTTTTCAGTTTTCCTACCACGCATTTGTTAGCTATTTACGTTAGTGCGTTTTTACACGTGTGAATGTATATACGTATATGTGTATAAATATATAAGTGAGAATGAGGAAAGGCAGAATTAGTCAAGGAGGTGCGTTGCTAAGGCGACCCCACCCACTCAGCAAGAACGTTCTCGCCTCCAAGAGTAGCCGAAGGGGATATTTCGGTCAGAAGTTCGCAAAATAAACAGGAGAGGGTCTCCAAGACCGTACTCCCAATCTCCGTCACGCTGTATTTCATCTTTTTCAGTCGGCCGACGTGTAGACTTTTTCCGATCTCTCCTCTTTTCACCTCCTCCCAAAACTCTCCTTCCAAACTCTCTCTTCCTTTCAATCGAATAACCTCCCAATCACCGAGAAAACAAAAAATAATCCCCCTACCTTCCATCCCCATTTTCCATCTCTCTTCTTTTCCTTTCCATCCTTCTGTTATCTCTTGGGGGAGTTATGAATTCGCCTTTCTGGTGTACTCAGCAATTTTCCTTTCCTCGTTTGTTATCTTTACCTCGCCTAATCCCATCACAAGAAGTCCAAACGTGTGTTTTCTATCGTAGGGTACGCGTTAATATCAGCAAAATAGTTTTCTTCGAAGTATTATAACCTTGTGATTCGAATGTATGGAAGGAATGTTGATTGAGTTATAGAGATTAACAATGATGGTGTTACTACACACTTTATTGCGTAATTAATTCTTTATGTCGTGTCCCCGCCAGGTGGAGCTGATCTGTCCCCAATTCGACTAGAATAAACCCTCGCATAGCCTACTCTTCGTTCCCTAGCGTACGATTGCACGTTTTCCAATACCTTTTTCCTTTATTCGTTCCTTCAAGGCGGAACAATTCCGTCCGCCGCTACCTTCTTCCGCTTCTTGTCACGCCCTGCACAACCTTTCTTTCTCACCGTGTCTCTTAAGAGATCTAACCTTTTCTGCGGCGAGTCTAATTTGACGTTGCAAGACGGCGCACCGAATCCAGGGCAAGAGCCGAGGGAAAATAAGTGAAGGACGGAAGGAGCGAGTACCGTCATGAGGTGGCGAGCGAGGTGAGGAAATGGCGCTTGGGTCATTTTTACCGGTATATATTTTACTCAATATAGGGGGAAACTTATGAAACCGATTGATTGTGTAGATATTAAATTATCAACGAACAGCAAGTGAAAATGACTTGTGTATTATTTAATTGAAGAACATTACTTGCTGATTCTTTATTTATCTTTTGTTATGTTTCTGAATAGATGCAAGGAAGTAAGTTAGATTATCGATGTATGTTTCCAGCCGCAGCATAGGAGCTTAGATTCGGGTGTGATATAATCAATGTGAGGGATCCTGATTTTCATAAGGAATCGCTTTCACGTTGGAAGTCATGTTAAGAGGCAATAAATGAAGAGGAGTGTAGATTTTAGGTCAGCTGCGTCGGGTACATACATTCAGGGTGATAGATCTTAGGTGATTTAAAATAGTAGAGAAGATTTCAAAGAATTCGTCGATGGCAATAATTAAGGTGATAACTCATCGCTCAAAATGATTTTCTCAACCGAATTTAAAAGACATTTTTTTACTTTCATGACACTGTTCGTCTGTGCTTCAGTGGCATTTCAAAAGACTTCAGATCAATAAGGATCAATGTATATATTAGAAAAATGGCATAATTAAATGACAAGCTCAAGGGATTCATATTAATTTGGTAGCTATTTTGCTGTAAACGGGTATTTAACCAATGATATTATTCCCTCCGTACCAAGAACCAAAAATCAACATATTACTCATGATACCAGTAACTATCAAATAGGACTAGGTTAGTTATGTTATAGATTTTTAATAAAATCAAAATTGACAAATTGAATAAAAAGTTTTGGCTTTGCTTCTTGTTATGGATTTAATCCCTTTCTAGGGTATCTGACAAGAAGCCACTTGATACAGGGATTTAAATCGAGAAGCCCTCGTAGAGGAAAGTAAAGAAAGTTACCGCTAACTCCATTATTTTCTTCATTGAGATTATGGAAGGAGCGGCAGAGTATGAAGATGCGATTAGACCGAAACGGATTGGTCGTCAGTAGGGCATACGAAGCTCTAGGTGCAGTCGTCATCAAAGTTGATGAGGGAGAGCAAGTAAAATGAAACGAGGCTAACATCAGGTGTGCAGTTCACTTTGAAAAGGCGAATTACTTACAAAGACATCGCAGCGTGCTTCGATTCCACTCATTGTGGAAAAGAGGACAAAGCGCTTCCTTGAAGGTTCATTATACTAAGACTTGGTTGACGTGACCTGGAGTGAAAAGTCAAGAGAGAAGAATTAAAGGAAGGCCAGTGTAGGCAGTGTATTAAATCAGGGGAGTGAGGATGAGGCACGTGATCCGTTCTGGGCAGCCGTAAAAATTCCATTAATATTTCCCTCGCCTCTTTTATGCTATTCCTTCCCTTCAACTCTTTCCCCTCTGTGGATTCCCATCCTCTCCCTTTATAATCTAGCCTCCATTCCACCCACACTCTGGCTTCATTCACTTTTAAAACCTACCAACCTACCAAACCACAACCAGGTAACATATTTCCTTGATGTTAAAATTATCTAGTATTGTCAGATGTACTCTTCAATCACTCCTAAAGTAAGTAATCATATGATACCACATTAGGAGTGATTAGAACATAAATCCTCCTACATTCCGAAGGATATGACATGATATGTTAGCAGCATGACTCAGTATATCTAAAAAAGAAATACTAATACAAAGCTGCTGTTTAGAACGACGAAAATCGGAATCTAAAATACTGTTACCACTGAAGATTCCCAGTCAATGGTTTAACCGAAGATAATAACGCAGAAATGTAAAAGATGTAGCATATTTCCACACAGCTGTTCACATAACTATACCACCATTTCAAAAATACATAGCTGAAAGTGTGGCGGAGGGCGAGGCTTCGAAGCCATTGGGACGCGCCTTCTGACCGCATCGCCGAGGCTTCCCTGCATTTTTGCGGTTTTCTTTTACTCTTGTGCAACCGCCGTTGTTGGAAAAGCCCTTTCCCCCGGCAACCGAATCCACCGCTCTTCATGTGACTCTCCTTCCCTCGAAATAAAAAGCGGATTTTATTTTAAATCTCTCCACCGGCTCCGCGCTTTTTGATTCAATAACATTGGCCGCGCATTTAAATATCCCTATGGCCGCACGAAGGAAAAAGTAAGCCTCTCGAACTCGGATATTTCTGTTCCCGCGTCTGAAAAAAGAGCAACAAAAATTGAAACTTTTTTCCGTATTATTCCTCATACGTTCCTGCTGAAGGGATAACTCGGGTAGAAATGAATTGGAAACGCCATTTTTCCTATGAATCTGCGATTTCGGGAAGATTACGCCCGAGCTCTATTTCTGGTTTAGATCTCCTGAGTTTGCAGGAAGAGTATTAAAAGGGAGGAATATGGAGTGATTTTCGATTCTCTGCCGGGCGGCTGCACGGCAGAGAATCCCATGAATTCGAAGGCCCCGCATAAGTTGGTTCTCTTATTCCTATTTTTATGGATCTGTCATCTTTCGCCTGTAGAATGCAAGAGAAAGAACAGTTCTCTATATATTTGTTACCATTATTCCCTCCATCCGTTAGTGCATACATTTATTATAATTTATTTTAATTCGGTTTACAATTCATAAACATTCTCAGAAAGATACTCAGATTTTGTACGTACAACGAAACATTTTATGTGATTGATTTTATATCTTAATTGCGTCTCAAAGCTTAAATTTTCGATTAAGCGACAATCTTTAGTTTGTAAAAGGAATGCAATTCCGATTGTGTTGGAAGAGATCTTCGCAAGAAAGACGATCAGAAACTGAAACTGAAAGTAAAAATGTAGAAGTTTTAGGAGTTTTTGCAAAAAAATATTGTCCACGGGTGAATGACGATTGTGACGTATTCTCATGTACAAAAAGATAGAACATTGACTTTGTTCGCAGACGATGAAATAATGGGATTTTTAAAGCTTGAATCTCTCCTAGAAAAAGGAGGATCAAACTAGGAAGCCTTAATGCAACGCAAGATGGGCATAAATGAAGGCTCTCTTACAAGTTCATTCACAATTGGACAGGTAATACTCATAACGCTCTTTCATAATGCGCTAATTGATAGTAGTAATACAAAAATACGAGCTAATATCCTCAATAGTACACAGAAGTACCTCTGATTATCTAGAGGGAGCTTAAATATCCAGGTAACCCATGGACAATTATCAGACCAATCAAAAGTCATGGGTTTTGTTAAGTACCATACATTCATTTTGAGCCATTTATACCCCATTTTATATTTTATGAACTCATAGCTTATTTACCAGAATTTTACACTGAATGCCGATTGCGAGAACAATATATAACAGATTTAATGTATTTCACTTTCTGTAGCATCATTTTGCAAAAAATCATTTATTGAAACATTTTAAGAAAACCAAGTCAATCAAGTAACATAGAATGTTTTCGGACTGATGATATAACGTAGTTGTAATTAAGTGAATTGATTTCAGATTTATGCAATAGTGTAGATTGGAAGAGAAGCTACGATTTTTAAGTGAATTTTATTCACAGAAAGTCAATCATTTAAAAAAATGGAAAAATCACATGAAACAGAAGTATTGAGATTAGAAATTAGGAGAAGAGTTTTTTGCATGTTAAGTATAACATGTCTTAAAAATAATAATATCGCAGCCTTATTGATACACCAATATTTCTATTATTATGCCCTATTTGTTAGTCGAGCACCGCTTTCTTAGGCTTTGACATAAATCCTCTTTCTATTTCTTTATAACGTCGCCAATAATTTCTTCGAATACTATCCTTTTTAAAAATAATCTGTGTTCTTCACAATAACTGCTATCCCAAGACTTCTATCAAACTGGAAAAGAAATGGTTGCTGCGACCAGCGCCATGATATGGTCAGTCTCCTAAACTTCTACAATCCCCTTCTATCTCTTCAGAACTACGAGTACTTCGAAAAAAGAAAGTTGTAAAGAATAGCATTTTCAAGACTCGAAGCAGATTCAGATGAAGATCCCACTCGATGATGCGCACGTTGGTGCATGGCTGTATTCTATCGGCCATCTTGAAAATGTCTCAGAGCGATTCATTTTGTATATTTCTTCTGAACAGGAGGGCCGGAAAGGCCGATAAAAATACCCCGTCTGAAAGGAAATTAACTCTTCTTCCTTATGTGGGCTATCATATACTTAAAAAGGCATATATATATAATATATATTTATATACAAAAGACAGGCGTAGACAGCCGGATTTTTTTTCGGGAGCAATAAAAAAAATTTGTCACGATTTTTGTGAGCATCTGGTTTACATTGGTGAATGATTACCAATAATTATAACACTGTCATGTATTATATAGCTGTGACACCGCATCTGCACATGTATTATTTAAGAAGCATGTGAAACTAGGGGGACGTGGCCTCGTGGTGGTTGTGTTGCAAGATTTTCGGCTGTCAAAGATGCAGACTCTTGCCGGGAAGGTGAAGTGCGCGCGAGGCACTTCCCCCTGGGGGATGGATAGTCAGTGTGTGCGTGTATGCTTGTAAAAGAGATTTTTCTGTAAAACATTGGAATCATTATAAAAATACAGGTTGAAGTGGTTTAAACGTTCTTTTTTCCCCTCCATGTGACGTGAGGTGTAATGTTTTATAAATGACTGGTATATAGTTGAGTACAACTATCCGAGGTGCTGGTTTAATGTGAGTGGAAAGGAGGAGTGGGAAAGAAGAATACATTTTAAAAAACGTAATTAAAAAATACATTGGGAATAAGCCCAAAATGGCTGGGCATAAGGCAATACATTTTACCTTATAATTATTTATTGACTATGAACATGGTAACCTGTTTAAAAATTATACTCACATTAGCTCATGAAAGCAATAAATCATATTTTTAATCTGCATTGCATTCTATTTATTTCTAAAAAGTCTATACCCTCTTACCAAAGTGCACATTGAGTGACTGTGAATGTTACTTATCTAGTGAGATTTTATTCCTGTTGTCCCAAAACTTCAATGCAAAATTCCTTTAACCTTAAATAAGGAAAAAATAAAATTATATATAAACCGTAGATACTATGAGATTGACATCTATTTTATCGTAACTGTTTGTCTGACAATTGATACTTGACTTCGTAATGTTCAAGCTCAATAGTTCTATTTTGAAGGGAAACTTAATTTAATTTCTCGTCTAATATTGAACTTCAGTACAAAACATCTGATACAGTAAGCCGAATTATTCCTTTCAAGGAAGTTTAACTTAATTCTTCCACTATTAATTTGAATTGAATTTCGTGTTGATTGCAGATTTTATCATTATCCTGTATCTAATATTTTGCAGATTTTATCCCAGCAAAGAATTTTTCACTTCTGTAGAGAGAGCACATTTATACCTGTAGCAAAAAACTATTTGTCGGATCTAGGGCATTGAAATCGTTTCACATCATTGTTGGGGGAATGGTGCAGAAATTTGTCAGTTCAGTTGAAGCAACTACGAGCTGCATGACAGGGAATTTGGAAAATACGGGATGGAAGTGAAAAGCGGTGCCACAATTCTCCTTGGGAAGAGGATAAGCTCAAGAAAAAATCAAGTGCATAGATTTTTTCTGAAATACAACCATATATGTGAAACTATATTTTACCTCCTCAATCATAATCCACGCAAAGCTCACCGCTAGAATTTTGCGATGGATAAAGATGCTGATGACAAGCGGCAAGAAAGCGAGCTTTTCCTCTCTGAAGTCTTCCTGACATTTGAAACGAATACTTACCGAAGTAGCTTCCGTGAGCCGGGAGGAAATTGACAAGTAGAGGTCGTTATATTTTATACCGGCACAACTTCCATTCCGCGGGGAAACAATCACATTTCTGGTCGTTCGAAAGAAAGGTTGCATTTCCGAAAAAGTTTGTTTTCTTGTTGGCACAAATATAGAAATTCTTTCACGCAGTGGTATGAAAAGAAGCGGAAATCGACAAGTCCTCGGATCGAAAATGCAAAGTTGTCGAATGCATTGTGGATGCAAACGAGATTTGGTCGTTTTACCGCAGCAACGAGATGAGGAAGACCCTGGAGAAAAGTGATGCAAACGGAGGCTTCCCTTCCCAGACAACTACGAATTCAACTGCGGTCACGTAAGACTAGCAAATAAGTATATATTTATGTCCTTGTTAAAATAAAACAGGGTGATGTTATCGGAATGAAACAAATCCTCTTATTGAAACTGATAATTTACGAAATTACACAAAACAAAATTCACTTTTTTGCTGTTTATTCATACAAAAAAGAATACAAAACTATAATGTTATTGGAAAGAATAAAAAACTATTACCATTTCAAATTAACAAGCATCTTCTTTGGTACAAAAAATAAAACAAATTGAGAGTAAAAATCAAGTTAAAGCAATGAGAATCCCATTGAAGATAAAGGTAAAAGAAATTCAAGCATCAATTATTAACCTGTGAACTGCACATTTCTTATTAAATCAAAATATGAAAGCATCAAAGAATCACATCTGAAGCATGCGGATAATTCCAAGTTCTCTTACGGCATGTCATTCTTCACTCCGTGGTAGGCTGATATTTTTCAATTTCATAACTATGTGAGAAATGAGGTTTCAATAAGATAAGAGTCTTTCAGAATATTTCATTGACCCTTCTAACATTTGCTGTAAACACTATGCACATAGTGTTACTTAGGATTGCCTTTCGTAAAGCATTTGTAGCAATCAAGCGGTTGATGCTTCTTCATGGTATTCAATGACTTCTCAAGCTAATGGAAAATTATCCCATAAATATATAAATCGCAAATCTACCGAAATATTTTTTCGTAAATAATGGAATTCGTAGAATTAGGTGAATCAGATAAATCAATCATGATTTTTAAAAATTATGATTGATGCCAAAAATAATATCAACTCTTATTAGAGCCTACTCAAAACTAGCAAAGTTAGACTGGTGTATTTAGTTACAATAGTTGATCATCTTTTAATAATTGAGTTCTTAGTCATTGTTAAATATAAATCTCATCTGTACATATTAATCAATAATAATGAATCCAGCTCCCGGATAGTCATGTGGACAGCGCGTTTGCCTGTGTTGAAAGCGGTCCCGGGTTCGATTCCCGGTGGGAGCCAATGTGCGAAATGACCTAAGCTGTCGAAGCACTTTTAACAATACTACTACTACTACAATAATGAATCCATAATAAAGAAGGCAATATTTGAATTAAGTTTTTATCAAATTTATGAAACAAAAAATAAGAAGAATCTTATAACCCCTTCATCTAATTCGGAAACAACTCAAACAGCATGATAAATCAGCAACCTCAAATTTTTTTGAAGCAATTACAGAACTTTTAAATGTTCTTAAGCTAAATAATTTCACTCAAAATAGGTATGTATAAATCACATTGCAGCTACAATCACTGTGCATTGGTTTGATATAATACAATGACAAAATTCTAACGCATGTGTATTTAACTCTAACCATAAATGAAAAAAAGTTACTCAATTTTTCATGTGATCATAAAAGAAATCTCATTTTGACAGCTAAAGCTCTTTTGAGACTTATGAAATTTTTCGACGGGTTTTCTTCACACCACTCAATTGTTTGGAAGAAATTGTTACTTTTGAATGTAAATTTAGATATAGATGTGGTAAAATGGGAAGAATTTGTTAACGAAAAACTTTGGCAGACTTAGCGGAAGGAATTTCGAAAATGCACCGTGAGGGTAAGTTGAAGAAATATTCAGGAAAGCTATATAAAATTCCATTCACGAGACAGTCCATAAATCCTTCCCCTGTTATTTCATTCTTTCTATTAGGAACACAAAAGGAAATCTAAATCATCCCCTAGACCTCCCTCTGTCGATCCCTCCATTCGTATTCTAAACCCTTCTTTTGTCTTCGAGGATATGCGGGAGAAAGGGTCGCTTATTCTCGCGCCTTTCGCTTGCGTTTCCCCTCCTCGTTCGTCCATCCCTCAAAGGGATACATTCCTTGCAGGACCACGCTCTCCAACTGATGGATGCGCCAAAAGAAAGTAAAAACTTTTCCCCTCTTACGTTTGTGATTTGCATTTTCGGTTTTTTCCATTTTCTATTCCCATCGGCGGGAATGGCGTTCCCGGAAAGGAATCCAGGAGTCGCTGGATTTGAAGTGAGGATAAGTTGAGGAATGTAAGTTGCGCGCCTTCTGGAAACACAAGCCAAATATCCTTTTGAGTGCGTCCGGGGAACGTTTCCTTTTTACCGCAAGAGTATGGGATGACTCTTGAGGCGGATCGAAAAGCCTTCGGATAGCAGATTTTTTATCTCCTGTTAATCTTTTGTAACTATGTTTACGAAAATTAATTTTTTCCAGTTTGAAACTTTCACCTATAAGAAATGGAAATCATCGCTATTGAATTATCGCCTTTTGGAAAAATATTGACGATAAAGAGAGCGTTTAATTAGTGACTGTTCAGATGATTAATAATTTCGATAGCATCGGCTTTAAGTATTTTTCATGGCAATAGAAACAAACAGCGTAACAGGTGATGCATTAACTAATACTAAACCATATTAAGACAGGTCTCACGACCCGGATCTCGATTCCTGACATCTGAATTCCACATCTAGATATAGATATCTGCCTTACAGTTGTTTAGAATCCATCAATAAATTGTTTCACTTTTTTAACTATTCTCTTTGTTGCTTTTCTCATAACTCATAATGAAATTAGATATATGTTCTACCGAAGGGTAACAGCTTAAAATTAATAAATAATTAAAAAAAGGTCATTATTGCTCCTAACAAGAAATTTGTGATATAAACTTATTGTCTTTGGGAATTTACTTTCAACCGGACTCAGATACATAAAATATATATTCATCCAATTTTAATATGGATACTTCCAAACATCATACTTTTCGTCTTTCGTTGAAGCTATACCATTCAACTGTATCCTTCCATTTCTATGATTATGTACCTATACTTGCGATGTCACATAAAGTAATTCTTCGGTTTCTGATTTTATGAAACGAGCTACGTTAAGCCCGCAATCGCTCAAATATCCGCTTATAATTCAAATATATTCATACCGTGATTTAAGCTGGATAGATAAATAACTGAATCTAGGATAAAGAAGATGTGGTTCAACTAAAACGGTCGCATTTATTAGAACAGAATCCTCGTGGCCTAATCCATGCTTATAGAGCACACATTTGACCATATTTCTGTATCACTCCATAAATCAGCTGTGCGCAGGACAAGGTTTTAGAGGCTAATTACCGTATCGCTATTTAACACTCGCTTTTATTTCTAAATAAAAGCCTTCGCCATAGTGATGAATGCGTTTAGAAATTTTTGATACCATAGGAATAACTAAAGAAGGACATTGCGGCTGTATCCATCAAGCCGGATTATATTCCCGCCCTCAAATGCCGTTTCAGTTTAATTCCTTCCCAAATTTTCTTTTTTCGACAGCTTCACGAGGATGCTTTTTCGCCCTTGCCCAAAATAAAAGAGGGATATGAAATATTGGAATCCCTTAATTGCCATGTACTGTAATCGGAGAGATGTATCGTTAATAATTAGGTTTATGGAAATGCGTCAATTAACTGCTGATTGGTATAGGGTTAATTGATTTTTCGTTCCAAGCACCGCCTGTTCCGCGCGGACAAAACCTAAAATTCAATGAAAACCTGATTCGTTTTAAACTTCGCGGTGGTCCTGAAATATTAAATGCGTGCATCGATGAATACGTCGGATAATCAGATTTTATGCAATTAACGGAGAGTTAGCGAAACGAGTTGGCAATTTTGGATCACCAGGAAAAAATTAGCGGATCGTTACGGATGAAGCCCCCGAGATTTCGCGCGCCAGTCTAAAAAAACGTCTGAAAAAAGAAAGGGTCCCCTTATATAGAATTCCATTCGGGGGAAAAACTTTAATATCTAGATTTTCGAAAGGATAGAGATGAAGAATTGCCGCTTTGATTGATTAAAATCCCTGCTCTCTGCTGATAAAGAGTAACATATTTCGCACGAGACTCGCTAATTTGGATTAGTGCGTTGAAACGGTATTACTGCCGCATCCGGTTTTTGAAAACCTCGCGCATATTTAAGCCTAGATTGAACAGGGAAACTTTGAAAGCATCTGTTGGCAATTAATTAGGCTCGTAAATTTTCGAAGTAGGAGACTTTTTTCCCAGAAAATTTGACAGATGGCCGTTCGCGTTCGTTTTAGCAGTTTTTGCTGAATTCATTAAGAGTTGCTCCGGAGGCGAAACTAATTATTAAGAAAAATTAAATAATGAATCAATTATTTTTGTCGAGAAAAAAATCGCAAATTTAATTTCAAGGGTACATTTTTTGACTATTCAGAAAATTATTTTGCAATTCAATATGCGTAATGCTTTTTTTAGGAATTCCGTTAGTCGGTAATGAAAGTCCACTCGTCCCTGTTTTCAGGGATGAGTTCCAATATATCTCCAGCTTACTCATTACAAGGGCCAAAATATTCCATATTACCTCTCATTTTTCACTTTATGGTTTCCGAATAAAGAGGGATATTTGTAGAATACATACAAAGCCGCATTCAACGTGTATTCTGCTTAAGAGGAATTTTGTGCCCTTGACCATCGATCACCGTCAGCATGATGAGCTTATTGTTTGGACTGGACAATGAAGCCATAAAGTATGCGTTATTACTCTCCAAACAAAAACTCCGCCGGTAAATGGAAACTCCGTAAATTTTGTAAAGAATCCGGCGAAAATTTTAGCAGTCGCAATAAAATGTGCATGAATTGCAAATTATCTTGAAAGCAAACCAGTTTTATATTCCCGATGCAAGAACAACCTTCAGGTCGTGCATGCAATCATCCTTTAAATTTTAGCATAAATCAAGACTTAAAGACACTATGTTTACATTATTATCATGCCAAGTTTGATTTTTAACTACTGTAGATTTTCTATATCTTCAAATGCAAAGGTTATTTAAAGAGCAATAAATGGAATATTTAACGCATTGAGTAAAGGTAAACTAAATTGACAGAGTTGATATCAGATTCTCAAGCAGAAGTAGTCTTATATTTATTAGTCCAACTAGGAATACCATGCTTCGTCATACTTAGACAAACTGTCACGTTTTTTCCAAAACGTTCTTCTTAAAAGTCAACTTCAACGTCGTAAGATAGGTAAAACATCAATTTCCTTACAATTTATCTTTCAAAGTCAGGTTATAATTATCATTGTCCTAATTAATTAATTAAAATTGAATATATTTACAAATGAGGTTATTCATTCCGATGGATCAGAGCAGTTCTTCTGTAAACCGAAAAAATGATATTGGTGACTCCAGTCTATTGTATTCCACTGAAATATGGGCACCGAATTCACCAGAAGAACAAAGTAGCTAACGCGTGGAGGAAAATCTATAATTGCCGGAATACAGAACATATTGCATCCATAATGTCGGAACCCCGTTCAAAATACCCGAAAATTTTAAACATACCGCGAAACAATGAGGGTAATCCAATTATACACATGGGTAACATTGCAGCAAGATCAAAACCGGATCGCGAATTAATATTTTTAAGTCTGGTTTAAGCCGCGCTTTGCTCTCCGCCGCTCCGACCCTAAAACAGTCGCAAAAAGGCGATGAAAATTCCACGGCAGTTTGGAGTGTGGAATGGGGTGAGTGGGAGGTGCACTTGAGCCTTTTCATATCTCTCCTACGGCTCCCTTACCTATTCCCACTAAAATGAGCCCCTTCGGCCTGATATTACAAAAATTGGAATTGGAAATGGATATCGATCCACTAAATTGAACTACTTTCTTGCGTAATGAAGCCGGTCTTCCTCCTTTTTTCGTTATTTCCCCGGCAGATAATTTTTTATCAATAACTTCTCTTAAAATCTGACGTATTTTTATCAAACCGCCCGCTCTCTCGTGGAATGTCATCGTTGAAGCATCCTCACTCCCTAATATTTTTTATGCCGCTTTCTGAGTATCCCTTCTTCGCATTTGAAGTCCGTCAATACGACCGTCGTAAACCGCGCCCACTGCGGGGAAAAAAAACTCCCTCCGGATTTATGAAATCCGTAGGGGAGGAAATTTTTTTAACAGGCCTTTGAAAGGGCCATCACTTTCGGACGAAAATGTTGTTGCTCTCATTTTCTCGCGAAATACTGGGCGGTAATTAACAATGGATCATGTGAGTGCATACAAATTTAGGATATAACAAGGAATTTGTGGGAAATGACAGAAATATCCACTTCCTTCCAACAACCCCTCAATTTGTTGTTGTGTGGCAGATAAATAAGAAAACTTATACGGTTATTTTTGGATTGTAAAGTGATCTACTCATCATCGCTAAAATTTTATTGCCGTGATCACGAAAGTAGTGAATTTATACTTGTTCGGTGGTTGCCAACAAAGGACAAATAGGACAAATACACTATTTTTTGCTTCCGAGTGCTCCGACATTTACTGTTTAATTGAGAGAGACTGTGTCATAATATTTTCACTTTTGCCATACTTAAATATTTCGTAATGATATTTAACTGGGCCCCCGGATAGTCATGTGGACAGCGCGTTTGCCTTTGGTGACAGCGATCCCGGGTTCGAATCCCGGTGGGAGCCAATGTGCGAAATGACCTAAGCTGTCGAAGCACTTTTAACAATACTACTACTACCACTACGATATTTAACTCCCTTTTCGGGGATGAAAGAACGGTCTAAAAAAGTAAATGAAAATCTACTTTTTCGGATAATCTTTGAAGTAATTTAATATTATTTCTACTTTGACTTATCATTATCGTTTTATTTTCTCACAAGCATTGAATTAATGTTTAAAATATTTTAATCAATGCTAGTTTTCAAAAGTTGATTCCAGAGTCTTAAGTTTGAGTCATTCTGTTTGATATGAACGTTCTGAATTTCTATTTGTTGCTAAAATTATGAAAAAAGCTATTCCTTGGTGTGTACTTTAAAAAGGTGCGCGATCTATTCATTAATCATTATAAACAAATAACAATAAAGGAGTAATGAGTAGCTTGCTAATTTTCAGTCGCAGCTATAGATAGATAGTTAGATGGACCCTTTATTGGCGAGGTTAGGCCAAGGTGGGCCTTACACCTAACCTCGTGTGGCGATAATATTTAACGTTAACTAATTTATACAAACAAATACAGAAAAAGTATTGTAAGGGAAGAAATCTTTGCAACTGAAGGTTGGCAAAGAAAAAACTTACGTTGCGGGTAAAATTCCCACAGAGAAGGGGGCAAAAAAACCCGCGAAAATACAGTAATAAAAAAATTAATAAAAAACTATACAACATACAGTAAAATAATGAGTGGTAAGATGCGATATATATACAATAGAATTATTTATATAAATAATTTTAAGGAATATAGAATGACCTATTAAGGGAGTTACAATATAACAACGTTAAGCTTAGTTATTATAATAGTTATTAAGTCTTAAGCTAAGAAAATAAAATAATTCATAATAATTTCTTCAGCCGAAGGCTTTTGTCAAACAATCTATTTTCTTGGACTGTTGGAATCCTTGCCGATTATAACACTCGTATATGGAGTTGCCTGAAGAAAGAGAAGGAAAAAGTTATTTGGTAGATGGGAAATTTTCAAAGACTCCAATTTAGTAGCATACATGATCAAGTGTAAGAAGTTTACCAACAGAAGAAGGAATGTTGGCAAGTGTCAAAAGGATAGTTGATACTCAGAGCTGAATAGTCTATCAGTGATATCTCGTTTAAATGAGGGGAAAGATGATTGCATTGATTTAGAATGTGCATGTTCATTCCGACATTTTGCTCCAAGTACAAGAAAGAGTACAAATTGATATATAACTTACATTTATCTAATATTGGTAAGATCGTTATAGGTTATTGCACAGATATATAAATTAGCTCAATATAAGAATTTTGCAAACAAAATTATTGCTAAAAATATTATGAGATTACTATGACTTCACTGAAAATTATCTTTTGAAAACAATAACTGGTCAAACTTTTGTTACGACGCATAGAATAGCTTACCTTTGTCGAAAATCTCTTCTCTTACAAATTATTTTGTCTAAAGAAGAAATACGGTGCAAGGTGTTTTTCAATGTGTTACTAGGGTCACTAAAGGTGATAAAATTAAGTCAAAGATTATCTAAGGCAAGCGCACTGGTTAATTTTTTTCCGATAACACCGCATTCCATTCTCCTTTCCGTGTTTTCCTTCATTCAGAGAGAGGGAGGGGTGGAATATCGAAGGTCAACGAAAGCTTTTAGTATGAGTCTTTGTAGTCGGAAGGTAAACGTTTCAGAAAGAAAACCTGCTATTTCAGTGAACCTTGTGCCGAATGGATTGTCGGATATCAATATATCCCACTGTTGTTCATATTATCAGATGATGTTTATGGTATTTTGCATTAACGGAGGTTTGAGGTTAAGCAGTTGAACTTCCATGCATAACAAAGTATCTGCTTCTAAAGGAAGCCAGAGCACTGTGAAAGTGCTTCTGGAGTCAAGTTCCAGCAGAGTTTTGCAAAATCCTCCTATTACATTACGGCCTCAGCTGACTCCGCTGGAAATTTCCGGAATGAAGAATATTATGTGAGTCATAATTTCTATTTTGATTATAGTACAATGGATACATAATTAGATAGTAATAGATAACTTATAGAGCATTTTAGCTCTAATTTATTATAATATAAAATATATATGGTTCATTCCATGCCAATTCGACAAGACCCTCGAGGAGACCGATATTGACGGAATTTGACAAATTGATCTGATTTGATAACAAAATGAAAACCCCTGCGGTTTTATAACTCACACAATTGTTTACGAAATATTGAATCAAGAAAATCGTTTTAAATTAACAAAGCAGGTCGTGGGTGCAGACATATTTTGCGAGGCTTTCCTTGAGAACGCCATGAAAGTAAGGAAGCATGTTTACATTGCTCGCATACGAACTTCATTCTATTTGAAAGTCAGAGACAATCTTAAACGTGAAATTGAAGCTGTAGCCGATGTTTCGGAGATTTTTTCTTTTATTCTACAAGATGCTGTGCATGCGGTGTAAGAAACATTGGTGTAACAACCAGCTACAATACTCACATTTGCGTGATTCAGCAGAAATACCGGCGATAAAATCACGTCTTTAGGTATTAGCTATTACTTCAGATTGCATGGACAGTAACGTAGCAACATTATATACCTTTCAAATGAAACTCACAACCTTCATTCGAAGAAGAGTACGTACTCTTCGTAAAATATTTTTTTTTCCGGCAGTGCTGTGTCTCAATACAAGAACAGCTACAACATGATTAATTTGTTGCATCACCACGAGGATTTTGTTGTCGATGCTGAATCGCATTTCCATGAAACATCGCATGGAAAGAATAAAAATAAGCGGGTGGAAGAATGAGCGAGCTCAGATCTGAAGACACATACTATCATTCGGCGCGCCGGATGGTACGGCGAGCGGTCTATACTCAGTTTTTTATATCTTAAATGAAATATTACCCTCACCATTTTTTTAAATTTGTATAGGAGTATGTATGCACAACATTTGCAAGAATTAAAGGTGAAAGAGGATCGAAATAGAGGGGCCTTAAGTATTCTAATTCATGTTTTATAATAAGTGAGAATGATTCATCTGTATCGCTTTACTGTTCTGTTGGTTTAATTATTTTGTTGAGAATATTTGATTGTCCCGTATCCCTTTTATGACCATATTGACCATCCCTGACCTGTTTTATGTCATTTAAGCTTACGATAAACTCTGTAAGGTCGGAGGTTTACGCGGCGATCGGCTGATTCCATTGTATCTCTTTCGGGATTCCACCGCGATGAACTTAGCAGCGGCGACGACGTTTCACCCACGTTTCAGTAGGCTTCTTCAAGTCGAAGAGCCTCTTCTACTTGAAGAAGCCTACTGAAACGTAGGTGAAACGTCGTCGCCGCTGCTACGTTCATCGCGGTGGAACCCCGAAAGAGATATTACGTTACACTCATTTGACAGCTCACATATATTAATGCGATCTAAATTTTACAGAATGGTTTTCTTGAAGAGGTGTTGAACCCTAAACGTTGGCGATTCAATACTTCTGTGTGAAATTCCTCTAAAGGCAAGGGGAGCCCTAAACCCCCAGGGGTCCAAAGCTTCACCTTTCGGGACCAGTACCTCCGTTTAAGCCTGCTGCTTGAGCCCATTAGCGTTGTTTGGGTGAGAAGAGCTCGATCCAAGCATTTGATACGATAGAACTCTTTGAAAAATATCTGCCAATTTTTTTCCTAATAAAATAAGAATGGTTGCGTCATATAAAATATTTTGATACTGAAAAGCACTTTATTTTCCTCAAAAATCGTAGCAATCTAAAATATTGCTATAGGATGTTTGGATCAAAATATCTTCCATCAAAGTTCGTTTACTTCAACGAACTACTTACTGTTGTCAAGGTGAACCTAGAGTGAACCATTCCACTGAATTGAGAGAGAGGCATCTTATGAAAACACTTACTTGGTGTTCTCATGTAACCGTATATAGAAAAAAATTGAAAAAGGTTTTTTTTCTTAAATAGCGTTTCAAATACAGCACAACTACAAATGTTTAAGCCACCTTGAACTGAAAATATATTGTTTATACATTCTTTACTAATAAAACTTTCAGATTTATATAATATTTTCCCTTCTTATATATTGTGATTTAAGTTTTTTGCTTCTATTCTCTATATTTTCTTAGGATCTTTAATTTTTTTATTTACTTCAACCCTATATTGGGCTCACTGATGGGCACAATATTTCGTATGTTGTAAATACCAGTCAGTCTATTAGCTGTATGTACTAGATATTGGATTAAATAGCTTATAAATGGTTTAATCAACACGAACCCCTATTAATCTTTCTTTACGCACGTTTAATCAGAAAAGCTCATAGATTTGCGCATGCTCGCACAAAGAGTAACCCCCCTTTTTTCTTTCTAACCGGAGAAAGTGAAGATGGTTCGAAGTTTTCTAAATAATGACCCCATATTCTTGTCAATTACTCGTAAATATCCCGGGAAAATCTCACGAATCGACAGTTATCTTCAGGCGCATCTTTGAATGAAATATAAGCTACGAAACGATCTCAGTAAGAGCTTTCCCCTTGTCCAAACTTTCCTTCACCTGGCAATAAGAAGCAGAAGAGGAAAAGAAAAGGATTTGGGAGAGCTTCACAAGAGAGGACGGAAAAGCTGCGAGCGACAGTGCCGCTACCTGTTGAGTAACGGCATCCGATTCTCTTTCTCTTTGCTCACGTTAAAACGGAACGGATGAGGAGATAGAGGAATGTGGGAGAAATGGCGAAATAGGAGGGGTTTTCTCTGAGGAAAGAGAAGGAGAGAGCTGTACCAGGATTATACTGGGAAACATACGTCTCCGAAGTGGTAGGAAGCCATTACCGTAAAATATGTCGTCAGCAGAGCACCTGAATAGCTGCCTCTTCCGCAGGGAAGGTAGATGGGTAAAGGTTCGATGGTCGAAGGGTAAAAGTTTCCATCTTTAGGGACCCTCGTGGGCGCCGGCGAAGTAGGAAAAGTTTTTGAAATCAGCCATGGATCAACGGAAAAAGTCGATGGGAGTTTGTGGGAGTGGGTAATGCCGACTGCTGGGAAGATAGAGGATAAATAACGAAAGGAATTGTCGGAAGTGAGAGAACCTGAAAATACATGAGATTTTTTACTGACCAATCATGTTTTCTGATTTATCACGGTATCCTCGACCTAAGGATTCGTTTTCTCTTGTTACGTACAGCGGGACGAGTTATTGCTCACCCCATAGTTGTAGCCCGTTCGGCGAACTTTATCTTTAGCGGCGCTGCCCCAGGATGAATACTGCAGGAGAGATAAGGATCGGTCCCTGAAGGGTCATTTTTGCCTAAAGGTGGAATGTAAAAAAAGAGGAACTAATGGACCTCGGTTGATCTAGTAATACCCATAATTTTTTCTCGGAAGTCCCTTCTGACGAATGGAAAATTCGCTTTTCATCTGATGAGGCCTGCATCCGCCTACTTTATCTTTATTTCCAGGTGAAGCTTGAGGGACTTATACATGGGTATTTGTTCAGATACAATGTTTCGGAGGTAATGGGACTCTTACCGACCAGCAGAACGTGATGCTTTCTCTGATGAGCTTATGAATTAATAATTTGCTGCCAAGAATAATATAAACCTTATTAAAACATGATATAAATTTATTCACATATATTCTTGATATTACTACCAGTATGTAATAGGATGAATTCATGATTGGTTTTAAGAAGTAGGCGTAAGTCGAAAATTTCTTTAAATAAGATAGTGATGTAAGGGACAACTTGCTATTATTACATTAAGAGATTAAATTTGGATTTAAAAATTCCTTATTTGGAGAGCATAGTGAATACAGTGATCTGGTACTATCAATCCTTAATTTTTCTAATAATGTTTTAGTAATTAGTGGGAATTTGTGAATAATTCACCGTAAGTATTTAAGAGAAAGTCTTTATTAACATGCACCAACTTAAAATATAGAGTAGGTCTCGTCATTATATTAAGAATAGATACTTCATTGAAACGATCGATTTCTCCCTTTATTATTATTGTTTTGCAAATAATTAACATTATTTTTGCTCCAATTATTTAAATTTAAATTTATCGAACAGTTTTTTCTCGTTTTTCCTTAGTTAAAAGTACATTCACTGATAACGTGCGATTATATTTCAGTTGAACAAGGATTTAAAATAATTAAATAGATAGTACAATTTTCCATACCAGTTCCAATATAATATTTTCTGAATTCCTTTCAATTTAATTTGGAGCTTTCTTTTATTTAAACAAACGTTCATTCCTCTGTGAAATCCGTAGCTGGAAATACACTTTTTTAAATTTACGTGTATCCGATCTCAATTCTTCTCTTTTTAAACCCATTCATGCAATTCTTCAAGTTCATTACGAATAGCTATCGTTGTACGTGAAAGAGCTTGTTCCATATAGACACAATTAATCCTCTAATTAAACCCTGATACTTTCATTTTTCCCGGAATACTACCAGACATTTAAAATTCTTTTCGTTTCTCTTCGATTAAGTAACACCATAGGAGATAAACATGGCAGCACCTTTCTTTTTAAACTAACAAACTATTTAAAGGCGAAAAATAGTGTTTTCCCATTCGCGAACCTTTTTCAGAAATGGATTTGTTTCTTAATGTTTCCATTCCTCGGAATATACGGGCTCAATTAATAAATCGACTCTTTCCAGGATTTTGTCCAACATTCCGTAGGGGAAAAATAAAAGCAATTTTAAACATAAGAGAGTCGTTTGGAGGTGTGGATATGGCCTCGCATTGGAGGGAATGGCGTCGAGGGGCGGAAAACTGCGAAGCGAAAGGCCTCTTCCTCCTCTCCACCCCTCCCCCCTCTCCCCCCTCTCCCCCCTCTCCCCCCTCCACCTCCTCTTAACTACGTGTTGTTTGGATAATCTTATGCAGACAGAACGCCTTCACCTCCATATCTCCACCCTCTTGCATGCCTCGCGGAAACTTGGCTAATTTGCCGTCCCATTCCGTCTCTTTGCACCATCTCTCGGATGCCTCGCTAGAGATAGGGCACCCCAGCGCTATGGGGAGAAAAAAGGGGATGCTAAAGAAGCGAAATTAGAAGGGGTCGCTTCTTTCCGCTTAATGAATGACTCAGCCCATCTCTTCATGACTTCGCTTATTCCCTTCCTTAACATGTCCACGTCTTGGACCTTATTCTCTCAGAAGCGTGCGCGGATGTGTCAGCGAGAAAGTTGTCCCGATGAAACTGCGCAGCTTTTCAAAGGAGGAGGAGATTGTTTTGGTGTTCCGGGTGCGCGAGACGGAGGAGTTTAAGGTTCTTTTCCCGGGCGTTGATTGTAATTTGGGCGAGTTTGGAAGGAGTTATTGGAGCGAAATGGGGCTTCGAATTATTCGCTTGTGTGTACTTAACGAGCTCATGCAAAAAGAGCTGAAGTTTTAAGGGAACGAGGAGCAAAAAAGAGCGATGAGTTCGAACGTGGAGGGGAATAAATTGAAAATAGATATCCGAGTTCTAGATTTAGAGGACAGTAAATGTATTTAGCGAGGCAAAGTTGTCTGGAGCAATTTATTTTGCAGTTGTTTTCGCCCCGGTTCGTTGTTTTCTTTACCGTTTAGTTGAGATTTATCCTCGGTGATGAGATCCAAGTAAAATATTCGAGAATTTCCACGATAATGTATTGTCTTATTTATCATCCTACTGACTTAATCCAATAACTGATTGGAGAAAAATATATTTGGTTTAAATATTTACAGAAACTACATTAAAAAAGGTCAAATATATTGATATAATAAATAGCTAACACTTGAAATGATCTAAATAGGGAAAAGCTATCCTAGCGTAGAAAGGCATCCATTATTATTTCAAACGTAATAAATAAGCAAAGTATTTGTTACAAGGACTCAGCTACTGTTTTGGGGGAGCTATATTTAAATTATCTAATAGTTATTTAAATATGGCTTCCTCATAGACAGTGCAAATCCAGTTATAATTACGTCCGGCATCTTCGATTCATATTTAAATAACGCCATTACCTTCCGCTGACTATTCTTATAATTCTTCATTAAAGAAAGCGTTAACTGCGTCAAATAAATTATGTAAATCTTGGGGAAATTCATTAAAATCTCATCACGTCCGAAATAAGGAAGAGGGAACTCGGAGAGAGAAAGATATATTTCTTTCATTTGGCTGATAAATAAATCATTTAAGCTTGTAACAGAATGAGATATAATTTACCGAAATAACTTTTTCGTCCGTCATTGTCTGAATTAATTCACATCGCGACGAACCAACGCTCAAAACTTCTCCGTCCCTCTGATGAGTATATGTTTTCCACATTATTTGCTCAAATAAAACATTTCTCGTTAATATTTCCGTCCCCGAATAATTACTTCATGAAAACTTTGATTTCTCCCCTTCCATTTCGAGTTTCCTTTATCCAAAGAACTCATTTGTAATTGAGGTCCTATAAAGCTTTTTCCAAAACAAACTGAAATATGGAAAAAATTAAATAAGGGAAGACAGAATCGCTTCCTCCCCATCCTCACGTCTGTGTCGGATCCAATTTTCGAAGTATTCCCCTTCTCCCGTTTAATGAACTCGAATCACACAGACAGAGGATGAAGGAAAAAATAATTAGTTGGGAGTAATTACTAATTTCTTTCCTGCCCGCCCTGTTCTTTCGCAAAGAAAAATGCCCCTTTAAAACCAATACCCATTCCGATTGAGAGCAATATTTCCCGAAGTATAGAGGGCGATGAGAGGGTTTAAAGAGAAAGGAAAATAACTTTTCGTGACGGAAGTTCCTCCCTCTTAATCTTCGTCCAAAACTGTAGCAACTGATCAGGACTGATAAGTTTATTGGTTCAAGGTTTCTATTTAAAAATCGCTCCTTTCTCAATGGACTATAAAATGAACCGGCATATGTTTACTATCTAAAAGAAAAATTATATGCGAATGAAATTTTGATGATGACAATGACAAAAATTGTCTTTTATTAAAAACGTGCACTTATTAGAGTCTATCATTGTTGAATGATAATGCTGTGGTTTATTAAAATCAAAAATCCTCTAAGAACTTGGTCATAACTACAACCTAAGTTATTATGAAATTTTCAGAACGAGTTTATGAAAACCGACGGAAAATAAAAACTGATGTTATGAGTTCAATTATCTCAGCATAGCAAATAAATACAATATGGGGAGTGTTTTTCGTTTAATCTTATAATAGTTACGATTTATTAATAATATATATTTATTTATATTATTATGACTGTCATTTACTTGTAATGTAATTTTTATGTCTGCTCATCAATTCTGCGCGAACCGAGACCGACCAATAAAGTGCATTAGGAAAGGAATAGCTCCAAATACTTTCACCAATATTGGATATAAGCCAATACAGACGTAGAATCCCACGCATTCTGCCGCGTCAACAAAATCTCCACTGGTAACCTCGGCGCGTATTCCTTGTTTCGCTCCATTCTACTGGATCCATCCACACTGCGTACACCAATCACTACCTTATCACTGCTCTTTTATCTCTTTTTCCGTATTCCCATCACTTCCCTCGAAAGAACTCTCTCGGCCCACACAAACTCTTAGTTCTTTCCCCACCTTCGAGGAAACAGAAGAGAGAACCACGAAAACTCGCTTCCCACCAAAAAACCCCACAATAAAAAAGATGGCCTCATCCTTTCCGATCACGGCTTCCCATCGAATAGCTCCTCACTGGCGAAATTGGATCCTCTTCGAAACCACCCCCTTTCATATCGTCTCCACACTCTCTCTCTGCAAGAAATCCAAATGTTATTCTTTCATTAGGAAGGGGTTCCTAAGAATTGGTCGGGGGAAGCGCAGTGGTGTCGGGGAGGGAAGAGTTTTCGGAAGCGAGCGAGCTTTTTTTTTTTTTAATAAGACGCGACCATTAAGCAGCTGGTCTGGATTCCGGGCAGGAAGACCAGCCTCGCCTTTTGCGACGCCGTTTCTTTGAGACTTCAACACGTCCATTCTTGAAGGACTCCTCCGCCGAAAGTCCCATTGTCCTATGCTTCTCGACATCGGCTTGAAGGGGAGTGTCTCGGTGGGAGTTCTCCGGGGAAATGCGCTCGTTCCTCTACTTCGACGTATGTTCCTACCTTTCCCGCACCATACAGTCGACTCACGTGTGTCTCTGCACTCTTGCGTTCGTCTGCTTTTTCCTTTTCAAAATTGTCGCACACATTTATGTACATTCTCAGATAGCGGTTTCTCGGATTGTACAATGGGTGGTACTCTCGCTGATGGTGTAAACTAAGCATACAGCCGCCGTTCAGCTCAGCGCTTACTACTGATTTTCCATTTCTCTTTAAACTCGCTAAAACACACCTCTCCATCCAATTTCTCAGTCCGATACATCAAATGGAATAATAATGTGATACAAAAATTTCTAAGAATGATTAATTACTTAACCGTGCAGCATAGCGACTTGTGGCAAAAAATTGCCTGCAAGCCTCCCCAGTATACTTGCACGTTTTGCGGCTTAAAAATTACACCTTTGGCATAAAGGGGTCTATTCATTCCCGTATACTATTCCCGAAGGAATAATGTTATCGAGTCAAGCGCGGAGCTGTCGATGGGAGCAAATCCGCACGTGTCTTTGAAGGTATGCGATATTCATTTCCACTTGGGAAATTTTTCTTATTTTTTCCTCCCATATTTTGTAATTTTCAGAGAAGGAGTTTTCAGTCACCTTTCTTTGTTCGACTCCCAATCAACTCTGTATGTATATGTTTGACTCCCTTATTTTCACCGTCGGCATCATTAGAGCTGGTAGAACGAAGGAGATATTTTAAAGGGAATATCTAATGTATGAAGTAGTTCCTTATATTTCTTATTGCACCGGTAGTGTTTTATCCAGCATAAACCTTAAATTCTCTCACTCAAGTTGACTTTCATACATTTAATAAACATTTGAGCATGAGTTGTATTAAAGTTGTAAGTATCCTTATGTACTTCAATATTTTCTTTTATTGAAATTTCCAACCTCATATTTTTTAGGGATACATTCATAGTAATTGTGATAAATAAAGAAATTGTAACATATCTATTTTAAAATATCCATCGTAAAAATTGATTTCTAATCACTATTTCAATAATTCATATTAAACTAACTGATTTTTCGATTTTCCACGAAATGTCCGTTAATCAAGACTGCAAAATGGTTCCCTCAATCCAATTACTTCGCAAGATCAACCATGTATAAATCCGGTTCTAACACTTATCAGCTCAATTTTTATTTCAATTAATTTTTAAAAAGTTTATAAATATTCACCTGGTCATTTAAATATTAGAGACACTTTCAGATCAAAAATTCCTATGAAAAACCACTAAAAACCTAATTGTGCTACTTCTGGGTTTTACACAATTTTCAAACCCGTTTATTGATTAAGAATTACTTGAAGATTTTTTTAGTTAATGCCTATGAAGGTAGTTAAACATTTTAAGAACACAAAATCATTTCCACTCCGTGTTTAACTTTTCAAAAATAAGGCACAACGAGGCATATTTTCGGGTAAAGATTCTCTTCGGGAAACTTCTTAATTAGAAATACTTCCTCAACTTCCTTCCAAAAGGGACTATCAAAAGTTTTGTATCTCGTCAAGAAAATATGAATCAATTGCGTAAATGCTGCTATTAAGCATCTGTTCAATTTAAGTATAGAGCGAAAATTCAATAGAGTAAAGATAATTCTAGGAGTTACTCCTTGAAAACAAGGAACTATTAAACTCTGATAGGAACCTTCAGCGCATTTGATGTCTCAAGAGTTTTAATAAGGAGTTGTTTCTCTGACCATGCAGGTAGTGTTACTGAACTGACATTGAAATTTAAAATAGATACAAACATCACTCTTTTAATTAATCTCAGCATGAGTACTTATTTATTTTTGAGCGATTAATTTCTTGTATATAAAAAATGAAGCATATCTGTTACCGATTACCTAAAACATTTTTAATATTGAGAGATTAACGTTAAAAGACTTCTTTTAAATGTAATTAATGAATAGTTGTAATTTTAATATTTCTAAATGAGTAATATGCTAAACGTCTCTGAGATTTATATCTGGAACTATTTTCGTATATGTGAAATATTTGTAATGATAGTAAAACGTAGTTCTTTCATCAAGTTATTTTACATATTCTTTACTCCGAAACATCTCTAGGTTTAGTTTTTCCTTGTAGCTCAATTTTCGTTATAGATTTTTCAAAATTTTACGACTTTCTTCGTCGGAATCGGAATCAATACATTTTTGTTCCAATCTTTCTTGAGGGAAAAGGATTACCACCTCAAACGATGATCCCGCAAAAAATGGAAATCATTAATCCTGAGCATGAACTCAAACTATCGACCCCCTCACAAGGAAAGAGAACATTAAACTTTAATCCAGTCGTTCTAAACGAGAGAAGGAGTTCAGGGATATAATATGGGTGGATGTTGAGAGGGTTTTCTCTTATTGTGACTGGGAAGCGACAACAGGGGGCGCCGAGTAGATGGGAAATAAGGACTCTTCTTTCTCGAAGGAAAAAGAAATGGTTTATGGGAACAGAGGGAAGAGGATGGAAATATGGAGAGAGCAGCCGAAATATCGGATCCCAATAAACAACCTGTGGGCCCGTCTCTCACGACTGTGTATCATCTCTCGCCCCTATCCATCCCCCGCTCATCTCAAACTCGGATTTCCCTCATGTTTCATTCTTCTTCGACTTACCTTCCTTTCCTACATTCCGCCCTTTCTCTCTCTTATCTCTCTCCCTATCTTCTGCT
This sequence comes from Sympetrum striolatum, assembly GCA_947579665.1. NCBI lineage: Eukaryota > Metazoa > Arthropoda > Insecta > Odonata > Libellulidae > Sympetrum > Sympetrum striolatum. The sequence goes on along the minus strand of OX388341.1, from coordinate 101,666,776 downwards.
CTTCACTCATCGTGTTCAATATTTCTCTTTACATCTTAGATCCCCTTTGACTCAGTCTAATTCAAACGCGCTTACTTGTACGTCTAAGGCAACCCCCAAGTACAATTTGCTCGGTTTTTTATCGATCTAACTCTGAAATAACAGTTTCAACGAAGAAATTTTGAAAGGTTCGAGGAAGTATAGATATATATGTATGTGATTAAAATATATATACATATTTACACGCACATTTTTTTTCAACCACATCCATATTTTGAAGGAAACTTTCCATCGATTAAAAATTATAATTTTAATCAGAATGTTATACCTTCACATTATACAATTATTAGGTCATCGTGCTTCAGTTTAGCTTGACTCAATGTTAACTTGTAAAAAACAATAAACTGAGAACTTGCAAAATAGAAATATTTAGTTCGAACATGCGTATACTTGCCTCATGATAATGTATTTTACTAAATATGAATTGCGCACGATAGCTGTATCTCTCTTCGTCATATTATGATGGAATTCGACAATACCTAATTATTTCAGATAAAAAAGATAAGTTCAAAGTGAGACTAATGAACTCTGACGATGATAACTCTAACTTACTCTGGAATACATTACAGAAATTGAAAAATCCAAAATTCATCAAAGATACTTATTTGATTCCATTATGGCAATAGTTTCCATGTACAAGAATTCACTGTTTCCTTCCTTATATTTGAAAGGAAAATTTGTCGTTATTATGATTAAAACTTTCCTAATTGCAGATAATAGTGGAGGCACAAGTCCTAACAGAGAGTAAAGGGAAGTTCGCTTAAATGGTTAGAAAAAATATAGGAATATTAGGTTCAAAAGCAAAAGTAAGATATTAATCATCTAGTTTTACCAATAAAGCAAACTCACTCTGATGATTTTTCAACTTAACTTTGGATAACGTTCTATTCATTCGTTGAAATAAAATTTCTCCTCCATGAAAACTTTCAAGTTTAGCCAATGGTTAGTAACAATAGACTCCGTAATAATTTGTCTTTCCTATTTCCTCTTTCATCGTTCCACAGTGCCACAGGAAGGGCTTTCATACACCTCGGGAAAGGGAACGGGTAAAAAATGTTATCAAATCTCACTTCTCTCAGATTTCGAGAAATTTCAAACAAAAGCCTCTGGAGAGAGAGAGAGAGAGAGAGAGAGGAAAAGAAAAAAACGAAAAAATCTGTTTTATCGGTACATTTATATGTTTTTTACACGAGGGCCCTCGCATGTCTTTTATCTTCGTTTTTTACCATTAATTCCCTCGCTTTATTTTAATCGCTTTAGTTTCGTTGCCTCTGGATATTGTGCGCCGGCGTGACAAATGCCCCAGTCTATGGCGTCTCTGCTTTGTGTTTGGCCCATTCGCATGAATCTCTTTCTTTGTCCACTTTCTCCCTCCCTCCCTGTTTCTCTATCTCCTTTCATCTCATCACCTCTTTAGCCTATTTCATTTTTAGGGCCCTTTCTCTTTCCCATTACAACCTTCCGAACATTTCCTCTCGATCTTCTTTCTCTTCCGACCTCTCGCTTCAACGCGTCTATTCCGCCAAACAGCCATTCAATTCATTCCTCAATTCACGCCTCCCCTCGTTGCCTGTGACACTTCCTCCTCAATCTTTCTTTTCTCTTTTTCCCCTCACCATGGCGACCTGCCCGTTTACATTCTACTCCATGGCAACGAAACTTCCCTAATCAGAACCGCAGAGATAATGATCTAATCCTAGTTTTGCTTAATTATGTCACGCTCTCCCGGGAGTATTCATTTGTGTGTTGCTCGTCCGCTGGAAAATTATTAGCTCATTCATTTTGCGTCATTTGTATGATACGAGGAATCTTATCTTAGGATTTAATTTCGTGCTTTGTTATGCATGATTCTAACAACCTCTGAATTTTCGCATTTTGGCTGTTCTCTACGAGTCTCTTTGCTCTGCGGATGACATTTATTAGAAATAGCTTAGATAAATGATAAGGATACCTAAAACTTTGTATGAAGATTATTTAAGAATTACTTTTTTATTTGATGGTCAGAATTAAAATAGCTATGAAAATCACTCTTCTTTGGCCAAATACTGATGTTAAATAAATTTACTGTTGAAAAATAATATACTGATATTCGTCTTATTATTATATATGCTAGGGAAAATATCATGAACACATCACAAAGAAAATAAAGTAATTTAAAGCTGATTCGAATTCATACAGTTTGCATAGGAGCTTGTGGGTGAGCTAGTGAATTTATTTCTTAGGTAATTCTTAGTAAAAATGAATATATATTATATAATAGTATATTACTTAAGTGAGTATAAACTTAAGAGAGTATTTCACGGAGTTACTATCACTACCTTCTTTCCGGTAATCAGTGTTTATATTCTTTGTCGAAGTTGAGAACTCATCCGCTGTTGTCAGAGATTAAGTAAATGAGACCACACGCCATACAACCATTGATATCGGTAAAAATAAACGTATTCCCACATAATGCGTAAAAATTTATCGTACGACGAAATAAAATATTGTACCGGGAGAAAAGTGTTCTCTTCCCCTCAGTTTATTTATCTGCATATCTCGGTAATAATAACTTGTCCTCGGGGTGTACCGCTCTTAAATCTTCCGGTCATTTTTCCAGTACTACGTTCACATCAATTCTGACAAAGTCTCGTTACTCTCGCATATGCATCGAATTTCATCTGCCATCATTTTTGGAGATTATCATGATAGTCATCGGTGAAAAAATATCCCCGAGGAACCTCAATTTAATAGGTTCTCCTTCCCCTTTAACGATTGGATATATCAATATATATTGTTGGGGCACAGGGTGGAGAGGGGTTTTCTGTTACTGAAAAATATGGAGGGATTAAATTCATATATACTCTGGGCGGTGAATGATTCTTAACATCCACTGAACAATGCAATTCTCTCTGAAAAGTTGGTATGAGGGATTTTAACTTGTAAATTTTTACAGACCTTTTTGGAAGATTTGAATAGTCATTCATCAATAAATATTCAAAAATTATGCGTATTCAGATTTAATATAAATTTAAGCAAACGGCTAACATCTGATTGATGGGCATTAAATGGACGTCATCAGAGTAGAATTGATCATATATTTTAATGATGGATCAGGATAATTGTAATTGAAATAGATTTCTTGACCCAAGGTAATTAAAACAAGTATCTTGTTGATAAGAAGGTATTTCGTATAGGAGTATCGTAGAGGAATTACATATTTTTTTCTCGATCATAGGATTTCTAGGGATTATTGTGACATCTGTTGTAGCGTAAGTAGTTAAAAATCATAAAATATTACCATGCTTTATTTTCCAATTCATAGAGAAATTTTTAGATCAACGGATTAATTATGTATATCAATAGATTATTAGTTGTATTTTAAATTGAGGTGAGATGCATGATAAATTTATGAGTATTGATTCAAATCAATGATTCCCAATCAGATGTATATGTGCCCTCAAATCACTAAATGTGCGTTAGAGGCCCCTAGTAATCACATTTAGAAAACTTTAACAGTAATCTGCCTTCTGCTGGAGGGGAATCGTTTATGGTTAGGGTTCTTTTACCAGAAAATATAAGTTATTTTAATATAAAAAAGCAAATTAAAGATATGAAGACATCTTAGCTCCTGCCATCGGAGGTTCCTTAACAGAGATTTTCTGGTTATCGCATTTAACCAAATTCCCAACTCCTCCAGCAGTCGAAGGCCCTCCGCCTCCCTCATGCCCCTCTTTACCCAATCTAGTCCTTTACAACTTCCATATCCTTCCCTTTCCACCTTCTTTTATCCCTCTACTCGACATAAGCCCTTTTACCTTCCTTCGCCAATTTCCTTTTTATTGCGTGGCTCCCTTTTCTCCACAGCCCTCATTCCTCCAGAGACCTCCACGTTTCACAGCCTCCCACCTCCCTCACCCCCTTTTCACCCCCTCTCTCCCATCATCTCCGAGAATCTCCTCTGAAATGTCTCCCCCAGCCTCACCTTCGTAGCAACCTCCGCGTTAGAGGAACCCAGCCACACTGAAAGGCATTTTAATTGCGCCTTCGTCGCCTCCCTGCCCCATTCGACTACACCGAGAAAACCCTGCCTATATAACTTCCCCCGCCATTACGTCAGGGTCGCATTAGAACTCCCACCAAAAGGCCTCCTCTCTCCCGCATTTTTGCCCATCGCTAGGAAGTGTGGGTGATATGGGGTGCAGATGAGGGAATGCAGGAGGGAGGGAACTGATTGGATGTCGCATGGAAGGATGGGAGCGTTTGACGACGGGACGCGCTATTCTTTTTTTATCTGGAGAGAAAGTGGTATTCACAAGTGCTCGCGTCGTTTGTTCGCTCTCGGATCCACATTCTTTTGGGTTGACAAGCGTGGAATTAATTTTTGGCCCTCCAAAATCTCTTTTCTTTTTATCTCGCGAGTCGGAGATATTTTTTGATTGATTGTTTTCGGTGAAAGGTGGCCGGAAATTATGACAAGTTCCCCAGATTCCTCCGGTGCGGCTATAATAGGCGACAATAGACAAAATAATTGAAAAATCTCGATTTTGTTCATTGAAATCTTCCATCAGATTCGAGCGTTTAATTTCTACTTGGTCGCATGTTAGTTGCGCACAATGGAAAGGAGGCAAAGGAAATTCCAATTATTTGAATTTCCCAACTTGTACTTATGAAACCGAATCCCGCCCATCACTCTCTTCAATCACATCGTCAGTTTCAATCTGCAGTTGGAGAGGATGATGATTATTTTATAAAGCCCCCTTTCTTGACAATGAATTTTTTATATCGAAAATAAAGTTTTTTACTTTAATTTCGGAAAATCGTGGTCACATGTCTACATCTGAAATATTTAATCTGTTTATCAATGAGCTATTGGAATATAAGGGAACTTCTAATTACTTATGTGACGTTATTTTCGTCGGCTATACGAAGAAAGTTGCTATAGCTCAAATTCGCACGAAACTTGATTTATTTATTAAGCAGTCATACGCATTATAATAATAATTTAGTCGTAAAGGGTACTTCTAAGGAAAAGTTACGTAGAGGCCAGCAAACATCCGACTTTTTCATGTAATATTTGAAATAAGGTTATTGGAAACATTTTCGTGGAAAGTTTTATTGATTTTGCGAAAAGTAGACGCGGGAGTTTTTATTAAACATCATATCATCAAACAGAAGATTTTTTGAATGATTTAAAAAACGAAGTCAAATGTTTGAGAGTAACTCTCACTATCTTGCGCTGAAAGATAGCAACATTTTTGAAATTGAATTTCTTTAAAGGTACTGGTCATTAAGAGTTAATTTTATTTATAACAATGCTTAGACTGGATTCATCAGTTGTAGCCAACATGTACCTATTATGTATGGGCTTTTACTAATCCATCTGAGTAACTGTCAAAGATGATTCTACTGTTATCCCTTCTTCAACACCTTGGTTGAAAAATTCTTATGCCAGAGATATAGGAATGCACTATAAAAAATTCCTGTCATGCGTAAATTTTCATAGGTTTATCACTTAATTCATCAAGTCTTTCTAGATTATTAGCGGCCTTTAGGCTTTCCATATATGTATATTCTCGTAAATGTGTCATCTATTGTTTTTTCACCCCTTCGGTTATGAATATTAACAAATAACAGTCACACTATGGGCAAGCCTGGACGATTAACAAGAAATACTCTTTCATAGCCGTAACTTTGACTCAGCGATATATCATCATAGGTACAGCAAGTGCATTTTGATTAATATTTATGCTTGAATACAACTGAAAATATCACATTCTCTTCAAATAGTCAATCATTTATTAGTATCATTAATTCCTCATGGGCTCAAAATGCACTGTGCGAAAGGAATAAATATTTCATACTTCAATTATTGCTATGGTCGTTAAGGGAACGGGATGTTTAAAAATTAAAATATTTGAATTTTGTTATCAAAACTGTCCTTTATTTCAGACCAATCACTCTTGTTTGTAATTAAAATAAGAATCCTTATTATATTTCTCTTGTACTTCTCTGATATTTACTGTAAGTATGAATTAATTTTCACTAATGTCTCTGTGAGGAGTAAAAAACTACACTTACTAACAACGCTCTACGAAATACATTTCCAGTTATTTAGTGGTGAATAGATCGCAAGCAAGATCTAGATTTTGAAACAAAAATATCGCATATTATCCACAAATATTGATTTTCAATTCTTTGAATCACGTTATCAGTTGTATCTCATCGCATATAACATTTTATATCTCCATTTCTTTCCTTTTATTTTCCTTAACTTTTCTCCTTTTATTTTTGGTGATCTGCATTGCAGTCCTCATCTTATGCTTTTTAACATTCACTACTTTATAATGTACAGTAGTATTTAAGGAATTAAAGCGGTTTTAGATTTTAAGTTCTGCACCAAATTATGGATTTTCGTGTTTCCATAGGGAAAGAATATTTACAACAGCTCTTTTCACAATATAATTGCTTTAAACATTTTTATCGGAAATAATTATTGTTTTTTAATTATTTTGAAATGTCGGTCGTCAACTTTCAGAAGATGAGATACAAGTTTCAATTTTTCATGGTCCATGAATTCCAATACGTGCAATTCAGTTCCTTAAATTTTTTAATGGTTGATAGGCTGATAATTTGAAATACTTGAAGTTGAATTTAAGTGGAATGAAATATTCGTATCATTACTTATCATAAGTTATAATACTCCTAGACTGTTATTAAGAACGCAGTTGTAAATATTGCTATGGACTTCAAGATAATTGATAATATACCTAACAGATTATTAAAAGCATTGAAATAAATTTTTCGTAGAACACTCATAATCACTCTTCTCTATTCCACCGTATATTAATGCTATGATTAGTCAAAGCGGATGAGGCAGGAATTATATGCCGAGTATTTTCCAAGAATTCCTTGTTTCAATTTCGGTTTTGTACAGAAAATGTAGCAGCTTTTAGTTATGTCACATGACTATCAACAAAAAATAAACTGCCACTGACGCAATTTCATCAAAATTATCTCAAAAACCTATTACTTGATTCACATAGCCGACGACAAATATAGAGAATATTCTTCGAATTCAGTTTTCCTCCTGCTTTCTTCGGAAAGCGAATATTCAAATACTTTTCCAACGTCACATCCAATTACAATTATTTATTTAATCGTATAAATTCAATATTTTGTTTCTATTCAATTGATTGAGGTTATGTATTGTTGCCTTTATAGAGTTTTGACACACTTTAAGATTAAATAATAGCATATCGAAATCTCCTATTGAACAGAAACTCAAATGACTATAATCACAATGAGGTTTCCCGTGCTTATTGTTAACTTGGTATGAAATTCTAGTGACAATTAGCTAAGCAATTCCCTTAAACATATTCATTCCGAGCTACATTAAAGATGTAAGGTGGCATTAACCATCTGGAACTCAGTTTCCTAGGAACTTTAGCTGGATTGAGATTCGTATTACCTTCGTTTGTGGGGGTAAAACATGCACGCAATTATGCAATGATACGTCACCATAAACTTATTCTATAAATCCAGAGCGATAAAATCAATCATATGATTAAATTTTGATTTTTTTAAGCAACATCTTCATCTTTTCACTATATCACTTGATCCATTATTTTCTTTATTAATTCTATCATCCTTTCTTCTGGAAATTCACATCTCTTATTCTTGATCTCCTTATCCTGTTTAAAGTTTCGTCCTTCAAATACTGCTTTCTGATATTTTATTCCGCAGAGATTCCTCACCTGAATGCAGAACCTTCTTTCTTCTGGTCCTTCCGAATTGTGCTACTCTATCCGCCTCTTCAAACGCCATGCTTCCTCTCCTTTTCACTCTTTCGTATTGTATCGCTCTTACTCTTTTCTTCGCTCTTGATCCTTCTTTGATTCCTTTTTTTATTCTTTGAATCCATCCACGCTTTATTCAACTCCCTCCCCTTTCATTTTTTTCAAATCCTTTCACCTGAGGAGTTTTGCAGCTGGTTTGCTAGTATAAAGGTTCAAAATTTCTGCATTTGTCATATCAAAGGAACATTTTAGAAATATTTCATAGTTTTATGGCGATATTTTATGCTAACTCGTATACCTGGAAGTTTGCGTTTGTCCACAATTTTCAATCCGATGTGATGATGAGCTTGAACTGTGAATCCGTCTTTATTCATTGAATGAAAAACTTAATTGTTCTTTCTAATAGCAAGATATTTAGTGTTTAGTGAGGATAAAAAGTCAATACCTTGAGAATCCTATTTGCTTCAGAAAGACCTTAATCCACGATTCGCTTGCCTTTTGAAAGTATCAGAAAAGTGCAGATTACTTCTCTTAGTGTACCATGCATCTTACCATTGACTACTTTACAAAAACGAATCTATTATCTGTTCTCTTCTGTATCTACGTATCACATTTATATCTACATCGCATTCATATCCATCACTTAAAAAAAATCCTTACTTCAAAAAGTTAATTTGATTCACATTTAGATATAAAAGCAGCAATAAATTGATTGAAAACTTTTGAAGAATTCAAATGCAACAACTAATCACAGTCATTATCATCATCATTTATAGAAGATTTCTTTGTTGAGAGCTTTCTAAATATTATGGTCCTAGTAATTACTTATGTCATTGTAGTCAGCCATTTATTGCCAGATATTACACATCCTATCAAATAACGCACTAAAGTTTCTCCAGAAAATATGGAGGAATACAATTTTAAGGGATAAGTTACAGAATATATTCAATACAAAAGGGAGCAGATTGCGAGACCACAGTCGCAATATTTGGAATTTGTAGATGAGTTGTACCTCGAAACAGCAAAATTCACTCGTTTTCACTCCATTTCTACATTCTTTCTTCTACCATTCTAGTTTTACTCCTCCACCGTTCAAGTCAGGGTTCTGCTAATGCGCCGGACAAGTCATTTATCTCGGCTCATTTATATTTTCCAAACGTTCTGTACTCCTCGACCTCCACCTCGAATGTTTTACGAGTGTCATATTCCATGGCTGGAGTGACCGGACCTTGTCGGCCTCTTGCCACTCTCTTTTATCCTCTGATTCTACCATTCCTTTTCTTTACCATTCTCTCGCCCTCTCCATCACTTCTCTTTCTCTTTTACTCGCCATCCTCCCCTTTTCTGAAACTTAGAAATTGCTATAGCTTGGTTTAAGCTTACATTCTCATCTGATTTTCCATTTTATATCCATTATTTCATATATGCTTGCTTCATTAATAAGAGTTGATTAAAATGAACAACTAATACAACCGCGTGTGCACGAGCTTAGTTCTTGATATATGTATTATTCCCATCGAAGTATTATTTTACTCTACTCTGTAAGTCAATTGTCCCATTATTTTTATAGTTTGTATAACTAATTTGCATATACTCGACTATTATCCTTCAGTAAAATTGTATTCTTCCCACTGCTTTGTCTGCAAAACCTTTTTGTATTAAGCGTCATTTTGTAAATCAAAAGTCAATATTTCTCATTGTTTCATATTTTATTTAAATTTAATTTTTCAGTTAGCATACAGTTTTATATATATTAACGTTTTGATTCATGGAAATCAACCAGCACTTGAATTCTCTCTATATTCTCATTAAATAAATAAATTAACTTTTTTATAGTATACGAATAGTAAGGAAAGGATAGGAATGCTTTATCTTGAACTCTCTTTACTCCTCTCTTTTATCTTTTCTATTTGTCTGAAAGATATTTTATATAAATATTTGCGAAAAAAAGTTTTTATTTTCATTCTCCAATAAGGAACACTTTGATTTGTTCATAGCATTTTTCTCTTCCGATGATTCTCATTTTTGTTTTTCCTCATCATTATTTTCCTTTCTTCCGTTCTTGGCTGTTTCCATTTTATTCTTCCTGTCCCTTATAATCCTTCTTTACTTTCAAACTTCCCCCAAAACATCTCACGCCCACTCCAATCGCTCTCATCCCTCTTCGATACCACATCAGGAAACACACACAGCCTCACATGGGATCAGATGTACACTCGCAGATGGTCTCAAACACACCCAGACTGTACACCCACTCGTCCCGTAACCTCCCTGACGTAGGGTCAACACGCCAACAGCTCAACGTTGTACCTTCGGTGACGTTTGGATGAGGAGAGTGGACTGTGTGTGAGTAGGGTTTTCGTTGGCCTGAGGAGAAGAGGGATCCAAAGGAGCGTTAAAGTTAACATGCGTGGGACTATAAGAGGAAATGAAGCGAGGGGCAATGCGGAAAAGTGTAGTAAAGTCTCCCGAGCTGCTTCTCTCTCTCTCTCCATTTTTCCAACACAACTTGTATGCTCAATTGCTTCAGACCACGCGTTTGTACGATAAATGAATAAATAAAACTTGTTGCTCCCTCTCTTGGTGGAAACGGAGCACTCCGTGTTAGCCTTAATGGCTGCAAATTCATGATTTCGTCGTTAACCTTACTTTGTGTTATTTTACGCGGGGCTGTAATTAAGATGAAAGGACCAGTCAGGAAATAACCCAGCGGTAAAAACCCTTCTTTTGCTTGGGTTTAGCCTCACTATTTTAATATGAACGATGGATTTTCCGAGGAAACACAAATAAATGTCAATTTTTTACAGCCCACATTTTATGGTTACCTCACCTTCATTTCTTTACTTATATTTACAGATTAGAGGTACACTTGCAACGCATGGACATGATTAAATAGGAAGTTCTACAATACACAAGTAAATGTGTTGAAAGCTAGTAGCTAATTAGACATTAGCTAATCATTGCTCCGGGAGCAATGATTTACTAATTTTCTTAATTTTGAGGAGGGGAAAGTTAAAAACAAGTCAAAAATACGATATAGTATTGTTACAAATGAGCATTCATTTGAATAACATCAATGCACCTAAAGAATTGATTTATTATTTTTTGACGATCTTATTTTACCAATGAAGCAAGAATTAACATGCAAAAACTACTCATTGATTGGAGCAACGACTGAGAATATCTGAGCGGATTAACTTATGAGTTAAAAACAAATTAACAGTAATGTTTATTCCTAGGCCGATGACTAGTGAGTAGGTTTTCAATTAAAGAAAATAATCGGTAGAGAAGAAGAAACTTTACTATGCAGTGAAAAATAAAATTCAATAATCACAGAGAATATATTTTTCATAAGAAGAGGATAAGATAATGTCCAATAATAAACTAAAACTTGCACTTTTGCAGTTATATTATCAGATAATAATCTAAAAACACCAATTTAACATAAATTTATGTAAAAAGAATATCAATTTATACAGAGTAAGATTATCAAATTGGTAATAATGATAATTCCAGCCACAGGCACTCATATATTCTTCCGAAGGTCTTCATCATTGTATTGTCACAGCCTTCCTCAACATTCAGAGAATTCCGGAAAAAAGAGAAAGAAAGAATGTGATAGATGAGATACGTAAATAACAATTTGTTATAAGTAATAAAAGATAATAGAAATAGCTTACTATCGGCAAATACTATGACGGTAATTCTACTGGAGTAACAGAAGAGTAAGGAATAAAGGCAAGAAATAAGTTGTTGATCTGATCGAAAGCGTATTTTAGAGATCTCACTCTTAAAAAGGACAATAGAACAAGTTATTTACAGAATACGAACTGTATTTCAAACTCAGACTTATTTTACTTAACATAAGTAGTAACTGAAAATAGATATATATATTTATTTCTTATTTTTTTTCATTTTAGTTCATCTGCAGAATCAGAAGAAGAAATTCCTTTGTAGCAAATTTTATTTTCCATTTCGTCAGCATATAAAAGTGATATTCAAAGATATTCCTAAAATGGTATCTACTTATATAAATATTATAAGACAAGGAATGAGAGATAATGAAATTTGGAAAAAGGTGAAAAAAAAACTTGAAAAGGTTAATTTGATAGATATTTAATTAATGGGTCACAATTTATTTCATTTAGAAAAGTAAGGAATTTTCAGCTCAAAATTTCAAATTCAACCTGTAATAAATAATCTTAAATTTCAGCGATTCTTTTCCATTATTATGCCCTTCTACGAAGTAACATCTTCGTCTATCGAGTTAAATCAAATATCTTTATTAAATGATCAACTGGTTCGACAGGAGCACCTGCTAGAGAGAAAACATCATGTATAATCAGCGTGATATTAATTGAAATTATAATTAAATGACATCTTTATGTATATTAGAGAGAGTTTCGAAGTAATTTAAACAAAAGTTCTTTCAGAAATTTTGTATGTATAATGGAAAACCGGGCTAGTGTAAAAACGGTCTGATATGAATTGAAAGAGTTGATGAGTACAAAGGTTTTCTTTTTTTCCGTAAAATTATCATCGATCATGAGGAGATCTTCATATAAAATAATACCTATACATAATATAGTGAGACTAAATAAGAATAAGTTTCATATTTTTCAGTTATATTCCTCCCGTTCAACGCACTTCTCCCAACATCTTTCCTCGTCACATTTGTTCTTATTTGTTGCGCTTCTTCTCTCCTCCTTGTTGATTCGATTTGTCATTCATCCCCTCTCCAAAGTCGAGATTCCAGAGGGTGGTTGATTGACGAAATCGAATATCTCAAACAAACATGTATCCAGCTGGTTAAATTCGAGCCCGTCACAAGATAGAAACCCTGACTTCGTTTATCAATCGCGAATGCTCTTGGAAATCGATAACTCCCTATCGAATAATTACGTTTCTGATGTCTACTTGGAACAAAAAGGAACGTTGCATAAAATACAACCGCGTCTAAACATCAAAGCTGAACGTGGAGTATTTTCTCTTAAAGGGAAAGTAACGCGTGTAATCATATCCCGCGGTATCCGTACCGTCTGTACTTACTCAGACTCCCACTACTCTAAGCATTACCTTTCGCAGGAACACCGTTTGATTACGTGCTGACTGCATTTTTGTTATTCATCTGCCTCCTTTTGCAGCAAATTTGCGTCTCTATTTCTCCACGTGAACATGTGTAAACACAAAGGGATGTTGTGCATCTCCCCGTATTACTACCAAAGTGCACTCGTTACTGCTTTCTTCCTTTTCGCACACGCCTTCTCTCTAACTTCCGGAACAGCATTTTTATTCTCCGGTGTTCAGAACGGTGTATTTTTGAACATTAAGGAGATAGACGGCAGTTTTGTGTTTGATCAAAATCTGGGTCAAATCATATAACAAAAATCTAATTTCTGTACCAGCGATACGTTAGATTTACTCAGGAAAGTTTTACGAGGTAACTTGAGCTTATTTAAGAAACTTGACCTAAAACATTTTGCCTAATCGCTATTTTATGACTAACATTCCTAGTTATTCTTTTCCATCCCGCTTATATAAGCTATTCATTTCTGCACGCAGGTTTTATCAGCTCTAACTAATAATATATTCGATGAATGTTTTTTTCCTATTTCACCTGATTTGAGGACCTTAACTTTAGTTTATTTTGCTTTTTTTTATGTCTTGCTTGTGACTTATACTTTCATCCGTTCACAAATATTGTATTAGTTAATAGTGTTTCTAGTATTTTAAAATGAATACTTCTGTATTCTTAATCAAAGAGTCCTTTTGCTTTTCATTTTTGCTTATTGTACGGACTTATAAATTTAAAAGAAAATATCAACATAATCAGGTTATTGTCTTGGTTTACAAAGAGCTTGAGGAGAGTCTGATATACCTTATGATAGCGTCGCTATTCTTATTATAATAAATAGTTTTTCAAGAGGACAGTATATATCAGTATTCCATTCTAAGAGGAAATTGCTCATGTCTATTATTTTGTTTCTCGTGTTTTGCTTTCTTATCATTCGTGGTAACTACTTGTATGGGAGTGGTCAAATAGGTTATGATCTATATATGTTCTACTTGCTTTTATGAGAGTCCTCCTTTGTTCAGTTTATTCTTCAGAATTCGACGTTTTTTATGATAAAACAAGCTAGAATTTTATTTTTTCACAAAATTGTTCTTTATGATCGCAACCTTTTATAAGTGGATAATATTTTGGTTTCAATTATACTTCAATCCCATTCAGACAATATGCACTGAAGGGACATCTAAATATAGGCTAAATTACTTTCAGGAGTGAAGAGTTGGCATGCTTTCATTGTAATGAAGAATGCGCAAGTTAGAACGTTAGTACCTTATAGTTAATGGAGAAGGATAATATCTAATCCGATCCGGTTTTTGACGAGTTCTGCATATCTAATTATTTGCCAGTGATAAGTTCCTTTTGCTGCACATCTCGAGCAACTTCAGCAAAATTTCGCAGAAATCAAAAGATCACACGTTCATAGGAAGGGAGAGTGTACTTCATGCCATTTCCATCTTAGCAGGCGGAACCTTTTAATATCAGGTCCGAAATTCTTGAGTTTTTATTTAATTCCGGTCGCTTCGCTGCTTCTTGGCGTGCATTCGCTGGAGGGGAAAATTGGCAAAATGAGGAATAAAGAGCGTGGGAAGAAGAGGAGAACGAGGAGGAACGCAGGAAGGGTGTATTAAAAAAGGACGGAGCGATAGAAGAGTTCCAGGAGGCGAAAAATATGGAGTTAGCGATGAGGAGGGTATTTAGAAGAGTGAGAGGAAAAGGGAGGAAAAAAGCGGAGTGAGCGGGGAATTAATTCGTGGAAGAGACAAAGCACTGGAAGATGCGTTACGGGGATTTATTCATAAATAGACGAGAGGTATGGTGGGAATGACACCAACGCTGAAGTATTCTGAGGAGAGATGAAGAAAGATGAAGATGGAGGTGTGCTTCCGTGAGAGAAATACTACGTCAGGGATAATAAAGTAGGACCGGACGTAAAATTTCGTGATGAAGATGATTCAGCATTAAGAGGATGTTAATCTGTGTCGCAATGGAGATTTGTGAAACACTAAATGAGGTAGATCGAAAATAAAAAGCAAGAAATATATCTAGGATTTAACTTTGATATATGGAACTTTTATAGTTTCATACCTCACATTGTTCTCCGAATGATGCAAGTTTCTTCTTATTATTTTTAAACTTTTTCCTCAGATAGATTATTCATGTATACCTTGTAACGGAATAAAATGAAGCTAGTTTTAAGTTTCAATTTGGATAATCATATAAGATAGGTCTAGTACCTTGAGAAACATTGAGGCATTCAAAATCTTTTAGGAAAAAACTTATCGCTATATGAATATGGGATTTAAACACATACATACATACGTTGTTCTGAAAGAAAATGTGCGAAAAGAAACCTTATTGTGGAATCAAAAAACCTATCTCAGTTCTAAAAATAAAAGTAATGCCAAATGAAAAATTGTGTTTATATATTCAGTGTTTTAGATGAGTAGAGGATCGTGTCGAACATTATCAATTTGAATTGTAAGATTAATGACATTTGCTTAAATTCTTTTTATATGATACTCTTGTGGGGTCCAATTCATCACAAAAATATCTACGCTTGTACTAAGATGCAAAAAAGAGGTCTAGTTGATCTAAGTCAAAAGTTCTGCTTAATCCTAGGACGACGGGAAAAAAACGTCACGTCTTAGCCTGAATGGGTCCAGTGGACCCTTACCGGCATTATTTGTTCACTAAAGTTTTATACTGAATATTGACGGGGTTTTATGACATTATATTAGCTCATTTAATTTAACAACATTAAAACATCATCGAGATTATATCATTTATATTGAATAATTGGATGCGATTGGGTCACCACAGGATATTTTAAAGCAAAAATATAAAATATTGCATTATTTTATCTTCAGTCTCACAGCAGCTTAATATTTATTTGATTCACTTTTGACATAATTTATCATGCCTGTGTTTTAATACATTCAAAGGCAGATTATGTTTCACATTTTATTCTAAAATAATAACAAAAATGATGGCAGAATATAATTGAATTATCTTGGCATATGTTTTCGGTACATCTTTAGCAAGTTGAACGTGTCTTTCGGCCCTGTTTTATGATCATAAAAATGGCACTTGCCTTTCTTGTTATATAAAAAATACGCCTTTTCTGTAATTTTTGTGCAATTTTGATCAGAAAGATGATTCTATATAACGTAAGCATTGACATCACTGATATCAATCGAGTTATAAAATATTGCTAAAGGCCATCTTCGAGTCATTCCTTAATGACTAAAGCCACATACCGAATTTTCAATTGTGTCTACACCTCCTGTAATGTTAAAGTACACAAGTTTAGTTTACAATTTAATTTTCAATGTACTATTTAGTGCATAATTACTCCAGGTTTTTTTTATTTTCGAAAGCTTTGTCAGAATTTGGTTGATCATGCATTTTACTGAGTAAAATAACATTTTTTTCTTTTCTTGGTACAGTTTGATAGAATCATTGAATCCTTATGAAAACCAAATAAGTATTTTTTGTTTCTCTTCTTTTTACCGCTGCTTACTAATGTGGAAGCTTCGTATTATTTTTTCTCATAGTTTCTATTATTTCCAAGTCTTGGAACAGCAGTTTAGCATAAGCCTCTGAGAATTTATCAAATGTGATACTCATTCCTGTCTTTCCAAGTTCCTTAAACATATTTAATACTACTCTCTCCCCTTAATGCATTGGAAAAAATTTCGTTTTATACTGGGTCTGTATATTGGATATATTTTCTGTGTATACCTGGAAGGTCCATGTATAAGGAGTACCACTGTCACTTATTCCCCACATTTAAATGCTATACTTCCTTCTTCCTACCCTAGGATGGGATGAATTGCCAAGATTGACAGTCTCCACAGAACGTCATTAATTGTTCATCAATAGTGAAACACGATAAATTTATCTTTTAAGTTTTAATTCTAAGCATCTAAAATCTCCCTAATAGGCTGTAACCTACCATTTCCTTCTGCTCACTCTTATTTCTACCACATTTTCAAAGTGGAGAACGCAGAAACCACACTTTAATTCAATCCCTAGCCATATTGCTGTATAAAACTTCCAGGCCATCTAATTTACTCGAAAGTTGCAAAAGGTTTTAATTAATTTAGTTGTATGCTCCGATCAACATCAAAAACCCATGAAAGTTTTTCAGTTCAATGTCTATAATTAATTTCCGCAAAGTACGATAAATTTCATAACATTCAATATTTTTCTATTTAGTAATGATTTTAAGAATACTTCTTATGTGGAAAGACATGGAAAGATTAAGAAAACGGGAGGAAATCACCATTCCGTGTAGCATAGCAAGATGGATTGGAGTTCTGCTGTCTAACCCTATTTTTTCTCACTGATAACTGAAACAAACTTCTCCGCTTTTTTATTGTAGGAAACCACTGTAATTACACAATATGAATTACCAAAGTCCTACCCACTTTCATCTACCTCAGATGAAGAAAAATAACTCATGGTGTTTTTTGGGTCACCATCATTGTCTGATTAAGAAGTTTCACTTTTTTCCTCTTTGCCGGAGTCACTGGTGTCTTCCAACAGCAAGCATTGAATATTATGTTACTGACGATGTCATATTGCCATTTTCAGTATATTCAGTATATTGTCATGTTCTGTATATTATTCAAATCAATATAATGGAATTGATTCAATCTCCATGGTTATCCGAATAGGTATTTTGGTTACTTTGGTCACCGTAACTCCAGCGTGTAGCGTTGGTGAGTATCTAGTGTAATAAATTAACTTTAATTATATATTAAAACGTTAATACATTGCAACTACAGTATAAATAAAAAAGAGCCTACTTACTGTTATTTAAGAATCATAGAGTCACTAAATTCATGGCTGGATCCAACGGACCCATTGAAATGAATGCGTAACGAAGGATTAGCCGGATAAAAAACTTCAAGAACTTAACCTTTTTAGCCTCTGAAGTCATTAATTTATTATCTCACTTAATTAAAAAAATCGATTGAAAAGCAACAAAAGTTGCACTGAAAATAGAAAAAAACGTTGAGAGAGAAAAGAAAGAATGAGATCCAGAATGAAAGAACGAAACGAGAAAAATAAAGAAGGCGGAGTGCAAGAGATCGGGATAAAACCACGTTGAGGAAATAGGCGTCTGAAAGCAGAGGGAAGAAAATAGTCCTAAGATGAAGATGAAGAGGGAAGTGAGAAAGAAGAGAAAATGTGTGAGGAAGGGAAATGAGGAGGCGAGTGGAGGGAAAAAGAGTTTGGAATTGGATAAGGCGGAGAAAAAAAGAAAAACACATGAGGCGGTGCGGGAGCGTTGAAGCAATCGGAATGGGATAAGGGGATGAGGAAGTGATGCGTATGTGCGAGAGGGCACGTGCGTGAGTGCTAGAGAGAGAATCCGGGAGTGAGCTGAGGTGAACCCCGGATGAGAGAATTGCTATTCCGGCCTCGACCCCATTCCCCGGAGAAGTACTGGGAGCAACCCGCCTTTGCCTCACCCTAAATTCTCTCTTCTTTTTCCCGCACTCCCATCTCAATCCGTGAATACACACGAGCGAGACGCTGACTTGCCGCTGCAATGCATCTTTCATTCAGTTTATGAATAGACTAACGGCGAATGATGTTTCGCATCGCGTTATGGGCATATCCTGGAGACATCACCGGTGTTGATAGAAAGGATGAGTAGGTATTAGGGACACGAGGGATTCGGTTCCGTCGGAATGGATTGGATATTTTCCTCATATTCCTTCTTGAATAGGTGTTTGTTTGTTCGCTTGCTGTGGGGATGCAATGCTTTCTATCCAAGGTTCAAATTCGTTGGGTAACGGAGAGAGACATAGCTGCCGCGCCTCTCACACATTATAACTTGGGCAAAGGAAAAGGTTTGCACTTCCCTTGAATGAAGTCAGCCTTTCTCTAGAAAATAGAAACCACTTCCCCCCAAACTATTAGAGGAGCAATAGACTATTTTATAACTTTCTTTGCAGTTGTAAATCAACTCCCCAGCCTACTTTCTGGATTTTCTCGTGTACTTGCCAAAAAGGTCATGCCTTTCTGAATCGACTCTTGCTCAGTTTGAATACTCAGAATTTGTATAATTGTATGAATGGAATTGAATATTTATATTTGCACTGCGGTTTTGTTTTATGTAAGGCAAAACAAGAGTATGAATTCTGGGAGAGGAAGTGTTACATCTACGAATATGCAACTCCTGGCGACTTTTTCACTTGACTAGGAATTATCAACCTGCATCAACGGAAATACCATGCAAGCCGCGTTTCGGCACTAGGGATGGGATGTAGACATTAGATGTTCAAAGTAAGTTTTACTTCAATACCATCACATATTTTTCGCGGAAAGAGTGAGATTTTAAAACAACTTCGAGCATCTATTTCTTTTAATTTACGCTGAGCATCAGATTGTCCGACGTAGAAGGGGGGTCTTGGGATACTGGTTAAGTCTTCTATAAATTTACTCGTAAATGTAGTTACAAATGAATTAATCAAGCAATTGCAAACCAGCATCTATTCTACTTCATCTCAGTAATTTCAAACCTGCCTCTGAGAGTACTTTCATGATGATCGTAACGACAATTCGTTCTCAAAAAATCGAATTGTCTTGTGTTGCACTTTATTGATATTGAGAGTAATGTATTTTTGCCATCTACCGGATGCCATATACTTTCTACATGTTGCACATGGGCCCAGACTAAGTGGAAATAACATATCTGTCTCAGATTTAAGACAATACTCATAACAAAGTCGAGCTTTTATGTGCTTTACCGTAGATTTTTCGAATATGTGTGCTCCAAATATAAGTTATTTTTAAAGGTGATCCCTAGATATTCAATTGAATCAACTGAATTTATGTTTAATTCATTATTTTATCCGATTACTTCTGAAAAATAATCTATATTAGTTTTCATAACTGCATTTCATAATTACTTATCGTTTTTTGTAGCTACAAAATACTAATGCGGTAAATATGGCTTAGCTACCTTAAAATGGTTATGATTTACACTGTTGGAGACAAAGCATTTACAATTTCAATTGAGTGAGTATTAGAGTACTGGAGTTAGTCAGTAGAAAATTAGTTAAGACGACTCAAGATTCCAGTTACGAAACTTAACAGTGAACTTGCATCTAAAGCGCGTACTCTTCGGTTGTGAAATGTACTCTCATATTAGCGTGGGAGTATTTAATTTTAATGGGGATGAAAAGGTCACGTGAGATGGAAGCGCTTTAAAGACATTAAAAGTACTTTCCCAAGAAACACATATCATCTTATCCAAAGCCATTCCACCAGTCCGGATCCGTTTTGCGAGCCGAAAAAATGTCTCGCGGCGACACATAAATCCCAGAACGAATAAAAGCGTCCAATTAAAGCATCTGTTATAAGATGGCAAAATCCGCTCGAGGAATCGAGCATCCCTTAAGTCATAACGTCCTCCCTCATCTCCCTCCTATTCTTCTGCCTTCCTTCCTCTTCCTTATAAACCGCAACACCTTCAGCAGAACCTCCCGACACGTTGTCTTCCAGAGTCCCTGGGGTCTAACTTGGGCTTCTTCTCCTTTCACTCCTTCCGCCCAACTTTCGCCCTTACTTTAAGGCTCTCACCTTTTCAGCCTAACGCACTCCCTCCTACACGACTGAAATGTTCCGGGGGATTTCCTTTTAACCTTCATCATTAACATCTATCACCCTTTTGTTTGCTTTATTCCGCCCATATAATTCCTCTTAATCCCTTACCTCTTCTTTCGCTCAACCCTCTGGTATTATTGACTTTCCTTATCTTGATGAATTTAAGTCCTTATCCGTGGGTACTTGCATGAAAGTAAAGGTACTGCTGAACTCCATCTGTAGTTTTCAATAAAAGTTTCTCCATTTCTTTCACAAGAAAGCAATGGAGAAACATCGTGGATTTGAATAAACCTTTTATCTATTATCTGACGAGACAATGGTAATGAAAAATGGGATACAGTTATACAGGTAATACAAAATGGTATAAGCTTAAAATAGACTGAGAGGTGTTGAGCCGTAGAGAGACAGGAATAAAACCGTGATTAGCACATTTCAGATAATTGTACGCTTTGAAAAATAATTTCTATAAATCCAGTGATTTTGTCCCATAAAAGCGTGCTCTGCAGCTCTATTAACATGGATTCATTTGACATTGATATATAACTTCAAGATGACTTGTTTGGAAGGCAGATTGAATAAATTTCGGAATATCTTCAAAGTAAAAAATTACCATTCAACAATTTTTTTTAGGTAATTAAGTATTACTATCTTAATGGGAATAATAAAAATCTTTTTGTAACTCCTATTCGTGAATTCTGTCTATGTCTGCTCTCCTCCTAGTTAGCAAGGGCAAAAAGTTTTCTTCAGAAACACCCTTATCATCCTACTTTTCGTGCTCTCAACAGCCGGTGCCAAAACATTGCACCGTCAGCAGTACAAGAGGGAGGAAGAGGAGGGGAAGGCAGGAAGAGAAGGAGGGGTGAAATGAGCGGTGGGGTATTCGAAGGAAGCAGGAGAGAATTTCTTCAGTGCAAAGCGTCGAGGCGAAAAAGGCGAGAATGGGGAAGGGGGTGTGGGTGCAGAGGGGAAGTAGAAAATGGTGAGAGGCGAACGAGGGGAGAAAATGCCTTGGGTTGGAGAAGGGTTATCCTCAGTGTTATAGGGATGAGTAGGAGAAAACGCCGTCATGTAACTTCACGTGAGAGATGATTAGGAACGTGTTGTTCTCATCAATCTTCGATGGCCTTGGTATATTCAGAATGGCTTGGGAATAATGCAGAAATCACAGTTCAGCTGTATACGTACATGACTTTGAAGTCGAATAATATAGGTATCTTAGCGTGAGACACCCACATCCGTCATGTATTTGTACGAGCACAGAAACTCTGCTTTGTCAGAATAATAGTTGATAGGGGCGAAGAAAATGACCACGAGCGATGTTACTTTGAGCTGATTAGGCCTCACCATAAGAATGCATAGAGTGTGAGATGCCAGTTCAACTAATGCTGTATTCGTGAATTTCGTGTTTTCAGGGATAGAAACCAGGAAGCAGATATCTGATTTCGCGGAGAAAGAAGTAATCACAGAAGTAGCAAATGGTTTTGGAAAACTCAGACGTTGAACATAAAATGTAGAGGTCTTTATGAAAGGGTTAGGTCGTTTCGTTAATAAATTGATTTAAGTATATGACTGTTATCATATTTATGCAGAAATTGGCATAACAGGCCCATTCCCGTTTGTCATTTAATTCGTCAGTAAATGCATCGTAAGCTTGTGGTTTATAAGTAAATAGTACATAAATCCAAATCTATATAAAACACATATGTATGCTAAAAATATGTGAATAAAATCTGTTAAATAGTTACATAATTCAATTTTAACGTAAAGAGAAACCAATTTTGCTTAAAAATAAAATTTCAAATCCATTTTAAATAAGTTAAATGTATTTAAAATTACTTGAGTATTTTCTACAAAATTTTTGCAGCAATTTATTCATTAAAAATGAAATAACTTTTTCATGCATTAAAATATTACAATTATCTATGGTGAGGGGATATAAAAACAGTTTCAATTATGCAAATTCAGGGAATAATCTATTTATTTCTATATTAAAATTTTGTCTTCTTGCCAGGTGGCAACTCTTTTGATTCTTCGGGATTCCGACGTTGAAAAACCGATGTTAAAAGCATGCATTACTTAAGAGTTGAGATAACTCATGTCAAAATTTTCCTCTAGCAGAAATATTGCCATCTTTTATTCTATAGACGTTTAATATTTAGAGGAGAGGATGTAAAAGATGAGAATTTTCCGATAGGGCCAAACGCCGAAGGCTAAGAAAAGAACACGAGTGAATAAATAAGAAGACTTTCTTCATATGCATACAAAGTTAGGATAAGAAACTTACGAAAGACAATGTATTGAATAAAATAAATGGAATATATATTTTCGGAGATTTTTGAAGGGAAAGATGGAGGAGTGGAAAAGAAAGACTTGACAGCATTTGTAGATAAGCAAAAAAATTCGTATCAAGGGAAGGAAGAAGAGCGGATAGAGGAAGCGAAGGGGAGAAAAGAAGGAACGCAGTAGCGTGGGTTGACGGGTCGAGAATAGTAGCGTAAAGTATGAACGCTGTCAACCACCGAAGAGAATTTGCCCCTTGTTCTCCTCCCTTCTCCTCACAATCGAGGACCACTGAAGCAATATAAATCTTTCTTTTCTTTGCTTTTCATCTCTTTCAATTCTTTTATTCTCTTTGCCAAGCTACTGTTGAGTTAATAATAGTCATTCTTAAATGTATCCTATCTTAGAAACTTAGAAGCTCTGAATGGAAGGTCGATACATGTCATCTACCACCTTGAAACATTTCTTCTAGAAGTCTGGCATCAGCAGAGCAAATATCACCTAAGAAATACTTAATTCCTTAAAAGTGCCCCACAACTATCTTTGAATTTTGTCCTAAAAAATGCCTTTTGTTTTTAATCGACGTAGCCCAATTAACGTTGAATAGTTGGGACTGTAAGAGTTTTTTTTAACCTGAAAATCTGTGAAAGTTGTACCGTTAGTTTGGTATTCTTATTTTTCATGATTAGAAGGATCGGCGCAAATCATTACAAATCAGCCAAATTCTTCTCCCCAACTATTGCGACTTGTTACTGTTTCCAAGGAATGTATTAGTCTGGTAATATGTTTCCCTAAATTTTTCATTAATTCTTTGTTTGTAATTTTAAGTAGCATTTTACCTGTTTTCACACCTACCTCTTTCATATTACAGAAATTAAATAAGGTGCTAACATGTTTTATCCTTCGCCTGCCAAAGTTAAGTCAGCGCAAGTTAACTTGGAAGCGACGAGGTCCCGATTTCAAATACTGACTAGGGCATATTTGTTTTGTGGCCTGAGAATAGATTGATTGCGGAGTAACATCAGACAAAAATTTGCACAGTGAAGATAAGATGATTAAACTTACTTGCTCAGAGCCATTTCTTTATTGGAAAAATGATTATTACATTATGCGTTCGAAATATCTTTATCGATTTTTTGAGTGGATTTTTCTGTAACTTTATCTATAAGTTCTCAGACAAATTTAAACAAAGAATACGACGCTTTCATTGTTTAAATCTCCTCCCTATTCATTCTCTGCGTAGACTCGCTCTGATGCACTCCCATCCTTCCACATCATCTCGTACACCATGGTACCTTCTACGCCGTCCGTGTGTATGTATGTATCTATCCATCCAAACCGACGACTTCCTCCCCTTCGCTTGTTTTCGCTTGCTGCACACACACACGCGTCCAACCGACCCAACTGTCGCTGTGTTTGTAACTGTGTCATATTTTTCCTCCGAATTTCATATTTTCTATTCATGCTTCCTTATTTCGCTGGCTCAGCATATGGGATGGAGGGGACCGTGAAAGAAGGGGGTGGGGAGAATAGCGTGCAAAGAGAAGGAGGAGGGAGAGAATCCGAGGTAAAGTCGTGTAGGATATCGGGGAAGAAAAGTGTAGAAATATGGACAGGAAGAGTGATAAATAAAAATAAATTTGAGAATGGTGGAGAGAGGTAGAAGAAGAAGTTTGCAACGGATAAGAGCTGTTGAAAATAGGGTTGGGAGACGTTCACTCGAAAAAATTCCGGGGGTTTGACTGCACGTTGCCATGCGCATCCGGGCGGAGAAGGCAAGGGGAGTTACAAAGAGAAGGAAAATGGATGTCCAGACGAGGTGCTCTTCCCTCTTTCGGGACGGATGGATATAAGAAAGGATTCGGCAGGACGCATGTTTTCCGAGAATGTAATTTGTTTATGTATCATAGCTCCGTGATTCTTACGTCCCAGGGGATTTTCCGAAATGCAGTTTGGTGGCGAAAAAAGAATAAGGTTTTCAGAAGAAAAGTTACGTGATAAAAGTTGATTCCTAGGCGTGAAAATACAAAGAAAGTGACGTTTAAAATTTAGGTTGCAAACAGTCTCTAAACTTTCCTAAGCTCAACCGAACGATATTTTCGCCGCCGTTTTCGAATTGACGAATCGTTTAGTCATGATAACTGCACGAAGTCAAGGAAAATTTACCCGAACTACGGGATTATGATTCTCAAATTCTGATAAAAACAACAAAATATTGCGTCCATTGGCTTTTCTGATAGCAGAAAACTTTGATCTAAGAATGAGCTATTGCATTTTGTGGAAATTTACGTATTATAAATTATCTTTTCCTTTACTGTAGATTCCAACATGGGTAACTTCAACAATTTTAAAAACAGACAAAGAGAAAGATAATAAAAAGAGAGTCGATCATTTTCCTAAATTTCTCATTGAACTGTAAATCTTATTGTATTGTAAACTTACTTGTTAACCCCAAACGACTTTAATATTATACTTGAGATAAACTCATTGTTTTAATATACATCAACCAACATAAATTACCAACTCGTCATTATGATAGCATCTTAGGATATATTTCTAAGCAATTATCTTAATGTAATGAAAAGATTTTCCAATATGGCAAAAAATCGGAAGCAATAAAGTACATGAAAACAAATTAACACGAGTATTTATAATTTCGTTGAATAAATTTTAATAGCAGAACATGCTTAAATAATTGTTACATAGGAATTGGAAATAACTTACGATGAACTTTGACTCTGAGAAAAACAATTTTATTTTAAACTGTTCACATTAGTACACATGTCTAAAGAAATAAGACACAGCTACGATATTCGTGCTTTAAGTAATTTATTACGTTAATGAAAAATTTCTTCTAAAGAAATGCTTAGACTTCTTATATTATAAAATGAAAATGTTCCACTGTACTGAACATACATTTTTCCTTTACGTTATTCTCTGAAAAGATAATATGAATGAAGGTACCTAATTTGATTACTACGAAACTTAACATTAATTTTAAATTTACGTTTTTCATCAGGAAATGAATATTTCACATGTACTGCTAAATGTGAAATACCTGTACTATTTTCTCGAGAAGACAAAGTAGGATTACGTATTGAAACATTTCTTTAAAGAGAAGCGTAATGGCTCCTTACTGTAACATCAAACGGCATCGATCTCTTTTCTTGTGTAATATTTAGAAAGCTTTCAAGCATCTGCGCTACCGCTTCCCGCCTCCTTCCTCTTCAAACGTGGGGCTTCCTCATTCTTTTAAAAAAATTAAGGAAGATATCTTCTCACTAAGGGAAAAAGATAATATTCAACTAGTCAGAATTGAAATCCGCGGTCTCATCGGCACATGTAAAAAACCTTGGTGCTGTCACAAGGGAAGACGGAAGCCATTTTCCCCGTCCAAACGGCCTGAAAATGCAACGGCCGCGAAATTTTCTATTTTTCGCAGAAAGAAGGAAAAAATTCCTCACGGAATGTTCTTCCGCTCAAACTTTTTCTTCCAATTTCCCGTGCATGTGCATAAACTCGACAGCCGACATCTCACTCAGCACGACGACACGCACCACAGGATTATTTCTCCCCTTTCTTTCCCCATCTTATCACTGCTCCGCCTTTTTTGCCACGGCGCATTGACATGTCCGATTTTCCTTTTTCCTCCGATCCGCAAAAATCCTTAAAGGCGACCTATTGCGAATGGTTTTGCAAAAAAAGCCTTGATTTTTTATATCCAGTCGCGATCGGATAATAAAGAAGATATCTCCCCGTTCCGTCGCTCATGAGCGGATTCTCCAGTCCTCTGAAGTCCTTTTTCGTAAAGTGATGCATTGATGAAATACCTCCATTAGTAAGTCATTAATGATATGAAATTATGATTTACTAATGGAGGTAATGGTTCAATTTCATCTTGATGTAAACAATTCTACAATATTACAAGTTAAATGTATGTACTTCAAGATATCTCTATTTAAAATAGTAAACATTTTTTATTTCTTTTGATACTCACGATTGCCGTTTGATTTTGCTAGCTATTTGAAGTTGAGTTAGTTATTAATTAATGTAGGCAGTTATAATTTAACTTACAGTCAATCAATTAGAAGGTATAATTTTATGACCATATAACCTACCTTCGTTTTAATTTGACTTAAATGTATTTTATTTCAAACGATGAAAGCATACTTTATTTTCCGTAAAATATTTATAACGTTATCATTATTCTCCAATACCATTATTTATTTCTTTTCTACTGTATGTTGTATCGAATTGCTTTTTAAGTTACTTCTGAGCTGTATATAATACGAAAAAAGTGATTTTATAGGTATTTAAGGAAAAAAACTTCTCTCATCGGATGTTTAGGAATTTATATTCACATTCACATTAGTATCTACCATATCTATAACATGTCCTATTTTCAAACCCTGACTGTCAAATTGATTGGAGCGTTGGATCAAAAGAAAATTAACGTACCGCAAGTCCCTGCTGAAACGAGTTTTTGGAGATAATCAAGGTTGAATTGAATTATTTTTAACATTTTATGAAAAAAATACGGTCAAGAAAATAATCCATTGAATTAAACGCTGTCTCTAGCAAACTTCCTCGTCCCAAGATAATCTAACTAATTGCAGGGGAAACTAATTTACTTTAATTTTTTCGGTTTTCTGAAATAAATGCATTTTTAGTTATTTGTACGAAATATTTTCGAATAAATAATTTACCTACATGTAACCAAGAATGGTGAATTTACTATATGCATGAATTGCCGAAAAAAAGATTGAGACTTTAGATCTCGGGAATGCCATACTGTTATTTATAGCCCTGGGTAATTATATTATTTCAGATGGATACGTATGTTTCAGACATAAGGGGGAGAGTGTCGCATCAGTAGTAAATGTACCAAGACAATCAAAAATGTTTACTAATCGAACAGTGTAAAATGCGCAAAGCACACGGTGGACCAAAAAAAGGTCTGCTGCATTCGCATGAGAGGCTCAAGTTTCTGTATTTTATTTCCCCAGGCATACCGAGAGGAAACTGTTGAGCTCAGTGCTACGTTCGAACAATCTAAAATCTTTTTTGCATCGAAACAGAAATTAACAAGTCTGAATGCGTGAGTGGCATTTGAAATATCAGCAGGCTCTGAATTAGACGCGCCAGAAGTCAACCAGGTTCGAATTGCTGTGTCCTCTCGGAGGCTCAAACCCGACGGTCCGAGACTTTCTGTTTGCCGTACGACCTTCAGCAGTAACCGCTCCGAAGAGTGACCACGACTTTACTCCAGCCTTGAATTCCTTGACCGATAGAGTTTGTGCGCAAAAGAATGCTTTTCATGAGAAGCGTCAAGATTTTGTTTCCATAAAAACCGGTTTGGTTTTTGGTCTCTTAGGATACTATGTGAAAGCCTCGCCTGCATAAAATATTGTTAGACCCTATAACTTGATTGATATTTGCAAGTTGTAAATTGGCGAATAATATTGTCATAGTGTTTTCGCAATAGTATCGTAGATACAATAATTAATTAAATTAAAATCCAACCAATATTCTTATGATAAAAAGTATTGAAAATGTTTTAAATCCTTCGGAAGTTTACAAAAAAACGGCTCAAAAAGTGAGCTTATTTCGAAAAAATTTGTTTTTTCCAAATGTATTGCCCAAATTACGAAGAAATACAGTCGCGTTTGGCATCGATATAAAGCATATTATTTATTAATCAAACAACGAATAGGCAAAAGGCCAGTGCCAAGTGGCCAAGGCCAATGAAGAGTTCCATGCAAATTTTAAAAGATACGACCCATTCCCGGGACAGTTTACAAAAAAAGGATTAAAACGGGATCATTTTTCGAAACATTTAAGTTTTTTTGCAAAAATGTCTAAAATTTCGAGGAAATATAGTCAATTTTGGCATTGTATTATAGCTTCTGAGATGACTTATTCAAATAAGTTTTTAAAATACCTTCCATGGTTTCTGACAAAAAACATCTAAAAGCGTGACATTTTCTCGAGAAATTTTAGTTTTTTCGCTTTAAAATACTCAAGCTGTTGAGAAATTCAGTCGAATTTGAAATAATTTTAAAGCTCTTCAAAATATCTATCAACATCCTTTAATAATTTACCAATTTTTTGATAGTTTACGTAGAAATCAGCTAAATATGTGAGTTTAAAAAAAATCGTTTTTTCGCAATAAAATGCCCAAAATCAGGGAAAAAACATTTGCGTTTGGCATCGATTTAAAGCAATTGAAGTATTCAAATATTGTAAACAATATACCATGTCCGTGACTGATTATAAAAAACCAGCCTCAAAACGGGAATACTTTTCGAAAAATTTCAGTTTCTTCTCTAAAAAATACTCAAAATTCGAGGAAATACCAACGAATTTGGCATTGTGACATATATTTTGAGATGATTTATTTAAATTATTTTTATAAATTCCCCTTTCTATGGTTTTTGAAGAAAAAACAGCTAAAAACGTGACATTTTTTCAAAACTTTCAGTTTCTTTGCCTAAAACTTCTCAAATGTTTTAGGAAATTCATTCAAATTTGACAATATTTTGCTAATAAAAGATAATAACCTGACATTTTTTCCAGAAATTTCAGTTTTTTCTCCACAAAATTCACGAAATTAAAGAAAATTGAAACTTCTTTGAACTTATTTCAATGTTTATTTCAAGGTATTTCCGAATTCATTGAAAAATTAGTAATATATGTGGCAGTTTACGTAAGAAAGGGATCAAAACGCGAGATTTTTTGTACAATTTCAGCTTTTCGCTTTAAGATGCTTCAAATTCAAAAAAATACAGTCCCGTTTGGGCTAGTTGAAAAGCTTTCCACCAAATTTATTGAGAATGTTCCAAATTCCAAGGTAGTTCATGTAATATGTGGCTTGATAAGTGAGCTTCTATCAAAAAATTTCAGTTTTATCGCTGTAAATAGCACAATAACTGAGGAAATATACTCAAATTAGGCGTCTGTTTATAGATATCTAGAAAATATCTCAAAATTATACAATATAAATTCCAACTTCATCGTCACACGTGACAATGAAATTTTTATTTTTTGGCTGTACTTTACCTAAACGTCGAGAAAACCTAGTGGAATTTTGACTCGTATTGAAGATCTTTCCATATTTTGAACAAAAATTTCACTTATACAAGCCAATTACGGAAAAATCGGCGAAAAAGTTTTTTTTGGATTTCTTGCTAGTTTATGGCTGCATTTTGCCTAAAATGCGTGGAAAACTAGTAGTATTTGGACTTTTCTTTATTATCTAAGCGAGATCGTTCCAAATATTGAACAAAATCTAAATTTTCATGAGCGAATAACGGAAAAATCGGCGGAAAATGGGCATTTATTCGAAAATTTTCTTTTTTTTGCTCTATTTTCCATAAAAGTCAAGCACATCTAGTCAAATTTGGACTCATCTTGAAGATCAAACCGAGATCTTTCCATATTTTGAACAACGATATCACTTTTATGACCAAATTACGGAAATATGGCAAAAATGCAAGTTTTATTTCAAATATTTTCTAGCTTTTTGGCTGTATTTGCATGAAATTCGTGAAAACCTAGAAGAATTTGTACTCTTTTTTATGATCTAAGGGATATCATTCCATATTTAGAACAAAAATTCCAGTTTCATCAGCAAATTACGGGAAATTCGGCAATACTGGGCATTTTTTTTGAAAATTTTCAGTTCTTGGCTTTATTTTGCATAAACTTCAAGTAAATGTAAACAATATTCGGACTCTTTTTGATGATATATACGACAAATTCCATTGTTTGAACAAAAATACCACCTTTATTTTCAAATAACCGGAAAATTGGCGATCAATGGGCATTTTTTCGTAATGTTTTATTTCTTTGGCGGTAATTTGCCTAATATTCGAGAAACGTTAGTGAAATTTGTACTCGTCTTGAAGATCTAAGTGTGAACTTTCCATATTTTCAACAAAAATACAACTTTTATTGGCAATTAACTGGAAAATCGGGCAAAACTGGTCATTTTTTCGAATTTGCATTATGTTTTCGGCTGTACTTTGCCTGAAATTCGAGAATAGTAAGTGTAATTTGTACACATTTTGAAGATCAACCGAGATATTTCCATATTTTGAAAAATATCCCACTAAAATGATCAAATTACGGAAAATAGACGAAAAATGGGAAGTTTTTCAAAATGTTTAAGTTTTCTGACTGTATTTAGCCTACAATTAGACTAAACCAAAAAGAATATGTACTTGTTTTGAAGATCAAGAATCTATCTTTTTTATTTAAATTGAAATAAATTGCCTTATATAAGCAAATTATGGAAAAATCGGCAAGAATTGGGTATTTATTTGAAGACTCAAAGGTTTTTTTACTGTAAATTGCCTGAAAGTTGAGAAAACCTAGTCAAATTTGTTGACTTGTGTTCATGATCTCAACGAGATGTATTCATACAGTTATCATTCAGCGTAATTTTCAGTATTTTGACTCTATTTTGCATAATATTCGAGTAAACCTAGTCAAATTTGGAATCGTTTTGAAAATCGAAGCGAGAGGTTTCTAAATATTTAAGAAACATTGAATTTTCTTTGCAATGCACGAAAATATCATCAATAGGAAGAAAACTCGGCCGTGAATTGCAAAGAGAAAGCAATTATTGTCACATATTTACAAACAACTCACTATGAACCTCAAAACGAGTCCAAATTTGACTGGGTTCACTAAACAATTAAGGAAAATTGAACCAAAAAAATAACTTTTGCAAAAAATCACAGTTTACGCTGATTTATTTGTACATTAACGAAGAAAATAAAAGATTAATTAAAAATTAAGAAACATAGCCTGAACATTTTCAAATCAAGTCCAAATTCGATTAGATTTACTTGAATTTTATGCAAAATAGAGAAAAAAAAACAGAAAATATCTCAGAAATTTCCAACTTTTGTACTAAGATCGGACCTCGGGTCATAATCCTCCGGTTATTGACCTCGGTGCCCAAGGTTCCTTGTCTCCGGGTTTTAGAGTCCATGTAGTCCAATCATGTCCTCGATTTGAGTCGTCGATTCCGGGAAAGGGGATCCGCTTCCTGGAATTCCGGTCAAGTCCGGAAGGTTGACCCCTGAAGGATAAATTCGGGAGAGCAACTACGTGGGTCGACTCCGGGAGGTCGACTCCGAAAGGACGACTCCGGAAGGTTGACTCCGCTAGGTCGACTCTGGGAGGTTAACTCCAGGAGGTCTACTCTTGGAGTTAGACTCCGGGAATCGACTCATGGAGGTCGACTCCGGGATTTCGATTCCGTAAGGTTGACTCCGGAATGTCGGACCAGATAGGTCGATGACACGAGGCCTCTGACTCAAAGTCGATGACCCGAGGTCGATGACCCGAGGTCGATGCCCCGAGGTCGATGACCCGAGGTCGATGAAACGAGGTCGACGTCCCGAGGTCGATGACCCCAGGTCGATGACCCCAGGTCGATGACCCGAGGTCGATGACCCGAGGTCGATGACCCGAGGTCGATGACCCCAGATCGATGACCCGAGGTCGATGACCCCAGATCGATGACCCGAGGTCGATGACCCGAGGCCGATGACCCGAGGCCGATGACCCGAGGTCGATGACCCCAGGTCGATGACCCGAGGTCGATGACCCGATGTCGATGACCCGAGGTCGATGACCCGAGGTCGATGACCCGAGGTCGATGACCCGAGGTCGATGACCCGAGGTCGATGACCCGAGGTCGATGACCCGAGGTCGATGACCCGAGGTCGATGACCCGAGGTCGATGACCCGAGGTCGATGACCCGAGGTCGATGACCCGAAGTCGATTTCCCGAGGTCGATGATCCGAGGTCGATGACCCGAGGTCGATGCACCGAGGTCGATGACCCTAGGTTGATGTCCCGAGGTTTATGATGCAGGACCGATGGCCCGAGGTCGGTGAACAGAGGTATATGAATAAGGTCAATGATCCGTGTTCCACGACTCGAGGTCAAAGATTCTTAGGCATTACTGCGATATGTCCAGTGTTTTGGCTCTATTTTGATGAACATTCGTTTAAACTTCGTCAAACAAGTACTCATTTTGAAGATCTCAACGATATGTATCCAAATTGTTAAGTTTTATTTCGATTTTCTCCGGCAATACACGAAAAAAAAATTAGCGAAATCTGTGCATTTTTCTGAAACCTTAAGGTTTTTGCACTTTTTTTACATAAAATTGTAGTTAATCTAGTCAAATTTGTTCCCGCTTTGAAGATCATAGAGATATCATTCCATAATTAAAACAAAAAATCCACTTTTAATTGCAAATAACGCAAACGTCTGCAAAAAACAATTTTATTTTTATTTTTAAGTTTTAAGCAATACATTCACTAAAATTTTTAAGACCCTAGTTAAATTTATAATTTTTTAAATCATATAAGGCATATCTTTGCATATATTGAACAAAACTTTCACATTCATAAGCAAATTACGGAAAAATGGGTATTTTTTCGAAAATATTTAGTTATTTAACTGTATTTTGCCTAAAATTCGTGAAAACGTATTTGTATTTGGTCTAGTTTTTATTATATCAGAAAGATCTTTCCCAATATCGAACAAAAAATTTTTAAAAGCAAATAAGGGAAAAATCGGCGAATAATAATACGGATTTTTTCGAAAAGTTCCTGATTTTGGCTGTATTTTGCCAAAGAGTCGGGAAACCTTGTCGAAATTAAAATCAGTTTCATGATCCAAGTGCGATTTTTCAAAATATAGAAGAAAAATTCCTCTTCTGTCAAAAAATACGAAGAATGTGCGAAAATACTTTAATTTGGACTAGTTTTGATTATCTAAGCGAGATAATTCCAAATATTGAACAAAACCTAAATTTTTATAAGCAAATTATGGATAAATCGGCGAAAAATTGGCATTTTTTTAATCTTTCAGTTTTTTGGCTTTATTTTGCATAAAATTCAAGTAAATGGAAACAATATTTGGACTCGTTTCGAAGATCTAAGCAAATTAAATCCATATATTGAAAAAAAATATACTTTTATGAATAAATTACGGAAAAATCGGCAAAAAATGGGTCATTAAATTTTTTTTCTATATTTTTGGCTGTATTTTGGATGAATTCGTGTAGCCCTAGAATTTTTTGGACTCATTTTGAAGATCTAAGTGAGGTATTTCCACACGTTGAGTAAAAAGTTCCCTTTATAGGCAAATTTTGGAAAAATCGGCGAAAATTTGACTTCTTTTCGAAAATATTCACTTTTTTATCTGTATTTTTCTTAAAATTCGAGAAAACAGTATTGAATTTTGACTTCTTTTGAAAATTTTAGCGTGATCTTGCCATATTTTGAACAATAACTCCACTTACATAAGACAATTACGGAATAATAGGCGAGAAACTTGTTTTTTGAATTTTTATCTATATTTTTGGCTGTACTTAACTTAACATTCATGAAAACCTTGCCAAAGGGTCTTTTTAAAAGTTTTGATGATCTAAGCTATATCCTTCCATATTTGGAAGAATAATTCCACTTTTAACTGCAAATTACAGAGAATGGGCTATAATGGCCATTTTTTCGATAATTTCAGTTGTTTTGCTATTATTTGCATAAAATTCTAGTAAATTTGTTAAAATTAGCACTTGTCTTGAATATCTAAACGAGATCATTCCATATTGTAACAAGGATTCCACTATCATGCCCAAAATACGCAAAACTCCACATTATCCACATTTTGAAAAATATTCCACTAATATAAACAAATTACGGAAAAATCAGCGAAATATGTGATTTCTTTTCAAAAGTTTTCTGTTTTCTGGCTGAATTTAGCCTAAAATTCAAGTAAACCTAGTATCCTTCGATAATTTGAAAAAAAACTTGCAGACTTGGAAGCAAATAATGGAAAAATGGGCGATAAATTGGCATTTTTACGAATCGTAGAAGTTTTTTGGCTGTTGTTTTCCTAATATTTGGGAAAATAATTCCAACTTTGACTCGATTTTATAATCTAAGCCCTTATCTTGGAGAAAAATTCCATTCATCAGCAAATTACAGAGAATGGGGGAAATATGGGCATTTTTACGAAAATTTTAGTTTTTTTGCTATATTTTGAAAAAAAGTCAAGTAAATTTGGTAAACTTTGCACTCCCTTTGAGGATCTAAACCACCATATTGTGAACAAGGATTCCACTTACAAATTACAAATTACGAAAAACTCGGCAAGATTTGGGTTATTTCGAATGTTTTTCTTTCAGAATTCTGTTTTTTGGAAGAGTTATGCCTACAATTCGGGAAACGTAGTAGAAATTGGACACCTATTGAAGATCAAAGTAATATATTCCCATATATTGAACATATATAGGACTAAAAAAGCAAATCCTGGAAAATTCGGCAAAAAAAAGATTTTCTTGAATTTTTATATAAGATTTTTATTGCTTTGTTTTAGTTTAAATGCGTGAAAAACTTATGGAAATCTGACTCGTTTAGATGATCAAGGTTTGATCCTTAAAAATTTTGAATTAAAATTCCACTTAAAGTATAATAGTCTGTTAAGTTGGTGCCATGCGACTTTTAACAAATTTTTATCTATGTTTTTTGCTTAATTTTACCTACAATTGGTGTAAAACAAGTGGAAAAAGGACTCGTTTTGTATATACAAGCGAGAATTTTCCATAATTAGAAAATAATTCTATTTCAAAGAATACATTAGTTAAATATCGGCGAGAAACGGATTTTTCGAAATTTTTTCGTGTTTTTTGGCATTATTTTCCCTAAGATTTGATAAAACCTAATCGGATTTGCAATTTTATTGAAGATCTAGGAGAGATAAATCCATATTTTAAACAAATACTTCAATATTTACATGCAAATTACGGAAATATAGGCGAAAAATTAACATTTATGATAATATAACTAATTTGATTAACATTCGTTTAAACCTTGTCGAACATATACTCATTTTGTAGATCTTAACGAGATGTGACCGAATTTCTAGCATTTTATTCAATTTTCTACGGCAGTATACGAAAAAGACAGCTAAATCTATGCCTTTTTTAATATTCGGGATTTTGGCTCTTTATTACATAAAAATCAGGTAGATCTTGTCGAAATTTTTTCTTTAAGAATATCTAAGGGAGATCTTTCCAAAATTTCTTCAAATATTTCACTTTTAACAGAAAATTACGCAAAGACCAGCGAAAAACGGGGTTTTTCAAAATTTTAGAATTTACTGGCTACTGCCAACTAAAATGTAAACAATTTACTAGTAAATATTTAGTAAATTCACAGCCATTTTAGAAAACCAAGTCAAACCTGGAATTTTCATAAAGATATAAGCGAGATCCTTCCATATTTTCCACAAAAAGTTCACATTTATTGGTAAATATCATGAATAATCGACGAAAAAGTTGAATTTTTTGGCTGTATTTTGCATATTTAATTATTAATTTATTAAATTGGCGATAAATGGGCTTTCTTTTGAAAATGTTAATTTTTAAGCTTTATTTAGCAAAAAATTCCAGAAAATCTAGCCGAATGTGGACTTGTTTTAAGAAGTTAGCGAGGTTCTTCAATATTTTAAAAATAAATTCAACTGATATAAGCAAATTACGGAAAGAACGGTGAGAAATGGGAATTGTTTCAAGCTTTTAATGTTTTTTGGCTGTATTATGGCTAGAATTTGAGAAAAAATTGAATATTGACTATACTCCGTTTCCGAACTGAAGACGGCTGGACATGAGAAAGCGAGTAGCCAATGAGAGGCGTTTCCCCTGCCACCTCATATTTCGGCTTCGTCCTACTCAGTCCTTCCCCACATGCGGTCGACCAGTGTTGCCAGAACTTGTAAATGGATGCTCGTTTGGGGCGAGTCGACGACTTTCCGCTACTCTTGCAAAGATTGCGATAATTTTTGCAGTCATTTAATCATTTTTTTCCCTCAAAATACAATTATACATTACACACATCAGGTGGGAAAGGGAGATGATGATATATCATTCTTCATATCTGCATTTACCATGTAGAATATTTCTTACTGTAATGTTTACGAATCTTTACTTAAGCGTACTTTTCATTATATTTTCTTATCAATCCCCAATATACCAATAATTTGCTGAGATATCTACAACATATACAAGTCATCCTCCTGTCATGTTTGGGACTGCGTGTTTACACAGCCCCTTGAATAGAAATTCTCGGTTTTTACCCCGAAACATTTGATGCAATAATCTATTTTAAATAGTTTAAATAAATACGAGTACTACGATTACGCTGTCCTCTTCTGTTCTTTAGCCACGCTCATCAATGGCCCATGGTTTTCTTCTTCTCTTTTAAAATAATCGTGGACCATATTTATGACTTCCCGTGCCAGTCGGTGGAAAAAATCTCTCCTTTCTGCCATTACGCCTGACAAAATTATACAGAATAAAAGCAGGTAGATCGTAAGTTATAGGAACGTAGTGCTAACTTAGGAACAATGGCAACGCTGCATGCTGAAGAGCGACGTGCACTGCTCGGCGGTCAGAGGGAGACTGAGTCCTACCCTCTATCCTCACGTTCCCCTCTTCTGTGGTTGGTTAGAAAATGGAAAGGCACGCAAGGGAATCTTGGCTCAGTTTAGAAACGTATTATAGTTTTTACGACCTAAGCGAGATCGTTCCATATTTTAAAACAAAAATTTAACTTAAATAAGGCAATAACTGAAAAAACGTCGAAAAATGGGCATCTAATAGAACATTTTCAGTTTCTTGGTTGTTATTTTCCATACAAGCGAGAAAATTTAGTGAAATTTAGGCAGGATTTGAAGTTCGTAGCGAGATCATTCGATATTTTGAGCAAAAATTCAACTTAAATTAGCAATTCATGCAAAAATAAGAAAAATGGAGATAATTTCGAAAATATTAGCTTTTGGCCTTATGTTGCCTTAAATTTCATAAAATCTTGTCAAATTCTCTAGGGAAAATTTCGAAAAATTTAGCATTTTTTTGGATATTTACTATTTATCGCTGTATTTTGCCTTACCTTCAAAGTACCTAGTAATCATATCATAGTCGTTATGATCTAAGCTGAGATCCTTCCATATTTTGAAGATACATTACACTTATACAAGAAAATTAGGGAAAAATGGCGATATATAGGCATTTTTTCAAAAGGTTTCTGTTTTTTGGCTGATATTTTCCTAAAATTCAGTAAAACTAGTCCACATTTTACTCAACTCGCTAACCTAATCGTTATCCTTCCATATTAAGATGAAACATTCCACTGTCGTCAGCAAATTCCCGGGAGTTCGACTTCATGAGGTCAACTGTGTGAGGTTGACTCCGTGAGGTCAACTCCGGATGTCCACTCCAGGAGGTCAACTACTGGAGGTCGACTAAGGTAGGTCGATTCCAGGAGGTCGGCTACAGATGATCAATTCCGGGAGGTTAATTCCGGCAATTGACTTACATAGCACGACTCCGGGATTAGGACTCCATAAGGTCGTCTCCGGAAAGTCGGATCCGATAACCTGAATTCAATAAACAAAGGTCATTGACCCGAGGTCGATGACCCAAGGTCAATGACCCGAGGTCGATGACCCGAGGTCGATGACCCGAGGTCGATGACCCGAGGTCGATGACCCAAGGTTGATCACCCGAGGTCGATGACCCGATGTCGATTACCCGATGTCGATGACCAAAGGTCGAACACCCGAGGTCGATGACCCAAGGTCGATGATCCGAGGTCGATGACCCGAGGGCGACTAAGGAAGGTCGACTCCGGAAGATCTACTCCTGGAGGTTGACTCCGGGAGGTCCTCTCCGAGAGGTCGACTCTGAGAGGTTGACTCCGGGAGGCCGACTACGGGAGGCCGATTCCGGGAGGACAGTTCTGAGAGGACGACTCCAGTAGGTCAACTCGGGGTGGTCGAATTCGGGAGGTCGACAACTGAAGTTCAACTCCGGGATGGTGATTCCGGCAATCGACTTAGGGAGGCCATCTCCATAATTTTGACTCCATGTGGTCGATTCCGGAGAGTCGGACCCGATAAACTGAACTTAATATGCGGATGTCGATGACCCAATGTCTATGACCCGATGATGAATTCACGCAGTCGATGACTGGAGGTGTATAAGCCGAGGTCATATACCCGAGGTCGATGACCCGAGGTCGACTCCGGAAGGTCGACTCCGGATGATCGACTCCGGGAAGTTGACTCAGGGAGGTCGACTCCGGGAGGTCGACACCGGGAGGTCGACTCCGGGAGGTCGACACCGGGAGGTCGACTCCGGGAGGTCGACTCCAGGGGGAAATTATGAGAGGTTGCAGTATATTGGCTAAAATGTGAGAAATCCGCAAATAAATTTGACTCGTAATGAAGATTTGAATTAGATTTTTTCAAAACATTATCAAAAATTCTATTTATTTCAGAAAATTCTCGAAAAATTGGCTAATATCTTTATTTTTTCAAATATTTTGGTCTTTTTGCTATATTTCGCAAATGTTTTAGAAATCAGAGAATAATTTTGGTTTCTATTGAAGGTTTGAATTATCCGACCAAAATTTTTTTAAAATTCTTTTAAAATCAGAATATTCCTGAAAAATCGTGGATAATTCTGTATTTATTCCAAATATTTCAGTGTTTTGGCTACATTTTTCCTAAAATTTGAGAAATTCAAGATTAATTTTGAGTCGTACAAAAGATTTGATATGATTTTTCTAAAAGTTTTACAAAATTTCTCTTTATTTCAGAAAATTCCTGAAAATTAGGTAAAACTTGTGCATGTTTTCCAAAAATTTCCGTCTTTTATACCTTGCCTAATATTTTAGAAACTGAGAATAATTTTGACTCGTATTGAAGAATTGAGTAAGATTCATCAAAACGTTTATCAAAAATTCTTTTTATTTCAGAATTTCAAGAAATATTGGCGAAAATTATGTTTTTTTTTTCCAAATATTTCAGTGTTTGGCAATATTTTGCCTAAAATTTGAGTATCCGAGAATTATTTTGACTCGTATTGAAGATTTGAATTAGATTTTGCAAAAGTTTTTCAAAAATTCTTTTTATTTCAGAAAATTCGTGAAAAATTGGAAAAAATTCTATATTTTTTCCAAATATTTCAGTGTTTTTGCCATAATTTGCCAATGATTTGAAAAATCCGAGAATAAATTTGACTCGTATTGAAGATTCGAATTAGATGTTTCCAAAATATTATCAAAAATTCTTTTTCTTTCAGAAAATTCCTGCAAAATCGGCGAAAATTATATTTTTTCAAATCATTTCAGTGTTTTGGCTATATTTTGTCTACAATTTGAGAAATCCGAGAAAAATTTTCACTCGCACTGAATATTTAAACTAGATTTTGCAAAAATTAATTTTATTTCAGAAAATTCCTAATAAATCGTTGTAACTTCTGTATTCATTCAGAATATTTCAGTGTTTTGGCTGTATATAGTCTAAAACTTTAGAAATCCAAGAATAACTTAGAATCTTATTGAAGGTTTGAATAAAGGGTTTAAAAAATGTTTTCAAAAATACTTTTTATTTCCTAATATTCCTGAAAAATTGGAAAAATGCTGTTCTTGTTCCTTTTATTTCTGTATTTTGGCTATATTTAGGGTATAATTAAAGGAATCCGAGAATAATTTGCACTTGATTTGAAGATTTGAATTAGATTTAAACAAAACTTTTTCAAAAATTCTTGGTTGGTCAGAAATTTCCTGAAAAATTGGCGAAAACTCTGTATTTTTTTCAAAATATTTCTGTGTTATGGCTATATTTTGCCTAAAATTTTAGAAATCTGGAATTAATTTTGATTACTATTGAATATTTGAATTATAATTTGCCAACATTTTATCAAAAATTCATTTTTTTCAGAAAATACCTGAAAAATCAACGAAAATTCTGTATTTTTTCAAAATATTTCAGTGTTTAGGCTATATTTTGCCTAAAATTTGAAATATCCGACAATAATTTTCACTCACATTGAATATTTAAACTAGAAATTTCAAAAATTCTTTTTATTTCAGAAAATTCCTAAAAAATTGTTGAAAATTTAAATTTAAATTTCATTCAGAATATATCAGTGTTTTGGCTGTATATTGTCTAAAACTTAAGAAATCCAGGAATAACTTTAAATCATATTGATGGTTTGAATAAAGGGTTTAAAAAATGTTTTCAAAAATTCTTTTTATTGATTAATATTCCTGAAAAATTGGCAAAATTTTGTTTTTGTTCCCTTTATTTCAGTATTTTGGCTATATTTTGCATAAAATATGTGAAATCCGGGAAGAATTTGGACTCAATTCGAAGATTCCAATTAGATTTATCGAAATCATTTTTATAAATTTTTTTTCTGAAAAAACCTGAAAAATCAACCAAATATTCTGTATTATTTAAAAATATTCCAGTGATTTGCTATATTTAGCCTTTAATTTGAGAATTCCGAGAATTATTTATTCGTATTGGAGATTTGAATAGGATTTTTTAAAAATTTTGTTTTATCAGAAAATTCCTGAATAATTTTCGAAAATAATATATTTATACCAAAAAGTTTTGTTTTGGCTATATTTTGATTATAATTTAGATCCTCGAGAATAATTTTGACTCGTATTGAAGATTTGAATATGATTTTTACAAAATATTTTCAAAAATTATTTTTATTTCAGAAAATTCGTAAAAAATTGGCGAAAATGCTTTATTCTTTCCAAATATTTAATTTTTTTCGCTAAAATTTGAGAAATCCGTGAATACATTTGACTCGTATTGAAGATTTGAATTAGATATTTCCAAAACTTATACAAAAATTCTTTTCTTTCAGAAAATACCAGAAAAATCAACGAAAATTCTGAATTTTTTCCAAAAATTTCAGTGTTTTGGCTTTATTTTATCTAAAATGAGAGAAATCCGAGAATAAGTTGGACTTGATTTGAAGATTTGATTTAGATTTATCCATAACTTTTTCAAAAATTCTTTTTATTTCCTAAATTTCCTGAAAAATTGGCAAATTTCTGCTTTCGTTCCCTTTATTTCAGTATTTTGGCTATATTTTGCTTATAATAGGAGAAATCCTACAGAAATATGGACTCAAATTCAAGATTTGAATTAAATATATCGAAAGCTTTTTCAAAAATTCTTGTTTTACCAGAATATTTCTGAAAAATTGGCGAAAATTCTGTATTTTTTCAAAATATTTCAATGTTTTGGCTATATTTTTGGTAAATTCGAGAACAATTTCTACCCGTATTGAAGAATTGAGTATGATTTATCAAAACATTTTTCGAAAACTCCTTTTATTTCAGAATTTTCATGAAAAATGGCGAAAATTTTGAATTTTTCGCAATATTTCTGTGTTTTTGCCATATTTTGCCTAAAATTTGATAAATCCAGGAATAGTTATGACTCGTATTGAAGATTTGAATTAGATTTTGCCAAAAGTTTTCAAAATTTCTTGTTTTATCAGAAGACTCCTGAATTTTTCCAAAGATTTCAGTGTTGTGAATATATTTTGCCTTTAATTTGAGAAATCCGAGAATTATTTTGACTCGTTATAGAGATTTGAATAAGATAATTCCTAAATTTTTTCAAAACTTTTCTTGTTATCGGAAAATTTCTAAGAAATTGTTGAAAATTCTGTATTTATACCGAAGATTTTGGTGATTTAGCTATATTTAGCCTAAAATTTGAGATCATCGAGAATACATTTGACTTGTATTGAAGATTTGAATATGATTTTACAAAATGTTTTCAAACATTCTTTTTATTTCAAAGAATTTGCAAAACATTGGCGAAAATTATGTTTTTTTTCCAAATATTTAAGTGTTTTTGCTATAATTTGAGAGATCCGAGAGTAAATTTGACTCATATTTTAGATTTGTATTAGATTTTTCCAAAATATTACCAAAAATAGTTTTTATT
Organism: Sympetrum striolatum; assembly: GCA_947579665.1. Lineage (NCBI taxonomy): Eukaryota > Metazoa > Arthropoda > Insecta > Odonata > Libellulidae > Sympetrum > Sympetrum striolatum. The sequence goes on along the minus strand of OX388341.1, from coordinate 101,624,130 downwards.
TCAGAAAATTAATGAAAAATCATTGAATATTCTCTATTTATTCCAAATATTTCAGTGTTTTGGCTATATTTTGCCTAAAATTCAAGAAATCGGAGATTACTTTCGGCTCGTATTGAAGATTTGAAAATGATTTTTCAAAATGTGTTTTTTAATTTTTATTTCCTAAAATTCCTGAAAAATTGGCAAAATTCTGTTTTTGTTCCCTTTATTTCAGTATTTTGGCTATATTTAGCGTATAGTATGAGAAATCCGAGAATAATATGGACTCGATCTTGTTTTATCAGAAAATTCCTGAATTATTTCCTAAAATTCTGTATTTATACCAAAATTTTCGGTGTTTTGGCTAAATTTTTCCTAAAATTTGGGATAATCGAGAATAATTTTAACTCGTATTGAAGATTTAAATACAATTTTACAAAATGTTTTCAAAAATTCCTTATTTCAGAAAATTCGTGAAAAATTGTCGAAAATTCTGTATTTTTTCCAAATATTTCAGTGGTGGAAAATTCTGTATTTTTTCCATATATTTCAATGTTTTGGCTATAATTTGCCTATAATTTGAGAAAACCGTGAAAAAATTTGCCTCGTATTTAAGATTTCAATTAGATTTTTCCAAAATATTATGAAAAATTCTTTTTATGTCAGAAAATTCATGAAAAATCGGCGATTATTCTGTATTTTTTGGTCTTTTGATGTATTTTTCCAAACTTTTATTAAATTCGAGAAAAATTTCATTCCTATTGAAGGTTTGAATTGGATTTGACTAAACCGTTTTTTAAAATTCATTTTATTTCAGAAAGTTCATGAAAAATTGACGAATATTCTGTATTTTTTCCAAATATTTTGTTCTTTTCGCTATATTTTTCTAAACTTTTGAGAAATCCGAGAATAATTTCATTTCTTTTGAAATTTTTTAATTGGATTTGACATAAAATGTTTAAAAATCCTTTTTAATTCAGAAAATTTAGAAAAATGGTTCAAAATTCAGTATTCATTCAGTGTATTTCAGTGATTTGGCAATATTTTGCCTAAAACTTGAGAAATCCATGAATAACTTTGAATCTTATTTAAGGTTTGAATAAGACGTTTAAAAATTTTCAATAATTCTTTTTATATCCTAAAATTCCTGAAAAATTGGCAAAATTCTGTTTTTGTTCCCTTTATTTCAGTATTTTAGCTATATTTAACGTATAATGTGAGAAATCCGAGAATAATTTGGACTCGATTTGAAGATTTGAATTAGATTTATCTAAAACTTTTTAAAAAATGTTTTTTTCTGAAAATACATGATAAATCAACGAAAATTCTATATTTTTTCAAAATGTTTCTGTGTTTTGGCTATATTTTGTTTAAAATGTGAGATCATCGAGATTAATGTTGACTCGTATTGAAGATTTGAATATGATTTTACACATTTTTTCAAAAATTCTTTTTATTTCAGAAAGTTCGTGAAAAATTGGCGAAAATTCTGTAATTTTTCCATATATTTCAAAGTTTTGGCTATATTTTGCCTAGAATTAGAGAAGACCGCGAATAAATTTACCTTGTATTTAAGATTTCAATTAGCTTTTTCCAAAATATTATGAAAAATTCTTTTTATGTCAGAAAATTTATGAAAAATCGGCAATATTCTGTATTTTTTCCAAATATTTTGGTCTTTTCGATCTATATTTCCAAACTTTTGAGAAATCCGAGAATAATTTCATTTCTTTTGAAGTTATGAATTGGATTTGACATAAAATGTTTAAAAATTCTTTTTAATTCAGAAAATTTAGAAAAATGGTTCAAAATTCAGTATTCATTCAGAATATTTCAGGTATTTGGCTATATTTTGCCTAAAACTTGAAAAATCAAAGAATAACTTTGAATCTTAATGAAGGTTTGAATAAGAGGTTTAAAAAATGTTCAATAATTCTTTTTATTTTTCTAAAATTCCTGAAAAATTGGCAAAATTCTGTTTTTGTTCCCTTTATTTCAGTATTCTGGCTATATTTAGCGTATAGTATGAGAAATCCGAGAATAATATGGACTCGATCTTGTTTTATCAGAAAATTCCTGAATTATTTCCTAAAATTCTGTATTTATACCAAAATTTTCGGTGTTTTGGCTAAATTTTTCCTAAAATTTGGGATAATCGAGAATAATTTTAACTCGTATTGAAGATTTAAATACAATTTTACAAAATGTTTTCAAAAATTCCTTATTTCAGAAAATTCGTGAAAAATTGGCGAAAATTCTGTATTTTTTTTTTTAATTTTCTGTGTTTTAGCTATAATTTAACTGTAATTTGAGAAATCCGCGAAAAAATTTGAATCGTATTGAAGATTTGAATTCGATTTTTCCAAAATATTTTCAAAAATTATTTTATTTCAGATAATTCTCAAAAAATCGGCAAATATTCTGTAATTTTTACAATTATTTTGGTCTATTTGCTATATTTTGCAAACTTTTGAGATATCCGAGAAAAATTTTGATTCCCATTGAAGGTTTGAATTGGATTTGACCAAATATTATTTAAAATTCATTTAAAAATCGGAAAATTCCTAAAAAAATCGTGGAAAATTCTGTATTTATTCCAAATATTTCAGTGTTTTGGCTATATTTTGCTTACAATTCGAGAAATTCGAGATAAATTTTGACTCGTACTGTAGATATGAAAATGATTATTCAAAAAGTTCTTAAATAATTTTTTTATTTCATAAAATTTCGGTCTTTTGGCTATATTTTGTCTAATATTTAAGAAATTCGAGAATAATTTTGACTCGCGTTGAAGAATTGAGTAAGATTTATCAAACGTTTTTCAAAAATTCTTTTGATTTCAGAATTTTCAAGAAAAATTGCGGAAAATTATTTTTTTTCCCAAATATTTCAGTGTTTTGGCATTATTTTGCCTAAAAGTTGAAAAATCCGAAAATAATTTTGACTCGCATTGAAGATTTGAATAAGTTTTAAAAAATTTTTTTTTAAATTCTTTTTATGTCAGATAATCCCTGAAAAATCGGCGAAAATTAAATTTTTTCCAGGCTTTTCAGTGTTATGGCTATATTTTGCCTACAATTTGAGAAATCCGAGAATAATTTTGACTCGTATTTAAATATTCAATTAGATTTTTCCAAAATATTATCAAAAATTCTTTTTATGTCAGAAAATTCATGAAAAATCGACGAATATTCTGTATTTTTCCAAATATTTTAGTCTTTTCGCTATATTTTTCCATACTTTGAGAAATCTGAGATTAATTTCGGCTCGTATTGAAGATTTGAACACGATTTTTCAATTTTTTTTAAATTTTTATTTCCTAAAATTCTTGAACATTTGGCAAAAAACTTATTTTCTTCCCTTTATCTCAGTATTTTTGCTGTAATTAGCGTATAACATGAGAAATCCAAGAATAATTTGGACACGATTTGTAGATTTTAATTAAATATTTCCAAAACTTTTTTAAAAATTCATGTTTTATCAGAAAATTCCTGAATAATTTGCGAAAATTCTGTATTTATACTAATTTTTTCGGTATTTTGGCTATATTTGACCTAAAATTTGAGATTTCCGAGAGTAATTTTAACTCCTATTGAAGATTTAAGTATAATTTTACAAAATTCTTTTTATTTCAGAAAATTCCTGAAAAGTTGTTGAAAATTCTGTATTTTTTCATATATTTCAGTGTTTTGGCTATAATTTGCCAATAATTTGAAAAAACCGCGAAAACATTTGAATCGTATTAAAGATTTGAATTTTAATTTTCCAAAATATTATCAAAAATTCTTTTTATTTCAGAAAATTCTTGAAAAATCGGCCAATATTCTGTATTTTTTCAAATATTTTGGTCTTTTTGCTATATTTTGCAAACTTTTAAGAAATCCGAGAATAATTTTGATTCCTTTTGAAGGTATGAATTGGATTAGAGCATAAACCTTTAAAATTCTTTTTAATTCAGAAAATTACTGAAACATCGTGGAAAATTCTTTATTTATTCCAAATATTTCATTATGTTGGCTAAATTTTCCCTAAAATTTGAGAAATTGGAGATTAATTTCGACTCGTACTGTAGATAAGAATATGAGTTTTCTTAAAGTTCCTTAAATATTCCTTTCATATCATAAAATTCCTGAAAAATATGCAAAAATTTTGTATTTTTTCCAAACATTTAGATCTTTTGGCTTTGTTTTACCTAATATTTTAGAAATTCGAGAATAATCTTGACCCGCATTGAAGAATGGAGTAAGATTTATCAAAACGTTTTTTAAAACCTTTTTTATTTCAGAATTAAAAAAAATGGGGAAAATTTTTTTTTTCCAAATATTTCAGTGTTCTCTTCATAATTTGAGAAATCCGAGAATTATTTTGACTCCGATTGAAGATTTGAATAGGATTTTTCGAAAATATTTTCAAAAAATCTTATTATTTCAGAAAAATCGTCGATTTTTCCCTGATTTACCGAATTATTTCATTTTTTCGGCTATATTTTGCCTATAACTTGAGAAACCTGAGAATAATTTTGACTCGAATTGAAGTTTTTAATAATATTTCTACAAAATTTCTCCAAAAATTCATTTTATTTCCTAAAAATCCTGAGAAATTTGCAAAATTCTGTTTTTTTTTTTCCCTTTATTTCAGTATTTTGGCTATACTTAGCGTATAATATGAGAAATCTGAGAATATTTTGGACTAGATTTGAAGACTTGAATTATAATTTTCCTAAAAATTTTCAAAAATTCTTTTTTTTCAGAAAATTCCTGAGAAATCTTCGAACATTCTACATTTTTTTCAAAATATTTCCGTAATTTAGAAATACTTTGCCTAGGATATGAGAAATCTGAGAATTATTTGGACTCATATTGACGATTTGAATAAACTTTTTCCAAGATTTTTTCAAAAATTCTTGTTTTATCAGAAAATTCCTGAAAAATTGGTGAAAATTCTGTATTTAAACCAAACATTTCGGTATTTTGGCAACATTTGGCCTACAATTTGAGATCTTCGAGAATAATCCTGACTCGCATTGAAGATTTGAATATGATTTTACAAAATATTTTCAAAAATTCTTTTATGTCAGAAAATTCGTGAAAAAATTGGTCAAATTCTGTATTTTTTCAAAATGTTTCTATTTTTTGGCTATATTTTGCGTATAATATGAGAAATCCGAGAATAATGTGGACTATATTTGAAGTTGTAATTAGATATATCCAAAATCTTTTCAAAAATTATTTTTATTTCCTAAAATTCCTGAAAAATTGGCAAAAATCTGTTTTTGATCCCTAATTTCAGTATTTTGGCTATATTTAGCGTATAATAAGAGAAAACCAAGAATAATTTGGACTCGTTTTGAAGATTTGTATTAGATTTATCCAAAGCTTTTTCAAAAATTCTTGTTTAATCAGAAGACTAATGAAAAATTGGCGCAAATTCTGTATTTTTTAAAAAAATATTTCAGTGTTTTCGCTATATTTTGACTAAAATTTCAGGAATCCGGAATTAATTTTGATTCGTATGGTTAACTGGAATTATATAAAGCCACAATTTTTTCAAAATTTTTTTTTTTCAGAAAATGCCAGAAAAATGAACGAAAATAATGTTTTTTTGCATGGATTTCAGTGTTTTGGCTATATTTTGCATAAAACTTCAAAAATCCAAGAATAACTTTGTATACTATTGAAGTTTTGAATTAACGTTTAAAATTTATTCAAAAATTCTTTTTATTTCCTAAAATTCCTGAACAATTTGCAAAATTCTGTTTTTCCCCTTTATTTCAGTATTTTGGCTATATTTTGCATAAAACTTGAGAAATCCGAGAATAACTTTGAATCCTGTTGAAGGTTTGAATAAGATATTTCCAAGATTTTTTCAAAACTTCTTGTTTTATCAGAAGACTCTGGCGTTTTATCTGAAGAATTGGCGAGAATTCAGTATTTATACCAAAAATATCGGTGTTTTGGATATATTTTGCCTAAAATTTGAGTTCATCGAGAATAATTTTAACTCGTATTGAAGATTTGAATATGATTTAACCCATAAGATGCGGGAGTATTTTTCTCTCGCGACAGTCGTGTGCGGGAGGCAAGTTAGAGAAACGGTCCCTTCTTCTGGTGGGTCAGACTAATTGCAGCAGGCAGTAAACCCCCATAATCCGGGTAGACCTTTTTCCGATGCCCGCGGTCAGCGGTTATTGTTCAAGACTTTTGCTTGTTCCTCTAACGTGGAAGCAATTGCCAATGATTTAATTGTCTTATTTTTTCCCTTGCTTTTAGCTGATTAATTTGATACCAAACAGTTAGTAGATACATTGATTTTTAACGAGTGAGGAAAATATGAAATTACGAGTGCACTACAAATCTTGGAATTACGCAGAGGCCGGAAAACCCCGGGGAAGGGTTTTCCATATTTAGGACAATGCAAAAGATTTTGTGAGGGTGCGTCTCATTCACAGGCACCGCCATAAAATTGAGGAAGGCCAAGCATGGGCAAGGAAGAGCAGGTCAAACGTTTTAAAACGTTTTTCCCGCAGTTCTCGCATACTGGCAGGAAAACGTTTTTATACGTTCCCCGCAGTTTAAGGGTTAATAAAATTTTTTCAAAATTTATTTTTATTTCAGATAATTAGTGAATAATTGACGAAAATTTTGTATTTATTCCCAATATCTCAGTGTTTTGGCAATTATTTGCCTAGAATTTGAGAAATCCGTGAAATATTTGAATAGTATTGAATTTCTGAACTAGATTTTTCCAAAGTATTATCAAAATTTCTTGTTATTTCAGAAAATTCATGAAAAATCGGCGAATAATCCGTATTTTTTCCAAATATTTTGGACTATTGACTATATTTTGCCAAACTTTTGAGAAATACGAAAATTATTTCATTCTTATTGAGGATTTAAATTGGATTGGACAAAAATTTTATAAAAATCCTATGTTTTCAGAAAATTCCTGTAAAATCGTGGAAAAATTTTGTATATATTCAAAATATTTCAGTGTTTTTGTTGTAATTTACCTCAATTTTGAGAAATTCGACATCAATTTAGACTCGTATTGAAGATTTGAATAAGATTTTTTTAAAGTTTTTCATAATTTCTTTTTATTTCAGAAAATTCCTGAAAAATAGGAAAATATTTGCTATTTTTTCCAATAATTTCGGTCTTTTGGCTATATTTTGCCTAATATTTTTGAAATCCGAGAATAATTTTGACTCGTATTGAAGAATTGAGTAAGATTTATCAAATTTTTTTCAAAAATTATTTATATTTCAGAATTTTCAAGAAAAATATACAAAAATTTTTGTATATATTTTTACTATAATTTGTGAAATCCGAAAATAATTTAAATTCGTATTGAAGATTTGAATAAGATATTTCTAAAAGTTTTACAAAAATTCTATTCATTTCATAATATTCATTTATTTCAGAAAATTCATGAAAAATCTTCGACAATTCTATATTATTTTCAAAATATCTCGGTAATTTTGCTATACTTTGCCTAAAATTTGAGAAATCTGAGAATAATTATCACTCATATTGAAGATTTGAATACATTTTTTAGATGATTTTTCAAAATTCTTTTTTTCATCAGAAAATTCCTGAAAAATTGGCAAAAATTCTGTATTTATACCAAAAATTTCGATGTTTTGGCGATATTTGGCCTAAAATTTGAGACGATCAAGAATAATCCAGACTCGTATTGACGATATGAACATGATTTTACAAAATATTTTCAAAAATTCTTTTTATTGCAGTAAATTCGTGAAACATTGGCGAAAATTCTGAATTTTTTCCAAATTTTACTCTTTTTTGGCTATATTTTGCGTTAAATTTGAGAAATCCAAGAATAATGTGGACTATATTTGAAGATCTGAATTATATTTAACCAAAATTATATCAACAATTATTTTTATTTCCTAAATTTGCTGAAAAATTGGCAAAATTCTGTTTTTGATCCCTTTAATAGAGTATTTTGGCAATATTTAGCTTATAATAGGAGAAATCCTAGAATAATTTGGACTCGATTTCAAGATTTGAATTAGATTTATCGAAAGCTTTTTAAAAAATTCTTGTTTTTACCAGAAAAATCCTGAAAAATTGGCGAACATTCTATATTTTTTAAAAATATTTCAGTTTTTTGGCTATATTTTGATTCAAATTTGAGAAATCTGGAATTAATTTTGATTCATTTGGAACACTTGAATTAATTAAGCCAAAATCGATTTAAAAATTCTTTTTTTTTCAGAAAATACCGGAAAAATGAACGAAAATTCTGAATTTTTTCCAAATATTTCAGTGTTTTCGCCATATTTTGCCTAAAATTTGAAAAATCCGAGAATTATTTTGCCTCGTATTGAAAATTTGAATAAGATATTTCCAGGATTTTTTCAAAAATTCTTTTAATTTCAGAAAATTCTTGAAAAATTGACGAAAATTCTGTATTTTTTCAAAATATTTCAGTGTTTTGTTTATATTTTGAATATTGTTGGAAAAATCCGATACTTACTTTGACTCATATTGAAGATTAGAATAAATTTTTTCCAAGATTTTTTCAAAAATTCTTTTTTCTATCAGAAAATTCCTGAAAAATTGGTAAAATTCTGTTTTTGATCCCATAATTTCAATATTTTGGCTATATTTAGCGTTTAATATGAGAAATCCCAGAATAATTTGGACTTGATTTCAAGATTTGAATTAGATTTATCTAAAGCTTTTTCAAAAATTCTTGTTTTATCAGAATATGCCTGAAAAATTGGCGAATATTCTGTATTTTTTTAAAATATTTCAGTGTTTTGGCAATATTTTGCCTAAAATTTGAGAAATCCGGAATTAATTTTGATTCGTGTGGAACACTTAAATTATTATAAGCCAAAATCTTTAAAAAATTCTTTTTTTTCAGAAAATACCGGAAAAATGAACGAAAATTCTGAATTTTTTCCCAATATTTCAGTGTTTTGGCCATATTTTGCCTAAAATTTGAAAAATCCGAGAATTATTTTGCCTCGTATTGAAAATTTGAATAAGATATTTCTATATTAAAATTCTTTAAATTATTATTATTAAAATTCTTTAAATTTTAGAAAATTCTTGAAAAATTGACGAAAATTTTGTATTTATTCAAAATATTTCAGTGTTTTTGATATAATTTACCTCAATTTTGAGAAATTCGAGATCAATTTAGACTCGTATTGAAGATTTGAATAAGATTTTTTTAAAGTTTTTCATAATTTCTTTATATTTCAGAAAATTGCTGAAAAATAGGCAAATATTTGCTATTTTTTCCAAAAATTTCGGTCTTTTGGCTATATTTTGCCTAATATTTTTGAAATCCGAGAATAATTTTGACTCGTATTGAAGAATTGAGTAAGATTTATCAAATTTTTTTCAAAAATTATTTATATTTCAGAATTTTCAAGAAAAATATACAAAAATTTTTGTATATATTTTTACTATAATTTGTGAAATCCGAAAATAATTTAAATTCGTATTGAAGATTTGAATAAGATATTTCTAAAAGTTTTACAAAAATTCTATTCATTTCATAATATTCATTTATTTCAGAAAATTCATGAAAAATCTTCGACAATTCTATATTATTTTCAAAATATCTCGGTAATTTTGCTATACTTTGCCTAAAATTTGAGAAATCTGAGAATAATTATCACTCATATTGAAGATTTGAATACATTTTTTAGATGATTTTTCAAAATTCTTTTTTTCATCAGAAAATTCCTGAAAAATTGGCAAAAATTCTGTATTTATACCAAAAATTTCGATGTTTTGGCGATATTTGGCCTAAAATTTGAGACGATCAAGAATAATCCAGACTCGTATTGACGATATGAACATGATTTTACAAAATATTTTCAAAAATTCTTTTTATTGCAGTAAATTCGTGAAACATTGGCGAAAATTCTGAATTTTTTCCAAATTTTACTCTTTTTTGGCTATATTTTGCGTTAAATTTGAGAAATCCAAGAATAATGTGGACTATATTTGAAGATCTGAATTATATTTAACCAAAATTATATCAACAATTATTTTTATTTCCTAAATTTGCTGAAAAATTGGCAAAATTCTGTTTTTGATCCCTTTAATAGAGTATTTTGGCAATATTTAGCTTATAATAGGAGAAATCCTAGAATAATTTGGACTCGATTTCAAGATTTGAATTAGATTTATCGAAAGCTTTTTAAAAAATTCTTGTTTTTACCAGAAAAATCCTGAAAAATTGGCGAACATTCTATATTTTTTAAAAATATTTCAGTTTTTTGGCTATATTTTGATTCAAATTTGAGAAATCTGGAATTAATTTTGATTCATTTGGAACACTTGAATTAATTAAGCCAAAATCGATTTAAAAATTCTTTTTTTTTCAGAAAATACCGGAAAAATGAACGAAAATTCTGAATTTTTTCCAAATATTTCAGTGTTTTCGCCATATTTTGCCTAAAATTTGAAAAATCCGAGAATTATTTTGCCTCGTATTGAAAATTTGAATAAGATATTTCCAGGATTTTTTCAAAAATTCTTTTAATTTCAGAAAATTCTTGAAAAATTGACGAAAATTCTGTATTTTTTCAAAATATTTCAGTGTTTTGTTTATATTTTGAATATTGTTGGAAAAATCCGATACTTACTTTGACTCATATTGAAGATTAGAATAAATTTTTTCCAAGATTTTTTCAAAAATTCTTTTTTCTATCAGAAAATTCCTGAAAAATTGGTAAAATTCTGTTTTTGATCCCATAATTTCAATATTTTGGCTATATTTAGCGTTTAATATGAGAAATCCCAGAATAATTTGGACTTGATTTCAAGATTTGAATTAGATTTATCTAAAGCTTTTTCAAAAATTCTTGTTTTATCAGAATATGCCTGAAAAATTGGCGAATATTCTGTATTTTTTTAAAATATTTCAGTGTTTTGGCAATATTTTGCCTAAAATTTGAGAAATCCGGAATTAATTTTGATTCGTGTGGAACACTTAAATTATTATAAGCCAAAATCTTTAAAAAATTCTTTTTTTTCAGAAAATACCGGAAAAATGAACGAAAATTCTGAATTTTTTCCCAATATTTCAGTGTTTTGGCCATATTTTGCCTAAAATTTGAAAAATCCGAGAATTATTTTGCCTCGTATTGAAAATTTGAATAAGATATTTCTATATTAAAATTCTTTAAATTATTATTATTAAAATTCTTTAAATTTTAGAAAATTCTTGAAAAATTGACGAAAATTCTGTATTTTTTCAAAATATTTCAGTGTTTTGTCTATATTTTGAATATTGTTGGAAAAATCCGATACTTATTTTGACCCATATTGAAGATTAGAATAAATTTTTTCCAAGATTTTTTCAAAAATTCTTTTTTTTATCAGAAAATGCCTGAAAATTTGGCGAATATTCTGTATTTTTTCAAAATATTTCAGTGTTTTGGCAATTTGAGATTTTGAGAAATCCGCGAAAACATTTGAATCGAATTAAAGATTTGAATTTGATTTTTCCAAAATATTATCAAAGATTCTTTTTTTTTCAGAAAATTCTTGAAAAATCGGCCAATATTCTGTACTTTTTCAATTATTTTGGTCTTTTTGCTATATTTTGCAAACTTTTAAGAAATCCGAGAATAATTTTGATTCCTTTTGAAGATATGAATTGGATTAGAGCATAAACCTTTAAATTCTTTTTAATTCAGAAAATTACTGAAACATCGTGGAAAATTCTTTATTTATTCCAAATATTTCATTATGTTGGCTAAATTTTCCCTAAAATTTGAGAAATTGGAGATGATTTTGGCTCGTACTGTAGTTTAGAATATGAGTTTTCTAAAAGTTCCTTAAAAATTCCTTTCATATCATAAAATTCCTGAAAAATAGGCAAAAATATTGTATTTTTTCCAAACATTTAGATCTTTTGGCTTTATTTTACCTAATATTTTAGAAATGCGAGAATAATCTTGACCCGCATTGAAGAATGGAGTAAGATTTATCAAAACTTTTTTCAAAAATTCTTTTTATTTCAGAATTAAAAAAGATGGGGAAAATTATTTTTTTCCAAATATTTCAGTGTTTTGGTCATAATTTGGGAAATCCGAGAATTATTTTGACTCCGATTGAAGATTTGAATAAGATTTTTCGAAAATATTTTCAAAAAATCTTTTTATTTCAGAAAATTCCTGAAAAATCGTCGATTATTCTGTGATTAACCGAATTATTTCAGTTTTTTGGCTATATTTTCCCTATAACTTGAGAAACCTGAAAATAATTTTGACTCGAATTGAAGTTTTTAATAATATTTCTAAAAAATGTCTTCAAAAATTCTTTAAATTTCCTAAAAATCCTGAGAAATTTGCAAAATTCTGTTTTTTTCCCTTTATTTCAGTATTTTGGCTATACTTAGCGTATAATATGAGAAATCTGTGAATATTTTGGACTAGATTTGAAGACTTGAATTAGAGTTTTCCAAAACATTTTCAAAAATTCTTTTTTTTTCACAAGATTCCTGAGAAATCTTCGAAAATTCTACATTTTTTTCAAAATATTTCCGTAATTTAGAAATACTTTCGCTAGGATATGAGAATACTGAGAATTATTTGGACTCATATTGACGATTTGAATAAATTTTTTCCAAGATTATTTCAAAAATTCTTGTTTTATCAGAAAATTCCTGAAAAATTGGTGAAAATTCTGAATTTAAACCAAACATTTCGGTATTTTGGTAACATTTGGCCTACAATTTGAGATCTTCGAGAATAATCCTGACTCGTATTGAAGATTTGAATATGATTTTACAAAATATTTTCAAAAATTCTTTTATGTCAGAAAATTCGTGAAAAAATGGTCAAAATTCTGTATTTTTTCAAAATGTTTCTATTTTTTGGCTATATTTTGCGTATAATATGAGAAATCCGAGAAAAATGTGGACTATATTTGAAGTTGTAATAAGATATATCCAAAATCTTTTCAAAAATTATTTTTATTTCCTAAAATTCCTGAAAAATTGGCAAAAATCTGTTTTTGATCCCTAATTTCAGTATTTTGGCTATATTTAGCGTATAATAAGAGAAAACCAAGAATAATTTGGACTCGTTTTGAAGATTTGTATTAGATTCATCCAATGCTTTTTCAAAAATTCTTGTTTTATCAGAAGACTAATGAAAAATTGGCGCAAATTCTGTATTTTTTCAAAATATTTCAGTGTTTTGGATATATTTTGACTAAAATATCAGAAATCCGGAATTAATTTTGATTCGTATGGTAAACTTGAATTATATAAAGCCACAATCTTTTCAAACATTTTTTTTTCAGAAAATGCCAGAAAAATGAACGAAAATTATGTTTTTTTGCAAGGATTTCAGTGTTTTGGCTATATTTTGCATAAAACTTCAAAAATCCAAGAATAACTTTGTATACTGTTGAAGTTTTGAATTAACGTTTAAAATTTTTTCAAAAATTATTTTTATTTCCTAAAATTCCTGAACAATTTGCAAAATTCTGTTTTTCCCCTTGTTTTCAGTATTTTGGCAATATTTTGCATAAAACTTGAGAAATCCGAGAATAGCTTTGAATCCTATTGAAGGTTTGAATAAGATATTTCCAAGATTTTTTCAAAACTTCTTGTTTTATCAGAAGACTCCTGAAAAATTGGCGAAAATTCAGTATTTATACCAAAAATATCGTTGTTTTGGATATATTTTGCCTAAAATTTGAGTTCATCGAGAATAATTTTAACTCGTATTGAAGATTTAAATATGATTTAATAAAATTTTTTCAAAATTTATTTTTATTTCAGATAATTAGTGAATAATTGACGAAAATTTGTATTTATTCCCAATATCTCAGTGTTTTGGCAATTATTTGCCTAGAATTTGAGAAATCCGTGAAATATTTGAATAGTATTGAATTTCTGAACTAGATTTTTCCAAAGTATTATCAAAATTTCTTGTTATTTCAGAAAATTCATGAAAAATCGGCGAATAATCCGTATTTTTTCCAAATATTTTGGACTATTGACTATATTTTGCCAAACTTTTGAGAAATACGAAAATTATTTCATTCTAATTGAGGATTTAAATTGGATTTGACAAAAATTTTTTTAAAATCCTATGTTTTCAGAAAATTCCTGTAAAATCGTGGAAAAATTTTGTATTTATTCAAAATATTTCAGTGTTTTTGATATAATTTACCTCAATTTTGAGAAATTCGAGATCAATTTAGACTCGTATTGAAGATTTGAATAAGATTTTTTTAAAGTTTTTCATAATTTCTTTATATTTCAGAAAATTGCTGAAAAATAGGCAAATATTTGCTATTTTTTCCAAAAATTTCGGTCTTTTGGCTATATTTTGCCTAATATTTTTGAAATCCGAGAATAATTTTGACTCGTATTGAAGAATTGAGTAAGATTTATCCAAACGTTTTTCAAAAATTATTTATATCTCAGAATTATCAATAAAATATACAAAAATTATGTATTTTTTATAAATATATCAGTGTTTTGTACATATTTTTACTATAATTTGTGAAATCAGAAATAATTTAAATTCGTATGGAAGATTTGAATAAGATATTTCTAAAAGTTTTACAAAAATTCTATTCATTCCATAATATTCTTTTATTTCAGAAAATTCTTATTATTTCAGAAAATTCATGAAAAATCTTCGACAATTCTATATTATTTTCAAAATATTTCGGTAATTTTGCTATACTTTGCCTAAAATTTGAGAAATCTGAGAATAATTATCACTCATATTGAAGATTTGAATACATTTTTTAGATGATTTTTCAAAATTCTTTTTTTCATCAGAAAATTCCTGAAAAATTGGCAAAAATTCTGTATTTATACCAAAAATTTCGATGTTTTGGCGATATTTGGCCTAAAATTTGAGACGATCGAGAATAATCCTGCCTCGTATTGAAGATATGAACATGATTTTACAAAATATTTTCAAAAATTCTTTTTATTTCAGAAAATACGTGAAAAATTGGCGAAAATTCTGTATTTTTTCCAAATTTTTTCTGTTTTTTAGCTATATTTTGCGTATAATATGAGAAATCCGAGAATAATTTGGACTATATTTGAAGATCTGAAATAGATTTATCCAAGATGTTTTCAAAAATTATTTTTATTTACTAAAATTCTTGAAAAATTGGCAAAATTCTCTTTCTGATCCAATAATTTAAGTATTTTGGCTATATTTAGCGTGTAATAAGAGAAATCCTAGAATAATTTGGACTCGATTTCAAGATTTGAATTAGATTCATACAAAGCTTTTTCAAAAATTCTTGTTTTATCAGAAAATGCCTGAAAAATTGGCGAAAATTCTGTATTTTTTCTATATATTTCAGTGTTTTGGCTATATTTTGCCTAAAATTTGAGAAATTTGGAATTAATTTTGATTCGTGTGGAACACTTAATTTATTATAAGCCAAAATCGTTTTAAAAATTCTTATTTTTCAGAAAATACCGGAAAAATGATCGAAAATTCTGAATTTTTTCCCAATATTTCAGTGTTTTGGCCATATTTTGCCTAAAATTTGAAAAATTCGAGAATTATTTTGCCTCGTATTGAAAATTTGAATAAGATATTTCTAGGATTTTTTCAAAAATTTTTAAATTTTAGAAAATTCTTGAAAAATTGACGAAAATTCTGTATTTTTTCAAAATATTTCAGTGTTTTGTCTATATTTTGAATATTGTTAGAAAAATCCGATACTTATTTTGACACATATTGAAGATTAGAATAAATTTTTTCCAAGATTTTTCAAAAATTCTTTTTTTTATCAGAAAATGCCTGAAAATTTGGCGAATATTCTGTATTTTTTCAAAATATTTCAGTGTTTTGGCAATATTTTGCCTAAAATTTGAGAAATCCGGAATTAATTTTGATTCTTGTGGAACACTTAAATTATTATAAGCCAAAATCTTTAAAAAATTCTTTTTTTTTCAGAAAATACCGAAAAATGAACGAAAATACTGAAATTTTCTCAATATTCCAGTGTTTTGGCCATATTTTGCATAAAATTTGAGAAATTTGAGAATCATTTTGACTCATCTTGAAGATTTGAATAAATTTTTCCAACATTTTTTCAAAACTTTTTGCTTTTCAAAAAATTCCTGATAAAATAGCGAAAATTCTGTATTTATTACAAAAAGTTCGGTGTTTTGACAATATTTGGCCTAAAATTTGATATCGTCGAGAATAATCCTGACTCGTATTGAAGATTTGAATATGATTTCGCAAAATAATTTCAAAAATTCTTTTTATTTCAGAAAATTAGCGAAAAATGGAAAAATTCTGTATTTTTTCCAAATTTTTGTTTTTTGGCTATATTTTGCGTATAATATGAGAAATCCGAGAATATTTTGGACTATATTTGAAGATTTGAATTAGATTTATCCAAAATGTTTTCGTAAATTATTTTTATTTAATAAAATTCCTGAAAAATTGGCAAAATTCTGTTTTTGATCCCATAATTTCAATATTTTGGCTATATTTAGCGTGTAATAAGAGAAATCCTAGAATAATTTTGACTCGATTTCAAGATTTGAATTAGATTTATCTAAAGCTTTTCAAAAATTCTTGTTTTATCAGAAAATCCTGAAAAATTGGCAAAAATTCTGTATTTTTTAAAATATTTCAGTGTTTTGGCTATATTTTGCCTAAAATTTGAGAAATCCGAGAACTATTTTGACTCGCATTGAAGATTTGAATAAAATATTTCAGGATTTTTTCAAAAATTCTTGAAAAATTGACGAAAATTCTGTACCTTTTTCAAATATTTCAGTGTTTTTGCTATATTTTGAATATAGTTTGAAAAATCCGAGACTTATTTTGACTCCTATTGAAGATTTAAATAAGGTTTTTTAAAAATATTTACAAAAAATCTATTTATTCCAGAAAATTCCTGAAAAATTGGCGATAATTCTGGGATTGACCAAAATATTTTAGCTTATTGGCTATGTTCTGCCTAAAACTTGAGAAATCCGAAAATAATTTTAATTCATATTGAATATTTGAATAAGATTTTTCAAAAAGTTTTAAAAATTTCATTCATTTCATAGATTTCTTTTTATTTCAGAAAATTCGTGAAAAATCTTCGAAAATTCTATATTTTTTTCAAAATATTTCAGTAATTTACTTATATTTTGCCTAAAATCTGAGTATTCTGAGAATTATTTTGACTCATATTGAAGATTTGAGTAAATTTTTTCCAAAATTTTTTCAAAAATTCTTCTTTTTATCAGAAAATTCCTGAAAAATTGGCGAAAATTCTGTATTTTTTCTATATATTTCAGTGTTTTGGCTATATTTTGCCTAAAATTTGAGAAATTTGGAAATAATTTTGATTTGCGTAAAACACTTTGTTATTGCCAACAATAACGAACAATTTTTATAAGCCAAAATCTTTTTAAAAATTTTTTTTTCAGAAAATACCGGAAAAATGAACGAAAATTCTGAATTTTTCCCAACATTTCAGTGTTTTGGCCATATTTTGCCTAAAATTTGAGAAATAAGAGAACTATTTTGACTCGTATTGAAGATTTGAATAAGATATTTCCAGGATTTTTTCAAAAATTCTTTTTATTTCAGAAAATACGTGAAAAATTGGCTAAAATTCTGTATTCTTCAAAATTTTTCTGTTTTTTAGCTATATTTTGCGTATAATATGAGAAATCCGAGAATAATTTGGACTATATTTGAAGATCTGAAATAGATTTATCCAAGATGTTTTCAAAAATTATTTTTATTTACTAAAATTCTTGAAAAATTGGCAAAATTCTCTTTCTGATCCCATAATTTCAGTATTTTGGCTATATTTAGCGTGTAATAAGAGAAATCCTAGTAAAATTTGGACTCGATTTCAAGATTTGAATTAGATTTATCCAAAGCTTTTTCAAAAATTCTTGTTTTATCAGAAAATGCCTGAAAAATTGGCGAAAATTCTGTATTTTTTCAAAATATTTTAGTGTTTTGGCTATATTTTGAATATTGTTTGAAAAATCCGAGACTTATTTTGACTGCTATTGAAGATTTGAATAAGGTTTTTCAAAAATATTTATAAAAAATCTATTTATTCCAGAAAATTCCTGAAAAATTGGCGATAATTCTTCGATTGAACAAAATATTTCAGCTTATTGGCTATTTTTTTCCTAAAACTTGAGTAATCCAAAAATAATTTTAATTCAAATTGAATATTTGAATAAGATTTTTCTAAACGCTTTTCAAAATTTCCATTTATTTCATAAAATTGTTTTTATTTCAGGAAATTCGTGAAAAATCTTCGAAAATTCTATATTTTTTTCAAAATATTTCAGTAATTTACTTATATTTTGCCTAAAATTTGAGAATAATGAGAATTATTTTGACTCATATTGAAGATGTGAATAAATTTTAATCAAAGCTTTTTCAAAAATTCTTGTTTTATCAGAAAATGCCTGAAAAATTAGCGAAAATTCTGTATTTTTTCTATATATTTCAGTGTTTTGGCTATATTTTGCCTAAAATTTGAGAAATTTGGAAATAATTTTGAGTCGTGTGGAACACTTAAATTATTATAAGCTAAAATCTTTTTAAAAATTCTTTTTTTTCAGAATATACCGGAAAAATGAACGAAAATTCTGAATTTTTTCCCAATATTTCATTGTTGGCCATATTTTGCCTAAAATTTGAGAAATCCGAGAATAATATTGACTCGTATTGAAGATTTGAATAAGATATTTCCCTGATTGTTTCAAAAATTCTTTTTATTTCAGAAAATTCTTGAAAAATTGACGAAAATTCTGTACTTTTTTCAAATATTTCAGTGTTTTTGCTATATTTTGAATATAGTTTGAAAAATCCGAGACTTATTTTCACCCCTAGTGAAGATTTAAATAAGGTTTTTTAAAAATATATACAAAAAATCTATTTATTCCAGAAAATTCCTGAAAAATTGGCGATAATTCTGGGTTTGACCAAAATATTTTAGCTCATTGGCTATGTTTTGCCTAAAACTTGAGAAATCCGAAAATAATTTTAATTCATATTGAATATTTGAATAAGATTTTTCTAAAAGTTTTAAAAATTTCATTCATTTCATAGAATTCTTTTTATTTCAGAAAATTCGTGAAAAATCTTCGAAAATTCTATATATATTTTTTAAATATTTCAGTAATTTACTTATATTTTGCCTAAAATCTGAGAATTCTGAGAATTATTGTGACTCATATTGAAGATTTGAGTAAATTTTTTCCAAGATTTTTCAAAAATTCTTTTTTTTATCAGAAAATTTCTGAAAAATTGGCGAAAATTCTGTATTTATACCAAAAATTTCGGTGTTTTGGCTATATTTGGCCTAAAATTTGAGACGATCGAGAATAATGTTGACTATATTATAAAATTTGTATTAGATTTATCCAAAATGTTTTCCAAAATTATTTTTATTTACCAAAATCCTGAAAAATTGGCAAAATTCTGTTTTTGATCCCATAATTTCAGTACCTTGGCTATATTTAGCGTGTAATAAGAGAAATCCTAGTGTAATTTGAACTCGATTTCAAGATTTGAATTAGATCTATCCAAAGCTTTTCCAAAAATTCTTATTTTATCAGAAAATGCCTGAAAAATTGGCGAAAATTCTGTAGTGTTTTCAAAATATTTCAGTGTTTTTGGTATATATTGCCTAAAATTTGAGAAATCCGGAATTAATTTTTATTCGTGTGAAACACTTAAATTATTATAAGCCAAAATCTATTTAAAAAATCTTTTTTTTTTTTCAGAGAATACCGGAAAAATGAACGAAAGTTCTGAATTTCTTCCCAATATTTCAGTGTTTTGGCCATATTTTGCCTAATATTTGAAAAATCCGAGAATTATTTTGACTCGTATTGAAGATTTGAATAAGATATTTCCAGGATTTTTACAAACATTCTTTTAATATCAGAAAATTCTTGAAAAATTGACGAAAATTCTGTATTTTTTCCAAATATTTCAGTGTTTTGTCTATATTTTGAATATAAATTGAAAAATCCGAGACTTATTTTGACTGCTATTGAAGATTTTAATAAGGTTTTTCAAAAATATTTACAAATAATCTATTTATTCCAGAAAATTCCTGAAAAATTGGCGATAATTCTGGGATTGACCAAAATATTTCAGCTTATTGGCTATTTTTTTCCTAAAACTTTAGAAATCCAAAAATAATTTTAATTCAAATTGAATATTTGAATAAGATTTTTCTAAACGCTTTTCAAAATTTCCATTTATTTCATAAAATTGTTTTTATTTCAGGAAATTCGTGAAAAATCTTCGAAAATTCTATATTTTTTTCAAAATATTTCAGTAATTTACTTATATTTTGCCTAAAATTTGAGAATAATGAGAATTATATTGACTCATATTGAAGATTTGAATAAATTTTAATCAAAGCTTTTTCAAAAATTCTTGTTTTATCAGAAAATGCCTGAAAAATTAGCGAAAATTCTGTATTTTTTCTATATATTTCAGTGTTTTGGCTATAGTTTGCCTAAAATTTGAGAAATTTGGAAATAATTTTGAGTCGAGTGGAACACTTAAATTATTATAAGCTAAAATCTTTTTAAAAATTCTTTTTTTTCAGAATATACCGGAAAAATGAACGAAAATTCTGAATTTTTTCCCAATATTTCATTGTTGGCCATATTTTGCCTAAAATTTGAGAAATCCGAGAATAATATTGACTCGTATTGAAGATTTGAATAAGATATTTCCCTGATTGTTTCAAAAATTCTTTTTATTTCAGAAAATTCTTGAAAAATTGACGAAAATTCTGTACTTTTTTCAAATATTTCAGTGTTTTTGCTATATTTTGAATATAGTTTGAAAAATCCGAGACTTATTTTCACCCCTATTGAAGATTTAAATAAGCTTTTTTAAAAATATATACAAAAAATCTATTTATTCCAGAAAATTCCTGAAAAATTGGCGATAATTCTGGGTTTGACCAAAATATTTTAGCTCATTGGCTATGTTTTGCCTAAAACTTGAGGAATCCGAAAATAATTTTAATTCATATTGAATATTTGAATAAGATTTTTCTAAAAGTTTTAAAAATTTCATTCATTTCATAGAATTCTTTTTATTTCAGAAAATTCGTGAAAAATCTTCGAAAATTCTATATATATTTTTTAAATATTTCAGTAATTTACTTATATTTTGCCTAAAATCTGAGAATTCTGAGAATTATTGTGACTCATATTGAAGATTTGAGTAAATTTTTTCCAAGATTTTTCAAAAATTCTTTTTTTTATCAGAAAATTTCTGAAAAATTGGCGAAAATTCTGTATTTATACCAAAAATTTCGGTGTTTTGGCTATATTTGGCCTAAAATTTGAGACGATCGAGAATAATGTTGACTATATTATAAAATTTGTATTAGATTTATCCAAAATGTTTTCCAAAATTATTTTTATTTACCAAAATCCTGAAAAATTGGCAAAATTCTGTTTTTGATCCCATAATTTCAGTACCTTGGCTATATTTAGCGTGTAATAAGAGAAATCCTAGTGTAATTTGAACTCGATTTCAAGATTTGAATTAGATCTATCCAAAGCTTTTCCAAAAATTCTTATTTTATCAGAAAATGCCTGAAAAATTGGCGAAAATTCTGTAGTGTTTTCAAAATATTTCAGTGTTTTTGGTATATATTGCCTAAAATTTGAGAAATCCGGAATTAATTTTTATTCGTGTGAAACACTTAAATTATTATAAGCCAAAATCTATTTAAAAAATCTTTTTTTTTTTCAGAGAATACCGGAAAAATGAACGAAAGTTCTGAATTTCTTCCCAATATTTCAGTGTTTTGGCCATATTTTGCCTAATATTTGAAAAATCCGAGAATTATTTTGACTCGTATTGAAGATTTGAATAAGATATTTCCAGGATTTTTACAAACATTCTTTTAATATCAGAAAATTCTTGAAAAATTGACGAAAATTCTGTATTTTTTCCAAATATTTCAGTGTTTTGTCTATATTTTGAATATAAATTGAAAAATCCGAGACTTATTTTGACTGCTATTGAAGATTTTAATAAGGTTTTTCAAAAATATTTACAAATAATCTATTTATTCCAGAAAATTCCTGAAAAATTGGCGATAATTCTGGGATTGACCAAAATATTTCAGCTTATTGGCTATTTTTTTCCTAAAACTTGAGTAATCCAAAAATAATTTTAATTCAAATTGAATATTTGAATAAGATTTTTCTAAACGCTTTTCAAAATTTCCATTTATTTCATAAAATTGTTTTTATTTCAGGAAATTCGTGAAAAATCTTCGAAAATTCTATATTTTTTTCAAAATATTTCAGTAATTTACTTATATTTTGCCTAAAATTTGAGAATAATGAGAATTATATTGACTCATATTGAAGATTTGAATAAATTTTAATCAAAGCTTTTTCAAAAATTCTTGTTTTATCAGAAAATGCCTGAAAAATTAGCGAAAATTCTGTATTTTTTCTATATATTTCAGTGTTTTGGCTATAGTTTGCCTAAAATTTGAGAAATTTGGAAATAATTTTGAGTCGAGTGGAACACTTAAATTATTATAAGCTAAAATCTTTTTAAAAATTCTTTTTTTTCAGAATATACCGGAAAAATGAACGAAAATTCTGAATTTTTTCCCAATATTTCATTGTTGGCCATATTTTGCCTAAAATTTGAGAAATCCGAGAATAATATTGACTCGTATTGAAGATTTGAATAAGATATTTCCCTGATTGTTTCAAAAATTCTTTTTATTTCAGAAAATTCTTGAAAAATTGACGAAAATTCTGTACTTTTTTCAAATATTTCAGTGTTTTTGCTATATTTTGAATATAGTTTGAAAAATCCGAGACTTATTTTCACCCCTATTGAAGATTTAAATAAGCTTTTTTAAAAATATATACAAAAAATCTATTTATTCCAGAAAATTCCTGAAAAATTGGCGATAATTCTGGGTTTGACCAAAATATTTTAGCTCATTGGCTATGTTTTGCCTAAAACTTGAGGAATCCGAAAATAATTTTAATTCATATTGAATATTTGAATAAGATTTTTCTAAAAGTTTTAAAAATTTCATTCATTTCATAGAATTCTTTTTATTTCAGAAAATTCGTGAAAAATCTTCGAAAATTCTATATATATTTTTTAAATATTTCAGTAATTTACTTATATTTTGCCTAAAATCTGAGAATTATTTTGACTCATATTGAAGATTTGAGTAAATTTTTTCCAAGGTTTTTGCAAAAATTCTTTTTTTTATCAGAAAATTCCTGAAAAATTGGCGAAAATTCTATATTTATAAAAAATATTTCGGAGTTTTGGCTATATTTGGCCTAAAATTTAAGTCGATCGAGAATAATCCTGACTCGTACTGAAGACATGAACATGATTTTACAAAATATTTTCAAAAATTCTTTTAATTTCAGAATTTACGCGAATAATCTTCGATAATTCTATATTATTTTGAAAATATTTCAGTAATTTACTTATATTTTGCCTAAAATTTGAGAATTATGAAAATTATTTTGACTCATATTGAAGATTTGAGTAAATTTTTTCCATGATTTTTCAAAAATTCCTGAAAAATTGGCGAAAATTCTGTATTTATACCAAAAATTTCGGTGTTTTGGCTATATTTTGCCTAAAATTTGAGAAATAAGAGAACTATTATGACTCGTATTGAAGATTTGAATAAGATATTTCCAGGATTTTTTCAAAAATTCTTTTTATTTCAGAAAATTCTTGAAAAATTGACGAAAAATCTGTGCTTTTTTCAAATATTTCAGTGTTTTGGCTATATTTTGAATATAGTTTGTAAAAGCCGAGACTTATTTTTACTCCTATTGAAGATTTGAATATGGTTTTTAA
This sequence comes from Sympetrum striolatum, assembly GCA_947579665.1. Classification (NCBI taxonomy): domain Eukaryota; kingdom Metazoa; phylum Arthropoda; class Insecta; order Odonata; family Libellulidae; genus Sympetrum; species Sympetrum striolatum. The sequence continues at coordinate 101,600,282 of OX388341.1, read as the reverse complement.
AAATATTTACAAAAAATCTATTTATTCCAGGAAATTCCTGAAGAATTGGCGATAATTCTGGGATTGAACAAAATATTTCAGCTTATAGGCTATGTTTTGCAGAAACTTGAGAAATACGGAAATAATTTTAATTCATATTGAATATTTGAATAAGATTTTTTTTAAAGTTTTAAAAAATTCCATTAATTTCATAGAATTCTTTTTATTTCAGAAAGTTCGTGAAAAATCTTCGAAAATTCTATATTTTTTTAAAGTATAGTAGTATTGATAAAAGTTCTTCGACAGCTTTGGTCATTTCGCACATTGGCTCCCACCGGGAATCGAACCCGGGACCGCTTTCATCAAAGGCAAACGCGCTGTCCACATGACTATACGGGAGCCTATTTTTAAAAAATATTTCAGTCATTTACTTATATTTTGCCTAAAATTTGAGAATTCAGAAAATTATTTTGACTCATATTGAAGATTTGAATACATTTTTCCAAGATTTTTTCAAAAATTCTTTTTTTTATCAGAAAATTCCTGAAAAATAGGCGAAAATTATTTATTTATACCAAAAATTTCGGTGTTTTGGCTATATTTGGCCTAAAACTTGAGATCTTCGAGAATAATCCTGACTCGTATTGAAGATTTGAATATGATTTAACAAAATATTTTCAAAAATTCTTTTTATTTCAGAAAATTCGTGAAAAATGTGCGAATATTATGTATTTTTTCAAAATTTTTCTGTTTTTAGCGATATTTTGCGTATAATATGAGAAATCCGAGAATAATGTTGACTATATTTGAAGATTTAAATTATATTTATCCAAAATTATATCAACGATAATTATTATTTATTAAATTTCCTGATAAATTGGTAAAATTCTGTTTAAGATCCCTTTATTTCAGTATTTTGGCTATATTTATCTTACAATAGGAGAAATCCTACAAAAATTTAGACTCAAATTCAAGATTTGAATTAAATTTATCGAAAGCTTTTTCAAAAATCCTTGTTTTAACAGAAAATTCCTGAAATATTGGCGAAAATTCTGTATTCTTTCAAAATATTTAAGTGTTTTGGCAATATTTTGTATAAAATTTGAGAAATCCGGAATTAATTTTGATTCGTGTGGAAAACATTATTATCATAAGCCAAATCTTTTTAAAAATTCTTTTTTTCAGAAAATACCGGAAAAATGAACGAAAATTCAAAATTTTTTTCAAAATGTTTCAGTAATTTACTTATATTTTGCCTAAAATTTGTGAAATCTGAGAATTATTTTGACTCATATTGAATATTTGAATAAATTTTTCCAAGATTTTTTCAAAAATTTTTGTTTTTCAAAAAATTCCTGAAAAATTGGCGAAAATTCTGTATTTATACCAAAAATTTCGGTGTTTTGGCTATATTTGGCCTAAAATTTGAGATCTTAAAGAAAAATCCTGACTCGTATTGAAGATTTGTAATATGATTTCACAAAATATTTTCAAAAATTCTTTTCATTACAGAAAATTCGTGAAAAATGTGCGAAAATTCTGTAATTTTTCCGAATTTTTCTGTTTTTTAGCTATATCTTGCGTATAATATGCAAAATCCGAGAATAATTTGGACTATATTTGAAGCTTTGAATTATATTTATCCAAAATTATATCAACAATTATTTTTATTCCCTTAATTTCCTGAAAAATTGGCAAAATTCTGTTTTTGATCCCTTTATTTCAGTATTTTTGCTATATTTAGCTTATAATAGGAGAAATCCTACAAAAATTTGGACTCAAATTCAAGATTTGAATTAAATTTATCGAAAGCTTTTTCAAAAATTATTGTTTTACCGGAAAATTCCTGAAAAATTGGCAAAAATTCTGTATTCTTTCAAAATATTTGAGTGCTTTGGCTATATTTTGCCAAAAATTTGAGAAATCCGGAATTAATTTTGAGTCTTGTGGAACACTTATATTATAATAAGTCAAATCTTTTTAAAATTTCTTTTATTTTCAGAAAATACCGGAAAAATGAACGAAAATTCTGAATTAATTTTTCAATATTTCAGTGTTTTAGCAGAATTTTGCCTAAAATTTAAGAAATCTGGGAATTATTTTGACTCATATTGAAGATTTGAATTAATTATTTCAAGATTTTTTCAAAAATTCTTTTTATTTCAGAAAATTCGTGAAAAATGTGCGAAAATTCTGTATTTTTTTCCAAATTTTTCTGTTTTTTAGCTATATTTTGCATATAATATGAGAAATCCGAGAATAATTTGGACCATATTTGAAGATTTGAATTATATTTACCCAAAATTATATCAACAATTATTTTTATTTCCTAAATTTCCTGAACAATTGGCAAATTTCTGTTTTTGATCCCTTTATTTCAGTATTTTGGCTATATTTTGCTTATGATAGGAGAAATCCTACAGAAATATGGACTCAAATTCAATATTTGAATTAAATATATCGAAAGCTTTTTAAAAAATTCTTGTTTTACCATAAAATTTCTGAAAAATTGGCGAAAAATCTGTATTTTTTCAAAATATTTCAGTGTTTTGGATATATTTTGCCTAAAATTTGAGATCTTAAAGAATAATCCTGACTCGTATTGAAGATTTGAATATGATTTCACAAAATATTTTCAAAATTTATTTTTTTTTCAGAAAATTTCGGAAAAATGAACGAAAATTCTGAATATTTTTTCAATATTTCAGTGTTTTGGCAATATTTTGCCTAAAATTTGAGAAATCTGAGAATTACTTTGACTCATATTAAAGAATTGAATAAATTTTTCCAAGATTTTTTCAAAAATTCATCTTTTTCAAAAAATTCCTGAAAAATTGGCGAAAATTCTGTATTTATACCAAAAATTTCGGTATTTTGGCTATAAAATGTCCTGAAAAATTGGCAAATTTCTGTTTTTGATCCCTTTATTTCAGTATTTTGGCTATATTTTGCTAATAATAGGAGAAATCCTACAGAAATATGGACTCAAATTCAAGATTTGAATTAAATATATCGAAAGCTTTTTCAAAAATTCTTGTTTTACCAGGAAATTTCTGAAAAATTGGCGAAAAATCTGTATTTTTTCAAAATATTTCAGTGTTTTGGCTATATTTATCCTAAAATTTGAGATCTTAAAGAATAATCCTGACTCGTATTGAAGATTTGAATATGATTTCTCAAAATATTTTCAAAAATTCTTTTTTTTTCAGAAAATACCGGAAAAATGAACGAAAATTCCGAATTTTTTTTCAATATTTCAGTGTTTTGGCAATATTTTGCCTAAAATTTGAGAAATCTGAGAATTATTTTGACTCGTATTGAAGATTTGAATAAATTTTTCCAAGATTTTTTCAAATATTCTTTTTATTTCAGAAAATTCGTGAAAAATGTGCGAAAATTCTGTATTTTTTTCCAAATTTTTCTGTTTTTTAGCTATATTTTGCGTATAATATGAGAAATCCGAGTATATTTTGGACTTTATTTGAAGATTTGAATTATATTTACCCAAAATTGTATCAACAATTATTTTTATTTCCTTAATTTCCTGAAAAATTGGCAAATTTCTGTTTTTGATCCCTTTATTTCTGTATTTTGGCTATATTTTGCTTATAATAAGAGAAATCCTAATATAATTTGGATTTAAATTCAAGATTTGAATTAAATTTATCTAAAGCTTTTTCCAAAATTCATGTTTTACCAGAAAATTCCTGAAAAATCGGCGAAAAATCTGAATTTTTTAAATTTTTTAAGAATTCAGGAATCTATTTTTATTTGTAAGGAACACTTAAATTATTATAAGCCAAAACCTCTTTAAAAATTCTTTTTTTTTCAGAAAATACCGGAAAAATGAACCAAAATTCTGAATTTTTTTTTCAATATTTCAGTGTTTTGGCAATATTTTGCCTAAAATTTGAGAAATATGGGAATTATTTTGACTCATATTGAAGATTTGAATAAATTTTTCCAAGATTTTTTCAAAAATTCTTTTTATTTCAGAAAACTCGTGAAAAATGTGCGAAAATTCTGTATTTTTTTCCAAATTTTTCTGTTTTTTAGCTATATTTTGCATATAATATGAGAAATACGAGAATAGTTTGGACCATATTTGAAGATTTGAATTATATTTACCCAAAATTATATCAACGATTATTTTTATTTCCTAAATTTCCTGAAAAATTGGCAAATTTCTGTTTTTGATCCCTTTAATTCAGTATTTTGGCTATATTTAGCTTATAATAGGAGAAATCCTACAGAAATATGGACTCAAATTCAAGATTTGAATTAAATATATCGAAAAATTTTTCAAAAATTCTTGTTTTACCAGAAAATTTCTGAAAAATTGGAGAAAAATCTGTATTTTTTCAAAATATTTCAGTGTTTTGGCTATATTTTGCCTAAAAATTGAGATCTTAAAGAATAATCCTGACTCGTATTGAAGATTTGAATATGATTTCACAAAATATTTTCAAAAATTCTTTTTTTTTCAGAAAATACCGGAAAAATGAACGAAAATTCAGAATTTTTTTTACTATTTCAGTGTTTTGGAAATATTTTGCCTGAAATTTGAGAAATCTGAGAATTATTTTGACTCATATTGAAGATTTGAATAAATTTTTCCAATATTTTTTCAAAAATTCTTCTTTTTCAAAAAATTCCTTAAAAATTGGCAAAATTCTGTATTTATACCAAAAATTTCGGTATTTTGGCTATATTTGGCCTAAAATTTGAGATCTTAAATAATAATCCTGACTCGTATTGAAGATTTGAATATGATTTCACAAAATATTTTTAAAAATTCTTTTTTTTTCAGAAAATACCGGAAAAATGAACGAAAATTCTGAATTTTTTTTCAATATTTCAGTGTTTTGGCAATATTTTGCATAAAATTTGAGAAATCTGAGAATTATTTTGACTCATATTGAAGATTTGAATAAAATTTTCCAAGGTTTTTCAAAAATTCTTTTTATTTCAGAAAATTCGTGAAAAATGTGCGAAAATTCTGTATTTTTTTCCAAATTTTTCTGTTTTTTAGCTATATTTTGCATATAATATGAGAAATCCGAGAATAATTTGGACCAAATTTGAAGATTTGAATTATATTTACCCAAAATTATATCAACGATTATTTTTATTTCCTTAATTTCCTGAAAAATTGGCAAATTTCTGTTTTTGATCCCTTTATTTCAGAATTTTGGCTATATTTAGCTTATAATAGGAGAAATCCTACAGAAATATGGACTCAAATTCAAGATTTGAATTGAATATATCGAAAAATTTTTCAAAAATTCTTGTTTTACCAGAAAATTTCTGAAAAATTGGCGAAAAATCTGTATTTTTTCAAAATATTTCAGTGTTTTGGCTATATTTTGCCTAAAAATTTAGATCTTAAAGAATAATCCTGACTCGTATAGAAGATTTGAATATGATTTCACAAAAAATTTAAAAAATTCTTTTTTTTTTCAGAAAATACCGGAAAAATGAACGAAAATTCTGAATTTTTTTCAATATTTCAGTGTTTTGGCAATATTTTGCCTAAAATTTGAGAAATCTGAGAAATATTTTGACTCGTATTGAAGTTTTGAATAAATTTTTCCATGATTTTTTCAAAAATTCTGTTTATTTCAGAAAATTCGTGAAAAATGTGCGAAAATTCTGTATTTTTTTAAAAATTTTTCTGTTTTTTAGCTATATTTTGCGTATAATATGAGAAATCCGAGTATATTTTGGACTTTATTTGAAGATTTGACTTATATTTACCCAAAATTGTATCAACAAATTTTTTTATTTCCTTAATTTCCTGAAAAATTGGCAAATTTCTGTTTTTGATCCCTTTATTTCAGTATTTTGGCTATATTTTGCTTATAATAAGAGAAATCCTACAATAATTTGGACTCAAATTCAAGATTTGAATTAAATTTATCTAAAGCTTTTTCCAAAATTCATGTTTTACCAGAAAATTCCTGGAAAATCGGCGAAAATTCTGTATTTTTTCAAATTATTTCAGTGTTTTGGCTATATTTTGCCTAAAATTTGAGATCTTAAAGAATAATCCTGACTCGTATTGAAGATTTGAATATGATTTCACAAAATATTTTCAAAAATTCTTTTTTTTTCAGAAAATACCGGAAAAATGAACGAAAATTCTGAATTTTTTTTCAATATTTCAGTGTTTTGGCAATATTTTGCCTAAAATTTGAGAAATCTGAGAATTTATTTTGACTCGTATTGAAGATTTAAATAAATATTTCCAAGATTTTTTCAAAAATTCTGTTTATTTCAGAAAATTCGTGAAAAATGTGCGAAAATTCTGTATTTTTTTCCAAATTTTTCTGTTTTTTAGCGATATTTTGCGTATAATATGAGAAATCCGAGTATATTTTAGACTTTATTTGAAGATTTGAATTTTATTTACCCAAAATTGTATCAACAATTATTTTTATTTCCTTAATTTCCTGAAAAATTGGCAAATTTCTGTTTTTGATCCCTTTATTTCAGTATTTTGGCTATATTTTGCTTATAATAAGAGAAATCCTACAATTATTGGACTCAAATTCAAGATTTGAATTAAATTTATCTAAAGCTTTTTCCAAAATTCATGTTTTACCAGAAAATTCCTGAAAAATCGGCGAAAATTCTGTATTTTTTCAAATTATTTCAGTGTATTGGCTATATTTTGCCTAAAATTTGAGAAATCAGGAACCTATTTTATTCGTAAGGAACACTTAAATTATTATAAGCCAAAACCTCTTTAAAAATTCTTTTTTTTTTCAGAAAATACCGGAAAAATGAACGAAAATTCTGAATTTTTTTTCAATATTTCAGTGTTTTGGCAATATTTTGCATAAAATTTGAGAAATATGGGAATTATTTTGACTCATATTGAAGATTTGAATAAACATTTCCAAGATTTTTTCTAAAATTCTTTTTATTTCAGAAAATTCGTGAAAAATGTGCGAAAATTCTGTATTTTTTTCCAAATTTTTCTGTTTTTTAGCTATATTTTGCATATAATATGAGAAATCCGAGAATAATTTGGACCAAATTTGAAGATTTGAATTATATTTACCCAAAATTATATCAACGATTATTTTTATTTCCTAAATTTCCTGAAAAATTGGCAAATTTCTGTTTTTGATCCCTTTATTTCAGAATTTTGGCTATATTTAGCTTATAATAGGAGAAATCCTACAGAAATATGGACTCAAATTCAAGATTTGAATTGAATGTATCGAAAAATTTTTCAAAAATTCTTGTTTTACCAGAAAATTTCTGAAAAATTGGCGAAAAATCTGTATTTTTTCAAAATATTTCAGTGTTTTGGCTATATTTTGCCTAAAAATTTAGATCTTAAAGAATAATCCTGACTCGTATAGAAGATTTGAATATGATTTCACAAAAAATTTTCCAAAATTCTTTTTTTTTCAGAAAATACCGGAAAAATGAACGAAAATTCTGAATTTTTTTCAATATTTCAGTGTTTTGGCAATATTTTGCCTAAAATTTGAGAAATCTGAGAAATATTTTGACTCGTATTAAAGTTTTGAATAAATTTTTCCATGATTTTTTCAAAAATTCTTTTTATTTCAGAAAATTCGTGAAAAATGTGCGAAAATTCTGTATTTTTTTAAAAATTTTTCTGTTTTTTAGCTATATTTTGCGTATAATATGAGAAATCCGAGTATATTTTGGACTTTATTTGAAGATTTGACTTATATTTACCCAAAATTGTATCAACAAATTTTTTTTATTTCCTTAATTTCCTGAAAAATTGGCAAATTTCTGTTTTTGATCCCTTTATTTCAGTATTTTGGCTATATTTTGCTTATAATAAGAGAAATCCTACAATAATTTGGACTCAAATTAAAGATTTGAATTAAATTTATCTAAAGCTTTTTCCAAAATTCATGTTTTACCAGAAAATTCCTGGAAAATCGGCGAAAATTCTGTATTTTTTCAAATTATTTCAGTGTTTTGGCTATATTTTGCCTAAAATTTGAGAAATCAGGAATCTATTTTTATTCGTAAGGAACACTTAAATTATAATAAGCCAAAACTTCTTTAAAAATTCTTTTTTTTTCCCAAAATACCGGAAAAATGAACGAAAATTCTGAATTTTTTTTTCAATATTTCATTATTTTGGCAATATTTTGCATAAAATTTGAGAAATATTGGGATTATTTTGACTCATATTGAAGATTTGAATAAATTTTTCCAAGATTTTTTTCAAAAATTCTTTTTATTTCAGAAAATTCGTGAAAAATGTGCGAAAATTCTGTATTTTTTTCCAATTTTTCTGTTTTTTAGCTATATTTTGAATATAATATGAGAAATGCGAGAATAATTTGGACTATATTTGAAGATTTGAAATATATTTACCCAAAATTATATCAACAATTATTTTTATTTCCTAAATTTCCTGAAAAATTGGCAAATTTCTGTTTTTGATCCCTTTATTTCAGTATTTTGGCTATATTTTGCTAATAATAGGAGAAATCCTACAGAAATATGGACTAAAATTCAAGATTTGAATGAAATATATCGATAGCTTTTTCAAAAATTCTTGTTTTACCAGAAAATTTCTGAAAAATTTGCGAAAAATGTGTATTTTTTCAAAATATTTCAGTGTTATGGCTATATTTCGCCTAAAGTTTGAGATCTTAAAGAATAATCCTAACTCGTATTCAAAATTTGAATATGGTTTCACAAAATATTTTCAAAAATTCTTTTTTTTTTCAGAAAATACCGTAAAAATGAACGAAAATTCTGAATTATTTTTACAATTTCAGTGTTTTGGCAATAATTTGCCTGAAATTTGAGAAATCTGAGAATTATTTTGACTCATATTGAAGATTTGAATAAATTTTTCCAATATTTTTTAAAAAATTCTTCTTTTTCAAAAAATTCCTGAAAAATTGGCGAAAATTCTGTATTTATACCAAAAATTTCGGTATTTTGGCTTTATTTGGCCTAAAATTTGAGATCTTAAAGAATAATCCTGACTCGTATTGAAGATTTGAATATGATTTCACAAAATATTTTCAAAAATATTTTTTTTTTCAGAAAATACCGGAAAAATGAACGAAAATTCTGAATTTTTTTCAATATTTCAGTGTTTTGGCAATATTTTGCCTAAAATTTGAGAAATCTGAGAAATATTTTGACTCGTATTGAAGTTTTGAATAAATTTTTCCATGATTTTTTCAAAAATTCTTTTTATTTCAGAAAATTCGTGAAAAATGTGCGAAAATTCTGTATTTTTTTAAAAATTTTTCTGTTTTTTAGCTATATTTTGCGTATAATATGAGAAATCCGAGTATATTTTGGACTTTATTTGAAGATTTGACTTATATTTACCCAAAATTGTATCAACAAATTTTTTTATTTCCTTAATTTCCTGAAAAATTGGCAAATTTCTGTTTTTGATCCCTTTATTTCAGTATTTTGGCTATATTTTGCTTATAATAAGAGAAATCCTACAATAATTTGGACTCAAATTAAAGATTTGAATTAAATTTATCTAAAGCTTTTTCCAAAATTCATGTTTTACCAGAAAATTCCTGGAAAATCGGCGAAAATTCTGTATTTTTTCAAATTATTTCAGTGTTTTGGCTATATTTTGCCTAAAATTTGAGAAATCAGGAATCTATTTTTATTCGTAAGGAACACTTAAATTATAATAAGCCAAAACTTCTTTAAAAATTCTTTTTTTTTCCCAAAATACCGGAAAAATGAACGAAAATTCTGAATTTTTTTTTCAATATTTCATTATTTTGGCAATATTTTGCATAAAATTTGAGAAATATTGGGATTATTTTGACTCATATTGAAGATTTGAATAAATTTTTCCAAGATTTTTTTCAAAAATTCTTTTTATTTCAGAAAATTCGTGAAAAATGTGCGAAAATTCTGTATTTTTTTCCAATTTTTCTGTTTTTTAGCTATATTTTGAATATAATATGAGAAATCCGAAAATAATTTGGACTATATTTGAAGATTTGAAATATATTTACCCAAAATTATATCAACAATTATTTTTATTTCCTAAATTTCCTGAAAAATTGGCAAATTTCTGTTTTTGATCCCTTTATTTCAGTATTTTGGCTATATTTTGCTAATAATAGAAGAAATCCTACAGAAATATGGACTAAAATTCAAGATTTGAATGAAATATATCGATAGCTTTTTCAAAAATTCTTGTTTTACCAGAAAATTTCTGAAAAATTTGCGAAAAATGTGTATTTTTTCAAAATATTTCAGTGTTATGGCTATATTTCGCCTAAAGTTTGAGATCTTAAAGAATAATCCTAACTCGTATTCAAAATTTGAATATGATTTCACAAAATATTTTCAAAAATTCTTTTTTTTTTCAGAAAATACCGTAAAAATGAACGAAAATTCTGAATTTTTTTTACAATTTCAGTGTTTTGGCAATAATTTGCCTGAAATTTGAGAAATCTGAGAATTATTTTGACTCATATTGAAGATTTGAATAAATTTTTCCAATATTTTTTCAAAAATTCTTCTTCTTCAAAAAATTCCTGAAAAATTGGCGAAAATTCTGTATTTATACCAAAAATTTCGGTATTTTGGCTTTATTTGGCCTAAAATTTGAGATCTTAAATAATAATCCTGACTCGTATTGAAGATTTGAATATGATTTCACAAAATATTTTCAAAAATTCTTTTTTTTTCAGAAAATACCGGAAAAATGAACGAAAATTCTGAATTTTTTTTCAATATTTCAGTGTTTTGGCAATATTTTGCCTAAAATTTGAGAAATCTGAGAATTATTTTGACTCATATTGAGGTTTTGAATAAATTTTTCCAAGGTTTTTCAAAAATTCTTTTTATTTCAGAAAATTCGTGAAAAATGTGCGAAAATTCTGTATTTTTTTCCAAATTTTTCTGTTTTTTAGCTATATTTTGCGTATAATATGAGAAATCCGAGTATATTTTGGACTTTATTTGAAGATTTGAATTATATTTACCCAAAATTGTATCAACAATTATTTTTATTTCCTTAATTTCCTGAAAAATTGGCAAATTTCTGTTTTTGATCTCTTTATTTCAGTATTTTGGCTATATTTTGCTAATAATAGGAGAAATCCTACAGAAATATGCACTCAAATTCATGATTTGAATTAAATATATTGAAAGCTTTTTCAAAAATTTTTGTTTTACCAGAAAATTCCTGAAAAATTGGCGAAAATTCTGTATTTATACCAAAAATTTCGGTATTTTGGCTATATTTGGCCTAAAATTTGAGATCTTAAAGAATAACCCTGACTCGTATTGAAGATTTGAATATGATTTCACAAAATATTTTCAAAAATTCTTTTTTTTTCAGAAAATACCGGAAAAATGAACGAAAATTCTGAATTTTTTTTCAATATTTCAGTGTTTTGGCAATATTTTGCCTAAAATTTGAGAAATCTGAAAATTATTTTGACTCATATTGAAGATTTGAATAAATTTTTCCAAGATTTTTTCAAAAATTCTTTTTATTTCAGAAAATTCGTGAAAAATGTGCGAAAATTCTGTATTTTTTTCCAAATTTTTCTGTTTTTTAGCTATATTGTGCATATAATATGAGAAATCCGAGAATAATTTGGACAATATTTGAAGATTTGAATTATATTTACCCAAAATTATATCAACAATTATTTTTATTTCCTTAATTTCCTGAAAAATTGGCAAATTTCTGTTTTTGATCCCTTTATTTCAGTTTTTTGGCTATATTTTGCTTATAATAAGAGAAATCCTACAATATTTTGGACTCAAATTCAAGATTTGAATTACATTAATCTAAAGCTTTTTCCAAAATTCATGTTTTACCAGAAAATTCCTGAAAAATCGGCGAAAATTCTGTATTTTTTCAAATTATTTCAGTGTATTGGCTATATTTTGCCTAAAATTTGAGAAATCAGGAATCTATTTTTATTCGTAAGGAACACTTAAATTATTATAAGCCAAAACCTCTTTAAAAATTCTTTTTTTTTTCAGAAAATACCGGAAAAATGAACGAAAATTCTGAATTTTTTTTCAATATTTCAGTGTTTTGGCAATATTCTGCCTAAAATTTGAGAAATCTGAAAATTGTTTTGACTCATATTGAAGATTTGAATAAACATTTCCAAGATTTTTTCTAAAATTCTTTTTATTTCAGAAAATTCGTGAAAAATGTGCGAAAATTCTGTATTTTTTTCCAAATTTTTCTGTTTTTTAGCTATATTTTGCATATAATATGAGAAATCCGAGAATAATTTGGACCAAATTTGAAGATTTGAATTATATTTACCCAAAATTATATCAACGATTATTTTTATTTCCTAAATTTCCTGAAAAATTGGCAAATTTCTGTTTTTGATCCCTTTATTTCAGAATTTTGGCTATATTTAGCTTATAATAGGAGAAATCCTACAGAAATATGGACTCAAATTCAAGATTTGAATTGAATGTATCGAAAAATTTTTCAAAAATTCTTGTTTTACCAGAAAATTTCTGAAAAATTGGCGAAAAATCTGTATTTTTTCAAAATATTTCAGTGTTTTGGCTATATTTTGCCTAAAAATTTAGATCTTAAAGAATAATCCTGACTCGTATAGAAGATTTGAATATGATTTCACAAAATATTTTCAAAAATTCTTTTTTTTTCAGAAAATACCGGAAAAATGAACGAAAATTCTGAATTTTTTTCAATATTTCAGTGTTTTGGCAATATTTTGCCTAAAATTTGAGAAATCTGAGAAATATTTTGACTCGTATTGAAGTTTTGAATAAATTTTTCCATGATTTTTTCAAAAATTCTTTTTATTTCAGAAAATTCGTGAAAAATGTGCGAAAATTCTGTATTTTTTTTTTAATTTTTCTGTTTTTTAGCTATATTTTGCGTATAATATGAGAAATCCGAGTATATTTTGGACTTTATTTGAAGATTTGACTTATATTTACCCAAAATTGTATCAACAAATTTTTTTATTTCCTTAATTTCCTGAAAAATTGGCAAATTTCTGTTTTTGATCCCTTTATTTCAGTATTTTGGCTATATTTTGCTTATAATAAGAGAAATCCTACAATAATTTGGACTCAAATTAAAGATTTGAATTAAATTTATCTAAAGCTTTTTCCAAAATTCATGTTTTACCAGAAAATTCCTGGAAAATCGGCGAAAATTCTGTATTTTTTCAAATTATTTCAGTGTTTTGGCTATATTTTGCCTAAAATTTGAGAAATCAGGAATCTATTTTTATTCGTAAGGAACACTTAAATTATAATAAGCCAAAACTTCTTTTCAAATTCTTTTTTTTTCCCAAAATACCGGAAAAATGAACGAAAATTCTGAATTTTTTTTTCAATATTTCATTATTTTGGCAATATTTTGCATAAAATTTGAGAAATATTGGGATTATTTTGACTCATATTGAAGATTTGAATAAATTTTTCCAAGATTTTTTTCAAAAATTCTTTTTATTTCAGAAAATTCGTGAAAAATGTGCGAAAATTCTGTATTTTTTTCCAATTTTTCTGTTTTTTAGCTATATTTTGAATATAATATGAGAAATCCGAGAATAATTTGGACTATATTTGAAGATTTGAAATATATTTACCCAAAATTATATCAACAATTATTTTTATTTCCTAAATTTCCTGAAAAATTGGCAAATTTCTGTTTTTGATCCCTTTATTTCAGTATTTTGGCTATATTTTGCTAATAATAGGAGAAATCCTACAGAAATATGGACTAAAATTCAAGATTTGAATGAAATATATCGATAGCTTTTTCAAAAATTCTTGTTTTACAAGAAAATTTCTGAAAAATTTGCGAAAAATGTGTATTTTTTCAAAATATTTCAGTGTTATGGCTATATTTCGCCTAAAGTTTGAGATCTTAAAGAATAATCCTAACTCGTATTCAAAATTTGAATATGATTTCACAAAATATTTTCAAAAATTCTTTTTTTTTTCAGAAAATACCGGAAAAATGAACGAAAATTCTGAATTTTTTTTCAATATTTCAGTGTTTTGGCAATATTTTGCCTAAAATTTGAGAAATCTGAGAATTATTTTGACTCATATTGAAGATTTGAATAAATTTTTCCTAGGTTTTTCAAAAATTCTTTTTATTTCAGAAAATTCGTGAAAAATGTGCGAAAATTCTGTATTTTTTTCCAAATTTTTCTGTTTTTTAGCTATATTTTGCGTATAATATGAGAAATCCGAGTATATTTTGGACTTTATTTGAAGATTTGAATTATATTTACCCAATATTGTATCAACAATTATTTTTATTTCCTTAATTTCCTGAAAAATTGGCAAATTTCTGTTTTTGATCCCTTTATTTCAGTATTTTGGCTATATTTTGCTAATAATAGGAGAAATCCTACAGAAATATGCACTCCAATTCAAGATTTGAATTAAATATATTGAAAGCTTTTTCAAAAATTCTTGTTTTACCAGAAAATTCCTGAAAAATTGGCGAAAATTCTGTATTTATACCAAATATTTCGGTATTTTGGCTATATTTGGCCTAAAATTTGAGATCTTAAAGAATAACCCTGACTCGTATTGAAGATTTGAATATGATTTCACAAAATATTTTCAAAAATTCTTTTTTTTTCAGAAAATACCGGAAAAATGAACGAAAATTCTGAATTTTTTTTCAATATTTCAGTGTTTTGGCAATATTTTGCCTAAAATTTGAGAAATCTGAAAATTATTTTGACTCATATTGAAGATTTGAATAAATTTTTCCAAGATTTTTTCAAAAATTCTTTTTATTTCTGAAAATTCGTGAAAAATGTGCGAAAATTCTGTATTTTTTTCCAAATTTTTCTGTTTTTTAGTTATATTGTGCATATAATATGAGAAATCCGAGAATAATTTGGACAACATTTGAAGATTTGAATTATATTTACCCAAAATTATATCAACGATTGTTTTTATTTCCTTAATTTCCTGAAAAATTGGCAAATTTCTGTTTTTGATCCCTTTATTTCAGTATTTTGGCTATATTTTGCTAATAATAGGAGAAATCCTACAGAAATATGGACTCAAATTCAAGATTTGAATGAAATATATCGAAAGCTTTTTCAATAATTCTTGTTTTACCAGAAAATTTCTGAAAAATTGGCGAAAAATCTGTATTTTTTCAAAATATTTCAGTGTTTTGGCTATATTTTGCCTAAAGTTTGAGATCTTAAAGAATAATCCTGACTCGTATTGAAGATTTGAATATGATTTCACAAAATATTTTTAAAAATTCTTTTTTTTTTCAGAAAATACCGGAAAAATGAACGAAAATTCTGAATTTTTTTTAATATTTCAGTGTTTTGGCAATATTTTGCCTTAAATATGAGAAATCTGAGAATTATTTTGACTCATATTGAAGATTTGAATAAATTTTTCCAATATTTTTTAAAAAATTCTTCTTTTTCAAAAAATTCCTGAAAAATTGGCGAAAATTCTGTATTTATACCAAAAATTTCGGTATTTTGGCTATATTTGGCCTAAAATTTGAGATCTTAAAGAATAATCCTGACTCGTATTGAAGATTTGAATATGATTTCACAAAATATTTTCAAAAATATTTTTTTTTTCAGAAAATACCGGAAAAATGAACGAAAATTCTGAATTTTTTTCAATATTTCAGTGTTTTGGCAATATTTTGCCTAAAATTTGAGAAATCTGAGAAATATTTTGACTCGTATTGAAGTTTTGAATAAATTTTTCCATGATTTTTTCAAAAATTCTTTTTATTTCAGAAAATTCGTGAAAAATGTGCGAAAATTCTGTATTTTTTTTAAAATTTTTCTGTTTTTTAGCTATATTTTGCGTATAATATGAGAAATCCGAGTATATTTTGGACTTTATTTGAAGATTTGACTTATATTTACCCAAAATTGTATCAACAAATTTTTTTATTTCCTTAATTTCCTGAAAAATTGGCAAATTTCTGTTTTTGATCCCTTTATTTCAGTATTTTGGCTATGTTTTGCTTATAATAAGAGAA
Source organism: Sympetrum striolatum (assembly GCA_947579665.1). Classification (NCBI taxonomy): domain Eukaryota; kingdom Metazoa; phylum Arthropoda; class Insecta; order Odonata; family Libellulidae; genus Sympetrum; species Sympetrum striolatum. The sequence continues at coordinate 101,584,294 of OX388341.1, read as the reverse complement.
ATCCTACAATAATTTGGACTCAAATTAAAGATTTGAATTAAATTTATCTAAAGCTTTTTCCAAAATTCATGTTTTACCAGAAAATTCCTGGAAAATCGGCGAAAATTCTGTATTTTTTCAAATTATTTCAGTGTTTTGGCTATATTTTGCCTAAAATTTGAGAAATCAGGAATCTATTTTTATTCGTAAGGAACACTTAAATTATAATAAGCCAAAACTTCTTTAAAAATTCTTTTTTTTTCCCAAAATACCGGAAAAATGAACGAAAATTCTGAATTTTTTTTTCAATATTTCATTATTTTGGCAATATTTTGCATAAAATTTGAGAAATATTGGGATTATTTTGACTCATATTGAAGATTTGAATAAATTTTTCCAAGATTTTTTTCAAAAATTCTTTTTATTTCAGAAAATTCGTGAAAAATGTGCGAAAATTCTGTATTTTTTTCCAATTTTTCTGTTTTTTAGCTATATTTTGAATATAATATGAGAAATCCGAAAATAATTTGGACTATATTTGAAGATTTGAAATATATTTACCCAAAATTATATCAACAATTATTTTTATTTCCTAAATTTCCTGAAAAATTGGCAAATTTCTGTTTTTGATCCCTTTATTTCAGTATTTTGGCTATATTTTGCTAATAATAGAAGAAATCCTACAGAAATATGGACTAAAATTCAAGATTTGAATGAAATATATCGATAGCTTTTTCAAAAATTCTTGTTTTACCAGAAAATTTCTGAAAAATTTGCGAAAAATGTGTATTTTTTCAAAATATTTCAGTGTTATGGCTATATTTCGCCTAAAGTTTGAGATCTTAAAGAATAATCCTAACTCGTATTCAAAATTTGAATATGATTTCACAAAATATTTTCAAAAATTCTTTTTTTTTTCAGAAAATACCGTAAAAATGAACGAAAATTCTGAATTTTTTTTACAATTTCAGTGTTTTGGCAATAATTTGCCTGAAATTTGAGAAATCTGAGAATTATTTTGACTCATATTGAAGATTTGAATAAATTTTTCCAATATTTTTTCAAAAATTCTTCTTCTTCAAAAAATTCCTGAAAAATTGGCGAAAATTCTGTATTTATACCAAAAATTTCGGTATTTTGGCTTTATTTGGCCTAAAATTTGAGATCTTAAATAATAATCCTGACTCGTATTGAAGATTTGAATATGATTTCACAAAATATTTTCAAAAATTCTTTTTTTTTCAGAAAATACCGGAAAAATGAACGAAAATTCTGAATTTTTTTTCAATATTTCAGTGTTTTGGCAATATTTTGCCTAAAATTTGAGAAATCTGAGAATTATTTTGACTCATATTGAGGTTTTGAATAAATTTTTCCAAGGTTTTTCAAAAATTCTTTTTATTTCAGAAAATTCGTGAAAAATGTGCGAAAATTCTGTATTTTTTTCCAAATTTTTCTGTTTTTTAGCTATATTTTGCGTATAATATGAGAAATCCGAGTATATTTTGGACTTTATTTGAAGATTTGAATTATATTTACCCAAAATTGTATCAACAATTATTTTTATTTCCTTAATTTCCTGAAAAATTGGCAAATTTCTGTTTTTGATCTCTTTATTTCAGTATTTTGGCTATATTTTGCTAATAATAGGAGAAATCCTACAGAAATATGCACTCAAATTCATGATTTGAATTAAATATATTGAAAGCTTTTTCAAAAATTTTTGTTTTACCAGAAAATTCCTGAAAAATTGGCGAAAATTCTGTATTTATACCAAAAATTTCGGTATTTTGGCTATATTTGGCCTAAAATTTGAGATCTTAAAGAATAACCCTGACTCGTATTGAAGATTTGAATATGATTTCACAAAATATTTTCAAAAATTCTTTTTTTTTCAGAAAATACCGGAAAAATGAACGAAAATTCTGAATTTTTTTTCAATATTTCAGTGTTTTGGCAATATTTTGCCTAAAATTTGAGAAATCTGAAAATTATTTTGACTCATATTGAAGATTTGAATAAATTTTTCCAAGATTTTTTCAAAAATTCTTTTTATTTCAGAAAATTCGTGAAAAATGTGCGAAAATTCTGTATTTTTTTCCAAATTTTTCTGTTTTTTAGCTATATTGTGCATATAATATGAGAAATCCGAGAATAATTTGGACAATATTTGAAGATTTGAATTATATTTACCCAAAATTATATCAACAATTATTTTTATTTCCTTAATTTCCTGAAAAATTGGCAAATTTCTGTTTTTGATCCCTTTATTTCAGTTTTTTGGCTATATTTTGCTTATAATAAGAGAAATCCTACAATATTTTGGACTCAAATTCAAGATTTGAATTACATTAATCTAAAGCTTTTTCCAAAATTCATGTTTTACCAGAAAATTCCTGAAAAATCGGCGAAAATTCTGTATTTTTTCAAATTATTTCAGTGTATTGGCTATATTTTGCCTAAAATTTGAGAAATCAGGAATCTATTTTTATTCGTAAGGAACACTTAAATTATTATAAGCCAAAACCTCTTTAAAAATTCTTTTTTTTTTCAGAAAATACCGGAAAAATGAACGAAAATTCTGAATTTTTTTTCAATATTTCAGTGTTTTGGCAATATTCTGCCTAAAATTTGAGAAATCTGAAAATTGTTTTGACTCATATTGAAGATTTGAATAAACATTTCCAAGATTTTTTCTAAAATTCTTTTTATTTCAGAAAATTCGTGAAAAATGTGCGAAAATTCTGTATTTTTTTCCAAATTTTTCTGTTTTTTAGCTATATTTTGCATATAATATGAGAAATCCGAGAATAATTTGGACCAAATTTGAAGATTTGAATTATATTTACCCAAAATTATATCAACGATTATTTTTATTTCCTAAATTTCCTGAAAAATTGGCAAATTTCTGTTTTTGATCCCTTTATTTCAGAATTTTGGCTATATTTAGCTTATAATAGGAGAAATCCTACAGAAATATGGACTCAAATTCAAGATTTGAATTGAATGTATCGAAAAATTTTTCAAAAATTCTTGTTTTACCAGAAAATTTCTGAAAAATTGGCGAAAAATCTGTATTTTTTCAAAATATTTCAGTGTTTTGGCTATATTTTGCCTAAAAATTTAGATCTTAAAGAATAATCCTGACTCGTATAGAAGATTTGAATATGATTTCACAAAATATTTTCAAAAATTCTTTTTTTTTCAGAAAATACCGGAAAAATGAACGAAAATTCTGAATTTTTTTCAATATTTCAGTGTTTTGGCAATATTTTGCCTAAAATTTGAGAAATCTGAGAAATATTTTGACTCGTATTGAAGTTTTGAATAAATTTTTCCATGATTTTTTCAAAAATTCTTTTTATTTCAGAAAATTCGTGAAAAATGTGCGAAAATTCTGTATTTTTTTTTTAATTTTTCTGTTTTTTAGCTATATTTTGCGTATAATATGAGAAATCCGAGTATATTTTGGACTTTATTTGAAGATTTGACTTATATTTACCCAAAATTGTATCAACAAATTTTTTTATTTCCTTAATTTCCTGAAAAATTGGCAAATTTCTGTTTTTGATCCCTTTATTTCAGTATTTTGGCTATATTTTGCTTATAATAAGAGAAATCCTACAATAATTTGGACTCAAATTAAAGATTTGAATTAAATTTATCTAAAGCTTTTTCCAAAATTCATGTTTTACCAGAAAATTCCTGGAAAATCGGCGAAAATTCTGTATTTTTTCAAATTATTTCAGTGTTTTGGCTATATTTTGCCTAAAATTTGAGAAATCAGGAATCTATTTTTATTCGTAAGGAACACTTAAATTATAATAAGCCAAAACTTCTTTTCAAATTCTTTTTTTTTCCCAAAATACCGGAAAAATGAACGAAAATTCTGAATTTTTTTTTCAATATTTCATTATTTTGGCAATATTTTGCATAAAATTTGAGAAATATTGGGATTATTTTGACTCATATTGAAGATTTGAATAAATTTTTCCAAGATTTTTTTCAAAAATTCTTTTTATTTCAGAAAATTCGTGAAAAATGTGCGAAAATTCTGTATTTTTTTCCAATTTTTCTGTTTTTTAGCTATATTTTGAATATAATATGAGAAATCCGAGAATAATTTGGACTATATTTGAAGATTTGAAATATATTTACCCAAAATTATATCAACAATTATTTTTATTTCCTAAATTTCCTGAAAAATTGGCAAATTTCTGTTTTTGATCCCTTTATTTCAGTATTTTGGCTATATTTTGCTAATAATAGGAGAAATCCTACAGAAATATGGACTAAAATTCAAGATTTGAATGAAATATATCGATAGCTTTTTCAAAAATTCTTGTTTTACCAGAAAATTTCTGAAAAATTTGCGAAAAATGTGTATTTTTTCAAAATATTTCAGTGTTATGGCTATATTTCGCCTAAAGTTTGAGATCTTAAAGAATAATCCTAACTCGTATTCAAAATTTGAATATGATTTCACAAAATATTTTCAAAAATTCTTTTTTTTTTCAGAAAATACCGGAAAAATGAACGAAAATTCTGAATTTTTTTTCAATATTTCAGTGTTTTGGCAATATTTTGCCTAAAATTTGAGAAATCTGAGAATTATTTTGACTCATATTGAAGATTTGAATAAATTTTTCCTAGGTTTTTCAAAAATTCTTTTTATTTCAGAAAATTCGTGAAAAATGTGCGAAAATTCTGTATTTTTTTCCAAATTTTTCTGTTTTTTAGCTATATTTTGCGTATAATATGAGAAATCCGAGTATATTTTGGACTTTATTTGAAGATTTGAATTATATTTACCCAATATTGTATCAACAATTATTTTTATTTCCTTAATTTCCTGAAAAATTGGCAAATTTCTGTTTTTGATCCCTTTATTTCAGTATTTTGGCTATATTTTGCTAATAATAGGAGAAATCCTACAGAAATATGCACTCCAATTCAAGATTTGAATTAAATATATTGAAAGCTTTTTCAAAAATTCTTGTTTTACCAGAAAATTCCTGAAAAATTGGCGAAAATTCTGTATTTATACCAAATATTTCGGTATTTTGGCTATATTTGGCCTAAAATTTGAGATCTTAAAGAATAACCCTGACTCGTATTGAAGATTTGAATATGATTTCACAAAATATTTTCAAAAATTCTTTTTTTTTCAGAAAATACCGGAAAAATGAACGAAAATTCTGAATTTTTTTTCAATATTTCAGTGTTTTGGCAATATTTTGCCTAAAATTTGAGAAATCTGAAAATTATTTTGACTCATATTGAAGATTTGAATAAATTTTTCCAAGATTTTTTCAAAAATTCTTTTTATTTCAGAAAATTCGTGAAAAATGTGCGAAAATTCTGTATTTTTTTCCAAATTTTTCTGTTTTTTAGTTATATTGTGCATATAATATGAGAAATCCGAGAATAATTTGGACAACATTTGAAGATTTGAATTATATTTACCCAAAATTATATCAACGATTGTTTTTATTTCCTTAATTTCCTGAAAAATTGGCAAATTTCTGTTTTTGATCCCTTTATTTCAGTATTTTGGCTATATTTTGCTAATAATAGGAGAAATCCTACAGAAATATGGACTCAAATTCAAGATTTGAATGAAATATATCGAAAGCTTTTTCAATAATTCTTGTTTTACCAGAAAATTTCTGAAAAATTGGCGAAAAATCTGTATTTTTTCAAAATATTTCAGTGTTTTGGCTATATTTTGCCTAAAGTTTGAGATCTTAAAGAATAATCCTGACTCGTATTGAAGATTTGAATATGATTTCACAAAATATTTTTAAAAATTCTTTTTTTTTTCAGAAAATACCGGAAAAATGAACGAAAATTCTGAATTTTTTTTAATATTTCAGTGTTTTGGCAATATTTTGCCTTAAATATGAGAAATCTGAGAATTATTTTGACTCATATTGAAGATTTGAATAAATTTTTCCAATATTTTTTAAAAAATTCTTCTTTTTCAAAAAATTCCTGAAAAATTGGCGAAAATTCTGTATTTATACCAAAAATTTCGGTATTTTGGCTATATTTGGCCTAAAATTTGAGATCTTAAAGAATAATCCTGACTCGTATTGAAGATTTGAATATGATTTCACAAAATATTTTCAAAAATATTTTTTTTTTCAGAAAATACCGGAAAAATGAACGAAAATTCTGAATTTTTTTCAATATTTCAGTGTTTTGGCAATATTTTGCCTAAAATTTGAGAAATCTGAGAAATATTTTGACTCGTATTGAAGTTTTGAATAAATTTTTCCATGATTTTTTCAAAAATTCTTTTTATTTCAGAAAATTCGTGAAAAATGTGCGAAAATTCTGTATTTTTTTAAAATTTTTCTGTTTTTTAGCTATATTTTGCGTATAATATGAGAAATCCGAGTATATTTTGGACTTTATTTGAAGATTTGACTTATATTTACCCAAAATTGTATCAACAAATTTTTTTATTTCCTTAATTTCCTGAAAAATTGGCAAATTTCTGTTTTTGATCCCTTTATTTCAGTATTTTGGCTATGTTTTGCTTATAATAAGAGAAATCCTACAATAATTTGGACTCAAATTAAAGATTTGAATTAAATTTATCTAAAGCTTTTTCCAAAATTCATGTTTTACCAGAAAATTCCTGGAAAATCGGCGAAAATTCTGTATTTTTTCAAATTATTTCAGTGTTTTGGCTATATTTTGCCTAAAATTTGAGAAATCAGGAATCTATTTTTATTCGTAAGGAACACTTAAATTATAATAAGCCAAAACTTCTTTAAAAATTCTTTTTTTTTCCCAAAATACCGGAAAAATGAACGAAAATTCTGAATTTTTTTTTCAATATTTCATTATTTTGGCAATATTTTGCATAAAATTTGAGAAATATTGGGATTATTTTGACTCATATTGAAGATTTGAATAAATTTTTCCAAGATTTTTTTCAAAAATTCTTTTTATTTCAGAAAATTCGTGAAAAATGTGCGAAAATTCTGTATTTTTTTCCAATTTTTCTGTTTTTTAGCTATATTTTGAATATAATATGAGAAATCCGAGAATAATTTGGACTATATTTGAAGATTTGAAATATATTTACCCAAAATTATATCAACAATTATTTTTATTTCCTAAATTTCCTGAAAAATTGGCAAATTTCTGTTTTTGATCCCTTTATTTCAGTATTTTGGCTATATTTTGCTAATAATAGGAGAAATCCTACAGAAATATGGACTAAAATTCAAGATTTGAATGAAATATATCGATAGCTTTTTCAAAAATTCTTGTTTTACCAGAAAATTCCTGAAAAATTGGCGAAAATTCTGTATTTATACCAAAAATTTCGGTATTTTGGCTTTATTTGGCCTAAAATTTGAGATCTTAAATAATAATCCTGACTCGTATTGAAGATTTGAATATGATTTCACAAAATATTTTCAAAAATTCTTTTTTTTTCAGAAAATACCGGAAAAATGAACGAAAATTCTGAATTTTTTTTCAATATTTCAGTGTTTTGGCAATATTTTGCCTAAAATTTGAGAAATCTGAGAATTATTTTGACTCATATTGAAGATTTGAATAAATTTTTCCAAGGTTTTTCAAAAATTCTTTTTATTTCAGAAAATTCGTGAAAAATGTGCGAAAATTCTGTATTTTTTTCCAAATTTTTCTGTTTTTTAGCTATATTTTGCGTATAATATGAGAAATCCGAGTATATTTTGGACTTTATTTGAAGATTTGAATTATATTTACCCAAAATTGTATCAACAATTATTTTTATTTCCTTAATTTCCTGAAAAATTGGCAAATTTCTGTTTTTGATCCCTTTATTTCAGTATTTTGGCTATATTTTGCTAATAATAGGAGAAATCCTACAGAAATATGCACTCAAATTCAAGATTTGAATTAAATATATTGAAAGCTTTTTCAAAAATTCTTGTTTTACCAGAAAATTTCTGAAAAATTGGCGAAAATTCTGTATTTATACCAAAAATTTCGGTATTTTGGCTATATTTGGCCTAAAATTTGAGATCTTAAAGAATAACCCTGACTCGTATTGAAGATTTGAATATGATTTCACAAAATATTTTCAAAAATTCTTTTTTTTTCAGAATATACCGGAAAAATGAACGAAAATTCTGAATTTTTTTTCAATATCTCAGTGTTTTGGCAATATTTTGCCTAAAATTTGAGAAATCTGAAAATTATTTTGACTCATATTGAAGATTTGAATAAATTTTTCCAAGATTTTTTCAAAAATTCTTTTTATTTCAGAAAATTCGTGAAAAATGTGCGAAAATTCTGTATTTTTTTCCAAACTTTTCTGTTTTTTAGCTATATTGTGCATATAATATGAGAAATCCGAGAATAATTTGGACAATATTTGAAGATTTGAATTATATTTACCCAAAATTATATCAACAATTATTTTTATTTCCTTAATTTCCTGAAAAATTGGCAAATTTCTGTTTTTGATCCCTTTATTTCAGTTTTTTGGCTATATTTTGCTTATAATAAGAGAAATCCTACAATATTTTGGACTCAAATTCAAGATTTGAATTACATTAATCTAAAGCTTTTTCCAAAATTCATGTTTTACCAGAAAATTCCTGAAAAATCGGCGAAAATTCTGTATTTTTTCAAATTATTTCAGTGTATTGGCTATATTTTGCCTAAAATTTGAGAAATCAGGAATCTATTTTTATTCGTAAGGAACACTTAAATTATTATAAGCCAAAACCTCTTTAAAAATTCTTTTTTTTTTTCAGAAAATACCGGAAAAATGAACGAAAATTCTGAATTTTTTTCAATATTTCAGTGTTTTGGCAATATTCTGCCTAAAATTTGAGAAATCTGAAAATTGTTTTGACTCATATTGAAGATTTGAATAAATTTTTCCAAGATTTTTTCAAAAATTCTTTTTATTTCAGAAAATTCGTGAAAAATGTGAGAAAATTCTGTATTTTTTTCCAAATTTTTCTGTTTTTTAGCTATATTGTGCATATAATATGAGAAATCCGAGGATAATTTGGACCATATTTGAAGATTTGAATTATATTTACCAAAAATTATATCAACGATTGTTTTTATTTACTTAATTTCCTGAAAAATTGGCAAATTTCTGTTTTTGATCCCTTTATTTCAGTATTTTGGCTATATTTTGCTAATAATAGGAGAAATCCTACAGAAATATGGACTCAAATTCAAGATTTGAATGAAATATATCGAAAGCTTTTTCAATAATTCTTGTTTTACCAGAAAATTTCTGAAAAATTGGCGAAAAATCTGTATTTTTTCAAAATATTTCAGTGTTTTGGCTATATTTTGCCTAAAGTTTGAGATCTTAAAGAATAATCCTGACTCGTATTGAAGATTTGAATATGATTTCACAAAATATTTTTAAAAATTCTTTTTTTTTTCAGAAAATACCGGAAAAATGAACGAAAATTCTGAATTTTTTTTAATATTTCAGTGTTTTGGCAATATTTTGCCTTAAATATGAGAAATCTGAGAATTATTTTGACTCATATTGAAGATTTGAATAAATTTTTCCAATATTTTTTAAAAAATTCTTCTTTTTCAAAAAATTCCTGAAAAATTGGCGAAAATTCTGTATTTATACCAAAAATTTCGGTATTTTGGCTATATTTGGCCTAAAATTTGAGATCTTAAAGAATAATCCTGACTCGTATTGAAGATTTGAATATGATTTCACAAAATATTTTCAAAAATATTTTTTTTTTCAGAAAATACCGGAAAAATGAACGAAAATTCTGAATTTTTTTCAATATTTCAGTGTTTTGGCAATATTTTGCCTAAAATTTGAGAAATCTGAGAAATATTTTGACTCGTATTGAAGTTTTGAATAAATTTTTCCATGATTTTTTCAAAAATTCTTTTTATTTCAGAAAATTCGTGAAAAATGTGCGAAAATTCTGTATTTTTTTAAAAATTTTTCTGTTTTTTAGCTATATTTTGCGTATAATATGAGAAATCCGAGTATATTTTGGACTTTATTTGAAGATTTGACTTATATTTACCCAAAATTGTATCAACAAATTTTTTTATTTCCTTAATTTCCTGAAAAATTGGCAAATTTCTGTTTTTGATCCCTTTATTTCAGTATTTTGGCTATGTTTTGCTTATAATAAGAGAAATCCTACAATAATTTGGACTCAAATTAAAGATTTGAATTAAATTTATCTAAAGCTTTTTCCAAAATTCATGTTTTACCAGAAAATTCCTGGAAAATCGGCGAAAATTCTGTATTTTTTCAAATTATTTCAGTGTTTTGGCTATATTTTGCCTAAAATTTGAGAAATCAGGAATCTATTTTTATTCGTAAGGAACACTTAAATTATAATAAGCCAAAACTTCTTTAAAAATTCTTTTTTTTTCCCAAAATACCGGAAAAATGAACGAAAATTCTGAATTTTTTTTTCAATATTTCATTATTTTGGCAATATTTTGCATAAAATTTGAGAAATATTGGGATTATTTTGACTCATATTGAAGATTTGAATAAATTTTTCCAAGATTTTTTTCAAAAATTCTTTTTATTTCAGAAAATTCGTGAAAAATGTGCGAAAATTCTGTATTTTTTTCCAATTTTTCTGTTTTTTAGCTATATTTTGAATATAATATGAGAAATCCGAGAATAATTTGGACTATATTTGAAGATTTGAAATATATTTACCCAAAATTATATCAACAATTATTTTTATTTCCTAAATTTCCTGAAAAATTGGCAAATTTCTGTTTTTGATCCCTTTATTTCAGTATTTTGGCTATATTTTGCTAATAATAGGAGAAATCCTACAGAAATATGGACTAAAATTCAAGATTTGAATGAAATATATCGATAGCTTTTTCAAAAATTCTTGTTTTACCAGAAAATTCCTGAAAAATTGGCGAAAATTCTGTATTTATACCAAAAATTTCGGTATTTTGGCTTTATTTGGCCTAAAATTTGAGATCTTAAATAATAATCCTGACTCGTATTGAAGATTTGAATATGATTTCACAAAATATTTTCAAAAATTCTTTTTTTTTCAGAAAATACCGGAAAAATGAACGAAAATTCTGAATTTTTTTTCAATATTTCATTGTTTTGGCAATATTTTGCCTAAAATTTGAGAAATCTGAGAATTATTTTGACTCATATTGAAGATTTGAATAAATTTTTCCAAGGTTTTTCAAAAATTCTTTTTATTTCAGAAAATTCGTGAAAAATGTGCGAAAATTCTGTATTTTTTTCCAAATTTTTCTGTTTTTTAGCTATATTTTGCGTATAATATGAGAAATCCGAGTATATTTTGGACTTTATTTGAAGATTTGAATTATATTTACCCAAAATTGTATCAACAATTATTTTTATTTCCTTAATTTCCTGAAAAATTGGCAAATTTCTGTTTTTGATCCCTTTATTTCAGTATTTTGGCTATATTTTGCTAATAATAGGAGAAATCCTACAGAAATATGCACTCAAATTCAAGATTTGAATTAAATATATTGAAAGCTTTTTCAAAAATTCTTGTTTTACCAGAAAATTTCTGAAAAATTGGCGAAAATTCTGTATTTATACCAAAAATTTCGGTATTTTGGCTATATTTGGCCTAAAATTTGAGATCTTAAAGAATAACCCTGACTCGTATTGAAGATTTGAATATGATTTCACAAAATATTTTCAAAAATTCTTTTTTTTTCAGAATATACCGGAAAAATGAACGAAAATTCTGAATTTTTTTTCAATATCTCAGTGTTTTGGCAATATTTTGCCTAAAATTTGAGAAATCTGAAAATTATTATGACTCATATTGAAGATTTGAATAAATTTTTCCAAGATTTTTTCAAAAATTCTTTTTATTTCAGAAAATTCGTGAAAAATGTGCGAAAATTCTGTATTTTTTTCCAAATTTTTCTGTTTTTTAGCTATATTGTGCATATAATATGAGAAATCCGAGAATAATTTGGACAATATTTGAAGATTTGAATTATATTTACCCAAAATTATATCAACAATTATTTTTATTTCCTTAATTTCCTGAAAAATTGGCAAATTTCTGTTTTTGATCCCTTTATTTCAGTTTTTTGGCTATATTTTGCTTATAATAAGAGAAATCCTACAATATTTTGGACTCAAATTCAAGATTTGAATTACATTAATCTAAAGCTTTTTCCAAAATTCATGTTTTACCAGAAAATTCCTGAAAAATCGGCGAAAATTCTGTATTTTTTCAAATTATTTCAGTGTATTGGCTATATTTTGCCTAAAATTTGAGAAATCAGGAATCTATTTTTATTCGTAAGGAACACTTAAATTATTATAAGCCAAAACCTCTTTAAAAATTCTTTTTTTTTTTCAGAAAATACCGGAAAAATGAACGAAAATTCTGAATTTTTTTCAATATTTCAGTGTTTTGGCAATATTCTGCCTAAAATTTGAGAAATCTGAAAATTGTTTTGACTCATATTGAAGATTTGAATAAATTTTTCCAAGATTTTTTCAAAAATTCTTTTTATTTCAGAAAATTCGTGAAAAATGTGAGAAAATTCTGTATTTTTTTCCAAATTTTTCTGTTTTTTAGCTATATTGTGCATATAATATGAGAAATCCGAGGATAATTTGGACCATATTTGAAGATTTGAATTATATTTACCAAAAATTATATCAACGATTGTTTTTATTTACTTAATTTCCTGAAAAATTGGCAAATTTCTGTTTTTGATCCCTTTATTTCAGTATTTTGGCTATATTTTGCTAATAATAGGAGAAATCCTACAGAAATATGGACTCAAATTCAAGATTTGAATGAAATATATCGAAAGCTTTTTCAATAATTCTTGTTTTACCAGAAAATTTCTGAAAAATTGGCGAAAAATCTGTATTTTTTCAAAATATTTCAGTGTTTTGGCTATATTTTGCCTAAAGTTTGAGATCTTAAAGAATAATCCTGACTCGTATTGAAGATTTGAATATGATTTCACAAAATATTTTTAAAAATTCTTTTTTTTTCAGAAAATACCGGAAAAATGAACGAAAATTCTGAATTTTTTTTTCAATATTTCAGTGTTTTGGCAATATTTTGCATAAAATTTGAGAAATATGGGAATTATTTTAACCCTTTCGCGCCTAGCGTCGGCTATAGCCGTCGTGAATTTTTCTGCGCAAACGAACGAATGTCGGCTCCAGCCGACGGAGAAAAACCTACGCAAAACACCGAATGACGGCTATTGCCGACGCGAGGGAAGGGAAGTGACCGCTGGGGAAGCAATAATCCCAGGTATGCAGTACGCCCTTGCGACCCAGCTTAGGGAGAGCTCACACCCTTTCCTCGACAATGAGCTCGACCCTTCGCCTCATTAGTATCCCTCATTGCTGCCTCAATCCGCGGTTTATTTATCATATTTGAAATGATTTATCCAGGCAATAAGTTTTTGCATACAACAAAATTTTTAACTTAGAAATGAATTATTTGTTTTTCGCCGAGCCTGAGCAAATTTCAAACGTAATTCTAGCGTTAATACTAACGGAGTTTCACTTCGGTACTCTATTTAGTTTGTGTGTACATATATCAATGGTGAAAAATACATAATTGTAGAAAAGACTACGTTTAAATCAAAGTTTGGGTCTTTTCATTGCATATTCATCATATATTTTTATATTTGTTTTCCCTCGCATATTGCATATATTCCTGTTTTCTTCGGATTTCTATCTTGATATATCCACTGTTTCTCCACCATCGTTTGCATCCCATTTGTTATCATGGTGGTGTTTTGGTCTAATAACTTTTTCTTAGAATATTCAGTCTAACCCTCGGTTTCTCTGAAAACAGATAATGAAAAAGCCGTTGCCTCCGCACTTATGGTGCTATTCCTTAAGTAATTTTGGTGATCGTGAGGTACCCCATGGTGTCCCAAGTAAAGGACTGAAAAAACATTCCTCTTCCTCCCATGGTGATGCTCTACCTACATATATGTCCTTGCTCTGCTCTAATGACATTTTTGCAGAATTTCTTGGTCCTCCTTCTGGTTTCTTCGATAACCAATCTTGAAGTACTATTATCTCCATACCTTTGGGTCGTATCTCTTGTTTTCATGCTGAGATACCCTTCTCATTACCTATTTCGCAGAATTGCTGGATTCCCCTTTCGTTTCTTAATAACCAATCAGAGCCCGTTTCTTTATTCATATGGCAGCCAATACGAATATTCATCCACTCTTTCCTAGTTCGACTCTCACTTCAGTCTTGGGATTAAAGCAAGCAGTCTCCTCTCGGTGCGCCTGTGCTTTAGATAGTCCTTACGTGCTTTATAGTAAATTCTATCTTTGTAGCGTCGTTACAAAAACGCGTTTTGCTTTCGTCATGTCGAAGAAGAATTCACTACCTGACGACTCAATATTGGAGTTATTGAGTAAGAGTGACAGTGAGGATGAAGATTTATTTCCGGATTCGGAAGAGGAGGCATCAGATGGCGAGCCAGAGACTTCAACTGCTGAAGTAACGACTACTCTGGATCCCTCACAGTCATCTTCGGACAATTCATCTGACGAAGAGGAAAAAAATATCACCAAAAGAAGAAAGCTTTCTCCCAAAGGTATGTTGATTTATTTACAATTTTCGCCGCAGTTAGGCAGCATTCTGGTGGAAACGTATTTATGGCAATTTATTTATAGTGGTGGTTATTATTTAAAGTGGCAATTAATTTATAATAATAAAAACAAAAAACATCATTGCAGGTCACCAAGGTGTAGATTGGTTCACTGTTGATTTGGCTCCAATCATTCATGACTTTGACGCCACTTCTTCCGGCTGTAAGGCTGCTGTGTCTGCAAGCTCTCCTATACGATTTTTTTTTGAAATTTTCTTCTCAATAGAATTGGTTACCCTGATATCAGAGGAAACCAATCGTTTTTATAAGTACTTAATTGAACATTCAACCGAAACTGTTGCGTCGCGATTGAAGACTTGGAGTGACACCACTCCGGATGAAATATATAGCTTTCTTGCAATCACATTATTGATGCCTCGTGTGAAGAAACTTTCTCTTCACGAATATTGGTCAAAAGATAGTTTAGTGAAGACTCCCATTTTTGGTGAACTTATTTCTAGGGATCGGTACTTGATGATACTTAGAATGCTCCATTTCTCAGACAATGACAAATCAAGTGAAGGAGACCGACTCTTCAAAATTCGCCCTGTAGTTGATCGACTCCGTGCAGCATTTAAAAGCAATCTAGTACCATTCAAAAATTTGTGTATTGATGAAAGTCTGCTGCTTTTTAAGGGACGACTGTTTTTTAAGCAGTATATTCCATCAAAAAGAAGTAGATTTGGTATTAAAGTATTCGTCATTTGCGACTGCGAAACCGGGTACATTTTAGATTTCATTGTGTACACGGGATTAAACAGTGACGTGGTGGAACAACGCTCTGGCCTGGGAAAATCCGGAGATACGGTTTCGACACTGATGCATGGATACTTAGATAAAGGTCACACTCTTTTTGTTGACAACTGGTATACCAGTCCAGCACTGTTTTGCTGGCTTCATGACCGGGCTACAAATGCATGTGGGACTGTTAGAAGAAATAGAAGGGACATGCCGAAGATGGAAGAAAAGCTGAAGAAAGGTGAATTCAGATTCAAGTCTTCAGATAAATTACTGGCATTAAAATGGTGTGACAAGAGGGAGGTGTGGATGTTGTCCACTTGCCACTCCGCAGATATGATTGAAACTAGAAGAATAGATAGGCTAACGGGAGAAATTATTAAAAAACCGAATTGTGTAGTTGACTACAACCGCTTCATGGGTGCTGTCGATCAAACGGACATGATGTTAAGCTCCATTGAGTCTGTAAGGAAATCAGTGAAATGGTATAAAAAATTTTTTTTCCACATGGTTGATCTTTCTGTGTTAAACGCGCATTCGTTGTTTAAATTGAAAACAATGGGGAAAATTCCCTTAGCTAAGTTCCATCTGTCCTTAATACGTGAACTTCTTGAAACGTATCATAAAAAGCGAGGTAAAGCAGGGCCCGGAAGGAGAGAAAATGAGGAGAACATTAAGAGATTGAGTGATAGACATTTTCCATACTCCGTTGCTGTGAATCCTGTATCACAGAAACCACTCTGGAAGAGATGTGTGGTATGCAGCAAGCAGGGGAAAAGAAGGGAGACGCGATATATGTGTAGAGAGTGCGAAGTGGGACTGTGTGTTGATCCATGTTTTAGGATTTATCACACGCAAAAGAATTTCTAATTATGGTGAATTTGTGTGTAGTCAAGTAGGTAAAAAAAGTAAAAAATATATTAAAAAATTATAAAAGACAAAACGAAAAAAAACATATTTTTAACTTCGCCTATGCTGGTCCAAAGCCCGGATGAAAAAGAAGGATGGGAAATATGATTTTGCAGTTAGTAATCGGAAAAATACTTGATAATATAATATATAATACTTGATAAGTCATAATTTGCAGAAATAATAGAAAAAAATTAAATTCGTTAAAAATAACGCCAGAATGTCGTTTAAAATTGTCAAGCGATCAGAATAACATTACGAATTCATTTTAAAGTATATATTTTTGGAGCATACAGCAAAGGATTACTTAAAAAAACCAATGCTAATGTATATAATTTATAGCAGCCACCTGCTGGGAGAGGGGCTGCCGAGGGTTGAAGGGTTGAGCCGAGAAGCCTGGGAAGGGACGGTGTCCCGCTGTGCGAGTTTCCAAAACGGTCGAAAGATATACCTGTGCGAATCCTCCTGCCCAGAGAGCTCCGTACACAGATGTAAAAAAGATTTCAAGCAACCCGTACCAGGAGAAGTATTTTCCTTCGAGAGGCTTCGGCGCGAAAGGGTTAACTCATATTGAAGATTTGAATAAACGTTTCCAAGATTTTTTCTAAAATTCTTTTTATTTCAGAAAATTCGTGAAAAATGTGCGAAAATTCTGTATTTTTTTAAAAATTTTTCTGTTTTTTAGCTATATTTTGCGTATAATATGAGAAATCCGAGAATAATTTGGACCATATATGAAGATTTGAATTATATTTACCCAAAATTATATCAACAATTATTTTTATTTCCTTAATTTCCTGAAAAATTGGCAAATTTCTATTTTTGATCCCTTTATTTCAGTATTTTGGCTATATTTTGCTAATAATAGGAGAAATCCTACAGAAATATGCACTCAAATTCAAGATTTGAATTAAATATATTGAAAGCTTTTTCAAAAATTCTTGTTTTACCAGAAAATTCCTGAAAAATTGGCGAAAATTCTGTATTTATACCAAAAATTTCGGTATTTTGGCTATATTTGGCCTAAAATTTGAGATCTTAAAGAATAACCCTGACTCGTATTGAAGATTTGAATATGATTTCACAAAATATTTTCAAAAATTTTTTTTTTTCAGAAAATACCGGAAAAATGAACGAAAATTCTGAATTTTTTTTCAATATTTCAGTGTTTTGGCAATATTTTGCCTAAAATTTGAGAAATCTGAAAATTATTTTGACTCATATTGAAGATTTGAATAAATTTTTCCAAGATTTTTTCAAAAATTCTTTTTATTTCAGAAAATTCGTGAAAAATGTGCGAAAATTCTGTATTTTTTTCCAAATTTTTCTGTTTTTTAGCTATATTGTGCATATAATATGAGAAATCCGAGAATAATTTGGACAATATTTGAAGATTTGAATTATATTTACCCAAAATTATATCAACGATTGTTTTTATTTCCTTAATTTCCTGAAAAATTGGCAAATTTCTGTTTTTGATCCCTTTATTTCAGTATTTTGGCTATATATTGTTAATAATAGGAGAAATCCTACAGAAATATGGACTCAAATTCAAGATTTGAATTAAATATATCGAAAGCTTTTTCAAAAATTCTTGTTTTACCAGAAAATTCCTGAAAAATTGGCGAAAATTCTGTATTTATACCAAAAATTTCGGTATTTTGGCTATATTTGGCCTAAAATTTGAGATCTTAAAGAATAATCCTGACTCGTATTGAAGATTTGAATATGATTTCACAAAATATTTTCAAAAATTCTTTTTTTTTCCGAAAATACCGGAAAAATGAACGAAAATTCTGAATTTTTTTTCAATATTTCAGTGTTTTGGCAATATTTCGCCTAAAATTTGAGAAATCTGAGAATTATTTTGACTCGTATTGAAGATTTGAATAAATTTTTCCAAGGTTTTTCAAAAATTCTTTTTATTTCAGAAAATTCGTGAAAAATGTGCGAAAATTCTGTATTTTTTTCCAAATTTTTCTGTTTTTTAGCTATATTTTGCGTATAATATGAGAAATCCGAGTATATTTTGGACTTTATTTGAAGATTTGAATTATATTTACCCAAAATTGTATCAACAATTATTTTTATTTCCTTAATTTCCTGAAAAATTGGCAAATTTCTGTTTTTGATCCCTTTATTTCAGTATTTTTGCTATATTTTGCTTATAATAAGAGAAATCCTACAATATTTTGGACTCAAATTCAAGATTTGAATTACATTAATCTAAAGCTTTTTCCAATATTCATGTTTTACCAGAAAATTCCTGAAAAATCGGCGAAAATTCTGTATTTTTTTAAATTATTTCAGTGTATTGGGTATATTTTGCCTAAAATTTGAGAAATCAGGAATCTATTTTTATTCGTAAGGAACACTTAAATTATTATAAGCCAAAACCTCTTTAAAAATTCTTTTTTTTTTCAGAAAATACCGGAAAAATGAACGAAAATTCTGAATTTTTTTTCAATATTTCAGTGTTTTGGCAATAAATTGCCTAAAATTTGAGAAATCTGAAAATTGTTTTGTCTCATATTGAAGATTTGAATAAATTTTTCCAAGATTTTTTCAAAAATTCTTTTTATTTCAGAAAATTCGTGAAAAATGTGAGAAAATTCTGTATTTTTTTCCAAATTTTTCTGTTTTTTAGCTATATTGTGCATATAATATGAGAAATCCGAGGATAATTTGGACCATATTTGAAGATTTGAATTATATTTACCCAAAATTATATCAACGATTGTTTTTATTTACTTAATTTCCTGAAAAATTGGCAAATTTCTGTTTTTGATCCCTTTATTTCAGTATTTTGGCTATATTTTGCTAATAATAGGAGAAATCCTACAGAAATATGGACTCAAATTCAAGATTTGAATGAAATATATCGAAAGCTTTTTCAATAATTCTAGTTTTACCAGAAAATTTCTGAAAAATTGGCGAAAAATCTGTATTTTTTCAAAATATTTCAGTGTTTTGGCTATATTTTGCCTAAAGTTTGAGATCTTAAAGAATAATCCTGACTCGTATTGAAGATTTGAATATGATTTCACAAAATATTTTTAAAAATTCTTTTTTTTTTCAGAAAATACCGGAAAAATGAACGAAAATTCTGAATTTTTTTTAATATTTCAGTGTTATGGCAATATTTTGCCTTAAATATGAGAAATCTGAGAATTATTTTGACTCATATTGAAGATTTGAATAAATTTTTCCAATATATTTTCAAAAATTCTTCTTTTTCAAAAAATTCCTGAAAAATTGGCGAAAATTCTGTATTTATACCAAAAATTTCGGTATTTTGGCTATATTTGGCCTAAAATTTGAGATCTTAAAGAATAATCCTGACTCGTATTGAAGATTTGAATATGATTTCACAAAATATTTTCAAAAATTCTTTTTTTTTCAGAAAATACCGGAAAAATGAACGAAAATTCTGAATTTTTTTTCAATATTTCAGTGTTTTGGCAATATTTTGCCTAAAATTTGAGAAATCTGAAAATTATTTTGACTCATATTGAAGATTTGAATAAATTTTTCCAAGATTTTTTCAAAAATTCTTTTTATTTCAGAAAATTCGTGAAAAATGTGCGAAAATTCTGTATTTTTTTCCAAATTTTTCTGTTTTTTAGCTATATTGTGCATATAATATGAGAAATCCGAGAATAATTTGGACAATATTTGAAGATTTGAATTATATTTACCCAAAATTATATCAAAAATTTTTTTTATTTCCTAAATTTTCTGAAAAATTGGCAAATTTCTGTTTTTGATCCCTTTATTTCAGTATTTTGGCTATATTTTGCTTATAATAGGAGAAATCCTACAGAAATATGCACTCAAATTCAAGATTTGAATTAAATATATTGAAAGCTTTTTCAAAAATTCTTGTTTTACCAGAAAATTCCTGAAAAATTGGCGAAAATTCTGTATTTATACCAAAAATTTCGGTATTTTGGCTATATTTGGCCTAAAATTTGAGATCTTAAAGAATAATCCTGACTCGTATTGAAGATTTGAATATGATTTCACAAAATATTTTCAAAAATTCTTTTTTTTTCAGAAAATACCGGAAAAATGAACGAAAATTCTGAATTTTTTTTCAATATTTCAGTGTTTTGGCAATATTTTGCCTAAAATTTGAGAAATCTGAAAATTATTTTGACTCATATTGAAGATTTGAATAAATTTTTCCAAGATTTTTTCAAAAATTCTTTTTATTTCAGAAAATTCGTGAAAAATGTACGAAAATTCTGTATTTTTTTCCAAATTTTTCTGTTTTTTAGCTATATTGTGCATATAATATGAGAAATCCGAGAATAATTTGGACAATATTTGAAGATTTGAATTATATTTACCCAAAATTATATCAAAACTTTTTTTTATTTCCTAAATTTTCTGAAAATTGGGAAATTTCTGTTTTTGATCCCTTTATTTCAGTATTTTGGCTATATTTTGCTAATGATAGGAGAAATCCATAGAAATATGGACTCAAATTCAAGATTTGAATGAAATATATCGAAAGCTTTTTCCAAAATTCATGTTTTACCAAAAAATTCCTGGAAAATCGGCGAAAATTCTGTAATTTTTCAAATTATTTCAGTGTTTTGGCTATATTTTGCCTAAAATTTGAGAAATCAGGAATCTATTTTTATTCGTAAGGAACACTTAAATTATTTAAGCCAAAACCTCTTTAAAAATTCTTTTTTTTTCGAAAAATACGGGAAAAATAAACGAAAATTCTGAATTTTTTTTTCAATATTTCAGTGTTTTGGCAATATTTTGCCTAAAATTTGAGAAATATGGGAATTATTTTGACTCATATTGAAGATTTGAATAAATTTTTCCAAGATTTTTTCAAAAATTCTTTTTATTTCAGAAAATTCGTGAAAAATGTGCGAAAATTCTGTATTTTTTTCCAAATTTTTCTGTTTTTTAGCTATATTTTGCATATAATATGAGAAATCCGAGAATAATTTGGACCATATTTGAAGATTTGAATTATATTTACCCAAAATTATATCAACAAATTTTTTTATTTCCTTAATTTCCTGAAAAATTGGCAAATTTCTGTTTTTGATCCCTTTATTTCAGTATTTTGGCTATATTTTGCTTATAATAAGAGAAATCCTACAATAATTTGGACTCAAATTCAAGATTTGAATTAAATTTATCTAAAGCTTTTTCCAAAATTCATGTTTTACCAAAAAATTCCTGGAAAATCGGCGAAAATTCTGTAATTTTTCAAATTATTTCAGTGTTTTGGCTATATTTTGCCTAAAATTTGAGAAATCAGGAATCTATTTTTATTCGTAAGGAACACTTAAATTATAATAAGCCAAAACTTCTTTAAAAATTCTTTTTTTTTCCCAAAATACCGGAAAAATGAACGAAAATTCTGAATTTTTTTTTCAATATTTCATTATTTTGGCAATATTTTGCATAAAATTTGAGAAATATTGGGATTATTTTGACTCATATTGAAGATTTGAATAAATTTTTCCAAGATTTTTTTCAAAAATTCTTTTTATTTCAGAAAATTCGTGAAAAATGTGCGAAAATTCTGTATTTTTTTCCAATTTTTCTGTTTTTTAGCTATATTTTGAATATAATATGAGAAATCCGAGAATAATTTGGACTATATTTGAAGATTTGAAATATATTTACCCAAAATTATATCAACAATTATTTTTATTTCCTAAATTTCCTGAAAAATTGGCAAATTTCTGTTTTTGATCCCTTTATTTCAGTATTTTGGCTATATTTTGCTAATAATAGGAGAAATCCTACAGAAATATGGACTAAAATTCAAGATTTGAATGAAATATATCGATAGCTTTTTCAAAAATTCTTGTTTTACCAGAAAATTTCTGAAAAATTGGCGAAAAATGTGTATTTTTTCAAAATATTTCAGTGTTTTGGCTATATTTCGCCTAAAGTTTGAGATCTTAAAGAATAATCCTAACTCGTATTCAAAATTTGAATATGATTTCACAAAATATTTTCAAAAATTCTTTTTTTTTCAGAAAATACCGTAAAAATGAACGAAAATTCTGAATTTTTTTTACAATTTCAGTGTTTTGGCAATAATTTGCCTGAAATTTGAGAAATCTGAGAATTATTTTGACTCATATTGAAGATTTGAATAAATTTTTCCAATATTTTTTCAAAAATTCTTCTTCTTCAAAAAATTCCTGAAAAATTGGCGAAAATTCTGTATTTATACCAAAAATTTCGGTATTTTGGCTTTATTTGGCCTAAAATTTGAGATCTTAAATAATAATCCTGACTCGTATTGAAGATTTGAATATGATTTCACAAAATATTTTCAAAAATTCTTTTTTTTTCAGAAAATACCGGAAAAATGAACGAAAATTCTGAATTTTTTTTCAATATTTCAGTGTTTTGGCAATATTTTGCCTAAAATTTGAGAAATCTGAGAATTATTTTGACTCATATTGAAGATTTGAATAAATTTTTCCAAGGTTTTTCAAAAATTCTTTTTATTTCAGAAAATTCGTGAAAAATGTGCGAAAATTCTGTATTTTTTTCCAAATTTTTCTGTTTTTTAGCTATATTTTTCGTATAATATGAGAAATCCGAGTATATTTTGGACTTTATTTGAAGATTTGAATTATATTCACCCAAAATTATATCAACAATTATGTTTATTTCCTTAATTTCCTGAAAAATTGGCAAATTTCTGTTTTTGATCCCTTTATTTCAGTATTTTGGCTATATTTTGCTAATAATAGGAGAAATCCTACAGAAATATGGACTCAAATTCAAGATTTGAATTAAATATATCGAAAGCTTTTTCAAAAATTCTTGTTTTACCAGAAAATTCCTGAAAAATTGGCGAAAATTCTGTATTTATACCAAAAATTTCGGTATTTTGGCTATATTTGGCCTAAAATTTGAGATCTTAAAGAATAATCCTGACTCGTATTGAAGATTTGAATATGATTTCACAAAATATTTTCAAAAATTCTTTTTTTTTCAGAAAATACCGGAAAAATGAACGAAAATTCTGAATTTTTTTTCAATATTTCAGTGTTTTGGCAATATTTCGCCTAAAATTTGAGAAATCTGTGAATTATTTTGACTCGTATTGAAGATTTGAATAAATTTTTCCAAGGTTTTTCAAAAATTCTTTTTATTTCAGAAAATTCGTGAAAAATGTGCGAAAATTCTGTATTTTTTTCCAAATTTTTCTGTTTTTTAGCTATATTTTGCGTATAATATGAGAAATCCGAGTATATTTTGGACTTTATTTGAAGATTTGAATTATATTTACCCAAAATTGTATCAACAATTATTTTTATTTCCTTAATTTCCTGAAAAATTGGCAAATTTCTGTTTTTGATCCCTTTATTTCAGTATTTTGGCTATATTTTGCTTATAATAAGAGAAATCCTACAATATTTTGGACTCAAATTCAAGATTTGAATTACATTAATCTAAAGCTTTTTCCAAAATTCATGTTTTACCAGAAAATTCCTGAAAAATCGGCGAAAATTCTGTATTTTTTCAAATTATTTCAGTGTATTGGGTATATTTTGCCTAAAATTTGAGAAATCAGGAATCTATTTTTATTCGTAAGGAACACTTAAATTATTATTAGCCAAAACCTCTTTAAAAATTCTTTTTTTTTTCAGAAAATACCGGAAAAATGAACGAAAATTCTGAATTTTTTTTCAATATTTCAGTGTTTTGGCAATAAATTGCCTAAAATTTGAGAAATCTGAAAATTGTTTTGACTCATATTCAAGATTTGAATAAATTTTTCCAAGATTTTTTCAAAAATTCTTTTTATTTCAGAAAATTCGTGAAAAATGTGAGAAAATTCTGTATTTTTTTCCAAATTTTTCTGTTTTTTAGCTATATTGTGCATATAATATGAGAAATCCGAGGATAATTTGGACCATATTTGAAGATTTGAATTATATTTACCCAAAATTATATCAACGATTGTTTTTATTTACTTAATTTCCTGAAAAATTGGCAAATTTCTGTTTTTGATCCCTTTATTTCAGTATTTTGGCTATATTTTGCTAATAATAGGAGAAATCCTACAGAAATATGGACTCAAATTCAAGATTTGAATGAAATATATCGAAAGCTTTTTCAATAATTCTAGTTTTACCAGAAAATTTCTGAAAAATTGGCGAAAAATCTGTATTTTTTCAAAATATTTCAGTGTTTTGGCTATATTTTGCCTAAAGTTTGAGATCTTAAAGAATAATCCTGACTCGTATTGAAGATTTGAATATGATTTCACAAAATATTTTTAAAAATTCTTTTTTTTTTCAGAAAATACCGGAAAAATGAACGAAAATTCTGAATTTTTTTTAATATTTCAGTGTTATGGCAATATTTTGCCTTAAATATGAGAAATCTGAGAATTATTTTGACTCATATTGAAGATTTGAATAAATTTTTCCAATATTTTTTCAAAAATTTTTCTTTTTCAAAAAATTCCTGAAAAATTGGCGAAAATTCTGTATTTATACCAAAAATTTCGGTATTTTGGCTATATATGGCCTAAAATTTGAGATCTTAAAGAATAATCCTGACTCGTATTGAAGATTTGAATATGATTTCACAAAATATTTTCAAAAATTCTTTTTTTTTCAGAAAATACCGGAAAAATGAACGAAAATTCTGAATTTTTTTTTAATATTTCAGTGTTTTGGCAATATTTTGCCTAAAATTTGAGAAATCTGAAGATTATTTTGACTCATATTGAAGATTTGAATAAATTTCTCCAAGATTTTTTCAAAAATTCTTTTTATTTCAGAAAATTCGTGAAAAATGTGCGAAAATTCTGTATTTTTTTCCAAATTTTTCTGTTTTTTAGCTATATTTTTCGTATAATATGAGAAATCCGAGTATATTTTGGACTTTATTTGAAGATTTGAATTATATTCACCCAAAATTATATCAACAATTATGTTTATTTCCTTAATTTCCTGAAAAATTGGCAAATTTCTGTTTTTGATCCCTTTATTTCAGTATTTTGGCTATATTTTGCTAATAATAGGAGAAATCCTACAGAAATATGGACTCAAATTCAAGATTTGAAATAAATATATCGAAAGCTTTTTCAAAAATTCTTGTTTTACCAGAAAATTCCTGAAAAATTGGCGAAAATTCTGTATTTATACCAAAAATTTCGGTATTTTGGCTATATTTGGCCTAAAATTTGAGATCTTAAAGAATAATCCTGACTCGTATTGAAGATTTGAATATGATTTCACAAAATATTTTCAAAAATTCTTTTTTTTTCAGAAAATACCGGAAAAATGAACGAAAATTCTGAATTTTTTTTCAATATTTCAGTGTTTTGGCAATATTTCGCCTAAAATTTGAGAAATCTGTGAATTATTTTGACTCGTATTGAAGATTTGAATAAATTTTTCCAAGGTTTTTCAAAAATTCTTTTTATTTCAGAAAATTCGTGAAAAATGTGCGAAAATTCTGTATTTTTTTCCACATTTTTCTGTTTTTTAGCTATATTTTGCGTATAATATGAGAAATCCGAGTATATTTTGGACTTTATTTGAAGATTTGAATTATATTTACCCAAAATTGTATCAACAATTATTTTTATTTCCTTAATTTCCTGAAAAATTGGCAAATTTCTGTTTTTGATCCCTTTATTTCAGTATTTTGGCTATATTTTGCTTATAATAAGAGAAATCCTACAATATTTTGGACTCAAATTCAAGATTTGAATTACATTAATCTAAAGCTTTTTCCAAAATTCATGTTTTACCAGAAAATTCCTGAAAAATCGGCGAAAATTCTGTATTTTTTCAAATTATTTCAGTGTATTGGGTATATTTTGCCTAAAATTTGAGAAATCAGGAATCTATTTTTATTCGTAAGGAACACTTAAATTATTATTAGCCAAAACCTCTTTAAAAATTCTTTTTTTTTTCAGAAAATACCGGAAAAATGAACGAAAATTCTGAATTTTTTTTCAATATTTCAGTGTTTTGGCAATAAATTGCCTAAAATTTGAGAAATCTGAAAATTGTTTTGACTCATATTCAAGATTTGAATAAATTTTTCCAAGATTTTTTCAAAAATTCTTTTTATTTCAGAAAATTCGTGAAAAATGTGAGAAAATTCTGTATTTTTTTCCAAATTTTTCTGTTTTTTAGCTATATTGTGCATATAATATGAGAAATCCGAGGATAATTTGGACCATATTTGAAGATTTGAATTATATTTACCCAAAATTATATCAACGATTGTTTTTATTTACTTAATTTCCTGAAAAATTGGCAAATTTCTGTTTTTGATCCCTTTATTTCAGTATTTTGGCTATATTTTGCTAATAATAGGAGAAATCCTACAGAAATATGGACTCAAATTCAAGATTTGAATGAAATATATCGAAAGCTTTTTCAATAATTCTAGTTTTACCAGAAAATTTCTGAAAAATTGGCGAAAAATCTGTATTTTTTCAAAATATTTCAGTGTTTTGGCTATATTTTGCCTAAAGTTTGAGATCTTAAAGAATAATCCTGACTCGTATTGAAGATTTGAATATGATTTCACAAAATATTTTTAAAAATTCTTTTTTTTTTCAGAAAATACCGGAAAAATGAACGAAAATTCTGAATTTTTTTTAATATTTCAGTGTTATGGCAATATTTTGCCTTAAATATGAGAAATCTGAGAATTATTTTGACTCATATTGAAGATTTGAATAAATTTTTCCAATATTTTTTCAAAAATTTTTCTTTTTCAAAAAATTCCTGAAAAATTGGCGAAAATTCTGTATTTATACCAAAAATTTCGGTATTTTGGCTATATTTGGCCTAAAATTTGAGATCTTAAAGAATAATCCTGACTCGTATTGAAGATTTGAATATGATTTCACAAAATATTTTCAAAAATTCTTTTTTTTTCAGAAAATACCGGAAAAATGAACGAAAATTCTGAATTTTTTTTCAATATTTCAGTGTTTTGGCAATATTTTGCCTAAAATTTGAGAAATCTGAAGATTATTTTGACTCATATTGAAGATTTGAATAAATTTCTCCAAGATTTTTTCAAAAATTCTTTTTATTTCAGAAAATTCGTGAAAAATGTGCGAAAATTCTGTATTTTTTTCCAAATTTTTCTGTTTTTTAGCTATATTGTGCATATAATATGAGAAATCCGAGAATAATTTGGACAATATTTGAAGATTTGAATTATATTTACCCAAAATTATATCAAAAATTTTTTTTATTTCCTAAATTTTCTGAAAAATTGGCAAATTTCTGTTTTTGATCCCTTTATTTCAGTATTTTGGCTATATTTTGCTTATAATAGGAGAAATCCTACAGAAATATGCACTCAAATTCAAGATTTGAATTAAATATATTGAAAGCTTTTTCAAAAATTCTTGTTTTACCAGAAAATTCCTGAAAAATTGGCGAAAATTCTGTATTTATACCAAAAATTTCGGTATTTTGGCTATATTTGGCCTAAAATTTGAGATCTTAAAGAATAATCCTGACTCGTATTGAAGATTTGAATATGATTTCACAAAATATTTTCAAAAATTCTTTTTTTTTCAGAAAATACCGGAAAAATGAACGAAAATTCTGAATTTTTTTTCAATATTTCAGTGTTTTGGCAATATTTTGCCTAAAATTTGAGAAATCTGAAAATTATTTTGACTCATATTGAAGATTTGAATAAATTTTTCCAAGATTTTTTCAAAAATTCTTTTTATTTCAGAAAATTCGTGAAAAATGTACGAAAATTCTGTATTTTTTTCCAAATTTTTCTGTTTTTTAGCTATATTGTGCATATAATATGAGAAATCCGAGAATAATTTGGACAATATTTGAAGATTTGAATTATATTTACCCAAAATTATATCTAAACTTTTTTTTATTTCCTAAATTTTCTGAAAAATTGGCAAATTTCTGTTTTTGATCCCTTTATTTCAGTATTTTGGCTATATTTTGCTAATAATAGGAGAAATTCATAGAAATATGGACTCAAATTCAAGATTTGAATGAAATATATCGAAAGCTTTTTCCAAAATTCATGTTTTACCAAAAAATTCCTGGAAAATCGGCGAAAATTCTGTAATTTTTCAAATTATTTCAGTGTTTTGGCTATATTTTGCCTAAAATTTGAGAAATCAGGAATCTATTTTTATTCGTAAGGAACACTTAAATTATTATAAGCCAAAACCTCTTTAAAAATTCTTTTTTTTTCAGAAAATACGGGAAAAATAAACGAAAATTCTGAATTTTTTTTTCAATATTTCAGTGTTTTGGCAATATTTTGCCTAAAATTTGAGAAATATGGGAATTATTTTGACTCATATTGAAGATTTGAATAAATTTTTCCAAGATTTTTTCAAAAATTCTTTTTATTTCAGAAAATTCGTGAAAAATGTGCGAAAATTCTGTATTTTTTTCCAAATTTTTCTGTTTTTTAGCTATATTTTGCATATAATATGAGAAATCCGAGAATAATTTGGACCATATTTGAAGATTTGAATTATATTTACCCAAAATTATATCAACAAATTTTTTTATTTCCTTAATTTCCTGAAAAATTGGCAAATTTCTGTTTTTGATCCCTTTATTTCAGTATTTTGGCTATATTTTGCTTATAATAAGAGAAATCCTACAATAATTTGGACTCAAATTCAAGATTTGAATTAAATTTATCTAAAGCTTTTTCCAAAATTCATGTTTTACCAAAAAATTCCTGGAAAATCGGCGAAAATTCTGTAATTTTTCAAATTATTTCAGTGTTTTGGCTATATTTTGCCTAAAATTTGAGAAATCAGGAATCTATTTTTATTCGTAAGGAACACTTAAATTATAATAAGCCAAAACTTCTTTAAAAATTCTTTTTTTTTCCCAAAATACCGGAAAAATGAACGAAAATTCTGAATTTTTTTTTCAATATTTCATTATTTTGGCAATATTTTGCATAAAATTTGAGAAATATTGGGATTATTTTGACTCATATCGAAGATTTGAATAAATTTTTCCAAGATTTTTTTCAAAAATTCTTTTTATTTCAGAAAATTCGTGAAAAATGTGCGAAAATTCTGTATTTTTTTCCAATTTTTCTGTTTTTTAGCTATATTTTGAATATAATATGAGAAATCCGAGAATAATTTGGACTATATTTGAAGATTTGAAATATATTTACCCAAAATTATATCAACAATTATTTTTATTTCCTAAATTTCCTGAAAAATTGGCAAATTTCTGTTTTTGATCCCTTTATTTCAGTGTTTTGGCTATATTTCGCCTAAAGTTTGAGATCTTAAAGAATAATCCTAACTCGTATTCAAAATTTGAATATGATTTCACAAAATATTTTCAAAAATTCTTTTTTTTTCAGAAAATACCGTAAAAATGAACGAAAATTCTGAATTTTTTTTACAATTTCAGTGTTTTGGCAATAATTTGCCTGAAATTTGAGAAATCTGAGAATTATTTTGACTCATATTGAAGATTTGAATAAATTTTTCCAATATTTTTTCAAAAATTCTTCTTCTTCAAAAAATTCCTGAAAAATTGGCGAAAATTCTGTATTTATACCAAAAATTTCGGTATTTTGGCTTTATTTGGCCTAAAATTTGAGATCTTAAATAATAATCCTGACTCGTATTGAAGATTTGAATATGATTTCACAAAATATTTTCAAAAATTCTTTTTTTTTCAGAAAATACCGGAAAAATGAACGAAAATTCTGAATTTTTTTTCAATATTTCAGTGTTTTGGCAATATTTTGCCTAAAATTTGAGAAATCTGAGAATTATTTTGACTCATATTGAAGATTTGAATAAATTTTTCCAAGGTTTTTCAAAAATTCTTTTTATTTCAGAAAATTCGTGAAAAATGTGCGAAAATTCTGTATTTTTTTCCAAATTTTTCTGTTTTTTAGCTATATTTTGCGTATAATATGAGAAATCCGAGTATATTTTGGACTTTATTTGAAGATTTGAATTATATTTACCCAAAATTGTATCAACAATTATTTTTATTTCCTTAATTTCCTGAAAAATTGGCAAATTTCTGTTTTTGATCCCTTTATTTCAGTATTTTGGCTATATTTTGCTAATAATAGGAAAAATCCTACAGAAATATGCACTCAAATTCAAGATTTGAATTAAATATATTGAAAGCTTTTTCAAAAATTCTTGTTTTACCAGAAAATTCCTGAAAAATTGGCGAAAATTCTGTATTTATACCAAAAATTTCGGTATTTTGGCTATATTTGGCCTAAAATTTGAGATCTTAAAGAATAACCCTGACTCGTATTGAAGATTTGAATATGATTTCACAAAATATTTTCAAAAATTTTTTTTTTTCAGAAAATACCGGAAAAATGAACGAAAATTCTGAATTTTTTTTCAATATTTCAGTGTTTTGGCAATATTTTGCCTAAAATTTGAGAAATCTGAAAATTATTTTGACTCATATTGAAGATTTGAATAAATTTTTCCAAGATTTTTTCAAAAATTCTTTTTATTTCAGAAAATTCGTGAAAAATGTGCGAAAATTCTGTATTTTTTTCCAAATTTTTCTGTTTTTTAGCTATATTGTGCATATAATATGAGAAATCCGAGAATAATTTGGACAATATTTGAAGATTTGAATTATATTTACCCAAAATTATATCAACGATTGTTTTTATTTCCTTAATTTCCTGAAAAATTGGCAAATTTCTGTTTTTGATCCCTTTATTTCAGTATTTTGGCTATATTTTGCTAATAATAGGAGAAATCCTACAGAAATATGGACTCAAATTCAAGATTTGAATGAAATATATCGAAAGCTTTTTCAATAATTCTTGTTTTACCAGAAAATTTCTGAAAAATTGGCGAAAAATCTGTATTTTTTCAAAATATTTCAGTGTTTTGGCAATATTTTGCCTAAAGTTTGAGATCTTAAAGAATAATCCTGACTCGTATTGAAGATTTGAATATGATTTCACAAAATATTTTTAAAAATTCTTTTTTTTTTCAGAAAATACCGGAAAAATGAACGAAAATTCTGAATTTTTTTTCAATATATCAGTGTTTTGGCAATATTTTGCCTAAAATTTGAGAAATCTGAAAATTATTTTGACTCATATTGAAGATTTGAATAAATTTTTCCAAGATTTTTTCAAAAATTCTTTTTATTTCAGAAAATTCGTGAAAAATGTGCGAAAATTCTGTATTTTTTTCCAAATTTTTCTGTTTTTTAGCTATATTGTGCATATAATATAAGAAATCCGAGAATAATTTGGACAATATTTGAAGATTTGAATTATATTTACCCAAAATTATATCAAAAATTTTTTTTATTTCCTAAATTTTCTGAAAAATTGGCAAATTTCTGTTTTTGATCCCTTTATTTCAGTATTTTGGCTATATTTTGCTTATAATAGGAGAAATCCTACAGAAATATGCACTCAAATTCAAGATTTGAATTAAATATATTGAAAGCTTTTTCAAAAATTCTTGTTTTACCAGAAAATTCCTGAAAAATTGGCGAAAATTCTGTATTTATACCAAAAATTTCGGTATTTTGGCTATATTTGGCCTAAAATTTGAGATCTTAAAGAATAATCCTGACTCGTATTGAAGATTTGAATATGATTTCACAAAATATTTTCAAAAATTCTTTTTTTTTCAGAAAATACCGGAAAAATGAACGAAAATTCTGAATTTTTTTTCAATATTTCAGTGTTTTGGCAATATTTTGCCTAAAATTTGAGAAATCTGAAAATTATTTTGACTCATATTGAAGATTTGAATAAATTTTTCCAAGATTTGTTCAAAAATTCTTTTTATTTCAGAAAATTCGTGAAAAATGTGCGAAAATTCTGTATTTTTTTCCAAATTTTTCTGTTTTTTAGCTATATTGTGCATATAATATGAGAAATCCGAGAATAATTTGGACAATATTTGAAGATTTGAATTATATTTACCCAAAATTATATCAAAAATTTTTTTTATTTCCTAAATTTTCTGAAAAATTGGCAAATTTCTGTTTTTGATCCCTTTATTTCAGTATTTTGGCTATATTTTGCTAATAATAGGAGAAATCCATAGAAATATGGACTCAAATTCAAGATTTGAATGAAATATATCGAAAGCTTTTTCAAAAATTCGTTTTACCAGAAAATTCCTGAAAAATCGGCGAAAAATCTGAATTTTTTCAAATTATTTCAGTGTATTGGCTATATTTTGCCTAAAATTTAAGATTTCAGGAATCTATTTTTATTCGTAAGGAACACTTAAATTATTATAAGCCAAAACCTCTTTAAAAATTCTTTTTTTTTTAGAAAATACGGGAAAAATAAACGAAAATTCTGAATTTTTTTTTCAATATTTCAGTGTTTTGGCAATATTTTGCCTAAAATTTGAGAAATATGGGAATTATTTTGACTCATATTGAAGATTTGAATAAATTTTTCCAAGATTTTTTCAAAAATTCTTTTTATTTCAGAAAATTCGTGAAAAATGTGCGAAAATTCTGTATTTTTTTCCAAATTTTTCTGTTTTTTAGCTATATTTTGCATATAATATGAGAAATCCGAGAATAATTTGGACCAAATTTGAAGATTTGAATTATATTTACCCAAAATTATATCAACAAATTTTTTTATTTCCTTAATTTCCTGAAAAATTGGCAAATTTCTGTTTTTGATCCCTTTATTTCAGTATTTTGGCTATATTTTGCTTATAATAAGAGAAATCCTACAATAATTTGGACTCAAATTCAAGATTTGAATTAAATTTATCTAAAGCTTTTTCCAAAATTCATGTTTTACCAGAAAATTCCTGGAAAATCGGCGAAAATTCTGTATTTTTTCAAATTATTTCAGTGTTTTGGCTATATTTTGCCTAAAATTTGAGAAATCAGGAATCTATTTTTATTTGTAAGGAACACTTAAATTATAATAAGCCAAAACTTCTTTAAAAATTCTTTTTTTTTCCCAAAATACCGGAAAAATGAACGAAAATTCTGAATTTTTTTTTCAATATTTCATTATTTTGGCAATATTTTGCATAAAATTTGAGAAATATTGGGATTATTTTGACTCATATTGAAGATTTGAATAAATTTTTCCAAGATTTTTTTCAAAAATTCTTTTTATTTCAGAAAATTCGTGAAAAATGTGCGAAAATTCTGTATTTTTTCCAATTTTTCTGTTTTTTAGCTATATTTTGAATATAATATGAGAAATCCGAGAATAATTTGGACTATATTTGAAGATTTGAAATATATTTACCCAAAATTATATCAACAATTATTTTTATTTCCTAAATTTCCTGAAAAATTGGCAAATTTCTGTTTTTGATCCCTTTATTTCAGTATTTTGGCTATATTTTGCTAATAATAGGAGAAATCCTACAGAAATATGGACTAAAATTCAAGATTTGAATGAAATATATCGATAGCTTTTTCAAAAATTCTTGTTTTACCAGAAAATTTCTGAAAAATTGGCGAAAAATGTGTATTTTTTCAAAATATTTCAGTGTTTTGGCTATATTTCGCCTAAAGTTTGAGATCTTAAAGAATAATCCTAACTCGTATTCAAAATTTGAATATGATTTCACAAAATATTTTTAAAAATTCATTTTTTTTCAGAAAATACCGTAAAAATGAACGAAAATTCTGAATTTTTTTTACAATTTCAGTGTTTTGGCAATAATTTGCCTGAAATTTGAGAAATCTGAGAATTATTTTGACTCATATTGAAGATTTGAATAAATTTTTCCAATATTTTTTCAAAAATTCTTCTTCTTCAAAAAATTCCTGAAAAATTGGCGAAAATTCTGTATTTATACCAAAAATTTCGGTATTTTGGCTTTATTTGGCCTAAAATTTGAGATCTTAAATAATAATCCTGACTCGTATTGAAGATTTGAATATGATTTCACAAAATATTTTCAAAAATTCTTTTTTTTTTCAGAAAATACCGGAAAAATGAACGAAAATTCTGAATTTTTTTTCAATATTTCAGTGTTTTGGCAATATTTTGCCTAAAATTTGAGAAATCTGAGAATTATTTTGACTCATATTGAAGATTTGAATAAATTTTTCCAAGGTTTTTCAAAAATTCTTTTTATTTCAGAAAATTCGTGAAAAATGTGCGAAAATTCTGTATTTTTTTCCAAATTTTTCTGTTTTTTAGCTATATTTTGCGTATAATATGAGAAATCCGAGTATATTTTGGACTTTATTTGAAGATTTGAATTATATTTACCCAAAATTGTATCAACAATTATTTTTATTTCCTTAATTTCCTGAAAAATTGGCAAATTTCTGTTTTTGATCCCTTTATTTCAGTATTTTGGCTATATTTTGCTAATAATAGGAGAAATCCTACAGAAATATGCACTCAAATTCAAGATTTGAATTAAATATATTGAAAGCTTTTTCAAAAATTCTTAATTTACCAGAAAATTCCTGAAAAATTGGCGAAAATTCTGTATTTATACCAAAAATTTCGGTATTTTGGCTATATTTGGCCTAAAATTTGAGATCTTAAAGAATAATCCTGACTCGTATTGAAGATTTGAATATGATTTCACAAAATATTTTCAAAAATTCTTTTTTTTTCAGAAAATACCGGAAAAATGAACGAAAATTCTGAATTTTTTTTCAATATTTCAGTGTTTTGGCAATATTTTGCCTAAAATTTGAGAAATCTGAAAATTATTTTGACTCATATTGAAGATTTGAATAAATTTTTCCAAGATTTTTTCAAAAATTCTTTTTATTTCAGAAAATTCGTGAAAAATGTGCGAAAATTCTGTATTTTTTTCCAAATTTTTCTGTTTTTTAGCTATATTGTGCATATAATATGAGAAATCCGAGAATAATTTGGACAATATTTGAAGATTTGAATTATATTTACCCAAAATTATATCAAAAATTTTTTTTATTTCCTAAATTTTCTGAAAAATTGGCAAATTTCTGTTTTTGATCCCTTTATTTCAGTATTTTGGCTATATTTTGCTTATAATAGGAGAAATCCTACAGAAATGTGCACTCAAATTCAAGATTTGAATTAAATATATTGAAAGCTTTTTCAAAAATTCTTGTTTTACCAGAAAATTCCTGAAAAATTGGCGAAAATTCTGTATTTATACCAAAAATTTCGGTATTTTGGCTATATTTGGCCTAAAATTTGAGATCTTAAAGAATAATCCTGACTCGTATTGAAGATTTGAATATGATTTCACAAAATATTTTCAAAAATTCTTTTTTTTTCAGAAAATACCGGAAAAATGAACGAAAATTCTGAATTTTTTTTCAATATTTCAGTGTTTTGGCAATATTTTGCCTAAAATTTGAGAAATCTGAAAATTATTTTGACTCATATTGAAGATTTGAATAAATTTTTCCAAGATTTTTTCAAAAATTCTTTTTATTTCAGAAAATTCGTGAAAAATGTACGAAAATTCTGTATTTTTTTCCAAATTTTTCTGTTTTTTAGCTATATTGTGCATATAATATGAGAAATCCGAGAATAATTTGGACAATATTTGAAGATTTGAATTATATTTACCCAAAATTATATCAAAACTTTTTTTTATTTCCTAAATTTTCTGAAAAATTGGCAAATTTCTGTTTTTGATCCCTTTATTTCAGTATTTTGGCTATATTTTGCTAATAATAGGAGAAATCCATAGAAATATGGACTCAAATTCAAGATTTGAATGAAATATATCGAAAGCTTTTTCAAAAATTCATGTTTTACCAGAAAATTCCTGAAAAATCGGCGAAAAATCTGAATTTTTTCAAATTATTTCAGTGTATTGGCTATATTTTGCCTAAAATTTAAGATTTCAGGAATCTATTTTTATTCGTAAGGAACACTTAAATTATTATAAGCCAAAACCTCTTTAAAAATTCTTTTTTTTTCAGAAAATACGGGAAAAATAAACGAAAATTCTGAATTTTTTTTTCAATATTTCAGTGTTTTGGCAATATTTTGCCTAAAATTTGAGAAATATGGGAATTATTTTGACTCATATTGAAGATTTGAATAAATTTTTCCAAGATTTTTTCAAAAATTCTTTTTATTTCAGAAAATTCGTGAAAAATGTGCGAAAATTCTGTATTTTTTTCCAAATTTTTCTGTTTTTTAGCTATATTTTGCATATAATATGAGAAATCCAAGAATAATTTGGACCATATTTGAAGATTTGAATTATATTTACCCAAAATTATATCAACAAATTTTTTTATTTCCTTAATTTCCTGAAAAATTGGCAAATTTCTGTTTTTGATCCCTTTATTTCAGTATATTGGCTATATTTTGCTTATAATAAGAGAAATCCTACAATAATTTGGACTCAAATTCAAGATTTGAATTAAATTTATCTAAAGCTTTTTCCAAAATTCATGTTTTACCAAAAAATTCCTGGAAAATCGGCGAAAATTCTGTAATTTTTCAAATTATTTCAGTGTTTTGGCTATATTTTGCCTAAAATTTGAGAAATCAGGAATCTATTTTTATTCGTAAGGAACGCTTAAATTATAATAAGCCAAAACTTCTTTAAAAATTCTTTTTTTTTCCCAAATTACCGGAAAATGAACGAAAATTCTGAATTTTTTTTTCAATATTTCATTATTTTGGCAATATTTTGCATAAAATTTGAGAAATATTGGGATTATTTTGACTCATATTGAAGATTTGAATAAATTTTTCCAAGATTTTTTTCAAAAATTCTTTTTATTTCAGAAAATTCGTGAAAAATGTGCGAAAATTCTGTATTTTTTTCCAATTTTTCTGTTTTTTAGCTATATTTTGAATATAATATGAGAAATCCGAGAATAATTTGGACTATATTTGAAGATTTGAAATATATTTACCCAAAATTATATCAACAATTATTTTTATTTCCTAAATTTCCTGAAAAATTGGCAAATTTCTGTTTTTGATCCCTTTATTTCAGTATTTTGGCTATGTTTTGCTAATAATAGGAGAAATCCTACAGAAATATGCACTAAAATTCAAGATTTGAATGAAATATATCGATAGCTTTTTCAAAAATTCTTGTTTTACCAGAAAATTCCTGAAAAATTGGCGAAAATTCTGTATTTATACCAAAAATTTCGGTATTTTGGCTATATTTGGCCTAAAATTTGAGATATTAAAGAATAACCCTGACTCGTATTGAAGATTTGAATATGATTTCACAAAATATTTTCAAAAATTTTTTTTTTTCAGAAAATACCGGAAAAATGAACGAAAATTCTGAATTTGTTTTCAATATTTCAGTGTTTTGGCAATATTTTGCCTAAAATTTGAGAAATCTGAAAATTATTTTGACTCATATTGAAGATTTGAATAAATTTTTCCAAGATTTTTTCAAAAATTCTTTTTATTTCAGAAAATTCGTGAAAAATGTGCGAAAATTCTGTATTTTTTTCCAAATTTTTCTGTTTTTTAGCTATATTGTGCATATAATATGAGAAATCCGAGAATAATTTGGACAATATTTGAAGATTTGAATTATATTTACCCAAAATTATATCAACGATTGTTTTTATTTCCTTAATTCCCTGAAAAATTGGCAAATTTCTGTTTTTGATCCCTTTATTTCAGTATTTTGGCTATATTTTGCTAATAATAGGAGAAATCCTACAGAAATATGGACTCAAATTCAAGATTTGAATGAAATATATCGAAAGCTTTTTCAATAATTCTTGTTTTACCAGAAAATTTCTGAAAAATTGGCGAAAAATCTGTATTTTTTCAAAATATTTCAGTGTTTTGGCTATATTTTGCCTAAAGTTTGAGATCTTAAAGAATAATCCTGACTCGTATTGAAGATTTGAATATGATTTCACAAAATATTTTTAAAAATTCTTTTTTTTTTCAGAAAATACCGGAAAAATGAACGAAAATTCTGAATTTTTTTTAATATTTCAGTGTTTTGGCAATATTTTGCCTTAAATATGAGAAATCTGAGAATTATTTTGACTCATATTGAAGATTTGAATAAATTTTTCCAATATTTTTTCAAAAATTCTTCTTTTTCAAAAAATTCCTGAAAAATTGGCGAAAATTCTGTATTTATACCAAAAATTTCGGTATTTTGGCTATATTTGGCCTAAAATTTGAGATCTTAAAGAATAATCCTGACTCGTATTGAAGATTTGAATATGATTTCACAAAATATTTTCAAAAATATTTTTTTTTTCAGAAAATACCGGAAAAATGAACGAAAATTCTGAATTTTTTTTCAATATTTCAGTGTTTTGGCAATATTTTGCCTAAAATTTGAGAAATCTGAGAATTATTTTGACTCGTATTGAAGATTTGAATAAATTTTTCCATGATTTTATCAAAAATTCTTTTTATTTCAGAAAATTCGTGAAAAATGTGCGAAAATTCTGTATTTTTTTCCAAATTTTTCTGTTTTTTAGCTATATTTTTCGTATAATATGAGAAATCCGAGTATATTTTGGACTTTATTTGAAGATTTGAATTATATTCACCCAAAATTATATCAACAATTATTTTTATTTCCTTAATTTCCTGAAAAATTGGCAAATTTCTGTTTTTGATCCCTTTATTTCAGTATTTTGGCTATATTTTGCTAATAATAGGAGAAATCCTACAGAAATATGGACTCAAATTCAAGATTTGAATTAAATATATCGAAAGCTTTTTCAAAAATTCTTGTTTTACCAGAAAATTCCTGAAAAATTGGCGAAAATTCTGTATTTATACCAAAAATTTCGGTATTTTGGCTATATTTGGCCTAAAATTTGAGATCTTAAAGAATAATCCTGACTCGTATTGAAGATTTGAATATGATTTCACAAAATATTTTCAAAAATTCTTTTTTTTTCAGAAAATACCGGAAAAATGAACGAAAATTCTGAATTTTTTTTCAATATTTCAGTGTTTTGGCAATATTTCGCCTAAAATTTGAGAAATCTGAGAATTATTTTGACTCGTATTGAAGATTTGAATAAATTTTTCCAAGGTTTTTCAAAAATTCTTTTTATTTCAGAAAATTCGTGAAAACTGTGCGAAAATTCTGTATTTTTTTCCAAATTTTTCTGTTTTTTAGCTATATTTTGCGTATAATATGAGAAATCCGAGTATATTTTGGACTTTATTTGAAGATTTGAATTATATTTACCCAAAATTGTATCAACAATTATTTTTATTTCCTTAATTTCCTGAAAAATAGGCAAATTTCTGTTTTTGATCCCTTTATTTCAGTATTTTGGCTATATTTTGCTTATAATAAGAGAAATCCTACAATATTTTGGACTCAAATTCAAGATTTGAATTACATTAATCTAAGGCTTTTTCCAAAATTCATGTTTTACCAGAAAATTCCTGAAAAATCGGCGAAAATTCTGTATTTTTTCAAATTATTTCAGTGTATTGGCTATATTTTGCCTAAAATTTGAGAAATCAGGAATCTATTTTTATTCGTAAGGAACACTTAAATTATAATAAGCCAAAACCTCTTTAAAAATTCTTTTTTTTTTCAGAAAATACCGGAAAAATGAACGAAAATTCTGAATTTTTTTTCAATATTTCAGTGTTTTGGCAAAATTTTGCCTAAAATTTGAGAAATCTGAAAATTGTTTTGACTCATATTGAAGATTTGAATAAATGTTTCCAAGATTTTTTCAAAAATTCTTTTTATTTCAGAAAATTCGTGAAAAAAGTGCGAAAATTCTGTATTTTTTTCCAATTTTTCTGTTTTTTAGCTATATTTTGAATATAATATGAGAAATCCGAGAATAATTTGGACTATATTTGAAGACTTGGAATATATTTACCCAAAATTATATCAACAATTATTTTTATTTCCTAAATTTCCTGAAAAATTGGCAAATTTCTGTTTTTGATCCCTTTATTTCAGTATTTTGGCTATATTTTGCTAATAATAGGAGAAATCCTACAGAAATATGGACTAAAATTCAAGATTTGAATGAAATATATCGATAGCTTTTTCAAAAATTCTTGTTTTACCAGAAAATTTCTGAAAAATTGGCGAAAAATGTGTATTTTTTCAAAATTTTTCAGTGTTTTGGCTATATTTCGCCTAAAGTTTGAGATCTTAAAGAATAATCCTAACTCGTATTCAAAATTTGAATATGATTTCACAAAATATTTTCAAAAATTCTTTTTTTTTTCAGAAAATACCGTAAAAATGAACGAAAATTCTGAATTTTTTTTACAATTTCAGTGTTTTGGCAATAATTTGCCTGAAATTTGAGAAATCTGAGAATTATTTTGACTCATATTGAAGATTTGAATAAATTTTTCCAATATTTTTTCAAAAATTCTTCTTCTTCAAAAAATTCCTGAAAAATTGGCGAAAATTCTGTATTTATACCAAAAATTTCGGTATTTTGGCTTTATTTGGCCTAAAATTTGAGATCTTAAATAATAATCCTGACTCGTATTGAAGATTTGAATATGATTTCACAAAATATTTTCAAAAATTCTTTTTTTTTCAGAAAATACCGGAAAAATGAACGAAAATTCTGAATTTTTTTTCAATATTTCAGTGTTTTGGCAATATTTCGCCTAAAATTTGAGAAATCTGAGAATTATTTTGACTCGTATTGAAGATTTGAATAAATTTTTCCAAGGTTTTTCAAAAATTCTTTTTATTTCAGAAAAT
The DNA here is from genome assembly GCA_947579665.1 of Sympetrum striolatum. Taxonomy (NCBI): domain Eukaryota; kingdom Metazoa; phylum Arthropoda; class Insecta; order Odonata; family Libellulidae; genus Sympetrum; species Sympetrum striolatum. The sequence continues at coordinate 101,543,368 of OX388341.1, read as the reverse complement.
TCGTGAAAAATGTGCGAAAATTCTGTATTTTTTTCCAAATTTTTCTGTTTTTTAGCTATATTTTGCGTATAATATGAGAAATCCGAGTATATTTTGGACTTTATTTGAAGATTTGAATTATATTTACCCAAAATTGTATCAACAATTATTTTTATTTCCTTAATTTCCTGAAAAATTGGCAAATTTCTGTTTTTGATCCCTTTATTTCAGTATTTTGGCTATATTTTGCTTATAATAAGAGAAATCCTACAATATTTTGGACTCAAATTCAAGATTTGAATTACATTAATCTAAAGCTTTTTCCAAAATTCATGTTTTACCAGAAAATTCCTGAAAAATCGGCGAAAATTCTGTATTTTTTCAAATTATTTCAGTGTATTGGCTATATTTTGCCTAAAATTTGAGAAATCAGGAATCTATTTTTATTCGTAAGGAACACTTAAATTATTATAAGCCAAACCCTCTTTAAAAATTCTTTTTTTTTTCAGAAAATACCAGAAAAATGAACGAAAATTCTGAATTTTTTTTCAATATTTCAGTGTTTTGGCAATAAATTGCCTAAAATTTGAGAAATCTGAAAATTGTTTTGACTCATATTGAAGATTTGAATAAATTTTTCCAAGATTTTTTCAAAAATTCTTTTTATTTCAGAAAATTCGTGAAAAATGTGAGAAAATTCTGTATTTTTTTCCAAATTTTTCTGTTTTTTAGCTATATTTTTCGTATAATATGAGAAATCCGAGTATATTTTGGACTTTATTTGAAGATTTGAATTATATTCACCCAAAATTATATCAACAATTATTTTTATTTCCTTAATTTCCTGAAAAATTGGCAAATTTCTGTTTTTGATCCCTTTATTTCAGTATTTTGGCTATATTTTGCTAATAATAGGAGAAATCCTACAGAAATATGGACTCAAATTCAAGATTTGAATTAAATATATCGAAAGCTTTTTCAAAAATTCTTGTTTTACCAGAAAATTCCTGAAAAATTGGCGAAAATTCTGTATTTATACCAAAAATTTCGGTATTTTGGCTATATTTGGCCTAAAATTTGAGATCTTAAAGAATAATCCTGACTCGTATTGAAGATTTGAATATGATTTCACAAAATATTTTCAAAAATTCTTTTTTTTTCAGAAAATACCGGAAAAATGAACGAAAATTCTGAATTTTTTTTCAATATTTCAGTGTTTTGGCAATATTTCGCCTAAAATTTGAGAAATCTGAGAATTATTTTGACTCGTATTGAAGATTTGAATAAATTTTTCCAAGGTTTTTCAAAAATTCTTTTTATTTCAGAAAATTCGTGAAAACTGTGCGAAAATTCTGTATTTTTTTCCAAATTTTTCTGTTTTTTAGCTATATTTTGCGTATAATATGAGAAATCCGAGTATATTTTGGACTTTATTTGAAGATTTGAATTATATTTACCCAAAATTGTATCAACAATTATTTTTATTTCCTTAATTTCCTGAAAAATAGGCAAATTTCTGTTTTTGATCCCTTTATTTCAGTATTTTGGCTATATTTTGCTTATAATAAGAGAAATCCTACAATATTTTGGACTCAAATTCAAGATTTGAATTACATTAATCTAAGGCTTTTTCCAAAATTCATGTTTTACCAGAAAATTCCTGAAAAATCGGCGAAAATTCTGTATTTTTTCAAATTATTTCAGTGTATTGGCTATATTTTGCCTAAAATTTGAGAAATCAGGAATCTATTTTTATTCGTAAGGAACACTTAAATTATAATAAGCCAAAACCTCTTTAAAAATTCTTTTTTTTTTCAGAAAATACCGGAAAAATGAACGAAAATTCTGAATTTTTTTTCAATATTTCAGTGTTTTGGCAAAATTTTGCCTAAAATTTGAGAAATCTGAAAATTGTTTTGACTCATATTGAAGATTTGAATAAATGTTTCCAAGATTTTTTCAAAAATTCTTTTTATTTCAGAAAATTCGTGAAAAAAGTGCGAAAATTCTGTATTTTTTTCCAATTTTTCTGTTTTTTAGCTATATTTTGAATATAATATGAGAAATCCGAGAATAATTTGGACTATATTTGAAGACTTGGAATATATTTACCCAAAATTATATCAACAATTATTTTTATTTCCTAAATTTCCTGAAAAATTGGCAAATTTCTGTTTTTGATCCCTTTATTTCAGTATTTTGGCTATATTTTGCTAATAATAGGAGAAATCCTACAGAAATATGGACTAAAATTCAAGATTTGAATGAAATAT